>CM077633.1:8495845-11143836 GCA_039660915.1 Euphorbia tirucalli
AAACATAAATCTGAGACCCTTGATAGGTTCAAGAAATTTAGGAACGAAGTACATAACCAGCTAGGCAGGAATATCAAAACCCTTCGGTCAGACCGAGGAGGTGAGTATATGAGCCTAGAGTTTGACTCATACTTGAGAGAGTATGGAATAGTTCCACAGCTCACTCCTCCAGGATCACCACAATGGAATGGGGTGTCTGAATGGAGGAATAGGACCCTGTTGGACATGGTCCGCTCAATGATGAGTCAAGCCTCTCTCCCAATAAGTTTCTTGGGACATGCCCTCGAGACAGCTGCTCTTATTTTAAATAATACTCTGACTAAGGTAGTGGAAAAGACCCTACATCAGATATGGATGGGCAAGCAGCCCAATGTGACTTTCCTAAGGATTTGGGGATGCGAAGCACATGTCAAGAGATTGACTAGTGGCAAGCTGGAGACCAAAACTGATAAATGCCTGTTTGTGGGCTACCGTAGGGAAACCAAAGGGTATTGCTTCTACAACCCCGCCGAGAACAAGGTGTTCGTGGCAAGGAAGTGGGTCTTTCTAGAAAAGGAATTCCTTTCCAAGAAAGATAGTGGGAGCAATGTTGAACTCAGGGAAGTTCAAACTCCATAAGCTCCTAAAGAGGATAACTCGGAGGCCGAGGTGGAGCTTCCACAGGAGGAAGCACCGACCCAGGCCACACAAGGACCTAGAAGGTCTGGTAAGGATCGTCGGGAACCAGAGAGGTATGGTTTCCTCATCACCAATGATCAAACTCTTCTCATCTTGGATGAGGAAGAACCCAAAACCTACCAGGAGGCTATGGCAAGCCCACAGTCTGCAAATTGGCGTAAAGCCATGGAGGCAGAGATGCAATCTATGTACGATAACCAGGTTTGGAACTTGGTTGATCCACCTCCGGGTGCTAAGGTAATTGGTTGCAAGTGGTGCTACAAGCTAAAAGCTGATAATACCTTCAAAGGGCGTTTGGTTGCGAAAGGTTTCAGACAAGTCCATGGAATAGACTATGATGAAACTTTCTCACCAGTAGCCATGCTCAAATCCATCAGGATCTTGCTGGCCATAGCCGTATGGTATGACTATGAGGTCTGGCAAATGGATGTCAAAACCGCTTTCCTTAACGAAAAGCTACTCGAGGATGTGTACATGACACAACCTGAGGGTTTTGTCGATCCAGAGTATCTGGGAAGGGTATGCAAGCTTCAAAGGTCCATTTATGGACTGAAGCAAGCATCCCGAAGTTGGAATCTTAGATTCAATGAAGCTATAAAGGAATATTGCTTCATACAGAATCAAGATGAGCTTTATGTGTATAAAAGGATTAGTGGGAGCATTGTCACATTTCTGGTACTTTATGTAGACGACATCCTACTCATTGGAAGCGACATACCTACACTGCAAGGAGTAAAGCAGTGGCTGTGTAAGTGCTTCACAATGAAGGACTTAGGTGAAGCTGAGATGATCCTAGGGATCAGGATCTACAGGGATAGATCAAATCGGCTTCTAGGCCTAAGTCAGGACTCATACATAGACAAAGTTCTGAAAAGGTTGAGCATGGACCGAGCTAAGAAAGGTTTCTTGCCAATGGGTCATGGGCTGAAACTTAGTAAGAAGAACTATCCTAGACAAGGGAGGATAGGGAGAACATGAAATTGGTTCCATATGCTTTGGCTATAGGATCAATTATATACTCCATGTTATGTACGAGACCTGATGTCGCCTTTGCACTAAGTATGACGAGCCGATACCAACAGGATCCTGGGGAGGATCACTGGAAGGCTGTCAAGGCAATCCTCAAGTACCTTAACCGGACTAAGGATAGCTTCTTAGTGTATGGAGGTCAGGAAGAGCTGTCAGTTATTGGGTACACTGATGCAAGCTTCCAGACCTACCAGGATGAGTACCAGTCACAGTTTGGGTATGTGTTTTTGCTAAATGGTGGTGCTGTAAGCTGGAGGAGCTCAAAGCAGCCAACCATCGCGGACTCTACAACAGAAGCTGAGTACATAGCGGAATGTGATGCAGCTAAGGAAGCTGTGTGGATAAGAAAGTTTATCACTGAGTTAGGAGTAGTGCCAACTGTGAGCGGACGACGTTTTTCGAAAAGGCGGACGCGGAGGTCTGAAAGAAAGATTTTTAAATTTGGTTTTTGTGTGATTTTTGGGAAAACGGGGTTTTATTTATCTTGCTTTGAGAAAAGCCATTCATTTATTTTAAAATTCATTTTTGTAGAAAACATTTTCCCATTTAATTGCTTTAAAAGATCTCGAAACCTAAATCCTGAGATCAGTGACAGAGTCGCCACCCGGATCAGCTCATCCGGGAAATTCCGGTACAGCTCCCTACAGAGTATAGACTACTGTACCTAATCCAGAGATTCAGGGTTCGGACAAGTCCCTTATTTCACGTCTAATCAAAATAAAATTTAGCCAATGTTCTTCGATGATATTTTAAATTTCTACGATTAATTTTTATTGCATTAAATTAAACACACAATGCGCACACGGATAGAATAAAGTAAAGAGAAAGCAGTGAATAATTAAATTGTTACAACCCGATCGAATAAAAATAAAAACTCTCATCCTTACATTACAATCGCCTAAGTACACGAGGATCTAAAATTTACAAGACGCCTAAAATACACGAGAATCTATTAAATACATCAAAAATAATAAAAATAAAATAAAATACTGCAAAACAAATTGGTTAGCACAATTTATATTACACCCACAGATAAGACTCAAATCGAGACAGAATTGGGAATTTAAGAAATGGGAACATGCATTTAGGGGATAACCGAGTCGACCGGACCGGTCGAACAGGTTAGACTTGGAAAACGGTTTTGAAACGCTTTGTTGATTTTTGTGCCGAAAAACAATTTTGGAAAATTATTTGGCTCGGTTTCATGCAAATTTCCATTTTTACGGGTCGATTATCCCGGAACTCGGGGTTCCGTTTGTGCGGGTTTCCTAATTTTTACAAACATCTAAGGTTCAAAAAGCGGTAAACACACCAAAAATAGTTTGAGTTTGAAAACAGCATCGCGCAACGATGTCCGTACAAATCATTCCGCGATTCTGTCTTTTCCAAAAATCAGAGCCGTGCGGTCAAACCCAAAGCCGGGCGGCTCTGGTTCCTGAACCCGAAACCGGTTTTCTTGTTTTTCGAAAAATCAATCTTTTATTTGTTTTCAATGTTTCCCAAAGATTCTATAAGTTTCGAGGGTCCGTGAATGCTAGACTACGGATCCGGATCGGATCTAACGACCCCGAAATTAAAGAATAAAATCCGGGAAATACCGAAAACCTAAAGTTCGTACATACAGAAATCCAAAAACTAGTTTTAAAATGACGTACGAATATTTATAGGCCGAAATATATCACATCAGAATACATATAAATGGAAAACGGGCTATTTTCGGCTTATCGGGACAGATCGGGGAGCTGTACCTGAAGAACAAAGCCGCACGGCTCTCGTTTTAGAGCCGGCCGGCTCTGTTCTTATTGAACCAGAGCCGGCCGGCTCTATTCTTGATGAACAGAGCCGTACGGCTCTATTCGGGTAGCTAGTTTTCCGGAATTTGAGAAACAGAGAAAAATCACACGGAAAATGCAATGAACACGAGTTTAAGGCCTCTCAGAGTTTACCTTGATGTTGTTCCAGTGTATTTAATACGCAAGAACAGTTTGAAAATCAAGAATGTGACTTGAATCCTCGAATATCCTGAAAATCCGAAAGTTTATCCAAATGAATCCGAAATGAAACCGAGAATGAATGTAAACCGAAGAGTAATAACCAGAATGTGTAGTAGCGTGCTTAGGAATTGAGTTTCTTGGCTTTAGAATTCCAAAATCAAAATTCTCTCCCTTTCCCTCCTTTTTCCTTTTTCTGTCTCTCCTATTTTTTTTTTCTGTTCTGTTCTATCTCTTTTCTGTTCTCCCCTCTCAAATCCAGCTTTTCTCCCTCTATTATTGATTGATTTTTCAAAATCCCCCGGTAGATAAAATAATTTCTAGAATTAAATGCGTCGATTGATTTTTTTTTTTGTCATTTTTTACCAAATTTCGCAGACTCTGGGACAAGTTGGAACAACTTGTCTGCCCCACTAGAGCCGGCCGGCTCTAGTTTGCACTAGAGCCGCCCGGCTCAAGTATTACACTAGAGCCTGGTGGCTCTAGACCAGAGCCGGCAGGCTCTAGTTCGGGCGGCTCTGGTTTGAAAACCAGAGCCGTCCGGTTCTCGCCAGAGCTGCGGTGAAATCTCGAATATCCGGTGTGTACACTAAGCCCTGGAAATCACTCGGAGGACCTTTTTCGGTAGTTTCGGATTGCGAATAACTTGGTTTTTGGAGAATTCGAGACGTTTTAGGCGACATTCAGCCCTTTTCTGTGTCTGAAGGTAACAAAGGGTTCTCATCACTGAGGTCGGGAAAACTCGTGCTCACAGGCTGCCCCTCGCGAGATCAAAGTCGACTAAATCGGTAGCTTATGTCCGATTCGAGTTTGGTCTTGCGATTGAGAGCGCTGTGAGTAAAGGAAAATAAAGCTTACCTGAGGGTTTTGCTTGTGTCAGTCTCTGCGGCATTGGGGACTTGCTCCTGTCAAAGTGTGGAACAGCGGTCTTGCCCGAGCTATCTGGATCGTCTCTGGGAGGACTTGCTGGGTCTGATTGCCTCAAGGAGGGCTTTTTCCGTTTAGTTGCCTCATGGAGAGCTTCTTTTGTCTGGGTGCCTCATGGAGGGCTTTATTTTAGATTTGATTTTGCCTCAAAGAGGGCTTTTTAAATTTGGGTGCCTCATGGAGGGCTTTTTAAATTTGACTCTGCCTCAAGGAGGATTTTTTAAATTGGATTTTGCCTCAAGGAGGGCTTTCAAGGTCTGGATGCCTTAAAAAGGGCTTTTTTGGCTTGGTTGCCTCATGGAGGGCTTTATTTATCTTTGATGGAGACTACTCTCGAAGACGTCTCGCAATTGCTTCGGATACGTATTTATTCCTTGATCGATAATTTTGGAAATAAAAATTTTTGCCCCTTCGATCAAGAATAAATACGGTTTGGTCATTTTTGCCCCTGGGTATCTGTAAAAATGAAAAATACCCTTATCGGGATTAAATCGGACTAAATTAAAATTTTGAAAAATCTCAGAAAACGCGAAAATCAGAGGAATCGGAGCCGGCCGGCTCTAGGCGACCAATCTAGAGCCGGCCGGCCCAACCAGGTTAAAAGGTTTTGCATGCGATTTTATTTTTCTCATTTCACTTCTTTTCTCACTTTTCTCTCTTTCTCACCTTTCTTCCTTTGAAAAATTTTTCTTCAAGCGTTTCTTCCAAGATGAGGAAAATGAGGAAAGCTGTGCTCCCTAATGCTCCTACCCAACCTTCTTTCCATGTGAGGTATACATTACCTGAGGGGGAATTTTTTCTGCACACTGAATCCACAGCGGAAGTGTACAGCTTACGAGAAACGGTTCCTTACTACTAGATCGGGAGAAATGATCCTGTGCCCGTAACTTTGAGTCCATCCACGCACGTTATCCAAGATCTGGTTAGTTTTTCTTTAATTTTCTCTTCTTTTTCATTTTTTTGAATCCCTGCAAAATAGGTAAAATTAGACGAAATTATATGAAATTGATGCATGTTTAGAGTAGATTTTGCCCCTAGGATACTTAATTGATGATTTAAGGTTGGTTAGAATCAATTTTAGGGTGAAAATTGCAAAATCCGGGTAAGAAAACCGAACCAGCGGTTTTTTCCGGACAGAGCCGGCCCGCTCTGTTCTTCGCAGAATCGAACCGGCCGGCTATGGTTCAGCCGGGCGACTCGACCCTTTTTTTCCCGATGATTACATCTTGCTTTATTTTAACAATCCCCGAGTGGTAGTAGCTCTTTTAATCTCATGGGTGTGGTGCACGGTTCACTTTCAATTCGAATAAAATAGCAAGTATAACCACGTATATCACAAGAATGAACTGGAACAAAAGAAGCGATGTCTCGGAATCCATAGCGATTGAAATGTAGGAATTAGAGTTGGAATGAAGAATGTATAAAATGGGTTGGAATGGAGAGGTATATATACTCCTAGTCTCCAACGGTCATGTGACCATTGAAAAGGTAGCCGTAGGGCACCATTCCAAAGGTCATGGATCCGTTGGACACGCGGGTTTTTTTTTTTAGAAATGCAAAATATAAGTGACTGAGAAAACTCCTTGTTTATTGTTTTGCAGGGGCGAAAAGATAACCGAGGGGCCGGTTCTGTATCTGACGCGCTGATCTGGTACAAGAGACTCCCTGACGAGGTGCGGGAGTTGGTTGACTTGACCGGGTTGGACCGGTTTATCTGTTCCATGTGTGAGACTCTGCCCCGGACGAGCAGGGGTTTACTGATCGCACTTCTTGAGCGGTGGATGGATTCCACTCACACTTCCCACTTCCCGATCGGGGAGTTTGCTATCACGCCGGAGGACTTTATGGCCATCACGGGGTTATCTTTTGGCGGGCGCACCATAGAGTTCAACCAGTCTTTCGGGCGATGGGGTTTTAAGCCTGACGTGATTGCCATGTTGATTGGCTTGACTCCAGCAGGCAGGCGGGTCCAGGGGAACACCTTACGAGATTATTGGCCGGGTAGGCAGGACAGCCTACCTGAGGGATCTGCATTCTCAGTTAGTGATGTGGGACACTATGCTCGGGCGTTTCTTCTTTATGCTTTGAGCACTTTACTGTTCCCCACAAGTCAGAGTGACCTGAACCTTGCCTTGCTCCCCTCATTAATACAGCTGGAGGACGTGGGGAGCTTGAGTTGGGGGCAAGCCAGGCTGGCCCAGTTATATTACGGCCTCGATGTCTGTGCCCGCGGAAGGCACAAGCAGGTGAAGGACGCGTGGATTGTCCTTCATGTGAGCTTTTTTTGGAAAACTGACTCTCTTTTTATTGTGTAGATTTGGGCGTATGAGTATGCCTTTGTCCCTCAGCCAAAGTTGGCCATACCGTCCAATGCTGAAATTCCTGATTTCCCTCGGTTGCGGCAGTGGCTGGGCTTTAGTTGGAGTGAGTTGGACACCGACCCTTGGGCGTGCCGCCAGCTCTTGGCAGGCATGAGCTTCGAGCAGGTAAATTTTTTTTTTACCCACGTCTGTCTTCAGGTGATTAAGGAGCCTTGGGGGAATGCTACATGGTTCCTAGAGCTTTTCGATGCTCGGAGGCTGTCGCCTCGGCGATTCGTTATGAAGAGCCCTATCAGCCTCGAGTGGTACCTCGGGGAGAGGGTCACTGATTGGCGTGCTAGTCTCCAGGAGCGTGGGATACGGCCTGCACCTCCAGTCGGATTGTTCTGGCCACACCTGCTACCAACGGAGGAACACCAGGATCTGTTTGGGTCCGATTACATGGTTATGGGGGATGATGGTGACTATCTCCAGTTTGTCAGGACACAGCTTCTTCCCTCCACCGGGGATATACCGCCAGAGGATGTGCCAGCTGGGGTATGTTTTTGTTTTGTTCTTATCCTTTGCTTGTTCGAGGCTATTCTATTACCTGCTAACTTTTTTTTTTGCAGCCATCTGAGAGGGGTAAACGCCCTCGTGCATCATCAGGTAGATGTTCCAGTGGTCGTGGGTCTGGGACCGCCCGCGGCCGGGGAGTTGTGGGCTCTTCCGCTCACACAGCTGTATTTGGTGGCAACACCTAGCCTGTTCCCTCGATGGTACCCACCGCTGGCTTTGTTTCAGGTCATCTGGAGTACACAGCGGAGCCTTGGGTGATGCTCCATCATGAGGCGTATCGGGCTGAGTTGCACACTGAGGAGTACCCTCCTCCTGTTTATATTCCACCTGGCACGACCCATGTGAGTATCCTTGTCCCTGCTTATTTTTAGACTGTCATTGTTGCTACTGGCCTGACTCGTGCGCTGTTCTTTATGCAGATTCCAGTACCACAGGTGACGGCTCTGTATCAGGCAACTTCTGCGTTCAAAGGCCTCACGCTTCGGGATAACGGGGCGATGAATGTAGGTACCTATGTATGTATGTATGTTTCAGATGCATGTGCACGTGTATGTATGACATAATGCTCATTTTGTTTAACTCTGACTCAGGCTACACTTGCTGCTTGCCGTCGTGAAGAAGCTCGCATGAGAGTGGAGATGGAGAATATGCAGAGGTCTATGAGAGTGGAGATGGAGAATATGCGGAAGTCTATTTCAGATCTCACATTCATGAATGATACTCTCCGTACTCAGTTGGATGACTGGGAGTCTGGTCGGCGTTTCTTCGGTGATGGCGTCGAGGCCCAAGATGAGGAGGATCACGATTCGACTAACGGGGGGCAGTCATAGACCTTTATCTGTTCTTTGTAGTTTCATGGTTGATGTAGTCCGTCCGTAGGCCTGGATTGTATGCTACTATGTATTATACTCATTTATTTATTTATTCATTTTTATTATTATCTTTTTTTTTTAATTGATGATTATTGATATGTAAAAGGCATAAAGACAAAAATGCACCAAATAATCTGAATTGCAATTAAACTTGGAACGTTTAAACGAACAGAATCAAACATTCATTCATTCATTCATAAATAATGTTTTAGCATAATGTACATCAAATGATGAAATGAAACTATGGACAGAATCATTGATGGTATACATTTCGAATGAACCTATGCTTGCCACCAACCGGTCTTTGCAGATTTTCCAGATGGTGGTCCTCACCTCTGTCCTAACTTTTGCATGGATCGCCTTTTCGATTTTTGACCCATCGGACTGTCTCAATTTTTGGCATGGATCGCCTTTTCGGTTTTCAATCCACTGGACCTTTTTTTTTTTTACACGTAATATTGTTTCAGCTTGTCCTGGTTGATGGGGTTGACAAATTCATTCCCGTCCATATCCATGATTTTTACAGCACCTTTAGACAGCACTTTCTTCACCACATATGGACCTTCCCAGTTCGGCTTGAATTTCCCCCGTACATCTGTGTTGGTTTGTTTCGTCTATTTGAGCACAAGATCACCGGCTTTAAGAGGGTGCTTCAGATGGTGAACTTTACTATTCTAAGCCCGGGCCATTCGCTGCTGATACATCTGTAGACGGTCCAAAGCTTGAAATCGCTTTTCATCAATTAGGGCCAACTGTTCGTACCGCGTCCGCATCCATTCTGATTCAGGTATCTGTGCCTCCATCACTGCCCTCAAAGATTTCAGCTCGATTTCAACTGGTAGTACGGCCTCCATTCCGTACACTAACGCGTAAGGTGTCTCACTAGTTGGGGTCCTGATACTCGTCCTGTATCCCCACAAAGCGAAAGGTAGCTTGTCTGCCCAATCTCTGTACGTGATAACCATTTTGGCCAGAATTTTCTTGATTCTTTTATTGGCTACCTCTACTGCCCCGTTGGCTTGTAGGCGATATGGTAAAGACTTATGATGCTCAACCCCTCTGTCTTGAAACAACTTAGCTGTTAGCCCTTGGAACTGAACACTATTATCTGTTACCACATGGTGTGGGACTCCGTACCGGGCGAAGATATTTTTCTCAATGAACTTAGACATTTTCTTGGCTGTGAGGCTTGTAAAAGATTCTGCTTCCACCCACTTCGAGAAATAATCTACAGCCACAACAATGAAACGGTGTCCATTTGATGCCGGCGGCCTTATTTCTCCAATAATATCTATCCCCCAAGCAGCGAATGGCCAAGGAGTTGAGGATGTCTGAAGCTCGAGTGGGAGAAGATGGCTAATGTCTCCACATATCTAGCACTCATGGCATCTTTTTACCCTTTCAATACAATCGGCCTAGAGCGTGAGCCAAAATTACCCTTATCTCAGAATTTTCTTCGCCAGGGCTAACCCGCTTATATGTGGACCGCACGTCCCAGCATGAATCTAGTCTATCACTACTCGGGCTTCTTTCTTGGTTAAGCATTTCAGTAGTAAGCCATTCACGGTTCGCTTGAAAAGCTGATTCTCAAAGATCCTGAATTGTGCTGCTAACCTCCGGAGGGTAATCTTGTCTGCTTCAGTGGCGTCCTCGGGGTATGACCCTTTCTGAAGAAACTGTAAAATGTCATCATACCAGGGACGATCTTCTACCACAGCCACCATAACCTCTTTTGCTCTATAGTAAGGACTCTGTGATACTTCCAACACCACCGGCCGAATCGGTTGCTTCGGGGGACCTCCCCATATGGACGACAGAGTGGCCAATGAATCTGCCATCTGATTTTCTTCCCTATGCACGTGTCTGAACTCACAATTCCCAAAGACTTTGATTCTTTCCCAAACGGCTTCAAGATAGGGTCGAAGGGACTCTTTTTTAATTTCCCAATCTCCAGTGATTTGCTTCACGACTAATGCCGAATCCCCGATGATAAGGGTTTCATGAGCTCCTAAAGTAATCAGGGCATCAATTCCAAATAAGCATGCTTCGTATTCTGCCCCATTGTTGGTTACAGGAAAATTCAACCTCTTGGCTAGGGGAATGACCTCTCCGTCGAGTGTCCTGATGATCACACCCAATCCTGCTCCGTGCTTATTTACAGCCCCATCGAAGTACATACCCACCTGGCCAGTTCTGCTTCTACCACTGCCAACTGTTCATCTGGAAATTCGAGATTCTCCACATAATCTGAATCAACTGCTGATTTGCCAAAAATTCAGCCACTACCCTTCGCTTGATCGTCTTCCGGGTGATGTATTCAATGTCGAATTCTGACAACAGTAGCAACCACCGTGCCAACTTCTTTGTTAGCCATACCATTGCGGTACAAGTCTTCTCTACAACAGTGTATCGATTCTCATAATCCAGCAGCTTCTTACTCAAATAATAAATAGCATTCTCCCGGCCATCTTCTCGCTCTTGAACCAGCATTGCCCCAACCGACGCATCTTCGATGGCCAAATAGAGGATCAAAGGTTTTCCTGGTACTGGAGGCTTCAAAACTGGAGGATTCATCAAGTAGCTCTTAATCCTGTCAAATGCTATCTGACACTGCTCATTCCACTCCACCGGCTGGTTTTTCTTTAGAAGTTTAAATATCGGTTCACAGACCGTTGTCAACCTTGCAATGAACTGGCTGACATATTGTAGCGATCCCAGGAACGACCTTACTTCTTTCTCCGTCTTAGGCGCAGGCATATCCCTGATAGCTTTGATCTTGTCTGGATCCATTTCTATACCTCTTTTGACTCACAATGTCCCCCAGAAGCTTTTCCGATGTTACTCTAAACACGCACTTCTTCGGATTCAAACGTAGATTGTACTTCTCAATTCTAGTCAGAAATCTATCCAGGATGGTGGGATGCTCTTCCCGGGTCATCGATTTGATTAGCATATCATCAACATACACCTCTACCTCCTTGTGGATCATATCGTGTAATAGCGTCGTGACGGCCCTTTGATAAGTTGCTCCGGCATTCTTCAGTCCAAATGGCAGACCCTGTAGCAATAAACTCCCCATTCCATGATGAAGGCCGTCTTTACCTTATCAATGATGTTTATGAGGATCTGATTATACCCGGAGAAACCGTCCATGAATGAATACATAGCTACCCTGGCAGCACTGTCAACCAGAACATCAATATGTGGAAGCGGAAAGTCATATTTCGGTGAATCCTTGTTCAAATCTCTGTAATCCACATAGACCCGGACTCTTCCGTCCTTCTTCGCAACCAGTACGACATTCGCCAACCACTGAGGGTACTCCACCACTTCTAAGAACTTGGCTTTTATTTGCTTCGCTACCTCCTCTTTTACCTTTTCTGCCCATTCCGGACGTAACCTTTTGAGCTTCTGCTTCACTGGTGTGACTTTTGGATTGGTAGGAATTCGGTGCTCTGCTATCTGCCTGTCCACCCTAGGCATGTCGTCATAGGACCATGCAAATGCTTTTACGTGTTTCAACAGTACTTTCACTAACTCTTTTCTCTCGTCCGGCATGAGTTCTTTTGAAATGGATACCATTTTCGGATCATCATCTGTCCCTAGATTTATTTCATGTAGAGATGCATCATGAATGCTAAAGACATTAAATGAATGTTTGAATGTATGCACAGTTCCATCAGGGAAAACATCACACAAGTAAGCGAAGTCAGACTTTATTGCGTTAAATGCCACATATGCATCATTGTTCACATCAGAAAGAGAAGAACTAAATACATTAAAATAATTTTCATCCTCCACATGCGGAGGGTCTTCATTATCAGCACGTTCTTCAAAAAGGCTTGCCAGATCACCTTCCATCTTGCACTCCTGCTCTTCAGATAGTTTCTCTTCTAGGGCCTTCATCTTGCCCTTTATCATAATCTTTGTCAGCTCCTTCACCGCCTCCTCAGCTATCTTCTCTTGAACCTCCTCAGTTTTCGACTTTTCCTCCTCATCTGCTTTGCTTGGTTTCATCAAAACCGACAGAACACGGGCAATGGCGTCTACTGCCACTTCTACTTCACTTTTCACCAGGTCAGTTTTCAGAAACTGCTCGCCTTTATTCCCGAATTCAACCTGGACTTCAAACACAACGTTCACAACAGCCTTCCCCTTGTCAATGCTTTCAGATCTTAGCATGCCCACGACCGGCTCCACACCGTACTTTCCATAATCAACTACATCAGAAAATATTTCAAAACCCGGAACTTCCTTGCCCTCGAACTTGACAGGCTCATATTCTCCTTTGTAGACTTCCTCGGTTGCACGCACAAAAGTCTCAACCAGGTTCACATACTTCTTTGCAGCCCTTTTTGTGTCCTCCTTATAACCCAACCCAATTCAGGAGTGCTGGCCAACTTCAATGTTGAACTCGGGAATACCCTATTGATTTGCCCCTAGCCCTTTTCCCAGCTCAAACTTCTGTTTGGCAAAATATTTATGGATCCAATCGGGGAACTTCGGCTGGTCGGTTATGACTGCTACCTAAAATTCAGTGACAGGCTGATCTGTAGTGCTCAGGGCTGCCACTACGGAAGGCTCATCTACTTCGACAGTCACTACCTTTCCTTTAATTAGAAATTTGATCTTCTGGTGCAAAGTGGAGGGTACTCCGCCAAGAGCATGAAACCACGGTCTCCCTAACAGCAAGGAGAATGTGACTGGAATATCTATTACAGTGAACATAACTTTGGACTTGACCTCGCCCACCTTCACTTCAGCCTTAAAAGTTCCAATCACAGTTTGTTTACTGTCGTCATAGGCTCTTATCACAGTTGTAGACTTGCACAGTGCTTCAGGGCTGACATCCAGAAATGGTAGTACTTTTGCTGGGCAAATATTCAAGGCTAACCCATCGTCCACCATCACACAAGGCATCGTTCGATCCATGACTTCTACTTTCAAATACAATGCCCTGTTATGGTTTACTCCTTCTGGCGGTACATCAGATACTCCAAAACTAATCTCCGGCGCCTTGTTGGGCTTCACATCCACACCCCTTATTAACGCACAAACCTTACTAGGAGACATAGTAGGGGAAGCGTCCATCTCCATAAGCTGCTTCACCACTGCCTCGCGGTGCCTCTTTGATTCCATAAGTAAATGCCAAACGCTAGCACGCGCCGGAGTCCTTTTCAACTGCACCACCACTTCATCTTCTTCACCTCTCTTCGAAATAGGATCTACAACATCATTTTCTACCGGAGTGGTATTCCTTCTTAGCGGTGCAGGAGGTGTTGTGTCCGCAGGTTGATAGACCCTTCCACTCCTTGTTATGTGTATTACCGGCCCGCCCTTGGCTATAACAATTCCTCTTTTAGTCTCAACTGGGTAGACGGGCCTCATCGTGTCGTAAGGTCTGCAAACTACCTCTTCATCATCATCTAATTCAATGTCTTCTACATTGAATGGACCTCGCTTACTTCCAGATGCTGCCCCTTGGGTTTCAACCAATACTACCTGCACACTTGGGTTCATCTTGATGATCTGAGCAAACACAAAATTATCGGGAAGAGAAGACTGCACCATATTCACTTGGTTCCCGAAGTTTGGAAGGGGGTTTGTTTGAACACTTGGCTTCAACTGGGGTTCGACTAACTTCCCATTTGTGATCAGCTGGTGGATAGCTTTAATTAACTGAGTACACTCATTTGTCCGGTGCCCAGTCATGACATGGTATGCGTAAAAATTATCCTTGTCAGCTTCAGATGGGGGAGAAAATGGTTTTACACTTTGCAGGAACCCAACCTTTTTGCACTTCATGAAAATTCTGCTTGGCGATTCTACCCATGGGTAAAGTGATCCTTTGGGGAGTCCCCACTGGTCTTCCTGGATTTACCGCCGCTACTTCTGCCTCTTGTTCTTGAATGCAAGCAGTAGTCTGACCTGCCTTTGTATCACTGCCCGTGACTGTTGGTCTTGCGCTCTTGTTTTTGTTATCTCGGGAATACCCTTGGCCGCCTCGGTAACCCCCTACACTTTGCCGGGTCCTTTATTCCTCCTCTTCGTACCTTTCTATGCGCTTTGCATACTCCATGACATCATTGAAGATTTGGAATCTCTTCAGCTTCATTTTATCCTTATATAGGGGCAAGCTTCCATCTATCAATTTCACAATTAGAGACTCTTGCTTCGGGGCCCCATCCACAAGGACTTGCACATCCACCATCTCCGATAATATGCCCCAAAGCTCTCATTGGGCTTCTGACGAATCCTCTCTAAATCTTCTAAGGTCGTCTCGACCTGAGTGTTATATGCATACTGCCTGGCAAAAGCCTCGGCGAGATCCTCCCAAGAAGAGCGGGTGTGTGAAGGGATTCTCATGTACCATTTAGCCGCTGCACCTCTGAGGGTAGTCTGGAAAAGATTAAGCAAGTGATTCTTGTTTAGTCTCTTACTCGTCAAGAGCCTTACATAATTATCCAGATGGGTCTCTGGTGGGCCCTCCCCCGTGTATGGGGCAATATAAGGCATGTGGAACCCAACTGGAAGAGGATCATGTTCTGCTATTAGCACATCTAGATCAGCGCATTGAGTCAGACCTGACTTCATCTTAGGCAATGAGGTATCAAGATTCAAGAACTTTTGATGTAGGAGCCTTTCTATGGTCGTCTCGATGGGCACTTCTTTGGCCATTTGGATGGTTGGCTCTTTTTCAGCCTGGCTGTCTACATTCCTGGCTGCCAGCTCTATTCCGCTTCCTCCAGGCATATTACCTTGAGATCTAGCTCTAATTTGCATAGTCTCATCCGTACTCCCCACGAGTCCCAAGTTCGGCTACCCCGAACTAGCCCCATTCAAAATCTGAGTCCCATCTGGTCGGGCCAACTCTCTTTCTTCAACCATCGCCATCTTCACCTGCTCTCTGATTGTTGCCTTAAACTGATCGGATGTCAGAAAGGCATTCACGATGGCAGCTACATCCTGAGCAGATACTCCTCCAGCATTAGCTTCATTCGGATTGGCCATTTCTGATTCTGCTGCTTCTTCTAACAGGAACTGACTGCCAATTGGTAAAGAAGGCAACTGATCCCCTAACTCCTCCTCTGACTCAGACCCTAATCCTTCTCTAGTCTCCGCCACAATGTTCGATTCCAGTCGATTAATTTCCGGTTCCACTCTCACTAGCCGCTTCGAGGTTCTTTTCCACACTGCACATTTCAGTGGAGGGTTAGGTGTAAAAACATGGTATGGACCTAGACTCGATTCTCTAAATGCCATATTTTGCATGGATATGGGATAATTGTGATGACATGAAAATGGGTTCATGAACATGAATATGACATCTAATGAACTCTATCTTTTACTCGACCTCTCGAGAATGTCCAATGCCATGCACAATGAGCGCGTGAGAGCCGTCACGCGGACATAGTTTCGGTGCTTTTAGGGCACCTAATGAAAAATGAAATGAAGTCACGTGTGTCCCTTCACACGGAAAGAGGTTTGGCGCTTTAGGAGCGATATGGTGATATGAAATGGTCGCATTGGAATCGATCCACGGACAGAGCTTTGACGCTTTTAGGGCGTCAGACATGTTATGGTACATGAAATAAAACAGCACACGGACAAAGAATCATCGTTCATGGAATGCCTTACGTGATTTAGGAATGTCATGAAATGCCCCTAGATGTGTAAGGCTTCGGCACTCGTGGAACGCCTTAAATGATTGATAAGATGTCATGAAATAATCCGATGTGGATTACTACACGAGACGAGATTTTCGGAATCTCCTTTATTCCTATGATGAATGGTTATGATGTCATGAAATGTAATTGTGCATTCCACTTACACAATCTCCGGCCTAAACCCTTTTCAGGTGTCCTAATTGGCGTATTTTGGTGAAAGTGTCGATGCGATCCAATACACCGACATTAAGCGGGAGTTTTGGGGCTCTCGGGATGAAATGTGATGAAAGCGTTTGACATTCTCGGGATGCCTTAATTTTAATCAAAATGAGATGGATGCATGCTTAAGTCATGCAAATGCAAATGGCTGCACTGAAATGTGGTTAGGTATGGCACACGAAATGGTGCATATATGATTATGGGTGCGTTGATACATAAAAATGTGCATGGCACACGAAAATCAGCATGGCTGCAAAAGATGTGGTTAGTGTAAATGCCACACGCGTGATTAATGTATTTACACACAGAAAAATGAAATGGCTGTACAAAAGATGTGAGTTAGTGTTACACAAATGCTTTACGTGTGGCATGCCATGTTCATGAAAGATTGATGATGGTATGTTATGATGGGACAAGAAACACATAGCACATAGCATACGAAGCGTATTCCTCCAACCTTATTCCTCCAATCGTGGTCAAATTTTGAAAATTCTAACTGAGTCCTAGGAGGGGTTCACTTCAATCATCAATCGAGGATGACAAAGGCGTGTTTTATAATATTCATGCAATTATTTTGGTACCCTAAGGGAATCCAACTAAGGTTGTCTATATGAGTTCGGTCCAAGTCGGGATAAAATCAAGGTCCCCATAGCAAAATATACTCCTCACTTCTCCCCACTCAAGGGTCCGAACGAAGGGGTTCGTACGAGGCTATGAGTGGTGTTTCCTATCCGTGCCCTTAAGACCAGGAGGAACATAGGCGACACTTCAACAATTCACCGGGCTAAATATTGGATACTTAACCTAATGCAAGTATGTCTAACTAAAATGCAAAAATAAAATACCATGTAACCTTATTTTGATTAGACATTTTTCAAGGCTTGTCAAGTTCTTTTAAGTTTTAAGAAAACTTTTGTAGAAATCCCCAGCGGAGTCTCCACTGTGAGCGGACAACGTTTTTTGAAAAGGCGGACGCAGGGGTCCGAAACAAAGGTTTTTAAATTTGGTTTTTGTGTGATTTTTGGGAAAACGGGTTTTGTTTATCTTGCTTTGAGAAAAACCATTCATTTATTTTGAAATTCATTTTTGTAGAAAACATTTTCCCATTTAATTACTTTAAAAGATCTCGAAACCTAAATCCCGAGATCAGTGACAGAGTCGCCACCCGGATCAGCTCATCCGGGAAATTCCGGTACAGCTCCCTACCGAGAATAGACTACTGTACCTAATCCAGAGATTCAGGGTTCGGACAAGTCCCTTATTTCACGTCTAATCAAAATAAAATTTAGCCAATGTTCTTTGATGATATTTTAAATTTCTAAGATTAATTTTTATTGCATTAAATTAAACACACAACACGCACACGGATAGAATAAAGTAAAGAGAAAGCAGTGAATAATTAAATTATTACAACCCGATCGAATAAAAATAAAAACTCTCATCCTCACATTACAATCGCCTAAGTACACGAGGATCTAAAATTTACAAGACGCCTAAAATACACGAGAATCTATTAAATACATCAAAAATAATAAAAATAAAATAAAATACTGCAAAACAAATTGGTTAGCACAATTTATATTACACCCATAGATAGGACTCAAATCGGGACAGAATTGGGAATTTAAGAAATAGGAACATGCATTTAGGGGATAACCGAGTCGACCGGACTGGTCGAACCGGTTAGACCTGGAAAACGGTTTTGAAACGCCCTGTTGATTTTTGTGCCGGAAAACAATTTTGGAAAATTATTTGGCTCGGTTTCATGCAAATTTCCATTTTTGCGGGTCGATTATCCCGGAACTCGGGGTTCCGTTCGTGTGGGTTTCCTAATTTTTACAAACATCTAAGGTTCAAAAAGCGGTAAACACACCAAAAATAGTTTGAATTTTGAAAACAACATCGCGCAACGACGTCCGTACAAATCATTCCACGATTCTGTCTTTTCCAGAAATCAGAGCCGTGCTGTCGAACCCAAAGCCGGACGGCTCTGGTCAGAGCCGGGCGGCTCTGGTTCCTGGACCCGAAACCGATTTTCTCGTTTTTCGAAAAATCAATCTTTTGTTTGTTTTCAATGTTTCCCGAAGATTCTATAGGTTTCGAGGGTCCACGGATGCTGGACTACAGATCCGGATCTGATCTAACGACCCCGAAATTAAAGAATAAAATCCGGGAAATACCGAAAACCTAAAGTTCGTACATACAGAAATCCAAAAACAGGTTTTAAAATGACGTACGAATATTTATAGGCCGAAATATATCACATCAGAATACATATAAATGGAAAACGGGCTATTTTCGGCTTGTCGGGCGGGGAGCTGTATCTGAAGAACAAAGCCGTACGGCTCTCGTTTTAGAGCCGGCCGGCTCTGTTCTTATTGAACCAGAGCCGTATGGCTCTATTCGGGTAGCCAGTTTTCCGGAATTTGAGAAACAGAGAAAAATCACATGGAAAATGCAATGAACACGAGTTTAAGGCCTCTCAGAGTTTACCTTGATGTTGTTCTAGTGTATTGAATACACAAGAACGGTTTGAAAATCCGAAAGTTTATCCAAACGAATCCGAAATGAAACCGAGAACGAATGTAAGCCGAAGAGTAATAACCAGAATGTGTAGTAGTGTGCTTAGGAATTGAGTTTCTTGGCTTTAGAATTCCAAAATCAAAATTCTCTCCCTTTCCCTCCTTTTTCCTTTTTCTGTCTCTCCTATTTTTTTTTTTTTATGTTCTATTCTATCTCTTTTCTGTTCTCCCCTCTCAAATCCAGCTTTTCTCCCTCTATTATTGATTGATTTTTCAAAATCCCCCGGTAGACAAAATACGTCGATTGATTTTTTTGTCATTTTTTACCAAATTTCGCAGACTCTGGGACAAGTTGGAGCAACTTATCTGCCCCACTAGAGCCGGCCGGCTCAATTATTACACTAGAGCTTGGCGGCTCTAGACCAAAGCCGGCCGGCTCTGGTTTGAAAACCAGAGCCTTCCGGTTCTAGCCAGAGCTGCGGCGAAATCTCGAATATCCAGCGTGTACACTAAACCTTGGAAATCACTCGGATGACCCTTTTTCGGTAGTTTCGGATCGTGGATAACTTGGTTTTCGGAGAATTCGAGACGTTCAGGTGACATTCTGCTCTTTTCTGTGTCTGAAGGTAACAAAGGGTTCTCATCACTGAGGTCGGGAAAACCCGTGCTCACACCAACTATCCAAGACCCAATTGATATCTTCTATGACAACAATGGAGCCGTTGCACAAGCTAAGGAGCCCCGGTCACATAAGAACACAAAGCACGTGCTCAGAAAGTTTCACCTCATACGAGAAATCGCGGAGAGAGGTGACATTACATTGCACAGAGTGGACACCGAGGATAATGTCGCAGATCCTTTGACCAAGGCGCTAGCTCAGCCCAAGCACGAGGGTCATACTAGATCTATAGGGATTAGGCCCATGCCTAGTTGGAACTAGTGCAAGTGGGAGATTGTTGGATATGCCATAGTCCCGAGGCATTGGACCTTGTATTTGTATTATACATTTATTGGATTTATGTATTATACACATTTTTGTGTTATTAATAAAGACATTAATTCATTTATTATATATCTTGTGAAATATCTTAAATGAACTATCCAATGGACATATCCATATCCATGATGACAAGTGTCATGCACTTGGCAGTAAGACCATGGATAGGGAAAACGATATGACCATAAAGAGATTCGTAGTCTGTTCCAGTCATGGAAATGAATGGAACCAGGGACTATCATTAACCTGGTTGTATGGCAGTGTCTTACCGGTCATTGGACATGGGATGTCAACCAAGTTAATGGGTATATGCAAAAGGGGCATGGTACTGGATAGATCCACTAAACGAGAAATCCACATGGTACAGTATCACAAGTGATTCTCGTGTAGTACTTGTATGGATCCTTTGACCTGACCATATAATGGTGTTGCATGCGAGGTCACATACTTAGGGGTACGCCTAAAGGGCCTGTAATAGGGTGCCAAGTATGGGTACTTTCGGGTATGTCACTTAGCATGGCAATGCTATGGATATGCAGAAGGGATTTGTCACTCAGTAGTCCACTGAGAAGATATCACCGGCCTCTTGATGAATGTGACTGATAAGAGTGTGGCCACACCCAAACAAGTTGGAACTTGTTTGTGAGCATCAGTACATTTGGGATCAAGTAAATGTCCGGACACAAAAGAGGGTGATCAATCCATGCCTTTGTGTTGGACACCGATATCAATGACATGGGAAATACGAGTTCAAACTACAGGGTTATGATTACAGTTGGACTTCCATCTCCATCTTAATTAGGGACTGCAGTGGCTTGCTAGAGCTCGCCTACAGTCTGTGGGCCATAGGCCCACTGCCAATATAAAGATGGGCCCACGGGATCGTACACATTGAGCGTCTGAACACGGACTTAAGGAATCACCGGTATACTTGGAGTATACACACTGGAGAGAGAGGATTATATTAATTATATTATAAAGATCAATTGGATTGATCATAATAATAGAATTAATATTAGCATTGGCAATCTCATAATTAATTCAATGAATTAATTTATGAGATTATTTCCTAGGTAGAAATCTTTCATATGTATAGCTTTACATATGAATTTATTTTGTGAAGATCCAATTTTAATTTCATGGATTAAATTAATTGATCAAATCAATTTTGATTAAATGTAAATAATATGTTACATGGTGTAATATATTATATACATGTTAAAATTAAAGTTGGGTTTGAAATTAATTTGGACCAAGTGAATTAGAATGGATTTGGGCCTAAAAAATAAAATGGAAAAGCCAACACAAAATGGAGCCATATAGGGCTAAAAGAACCCTAGGATTTTCGGCCAAGGTGTGCAAGAGAAGCCATAGCCGAAATCCCCATCTCCCTCTCTCAAAAGTTTTTGATTTCCGACGCTAGCACGGGTCGTGTTCCAAAGGCGTTCGTGTACGTGAACGAGTAGGGAATCTACGTTGATTTCTGCAGCCATCTCTTGAAGAGATACTCCTGGTAAGAGTTTAATCTCTTCTTGAAAAATTTTGTTTTGCAATTTCCATCTCAATTGCTCCTGGGCACGGATTTGAGGAAATCATCGCGTTCTTCCACATTTAATCGGGTGATTTCCGGTGAAAAATCCCAACATAAACAATGTATAACTAAGATACAATTAGTGTATCACAAGGTATAATTAAGGTATAATATTTATAAATGTTATAAATACACTGTTATACACTATTATACACTGTTATAAGTTGCTTGTACACTGTTATACACTACTTATACACTACAATGCTTTAAAACAATGTATAAATAAGATATAATCAGTGTATCAGAAGGTATAATTAAGGTATAATCAGTGTATCAATGTATCAGTGAGTATAACGAAGGTATAATCAGTATACCAGAAGGTATAACTATGGTACAATGAGCAAATCAAAAGTTATAACAAGAGTATAAAAGGTATAAGTAATATATTTAAAGCTACAATAAGTATATCTTAAAGTATAACTAAGGTATAACAATGGTTTAAAGTGTGTTAGATGGTACAACTAAGGTATAAATAAGGTATAACTAAGGTATAATCAGTGAACTTAACCTATAAACAAGGTCTAAAGTATACTTAACCTAAATAAATGTATCAAACTATAAAAACAAAAAAAGTATACAAAATGTATATAACAATATTATACAAAATTCATACAAAATCACAATGGAAAACACACCATTACCAAATAGAATACAATTAGAGTATCAGTAAGGTATAAACAAGGGATAATCAGTGAATTAGAATGTATAATAAGAGAATCAAAATGTATAATCAATGTAAAAGTGTATCAGTAAGTATAACTAAGGTATAAACATTGTATTCAAAGCTGTAACTAAGGTATGACTATAACAATTGTGTGAAAGGTATAACTCATGAATAACAAGAGTAAAAAGAAACAAAAAAGAAACAGAATTCGAACAATCTTTCACCATTTTTGTATCAGAAACAAAAAGAAATGCACAATCTAAATTGCATGCAACAAAAAATGAAAAAATGGAGCATAAACTGAACAGACAAGAACATGAAAACAAAAAATGGAGATTGAAAATACCTAATCATCTTTCAAATGCAGAAACTGAAGATGAAGAAGAAAGTTTCATCGATAACACCAGCAAAACCACGATCAACTATGAAGAACGTGAAGAAGAGAGTATGAAAAGGCAGAAAAGAAATGAAAAAACCTAAAAAATAGATAACTCAAGCGCCAACGTAGAGAAGAATTGGATTTAAAAAAAAAAAAAAGTAAAAGAGTAAATAATAAAAGGTAAGCCACCAAAATAAACCTTGAAATGAGGGTAGTTTTGACAATTTTCCTATATTTAAAGGAAATTGTGGTTGAAGGCAAGTCCAGAATAACATAGACTAGCCCATGTGAATTCAGGGCCTTATTATAGACTAGACCATGTGAATTCAGGGCCTTATTTCAAGATTAAGTATAATGGCCTTCTTATACAAAAGGTACTAATATTTTCAAAAACTACATAATTGACATTTTAAAAAATAAATATTAAAAGTTTCTTATAGCAAAATATAAATTACAATAATGGTTTCTCTCTCTCACTGACCAAAAGATCATTCCCCCCTATATCTATCATATAATTAAAAACTAATTTCCTCATTCATCTTTATATTCCTTTATTTTTTCATCATTCCATTTTAGAATTTTTTTTTTTCTTCAAAATGAGATTGATGTCCATATTTTTTTTTCTTTTTTTGTTAATGTTCAATTTTGACACTAATATTACACACAATCTGCATATACTACGTATATAACTCAACCAATATAAAACCAGTATAATCATAGTATGATTGCTGTATAAAATCAGTATAATCACAGTATGACTGTAGTATAAAACTAATATAATCTTTGTATAAGTTGTAAAATAAAATACATCATACATACAATATATACACAGTATAAGCAGAGTATAAAATAATAAAAACTAAAGTACTTAAGATAAATTAACCAAGAAATGTATAATAAGATTACAAACTTCAATTATTCATCCGTTGTAACAATTATATTGAATGAACAATGATTTTTCAATAATCCATTTTAGTACAAATGTTGCACATAATATCCAAAAATGAAGATGAAAAAAAAATATAGATATGAATCTCATTTCGAAACGAAGAATGATGGAAAAATAAACGAATATAGAGATAAATGAAAAGATAATTTTTTAATTATAAAAGAGGGGAGAGAAAAGTAAATTCCTTGATATATTTTAAAAAATTTGACTAAAAGATTAAACGTAAAATCCATTAAAGTTTAATGTGCTCTGGATGAGTTTTGCTTTATTTAAACACATTTAAAAATGAGAAATAATTGGACATCGTATGTGTAAGAACACAATGAAATAATTGACAAGAAGGAATTATTAATTACTAAACATATATAATCCCATTAATTGGAAAACAAGGATTGAATGTGTCCATCTCAGCAGCCTTGTCCATGGGGTTTTCCACGTTGATTATTTCAACCGACAAGAAAATTATACTACTAATTAAGAAGAACTTTTATCATATTTTCACATTTATTTCCAAGCAAATTCCTTGGGGAGACTGAAACTACCATCTTGACTATTAATGACTCGATAATATATAGTATATCAAATTTAGCAAGCTAGTGTCAAAAAATAATTATTATTATGTTAACCTCATCCAATTTTAATTTTGAGATGGTCAACTGATTGATGTCAACTGAAGATTCAGGTTTAATTCTCACTAAATATATCTATAGGGAGAAGTGATGAGTTTTAACTGTAACTAAATTCTGAACAAAATTATTTCAATGAAGATACATGTGGTAAAAAAAAAAATCAAATGATCCTTAATATTATGTATCTATCACACCCATAAACTAAATGAACAATTTGGCATGTCTCTGTTAATGAACTTTTACATTATTTACTCTATAGTATCAAAATTATGGCAACTATATTTGAACATATAAAAATAAGGTACGTATGATATTACTGTGGACTTGATTATTTGATTATTTAATTAACCAATTAATGAATTAAATTATTACATGATAATTAAATAATTAATTCATAATTAATATTTATCTTTATCGGTTGGATAAAGATAAATATATGCATGGTATATATGCATGGTAAATAGAGTATATATGCATGGTATATATGCATTGATAAATAGAGTATAGTATATGCATGGTATATAATTGCAAATTATAGGTTGTATAGGAATATACTTGTAATTTTACTCTTGTACAGAAGTCATATTTATTCAATTGAAGTCCTTTCCACACACTAAGGAGAGATTCACAAATCCTAAAATCTATCTTGGTATCAGAGCCTCTCAAGGCCTAACAGCTGAAACACTCACCCTATAGCCGACCAAAAATTTTTCGTCGGAAACAATGGCTTCCACTGGTTCCTCCACCAACTCCACGATCGTTTCATCTATGGCAGAATCAGTTGGTTCCGGCGTTGGAGCAGTAGCTACGCCGATTTTCTCCCATCAGTTGCTGCTGAAATTGGATCCCAATAACTATGTTTTATGGAGAACACTGATCATGCCTATGTTATCAGGGTGTGGATTGATTAATCATGTAGATGGTACAGCATCAATTCTAGCCGAGAGACTTGCGAACAACGAGTATAATCCTGCATGTCAACTCTGGTTTCATAAAGACCAACCGGTACTGAGTTGGATTCTTAATTCCCTCTCTCCTTCAATACTTCTCTAAATTATTGGTGTTAAGACGGCTCGTGAAGCCTGGATTAAATTAGAAAATACTTATGCGTTGGGGTCAAGGGCACAAGTGAGAGATTTGAAACAACAGTTACATTCATTGGTTAAGTCTAATTCTGAGTCAATTTCAGAATATATGCAACGTGCTAAATTGATAGTAGATCATTTAGCGGCTTTACAATATGTTGAGTTAGACGAAGATTTAGTGGATACGATTTTGGATGGACTTAGAGGGCCATGTAGGGATGTTTGTCGAGTATTTGGATCACGTTCAATCTCATATGATGGTTTATTTGGGTTGTTATTGACAGAGGAGCGTCATTTGAAAAAGGAGGAATTGTTGTTGGAAGAGTTGAATGCATTGATAGCCCACTTCACGGCAAGGCAACTAGGTTCAGGTGGTCGAGGCAGAGGCCGTGGACACTACCAGCAAGGACAGCAAGGCTAGTCAGGCCAAGGTTATTGGCGGCAGCAGCAACCGTTTTTTGGACAACATCAACAGCATTTTTTTGGTCAGAATCAGTTCTCTGGTTCGAATTTCACTCACCAACAGCAGGCACAGCAAAGTCAGTTTGCACCGATAGATGTGGGGACTGTAACTTGTCACAATTGCAGAGGTTTAGGCCATTATGCATGCCAATGCCCTTCCCCAAAATTTAACCAACAGAGTCCAAACCCACCAGTTTCAAACCATACCACAATTAAGCCAACCGACTCCACATGGATCATGGATAGCGGAGCTACACACCATCTCACTTCATATTTGGGACAACTTAATCTGCATTCTGAGTATTCCAGGCCTGAAGAGGTCCACTTAGGTAATGGCTCTCGCCTTTCTATTGCTCATGTTGGGTCTTTATCTATTCCAACGTTAGTTAGTCCATTAAAATTATCACAAGTTTTGCATGTTCCTGCTTTGAATTCTAATTTGATTTCTATTAGTGCTCTAACCCGTGCTAATGATGTTTCTGTTGAGTTTTTTTATTCCGTTTTTTGTTGTGAAGGACCTGAATTCCAAGCAGGTGATTCTTCAAGGCCAGAATAAAAATGGTCTTTATGCCCTTCCATCTGGTGCTTCAGCTCCCATTTGGTCACACCTTACTTCCCTAGCCACTTGGCATGCGAGGCTCGGTCTTCCAGCACTTCCAGTAGTTAGTTGAGTTTTACGTAACAATAAAATTCAGTTTCTATCTAGTCTTGATCGCACTATTTGTTCTAGTTGTACGGTCAGTAAGAGTCACAAGTTACTGTTTCCTGTTTCTGATTTAACTATTGATGGACCTTTGGATTTAATTTGTTCTGATTTGTCGGGCCCTGCGCCTATTGAATCTAATTATGGTTTTCGTTATTATTTATTGTTCTATGATCATTTCAGTAAATATTGTTGGATATACTTCTTGAAATATAAATCTAAAGTGCTTAGTACTTTTATTCATTTTCATTCTGTTGTTACAAAATATTTTGATCGGTCCATTAAAACTTTTCATTCTGATGATGGGGGGGAATTTGTAGCTATGAAATCATACTTGGCTGATAATGGGATCCAACATAGGATTTTCGATCCGTATACCCCTGAACAGAATGGGGCAGTGGAAAGAAAACACCACCATGTTGTTGAAACTAGTTTATCTCTGTTGAATGGTGCTAAATTACCTATAACTTACTGGACGTATGCTTTTGATACAGCTGTGTATTTGATTAATAGAATGCCCTCTCCTGTGCTAAATTTTTCTACACCATACTATACTTTATTTCACCAGCATCCTGATTATTCATTGCTACGTGTTTTTAGGTGTCTCTGTTATCCTTGGCTGCACCCGTATTCTTCAAATAAACTTTAATTTTGTTCACGTAAATGTATCTTTCTGGGTTATAGAAAAGTTCATAAGGGTTATAGGTGTCTTGATCCAGTGTTTAGAAAATTTTTCATCTCACGCCATGTTATTTTTGATGAGCAGGTGTTCCCTTTTTCGGAGTTGTGTAGTTCGGCTACTCATGGTCCGCTTACTACCACTGCCAGCATGCCGTCCTGTCAACTGATCCTAGTATCCACTCAGATTCAGCCTAACCAGCCCCCTCCTACATCTCTCTCCCCTTCAAACCCACCACTAGCTCAAACACCACCACAAGCACATCCTCCATCCACACCCACTTTACCTACCCAAAATTCTCTTGCTTCTGCGGTTCCCAAATCACCACCTGCTCGTTGAATGGTTACTCGGTAACAAATAGGCAAACTTCCATCTCGTCCAAAGATGTTTAATACGTTAGTGTTACCACCTGATCCTACCTGTTTTACTAAAGCCTCTATAAGCGCCTACTAGCACCAAAATATGGCTGACGAGTATTCTGCTTTGGTTTCCAATGGCACTTGGGAACTAGTCCTTGCTTCTTCTGCTCAGAATGTCATTGGATGCAAGTGGGTTTTCAAAACTAAGCTTAAAGCTGATGGATCGATTGAGGGCTATAAGGTGCGCCTGGTTGCTAAGGGTTTTCACCAGTGCCCTGGTATGGATTTCCATGACACCTTCAGTCCTGTTGTCAAACCAACCACAATTCAGTTGTTACTCTCTCTTACTGTATCCTTCTCTTGGTCCATCTCACATTTGGATGTTTTAAATGCCTTTCTACCTGGTGATCTTGATGAGCCTGTGTATATGGTTCAACCACCTGGATTTATGGATAAATATATACCCCATCATGTTTGTTGACTCAAGAAATCATTATATGGACTGAAACAATCTCCCAGGATGTGGCATTGGTGTCTCACTCAAGCACTTATGGCTTACGGTTTTATATGCTTTCAGGCTGATGTTTCTCTGTATTTTCTACGGAAAGGAAGCTGTGTGTTATTCTCCTTGATTTATGTTGATGATTTATTGGTATTGGGCAATGATTCGGGCTAGGCTACTACTCTGATCACTTATCTGCAGTCCCAGTTTGCCATTAAAAATTTAGGATTTGCACAGTACTTTCTGGGTATTGAGATGTCTTAGCATGATGGGTCGTTATTCTTAGTTCAGAAGAAATACATTATGGACGTGTTATCCGAGGCTTATATGCTAGCTTCAAAACCGGTTAAGACTTCGGCTAGCTCTTCTGACAGATTATGTGTATCTGGATCACCCTCTCCCGATGTTACGGCTTACAGAAGCTTGGTGGGCAGCTTACAGTATCTGACCATCACTCGTCCAAATATTGCCTTTGTTGTTCATAAGGTAGCTCAGTATATGCATGCTCCTACACAGTCGCACTGGCAAGCTTTGAAGAAGATCTTACGTTATCTCAAGGCCACCGCCTCCTTTGGGTTACGGTTTCAACCCCAACCCCTGATACAACTGCATCCTTTTTCTGATTCTGATTGGGCAGGGGATGTTGATGATAAGCGGTCCACTTCTGGGTTTGGTATCTTCTATGGCACGAACCTTATCTCTTAGGCATCGAATAAGCAACGTACAGTTTCTCAATCCTCTACGGAGGCTGAGTATCGTGCCTTTGCTACTACCACTTCTGAGCTCTCCTGGCTAGGTATGCTACTTGTTGAGATTGGGTATCCACTGGTGCAAGTGCCAATCCTATGGTGTGATAATCTGAGTGCCACTTATCTTACGGTGAATCCAATTTTTCACAACCGCACGAAGCATTTAGAACTTGATTTCCACTTCGTTCGAGAACGAGTTGATTCCAAACAGTTGCAGGTTCGGTATATCTCTACGGATGATCAGGTTGCTGATATTCTTACTAAACCCCTTCCGCTGCATCGTTTTCAAGTATTAAGAGACAAGTTGGCTATGGTTTCCAACCCAACTCAACTTGCAGGGAAGTGATAGAGTATAATATATGTATTGTATATAATTGCAAATTATAGGCTGTATAGGAGTGTACTTGTAATTTTACCCTTATACAAAAGTCATATTTATTCAATTGAAGTCCTCTCCACACACTAAGGAGAGATTCACAAACCCTAAAATCTATCTTAAAGAACATTATAACTTATAACCTTAACAATAAAATTTAAAGATATAATTTCATAAATATTAATTAAAGTTTTCTTTTTATTGCACATAAAGGTAAATTGTAGAAGAATTCATTCCTGGTTTTATTCTTCAATTGAAAATTATTACAGAAAACAAATTACTAGTTCAAATGAATATATTGGACTGGATTCCATTTATAGTAAAAATGATTATTATATAAAACGTGTTTCGGGTAATTTAGAGGAAATATAATAATAATTCAATAAAGAAACAAAATAAAATATATATTGTAGTATAAATAGCAAAGCGAAAAATTACAGAAATAGAATACTTTGGAACCTTTGAACTGAGAAAGAGAATTGAGTATGTAGTATTGAGGCCTAAACAAACAGTCTCCTTGACACAGATTTCAACCTGGTCAGGAAGAACCATCTCCCAGAATACAACAAAGCTAGTACACATATTGTGTATTAATCTTTTATAAAGTATCGGAAAACAAAAATTACAGTATAAATAGCAAAGCGAAAAATTACAGAAATGGAATACTTTGGAACCTTTGAACCAAGAAAGAGAATTAAGTATGTAGTATTGAGGCCTGAACAAACAGTCTCCTTAACACAGATTTCAACCTGGTTAGGAAGAACCATCTCCCAAATACAACAGAGCTAGTAAATGAATTCTACCACGTGCAAAATACTATCACTGAAAAATTTAAGAGCAGCAACTATGCGAGAAAAACATATTCCAGAATAGAGGAGAATGAAGAGGAATTTGAAATTGTATGTTCTGCAAACTGATGAGAATTAAGAAGGTATAGGCTGTAGGAGAGTTATAGGAATTTATTTGGGAGACAAAAAATAATTCTCCTTAATGAGAATTAAATTCTCATTTGTTTGGCGGAAAAAATTAAATGGGCCGAAGTAAAAAGAGGTAGACAGTGAAGGCCCATTTCGTTTCGGCACTTACGTTACTTGCAATGTGCAAGTATTTAATCTGTTAGGGGTTGAATTTGTCATGGAATCATTTAACCCAAAAGCTTAATCAGATAGGTAAGGTCCAATAGTAGCTTTTATTATTATCTCTGTCACTCCCTCCCATGCGAATGCCCCTTGGGCTTCAAGCGTGTACAACACAGGCCCACTATGCCATGTGTTGAATTTTAATCAACAAATGGAACTATCAAGATTCAAACCCTTAACCTTTACGTCTAAGCGGTTTTGATACCATGTCATGGAACCAATTGACCTAAAAGCTTAAGCTGATAGGTAAGGCCCAATAATAGCTTTTATTATTATCTCTGTCAGAATTTGCACCCACACATACACAAGAGAGAACCTTTTAATGAATACAACTTAACATAATTAAAATGTGAATTTCAATATAAGCTTTTTAGCATGTGAAATATTGGATTTTCAATCTTATTTTCTCCTCCAAATTCTTCACGACGAGCCTACTTTGAGCATCAATTTTTTATTCATTATTTATATATTTGTACCAGCCTAATGCTCGTGCAATGCACGAGTGGTAACATGTTCTTTATTATTGTTTCTAAAAAAACATATCTTTATTATTGCTTTAATCATTCCTATTTAATATTATATTTTTGAATAGATAGAAATTACATATATAATAATTTTAAAGTATAATTTAACAATACTCAATATTTAAAGTTTTTTAAACATAAACTATTCATTTATTAGTAGAAACTTTGTAGTAATTTAATATTTTGCAAAACATATATAATATTTTAAATATAAGGAAACATAGTATAGATTGTTGTAGAAATATTATGAGTATCATCCATTTTCTTTAGTCGTAATCTAAAATTTAAAAATATTTGTTAAATTTGAATTCAACCAATTTTATTTTAACTTTTGGTAACTTTATCCCCTCATAATTTGTTTTGTTTTGATTGGGATAAGTAAAATTTTAAACATGTGAAGTTGTCAGCTATAAATTAATATCAACGGTATCCATATTTTTTAACTATTCCTATTTAACGTTTCATTAGTGTTAATTTGTTTCTTTCTTTAAAAAACTGGTAATTTGTTCCTCCATATTTTAATTCTCTAAGTCTCTCTGTTTTTACAACCCAAGCTTGAAAGTTTGATTTTTCTCCATATTACAGCATGACCAATATTGTTGCATTTATAAATTGAATATAACAATAAAATGAAATAAATAAAGAAATAAAAATTTTATATTCCATCCACTAACAAATACAATTTGCGTGAATATGAGTCACTAGAGCCACATTTATCAATTTTATTAAAAAAAATATAACTCAATTGAGAATAATAATAAACTGTCAATAAAACAAACGAAATAGGAAAATACTAAAATTAACTTAAAGTAAGAATAATTCCGATATGGCAAACTCTCCTTTCTTCGTTGTTGATGTTGCACTTTTTAAATGAGCAATCATCTAGCAAAATAATTTCAATTGGACGAAGAGAAGAAAATTGGTGGCCAAGGACAAAATATAATGAAAAAGAAATTAAATGGAATTAGAGCAGAAACAAAGATAATTGAGACAAAAATTGTGCCGAATTGAGTTAGTGAAGGCTTACTTCTAATCTAATGGCACCTGCAAATTGCAAATAGGGAAGCAACTCTTACCACAAAGCCAACCTAAATTACAAAAATTTAATTATATGCATGAAAAAAAGGCCAAAAGGATCACATTAGATGAAGAAAAGAAGGCAAATGTTAAGAATTTTCTTACCAACGCTGCAAAAAGTGAAGGAAAGAAGATGAAAACTATTGAATCAATAGGATGTGAACTACGCAAGGAAGAAAAATATAAGAAACAATTTAATCAAAAAAGGGATTTCTCAAAAACAGAAACTGAAAAAATTTAAAATTGAGCCTAGGTTTTACCTAATTGAACATCAAGAGTGTCGTATCAGATCATAAGAAGGCTTTTTGAGATGCTACTAAGCAGATTGGTAAAGGTAGAATGAAATTGAAAGCCATTACTGCAGATATCGAATCTGAAACAAAGAAGCAAGCTGCAATAAAGAATGTAAATTAAGGAGAGTAAAAATCGTGATATGAGAAATGGAGGAGAAAAAGATAAAATGGGATTTTGAAAATTGAAGTTTGGTTTTTGAGGGAGAGTGAAAGATGTTTCTTTTGAAAAAGTTTAGTATAATTTATGATCTGTTAACATTAACTAAATAATTGAAATTAAAATTAATTATAATTATTAATTAACTCAAAATTAAGAGAAAATTACATGTAAGCATTCAGTATTCAGATTTAGTATATATAATGATTATATACCGTTAGAAAGATCTTGTTACATAGAATAGGATGTGATAATTCATGGTATTCCAATTGCAATCCATCTGTAAAATAATGAACTCAAAATTGACAAATAATTGAGAACTACTTTACCAATTTTCCAACAATTAAACAGGTAATGAAATTAACATTGAGTTTCATTTGAATTTTTTAAAATCCATGAACATAAAAAGTGTTCAAATGGAGTTGTTATGGAGTTGTTACAATTTTGTCCGATCTAAAAGACTCACACTTTGTTATGGAGTTGTTACAATTTTGTCCGATCTAAAAGACTCACACTACACAAGATAAAATTTGAATTGATTTATGAACTATTGAGTTTGATTAATTTCTGTTCTTTGACATGGTCCACCTTGATCAAATTTAATTAACACCAACCCAGAAAAATACTTGAAGCGCCCTTACATTATTAATATTATGCTCTTGACCCAAAGGACTGATCACACAAAAATCAGTATATAAAAATTAATATTAAGTCAATGTATATATTATAAAATTAATGTGTATAGTTTATTACTAGTTGGAGTTCATTGATCATCATCATTAGTATATATATATAGAAAGGTCGTTCTGACCTGCGACGGGCAACAGAGAGAAAGAATATTGCTAATTGCTTATTTTAAAACACTAAACTAGTATAATATTTATATGTCGACGTAGGACTCACTTCTAGAATCAATAAATAATAGTAAATCTATATATAATGATGAAATTAGGCAGAAAAATACTTGTGGCCCCAATATGTCTTTGTGCTATCCATCTATCTAATTCGATTCAAGACAATCTCATTCAAATGTCACGCACCGGAAGAAAAAAAATTAAATGGAGTCCAATATTAATTTAATATCGAAGTTTTATTTTTCATGTTCTTCATTAATTTATTTATTTTTTTTCGTTTTAATAAAAAGGTATTTTCTTAAGAGTTAATGATTTCCGTCAAGTTTGGGTGAGTTTAGCTTGAATTGAAATATGTTAGGAGGCGAAAGAATCATCTTAAAATATCATTGGGAAAAACAGTAATATGTAGATTGAATAAGGGCCAAAAGAGACTCTAAAAGTTATTATATGATGGCTAATATTAATTTTAGATGATATATAGTTTAGGATTGGGTAAATATACTAGTTTGCTTTTATTGGACGATATGCGAATAATTTGACACATATATTAGCTATGAAACCAATTGAAGCAACGGAAACATGTAAGTTGTTCTTTTTTTTGTTAACATTTTAAAACACAATCATCATTTTTTAACAAAAAAAAATACGGTCCTTTATTTGCAAAAAAGTAAAACCACAATTTGTTAGTAATTTACCCTAGTTAGAGCTACATATAATGATCCATTCAATTGGATTATTTGTTTGTTCAAAAAGCATAAAGAAAAAGCATATCACTAATGATAAATAATAATAATAATAATAATAATAATAATAATAATAATAATGATAATCACTAACAAACCAAAGATAATATGTTACAGTTAGAACGTAGAATTTCTTACGTCTTAACTTGTCTTTTATGCATAACGTAGAATTTCTTACGTCTTAACGTAGAATTGCAAGCCGTACAAGAGGGGACTTGTATAAATATTTCAAAGTCTTGATTCAAGCTAGCTCTAAATTCTTCAATTAGTTTCATATAATCATCAGTGCAGGATGAGAAATTCTAATTATTCTAATTATTATTATTACATAATAGTTTTTAATTTACTAGTGGTAACGTCGATGGATGGAGTTGTAGGAAAAAACATGAATTACCAAATAGTGGATGTAGGAGTGGTAATTGAGTCTAGTGAGAAGATAGGGTTGAGCTGCATCAACATGTCCGTTGCAGATTTTTATGAAAACCATTCTGACTTCAAAACCAGGCTCAATCTCCACTTCAGGTACCCCAACCACGATGTTGTTGGAGCTGCTGCTGCAGGTTAATTAATTTTTCCTTATTCTTAATTTTTTCATTTTTATATTAATTAATTATTTCGTTGTTTAGTTCGAGTCATTTTCAGTCTAAATGGAGGAATTTTTTTCTAATTAATTTTGTTAATTATTTGAGTTTTGTGTTAATTGTTATTCTTTATATTTTGTTTATTGCATATTGAATTGGATTGCTGGTGTCTTTGGGGATCTCATTCTTATTCATTAAAATAATGAAGAAATTTGTTATACATATATAAAATCCTAAATTAAGCACATGAAGAGATATGCATAAATCGTCCAACGAACTAATTAACTATGTGGATTAATGTTTCAAGTAAACAAAAACAAAAAAAAATTCTTGAAAGTTTTCAACATTTGTACAAAAAAATTCATGAAGGATATAACAGTTGAAGGTTAAAAAAAATATACAATGGAATACTTTTTAGTCATTTCATGCAGTATTCTGCTAAATCAATATTCTTTTATATCTAAAAGATAATAAATTTTAGAATATATAACACATTTTCCCTAGTACCACAGTGCTAAAATTAACCATATTTCTAATTCATGGATTGAATTATAACGTTCAAACACCTTATAACCATTGCAGTGCTATATTTTTGAAATTATCGGAATATGAAAAAAAAAAAATTAATAATTAAGTAGATGATACGTAAATAGTGTTTACGAGTTGTATCTCAGTTGACAATGTAAGCTGAGTTTGGAGAGAAGATCCAGGTTCGAATCTCACTGAATATAACCACAAGGATGTATGAGCAAGTAGCTTTAATCATAAGAAATTGAATTCCAAAAGTAGTCACTATCGCTAAGAACTAGAGAATAAGTTCTTCATAAATTTTTTAACATGCATGAAAATTATATATATGATATTGTTCTCAATACAAGAAACTATATAAAAAATAAATTAAAAAAAATTTTGGAGTGTTAAATGAAGAAAATAAAGGAAAATATTTTCTTCTGTAAGGTTGTCTTGCAGGTATAAGGCAAAATTAGCCATTTAATTGCTTTTGACCGTTAAACATATTGACTACTATAAACTTTGATGAATTTTGGATGAAATAACTTAACAGGTGATTAAAATAAAACCTTAAAACTCCATAAGTATTTTAAAAGTGGAATAATTGACTAGAGTACTTCGCATAAATCAAGCAATAATAAATTATTTTAACCATAATTTTTCTAATATATGTTTGTTTGTTAGATGTTTGATATAGTTAGGTAAAATACATCATGTCATGAATTTCGAAATTATTCTCATGATTAATTCTTTAACACATTAATACAACTTGTCAATGAGGTCCAATATTTTAATTTGCCATTAGTTAGCTCATATGAATAAAATTATTTTCAGATAACGTAACCCCTAACTAATTTATTATCACGTACCCAAATGTGGATCGCTAAGATGGCGAAGGAAGCTCAACTAAGTGATCGATCATGTCTTTTGTTAGGGTCAATAGTTTACATATATAGGTATATATAACTCGAGATCTCACTTTCAATAAAAGAAATACGAGATCTCTCTTTTTACACACTAAAATCTGCACCTCTAAAAATTACTATGCAAATGGGTTGACTATATTCGTTGAACTTATGCTATGAGCTAGAATACTCCAAATATAAGTAAAATCTCCAATGATAATAGATCTAATATGCTCTGCAATAGAAGGACTAAATATTGATGGTTTCTGATTCACTTTACTACAGTTTGTGCTAATTAATTAAATTATTGTGTTAAACGATTGCAATTACGAAGACTGACTTTTGTTATTAATATGTTAAAACCTATAGACTAATAAATTATTTAGCCTTATTTTTACTTTGTAAATACATTTTCTTTACGCCTAAGAGTTGAATCTACAATACCATCATAATCGTATACAGTAGTACAGGTTATCAACCATTTTTTTTTGAACTCGTTTCAATTAATTTAGAAAAAAACATGAATCAACTTGGAATTTTGATTTGGTTAATCTGTTGTGGTTTGAAAACACAGCTCTGGACTTGATAAAAAATGTTGAAGCGAAAGCAATCATAGGGCCATCAACATCAATGCAAGCCAACTTTGTTATTAATCTAGGCCAGAAAGCTCAGGTTCCCATCATATCATATTCTGCATCAAATCCTTCTCTTGTTTCTACTAGGAATCCTTACTTCTTTCGAGCCGCCCGAAGTGACTCTGCTCAAGTGTATGCCATTAGTGCCATAATCGAATGGTATGGATGGAAAGAAGCAGTGCCTATCTATGTCGAAAACGAGTATGGAGTTGGAATCATATCTTATTTAATTGATGCCTTGCAAGCAGTCGGTGCTCGTGTTCCCTGCAGGAGCCCGATTTCACCATTAGCTACTGATGATGAAATTCTTGAAGAGCTTGGCAAATTAAAGACAATAGAGACGAGAGTTTTTATTGTGCATATGGATCCTTCTCTTGGCTCCAGGCTTTTCATCATGGCTACAGAAATCGGTATGATGAGTGAAGGTTATGTTTGGATCATAACGGATGGAATGACTCATTTTGTGAGTTCATTTGATTCGGTTGTGCTTGATTCGATGCAAGGAGTATTGGGGGTTAAACCTTACATTCCAAGAACCAAGAGGATGAAGAAATTTCAAGCTGAATGGAAACAAAAATTTCGTCATACTGACATGGTTAATGCTAAGCTAACTACTTACGGACTATGGGCTTATGATGTAATTGTTGCATTAGCAATGGCTTTTGAGAAGGCAGCTGAGATTAGTACAAACTTTGGCATCAACGAGCCAAATGCTTCTACCAACATTATTTCAACTGATCTTGAAACATTTGGTGTGTCTCAAATCGGTCCATTCGTTCATCAAACGTTATCAAATACAAGATTCAAAGGACTTGCAGGAGATTTTAGTTTCATCAACAGACAATTGCAGTCATCATCAGGAGTGGAGATAGTTAATTTGAACGCTCAGGGAGGAAGGCGGATAGGATTTTGGGCCCCAAAAACGGGACTTGTCAAAAGATTTAGTTCATCTGCTTCTAATAATGGTCTTTCACCTATTATATGGCCAGGGGATACAGTTTCAATTCCAAAAGGTTGGTCAATTCCAACCAATGGGAAGAAATTAAGAATCCTGGTGCCTGTAAAGGAAGGGTTCACCCAATTTGTGAATGTGACAAGAGATCCTAATACAAACACCACAACAATTCAAGGATATTGCATTGATCTTTTTGATGCTGCAGTTCAGCAACTGCCTTACGCTTTGACTTATGAGTATATACCCTTTGCGAACTCTGATGGCAAGATTGCTGGAAGTTACAACGATATGATCGAACAAGTTCACCTTAAGGTAATTTCTTTTGAATTAATTTCCCATACCAATTCTACATACAAATATATAATAAAAATGAATTCTAATACCCATTTGCTGGCCCAGAACTATGATGCTGCTGTGGGAGACATATCAATTGTGGCTAACAGATCCTTGCATGTTGACTTCACCTTGCCGTATATGGAATCTAGTCGTGTTACAATGATAGTGCCAATTACAAATGTTGATAGCATGAAAGCTTGGATGTTTTTGAAGCCATTAACATGGGACCTTTGGTTAACAAGTTTGTGTTTCTTCTTTTTTATTGGATTTGTAGTCTGGGTTCTTGAACACAGAATCAACGAAGATTTTCAAGGATCTCCTGCACAACAAGTTGGGACTAGCTTCTGGTTTTCCTTCTCAACCATGGTTTTTGCTCATAGTAATAACTCATTACTCCCTCTCTCTCTTTTATTTATATATGTTGCACGAGCACGAACACTGATATTGATATGGATATGGACATGGGAAACGTTAATTATTTCTAAAAAATATAGGACACAGTATGTGAGACATACATGTAAATAACAAAAATATATGGGTGTATTTTTAAGTATTAAATATAGTAATCAAATATAAATATACAAAAGCGACTATAATTACATAGAAAATTTCTAAATTATCAAGTAATCAAAACAGTTCACAAGTTCCATTTTATGACTGCTACTCTGCATCAGAGACTTATCATTCTAATTATAGTTCATCAGGTGGAAAGAAGGTTAGAAATATGCTAAGTGTGGAATTTGGAATAGGAACAAGATTCAAGAGATTCCTCAATAATTTTAGTTTTGCAGAGAAAACCATGAGACACATCTTATGAACATGTGTGTCCAATTTTTTTCCCCAAGACTTTTCCAGCTAAGTATCAGATAAGTGTGTAGGTGTCCGTGCAATTGATTGCTGTCATATATAATTTCCTAACCATTTACATTAAACACTTAACAGAGGAGAAAGTGGTAAGCAACTTGTCCAGAACTGTGGTGATCATATGGTGTTTCGTTGGGCTAATTCTTACTCAATGTTATACTGCTAGTTTGTCCAGCTTTCTAACAATTGAAAAGCTCAAGCCTACTGTAACCTCCATTGATGAGCTGATTAAAAAGGGAGACAATATAGGCTACCAAAAGGGTTCATTTGTGTTGGGAACATTGAGAAGCTTGGGCTTCGATGAATCCAAGCTCATCCCTTATGAATCAGAGGAAGAATGTGATGAGCTTCTTTCTAAAGGAAGTAGGAATGGAGGCATTGCTGCAGCTTTTGAAGGACCAGCTTCAATACACCTTATCCTTGCGCAAAATTGCTCTAAATACACCCTTGTTGAACCCACATTGAACTCACAGACTTCAAGATGGAAAAACAAATCAAACATTGAAGAATTCATTACCAGTGGTCTTGGATTTGTGAGTTGCTTCTTTTGTTTGCCTCTAAATTATTGAATAAAATGCTTGCCGATCAATTTCGGCTATTATTTCACTGTATATGGTCACCAAACTTCAATTTTTGTTATAAAAACTAAGGTCATGGTTATGAATCTATGCCAAGGACACCACTTTGACCATATTGGTCAAGTCACGTTAGATTATGAATCATGTCATATCAGTTTTTTTTGGCTCCGCATTAGTCAAAAATTCAAAATAGTAATTCTAATGGGACAATATTCGAAGTTTACAGTTATTTTTATAACACAAAGTGAAGTTTAGTGAGCTATGGTGGAAACAACAACCAAAGTTAAGTGACCATCAGTCAAAATTATGTGCCTATATTGATAGTTTTCATATGTTGGTTTCATAAATTTTGCTACCAAAAAACTCATATAGCAACAATATTCAAAAGTTATTGCCATATTGTATATCAACGACAACAAAATTTTTTATCAAATTTAGTTGTTAAATACATATAATCATAGCTTTATAGCAGCAACTTTTTTACTGCTGACTAAAGCTATGGCAACTTTTATACTTTTGGCAGCATAAATTTTTGCTGCCAAATCCCTTATTTATTTTGTAGTGATCGGTAGTTTTCTTATGTTGGTTTCTTTGTTGTCAGGTTTTTCCCAAAGCATCTCCTCTAGCACCTGATATATCCAGGGCAATTTTGAACATAACACAAGGAGATAAAATCAAGGAAATAGAGGGAAAATGGTTTGGAATGAAGCATACATGTCCTGATAAAAGCAACTCAGATGAGTTAAATAAGCTTGGTCTCAATAGTTTTTGGGGCCTGTTCTTGATTGCTGGAATTGCTTCGGTTTTGGCCTTAACAATATACTTTGGCATGTTTGTTTACAAACACAAGGGAGTCTTGGTGTCTTCTGATTCTGGTGTTTCGTTCCCAAGTAGAATTGTTGATTTCCTCAAGATATACAATCGAAACGATCACATATCACATAATCTGGACAGAAACGTACTGAATGATGAAGCAGTTCCATCTACCTATTCAATGGAGACTGAATTCATTTGTGAACAAGGAACATATTCTGCACAGTTCGTTGGTTCAAATTCAGAAGGATCAATGGAATCTATGTTTATTGAGCTTGCTGACCCAGATGATGAAACGCCCGTAACTACTGAAATAACTTGGTTTTGTAGCTGACTAGATAATTTGATTTCTAATCTAGCATTGTACAATATGGAAATTATCATCATTTGATATGGTTTCTAAATATGAAATTATTAATACTTTATTGATAGAATCTGAATTATCTACGGAGAATTCCCACTTTGCACAATTTTCTCTGTAACTTCTTAAGCACATGGTCTCCTTTTCATCCAAAAAAGTATGTCTACTTTTTCTACCCAGAAATTACGGTGGAAAAGTGATTCCAAAAAAATAAAAAATATTAAATAAGCAAAAACCGAGGAAATCAATATTAGAAGTTCAAGTCATTTAAAAAAAAAAAGAAGGAAAATTCAGTTTTAACCGCTACTTTGACTTACAAATACATATAAAGACAATAAGTCAGTACAGGGGCAGCGGCGGCGGGGGTCACAGGGCGCAGCTGACCCCTCAGCCACCGGGAAAGCCCCTGAGTAGGGGGTTTTCTGGCAGCCCCCCGCCCCCCCAAGAGTAGGGGCAGCGCCCCTGCTCTTCCCTGATACAGGGGAGACCCTGTATTAGGGCGTATTTTTTTTTTTTTTTTTGAATTTGCCTGCCCTAGCCTTTTTTTTTTTTTTTTTAATTTCGTTTTGCCCTGGTCTGTTAATAAAATAAAATAAAAACTGACCAGGGCCCTAGCAAATTGGTGGAAACAAAATAAAGCAGAGAAACACTAATTCGTTTCCTCCCTTACCACCACTCCACTTTGCTATCTCCTCTCCTCACCTCTCCTCTCCTCTTTGCTTTCCCTGCCGCTGTCCGTCCTTCTCTCTTCCTTTCCTCTTTGCTTCTTATTCCGATTAGTTTTAATTTTAAATGTTAGGTTTTCTAATTTATTTAGGTTTTATTGCATTTAGGTTTTAAAGAAAAATTGTGTAAATTAGGTTTGAATTGATAAATTGATTGTGTAAATTGTGTTGTTATTTGATAAATTAGGTTTAAATATGGGTTAAAATTGATAAATTAATAAATCGGGGCATTAATTGATAAATTGATTGTGTAAATTATGTTGTTACCTTTAGATTTGAATTGATAAATTAGGTTTGAATGTGTGTTTGAATTGATAAATTGATAAATTAGGTTTGAAACCTCTCAAAAACTTCTCATTTTACTAGTTCTTCATCGTCTACTTCGATTAGAAAAAATTAATTGTTGGTATGTTATTTGTATTGAATTGTTTGGAGCAATTTAATTATGTTCTTATTGAATTGAATTAAATTAATTTAGGTTTGTTGGCCGATCAGAAATTTTTGTTCATCGGCCAGAAATATTTTGAAGCAAATTCTGCCCCCCTAACGGACCAATTCTGGCACCGCCACTGAGCTAGTAGTTGTATTGGATAGAATAAAAGCAATACCAAGATTTTGCAAGTATATTAATGGCTTAATACAAACAAACACACACAAAAGAACATGAAAAAAATAAAAATAAAAGAATAGAACATGTACTAATTAGAAGGTTATTTATTTATGGGTAGTGTAAGTTCCCACAAAATATATCTTTAAGTAGACTTAATTGCGCGTAAATCTTGAAAAGAAATCTATCAACGAGAACATATGTGGTTTAGAAAAAAAAAATAAAGTGTATGACCTTGCCAATTTTCACTGTTTACATGGTTCAGCCAATATAGTTATCATTATTTAGGGATTGAATTAAAGTAGGTTTGATTGGTAACGGTCTCAAGTCATTTGAGTTAGATCTCAAATTTTTTAGCGAGTATGCAGAAAATTTTGATTGAAAGGGACATCTAAACAGAGAGATGGGGTTAGTAAGCAGTAATCATAAAAAAAAAAAAAAAGAGTTTGGGCTCTAGATATATATAGAAATTTACATATAAAAATTTTGGGATGTTACACTTTGTAAGCTAGCCATTTCTCCTAAAGACATTGGAATCGGAAATTCTCATATATATTTCTTCTGACAATGTAACAAGTCAATTCATCGCCGTAGTAAATAGGAGAAAAAATAGAATTTGTTTCTTCGTAAAAAAAAGAAAAAAAAATTAGGAGAAATTAACTTTGACACATTCACATTTCAATACTATGTTAGCTCCACCAATTCTGAATTCCAAATTTTTTCAGTTTTTTTGGATAATTAATGTTACACAAGTGGATGTTATGTTTGTGACACGTGTTAATTTTTTTGTTAACTGGAGTTTTTGTAACATTGTGCTAATAGGTTTGACTTGATGCTGACTTGTTTCATCCTTATTTCAGCACTAAATTTATGAATTACAACAATAATGATTTTATTGAAAGTTTAATAATTTTATTGATATAAATTAAATTTTAGTGGGACATAAATGTATAAACTCCAAATTTTAGTGAAATTCGGTGCAATTTAGCCTTTAAGGATATACTCCACTTTGGTTGTATAATAATTGCATTTAATTGCGGAATTCTCAATACAATAATTTCCTCTACTATGTAATTAGACAATAAACCACAAATCTTTGTTTTGTAGTCTAAAAAAAGAAAAAAGAAAGAAATTATTTGCAGAAATTACTAAAAAATGTTCCCTTTTTGGACTGTTTTTGCATTCATCAATACATTCGAGATCATATCATATCATATGATTTATAAAATACCTACTTTTTTCCAAAATATGGTTGTTCCTTCATCCTACCATTTTTCTCATTGTTGTTCTTCACCAGAGCTGCATTTCTTTTTCTTCTGCACTTTTCTTGTCTTACGTCCGAATTCACTTGCAAAAGAATAATGATTCTTCTACCGCCACGTCCCGCCATTATTGTTAAGTTCCTATAATTTCTTTTTTTTCACACTTTTTGTTTAGATTAAATGTTGTTATCCTGCTGTATTATTTTGTAAATTTCTTTTGGATTCCAATTTGTTGAAGACTTTTTCTTAATTTTCACTTTCTTCTTTAACAAATTTTTTTAATAATATTACTCAAAATTTAAGGTTTAAAATTTAGGGCTAAGGGTTTAGTTTTAGAGAGTATAGTTTAATAGTCTATAATGTAGTTCGCATTGAGGGGTCTCAATGTTTAGAATTTAAAATTTTAAGTTTTAGAATTTTGGATTTTAACATTTAGGGTTTAGAATTCAAGGGTTTGGCATTTAGGATTTAGAATTAACGGTTTTAGCATTTAGGGTTCAGAATCTAAGGTTTAGAATTAATGGGGTGTTTGTTAAGTGGGACAAGGGAATAAGATAGGGATATATTATCCCATCTATCCCTTATCCCTTGTTTGTTAGGGAGAATGGGGTTTTTTTAGTAGTTGGGATAAGGATTAAATGTGAAGTTATCTCAAGTAATATATCTTAGATGGGGTGTTATAAAGGTTGGGATAAGAATTTATGTTGAAAATGACTATTTTGCCGATTTAAAAAAATAAGACATACAAGTTTTATTTCATATACAAGGATAAAATAGTAAAATATATTATTTTATCTCTATTCCTATCCAACATACCAAACATATCTTATATTATCCATATCTCAATTTTAACTTTTATTTTTATCCCTATCCCCATCAAATACCAAATGCCCCGTAAAGGTTTTAGCATTTAGGGTTATAATATTTAGGAGGTGTTTGGTTAGGGGGAAAATCATAGAGGAATCGGAATTGGAATCAAAGATTCCCATTGTTATTGTTTGTTTAACTAGAGTTAGAGGTGGAATAGGAATCTCATTCCCATAAATCCAGGAATTAATCATTCCCACATAACCCCACGTTAATCAGTTTTTGATTCCCCTCTGCAGTCAAAATAAAACACTTCAACTCTATCTCAACAAATGTTCCGTTTCCTGTGCAAGCTTTTTCTCAGACTTGGACTTCTTTAGCACAGGTTCTTTCACCTTCTTTTTCTTCTGTGTCAGTGTGGTTTATTCAAATATCATATCCAAATCCTTCTATCAGTTACAAGATCGAAGCTTGCTTTGAAATAAAAAAGGCTTCTTTTTGAAATTCAAATAAAGTATTCGAACTCAGAAATCTTGCGTCAACAGAGTACTGATTGAAAACAAGGATTAAGAAGCTGAAATACTCATCTCCGATTCTGCGATTGGTCATTTGCGATCAAAAATTAAACCAGGTATTTTTCATAATTTCAACTCCCTCTATTAGCTGTTCTAATTGTCAAATTCGAAAAATGAATTATAATGATGAAATTGTAATTGAGTGATGGAGAAAATAGATATATCTCTTAATTGTTAGTAAGGGAGAAGAAATAGATAGATAAGGGGTAAAGAAACCAGCTCATGCTTTGTTTTTTTTTTTTTTTTTTTTTTGAGATACTCAAGAAACTTTTCGATTTGAATAGACTGTGTAACCAGGCTTGAATTGCTGAAAACCAACCAGTTTATTATAAAAAGAAGCTACATAGATCAGCTTATAATCACAGGTCTCTTACCAAGCCTAGAAACCCTATAAAACAGTTCTCTTACCAAGCCTCTTGATCTCTGTATCCGATTTATCCATGAGCATAGCAGGGACTGCATCACTTTATGCTTTCTATTCCTAAAGATGTAATAAAAGTCCTTTAACAAAATCATGAAAAATGGAGATGAGCTCAAACACTGTCAGTTGATTGCATAAGACAATTACATGAGGAGACAAAATCATTTAATGCTAATAATGAAATATAATGAGAATGGTATAGAGAGGAGGTAGTGGCAAACACAACACCTTCACATGGTAAACCAATTAGTTAGGAATGCAGTAGCAAGAGAATACTTCATTAAATTTCAAACAGTGATTGTTGGGGACACAACTTTTGAAATTGCAGCAAAAGACAAGAAAAACAGCTATGGAAAAAAGGTCCTAAGAATTTTACTTGTATTTACCATACCAAATAGCTTCTTCCACGAAGTTTGGATGAAATTGATATATTAATAGATTGTAAAATGTTATTTGGAACTTTGTGTTTAGAATGATGTTTTAATAAAATCATGGTTTAATTGGTTACCATGCCAAGGGAACTAAAGATTGTAAAATGTAAAATGTATGGATGTGTTTACGATGCAATGCAGTATAGTTCATACACCCAAAACTTTACACCTAATTAAAAAGAATCATAAGTCTATCCTATCCAAATTGAATTTTGTAATGCATTAGCTCACTCTTTCCAATTTTGCATTTCAATAAAGCACCAATTATCAATCCCGTGAATCATAATTGATTATTTTTAAGAGACTTTTGATTTGAAACTGAAATTATGTCTGTTGAATCTAAATTACATAGTTCAATGAGGTTGTTTAATGTGAGTGTTTGTGTCTATAGAGCTGATTGTAGAGGTTGCCCTTAATATGAATTTATTGAGGCTTTTCATGTTTTTGTTTGTTATCAGGAATGTATTTGAATTTGGTATGTGGTCTTGTTCTTGGATATAGTAAAAATCCTAGTTGAATACTTTTAGCATAACTATTACCCGTGAAAGTAAGTCTAGTGTGCAAGGTGCAATTGTACTTTAAATCAATTAATTATGCATTCATTGAGCGTTGTTTTGATGGTTTTGTTTTTGTTTTTGGGTGTGTCCTGTTATAAGAAAAATAGGGTGTGGTTGAAAATTTGAAATGAGAAGAAAAAATGCATGGAAGCATGAAAAGCTTTAAGGGTCAATTTCATTAGTAAATAAATATATAGTTTCTTATAGATTCAAATTATTTTTGCTTAATATAGATAAATAATTAATTTTATATGGCATTGTAGATAATGGATCGTTTTGGCTTATCAATGAGAAGGAAGCGAAAGTTACAAGAATTACAATTTATTGTCACACTCATTAATATCATATTTATTATGCACGTCATATGGTTTTTGATAGGTTCAACTGTTTTTAATGGGAAACACTTGAGAGAAAATAAGAAAAATAAAAAGAGATTTAGATTTGCAAACTTAAGCTTGCTAATTACAGAGAGTGATGTTAAATGTAAAAGCGAACTTCGTATGAACAGATTTACATTTGGAGTACTTTGTGAGATGCTTAGAGACACTGGAGGTTTGAAAGGGACTAAAAATATGTCACTTGATGAAATTGTTGCAATGTTTCTATATATATTATCTCACCATAAAAGAAAAATAGAACAATAGGTACTTATTTTCTTAGAAGTGGAGAAACTGTAAGTAGACAATTCAACCTTTGTTTAAAGGCTGTTCTGAAATTGCATACAATATTACTTAAGAAACCTACACCGATAGCTGGTGACTGCACAAATAATAGATGGAAATCTTTCAAGATACATGACTTATATTTATCACTTGAATTAAGCTATGATAAAATTTACAAAAAAAGATGATTTGTTTTATTATTGTTGTAGAATTGCTTAGCAGCATTAGATGTTACTTTTATTAATGTGTCAGTACCAGCTGAACATAGAGCAAAATATCGAACAAGAAAAGGCACAATTGCAATGAATGTATTAGGAGTTTGTTCACCTGATATGCAATTCATTTATGTATTACCGGGTTGGGAGGGTTCAGCTCATGATGGTCGTGTCCTTCGAGATGCTATTTCTAGAATTGATGGTTTAAGAATTCCTTAAGGTAATATTAATAAGTATTTTCTATTTTATAATATAAAATAACACATTATAGGGTAAGAAAAATAATTTGTGTATTTTATTTAATAAATGTGAAGGTTGTTATTACTTGGCTGATGCTAGCTACACTAATGGAGAGGGATTCCTTACCCCAAATAGGGGACAACGACATCACCTTAATGAATGGAGAGGTGATAGACAACCTCAAACTGCAGAGGAGTATTTTGACATGAAACACTCTAAAGCTAGAAATGTTATTGAAAGATGTTTTGGTTTACTTAAGGGTCGATGGTCAATACTAAGGAGTTGTTCTTATTATCCAATAAGGACCCAAGGACGTATTATTATGGCATGTTGTTTATTGCATAACCTTATTAGAAAATATATGCCAACTGATTCTGTTGAGGATGACTTTTATGAAGAACTTGATGAAGATTATGAGAATGGTGCCAATGAACCAGAATTTATCACTACAGTTCAGACTTTAAACCATTGGACCAATTTTAGAAATGCACTTGCCCAAGAAATGTTCAATAGTTGGAGAACTGGATCTGCTAGATGATGGCTTTTTTTGTTTTATGTGTTCTTTTTTTGAAATTTTCATTAAACTTATGTATTGGTTTGACATTTAATTATTGAATATGTTAAGTTTTTCTTATTATAATATTATGTGCTATATCATTTTTGTCTTTTTAATTATTAGGATGGATTCAGCTGAAAGTAGTCAACCTCGTGGTAGAGGTAAAAATAAAAAAGTTTGGAGTTTAGAAGAGGATCGAGCATTGATAGAAAGTTTACAAGAGGTGGCAACTGATCCCAGATTTAAACAAGACAATACATGGAAGAACGGATATTTAATTCGAGTTGAAGAGTTGATTAATCAAAAACTTCCCATGCATTTTATAAGAGCTGATCCACATATTGATTCGAGATGGAAAACCATGAAGGGAAAATATAATGCCATTTCTGACATGTTGAACAAATCTGGGTTCGGTTGGGACGATACAAGAAAGATGATACAATGTGAAAAAAGTGTCTATGAGGAATATTGCAAGGTAAATTTTCTACTTATAAATCTTTATACAATAAATTACTTTTTTTTTATTATCTATAGAATTTAATTAATGCAATCTTTAGTCGTAATTTGATTATTACAAACTACAAAATGTATTGTTTCTTTAGTTGACTTTAAACTTCAATTGAATATATACATTGGAATTCACTTTGTTATATTTTTAATACTAGAATCATAAAGAAGCAAAAGGTCTATGGAATATATCATTTCCTTTCTTTGATGAAATTGGAGAGTTAACTGGAAAAGATAGAGCATCTGGTAAGAATGTTGAGACATTTGGTGTAGCTGTAGAGAACATGGATAATGAGATGGAAAATGAAACAAATGTCGTCACAGATGAAGAAAATGAAGAAGATGATGGCATATTTGTTACACAGACTAAATCCCATTCTAGACATAAAAGAGCAAGGAAGCAACCTAAGTCAAAGGAGCCAAAAGCATCTCAAGAACCTCAAATGCTCGCTGCATTTGAAAATGTTTCTTCTAATTTTAATAGTTTTATGCAAAATATGAACACACATCATGGTACTATGGCTGCTGCTTCGTCTCGTGCAGAGGAACGTGAACAAGATATAGCTAATAAAAGTAATATGGTGGTAACAGAATTACTTCAAATTGAAGGATTGACTTCTATGGAAGCATTAAAAGCTGCTAATATTCTCACAGCTGAACCAAATAAAATGACAGTATTCTATCAGGCTCCACCACATCTTAGAAGACAATATATTATTGATCTTCTTTATCCTTCTCATGGACCATCCGTTCCTAGATCAATTTGAATTATTTCGAATTTATTATAGATATTATTAATTTTAGTCATTTTTCTTTATAGTTTTGAAGTATCCTTTAGTAAGACTATTGAATATTTTTGAAATTTTTTGTTATGAATATGAACTATTGTTGTTACTAAAATTATCATTTTTTATGTTATTTATCATTATTCTTGTGTTGATTGTTTTCGTTATGTAAAAATCAATTGGTAAAAAAATCTATATAAATGAGTTATCAAAACAAATAACAAAAGGTTTTTATTACTGCAAAAAATGAAAGATGTAAAAAATAATATTTGACCGAAATCTAATGAAATTTTGATTAGGATTGGAAGGTTTAAAAAATGTTGTTGATATTTAATTGGAATGATTCCGATTCCGATCATTAAAAAAACCAAACAGTTTCAAAGGAATCAGATTCCGATTCCGGATTAAACCAAACAGAAAACATAAATGGCCATTCCGATTCTGATTCCATCCTATTCCGATTCCGATTCCGAAGTTTGAACCAAACGGCCCCTTAGGGTTTAGAATTTGGGAGTTTAGCATCTAGGGTTCAGAATTTAGAGGTTTAGCATTTAAGGTTCAAAATTTACTTAACTTTTAGGCCTTAAAACTTAGGGGTTAGCATTTTGAAATTTAAGGTTCAATATTTAACATTTAAAGTTTATGACAGTTTATAATATATGGTTAATATTTAGGTTCTAAGATTTGACGTGTAACATTTAAGGTTAATATTTAGAGTATAGAGTTTAAAATTTAACATGTAGTAGTATTAACATTTAGAGTTTAGAGTTTAGAGTTAACAACATGGTGAAAGGGGTAATTAATTAGACAGAAATAAAATTCAAATAGAATAGGGTAAGTTGCAAAATAGGTGGAGTTAGTTAAAAGAAAATAAATCAAAGTAATTAGTATCAAATAGAAAATTAAATCAATGTTGGATTCATTGCCACATAGCGGTAGACAAATTAGGCGGCATAGGACGTAACTGAAATAATGTGAGACTATAAAGGTGAAAACATAGCAGTGGAAATATTAAAGATATGGAATCCTAATCCGAAAGATACAGTTGGGTTTCCCCAAATGCCTTTAGGTCTTAACCCAGTAATTAATTAATCAGTGTTCTAAGAAATTTTACAGTACTTTAAGAATACATATCCTCTTAGTTATCAGATTTGATTTGTATTTCTTTTGTTATACCCTAAAGGATATATATAAACCTTTTTGCTAATGTATTTTAAAAAAGTATTCCGGTCTTGCAATCGGATTAGTGAGGGAATTACCAATAATTTATTGATCAATTGTGAATCGTTGATCAAATTAACGAACGCATTAAGCACATCCATTAATATCCATAAAAATAACAAACAGTCCAACTGAAAAAAGAAAAAAAGAAAAAAAGCAAATGGAGAATATATAGTTTGATTCTCCTTATTAGGAGAAATTAACTTTGACACATTCACATTTCAATACTATGTTAGCTCTACCAATTCTGAATTCCAAATTTTTTCAATTTTTTTGGATAATTAATATTACACAAGTGGATAACATAGTATTAAAATGTGAATGTGTCAAAGTTAATTTCTCCTAATTTTTTCTTCTTTTTTTTTTTTTTTTACGAAGAAACAAATTCTATTTTTTCTTCTATTTACTACGGCGACGAATTGACTTGTTACTTCGTTAGAAGAAATATATATGAGAATTTCCGATTCCAGTGTCTTTAGGAGAAATGGCTAGCTTACAAAGTGTAACATTCCGAAATTTTTATATGTAAATTTTGATTTCTAATATTTTTTTTAAAGATTACTATGATATATATATATATATATATATATATATATATATATATATATATATATATATATAAAGAAAGCCTTAAATTTATATATTAGTTATCCCATTAATTATTTGAGGGAATTGTAATATAGTATGGAGAATAATTTGATAATTTTATGTAAAACAAAATTTATGGGTAAGAATTAAAAAAAGTCTAAAGTTGGAGGACCAAAATTATTTTTCACCACTTATAAATCCAATTGATATTTATGAAAAGAGGATCTAGAGATTTCTTCCTCTTCTTCCTCGTTTTTTTTTTCTTCCTTCTTTTCACCGCCCATTTTTTTTACGGTAAAAAACATCGGCAACCGTTTCTCCCCCTTCCGACCTCCGTTTATCGATTTTTTGGTACCAAAATGAAGCTTTCAACTTGTACTACAAGATGATATGATTTTTAACGGGAGAAATTACGTTATTGGAAACTCATGGTGGAGTGAAATTTCGTCATTAGGGCTGCCCTCTTCGTTTTTCTGTGTTCCAGCCATTATTTCTCAAAATTAATGCCAAAAATGGACTCAGAAGGCTGGAAAACGTTTGGGTAAGGTGGAATTCGAAGCTAGCAAGGTAGCTTGGCCGGCGGTCGGAGCTTTGCCGTGGAAAATACTATTTTTCTCTAATCCGTTGACTTCCCGACTGTTTTAATGCGATCCAAAAGTACTTTTGAGCTCCTAGAATTACAAGGGTCGTGATGATGTACTCAGTTTACTCATGGGTCAAAACTAAAATTTCCGGCCACCACACATGGTGGCGATGACAGAGTTTTCCGGCGAGGTACAGTAATTACAAAATTAAGATAGAAAATTTTAAACAATTATTTAGAGCAACTTTAATTCTTGGAGTTTTTGGTGATTTCTAGTATATTATTTCCTATTAATTATTGAATGTTATTAAATTACCAAATATTGTTGGTTAATTAGTTTAATTGGTAGTTATATGCAGAAAAATATATGAGAAATAATCTGGTAGTGCATATGGTTGAATTTGAGATTAGTTTGGTAGATTGGATTTTATATGAATAACGTCATATGCATAAGTTATATTTCTTTTAAGGTATTAGAAAGTTGTTTAATTTTATAAAGTAAGATTTAGTTTAACAATTTTAAAGTTTGTTTCCGGTGAACATAAACTACATAGTTTGATTCATAACTGATTAAATTGGTTGTGAGTATATATATATATATATATATATATATATATATATATATATATATTGCCTCAAATATAATGAGTGTATTTGACAAGTATATGAGTTATGTAATATGATTTATTAGAATTCTTCAAATAAGATATTACTTAATTAACTTAGTAAGGGCTGGGCACAGTCCGGTCTAGTTCGGGGATTTAGAAATCTCTAAAATTGGATTGGAATTCGGGGATTTGCAAAATTAAATCACCAGAATTGGATTGGATGAATAAATCTCCGGAATTGGATTGCCTAAAAAATTTCGGTCTAATCCAGTTCGGAGATTCGGGGATTCGGTTCCAGTCCCATCCGATTCTAAGTTCAGGAATTCAGTCCGGTTCAATCCAATACATAAAATAAATCACAAAAATATAAAAACCCATATTTTCTTACACAATCTCAACTAAAAAAATTCAAATAAAATCTATCAAAATAACATAAACATCTACTAAAATAAATTCCAAATGATTTCCGCTTTCCACAAATTAAATATCCTTAGTCCTCAGTCAAAAAAAAAAAAAAAAATCTTTAATCAAAATAAACAATTGATAATAAACTAAAAATAAATGTCAACAGATATCACTTGAAGCTCTTGAGGTTTTTCTGATCATATCCTGCAATTTTACAACTAAATTCATGTCAAATATAAGTATATGTAAATTTACATTTAACTAAGTTTAGGTTATGTATAATTTGGGCACAAAACATGCATAAGCTAAATGAAAGAAATTTGACAACCAATAAGAAATAGGATATCACTATTTAATATCAATGATATATAATTATTGCATAAAATCGATTTCTTCTTCTTCTTCTTTCTCATTTTCTTACTTTGTATAAACCAGAGTATTTTTGGTTTCTAGCATGGTATCAGAGCTGTAAGGAAGCAGATCTTGGGGTCGCTTTCATGGTGCTACAAAGGAGGGCACCACAGATTGTGATTAATGCTGATTTACCGGTTTTCGAAGAAGAAAACGGAGATACTAGTAATAATCGTCAGAATATGGATTTTGAAGGTGAACATCGAGCAGATCGAAGAACTGGCTATGGAGAAAGTAGAAATAATGGAGCGGGATCTGACAATCCAGGTCTCATTCTTATCAGTTCAGTACTGAAAGGAAGCTCCAATTTCTTAACCTGGAAGCATGCTATGTTAAGAGCCATAACAGCTAAGAAGAAACTGAAGTTTATCAACAAAGATGAAGTTCCTCCACGAAGAACTTTGCCAGAATATGATGAGTGGAAAGAAACTGATTGTCTGGTAATCTCTTGGATTCTTAATTGTATTTCTCAAGAATTAGCAGATGCTTTTGAATTTACAAGCTCTGCTAAATCATTGTGGATTGAATTAGAAGACAGATTTGGAGATAATAATGGTCCAACATTGTTTAAACTCAAACGTGAAATTAGCATGCTCTCACAAGGGAACAATTCAGTCACAACATACTTCATTCAACTTAAGAAGTTATGGGATGAATTCTTCTTACTTAGGCCACTTCCTGAGTGTCAATGTGGAGCAGCAAATGACTGTGTGTGTAATGCTTTCAGACGTTTTGTAGATTTACAAGAGGAGGACAAGTTGTTGCAATTTTTGACAGGATTGAATAAGGGCTATGAGCATGTAATTAATCAAATACTGCTCATGGAGCCAATGTCTAGTATTGATCGTGCTTATTCCATGATTTCTAAAATAGAGAAACAGAGAGAAGTGTTTACAGAACAAAATGTTGAAATGGCAAATTTTACCTCTTCCAGGCACAACAACAAAGGAGGATCCAAGCAATCATATGGATCTGGACGAGGAAATGGATCTAAAGGCAGAAGGAATGTTAAGAAGGAAGATTTGGTATGCAGTCACTGTGATGGAGTGGGGCATGACGGACAATCATGCTTCCAACTCATTGGTTATCCAGACTGGTGGCAAGGACCAAAGGTTACTCAAGGAAATACAGGCACTCAGGGTTATGCAGGTGGTCGTGACAAGCATAGGTCAAGAGCTAATGCTGTTCAGGAAGTAAAAGATAATCCACTTGAGGATTCCACAGATTCAGAGGAGGAGACCTTATCTGAAGCTAATACCAAACAGATGTTACATGAAGTTTACAGAATGCTCAAGCAACAAGGAAAAATGCCAGAGTCATCCACTAATTTCTCTGCCTTTGCTGGATTTTCTGGTAATGCTGTTTCTTATTGTTTCAACATACAAACTCAAGATGATGTGTGGATAGTAGATAGTGGTGCTACATCACATATGACACCAAATTTCTCTTTCTTTGAAACTTTTACACTTGCAAAGTCTAAGGAATATGTTTTATTGCCTGATGGAAATGCACAATTCGTCAAACATATAGGAACTGTTAGATTGGCATCAGAAGTGTTGTTACAAGGGGTGTTGCATGTACCTCAATTCAGATTTAATTTGCTGTCAGTGGGCTAGTTGTTACAGACTTCTAATCTTGAGGTGTATTTTGCTGCAAATTATTGCTGTTTACAGGACCGATCAATACATAGGCTTGTGGCAGTAGGCTGGTACAAGGATGGTCTTTATCAGCTTAATAAAGCTTCTTTTACTGATGCATAATTGAAGAAAGTACAGTGTCTGGCTTTACAAACCAGTAATGTAGCTTCATTACCCATACTAAAAAATGGTAGTGCTTGGCATCAAAGATTAGGCCATGCCTCTCCTGATGTACTGAAACATATTTCTATTCTAAAGCAGACTACATTTGATTTTTGCAATATATGTCCTCTTCCTAAACAACACGGACATGTTTTTCCTAAGAGTTCTATTTCTACAACTGCAATTTTTCAGCTCTTACATCTTGATGTTTGGGGGCTTTATAAAAAAGCTTCACTCACTGGTGCAAAGTTTTTTCTCACTGTTGTAGATGATTATTCCAGGGCAACATGGGTAATTTTGTTGCAGCACAAATCACAGGTATATAATGCCTTGGTAAATTTCTTCAATTATGTTCATACTCAATTTCAAACTGCAGTGAGGATAATTCGAACAGATAATGGTGGTGATTTTGTGAATCAAAACTGTAGAAAATTATGTCAATTTTTGGGCATTGTACATCAAAGAACTTATGCTTATACACCACAGCAAAATGGTGTTGCAGAGAGAAAACATCGCCACCTTCTGGATGTTACCAGATCTTTGCTTTTTCAGGCTTCTTTGTCATCAGCATTTTGGGGAGAAGCTTTAATGATGGCCACCAGCATCATCAATGTTCTTCCTTTAAAGATTCTCAAATGGGAGACTCCTTATTACAGGTTGTATCATAAACATCCAACATATGATCAATTCAAGGTATTTGGTTGCCAATGCTTTTATACTGATGTTCATCCTTACAAGGATAAATTAGCTCCTCGTGCCCATCATGCAATATTTCTTGGCTTTACTCTTGGGCAGAAAGGTTTTAAAGTATATGATCTGGAGACACAGAAGATTATTACAGCTAGAGATGTTATTTTTCATGAAACCATATTTCCTTATGCTCATTCTTCATTGCAGGGAAAGGAGATATTGAATGTACCTCTCACTACTGTTTCTTCTTCTACTGGTACTGAAGTATTGGTTCCATGTGATTCTCAATCTCAAATTACACTTGTGTTTCGAAGGTCCAACAGGGTTTCCAAACCTCCATCTTGGTTAAGAGATTTTGTATCTCTTTCTTATTCTACTAATCATTCTTTACCTCACATTTCAGGTTTTTCTCCAGAACACACAGCTTTCTTGTGTAATATTAATCCAGTCAGAGAGCCTAAGAATTATTTTGAGGATAGTCAACATAAAGAATGGGTTCTAGCTATGCAGCAGGAACTTGATGCATTAGAGCAAAATGAACATGGGTTATTTCTGATTTGCCTGCAGGAAAAAAGGCTCTTGCCTCAAAATGGGTCTACAGAGTCAAATATAAGCCAACTGGAGAAGTTGACCGTTTCAAGGCAAGGCTTGTAGCCAAAGGCTATAACCAAACCTTTGGCATAGATTATCATGAATCATTCAGTCCTGTGGCAAAGGTAGTCATAGTCCGGACAGTCCTAGCTTTGGCAGTAGCTAGGGATTGGCCAGTGCACCAAATTGACATCAACAATGCTTATCTTCATGGATATTTAGATGAAGATATTTACTTACTGCCACCACAAGGGTATACAAAATGCAAGGGTGACCAGGTCTGCCATCTCAAAAAGTCTTTGTATGGCCTGAAGCAAGCTGGCTGCCAATGGCACAAGGAGATTTCAGCAAAGTTACTTGAATATGGCTTTCAACGTTCTCCTCATGACTACTGTTTATTCACACATACAACAGCTGCAGATGCCAAGGTAATTCTGGTCCTCTATGTTGATGATATACTTCTTACCAGTGAACATATGACAGATATCTTAGCTGTCAAGAAGTATTTGCATGCTCTATTCACAATCAAAGATATGGGCGATGTAAAATATTTCCTGGGGTGGAGTTTGCTAGATCAGGAGAAGGAGCAGTGCTGTCTCAGCAGAAGTACATCACAGACTTGCTTACAGATGCAGGGCTTACAAATGCCACTACTGTTTCCAGTCCTGCAGCACATGGTATTACTTTAACTGCACCAGGTATGCCTTTTGACAATGTGGAACTTTATAGGCGCATTATTGGCAAACTTTTGTATTTGGGTTTCACCAGACCAGATATTGCACACATTAGTCAACAGCTGAGTCAATACATGCAGTCACCATCTAAACATCACTTTCAAGCAGCTTTGCATGTTCTTAAGTATTTGAAAGGCACACAAACATATGGCCTATTTTATCCACACCAAAAAGAGATAGATTTACAGCTGATTGCATATTGTGATTCTGACTGGGGCACATGTAAGGTTTCTAGGAAATCAGTGACTGGTTATTGTGTGTTTTTGGGTTCATCTCTCATTTCCTGGAAAACGAAAAAGCAAAATGTAGTAAGTAGAAGTTCTGCTGAGGCTGAGTATAGAAGTATGGGCCAAACTGTTTTTGAATTGAAGTGGATCTCATACATTCTTTCTGATTTGGGAGTTAAACTTCAGCTTCCAATCCAGATGCATTGTGATAATGAATCAGCAATTGCCATTGCAAAGAATCCTGTGTGTCATGACAAAACAAAACACTTGGAAATTGATTGTCATATTGTGAGAAATTCAGTAGAGGATGGTTTTATTTGCACACCATTTGTTCCCACTGGTTCTCAACTTGCAGATTTATTCACCAAGCCTTTATCACATGCCAAGATGCTGCCAGCTTTAAAAAGGATGGGTATAGTTCAGATCACAGATAATGTTGAACTTGTTTCAGCTTGTGGGGGGAGTGTGGAAAGTATACAAGTTGAACCAAAGTTACCACATCTTGTGGTCATCAAATAGGTTGCACATGATCCAGCATGGGATTGATAACACAGGATCAAGGCTCAATGGACAAAGGCGGGAAAGTTTTCAAGGAGAGAAATAGGCGGGAATTAGTTACAAAACTGTTATCATTCATTTCACACTATAAATACAAATTGGAAATTGTAAATTGAAGTTCAGTTGAATAAAATCGATTTCTTCTTCTTCTTCTTTCTCATTTTCTTACTTTGTATAAACCAGAGTATTTCTGGTTTCTAGCAACATGCACTTTATTTTCTAAGCTTGTAAGATTTTCAATACGGAAGAAAGTTCAAAAACTTCTTTAGCTAATTGGTCACAATTTACCATTAGTACCATTCAAGCAATGATAACCAAGCTACCTTAGGCCAAATTAGTATTTTTATAGATTGTTGGATGGGTGAAATCTTTGGAAGAAATTAAAATTGCAATTACATAAACTAAGGCTTACGGATAGTTGACATTTCATGCATATGGCTGTTTGCTTTTCTTTACTCTTGCCCTTTTAATTATGAATTTGTAAGCACAATAATAGTTTTGTATATAATTCAAACAATATTTGGTATTAAGTATCCAGATATACCCGAAAAAGAAAAGGAACAAATGAGTACCAAAATGTGTTAGCTTCCACTTGAACAATCTTAGCAATCCAAATCAAATAGGGGTAAAATAGATGCTGCAACCTCGGGATCAACTCTAACCTCTAAAAACAAAAAAAAAAAAAAAGAAAAAGAAAAAGAACCATAACAGTGTTAGCAAGCTATAATACACATAAACATTCAACTGAAATAGCAAATATGAAATAAATTCTCTAATTAAATATTACCATCTTCAATAGCTTCAAGATCTTCAAGTTTTTCTTCAAACCTACAAGTCTGAATTGAGATCTCAACCAATCTTGACAGCAAATCAACACTTCAGCTGTAGTAGGAGTTAAAGAACTGCGAAATTGATCTAAAGTTCTACCGCCTGTGCTAAATGCCGATTCCGAATCCACCAAAGTGCATTGAATTGCAAAAACGTCTATTGCAACTTTGGATAGAAAGGGGTACCTTACAGCATTGACCTTCCACCATAATAAAAGGTCAAAGTCAACTGCATATTTCTCAGGTAACTCATTTGAATACCTTTCCCAATCCTTCTCAGTCAACACAACCTCATTCTCAACTTTCAAGAAATAATCATCAATTTCAGTATCCATTTCATCATCCCCATCATCAAATTTATAAGCCTGATTCGATGATTGTGATTCGAGATTTGTATTTCCTGAAACATTTTGCACTTTGTATTCATCTAGCAACTTGTTAATAGTTATTGTGACTCGTTCCACCAACTCATTAGCTTCAGTCACACTATAAAATTCAATATACTTAGCCTTTAAGTACTTCATCTTGAACCTTGGGTCTAAAACCACCGCAACAAAGAACATCACATTCATTGTATCAATGGAACCCCAATACTTATCAAATTTTGCTCTCATTTGGTTTCCCTTCAATTTCATAAAAGGATTTTTACTCTTCTGACATAGAGTTAGATCCTTAAGAATCTTCATAACCTCCAGGAAATAAAGGCTGGATGAAGAGTATGATGAACCAGATAATTTACAAGTAATGTCATAAAACCTTTTCAAGAACCTGCAGAGATTCTTAATATTCACCCAATCAGTTGCAACCAAAATATCATCCACAAAGTCTTCTGCATATTTCTTATCAGTGTCTTCTAACTTGTCAAATACTCTCTGATATCCTAATGCAGTGTCTAATATCAAATAGGTGCTATTCCACCTAGTAGGGCAATCTAAACATAATGCTTTTGTATACTTAATGTCTGATTTTACACAACAACCTTTGAACACATCCAATCTTTGTGGGCTACTACGGATATACTTAATTACAGCTCTAAGTCTTTTGATCGATCCTTCAACTAATTGAAGACCATCTTTGACAATGAGGTTAAGAATGTGAGAGCTACACCGCATATGAAAAGCATCTCCATCCAACACAAGTGCATTTTTTTTATTAATTTTTTCCTCAATTGTTCAATAGCAACATCATTAGAAGAAGCATTATCAATAGTTATGCACATGACACTAGCCAACCCCCACTCTTCCATGCAACAATTAATAGCATTAGCAAGATTAATCCCCTTATGACTTTTTATCACACAAAAACTCAAAATTTTCTTTTGCATGCACCACTCACTATCAATAAAATGAGCAGTCAAACACATGTATGACAAATTTTGGATACTTGTCCAAGTATCCGTAGTGAATGACACTCTTTGACATTGAGAAGTGATAGAAGCTTTTAGTTTCCTTTTTTCCATGTTAAAAAGAGAGTAACAATCCCTAGTAATAGTTCTCCTTGAAGGGAAACAAAATTCAGGAAGATTTTCAGCACAAAACTCCTTAAAGCCACGTTTCTCAACAGTCTTAAAAGGCAATTCATTTAGCACAATCATTCTAACCAAAGATCTTCTACAAGTTTCTTGATCAAAACGATAAAAAGCTAATTTGCACTTTTCATTTGTAGTTGGCTTGTTAAAGTTCAAAATTGTCTGAGTTTTATCTTTATCTTTATGTGCTGCAACTAAATCTTCTTTATGTGGAAAATGATTACAAGTTACTCTTAAGTGTTTCCATAAACCAGAAGTACCTTTCTCAGATTTCCCTTGATAATTCCTATGACACCATACACATGTAACCCTTCCAGTCTCAACACCCTTCAAATCTAGGATTTTCTTAAAATGATCCCAAACATAAGATCTCTTCTTTTCTGTACGAGAAAGAGATGCATCACTCGTATTTGGCTGTTGAGAAGAGCCAGTTGGAGCGTTTTGGGTATTTGGCTCACTGATGTTCACAGTGTCACCACATGATGGACTAACTGGTGGGCGTGGTGGTAGTCTGCTTGAACAAACAGACATATCATCTGACTTTCTCTTATTACCGGGAGAGGACATGTTTTCCTTCATTACAAAAGGAATGGTGCAATTAACAAGATATTCATTCAATTAGGGAGAGGTGGATAGTAGGTTCAAATAATAGATGTAGCGGATACCTTGATCACCAATAGCAGTAGAATATGCAGCAGCGGCAGATATAGTGGGAGAAAGGCAACAATTGCTTGACAAATAACAAAAGCAAATTAAGAGAATGGAATAAAAATTAAGAAAGAATAACCAAAACCTACTGCGAAACTAATTAACAAAAGTAAGAAGTCATTATCAAAAAAACCCCTAATTAATTACCTATTAGAAATCAAATTCTCATCCTTGAGTTTCAGAATCAAAAGTAAAAAAATATGATTACCTCGAACGAACAGACTTTGGTGAGTTGAATTTTGAAAAGGAGGGAGTTACAAAATAAGAGGCGGCAGTAATTTGGTTGAGATTCTGAATAATTGTAAAATAGGGTATTTTGGTTTCATCTTTTTATTTGTAATTAAAACTTTCCATAATTCTCAAAATAAGAAATACGCAGTTTACTTCAAAAGCTATTTAGTTTTAGTGTAATTTTTATTATATTAGTTTTTTAGATATATTGCTTAATGTAATATCTATTAATTATAGTCATTTTCCAATACAATATATAATAAACTTAAATTTATATGTATATTATATATTATAATAGCATATATAATTTGGGTAGTGTACGTTTGTGATTAAGTATAATTAGAGCTACAATTTAGGGTTTAGGATTTAAAGTTGGTACTACGGTTAGGACTTAAGATTAGTATATAGGGTTTATAGTTAGTTACATTAACTCATATAAATTATATGCGTTGGATTAATACATAAAAAATGCATAAACATAAATTTTTTTGGTCCATGTCCTATATATATACCGATTGCCCTTTTGTGTCATAACCTTTTGATTTTGCCATTCCCCCCTAACCTGTAGCATTTCAGTTCACCTGGTCCAATTTAGGCATCATTATACTTGAATGTTTAAATTACATTGAAAATGATGAAGAGGAGAAACTTGAATGATATTATTTTATGTGCCTAAATAGCCCCAAATGTCTACATTGGACCACATATTTTGTACCACAAAAAAAATTGAGTCAAATATTCTCAATTGGAATGTGTTAAGGGCAAAATTTGCTCAATTGCAATAAGTCAATTGACTAAATGTGCTAAATTTTAATAGGTAAATGGCTAAAAAGGCAAATCAAAAGTTACTGAAAAAAAGAGTAAGAGCAATTTATAAATAAAACATGAGGCAAAAAGGTCATTTTACCCATGTAAAATACTCATTGAGGGGTTTGGGGTTAATATAAAGATTTAAGATTTAAAGTTAGCACGTAAGTTTAATGTTACTATGTTAGATTTATGGTTAGCTACAGTTAGTTACTTAACTTAATCTATACTATGGTTTCGATTAATACTTATAATATAATTATATTGAGGTTTAGAGTTTATATAAAAGATTTAGTATCTCAAGTTAGCACATAGGGTTTAGGTTTTAAAATTTGTATATTAGATTTATTGTTACATAAATTAACATATACTTGGTTTTGCTATATTAATTGATATATACATTAATACTTATCATCTATATATTACTTTTTCTTTGTAATTTAATATTTTGAAATTTAAGGTTAATATTTTATATATATATATATATATATATATATATATATATATATATATATATATATAATTAGTATATAGGTTTTTATCTCAATAATTTATATTTTTATAATGTATAAAAAAATATAATTGTATAATTAATTTTCACTATTAGACCTTTACAATATATTTTTTCTTATTTATATATGTATATATCCATATAAATCATATACTTATATTCAAGTCAAAAAAATCATATACTTATAATTTCCAAAGTTACAAACTAAATAGTATATTAATAATAATTTAATAATTTTTAAAAGTAGTGAAAACATTGTATAAATAATTGAATAGGCCTAACACATTAAGATCAGTAAGTACACAAAGTCCAAATAATTAAGAGGTTGCGGGCTCAAATCCCACCTCTCGCATTATTTTTCTTTCTTAAAATAAGAGTATTTTTCTTGAATTTAATAATATATATATATATATATATGAATTTAATAATAATAAATTTTCGGTTCTTTCAGTCCAGTCCTCGGTCCAGTCCAATACAGTTCGGTCTCAGTTCGGTTTTGGATAAATTTCGGTCCAGTTCAATACAGCTCTTTACAAAAAGTCAACGGTCCAGTCCAATCCAGTTCTGTAGAAAAAAGTCAATGGTCCAGTCCAATTCTGGATATTTTTCCTCGGATATTCGGTCCAGTCCAGTATCTTCGGTACTGATGCCCAGCCCTAGTAAAGAGAGGATTGTTGTCATGAATATAATAATATTAGAAATTATGTTTTGTGCATAGTTGAAAACGATCAAATTTTATGAAAATTTAAGTAGAACTACGTGGCTTTGATTCCTAAATTAGAATTTATTGGGATACGTAGGAAGCTTGATAATAAATAATTATCAAGTCCAAGCCAAATAGATAGACAAAATTAGATAGATTATATCAGTAATATGAGTTTACATGATAATATAATAGAAGTTGAGATGTTAGTTACGATGATTTTTAGAGATGCTCTAGAAGATAGTACAAGTTGCCAATGAGAAGATTTAGAGGTTAGTTTGTGAGTACATGTGACTGCTTGTGATTGTTGATGTTTGTGTTCTCTGTGTACCAACTCTTTAGGCTCGTGGTAGCTATCCAAAAGGATGAGACAAACTGATAAGGGTTAGAATTATAGAGTTTTAACGGGAAAGTATTAGTTGAATACTTGTATTTAGCAAAAGAATAAGGGTGTTACACAAGGAATACTACTTTCTTTCAACAAATTGAATGGAACTCTTCCTCTATCTCTTGGGAATCTTACAAAATTAGTGCAAGTACATATCATGGAGAATTTATTGCATGGCGAGGTTTCTAAACTTCACTTCGTAAATCTCACAAAGTTGATTTTGTTTCAAGCATCCGGGATGGGAAAAAGCATTGTGTTGAGAGTTAGCCCCAATTGGATTCCTCCTCTTCAACTTCAATACCTTGAATTGGGATCATGGCATATTGGGCCTCAATTTCGGATATGGCTTCGTTTGTTGAAGCATTTAAACAATCTAGTTTTATCTAATTCGGGGATTTCAAGCACAATACCTGTTTGGTTTTGGAATGTGAATTCTGAATTTCGTTATTTAAATTTTTCTCAAAGCCAAATGCACGGACTCATTCCAAATATCCATTCTTTTGGAGATTTCAACTCAGTGATTGATTTGAATTCCAATAATTTCAGTGGACTGCTACCTTATTTCTCATTATACTTGACCGCATTATATCTCTCCAATAATTCATTTTCAGGATCTATACTCAACTTCTTATGCTACAAGATGGATGAAGTGAAGGTCATGCGATTTCTTTTTCTTCAAGGGAATAACTTGTCGAATACGATACCAGATTGTTAGGGGAGTTGGTGAAATATAATTGGCATTAGATTAAGCAACAACAAATTTAGTGGCAATATTCCCAACTCCATTGGAACTCTAAGCTTGCTAGAGTCCCTTCGCTTTAGTAATAACAATCTGACTGGTGTCATCCCTTTGTCACTTGCGAACTGTACAAGTCTATTCACACTTGATCTTGGCCAAAACGAATTGGTTGGAAACATTCCAACATGGATTGGAGACAGATTTCCAAATTTGAACATTCTCAGCTTGCATGAAAATAAGTTTGATGGCCTACTACCAAAGGAGTTGTGTCGTTTAGTTTCTTTGCGCATACTGGACCTTGCTGATAATGCCTTCTCTGGTACAATTCCAAGCTGCTTCAATAACTTCACTACAATGGCTACAAGGAATGATTCTATAGGTAGGTATTATTTGGATAAAAATGTTGCCTCAAGCATAGTTGTTGAGAACATTTTGCTAGTGATGAAGGGTAAAGAAATGGAGTACAGTACAATTCTTAGATTTCTAAGAAGCATAGACCTTTCAAATAATAATTTGTATGGAGAGATTCCAAAGGAAATAATGAGCTTGGCAGGATTACAGTCATTAAATTTGTCACAAAATGCTTTGACCGGAAGAATTCCCACTGAGATAGGTGACATGAGATTGTTGGAATCGATGGACTTCTCTCAAAACCAATTTTCTGGTGAAATCCCTGGGAGCATGTTTAGTCTGACTTTTCTTTGCTCCTTGAACTTGTCCTACAATGAATTATCAGGTAGAATTCATTTAGGGACTCAAATACAAGGATTTGATCGATATAGTTTTATGGGAAATCAACTTTGCGGGTTTCCTCTTACCAACAACTGCAGTGTGGACGGTACTCAACCTGATATTGTTCATGGAAAAGGAAATGATGAAAATGAAGCTGAAATAGATGTTTGGTTTTATGGAAGTATAGCATTTGGGTTTGTGGTTGGATTCTGGAGTGCACTGGATTCTTTGATATTCATCAGGAGATGGAGGCATTTTTATTTTCGCTGGGTAAACAATATGGGAGAGAAGATTTGTTTGAGTTTTGGGCTTAAATTTAACTAGAACAGTCATCTGCTCTGTTTCCAGACTTCTGTTCAAACAACTGTCTCATTGGTGTGATGTTGTCTTGTAATTTCAATTTGTTTGAATGTTTGGTCTTGCAAGTGTGACAGTCATTTTAGTTTCTTACTGTTTTCCCCCCTTTGTTTGGTAGAGCAAGTACTTTATTTTCTTGACAATTTATTAAAATGTTTGGAGGAGATCCTTTTTTTTTTTCTATGCTTGAATGTTTTGAAGCCACCACCCTTAGATTTTGATTTTGTTGGTAAGATGACATTCACATTTAGATAAATAAGAATATCAAAGAAAACATCTCTAGCAAGGAAAAATTATCTTTAGTTCTCAGAGCTTTACTAATTTTCTGACAGTGGACGAAAATGAGTATTAAACATCTAATAGATTGGGAACTGAAGCAGAAACTATAACTTCCTGTTCAGGAACATTGCAAAGACCCGCAAGTAAATCTCGTTAATAAATAGATGACTCCCAAGCAAACAACAGACAAACAAGGGCAAAGATAAGCTCCGAATTTCTACATCAATCGCCGAAATTTTTGCAGATTCTATTTTAAATCCTAACACATTCCATATCACTTTCATTTAACAACAATATCAATGAATTTAACACATAATCAACAAAGAAGAAGTCTCACAGCCAACAATACTGGGAGGGGGGAAACAAAGCAAAGCTATGGAATTCTTTTACCTGGTAGGTCGAGAACAGTCACAGAGAAAGCCTCACCAACAATGAACCAACACCGACGGTCCAATTCAAGGTCCAATTCCAAATGTTCTTCAAAATATGACTTCTTTCCTTGGGGAACTTGTGATACATTCTAATCTTTTCAATTCCTCCATACCGAACTGGTTATATTGGTTAAGCCATTTAGAGATTCTTGACCTCAGCTCCAATGATTTGCAAGGTCAAATTTCAAGTGCCATTGGAAACTTGACTTGTCTTTTTAGTCTTGACTTGTCGGCCAACTATGAACTTGAATTTGACCAAGGAATTCCCATGTCATTTAAAAACTTGTGCAATTTGAGGTCATTCAATATCAAATACATTAAACTAAACCAAGAAATAAATAATTTCCTTGAGATTTTGGCATCAGGATGTGTTTCCGATGGATTAGAATCATTGGTATTGTATGATGATCTATTGTCTGGTCATTTGACTGATGGTCTTGGCCATTTGAAGAATTTAAAATCACTTTATCTCTACAGTAACTTCATGATCCATGGACCTATTCCAAGATCGGTGAAACATCTATGCAATTTAAAGTCACTATCTTTGAATGGCGTCAAACTGGACCAAGAGATAAATGATGTCCTTGAAATACTAGCAACATGTGCTTCAAATGGGCTACACGTATTACAATTGATTTCTTGTCAACTATCTGGTCACTTGACAAATCATCTTAGCCACTTCAACAATCTTAAAGTGTCATGCATATATGTCTACTGTTTGAAATGTAGGCAGCTATTTAAGACTGTTACACATTGAACTTCTGATGTCAACTATTTTCATATAATCTTTTCATTTTAGTAATACTAGTTGTGTGGCACCCAACTCAAAAATATTTTAACCTTTATATTCCTCCTAACATCTCTCATACCACCCAACTAGGGGTGAGCAAAACGCGGTTCGGTTCAAAAACCGAACCGAACCAAAAACCAAAGTAAAAGAAAAATAAAAACCAAAGCCAAACCAAAGTTTGTATGGTTCGGGTCAAATCGAACCGAACCATTTCGGTTCGGTTACGGTTCGGTTCGGTTCAAACCGAATCAAAAAAAATTTTAATTTTTTAATTTTTATTATCATTATTTTTTATAAATTACATGCAAAGTATTGCTTAAAAAGGATTTATATTACATGTATATTACTAAAATCTCATAAATACAAACTATATAATAATATAAATATATAATATGCCAAATAAAATTTATTTATATACACATATATTTTTAAAAAAAATATTTTTTCCTATCACGGTTCGGTTCGGTTCAGTTTCGGTTTTTTTAACAAAAACCGAAAACCGAACCAAAAACCAAACTATTATATTTTATAAAACCAAAACCAAACCAAATAGAGTTTGGTTCGGTTCGGTTCGGTTTTCAATCTCGGTTCGGTTCGGTTCTTGGTTCTTGGTTCGGTTTTGCTCACCCCTACACCCAACTATATCCGTAATATCCAAATAAATTCCTCGTTGACATAAATCTTCAAATCCTAATATAGAATAATCTTATATTAATGCATCAGTAAAATTAAATATAATCTATCTAATTTAATATACTTATTTGGCTTGGACTTGATAATTATTTATTATCATGCTTCGTACGTACCCCAAATTCCGATTTGGGAATCAAAGTCACGTAGTTATTCTAACCTTAAAATAACTTAATTAACATTCCTATATAACTTATTCATTGTAAAAAAAATCTTTAATTTATATAATACAAACATTTTAATTAATTCATTACTGCACAAACTAAACAATCAAAATAGAATAGATAATAGCAACCTCAGGCCCCTTCATAAATCAAAGTTGTATTTTAAACTTCCAGAAATACTATCATATTATGACCACATAGAAAAGGATGCGACAGAGATAATCTCCAATTAATTTTATGTTTACAATAATTTGTCAATAATTTGTCATGGGCAAATGATATTTCTTATCATTGAAAAAAAAAAAAAAAAAAAAAGCACTATAATTACTATGCTGCTTTAAAGAGTAATTTTCAATAATCACCCTAAACATCATATATTCCTCCAAATGTATCTCTAGAAATTTTCACATTTTCTCTATATGTGAATCTCACTTAAACTAATTTTTCAACAAATAATATAATTAATTTAACTCCAAATACTTCGATAATTCATATAAAATAATCTACTCAAAATCGTCAAAAACTCCAAGAATTAATATTGCTCCAAATAATTCATATATCATATAAAAATATTAAACTAACAAAGACTCGCCAGAAAATATTCCGATCACCGGAATAGTACCTATAATTCGAACGGAGAATACTCCTAGATTCACAGCACTACTAGGAGTCCAAAAATACTAATTTTATTCTCATATCACTTCATATTTAGAATTAATTTATAAAAATACTCTAAAATTTTATTTCTAAATACACTATCATATGGACCTCAAAATAAAATATTAACCGTACATATTAAAATTCACTTAGTCCTGAATACATATATGAAATTTCATCATGATCGTACGGGTAGAGAATGAAACTAATGCGGATGACTTAAGCCAAATTCAAAAATGATTATGCATATACAACAAGTTAAAATGCAGAAAGATATATGAATTCAGAAATAAGAAAATAATATGCTCAAGAACAAATATAGAAAATTGAATACAAAATTATGCTAGGCGGTATAAACCTGCCATATAAATTCTCAAAATAAATGCAGAAATTAAACACCTTAATCGTATGTGATTAAATTCAGGCGGTAATCCGCACAACTTATAACCACATATGATTAAGGGAAGAAATTAAGAAGAAACAATGCTTACTCTTTATTCAAACAAATTCTTTTATTACAGCTCGGGGAAAGCTTAAATGCCAGAAACTAATTACAAGAAGAGAGAAAGAATTCTAGAGAGAAGGGAGAGAGATCTGGAGAGATAGAGAGAGAAAGCTATCTAAAATCCAGAGATGATTTTACAAATGCAGAGAGCTCCCTCTTATATAGGCAGGTAAGGAGCAAAAGACAAAAATGCTTTCGGTGCCTGGGACCCACTTCACTTTCGGCGCCGGGCCCACCAAAGATGTTGAGACAGATACTCAGATACGTCTGGCTACAGTAAATACGTAACCTTGTATGAATACATATACCAGTAAAGCTTACATTGGCAAGTATGCATATCAGGGAATTCCTGGTTATGAGCCAAGTACCCCTAACCACATTACCCGACCAAGCGGCTACTAGCTCGGTTCTTATTCATTTAGAACATTGGAACCATTTTCATTTATTATTCTGGTATAATTCATTAGGTTATTGATTTACAATAGACCAAAAATATCTTCGTTCTCATCAGCCAGGGATGGTGGCTTAGACGATGAAGATGAAGAGGATGCTTTGGATCCAGTAGCTGAGGATCTGGATTCTATTAATTCTTTCATGATTTTGAAAAATTCTTCCTCTGACTTTGCGGCTGCGAGCTGAGGAATAGCAAATGACTTCTGTGCTAAAAATTCTGAATGTGCTTGGACCTGTTCAATAGGCAGATCCAATTTACCTTTGGATTTGAGCCATATTCTGACAGCGGCTTCATTACATTTATTAAATGCTTGAAATTTGTTCCACCATTTAACCTTAAATATTCTGATAAGATCAATGGTTGAATTTTGATTTGTTTGATAGGAAAAATGCCAGGTTAAGGTCCATGGTACAAAGAAGATTGTACTAAAGACTAGAAGAGGAGAGACCCTTTTTTGCAATGGTGAAGGGTCAAATTTTTCTTTAAAAAGGGTATATGCTTGGTTAACCTGATCAGGTAGGATATCGGTAGAAGACCCAAAAAATCCCCACCAATGGTTAAACCAATTTGGTATTTTGGAAATTGCTTTTCTGGTGTCAAACATGATTAACCAGGTATGCGATCCTTTGGAGTTTTGGACCATTAATGCATTATACCAGGCTTGTTGATAATCCCAGTATGAAAAGGTTTTGCTGGTTGTTATTCTTTGGGTAAAGGATGCTGGAAAAGATTTCAAGTCAGAAGGACTTGTACCCCAATCTTGAGGATGAATGATCTTCAAGATTTTGAATTGGGAGTATGCGGGTTCTCCGGAATCACCATGAGAAGTATGCTTTATTTCCACAGATTCTGTGACCTTTAGGATGGTTAAGTAAAAATCAATGGGCTTTGAATAATCCCAAGGTTTAAAATTCCATCCATGAGGGAAAAGTTTTGATACAGCTACTGAGGGATTTTTATCATAAAAGCCGTCCTCAATAGAAGTAATATACTGAAAATTCTTTTTGGTAAAATACTCAGATTTAGGCTGGGTAGCCGTATTCTGAGAAACAACATTTGCAGAAATACTTTTAGAAGAAGAAGGAAAAGTTATAAAATTTTCCTTAAAAATTTCTTTTGCTTCCTTTAAAGAAACTGGTCCAAAAGGACTAGAAACAGTTAATGCTTTTGAGGGTTGGGCAATTTCCTTTCCCTTTGAAATAGACGTTTTTTGTAAATGCTTTTGAGAAGAAGATTGTGCTGAAGAAGAGGATAATGGATCCTCCAAAACCTTTTTTGCTTCAGCAATAGTTGCAAAATAATTTTCAAATGCTTTTTCAAAAGATTGAGTGGCCTTAGTAAGGGCCAAAGTATTTGGATTATGCGGAGTATTTTTGACAGAACTAGTGCTGCCTTTGCTTCCTATGCTTTCTCCTTGTGCGTCCTGGAACATAGCTGTCCAGGCTTTTACTTTTTCTAATGCAGAAAGCTTTGCCTGATCCTTTGAGGATCCTTCGCCTTTTTCTTAGGAGGCATGGTCCTGCAAAAATTCACGGGTTAGGAAATCGGGAATAGAATTTTGTTCTCCCCGAATAAATTCTATATCAAAATCAAATATGCTTAACAAGGCTTGCCACCTAGCAAAGATTTGCTTAGAAGCTATATTCTGAACATCTTTTTGCAAAACTTCTTTTGCAGATTTACAATCAATTCTTAATAAAAATTTTTGATTGAGTAAATCGCTTTGAAATTTTGAAATACATTTTACAATGGAAAGAATTTCTTTTTTAATAGTAGAATAATTCTTTTCAGTATCATTCCAGTGTCCGGAAGTAAACTGGACAATATGATCATGCTTATCTTGTACCTGCTTCAAAATACCTCCATAACCAAAATCAGAAGCATCAGTTTCAACGATTTTAGGTAATAAAGGGTTAGCAATAGACAAGCAAGGAATTTGTCTAACATGCTTTTTTATTTCTTGCACTATTCTAGTATGCTCTTCAGACCATAATGGCGGATTCTTTTTTAACCGATCATGCAAGGGTTTTGCCATCCTATTGATATTAGGGCAAAAATCTAATACATAATTCAAGCTTCCTAAAAACCTTTGAAGCTGTTGTTTTTCCAGAATTTGATCTGGAAATTTAGATGCAAATTCTAAAGATCGCTCAATAGGAGTGATCGTTCCTTGGGTAATATGATGGCCAAGAAACCTTATTCTGGTTTGAAACAAGGACATTTTGCTTTGCGAAACAACTAAGCCATTTTTCTTAGCTGTAAGAAAGAATGACTTTAAATGCTTAAAATGCTGTTCAATGGATTCTGAAAATATAAGCACATCATCAATATAGACAATGCAAAATGCTGAATATGGATTAAAAATGTCATTCATAATGCGTTGAAATTCTGATGGAGCATTCTTTAAGCCGAAAGGCATAACATTCCATTCGTATTGACCAAATGGAACAGTGAATGCAGTCTTATACCTATGTTTTGGGTCAATCTGGATTTGCCAAAAACCAGATTTAAGGTCAAATTTTGAAAATATATATGCAGAATGCAATTTTTGTAACAGGTCTTTCTTATTAGGTATTGGATACCTAATCCATCTAAGAACTTGATTCAAAGGTTTATAATTAATGACCAATCGTGGAACTCCACGTTCAATCTCAGATGCTTTAATAACATAAAATGCTGCACAACTCCAGGGGGACCTAGATTGGGCAATTAAACCTTTATCTAAGAGATCCTGGATTTCTTTTCTACAATGCTGCTCAAGCTCAGAATTCATTTGGATAGGTCTAGCTTTGGTTGGAATATTTCGCTCATCAAAACTAGGTTCATATGGCAAATCTACCATATGCTGCTTCCTAATCCAAAAGGCATTAGGAATATCTGCGCAAATTTCATTTTCAACTTGCTTTTGGAAATCTAAAATTCTTTTTTGAGTAAATTCATTTTTCAACTGTGCAGAAATTCTTTGAAAATTAATGTTATGCTTTAAATGCATGATTTCAAATTCTTTAGTTTTAATCAGGTTGTTAATCTGATTATCAAAAATTAAATTTGCTTTTAATAAATTGAGGTTTCTGGTTCTGGGTTTTTCAATAAAAGGGAAAATAATATTTTCATTCTTAATTTTGAAAATAATACCAGAACTTGATACAGAAAAAGGAGTAATAAGAGTTATAAAAGGTGTTCCTAAGATAACACTATGATTGATGTTATCAACAAGAACGAATGCAGTTTTAATACGGGTTTTTTCATTTAACACATATGCTTCAGTCTTACTGCTAATATTCATTTTCGAGTTATTAGCGGCAGACAGTTTTTCTTTGGTTTTTTCCCAAAATCTTTTAGGAACCAGATCAGGTTTTATGCAATTTAAATCAGCACCGGTATCAAATAATGCTATGGTACTGAGTTGAAAATCATCAGGAAAATGCAAAACAATGCTAATCAAATACTTTCTTAAAGTGATTTCTTTCAAAACATATAAAAAATCTTCAGGTGCGCATTCTAGGTTATCTAACTTAGATTCCTCTAGGTTAGTGCCACCTTCATCCTCGCTTCCTGAATTTTCTAACTGGTTGCTAAGTAATGCTTGGATTATAGCAGAATCCTTTTCCTGTTTTTCCTTGACCTGCTTGAGCTCAAGTTTAACATTCTTGATCTCAGTTTGCAGATCAGAAAGGGATAAGGGAGTATTCTTTCCCTTAGCCTTTTGTTTTTCTAAAATACTGGTCAAGTTATATGTGCTAGTACTAATTTTAGGAAGACTAACAGGCTTGACTTCAGTTTTGCTTTCTAGGGTTTTCATTAACCTATCAAGGTAATCCTTCTGAAGATGAGGATCAGAAATATGCTTAATGACATCTAACAAAAGCTCTTGGTCTTTTGTCAGGACATTTATGCTTCTATTATCGTCATCAGAGGATGATGATGATGATGTTGATGAATCGTTTGCTAATTCATCAACCTGAAATGCATTTTCTTCATCAGTTCCTGAATCAGGATCTGATTCTGAAGAGTAGATGAGAATAGCCTCAAGCTTACTTAAGACTTCTTCATCTAATCCTAATTCATGCAGTTTTTTGCTAAAGCGGCAATACTTTGCAGTATGCCCTTTCCTATGACATTTATAACAAGTAACATGCTTTAAATCTCCAAAGGGTTTTACCCCTTCTGGTTTTTCATTTCTTTTAAAACCAGACTTATGCTTATGAAATTTCTTTTTGTATGCAGGAAAATCTTTTGAACGATTTTTCTTTTGAAATTCCTTTTTATAAAAATGTTTTTTATGGGATCTTTTAGACTCCTTATGGCAAGAACCATTACAATCAGGCTTGTCCATGGAAACATCAAATTGTTTACAGAACGAACCTAATTCTTGCCTAGTCCTTTTCATTTCCCACTTCAGATGCCTTTGAAGTTTCAAATCCTGGCAAATCTTTAGTCCTTCCTTCTGGATAAGACTAATGAGTTCACCATATGTTAATGTTGAGTAAGGGATTGGAACCCCTAAAGTTTCCTTAATTTTGTTTCTTACCTTTTCACCTAACAAGGTAGGTAAACCTGCAAGAAACTTTTCTTTCCAAAAAGGCTGGTTGGAATCTTCTCTCAACATAATACGAGATAAAAATGTATTTTTATAATACTGAAAATCACTGAGTTTTTTGCATCTTAAATTTGATAAAAGCTCAGCGTTTTTATCCTTTAAATGCGAAGAATCACCCAAAAAATGCAAAGAAATGGTTAAAATTAATGTAGATACAGAATCCTGAATTGGTTGACCTTCGTCATCCAGAATGGGTTCTGCGTCTTCATCAATCTTAACAGCATTTAATATGCTAAGACGTTCAGTTTCAGTAAGATGGTAGTCCCACCATCCTTTTAACTGTCCTGCAAAGCCTGCAGTAAGAAGCTCTGCAATGGCTCTATCCTGAACGTTGGTCTGTATTCTATATGCATTGGCAGCCATGGTCATTTGTTGCAAGAAATTCAAAATCTGATATTCAGATAATCCATCTATATTCCACTCATAGACAGAAGATGCATTAAACCTAGACTGGCTACTAGATGCTTGATTGCCTACGTCCAAATGACTAGCAATAGGAACAATAGGCCAATTAATTCTATTGATCTGAGGAATAGGTTTAACCGGGATAGGTTCAACCTTTTCTTCACAGAAACTCTGGGATTCTGAGGGAGAATCCTCATCTAATGCGTTTATCTCTGGTCTCAGCCGAGACTGAGGTGTTTCTGGAGCAATTAAGTTAGAGGTTGAGGCCTCTATCTTGCTTAATTGGTCTTGAATAGCCTTGGCGAATTCCATTTTATTATTCTGAAATTCCTTTTGGCTATCCCTAGAAATTTGAGATGGCTTAAAAATAGGATTCTTAAGCCTGTCCTGCTTCTGTTCTATTTTTACAACAGAAGGCTTAAGGGTTTTCTCAATTCTAGACAATTGCTTACCTAAGGTATGCAAATGCGTATTGGAGAAATTATTTTGCTCAATAACAGAAGCAAAATTCTTATGCACATCTTCAGTCACATACTTGTATGCAGATGCATTAACAGATGAATTTCCTGAGACTGGAATTTTTATTCCTCTCAGAGGGGGATGATCAGACTCAATCTTTGAGCCATCAGATAAATTCCAAGTACTAACCTTTTCTTGGCTAGAGACTGGATTGATGCACTTGAATGGATATGCAATGTTATTCTGTGATGCATAAAGTTCAAACCAATCGAAAAACATGATATGGACTTTATGCTGCAAAACAAAATCATAATACTTTTCTTGAATTTCCTTTCTTTGGTTCAGGAAATTCTTAAAGAACCAAAGTTTTTTCTTTTCATTATGAGAAGCGTAAAAATCTTTATGCAAAAGGGTTTTATCTAAAACGAATTCTTTTTCTAACACATTGATAATATTCTCAGTAACTGAAGAAAAAGTAGGTGAGGTTGGTTCAGATTTTTGAACACTTACTTCTCCTAATTCTTCTTTAGTATATACTGCCCTGGGAACATTATCAGCGTAAAGAACACCAGTTAAATGCGTATTAGGGATGTCAGAGGTAGAGTGCCTGTGAGGCATGCTAACAGGGATTCTTCTTCTGTGAAACAAATGGCAAGAATCCTTGTCTTCATCCTCAACATTCTTATGTTCAATCTTTCCTAATTGTGATACTCTACCCAAATCCATGGTATCACTATTGGAAGAGTCATCAGAAAACCTTGTACTTACCGATTTTCTGTCAAAGGTTAGAGTGACTTTTCCACTAGGATACTGGTTAATTTCTCTGACATTCGTATTAGGCATTATTCTAATTGGTGGTTCAACTGCACATGCTTTTTCCAATACCCATTCTGTAGGAAGAGTTACATCTTCCCATTTAATGAATTTTGGAACAATAGCATTTGCTTTAGTCATATCCGTTTGCAAAACCAAAGTTTCACCTTTATGACATGAAAACTTGTGTTTTGAATCAAATGCAGATGTCATGGCTTTGTAATGAACTCTAAAAATCAATGCAATGGGAATAGATCCCTTTTTCATGCGATAATTATGTGTTTGGATTTGTAAAACAAGAGAATCCAAAATGTTTTTATCATTTAAAGAAATGGTTAAATTAGGGTAACATGAGAATGATATGGGACCTGCACACAGACTAGACTCAACCGTGCCTAGGATGCCTTCCTCATATACTTCCATTCTATTATCCCTAACAACACACAATATGCTTGTGTTCAGGCCTTCCTTGGTTAAGGGCTTGATCCCTATCTGAACAAGGCCAATATGGATGTACTTAAAATTCTTTTGTCTATGCTTGTCTAAAGAATGCTGTGACAAAAGATTAATGCTTTCATATGAGTTTGTGAGAGGTATATCCCTCTCCTCAGTCTTTATGTTCAAATTTGTTTTGAACAACTTATCTCTAATGCTGAGTTCATATATTTCATGCTTCTTAACATGAGGTATATGCCAATCACTAATGCATTTGGTAAAATCTTCAACAGTAATTTCATTACTACTGTTGATCCTTATATTCTCTAATGATGTAGATGCAGAAGATGCAGAGTATGTTCTAGGTAGAAGTGTGTGATCCATCATTAAAAATGCAAATCAGAACAAACACATACTAATATTGACTACGGAACCCAGTCACTGCCTCTCTTTCCCTGTCCGTCGGTACTTTTGGGCAAACAAGGGTCTAAAAGACTCACCAATATCAGTAGATGCAGGAATGATATGCACAGTAAATCTGGAAAATGGATGAATGTGAACAGTGATGATGATGAATGAACAGTACTCTCACCCCTTCTGGCTCTGATACCACTAGGGAATGCAACGATCGTACGGGTAGAGAATGAAACTAATGCGGATGACTTAAGCCAAATTCAAAAATGATTATGCATATACAACAAGTTAAAATGCAGAAAGATATATGAATTCAGAAATAAGAAATATATATATATATATATATATATATATATACACACACGTTTTGCTCTCTGGATATCCAGAGCCTTCCTTTTTTTTCCCCATCTGCCGTTTCTTTAATCACTTCTTTTCTTTTTACATAAAAATCTTTCTTTCAAATTACCATTTTGCCCTTAGAACAATATATATTTTAAATTTTTAAATTCCTCCACATAACTTTTAATTCCTTTCGATTATATCCTTACTGTGTACATAAATTTCACCCCAGAACTTTCTACCTTTTTTATTATTTATGTTTTTAATTATTATTTCATTTTTATTATAATTCCCTCAAATAATTAATGGGATAACTAATTTATAATTTTGAGGCCCTTAAATAATTAATGGAATAACTAATTTATAATTTTGAGGCTTTATTCTTTATATACATATATATTTAAATTAATCATAGTAATATCAAAGACAATATTAAAAATCAAAATTTACATATAAAATTTTGTAATGTTACAAGTTGTCTCAAACTTAACATTTTCGTCTTGTGTGAATTGCAATTTCTGATAATTGGTGCACAATTTTCATGGAAAGTAAAAGACTCTAAAGTTCGCTATAGGGATTTAAACCATAATTCTTATACAACGTACATTATAGCTACGAATTTAAATCATACTTTAAATTCAGTCTTGTGTATCCTTAAAAATCACATGTTAGTGAAAGTAGATTGTACTCCACTTTGGTGTTTAGTCTTAAATCCACAAAAGTTGAGGCTGTTTGAATTTGAAGCATCAGGAATGGGAAAAAACATTACATTTAGAGTTAGCCCCAATTGGATTTCTCCTCTTCAACTTCAACATTTATTTTTACGATCTTGTCACATTGGATCTCAATTCCCTACATTGATTCGTTTATTAAAGCATTTTTGGTTTTGGGACATGTTGTCAAATTCTGATTATTTAAACTTTTCTGACAACCAAATGCATGGTTTTGTTCGAAATATGGCTCTTGTTAGTGATGGTGAAGAGGGAGTGATTGATTTGAGTTTGAATAATTTTAGTACCTTACTTTTCTTCGAATGTGAGGGTAGTAGATCTCTCCAATAATTCATTTTCACGACCTATATTTAAATTTTTATGCGGCAAGATGAATGAGGTAAAGAAAATGGAAGTTCTTAATCTTGAACGAAACCTTTTGTCGAGTGAGATACAAGATTGTTGGAGGAGTTGGAAAATTTTGGTGGGTGTAAAACTAAGCAACAACATGTTTAGTGGCAATATTCCCAACTCCATTTGAACTCTTACTTCGCTTGAATCATTCCACCTTTGCAATAACAATCTCTCTGGTAAAGGACCATCCTTGATTCAAAATTGTATCAAGTTGTTCATACTTGATTTTAGCCAAAATAATTTGGTTGGAAATCTTCGAATTGGAAACAAATTTTCGAGTTTCAACATTCTTAGCTTACTTGCAAATAAGTTTGATGGCTACATACCTCAAGAGCTATGTGGTTTGGTTTCATTGTGCATATTAGATCTTACTCATAACAACTTCTCCAGTGCAATACCAAGCTGTTTTAGCAATTTTACTGGAATGGCCATGATAAATGATTCTACCGGCCCACTTTATACTAATGGTCGTATGGCATTTATGGAGAGCTTTTTGTTAGTGATGAAAGGGAAAATAACGGAGTATAGTACCATTCTTGGACTTGTAAGAAGCATAGACCTTTGTGATAATAATTTATCTAGAGCAATTCTGAATGACATAACAAGCCTAGCAGCTTTAGTGTCATTGAACTTGTCATATAATGCTTTGAGTGGAACAATTCCCTATAACATTGGTGATATGCGATGGTTGGAAGTTATTGACTTCTCTCAAAATCAAATTTCTAGCAAAATTCCTGAAAGCATGTAAAGATTGCATTCTCTTAGTGTATTCAACCTGTCATATAATCAATTTGTTGGGATTTGTCATCGGAAAAATAATGTGGCGCAGCGGAAAATTCACCGTTTAAAATTTCCTAGAATCCACCTATCGTGTCCAATTACCATTGATTAGAATAAAACCAATTTGAATCAAGAGAGATTATCTCACCGGATTCGTCTCTTCTAGAAACTGCTACATAATCGTTTCTTGAAACTGCGATCTCCAAAGTCCGGTGCACGACCAACTATTGAGTGGGAACCGGTTGTAAGCGAACGACGTTTTCGACGGAATGCAGAACTCTCTCGGAAGGGAGCCTCGAGATCGGGCAACCCGCCCTCGTGAGGGGCTTTTATATTGGGAAATCACGTTTTGGAAAAATGGAATTAATTCTTAAAAGAACCGAGACCTAAGTCTCGATGAATATTGTAGGAGTCGCCACCCGGCTCAGCTCAATCGGGAAATTTCAGTGCAGCGGAACCGGACGAATGGCCGCTACACTATCCAGAGATCTAGGTCCGGACAAGTCCTTTATTTCGTGTCCAATTAAAATAAAAACGGCCAATGTTCATAGACGGTATTCCACATTCTGAGATAAATTTTATTGCATTAAATTAAACATACAGCGCGCATACAGATATAATAAAAATAACAGTAAGCAGTAAACAATTAAATGGCTTACAACCCAATTGAACAAAAATAAAAACTCTCAACCTCACTTTTACAACCACCTAAAATACACGAGTATCTAAAAATTACAATCACCTAAAAATACACGAATTATCTATTAAATACATCCAAAATAAAAATAAAAAGTTGCAAAACAGAGTGTTAGCACAATTTACGGTATGCCACAAATAGAACTCAAATATGACAGAATTGGGAAATTAGAGATTGGGGGCATGCATTTAGGGGATAACCGGGTCAGCTCGGCTAGCCGGTCCGGTTAGACCTGGAACACATTTCGAAACGTCCCTGTATTTTGGTTTTGTGAGAAAATCGTTTTGAAAACATTTTTCCAATTCAATTTAATTTAACATGTGAGGTGGGTCAGATTTCGGGAGAATTGGATCTCCATCGTGGTATTGTTCTAAATGCAATTACACTTAAAATTAAATCTAAGGTCGTGGATGCACACAACGAAATTCATTTTTGGTGATTTTTTTATTTTCTGGATTTTTATGGATTTTTAGAAATTTTTTGGGATTAAGCTGGAAATTCTGCCCCTGGAAGAATGTTACAGTCGTACGACTGTAATTACAGTCGTGCGACTGTAGGCCTTCTAGTTTCAAGATTTCGCCAAAATTTATTCAAAAGAAGCTAAACTTGGAGGGAAATCAAGAACACCCATACGACTGTAATTACAGTCGTAAGACTGTTCTTCAATTCAAAAACAGTCGTATGGCTGTTCTTGAATTTTAGAAACAGAATGCGCGAAAATTAAGTTCTAATGCACAAAACACACCAAATCACCCAGAAAACATAAGAAAATGAAGGATTGGAGTATATTTACCTCTTTGACGCTGATCCACCGTAGGTATGACCCCTGGCAACGCACCAATCCCCTTCAAATTGCCCCTTTTCCTTTGAGTTGAGGTTGGGAAGTTGGGTCCAAAATCTCCAAAATGTTGAGGAATCTTAGGGTTTTTAGTCCGCATTTGATTGAGTTTAAAGTGTCAGATTGTTAACCTAGGATTTTTAATAGGTTTTTAATTTAAACACTTAAGAATTAAAAAGAAAAAGAAGAGGAAAAAGCTTGTGCTTGTGTGTTGGTTTTTCCTTCCCTTTTTCTTCAATTCTCTCTTTAAACTCTCTCTGATTTTCTTTAAGCCCAAAAATCCCAAAAGTCCCTTTTCCTTCTCTTTCCCTTCTTTTATTCTGCCTTGCTTACTGCCATGGGGCGGGCAATTAATGCCTCCTTCTCTTTTCCTTATTTTTCTGCTGCAGAGGTATGGGCTTTTGCACCTGCTCTAAGGTTACAGTTGTACGACTGTAATTTTTAATTACAGTCGCACGACTATAACAACAGTCGCACGACTGTATGTTACAGTCGTGTGACACATGCATTTTTTTACGTAAAATCCCGGCGCTTACAGCTGCCCCTCGCGTGATCAAATTCGACACCCAGATCTAGATTTAAAATACTTGAGATGATGAATTTAAGAGTGTGAATTAAAGCGCCGCAAACACAGAAAAGGAATTACAGTTGAAATAAGCTGATACCGGGTTTAGGTTACCCGAGTCGAAGATGGGGGAGAAATAAGCCGATACCGGGTCTAGGTTACCCGAGGCAAGAAAGGTGAAAGGCGAATAGGCCGATACCGGGTCTAGGTTACCCGAGGCAAAGGAAGGTGAAAGGCAGATAGGCCGATACCAGGTTTAAGTTACCCGAGGCAAAGGAAGGTGGAAGGCGGATAGGCCGATGCCGGGTTTAGGTTACCCGAGGCAAAGGAAGGTGGAAGGCAGATAGGCCGATACCGGGTTTAGGTTACCCGAGGCAAAGGAAGGTGGGAGGCAGATAGGCCGATACCGGGTTTAAGTTACCCGAGGCAAAGGAAGGTGAAAGGCGGATTGGCCGATACCGGGTTTAGATTACCCGAGGCGATGCTGGGGACGAAATAAGCTGATACCGGGTCTAGGTTACCCGAGGCGAAGTTTGCTGGGGATTTGGAGCTGAAGCCGATCTGGGCCGATACCGGGTTTACAATACTCGAAGGGGATCTGCTGGAGAACTGAGATGAAGCTGATCTGGGCCGATACTGGGTTAATATTACCCGAGGCGGATCTGCTGGAGAACTGAGATAGAGCCGATCTGGGCCGATACCGGGTTTATATTACCCGAGGCGGATCTGCTGGAGATATGAGACTGAGGATGATGAATTCCTGTATTTAAAATGGCAAGTCTTCATTCTTTGATCGAGAGATTTTGAACAAAAATTTTTGCCCCTTCGATCAAGAATGAAGACTAGCTGGGGATGAATGGTTCATGTATGCTATGTGTGCATGCGTAATGATGAATATGCAAATGGATGCACTTCTCGCCATTTGATATTTCTCTCTTCTACTGGGGAAGGTGTGCTATGCCCCTGGTCGATTTTGCTGGTGTGGGGCATTGCATGATGGTTGTTGGAAGAGGTGAGGTGACTGCTGGGGATACATTGTTGGAAATGCCCTAGTCCCGAGGCATTGGTCCTTGTATTTGTATTATACATTTATTGGATTTATGTATTATACTCATTTGTGTTATTAATAAAGGCATCAATTCATTTATTATACTTATCTTGTGCAATATATTAAATGAAGTATCCAATGGACATATCTATATCCATGATGACAAGTGTCATGCACTTGGCAGTAAGACCATGGATAGGGTAAACGATATGACCATAAATAGATCCGTAGTCTGTTCCAGTCATGGGAATGAATGGAACGAGAGACTATCATTAACCTGGTTGTATGGCGGTGTCTTACCGGTCATTGGACATGGAATGTCAACCAAGTTAATGGGTACATGCCTGGGAGCATGGTACTGGATAGATCCACTAAACGAGTAATCCACATGGTATAGTATCACAAGTGATTCTCGTGTAGTACTTGTATGGATCCTTTAACCTGACCATATGATGGTGTTACATGTGAAGTCACATGCTTAGGGGTACGCCTAAAGGGCCTGTAATAGGGTGCCAAGTATGGGTACTTTCGGGTATGTCACTGAGCATGGTGATACTATGGATATGCAGAAGGGATTTGTCACTCAGTAGCCCACTGAGAAGATATCACCGGCCTCTTGATGAATGTGACTGATAAGAGTGTGGCCACATCCAAACAAGTTGGAACTTGTTTGTGAGCATCAGTACATTCAGGATCAAGTTAATGTCCGGACACAAAAGAGGGTGATCAATCCATGCCTCTGTGTTGGATACCGATATCAATGACATAGGATGTACAAGTTTAAACTACAGGGTTATGATAACAGTTAGACTGCCATCTCCATCTTAATTGGGGGCTGCAGTGGCTTGCTAGAGCCCAACTGCAGTCTGCGGGCCAAAGGCCCGCTGCCAACGTAAAGATGGGCCCACGGGATCGTACACATAGAACGACTGAATGCAGACTCAAGGAATCACATGCATACTTGGAGTATACGCTATGGAAAGAGAGGTGTATATATGTTAATTATATTAAGATCAATTGGATTGATCCTAGCAATAAAATTAATATATATATGTTCGATTGGCTCTTCATAATTAATTGGATTAATTATGAGATTATTTCCTAGGTGGAAATATTCATATGTATAGGTTTACACATGATTTTATTTTGTGAAGATTTAATTTTAATTTGATGGATTAAATTAATTGATCAAACTAATTTTAATTTAAATGTAAATAATATATTACTTGGTGTAATATATTAAATACATGGGTATATTAAAATTGGGCTTGAAATTAATTTAAACCAGAACAATTAAAATTAGACTGGGCCTAAACTGAAACATGGAAGCCCACACAGAATAGAAAGGAGCTAAGGTGGGCCTGAATTCCCCTAAGGGAATTCGGCCAACCCTAGGTATAAATACCTAGGGTTAGAAATTTCGGCTACCAAAAGCTTTACAAGCCTCCTAGCCGAAATCTTCCTCTCCTCCTCTCTTCCATTGTTTTGTTTTTCCGACGCTAGCACGGGTTGCATTTGTTAGGCGTTCGTGTACGAAAACGAGGAGAAAATCTACTTTGGTTTCTGCAGTCTTCATCCATCTCTTGAAAGAGATTTTCTGGTAAGAAATTTTATCTCTTTCTATTTAATTTTAAGTTTTTCAATTTCCATCTCAATTTCTCCTGGGACTGGATTTGAGGAAATCACCGCGTTCTTCCGCTTTTATCGGGTGATTTCCGGTGAAAAATCCCAACATGCATGACACTACTGGGGAAATGATTGTGGTATTCTCTATGGAGATTCCGCTGGGGAATAGTGTGGAGGATTCTGCTGGAGAATGCTATAAGGACTCCTGCGGGGAAATGGTGGAGAGGTTCCAACTTTCTGCCCCTAGGAATTTATGAATTTATTGGTGCTCTAAATTTTGCTTGGGTTGCCCAATGTGGGTTTTTAGCCCAGCGAGCTGCTCTAACTTTTGCCTGAGGCGCCTTTTCAGTTTTTACCCCAGCGAGCTTCTTTTTTTTTATATGAAGAAGAAAAATGATTACAGTGGCGCCAGGACTACATGCTCCACCATACTTCTGGTACTGAGAGATGCTATGTGGGATAGCATCATGCTTCAATTTCTTGTTAGAAGCCATTGGTGGTGAAAAATATGGTCTCACAAGTTGATCTCTTCAACAGTCAAGTCCTTGGATAATCCCTGTTGCTCTTTTAGAAAGATGAATTGGATTTGGAGGATGGTAAAGGATTTCAAGTTGTATGTATTTAAAACATTCTCATTGTTAAATAACACGATGAGTCTAACCAGTTAAATGCAAAGTGCTTTCTTGAAATGGATGTTTGAGTAAGATAACTTTGTTTATGCATTTGTCATAACCATGCGAATATATTTAAGCAAACACTCCACTTTATTGATAAAATCAAAATGAGTACATTTGAAAAGAGTAGATTCCCAAATGCTACACATTCCGCACAGAGCCAGAATCCGTCATCAGCCGTCCTTTTCAGATTTTCCGACTGATCATTTTCTCTCGTGTCTTAACTTTTTCCTAGACCGCTCTTTTCTAGTTTTCAGCCTAGCAGACTTTTTTTTTTACACATGATAAAGCTTTAACCAGTCTTGGTTGATAGGATTTGTGAATTCATTTCCATCCATGTCCATGATGCTAACACCGCCTTTTGACAGCACTTTCTTCACAACATAGGGTCCTTCCCAATTAGGTCTGAATTTTCCCCTGACATCGACATTTGAAGGCCTTAACTGCTTCAACACTAAATCCCCTAATTTCAACTGCCGCTTGGAGTACTTCACATTCCTATTATAGGCTCTGGCCATTTTGCGTTGATACATCTGTAGGTGATCCAGTGCTTTCAACCGCTTTTCATCTAGCGCTACCAACTGCTCATATCTAGTTTGAATCCACTCAGTCTCTGGCAATTGAGCTTCCAGGGCAACTCTGAGTGACTTGAGCTCTATTTCTACTGGTAGCACTGCCTCCATATAGGGAGTTTCCCCTGTTAGCATTCTGACACTGGTTCTGTAACCTTAAAGAGCATACGGTAGTTTGTCAGCCCAATCTCTGTACAGCTTTGATAAGATCTTCTTTATCGCCTTATTAGCTGCTTCCACTGCGCCATTAGCTTGGGGTCTGTATGGTGAAGATTTATGATGCTCAATGCCATGTTCTGCAAACAGTTCAGCTGTTGCCCCTTGGAATTGCACTCCGTTGTCAGACACTATATGATGGGGAATCCTATACCGGGTAAAGATATTTTTCTAGATGAACTTAACCATTTGCTTAGCTGTTACACCGGCGAAGGATTCTGCTTCCACCCATTTTGAAAAGTAATCAATTACCACGATTATGAATCGATGTTCGTTAGATGCAGCTGGATGAATTTCACTGATCATATCTATCCCCCATGTTGAAAACGGCCAAGGAGATGCCAGGTTCTGTAATTCCAGTGGCGGAAGGTGGCTGATATCAGCATAGATCTGACACTCGTGGCATCTCTTTACTTTCCTTATACAATCTGCTTGCATAGTCATCCAGAAGTAACCCTGTCTCATTATCTTCCTGGCCATAGCAAGCCCATTCATAAGTGGCCCACAGGACCCTGCATGCACCTGCTGCATTATTGTTTCTGCTTCTTGCTCTGTCAGGCATCTCAAAAGAACCCCATGTACTGTTCTTTTGTATAGCTTATCCTCGAAGATTTTGAATTGACTAGCTAATCTCCTTAATGACATCTTATCAGTAGTACTAGCTCCTTCTGGATACTTTCCTTCCTTAACATACCGGTAGATGTCGAAGAACCATGGCTTTTCTTCAGCTGTCAACTCCATCACTTCCTGCACTTCGAAGCAAGGATGTTTGGAAGTGGCTATAACCAGTGGTTGTACTTGAGTTTCTTCCGGATTCTCCCACATAGAGGACAGTGTTGCTAGCACATCGACCATCTTGTTTTCATCCCTATGGACATTTCTGAGTTCACATTGGCCAAATAATTCTTTCCTGTACTGTAACAGCTCCAAATAAGGCTGTTAGGCTTCTTCTTTCAGCTCCCATTCGCCCTGAGCTTGCTTGATCACCAGAAGTGAATCTCCAACAATCAAGACGTCATTTGCCACTAGAGTTAATAGAGCTTCCATCCCAAATAAGCATGCTTCATACTCTGCCCCGTTATTGGTTATGGGAAAATTCAATCTCTTTGATAAAGGAATGATTTCACCATCTAGTGTTGCTATTAGCACCCCGATTCCAGCACCCTTTCTGTTCACTGCACCATCGAAGCACATAACCCATCTTTTTAATTCCACCATAGCCAATTGTTCATCTGGGAACTCCAAATTTTCTATATAATCAGATTCCAGTGGTTGATTCACCAAGAACTCCGTTACGGCTCGCCCCTTGATGGTTTTCTTGGTGATGTACTCGATGTCAAATTCTGATAAGAGTAACAGCCACCTGGATAACTTCCCAACTGTAAGCGCCAGAATTTCCCATCTAAAAAAAAGAGAGAGAATAGTCGTATGACTGTAGGGTCGTAGCAGATAAACCAGCCCATACACTGAAAGCATAAAAGTCGGGAAAGAAAAGGGGAGCATTAATTGCTCCAGTTCTGGCAGCAAGAAGGAGAGAATAAAAAGAAGAAAAAAAAAAGGAGAGGAGATTCTGGTCTTGGGTTTTAGGGGATTAGAGAGAGAAATTGAGAGAGAATAAAGAGAAAAAGAGAAGAAAAATAAACCCACAAAACTCAAGCTTTTCTTCCTCTTCTTCTTTTAATTCTTGAGTGTTAGTGTTTAAAATCGAATAGAAATCATAGATTAACAACTTAACACTTAAACTCAATCAAATTCGGACTAAAAACTCTTAGAATCCTTGACATTTTGGAGACTTTGGACCCAACTCCTTAACCTCAACTCAAAGGAAAAGAAGCGATTTGAAGTGGATTGAAGCATTGCCAGGTGTCATTCCTACGGAGGATCAGCGCCAAAGAGGTAAACACACTTCAATCCCTCAGTTTTCTATGCTTTCTGGGTGATTTGGTGCGTTTTTTTTTTTTTTGCATTTTAGCTTAATTTTCGCATGTTCTGTTTCTGGAAATCAAGAACAGCCGTACGACTGTTCTTGAATTGAAGAACAGTCATACGACTGTAATTACAGTCGTACGTGTATTCTTGATTTCCCACCAAGTTTAGCTTCTTTCAAATCAAATTTTGGCGAAATCCTGAAACTGGAGGACTTACAGTCGCACGACTGTAACATTCTTCCAGGTTTAGAATTTCCAGTTTAATCCCTAAAGATTTCTAAAAATCCCTAAAAATTCAGAAAATTAGAAAATCCATAAAAATGAATTTTGTTGTGTGCATTCACTACCTTAGATTTAATTTCCAATGAAAATGCAATTAGAACAATACAACGATGGAGACCCGATTCTCCCGAAAACCGACCCACCTCACATGTTAAATTAAATTAAACCGGAAAAATGTTTTCAAAACAATTATCTCACAAAACCAAAATACAGGGACGTTTCAAAATGTTTTCCAGGTCTAATCGGGAAGGCTAGCCGAGCCGACCTGGTTACCCCCCTAAATGCATGCCCCCGATCTCTAAAATCCCTAATTCTGTCCTATTTGAGTCCTATTTATGGTGTGCCGTAAATTGTGCTAACCCTCCGTTTTGCAGCTTTTAATTGTCTATTTTGATGTATTTAATAGATTTATTCGTGTATTTTAGGCGGTTGTAATTTTTACACTCTCTTGTATTTTAGGCGATTGTAAAGTGAGGTTGAGAGTTTTTATTTTTGTTCGATTGGGTTGTAATAATTTAATTATTTACTGCTTTGCTTTAATTATGTGTGTGCTGTATGCTTAATTTAATGCAATAAAATCCATCTTTAGAATTTAAAATAGCTTCAAAGAACATTGGCTGTATATATTTTAGTTAGACACGAAATAAGGGACTTGTCCAGACCTAGATCTCTGGATAGTGTAGCGGCCTTTCCTCCGGTTCAGCTACGCTATAAATTTCCCAGTTGAGCTGAGCCAAGTGGCGACTCCTACAATATTCATCGAGACTTAGGTCTCAGTTCTTTTAAGAATTAATTCTATTTTTTCCAAAACGCAATTTCCATTTATAAAAAACCCCACGCGAGGGAGGGTTGCCCGATCTCGAGGCTCCCTTCCGAGAGAGTATCCGCGTCCTGTCGAAAATATCGTCCGCTCACAGTGGCGACTCTGCTGGGGATTTCTTACAAAAAGTTTTCTTAAAAACTTAGAAGGATTTGACAAGCCCTGAAAAGTGTCTAATTAAAATAAGGTGGATGATTCTTGATTGGTATTTTATTTTTCATTTTTAGTTAGACATGCTTGCATTAGGTTAAGTATCCAATTTTAGCCCGGTGAATTGTTGAAGTGTCGCCTTTGTTCCTCTTGGTCTTAGGGGCACGGATATGAAACATCACTCATAGCCTCGTACGAACCCCTTCGTTCGGACCCTTGAGTGGGGAGAAGTGAGGAGTATATTTTGCTATGGAAGCCTCGATTTTAACCCGACTTGGACCGAACTCATATAGGCAACCTTAGTTGGATTCCCTTAGGATACCAAAATAAATTGTGTGAATCATGTAAATCGTACCTTCATCATCCCCGGTTGATGTTCGAAGAGAACCCCTCCTAGGACTCGGTTAGAATTTTTTTTCAAAGACTTGACCACGTTTGGAGGAATAAGGTTGGAAGAATACGTTTCGTGTGCTATGTGCTTCTCGCCATCTCGTGACACATCATCATCGCCATTTACACGCCTCTCAACATTTCATGACATGCCATAATTAACATTTTTTTCATACACATGGCATACCATACACAAAACATTGGCGTGATAAATAACCCACGTTCTTATGCAGCCACTTGCATTTTATTTTCGCATGTGAAAACATTAAATCATCCGTTTGCCATTCATACTAACCATTTCTTTTTCAGCCATGACATTATATTTGTGTGATTAGCATTTTTTCGGCATAACATATACGACATCATTATGAATGTCAAGCATCCTAACCACTTTTTTGTGCAGCCATTTGCATTTTGTGTGACATAATCATTCATGACATATCATTTTGTTTAAATTAAGGATGTTCCAAGGGTGCCCATCACGATCATTTCATTCCATAACATATCAGGTATCCCAAAATTACCCGTGTTTTGCCAATGCACCGGTTTGCGTTCGGCCATTTTACCAAACCATTTCATTTAATAGAGACCTCAATGGTCCTAGGCCCATTTTTGTGTGATGGTTTACACGACGCATTTCATAACACCATAATCATTTATCATAAATATCATATTGTACCGTGGTCCATATCGGATCATTTCATAACATTAATATATCATTCAAGGTGCTCCCTGAGCGCCTAATTAGTACAGATATAAGTTCATAACATTACTAAATCATAAAAGGTGTTCCCCGAACGCTAAACTTCTGTCCGTGTCCTTGTACACTTGTAATTTTTTTGCCACATCATTTCATGTTGGATGCTCCAAAAGCGTCAGAACCCTATTCGAGGAAAGGCTTCCACATGACCATTTCATGCCATCTCATTTAGACCTACAAAGTGTCGAATCCTTGCCCGTGTGTCGGTACATACGTGGCCATTTCATAACATCCATTAGGTGCCCCAAAGGCGCCGAATCTATATCTGTGAGATGGTCCGCATGCGACGGTTCTTGCATTGTCTTTTACATGGCATTGGGCATTCTTGGGACGTCCGAAATAAAGAATTCACGCCCATTATTGTTTTCATTCATAAAACATCAAATGCACACAATCATCTGTATGTCATTCTGATCATGTCTTTGCACGATTATTTTCAAGATATCAACATTTGTATGACATTCACACTAATCACATCCTTATGCAGCCATTTTCGAACATCAGCATATGCGTGACACTAATCACATTTTCGTGCAGCCACAGTATTTTGTTTGTGTGCCATTTACATCTCATGTGCAACATCCCACGAAGCATACACGACATCATTCCGTGTGTCATGCATCTTAACCACATTTTCATGCAGCCACTTGAATCTTTGTATGACATACACATCCACATCATATCATCCCACCTAATAAAGGATGATTCCAAGTGTACCTTCACGATCATTTCATTCCATAACATATCGGGTACCCTAAAACTACCCGTATTCCGCTCGTGCTCCGGATTGCACTCGGTCATTTCACAAATATCATATCATTCAATAGTAGACCACAATGGTCCTAGATTTACTTTCGTGTGACAGTTCACATGATGTCATCACATGACATCACACTCATTCATTATAGGCATCTCGGTGATGCCGAAGTCATGTTTGCGCATTATGGTTCACATCGAACCATTTCATAACATTGTGAAATCATTCGAAGTACTCCCCGAGTACCCGATTAGCACACATATAGGGGCATTTCATGAGATTATTAACTCATGCAAGGTGTTCCACGAATGCCGGGCCTTTGTCCGTGTCTCGAGTTGCACGCGACTTTTCTGTAACATCATTTTATATCACATTGCTTCAAAAGCATCAGAACTCTGTCCGTTGAGCAGTTCCCATGCGACCATTTCACTTCATGTCATCGACCTACAAAGCATCGAAATTCTGCCTGTGTGCTGGCTCACACGCGGCCATTTCATGACAATTCACTAGGTGCCTGTGAGCACGGGTTTTTTCCCGACCTCGGTGATGAAAGCTATTGTTACCTTTTTCACGGATAAACGTGAAGCGGATTCGGACCGACCAGGATGACGTCGGAAATGTCCCGGATAACCTGGAGGTGTGTGACAAGTCCTAGTACGGAACCCTGGAAAATTTGAGCGGATATTTAAGAGAACCGAAAAACAAACCAAAGAAAATAAGTGAAAATGTAATTTTCTGGGCATTACAGCCGCCCGGCTGTAGTCTACAGCCACGTGGCTGTAATCTCTTTATTTCCTTTTTGGGCAAAATCAGCATTTAATTCGGTTTTTGAGCAAAATAGGAATTTTTGAAGTTACAGCCGCCCGGCTGTAACCTACAGCCGCGTGGCTGTAGATTACAGGGGCGCGGCTGTAATCTTCAGTTTTCCTTTTTTGACGAAAGCAGCAATTAATTCCGATTTAATACCAAAACAGGAGATATTTAAAGATCCTAATCGGGAATTAGGGCACCAGGAGGCAGGAAAAAGCAAAAAAAAAAAAAAAAAGAGAGAAACTTATAGAGAAAAAGAAAAAAAAAAAAAGAAATCACATAGTTTTTCTTAAGGTTCTTAACACAATAACAAAAAAGAAAAAAAGAGAGACAAGAAAAAAAAAAAGAAGGTTAGAAGAAGAGGGAACACTCGAAAATCAATCCTTGAATTTTCCTCGTGGTTCCGTTCGGGGTTCGGAAAACACACTTTGCTCGGGTTATCCGTGACTGTGGGATGTTTTCTAGCATCCAAATCTCTTTTTTGTGGTCCAAGCGCTGGAACACATATAAGGTAATTTTCTAAGAGGTCTTAAAAATCCATTCTGTTCATCTTGGTTGTGATTCAATTGCATGATTTGAGTTTTTCGCGTTTGGTTGGTTTTTTTTTTTTTTTTGGGCCACAGCCGCCCCACCCAAGATCACAGCCGCCCGGCTGTAACCTACAGCCACGCGGCTGTGACCTAAAGGGGTGCGGCTGTAGTTCTTTTCCATTTTTCTTTCTGTTCTGTGGGAGTTTTCTAATTACAGCCGCCCCACAAGATCACAGCCGCGCGACTGTGACCTATAGGGGCGCGGCTGTAATGCTTTTTATTGGTTTTTTTTATGTTTTTTTTTAGTTTTCTGTGATTACAGCCGCCCCATGTTATCACAGCCGCGCGGCTGTGACCTATAATGGCGTGGCTGTAACCTACAGGGGCCGAAGCTCCATCGGCCCAAATCGATCGATAACGCTCCCACTCTTCAATTAAATGTGTTTTTCATATCTGTTATCGATCCAATCACATCCGTGCATGCTTCGATTCCATGTTCTTCATTTTTTATGGGTGGATGTGATGAAATTTGGTGATTTTGGACGATTAGGGATTTTCGGATTCGATTTGGTCCATTTCGGGTCTTTTCTGTTTGTTTTAATATTTTTCCAGAAGTCCCAGATCGCCTAAAATCATCAAACTTTGCAAAATGATCTTCGAAAACACGAAAAGTAAGTTGGAATCGATTATGGAGCATTACAGCCGCCCGGCTGTAAGCTACAGGGGCGCGGCTGAAGCCTACAGCCGCGCGGCTGTAATGGAGGTAAAATTACAGTTTTACCCTTTTGGGCCCCAAACTTGTAATTTTGTATTCTTTTCCTATTGAAAAATGAATTTTGGCTTGTTTGCATACTTTTGGACCCTAGATGGATGTTTGTTTTAGGCCCACACACGAAAGGAACCCCCGGGTCACGGGATATCCGGCCCGCTAAAGTTGGATAAATGCATGTAAATGAGCCAAACCGCTTTTAAAACCGATTTTTCATCCATAAAACCTACAGGGCGTTTGAAAAACCGTTTTCCAGGTCTAACCGGGTCGACCGGCCAGGTCGATTCGGTTACCCCCTTTGCATGATCCCGTTTCCTAAAATACCCCTATTCCGTCCTATATGAGTCCTTGTTGTGATTTATTTATCTGTGCTAATCGTATTTGGATGCAGCTTATATTTTTTTGTTATTTTTATTTTTGAATGTATTTTATAGATTAAATCGTGTATCTAGGCGATTGTAATTTTTTTAGATCATCGTATATAATAGGCTATTGTAAAAGGTGAGGATGAGAGTTTTTCTTTTTCTCGGGTTGTATAATTTGGCCTCTGATTTACTTTTCCGCACTTTTACTTTTCCGTATTTTTATTTTGGTTTTATATTTATGTCATATGTATGAGCATTGGCTAATAATAAAAGAAGGGATAAAATGAGTACAATTAAGTGAATGAAATGTCATATTATGAACTGATGATTAAAAATTAGTAAGGATTAGTAGATATGTTGCCCGAACCTCGAATCTCTGGATTAGGTACTGCGTCTACACTTGGTAGGGAGCTGCACCGGAATTTCCCGGATGAGCTGATCCGGGTGGCGACTCTGTATCTAATCTCGAAATTCGCGTTTCGAGATCTTTAAGTTAAAACGGGATTTTCTAAAAGCCTATCTTTCTAAAATTCACACTTACAACTAAGTTTTCTACAAAATACTTTTTCAATAAAATGAAAGGTTTTTTTTAAGAGAGATTAAAAACCCGTTTTTAAAACCAAAACATCAACGCCCAAAAAGAAAATCCCCGGTTCCCGCTTCACCGCGCGTTCCGAAAAAGGTCGTCCACTCACAGTGGCGACTCTGCTGGGGATTAACGGTTTCTTTAAAAGAGTTTTCATAAAAAACTTAAGGAACTTAGGCAACAATTGAAGTATATCCTCACTTATAGTTGATTATTAAATTGTAATTCAATAATTCATTCACATTGCATAAAGCATGACATTTTCTCTTCTTGAATCCCTCCAACACTCATTTAAGCCCGGTTTATTTCTAAAGGTGACCTACCTCTTCCGCTAGGATTGGAGGCACCCGAGGAGGTAAACCACTCATAGCCTTGTACGAACCCCTTCGTTTGGACCCTTGAGTGGGGAGAAGTGAGGAGTATATTTTCGCTATGGGAACCTGTACAACCCTTGGCTTGACTCATACCTTCATGTAATGGCCTAGCAACTTCCCTTTAGGATTACCAAAACCATATACTTGAAAATGGACATCGAGAGTACACCTTTGGTATCCCCCGTTGATGCCAAAGAGACCCAATACCTAGGAAGAATGCGAGACCAATCGAATGGAGGAATAAGGTTGGAAGGGTGAGCATATTTTTGTGTGTGTGCTAACGTTTGCTCTATGGTTGTGTTATTTTCAACCTTTTCATACAACATAAACACGCATCATCCGTATGCTATATTCTAATCACTTTCTTTGTGCAGCCATTTTAGAGCATCCTCATACGTGTGTGTTATACTAACCATATTTTCATGCAGCCATAACCATTTTCCATATGCCACATTCATTTTGTGTGCTCATGGATTCATAAAGCATACACGACATCATCTTGCGTGTCATACATTCTAACCACCTTTTTGTGCAGCCATTTGCATTTTTGTATGACATAGGCATCCACATCATTTCCTTTCATTAAAAATGTAAGGATGTTCTAAGTATGCCCTTCACGACCATTTCATCTCATAACATAGCGGGAGTCCCCAAGGCTACCCGTACTCCGCCTGTGCACTAGTTTGCATTTGGCCGTCCCATTACATTATTAGAAGACCACAACGGTCTTAGGCTCGCATTTGTGTGATGGACCACACGAAATCATCGCATCTTAATCATTCACCTTTGGTGTCATGGAGACGCCTTAGTTTTGCTTGTGTGTCCCAATCCATATCGGATTGTTACATAACATCGACAACCCATTTGAGGTACTCCACGAGTGCCAAGCTAGTTTTCATATTAAGACATTTCATAGCACCCCTAAATCATGTAAGGTGTTCCATGAACACCGAAATGTTGTCCGTGTTTTGATTCGCACGTGACTTGTATGTGACATCACTTCATGTTAAGATGCTATAAAAGCATCGAGTGTCTATCTGCGGGACGGTTCCCTCAAGAACATTTCATGTCATTACATTGACCTATAAAGTGCCAAACTTTTGTCCGCGTGTCAGCACACATACGACCATTTCACGACATCCCCTAGGTGCCCCAAAGGCACCGAACCTCTGTCCATGTGATGGCTCGCACGTGACGTTGTTGCATTGTCTTATGTATAGCATAGGGTATGCTTGGAACATCCGAAGCAAAAGAAAGAAAAGCACTAAAAACATCTTTAGCATCATCCACATCCATGAGACATCATCCAAACATGGGCATAAAAGTACCATTTAGAGTGTCGAGTCTAGGACCACGACATCCATCCGAAACTCTAACCTTATGCTGATTGTGCAGTTTGGAGTCGCATCTCAGGAAGGCTAATTCGAGTTGAATCAGAACCAAACACACCAGTTCAGTTAATTCGATCAGAGTCGGATTCAGACAGGGAAGTCGAAGTTCAGTTGCCTACTCTACCAGTTGACAATCAGGCGTTGTTAGAAGAGGTTGATAGAACAGACATGGCTGACTGAAACAGTGGAAACAGTGGAACCAGTGGAACCATGCCCTTCGACATGGCTGCCTTTATGAGGAGCTTCTTAAGCTCATATGAGTTCAGGGCTACCCTTAGGGAGCAGGTGCAGGCGGTGATGACTACCCTCCCTGTTCCGGTTGTCCAACCAGCCCAGACCTCGGTTGGGAACGAAGGACGACAGCCTGTTCAAGCCACTAATGGAACCGGGGGGAATACTCCTAGCGGGATTGGCGGAGTTGCCAATCACAGAAAGCCGGACCGTCAGTCCAAAGAGGATGGGGCTTTTGAGAAGGCGAGGGAAGTCTCGATTGAGTCGATGCTGGACAAACAACTCAACCAGAAATTTTCAGATATAGATGCTATAATGCCCAAATTGAAAGAAATGGTCCACTTCAACCCTATCAAGTGTGCTGATCCTACGACATTAGTGGCTGATGGGGAAGGACCCCTCCCGGCTGGTTTTCATATGCCATACCTCCCTCCTTACACTGGAGAAGGACCACCGGAAGCTCATTTGGATAGCTATGTGAGATTGATGACCAGTATGGGGATTGGAAAGGGTCATCTTCTGAATTTGTTCCCTACTACCTTGAGAGGCGCTGCAGCAAAATGGTACATGAAGACGCCATTATATACCCGTTCCACTTGGGAAGATTTAGCTGATGCTTTTATGAAGCAATATGCCCACAACACCTAAGTTGAGACAACTCTCGAGGATTTGGAGAGGATCCACCAAAAGCCGAACGAGTCTTTCCCGGCATATTACAAACGGTGGATGGATGTGCAGGTTTTGGTGGATGGGGCACCGAAGTTGGAATCTTTGATTGTGAAGCTTGTGGATGGCAGCTTGCCCCAATATAAAGACAAAATGAAGCTTAAGAGGTTCCATTCTTTCAATGAGGTGGTGGAGTTTGCCAAGCATATTGAACGGTATGAAGAAGAAGAGCAGAGAGGCAAGCAAGGTTCAGGCTCCTACAGAAACAACCAGGGGTACTCCCAAGGGTACAAGAGTGGAAGTTCCAAGACCACTACGGTAGGATCTAGTTCAAGGACAACACCAAAGGCAGCCTCTATTGAAACTCAGGAAGCAGAAGTAGCTGCTGTGAATCAAGGGAGGGCAAATGTTCCAAGAATCACCAGTCCGTGGGCTGAGTCAGTCAGTCGAATCTTTGCCAAGTGTAGGAAGGTAGGGGTGCTGCAGAGTTTGAAGCCATTCTCACCTCCAGCAGAGGCAGATAAAGATAATTTCTGTTCCTACCATGTAATGGCGGGTCACCGTACGAACGAGTGTACCCAATTGATTAAAGCCATCAAACAGCTGGTCATAGATGGCAAGATAGTAGAGCCGGCTCTGAAACTGAATGTGCAAAAGAATCCACTCCCCACCTTTGGTAGCCAAGTGAACATGGTGCAGTCAGGCTTGCCAGCCAATTATGTGTTTGCCCAGATCATTAAGGCGAATCCGAGTGTACGAGCCGTATTGGTAGAAAAAGAAGAGCCTGAGGTGTTTGAAGAGCAGACTGCGGCGGTAAGGGACAAGATGGGTCCTATTGATTTAGATGACTTTGAGGCGGAAGACGAGTACGATGAGTTCGAGGTGCAAGAGTCGAAGCCAGTTTACTCAGTGGAGACAAGAAGAGGGACTGTAATAGAGAAAGATGGTCCGGTGATGCACATCACTAGGAGCGGCAGGGTTTATCAACCCATTAGTGCACCACCTCCAGCACCCCCAAGAAGGAACACAACACCGGTGCAGAACAATAGCCCGGTGGTTAGGGAAGAAGACATGGTTGTGGACCAACTGAAGAGGACACCAGCCCGTGCCAGTGTGTGGCACTTACTTATGGAATCCAAGAGGCACCGAGAGGCGGTGGTAAAACAACTGATGGAGATGGATGCTAACCCCACCATGTCCCCCGATGAGGTGTGTGCAATGATAAGGGGAGCAGAGTTGAAGGTTAACAAGGCTCTGGAGATCAGTTTTGGGGTAGAGGACCTCCCACCTGAAGGTGTGAATCACAATAGGGCCTTGTACTTAAGGGTGGAAGTCATGGATAAAATAATGCCGAGCGTGATGGAGGATGATGGCTCGGCCTTGAACATTTGTCCTTCTCAGGTCCTACCTTTCCTGGGGGTAAGTCTTGAAGCTCTCTGCCGGTCCAACACTGTAATCAGAGCTTATGATGATAGTAAAAGAGCTGTCATGGGGACCTTCGAAACGGAAGTCAAAGTAGGGGAGGTTAAATCGAAGGTGTTGTTTACCGTGATCGATATTCCTGTCACCTTCTCTCTACTCTTAGGGAGACCATGGTTCCATGCTTTAGGAGGAGTTCCATCGACTCTGCACCAGAAAGTGAAGTTCTTAATCGGAGGGAAAATAGTAATGGTGGAAGCTGATGAGCCTTCTGTGGTAGCCGCATTGAGTGCTACCTAGCAGCCGATGACTGGATTTCATATTGCTGTGATTGCTGACAAGCCTGAGTTTCCAGACTGGATTCATAGGTATTTTGCTAAACAGAATTATAAGCCGGGAAAGGGATTAGGGGCCAAGCAACAAGGAATCCCTGAATTCAACATTAAGGCTGGGAAGTACCGACAATTCGAGCTGGGGTATCAAGAAGGAAGGGCCAAGCGAGAAAGGAAGAGTGTGAATCTAGTGGATACTTTTGTCCGGGCCACAGAATCAGCATATGATGGGACTCCTGAGCCGGTAATTGTAGAGGGAGGTCAGCTCCCTGGGTTTGAAATTTTTGCTGATGTGGTTGATTTCAGCAAGTATGGAGTAGAGCCGGTTGTGAACATGCTGCGTGTTGAAGTTGAAACTGGAAACAAAGGGGTTCAGAATCAGAAAGATGTTGACCAAGTCAGGATTGAATTTGGGAATAAGGGAGAAGCTTTCAAGGAGACGTATCTGGTGAAGAGCGAGATGGAAGTGGCTATGGGGGCCATTACGAGAGCACTGTCCACCTTAATGAAACCAAGCAAGGGTGCAGAAGAGAAGACATCACCTGTGGAAAAAACACATGAGGACCTGGTAGAAGACGCGGTAAAGGAACTCACTAAGCTGGTTATGAGAGGCAAGGCTCAAATGACAGAGGAAGAGCTGACTGACAAACATAAAGAAGACCTGGAAGGAGACCTGGGATACTTGTTCGAAGAGGTCGATTGTGCTGCGGTTGATGAAGACCCTCCGCATGTGGAGGATGGAAACTTTTTGAATGTATCTGCTTTTTCTATTTTCGATGTGAACAATTCTGCCTACAAGGCATACAATGCAATAAAATCTGATTTTGCTTACTTGTGTGATGTTTTTCCGGATGGAACTGTGCATACATACAAACATTCATTTAATGTCTTTAGCATACATTATGCATCATTGCAAATGAACTTAGGGACAGATGATGAACCAAAGATGGTATCCGTCTCGAAAGACCTCACGCCTGATGAGAGAAAAGAACTTGTAAAAATCCTGCAAAAACACGTCAAAGCATTCGCTTGGTCCTACGACTATATGCCTGGGGTTGACAGAGAAATTGCAGAGCATAGAATCCTGACAGATCCGAAGATGAAACCGGTTTAGCAGAAACTCAGACAACTTCGACCAGAATGGGCTGAAAAGGTTAAGGAAGAAGTAGCCAAACAGATAAAGGCCAAGTTCTTAGAAGTGGTAGAATATCCTGAGTGGTTGGCCAATGTCGTACCAGTTGCAAAGAAAGACGGTCGAGTAAGGGTGTGTGTGGATTACCGCGATCTGAATAAGGCGTCTCCCAAAGATGACTTTCCGCTCCCGCATATCGACGTTCTGATTGACAGTGCCGCCAGGGCAGCCATGTATTCCTTCATGGATGGGTTTTCGGGATACAATCATATTTTAATGAATGTGATCGACAAAGTAAAGACAGCTTTCATCACAGAATGGGGGGTTTACTGCTACAGGGTTATGCCTTTTGGTTTGAAGAATGCCGGGGCAACTTATCAGCGGGCGGTCACGACACTTCTACATGATATGATCCACAAAGAGGTCGAGGTTTATGTGGACGATATGTTGGTAAAATCGATGACCCGGGAGCAACACCCAGCCATCCTAGATAGATTTTTAAATAGGATCGAGAAGTACAATTTTCACCTCAACCCGAAGAAATGTGTATTTGGAGTCACTTCAGGGAAGTTGCTTGGTCATGTAGTCAGCCAGAAAGGGATTAAGATGGATCCGGACAAGATTAAGGCCATCAGGGATATGCCGGCACCACAGTTAGAGAAGGAAGTAAGGTCGTTTCTCGGATCACTACAGTATATCAGTCGGTTTATTATGAGATTGACGACAGTTTACGAGCTAATTTTCAGACTGCTGAAGAAGAACCGGCCCGTGAAATGGAACGAGCAGTGTCAGATAGCCTTTGATAGAATTAAGACTTATTTGATGAATCCTCCAGTTCTAAAACCTCCAATACCAGACAAGCCTTTGATTCTGTACTTAGCCATTGAAGAGACTTCTGTGGGAGCCATGCTAGTACAAGAGCAAGAGGATGGGCGTGAGCATGCAATCCATTATTTGAGCAAGAAGTTACTAGAGTATGAGACTAGTTATACGATAGTAGAGAAAACTTGTGCTGCTATGGTATGGTTGACAAAGAAGTTAAGACACTACTTCCAGTCATACAAGGTTCAGGCGGTGGCCAAGGTGGATCCCATGAAGTACTTATGCCAAGCTCCGGTATTAGCAGGAAAGTTATCCAGGTGGTTGCTTTTGTTGTCAGAGTTTGACATAGAATATGTGACGAGAAAGGCAATCAAGGGAAGAGCCGTAGCAGAATTCCTAGCTAACTAGCCAATAGATTCAGACTATGTGGAGAACTTAGAATTTCCAGACAAACAGCTGGCGGTGGTGGAAGAGGAGTCGAATAGGTGGGTGATGTACTTCGACGGGGCGGTGAATAAACACGGCATAGGCTTGGGGGTAATCATTGCCACGCCCGAAGGAGAAATCATTCCTCTGGCAAGGTGACTTGACTTTCCAGTGACCAATAATGGGGCCGAATATGAAGCATGTCTCTTTGGTATTGATGCCTTGATCACACTGGGGGCAAACGAAGTACTAGTTATCGAGGATTTAGCCTTGGTGATTCGGCAGGTAACCGGAGACTGGGAAATAAAGGAAGAATCTCTTCGACCCTATCTCAAGTTGGTTTGGGAAAGGGCAAGGGTATTCAGTCAGTGTGAATTCCGACATGTACCGAGGGAGGAGAATCAGATGGCAGACTCTTTGGCTACATTGTCATCAATGTGGGAAGGCCCCCGAAAACAACCAATACAGCCGGTCGTCCTGGAAATCACTCAGAACCTATGCTATTTGTCAGTCAATACGGTTGCAACTATTGAGGCACGCCCTTGGTATTATGATATTCTATTGTTCATCCAGAACGGTCAATATCCTGAAGGCACCAATGAATCTGATAAGGTTTCCCTCAGGAGGTTAGCAGCACAGTTCCGGATATTTGAGAATCAACTTTTCAAAAGGACAACTAACGGAGTTCTTCTGAAGTGTATCACGGAGGAAGAAGCAGTCGTGGTTATGAAACAGATACATTCCGGCGCTTGTGGCCCGCACATGAATGGTTTGGCTCTAGCAAAGAAGATACTGAGGCAAGGATACTTTTGGCTCACTCTACAAGCCGATTGTATCGAGGAAGTTAAGAAATGCCACGAATGTCAAGTGTATAGAGACCTCAATCATCTTCCCCCGCTTGAACTTCAAGTATCCTCGACTCCATGGCCGTTCGCAGCTTGGGGTATAGTTATAATGGGTGAGATAAGGCCGCCTGCTTCAAATGGGCACCGATTCATCGTTGTGGCTGTAGATTATTTTTCTAAGTGGGTTAAAGCAGAATCATTTGTGAACATCACTACCAAGAAGATGGCCAAATTTATGGAAAGGAACATCTTCGCAAGATATGGATCATGTCGTGACCGATAACGGGGTACAATTCCAAGGGATAACAGCACAGTTACTCCAAGAGAAGGGGATCGAGCACCACAAGTCATCCCCGTATCGCCCACAAGCCAATGGGGCGGTGGAAGCGGCCAATAAGTCCATCAAGAAGATTCTGTCAAAGATGGTGGTAACCTACAGAGATTGGGCCGACATGTTACCATTGGCTTTGTGGGGATACCGGACAAGCATCAGAACCCCTACTGGAGAAACTCCGTATTCACTGGTTTACGGGATGGAAGCAGTGTTACCGGTAGAAATAGAAATCAGATCGTTAAGAGTGGTCATGGAGGCACAGTTGCTGGAGTCTGATTGGCTTCAGTCGAGATATGAACAGCTAGCACTGATTGACGAAAGGCGTCTCCAGGCTTTAGATCGGTTGCAAATGTACCAACAGCGGATGGCTAGGACATACAACAACAAGGTCCGCCATCTGAAGCGTCCATTTAAGGCAGGGGATCTGGTACTCAAGCAGATGAAACAGACCAACACAGATGTGCGAGGGAAATTCAAGCCGAACTGGGAAGGTCCGTATGTAATCAAGAGGGTGCTTTCGAAAGGTGCTGCAAAAATTATGGATATGGACGGGAACGAATTCGTCAACCCCATCAATCAGGACAAGCTGAAACACTACAAAAAAAAGGGGTCCGGTGGATTGAAAACCAAAAAGGTGGTCCACGCAAAAATTAGGACATTCCGATGGGTCGAAAACCGAAAAGGCGATCCATGCAGAAATTAGGACAGTGAGGTGAGGATCATCAACTGGAAAATATACAAAGACTGGTTGGTGACAAGCGTGGCTTCAGTCGAGACTTATACCATCGATAATTCTGTCCATAGTTCATTTCATCATTCGATGTACATTGTGCTAAAACATTATTTATGAATGAATGAATAAATGTTCGGTTTTGTTCACTTAAATGTCCCAAGTTCATCTACAATTCAGATTATTCTGCGCATATTTATCTTTATTTATCTTCTACATATCTCACGTCCATAGATTGAACACATGCATTCAAAAAAAAAAAGGGAGTCCGATAGATTGAAAACCCGAAATGGGCGGTCTATACAAAAGATAGGACATAAAGTAAGGTCTGCTGAATTGAAAACCCAAAAAAAGTGCTGTTCAGGCAAAAATAAGGACAGTTCGATAGGCCGAAAACCCAAAAAGGGCGACCTATAAAAAAATTAGGACAAGCAATAAAAAAAAGGAGTCATACAGCAGTAATCAATCCTAATCATCTAGAGGCCAAGATACCGCAGCGTCAGGGCCTCACGTCCTCGCCGGGTGGAACAGCCGACCAGATCTGCCAACCAAGCCCTGTAGCAAGCATCTGTCTCCATGGAGGCAAGATTATCATACTTCAGGACCTCAGTACGAATAGGATGCATCCACTGGTGTTGCACATGCCGAGGCCACGGTGATGTAAACACCCCGCATTCAAGAGTGCACAAAGATCGAGGAACCCCTTGCAGTTGCCCATACTGCCTGCACAGCCGAGCAGGAGAGTAGAAAGTCACACGGGTCAACCCAAGCAACTGAACACCTCCAGCCCAGGTCTCAGTAGTCACATCAGTAATATCCCACCAAGGGCAGACCTATCGGATTAAGGTGTCGGATCGCCTCCTTAGCCAATCGAACCAATGTTCCATGGACATGAAACCGAAATCTGGAAGCTCAATGTGCCGAGACCAATAGCGCTTCGGAGTGTATCTCGGACGAAGTGGAGGAGGACTCAAGAGGCATAGCTTCTCCATCAGCCAAATCTGTAGGCGGTTTAGTCAAGATGAAGGGGCAATGAATGCTTGAATTCAGAAAAAAGCAGAACTGAAGCATACCTGAAGCAAGAGGGGAGACCCACGGCTCTCGATATGAGAATCAGAATGGATGGAGTTTAAGTGTATCAAGGTCTCAGCCAGAACAACCCCCATGAAAGATGCACCCTGAGACACTTGAGTCATCACTGAAGCCAGCCTAAGACTACAAGTATCATATCGGGGACTCGCACAGATAGCAAGCCGTCAGTAACAGACTCATCAGCGGAGCCCACCCAGGGGCAGTGGGAGAGAAAGCAAAACACAAGTCAACAACGACAGAAAGACTAAGTCTGGATGAGGTAGACCTACCAGTAAGTGCACGACCTATGCCTGCCACAGAAGGAGCGAACTGGCTTAGGAATGTGTGGGCATCATCATAATCGGGGTCGGGAACAGCCAGCCGGACCCCCCGGGGGCAAGGAACACAGAGAATGGCACTAAACTCCTCTATCAAGGGGCATAACTCTTGACCGGAGAAACCTGAACACATGATCCATTGGATCCTAAAAGCTGACAGCTGCATCCAAGAAGACCCGGTGCGGGGTCAAAGCGATGTAACACCTGAGATACTGCAAGCTAAAGGGTGCAAGTAGGGCCCAATTAGAAGAACGGATTGTACCCCAGTAGTCCCGGAGTCGTCCTCTAAGCTGATCCATGCTAAAAGAGAAGCGAAAGAAGAAGAAGGGCTCAAGAATGAGTGGGGCGGCTGTAATATTTATAGGGGCTCGGCTGTGATGAAGAAAGCTTGCAAAATCGATGTGGGATGGACTTTTTGGCATGGGGCGGCTGTAACTGCTACAGGGGCGCGGCTGTAGCCTACAGGGGCACGGCTGTAATGTCTACGGGGGCTCGGCTGTGCTGAAGAAAGCTTGAAAATCGATGTGGGATTGAGTTTTTGGCATGGGGCGGCTGTAACTGCTACAGGGGCGTGGCTGTAGCCTACAGGGGCGCTGCTGTAATGTCTACAGGGGCTCGGCTGTGCTGAAGGAAGCTTGAAAATCGATGTGGGATGGACCTTTTGGCATGGGGCGGCTGTAGTATGTGGGGCGGCTGTAATGGCTACAGGGGCGCGGCTGTAGTGCAGATAATCCTTTGTTTATGGCCTTTTATGATTTCTGATGATTATGATTGCGAAAATAAGGGTTCTGAAGATCGCCTTTCACAGAAAACTAAGTATAAAGGCACCAAGATGCGTCTTAGACCGGACCGAATTGAACAAAAGAGCGATAAAATGTAAGAGAAGGCGAGAAAATACATGGATAAGAAGTACAAGTGTCATACAAAAGTTATGTACATCAGACATATCCAATACAAAACTAAATCAGATCCACACTAGGACCGATATGTGCTAAGAAGAATCATCGTTATCCTCATCATCTTCTACCTCGTCATCATCGTCGTCGTCGTCGTCTGCATCTCCCATCTGGACGTTCCAGTCACCTGCTTGGTCTCTGAAGGTCTGATTCATGACCTCCAATTCAGCGACTCGATGCCGCAATTGATCGTTCTCGACCCTCAAGCGAGCAGACTCACGGCGCTCCATCCCGATCGCCGTCTGCATTAGACAAAACATGAGGAACATCACATTACACACGCATCCATGCATACATACATACATCCAGACATAAGCATATCATTATGTGCAGGAACTTACTGTCCTAGCCGAATTGTCTCGAAAAGAGAGTGCCCTCAGCGCATTAATGGCCTGACCCATATACATACCTTGCATTACCGGAATCTGCAAAGATAGGGATTTAGAGTATCGGCTAATGACAGAAAAAGGGGGAAATAGATTAACAAATATATACTCACATGTGTGGTGTCAGAAGGAATAGCCGGGGGGAAAATTATGGTCTTGCAGATGCAGGTCAGCCCGATAAGATTGCTGGAAGTCATCATACAGCTGAATGGAGTCTTCGATAGGGAATTCAAGCCGACCATGCACATATCCGACCTCGGGGGCCAGAGGAGCCTGAAAATCAAGAATGAGAATATCCTCCGTGATGGCGGCGGAATCCACACCAGCGGCCCTAGGATCAGCGGTACATGACCTACCTCCTCTTCCCCTAGCTGATGAAGAAGCACGTACCCGTCCACCCCGGGAAGATGGTTGGGGTCAATGAAACACCACAACGTTAAAAAAAAAAAAAATTTAATTACCCCAGCGCTAGCACTAGCATCAGCGGATGGTGGGAGCAAATGGACGGTGATGAAGCGGCTATAATCACCATCCATACTGCCGGCCTCATATCCTACACCATAGAGGTCCGGATGCAACTCAAGAGATAGCAGGTAAGGCCAGAATAACCCTACTAGCAGGGCAGCCGGGATCCGACGTGCCCCAGGACCAGAACGCCTGTCGCAAGTCCTCTCCCTTAAGAACCACTCTTGGCCGAAGGGGCACTCCATCACGAAGCGCCTGCTCGCGAGCGCCTGCGCATCAACAAGCTGCTGGGGCAAATTTTCCCCTTCCCGACTCCAAGGGGCCTTGACAATCTGAAATTGAGGAACTAGTCAGTTGTTAAAAAAAAATTTATTATACCCCCTCGAACGTCATATCTCTCAGAGCCTGCCGGCACTCCGCCTGGTTTTTGTCAACCTCGCTCCAGACGTATCCTATGTAACGGCGGAGGCGGGGGAATTCAACCAAAGCGACCCCTTCAGGAATCTGCACAATCGGGGGAGGGACGAAGCGGTACTCATAGACCCAAATCTGCAAGGGAAAATTTAAAGCAAGTCAGTTAAAGAAAAAAAAAAAAAAGAGAGAGAAAATGTTCAAGACACTCACGTGCAGCAGAATCCAAAAAGCCTTCAACTGCTTCTGGGAGCCCCGGGCGCAGAGATCTAGAGCATAATATAGTTGGGCCAATGCAGCCCGAGCCCAATTAAGGGTCCTCACAGACTCCAGGTCGATCAGTGAGGGCAGTAAAGCCAGATTCAGATTGCTCCGGCCCGTGGGGAAAAGAGTGGTGGAGAGAGCATGCAACAGGTACGCTCTAGCGTACTTCCTCTCATCACCAGCATCAAAGGTGGTTCCCTCCGGAAGCGGACACTGGCGCCCGAGCCAGTACTCACGGATCCTACTACATTAGATCCGGCTCTCGGGAGAACTAATCCCAATCAGCGTGGATATCAGCTCCTGGCGATAGCCGCCATGCGCGAAGACCTGATTAAAGTGAATCGTCTGGCCTGAGAAGGGAAGGCCTGTAATAGCGACGATGTCCTCCGGGGTCACAGTGTATTCCCTGGAAGGGAAATGAAATGTGTGGGTGGAGTCCATCCACCTCTCCAAAAGTGCGGCCAAAAGCCCCCGACTCGTGCGAGGAGTGGTAATCAACATGCTGCGAACCAGTCGGTGCAGGCCGGTGGAGTTCACAATATCCTTCACCCCTTGAGGGAGACGCCTATACCACTTTAAAGCCTCTGTGATGGATCCGCTACCACAATGGCCGGATCTCGACTGTAAAATTAATAATCAGGAAGTTTATGAGCTTTTTAGAATGCATACACACCATAAAAATCGAAGAAACATTATTCGAATTGAAAAAAAAATGGGGTGGCCTTAAATCTGAAGGCTACAGCCGCGTGGCTGTAACCCCGCATGATCACAGCCGCGCGGCTGTAACCCCGCATGATCACAGCCGCGCGGCTGTGATCAAACATGGGGGGCGGCTGTAGCTGCATTTTTTCGGCCCACTTCAGTTTTTTTAGTTTTTTCGGTTAAATCTCCTCCTAACTCAAGCCAAACCAACAATTAATCATCCTAGGGGCATAATCTACTTAAATCATGCATCAATTTCACATATTTTCCTCAATTTTGCAGAAATTGGAAACTTGGAAAAAGTGGGAAAGTTTGAGAAAACTAACCGGATTCGTGTAAGCATGGTTCGAAACTTGGAGTAAAATGGGCACCTGGTCGTCGATCTTCACTCCACAGTATGCATCCTCCTCTTTTAACCCATAAATGCACTCAGTGGGTTCAAAGGGTAGAGTAAATTTTCCTTCCGGGATGGAAAACCGAGTTTGAAGCACGGGTTGAGCAGCCGGGACGGGACGGAGGACTCTGCGCATCTTTCGCCTCATGGTTTCAGTTTGGGAGCAAGAAAATCGCCAGAAAGGAGAGTATTTTCATCCAAAAATGGGTGAATGGGGGCTGCCACATTGTGTGGCTTTTATGCACTCTTCCTCACCTACCACTACAGCCGAGCGGCTATAGCACAGCCACCCGGCTGTAGCTTCCTTTCCTTTAAAATTTGTTTCGTTTTTTCTTTTATGAAACTTGTTTTATGTCCATTTGACCCCGAGAAAGGTAATTTTCTTGTTTTGCAGGCGTCAAGGAACAAGATTTTAGGCTCACATTCGTTCTTGATCGAAGGGGCAAAAATTTTTGTTTCCAAAATTATCGATCAAGGAACGAATATGCGCCCAAAACGACTTCAATGCTTCACGTGTTGACCAAAATTCTTAAACCGCCAAAGAACCATCTTCCCGGCTACATGAGCCCCATGACGACATAATTATCCTTTCCTTCAAGTGACACATGCTTCACAAGAAGTGAAATGTCCAAAACACCCTTCGGTTAATAACCACACCACCGGATGGCTAAAACATTTTCCCTTTAGCGACATGAGCTATATGGGAGACTAAATCACCGAAATATTTCTCCCCTTAATGACACAGGCTCCATTAAGGGTGAAATGGCCAAAATTCATTTTGTCGGCCACCAAGCTGCCAAATGACCGAAATACCCCTTCCCACAAAAAGGGGAACACCAGAACATAAAAAACCCATTTCTCTTGTGACATAGGCACCACAAAAGACCAAACGACAAACGTCTCCTTACTTCAAGGAATGCCAATTCCCCAAGCTATAAAATTACCAAAATACCCTTCCCTTTCGCAGACACCGAATGGCAAGGAGAATCCGATCTGGGCAAGTCCTCTGCTTCACAATGGAGTCGAAGCATGTCCCTGGCAAGTTGAACACGATCCGGGCAAGTCCTCTGCTTCACGATGGAGTTGAAGCATGTCCCTGGCAAATCAAACAACATCTGGGCACAGTCCTCTGCTTTGCAATGAAGTCTAAGCATGACCCTAGATAACATCGGAACAATTCGGGCAAAGTCCTATACTTCGTATCAGAATCGAAGCAAGACCCTGAAAAAAATCAAATCAATTTAGGCAAGACCACTGTCTCAAAAGCAACCGAGATAAGTCCCTATATACATCCAAACAAGTCGACATGAGGAGAACCCCTCAGGTACGTTCTTTTTTCTTTCTCACCGTGCTCCCTATCGCGAGACCAAACTCGAATCGGACACAAGCACCCGTTCAAGTCGACTTTGGTCGCGCGAGGGGCAGCCTGTGAGCACGGGTTTTTTCCCAACCTCGGTGACGAAAGCTATTGTTACCTTTTTCACGGATAAACGTGAAGCGGATTCGGACCGACCAGGATGACGTCAGAAATGTCCCGGATAGCCCGGAGGTGTGTGACAAGTCCTAGTACGGAACCCTAGGAAATTTGAGCGGATATTTAAGAGAACCGAAAAACAAACCAAAGAAAATAAGTGAAAATGTAATTTTCTGGGCATTACAGCCGCTCGGCTGTAAGCTACAGCCGCCCGGCTATAGTCTACAGCCACGCGGCTGTAATCTCTTTATTTCTTTTTTGGGCAAAATCAGCATTTAATTCGGTTTTTGAGCAAAATAGGAATTTTTGAAGTTACAGCCGCCCGGCTGTAACCTACAGCCGCGCGGCTGTAGATTACAGGGGCGCGGCTGTGACCTACAGCAGCGCGGCTATAATCTTCAGTTTTCCTTTTTTGACGAAATCAGCAATTAATTCCGATTTAATACCAAAACAGGAGATATTTAAAGATCCTAATCGGGAATTAGGGCACCAGGAGGCAGGAAAAAGCAAAAAAAAAAAAAAGAGAGAAACTTAGAGAGAAAAAGAAAAAAAAAAAAAAAGAAATCACATAGTTTTTCTTAAGGTTCTTAACACAATAACAAAAAAGAAAAAAAGAGTGACAAGAAAAAAAAAAGAAGGTTAGAAGAAGAGGGAACACTCGAAAATCAATCCTTGAATTTTCCTCGTGGTTCCGTTCGGGGTTCGGAAAACACACTTTGCTCGGGTTGTCCGTGACTGTGGGACGTTTTCTGGCATCCAAATCTCTTTTTTGTGGTCCAAACGCTGGAACACATACAAGGTAATTTTCTGAGAGGCCTTAAAAATCCATTCTGTTCATCTTGGTTGTGATTCAATTGCATGATTTGAGTTTTTCGCGTTTGGTTGGTTTTTTTTTTGGGCTACAGCCGCCCCACCCAAGATCACAGCCGCCCGGCTGTAACCTACAGCCGCACGGCTGTGACCTAAAGGGGCGCGGCTGTAGTTCTTTTCCATTTTTCTTTCTGTTCTGTGGGAGTTTTCTGATTACAGCCGCCCCACAAGATCACAGCCGTCCGGCTGTAACCTACAGCCGCGCGGCTGTGACCTATAGGGGCGCGGCTGTAAAGCTTTTTATTGGTTTTTTTTTTAGTTTTCTGTGATTACAGCCGCCCCATGTTATCACAGCCGCCCGGCTATAACCTACAACCACGCGGCTATGACCTATAAGGGCGCGGCTGTAACCTACAGGGGCCAAAGCTCCATCGGCCCAAATCGATCGATAACGCTCCCACTCTTCAATTAAATGTGTTTTTCATATCTGTTATCGATCCAATCACATCCGTGCATGCTTCGATTCCATGTTCTTCATTTTTTATGGGTGGATGTGATGAAATTTGGTGATTTTGGACGATTAGGGATTTTCGGATTCGATTTGGTCCATTTCAGGTCTTTTCTGTTGGTTTTAATATTTTTCCAGAAGTCCCAGATCGCCTAAAATCATCAAACTTTGCAAAATGATCTTCAAAAACACGAAAAGTAAGTTGGAATCGATTCTGGAGCATTACAGCCGCCCAGCTGTAAGCTATAGGGGTGCGGCTGTAGCCTACAGGGGCACGGCTGTAATGGAGGCAGAATTATAGTTTTGCCCTTTTGGGCCCCAAACTTGTAATTTTGCATTCTTTTCCCATTGAAAAATGAATTTTGGCGTGTTTGTATACTTTTGGACCCTAGATGGATGTTTGTTTTAGGCCCACACACGAACGGGACCCCCGGGTCCCGGGATATCCGGCCCGCTAAAGTTGGATAAATGCATGTAAATGAGCCAAACCGCTTTTAAAACCGATTTTTCATCCATAATACCTACAGGGCGTTTGAAAAACCGTTTTCCAGGTCTAACCGGGCCGACCTGCCGGGTCGACTCGGTTACCCCCTTTGCATGATCCCGTTTCCTAAAATACCCCTATTCCGTCCTATATGAGTCCTTGTTGTGATTTATTTATCTGTGCTAATCGTATTTGGATGCAGCTTTTATTTTTGTGTTATTTTTATTTTTGAATGTATTTTATAGATTAAATCGTGTATCTAGGCGATTGTAATTTTTTTAGATCATCGTGTATAATAGGCGATTGTAAAAGGTGAGGATGAGAGTTTTTCTTTTTCTCGGGTTGTATAATTTGGCCTCTGATTTACTTTTCCGCACTTTAACTTTTCCGTATTTTTATTTTGGTTTTATATTTATGTCATATGTATGAGCATTAGCTAATAATAAAAGAAGGGATAAAATGAGTAGAATTAAGTGAATGAAATGTCATATTACGAAATAATGATTAAAAATTAGTGAGGATTAGTAGATATGTTGCCCGAACCTCGAATCTCTGGATTAGGTACTGCGTCTACAGTTGGTAGGGAGCTGTACCGGAATTTCCCGAATGAGCTGATCCGGGTGGCGACTCTGTATCTAATCTCGAAATTTGCGTTTCGAGATCTTTAAGTTAAAACGGGATTTTCTAAAAACCTATCTTTCTAAAATTCACACTTACAACTAAGTTTTCTACAAAATACTTTTTCAATAAAATGAAAGGTTTTTTTTAAGAGAGATTAAAAACCAGTTTTTAAAACCAAAACATCAACGCCCAAAAAGAAAATCCCCGGTTCCCACTTCACTGCGCGTTCCGAAAAAGGTCGTCCGCTCACAGTGCCCCGAAAGCACCGAGTTTCTACCCGTGTGACGATCCACACGCGGTCTTCTTTGCATTATTTTTGCATAGCATGGGGTACTCTTGGAACGTCCAAAAAAAAAAAAAAACAACAACAACCAAGTAAGTCATCCTCATTTTCTCACAATGTACATCTCATTCATCTATCAAACATTTAGATGCTCTGCAAGCACTAAACAATCTTTATCTCACGCATTTGTTTGATATCCTCCGTGCGCATGCCCCGGTCAATGCTTACAAGTGGTTTTATTAGGGGAGAGAGGGAAGGAGTCTCGAGAATGGCTGGTCCATTGAACTTCAACACCATAACAGATGTCGTGGATGATTATGTTGCTTCATCACGATTTCGAAAGGCGGTTAAGGAAGAGGCAGCGACAATGTTGAAGGAGATGCTAGGAGATGATCGTGACAGGTTAGAAAAGTTGATGACAAGGTGCACTAAATTGGAGGCCCGTGTGGTGGAGCTTGAAGGAAAAATAAGAGGGCTGACCGGTGAAGCGGAATCAAAGGTGCCCCCCAAGGCCAATTCTGACCTTGTTCTTCGACATATCGGGAATCCGCTTCCCAAGGGTAACGGAAAAGGCATATCTGCATGGCCTGTTTCATTGAGCAGATTATTTGCCAAATGTAGAAATGAAGGCTGCTCCAGAGCATCAGGCCATATGTAGAGCCGGCGCTGAATCAGAAAAATAATTCTGTATCTATCATGTGATGGCGGGTCACCAAACCAACATGTGCTTTGATTTAGGAAAAGAGATCCTGAAGCTAGTCGTCGAAGGAAAGTTAAGGGTCCCATCTACCTCTAATAAGCAACTAGGGGCAAGTAGGGAGACCAGCAAGGAAATTCCTCAAACTTCTCGGGGAGAGGAATATGATGAAGAACTACAAGGTCGGTTTAATGAAAGCAGGGCAGTGACACTGAAGTTGGGGCAGTGACTGGACGAGGAATGGTCGGGCGCTATGAGATCAATACCCTTAGAGTCTCTTTTCATAAGAAGCTCATTTTGTTGTAAAGCGTATTGAACTCGTTTGAATGCAATGTGTCTCATTGTTTTCTTCCTTATGTAATTGCATGTACATGGCATCATGTATGCATTTGATCATCTGAAACGACATGTCCGACATGCATAATATTAAAATGCATAACATCAATCTGAGTGTTGTAGGGAATCTAAAAGTGAGTCTAACTTTGATTGAACCCCTTTCTTTTTTTTTAAAAAAAAAAGGAAGTCTGGGAAATAAATAATGGGATGGCACCATTTCCGCCGAATCAATTGCCGACCTAGATCAATGATCCTTACAAATCTCGATCCAAAACGCTATTGGTCTTACTCTAAAAGTTTCAACTTGAGCGACCCGCAATACACCCAAATCATTCCAAACCAAAGGCCATGGTTAAAATTCAGAGTCGATTCCCAAAATGAAGCTTCAAGCCTAATTCCATCCCCAAGAAAGCATCTCGCACTATAATCTTGCAGCCAAAAACCCAAACTCACCAAAAGTACCAACCCCTAAGAAATCCAAATGACCTTCGCCGCCCACCATGCAGTAAAACTCTGAAGCAGATATTGGTTGTAGTGCAAGTGTAATCTTGTTTGTGTGACATTCATGTGCACATGACACTATGCATGCATTGTTCATCCAAAAGACATATTAAACACACATGACATACATGAATTTGAATGCAGCAGGAAGATCGACAGGTGGTTGTGGCTTGGATTTAGTTTCTTTAAAAAAAAAGTGCAGATGGAAAACTCCTTCTCTCCCTTACAGTGGGATCTAGGCTTACAGTCGGGCTCCCTTCCTTCATAGATATATGTTAGAGATTGTGCCCTAAGCCAATGTTGGATTATGTAAACAATCTTCTTAAGTCATTAATAAAGACTTATTTTATCATATATATTTGTATGTTAGTATTTATGATAATGTATCCATGGATTAATTGTGTAATTCTAAATTTCCCTAGTCGATTGTTATTATGGGAATAATAACAAACTAAGACTAGTGTGAGTGATAATGGATATTCATAAGATGAATATAGTGTATACGGATACAGATTATACTCATGGGCAATGTGTTAGAGAACATGTTGCTGGAGACCCACTATAAGATCAAGTTCATGGTCACGTGTCACAACTGATCTTGATTATAGTAGTGTCATCAGCTGATTCCTTTGACCTGAGGTCACCATGGATTCCGGGATGAATTTATGTTGTGCTTTGACGCAGTCAAACGCAGAGTAGTTATAAAGGCTGTGGTTGGGTACGATATGACTCATGTTTTGGGATGTGAGTGACAGATATGGGATTTTGTCCCTCTCTAACAAGAGAGCGATATCACTGGGCCCCTCGATAAGTAAGACTGTTAAATGCATGGTCGTGCTCAAATAATTGATAAGAGAATCAATTGATTTGTCAGAACAGTTTACTTTGAGATCGAGAAAGCATATGATTAATTATATAAGATTGACAAGTGTACCATGTCTTATGATTAATCATGATATCAAAGAGACAAAAGGGAATATGACATTCTATAAATAGGTATTGGATCATTCCAATCATATTAATTGGGTAGTCGTAATGGCTTGCTAGAGTCCGCTTGTGACCTATAAGGACATTATGGTAATTTCCTTATTGCCAATTAATATGATCCTATGGGGTCACACACAAGAGCAAAATGAAGTTCATCTTAACGGGTATAAATTATTATGGGATAATAATTTATGAATGAGGAAGAGAATAAATATATATAGTGATATATATTTATGTATGTATATGTAAATATTAATGTGATTAATATTGCATAAAGTATGCTACATGTCATAATTAAATTATATAGAGATATAATTAATTACAACATTACTTATACATATGAGTATTATGGAGAATTGATTTGATTTAATGTTAATTGAGAATTAATATTAAATTGTGTGGGTTAATATATAATTATGACTAATAGGTGTATTAGGTCATAATTATAATTAACTAATTAGGTTAATTATTTAAGGAAACTATTAACCTAAACCTAATCAACCAATAATACAAAGAGAGAAGCAGATTTCGGCCATCCCATCCCCTAGCAGCCGACCTCCTCTTCTTCTCCTTCCAAGAGTTTTCGAAACCTTGCTCTTCTCTCGATTCGAAGAAAGCGTTTCTTCTATCCCGGCGCTAGCACGCGGTGGACGTATTGCTCCGTGTGGATCAACCGTAGAGGGAAGCAATTTTGGTTCCTATTGATTCAACCTTCAAAGAATTAAGGTAATTCTTTAACCCTCTTTTCAATTCAATGCAATGTACATGGGTCCTTGGTGGGGATTAATCCGTTTTTCCGCTGCGCATATTTTGTTTTGTGCGATTAATTCCCCAACAGTGGTATCAAAGCCACTTGTGCATTGGTTGAATTGGATTTGTTATTTTGATAGATCAAAATTGCATGTTAGGGTTGTATGTTCTTGATTTAGGGTTCAATGTTATTGTGAATAACATGTTTAAAATTTGATTTTAATGTGAATCATTGTGAATGATTTGTTTTAATAATTTGAAATGTTTAAGGGGTTGGTATCATGAATTTGATTCATGGGATTTTAATTGAAATTGTTTCAATTAATTAAATGAAATTAAAAAAAAAAAAAAAACAATTGTTGTTTTCGTTATTCTGGGCATAATGCCCAGAATAATTTTGGGTGCAATGCAATTGCAATTGCAATTGCAATTGCACATGCTGCGTAAGCAGCATGGGCTGCGCAGCCCGTCGGGCTGCACGCAGTATTGGATACTGCAGTGATTGGGTACGACGAGCATGCTGTCCGACAGTTTAACCTTTTTTCGTTTTAGTGTGGAAAATTGTTTCTGCAAATTTGTGTTTTTTTTTTTCCCAAATTAATTAATTCTAAATACAATAGGATTGTATTTTTCCCTTTATGAACCCTAAATCTTGTAGATATAAAATTATTGTGATAATTTTATGCATGGTGTTGTGGTATGGTTTTGGACCCTTGGATGTTTTTTGTTTTTCTTTTGGTTTTGGTGAATGTAAGGTTTTATAAATACGGCCTGCGAGTCGTTTGTATTTATGTAATCTTATTTTTCTAGATAAATTGTATAGGATGCAATTTATTGTTTGTAAATTTTATTTACTAGAAAATTGTATAGGATACAATTTTGTAAAGTATGTAAATCCATGAGATGGTGCCAAGGAACAAAGACGTGAAGACGGATCCAAGGGATGCGGCTGTGCTGCGACCATGCGATGGTTACAACCACCTAGGAAATGACCTGTTGATTTTCATATTGGCCTGTGAAAATCAATGTAGATAAAACCATACCATAACACGGTCTTTCGAGTCTATTGCATGTTTTATATTTTGATGCCATGTGATGGCATGCTAAGTATGAAATATGCATGCTAGATGAATGTATGACATTGGATGCCATGCTAGAATTAATATTAACTTAGAAAGATTAATGTTAATGCCATGTATTGTATGAGATACATTTTAATCACAGGAATTAATAAACCCTAAATAAACTTATGAAGTTTATATTTTTGCCACCCAATTACGTATAACACTAGTCAAGTACTATGTTCGCATCATGGTAGCCACGCCAAAGCGGGTACGCATGTTGTGACCTTAGCGAAGCGATAATATGAGAAATGGTGATTCTCATTGTGTTGTAATTGGTTTAACAAAGGGTTAATCAAAATGGTGTTTTGAACCCGAGGCAAAGATGAGATGAGTAACATGCAAATTAAATATGATATATGATATCATGCATCTCATAAATTAAAAGAGTTACATAATGATATAATTGACATGGTGATGTCTACCGAAATTATATTTAATCATAGGGACATGCCAAAGCAGTGCTATGGTTAAGTATGGATTTTGGGTCTTTTACCCACTTAAATATTTTAAAGGGTTTTATAATTTTAGTGGGAGTTTAATTCTCTTATGTAATTAACTTTGCATATATTTTCTGTTGTAGATAAATGGCCAACACAAGCAATCCCGGTTCTATTCGATCTATCCTTGAGAAGGATAAACTGAACGGAACCAATTACCTAGATTGGTATCGCAACTTGAGAATTGTTCTCAAGCAAGAGCGAAAGCTGTATGTTCTGGATGGGCCTTTGCCCGCTAACCCTCCACCCACCACAGCTTCAAGAGCTGAAAGGGATGCTTTTCACAAGCATCAAAATGATCAGATTGATGTACAATGCCTGATGCTCGCATCAATGATTCCGGAACTTCAGAAGGATCTGGAAACATTTGAGGCATATGAGATGTCTCAAGAGCTTAAGGAAATGTTCCAAAAGCAAGCGAGAAGGGAAAGGTATGAGACCTTGAGATCTTTGGTTGGGTGCAAGATGACCGAAGGGAGTTCGGTTAGTGCCCATGTTCTGAAGATAAAAGGGTACATTGATCAGTTGGAGAGGCTTGGTTCGCCACTCAGACCTGAGTTGGCAACGGATTTGATCCTTAATTCTCTTCCCGAGAGTTACTCCCATTTTGTCATGAATTATCACATGAATGATATGGACAAAACGGTCAGCGAACTGCATGGGATGCTGAAAAACGCTGAAGTAACGATAAAAGAGAAGCCAAGCTCCAAAGGGATCCATATGGTGCAAAAGGGTAGGATCCAGAAGAAGAAGGGTAAAGCAAACAAACCCAAAGAGTTTGGGAAGGATGCAAAGAAGCCCAAAGCTGTTACCAAGGCAAAGCCTCCAAAGGAAGGCACATGCCATTTCTGCAATCGGCCTGGTCATTGGCGCAGAAATTGCAAGCTTTATTTGGAGGACTTGAGGAAGAAGAGAGGCGGTGAGACCGCTAATCAAGGTATTTATGTTATTGAAATATTTCATTCTACTTCTGTTTCTACTTCGTGGGTATTAGATACCGGTTGTGGTTCTCACATTTGTATGAATGTGCAGGGGCTTAAAGGAAGTAGAAAGCTCAAGAAGGGCGAGGTAGAATTCCATGTGGCGAATGGAGCTAGAGTTGCTGCTTATGAAGTAGGTCGCTACGAGCTCAAGTTGCCAAGTGGACTTGTTCTTTCTTTGAATAATTGTTATTTTGTTCCTAATTTGTCTAGGAACATCATTTCTATTTCATGTTTGGACAAGGAAGGATTTAAATGTGTTATTGAGAATAATCACTTATTGCTTTTCAATAAAGACTTGTTTTATGCAAATGCGGATTTACATGATGGTCTTTATTTGTTGAACCTTAGTGAAGGTTATAATGAGCATGTATATAACATAAATACCAAAAGGATAAGAACAAATGTTGTGAATCCTACTTATCTCTGGCACTGTCGTCTAGGACACATTAATGAGAAACGCATTTCAAAACTCCATAAAGATGGAATTTTGGGTCTAGATGTTTTTGAAACATATGACACTTGCGAGTCTTGTTTAATGGGTAAGATGACCAAGAGTCCCTTTACTGGTCACAGTGAAAGGGCTAGTGACTTATTAGAACTCATACATACAGATGTATGTGGGCCTATGAGCACAACTGCTAGAGGTGGTTTTCAATACTTCATTACGTTCACTGATGATTTCAGTAGATATGGTTATCTATATCTAATGAAGCATAAGTCGGAATCCTTTGAAATGTTCAAAGCCTTCCAAAATGAAGTACAAAACCAACTTGGCAAGACAATTAAAGCACTTAGATCTGATCGAGGTGGTGAATATTTGAGCCAAGACTTTGACGATCATCTTAGAAATTGTGGGATTGTCTCACAACTAACTCCTCCTGGTACACCACAGTGGAATGGTGTGTCTGAGAGGAGGAACCGTACTTTATTGGATATGGTTCGGTCGATGATGAGTCAAACAAGTCTTCCCCTATCCTTTTAGGGATATGCACTTGAAACAGCGGCATTCACACTGAACCGAGTTCCATCAAAGGCAGTTGAAAAGACACCATATGAGATATGGGTTGGTAAGAGACCAAATTTGTCTTTTCTCAAGATTTGGGGATGCGAAGCTTATGTGAAATACTTGATTTCAGATAAGTTAGCACCAAAATCTGTGAAGTGCAACTTTGTAGGTTATCCAAAAGAAACTAAAGGTTATTTCTTTTACAGTCCTAGTGAAAACAAAGTGTTTGTTGCTAAGAATGGTATATTCCTGGAAAAAGAGTTTATTTCCAAAGGAATCAGTGGGAGTAAAGTACACCTGCAAGAAAATCTGGATAACCAAAATGAAAATGGTTTTCAAATGGAACAACAACCTGATTCACAAGAAGTTGTTGAGTCAGAACCAGCAACACAAGTCCAACGTAGATCAAGTAGAGTTCGTCATGAGCCCGAGAGATATGGATTTCTCGTCACGAACGAAAATGATCTGATTCTGTTAGAAGAGAATGAACCTTCCACGTACATGGAAGCTGTCTCTAATTCAGAATCTGAAAAATGGCTTGATGCTATGAAGTCAGAAATTCAATCCATGGACGACAACAAAGTATGGACTTTGGTTGATCTCCCAAAGGGTGCTAAAGCAATAGGGCACAAATGGGTTTTCAAGTTGAAAACGGACATGGATGGGAATATTCAGACTTATAAAGCAAGGTTAGTGGCAAAGGGTTACCGACAAGTTCATGGTATAGACTATGACGAAACCTTTTCGCCAGTAGCTATGATCAAGTCCATCAGAATTCTTGTTGCCATAGCAGCATATTATGACTATGAAATATGGCAAATGGATGTCAAAACAGCTTTCCTAAATGGAAACCTTGTTGAGGATGTGTACATGACACAGCCTGAAGGTTTTGTCGATCCAAAGAATCCTGATAAAGTATGCAAGCTTCAAAAGGCCATTTATGGTTTGAAGCAAGCATCAAGAAGTTGGAATCATTGTTTTGATGAATCAGTCAAAAAGTTTGGCTTCATCAAAAACGAAGATGAGCCTTGTGTGTACAAGAAGTTCAGTGGGAGTAATATAGTTTTCCTAGTTCTATATGTCGATGACATATTGTTAATAGGAAATCACATTCCTACCTTGCAAGAAGTAAAATCTTGGCTAGGAAAGTGTTTTTCTATGAAAGACTTGGGTGAGGCAGCCTACATTCTTGGAATAAAGATCTATAGAGATAGATCTAAGAGATTGATAGGTTTGAGCCAGAGTACATACATTGACAAAATACTGAAAAGGTTCAGTATGGATCAATCAAAGAAAGGAAATGTTCCTATTGGGCAAGGGATAAAGCTTAGTCGTAAGCAATGTCCTGTGACAGTTGAAGAACGTCAACGCATGGATAAGATTCCTTATGCGTCAGCTATAGGATCTATCATGTATGCCATGGTATGTACTCGGCCAGATGTCTCTTTTGCTTTGAGCATGACAAGTAGATATCAGTCTGATCCAGGTGATAGTCACTGGACTGCTGTCAAGAGTATTCTTAAGTACTTGAGAAGAACTAAAGATACATTCTTGATATATGGAGGCTCGGACGAAGATCTTGTTGTAAATGGTTACACGGATGCAAGTTTCCAAACTGATCAAGATCAGATGCAGTCACAGTCTGGGTATGTGTTCATTCTGAATGGAGGTGCGATAAGTTGGAAGAGTTCTAAGCAAAGCACGATAGCTGCATCTACAACAGAAGCCGAGTATATTGCTGCATCAGATGCAGCCCAAGAGGCTGTTTGGATCAAGAAGTTCATCGAAGAACTTGGTGTCGTTCCTAGCATAGTGAATCCTGTGAGCCTCTTGTGTGACAACAATGGGGCAATATCACTTGCTAAGGAACCTAGTGTGTCACAGAAATCCAAACATATACTTCGGCGTTTTCACTACATAAGAGAAGTCATCTCAAGAGGAGATGTGAAGATATGCAAAGTTGGGTCAGAAGACAATGTTGCCGATCCACTAACAAAAGCTCTTTCACAAGCTGTACATGATGGTCATGCTAGGTCCATGGGTATTAGATACATTTGAAGATTGGACTTAGGGCAAGTGGGAGATTGTTAGAGATTGTGCCCTAAGCCAATGTTGGATTATGTAAACAATCTTCTTAAGTCATTAATAAAGACTCATTTTATCATATATATTTGTATGTTAGTATTTATGATAATGTATCCATGGATTAATTGTGTAATTCTAAATTTCCCTAGTCGATTGTTATTATGGGAATAATAACAAACTAAGACTAGTGTGAGTGATAATGGATATTCATAAGATGAATATAGTGTATACAGATACAGATTATACTCATGGGCAATGTGTTAGAGAACATGTTGCTGGAGACCCACTATAAGATCAAGTTCATGGTCATGTGTCACAACTGATCTTGATTATAGTAGTGTCATCAGCTGATTCCTTTGACCTGAGGTCACCATGGATTCCGGGATGAATTTATGTTGTGCTTTGATGCAGTCAAACGCTGCTTGTAACAGAGTAGTTATAAAGGCTGTGGTTGGGTACGATATGACTCATGTTTTGGGATGTGAGTGACAGATATGGGATTTTGTCCCTCTCTAACAAGAGAGCGATATCACTGGGCCCCTCGATAAGTAAGACTGTTAAATGCATGGCCGTGCTCAAATAATTGATAAGAGTATCAATTGATTTGTCAGAACAGTTTACTTTGAGATCGAGAAAGCATATGATTAATTATATAAGATTGACAAGTGTACCATGTCTTATGATTAATCATGATATCAAAGAGACAAAAGGGAATATGACATTCTATAAATAGGTATTGGATCATTCCAATCATATTAATTGGGTAGTCGTAATGGCTTGCTAGAGTCCGCTTGTGACCTATAAGGACATTATGGTAATTTCCTTATTGCCAATTAATATGATCCTATGGGGTCACACACAAGAGCAAAATGAAGTTCATCTTAACGGGTATAAATTATTATGGGATAATAATTTATGAATGAGGAAGAGAATAAATATATATAGTGATATATATTTATGTATGTATATGTAAATATTAATGTGATTAATATTGCATAAAGTATGCTACATGTCATAATTAAATTATATAGAGATATAATTAATTATAACATTACTTATACATATGAGTATTATGGAGAATTGATTTGATTTAATGTTAATTGAGAATTAATATTAAATTGTGTGGGTTAATATATAATTATGACTAATAGGTGTATTAGGTCATAATTATAATTAACTAATTAGGTTAATTATTTAAGGAAACTATTAACCTAAACCTAATCAACCCAATAATGCAAAGAGAGAAGCAGATTTCGGCCATCCCATCCCCTAGCAGCCGACCTCCTCTTCTTCTCCTTCCAAGAGTTTTCGAAACCTTGCTCTTCTCTCGATTCGAAGAAAGCGTTTCTTCTATCCCGGCGCTAGCACGCGGTGGACGTATTGCTCCTTGTGGATCAACCGTAGAGGGAAGCAATTTTGGTTCCTATTGATTCAACCTTCAAAGAATTAAGGTAATTCTTTAACCCTCTTTTCAATTCAATGCAATGTACATGGGTCCTTGGTGGGGATTAATCCGTTTTTCCGCTGCGCATATTTTGTTTTGTGCGATTAATTCCCCAACAATATATGACCTTGCCAATCTCTGGATACTGTTGCAACAATGGCGGCACAAACAAAGTTAAACCCGGAAGCACCTGAATTCTCCCCGAACAGTTACCAATTAACCTTTATCCTGACATCAATCCACTTCTTTCTTTGCTTCCACTACCAAATTCCAACCCCTATACCTGCTACTCCACTCCTATATTTCATCCTTATCATTTCTCATTTGCACAATTTTCCAATTTTTCCTATCCAAGCAATGAAACCCAAGCAAACTCTATTGAGCATTTGATGAATTCGGGGGTCACTCATCTATTGCATGAAGTGCCGGGATTAATGGGTTAAGACAATGGAGATAAATACGTTTTTGCCTATTCTGAAATGTTAACTTCGTGCTGTGGCAAAGAAGATCGGTGTCTCTATCTCTCTCATATATGGCCGCCATAGCTCACACTGTGTCTCATAGCATTAAATGGCAAGGTATAATAAATAATCTCCACTCCCCAATTTCCATCATTATCACATTTTTGTACACCTTCTGTGAAAAATTTGAAACCCAAAACACTTCCCTTTTCACTCTCCTTTCTACCTTCCCCCTTGCCTTCAACAGCCTTTGTCTTCCGTTTATTATATGCAAGGCACAACACTATGAATTGCCCCTTTCATCCTCTCTCTTGAAGTGATTCTCTGAAACCTTATTTTCTACCATCAACAGCTTCCAACAAGAAATTGAACCCCAATGCTGCTCCACATATCATCACCAGAAGGGCGACGGAGTAGGTGGTTATGGTGCCGTTCCAATCAGTCTTCATTTATCATCAACCTGTACTGAATTGGGGATCCCCTTTTTGTCTCGCGCCATTTCTGTTCGATCTAAACTCTTAGACTAATTATTTTGAACCTTCAAACTGTGGGAAGGGTCTTGAGTTCATGACAGAGAGAGGATTTGAATATAAGTCTACCTCAAATGAGCTCAACAATGCTGAAAAAGGGGAAGAATAAAATGTACAGTTCTGAGGTTCTGGAGTAAGAAGAAAACAATTTCTTTAGGTGAAAAGGGGCAGCAGTGGTTACCCAAGAACCTAACTATTGAAGAGCCCAAGCCAAATAAGAGGGAGATCAACGCCAATCTCGGTGAGAAAACAAGCCTGATGATCAGAAATCTATCAAACCAGTTCCAAAGACATAATCTGCTGCAAATTCTGGTCAAGCATTGTCTAGAAGGAAACAAGAATAAGTCCAAAGGGATGTCTGCTTATGGTTTCCCTTATTTCCCTATGGATTTCAAGACTGGAGGAAATGTCGATTATGCATTTATGAACTCCACCAACAGCGCTGGAGCAACCAGGTTTTACAAAGCTTTCAACAATCATGAATGAGATCATGCCATCAACAGGAAAGCTTGCAAAGCTTGATGTGCTAATATTTAGGGGAAAGTTGCATTTACCAACCATTTCACGAATTCAGTCTTCAGTTGCAATAGAAGAGAACACTTACCAGTGATCCTTTCATCCCCGGAAGGTGGTGTAATTTGCTATAGGGACATTGTGGGTGGCAAACATAAGGGAACCAAGGTTAACTCAAGTCATTCTACATCAGGCCACGGATTAGAGGACTGGAAGCTGCATCCGTCTTTGGGAATTATGCCTGGACTGGAATTTGGGGTGAATTGGAAACATGAACACGGCATCAGACTTCAGGAGAATCCAGTGGTTAATTGAATCCATCTCGGGTTGTCCATCCATAATGGCAACTCTATTCAGTGTTCGGCTACATATAAAAAAAAATTCTCTCCAATGTGTAAAACCGAGAAGGGCACATTGGTAATTTGAAAGAGCATTAATTAAAACCAGAGCCACACTTTAGATCTTCCTAATGCATCCATATTCTTCATGTCATAAATGTTTTGTATTTAATTTTGGTGTTCAATATGCATTTGTCATGTCATTGCATGTCGATGTTCATATATGGGCTATATCACGCAGCAAACCATGTCTGTTGAAGTGTTTACTCCCCAAATACAAATCTCTGATACCAGGGGCAAAGGAAAAGGCCAAACCATTAGGCGTAGTCAATAGCAATGTCCTCATAATTTCCAATGAACATGTCGAGGCACATTTCCGATCATAAGACAAGCTGTTGCAAAGGGAGTCAACTCAGATGAAATGTTATGCAGGCCTCGCTTAAAAAAAATCAATCAAAATCTCAAAAAGAAATTTTCCGACGCGGAAAACCAAAAGGACGCATCGGTAACTGGAAAGGGGTGATATACAAAGTCAGAGTCACTGTTATATTCCTTATTATACTCATTTTGATGTCATCATTGCGATATTATGTATGTTTGGATTTCATATTAGATGTTCATCTTGCATACATTATGCCATTACATATAAACATCTGACAGTAGGACATTGCATTCAAGCCCATGATAATGCAAATGGAATCCCTGTTATACACACTGATACCAGATCGAAGTATGATACAGCACAGAAATGCAAGGTCTCACCCTTACCTTCTTACTCAACCAAACGGACTACCCATCGGCGCGGCCTGTTACCCTGGTCCACTAAGCCTGATAGCACTCCAGAATGTGCAAAGGATAAAGTGGAAGGACACTCGAGAGGGTCAATTCCTCTAATGTTCAGATCTATGTGATGGTCAATTAAGCAGGAAAATGTCAGAACAATCATACTGGGTCAGTATGATACAAAAGCACGGTCGGAGTCAAGAAGAGGCATCCACCTATTTCAATGAGATTAGACCATATAGGCATGGTGCTGCAGGTCATCTGGGCTACCACTGAGGCTAATCGCACGCCACGAATTTAGTCCCTGGGCTCGCACGGATACCAAAAAATTGAGCATAAGCAGCATGTTGCATACATACATACGTTTAGAACCATACGTGCATACATGCATAAGTTCCAAAATGAACACGCACAATTCATACACATATGCATCACAATCAATCCAAGTGCAGGTACCCACCACCATTACTAAGCAGCTCGAAGCCAGGACCGCTCTTAAAGCAGAAAATAGGTCTCAAGAGACAAATTAAAGCCACACGGACCCAAGCTTCAACATCACAGGTACCCAGGGGCAATATAATCTAGCCTTATTTATTCTTGATCGAAGGGGCAAAAATTTTTGTTTCCAAAATCGTCGATCAAGGAATAAATACGTGTCGCCCATACAACTTCCAATCCTCAGCAGATCCGCTTTATTCCAAATCCCCAGCCTAAATTCCACCTTCCTTACCTCGAGTAACATAAACCCGGTATCGGCCTATCTGCCTTCCACCTTCCTTGCCTCGGGTAACATAAACCCGGTATCGGCCTATCCACCTTCCACCTTCCTTTGCCTTTGGTAACATAAACCCGGTATTGGCCTATCCGCCTTCCACTTTCCTTTGCCTCAGGTAACATAAACCCGGTATCGGCCTATCCGCCTTCCACCTTCCTTTGCCTCGGGTAACATAAACCGGGTATCGGCCTATCCGCCTTCCACCTTCCTTTGCCGCGGGTAACATAAACCCTGTATCGCCCTATCCACCTTTCACCTTCCTTTGCCTCGGGTAACATAAACCCGGTATTGCCCTATCCGCCTTCCACCTTCCTTTGCCTCGGGTAACATAAACCCGGTATCGTCCTATCCACCTTCCACCTTCCTTTACCTCAGGTAACATAAACCCGGTATCGGCCTATCCGCGTTCCACCTTCCTTTGCCTCGGTTAACATAAACCCGATATCGGCCTAACCGCCTTCCACCTTCCTTTGCCTCGGGTAACATAAACCCAGTATCGGCCTATCCGCGTTCCACCTTCCTTTGCCTCGGGTAACATAAACCCGGTATCGGCCAATCCGCGTTCCACCTTCCTTTGCCTCGAGTAATATAAACCCGGTATTGGCCTATCCGCCTTCCACCTTCCTTTGCCTCGGGTAACATAAACCCAGTATCGACCTATCCGCCTTCCACCTACCTTGCCTCGGGTAACCTAGGCTTACTATCAGCTTATTTCAACTGTGGTTTCTTTTCTGTGTTTGCGGCACTTTGATTCGCGCTCTCGAATTCATCATCTCAGGTATTTTAAACCTGGATCCAGATGTTGAATTTGATCACGCGAGGGGCAGCTGTAAGCGCCGGAATTTCCCATCTTTAAAAAAAAAAGAGAGAGAATAGTCGTATGATTGTAACTACATTCGTGCGACTGTAATCAAACTACAGTCGTATGACTGTAGGGTCGTAGCAGGTGAACCAGCCCATACCCTGAAAGCAGAAAAGTGGGAAAGAAAAGGGGAGCATTAATTGCTCCAGTTCTGGCAGCAAGAAGGAGAGAATAAAAAGAAGAAAAAAAAAGAGGGGAGGAGATTTCTGGTCTTGGATTTTAGGGGATTAGAGAGAGAAAATTGAGAGAGAATAGAGAGAAAAAGAGAAGAAAAATAAAACCATAAAACTCAAGCTTTTCTTCCTCTTCTTCTTTTAATTCTTGAGTGTTAGTGTTTAAAATCGAATAGAAATCATAGATTAACAACTTAACACTTAAACTCAATCAAATTCCGACTAAAAACTCTTAGAATCCTTGACATTTTGGAGACTTTGGACCCAACTCCTTAACCTCAACTCAAAGGAAAAGAAGAGATTTGAAGTGGATTGAAGCGTTGCCAAGGGTCATTCCTACGGAGGATCAGCGCCAAAGAGGTAAACACACTTCAATCCCTCATTTTTCTATGCTTTCTGGGTGATTTGGTGCATTTTTGTGCATTTTAGCTTAATTTTCACGTATTCTGTTTCTGGAAATCAAGACCAGTCGTACGACTGTTCTTGAATTGAAGAACAGTCGTACGATATTACAATCGTACGGGTGTTCTTGATTTCCCACCAAGTTCAGCTTCTTTCAAATAAAATTTTGGCAAAATCCTGAAACTGGAGGACTTACAGTCGCACGATTGTAGTTACAGTCGCACAACTGTAACATTCTTCCAGGTTCAGAATTTCCAGTTTAATCCCTAAAAATTTCTAAAAATCCCTAAAAATTCAGAAAATTAGAAAATCTATAAAAATGAATTTTGTTGTGTGCATTCACTACCTTAGATTTAATTTCCAATGAAATTGCAATTAGAACAATACAACGACGGAGACCCGATTCTCCCGAAAAGCGACCCACCTCACATGTTAAATTAAATTAAACCGGAAAAATTTTTTCAAAATGATTTTCTCACAAAACCAAAATACAAGGACATTTCAAAATGTTTTCCAGGTCTAATCGGGCCGGCTAGCCGAGCCGACCCGGTTACCATCCTAAATGCATGCCCCCGATCTTTAAAATCCCTAATTTTGTCCTATTTGAGTCCTATTTGTGGTGTGCCGTAAATTGTGCTAACCCTTCGTTTTACAGCTTTTAATTTTCTATTTTGATGTATTTAATAGATTTATTCGTGTATTTTAGGCGGTTGTAATTTTTAGACTCTCGTGTATTTTAGGCAGTTGTAAAGTGAGGTTGAGAGTTTTTATTTTTGTTCGATTGAGTTGTAATAATTTAATTATTTATTGCTTTACTTTAATTATGTATGCACTGTATGCTTAATTTAATGCAATAAAATCGATCTTTAGAATTTAAAATACCTTCAAAGAACATTGGCTGTATATATTTTAGTTAGACACGAAATAAGGGACTTGTCCGGACCTAGATCTCTAGATAGTGTAGTGGCCTTTTGTCTGGTTCAGCTACGCTATAAATTTCCCGGTTGAGCTGAGCCGAGGTGGCGACTCCTACAATATTCATCTAGACTTAGGTCTCGGTTCTTTTAAGAATTAATTCTATTTTTTCCAAAACGCGATTTCCATTTATAAAAAACCCCACGCGAGGGAGGGTTGCCCGATCTCGAGACTCGCTTTCGAGAGAGTATCCACGTCCCGTTAAAAACGTCGTCCGTTCACACCAACCAAAACCGGTGCTTCATACAGATACTTCATTGGATCCACTTTGGCCACGGCTTGAATCTTGTACGATTGAAAGTAATGGCGCAGCTTCTTGGTCAGCCAGATCATTGCCACACATGTCTTTTCCACTAGTGTGTATTTGGTTTCATACTCCAGCAGTTTCTTGCTGAGGTAGTAGATAGGGTACTCCTTTTTTCCATCTTGCTCTTGTGCTAGCATTGCCCCTACAGAGGAATCTTCAACAGCCAGATACAAGATTAAAGGCTTCCCCAGAATTGGTGGACTCAGAACTGGCGGACTTACCAGGTAAGCCTTGATTTTCTCGAATGCCAGCTGATATCTGTCATCCCATACAATCGGTTGATCTTTCTTTAACAGCTTGAAAATTGGCTCATAGGTGGAGGTCAACCGTGCTATGAAGCAACTGACATATTGCAAGGAACCCAAGAATGAATGGACTTCCTTCTCTGTCTTTGGAGCTGGCATGTCTCGAATAGCCTTGATTTTATCTGGGTCCATTTCTATCCCTCTCTGGCTGACTGCGTGACCCAACAGCTTCCCTGATGTGACTCCGAATACACACTTCTTGGGATTAAGTCGTAAGTTGTATTCTCCAATGCGTGTAAGAAATCTGTCCAGGATAACAGGATGTTCCTCCTGGGTCGTCGATTTAACAAGCATATCATTGACATACACTTCGACTTCTTTGTGGATCATATCGTGCAATAGAGTCAGGACAGCCCTTTGATAAGTGGCTCAAGCATTCTTTAACCCGAAGGGCATTACTCTGTAACAGAAGGTACCCCATTCTGTGATGAACGATGTCTTCACCTTATCAATCACATCCATCAAGATCTGGTTGTAACCTGAAAAGCCATCCATGAAGGAATACATCGCCACTTTTGCTGCGCTATCAACCAGAACATCGATATGAGGCAGTGGAAAGTTATCTTTTGGGCATGCTTTATTCAAGTCTCGGTAGTCGACACATAATCTGACTCTTCCATCCTTTTTAGGTACTGGGACAATATTGGCCAACCATTCTGTATACTCCACCACTTTAAGAAATTTAGCATCTATCTGCTTAGCCACTTCTTCCTTTACCAACGTAGCCCATTCTGGTCTCAATCTTCTCAGCTTCTGCTTTACCGGCCTGAACTTGGGGTCCGTAGGGATTTTGTGCACTGCTATCTTGGTGTCTACACCTGGCATGTCTTCGTATGACCAAGCAAAAGCTTTAACATATTTCTGTAATATTCTTGTTAATTCCCTCTCTTCTTCGGGTTTTAGCTCGTGTGAAATGAATACCATTTTGGGATTTTCATTTGTACTTATGTTGATTTCATGCAATGCAGTGTCACGAATGCTAAATATGCTTGATGGTGATTCAAATGCATGCACAGAATCATCAGGATAAACATCACACAAGTAAGCAAACTGAGATTTCATTGCATTAAACTTATCATAAAGTACATCGTTTGCATTGAAAATGGAGGAAACAGATACAACAAAATCATTTTCATCCTCCACAGGTGGAGGGCCTTGTACTTCTTCAGTTTCCACTTTCATCTTCAGAGCATCTTCTAGGACTATAGCTGCTTCGGCTTCTTTTTCAGCCACCTGCGCCGTAGCCTTTTCCATGATCTTGGCTATCTCGGTAACCACAGAGTCCAGGTTCACCTTGGCTATCAGCTCCTGGCTAAACCCTTCCTTGGACTTCCCAAATGCCTTGCTTAAGGCAGTGGTCAATGCACCTAAAATTGCTTCTACAGCTTCATTACAGGCTTCTTCTTCATTTTTCTCCTCGGCCACCCCCACTGCTTCTGCCATTGCTTTGGACGGCTCACCTTGCAGAACATCAGACTTGGCAGCTGCCTCTTCTACCACCACTAGGGCCACTGGTTCCCCCCAGCTTTTCTTAAAGTCTACAACATCAGCAAATATTTCAAAGCCGGGGTATTCAACATTTCCGACCCTTACTAGTTCAGCCTGGCCGTTGTATAGCACTTCTCCCGCTTTCAGGAATGGTTTCATCATAACCTTGCCATTCTTGCCCCTTTCTCGGGTTCTTCTGATCAGATGTCTCCTCTGTATACCCAAGGCCGAACTGCTTTGGCTTTCCCGAGTCAATGTTAAACTTAAGCACTCCTTGCAAGTCGATTCCAACTCCCATGCCCGAGACAAAATTCTGCTTATGCAAGTACCGGGACAGCCATTCCGGCATATAATTTTCATAGATGACCATGGGAGCATCTGTAGTTTCCTCTTCCCCGATCTCGGCGACTTGAAACCTGCCAAAAGGGACAACTCCCCCATTCACAGCAATAATCATTGATTGGGCATCTGCCTCAACAGTCACAATCTTGCCATTTATTGAGAACTTAATTTTCTGGTGAGGTAGAAGGGACACCTCCTAGAGGGTGGAACCATGGTTCTCCTAGCAGTAGGGAGAAGGTGATCGGGATATCTATCACCGTGAAAACGACCATGGACTTGACTGGTCCAACTTCTACTTCAGTTTCAAAAGTCCCCATCATTGTTCTCTTTGAGTCATCGTACGCCCGGATTACTGTTGAGGACTTTTTCAGTACATCTTCATTCAGACCCAGAAATGGTAGCATCTTCAGTGGACATATATTCAATGCTGAGCCATCGTCCACCATAACACATGGCATCACCTTATCCATCACAGAGGCTCTAATGTAAAGAGCCTTATTGTGAGCCTTTCCTTCACCAGGCAGATCTTTCTCAGAAAAGATAATGTCAGGAGTCCCAGAATGGACCTTATCCAGCAGACAGCACATGGCCTCTGGACATGCAATAGGGGAGACCTCAATCTCTAACAATTTCTTCACTAAGGCTGCCTTATGCTCCTTAGAGGTCAACAGCAAATGCCACAAGCTAGCTTGTGCAAGAGTTTTCTTTAACTGGGAAATAACTAAGTCTTCTTTCTTAACCCCTTCCGGTACAGACGTACTACCCGACCTAGTTATCGGGGCCTTGTCTTTTGCTTGGTCTGCCTGTTGATATACCCTACAACTTTGATTTACGTTCTAGACTTCCTGAACTTTCAGCTTCTCAATGGATGGAGGCTTAACCGTCTCCTCTCCACCAAAATCTTCATAGTCATCTTCGGAGTCAAGATCATGCAAGCTTATCGGCTTGATCTCCTTCTGCACCATCTGCTTCTCACATTCTAACTCTGCCTCAGCTTCCCCTATTGCTACAGCCTGAATGGCAGGATTTGCTTGAAGGACTTGAGCAAAGATAAAATTAGCTGGCAGTCCTGAATGTACCATGTTGACCCGCTTTTCAAATGCCGGTAGCGGGTTGGTCTTCATATTGGGCTTAGCTGGCTCTTGCAGTTTCCCTTCATCTATCAGCTTTTGAATGGCATCTCTCAACTTATAGCAATTGTTAGTTCTGTGGCCAGCTACAACATGATATGTGCAGAAATTATCTTTATCTGCCTCGGTAGGCTTTTCAAACGGTCTTAAAGACTGTAGCAATCCGCCATTTATGCATTTAGCAAAAATCTTAACCAAGGGAAGAGTCCAAGGCGATATCCCCCGCCCTCCTGGATTCCTGTTCTGATTGCCTTGCTGTTGGGTTACTGTAGCAACCTCCACTTACTTCACTTCTGAGGTCTGTCCCCCTTTCCCTCCGGAACTTGAGCTAGAACCACCACCAGATCCAGTTGCAGTCGTTGATCTATACCCAAAACTGTAACCTAAGCTTCTGCCACCCTTATGACTGGCTACCTTCTCTTCTTCATCCCGCTCGATTTTCATCGCCATACTGTAGACTTCACTAAGCTCATTGAATGGATGAAATTTCATATTGTTTTTGAAGATGTCCTTACTGCCATCAATCAGCTTCTGTATCAGTTCATCTTCATTTGGGCGGTTTTTCAGAAGGATCATCTTATTCATCCATCGTTGGTAATACTCGTCGAAGGGCTCGTTGGGTTTTTGCTTGATCCGCTCCAAGTCACACAGCTTCACTTGAATCTTGGTGTTGAAGCTGTAATATTTAATAAAGGCTGCTGATAAAGTATCCCAATCTGACTGCTCTTCCTCCGATAGAGAATTATACCATCCCAATGCTCCTCCCTCCAAGGTAGTCGGGAAGAGATTAATCAATTGCTGCTTAATGGCGCCCGCTGTCAGCATGACCCGAGCGTAAAGATTCACATGGGCCTCTGGTGAGCCCATTCCTTTAGAAGAAGGCACCTTTGGCACTTGGAAGAAGATGGGAAAAGTTTTAATGCCAATGCTAATCATAGCATCAACATTGACCCCTTTTTTTAGACTCAGAACTAACACTGGCACCCTTCTTTAGCTGGGCCACAACCTCGTCTAATTCTGAGCATTTTGCCTTCATTCTTCACTCCATTGCTGCCTCTATTTCTTGTAACTTTTATAGGCTAGCCGAGGTATCACCACCCTGTTGGGATGATTAGGCCTCTTTTTCCTTTCCGGCTCCACTACAACCAGTTTCTCCAGCCTCTCTTACCACAGCCCGCATCTCTTCCTTAAGCATATCCCGAAAATCCTGTGATCTCAGGAAATCCTTCAAAGCATCGGTGAGACTTGGAGTCGGATTAGCCATCTCCACTTCTTCGCCCGAGTCGAAATCACTTTCTGGTTCTACTACTTCTCGTTCCCTAACTGCCCTCAAAGCTTGAGATCTTGTTCTAGGACGATCCAGCTTATTCTGCTTGGCATCATACGAGAAGTATTAGGGACATGAATGAATGACATGGGGATATGAAGAATAAGACACTAAACATGCTTTATGATAAATGGATGAAAATGATGATATGAACGGTCTTCTTTTATTATTCTTTTTCTTTTTGGGACATTCCAAGATTACCCAATGATATGCAAAGATCATGTGTGAACCATCACACGGACCAGGGTTCAGTGCCTTTGGGGCACCTAATGAATTTTGTGAAATGGTCGCGTGCGTGCCGACACACGGACAGAGTTTCGATGCTTTGTAGGTCTATGAAATGAGATGAAATGGTCGCATGGGACCGATCCATGGATAGAGTTCTGATGCTTTTGAGGTGTATGATATGAAATGATGTTATAAGAAGTCACATGTAACAAGGACACGGACAGAGATTAGGCGTTCAGGGAACACCTTTCATGATTTGGTGATGTTATGAACTTATATATGCATTAATTAGGCGCTCGGGGGGTACCTTGAATGATATATTAATGTCATGAAATGATCCGACGTGGACCACAGTATTATATGATATTTATGATAAATGATTATGGTGTTATGAAATGCGTCGTGTAAATCGTCACACAAAAAATAGGCCTAGGATCATTGGGGTCTCTATTGAATGAAATGATTTGGTAAAATGGCCGAATGCAATTCGGTGCATTGGTAGAACATAGGTAATTTTGGGATACCTGATATGTTATGGAATGAAATGATCGTGATGGGCACCCTTGGAATATCCTTAATTTAAATGAAATGACATGTCATGAAAGCTTATGTCACACAAAATGCAAATGGCTGCACAAAAATATGGTTAGGATGCGTGACATACATAATGATGTCCTGTATGCTATGTGGAAAAAATGCTAATCACACAAATAAAATGTCTTGGCTGAAAAAGAAATGGTTAGTATGAATGGCAAGCGGATGATTTAATGTTTTCACACACGAAAATAAAATGCAAGTGGCTGCATAAAAACTGTGGGTTATTTATCACGCCAATGTTTTGTGTATGGTATGTCATGTGTATGGAAAATGTTAATTATGGTATGTCATGTAAAGTCGAGAGGCGTACAAATGGCGATGATGATGTATCACGGGATGGCGAGAAGCACATAGCACACGAAACGTATTCTTCCAACCTTATTCCTCCAAACGTGGTCAATTTTTGAGAAAATTCTAACCGAGTCCTAGGAGGGGTTCTATTCAATCATCAACTGGGGATGATGAAGGCGCGATTTATATTATTCACATGATTTATTTTGGTATCCTAAGGGAATCCAACTAAGGTTGCCTACATGAGTTCGGTCCAAGTCGGGTTAAAATCAAGGCTCCCATAGCAAAATATACTCCTCACTTCTCCCCACTCAAGGGTCCGAACGAAGGGGTTCGTACGGGGCTATGGGTGGTGTTTCGTATCCATGCCCCTAAGACCAAGAGGAACAAAGGTGACACTTCAACAATCCACCAGGCTAAAATTTGGATACTTAACCTAATGTAAGGATGTCTAACTAAAGAATGCAAAATAAAATACCAAGCAAGAATCATCCACCTTATTTTAATTAGACACTTTTTAGGGCTTGTCAAAATTCTTTTAAGTTTTTTAAGAAAACTTTTGATAAGAATTTCCCTAGCGGAGTCGCCACTGTGAGCGGACGACATTTTCGATAGAATGCGGAACTCTCTCGGAAGGGAGCCTCGAGATCGGGCAACCCTCCCTCTCGTAAGGCTTTTATAGTGGGAAATCGCGTTTTGGAAAAATGGAATTAATTCTTAAAAGAACCGAGACCTAAGTCTCGATGAATATTGTAGGAGTCGCCACCCGGCTCAGCTCAACCGGGAAATTTCAATGTAGCTGAACCGGACGAACGGCCGCTACACTATCCAGAGATCTAGGTCTGGACAAGTCCCTTATTTCGTGTCCAATTAAAATAAAAAGGGCCAATGTTCATAAACGGTATTCCAAATTCTGAGATAAATTTTATTGCATTAAATTAAACATACAGCGCGCATACAGATATAATAAAAATAACAGTAAGCAGTAAACAATTAAATGGCTTACAACCCAATCGAACAAAAATAAAAACTCTCAACCTCACTTTTACAACCGCCTAAAATACACGAGAGTCTAAAAATTACAATCGCCTAAAAATACACGAATTATCTATTAAATATATCCAAAATAAAAATAAAAAGTTGCAAAACAGAGGGTTAGCACAATTTACGGCATGCCATAAATAAGACTCAAATATGACAGAATTGGAAAATTAGAGATTGGGGGCATGCATTTAGGGGATAACCGGGTCGGCTCGGCTAGCTGGTCCGGTTAGACCTGGAAAACATTTCGAAACGTCCCTGTATTTTGGTTTTGTGAGAAAATCGTTTTGAAAACATTTTTCCGGTTCAATTTAATTTAACATGTGAGGTGGTTCGGTTTTCGGGAGAATTGGATCTCCGTCGTGGTATTGTTCTAAATGCAATTACACTGAAAATTAAATCTAAGGTCGTGCATGCACACAACGAAATTCATTTTTGGTGATTTTCTGATTTTCTGGATTTTTATGGATTTTTAGAAATTTTTAGGGATTAAGCTGGAAATTCTGCCCTTGGAAGAATGTTACAGTCGTGCAACTGTAACTACAGTCGTACGACTATAATTACAGTCGTACGACTGTAGGCCTTCCATTTTCAGGATTTCGCCAAAATTTATTCAAAAGAAGCTAAACTTGGAGGGAAATCAAGAACACCCGTACGACTGTCGTACCGCTGTTCTTGATTTCCAGAAACAGAATGCACGAAAATTAAGTTCTAATGCACAAAACACACCAAATCACCTAGAAAACATAAGAAAATGAAGGATTGGAGTATATTTACCTCTTTGGCGCTGATCCACCGTAGGTATGACCCCTAGCAACGCACCAATCCACTTCAAATTGCCCCTTTTCCTTTAAGTTGAGGTTGAGAAGTTGGGTCCAAAATCTCCAAAATGTTGAGGATTCTTAGGGTTTTTAGTCTGAATTTGATTGAGTTTAAAGTGTCAGATTGTTAACCTAGGATTTCTAATAGGTTTTTAATTTAAACACTTAAGAATTAAAAAAAAAAAAAAAGAAGAGGAAAAAGCTTGTGCTTGTGTGTTGGTTTTTCCTTCCCTTTTTCTTTAATTCTCTCTCTAAACTCTCTCTGATTTTCTTTAAGCCCAAAATCCCAAAAGTCCCTTTTCCTTCTCTTTCCCTTCTTTTATTCTGCCTTGCTTGCTGCCATGGGGCGGGCAATTAATGCCTCCTTCTCTTTTCCTTATTTTTCTGCTGCAGAGGTATGGGCTTGTGCACCTGCTCCGAGGTTACAGTCGTACAACTGTAATTTTTAATTACAGTCGCACGACTGTATGTTACAGTCGTGTGACACATGCATTTTTTTTACGCAAAATTCCGGCGCTTACACCGGTGCTAGCCAAAGACACGAAGGAATGGAGGATTAATGCTGAGATTTTCGGCTATTTTGGGGCTGATATTGGTGGCTAAAATTTCCAGCAATTAATTAGGGTTGAATTAGGGTTTTATTCCTTAAGTGTGCCCTTACATAGACACCTTGTCTAATTGGGTTTTAATTAGGTTAATTAAACCCAAGCCCACTAGAATTATAATTACGTAAATGAACTTAAATTAAAAAGGTATATACTATGTAATTTAATTCCATTTGGCTAAATTTAATTACCCCTAAATAAAATTAAATCACACTTAAGTAAATACAATACATGTATTTAATTTTCCTACTTAGGAGAATTATTTAATTAATTGTTTACTTTATGTAATTCAATTAATTGATAAATTAATTAATTACGTTATGTAAACTTATTAATTAAATTAAATTCAACCCAATGTTAATTAATTACCTTGACAACGAATGTCAACTAATTAATTAACGCATTCCTTCCAATGTACATTACATGTACAATTTCTATAAGTTCCAACTCAGTTGATCTATGTGCACGATCCTATGGGTCTGTCTTTATGTTGGCAGTAGGCCCAAGGCCCACAGACTGTAAGTGGGTTCTAGCAAACCATTACAGCCCCCAATTAAGACAGAGATGCAGCAGTCTTTAGAAGACACTCACCCGGTAGTAATCTCATAGTGTCCTTTGCCTAACGATATCGATATGAATAAACAAGAGACATGGTGTCCGTCATCCTCTTCTGTTGTTTATTATATTTCTTGATCTTGAGTTGACTGATTAATCAAATAAGCATCGACTTACTTTGGTATGGCCATACACTTATCAGTCCCACTCATCAAGTGGCCAATGATACCATCTCGGTGTTACCTGAGTGGCAATTCCATCAATTCATCATCAATATCAACATGTTCACCGGTCCACCCAATCATACTCGTATTTAGCATCCTTTTACAGACCTGTTACTCGTATGTCAAAGTGAACCGGATTCCATATTGATAGTATAATGAAATCTGGTCTGAGGACAAAAGAGACCTACTTAAGAAAGACCTATGATGCGACAACCATGTGGCTTTCTTGTGTGGATCGATCCAGTCCCATGTTAACGACATGTACCTATATTCATGACTGACTATACAAGTACTATGGCTAGTTAAGAACTGCCATACAGTCATCGAATATACAAGTCTGTGGTTCTATTCGTTCCCACGATTAGAACAGACCTGTGATAGGTTTTATGATTATCAATCAATGGATACTCTACTCATATTATAGCACAAGATATAAATGAAATAGATTAATTGCCTTTATTAATGTGACACAAATAATGTACTCATACAATGAGTCTTAAAGTATAATACAAAATACAAGAATCCAATGCCCTAAGAACTAGGGCACACCAACACAATTGTCAGGTAAAATTCCTCTAGGGACTTAAATACAAAGTTTTGGTCCATTTGGTTTCATGGGAAATCAACTTTACGGGCTTCCTCTTCTCATAAACTGCAGCAGGGCTGATATTCAGCCTATAATTGATAGTGGAAGTTAACAAGAGGGGAATCAAGATGAAGCAGATTGGTTTTATGTGAGCTTGGAATTTGGTTTTTTAATTGCATTCAGTAATGTAGTGGGTTCTCTGATTTTCATCCGGAGTTGGAGTGATTTCTATCTTAGTTTCATAAATAATTTGTGGGACAAGATAGACTGAAATCACATGTCCTCACTAATACGTGTGGCCTGATTGTAATGTTGTTTTCACATTTGAATATATATTCTTCACACTACTCAAACAGTATTTATTTAAATAATTCTCGACAAAACTTTCATAGAAAAAACATCAAATTTTTCAGTACAATCATCCACAATGAAGGAACCCAATACTGAGATACAATACAAGGGACTGATCTTCCACATAAATTTATTGTTATTTATTGCAAACATTAAATTGAATAACAAATATTAATAATAGTAATACCCCTAGGAAAAAGGCTTCATTTGGATCCTAATCCATCTAAAATTTGTGCCTTTTACCCTAGCCTAGACTTGATTCATTTACCTCTCAACATATTACAATCAATAACATTTGAGTGTAGGAAAAAAGCTTATAAATTAGACAGTGTTATTGATGTGTGCCAAGTACACCAAAAATAAATACCTACTCTTCAAAAACCAAATTTCTGTAGCAAGCGTGGAGTAGGGTCGAATCCACAGGGATTGGCCGATCTAATTCTTTTAAAGTTTGAACAAGAAAAGTAAAAAGGGGGGTTGTTTGTAAATTGCAATCAAAACTCAAAAATAGCAAAAATGAAATAATCGGGTTAACATTTATATGAGGCAGATTCCAGCTAGAAGGCAGATTCAAGTCTTGAGTCAAACCAACCGATCATTGATCAAACACAAAGGATAACTTCAATGCATTCAAATAAATTATCTATAGTTATCATAAAGCATGAATCACCTAGTCTCTTCTTACATAATAGATAACTAAGAAAAGCTCATTAATTATCTCTATTTAATCGAACAGTTCCAAACAAGCTTCGAAATTTAATTCAATCAAAAGCATTAACACACAAAAGAGATACTAATTCTACTCAATAATCACACAAGTGGGATTATTTAAAGCATATCAATTTCATCCATAACACAAATTAAAAACTTGTTCATAATTAACCATGTTATTCGCTACCTAGGTTAAGTGGATTAAACGATTACGTATTTAATCATCTAACTAGCAAGTCAATCACAAGTATATAATTAAATCAAGGATTCAATTAAATCAAGCAAAAGTAATAAGAACATAATGAAATTAATTACTTGAATGAAAGAAGAAAGTAAGAACAATTGATCTCACAGTTGACTTTACAAGACCTAATTTCCCTCTAGCTAGAAATTAGGGTTTTAGTTCTTCATGGATGGGAAGAACACGTTGAGAGGAGAGAAAAAGGGCTGGCCAAAAAGTTTCAAAAGTTGGGAAGAGGGGAAACAATTTCTCCCTTAACTCTTTTAAACCTAAACAATTTAGGAAGAGTTCTAAAAAGGAAATAACTCTAATTAAGATTTTTATAAGAAAATCTAACTAGAGTTAAACTAAAAATAAAAATATTCCAAAAGCCTATTACAAAAAGGTTGAAATAAGTAAACTAAAACTAAATAGGAAGTCTTCTAATGCCACAAAAATTCTTCAAATTCGTAGCTCCCCTTAAGCCAGGATATTGGCTTATGCAAAACAACTTCCTAGGCTCATTTTCAGCATCAACAGCACTCCATAAGCTGTGTTCATGGATTATGACTTCAAGCTCCAACTTCATTCCACTCCAAGCTCCCAAAATTGGTTTTTTAAGCTCACTTTCAACTTCAAAGTTCCTAGCACGAGTGATTACACAAAATGAAGTAAATCCGCCTACATTAACTAAAAATATAGCAATTGAGGCTCATAAACAAAGACAGATTACGCGCATAAAATGCACTTATCAGTTATACTCATCTAGCTGAATTAGTCTAAATTATGTTAAATATTCTCCTAAACAAAAAAAGTAGAGCCAAATGTGTTCAATCCAATAGATCAGAAAAAGTCCTAATTAATAAGTTAGAGGATAATGGAGCACATTTGGATGAATCACTACGTATTAAGAAATTATTATTATTTTCAATAGCCTTATTTTCTTGGAACTAGTGTTATTTATTTAAGAATATATTTAAAGGAAATTGTTAATTATTTAAGAATATATTTAAGGAGATTTTACAAAAATACTTACCTTTTGACATCATATAACATTTTTTACCTAAAAACAAAAGTTTGCATAAATACATTAAAAACTTTTAAAAATTTCAAAATTACCTAAAATAAAACACTCCTTTTATACATGTTTCTTGTCCAATAAATAACAAAGCAAAAAAATCATAATCTCCAAAATACTTCTCTAGTTTGTCCACTTTTCTCTCTCATCTTTTATAATCTTAATCTAATTTCGTATTTATCTCACAATCAATTTATTTTTTAGTCATGCGACTTTAGAAAGTTTTTTTCCTTTTTTTTCTTCTCAAAACGAGATCCATATGTATATATTTTTTCCCATTTTTTTTCACCTTAAGTTTTTGTATGAATAGTATATAAACAATGTATGAAAATAGTATACAACAGAAAAAAATGTATAAACAACGTATGTGACAATGAAAACATATATAACAACAATAAGAAACTGTTATAAGGTATAATCACTGTAATAGTGTATCTTAGGGTATAATTAAGGTATAACTAAGGTATAATCACTGTAATAGCGTATCTTAGGGTATAATTAAGGTATAACTAAGGTATAATCACTGTAATTATTCATTAATTACATTAATTATACATTGTGATACATTAATTATACCTTATTTATACATTGTTTAAGCATTATAGTGTATAAGTGATATATAACAGTGTATAATAGTGTATTTATAACTTTTATAAATATTATATGTTAGTTATACCTTGTGATACAATAATCATACTTTAGCTATACATTGTTTATACCTTTGTGAAACTATTAGACCTTGTTTATATATTGTTTGTACCTTATCTTATACATTGTTTTAAGATTATAGTATATAACCAATGTATAACAGTGTAGAACAATGTATAAGAAGTGTATAATAAAAAGTGTGTAAACAGTGTATAACAATGTATAACAGTGTATAAACAGTGTATAATAATGTATAAGAAGTGTATAAACGGTGTATAACAATGTATAAGCAGTGTATAAGAAGTGTATAAACAGTGTATAACAATATATAGGCAGTGTATAACAATGTATAAGCAATATATAAAGAGTATATAACATTATATGATAAGTGTATAACAATGTATAAGCAGTGTATAAAGAGTGTATTATAATGTATAATAAGTGTATAAACATATAACATTGTATAAGAAGTGTATAACAATATATAACAGTGTATAAGTATTGTATAAACAATGTATAATAGTGTATAAAAAATGCATAAATAGTGTATAAGAAGTGTATAAACAGTGTATAACAATATATAACAATGTAAAAGAAGTGTATAAACAGTATATAACAATGTATTTATAACTTTTATAAATATTATATGTTAGTTATACCTTATGATACAATAATCATACTTTAGTTATACATTTTTTATACCTTTGTGAAACTGTTATACCTTATTTTATACATTGTTTAAGCATTATAGTGTATAACCAATGTATAACAGTGTATAACAATGTATGAGAAGTGTATAACAATGTATAAGAAGTGTATAACAATGTATAAGAAGTGTATAAACAGTGTATAACAATGTATAATAGTGTATAAGAAGTGTATAAATAGTGTATTACAATGTATAAGAAGTGTATAACAGTGTATAACAATGTATAAAAAGTGTATCAACGGTGTATAATAATGTATAAGCAGTGTATAAGAAGTGTATAAACAGTGTATAACAATGTAAAAGAAGTATACAAAAAGTGGATAACAATGTATAAGCAATGTATAAGAGGCATATAAACGGTGTATAACAATGTATAAGAAGTGTATAACAATGTATAAGCAGTATATAAAGAGTGTATAACAATGTATAAACGTATAACATTGTATAAGAAGTGTATAACAACGTATAACAGTGTATAAGTAGGGTATAAACAATGTATAACAGTGTATAAAAAATGTATAAACAGTGTATAACAATGTATAACAATATATAAGAAGTGTATAACAATGTATAATAAATGTATAAAAAGTGTTCATGTTTATAAGTATATAAACAATGTATAATTAAAATTTAAAAAAAAAAAAATTGGCTCTGCGCTGTTCATGTTTCAGAGGTGCCAATTTCTGATCAAATTCAATAAAATGCAGTCTCCAATTGCAGTTCAAAAAGATACAGTCTCGATAATAAAATGCAGTCCCAAAATGCAATCATGAAATGCAGTCCCAAAGTGTAACACCCTTATTCTTTTGCTAATACAAGTATTTAACTAATACTTTCCCGTTAAAAACTCTATAATTTTAAATCCTTATCAGTCTATCTCATCTATTTGGATAGCAACCACAGGCCTAATGAGTTGCTACACAGAGAATACAAACATCAACATAACATCTCACTTTCTTGTTTTCCATATAACCACCATATACACACATATACATATTCAGCTCAACACTTTTGACTCATATAACAACTCATTTCAACAATTCATAATAGCACACATCTAAACATATTACATAATTTAATTCACAAATATCACCACAGCACATAGAAATTCATATCAAGTTTATACTCACAAATTAGCCTCTAGTTTCTGTGGCAATAACCTATACCATTCTCTAAACTATCCTCAAATAAATTCATCTTTAACAACTTATCTCCAATTCTGTTATCTAGTAATCTCTTGTTACTAAAACTATCTAATTATATCTATCTATTTGGCTTGCACTTGATATTAACTAAAAAGCTTCCTACGTATCCCAGTAATTCCAATTTGGGAATCAAAACCACGTAGTTCTCATAATCTTAAAATAATTTAATTATCATTCTTATATAACTTATTCCATATAATACATCACCCTATCACTATTCAGACGAGTTACTATTCACAAATACGGTATACCACTATTCACCAAATTTTCAAAAATCACCCTAAACATCATATATCCCTTCAAATGCATTTCTAGAAATTTTCATATTTTCTTCACATATAAATCTCACTTAAACTAATTTTCCAATAAATAATATAATTAATTTGCTCCAAATACTTCAATAATTCATATAAAATAATCTACTCAAAATCGTCAAAAATTCCAAGAATTAATATTACTCCAAATAATTCATAGATCAATAAAAAAATATTAAACCAACAGGAACTCGCCGGAAAATATTTTGATCACCGGAATAGTACCTATAATTCGAATGGAGAACACCACTAGATTCGCAGCACTGCTAGGAATCCAGAAGTACCAATTTTATTCTCATATCACTTCAACTTTCAAATTAATTTACAAAAATACTCCAAAATTCCATTCCCAAATACACCACCACATAGACCTCCAAATAAAATCTTAACTGTACATAATGAAATTCACTTTGTACTGAACACATACCTGTAAATTTATTATGATCGGACGGCAGAACTTTCCCTTATCAATTTCCTTTCATATATATATATAAACTTTGCTCTGGACGAAATGTGTAGAGCATTTCCCCTCTTTTTTTCCTTGCCTTCTCGTCCTTCTTTCTTTTCTTTATATATATATATATATATATATATATATATATATATATATATATATATATATATATATATATATATATATATATATATATATATCTTTCCTCTAAAATTACCATTTTACCGTTAAAGTTATATATTTTTAATTTCTAAATTCATCCACATAATTTTAATTCCTTTCGTAATCATCCTTACTGTGCATATAATTTTCATCTCCAAAAGTTTCTATTTTTTTTTTAATTTTATTATTATTTTTTTCCTCAATAGTTCACCCCATAAATATATTCTCAGATATATATTTCACCACTGAAATTATTCCAAACAACCATTAAATTATAATATCCCTTATAATCATACTAGAATATATTTTTACCAAATATTCGTACTTATCAAATTTTTGGGATATTACACAAAGTCCAGATGCAGTCCTAAAATGCAATCCCAAAAGCACAGATGTAGTCCCAGAAGTGCAGTCCTGAAATGCAGTCGTAAAGTGCATATGCAATCCCAAAATTGCAGTCTTAAAATGCGCTCCCAAAAGTGCAGTTCAATAATAAAATCCAGTTTAAAAAGATGCAATCCCAATAATAAAATGCAGTCTCAAAATACAATCATAAAATGCAGTCCCAAAGTGAAGTTCAAAAAGATGTAGTCATAAAATGTAGTCCTAAAGAGCAGTTCAAAAAGATGCAATGCAGTCCTAAAATGCAGTCCCAAAAGTGTTGTCCTTATATATAGTCTTAAACTACAGATACAGTCTCAAAATTGCAGTCCTAAATTACATATGCAATCACAAAATTGCAGTCCTAAAATGCATTCCCAAAATGCAGTCTGAATAATAAAACGCAGTCCCAAAGTGCAGTCTAAATAATAAAATGCAGTCCCAAAAGTGCAGTCCTAAAATACAGTCCCAAAAGATGCAGTCTTAATAATAAAATACAGTCCCAAAATGCAGTCTCAAAGTGCAGTTTCAAAGTGCAGTTTCAAATTGCAGTTCTAATAATGTAGTCTCAAAGTGCAGTCTCAATAATAAAATGCAGTCACGAAGTGTAGTTTCAAAATGCAGTTGCAGTCCCATTAATAAAATAAAATGTAGTCCGAAAGTGCAGTCCTAAAATGCAATCCCAAAAGGTATAATTAGTGTATCGGAAGGTATAACTAAAGTGTAATCACTATATCGGTATATCAAAAGGTATAATCAAAATATCAGATGGTAGAATTAATGTATAAACAAGGCTAACAGTTTTACAAAGGCATAAACAATGTATAACTAAGATATAATTAGTGTATCACAAGATATAATTAAGGTATAATATTTATAAATGTTATAAATATACTGTTATACACTATTATACACTGTTATAAGTTGCTTATACACTGTTATACACTACTTTTACACTACAATGCTTAAACAATGTATAAATAAGGTATATCAGTGTATCAGAAGGTATAATTAAGGTATAATCAGTGTATCAATGTATCAGTAAGTATAACGAAGGTATAATCAGTATACCAGAAGGTATAACTATGGTACAATGAGCAAATCTAAAGGTATAATAAGAGTATAAAAAGTATAAGTAATATATTTAAAGCTACAATAATTATATCTTAAAGTATAACTAAGGTATAACAATGTTAATGTGACACCCAACTCCAAAATTTTATAACCTTTATACCCCTTCTAACATCTCTCGGACTACCAAACAATTTGCTTAATATCCAAATAAATTCCTCACTGTCATAAATCTTCAAAGCCTAATATAGAATAATCTTATACTAATGCATCAGTAAAATTAAATATGAATTATCTAATTTCATATACTTATTTGGCTTGGACTTGATAATTATTTATTATCAAGCTTCCTACGTATCCCAAATTCCAATTTGGGAATCAAAGCCACGTAGTTCTTCTTATCCTATAGGACCTAATCTTTCTTCTCAATCTATTTAATTATATCCATGAATCTCAATAAAATGATGTTCCATAGGTATTTACATACACAGGTATCAATCATAATAAATTACTACCCATAAATATGGGGTATGCAAGTATTCACAAAATACCAAGAAACTACCAAAATATTACATATTACTTCAATCACATTTCTAGCAAATTTAAAAATAAATTCAACAACTACAAATTGGATGTGCATGAGATGCCAACTAATACAGTGAATTATCTCTTAAATATAGGCTTAAACATTTATATAATTGCTCTATAAATTTTATCAATAATAATGAGATAAAGTTTCAATATCAGTGGTAGTAAACTACCTAACTAGTTATACCCCAAATACAACTTCAGCTTCAATGAACAACAATCAATACAATCAATAATCAAAATACATTCAGTAAGCTCACTAAATCCATATCTAAATGATATTATACCACATGTTCTATTTCTTAAGAAATTAATTTGATGGCTAGTAAAAAAGTAATTATTTGCATCCCCAAATAAAATTTCTTAAAATCCCAATTATCTGGTATGTTTATAGTTGGCAGGGAAAAGGAGAATGTAGCACTACTTTCTAGTTGGAAAAGTGTTCTGTTGTCATAAAGAAATGAGAGCTCCCCATTAGTATTGCCTTTCCTTTCTCTTGAAGACATCAATATTGTTATTCTTCTATTTTCCTAATCTTATTGTCTCTAATTCTTTTGTTTCCTATCATAATAATTGGAACCCAATCCCGAGATTTAACTAAGGAACATCAGGATATAACTAGGGAAATTGCAGTAAAATTGATAACTATTCTTATTGCAAAAGGTAATAAATTTGGACAGTAAATTCCAGCAAAGTAATATTTTAACAAAAAATCACAGAACTCTCATATTTCACTGGTAGTTCTCAAAAACACGTAAATAACCCAGAAGGCTGAAGCAAAAAAAAAAAAAAAATCATCACACCATAAAAGTTTCTCAAGTAAAGTCTTCAATTGTGAACAGTAATATCGTTAAATTCCATAACAGAGCAACAATCATTGTGGCAAACAGTATGCTGATACAAATTTTATTTCAAGATTAGGCATGACTTATAACCACAAAACATAAAATATCAGTTCAGAGTCTGCACATCAACGACAGATAAATTGGTAATTAAACCACAACTTGAACTCTAAACTTAAATCTTAAATACAAAACGTACAATAAATCGAACTAAGCTTACGTAAACACACCTTGTCTGTCATCGTTGCGAAAGAGCGAAAATTCGTCAAGCAAAGACAGAGTTACTTGGTGAAGCTAGAAGATGAAATCTCTTGAATATCAGCAACCAAAAATCGACATGGGATGAAATTGTGATCTCAGATTCAATGAGCAATGAAATCCGGGAATATAAAATTCACAAATCGTGAATTTCAGAAAATTGAGTGATGAATGTTGGAGAAATCGTCAATTCTAAGTTTTTGGGAAAGATGGAGTCCAGAGCTGCGTTTTTTTTCCACCGCCTCCCATGTTTTTTTTTTTTTCTTCTTTAAATCAAAAGATCCAGAGAGACCTCCCCCTTCCCCTGCTATTCCCTCTTTCTTTTCTTTATATATGTAAAAAACATATCTTTTCTGGAAAATTACTAATTCACCCTTAATTAATATATTTGTTTTAAATTTTAAATTCATCCACATAACTTTTGATTCCATTCAATTATATCCTTACTATGTATATAGTTTTCAACCCAGAACTTTCTATTTAATCTATTTATTTAATATTAGAAATCAAAATTTACATATAAAATTTCGGGATGTTATATTTAAAGTGTGTTAGATGGTACAAGTAAGGTATAAATAAGGTATAACTAAGGTATAATCAGTGAACTTAAGCTATAAACAAGGTCTAAATTATAGTTAACCTAAATAACTGTATCAAACTATAAAAACAAAAAAGTATACAAAATGTATATAACAATATTATGCAAAATTCATACAAAAATCACAATGGAAAACATACCAAATAGAATACAATCAGAGTATCAGTAAGGTATAAACAAGGGATAATCAGTGAATTAGAATGTATAATAAGAGAATCAAAATGTGTAATATCCCAAAAAAATTCAATACGTATTAATATTTATAAGCGATATTATAATTTGATGATTTTTGTAGAATAGATTTTCAGCAATAAAATATATATAGTTTTGAGAATATATTTATGGGGTGAAATATTGAGAAAATATAAAAATAGAAAGTTCTGGGGATGAAAATTATATGTATAGTAAGGATGATTATGAAAGAATTAAAAGTTTGAGGTTAAAAATAATATGGACGGTAAAATTGTAATTTTGATAAAAAAATTTAATATAAAAGGAGAAGAAGAGACGAAAGAAAACGGGGAGTCAGTGGAAGGCGTGGAATTCTCCAGAAATGGAGAAAAAAAAAGGGAAATAAGGGAAAATGAAAAAAAAAATGGAAAATCCCACTTCCGACCGTTAGATTTCAATGAAATTACAGGTATGAGTTTAGTATTAAGTGAATTTCATTATGTACGGTTAAGATTTTAGTTTGAGGACTATATGATGGTGTATTTGAAAATGTAATTTTGGAGTAATTTTGTAAATTAATTCTAAATATGAAGTGATATGAGAATAAAATTGGTATATTTGGACACCTAGCACTGCTGTGAATCTAGTGGTGTTCTCCGTCCAAATTATAGGTACTATTCCGGTGATTGGAATATTTTCCAACGCGTTTAGGTTGGTTTAATATTTTTATATTGATCTATGAATTATTTGGATTAATATTAATTCTTGAAGTTTTTGACGATTTTGAGTAGTTTATTTTATATGAATTATTGAAGTATTTGAAGTTAAAGATCAATTATATTATTTGTTGGAAAATTAATTTAAGTGGGATTTATATGTGAAGAAAATATGAAAATTACAAGAAATGCATTTGGAGGAATTTATGATGTTTTGGGTGATTTTTGATAATTTGGTGAATAGTGATATACTGTATTTGTGAATAGTAACCGTACATATGAATAATGACCGTATATGTGAATAGTGACAGGGTAATGTATTATATAGAATACGCTATATGAGAATAATCTTAAGTTATTTTAATATTAGGAGAACTACGTGGCTTTGATTCCCAAACTGGAATTTATTGGGATACGTAGGAAGCTTGATATTAAGTTAATATCAAGTCCAAGCCGAATAAATAGATAAAATTAGATAAATTTTATTAGCAATATGAGGTTACTTGATACCAGAATTGGTGATATGGTGATAAGAAATATGTTAATTGGAGATGTTTGTGACTACTTGTGAGTATAGATCTGCTAAAAACTTATTTATAATTTATGCCGATACATGAATGGTGGGTGATATGTGTTATATGAATTTTTGAAATGGATGTTATATGTGATAATATGAAAGAATATATTGCACTTGGTAAATGGAAAATAATTGTATTTTAATAATTGTGAATTATCTAACACACGGTTCTTATGATACATATATAAATATATATATATACTTGTACATGAATACATGAATTAAATGTTATATGTGGAAAGTCAGTGCACATGATATATGGTAAATGTAGAATTTACATAAGAACATATGTTAATTACTTGGTATGGATTATATGATATATGCAATTGAACATGATTACATGAAACATAATGGGACGTTGTGACATACCTGTCCGGACACTGCAATCACATGGAATATCTATTATATGGACCTATATGGTCACCCACATGGATTATATGATACATGGACCGTAAGGTCAACCACTTGTTATCTGGACCGAAAGGTCAAACACATGCTACATGAGTTGGCCAGCTAAATCATCTGTTATATGTTACATGATCCCGGGGCAGTTGTTTGGCTGGTTATGTCACAACAAATAAAAACAAATGACTCATTCATTTGCATGTGTATGACTGTATGCCGACTTGTGTACATGTGACTGTTTATGATTGTTGAATTTATTGTTGTTTGTATTCTCTATGTAGAAAATCATTAGGCCGGCAATTGTTATTCAAACAGATGAGATAAGGTAATAAGGAGCAAAATTATAGAGTTTTTATCCAAAACATATTGGTTAAATACTTGTATATAGCAAAAATTTAAGGATGTTACAAAATGTATAATCAATGTAAAAGTGTATCAGTAAGTATAACTAAGGTATAAATATTGTATCAAAAGCTGTAACTAAGGTATGATTATAACAATTGTGCGAAAGGTATAACTCAGGAATAACAAGAGTAAAAGGAAACAAAAAAGAAACAGAATTTGAACAATCTTTCACCATTTTTGTATCAGAAACAAAAAGAAATGCACAATCTAAATTATATGCAACAAAAAATGAAAAAATGGAGCATAAGCTGAACAGACACGAACAGAAAACGAAAAATGGAGATCGAAAATACCTAATCATCTTTCAAATGCAGAAACTGAAGATGAAGAAGAAAGTTTCATCGATAACACCAGCAAAACCACGATCAACAATGAAGAACGTGAACAAGAGAATATGAAAAGGCAGAAAAGAAATAAAAAAAGCTAAAAAATAAAGAACTCAAGCGCCAACGTAGAGAAGAATTGGATTTTAAAAAAATGTAAAAGAGTAAATAATAAAAGGTAAGCCACTAAAATAAATCTTGAAATTAGGGTAGTTTTGACAATTTTCCTATATTTAAAGGAAATTGTGGTTGAAGGCAAGTCCAGAATAACATAGACTAGCCCATGTGAATTCAGGGCCTTATTTCAAGATTAAGTATAATGGCCTTCTTATACAAAAGGTACTAATATTTTCAAAAACTACATAATTGACATTTCAAAAAATAAATATTAAAATTTTCTTATAGCAAAATATAAATTACAATAATGGTTTCTCTCTCTCACTGACCAAAAGATCATTCCCCCTGTCTATCATATAATTAAAAACTAATTTTCTCATTCATCTTTATATTCGTTTATTTTTTCATCATTCCATTTTAGAATTTTTTTTTCTTCAAAATGAGATTGTTGTCCATATTTTTTTTTCTTTTTTTGTTAATGTTCAATTATGACACTAATATTACACACAATTTGCATATACTGCGTATATAACTCGACCAGTATAAAACCAGTATAATCATAGAATGATTGCTGTATAAAATCAGTATAATCACAATATGACTGTAGTATAAAACTAATATAACCTTTGTATAAGTTGTCAAATAAAATACATCATACATATAGTATATACACAGTATAAGTAAAGTATAAAATAATAAAAACTAGAATACTAAAGATAAATTAACCAAGAAATGTATAATAAAATTAGAAACTTCAAATATTCATCCATTGTAACAATTATATTGAATGAACAATGATTTTTCAATAATCCATTTTACTACAAATGTTGCACATAATATCCAAAAACGAAGATGAAAAAAAAATATAGATATGAATCTCATTTCAAAGCGAAGAATGATGAAAAAATGAACGGATATAGAAATAAATGAAAAGATAATTTTTTAATTATAGAAGAGGGGAGAGAAAAGCAATTGTTAAGAAAGAGAGAAATTTGTCGGAGAGAGAGTTAGAATAATAAAAATAATAATAATAAAGCATTTTACCAAGTTTAAACTTAGATGTAATTTGTGAAAAGTATGTAATTCATATACCAATTAATAGAAACCGCATCCTATATGACATAGAAAATGTTCATTCGGAGTAAATATTATCAAATCGGGAAAAATTATATACTTAATATTTTAAAAAAATTGACTAAAAGATTAAACTTAAAATCCATAAAGTTTAATGTGCTCTGGATGAGTTTTGCTTTATTTAAACACATTTAAAAATGAGAAATAATTGGACATACATGCATGTAATTTTTCTAAGAAAAACTTATGCCTGGTCATCGTATGCGTATGAAGACAATGAAATAATTGACAAGAAGGAATTATTAATTATTAAACATATATACTCCCATTAATTGGGAAAACCAGAATTGAATGTGTCCATCTCAACAGCCTTGTCCATGGGGTTTTCCACGTTGACTATTTCAACCGACAAGAAAATTATAAATTACTAATTAAGAAGAACTTTTATCATATTTTCACATCTATTTCCAAGCAAAATTCCTTGGGGAGACTGAAACTACCAGCTTGACCAATAATAACTCAATAATATATAGTATATCAAATTTAGGAAGCTAGTGTCAAAAAATAATAATAATTATGGTAACCTCATCCAATTTTAATTTTGAGATGCGATCCGGTCAACTGATTAATGTTTACTGAAGATTCAGGTTTAACTCTCACTAAATACATCTATAGGGAGAAGTGATGAGTTTTAACTGTAACTAAATTCCGAACAAAATTATTTCAATGAAGATACATGTGGTAAAAAAAAAAAAATCAAATGGTTCTTAATATTATGTATTTATCACACCCATAAACTAAATGAACAATTTGGTGTGTCTCTGTTAAGGAACTTTTACATTATTTACTCTATAGTATCAAAATTAAGCCAACTATGTTTGAACATATAAAAATAAGGTACGTATGATATTACTGTGGACTTGATTATTTGATTATTTAATTAACCAATTAATGAATTAAATTATTACATGATAATTAAATAAGTAATTCATAATTAATATTTATCTTTATCGGTTGGATAAAGTGATAGAGTATAATATATGTATTGTATATAATTGCAAATTATAGGCTGTATAAGAGTATACTTGTAATTTTACCCTTGTACAGAAGTCATATTTATTCAATTGAAGTCCTCTCCACACACTAAGGAGAGATTCACAAATCCTAAAATCCATCTTGGTATCAGAGCCTCTCAAGGCCTAACAGCTGAAACACTCACCCTATAGCCGACCAAAAATTTTTCGTCGGAAACAATGGCTTCCACCGGTTCCTCCACCAACTCCACGATCGTTTCATCTATGGCAGAATCAGTCGGTTCCGGCGTTGGAGCAACAGCTACGCCGATTTTCTCCCATCAGTTGCCGCTGAAATTGGATCCCAATAACTATGTTTTATGGAGAACACTGATCATGCCTATGTTATCAGGGTGTGGATTGATAAATCATGTAGATGGTACAGCATCAATTCTAGCCGAGAGACTTGCGAACAACGAGTATAATCCTGCATGTCAGCTTTGGTTTCAGAAAGACCAACTGGTACTGAGTTGGATTCTTAATTCCCTCTCTCCTTCAATACTTTTCCAAATTATTGGTGTTAAGACGGCTCGTGAAGCCTGGATTAAATTAGAAAATACTTATGCGTCGGGGTCAAGGGCACAAGTGAGAGATTTGAAACAACAGTTACATTCATTGGTTAAGTCTAATTCTGAGTCAATTTCAGAATATATGCAACGTGCTAAATTGATAGTAGATCGTTTAGCGGCTTTACAATATATTGTGTCAGAGGAAGATTTAGTGGATACGATTTTGGATGGACTTAGAGGGCCATGTAGGGATGTTTGTCGAATATTTGGATCACGTTCAATCTCATATGATGGTTTATTTGGGTTGTTATTGACGGATGAGCGTCATTTGAAAAAGGAGGAATTGCTGTTGGAAGAGTTGAATGCACTGATAGCCCACTTCACGGCAAGGTAACTAGGTTCAGGTGGTCGAGGTAGAGGCCGTGGACACCACCAGCAAGGACAGCAAGGCTAGTCAGGCCAAGGTTGTCGGCGACAGCAGCAGCCATTTTTCAGACAACATCAGTAACATTTTTTTGGTCAGAATCAGTTCTCTGGTTCAAATTTCACTCGCCAACAGCAGGGACAGCAAATTCAGTTTGCACCGATAGATGTGGGGAATGTAACTTGTCACAATTGCAGAGGTTTGGGCCATTATGCATGCCAATGCCCTTCCCAAAAATTTAACCAACAGAGTCCAAACCCACCAGCTTCAAACCATACCACAATTAAGCCAACCGACGCTACATGGATCATGGATAGCGGAGCTACACACCATCTCACTTCATATTTGGGACAACTTAACCTTATCTCTTAGGCATCGAGTAAGCAACGTACAGTTTCTCAATCCTCTACGGAGGCTGAGTATCGTGCCTTTGCTACTACTACTTCTGAGCTCTCCTGGCTAGGTGTGCTACTTGTTGAGATTAGGTATCCACTGGTGCAAGTGCCAATCCTGTGGTGTGATAATCTGAGTGCCACTTATCTTACGGCGAATCCAATTTTTCACAACCGCACGAAGCATTTAGAACTTGATTTCCACTTCGTTCGAGAACGAGTTGCTTCCAAACAGTTGCAGGTTCGGTATATCTCTATGGATGATCGGGTTGCTGATATTCTTACTAAACCCCTTCCGCGGCATCGTTTTCAAGTGTTAAGAGACAAGTTGGCTATGGTTTCCAACCCAACTCAACTTGCAGGGAAGTGATAGAGTATAATATATGTATTGTATATAATTGCAAATTATAGGCTGTATAGGAGTGTACTTGTAATTTTACCCTTATACAGAAGTCATATTTATTCAATTGAAGTCCTCTCCACACACTAAGGAGAGATTCACAAACCCTAAAATCTATCTTCAAGAACATTATAACTTATAACCTTAACAATAAAATTTAAAGATATAATTTCATAAATATTTTATTGCACATAAAGGTAAACTGTAGAAGAATTCATTCCTGGTTTTATTCTTCAATTGAAAATTATTACAGAAAACAAATTACTAGTTCAAATGAATATATTGGACTGGATTCCATTTATAGTAAAAATGATTATTATATAAAACGTGTTTCGGGTAATTTAGAGGAAATATAATAATAATTCAATAAAGAAACAAAATAAAATATATATTGTAGTATAAATAGCAAAGCGAAAAATTACAGAAATAGAATACTTTGGAACCTTTGAACTGAGAAAGAGAATTGAGTATGTAGTATTGAGGCCTAAACAAACAGTCTCCTTAACACAGATTTCAACCTGGTTAGGAAGAACCATCTCCCAGAATACAACAAAGCTAGCACACATATTGTGTATTAATCTTTTATAAAGTATCGGAAAACAAAAATTACAGTATAAATAGCAAAGCGAAAAATTACAGAAATGGAATACTTTGGAACCTTTGAACCGAGAAAGAGAATTAAGTATGTAGTATTGAGGCCTGAACAAACAGTCTCCTTAACACAGATTTCAACCTGGTTAGGAAGAACCATCTCCCAAATACAACAGAGCTAGTAAATGAATTCTACCACGTGCAAAATACTATCACTAAAAAATCTAAGAGCAGCAACTATGCAAGAAAAACATATTTCAGAATAGCGGAGAATGAAGAGGAATTTGAAATTGTATGTTTTGCAAACTGATGAGAATTAAGAAGGTATAGGCTATAGGAGAGTTATAGGAATTTATTTGGGAGACAAAAAATAATTCTCCTTAATGAGAATTAAATTCTCATTTCTTTGGTGGAAAAAATTAAATGGGCCGAAGTAAAAAGAGGTAGACAGTGAAGGTCCATTTCGTTTCGGCACTTACGTTACTTGCAATGTGCAAGTATTTAATCTGTTAGGGGTTGAATTTGTCATGGAATCATTTAACCCAAAAGCTTAATCAGATATGTAAGGTCCAATAATAGCTTTTATTATTATCTCTGTCACTCCCCCCATGCAAATGCCCCTGGGCTTCAAGCGTGTACAACACAGGCCCACTATGCCATGTGTTGAATTTTAATCAACAAATGGAACTATCAGGATTCGAAGCCTTGACCTCTACGTCTAAGCGGCTTTGATACCATGTCATGGAACCAATTGACCTAAAAGCTTAAACTGATAGGTAAGGCCCAATAATAGCTTTTATTATTATCTCTGTCAAAATTTGCACCCACACATACACAAGAGAGAACCTTTTAATGAATACAACTTAACATAATTAAAATGTGAATTTCAATATAAGCTTTTTAGCACGTGAAATATTGGATTTTCAATCTTATTTTCTCCTCCAAATTCTTCACGACGAGCCTACTTTGAGCATCAATTTCTTATTCATTATTTATATATTTGTACCAGCCTAATGCTCGTGCAATGCACGAGTGGTAACATGTTCTTTATTATTGTTTCTAAAAAAAACATATCTTTATTATTGTTTTAATCATTCCTATTTAATATTATATTTTTGAATAGATAGAAATTACATATATGATAATTTTAAAGTATAATTTAACAATACTCAATATTTAAAGTTTTTTAAACATAAACTATTCATTTATTAGTAGAAACTTTGTAGTAATTTAATATTTTGCAAAACATATATAATATTTTAAATATAAGAAAACATAGTATAGATTGTTGTAGAAATATTATGAGTATCATCCATTTTCTTTAGTCGTAATCTAAAATTTAAAAATATTTGTTAAATTTGAATTCAACCAATTTTATTTTAACTTTTGGTAACTTTATCCCCTCATAATTTGTTTTGTTTTGATTGGGATAAGTAAAATTTTAAACATGTCAAGTTGTCAGCTATAAATTAATATCAACGGTATCCATGTTTTTTAACTATTCCTATTTAACGTTTCATTAGTGTTAATTTGTTTCTTTCTTTAAAAAACTGTTAATTTGTTCCTCCATATTTTAATTCTCTAAGTCCCTCTGTTTTTACAACCCAAACTTGAAAGTTTAATTTTTCTCTATATTACAGCATGACCAATATTGTTGCATTTATAAATTGAATATAATAATGAAATGAAATAAATAAAGAAATAAAAGAAATAAAAATTTTATATTCTATCCACTAACAAATACAATTTGCGTGAATGTGAGTCACTAGAGCCATATTTATCAATTTTATTAAAAAAAATATAACTCAATTGAGAATAATAATAAACTGTCAATAAAACAAACGAAATAGGAAAATGCTAAAATTAACTAAAGTAATAATGATTCCGATATGGCAAACTCTCCTTTCTTTATTGTTGATGTTGTACTTTTTAAATGAGCAATCATCTAGTAAAATAATTTCAACTGGACGAAAAGAAGAAAACTGGTGGCCAAGGACAAAATATAATGAAAAAGAAATTAAATGGAATTAGAGCAGAAACAAAGATAATTGAGACAAAAATTGTGCCGAATTGAGTTAGTGAAGGCTTATTTCTAATCTAATGGCACCTGCAAATTGCAAATAGGGAAGCAACTCACAAAGCCAACATAAATTACAAAAATTTAATTATATACATGAAAAAATGGCCAAAAGGATCACATTAGATGAAGAAAAGAAGGCAAATGTTAAGAATTTTCTTACCAACGCTGCAAAAAGTGAAGAAAAGAAGATGAAAACTATTGAATCAATAGGACGTGAACTACGCAAGGAAGAAAAATATAAGAAACAATTTAATCAAAAAAGGGATTTCCCAAAAACAGAAACTGAAAAAAATTTAAAATTGAGCCTAGGTTTTACCTAATTGAACATCAAGAGTGTAGTATCAGATCATAAGAAGGCTTTTTGAGATGCTACTAAGCAGATTGACAAAGGTAGAATGAAATTGAAAGCCATTACTGCAGATATCGAATCTGAAACAAAGAAGCAAGCTGCAATAAAGAATGAAAATTAAGGAGAGTAAAAATCGTGATATGAGAAATGGGGGAGAAAAATATAAAATGGATTTTGAAAATTGAAGTTTGGTTTTTGAGGGAGAGTGAAAGATGTTTCTTTTGAAAAAGTTTAGTATAATTTATGATCTGTTAACATTAACTAAATAATTGAAATTGAAATTAATTATAATTATTAATTAACTCAAAATTAAGAGAAAATTACATGTAAGCATTCAGTATTCAGATTTAGTATATATAATGATTATATACCGTTAGAAAGATCTTGTTACATAGAATAGGATGTGATAATTCATGTTATTCAAATTGCAATCCATCTATAAAATAATGAACTCCAAAATTGACAAATAATCGAGAACTATTTTACCAATTTTCCAACAATTAAACAGGTAATGAAATTAACATTGAGTTTCATTTGAATTTTTTAAAATCCATGAACATAAAAAGTTTTCAAATGGAGTTGTTACAATTTTGTCCGATCTAAAAGACTCGCACTACACATAATAAAATTTGAATTGATTTATGCACTATTGAGTTTGATTAATTTCTATTCTTTGACATGGTCCACCTTGATCAAATTTAATTAACACCAACCCAGAAAAATACTTGAAGTGCCCTTACATTATTAATATTATGCTCTTGTGATTGGTCCCAGTCAAAGCCTGTTAATTTTGAAGAGAGAATATTCTACTCAAGGTGAGAATGAATTCGTATTGAATTGAATTCGTATCCTCCTTTATTGCTAATTAAGAGTATTTATACACTGACAATTCAACTGTTTTCCTAATTAAAAGGACTAACGACTAGTTGACAGCACCACTGCTTTGAATAGTGGGATAACTTATTGACCACTTCCTCACAACAAACTAAAGTGCAACAGCAATAATTAATTCAAATGGTAATTAATTAATTTTAAAAGAACAGCAGCATATTCCACGTCCAACTCTTATCTTGACCCAAAGGACTGATCACACAAAAATCAGTATATAAAAATTAATATTAAGTCAATGTATATATTATAAAATTAATGTGTATAGTTTATTACTAGTTGGAGTTCATTGATCATCATCATTAGTATATATATATATAGAAAGGTCGTTCTGACCTGCGACTGGCAACAGAGAGAAAGAATATTGCTAATTGCTTATTTTAAAACACTAATTAACTTGTCTTTTATGCATAACATTTAGTTGCAAGCCATCCAAGAGGGGACTTGTATAAATATGTCAAAATCTGGATTCAAGCTAGCTCTAAATTCTTCAATTAGTTTCATATAATCATCAGTGCAGGATGAGAAATTCTAATTATTCTAATTATTATTATTGCATAATAGTTTTTAATTTTCTAGTGGTAACGTCGATGGATGGAGTTGTAGGAAAAAACATGAATTACCAAATAGTGGATGTAGGAGTGGTAATTGAGTCTAGTGAGAAGATAGGGTTGAGCTGCATCAACATGTCCGTTGCAGATTTTTATGAAAACCATTCTGACTTCAAAACCAGGCTCAATCTCCACTTCAGGTACCCCAACCACGATGTTGTTGGAGCTGCTGCTGCAGGTTAATTAATTTTTCCTTATTCTTAATTTTTTCATTTTTATATTAATTAATTATTTCGTTGTTTAGTTCGAGTCATTTTCAGTCTAAATGGAGGAATTTTTTTTTCTAATTAATGTTGTTAATTATTTGAGTTTTGTGTTAATTGTTATTCTTTATATTTTGTTTATTACATATTGAATTGGATTGCTGGTGTCTTTGGGGATCTCATTCTTATTCATTAAAATAATGAAGAAATTTGTTATACATATATAAAATCCTAAATTAAGCACATGAAGAGATATGCATAAATCGTCCAACGAACTAATTAACTATGTGGATTAATGTTTCAAGTAAACAAAAACAAAAAAAAATTCTGGAAAGTTTTCAACATTTGTACAAAAAAATTCATGAAGGATATAACAGTTGAAGGTTAAAAAAAAATATACAATGGAATACTTTTTAGTCATTTCATCCAGTATTCTGCTAAATCAATATTCTTTTATATCTAAAAGATAATAAATTTTAGAATATATAACACATTTTCCCTAATACCACAGTGCTAAAATTAACCATATTTCTAATTCATGGATTGAATTATAACGTTCAAACACCTTATAACCATTGCAGTGCTATATTTTTGAAATTATAGGAATATGAAAAAAAAAAAAAATTAATAATTAAGTAGATGATACGTAAATAGTGTTTACGAGTTGTATCTCAGTTGACAATGTAAGCTGAGTTTGGAGAGAAGATCCAGGTTCGAATCTCACTGAATATAACCACAAGGATGTATGAGCAAGTAGCTTTAATCATAAGAAATTGAATTCCAAAAGTAGTCACCACCGCTAAGAACTAGAGAATAAGTTCTTCATAAATTTTTTAACATGCATGAAAATTATATATATGATATTGTTCTCAATACAAGAAATTATATAAAAAATAAGTTAAAAAAATTTTGCAGTGTTAAATGAAGAAAATAAAGGAAAATATTTTCTTCTGTAAGGGTGTCTTGCAGGTATAACGCAAAATTAGCCATTTAATTGCTTTTGACCGTTAAACATATTGACTACCATAAAATTTGATGAATTTTGGATGAAATAACTTAACAGGTGATTAAAAGAAAACCTAAAAACTCCATAAGTATTTTAATGTGGAATAATTGACTAGAGAACTTCGCATAAATCAAGCAATAATAAATTATTTTAACCATATTTTTCTAATATATGTTTGTTTGTTAGATGTTTGATATAGTTAGGTAAAATGCATCATGTCATGAATTTCGAATTATTCTCATGATTAATTCTTTAACACATTAATACAACTTGTCTAAATTTCTATAATGAGTTCCTATATTTTAATTTGCCATTAGTTAGCTCATATAAATAAAATTATTTTCAGATAACGTAATCCCTAACTAATTTATTATCACGTACCCAAATGTGGGTCGCTAAGATGGGGAAGGAAGCTCAACTAAGTGACCGATCATGTCTTTTGTTAGGGTCAATAGTTTACATATATAGGTATATATAACTCGAGATCTCACTCTAAATAAAAGAAATACGAGATCTCTCTTTTTACACACTAAAATCTGCACCTCTAAAAATTACGATGCAAGTGGGTTGACTATATTTGTTGTGAAATAGTTGTGAACCGTAAATATTGTATTGATTATGATGAATATATATACAAAGAGTACAACCCTAATTAGGGTATCACAAATATATAAGGAGTCCAAGTCCTATTCTAAATAGGATACATACAATGGTGGTATTATAATATATTACACTCCCCCTCAAGTTGAAACGGGAAAGCTGTGAACGGTCAACTTGTCACGCAACCAGAGAAAAAGACTTTTGGAAAGACCTTTAGTAAAAGCATCAGCAACTTGATCAGCCGAACTGATGAAAGATACACGAAGAACTCCTAGGCGAACACAGTCGCGAACAAAATGAAAATCCACCTCAAGGTGCTTGCTACGATTATGATAGACAGGGTTAAGACTCAAGTAGGTAGCACTTAAATTATCACAGAAGAGAGAAGGCACTGGCAGTTTAGTGAAACCAATTTCTCGAAGAAAAGTCTGAAGCCAATGTAATTCAGAAGTGGCAGAGGCAAGTGCACGATACTCTGCTTCAGTAGAGGATCGGGAAACAGCTCATTGCTTCCATGAAGACCAAGAGATAATATTACACCCAAGATCAACGGCAAACCCAGTGGTGGACTTGCGATGATCAAGACAGCTAGCCCAATCAGAATCAGAGAAGCCGTTGAGGGTAACTTGACAGGGACGCAGGAGGAGGCTGTGACTAACTTTACCCCGGAGATACCTCAAAATACGTTTAACTGCGCTCCAGTGTTCACTAGTGGGTGAATGCATATATTGCGAGACCCTATTTACTGTAAATGAAATGTCGGGTCGTGTGAAAGTTAAATATTGAAGGCCACCAACAATGGATCGAAACAGAGTAGAATCCAGAAAGGGTTCACCACCAGTGAGGGTTAATCGTTGGCTAGTGTTGACAGGAGTCGAAATTGGGCTACAAGAATGCATTTGAGCCCGAGCCAGCAAGTCATTCACATACTTGGTCTGATGTAAGAAAAGTCCCTTGGAACACCAATCAGCTTCAATGCCAAGAAAATAATGGAGACGACCCAAATTTTTAACTGCAAATTGGCCTTGAAGAAAACGCACAACCCGATCCATAAGTTGTGGAGAGTCACCCATGAGTAAAATATCATCCACGTAAATAAGACAGAACATCTTTACTGTGGAGCTAGCAAAAAAATATAAGGAGGCATTAGATTTCGAGTCGCAGAAACCAAACCGAAGCAAGGCGGCTATAAGGCACCTATGCCACTGTCGAGGTGCCTGCTTGAGCCGATAAAGAGATTTCTTCAGACGACAAACATGATTAGGAAACTGCTTGCTAGTGAATCCCGGTGGTTGAGTCATGTAGACAATTTCATCCAAGGAACCATGTAAGAAGGCATGAGAAACATCCAATTGAATAACAGACCATTTGAAGGTGACCGCCAATGATAATAATAGTCGAATGGTTGTGGGTTTGACCACAGGACTATATGTGTCATGAAAATCAATTCCAGGGCGTTGATGAAAACCCTTGGCCACTAGGCGAGCCTTGTAACGGTCTACAGTACCATCTGCCTTCTGTTTCACCCGATAAACCCATTTGCAACCAATTACATTTTGACCTCCAGCAGCTGGTACAAGATCCCAAGTTTTATTGTTCATGAGAGCATCGAATTCTTCTTGCATAGCCTTTCACCACTCTGGAATTTTGACAGCTTGGCTGTAATTTGAAGGTTCTATAACTGTAGAAGGAGAGACAGCAGCTAAAAGATCGAGAATTTTACGGGGCTATACCACCCATTTACTACGAGTAACCAAAGGACCCAGCGGTACATCTGAAGTTGGCGGGGCAGCAGTAGAATAATTCTGAAAATCAACAATCAGAGGTAAGCCAGGGGAAGACTCAGGCACAGCAGGAGAATCACGTGCTACAGAGGTAGATGACTCGGTCTGGAGGGTTGGTTCGGTGTGGTGTGCAAGGCTGGGTGATATGACGGGTTCAGATTGGGTGGAGGTTGCGGGTTCTGGTGGGGACGTGAAATCGGGTTCAGCACTATTGGAGGAGGACGTAAAGGCTAACGGGTTGGGTTGTCCGGTTTCGGGTTGGTTAGGTGAGATAAGGGGCTGAGTTGGTGTCGGTTTTGGTAAGGGAAGATAGGGTAAAGTACCAGGTATAGGGGATTGAGATGTTGATACTGACGTCACTGAAGAGTTCCGAACATCAGAAAATGGAAAAACCTATTCATCAAAAAGCACATGGCGTGAGAGATAAATTTTGCCAGTACAATAATCAAGACATTTATAGCCCTTATGAAGCTTACTATAGCCCAAAAAAATGCAAGGAAGAGAGTGAGGTTCTAATTTGTGCTTGGTATAGGGACGCAGCCAAGGGTAACATAAACAACCAAAAACTTTCAAGGATGTGTAATCAGGAACTTCACCAAATAATTTATGAAAGGGATTATCATATGAGATGGTAGGTGTAGGTAACCTATTGATGTTGTAAACAGCACAATCAAATGCAGCAGTCTAATAACAAATAGGCATATGTGAATGGTGAAGTAAAGAAAGACCCATTTCAACAACATGTCGGTGTTTTCTCTCAGCCCTACCATTTTGTTCTGGTGTATAAGGACAAGACACATGATGAGAAATCCCATTTTCACGAAGGTATGGTATTAATTTCTGAAATTCTCCCCCTCCATCAGTTTGGAAAATTTTAATGGGTTTGTTAAAAAAATTTTCTACAAGAGTGCGAAATTGGAGAAAAATATTATACACTTCTGATTTGGTTTTCATGAAATATAGCCATGTGTATTTGGAGTAATGATCAAAGAACATAACAAAATAAGAATATCCATCAAAAGATTTTACAGGAGCAGGTCCCCATACATCAGCACAAATTAGTTCAAGAGGAGCAGAAGAAATCGAAGTAGAAATAGAAAAGGGCATTTTACGACTTTTGCTTAAAGCACAAGCATTGCATAAAGAAGCATGAGAAGAAGCAAATTGAATTTTATTGGAATTTAAAGTGCGTTTAACAGTTGACAAAGAAGGGTGCCCCAAGCGGGCATGCCAAACATCTAGACTAGCAAAATTAGCACTAACAGACGAATTAAAGCTGGAATTTAAGCACAGAGTGTAAAGCCCTTCATCATTCCGGCCGCGAAACAAAGTTGCCCTCGACTCCAGATCCTATAAGAAAATGATCAACAAAGAATTCAACAGAAACAGGATTAGAATTCGTTAGTGCAAAAACTGACAATAAATTTCGATTAGCAGAAGGAACATGAAGAATATTTCGAAATTTAAGAGATAAATTGCCAATGGAAAAATTATTGGAACCAACATGAGAGATAGGAATGAATTTACCATTTCCAATTTGAACATCCTCAGGTCCATTGTACTCGGAATGAAGGGCGAGGTTATCCATATCGGATGTCAGGTGATGAGTGGCCCCGGTATCAACAACCCATTGTTGGCGATGAGGATGAGTATAGCAACGTTGGAAGAGGGTGAGCTGGGTTTGCAGGTTCTGTTTCGTCTAGGGGAGGGACAAACATCAGCTTTGTGACCTAGACCTCTACAATTGTAGCACATGGTATCCTCCGTGGTAGGTGCTGGGGAAAACGCAGGAGAAGAACCCCGAGATGACTGAGTAAACGATCCATTATGAGGCTGTTGTCCGGATCTGCCTCCACCACATCCTCGGCCAGAATTCCGACCTCCACCACGTCCTCGGTTGGGAGCCGAGCCTCGACCAGCGTATTGAGCAGTGGGGGGGATCCCCGATATAGTACCATTAAATTTAATTTGTCTTTCTTCAGTGAGAAGTAAACCAACAAGGTTAGAGAAAGTGATGGGTTCAGTTTTGGTGGCCATTGTGCGCATAAATATGTCATAGGGTTCACCCAAACCCATTATAATTACATCAACCAAATCATCTTCAGGCAATTGAAAACCTAATGTCCCTAATTGATCACTTATATTTTTTGCAGACTGAACATAAGTTGTGTAGAGTCATTACCCCGTCGAAGATGCGCCAATTGATGGCGAAGATTTCTGATTTGAGGCCTAGCCCCAACCGTATATGCTGCCAGTAGGCGTTCCCAAGCTTCCTTTGCAGTTGCTGAGCCAACAACCTGCGGTAATAGAGTTTCAGAAATAGAACTCAACAGCCAAGCTAAAACTTGTTGATCCCGGCGTTCCCAAGCAATGTATTCAGGCGTCTCCTCGCCTGTTTCGTTGTATTGGGTTGGTGGTTTAATTCTACCATCAACATATCCCATTAATCCATAGCCTTTGAGCATAGGAGTGACAATACTTTTCCAAATCAGGAAGTTAGTGGCGGAGAGATGATTGTTAGGGTGAATAGGGGCTGGAACGGTGGAGGAGAAGAGCGGGGCATTGGATGTAAAATCAGCAACATTAGGTGGCAGTGAAGACAGGTTGGAGGAGCTACTCGAAACCGTCGAGCTATTCAAGAAACCGTTGGTGGCCATGATTCGGTAAAGAGATGTTTTGGAAAAAAAAAGAACTCTAAAGGGCAGTGAAGAGATTGGAGGAAACCCTAGGGCTCTGATACCATGAAATAGTTGTGAACCGTAAATATTGTATTGATTATGATGAATATATCTACAAAGAGTATAACCCTAATTAGGGTATCACAAATACATAAGGAGTCCAAGTCCTATTCTAAATAGGATACATACAATGGTGGTATTATAATATAATTACAATTCCCTTACATGTTGAACTTATGCTATGAGCTAGAATACTCCAAATATAAGTAAAATCTCCAATGATAATAGATCTAATATGCTCTGCAATAAAAGGACTAAATATTGATGGTTTCTGATTCACTTTACTATAGTTTGTGCTAATTAATTAAATTATTGTGTTAAACGATTGCAATTACGAAGACGGACTTGTGTTATTAATATGTTAAAACCTATAGACTAATAAATTATTTAGCCTTATTTTTACTTTGTAAATACATTTTCTTTATGCCTAAGAGTTGAATCTACAATACCATCATAATCGTATACAGTAGTACAAGTTATCAACCTTTTTTTTTTTTAACTCTTTTCAATTAATTTAGAAAAAAAATGAATCAACTGGGAATTTTGATTTGGTTAATCTGTTGTGGTTTGAAAACACAGCTCTGGACTTGATAAAAAATATTGAAGCGAAAGCAATCATAGGGCCATCAACATCAATGCAAGCCAACTTTGTTATTAATCTAGGCCAGAAAGCTCAGGTTCCCATCATATCATATTCTGCATCAAATCCTTCTCTTGTTTCTACCAGGAATCCTTACTTCTTTCGAGCCACCCGAAGTGACTCTGCTCAAGTGTATGCCATTAGTGCCATAATCGAATGGTTTGGATGGAAAGAAGCAGTGCCTATCTATGTCGAAAACGAGTATGGGGTTGGAATCATACCTTATTTAATTGATGCCTTGCAAGCAGTCGGTGCCCGTGTTCCCTGCAGGAGCCTGATTTCACCATTAGCTACTGATGATGAAATTCTTGAAGAGCTTGGCAAATTAAAGACAATAGAGACGAGAGTTTTTATTGTACATATGGATCCTTCTCTTGGCTCCAGGCTTTTCATCATGGCTACAGAAATCGGTATGATGACTGAAGGTTATGTTTGGATCATAACGGATGGAATGACGCATTTTGTGAGTTCATTGGATTCGGTTGTGCTTGATTCGATGCAAGGAGTATTGGGGGTTAAACCTTACATTCCAAGAACCAAGAGGATGAAGAAATTTCAAGCTGAATGGAAACAAAAATTTCGTCATACTGACATGGTTAATGCTAAGCTAACTACTTACGGACTATGGGCTTATGATGCAATTGTTGCATTAGCAATGGCTTTTGAGAAGGCAGCTGAGATTAGTACAAACTTTGGCTTCAACGAGCCAAATGCTTCTGCCAACATTATTTCAACTGATCTTGAAACATTTGGTGTGTCTCAAATCGGTCCATTCGTTCATCAAACGTTATCAAATACAAGATTCAAAGGACTTGCAGGAGATTTTAGTTTCATCAACAGACAATTGCAGTCATCATCAGGAGTCGAGATAGTTAATTTGAACGCTCAGGGAGGAAGGCGGATAGGATTTTGGGCCCCAAAAACGGGACTTGTCAAAAGATTTAGTTCATCTGCTTCTAATAATGGTCTTTCACCTATTATATGGCCAGGGGATACAGTTTCAATTCCAAAAGGTTGGTCAATTCCAACCAACGGGAAGAAATTAAGAATCCTAGGGCCTGTAAAGGAAGGGTTCACCCAATTTGTGAATGTGACAAGAGATCCTAATACAAACACCACAACAATTCAAGGATATTGCATTGATCTTTTTGATGCTGCAGTTCAGCAACTGCCTTACGCTTTGACTTATGAGTATATACCCTTCGCGAACTCTGATGGCAAGATTGCTGGAAGTTACAACGATATGATCGAACAAGTTCACCTTAAGGTAATTTCTTTTGAATTAATTTCCCATACCAATTCTACATGCAAATATATAATAAAAATGAATTCTAATACACATTTGCTGGCCCAGAACTATGATGCTGCTGTGGGAGACATATCAATTGTGGCTAATAGATCCTTGCATGTTGACTTCACCTTGCCGTATATGGAATCTAGTCGTGTAACAATGATAGTGCCAATTACAAATGTTGATAGCATGAAAGCTTGGATGTTTTTGAAGCCATTAACATGGGACCTTTGGTTAACAAGTTTGTGTTTCTTCTTTTTCATTGGATTTGTAGTCTGGGTTCTCGAACACAGAATCAACGAAGATTTTCAAGGATCGCCTGCACAACAAGTTGGGACTAGCTTCTGGTTTTCCTTCTCAACCATGGTTTTTGCTCATAGTAATAACTCATTACTCCCTCTCTCTCTTTTATTTATATATGTTGCACGAGCACGGACACTGATATTGATATGGATATGGACATGGGAAACGTTAATTATTTCTAAAAAATATAGGACACAGTATGTGAGACATACATGTAAATAACAAAAATATATGGGTGTATTTTTAAGTATTAAATATAGTAGTCAAATATAAATATAGAAAAGCAACAATAATTACATAGAAAATTTCTAGGTATCAAGTAATCAAAACAGTTCACAAGTTCCATTTTATGACTGCTACTCTGCATCAGAGACTTATCATTCTATATTATTGTTTATGTCTTCATTAAAAAAAAAAAAAATACGTACTCTAGTTATAGTTCATCAGATGGAAAGAAGGTTAGAAATATGCTAAATGTGCAATTTGGAATAGGAACAAGATTCAAGAGATTCCTAAATAATTTTAGTTTTGCAGAGAAAACCATGAGACACGTCTTATGAACATGTGTGTCCAATTTTTTTCCCCAAGACTTTTCTAGCTAAGTATCAGATAAGTGTGTAGGTGTCCGTGCAATTGATTGCTGTCATATATAATTTCTTAACCATTTACATTAAACACTTAACAGGGGAGAAAGTGGTAAGCAACTTGTCCAGAACTGTGGTGATCATATGGTGTTTCGTTGGGCTAATTCTTACTCAAAGTTATACTGCTAGTTTATCCAGCTTTCTAACAATTGAAAAGCTCAAGCCTACTGCAACCTCCATTGATGAGCTGATTAAAAAGGGAGACAATATAGGCTACCAAAAGGGTTCATTTGTGTTGGGAACATTGAGAAGCTTGGGCTTCGATGAATCCAAGCTCATCCCTTATAAATCTGCGGAAGAATGTGATGAGCTTCTTTCTAAAGGAAGTAGGAATGGAGGCATTGCTGCAGCTTTTGAAGGACCAGCTTCAATACACCTTATCCTTGCACAAAATTGCTCTAAATACACCCTTGTTGAACCCACATTGAACTCACGGTCTTCAAGATGGAAAAACAAATCAAACATTGAAGAATTCATTACCAGTGGTCTTGGATTTGTGAGTTGCTTCTTTTCTTTGCCTCTAAATTATTGAATAAAATGCTTGCCGATCAATTTTGGCTATTATTTCACTGTATATGGTCACCAAACTTCAATTTTTGTTATAAAAAACTAAGGTCATGGTTATGAATCTATGCCAAGGACATCACTTTGACCATATTGGTCAAGTCACGTTAGATTATGAATCATGTCATATCAGTTTTTTTTTGGCTCCACATTAGTCAAAAATTCATAATAGTAATTCTAATGGGACAATATTCAAAGTTTACAGTTATTTTTATAACACAAAGTGAAGTTTAGTGAGCTATAGTGGAAACAATAACCAAAGCTAAGTGACCATCAGTCAAAATTATGTGCCTATATTGATAGTTTTCATATGTTGGTTTCATAAATTTTGCTACCAAAAAACTCATATAGCAACAATATTCAAAAGTTGTTGCCATATTGTATATCAATGACAACAAAAATTTTTATCAAATTTAGTTGTTAAATACATATAATCATAGCTTTATAGCAGCAACTTTTTTACCACTGTAAAAAAAAAAAAAAAAAAAAAAAAAAAAAAAAAAAAAAACCCAAACACCTTTAATTAATTAATTAATTAATTCCATGCTTCAAACGCCAATAAAAACAAAGCAGCATCCCTCCAAACTGTTCAAAGTAACTTTTCTATTATTTTATTTTATTCTTCAAAATACTCAAATGTATTTTTCCAATAAAAACTTTTAATCGATACTTAATTAAGAATAATTTGATACCCTCCATTCTATAAATACTTCCAATTTTCCCAATGCATAAAAAACTTAAATTGATTCCTAATACTCTAGTATCCTACCCGAATATAAAGATTTTGTCCCTAATTAATAAGTCATGTCAAATGTGATTATCTCTATCTAAAAGGTAAAATTCTCATATCACATTTATACGAAACAGATCGTATATTAGTAAGGATATATTTGTAATTTAATTAATTGTTAATTTGATGTATCAAATCAAAAGAATATAGACTTAATCGATAAATAACGAAACATACTTAATTTCCTCTTCACATAAATGATAGTACAATTCTATCATTCCAAATCATCAAATACGTAACTAGTTTCAATGAATAAAGCTTTCTTTTTGGTAAATGGTTCTTTTATTGTAGAACCTCATTTCTTAACATGAAGATTTGCATGTGTAAAATATGACTCTCGATATATATTTATAATATTTTCATTGCTTATTATCCATAAAGATTAAAACAACTTGTTAGTTTGGATTTCAAATTTTATACATATTGTGAGAGTTTGGATATCTAATCCTTCCCTTTTTTATTTTTTAAGGTGCATTTTAGAGTTTAATGAATTAATTTTAATTCAAAAATTATAAAATAAAAATCCAAGTTCTCAAGATTAATTTTTTTCGGTGTTTTCCTTTTAAAGTATTTTGTGAAATATTAAGAGAGAGTTAATATTTATATGCATATAGTTCAAAATTGATTAAAAAAATATATATTAGTTTGTGGGTAAATAGCTTTTTACGGAAGAGGAATGCTTTTAAGGAAAATCGAATATGTGTTGGTCAATTACTATCATGCGTGGATTAAATAATAATTTTGGCAGCATAAATTTTTGCTGCCAAATCCCGTATTTATTTTGTAGTGATCGGTAGTTTTCTTATGTTTTGTTGTTAGGTTTTTCCCAAAACATCTCCTCTAGCACCTGATATATCCAGGGCAATTTTGAACATAACACAAGGAGATAAAATCAAGGAAATAGAGGGCAAATGGTTTGGAACAAAGGATACATGTCCTGATAAAAGCAACTCAGATGAGTCAAATAAGCTTGGTCTCAATAGTTTTTGGGGCCTGTTCTTGATTGCTGGAATTGCTTCGTTTTTGGCCTTAACAATATACTTTGGCATGTTTGTTTACAAACACAAGGGAGTCTTGGTGTCGTCTGATTCTGTTGTTTCGTTCCTAAGTAGAATTGTTGATTTGCTCAAGATATACAATCGAAACGATCACATATCACATAATCTGGACAGAAATGTACTGAATGATGAAGCAGTTCCATCTACCTATTCAATGGAGACTGAATTCATTTGTGAACAAGGAACATATTCTGCACAGTTCGTTGGTTCAAATTCAGAAGGATCAATGGAATCTATGTATATTGAGTTTGCTGACCCAGATGATGAAACGCCCATAACTACTGAAATAACTTGGTTTTGTAGCTGACTAGATAATTTGATTTCTAATCTAGCATTGTACAATATGGAAATTATCATCATTTGATATGGTTTCTAAATATGAAATTATTAATACTTTATTGATAGAATCTGAATTATCTACGGAGAATTCCCACTTTGCACAATTTTCTCTGTAACTTCTTAAGCACAGGGTCTCCTTTTCATCCAAAAAAGTATGTCTACTTTTTCTACCCAGAAATTACAGTAGAAAAGTGATTCCAAAAAAATAAAAAAAATATTACATAAGCAAAAACCGAGGAAATCAATATTAGAAGTTCAAGTTATTTAAAAAAAAAAAAAAAGAAGGAAAATTCAGTTTTAACCGCTACTTTGACTTACAAATACATATAAAGACAATAAGTCAATACAGGGGCTGTAACGCCCCAGATATAAGTTGACTTAGTTATGTTGTGATGTGTGCATATGAGTGAGCATTATTGCATTTAACCGATGTTTTGTATGCTTATAACAATTAGTAGGCTTTGGCCTAATGGTAGAGAGATGTGTTTAATAACTAGAGGTCTAGAGTTCGAACCCAACTTAGCTTAATTTGGTTATTTTTTTTAGGATTTATATTTTTGTTTGGGAGACATAAAATCCGAAATTTATTATTGCATATATCCCTTTTTATTTAGTTTGACCAATTCAAATCAGAAACTACCAACTTAGTGGAGCAAATCTCGCCCACTTACCTTTCCTCCATCAAATCAACTTCTATTTCCTATTTAACACTACAAATTTCAGAATTCCTCTAACCCTAGCCGAAATTTGTTCTTTCTCTTCCTCTCTCTTTCACTTAAACCAGCCTTGCATCATTCTTGTGAATTCCGAAATTCCATTGTCTCAGTTGAGGAAATCATTCATCTTTCTGAAGGTAAGGAATCCCAATCGGTTTTATTCCATCTTTTAACTCCTTAGAAACTTGCTAAGAACTTTGTTCTTTTCTGTAATTTTCTGAAGTTTCTTCTCTTTGGGAATCATCGGATTAAGTTCGTGACCTAAATCGAGGAGCACCCTCTCCTAATTTCTGTTTTTATTCTAGTGACCGATCTCACTGCAATCGAGGTAACAACTAAACCCTAAATGTCGGTTCGAAATTTATATAGGATGTATGGTAGATGAATTTGATCCTAGGTTGTATTATTACTGAAATTATTGCATATAATCCGAAATTTATTATTGCATATATCCCTTTTTATTTAGTTTGACCAATTCAAATCAGAAACTACCAACTTAGTGGAGCAAATCTCGCCCACTTACCTTTCCTCCATCAAATCAACTTCTATTTCCTATTTAACACTACAAATTTCAGAATTCCTCTAACCCTAGCCGAAATTTGTTCTTTCTCTTCCTCTCTCTTTCACTTAAACCAGCCTTGCATCATTCTTGTGAATTCCGAAATTCCATTGTCTCAGTTGAGGAAATCATTCATCTTTCTGAAGGTAAGGAATCCCAATCGGTTTTATTCCATCTTTTAACTCCTTAGAAACTTGCTAAGAACTTTGTTCTTTTCTGTAATTTTCTGAAGTTTCTTCTCTTTGGGAATCATCGGATTAAGTTCGTGACCTAAATCGAGGAGCACCCTCTCCTAATTTCTGTTTTTATTCTAGTGACCGATCTCACTGCAATCGAGGTAACAACTAAACCCTAAATGTCGGTTCGAAATTTATATAGGATGTATGGTAGATGAATTTGATCCTAGGTTGTATTATTACTGAAATTATTGTTGAGACATGAATGTATATGATATTGGTGTAAGAAATTGCTTTTAGGTTAAAAGATTGGTAGAAATATGAAAATACATGTGATTGAGTCGAAATTGGTAAGCTGCTGTATTTTCAGAACTGACTGTTTATGGTAATTATGGCATAACTTCCGTTATATAACTCCGATTGGCATAATTCAACTTTCTGTGTTTTCCTGAGATATAGGTGTACAAGGTTGTTTTACATTATTTTGGAAAATTCCGTGAGTAAAGTGCTCATATTCCCTATTGAAACTGCCTTATGTGCATTGTGCCGATTTTTCTTGAACTGCTGAATTTCAGATTGTACAGGTTGTGATAATTTTAGCTTTATTTTCGTTATATAACTCCGATTGGCATGATTCAACTTTCTGTGTTTTCCTGAGACATAAATGTACAAGGTTGTTTTATACTATTTTGGCAAATTCTGTGAGTAAAGTGCTCGTATTCCCTGTTGAAACTGCCTTATGTGCACTGTGCCGATTTCCTGGAACTGCTGAATTTCAGTTTGTACAGTTTGTGTTGATTATGGCTTTATTTTCTCTCTGTAGCTCCGTTTGCCATGAAACAAAATTCTATGTATTCCTGAAATTCTGATGTTCAATGTTGCTTTATATTATTTTTGCTAAATCAGTGAGTAACACATCTGTTTTGTCTGTTGAAGTCAGACTATGTGCAGTGATCTGAAGTGAATTTACAGATTGCATGTTTTTAGTGTTTCCTTAATATCTTTTGCTATAGGAATCCGAATTGCATGATTTAAGTTGGCGTGTGTTCCTAAGATGTAAGGCTAAATTTACCTTTGTATTGCCATGCTGAATTCTGAGTCTAACCTACTGGAATATTATATGCAAGTTGAGGCATGAACTATGAATTCTGAAATTTTCACCTTAGGCCTTGAACTGATTTTTTTAATGTGTGCAAAGCATAATTTGATTCTAGGAATTTATGCTAGAACTCTTGACATGAAATCTAATAATTACATATATGGTTTGGTAAATTTAATACATGTTGGAATTATGAAATCGAGTTTGGGGTAAGTCCTATTTTTTTTATGGCACCATGTGTTTATTGATGTATCAGATTATGTTTTGGGGTAAGTCCTATTTTAATGGCACCTTATGGTTATTGAATTGGTTGGGATAAGTCCTATGTTAAAGGCACCTTTTGAATATCGATATAATTATGATAATTAAATTGGTGTTTGTAGTGGCATATACTCTGGTGTCTTGGTTAGTTTGGCTAAGTGTTTTCCATGTTTGATTGGTTGACACTAGGACAGCGCCCTTTGTTTCGAGGTAAGTCCCTTCGTTGGCACTCAGAGAGGTAAATCCCTTCGTGGTACTCTAATTTATTTTATTTTTGAGGTAAGTCCCTTCGTTGGCACTCTGTGAGGTAAGTCCCTTCGTTGGCACTCTGAGGTAAATCCCTTCGTGGTACTCTTTTCTTATTGATAAGGGGGTAAGTCCCGTTGTGGTTCCCCGAAGCGTCTGAGCCGAACTCTCTAAGGACATAGGTGTATAGGTCAATACAAATGATTTATACGCGTATACCACAAAATTAATAAAGGTTAAGGTATAATTGAGTTGATGTCAAGTTTGTGATGAAGTACTTTGATTTGGGATGTTGGTATGTATTTGTATGTACATGACTTATCTTGGAAATCTGAATTTTGATGATATTGATTATCCACTTGGAATGTTTTGTACTATTATTTGAAATAGATAATTATGTGATATGCTGAACTTGAACTTTATATGTTGTATGTGATGCAGCTAACAAATAAGGGTAAGATCCCTGATACATGATTGTTACTATGAGAATTATGCATGCTTGTATAAATTGATAAATTTGCTTTCTATTAATCATGATGAAGTATACTTAAGTAATGTAATATGAAATTTATGATCTGTCATCTTCCTATGTGAACTTTGAATTGATGTTTGGGATTTATTAGTTACTCGTCACTAAGTGGCGCTGTTGATATTTTCAGATTATGCCGGTGATGATTGAATGATGCCTGACGCCTGTCCTTGGGATTGTGTGGAGGGATTGCTTTGAGTAGATATTAAATAGTTGTTATAAACATTTTAGAATTGAGATTTTCAGATTTTCTAAACTTTTAGGTTTTTGTCATTGAAGTATTATTCGTATTGAATTATTATTTATCACTTAGAATTAAATTTTGGAGTACGTATTTTATGAACACGTGTAGTATTAATCAGAGGCATAATTGGAAGTTTCTTTTATAATGATGTCCTAGACTTTATGTAATGTTTTTCCGCCATTGCATGCTAAGAAAGTTAGGGATGTCACAGTTGGTATCAGAGCCCGCGTTGGTTCCGAGGCTTTGGTAGCATAAGTCACTTGGAACCAAAACTCAGAATCCTAGGATAGAGATTTTTGAACGTAGAAGTGAGATGCATGGGTAGGTAGAATGGGTTTATCTGCTTTGAATTGTTTGTTTTCTATTACTTGCTATATGTATAACATGATTAGATCCAACCTAGAACCAAAATTTTAGAATGCCTCCGCGTAGAGATTCCGTTCGCGATGACTCTCCTCAGCGACGTATGCGGCTGTTGGAAGATGCCGTGCTCGCTATGGCTTAAAGAAATCCAAATAACCAAACTGTCTTCGATCGCATTGCTCGTCATCGACCCCCAACTTATGAAGGATCTTCCGACCCGGTGGTGCTAAGGAACTAGGAAGGGAGAATGGTTTCCTATTCAAGTATTAAATTGAAACCGGGAGTGAAGATGGTCTCGGCCATGAAGTTGAAGAAAATGGCGATGAAGGGTGAGGAAGTATTCCTGTGTCGGGTGAAGGATACCTCGGTGGAAGTGAGGCTTGAGGACATTCCAGTTGTCCGTGAGTATGCGGATGTGTTCCCTGATGAAACTACCTGGGATTCCGCCAGAAAGAGATGTGGAGTTCGCCATCGACTTGATCCCGGGGTCTGCACCAATTTCTAAAGCCCCGTACCGTATGGCCCCTTCGGAAATGCAAGAGTTGAAGATGCAGTTGCAAGAACTTGTTGATAAGGGTTTCATTCGGCCCAGTGTGTCGCCTTGGGGTGCTCCAGTGCTCTTTGTTAAAAAGAAAGATGGGAGCATGCGGTTGTGCATTGATTACCGCGAGTTGAATAAGGTGACCATCAAAAATAAATACCCATTACCTACTTTTTTCCAAAATATGGTTGTTCCTTCATCCTACCATTTTTCTCATTGTTGTTCTTCACCAGAGCTGCATTTCTTTTTCTTCTGCACTTTTCTTGTCTTACGTCCGAATTCACTTGCAAAAGAATAATGATTCTTCTACCGCCACGTCCCGCCATTATTTTTAAGTTCCTATAGTTTCTTTTTTTTCTTTCTCACTTTCTGTATTATTTTGTAAATTTCTTTTGGATTCCAATTTGTTGAACACTTTTTCTTAATTTTCAATTTCTTCTTTAACGAAATTTTTTAATAATATTACTCAAAATTTAAGGTTTAAAATTCAAGGCTAAGGGTTTAGTTTTAGAGAGTAGAATTTAATAGTCTAGAATGTAGTTCGAATTGAGGGGTCTCAGTGTTTAGAATTTAAAATTTTAGGGTTTAGAATTTAAGATTTTAACATTTAGGGTTTAGAAGTCAAAGGTTTAGCATTTAGGATTTTAAAATTAACAGTTTTAGCATTTAGGGTTCAGAATCTAAGATTTAGAATTAAAGGTTTTAGCATTCAGGGTTTTAATATTTAGGTTTAGAATTTGGGAGTTTAGCATATAGGGTTCAGAATCTAGGATTTTAGCATCTAGGGTTCAGAATTTAGAGGTTTAGCATTTAAGATTCAAAATTTATTTAACTTTTAGGGTTTAACATGTAGGGGTTACCATTTTGAAGTTTAAGGTTCAATATTTAATATTTAAAGTTTATGACAGTTTATAATTTATGGTTAATATTTAGGTTCTAAGATTTAACGTTTAACATTTAGGGTTAATATTTAGAGTATAGAGTTTCAAATTTAATATGTAGTAATATTAATATTTAGAGTTTAGCGTTAAGAACAGCGTGAAAAGGGTAATTAATTAGACAAAAATAAAATTCAAATAGAATAGGGCAAGTAAGAAAGCAAAAGTTGCAAAATAGGTGGAGTTAGTTAAAAGAAAATAAATCAAAGTAATTAGTATCAAATAGAAAATGAAATCAACGGTGGATTCATTGCCACATAGCGGTAGACAAATTAGGCGGTATAGGATGAAACTGAAATAATGTGAAACGATAAAGGTGAAATCATACCAGTGGAAACATTAAAAATATGGAATCCTAATCCGAAAGATATAGTTGTATTTCCCCAAATGCCTTTGGGTCTTAACCTAGTAATTAATTAATCAGTGTTATAAGAAATTTTACGGTACTTTAAGAATACATATCCTCTTAACTATAAGATGTGGTTTGTATTTCTTTTGTTATACCCTAAAAGGATATATATAAACCTTTTTGCTAATGCATTTTAAAAAAGTATTCTGGTCTTGCAATCGAATTACTGAAGGAATTACCAATAATATATTGATCAACTGTGAATAGTTGATCAAATTAACCAACGCATTAAGCACATCCATTAATATCCATAAAAATGACAAACAGTCCAACTGAAAAAAAGAAAAAAGAAAAAAAGCAAATGGAGAATATATAGTTTGATTCTCCTTATTGAAGCATGGATTGATTTTATAAGAGGAAACAGCAGACTAAGCAGAGCCATCAACACAGAGCCATTGACCAACAAAGATCTTGTTACAGTTGAGATTAGGATTGATTGAATCAAAGAATTCAGTTGTCAAGTTGAACGTTTGTGTCACTGAAAAGCAAGTATCTCCTTTTGCAGCTCCATACACTGCGTCACATTCTGGTGCCGTGGCCTTTGTCCCTATCAATCCAATATTACACAAAACTTTTCAATACGTATATAAATCTTTAACTTAAATTAATAATCAGCCCCACTTTCATCCCAAAACGCAATACCATAGTCAAGAAAGAATTTCTAGCACTACTAAAAGAGACACGTGCCTTAACGAAACTACAAGTGTCACTAACTGGGAATAATACAAATTTTGCTACAAAAAGTATAAAACTATACAAACTCAACTTAGACTATAAAATCTTATCTTATAGTATATCGTTTTCTTTACTTCGCTCGAGACTCAAAAGCTTAATTAATTATATTAAGTAAAGAAGGAATGAAATGTAGAAAACTTACTGCCAAGAAATGATCTGCTGCTTTCAACAGTGGAGACAATGAGGAGGAAAGAGAGCATCACAATCAAGTAGAACAACATTGCTGATTTGGCACCAGAATTTCCCATTTCTTCTTTTTTATTACTATTATTATCTTTAAGCTTGTTGCTCTCTCTTGCTTCCTGAAGATTAATTTTATTTACTTGCTCTACTTATAGAGCAGAAGCTCTAAGAACAGACAAACTAATTAAAGATTTTGAATGTAAGTTCATGAATTTCAAGACAAGAGGCCATGGCCGGCTCCTATCTGCAGCTGCGGATTTTTCAATAAACATCTGAGCTTGTCGTATTGCACTAGTATCTGCTACTCACTAATATAATATTATTTTTCTGTTAACCATCTAGTGGCATTTACATAGTTTATACTATTACAAAAATACTACAAAATCCTTAATGTTGTTCTTCTATAATGACACAACACAAATTGCATAACTATTGTTTTGCCACAAAAAGAAAAGGAAAAACCAAAAATGTTAAATGGTACAATGAAGTGTCTAGATATTTTACATTAATATTCATATATATCTCGTGAATTAGTTTCTTTCCCTGTACAATTAATATTATAGTCTCTCTTGTATTTTGCTATGTTTAATTACAAATGTTTTAGAATATACTCGAAGCACAATACTCCTTTAGATATAAATTTTTTTTTTACCCTTTTTATGATCCGGATATTTCTTTAACTTTTAACAAGGCAGTCCCACAAAGGGGGATGCTTACTGGTTTACGGCTTGCTAGGAAAAAAGATGAGAAGTTTCTTATAGTCGAGTCTGGTTGTGCTGAAGTTGTTAACTTTCTCACTGCCATCGCTCTCATAATCTACTCATTTCACTCAAAAACTTGATTCATGGTGCAAAACAGGTGCGCCGATTTCTTGGCAAGGCCACTCGGGTGTGGTGGGGCTTCTACTCTTCTTCAACCATGTCCGAATCTGCCAAGGATTATACTAGAAGATCTCTTCCGAGTCTCTTTCCCCGTGATGATGTCTAGATAGTTTTTGTTTTTCTCTTTGTTGTGTTTGTTCATGCTTCCTTGTTACTGCCTTGCCTGACGAAAGAAAAGCTACTAGTAGAAAGAATGAAAATTTTTGGTCAAATCCAAATAGTACAAATTAATTGCAAGTGCAGGAATCAATTGATGCATGCTTGTGCAACAGCACCAATTCTTTATTCCAAAAGCTTGATCTTACATCCAAGAAAGTAAAGTCTTCAGCACATATTACTGAACATGAAGCCACATGCTATTTTGGTAAACCAGACACTGTACCGTGTTTTATACATAGAACTGAGGTTTTCAATAAACATAACTACTATATTGAACTTTCAAAGGGAAGAATTAGCCGGTACAAACTTGAGTGATATACTATTGACACAGTGACGTTCATTTGTTGGAGTCGGGAATCCTTCGCCTTTAAAAACATGTCCAAGATGCCCTCCACAAGCTGCACATGTAATTTCAATCCTCATGCCATCTGGGTCCGGCTGATAACAACAGAACACAATAAATTCGCATCAATACAACCTTTGAAATAAATTGCTCCAAGTTTTCAACAACAAAGCAGGAGGATGGTCTTCTAGCCCGGAAAAATAACAAGGAAAGGGATACTTACAGTGCGGTTTATTGCTCCAGGAAGGCCCTCAAAGAAAGCTGGCCAACCACAACCAGAATTAAATTTAGTCGTGGATTTATACAGAGGAGTCCCGCACCCTGCACAGTTGTACACACCCTCTTCATAAAACTTGTCATATTCCCCTGTGCCTGGATACCTGCACAACACCAAACAATATGAAAAAAAGTACATAGTTCAACATAATAATAGCATAGAGGACTCAGAATTTCTACCAGACTCAATCAAGGGCCGTTGTACACGTTGAGATCAAATCCAGCACAAGTTTCAAACCAGTTTGGCAGAATGCAAGTAACAGCTTGAGCTGTACATTTATTCTTTAGCACAAAAGAATTCTCAAGAAAAGACACTCGAAATTGTCCACCAGCAACCAATTATAGTATTCTACGATCTGGCTGACTACTTAAGTATTGACCATAGCATATGAGAATTCTATGTCAGATAAAACATTGCAATTAACTTGAGGTGCTTATCTGTGTTCTGCTTTATATAACAAATATTGCCAGTAAATGATTCCCATTGCTATAGCATGAATAACGGGGAAATGCCTGCCTTGGGAAAAATCAACATGCCAAGCAAAAAATCCAGATCATACCATTTGATTATAATTTATATGAACCTGAAGATGGCAAAACCTTAACTTCTCCCACTAATGTCTATCAGGCTTTCCTGGATTCAAGTTTAAGTCTTCTAAACCATGTTTAAGCTTGTCAATAGTAATCTTGGATACTGAAATATGACGCATTTGACCTTAATTAATAGCATCAGCTATTAAAATGAATGTTGTTGATCAAACTTGCAGGAAAAAAAAATTGGAACTTTCTGGACAATTTTGCTTTTAATGTGAGGATTTCATAGATTACACCGACTAATAGCAAATAATATCTATAAGCCAAACAAACAGGAGTATCCATGGAAATGAATAGATGATTCTTATCACAGTGGGATGGATTTCACTCAAATAAGGACATTATTCATAAGAAATTCAATCAAAATAATCTCTAATACATTCCTGAAAATAGAATTCCAATGAATACAGTAAAACAAGGTTTCTGAATAGAATATACAAATTAAATTTCGAATCGTCACACCAACAAAACCTAATTTCAATACAATTAAAAACAAAAGTCGAAATGAATTATTCTTACTCGGTGCCTTTCTGCCTCAAAATCCGAAACTGCTCCGGCGACAAAATAGCGCGCCACTCTTCATCAGACTTCTGGACGGACCCAGGAGCGGCCATGGAAATGAACCGACCACGAAAGGGACGATTGTTCCGGTAGAAGGAAGGACCGAAGCCGGCAATGGAAACTGAACTAGATACGGGTTTGAGCAATGAGGAACTGAGATAGGTTCTGGCAAAGGAGGTAGGAACAGAGTGGAGAGAAGAGAGAAGCTTCGAGAAGGTTGTGGGTCTGGGTGTGGTGGTGGTGAAGAGAAAAGTATTGGTGGAGGAAAGGGGAGAGCTTTTGAGGATATTGTTGAAGCCCATCATCTGAGACTCAAGAGCGATTGAAGAGCGACAAAGTGGACAATTTGAAATATTTGTTTTCAGGAAAAAAAAAAAAAAAAAAAAAAAAATTAATTGTTTAATATAGACCCATTCAATTGTGGAATTGTGTAATTTTGAGTAAAAATTTAAGTGGAAATTATGTCAAAAATCATCCTTTTAAAATTTTATGCATTTCTGACACTCTATTTAAAATTATCAACAAAATAATGTTGACTATAAAATTATCAAATATATATTAATCTATTGATATTTATATCACATATTAAATTTATTTATTTAATATTTTTTAGTGAATTATCCAGTAAAATATAGTTAATTATCTAATAAATTAAAGTGAATTATCTAATAGTTAATTAAGAATTATTGTCCTTTAATGCTTTATTTAAGTCTTCTTTCTTTCTTTTTTTCTCATAAATGTTTTATTTCTTTCTACTTTGCATTCAGTCCGTATATTTTTCACATATAGAATCAATATGAAAGTCTGTAAAAACTTTTATTAAATTACAATGTACATTTTCTAGAGAACTAACTTTTGTTAATTAAATATGTTGTTTATGGCTACGACTTTTATTAGTTCATGATTCTAGTTTTATACAAGTATTTTTCTGTATTTCTTCAAAATTGAAGTTATATTGAAATTATGTTTAATCTATATTCAAGTAATATTGAAACTATATTAAATAACTAATTTAATAAATAAGTTCAACACACCCCAAAATTACATATTAAAACTATATTCAAGGTATATTGAATCTAGAGAAAATTACAAAAAAAAAAAAAAAAAAAAAGAAACCTTGTGGTTTTACTTTTTTACAAATAAAGTACTATAGTTTTTTTTGTTACTGTCAGAGATAATAGCTTTTAGGTCAATTGGTTCCATAACAGTTACAAAAGGAGGATTGTGTTTTAAAAAGTTAATAAAAAATGAAAACTAAAATTAAATCATGACATTATATAGGGTTATCTTGTTTATTTTGAACTCAAAATTTAGAGGTTGGTTAATAAAAATATAATAGATATTAATGACAAATTTTGAAAATTTTCGAAACGTGCAAATATTTTTCTAAATTAAATAATAATAATAAATTTAAAAAAATATAACAAATTTAACAAATTTAAAAAAATATTCAAATCTTGATGTAAAATTCTTAAATAATATGCATAAATTATTGGAATGTTAAATAACAAAAAATATTCCATGCTATATCATTATTTTTGACGTAAAAATGTTAGTTGTCTTTTTTTTTTGTTAACATTTTAAAATACAATTCTCCTTTTGTTACAAAAAAAAAACCATATTCCTTTATTTTCAAAAAAGTGAAACTACAAGTTTTTTTCTTTTTTTTTTTTTTTGCCCTTGAATCTATTTCAAAATTATATTCAACCTATATTCAAGTTATATTCAATATAAATCCATGATGAATTCACAAAATAAAATAAATTTTGTTTGTACATGAAATTGGTTATTCTATTATATAAATCTAATGCTAACTGATTATATGCATTTAGATTGAATTATATATTTATTCAAGCTATGTTTAAGTTATATTTAATACACAAAGCACATCCAACCATTTTATATACAAACTTAACAAACTTAATACATTATATTCAATCTATATTGAAGCTATATTCAATATACAAAGCAATTCACCAATTTTCAAAAATAATTCATAGAAAAAGCAAAATAAAATGGTCAAATATGAATTAAAGAAAGTTGTTTATAGAATAATTAGTTGAATGAGTATTAATTGAATATTTAATACACAAAGCGTATCCAACCATTTTATATATGCGCTTTACAAAGCAGTTCACTAATTTCTAAAAATAATTCATAGAAGAACCAAAATAAAATAGTTAAACATGTATTAAAAAAAAGTTGTCTATAGAATAATTAGTTTGAATGAGTATTAATTGAATATTTGAATGGATAAATGAACAATTATTAATAAAAATAAAATATATATACATAAGAGGTTTCTACATGTTTGAAAATTTATTAGGACATAAATATTGATTTTATTATATAGTAATTTTTTAAAAAATATAAACATTTATATTTCTATATTTTTTTAATAGTGATGACATATATTTTAATAGGTTTTTGTAGTTTTTTTATATATATTGAAAGATAATGGTTGTGATTATATATATATATATATATATATATATATATATATATATATATATATATATATATATATATATATATATATATATATATCCCAAATTTTAATCTACTCATTGAAGAATTTCTAAATATTTTGGAAATTCTTATTGTTTAACACTTTGTTTGTGATATAGGAATAAATAAATTCATAAAAAAACTGATATATGAAATTCTTATTGTTTAACGCTTTGTTTGTGATATAGGAATAAATAAATTCATAAAAAAAAACTGATATATGAAGTATTTTAGGCATGGTTTTCAGACCCGAACTGATTATCGAATCAGTAAAGAGATGGATTCATGAATTTTGGATTAAATTGGAATAAACTAGAATCGAATCAGATTTAATAAATATATTAAAATAATAATATAGTTATATTATTTTATATTTATAATATATGAAAATTTGTATATTTGTATTATAATTCTTTAAGATTAAGGATTTTAAACACAGTAAAATAATTAAAAAAGCTCAATTTATATAATATAGTTTTTATAGTTACAATTAAATATCAATTCAATTTAAAATAATTTAAAAATTAAAATTATATTTTATTTTAATTAAAAAACCTTAAAATAATAACCTAAATTATTAATTTAAATAATTTTTTTTAAAAAAAGTCTAATCGAATCGAAAAATTGATCCGATTCACAGTTTTTCAATTCGATCGACCAGTCCGATCGCATGTTGACAATTTTTTACTAAAATAAAGACTGATTACAAATCGATTGGATCGATCTCCAATTCCGATTGAATTCAGTTCAACCGACCGTCCTAACCCGTTACAACTATGGTCTTAGGATATAAAATTGAACATGTGGCAAATCATGAAAAAGTTTTATTTCAGTAAAAGCGACATTTTAGGAAGGACAGTGGGTTCCCTACAGTTGTCAAAATACCAAAACAAAATTTAAAAAAGAAAAAGAAGAAGCAATTTTTCCGAATGCAGTTGGTCCGATTTTTCAAATCCACCTCAGTATTTTAATATAAGACACATTCAACTCGTGTTGTACAATACTTAGCTTTTTTGGAAAAAAAAAATAATGTCAATTTTATTCATAATTGTTTATTTATAATTAATTTAAAATTATCAAAAACATAATATTCGTAATTTTATATAATTAAATTCTTTAAGTATTATCATTTATTTGCTTAATTATGTGTTTTATTTATTTATTATAGTATATAAACATTTAATTAATTCAAATATAATTTAAAATGATTTACAACAACAAATATTGAAATATTGATAATACTTAAAGAATTTAATTATTTAATACTGTTTCTCAAAAGAAAATATATAATTACTGATATTTTTTTTTCATAATTTTAAATTATTTAACTAGTTGAAATTAGTTATAAATAAAACAATTTTGAGTAAAATTGACATTTTTTTCAAAAATACTAAAAATAGTTCAATTAAATAAACGATAATTTGGATTAATTAAATGGTTATATACTATAATAAATAAACAAACATACATTTAAGCAAACAGAATTTTAATAAAGCTGAGAATCAAGTAGTTTATTGACATGTTTTTCATATATTTGTATTTTTTTTATTAGTTTATGAGGACTCATAAATAAATAAAAAGATATTTAAGTGAAAGTAATTTTTTAAAAAAATTATTTTTTGGGAATAAATAATAGATATTTTTATTGAATAGTTCTGGTCGGAGCTTATGAAAAAAAAAAAAAAAAAAAAAAAAAAAAAAAATTAGGATTGACTAAGTTTACGTAGTCAGAAAAGGCGTGTGGAAAGAGTACGAATTGTAATAAATAAGAAAGTAGAATGTGTAAACCTTATTCTATTCGGTTTTGGTTTTGTTCAACAAATGTGTATATACATGATTGTGTAGGTCAATTATTTCGCACCAAACCCAATCTTTTAAGTTTTCTCCTTCTCCATCTTTTCCGATCTACCGGCCCTCCGTTAATCTAGGATTTCTCATTTGTATACTCTCCTTTCTTCGCTGTTACCGCCGCCTTTCAATGGCGGTTTCGACTGCTTCCGATTTCTCCGGGTTACTTGCGAGGCGAATGCAATTGCCTGTTTCGTCTTCTTCCTCTTATTGTAATGGATCGGACATTGTGTTGAAGCTGTTGAAGAAGCGGAGTTTGAGGAGTTCTTCGTCGCTTCATAATCGAGCTGTTTCGTTGAGATGTGAGGCGGCTCCGCGGGATTCGATTTGTCCTGTTCATAAGACTGATTCCAAGATTGCTAATGCTATCGCTCTCGAGCAACTCAAGGCATCTGCGATTGATAGTGAGTATTTTCTTTCTCGTTTAAACGATACGAAAAAGAGTAGGAAATTTAATCGAATTGATAGCTGGATAAGCCTTATTTTTGTATGCATTGACTTGCTTTGTTGCCTATTAAGTTTTTTTTGAATCCGATAGTTGTTAAACGATTACTGATTTGCTTATATCATTTCTTCCCTTCAGATACTGACTTTTGACCTATCAATTCCCTTCATTCGGTGTTTTAATTGATAAGCTCTGCAATTTTACATCATCATATCAACCAACTAACCTCCGTTTTTTTATACTTAATACATTTTGCGACAAGAGAATTCTGAAAATTTATTCTGGCACATGATTGAATCAAAAGTTTTTTTTTTTTCCCTATGTTATTGTATTGCTATCGTTTTTGAGGACTAATTATACTCATTGGCATGCTTTTTCAGGATATACTAAGGAGAAGAGCTGCATTGCTGTCATCGGGCTGAATGTGCGCAGTGCTCCAGTTGAAATGCGGGAGAAACTTGCGATTCCAGAAGCGCAGTGGGCTCAGGCCATTGGTGAGCTTTGTGATTTGAATCATATAGAAGAAGCTGCTGTACTTGGCACATGCAATCGAGTAGAAATATATGTTGTGGCTTTGTCTCAACATCGAGGAGTTAGAGAAGTGACAGAATGGATGTCAAAGGTACTTGCTGCTTCAGTTCTTCCATTTCTTTTCATCATTGTATTTCTTTAGCTCTCAAATATAGCATGGAAAAGATAAGAAAGAAACTTTTATGTTTCCAAAGCATGAAATCTAATTAATGTACGTATGATATTTTCTATTTCCTGAACCTGCCCGTCCTATAGAACTGGACAATGCCTTAGGCTGCTAAGCACCTCCTATCTGTGTCTGTTCCTTACAGAATTTCTCTTCAATAAATGTAATATGATTCTCGTGGTAGTAGTTGCGGTTCACTGGATTGCATTTATTTGATTAAAACGTCTTTTTGATGCTATACACATTTTGGAGGTTTCAAAGTGTTTTGATTTAGTTGTTATGATAATAATTACAAAAGCAGTTATACTGATCATTATACAAATTTTCATTTCAGATTAGTGGGATTCCTTTTTCAGAGATTTGCCATCACAGGTTTTTATTGTATAACGAGGATGCCACGAGACACCTATTTGAAGTTGCTTCTGGTCTTGACTCTGTTGTTCTAGGAGAGGGTCAAATTCTTGCCCAAGTGAAACAAGTCAAAAAACTTGGACAAGGATTAGCTGGCTTTGGCCGAAAAATCAGTGGGCTGTTTGAACATGCAATCATTGCTGGGAAGCGGGTTAGAACTGAAACCAACATTGCATCAGGGTCCATTTCAGTAAGTTCAGCAGCTGTAGAGCTTGGCCTAATGAAGCTTCCAGAATGTTCATTTGATGCAACAAGGATTTTGGTAATTGGAGCTGGCAAGATGGGAAAACTAGTGATAAAACACTTGGCTGCAAAAGGGTGCACCAAAATGGTAGTTGTGAATAGAACAGAGGAGAAAGTCGATGCCCTTCGTAAAGAGCTCAAGAATGTTGAAGTAATCTACAAACCCCTTTCAGAAATGATGGCATGCGCCAGTGAAGCGGATATGGTGTTTACCTGCACAGCATCTGAGGCTCCTTTGTTCTTGAAAGAGGATGTGGAGAGACTGCTTCCTGTGGATCCAAAACTTGAAAGGCGGTTTTTCATAGATATTTCCGTTCCTAGGAATGTAGAACCATGTGTATCCGATCTTCAGATGGCCGAAGTCTACAATGTAGATGACCTCAAGGAAGTTGTGGAAGCTAACAAGGAAGATAGGCTGAGGAAAGCTATGGAAGCACGAGCAGTAATCTCTGAGGAATTGAATAAATTTGAAGCTTGGAAGGATTCCCTTGAGACTGTTCCAACCATCAAGAAGTTGCGTTCTTATATTGAGAGGATTAGAGCTTCTGAAGTAGAAAAATGTTTGTCAAAGATGGGTGACATTACGGATAAACAGAAAAAAGCCATCCACGATCTTAGCATGGGTATATCAAAGAAGTTTCTTCAGGGTCCAATGCAGCACCTAAGAATTGATGCAAATGACTGTGCCCGTAAACCAGAGGAGGTAATCGAGACTATGCACGCTGTCAATAGAATGTTTGACCTCGAGAAGGAGATACTTCTTGATACAGTTCGAACGAAGGTGGAACGAGTACAGAAGTAAGCTTGTAGTTGAATTTGCCGATGTTACGCTATGCTACCAAAGTAGTGCAGAAGGACCTTCATCGCCATTTTATGGTGCAATACATTTTTTTGACAAGTTGTCGGTACGCCTGAAACGCATCTGTCCTTTTCTTCCCCAGACAAAAGAGAGTTGCTGCTAAGTTCGAAGCTTCTTAATTTCAGTGCTTAGTAGTTATATATACCAGCCAGAACAGAAGACAAGTCACGGACAAATCTTATTTTTTTCTCCCGGGAACCATTAATGTTCAGTCTTAATCATTGAGGAGAGCTATTCTTGGACTTATTTTTTTAACACCATCCTTAATTTGCCATCTATGCAAATTGGTTTTAACCTGTGGAATACTAATGTTTAATTTGATTCATTTAATCAATAATACATATATGAAAATTGAGAATCAGGTTATATATGAATCCAAATCATTTGCTTCTTATTAGGAAGCTCATTGAAGTTTCAGTAGTGAATTTACATAATTTGCATCAAATAAGCCAGCTCTTCACTGACTTATTCTTCTCACATTTCGTTAATACTTTATAAAAATATTTGAGAGGTGAATGTACATAATTTATTCACAAGTAGATGGATATTTGCTAATATTATCTTTTCAATCCAGACTCTATTAAATGAACAAAAGTTCAAGTTTGATTTCTGTTCACAATTATACCAAGGAAGTTTAAGATTTTGGTTCCAATTTTCATTTCCTACTTTCTTTTTCTCTAAAACTAATAATTTAATTCATAAGAAAATAAAACTTTCAATGAAAAAGAAACTAAAGCTGTTAATTTAAGTGAGAAAAATACCATTTCTATAAAAAAGGGTCATAACAAAATTAAATCAATAAAATATGAAAAACAATATCAACTCATATATAGATTGGTATAAAAAAAAACTCATATAAGATTGACAAATTTATACTAGGTTATTACTTTTTCAAAAAATAATAAAAATAAAAACAAAAACAAAAACAAAACGTGTACTTTATGTGGAAAATGATAGTCAAAAGACTTAAAGCCAACAATTATAGGCGAAAAACAAATTATGGCTCTAGTTTTTCTTTTATATTTACACATTCAGTCCATCTTTCGATATGACATATTCAAAGGTTGACAAATTGTAATGTGCACATTAATAAATTTATAATTAACAGGATACCTAGCTATAACATCAAATTTAATTGTAAGAGTCTGATGCATTCCATTTACATTTAACATAGATATTTTTGTTGCATTTTGAAACAAAATCTTTTACATGTCTACTGGGAGAATTAACATTTTGAATGATACATAAAAAATGCAACATAAACTGTGAATCGCAGCCTCTTTATTCACGTATATTTAGTAAGATTCGAACCTACAACTCATGAGTTATTCTAATTATAATATATATATATATAGGATACAGAGGGAAATGATAAAATAAATTAAGGGCAATAAAGTCAACGAAATAAAAAAAAAAAAAAAGAAAAAGAAAAAGGAAACTCACACGTGCGTTCTAGTCCAACCAGATTTCTCGATTCGTACGCTTATTGCCAGTCTTTCTCTCGCTCTCAGTCTCTCTCTCTCTGCCCTCCTCCTCTCCAACTTCACTTACGGTCTCTCTGGTAATTTAATCTCTACTCTGCTCTTCTCCTTCAATTTTTATTTTTTCCTCCTTCATTGAATTATTCTTTTATATTCGATTCCCTGTCTGATACTCAATTTTGGTGATTCGCTTTGCTTTTTAACTGAATTTTTACCCCTTCAATTTTTCATTCAAAGATCGAGCGAGAGAGTAGTATTTATCTGAATTTTGCGTTGTGAGTTCCACACAGTATATCAAATTTGGGAATTTAGTTGTGTTGGAAGAGTTTTTTTTTTTTTTTTTTTTTTTTTGATGTTTTATTTTGTTCTGCGATCAGAACGTTCGGCGTTTGGTGTTAATTTTCATTGCTTGGATACTAAATATGGAGGAAACTAAAAGAATGCGATTAGTTTACACATAATAAATAGTAATATTATCAAATTCTCTCTTTCCCATGCGAATGATGTGATCATTGATGAGTTTTCTTTTTCTTTTTCTAGGAATTGCTTATGCTAATGTGTGAATGCTCAATTTCTGTTTGGTCTAATGAACATTTTGGTTTTTCTTTGATTTAATAGTTTTATGAGGATGCGAGATGTGATAGGGATCTCATGTATGAGTCTCTGGTGCTTGAAACAATTTTGTCTTCTCCATATTACTATATCTCTAGAGTCAATAATTATGCATGCTCGCTTTGCACAAGCGATGCAGTTTGGTGTACCGTTGAAATAAGTAGCTTTGGAATTTCGCACTAAGGGATGGCACTAATTATGTATGTCTTGCAAATTAATTACTTTTGACATATGTATTATCTTTATTGCAGAAAGCGGCTCGTCGTTCAACACAAGTTGCTTGTCATGAAAGGTATTTCTCATTGTTTCAGAAACTTTAAGTTGTTGAAAGCTGAGTGTATTATGCTATCATTCCATGTGTTACTTGATGTTAAAGAAGCATTCTACAAATAAGATAGGCATTGCCAAATGGCCTTGACTGGTAGAAGGGTATCTGCTATTAGCCTATTAGTATTCACTACTTGTTCAGGTGTTCAGCTTACTTATTTCCTGAAAACAGATTTTCCTACTAATTTAAGTCACTGCTATAGCTATTCAGCTACTGCAAAGGAGAATCTGTACAACTAAGCACGGAAAGAAATAAGTTTTTCAATCATTTACTACAGACCTTGAAAAACAATTTATATTTTTTAATATATGATCAAGACTGAAATGATGGTTTGCTTGAACTTGAGAATTGTTATTTATCTATCCATTTGGTCTTCGACATTTTCTGCTAGCCTTACAATTATCTAACCCGGCTTAGCATCATCGTACTAAAAAGCCTTTTGTCACTCCACTTTATACAATTAAATCTAAGATTTAAGAATATTTGAGGTTGGTTCAATGCCTTTTTCCTGTTATACTCTTCCATTCTCCAATACTTTGTGCGTAGTGCTACTAATATCATAGTTTATACCACATCCACTCATGTAAGTAGTTTTCGTTTATCTACTCCGTCTCAAACTTTATACTTTTGTCTTGCACTCTCAGCATATGGCTTTTGAAACATAGCTACCTGTAATTCCTCTTCGGAATAGACTAGAAAACTTGCTATGAACAAGAAATTTTTGAGGTACAATCACAATATTAATTTACCTGATAACAGTCAGCAGTTCATCTCTTTTTTTGTTTTTTTTTTTTTTTTTTAATTTTTATTTAACATTCCAATATCACAATCCGAGAACATCTAACCTTTTTAGATTCTTACTACAACATTAAAATGGCATTTAACTAGAATTCTCTCTCTCCTTTTATGTCTGTGTTATGTGTTTATAATAGTGTTGCAAGCAGAGATATCCTCGCTGTATCACTTTAAGTATTTGTTATGAATAAACATTGTGGAAAGACATTCAATGGCCGCAGAGCATCATTTACTTTAAAAAAAAAAAAAAAACCCTATGGACTGGTCTGATAGTGTCATTGCACAGTTATTCACTTTTGCTGTTCATTTTTTTTATCCATATCTAAACTGGAGCCTGAAAATTTAATTAGAAGCTTGAAGTTCATCAAAAGCTTGAGCTTTAATTGAATGATGTTTTTTGGAGCTTTATTTCTGTAACTGTCGGATATGTGCCTTCTTGCATCGTTGGCTTGGACCTTTAAGCTTTCCTATGATTACTGTAGAATGTAATGCATAACTTCAACCCTCATCTCTTTTTCGGTCTCACTTTTGTTCTGTAAAATTTTACACTGTAGATGGCTTGAGTTTTCGTTAACATTCGTTTTATATTGTAACTCATAATGAATGTGGTTTCTCATAATTTTACAAGTACGTTCATGGTTTTCCTGTTATTCACTGTCAGGTGCAATTTTACAATTGGTACTCCATATGGTTGTTGATTTGGTTTCTTGTATTTTTCTGCAGGAATCGAGCTAAGTATTGTGAAAGATTCATTTGAGCATGTTGCAAAGAAGCAAAAACTGTCATCATCCAGATCCCAAGAAGTAGCTGAGCAGGTCAGTCTTGAAATTGAACAAGCATTGGCCAAAATCGAGTCAATTGAAGACCCAACATCTCCAGTTGACCAGAAATCCGTGCTGACAGAGCTAAGGCTGAAGCTGAACGCACTCAATCCGCAAAACCAATTAGAAGGGTCACAAAAGGAACTGAACGTTGATCTTAACAGACACATGAAACTCCTTGAAAAAACTTTTTATCCTGATATATCCAGGACATACATAAATATTGACTTTGACTGCCATACAGTGAATCAGATAATAGCAACCCACTTTTACCGGCAAGGCCTCTTTGATCTTGGAGATTCCCTTATAAATGAGGCTGGAGAATCAGAAACAGCAGCTTTAAGATCTCAGTTCTTGGAATTGCATCAAATACTTGATGCTATTAAGGTTAAAAACCTTGAGCCTGCTCTCAGATGGGTGTCTACCAATCGTGAAAAACTCAAACAGAGTGGTTCAAATTTGGAGCTGAAAATTCACCAGCTGCAGTTCGTGGAGATTTTGAAGGGAGGAAGTCGAGCAGATGCTCTCAGTTATGCCAAAACTCACCTTTCTCCACTTGCTTCGCTTCATATGAAGGAGTTCCAAAAGCTCACAGTAAGCATATGTTGGATCGGGAAGCTTGAAAGCTGTCCTCATTCTGAGTTGTTGGATCCAAGCCTCTGGGAAAAGGTGACCAAGGAGCTGACTCGGGATTTCTGCAATCTTTTAGGACAGTCATATGGGAGCCCATTGATCTTAGCAATAACAGCTGGGATTGAAGGATTGCCAACTCTTCTGAAGCTAGCGGAGGTGATGGCAGTTAAGAAGCAGGAATGGAAGGCAATGAAACAGTTGCCAGTGCCGGTGGAATTAGGAAAAGAATATCAGTTCCATTCAATTTTTGTTTGTCCTGTAAGCAGAGAACAAGGAAGCGAAGAGAATCCACCAATGTTAATGCCTTGTATGCATGTTCTATGCAAGCAATCAATCAGCAAGATGTCAAAAGGCGTCTCCCGGACATTTAAATGCCCTTCTTGTCCTGCTGAGACTTCAGTTTCACAATGCAGGCAGCTTTATTTCTGATTTTTTTACAAAATTGTCTAGTCATATCTGTTAGTGGTGGTAATTATACAAGCATGAGTTTCTCTTTTGTGGATCATTGTATATAGACATTCTTTTTGGATGTCTCTTGATTTTGGGATCATTCAGGTGCATAAATACCAAACATAGGCTTTTTGTTTATACTTCAAAACAAGGTGTGTGACATTAATGAACCAGTCAAGTGACATAAAAGTACAGGTTAAATCAGCTTCATATTGACTAGTGAAAATATTTAAATACGGTTGTACCAAAAAATCTGCAATTCTTATTGGTATCATTAAAGTTATTGAACTTTATAATGATTGCAGTTTACTTGTGCTGATAAATATGGATGTAAAGACACAAAACTGATTCGATGTTCCAAAAGCAATCAAATTGAACAATAAAAACGAATAAATATTCAAAGTTACATACAAATAAAAGAAGGTTCATTCATTTTGAGAGAAGCCAATAATTCTCTTGAAGCCAGGAAAGAGGGCAGAAGAATTAGAAGATGGCTTCTCAAGCTCTTCATTTAAATACTCATCCACCATTTCTTTAACAGACCTAGCAGACAAAGGGTGGAAATTATCACCCCATTCATTAACAAAACTTTTAACCAAAACCCACTTATCCTCTTGATCCATTTTGCTCCATTTCCTCTTTAATTCCTCTTTTTCCATAGCCAAATACCGACACAGCTCGGTGAATAAAAGTTGTTTGCTTTTCCTCATGGCCTCTTCTTTTTGAGCTAAATGAGTATTCATCTTTGCCACTTCCGTAGCCAAATCTGAGGCAAGATCGGCGTCGTCAATTTTATTATTGGTGCAAGAGAATTGGGTTTTGAGTCTTTTGCTGAAACGGGTTGCAATTGTGGATGGATAAAATTGGGACTTTTGGGATTGAGTGAGGGTTTTGAGGGGTAAAAGTTGGATTCGTAAGGCCATTGGAGTTTAGGGATTTATTATGGGTTGAATTTGATTTTGTTGAAGAGATTGAGATATCAGGGCCGGTGGATTTTGTCGAGAGGGATGTATGGGATTTTGAGAAGAGACCTTCGCGCAGTGAACAGAGAAAGATGCATTTTGTTCTATAATACAATTTACCCTAAAGTCGACGAAATTGCCACGTTGGCACATGGGGGGTAGTGAATGAATGACTCGGATATAGAAATTGAAAATTCCACAAATCCGAGGATTTTACCTCATTCCATTCAAATTGACAAAGTACAAATCAGAACCTGCCAGTGCCATGTAAAGGGGAGGCAGCCACAACCATGGAGTGATAAGAATTTAGATGCATTTTCTTTTTGGTTTTACAAAGAAATAAAAAGCTTTAAATGGTATGCAACAAATATTTGGATTAAGATATTAGGATAACTCTTATACTTCAAATACTATGTGCATCAAAAAGATTAAAAAACAAAAGCATAATCAAAATTAATGAATGATACAGATTCAATACAATTTGGCAAGAACAAGAATTGCTGAAAAAAGATTAAAAAAAAAAAAAAAGGTACATAATTTACAGACATTTGAAATTTCATTTTCAGACTAACAAGAGAAAGAAGAAGAAAATGCAGTCATTCGGTTAGCCATCCAACCACCTTAATGAATTTCCTAGTCTTCTTTTCAATGCTTTCTTTTTTTCATGCCTAACATATAATTTGTAATCAAAAATTAACATGGGAAGATAAATGTTAGAAGGCGTTTCAGGAGACCTTTTCCTCCTGGTCCACTGGAATCAACAACTCCGAGGAGGATACCAAAAGCTTGTATTTTCATACCCACAGATTCTAGCAGAATCCATCAATGGTGAAGCACTTCTACATTTACCCTGTAACGTAAAGACATTCACATCATACAGTACAACTTCGTATCTCTCTTCATCACCTCATTCGATGCTAGAATGAATAAGCAGCTCGGACAAGATATCAACCCATGTATCAGGAACACCTGGGAGGCACCAATGCATGCAATCCTGACCCCAGGTTGCAACAGCATCCTTCTTTCCTAACCAAATTGCTGGGTGGGCATCGGCTCTGAACTCACTTAGATGACTTAAATTCAGCAACCGAATATCTTTGCCTTTCAATGCCTCTTCAATCGCACAATTAAACTTTCTTGCTTCTTTGTTCACTCCATTGTTTCTGGGATCAAACCACAAATCAAGCTGTCCAAGTATCAGTATACCAATAGAAACCCCGAAACAAAGAAAGGACCAAGTGTCACAAAGGTCAAACTTCACATCACAGAAGATCCTACTCAAACTGAACCTCATATGTAAAATTTAGTGTCCGGTCAATAAACCCCAAAACAAATCTACAACGTCAAAGGCTTAGCTTTTACATTGTTTATAAGCCGAATTTTGTTGTTATTAACATAAGCCATTGGTACAGAAGCATTAAAGGCAAGTTGCAGTGAAGTTAATTGTACCTCATCTTCCTTCAGGAGCCCACTGGACAAACAACTTCCATTTTCATTCCAGTCACCACCATAAAAATGTCGTGGAGATTGCAGGCGCCAGAATTTGAGTGTCTTGCTAGGAACTTCTTTTTGTATGTAGGAGACCATATTCTCAAGAACAATTTTGAGTCCATCGAACAGCTCAAGAGGAGGAAGTATAGGCTGGCCAGCACGATAAAAAACAAGAGGTTTCTCTTTTGGGAATTTGTCATAACTCCACCTGCATTCAATAAAGAATATTTTGATTCAATCATTTGGAACGCACAACGGCAAAAGAAGAGGAACAACAAATCTTGCAGTTAGTGCCAATACAAAGGACGAGAAAGATGGTACTAGTTATTTATTTATTTTAGATCATGTTGATTTTCTTTAACAACCATCAGTGAGAATGCTTCTACTTGGCCCTTCCTAATAGTCTTTACTCATTGCTCATCCCTTTATCTGGATCTCCATGTAAACAAATCATTAGGAGCCAAATTTGAGTTTCAAGAGTGAAGATATTGAAAGCTATATGTTTTGAAACAGCAAAAGATCAGTATGTTTTTCTTTGCCAGTTACAATAGAATGGAGGAGCTTTAAGGGAAACACAACCTGATTGAAGGAATAAACAATGGCAATATTTTATGCATCATCAAAGCATATGAGGTTCCAAAGCATTAGATGATGAAATAGGCAGTTGATTTAGTATAGTATAATTTGAGAATATTACCAATGGCCAGTGTTAAATATGAGCACATCATAGAAATCACTGATGGTGGCCCAATCATCTGCAGGAATGTCAACATCTACACGATATGTTCCCTTCAATACATCATTGTAGAGTTCTGATTGTTTTGGCTGCCACCTATATTTGATCAGTTACAAGCAAGTAAGGTTTCATTTTCAAAATTTCAGAAAATAATAAAGCAATATGCCTGATACTCTTCTATAATGGAATCATAAGACTCCAGCAGAATGCATTAGAAACACAGAAATGCACCAGAACTAAACAAGCTAAGAGATATTTCAGTCCATTATGGGGCTGTGCCAGAGACATGAAACAAAGTTTGAACTAAATTATGAGAGAATATCATCATAAATCTTGTTAAATCACTTGCCAACGAACAAGGAAAATTATAGAACACCCTAAATATGAAAATAGTTGTTGACACTGAACTCATTATACTTTTAATTGACAGGGCGTACTTTCATAATTTCTTAGATGTTAAGCTGGCAAATGAATCAGGGAAGAAATTGTGAACGGTGTAATTGATACTTCTAATAAATTAGCGGCCAATGGGCAAAGAATCTCAGTCAGAGGAGGCATGTGGGTCTCACTTTGGAATGCAGCTCATAATTTCAGATTTAACATTAGAAAACTAGAGCTTCACAGACATGATATGGTCTTGAGGTTTTCATTGGATAAAGAAAAGTATATTCTAATAGTTTTTGATTGCCTAAATCTTGAACTGTCATACAAAGAAGGGCAACAAGCAAACAGAGGTTATATGAGTTACAAATGAAGCTAGGAAAGTTGGAGATCTATGTTCTTAAGCAATTAATAGCAAGTTTTCTCGTATTACAGAAAATCTCATATAAGCTCTGCAAGTTATATGAAAGGCTCATCATTCAAGCATCATGATTTGAATTCCGCCTAAAAGTTTTAGTTAAGTATGTTGCCACTTTCATGAAACAATTAGGTAAGCTCCTCCTAGAAATCACAGTCATTTCCATGCTACTTAAGACAGGTGACCGACCAATTAATATTGAAACTCATTTCTTAAATGAGGGAGAAAAAATAGGTTCAAATATACCTAGCAATAGTTCAGGGCAGGGGGAAAGGAGGTTTCCATGTGCATCTATGACCACAAAGGAGATGCATGAGATTTGCAGAAGAACCACTAATGCCGAATCATATAAAAATCATTTAGGCTTTAAATAATATCAGTGTTGACCAAATTGTTACAAACAACGGTTTCTCACAGCTGTCCGCTGTAGCATCCTACAATTTTATCATCTTATTAGCACATAGATTTTAGTTTTTTAAGTGGGAATACTAAAAGGCACTTCTGTTTCAAGCTAGTGCTGCAGAAAACTTAATTGATAAATAATCCACAAGCCCTAATTTGATGACAGCAAGCCACTATACAAGTATCTCACAAAAGATGTAAATGACCACAACTTTGTCAATTGTTACTAGAATATAGGTATCACTGGCTTATAATTAGAAAGCGCTAGATTCTGCTAATACACAATTAACAGAAGCAGACACTAATACAACCGAGAACATACTGAATCTAAACAAACTAACCAACCCAAAATCAAAATCTATGGAAGAAAAAAGAAAGAAAGAGAAAAACTTACTCATATTTGGCGAGCAAAACAGCCCGATGATAGGCCACGGTGACATTGAATTTAGGGAAATAAGCACCTCTCCAAGCTCCCTTCTTTTTCCACTTTTTAGCACCGGCGTCAGCTACTCTAAGAATACACAAAAAAGAAACAATGAAATTCTCATTCAAAGAATCACCAACAAAACCAATGTTCCTATTCCTCATCATCCCCAAAAATCTCTGCGGATTGATCCTTGGCAATTCGCATTCTCGTGGCGCCCATTTCCAGGAATTGATAAGACCCATTCCTTCTCTCTTGTTCCTAAGGCAATTCCAAGCGTTTCTATGAAATGGGCAAGATTCATCGTACAAGGGTTTTGGGGCATCGGGGTCTAGGACCCAGTGGCCTTCAAAGAGATTGCAAGATGCAGAAGTGGAAGGTGTGGCGACGGGTGAGAAGGAGAAAGGAAGGAGTAAAGTGGAGAAGATGTAGAGGAGAAAGATAGAAAGGAAGATGAATAAAGGAAACAAAGATGGAAGCTTTGATGGCATTGCTGATCCACCATCTGCAATGGCGATGGAGAAACGTATTCCTAGTGAAGGCTCTGTTTGAATCTTTACTATTTTTGTTAGGGTAAATAATCGAGAAGGCGCCCGATCTTTTGGTTTCTTACATATTAAACCCCAAGTCTTTCAATTTAATGTGTTGCTTGCTTGCTTATTTCACCAGTGTTTAATATTACATGTTTCAAGTAATAGGTCAGTGAACCAACAAAGTTACAGCTGATTCACGATTTAATTGGTTTGATTGGGTTCAATTAGAAGCTTAATTAGATTTATTTTTTAAATATTATTCAATTAGTGTTTAAATTGGTATATTTCTCCGGTTCATCTGCGGATCAAATCAATTAATATCGATTTTGTTCAAAATCAAATACTTTAATCAAATTAACTGAACCAATAGCAAATTCGCGGGTGAACCGACCAATGCTGTCAGATTTTGATAATATTAATATAGAAGCTAATTAAAGACATATCATAATCAGATAAAATATCATGTCACGCATATAAAATTTGTCATAAGATCTTAATGAATTCAGTATTTATTCTAATAACGAGATTTGATGAGAGTAATTACTATATAGACAGGATTCGGAAGAGGAAAAACTAAAAAGGAGTTGTAAAATATAATGGGGAGTTGGTACAAATCTCATTCTTGAAAAAATACCATTATTATTATTTTTTTTTTAAAAAAAAAAAAAGAAAAGAGATATCTCTTTTCTATATCGTTTACGGATATGAAATCGAAATAGAAAGTTAATTGAAAAAAAGGTTATAGAAGATAATTAATTACTTTTTTTTGGTGGAATAAAATATTAAAAATATATATACAAATTAATTATAGGAAATTTTGATATAGTCTAATTAGGAGAATATAGTAGGTAAATATATTGATTCCTATTATTCTATATGCAAAGAGGTTATAAAGGTGGGATGCAATCTCAAATTTCGGATTCATGTCAATTGTTTTGCGGTGCTTCTTTTTGTTTTTTTTTTTTTTTTTTTTTTTTTTTTTGTTATTTATTTTTATAGTTGAGTTTTGTTTACCAAAATAATTTCTAAATTTTAGTGATTTAACGATGCGACTTTTCGTAGTTTTTATGAGAAGTTTTTAAGATTAATTTGGTGTATGGAATAATATAAATTAGTTTTGTTTTTATTTTTAAGAATATATTCCATTTAAGTTTTAAGTTAAAATTAATGATGGAATTCATACTTTATAATAAATTATTCACAAATTATAAAATATATATCACTTTTAACCATGTGATAATTTCTTTTCTATAGAAAAAGTGAATCCTTAGAAACACAAAAAAGAAAAGCAAAATTTATACGAGTTTCGTACAACCGAGCTGAGGTGTCAATAGTATCATACTCAACAGTTTTTTGAAATACTAATATGGTAGGAAAGAAAAATATCCGAAATAATTAATAAGAATGACAATATGAACATTTGACATGATTTTAGTCGACAAAAAGGTTCAAAATGGTACTTAATGAGTATAATACCGAGTTAAGCTGCGTTTCATAATCAAATTCAACACTTTTAAATTAATATTTTAAGTATGTATTAGTTTAAAGTAATTTCAGTTAAATGAAAATAACATTTCATCTAATAAGCCAAAATATTTAACCTAAAATTTTCAGTTAAATATTATTAATAAGTTTTTTGAAATTTGATGTTTTACTTTTCGTGTTTAACAAATAATTCTATTATTTAATAGTTTCAACATTTGTACTATTAACAGTAAAAATTCAACGCTTAGCTTTGTATCATTCAATTTTTAATTTTATCAGACATCACCTAAATTCAAATATAATTTAAGAAGTTACGATTAGTTTCAAAAAGTAAAAAGGTAAATTATAAAAAATACGCGGATTTAAGAATTTTTTCCACCATTTTCCACCATTCATTTTCCTATTTTTTTAAATAGGTTTTTTTCAAATACACTTCTTTTTTAATAAACTTTTTCCTTATTAGATTATATTTATTCCTTTATCTCTACTTTTCTCTCTCATCTTCTATAATTAAAAATAATTTTGTCATTTATCTTTGTTTCCATTCATTTTTTGATAATTAGATTTTGGAAAGTTTTTTCTACCTTTTTTTTTCATAATTGGAAGCCGATCTCCCTATATGATACGAAAACTCTGTTGTAATTTTTCCTCTTTTGCTAAGCCTAGACTCGGGTCTTTATCCGTCTCTCTCTCTCTCTATATGTATATATAGTTGAAACAAACGATTTTTTTTTCTCTAAAAATTAAGAATATCTAATTAAGAAAATTACAAGCTTAATTTATTTATTGCCATAATTCTGTTAACGAACTTTGAAATTGTCATTTGATTCTTCATTGTGAAGATGAAAAAACGCTTAGCATCAGACATAATTCTCGTGGTCTTACTCATTGCTTTAATATCAAAGACATCGGAAGCTGCGGGAGTAGGAGGCGGGGCGCGGGCCGGAGTAGGAGGCGGGGCACGGGCTGGAGGTGGCGGCGTCGGACGTGCTGTCGGTGGCGGTGGACGTAGTGGTGGTCGTGGATTTGGCAGTGTATTTGTCGGAGGACATGGTGGCGGTGGTGGTAAGAAATCCTCAGCCTCAGAATTCCCTCAATGGCGTGCAGCCTCAAATTTTGGATTAATGTCATTTATATTTTTGTGTGTTTTTTAGTTTTTTTTTTTTTTTTTTTATTTTTTGTGGTTGTTCTTTTTTTTTTTTCTAGTAATTGAGTTTTTATATATTACAAATTTGTTGGGTTCACAATTAATATATTTGATTATTTTTTCTCTTCTATATGGTTAATGGTGATGTTTTTCGTTTTTGGAATGACTGTATCAGATAGTCTTATTGAAACTCAATAAGTTATAGTCTAAGTTTAAGTTAGAAATTTCGATTAGGATCCTAACAAAAAAAATTTTATTAAGAGAAGAATCTGTTAAAAAATGTCTAATTAATCTTGAACCAAATAATCAGATGTATAATATACTTGAATAAGAAATTTGTGATGCTATCTATTTTCATAGTTGAGTTTTGCTTAAACAAAATCTAATTTTTATTGATTTAAGGATGTGAAATTCATTCCGTTGATTAAGATATTTAGTAATTTTGTCATAAAAAATGTTAAATTTGGTACAAAAAAAAAATTGATAACAAATTTTATGTGAACGTTTTACTATTAAATTTAACATTTTTATAGTGTGTTGAATTGTTTTATGATAAGCTTTTAAGATTAATTTAATAAATGGAATAGCACAAATTTATTTTGTTTTAATTTTTTAAGGATATATTCGCTCTAATTTTAAGTTAAAATTAACGACAAAATTCATAATTTAATAAATAATTCATAAATCATATAATATATATTACTTTTAACCTTGTGCAAATTACATGACTCATAGTTTTGTGAAATACTAATTATCAATTGACTATCAGCTACAAATTATTGTATTTTTCTTAGAATAATATATATATATATATATATATATATATATATATATTTTTTTTTCCGATCAAATATACTAGTATTTTGTTGTCTCAGTCCAAGCTATTAGTTTCGAGAGTTTTTTCTTTTCTTTTTACGTATCATATGCCCTTATTACTTATTTATTTGTTTTAAATGTTCTTCTTATTCTTCCCAACCTTTCAATTCTAACTCAATTTCTTTTTTAACTTGTTTCTTCAAAATCAATTTTTAAATTTGAGACGAATGGGACTAATTACTTAGTCAAATAAAAAAATTTATGTTTAAAAGAGTCAAAACCTTAATTAATATTAGGCATCCAAAGCCAAAAAGTTACGAATACAATCAGAAAGAGACATCATCTAAGCCAAATTCGACATATTACATGTCGCTCTGCTTAAAACTAAGCAACCTTATTAACAGACTATTTAACAAGACTCAACTTATAATTTAAAAATTGAGACATAATACCAAGATAATCCTCAATAATTAAATTAAAGTAAGAAAAGTCAATATCTCTTTTAGAGAGAGCGTTAAAGATAATAGCAACATCCATCTCCAAGATAACGTTGTTGTAACCCAAAGACTTGTACCAAGACAAAAACTTTTTGGAACTCAAAGCTTCAGCCAAGGTGGGATCACAAGGCCCTCCTAATAAGGCATTTTTGGCTGCCAGGAAATGCCCATCAGCACCACAAATCACAACAACGCAAGCAATTATATTAATATTAAGAAACACAGCAGCATCCACATTGCATTTAACAAAGTTAGTTTGAGGGGGACACCAACGGAGAGCATGAGGATTGTGGGATGTGTATTAGAATGCTTGGCAGCCCGAGCACTCTGCCAGTTGCTGAAAAGAATCGTGGTATTTCTTACAACAAGATCACTATTCAACTGCTTATTACTCCAAATCCACCGATTATGGTTGTTCCAAATCTCCCAAGCAACCATAAGGATCAGGCAAGCATCTGATGGCAGCATAGAGTTGATATAATGGGATATGAAATCAGCAAAAGAGGACCAATTACCACTAGAAACTGTTACCAAAAAATAAAAATCAAATTTTAATTTGTAGTGAATACTATTAGTAGTTTAATAACTTAAAAATAAAAATGTAAAAATCTGGAATGTTCAATAAACTAAAATTGAACTTTGCAATGGAATTCAATTAGCCACAAAAGAAAATGATTGAGATATTAATATATTAACAATTAGACGTGAAATTGTTTAATTGGTTAAGATGCGGAATGATATGAATTTTTATCTTGGTTTGGTGCAATGAATTTATATATTGGCTTGGTGCATTGAGGATATTGTACATCAAGTATATGGTGTATCTAAAATTAAATTTCAGACATATTATTTGTACACTTGACAAATAGATTGACATGTGATTTATATATAATCAAGTCAGTAAAGATGTAAAGTAACTAGGGATGTAAACGGGATGGGCGGGACGTGGATTGGCACTCCCATCCTTGTTCCTCGGCTAGGCGGGGATCTTCGTCCCCGTCCCCGTTTAGTAAACGGGGATGATCTTCATCCCCATCCCCGACCCTTTCGGGAAACGGATTCCCCGCGGGGATCCCTGTCCCAGTTAAGATTTTTTTTTTAATTTTAAATAAAATTCAATTTTGTATAAAAATAAGTTAAAAAGCATGTTACAGTTTGGATACCATTAAATAAATCACTTAATTTTTCTTATAAGAAAGTGATATTTAATTAAAATATTACAACTACTAATATTATTATTTCAAAATAGAGTACATGAGTCCAATATACAGAAATTAAATTAGAGATTTCTAAATTGATAAATTCTATCAAGTGTAAAGGCTAAATTTTAAGTTTTGTACCTAAGCAGAAATTCTGCAAATAAGTACACAATTGCATATATTTAGTATCAGCAGCAACAATTAAGCACACATGATTGATTGTTACAAACTTTAAAAGTGAAAGAGAGATATAAGGCAATCCATAGTTTTAATTTTATTATTATAAAATTTAATTATTTATATATAAATAAATAAATAATAAAATAAATAAATAAACGGGGATTTAACGGAAATCCCTGCCGGGAACTAAACGGGGATTGGGACGGATCCGTGAGGCAGGAAAGGTAAATTCTATCCCCGTTCCCGTTCGGACGGGCCCCCGATGAGAACAGACCCTGTGTCCTCGTTGAAAACCCTAAAAGCCTATGACCTAGTGCACAATAATGTGATAGCACTAGATCTATTCTAAAATTTCTTTATATTTTATAAAATTGAGGAGAGAGGGATCCAGTGCACCCAAAATTAGTTAACTATTGGCAATGTTACTATTGTCACAAAACTTCAATTTGCGATAGTAAAAACACCTAAAGTCTTATTTTGTTCAATAAAATCACATGTAACAATATTTTGGCAATTTTAATTACGAAATACTTACTAATACCTATATCAACTATCCAATTATAATTTAATGGTAAATGCATGTCTTCCCAATTGAAAAGTCCAAAGTTCGAATATGATTGAGATCAAATACCATACTCTTAATTAAAAATATGAATAATAAACAAAAAAACTTAACAGCACACTGTGTCAAAATCTTAGTCATTTAAATCAATAATTCATATTTTGACATTGTTAATACTAGACTGATCTAGCAATAAAGACAAATAAACCTTAAAGACAACAACATACTATCATGCAATATTTTGGCATTGTTAATACAATAATACTATAGGAATTGGTCACAGATCTAGTAACATAGACAAATAAACCTTAAGGGTACAAGATCATGTTACTATAAGTGTTTTTATTCTCTTATCTTGTTTTATTGCTTTGATTTAATTAGTGTTGTTTATCATTAATGAGCTTGCAAGTATAAAATTCTAACATAGTATGGTAGCAAAAACATGCATTCAAATTTGTAAAACGTATTTCCTCTTTTTCTTATAACAAGTTTTGTTAGAAGTAATATATATATATAAATAATAAACAAGAGCAGAACTAATTTATTAAAATTGAATTACAGATTATAGGAAAGAATAAGAAACTTAAAGTAAACCTTAACCGGAAATGAATGAACATTAGTGGTACGTTGAGACCTAAAATCCAGTCTCCTTAAGGCAGAAATTGTCCGATAAAACAATCGCCTCCTAGGATACAATGATGTCATAATCGAACTTAACCAATGCGCAGAGAAATCACTAGAACCTAGTCTACTAGCTTATGAAAATTTCGAAGTAAATGATGAAAATGTTTCTGTAAAATTTCTTCATTTTTTTCTAAAACAGAATAAAATAAACTTTTCATATATGCTGGAAAGAGAACTGCCAGAGTTAAGAGCAGACAATTGAATTAGGGAGATTAATTTCCGTAAAGAAAAAATATTTGGCCTCGTGCAAAAGAAGGCAGGTCCATGGTGGCGTATTTCGGTCCGGCATTCGTGTCGTGCAGGTACGCAATGGACCTTTGGAGGTTGGAACTTGGATTTGCACCCCCAACGCGTGTAAGAGAGAGCCTCCAAGCTAAAAATTCTTACAAATCTAAGGAGTGCTATTCCTCATAAACCACTCAACTTTTCCATAAGCAAGGAATGTGAGATCTGAGAATTTCATTGTATTTTCCTCTATAAATTCCTTTCTTTCAAGTTCACTTTGAACATCAATTTCTCATTCATTCTTAATCCGTTTTAAGCTTATTATATACCGTTAGAAAGATCTCGTTGCTTAGAATACATTGACACAACTCACGTTATTCAAACAACAATCTAACCATAATATAATTAAGCCTAAAATTGACTAATCATACTTGTCAAATACCTAATTTTCCAATAAGTTTTGCTCCACATTTTGAAATATATGAAATTTTCCATCATTATAAAAGGAAATAGTGCGAATAAGGAAGTTCATACTTATAACTGTTTTCGACACCACTTTTTTTTTTGCAAGGGTTTGTAATCTTCTTAATTTAAATTATTGAATTTTATCATATATTGAAAAACATGTGTATGAAAATTTTAATCTGAACCCGAATACGGAAATACCATCTGTAATTTTTTTTAATAAGAAAATACCATTGTAATTATTCCTATTTTACTAAGCGTATCGGGCATTTATCCGTCTATATATAGTTGAGCAAACGATTTTTCTCTAAAAATTAAGAACATCTAATTAATAAGATTAGAAGCTTAATTTATTGCTGTAATTCTGCTAACGATTTTTGAATTTGTTATTTCATTCTATAGTTTTTTTTATTGATTGTGAAGATGAAAAAACGCTTAGCATCAAACATAGTTCTTGCGGCGTTACTCAATATTGCATTAATATTAACGACATCAGAAGCAGCAAGTGGGGGTAGCAGCGGAGGTGGTGGTGTTCGTGGAGGTGGAGGTATAGGTGGTGTTGGTGTTGGTCGTGGATTTGGCGGACAACCAGGCGGTGTATTTGGCGGCGGATATGGTGGTGGCGGTGGCAAAAGAGTGAAATCCTCAGCCTCACAATTTCCTCAATGGCGCGCAGCCTCAAATTTTGGATTCATGTCATTTATATTTTTGTGTGTTTTTTAGTTATTATTGTTTTTTCTTTTTATTTTCTGTGGTTGCAATTCAATATATATTTGATTTATTTTTCTTTTATATAACGAGTTTTGTTTTTACTTTTACGAATACCAAGTTATAGTTTTTGTTTTAGAGATCTCGAGTACGAAATCAAATATATATAAAAAAAAGAAAGAAAAAGGGAGGAAAAAGCTACGATACAATGAGCGAGAGAAGATTGAGACTTGAAAATGAGAATAGGCAGTTGTATATTGAAGATGGAAATTTGAAATGAAAGGGATTTAAAAACTTTCAAAATGATAAAGAAGAAGAAAAGATTTGGTAAACTACTTGAAAGAAAACAATGTCGTATAAATTTACAAAAAAGTTTACAAAAAAAATTGTTAAAGTAATTTAGAAAAAATAGAAATTAACTAAAAAATGAGTTAGAATTAATATTAAACTAAAAAAAGTAAGAAAATGAACGTGTTCACTTTCAATATATATAAATGATTAGTTATTAAAACTCTAGAATGGTTTTCTTAAAAAAATGTAAAATGGAAAATAAATAGTACAATTTCAACCAAGGAGATACAGGGTAATTTACCCCACAGCATTTGGTGTGCAGCCCAGCTGAGCCTGGGCTGGGTTTACTAATTAACACCACTACGACGTCGTGTTAGCCCTAGTTAGTGTTTGAAAAAATGAAGAGGGATTGCTCTTCTTTCTTCACAGCAGCATCCTCCTCCAGGGATCTGCGCTCCGACGTAGCCAGCAGCAGCCAGCTTCCTCCACCTCCCCCATCTCTCGCCGGAATTTTGGCCTTTTTTCCGGCGCCTCTTTCTTGTGAGTCATCCTCCTTTCAAAAAAATGGTTATTTTAGTAATTTCTTTAAAGTTTAAATTGATGGCTATTCATGGTCTGTTTTCTTCTCTTCGCACATATGTTTTTCTTTCTTTCTGGTGCTAATACTGAGTATTTAGTTATGGATATAACCTGCTTCTTCTTACGAACTTTTGTTTGTGTGGTCAGTAAATGCAGTAAAGATCAGATTTTTGGTCCTTTTTACCTTATTATCTATTCGTCTTCAGGGCCCTCCGTTTCCTTCCTGTTGATTCCATGGGTAGCGTCGTCCTTTTCTCCTATTTGATTTCGTGATGTTTCATTTCTACCTCTTTGTTGGTTCTGTTCAAATTAAAATGTTCATATGCTCTGTTCTTATTGTTTTTAAGATTTCGGCTGCATCTTTTTTCTGCCTGCAACAGTTTAGTTTCCTCAACCTGTTTGGTTCCTGTGGATTTCGTTAATTCCTATTTATATACCATAAATCTAATTGTAGGTGTAGTCATCTAATATTACTGTACTTTAACATCCTCCATACGCTCCATCCAAGTAAGGAGTAATTTTGTTTTCTCCCTATAGGTTAGGTTACAATCTCTTCTTAGTTATAATTCGAGCATTTGTTGAGATGCTAAGCTGATGGTTTTGTGTCGTTTTCTTTATGTGGTGGATAGTTTTAAGGTTTATATATATGCATGTTATCTATTTTGTAGTTGGTGGCATGTTCTATTTGGTTTAAATATATAGTCATAATCTATCAAGCGCAACTTGTAGAAATATGAAATAATGGTGGTAAAATTATCTTCAATGACACAGACAAGTGTAGTTTTAACATTTTTTTTTTCATTATTTTCAGGGTGAGTGCATGAGCTTCGATGAGGGTCAGAAAAGCTGTGAACTTCTGTGACATGATTGTGCGGAATTCAGCTGCACACAGTGGATTTAATAGAGATCATTTAAAGCATCCTTTTGCTTTGTATTGTACTGGGTCATCTCACATAGAGCTTCCTAAAAAGCTCAAGAAATCTGAGAGAAAACCATGGGTGACGAGTGTTAATGAACTCAAGCGTAAAGCTAGAATCAAGAAGAAAGATTGGCAATTGGCACGTGAAAGGATTCTGCAGCCACCAGATAATGGGCTATTGGTGAAGGCATTAATTCCAGTTGCTCATGAAGTTCATGCTGCTAGAGCTGATGTTCTCTCATGTGTTTCAAGACTTGCTACGATCATTTCTGTATCCTCATGCAGGTAAGGGAAGCTCTATTCCGGTATCTGTGCATGTAAGAATAATGTGGTTGATTGATTTCTCTCCTTTGTTCTACCTAATTTGTTACAAAATATTCAGTTTGCTTAATTTCTTTTTGTCAGATTGAGCGAGAGAGAGTGAGAGATGGAATACTTGATTTATAATCCTGGTGACAGTATATGTTCTTGTGAACTAGTATATTACTTAAGAGACTGGTATATACTTTGGTAGCAATTAGAATTGAGTGATTTCACTACTACTTGATAGCTAAAAATGTTGTGGAAAATCATGACTTCTGACTTGTTCCGGTCTAGTCTAAGGTATGAATGCCACTTAGTTGATGATAAACAATTTAAAGAATATGGGAACTAACACGATGTTTTAAACCTAAGTCCGACATCTGCAGCTCTAGTTTCCTCATGCTGACTAAGTAATAATTCAAGCTTCAATATTCAACCATCTGTTTAAAAATGAGGGACTTTATTAAAAGAGAAACTGAAGCAGTCTTCTTCCTCACCCTCTTATATATGTCTATAACTGTGTGCCTTTTTTTTTCCTTGGTTACATAGATAGATCATATGGTTTATTGTGCATAATGTTAAACTTCCTATGCAGTGTATGTGGAGAAGTTCATATTGGCGATCCGCCTCATAAGATCAAATCATGCAATATGACTGGTAGCCTGGCAAGCAAAGAGCACAGTTGGAAAATAGGGGGCATGGAACACATTTTTCCTCTTGTTGAATCTTTTCATCTATATGATAGGCTTGGAAGAGCTGTTTCTCATAATGAGCAACTCCAAGTAGATCGAATTCCAGCCATTTTGGAACTGTGTATTCAAGGGGGTGTCGACATACCAGAGTACCCAACAAGGAGAAGGTCATTCCCTGCCTACAATGTTGCTGGTAAAATTATAGACTTTGAGCGTAGGTTCCCCAAAGAAGAAGCTGCACCTGGAACCGGCATAAGCACTTGTGGGTTTTGGGAGAAGAGAGAGAAGTTGAGGGAGAAGAAAGATCCTGTAGACTCCCAATCTCAAGATATGAAAGGTCATATTTCCATTTCCTCTGTAATAAAAAATAAATCCTTGAAATTGGATTTGAAATTTTGAATTTGCTTTTTTACTCTTTAAGCGCCTTGCGCCAACACCTATTAGAAATAGTTCAACATACAAGTCTAAATGAGAGTAGCTATGCAGGTATTGCTATTCAAGGCATGGAAGCATGGAGGAAAATGTGTTTGGGTGCGAGACAACTAATGGAAAAATATGCTGTCCATACTTGTGGATATTGCCAGGAGATCCAAGTAGGGCCTAGGGGTCACAAGGTACGCAATTGCCAAGCTTATAAGCATCAGATGAGGGATGGGCAACATGCATGGCAGGAAGCTACAGTTGATGATTTAGTTCCTACAGTTTATGTATGGCATGTGACAGATCGGCATAGTGGTGAACCACTAGTAAATGGTTTGAAGAAGTATTATGGTATGGTTCCTGCGGTCGTGGAGCTTTTTGCACAGGCTGGGGCAGAAATAGGTCAAGAGTATGCTGGTATAATGAGGGAAGATGTTGTTGTGCCTGCACTGGATGAAGAGAAGTGGGTGGTCTGATCTGAAACAATGAAGGTTAGGGATGCTAAGAGATATGTTTTAATTGTAAATATCAAGAGTAATGGATTTAGTAGTTCGAGTTCATGAATTTTCACATTATACTTGGATTTCGGCAAATGGGTGGGAAAAATAACACATGCATCTTATGGTTTTTACGTGCGGGATAGGGTGTTTTGTTGCTTTCTTCTTCTGTTTAACATTCTTTTGAATGTAAGAGCAGTGATCAAACCTTATTGTTCTGAATGATAATTCATCCTGTCTTGGACTGCTCATTGAAATTCAAATTGTCATTGGTTTCCATTATGGTTGGTGAGTTGCAAATTGCCATTTACTTTGGGCTAGCTTTTGAGGTAAGTTTGTAAATATCTGTTGCCTGTTGGTTTCAATATGACATTTCGCTTTATGTTGCAGCTCAGGTATGCAATAGATCATCCTGTTGCAGTAGAGAAATAGCTCAAGCTTTTGAACTCTGTCAGGAATCTGAAGATAGGGTGTTCACTTCGCTTGCAGGACCAAAATACGATTCTGCATTATTTTTCTAATGTCAAATCCAGTTGTATGAAGACTTGAGATAGAGCTGTAGAATTTCAGAGAAATCCTCTTTATGTATGTATTGGATTCAGGGGATGCTCTTTATATAGGATTCTCTCTCTCTCTCTTTTTTTTTTCTTGTACATATTTATATCTCTTTATGGGGATTAATTTCAGTTTGTATCTAATTGAGAACAGGTTTCTATACCCAAGCAATGTAATGTTTAAAATTTTTTTTGCAAAAGTTCCTTTTCTAACATTAAAGTATTGAAGCAGCTGCTATCATTAATGTTAAGAGGAAATCATATTTTCTTGTTTTCCGTTTTTGTTATCTCATTGAGAAGAAATCACATTTTCGAGAAATAGAAGTGAGTTTTTGTTGTTTGCTTAGTTTAAGGTCATTTTCTGTGTTAAGACAACTGAAAATGCTTATATCTAATGCTATGGATTGATTCTAGGCTTCTGCAACCTTAAGCGCCTTGGCATTTTTGGAATTGCAGGTACATTTGAATATCAGTGAGCTCCAATGCAATTCGAATTCAGTAATTGCCAGTTATGTTCTATAATTCTGAGTTTTATCTGTACAGTTCTAAAAGCTTGAAGCCATTTTTTGCAGATAAGTGGGAGTTATAACTTCTAATATTGCAACAAAGTACATTACCAATTACTTCAAGCACGAAATGCTTAAGACCGATATCACAGAAAAGTCCATCATTTAAGGTAGAAGAACTACCAATGGCAGCAATTGCGGAAATACTTGAAAGAAAGTACTAATTTGTTACCCAGATACAACGATCTCTCTGACACCTTGTCTACAAAACTAAAATACATTTGACTCCATCTAATATTGATTGTCAAGATAAAACATGGAACTAACAAACCGGCTGCAAACCCCAACCCCACGGCCAAGTGAAACCCATTGTCAACATTGGAGTCTTCACCACCATTCTTATAAGTTTTTTCAGATGTTGAATTTTCATCTACGCACTCAGCAACAAGGGGAGCACCACAGAGACCAGGATTACCAAGAAAAGAAGCAACGTCGAAAGTTGTCATATGTCCACTGTATGGGATTCTACCTGACAAATTGTTGTTCGACAAGTTCAGGTAGCCCAAAAATGATAACGAAGACAAGGTCGATGGAATCGGACCCGAAAGCATATTTCCTGAGAGATCAAGGGATGATAATTCACTCAACTTTGAAATGTTCTGAGAAATTCGGCCACTGAAATGATTTCTTGACAGGTTTAAAACCACTAATCCTTTTAACTTCGTTATTTCTTCAGGCATCTCTCCACGTAAATTATTGCCAGAAAGGTCAATGCAAGTCAAAAGGGAAAGAGTCTTGGAGTATATTCGAAGCTCGCCTTTTATGTTCACCACTATTTTCTCTTCGTAATAGAATATGCCTCCTGTCGTCCCATATAATAAATTCTTCTTGATTGTCTGCTTCTCTTTCATAGCTTGAAAGTTGAAGATGCTGATAGGAATTTTTCCACTCAACTCATTTTCTGCTAGGTCCAGGACTTGCAGAGAACTCGGATTCAAAACTTGAGATGGGATTTCGCCTGAAAACGTATTTGACCTCAAGATAAGAATCCGAAGAAGAGGAAAAGCACCCCCAATCCACTCTGCAATTTTACCTGTTAGTCTGTTGTTTCCAAGGTCCATCGTTTCCAAAGCTGTCAAATTTCGTAAAGATGAAGGAAGTTCTCCCGATATAGAATTGTTCCTCAGGTGTAGTACTTGGAGATGGGTTAGTAGCCCCAAAGAAGAAGGAATCGATCCCGACAAATTGTTATTCTGAAGATCCAAGACCTCTAGATGATTACAATTTCCAATAGTCTCTGGAATACTTCCTGCTAAATTGTTTCCTGAAAGATCAATGGCTACAACTGCTGACATTTTTCCTATAGAAGCTGGGATTTCACCGGTAAGTTGGTTGCTTGCAAGAGAAAGGAAGGTAGCAGATGTCATGAAATCACCAATGTTTTCCGGTATAGATCCAGAAAATTTATTGTAAGAAAGAACTAACATTCCAAAATTGGAAATTGGAAGAGGAATGTGTCCTTCGAAGAGGTTAAAGCTCAAATCGACATAGGCTTTATCAATCACATTTAAAAGTTTTGGTAGCTGGCCCTGTAATTGGTTGGAAGAAACATTGACTTCTCTAATACTGCTGGAAATTTCCCAAAACCAGTCAGGTATAAAACCTGAAATGGTAGCATTTGAGAAATCGAGATACACGAGATCCGTTTGTGATTTTATCCATGCTGGAAATGAAGGACCCAAATTACACGAACCCACATCAAGAATAACAATCTGAAATGGAGGAATCCAATCTGGGCTGACACTAAACGCTAAAGAGTTGGAAGACAAGATCAAGACTTGCAACTTGGTTAGCTTCGAAAAATGAGATTCTGAAACTACACCTGTTAACCGATTGAAAGATACATCCAAGTAAGACACCTCAGAAAGTTGTCCTATACTCTCTGGGAGACTCCCATTCAGCTCATTTCCCTTAAGTGAGAGGGTTTTTAGAACTCTCAATGCCTCGAAATTCGGGATTGACCCACTGAACATATTGTTGTCCAAACTCAGCAGAAGAAGAGTTTCAACAACACCCAACCAATTTGGCAATGCACCGCCTAATCGATTTTTGTATAATGACAAGTACTCCAAGTTCGGAAAGGGCCTTTGAGTATGGCAATTTTCTCCTCTTCCAAGGATTTCAGGCAAATTCCCTGTCAAATTATTTCTTGCCAAGTCTAAATGCTGCAAGCCACAAAGTTTGGCAATTGAGCTTGGAAACTTTCCCTGAATGTTGTTATCAAAAAGATCGAGAAAAGTCAAAGAAGTCATGTTTCCAATGGAATCATCAGGTAGTTCACCATATATACCGTTGCGAGGAAGATTCAGAACCTGTAACCTCCTCCAGCTCCCCTTGAACAGTTGAATGGTGGTGGCCGAAAGATTGTTGTTGGCAAGATGCAGTTGCCGCAAATTTTGCATCTTTTTGAAACCGAGTGGAATGCTTCCCTGTACCATACTACTGCTGAGGTCAACATATACAAGACTGCTAATATTCACAAGCCAACTAGGAAACTTTGAGCCGAAGTTGTTGTAATCAAGTTCAATGACAGCAAGTGAGCTGAAATTCACAGGGGCATGAAACCAACCCGAGTCTTGCATTTTACAATTACTCAAGTGCAGCTTTGTTAAATGAGGAAGCATGTTGAGTTCTTCAACCCAATCTTTTCCAATCATTGATAGGTCAACTCCATCCATTGCGAGATGTTCCAGAGAGCTAAGTTTTCTCAACCATTCAAGAGTTTTTGTAGATAATAAAAAGGAGGAGACGTCGAGGAACTTCAAAGTCGAGATGTTTCCCAAATGTGGAGGAATTATGCCTCCAAACTCAGCAGAACGCAAGTTCAGATACTCCAATTTCTCCAAGTATTGAAGGAATGTAGGAATTGGGATTCCATTGAATCCATTATAACTCAGGTCTAAATGCTTCAAGGATTTGAGATTGGTTAATGAAGGCCTAATTTCTCCACCCAATCCACTGGAATCTGATGGGTTTTGAAGGTCAATTGAAATAACAGCTCCTGTTGTATTATCACAAACTATTCCTTGCCACTGACAGCAATTAATTCCTTGCCATGACGAGAGCAGATTCTGATGATCTTTAAGTCCATTTTTGAAGTCAACCAAAGCTTCTCTATCAGATTCTAGGCAGTCCAGCGACTCTGCATTCCCATTAAGAACAAATCCTCCAGTTTCCAAAATGAGGAGAAGCAAAATAACAGGAAGAATTGAAGAATTTTCCATCAAATTGATGATCAATGATATTTAGTATTTGTTTTCAGCATTAGAAGAAATAACAAAGAGGTTGTATTTTCTTATAACTGTTCATCTGGACAGGTCCAAAACAGGAGTAAACTTGGGGCAAAACACATCTTAAGCCCTTGAACTTTCATAGATTTTACAATTGGCTCCCTTCTATTTTGATAGTATTAGCCCTAAACTTATTATATTTATCTTGCATGGACCATAGGATCCATTAACTAGCGCATGACACATTTTTACAAACCAATGAAACTAAATCGGAAGTGTGGTTTACATCGGTAGTTATAATACGTCTGCATAGAGAAAATGATTCAAATTTAGGGCTATTTTTATCAAATAGAAAGATCATGTGCTACTTGTGTTGAAAAAATTAATCATGAGGCCAATTATGAAATCCATAAAAATTCAGGACCTCATGATGCATTTTGCTAAACATGGAATATTCTTGTTTGTATGGTATCAATGTAGAATATAGGAATATTTTCATTTTTTAAAAAATGTATTATTTTGAAAGCATGTATGTGTCCTTTAGTGTCTGTACATATTGCCTATGGCCAACAAAGTGGCAATTTTTCTTGTTCTGTGTAAGTTAGAATTAAAACAGCATATTCAAAATCACAGAATTTGATGATTTGATTCTTTTTCAAATTTTTCCTGTATTGAATGTTTGTCTTTATTAACATATATTTTGATTTTTTAAATTCAGCACCAACCTTTTTAATCAATCCAGTCGTCTATTCTGTTCTTCGTTTAAAATTATTTACCAATACAAATAAAGCTTAATCGGACTATAAAAATGATTAATGTACCCTTAATAATTCTTTCTTAAAAGTTTATTTTTTTAAGACATAATTCTCATTATTCTTAACTACCATGGCTCAACTATATAATATTCTCCGTTAATACTAAACTTTGCTATTGGAATAAATAATGGTAAATTTGAAAAAAGAATATCAGAAACATGGTTACTAAATTTGGCCAACTTAACTAGGAAAAGGTAAAAAGTTAAGGGTTAGAGGTTCGACTGGGATTAAGCCCAGATCCAACCGATTTTTAACAAACCTTATAAAAAATTATATTTTTAAATAATTTAAGCATAAAAAATGGTAAAGTATTATCACTGACAGAGAAAAAAAAATTTTTCTTGATAATAATGTTCATCAACTTAATAAATTCAACCGTCACAAATTCAACGTAACATAAATGTCTTAAAAACTATTTTGGTTAATAATATTCAAAATATAAGTTCAAAACTATTTCTTAATATAACAATTCTAATATAATAAAAAATAAACTATAGCAATCTAATATATTTTGTATTGTTCAATAAATATTAACATATAATTAAAATTAAAATGATATAATTATAAGGGAAATTATCAAAATTACCCTCATTTTAGGGTTTATTTTGGTAGTTTACCTTTTCTTATTTACATTATTACCTTTTTTTTTTTACATCTGATCCTCCTTTACACTACTGTTTCAGTTTTTCCTTTCTTATGTTTTTTTTTTTTTTCTCTCTCCTGCCTTCCTCTCCATTAGTTGGGTCGCCTCTCTCTTTTTCTCTGGACCTATCTCTGCTACAATCCTAACCCCTCCCATCTCTCTGATTTCGATTTTCACCACCACGAGGACGACGACGATTCCCACTCCGATTGACTATTCCTTTCCTCTATTTGCCCTCAATTCTGTGTATCTCATTTGTAGGTAAACTATACTGCTGCTACTGTTACACTTGCGTTATCTAATTTTAATTTCGTTTTTGCTCTCAATTCTGTGTATCTCATTTGTAGGTAAACTATATTGCTGCTACTGTTATACTTGCGTTATCTGATTTTAATTTAGATTTTGCTTTACTATTCTGTGCTATTGTGGTTTTGTTTCTCTTTCTTTTTCTGTGGGTACATCAGCCTGCATCTTACAGGCTAGATGAAGGCTTGATCTTTTTGTTTTTGCTTGAATTTCTTGTTACAGTTTTAGTTTTTCAGAATCTGGCTTTTGATCATGCTGCATGGTCCGTTTCAAAGAAAAAAATGAAGTTTTTTTAGGTTTACATTGATAGAGGGTCTGATTTTTAGAATTGATTCCTTGAAATGTATATCTATGCCTGAAGAGATTGTGAAAGACAGATCTTATATCTCAGAAAGGGAAAAAGAAGTTCAGTTAATGTTTTTTAAATTTTTAGTTGATGATAAGATGAATCTGGCCTTCATCATCTAGTTTGTTCATCTTCATAGGGTAGATTGTCCTGCTACATTCGTAAAAGACTGAAAAATGTTTCTGAAATTGATAGGATTGTGATGGCTGGTTCGTTCTTCAACTGCAAGTGTACCTTCCTTTTGTTTGTATAATTGTTTCTATACTGTTTGGTTAGTTTTTGTGGAAAAGTACTAACCTTTTTTTTAATTTTATTTAAATGTATTTTGGTTTTACGTGTCAATGGATTGGTAGTTCTGTTAGTTTTGGTCATTTCTGGATGACATTTTTGTGTTTTAACTTGATCAATGTTTGTTTTCATTTTCTTGCATTTTTTTTATGAGCAAGCAAACATGATTCTATCTTGTGTGTTTTTGTACTTATTTATTTGGTATTGTAATGATTTGCACTGTGCAGGACTGTGTTAAACATTGTTTGAGAAAATGTGCCACACTATCATTTTGCTCGTTCTGAATAACTTTTTAAAGCACTTCTTTGTTCATAATTTAAGTGATTATCCCATTAATTACATACTCTTATTGTGACACAGAATACACTAATCATTAAGCCTGCAAAGAAATCTCCTATTTTGTTAAGGATGGCAGTGTTAGTGTTTTCCATGTCTTGCGGTGTTTTCCATGTTTTGTGGTGTTTACATTTGCTCAGTCTGTTTAAAGTAAGCACCAGTAGTTGAAAGAAACGGTAACAAAGAATTTGCAACCTCAAAAGCACCAATGAGGAAATCCGTGTCCAAGCTTCAGCCGGCAGGAGCTGAAGGAAAGAACAACAAACCCAAAGCAAAGCCAGCTGTAGCAGAAGCTGAAGAGAACCAAATGAACTTTGAAATATGTGAGAATGGAACTGAAACCATGCCTGAAAAGAGTTCGACTTGAGACGACGGACCTCTAGTGAGTTCAACCAACCATGATATGATGCCACATGAACTCACAGACGACGGACCTATATTGTTTATACACTATTTATACACTTCTTATACACTGTTATACACTGTTTATACATTGTGTATATATTGTTTATACACTTCTTATACAGTGTTATAAATTGTTATACACTGTTTATACACTTCTTATACATTGTTATACACTTCTTATATATTATTATACATTGTTTATACACTGTTTATACATTATTTATACACTTCTTATACACTATTGTATACTATTATACACTGTTAATACACTTCTTATACATTTTTATATATTGTTATACATTATCATACACTTCTTATATATTGTTATACACTGTTTATACACTGTTTATACGTTATTATACACTGTTTATACACTTTTTATACACTGTTATACACTTTTTATACACTGCTTATACATTGTTTATACACTACTTATACATTGTTATACATTATACACTTCTTATACAATGTTATATGTTTATACACTTATTATGCATTGTTATACACTCTTCATACACTGTTTATACACTGTTTATACATTGTTCATACATTGTTTATACATTATTTATACACTGTTATACATTATTTATACATTGTTTATACATTGTTTATACACTACTTATACATTGTTATACCTTATACACTTCTTATACAATGTTATATGTTTATACACTTATTATACATTATTATACACTTGTTATAGACTGTTTATACATTGTTTATACACTATTATACATTGTTTATACATTGTTTATACACTATTATACATTGTTTATACATTATACACTGTTTATATATTGTTTATACATTATTTATACACTGTTATATATTGTTATACACTTCTTATACACTGTTATACATTGCTTATACATTGTTTATACACTATTTATACATTGTTATACATTATACACTACTTATACAATGTTATATGTTTATACACTTATTATACATTGTTATACACTCTTTATACACTGTTTATACATTATTTATACATTGTTTATACATTATTTATACACTATTATACATTGTTTATACATTATTTGTACATTGTTTATACATTATACACTGTTTATATATTGTTTATACATTATTTATACACTGTTATACATTCTTATACACTGTTTATACACTTCTTATACATTGTTATACATTATTATACACTTCTTATATATTATTATACATTATTTATACATCGTTTATACACTTTACACATTGTTTATACACTGTTTATACACTGTTTATACATTGTCATACACTGTTTATACACTTGTTAGACATTGTTATACCTTCTTATATATTATTATACATTGTTTATACATTGTTATACATTGTTATACAATGTTTATACACTTAGTATATATTGTTATGCTTTCTTTATACACTGCTTATACATTATTATACATTAAGATACACTATTACATTGATTATACCTTAATTATACCTTATAATACACTATTTTAGTGATTATACCTTAGTTATTCCTTATTTATACCCTATTTATACCCTAAAATACATTATTATATTGATTGTACCTTACTTATACATTAATTATACCTTAAGATACACTATTACAGTGATTATACCTTTGTTATACCTTAATCATACCTTAAGATACACTATTACAGTAATTATATCTTAGTTATGCCGTAATTATATTTTAAGATACACTATTACAGTGATTATACCTTAGTTATACCTTAATTATACCTTAGTTATACCTTAAGATACACTATTACAGTGATTATACCTTAATTATACCTTAAGATACACTATTATAGTGATTATACCTTAGTTATACCTTAATTATACCTTAAGATACGTTATTACATTGATTATACCTTAATTATACCTTAAGATATGTTATTACATTGATTATATACGTTATTACATTGATTATACCTTAATTATACCTTACTTATAACTTAAGATACAGAATTACATTGATTATACCTTAGTTATACCTTAATCATACCTTAAGATATATTATTCTAGTGATTATACCTTAGTTATTCCTTATTTATACCCTATTTATATCCTAAGATACATTATTATATTGATTATACCTTAATTATAACTTAGTTATACCTTACAGTGATTATACATTAGTTATACGTTAATTATACCTTAGTTATACCTTAAAATGTACTATTACATTGATTATACATTAGTTATACCTTAATTATACATTAAGATATACTATTACAGTGTTTATATCTTAGTTATACCTTAGTTATATATTAAGATACACTATTACAGTGATTATACTTTAGTTATACCTTAATTATATCTTAGTTATACCTTAATATACAAAGGCATAATTGTTACACTTTAGTGAAAAAAAAAATATGTCGGAAAAAGTATATACATATGGACTTTGTTTCGAAGATAAATAAAAAATAAAAAAAACTTTCTAAAGTCGCATGACAAAAAAATAAACGGATTGAGAGATAAATGCGAAATTAGATTAAAAATTATAAAAAGATGAGAGAGAAACATGGACAAAGTAGAGAAGGTATTTTGAAGATTTTGATTTGTGTTTTGTTGTTTATTTTGTGAATGAATCACGTAATAATGATAATTTTTGTTTTAGGTATTTTTGAAATTTTGAAAAGTTTTTAAGGTATTTATGCAAACTTTTCCTTTTGAAGTAAAAATGTTATATGGTGCCAAAAATTATTTATTTATGTAAAATGCCCTAATTATAATGCTTATATCAAACCAATTAAAACTTAAATTGATTAGAAGTAACTATTAATAAATCAGCAACCAAAAAAGATATTAATAAATCAACATATATAATTCATAGATATAAATATCTTAAATTAATTTGAAACAATAGTATTTAAAATTACACTATTTCATAATTTGAAATTTAATTTATATATTAACATTTAAGATATTTGTTTAGGAATTCTAATTTGTTTTTTTTATATGATATTTTAGATTATTAATGCGTTTTTGGTAATATTTTTTTCATATTTGCTCTTATTTAAAACAAGAGAGAAGTTCAATTAATGTAAATAATTTTATATTAAGCCTTGATTATTAAGAAGAAAAAGAGATTGATCTAGAAATAAAATTTTAGAATATAATTATTAAAATAAAAACAAATTATATTAATAATTTTATTTATATTTTATTGATTTTGATGAATAACTTTAAACGAAAAAAAAAAAAAAAAAGAATGGAGTAATATTTAAGCTATGACTCATGAATAAAGGTGAGTTTGTTTTGAATAATTTTATGCTCAATTTTCAACTCTGTATGTAAAGATTGTTACAAGTTTCCATTAATTACAACACAAGCCGCATTAATTAATTAATTACAAGCCGCATTAACTAATTAATTAATTAATTAATTAATTAATTAATGTAGTAATCCTTAGGTGTAATTATGTAGAGCCTCAAGGCAGAGATATTTGCTGAATCTGTTAATAATAATATCATGAGCTTTAGATTAATAATCCATGAACCCATTCGTTAGGTTAGAACCCGTCAAGTAAACTCACGATGGAGCAAAAGACTAATTTGCCTCATAAAAATGGAAAAAGTGCAAAAATAAATTTTGTAGTTTATCCGATCTGAAAAAAAAATTATGTGGTTCAAACGGTTACAAACCGGAATCTATAGTTTTACAATATTAATAAAAATAACCTATCATCCAATATTTTTTCTTAAAAACCTCACTTATCCTTATTTGAAGAATTTTTTGAGAAGTGCCTATATCTTTTTATTTATTTTTTTTCATTATTAATTAAAAAATACATGCATTTCTAAAAAATTTGTGAACTTTGTCACTAAGATCCATTATAATTTAATCAACTAACATGCGAAATTTCAGGATAAAACTCGAAAGGTAAAAGAGTTTTTAGAGAAGTATATTAGACGATAAACTGTTTTTGTTAACATTGTGAAATTACATGGCTTTATTTACATATCACGTATACTATAGAGTTTATTTTTATACTTTTTCCTTGGTCATATTATATAAATAATGGGGACTTCTCATTAGATAGGTATAATAATACTTTCTCCATACCACAAATACAATTCAAAATATGCATGTACATAGAATAAGAATACATTAAATATTATTGATTCTTTTTCTATTTAATTCTCAGTTAATGAAGTGATTTAGTGATGATTAGAATTTAGTTTATTCTATACTTAACAATTTTAAATTGAAATAAACAGGGTATAGTAAAAAAAACTAGTAGTTATATATAATTAAAATATAAGTTATGTCTATTTAATATATGACACCTTTAAAATTAATTAAAATTGCCTATATTGGTGAGATCGTGATATATATATATATATATATATATATAAATTTTTTCAAACTTTTCCGGTATAAATAGTTTTGCCCAATAATACAAGTTTTACTAAAAATACGGAATTCAATGAATTATAAAACTCGTGAATATAATCGCTTTGATTGGTTTAAACAACATCTCTGAATGAAACTAATCCTATTAATTTAAATGCGCAGAATGTAAATAGTAATAAGTAAAAAATATAGAATATAGATATAGAAATATTTGAGATAGAACGATTTATACAGGTTCGGCCAACCGGTCTATTCCTGCCGTAAACCCACCGTTTGAGATTGTACACTAAGGATTCCTTTACGAGCAGGAATCAAATCTATGATTAATTTACGGGTAGAAATCAAGCCTAATATTAATTTTTACGAGTTCAAGTGAGAAACTGAATACTTTTCCAGGCAAAGTATCAAATCCTCTATCGACACTTTTTACAAGTTTTAGCGTCAAACTTATAGGTGTTGTTTTATAACTCAACAACAGTTATCCCGATGCTTTTTGCAAGATCAAACGCCAAACTTTTACAACTGTTGTTTTCAAGCTTAGCAACCAAACTATCACCACACTTTTCAAACTCAAGTGTGAAACTTTACAATTGCTTTGTCGAAATTATCATAACAAAGCTCCCCCTCTCACAAACCCTATTGTGTGACTTACAATTCCCTTTTAAATAAATAAATTTGTTGTTTGAGAATTGATGAAAACTAGAATTCTTTGAATATCTTTTTGAAAACTTGTTGGAAAAGACACTCTAATGTATGCTTGTATATGTGATTTTGATATTTGTCTTTTCTACTTGTGAATGATGGGTTTGCTCTCTAGTTATAGGTGAAAGAGCAAATATAGTCGTTACTCACAAGCATTGGTTTGAAGCTTTTGCACAAATCTGTCCAAGACTCTTCAGCCTCTGTAGCTGCTGTTTTGTATTTGCTATAGCCTTCTGTGTAAGTTTATAATACAATGCATAGCTTTCTATAGCAATAATTTGAGTTTCTTTCAGCCTTCTATATGTGGCCGTTATGCAGTGTATAACCTCTTATAGATAACCGTTATACTTTGTACGGCCTCCTGTAGGTGACCGTTATACAGTGTACAGCCTCCTATAGGTGACCGTTATACAGTGCATAGTCTCCTGTAAGTAACCGTTATACTTTGTGCAGCCTCCTCTAGAAGTATAACTTTTTGATTGTAAAAGACTTCTTTTTGTAACTCCAAGTTTCATATCCTCTTGTAAGTCATGGTAGACTTTCCCTTTATCTTCAAGAATTATTGTGTGTCTTCATCTTCAATAATATAATACCCTTTGTAACTTAAATAAAATTATTGTTTAATCTTAATTACTTTGAGTATAAATCTTTTTTCATTTTATCTTTGATAAAAGTCATTATAATAAAATATTTTTATGTAATTTAATTAAGATCATAATCCAATTAATTTTAATTTATTATTTGAGATTATTTTATTATAATATATATATTTTTTTAATATTGTAACCATCAAATTCAATATATATATATATATATGATTATTGTTAAGTCCCACATTGAGGTTTGTTGAACCACATTTGTTTCACATTCTTAATAGTTTTAGGTTTGAGAAGATTGTGAAAAATTCCATATTATTTAAAGGAAATGTAACTTTTTGGAAGGCGTTTCGTTTAAACTTTTGAATTAGAATTAAAATAATATAAATTCGGAATTAAAATAATCATTTTATGAATTTATTAACATTCTTAATTATAATAATACAGTAAAATATATATTTTTCATTTTTTTCTTAATAAAAATATTTTCAGTTTTTTGACATTTTAATTCCCAAGATGCGATGGCGTTGACTTGGCGTCCCTGAGGACTTCATGGACAGAAGGAAATCCTGAAAGGAGATTTGATGGCTGTAGATCGTATGTAAGTTACAACTCGGAAAACATTTGCACTATTTTCTTTTTAAAATTGTGCTCTGTTGATTATTAGTGATGAGTGCTTGAAAATGCAGGAGATATGAGGATGTAGTTACTTTGTGTGGCATGATCCTCCTGCGAATGAAAGGACTCGTGAGGCGATAGTTGATCTGTATAGGGAATGAGGAAGACTTGAAAGAGAAAGCGAGATTGCAAGAGAAAGGAACACAATGATGGACGACGAAAGAATTCACATGTAATTTACTACTTAAGCGCTCACCAACTATTTGACGAAAATCCTCTTAGAATAAAACAAATACAATTTGAATCAGAAACACCAGTTGCCTCAATTGCATCTTGAAATAATTCAAAAAGGTTAAAGCATAAATTGTACTCCTAAGAAAACATAAACATATACAAATGCAAGGAAAGAAAATAATGTGACTTTTTGCAGTGATTCAAGTAGTACGTAGAAGAAGAGACTCTTTAAGAAATTAGCAGATTTGAGAGTGAGTTAACTCGTTTTGACACCCCAAAATTCGAAACACGTTTTGAGCAGGAGTGCCCTATTTAGAAAACAATTCCAAGTCTCCCAATTAGATAAACTATAAAATGCAGCTTTATTCTTCATGCTTGTCTGCTCTGAAACTAGTTTATTTGTAAAGGTATGGCCCTTCTCTCTTATCTTCAAATTTTATGCATCTTCTCTCAAGTGTAGCGTCTTAATTTTTTTTATTGTTTCTACTAAATTCCCATCCAGAATTCAATCAAGAGATGTGCGTCCAATTGTAAAGAAGGACACACAGAACCAGGCATTTGCACGAGTTCATGATGATATCCTTTTTCTAATCCTTGAAAATCTGGACTTGATTGATCGAATCCATGCAGCCACAGTTTGCAAAAAATGGTTACAGCTGATGTCTAAGATTCCTTATCAAGGTAAGCTTCCATGGCTGTTTAGTCATAAAGTTGGTACAACTTTCGAAACTGGTTGCCAAGTTAAACTAACAGATCTATCTTCCAAGAGAAGTTACATAATTGAATCTGGAGAACACTTGAATGGTGTTTCTGCTCTTGCTTCAAAATTTGGTTGGATACTCATGGGACATACGAGGAAGCCATGTGGTTGTATTCTCTCCAAGTATTTCGTTTATTGTCCCTTTAACTGCAACTTGATCAAACTCCCAAATTTTGATCGGGATTTTCCTGTTGGAAGTTTTCCATCTACATTTTACACATTTTCATCTAATCCTACACTGTCACATTGTGATTTCTTTATTTGTGTTGGTTATTACCAAAGGATATTCATAGAGATTAAAACCGAAGAATTTCAAAGTCAATTTCACCATTCCATAAGTTAGGTTTTCTGTGGAATGCATCAGTGGATTGTTATATGTGATATTGTCATATCCCAATGCGGATAGCGACCCTGTGTTCAGTAGTCACGTTGGTACGTTTGACATAGACAGCCAGGAATGGAAGTTGATCAAGAACGATCAAAGTTGTGTGAAGATCAATGGAAAGAAAGTTAAGCCTCCGATAAGGGTATGGCATCTATATCCAGTTGTTTATGATAAAAAGGAGCTCTATCTTGTTCGTCAGGTTGTTACAATGCTGCTTGGGAATTTTTTAAGTATGATATGGAAGAGAACCAATGGGTGTAGCAGCCAAGTTTGGGAACTCGGGTATTGTTTATCGGTCTTCCATCGTTTTTAGTTAAAGCAGTTGGTGAATTAAGCAATCTGGCTAACAATGCATTCATGGAGTATCTTGGACTGCCATGTTATCCTTTTTCCTTCAGTAATGGTAAAACCGAATACCATCGTGAATTTTACGGGGATGACAGAAAATTCGAGGATAGGAAATTTTATAAAAGTGCTTGGATCGTACCTACCATTTGATGATTTTTGTAACTGTGATTTACAGTCCTATCCACCATGTTGGTTTTTTTTTTTTTTTTTTTTTTTTTATAGTAGTCCTATCCACTATGTTGATTTTTGTCCTAAAATTTCTCTTGTACGTCACATGTTATCCAAAATATATGTACATATGATATGAATCTCATTTTGAAGAAAAAAAAAAAAACCAATACACCCTTTCTAAAATTGAATGGATATATAGATAAATAATAAAATTAATTTTTAATAATAGAAGAGGAGAAAGAAAACAATTTAATTGAGAAAAAAGCGCATTTTAGAAATTGAAACAAGCTGAAATCAAACTAAAAACATCTAAAAGGGTGCATGATAAAATTTTGCAGTGTTCCTTTAATATTGTATGACTAAAATATACATTGAATTTTCTGGATCAGGAATTAAATTATACTAAACAAAGTTTAAAATTTGAATCAGAAAATGTTCAAAATTGAAATCGTGTTTCCAGCAGCAGAGTCCCAACCAGAAAAGAATTCTCAATTAGAATAAAAACTGTAATAAGACCATTCGGTGAAATTTTATGTTTTTGTTTCTTCTCTGCAATTCATCAATCTCTTTTTTCTAATTGAATTTCATTCCAGAATGCAGTCAAGAGATGAGTTTTGGATTGTAAACAAGGGTAAATCCGAAAGCCAAAACAAGCAATTTGCACAAGCTTATGATGATATCCTTTGTCTTATATTTGAAAAGCTGGACCGGATCGATCGATTCCAAGCAGGCAGAGTTTGCAAAAAATGGTTACAAGGGGTGAATAAGATTCCTTTTCAAGGTAAGTTTCCATGGCTGTTTAGTCATATAATTGATAAAACTTTCAATATTGGCTGCCTGGTTAAACTTACCCATGAATCTTCCAAGAAAAGTTTTATAATTTCAGAAGAGAATGATGAAACTAAGGAACTCTTGTTTGGTGCTAAAGCTTATGCTTCGAAATTCGGTTGGATACTCATGGCACAAGAAGACAAGTCTAACAGTAATAATATTCTTATCAAGTTCTTCCTTTACTGTCCCTTTAATGGCAAGTTGATGAAGCTGCCAGCTTTCGATATCGGTATCCCTAGTTATCCTTCTAAACATGCAACATTTTCATCTAATCCTACATCGCCGGATTGTGTTTTCTTTGTGCTTTTTGCTTACTTCCAAAGGATAGAGATTAGCACCTGCAGAATTGGTGACAACGAATGGAAAAATCATATATTCAATTTGACCATCCCATATGTCAAGTTTTCAACTGAATGCATAAATGGATTGTTACATATAGTATTGTTACATGTCAATGCCAATGCTCATCTGGGTAGCGACTCTATCTTAAATATGCATGTGGGTACCTTTGATGTTGAAAGCGAGGAATGGAAGTTGACTACGAATGATCAAAGGTTTATGAAGAGTAATGAAAATGATGTGAAACTTCCTGTATGGCAATGGTATCTTACAGTGGTTGCTTACAAGAATAAAGAGCTTTATCTTGTTCGTAAGATAGCAAGAGATGTTGAATGGGAAATTTTTAAGTACGATGTGGAGGACAACAAGTGGGTGGAGCAGCCAAGTTTGGGAAATCGGGTATTGTTTGTTGGTTGTACATCTTCTTTAGTTGAAGCAGTTGGTGAATTGAGCAATTTGGCTAACAATGCCTTCTTTGATTTTTTTGGATCACCATGTTATCCTTTTTCCTTCCATAGTCGAAAAACTGAATGTCATCATAGATTTTACTTCGTCAACGGAGACTTGGAAGATTGTAGATTTTATCAAACGACTTGGATCTTACCTACAAGTTCATGGTTTTTCTAACTAGCTGTGATGTATAGTCATATCCCAATAATCCACTATGTTTTTCTAACTGATAATTTATATTTTTTACAACATTGGTCCTTCTGGTAGTCACTGCTAGAAAATTTGCAATGCAAGAAAGAAGCCATTGCTAATCTAATCCCCCAATGCAATTATTCATAACTTACTTATTAAATCTGTAATTATCAAAGATTTACACATACTATTTTACAATTTTCACACGCACAAAAAGATTACAAAATCAAAGAAAAAGTTCTACCAATCCTTACCCTAATTTCTGCGTTTCGCTGTTCTATTTTTCATTGCACTGTTAACAATTCTGTCCACCAAATTGAAGTAGGCATCAGCACAAGGCTTACTGACGGCCAATACAAACATAGGGACAAGAATTCCAGCAGCAAATCCCACCCCAACACTTAAGTAAAACCACTTATCGATAAAATCATCATTGTCATCATCTTTAACAGTACCCCCTTTATCAGAACCATTACCTTGGCACTCAAGTGCTAGTGGATCACCACAGAGACCAGGATTTCCAGCGAAAGATGATGCAGTGAAAGTGGACATTTGCCCTTTATAAGGTATCATGCCGGAAAAATTGTTGTTTGACAAATTCAAGGCTGACAAAAATGATAACAAGGGCATGCTGGAAGGAATTTCCCCTGAAAGCTTATTGCTTGAGAGATCAAGAGATAACAATTGCCGCATGTTTGAAATATTTTCAGGAATCTTGCCATTGTGTGACAAGTTCAAAGCAACCAAACCCACCAATTTTGTGATTCCATCAGGTAACTCTCCATCTAAGTCATTGCCCGAAACGTCTATGCTAGTGACTAAAGAAAGTGTTTTTGTGTATTTTTGAGGACCGCCTTTCATGTTTACCACCAAGCTTTCTTCATAGTACGCCCCTCTGTACTCTCCATAGAGCAGATATCGATTTATGTATTGCTCGCTTGACATGGCCTTAAAATCTCCGAAAGTTGCCGGAATGCTGCCTGTCAAATTGTTCAGTGCAAGATCAAGGACCTGCAGTGAGTTTAAATTGGATACAGTAGAAGGAATTTCACCGGAAATTGCATTTGACCTTAAGCTCAGAATTCTAAGCTTCAAAAATCCATCTCCAATCCACGGCGGAATGTTGCCTGATGATGCATTGTTACTAATATCTAAAGTTTCCAAGTTTGATAAGTTCTGAAATGTTGATGGGAGGTTTCCTTTAAGCTTGTTGTTGCTTAGGTGCAGTGACAGAAGCTGATTTAATTGACCCAAGGAGGCCGGGACTTCTGCTGACAGTTTGTTGAAGCTAAGGTCTAGTGCTTTTAGGAAAGAACAATTTCCTATGCTTGCAGGAATTGTTCCGATGAAATTGTTATTCGAGAGATCGATGACTTGAAGAAGCTGCATATCTCCTATAAAAACTGGGATGTTTCCTGTCAACTGATTATCTGAAAGAGATAGAAAAATCAGGTTTGGCATGGCATGGCTTAGATTTTGCGGAATAGGGCCTGAAAATCGGTTTCTGGAAAAGTCTAGTAACTCAATCTCTACAGCAGGAAGGGGAAGAGGTCCTTCTAATAGGTTTGAGCTGAAATCAACATCTGCAAATGGAGCTATGTTGAATGGATTTGGGACTTGTCCCTGTAAATGATTGAAGGAAATATTTAGCAAAGACAAATTGGAACTCATTCCCCAGAACCAATCAGGAATCGTGTCGGAAATGCTAGCATTTGAGATGGATAGAAACCCTAGTTCCTTTTGAGTTCTAAGCCAAGCTGGGAAAGATGGACCCAAGTGACAAGAACCTATATCAAGATTCCCAGTCTGAAATGGAGGTACCCAATTGGAACTAACATTGAAAACAAATGAATTGGAAGATAAGCACAAGATTTTCAGTTTACTAAGCTTCGAGAAATGGGCTTCTGAAATAGCTCCTGTCAGATAATTAAGAGAAACATCCAACATGGACAACTCAGAAAGCTGTCCGAAACTATCAGGAAGTGCTCCGGTAAGTTGATTTCTTGCAAGCCCTAAACTTGACAGGTTTCTTAAGTTGCCTATAGTAGCAGGAACTGAACCTTGAAAAAGGTTATTATCCAGAGAAAGTTCAGTGAGATTTTGAAGCTGACCCAACCAATTAGGTAAATTTCCTTCTAGATGATTGCTAGCAAGTATCAGTTGCACCAAACTAGGGAGGAGACCATGTGGCTGACAGTTATTTCCTTCAAGAAATTCAGGCAAACTTCCTGTCAAATTATTGCCAGAAAGATCAAAACTTTGCAGGTTGCATAGTTTGCCAATGGAGGGAGGAATCGACCCCTCAACACCATTGACAAACAAATCAAAGGTACTGAGAGATGACATGTTTCCAATAGAAGCAGGAAGTCGACCATGCAATTTATTCACGGCCAATCTGAGAACCTCAATTTTCTTCCAACTTCCGCGGAACAACTGTGAACAACTAGCAGAAAGATTATTGTTCATAGCAAGATTTAAGTACTGAAGATTCGGAAGCTCGCTAAGACCAAGTGGTATTCTACCATACAAACCACAGATACTAAGATCAACATAGGCAAGGCTGCTTACATTTACAAGCCAATCAGGGAACAGTGAATTCAAGTCGTTCAAACTGAGGTCTACGACAGCAAGTGAACTAAAATTAACATGGATAAGAGATGAAATTGGACCGGATAGGCTACAAGCTGAAAGATGCAAACTTTTCAAACTTGGAAGCATATTCAATGCCTCAAACCAGTTGGATCCGACCAGGGAAAGGTCAGTTCCATCCATAGCAAGATAATTCAATGAAACAAGACCAGAGACCCAATCAAAACTATCAACAGAAAGACCAGAAAATTCTGAAGAAACATCAAGAGAATTCAAGTTAGATAAGTTTCCTAATGATGGAGGAACCACGCCAGTGAACCCAGCTTTTGATAGATTTAAATAATGCAAACTTTGTAAGGATCCTAAGAATTCAGGAATTGGGATTTGATTGAATGTGTTGAGACTCAAATCCAAGTACTGTAAAGACTTGAGTTTTAGCAGTGAAGGTCTAATCTCTCCACTCAAGGAGAAAGCTAAACTTACAGATGGGTTTTTGAGATCAATGGAAATCACAGCTCCAGTTCTGTTATTGCACCCAATTCCCTGCCATTGACAGCAGTTGCTTCCTTTCCATGATTGAAGCCGGTTCCCAGAATCTTGGAGCCCATTTTTGAAGTCAATAAGTGCTTCAAGATCAGAGTTAGAACAGGCACTGTTTAGTTCAGCCCCATCACAAACAAAAAATCCTGTTAGGATACAGAGAAATGCAAGAAATGAAAATCTCCCCATTAGTTCTTCAACCATTCAAGCTGTGAATTGACGGAAAATCAAGAATCCCTAAAATGATAGTCTTTATTTTCTTGATTTCCAAGAATTAACATTCATTTGCTGAAGTCAAAGATTTAAGTTGCAGTAACCACAGGAAAAAGACAATAATTAAAGGAAAATAGGGGAATTATGTTTATAAAGTCAAAAGAATTCTCTTCATTTAATTGAACCGATAAGGCTGTAGAAATAAAATAAAGGGGAAAACTTGAAACGTAAGTGGAAGTCAAAGACCTAATTCAGACATGGAAACATGTTCGGAGCTGAGATTTGGAAATATAACAAAGAGGGTTTCAAATGATACCTACTTGATTATTGGAGGAAGGAAAATCCACACAAACAAAATCTTCAATGATTAATTTTTTTATGTGAATAATGACAAGGAATCCGCGTGAATTCCTTGAACAGCAAAAATTTTAAATGGAATTGATAGGATACGAACATCTCATGCTGCCATTGGAAGTTTTTCGAGCTTCTTGTCTGGATAGTTGACTTCTTACAATACACTACACCTTTTTATTTTTTATTTTTTATTTTTATTTTTCCTTTTATTAGAAAAAGAAAATGTTTGATTTGGTCAATAATGTTAAAAAAACTTAAAATTATTTATTCAGTCGAAAACAAAACTTAAAATTATTTATTGTAATAAATTTTAAGTACAAACATCACAAATAGTTTCATGTTACAATACTTATAAATTCTTAGTTTTATTACTAAATATTTTTATTTTCTTTTTAATAAGTAAATACTATTACTTACAAAATATTAAATATATAGTAAATTATTAACGTTAATAAACAAACCAGCTATAATATTTAAAAAAAAAAAAAAGGTATATGCATATGTTACTAGAAATTACATCAAATAATAGAAATTCCTACTTCTCATTATACAAATTAAAAAAAAAAATTGTATGTACATATATTATTAAATTAAATTTTTAAAAATATAACTTTTATTATCATTTAAGCTAAAAATAACTGACAACTAATAAATTTTAAATTACTATTCCTTTAAATTTTAAATTACTATTCCTTTAAATTTTAAATTTTAAATTACTGACAACTAATAACTTTTATTATCGAATGTATGCATCCAACCCAATTTCTTTAAAAAAAAATTACTATTCCTTTCTTCATATATTCATCTATTCTAAAAAAAATTCCTTTCTATTCAAACACGTTATCGTCCCTCTCACTTGAATTTTTTTTTTTTTATCCTTGTTATATATATATATATATATTCCAATGTACACCCTAATAAGTTTATTTGAATTAAAACTCAATACATATATATTTTTTATTTTTCCAATAAATTTTTTAGTTTTTCAATAATAATATTGCATATATATGAGTATTTTATTAGAAAGGTACATATAAAACTGAGTTCATAATAACATCTCTCGCCTAGTTTAAAAATTTTCCATTACATAAATCCTTGAATAAATAATTTGTAATTGGAATCTAATCAACCTTAGCCTCATTTTTTGTTAGGATTTTTCTTTTTGGTAATTTATAGTTCAACCCTTTCATGCGTTATATCTTAAAAAGAAGTCGGTAGTTATAAAAAATGTAAGAGCTTAATACAGGACAAATTCAAAATTTAGCATGCTCAATTAATTAAAACAACAAAAAGTTTACAGAATTTTATAATTTTTTCTACATCTAATGAGCTTTTTCCCATGTCTTATAACTTCTCTTTAGCCTTATTATTTCAAAGTTGTCTTTTTAACTAATATGCATTCTTTACAAAATCATATCCAAGTTGATGATTAAAAAGTAATTGATTGATAGAACAACACAAAACGATATTTTTTTTTTGGTTACAACAATTACTTACAGCTTGATAATTACATCTTTCCCTTTTGATTTTTATGATAGTAGGGTAGTATCGTGTATAGAGTTTGAGCAATTGTGAGGGCGGCAAAGAAGATTGCGCCTGTAAGCGTGAAGATAGCCCATGGACTTCTAAAATACTTGCCAACCACTTTGGCGCGGAAGTCATTCCAAGCTGACTTTCCGAAGGCACTCAACTTTGTACGCACTGAATCGAGGCTTAGAGTCATATTTACCTGAACAAAACTAAACCAGTTATCTGCGTCCACAGTCATATATTTGCAAAGCGAATTGAACAGTTCAACCACGTCTTCTGCACGACCAGAAACATTCAAAAGTATCCCTTTTGACTCCAAAAACTCTACATCTCTCTCACAACGAATCAAACTATCCATGAAAAATATAAACGATGTCACTTCACTCCCTGCATCGGCGTGAAGCCGCTCAAACACTATCATATTTAGAAAAATGGATTCTGTTGTATCATCAACCACAATCACTGGAAGTCTAAGAATGTTGCCATGGAATGATACGTCTGTAAGACAATTTGTTTCACTTCTTCTGAAGCTTATTCCTCTTTCACTCAGCTGGGTTGCAGACCATAAAATTGTGACATCACTATTTCTTTTTGCTCTAATTCTTACTTTATTTGTTTTGCTGCGAGGTTCTTGAACCAATAAAGCTTTCCTATAAACATCTAATACGTGCACGCACTTGCCTAGCCTTGGTGCGGATTGGCTATAATTATAAGCTGGAGAGCAAAACTTGAAGATGCAATGGTTCACAAAATCTTCGCGCTGTACGTATATTCCATTAATTATACAAATGTTAGGATATGTATTTGGAACATCAACTCCTAAACTTTCAACCAACCTTTTGAGTCTATAATGATTGCCCATATTGAACTCATAGTATAGTTATTTGTGAATATTAAATACAATTAATTGCAGAGGTTTTACGATGAATCCAATCCATATGCACCATTCTAATGAAAAACAAATACATAAATTATTGTTCGCAAAAATAAATAGTTCTTAAGTATTGTTTTTTCATTGGAATGGTTAATATGGATCGAGTCCATTATAAAATTTCTTCAATTAAAAGTGTATGACCCACAATTTTACTTTTGAATTGCACTTTTTATGATCTTAAAAAGATGTTTTTACATATCTAATATGGCTATAAAGAAACTTTAAAAAGCCTAACTCATTTCAAATTGTTAAAAAATAAATATCGAATCAAGATAAAATATGTCACAAGTTTTTAACCATTTTGATGTTCACATCTAATTAATTCTCTCATTAGTCAACATCGATTTCAACTCAATGGGAGAAATGACAATTAGTATTGAATACTCAATGTATAAGGCCTCAAGGTATAAATATCCAAAGGATTTGTTATGTCCTTTTTTTTTTTAACATTTAGATACCGTTTGTTTCAAAAACTGATAATTTTTTATTCTTTTTGGATCATCTAATTTGAAAAACTGTAAACTAAGTATATGACTATAAAAAATATAAATAAGACAAAATTAACGATATTGTATATATATGTATATTGTGTACCTTTTCTTCTCCAAAATGAACTGCTAGAAGCTTGCCAAGAAGCAGCATGGGAAGTTGATTTTCAAGCACCAACATGTCAAACACAATATGGGGCATGATATTGAACTTTCCTTTGCCGCTAAAAATGGGATCATTGGCTGCATAATCACCCAATTCACCGGCATAGTAGAGCAATATCTCTAGCATGAAACAGCCATCAGTAATCATCATTTGCACAAATCTCTCTGTATCCTCCTGCCAACATAAATCAAGCGGATCGTACGAGTCTTTCAAATGCTGCGCCACTTGCGTTACAGAGTCAATGAAAAGCTCCACAGGTTTATTTGATCTCCTGAGAAAATGAAGAAGGGCTCGGTTTTTGTGGTATTCCATTGGCTTAAACTGATCTTCTCCGTGATAATAAGGGCCAAATGAGACTGCTCGAGGCCTGTAGGCATTCGTGTTGTGGTCTGTGAAACAGGCAGGGATTTTGTAGATCGAGTGTTTCTTCCACTGCTCTGCCTCCTCCGAAACGACGTCGTTTGATTCTGCCATCTTTCCTAACTTCTCTTTGATCTCAATCACCCACTTTGTTCCCACCATTGTGGATTCAGGCAACAAAATTTATTTGATTGATCTCAATTCTTGCTATATAAACATTTAATTATACATTCCAGAGAGCTAATTAAATAGGGTAATAATGTTTCACTTTTGATTTTTTTTCTGGAAGGAGACAACATTGAGTACTAGTAGGGCAATTCCTTTCTCGCAGTCCCAAACATTTGATTTCCGTCGAAGGTAAAGGAAAAAAAAAAACGAGAAGATACTTACATTATTGGACAAGTTATTATTACTACAATTAATAAATAATTAAATGATCAAAGGCCATAATCAATTTAACAAGCTAGCTACATAATGATTTTTCAATTTATTAACTTCATCAAGTCAACAATAATACCATTTCACCCAACCCCAGTAGGCCTATTAGTTGACTCAATGTCAAATTTACAGCTTTTAGGCTAACAATTTCTTGTAATTGATAATAATAACATCAACGGAAAGTTAAACCTTAACTACTCTGCAGAAATATGCAATTTTCCATCTGCTTACGCAAAAGTTTTAGTCTTTCTTAATTAATTAATTAATTATTCTGACACAGATTTTGCTTTTCATTTTCCTAGGAAATAGAATGTTCAAATTCACGTATCTGTGGACTGCGTTATTTTTATCTGTATTTAATGGACTCAATGACAATGAAATCTCACCTAATATTAATGACTTAAAATACTCCTGAATTAGATTGTTGTTTCTGTCAATTCCATCCCTGTAAAGAACCAATCTGTTATTTCAATTTTTCAGCTTTTCGCAGTTTTTACTTTAATCTAATCAGTGAAATTGAAATATTTATTTATTTTACTACAGTATTTGTTGCTTTGTAAGTAAAAATACTTATTTATCAAAAACGAATTAGAAATAATTAGTAGTAAAAATAAAATTTATAAACATCGTAGCATCAAACTATTTGTGATGTTTGTACTTGAAATTTATTAAAACAAATAATCAATAAATAGTTTTATCATTGTTTTTACTCATTTTAACCTTATTGTCACCAAATGAACACTAAGATTGTGATCTTAGGAAAGAATGTTATATTTGTATTGTAATGTTTTGACATTTCAACTTGAATCTTTGACTCCAACAAAATGAATATTAATTCTTGGAAGTCAAGAAAATAAAGACTATTTATCATTGAACGGATCCTTGATTTTCCGTCAATTCACAGCTTGAGGGATAAAGAAGTAATGGGGAGAGTTTCATTTCTTGCATTTCTTTGTACCCTAACAGGAATATTTGTTTGTGATGGGACTGAACTAAACAGTGATTGTTCTAAATCTGATCTTGAAGTTCTTACTGACTTCAAAAATGGGCTCCAAGATTCCGGGAACCGGCTTCAACATTGGCAAGGAAGAAACTGCTATCAATGGCAGGGAATTGGGTGCAATAACACCAACTGGAGCTGTGATTTTTTCTCCTTGAGTGGAGAGATTAGAACTTCACTACTAAAACTCAAGTCTTTACAGTACTTGGATTTGAGTCTCAGCACATTCAATCAAATCCCAATTCCTGAATTCTTAGGGTCCTTACAGAATTTGCAATATTTTGAATCTATCAAAAGCTGGATTCAGGGGTGTGGTTCCTCCATCATTAGAACTTATCTACCTTGAATTCTTTTTATGTTTCTTTTGAATTTTCTGGTCTTTCTGTTGATAGTTTTGATTGGGTTTCTAGTCGTGTTTCGTTGAAAGATCTTGCTATGGATGGAACTGACCTTTCCCTGGTAGGATCCAACTGGCTTGAGGCATTAAATATGCTCCCAAGTTTGACAAATTTGAATCTTTCAGCTTGTGGCCTATCCGGTCCGATTTCATCTCTTAGCCATGTGAATTTTAGTTCACTTGCTGTTATAGACCTCAGTTTGAACAACTTTAATTCACTGTTCCCTGATTGGCTTGTAAATGTAAGCAGCCTGACCTATCTCGATCTTAGTATGAGTGGTTTGTATGGTATGATACCACTTGGTCTTAGCAAGATTCTTCAGTACTTAATTCTTGGAGCGAACAATAATCTTTCTGCTAGCTGTTCTCAGTTATTCCGCGGAAGTTAGAAGAACATTGAGGTTCTCAGGTTGGCCATGAATAAATTGCATGGTAGACTTCCTACTTCTATTGGAAACATGTCATCTCTCGTTGTCTTTGATTTGTTTGTCAATGGTGTTGGGGGTTGCTTCCTTCCTCCATTGGAATCTTTCTGGCAATAATTTTACAAGAAGTTTGCCTGAATTTCTCAAAGGAAATAAGTGCCAGCCACATGGTCTCCTGCCTAGTTTGGTGCAACAGAGACTTACTAGCAATTATCTATCTAGAAATTTACCCAAGTGGTTGGGTCAGCTTGGAAATCTTGCAGAACTTTCTCTAGATAGTAACCTGTTTCAAGGTTCAATTCCTGCTGCTTTAGGCAATGCAAGAAACCTGTCAAGTTTAGGACTTGCAAGAAATCAACTTACCAGAGACCTTCCTGATAGTTTCAGACAGCTTTCTGAGTTGTACACTTTGGATCTTTCTTTTAATCATCTGACTGGATCTACTTCAGAAGCCCATTTCTCCAAGCTTAGTAAACTGAAATTATTGTTCTTATCTTCCAATTCATTTGTTTTCAATGTTAGTTCCAATTGGGTACCTCCATTTCAGGCTGGGAATCTCGATATAGGTTCTTGTGATCTAGGTCCATCTTTTCTAGCTTGGCTTAGAACTCAAAAGGAACTAGGGTCTCTATCCATCTCAAATGCTAACATTTCCGACACGATTCCTCATTGGCTCTGGGGAATTAGCTCCAATTTGTCTTTGTTAAATATTTCCTTCAATCAGTTACAGGGACAGGTCCCAAATCCACTCAACCTAGCTCCATCTGCAGATGTTGATTTCAGCTCAAACCTATTAGAAGGACCTCTTCCCCATCCTACTGTAGAGATTAAGTTACTAGACTTCTCCAAAAACCCCGTTTTCAGGCCCTATTCCGCCAAATCTAATACCACGCCAAACCTGCTTTTCCTATCTCTTCCGGATAATCAGTTGACAGGAAACATCCCAGTCTTTATTGGAGATATGCAGCTTCTTCAAGTCATCGATCTCTCAAAAAACAGGTTCGTCGGAACAATTCCTGCAAGTATAGGAAATTGTTCTATCCTGAAAGCACTAGACCTTAGCTTCAACAATTTGTCAGGTAATATCCCGATCTCATTGGGTCGATTAAATCAGCTACAGTCACTTCACCTAAGCAACAACAAGCTTACAAGAAATCTCCCATCAACATTTCAGAACTTCTCAAGCTTGGAAACTTTAGATATTAGTGACAATGCATTACTAGATAACATTCTGCCGTGGATTGGAGATGGATTTTCATTTTCAAAGCTTAGAATTCTGAGGTTAAGGTAAAATGCAATTTCTGGTGAAATTCCTTCTACTATATCAAATTTAAACTCAGTGCAGGAGGTCCTCGATCTTATGAACAATTTGACAGGTAGCATTCCTGTAGCTTTCGGAGATTTTAAGGCCATGTCAAGCGAGCAATACATAAATCGATATCTGCTCTATGGAAAGTACAGAGGGGTATACTATGAAGAAAGCTTGGTTGTAAACATAAAAGGCGGTCTCAAAAATACACAAAAACACTTTCTTTAGTCACCAGCATAGACGTTTCGGGCAATGACTTAGATGGAGAGTTACCTGATGGAATCACAAAACTGGTGGCTTTGGTTGCTTTAAACTTGTCAGACAACAAAATCAACGGCAAGATTCCTGAATATATGTCAAACATGCGACGACATTTGTCGTCTTTTGATCTCTCAAGTAATAGGTTTTCAAGAGAAATTTCTTCCAGCATGCCTTTGTTATCATTTTTGTCAGCCTTGAATTTGTCAAACAACAATATCTCCGGCATGATACCTTATAAAGGGCAAATGTCCACTTTTACCGCAACATCTTTCGCCGGAAATCCCAGCCTGTGTGGGGATCCACTAGAACTTAAGGGCAAAGGTAACGATTCTGACAAAGGGGGAGTGTTAAAGATGATGACAATGATGGTTTTATTGATAATTGGTTCTACTTAAGTGTTGGGGTGGGATTTGCTGCTGGAATTCTTGTCCCTATTTTTGTATGAGCTATTAGCAAACCTTGGGCTGATGCCTACTTCAATTTGGTGGACAGAATTGTTAACAGCTCAGTGAAACACAGAACAGCTAAACGTAGAAATTAGGGCCATCAATAAGGATTGATACAAGTTTGTTCTTTAGTTATGTAACTCTTTTTTCTACAAATTGTAAAATAGTGTTTCTTTAGTTTGCCTTTCTGCATTGCAAATTTTCTTGCAGCGATCACTGAAGAACCAATAATGATTTATAGAATCATGGAAAATGTAAAGGGTGAACATAAAAAAAATCCTGATTCCAATGATCATGTAGTAAGTAATTAAAAGTTTTACATATTGCTGCATCATACTTAAATCTTCATTAGTTTATCTTTTAATTTCAAGAAGGGCAGAAATGCTTGTTTCGACTTCCTGTTTAGAATGTTGAAGATCTATAAGAAATGGAGATTTATGACAACGGTTTAAAGATGTAATTAATTAAATATTGGTTTTTTCTGCATTGGGACCAAATTACTGATTGCAATAATAATTAAATGATCAAAGGTCATAATTAAATAAACAAGCTAGCTATGAATCACAAATGTTATGTTTTGACCAAGTCAACAACATTACCATTTCACCTAACACCAGTAGTCTCATTAGTTGACTCAATTTCAAATATTCAGCTTTCAGGCTAACTGTGTCCTTAACTACTCAAAAGTTTTCCATCTGTTTACGCAAAAGTTTTAGTCTTTCAAATGTCTAGTGACACAGATTTTGGTTTCCATTTTCCTAGGAAATAGAATGCACAAATTCAAATATTTATGGCATTTTTTCTTTCTGTGGACTGCTTCATTTTTATCTGTATTCAATGGAGTCAATGACAATGAAATCTCACCTAACAATAAAGAACTTTTCAGTTTTCCCCAATTTTTACGTTAATTTAAACAGCCGAAGGTATAACCCTGGTGAAATTGTAATTTTACTGTTTTCCTGAAATAAATACAATGGAATTAATTTTTGAAGAGCATTTTTTCCTTCATTTTGGTGAAGGAATGTTAGTGATTAAAAAAGAAAGATTAATTTATAATGAAATCCATGAAAAAGAGAATAATCTTATTCCACTTGCAGCCAGATGCAGAGCACCACAGGCATTAAAAAAGAAACAGAGTAGATGCAAACTCACCACAAAAATGAATATTTTTTCAACTTGCAACTTTATCAGTCCAATCATCATTCTCACTCTTTAGCTCTCTACACTTCACATCTCCATCTACCTCTCTGCAGCTCTTTCTTCTTCTTCTTCTTCTCTCTTCTCCATCTTTCCCAGGTAACTGACTAATCCTTACAATTAGGGATATGGTTGATTTGGGTGTTTCTTGTTTGTTTAATTTGTCAAAGTGGGTGTCTTTTTTCCCTTTTTCTTTTGTTTCTTTTCTGGGTAATTTTGGGGTTTTGGTTTTTGAGCCATTTGCATCTCATCTGGTTCTCTCTGGTTGCGATTATGTACTCTGTTCATCTCTTAGTTTTCTTTTGAATTGTTTTGTTAGATTTGGTTCAGTTAGATTTTTTTTTTTTTTTTTTTTTTTATGTTATAGAAATAGAAGATCTGTAGCTCTAATGGGAATTTCATCAAACGAAGAGGAAATGGAGTAGAATTGAACTTGAATTTGAATTAGTGTTACAAAGTGAAAGGGTGTAAATTTATTTAGCAGTATCTGTTACAAAAAGCTTTCTTGTTTTCATATAATTTATGCTCTACATACTTGCATATATTGTCAAAGTCCTTTTTCTGTTTTTTATTTTTGAAGTTAAAATTTCTTTTTATTAATTTTGAGATAATTCTTTGATATCTTCTTTATTTGAAAGCTTAGCTTTTTCAGTTGCAGATATGGATAGTGGTCCAGGTCCAACCTTGTTTCCACTTCACCGTTGCAAAACTCTTCATTTGGTGGGTATCAAATTTGTTTTTCAGATATAGTTTTTGTTTTTCCATTGTGGATATGAAGCTGCTAAAATATTTGGTCTGAAGGATGTCCAAGATTGCCTTCTTTCTTGGCTTTTGCTCGCAAATCAGGGCTTTGTGGTCTTATGAAACCATACATCCAGGTGAGGCATGCACAAGGGACGCACAATGTTGAGGGAGATAAGAACTACAAAGCTCTCTTGTCTCCCGAATATTTTGATGCACAACTTACTCAACTCGGCTGGCAGCAGGTAAGATCTAACCCGCAATTACAAACATTATTCTGTTCCAGATTTAAGTAACAAAAGCTCATTTCAGTCATGTACTTGCAGGTTGAGAATTTGCGAAAACATGTTCACGCATGTGGGCTTTCCAAGAGGATTGACTTGGTTGTTGTATCACCTTTACTAAGGTTCTAAAGCAAGCACACTAGGCTCCTGTTGTCAGCACTTTCTATTCATATTGCTTAAGTGTGCACTTTTATGACTTAAAATCCAGATATTTTGATGAAGGAGACAGTAAAAACTATTGATAGGTTCATCGATAAGCTGATATTCGTGCAGATTGTTATTCTTTTTTGCGTTTTAAATGTTTATGCCGTTTACTTGGTCAGGAGTTTTGCATTAATATACTTAGAATAGATGGAATTTCTTCCTGTGATAATGTCTCATTCTGTTCAACTATTTTTGTTGATGCTCTTAATTTAATAAACAAGTTTCTTTCACACATGTGGGCTTTCTAAGAGGATCGACTTGGTTGTTGTATCATCTTTACTAAGGTTCTAAAGCAAGCACACTAGGCTCCTGTTGTCAGCACTTTCTATTCATATTGCTGAAGTGTGCACTCTTATGACTTAAAATCCGGATATTTTGATGAAGGAGATGGTAAAAAATATTGATAGGTTCATCGATAAGCTGATATTCGTGCATAGTGTTATTCTTTTTTGCGTTTTAAATGTTTATGCTGTTTACTTGGTCAGGAGTTTTGCATTAATATACTTAGAATAGATGGAATTTCTTCCAGCGATAATGTCTCGTTCTGTTCAACTATTTTTGTTGATGCTCTTAATTTAATAAATAAGTTTCTTTCAGATATTATCTGAATGCTTTTCCTTCATGCCTTGAGAGCTTTCTGGTTTGGTAGACTGGTTTGTGTCGAATTTGGTCAATGTCTTCCAGCATTCGGCATTACTTGCTTCATTTGAGTATCTTAGTTTAATATCTTTAAGTAGTTCCTTGATCAGTGGATCTAAAAAATTGATGATATTGTTTTTTGAAGATTGAGTTATTGAGGAATCTATTGTTAATATAGATTATCGCAAATTTTCAAATAACTAGTAGACAATCTTCTTCTAACTTATATTATGTTCATTGTGGCTTTCAGGACTTTGCAAACTGCTGTTGGAGTTTTTGGTGGTGAAGACTACAAAGATAGGATAGATGCACTCCCACTCATGGTGGCAAATGCCGGAAACAGCAATAGAGCAGCAATAACAAGTCTCGATTCCCCACCTTTCATTGCAGTAGAACTTTGTCGAGAACATTTTGTAAGTCTTCAAATATATGCTTCTATTCTCAGAGTTCTTTATAATAGTTTCTTTATTAGTATAGCATCTAGTGGGACAGTTAATGATTTTCAAAATGAAAATATTGGATGTTGACCTCAACGCCTAATTTCTAATTTGTTTATACTAAAAGAAACTATCCATAAACTTCTATTGAAACTTCTTGATTCATAGTTTTTTTTTTTTCTCAATCCCTAGTTGATAGCAGTACTTTCTAGCCTTTCTTAGTGCATAAATGGGAGGCTTGCATTTATGTGTTGTATTTTCTGCAGGGTGTGCATCCGTGTGACAAGAGGCGAAACATAACAGACTATCAATTTCTTTTCCCGGCAATTGATTTTTCGTTGGCAAGTACTTGAATTCTTTGAGCTACTAACAGTCATAATCTCCTTTAGAATTCCTGCTATCTCTGTGTAGCATACTAAATCGGACTAAAATCTCATTTTGCCCTGTTTCTCCTGTATAATAACATTTTGAGATTCTTTTCAGATAGAAACCGAAGAGGATGTATTATGGAAGGCCAACGTGAGAGAGACCACTGAAGAACTCACTGCCAGAGGAGTGAAGTTCATGAATTGGTAATACTTGCTCAGAATTGATAGAGCTCTAATTTTGTTTTTAATCCATTCCTTAAAAAATTAAATGATTTGAAGAAAATGTTATTTCTACCCAGGTTTCATTTGATCTTGTGTTGCACCATAGGCCTTAATAGTTCATTTTGCAGGTTGTGGACTAGGAAAGAGAAAGAGATAGCAATTGTGACCCATAGTGGGTTTTTATTTCACACCTTAAGTGCATTTGGAAATGACTGTCACCCATTTGTGAAAAAAGAAATCTGCAATCGGTAAGTTCCCCTTCCCGTCACCTTAGCTGCAACATATCTTGCATTCTTTGTTCTGCAATCCTTGGCAGTTAGCATAACAAACTGTCAAGCGTCCTGCAACTTCGTTGAGATTTATGAGCTATAAATGTTGTCATTTTTTTTCCTTCCCATTTTCGATCTGTTTGAATAAAAGTAGTGGTAATTCATTTTCTTGTATTTTTTCTTAAATTTCCTAATTTGAGCTAATAGCGCTTGTTTTACCAAATTCCTTCCTTATTAAGTATTTTGTTAGTGTTATTGCATGGTTTCAAATGCATCATCTTGCTGCAATACCTGTCGTATTTACGGGTTAGGCGCTGTTGTTTGCTTACTGCACTTGCCGTGGAATTCAATTGTGTTTTTGCTCTACCTAATCTTGAAGCAACAAATGATTGATTGCATATGCTTTCAGCTTCTCAAATTGCGAGCTTCGGTCCATGGTCATCATTGACAGAAGGTGTGTTGACCAAATTCCTTGAAACATAGAAAGGATAGTTCAATTACTTTCCGCAAAAAATAAGGAAACTTTCTGATCTCTTTGATGATTCTAACCTATTTCCCAAAATTCTCCAGCATGAGTGGATCAGATCTGTCAACTACTAACTATCCCGGAAAGATTCCTTATGGGTTGGATACACCTAGCGACGCCCCAGAGGAAGATGGACCCAAAACAGACTCGCTTGTCTGAGAAGCTATTCAGTATTATTATTTCTTGGAAAACTATGGCTCTGAAACTCTGCTGTATTTTATTTTCTTGCCCAGAACTTGGAAACTGGGATGAATTATTGCTTGATATCGTGACAATTTTTATTTTTGGTTGTATGAGCCACAAAGAGGGAATGACCCTACTGTCCCCTTGATGTTTCGGTATGCTACCCCTTGCATCTTTGCCGTTCAACTTTGCAGAGATTAATCTTCATTTAGCAAGCAAATGAATTTGAAGTTGGCTATATCTCAGAAAGCATCCTTCCTTTCAGATCATGATATTTCATTATTTGTTGACCCTTTTAATCTTCAGTTACAAATTACGAAGTCCTCTATAACTCCTAATTACAAAAGTAGAAAACTTTATAGCACCATAATTCCAAATAACTTTTTTCTTTTTTTTTTTTTTTTTTTTTTTTTTGGGTGTGGCCTGATCCATGTTACGATTGTACTTTGGAAAACCAAGCACTAGAAACATGTTTCTTATTAAGCTTTTATATATAGAAAAGGTTATAGTATCGTTTTATGAAGAAGCATGAAGCCAGTTTCTCTCATAGGCCAGAATCCTTGGAGTCTTGAATGAACCCGATAGAGCTGCTTCATTTGCTCTTCAGAACGTCATAAAACGATGCAGGCCGCTTCTTGGGCTTTCGATATAGTTCCTGAAAACACAGTTTTCAAAGCTGAAGCATCATATCCGAAGTTTATAGAATTTTTCTTCCAGCAAAAAGAAAGCAAACCTCTACTGCCCAAGCTAGTCGCAGAAGAGTTGCTTCTCCCCATGGACGACCAATTAGTTGCAACCCTATCGGAAGCCCTTGTTTGTCATAGCCAACCTGAAAGCAAACAATTTTCCTAAATATAAGACATGGTGAAACTGACGTACTGTTACATTCCACTCTAAAGATCATTCTGCCTTGTTCCATCATCAAAGTAAACATGGAAATCAGTAATCGTATTTCTTCACCTACTTTTTTCTTCCAAGAACTCAAAATGAAGCTTTAAAGTTATGGCACAGAAAGGATAGCAGGATTATGGAAATTTTAAGCATTTAGTTCACCTGAACTAACATCTATTGATTTGGAAACACCTTCAAACAAGGATCATAGAGTAACAATTTTTCTCAGAATAGTTTCCAAGTCAAAGGACTTACTGGGATAGATATGGCAGGAAGACCAAGAAGATTAGCTGAGACGACAAACCGCATGAGATAAGCTGAAACAAGGAAAGTGTGCAGAAGTACTAAATAAGATGCCATACTGAAGCACAAGTGACAAACGACAATGAATACTTCAAATGAAAATGATAGAAGATTTGAATATTATTTGCTGACAGTTTATTTAGCTTAAGGATTTTTATGATTAGAACATTAGATCTTTATTCCATGTTAAGTATTGATCGAAGAGCAAGTGTTCCAAGAATATTTCCAAGAATCTCCCTTGGAAGACTGTGTCCAATTGGTCGGGTCCTCAAATGATATCATTTTCATATAATCCATATTGCAGCATAGTCAGACTCATAACTTGATGCTGGAAAGAAATCAAGCCTCGCACTGATAATCCTAGCATATGAAGCACCTACATGTTAAAGAATACATCTATGCACATAGTTTTGGAACATTGAAGTTGAGATCATTGTTTATGCTCAGATTCAGCAATGCAATGCAAATCTGTTTAAAATGTGCCTGCACATCATTTCTTAATCATAGCAATGTAAATCCTAAACCAGGTATATGATCAAAATCCTGCTGCTACGAAATTAGACATGTGATATTTGAATTGCTAGAGCATAAGTCCTCCATGGCGTCATTTAAACCAATGCTTGATCCTATTACATTCACACCATTGAATTCGAAACAATTGATAAGAGTTAATACATAAGTTTTCATAGATTCCAATATACGCAAAGGAGATCTGCAAATTTTAATTAAATTGAAATTTCATATGTATCCTTTTCAAGTTCATGATTTACAATTTGTCACCAGTTGGTTTATACTCTAGTGCACAAACTTATGAAAGACAAGTACGTACCTGTAACCTGCATATCAGTCTCCCCATATTTAAGAGCAGAAGGAGGTATTAGGGGTGCTGTCATGCTGTCATTGGCATAGAGAAACAAGAATAAGTTAGTACACAGTTCCTCATACAAACCCCACGTAATAGCAATTCATGATAGTCAATAATGAGTACCTTAGGTTAACATCTTTTCCAATAACATACAATCTAAGTAATAACTCAAAATATTTTAGTGAAATTAGTATTACAAAAGCCAAAAAAAAAAAAAAAAAAAATCTATCTGAAAGGTCAACCTCGTTTGTCGGACAAAAGATCATGGAATAGATTTTAAATGTTGTAAATTTTTCAAACTAAAAACTGCATCTCATGTAATAACTAAATTTGTTTCAGAATTTTAAAGAAAGGAGCAACAAATTCAAATTCATTGATGTCATCTCCTATATCATAATTTCATTGGTATAAACTGGTTGAACTGGAAAGCAGTAGTACATACCCTGTTGTAGGGGTCACTATGACGTCAACCTTCTTAAAAATCTCCATGTGATGGTGCATTAGTCTTCGCCTGAAACAAAAATGTATAGACTTAAAAAGACAGAAATTTCTAAGTTTGTATACAACTTAAAATCTGTTTCTATCACCATATCTCCGTTATGGTCCTAGGATCTAGTTATGGGAATGTTATGATTTTGTGGTTAGTTTAAGGGCTCCGTTAAGAGAGAACCCTTCAATCTATTGGAGCTAAGGGCTCGTTGAAAGAGAGAACCCTCTAATCTCTTTAGAGTCTAATTTTTCTGGAAATGCTTGCTTGCTTTCTTCTTCATTTAATGCAGAATAAATAAGATTACAAAACAGTTACTACTGTAATAACTGCCTTCCTGCAGCAATAACTGCCTCCTACAGAAACTTCTCTGGACAGGCAGTGATAACTACCCTATCTATAGACATCCAACACAAACACACTAACAAGCATAACCAACACAATACACAAACACTAAAATAATCTGCCCTATTGCAGATTTAACACAACACAAACAATAAAACAATATATACTAGACTGCTGCTGCTGCTGTTGGCACACAAAAATCTCCTGTGACGTGGATCCTGTTTGTTTGGAATGTTTCAAAACCAGAGTAACCACCAAACATAGCTAAGCAAGTGCAAGAACAGAACAATGCAATTTTAAATACGTGCAATATGAAGGTTTAAAGGAGGAGCAACACTATTTCAAGCATCTCTTTTAAACTAACCAAGAAAATAGTAGTTTTCAGTAGCTTAAACAGTTGTATACCAGGAAAATGAAACATTCCCTTTGTAAACATGAAGCAACAAGGTTGGCACATGCTCTAATTAGATTCCACTAGCTACTTGATACTGCTAATGGATGTAAGCTTTCAGAAATTTAAACCATCGGTATAATGAAAATTCAAATATATTTAAAATGCATTAAATTGTGAAAAGAAAATTATAGATATATCAACTCGCCTAAGACACTGTGCAGCAACATAGTCTGCTGCACTGAATGATTGAAATAGCGCAACACTAGTACGGGTGTCATATGTCAACCTCACACCTTTACTGCAAATGGAAAAGAAAGAACTCCAGAATTACCAATCAAAATAGTTCATTTCACCGATGATGCAAGAAATGAAGTGAACTCATCTTAAATTGCCATGGTTATTCATATGAAGATTATTTAGATGCATTAGACATTATTATTGATCGATTACTCCATAAAAGTGGAAGAGACATACCCATCATTAATATCATGGTTCAATGAACACAGCACTTCAGATCCAATACAAACAAGATGAGCAAGGCGCATCTCTTCAAGCTCAGGAACAACAATCTCTTCTATCTTGAACCATGTCAAATGACATTGCAAAAGTAATATAAGATACGTTTACATATTATTAAGTACAAACTGAACATGAAAATTAAATAATGGAGACTTACTTGACACCCATGTGTTTTCAACAAAAGGTTGAGAATATCCTCGCATGCATCAGATATATCAGTTGAGTGCACATCATTGAACCACTGAAAGTTATTTATATTAGCTAAAAATATCATTCGATATTCATCAGTCTGGTGTAAAGGAAATTATACTCACTGTGGTATACTTTCCAAGTCGTAATGATCCCAATATATCCATATTTTCATATGATGACAAACTAGGCAAACAAGGAGGAGACTACAGAAAACATGTAAACCAGTATAAGGATAAAGCATCTTGCTAGAGAATATAAGCGTGGAAGTGAAACTCAGAGACAACGATAAGACTACCTTCAGCTGGATGCATAGAAAAATAAGATTCCATTAACATAAATAGAAAATGTTTACTGTTCACTTAAAAATTAATATCAAAACTAATTGAAGACTTGAAATTATCAGTATGGTCTGATAAATAAAAGTCGGATAAAATTGTTTCACGTGGCTGATAAGTTTATGAAGTTACTGGTTTTATGCTGATTCTATCTTCAGGAGAGGAACCCAACATCGCAGCATACCTGAGGAATCAGCAGAATGCAAGGTGACCAACAATATCTATTAAGTAATTACAAACATTTGTTGATGCCATAAAGGAAAATGGTCCATAGCATTCAAAAAATTCAAATTATGGACTTCAGGAACCATAGTGACTAATTACAACATAAAGCATTTATTTTCTTTTATTAATTTTTTTTTTTTTTTTGGGTCATTTTTCACGTTTAGGAAAGTAGGATTTGGGGTGGCTGGGAACTCTTCTGCAATAGAAGTTGACAGCAGAAAAAATGTGGATACTTTTCTTTCAAATTGGAGCACATACACTTCACAAATCCTTTGAAGTACACAGCCTAGGAAAGCACCCTATCTAAGGGTCTTTGCAAGTGATACTAGTTCGTAATACTGACTCATAATTTACTGGAGGAAAATTGTACATTAACAAAGAAAATATTGAGTAAATTGAGCATGATATATGAATTGAACTCTATCGCCTTCTTAAAGAATATGCTAAGCTTAGAGAAAATCAAATTTCAACATAAAAATAGAATGTAAACCCATAACTAGTTCCCATCTAATGTATACATGTCTAATATAACTTGAAATAGAGACCTCGGCACCTAGCTGCTATCAAAAAGCTTGAAATACTTACACTAGCATAACATCCTCCACTGAAGATGCAATTGGTCCGATAATTTCCACAGTCCCAGAACCACATAATGAACTATGCCACAATAGCACCAAGAAAAAGATCAGCAAAAGAATCTACTGCTCAGAAACTACGACTTCACACATATTGTAAGAAAAGGCTATTCTTTTTCTTTCCTTGCATAACCAAGTCACATGAGAAGAATAAGTTTGAGAAACAGATAGGCTAGTAATGACATGTCCTAATTGACTGATGCTAAAGTTCTTACCCTCCCATGTCTGTCCTTCCATACGTTGATTTAAGGCCCACTACACCACATAGAGATGAAGGTATGCGCACTGAACCTGCCTTTTTTTCACCACGAAATTGAGCATAAAATTAGTATGTTGTATGAATCAACTATCAGTCATGTGTAACATAACACAAAAGCACAACCTCCACCATCTGTTCCCAAGGCAGCAGAGCATATTCCAGAAGCTACAATTGCTGCTGGGCCTGATGAAGATCCACCTGTGTACCTATCCATTGCATGAGGATTTCTGGTTGTTCTGCATTTCAGTGCAATCGTTAAAGGCTGAAGGAAAAAGAGAATAGATAAAACTGGTGGTTCAATATTGGTTAATAAGATTATATATATATATATATATATATATATATATATCCATTTTTAAAGTCTTGTTATATTTAACTGGTATCAGATTAAAAAAAACACAATTGATAACATATTTGGTCCTATAGAATTAACTTACCCGTAATTGGGATTGTTTCCAGTTGTTCCCATGCCTAACTCATGCATATTTGCCTTCCCAACAAATATTACACCACACCTACGCAATCTAGAAACACAGACTGCATCCTTGTCAACAGAACGAACCTCATGCATCCATGTTGTTGCACCTGTAATTATAATGTAGTAGGGTTACTTGGAAGTCCTTATACAATCAACATCGTTGAGAAATGTTAAGAACAAAGGAAGAAATAGAAGATGCTGCACCTTTAGATGGATGAGGATAGCAATCAATGTCATCCTTGATTGCCATGAAAATGCCATCCAAAATAGACAATGGATTTCCTGCAGAATCACAGCAGAAAACCTCAAAAAATGACAACTGCAGTTTACTGCAGATTGTAATAATCAAGTACATAACCATCTAATGTAATTCACTTTTACCTTCCTCAAACCTCTGAGTAGATGCTGCCGCTTGTTTCCTGACTTCCTCCTCATCAAAAGAAACCAATAATGGTGCCTGGGGATTTTCCTTATTGAACTCCTTTATGACAGAGATAATGTTCTCTGAAACCTATAAGATAAACATGTGATCATTCCTCTGAATTTCTTTGAGAAAAAAAGAAAACATTGAGCTGCTAGAAACTGATCATGACTCACCGTACATGGAGTTACAAGCTTAGTTCGATAAGCATGTGCATAATCACGTATCTTCCAATACCTGAATGATGGAGTAGAATCTCCATTCCAGTATTCAGACGAATCATAATCAGGGAGACACTTTAAGGCTGCTTCGACCCGATCTTCTGGTTTCCCGTCTTCATCCACAACAACAACTCCACGCTCTAGTTCTGTTATCACATTATACTCAATGTTTCATCTCCATGCATAGAACCATAACTAATGAAGCATTATTTTATCTTTTAATGCACAAATCCAAGAAAAGAACTCGGGGATTAGATTGAACATTGCATCCAGTTTAATTCAAGGTCCAACATCTTTACTTCTACAATAAATAGAGGGAAAGAATGAAAACAGGATGAAAAATAAAATGAATAAAGAAAAGTGAAAATTATCTCTATCGCAGAAAGCATGACAACAAATACAAGTGAACAGGGTGCAAGGGTAACATCTATGATAATCAACAGGCCTCTACTTCCTGCAATACTCCAGTTGATATGTCTCTAAAATAAATCTACATATATCCAAGATTGATCTCATGATGATCTTAGTTCTTTTTCCAATAACATGGCATTTACGAAGCATATGTCCATGTGTTTTTTCATCCACTAATTTAAGGACTGAACGGTAAAAGGGTGGAATTAGTAAAAACAAACCTTGGGGAGGATATTCAGGTTTAAACATGGGTGCTTCTGGTATCTCAGTGTTCCTCAATATCTGTCAGTAACAATTATTAAAAAAAAAAAAATCCATGGCACACAAATAACCATAATAAATTGACAATTGAAGAGAATTCAAAATAGAAGTAGTACCTCATCCATATGGTTCTCCTTCTTTAGAAAAGATATGATCAGAGAACCTATCACTGGCAGCTCAAGTATCTTTACAAACAACTTAAATCCCAGCCCAGTCAAATGCGGAGCTATATTTCGAAAAAATAAAACTAAAAATGAATTAGTTCAATCTCATATACCAGTATCAATATGCACACAATTTAACCATTATATAAGCGTACATAGAACTAACTATTCATGAAGAAAGAACGAAAACATAAATTTCATATACATATATTGATCAAAGTAAAAAATGTGGGTATGATTGAAGCAACCTTGAAGAACTTCAGGCTTATACTCCACTGCAGACAAGTCAAGCTGCTCAACTGGCACCATTACACGTTTCTTTCCCATCTTTTTTCCCCCAAATAGAAAAGGATCAAACAGTTAACAAACAGAAAGAATCAAAGAGTTAACGAACAGAAAAATACAAATCAATCAAACAATTCTGTAAAACTATAGGCACATAAACCAGAATGCGTCAGAAAATTAAGAAGAGTAGACAAAAGCAAATATCAAAAAAGATGAAAAGGATAAAAATTCTGTTAGTTACCACAGACCGAATGAAGCTTTGAGGGGAGATTGGGAATAAAGGAGAGCCTGCGAAATGTGAGAATTCCAAGAAGAGTTGGAAGAGAGAAAGATGACGTTGAATTCAAAGAGAGGATAGTAAAATTTAAGCTGATAGGTTACATTATTTCGCTTTCAGTGTTTCTGGAATTATTGTTTTGTAATGAAGGGGTTGGCTTTTTCAATGCGTTCAGTAAAGGCTGGTTTTGGTTAGTTTTTTGACTTCGTCCCAACGTTTTCAACTTCTAATCAAACCTTATTACCCACTCCGCTTTTTAATCACGATTATTAATTCCTTTTTTTTATAATGTTTTAAATTATCAACTTTTATCGATATTTTTTAAATTATACGAGAAGTTTGATATTTAACGTAAAAAATTTTGTAATAAAATTTAATAATTAAAAAAAAATAGCATAAAAATTAGAGTTTTAAAATAAAATTATTAAAAATAGATTAGTCACTTTAATTAATATTATATTGGTTTTAATATATAAAAAAACCGATAATTTGTATTCTTTTTAAGCTTCTATATAGTGAAACTCGTTAACCTTCCGTAGAGATACAATTTGGTTGAATTTTGTGTAAAACTTTCTACGATAATTACATAATATATCATTGAAATTTTAAATGAATTTCTCTCAATTTACAAAAAGTATTATGTTAAAGTTTCGTTTTACATATAATGCATCTTGTTATTAATAAATATGTCTTCATAAAAATTACTATTATGTTGGTTTAAATAATAAATAATTAAATATATAAAATACAAAAAAATAAAAAAAAAAATTTACTTTTTAATTTGGTTTGCATAAAATGCACTTTTTCAGTTATACTAATTAATTATTTGATTTGTGTGGTACTAACAGTATAATTTTATCGTTCTTAATTAATTTTTGTTGTATAGGGTACTATAAACAAATATAAAAATGCAGGTTAAATTAGGTGAAAAAATAAAAATGGGAAGATGAGTTTTGGCGAAACAAAAGTATGCTTAGCTCATTTTGTTTCTACTCCTTTGACTTTCACAAGGCAGATGAGGATTAGGAAAGCAACTTGCAGATATTTTGATCGAATCATCGTCAAAAACACATTTTTAGCCCTTGTACTATTAATTAATTATCTTTTTAGCTCATATTGTTTCAATATTGCTTTTCTAATCCATATTTTATTTAAAACTATACCCAAAAGAACCATAATTGATCAGTTTGTCACTTATTTTTAATTCGTTCTAAAAGTGAAATGATCAATTATAGTTCAAATGGATATGATTTGATATATTATAAGGACTAAAAGGACAACTTTGAAACAACGGGATTAAATGATCAAATGATACGACAGGACCAAAAAGATCATTAGCATATATCATCTGGTTAATATGCTATCAATTGGTTATAGTATTTAATAGTACATGATGTCTCCGGTGAAAATATGTCTTCATGCGATTCCTCGAGAGTCCAAATGACCGTCTGGACCAACCAACTGACTGGGTAACGGCAACCAAATAAGTGTGAACACCAAGTGACCAATTGGTCTACTCTGATACTTAAGTCAGAATTCTTAATCCAAAAAAAGAGGAAAGTAGAGAAGAAAAGAGAATTCGATACTTATAGGGTTTCACAATGTTCGTGTGGTCTTGTCAGACCGTTATGTACAACCTCCTCTCATTGGTTTGGCATGAGTCTCTTCTCATTTCTTCCTTGCGTGCTTAAAGGTCAGACCTACTCTGGAATTGCCCTTGTCCTGTTGATCTGGGCTCAAGATCCTGTCCTTACACGTGTATGGCTGAGACCGGTTCATCCTTAGTTTCTGTCTTGTCTTGACACGTGTCTCAACTCATTCATATGACATTTATGTGACCCGTTTGGTGCCTTCACCCTGCCTATTTTTTGGATACCAGGTGAAGTGTAATTTCTATAAGCCGCGTGGACATGGGAATGTGCCACATGATCCACGATATCACTTTTATGAGTTGGCCCCATAGGGATGTGGGAATGAGCCGTATAGTCCACGCGGTTATTTTTATGACGTGGTGCTATCAGTACATTAATTGGTTAAATTTGTTTCCACATTTTCTTAATTTACATTATGATTTTTAACTTTTTTTGTTATTATTGTTGAGGATTAATTTGTAGTTGATCTTTTACTTTTATGTGGAATAATCAGGATATCTCGAAGTAGTAGATTTTTTTCCACTTTATTTTATTAAGTGTAACTTTAATGAAGTGTATCGTTTTCAGGCTAATTAGTTTTGGTTGTGTTACTCGTTACCATTTAAACTATTTTCTTACAGCTGAATTGGGTTGTATTTCCAGTTCTACCAATCCTATGTTAGAGGAAGCCAATAATTATCAGAAAGCCTGTACATTACTTGGCTTAGCTACTTACCTTACAGACAAATAATCTTTGAAGGTGATTGTCAACCTGTTGTTCTAGCTATCAATGACAAGCATAATGGCAATTTTTGGATTATTTCGTTCTAGATAATTATAAAACGTTCAAAAGTTGTTTCTTTTTTTCTTAGTTACTCTTTTGCTTGGAGAAAGCCAAATAATATAGCTCATAAGTTAGTCAAATTGATCAGGATTACAAAACTGTACTAGATGTAGGTTCTTCAATAATTCTCTTACCGAGATTGGGGATGATTTTTTGTTGGATTTAATAAAGCTTAAAAATCATGGGTACTGCCGTTAGAGAAAAAAAAAACTCCTTTATGCTACTAATCGTAATTTTGGTAGAAATTCTTTGGTTTTCGTTCTCAGCTTTCCTCTAAAAACTATGATTTTGAGCTTTGTAGGAAAGATGAGTATTAAACTTTCCGTATTTTTGGCTTTTTCATAAAACCATTTTACTTAACATCTCATTCACCCCTTTTTCTGGCTTTCCATTCACAACAGTAGCTTTCTCCCTTCTCAAAAGCATTCCCAAACACAACCTAAATATATATAAGAAAAAATGTATATTCATCAAAGGTTTATGTTACTAGAAATGTATATTATATTTGTATATTGTGTGTAAGTATCCGTGTTTATGCTAATTCCAGTTAATATCACAACTGATCTTGCTGTTCTAATTTTTTATAAATTACAGTTCCCCACACTCTTTAATCATATAAAAATATAAAATCTTTAAATGAAAAACCTATTTTAAATTCTCTTGCATCGAAACAAATTAATTAAATAATAAAAGAAAAACATAGTTAGATTTTGCTCCCTTGTGATTCGTATAAAGTAAATTATGTTCGATGTTATAATTATTAAATCGGGATTTGAATTAATTTAATGTTATGGGTTGGCAATTATAGTGTGAAAGTTGTCTTTTATATATATAGTTTTAGTTTTAGTTTTAGTTTGTAACTTGTACAACATGGGGATTTTTATTTTTCTTAATTATTATCAAAGTACGTTTAAACTAAAAAAATAATGCTGCTAAAAATCCTATTAATTAAATATTCACTAGAACATCGATGTAACTAATTATCTATAGTCTATTTCGCTACAGTCTAATATTAAAAATATTTCTTCCTAAATGAAAGTTTTAAATCTCACTGAATCTATATATAATATTTTTTATTAAAAATGAAAATAAATAATAATTTATGAAGTAAGCCCTAATTAATAATGCATTTTTTTAAATAAACTTTTATTCGCATGTCAATTAACAGAATAAGTATGCAATTATGATTTTATTGACTATAAATAGTATGTGTGAAATTAGCAAATCGGTAAAAAATTTGTTTTTGTTTTTTTTCTATGAAAAGAATAAATAAAGTCGGCTAGGAGCTTAAGTGGTTGCTTATAAATTAAAATGAGAAGCTTTGCTGCACCATTCGTGGTATGAAGAGATTGGCGTTACTGTTACTGTTACTGTTGCGTTTTCTTTTATTCCAAATATGTCCCCCACGTTATTTACACGGTATTCCCGTTAATCACGTTACTATGTTAAGTTTGACCCCTCATTAGTACATTTAATTAAATCCCACATTGTTTTGTCGAATCTTTTGTTCAAAATGCCCCCACTAAGCTGAGATTAATTTTAAGTCAATGAATAAAGGAAATATTATTAATATTATTTTAATCATTGTTTTGTTTTATTTCATTTATTTATAAACAACTTAGAATTTTATTATTATTTTTTTTTAATACTCAATTGGGAATACATTTTGAATTCTAAAAAATTTAGGTCGAGTTAAGTGCAACTAGATGCTAACATAACTACAGAAAAATTTAAATTGCTATGGCGGCTAACATATTAAGTATAAATATATTGAATAAATAATAACAAAAAAAATGCAATTTTAATAATAAACATATAAAACATATATAATTTATATACTAACGATAGATGATATATATTGTCAAAAATATAATAGTTTATTTATATCATAAAAATAATAAACACACATAAAAATTTTGGTTTTCTAGATCAATATAATTCGGTTCTAGAATTGTAATTGATGAAAGTGAATGGTACAATTTGGTTTTATTTTGTTCAACCCAATTCTAGATCTTTTTATTAAGATATTTAATATGATTCAAGAATTTCCAAAATCAATTATCAATCCTAGCTCCACGTAGAGATGTCAAAATAGATTTTTATATCATAATCTTGTCATACGATTTATATATTCCTTGTGATATATATATATATATATGATTAAAATGTAATAAAAATGATATTCGTATCAAATTGGTCGTAAATCATGTTGTTGTTGACGGTACCAAAATGACTAGTTACAGTACTAGAGAGGGTAAATAGTACTGTAGAGCGAATTAAAATTTTCGCAAACTTTCTTATGAAAATTCTTCTAGAGGAAACACAAGTTTGTTTCTTAAAAACAAGTTTTATTATAAATGCGGAATTAATTAATATAATAAAACTTGTGAATATAAAATTGTTTTTGTAAAAATAACTTTAAATAATAAAGCGATTAATTTAAATTGCAAGACTTTAAAAAGCAGAAAATATAAAAAGAGTAGGGATAGAAAAGTGTAGACGCCGAATTTTATCCTGGTTCGACCCAACCGGTCTACGTCTACTCCCCAAGCCAACTGCTTGAAATTTCCACTAAAGTTTCATTTACAGGCAGGAAACAAGCCTGTGTTACTTTTTGTGAGTTCAAGTAACAAACTCAATACTTTTGCAGGCTAAGTATCAAACCTCTACCGTTACTTTTTAGAGCTTAAGTAACAAACTCTACCGATGCTTTTTCAAAGCTCAAGCACCAAGCTTTTACAGACCTTGTTGATCACACCACCAACCAAGTAAACTCCTTTCACACAGCCTTGTGTGAATATATAATTCCCGAATATATAAATATTTAAATGAAACAAATATAGCTCTTTTCTCTTTGCTCTCTCTAAGAATTTGGAATACTAGAAATGTATGCTTAAGAATGTGTGAATTGTTAATTGGTCTTCCTTGCTTTCATTTCTTCATCTTCATTCCTTTTATAGGATAAGTCTTTATATGGCCGTTTGATTCACTTCATAAGGAGCAGTGGACGTTGATCTCAACTCACAAACTTCATTGAGCCGTTTGAATCAATTCATAAAGAAAAGTATATGTTGATCTCAATTAATAAAGCCATTTGACTTAGCTTACAATGAGAGGTATATGTTGATATCAAGTAATAAAGCCGTTTGACTTAGCTTACAATGAGAAGTATATGTTGATCTCAAGTAATAAAGCCGTTTGACTTAGCTTACCAAAGAGAGAGAGATGTAAGTCATAAGCATTTGTTGAATTCAAGAGCCAAGCTTGTGTTATCCGTTGGTATTAATCCATAAAGAGATCTCAAGTTATAAGCATTTTCAACTCAAGTCATAAGGTCACTTCATATAACCGTTTGTACTTTTTTCATAAATGGAGAGATAAAGTGGCCGTTTGATATATGTCATAAGTATGCCAAGATTTCTCAAGTAGTAGGACACTTTCTTATAGTAGCATAGTTTTAAGCTCATAAGCTAAAGTGAGCATAATATGGCCGAACAAAAACATATATATCTTTTATCTCTTAAGTCAATATCTTTTACCACATAAGTCAAGATCTCTTTAATTCAACTCATAAGCTAAAATCTTTCAACTCACAAGTCAAGATCTTTTTAATTCATAAGCTAAGATATTCAAGTCATAAGCCATATTAACTCTTAAGTTATATTATGGATTTTATGTGGCCGAGAGAGTTAATCTTTAACTCATAAGGCATTTCAAGCATCTTTTATGAATAACTGTAAGTGCCGGAATTTTCCGTTAAAAAAAAATCATCGTGTGTCACAAGACTGTAGCATATAGTCATGCAACTGTAATTAAAAAAATTACAGTCGTACGACTGTAACGTCAGAGCAGATGCAGGAGCCCATACCTCTGCAACAGAAAAATGAGAGAAAAGAAAGGAGCAATTAATGCTCGGGGATGGGCGGTAAGGCAACCAAAATAAGAAGGAAAAAGAGAGGAGATTGAGGAACTTTTGGACTTTAGAATTTCTAGTCTCAGAGAGTGAGAATTTAGAGAGAGAATTAGAGAAAAAGGGAAGGAAAAGGAGAAAAACACCACACCATATCAAACTTCTTTTTCTCTTCTTTTTCTTTGAAATTCTCAAGTGATTAAGTTTAAAATCTATTAGACATCAATAGGTTAACAACGAGACTCATTAAATTTAATCAATTTCGGACTTAAAACCTTAAGAATCCCTAGCATTTTGGAGATTTTTGGACTCAACCTCAAACCTTAACTCAAAGAGGAAAAGAGCAATTTTAAGTGGATTGGTGCGTTACCAGGGGGTCATTCCTACGGTGGATTAGCACCAAAGAGGTAAACACACTTCATTCCCTCTTTTTCTCATGCTTTCTGGATGATTTTGTGTGTCTTTGTGCATTGTATTTCAATTTTTGCGTTTTCTGTTTCTGGAAATCAAGAACAGTCGTGCGACTGTTCTTGAGTTGGTGAACAATCGTACGACTGTATTTATAGTCGTACCAGTGTTTTTGATTTCCATTAATTTCTCAGTTTTATTTTGAATAATTTGGCAAAGTCCTGAAATTGGAGGATTTACAGTCGCACGACTGTAATGCTCGTCTAAGATCAGAATTTCCAGAATAATCCATAAAAATTTCTAAAAATCCCTAAAAATTAAGAAAAATTAGAAAAATCATCAAAACAAATTTTGTTTTGTGCATTCACGACCCTAGATTTAATTTTCAGTATTATTGCATTTAGAACAATACAACGATGGAGACTCGATTCTCCCGAAAACCGACCCATCTCACATGTTAAATTAAATTAAACCGGAAAATAAATTGTTTTCAAAATGATTTTCTCACAAAACCAAAAATACAGGGACGTTTCAAAATGTTTTCCAGGTCTAATCGGGCCGGCTAGCCGAGCCGACCCGGTTATCCCTCTAAATGCATGTTCCCAATTTCTAATTTCCCATTCTGTCTTGTTTGAGTCCTATTTGTGGATTTCCGTATATTGGGCTAACCCTTTTGTTTTGCAGCTTTTAATTTATTTTTATTTTTATTTTTATTTTTGATGTATTTAATAGATAAAGTCGTGTATTCTAGGTAGTTGTATTTCTTTTAGATAAATCGTGTATTTTAGGCGATTGTAAAAGTGAGGTTGAGAGTTTTTATTTTCGTTCGATTGTGTTGTAAGCCATTTAATTATTTACCACTTTGCTTTTGTTTTTATTATATATGTATACCCGCTGTATGTTTAATTTAATGCAATAAAATTGACTTTAGAATTTGAAATACCATACTTGAACATTGGCCAATTTTTATTTTGATTGGACACGAAATAGGGGACTTGTCTGGACCTAGATGTCTAGATAGTGTGGCAGTCGTTCATCCGGTTCAGCTACACTAAAATTTTCCGGTTGAGCTGAGCCAGTTAGCGACTCCTATACTATTCATCGAGGCTTAAGTCACGATTCTTTTATGAAATAATCCGATTTTCTAAAAACGAATTTTATTATAAAAACCCCGCGCGAGGGAGGGATACACCCGAAATCGAGGCGCCCCTTCCTAAATGGGGTCCACGTTGCGTCGAAAACGTCGTCCGCTCACAGTGGTGACTCCGCTGGGGACTTCTTACAAAAGTTTTTCTTAAAAACTTAAAAGAATTTGACAAGTCCTGAAAAGTGTCTAATCAAAATAAGGTGGATGATTCTTGTATGGTATTTTGTTTTGCATTCTTTAGTTAGACATTTTTGCATTAGGTTAAGTATCCAAATTTTAGCCCGGTGAATTGTTGAAGTGTCGCCTTTGTTCCTCATGGTCTTAGGGGCACGGATACAAAACACCACCTATAGCCTCGTACGAACCCCTTCATTCGGACCCTTGAGTGGGGAGAAGTGAGGAGTATATTTTGCCATGGGAACCTTGATTTTAACCCGACTTGGACCGAACTCATATAGGCAACCTTAGTTGGATTACCCTAGGATACCAAAATAAATCATGTGAATAAAATAAAATCGTGCCTTCATCATCCCCGGTTGATGATCAAAGAGAACCCCACCTAGGCCTCGGTTAGAATTTTCGAGACCGACCACGCTTGGAGAAATAAGGTTGGAAGAATTTGCTTCGTGTGCTATGTGTTGTTAGTCTCTCGCCATCCCGTGACATACCAAAATCACCATTTTTCATGCACATAACATACCATTCACAAAACATTCTTGTGTGATACTAACACACATTTTTATGCAGCCATTTGCATTTTTATTTTCATGTGAAAACATTAGACCATCCGTATGTCGTACATACTAACCATTATTTTTGCAACCATAGCATTTTATTTGTGTGTTGGCATTTTCGCTTAGCATACACAATATCATTATGTATGTCATGCATCCTAACCCACGTTTTTGTGTAGCCATTTGCATTTTGTGTGTCATAAGGATTCATGACATATCACCTAAATTAAATTAAGGACATTCCAAAGGACGCCCATCACGATCATTTCATTCCATAACATATCGGGTATCCCAAAATACCCGTATTCTATCAGTGCACCGGATTGCATTCGGCCATTCCACCAAATCATATTATTCAATAGAGACCACAATGGTCCTAGGTATACTTCCGTGTGACAATCTACATGAGTCATTTCATGACACCACGCTCACTTATCATAAACATCATATAACACCCTAGTCCACATCAGATTACTTCATGACATTATTACATCATTCAAGGCGCTCCCCGAGTGCTGAATTAGTACACATATAGGGGCATTTCATTACCAAATCATAAAAGGTGTTCCCCAAATGCCGAGTCCCTGTCCGTGTCCCCTGTTACACGTGACTTTCTTATAACATCATTTCATATCATATGCCCCAAAAGCATCAGAACTCTATCCAAGGGACGGTCCCATATGACCATTTCATGTCATCTCATAGACCTTCAAAGCATCTTTGTCCGTATGTCGGCACACACGCGACCATTTCATAAAAGTCATTAGGTGCCCCAAAGGCGCTGAACCCGGTTTACGTGGTGGTCCACATGTGACCTTTTTGCATAGCATTGGGTGTTCTTGGAATGTCCGAGAAAAAAATAGGATAACAAGTAGAAATCATTTTCATCATCATTTCACGCGTAACATCACTCCATTCATTCTTTATAAGCACTTTCAATGTCTCACTCTTCATGACATCATTCCATACATCGACCCTAAACGTCTCCCATATGATGTCAAGCAGAATAAACTGGAGCGACCTTGGACAAGATCTCAGGCTTCGAGGGCTGTTGGGGAACGGAGAGCAGTTGAGACAGAAAGTAATTCTGATTCTGGGGAAGAAGTATAGATGGCTAATCCGACATCGAGCCTTGCTGATGCTTTTAAGGATTTTCTAAGATCACACGACTTACGTGATATGTTGAAGGAGGAAATGCGGGCAGTAGTCAGAGAGGCTGGAGAAACTGGAGGTAGTGGAACCGGAAAAGAGAAGGAGGCCGAATCATCCCAGCAGGGTGGTGATACCTCGGCTAGTCTGGAAAAGCTGTGAGAAATAGAGGCAGCCATGGAAAGAAAGATGAAGGCGAAATGCTCGGAATTGGAGGAGGAGGTGGCTCAGTTGAAGAAAGGGGCCAGTGTCAATGCAGAATCTAAGAAGGGTGTTAATATTGATGCCATGATCAGTAGGGGCATCGAGACTTTTCCTATCGGCTTCCAAATGCCAAGAGTGCCTTCTTATAAGGGAATGGGTTCACCAAAGGCTCATATAAATCTCTACGCTGGGGTCATGCTGATGGTGGGTGCCACTAAGCAACAGTTAATTAATCTCTTCTTGACTACCTTGGAGGGAAGAGCATTGGGTTGGTATAATTCTCTGTCAGAAGAAGAACAATCAGATTGGGAGGTTTTGTCAGCAGCCTTTATTAAGTATTACAGCTTCAACACCAAGATTCAAGTGAAGCTGTACGACTTGGAGCGGATCAAGCAGAAGCCCGATGAGCCTTTTGATGGGTATTACCAGCAGTGGATGACTAAGATGATCCTTCTGAAGAACCACCCAGATAAAGATGAACTGATACAGAAGCTGATTAATGGTAGTAAGGACATCTTCAAAAACAATATGAAATTTCATCCATTCAATGAGCTTAGTGAATTCTACAGTATGGCGATGAAAATCGAGTGGGATGAAGAAGAGAAGGCACCAAGCCATAAGGGTGGAAGAAGTTTAGGTTACAGTTCTGGGTATAGATCAATGACTACAGCCGTGTCTGATGGCGGTTCTAGTTCAAGTTCTGGTGAAAAAGGAGGGCAGACTTCAGAAGTGAAACAAGTATAGGTTGCTACAATAACCCAGCAACAAGGCAGTCAGAACAGGAATCCAATGGGGCAGGGCATATCACCTTGGACTCTTCCTTTGGTCAAGATTTTTGCTAAGTGCAAAAATGGTGGGTAGCTACTGTCCCTGAGGCCATTTGAAAAACCCGCTATTTCTGCACGTATCATGTTGTTGCTGGCCACTGGACTAACAATTGCTACAAGCTGAGAAATGCCATTCAAAAGCTGATAGATGAAGGGAAACTGCAAGAACCAGCTAATCCCAGCACGAAGACCAACCCGTTACCGGCGTTTGAGAAGCGGGTCAATATGGTACATTCAGGACTGCCTACTAATTTCATTTTTGCTCAAATTCTTCAAGCAAATCCCGCTATTCAGGCTGTGGTAATTGGTGAAGTCGAGGTAGAGTTAGAATGTGAGAAGCAGATGGAACAGAAAGAGATCAAGTCGATAAACTTGAATGACCTTGATTCTGAAGATGAATATGAAGAGTTTGGCAGAGAGGAGTCAGTTAAGCCTCTGGCCATTGAGAAGCTGAAAGTTCAGGAGGTCCATAATGTGACCTGGAGCTGCAGGGTGTATCAACCAGCAGATTAGGTGAAGGGCAAAACCCCGATGACTGGGTCGGGTAGTACATCAGCACCGGAGGGGGTTGAAAAAGAGGACTTAGTTATTTCACAGATAAAAAGACTCCTACACAAGCTAGCCTATGGCATTTGCTTTTGACTTATAAGGAGCATAGGGCGGCCTTAGTAAGGAAGTTGTCAGAGATCAAGGTCTCCCCTATTGCATCTCCAAAGGCCATGTGCTGTCTGTTGGATAGGATCCATATTGGGTATCCTGACATTATTTTCTCTGAGAAAGATCTACCTGGTGAAGGGAAGGCATACAACAAGGCCCTTTACATCAGGGCCCATATGATGGATAAGGTGATGCCGTGTGTGATAGTGGACGATGGCTCAGCTCTGAATATATGTCCACTGAAGATGCTGCCATGTTTGGGCTTGAATGAAGATTTTCTGAAAAAGTTCTCAACAGTAATCCGAGCATATGACGACTCTAAGAGAATAATGATAGAGACTTTTGAAACTGAAGTAGAGGTTGGACCAGTCAAGTCAATGGTCGTTTTCATGGTGATAGATATCCCGATTACCTTCTCTCTACTGTTAGGAAGGTTATGGTTTCACCCTTTAAGTGGTGTCCCTTCCACCTTGCACCAGAAAATTAAGTTCTCGATAGATGGCAAGATAGTGACTGTTGAGGCAGATGCCTAATCAATGATTGCTACTGTGAATAAAGAAGTTGTCCCTTTTGGTGGGTTCCAAGTCGCCGTGATCAGGGAAGAGGAAGCTATAGATGCTCCTATGGTCATTTATGAAAATTATATGCCGGAGTGGCTATCTCGATATTTGCACAAACAGAATTTTATCCCAGGCATGGGACTTGGAATCAACTTGCAAGGAGTACGTAAATTCAACATTGACTCATGGAAACCAAAGCAGTTTGGGCTGGGGTATACAGAGGATACATCTGACCAGAAAAACCCGAGAAGGGGCAAGAATGGCAAAGTTATGATGAAACCATTCCTAAAAGCGGGAGAAGGGCTACACGAGGGCCACGTTGAGCCAGTAAGGGTTGGAAATGTTGAATACCCTGGTTTTGAAATTTTTGCTGATATTGTTGACTTTAAGAAAAGCCAGGAGGAACCAGTGGCCCCCGTGATGGTAGAAGAAACAGCTGCTAGGTCTGTTGTTCTGCAGGGCGAGCCGCCTGAAGCGATGGCAAAAGCAGTAGAGGTGCCTGAAGGGAAAAATGAAGAAAAAGTTTGTAATGAAGCTACAGAAGTAATTTCAAGTGCATTGACTGCTGCCTTAAGCAAGGCATTTGGGAAATCCAAGGAAGGGTTCGGCGAGGAGCTGATGGCCAAGGTGAATCAGGACTTTATGGTCGCCAAAATAACCAAGATCATGGAAAATGGTAAGGCACAGGTGGCTGAAAAAGAAGCCGAAGCAGCTGCCGACTTGGATGATGCTTTGAAGATGAAAGTGGAAGCTGAAGAAGTGTAAGGCCCTCTGCATGTGGATGATGAAAATGATTTTGTTGTATCTGTTTCTTCCATTTTCAATATGAATGATGTACTTTATGATTAGTTTAATGCAATGAAATCTCAGTTTGCTTACTTGTGTGATGTTTATTCTGATAATTCTGTGCATGCATTTAAATCACCATCAAGCATATTTAGAATACATGACACTGCATTACATGAAATCAACATAAGTACAGATGAAAACCCCAAAATGGTATTCATTTCACCCGAGCTAAATCCCGAGAAAGAGAGAGAATTAATAAGAATATTACAAAAACATGTTAAAGCGCTTGCTCATATGAAGACATGCCGAGTGTAGACACATAGATAGCAGTGTATAAGATTCCGATGGACCCTAAGTTCAAGCCAGAAAAGCAGAAGCTGAGAAGGTTGAGGCTAGAGTGGGCTATACTGGTAAAAGAGGAAGTGGCTAAACAGGTAGACACTAAGTTTCTTGGAGTGGTATAATACACAGAATGGCTAGCTAATATCGTCCCAGTACCTAAAAAGGATGGAAGGGTCAGAGTATGTGTTGACTAGCAGAACCTGAATAAGGCATACCCAAAAGATAATTTTCCACTGCCTGATATTGATGTCCTAGTTGACAGTACAGTAAAAGCAGCGATGTATTCCTTCATGGATGGGTTTTCAGAATACAACCAGATTCTGATGGATGTGATTAACAAGGTGAAGACATCCATCATCACAGAATGGGGTACCTTCTGCTACAGAGTAATGCTCTTCGGGTTAAAGAATGCTGGAGCCACTTATCAAAGGGCTGTCACAACCCTGCTGCATGATATGATCCATAAAGAAGTCGAAGTGTATGTCGATGATATGCTAGTCAAATCAGTGACCCGGGAGGAACATCCTGTTATCCTAGATAGATTTCTTACATGTATTGGAGAGTATAACTTGCAACTTAACCCCAAGAAGTGCATATTTAGAGTCACATCAGGGAAGCTATTGGGCCATGTAGTCAGCCAGAGGGAAATAAAGATGGAACCAAATAAAATCAAAGCCATCCGTGATATGCCAGCTCCAAAAACAGCAAAGACAGTACAATCATTTCTGGGTTCCTTACAATATGTCAGCTGTTTCATAGCACGATTGACTTCCACCTGTGAGCAAATCTTTAAGCTACTGAAGAAAGATCAACTGATTGTGTGGGATGACAGATGTCAGTTAGCATTCAAGAAAGTCAAAGCTTATCTGGTAAATCCACCTGTCCTGAGCCCACCAATTCCAGGGAAGCCTCTGATTTTGTACTTGGCGGTTGAAGATTCCTCTATAGGGGCAGTGTTGGCACAGGAATAAGATGACAAAAAGGAGTACCCCATTTACTACCTCAGTAAGAAGCTACTGGAATATGAAACTAGATACACACTGGTGGAGAAGACATGTGTGGCAATGATCTAGCTGACCAAGAAGCTGCGCCACTATTTCCAGTCATACAAGATACAAGCTGTTGCCAAAGTGGATCCAATGAAGTATCTTTATGAAGCATCAGTATTGGTGGGGAAGTTGTCTAGGTGGCTATTGCTCTTATCCGAGTTCGACATCCAATATATCACTAAGAAAACCATCAAAGGGCAAGCTGTAGCGGAGTTTCTGGCAAATCAACCGCTGGAATCGGATTATACAGAAAATTTAGAGTTTCCATATGAACAGTTAGCCGTGGTTGAAATTAAAAGATGGGTTATGTGCTTTGATGGGGTAGTGAACAGAAAGGGTGCTAGAATTGGAGTACTAATAGCAATGCCGGACAGTGAAATCATTTCTTTATCAAAGAGGTTGAATTTTCCCATAACCAATAATAGGGTAGAATACGAGGCATGCCTGTTTGGGATGGAGGCTCTTTTGGCACTAGGGGCAAATGACGTCTTAATCGTTGGGGATTCACTTTTAGTGATAAGACAAGCTCAAGGTAAATGGGAGCTGAAAGAAGAAGCCTTACAGCCTTACTTGGAGCTGTTACAGCACAGAAAAGAATTATTCGGTCAATATGAGCTCAGACATGTCTCCAGAGATGAGAACAAGATGGCTGATGCGTTAGCAACTCTGTCTTCTATGTAGGAGAATCCAGAAGAAACTGAAGTGCAACCACTGGTTATAGCAACTTCCAAACATCCCTGCTTTGAAGTACATGAAGTAATGGAATTGACAGCTGAAGAAAAGCCATGGTTCTTCGATATCTACCAGTATGTGAAGGAAGGGAAATACCCAGAAGGAGTCAGTACTGCTGATAAGGTATCATTAAGAAAACTAGCCAGTTAGTTTAGAATCTTTGAAGATAAGTTATACAAGAGAACGGCGAATGGGGTCCTCCTAAGATGCCTAACAGAATAGGAGGTAGAAACAGTGATGCAGCAGGTATATGCAGGTTCTTGCATGCCACATATGAATAGACTAGCTATGGCCAAAAAGATAATGAGACAGGGGTACTTCTGGATGACTATGCAGATAGATTGTATAAGAAGAGTGAAGAGGTGTCACAAGTGTCAGATATATGCAGACATTAGTCATCTTCCACCACTTGAATTACAGAACCTGGTGACCCCTTGGCCATTTTCAGCATGGGTGATAACTTATATTCACATAGGCATATTTAGGTACATTTTAACTTATTTTCTTAGTTAGTTTCGTATTTTAGTATTAGTTTTATTATTTTCTTAATTAGTTTGTTTGTTTTATTTTATTTATTCTTATTTAGTGTTATTTACCTCTTTTAAATGCTTGGAAGTAGATTTTGGCTTTTTAGGAAGGCTGCTAGAAGAGGATTTGTTGGAGCTTGAACTTCAACTGGATTTTCAACAAAGTTCGAGGCTGTTTTAGCTCAAGATTTATCTGCAAGATTGTGTGTCTGTCCGTTAACTTTCCATAGCACCTTAAATCACGCCAATCAAAACTGTATCAAGGAAGTTAGCTGAGGTTTTCTGTAGCTTGTTTGAGTCCTGCGGGTCAACCCTCCCTTGTTGACTTTTTCTTCTTATTTGGGCCAGATTTCTTTTTAAGGAGCCCATTGCTTACACTTTAATTTCCAGCAGGCTTTTTTTTTTAATTAAGGAGGTTAATGAGAGACTCCTGATTAGGTTAAGAGAAGGAGAGCCTATAAAAGAAAGAAGAGGAGAAGGTTTTGGGGACTTTTTTTTTTTTACTTCTTCTAAAACGTTTTGGGAGGCTATCAAGAGGACAAGGCTGCACGTTTTTCCTAAAGATTTTTGGTAGAATTTGTTTAGTTATGAGTAGCTAAACTCTCTTATAGTTGAGGTACTTAGAAGTTTAATTCCATTTGATTCATGAGACTTATGTTTTAATTGTATTCTTTTATCCGAATATTTATTCAATTCCTATGATTATAATTTGTTATATTGCTATTGATTTAATCAAATTGATTTGACCAGTTAATTGATTGATTGTATTGCATATCGCCGAATAGAATAATATATCCGTGATTGTTGTTCTATCATAGTGGCAAGTTAGCTTCGTGTAAAGTTAACGGAATTGAATAGTTTAGTTTTTATGATTTGCGGCGTTTTCGATTTCATTAACTAAGATAGAGGTCTTTTTGTGATTAATGCTACCATAGGTTAATTCTCGTTAGAGTTTCCTTGGAGAATATCTATTGGTTAGGGAAGTAGTTTATTCAGGCGTTTCCTGGAACTATGAATAAATTAAGAAAAGACTTGTTATTGAGTGCGTTTCACCTTTAACTATAACTATGTCTATTTGGATAATCGAATTGGATCTTTGGTGTCCGTGATTGAATTACGGAATTAAACTGAAAAGTATCTCGGCTAGTTGTTCATCCTATTGATTTATTCTGTCTTAATTTATATTCTGCAATTTCTCAAATCACCTCATTTATTTTTATTTCAATCGAATCAAATTTATTTCTTTTTGCAAATAAATATACCTGCATTAATCCTTGTGGTTCGACCCCGTTCTTGCTATACTACCCAGTATAAGGAACCGGATATATTAAATTAAACTTTGACGGGTTGACAACCTATCAATGGGGAATAAATATGATTGGTGAAATTCATCCTGCAGCATCTAATGGGCGCAGATTCATAGTTGTGGCAGTTGATTATTTTTCCAAATGGGTGGAGGCAGAATCCTTCGCTAATGTAACAGCCAAGCAAATGGTTAAATTCATCCAGAAGAACATCTTTGCCAGATATGGGATTCCCCATCACATAGTGACTGATAATGGACTGCAGTTTCAAGGGGCAACAGCCGAGCTACTTGCAGAACACGGCATTGACCATCATAAGTCATCTTCATACAGACTGCAAGTTAATGGAGCAATGGAAGCAGCTAATAAGGCGATAAAGAAGATTTTGTCAAAAACGGTAACCACATGCAGAGATTGGGCTGACAAATTACCATATGCTCTTTAGGGTTACATAACCAGTGTCCGAACACCAATAGAGGAAACTCTCTATGCTTTGGTATATGGTATGGAAGCAGTATTACCAGTGGAAATAGAGCTCAAATCACTCAGAGTTACCCTGGAAGCTCAATTGCCAAAGACTGAATGGGTTCAATAGAGGGTTCTTTCTTGTGTTTGCGGTGCTTTGATTTGCGCTCTCAAATTCATCATCTCAGGTATTTTGAACCTGGATCCGGGTGTCGAATTTGATCACGTGAGGGGCAGCTGTAAGCGCCGGAATTTTTAGTTAAAAAAAAATTCATTGTGTGTCACACGATTGTAGTATACAGTCGTGCGACTTTCGTTACAGTCATACAACTGTAAAAAAATTACAGTCGTATGACTGTAACGTCAGAGCAGGTGCAGGAGCCCATACCTCTGCAGCAGAAAAATGAGAGAAAAGAAAGGAGCAATTAATGCTCGGGGATAGGTAGCAAGGCACCAGAAAAAAGAGAGGAGATTAAGGGACTTTTGGACTTTAGAATTTCTGGTCTCAGAGAGTGAGAATTTAGAGAGAGAATTGGAGAAAAAGGGAAGGAAAAGGGGAAAACACACCACATCATATCAAACTTCTTTTTCTCTTCTTTTTCTTTGAAATTCTCAAGTGATTAAGTTTAAAATCTATTAGATATCAATAGGTTAACAACTAGACTCACTAAATTTAATCAATTTCAGACTTAAAACCTTAAGAATCCCTAGTATTTTGGAGATTTTTGGACTCAACCTCAAACCTTAACTCAAAGAGGAAAAGAGCGATTTTAAGTGGATTGGTGCGTTGCCAGGAGTCATTCGTACGGTGGATTAGCGCCAAAGAGGTAAACACACTTCATTTCCTCTTTTTCTCATGCTTTCTGGGTGATTTGGTGTGTTTTGTGCATTTTATTTCAATTTTTGTGTTTTGTGTTTCTGGAAATCAAGCACAGTCATGCGACTGTTCTTGAGTTGGTGAACAATCATACGACTGTATTTACAGTCGTACGAGTGTTCTTGATTTCTATTAATTTCTCAGTTTTATTTTGAATAATTTTGGCAAAGTCCTGAAATTGGAGGATTTACAGTCGTACGACCGTAATTACAGTCGCATGACTGTAATGCTCGTCCAAGATCAGAATTTCCAGAATAATCCCTAAAAATTTCTGAAAATCCTTAAAAATTAAGAAAAATAAAAAAAATCATCAAAACGAATTTTGTTATGTGCATTCACGACCCTAGATTTTATTTTCAGTATTATTGCATTTAGGAACAATACAACGATGGAGACCCGATTCTCCCGAAAACTGACCTATCTCACATGTTAAATTAAATTAAACCGGAAAATAAATTGTTTTCAAAATGATTTTCTCACAAAACCAAAAATACAGGGACATTTAAAAATGTTTTCCAAGTCTAATCAGGTCGGCTAGCCGAGTCGACCCGATTATCCCCTTAAATACATGTTCCCAATTTCTAATTTCTTATTCTGTCTTGTTTGAGTCCTATTTGTGGCGTGCCGTATATTGTACTAACCCTTTTATTTTGCAGCTTTTAATTTATTTTTATTTTTATTTTTGATATATTTAATAGATAAACTCGTGTATTCTAGGCGTTTGTATTTCTTTTAGATAAATCGTGTATTTTAGGCAATTGTAAAAGTGAGGTTGAGAGTTTTTATTTTCGTTCGATTGGGTTGTAAGCCATTTAATTATTTACTACTTTGCTTCTGTTTTTATTATATATGTATGCGCGTTGTATGTTTAATTTAATGCAAGAAAATTGACTTTAGAATTTGAAATACCATACTTGAACATTGGCCAATTTTTATTTTGATTAGACACAAAATAGGGGACTTGTCCAGATCTAGATCTCTAGATAGTGTGGCGGCCGTTCATCCAGTTCAGCTACACTAAAATTTTCTGGTTGAACCGAGCCGGATGGCGACTCCTATACGATTCTTTTATGAAATAATCCGATTTTCTAAAAACGAATTTTATTATAAAAACCCCACGTCGAAAATGTCATCCGCTCACAATAATGAAGGCATAAAGCACTTTTATGACTTATAAAGACATTTTAACTCATAAAGCGTAATTCTCAACTCATAAAGCTTTTTAACGCAAAGAGATTAAGAAATTTATTAAACTAAATGTCAACTTGTGATCATCAAAACTGAAGTCAACAGTTGTGTCAAAAAAAAAAAAAAAAAGCATTAGCTCCAAAAGGGTTATAAGAGTCAACCAACCCCACGAAAAACCCGTACTACTCGAAATTTTGTCCAATAAAAATGTTGTTCAATCTCAATGAGACACACTTATAGATACAAAAATAGACACTACTTTTTTTATTATACTCACATTTATTAAAATTCAATTACTAAATATAAAATAAATTAAATATTATTTCTTAAATCATTTCATTAATGGAAGATTAAACGTATTGATAACATTTAATATTGCTTGTTGACATCCGTGTTGATATTTATAGGAGGGAGTAAATAATTTTGCACCTCCAATCATAACCACTTCCATATCTTTTTTTTTTTTTTTTTTTTTTTTTTTCGGTTCTTACAATTTTTATCTTGACTCCAAAATTTGGTAGATAGATGATAGAGTTTGAATTCTTTTTTCATTATGAATAAAAATGATGCTGATTTCAACTTATTTTTTAATTGACACCTTTTTTACTTTGGTTCATATTAAGTTATAAACAATTTTTCATTTAATAAAAAATCGATTAAATATTATTTTTTTATTATACTTTTATTTATTATATATAAAAATAAATAAAATATATAAAATTAAATTACAATCATAAATATTCTTCCAATTTCAATATAAAATTTATTTTAAGTTACTGTTAGTTAATATTTATTTATTTTTATTGGTTAGTTAAAAAAAAAAATAATACGTAAGATTTGTCTTTCAATGATTTTAACTAAAAGTTTTTAAAGTAGCAAAAGTGGTGTACCAAAATGATTAATAAAAAATAAAACACAAATAATAGGCATAGTAGAACGCATTAATTAGTTTATTTTTATTATTATTATTATAATAAGTTATTGTTTTGGAGGGTGACAAGGTGGCATGTTAATTTGAAAAATACCAAACCCACGCCTGATAAATATCCTTAACAATCACACATCACTCTCGATTTCAATTACGATCTATGTGGGTACCACCCCCATTATCAACCTTTGTTTGTCTTTCTAAGCTCCCTCTCTTCGGTTTTCCAATTTTGTTTTCATTACATTTATAAACCCATCTTTCTACTTAATCATATTCTTTCTTTCAAAATAAATCATTTATTTTACACTTTAAAAAAAAAAAAAAAAATCAACGGTACCCTAATTTCACCCACATGTGCTGCTCGAAAACATTACCAATGTTAATATATTAGATTAGTTGATTTTTTTTTTTTCCAATTACCGGTTTGAAGCACATGGTTTTTTAAAGAAAAATAATAAGTTTTTGCAGAAATAATTTATTTTAGTTTTTTTTTTTGTATATAATACTTGTTTTCTTCACATGAGAGAAAACTCTACAAAATTACAAAAACTCAAAAATATAAAGAAATTGTATATTTATTTTTCTCAAATAGAGTGAGAGATTACGTTTTGATAAAAGAAAAAGTAAAAGAGTTGAATTTTCAAAAATAGAAAATAAAAACAACGAATTAATTATAGGCGAAAAATTTGAAAAATTAATAATTAATTGTATAATAATGAAGTGTTTGAGATACAGTTGGCAGTGAAATAGTTGTTGAAGTCCCCTTCTCCCTCTCTCTCTCAGTCAACACATCACTCTCTTATCCCTTTCTCCAGTCATCTTCTCAATCAATGCTCATTCGACCCCACCATTTCTCCTTCTTCCCCTCCCCTCTCTCTATCTCTCTTCCTCCCTACTCCTACCTTCCCTCTTCGCCACCTGTCCATTCCCCTCCCGTAGCACCAATTCTCCATCCACCCCATCCCTCCCAAAACCCCAACTCTCTTCATGGGAAAAAAAATCTTATAAAAGATCTAATTAGTCTGCTCTTTTTCTCTCTCTCCCCCTCTCTTCTTCACCCCCGGCTATGGAGAATTATTCTTACAACTCTTATCCAGAATCCGGCGACTCCTCTCCGCGTTCCCGGGAGATCGATTTTGAAAACCCTACTCCATGGGAGGACCAGTCACAGACTCCGTCGCAGAATTATAAAGCTAAGTTTATGTGTAGCTATGGCGGTAAGATCCATCCTCGTCCACATGATAATCAGCTTTCTTACATTGGCGGCGAGACTAAGATTCTCGCCGTCGATCGGAATGTTAAATTCTCTGTTATGATTAGTAAGCTTGCTTCTCTTTGTGGTGATACTGACATTTCTTTCAAGTATCAGTTGCCTGGTGAAGATCTCGATGCTTTGATTTCTGTTACTAATGATGATGATCTTGAACATATGATGCATGAGTATGATCGTGTTTTCCGAGCTTCTGCTAAACCTGCCCGTATGCGTCTTTTTTTGTTCCCGGTCAATCCTTCACCGGCGGCCAGTTTTGGTTCCGAGGGATCTAAATCGGAGCGTGACCGTTTCGTTGATGCCTTGAATTCGGGTCCCAGTCAAGTCCCTGATCCTAATAAACCGGCGCCGAATAATGTTGATTTCTTGTTCGGGTTGGAGAATAAAAGTGTTCATCCGACTCCTCTGCCGGTCAAAGTGGCTGATTTACCCGACGTGCATGTCGGCGTGCCCCATGATGACCGGGTCATGGGGTCCGACCCGGTGAGTATACAGACCCAGCTTCAGCGGATGCAGCTGAGAGAACAGGAGCAACAAAATATGTACAGAAAGAATAGTGATGACAATTTAATGAGCGGTTATTCCGGCGAATATTACGTGCAGAAATTACCGGATAAAGCTCCTTCACCGAATATTCCGGTCACTCCTCCGCCTGTGAGTGCTCCTGCCGGATATTGGCCTGAAAAACAGATGCCGAGCGGAGGATTCCAGCAGCCAGCTATGACGGTAACAACCACACCGGTTCCGCAGGAGCAACAACAGCAACAGGTTTATGTTTTCTCCGGTCCAACTCCGGGCACTGTTTACCACACTCCGGTAATGCGACAGGTTCCCGGCCAAACAGGTCAACAACAGTATTACATGCAGCGGATGGGAGGACCTGATGTTTACCGGGAACAACAGATGTACAATATGGTCCCACCACCTCAACAGCAACCACCCCCAATTTCCGCAGCCGGACAGGGACCTATGGGAATGGTGAGACCCGGTGGGACCGGTGGAGGGGTGACGGAAACTGGCTACGCACAGATGGCGTATGATAGCGCAACAGGGAGACAGGTATACTACGCAGCGCAGGGGGGTGTAGTGCAGCAAGGTAATCCGTATCCACCAGCGGTTGGTGGGATTGCCGTTAGTGGTGAAATGAGACATGTTGGTGGCGGTGGGATGATGAACCCGAACCCGGAGGTTAAAGTGGTGGTGTCAAAGACTACACAATCTTCGGTGTGATTATGGTAAATTAAACTACAATTATTATGATCATAATTATAATTTATCCATATATAGGCATGCTTCTTATTTAAGGTAATTTATGTGCTTTCTTGTCATGTGAATTTGTTTTTCTCTCTTTTTTCTATTTTTGTATACAATGGTTGAGATCAAATGAGGTAATTAGTTTTGTTTTGAACTCTAATGTGTCTTTACTTTTTTCTCTTAGCCATCAGAATAAGTGCTATTTCTTTCTAATTTTGTGTTTTAGAGCAGCTGACTTGAGACATAAGCTTTGATTATTTGCACATAAGAGTTTAAGAATGAAAATGACTGAAGTTGAGTTCTGTTATTGTTTACATTATGATTATCTTGGAGGTTGGAGATCTTGTCGAGGAGCATATTTGAAAGTACCAATTCGATTTTGAAGCTTGAAAGGTTTGCATTTAGTTTTCAAAATGTTGGTAAGATATAGTGGTCATTAGCATATACAAGAGCAGAATCTTTATTAGTTTCCTAGTGTAGTATGTTGTGATAGGATTAGATCTAGGCACTTGCAAATTCGAAAATGCAAGTATTTGAACGCTTAATATGACAAATTTTGTAGTTTGAAAGTTTAGTCTGTCAAATTGTGTAAATTTGGAAGGCTAATGTGATGAAAAACATGACAAATTGTGTGTAAATTTGAGTAATCATCTGTGGCTCAATTTGTAACTTGTATCCAACTTGTGATAACATGTAGAATTTAGAGATGCATCTTTTTAGTTACATTTTATTCTACTGAGTGGAGAATCTGGCATAATTCTTCTTCCTAAACTTTTATGTAAATAGATATTTGCAAGGTGAATATGATGTTATTCTTGTAAGTCTGTGATTATGCTTACTTTTTCTGCAACTTTTTATGTGATGAACAATGATCATTGACTATTGAGTTTCATGAACCTCTCTTTTTTTCATGGAGGAATCTACCATTTGTCTTCTTCCTTTAATTTTGAGAGTTGAATCCAACAGAAATCATGCCTTTTCCTGGTAGAAAAATGGGGAATAATGTATATGGATGGTTTTACATTCTCAAATTTACTTTATGATATATAATACTCATATGTCTTAAAAGCATAAACAAAGCAAAATTCTTTAGAAGTAATTTGAAAAAAAACTCTGTTCTTTTGAATATTTTAGTTAAATCCTTAATTTTCAAACTAAAAGGGAAAAAAATGGATGTTTTTTTTTTTCTCCTTAAGCCCTTAATGTGTTCATACATGTGGAGCTGAAAATCATTTTGTCTCTTGTTGGTGATTGATGTAATATGTTGTTTAATTTGGAAAAATAATTGATAAAAAAATGGATGGTAAAACGTGTAAGCTTTGTGTTCCAACTTCCAGCTTTCCAGTCCTTTTCTGATGCGACAAGTCTATAAATAACATTATCATAACTTATCAAGAAATAATTTTAGAAATAATTATTTAGGACTTGAAATAATTTGGTTATTTTAGAAATTGTTACTTACTATATTCTCAATATTTCTTTAGTTTTATTTATTCTTTGTCCTTTCCACTTTTCTTCTGTGCCACCTTCATTTTTTACCCAAAATTTCTCTTTAAAATAATTGATACTAATTCATAATGAATTCTTGCTAAAGCCTTTTCTACTACATTGATGTTGTCTGTAGTTGAGGGGCCATACATACAAACAGATGCAAACAAATTAAAATTATTAAAGTAATATCTGTGCCTCAACATAAGCTAAAATATTTTTATACCCTTACAAAATTATTTTAAACCGTTCCCTCTTTTTTTTTGTTTTAAATTTATATCTTAAGCAAGTGATGAGTGATATTATTATTGTTATGGGCATGCGGTAATATGAACATGGTACACACTACAAGAATCCGAATTGAATTACTTGCAAAAAAGAAAAGGCTAAAATTAAAGAATTCATCATTGATCAGACTCATAATAATAATGAACTGTAGCAGATGGAATTTTCAGAAGCGAAGTATGGATTTGTTGAGGTGGACAAATAACGCGTCCAATTTCATGACCCCACTCACCACATCTTAATTTATTTCTTTGAGTCTAAGCTTTGAATTCGTTGTATTTTATCTCTCTCTTTCTCTTACTATATATATGAATACTCTACATTGTATGATATATAATTATAGTTCCTAGTACAAGTCAGAAATGAATGATGTTGATTTAGAGATGGCGTGGCACCAATTTAAATGGGTTGTTGTTAATTTGATGTGATCTTTGGATTATTGAGAACCCACATAGTTTGAATTATAGTAGCTTAGCTGACAATTTATAATTGTATGACAGTGTTTAGTTGTCCTTCGCTATGTGTCTTCTTCTTTTCAATGCAAAAAAAGTCCTACCCTAATTAATTCCAATAATGCATTTTTCATAGGTCCAACATTTTTCATGCCACCAAAATTTTCCACCTGATATTTATTTTTAGGTTTACTTTTCTTACATCAAATTGCAATATTTAAGTGTGAAGGTGAAGACATTTCCTTTGGAGGTCAAAATATCTAATATATATTAGGTACACTCGGTGCTCAATAGGAGTTCTATTGGGATGTTGCATTCTAAGTCTCATTGGAATTAGATACTACAGTACTTATTAATCATAGTAGTTGCAAAGAATTTATAAATTTGGCACTTAAAGTGATAAATCGAGACTAATTGGCCTACTCAAGATTTGAAAGGACTCTTGCTCAAAATTATATATATGCACCCAAACTCTCAATGTTATTAGTAGTATCAAAGTTCAATTTGGTCCGTGGAGTTGACTTGTATGATCAATTTTGTACAAAATCAAGTTTGAATATCAATTCAATCCTTTATTTAACATTTTGGATCAAATTAGTTCAAAATGTTACGTGTCAAGAAACCATCAATCATATATGACACGTATTATTTTAGGTTATTTGATCTCAAATGCTAAGTTGAAGGAGCAAAATGCTAATCAAACTTGATTAGATTTTGAATCAAATCAGGATGCCAATTTTGTGGATCAAATTGCCTTTAATCCATTATTAGCAATTTGTTTTTTCCTTTCTTTATTATTATTATTTTTGTCTCCAATTTATTTACTAGCAATTTGTTTTTTCCTTTCTTTTTTATTTTATTTTTTTTATTTCTAATGTAACTTCCACACGCAATAATAAAGAAATTGGAGTAAAGTGAAGCACGAGACAAGGGGAAAAAAATCTAAAAAATTGAAATAACCTAATTAAGTGGCTATAGTAGTAAAGCTGAAATGGATGAAATTTTGCAGATAGAAACATTAAACAAAACAGACACCTTTCTCGTTAGTATGTAAATCCAAAACAATCTGTAAAAAGTTAGAAAGATTTCTCATTAAATATTGTTGGTATTGGTTTCTTTCATCCTTTCAATCTTGACACTTTTTGTCTCGTGATCCTTTCACCATGTCTTCTTCCTTTTAGAACAAACCAGAGTTTGAGAACTAATCCATTGGGTCCACTTCAGTTCCACTTTTGAACTAAATTGCCTTCAAATTGAGACTGGATGTTTAATGAAGACCATGCTCTTTTCATTAAAAAATAAAATTGAGATTGGGATTATCTGTTTCTCAACTGTACAGTGACCTTTGCAGCTTGTAAAGTTGGAATCACAAGCTAGAGGTGGAGGCATCCACCTTTCATTAATTTCATATTATTTTGTCGTTTAAATTTTGTGTTATAAAAATGGTTAATAAATGGCCTACTTCCTTGACCATTTTTGATATAAACACGATTTAATAACTCATTTCAACATGCTTAGATTTATTAATTGAAAAGTTGGTTATGAGCAAGAGCAACACGATGAGCCACCCGCAAACAAGTAAGCTATTTGGCTTCAGTAAGGATATTTTTTGTGTTTTTTTTTTTTTTTTCTTTTTAGGGACAAATTTCACATCATGAAACTCATGAAATTTATAATAATAATAATAATAATAATAATAATAATAATAATAATAATAATTAGATGAGTTGCAAGTTAAATTAGGCTATTGAAGGGGTAAATAGTCACATTGTCATGTATCAAATTGGTATCTACTAAACACGCGTTGTGATATAAAATATCATTATAATTAAAACAACTAAACACAGAGTTATGTTTGCAATATATATCGAAGAAGTTTGCCTTTGTGAAAAAAGAGCATTGAGATGAAGTGGATTGAAAGGTACTCTCAAGAATGGGGTGCACACGGTCGGTTAACCGGTCCATGTGGAATTTTACAAACGGTTAGCCTTTCAACGGTTTTTTTAATTTATTAACCATACACTGTCTATTAAATTCGGTTAATCATTAATTTCAGTCGGTTAACTATTTTTTTACGGTTAACCATTTACGAAATAGATATTATGATTTTGCTAAATTTATAATATTTGAAACCTCAAATAAATAGACCATAAATCTCAAATGTCAATTAAAAATATAAAACTACAAACCATAGTCTTAATTATTAATTAAAATAACATTTTAACTATAAACTCCAATAATTAAAACAATAATAAAAAAAAAAGTTCCCAAATATAGAAATTGTTGTATAGGATCAAACATTAATTAATGAAATTATTTTCCCTGTTCATTTTTCAGTGTGTGTGAAATTAAGAATTAAGAGGAGATGAGATTGGAAGGGAGTGATCGAGACTACTTGGTGTTGTATAGTAAGGAAGTAAAATAACATCAAAGACTCAAATATTTCACTTATGTTATATATATATGTATAATTTTTTAAGAAAAATATTTGTAAAAAGTTGGTTAACCACGAGTCCACATGGACTTTCGACGTAAAAACCTAAACCGTAGTCGTAACCGTCAATTTCTAAAACTAAAAACCATACACTAGTCCATCGGTTTCCGTTAACCATATTTTTAGCTCAGTTTCGTTTTGGTTTCACGGTTTTTTGGTTTTTCAGTTTTTTTTTTTTTTTTTTGTGTACCCCTACTCTCAAGCGTTGAGAGAGGTAACCGAGGGAACTGCCACAATCAAACATTCTCAACCCAAAAACTCTCTACTAGGCATTGATCGTCTTTTGTTGAATTCAGAGAGAAAGAGTTGTTTCAAATATTTCGGTTCAATGTGAGTGTTCAGTGTGCTTTGATATTCTGAAACTAAGGCTATGTATCAAAGACAAAAACATAAGCAAAATGAAGGAACAAATTACACCAGGGCAACTTGCAGGGATGGTTCATTCAAACCAAGATTGAACCGACATAGGAGAAAGTCAATTTGGCCAAACATGATTGAACCAAGATCTCACTTGGAGATAGTCTATGGGTCTTGAGAATAGTGGACTTGATGAATGCATGAACACATAAATGGGTTTGAGTCCATATAACAAAACCAATTAACTTATGTTAAAGTTCAATTGACTGCATTTATATACCACTCTTTATTATCATTTGTTTCCGACGTGTGATGTCCAATATTACTTTTCAAGGAAGAACAAAGAGCATCACAATTGATTTTTCTCTCCCATTTATGTATGCATTAATCAATCAAACTAAATTAAATTTTTGTTGTGGTTATGATTGCCTATTTTGATTTCTCACTGAGTTTGCTCATAGTCAACATGTACCACCCATCCAAATTTTCTATCAAATTAGGAATTTCGAGATTGTGAGAGCAGCTAAATAAAGTCTTTTTAATTATCTAAAACAACTTATAGTATGTGGAAAAGGAATAATTTGCTTTAGCAACAAAAATGATTAATGAATAAAATGGTGATAGGAGAGCCTCCAAAGAAGCTAATTCCAAGTAGCCAAAAGCCTTTTTGATGTGTGGAAAGAATAATTTTATTTGTTTATTTAGCACATTGGATAAAGACATCGACCCACCGAATCTTCTTTAACAGGTGTTTTTGAGCCTTCTATGGAAACTTCCAATCTTAATTAACACTATTGCTTTTCTTCTTTTCGGTGTTAATTGATAAAAAAGATTGTTGCTTTCGTATCAATAAAATTTCATTTAACATTTTGTTTGCTAATTGGTAATTAAACTTAATTATATTGAATTAACTTCTAAATTGTAATTTGAGAAATTAAGTAATATTTGAGCATATATTGGAGGTGACAAACCTAGTAACCAATTATCGACAAATACAAATTCAATATGAAATTAAAAGGTTTCAATTTTATTTAATCATGTTCATATATCTTTTCCCATAATAATTAACAAAAAGTATTAATATAATTATTTTTTGGCTCACATTGTTGTTTGGAATTAATATCTTTAATTTCTTTTTAGGAAAATGGCATGTTAATTAGATTGGTATTCCTGATTTGTAACTTAAGATGACTAGTATTCTTAATTGGTCTTGAAACAAGGATGAAAGATGAATTTTGCTATTACACTTGGGTAGTAGAATACTAGAATCAATTTAATCAGAAATTAATTTTAGATATTTATTTACTTTTTAATTTGGCATTAATTTAGAGTTAAATTAACCAAAATACTATGTGTCTCATAAAAAAAAAAAAAACACTAATCAAATTCTGATATTATAAATTTTAAATTAATTTAATTCTAAACACTAAGTTGAAAGGGTTAAATTAATACCTAAATTGGATTTAGACCTAATTAATTATACAAACAAACTGGATTGAGAGACCAAATTACATATTTATGTTCTCAACTAACTATTTGTTCTAAAAACATAAATTACTTCTACAAAATGGAAATTCTCTCCAAATTAAAAAGAAAAATCAAAGAAAGGTAAAATGAAAACAAAAATGAAAGAATTAATAGTGGTTTTTGATAAGTAATAAAAATGGATAAATATTTATGGAAAAGTAAACAAATGTGGAAAAAGAAAAGGACATATTCGACTTCCTCCAAGTACCCAAAGTTAACACATGCTTTAGCCTTTACATATGTCAATTGATCTTTCACTTTCTTCCCACACAAATTATTCCCTCAACTTTAATCTTATAATATATACATACAGATTTGGTATGTGAATTAATTGGGTTCAATCTGTGCTTTCATCTCTCCAATTCTTTCTTCAATTTTGTCACAAAAGTATGAATGAGCCTAAGTATGGTTATCCATACCCTCCTCCAGGTATTTTTGTTCATTTATTTGTTTTAAATTCTGCTGATTTTGATCCAGTTTTTCTTTTATTGATGAAGTGGTTACCATCATGTTGATTATTGTTTTACGGATAACGGCTTCCTTAGCTTTCATAATCATCAACTAAACTTCAGCTAATTGCCGTCAATTACTGCCTAATTGATTGTGTATAAAAATATATGTTGCAGGTGCTTACCAAGCTGGGCCGCCTCCGCCGGTGATGGCACCTCCACAGTATTATGCACCACCACCTCCACCTCCAAAGAAAGAAGTAGGATTTCTCGAGGGATGGTACGTAAATTTTTATTATTATTATTATTACGGAAAAAAATATTTTAAAGTCTTTGATTTTTGTTACATGTTTTAAAGTCTTTGATTTTTCTTCCATGTTTTAAAGTTATGTTGATATTTTAATTTGACACATGAAGCTTCTGATTATGAATAACTAGCGATCTGGAAAAAGTCCCTTTAATCTCCTTACTTCCTTTCCTGAAAGGGCATTACATAATTCATGTTCTATGATTCAATTCGATTTAAATTTTTTTAGTCCGTTTATCTAGATATGACCTTCCATTTTTGACATGTCATCCTCTCAATTTGCACGGAAAAAAAAGAATCTTATTCTTCATCCCTTATATCCACATCACATATAACTAGACCTGTTCATGGGTCGGGCTGGACCGAGTTCGGACCGGGCCACATCGGGTTTGATATAAAAATCTCTTGTCCAAGCCCAGCCGAGCCTGCACTAATTTTACATCGGGCTCGGGTCGGGCCGGGCAATTGAACCTTATTCCCAAGCCCAGCCCAACCGGCTCATCAAATCAATGTTTATATTTTTCTAATATAACTTATTTTAAACAAATTTAATTTACAAATAGTATTCATAGACAAATTTTATTTACAGATAGTATTCATAGAGAAATTATAATGGTCAAGATCTTCTATAAGTTTTTCAATGGTTCAGATTAAATATTTAGTATATAATTATATAAATAAAAATATAAAAGTATATATTATAAAATTATCCGGGCCAGGTCGGACCAGTCATGTGTCTTATAGTTATTCCCAAAGCTTCTACGGGTTCAGACTGGGTCGGGCTTAAAGTAAAATATGTATGTCCAAGCCCAACCCAGAACAGCCAGATTTAGAAGGGCTTTACACACCGCGGGTCGTTTGCACAGGTCTACATATAACTATGTTGAAATTCGTCAAGCACTTTTAACCAATTTAATGTTCCAAATTAATTATTTTGAATTGTCGTAATAAATGTGATTATAATTGATAGTGTGTTAATGTGTCAAATTAAAAAAAAGAGGGGGATTTTTGTGGTATTTTATCGGGATTTGAATCCCTTTTCCTTTTCGTTAGAGTTCTCTTAAATGGTGTCATATGTAAGCATTCTTGTACGTGAACTCGTTCATCGGACATGTTGGACTGAGCCTAGTTGGACTTTCACTAGAAATGTGAGCCTAACCAGCCAGTCCGTCAAACATTTTCGTAGGTTCCACCCAAGCCATGTCGTGTTAGAAATCCCAGATTGCTTAATGTGAGTTATATGGCTTATTATACATGTGAAACAATTCCCTTTGAGGTATCTTTTGGAGTCAATTAGGCTTTTGTTTATATTGTGTTAGAGTCTTATTTGCAATATAGACCACCTGTGGATATTTGCTTCTCGCTCCAAATACATAGCTTAATGAGAAAACTATGTAGCTCCATATATACGAGGCAATCATCTCTCTTTTGAAATAACTTTTAAGGTGAGGTAGATGTTGTTTGCATGCGTAACTTTTCATAAGAACCTAAGCCAACCCATAATCCAAGCTAAAACTAAACCGGATTAATCACAAATTTTAACATGTGCAAGGCCTGCTGCTATTTGAACGCAGGCCTAGGAGAGCTGGACGGGTACCCGCAATTAGATCTACTCACTCATAAGTTTTTTTGTAGCCTAAAGGCTTCTCTTTCTCTTGTGGCTAAAGATACCTTCTACCTTAAACTTTAGTTTAATTACCAAACAAAGTTGAGGGCGCATAATATTTTTTTAGTTAATTACGTAATTTGAATATTTGTTGCATTGTTGCCTAATCATTATTTCTATTTTCTGCAGCCTTGCAGCTTTATGTTGTTGCTGTCTATTAGACGAGTGTTGCTGTGATCCCTCAGTACTCTTGGTCATCTAACGCCATATCATTAATGTGTACCATACAAGCATACAGTTTTATTTCTAAATAATTTTATATTTAACCCTTTTTTTTTTTTTTTTTGTCATTTTCTTTTACATATTTGATATTTCTGCTGTAATTTTTCTTTTTGCTTTGAAATTTAATGTTGAAATGTCCAAAATTTTGTCCTGTTATGTTCTTGGCACACCTACTGAATTCTGATTCTGAGTGCATAATGGCAGACCCATTTTTGTTCGGACTCTGGGGGTTTATAATTAGACCCAACTACCCAACCAAAATAAAGTTGTGGTGCAATTGCGTTAATAGTGGTGTAAAATTAAGTTATCGTGGGATGGATAACACGTATAAGGTAAATACTAACACAATCTATTTATTGAACAAATTAAATTTGTCGATCCATTTTCAATATTAATTTTGATTTGTCAAATTTACATGTTATATGAGTCGTATTGGTGGTCACGATCCAATTGTATAACCCGACTACACGTATTACATTTATGTTTAGTTTTTAAATGAGTTAAACAAGTCATAGACAGATTAGCGAGTCAATTCCTAACACGATATGTTTATTGTATAGATTAAACGTGTTGACCTGTTTTCGTCACTACCCTACATAACTTGAACCTTGATTTTCCAAATTAGCATGTTATGCGAATCATGTTGACGTGTTGCTGTCCATTTTTACAATGCTTTATATTAGTATCGAATTCAAAACTTTGACTAAGTGATAAGAAAGAGTATTACTTTCTATTCTCACTAAATACATTGGTGGAAAGAAGTTAATCGTGACTAAACAATGTAGTTTACATCATGAAATACCCACTAATTATTTTCTCACTAATTTTTAATTTGGGCTAATTTAGTGTATAAAATTGCCAACCCTTTTTTTTTCTTTTTTGTTTTAATTTGGGCTAATTGAAGTAAGAAAGAAAAAGCCCATAAAGAGAACCATACTCACTTTGATTTTCTCAAAGAATATCTTTCTATTTTTTGGGCTCAAAGAAGTTCCTAAAAGTAAAACCCAAATTTTATAGGAAAAAAGAAAAACCATTTTGCAATCAATAATGGCCTAAATAATTAATATGGGCAGTAAAATTTTTAAAAAAATATATATATATATATATATAATAGCATAAGAAAAAGCAAAATGTATAAAGAATTAGTTCAGTATATATGTATATATGAGCATCAAATAACACTTAAGGTATTCATAAAAATTTCATTTCAGATAAATTTTTTCAAAAATTATCGAAAGGGAACAGTTGTGGCCTTTCTCAGTTATAGGAGAAGATGGGATTTTTCAACTTTCTTCAAATTATTCTATCCAAAAAAAAAAAAAAAAAAATTGTTAGTTTAAATCCCATCAACTCTACCTCTAATGTAATAACCTAACAACTTAATTATATATGACTTGAGGAATGTTCTAGATTCAAAGAATAATTTTTGTTCGTTATTTGATGTGATGTAATCTATTAGGAATACCTAAATTTTGAAGTTGGGATTTTTATGTATAAATATTAAAAAAAAAATGATTAAGTGATAAAATTTGAAGATCAAGTTTGTGATCCATAATTGGTTTAATTTATGGGTATGATTAAAGTGAATTGGAAGTATTATTATTATTAACACAAAGTACACAATACTTAATTGAATTTTGACATGGGAGTAGGACAATTGGGTGGACTCCTAAATTATTAGCTGTGAAATTATTTGCAGAATAAGTGTACAAAATGCGACACTTAGGAAAGGACAGAAAATTAAATAATACATCAACACTACTGCTTTCTTCTTCTTCTTCTTCTTTTCATACTTTGCTTAACATTTTTCACCATTTTGCTTAAATTTCATTCATCTCCTTTAGGCTACTAGTTTTTTTATTTTTTATTTTAATTAAGTTATTAATATTTAAATTTGATATATTAAACATTAAATCAATTTTAATCGAGCTTACTATACTTTAGTTTACAATTCGTTAAGTTGAACTCGAATATATGAACTTATTAGGACAATTGGGTGGATTCCTAAATTATTAGTTGTGAATATTTGAGGTTCCATCTAAAGAAAACATCATCTCTTCTAACAAATGTGTTGCTATGATCGTTTATCAGTCTTCATCCTTTTCAGCATTTTAAAAAATGCTATCAAGATTTTGTCTTTATATCATGACATGAATGTAAGATTTTGTTTTAATCTTTTTTAGGATTTTAAAAAATGTTATCAAGATTTTGTCTTTGTATCATGACATGAATGAAGATAGAAAATACAATATATACCGGCCCAAACAGTTACTTTAACTTGTTGTAAAGATATTTGATTAAGACGAAAGCTCAATCACTGGGACATAGTTGAATGTGAAAAGTTATATAATAATTAACTTATAATTCCCGTTGTCAAAGTATTACACGAATAATTAACTCTTAATTACAATTTATCAAATATGAAACTTGAAACCTTATATCCATTTCTTATAAAAGCACTTTCAATCAGTTAATGTGTGGAGATCTTAAATAAATCAGAGCATTTAAAATATGATCTTATGAAATTTAAAAAATCAGATTTAGATGAAATTCTGTTTTTTTCCGGCGGGAACTTTTCCCTCCATTCTCATTCTGCTTAACTGTGGTTAATTTAACTGGTGCAACAACCGGGGCCGTTACTGCTGACATGTCAAACTATGATTGGATATTTTATGAATTGTAATGGTAAGCTGCTGTAGCAAATTATATTTCTTACGCTCATGATTTCTTTTGCACGAGCGAGGGTAATTTAGTAATTCAAAATTCTTAATACTTTTTAAGAAGGAAAATAGTTTCAGCAGCCCAATCATCTTTTCTTGGCTGTGAAAGTACTGTAATGCCCCTGAAATCTGACACAATGAAACACGGCCCTTTCACAATCACCAATCACATGCGCGTAGCTTCACGCTTAAGCCGGTTCATCCAGTTGGCATTTATCCACGTCATCACTGGCTGGGCTCCATCTCGCAAAAAATAAAAAGCCCTAAATTCACGACAAATTCATCTCAAATTCAGTCCACAATGCCAACCCTAACACCAATTCCTTATATCCATTAACGGCAAAAAATCTCGCCACGTGTTCTCATCAACATATCTAGACCGTCGAAGCCAGGTCACGCGGTCAGAAAGACGGGCAGCAGCTCAAGAAATCAAAGTGAGATGAAGGGGTGAGATTTTGCCCGAAAGATCATCGGGCAGATCTGATCGCCTTTAAGAAGCGACCTTCGCCCCCCTATCTTCCTCGCTCTTACCAGGGAAGTCCCCAAACCCTAACCCTTCGCGTTTACCTCTAAAAAATTTGTTTCCTAAAAAAATTTCTTCTTCTCGGTTCGATTTTTGGCTGGTCCAATCGTTTTTTCAGTGGCGCGTAGATCGGTGGGGGTTGCGCGTGGGGGACACGCATCGTTTTCACTTCATGTTGTATTGTTGGCCATCCAAATTGGGAAATCCTAGCCGGGGAACGGCCGGAACCCTACCGGAGTCTTGATGGCTTCTGCGGTCTTAGCGAATCGTAACGAACCGAATTGGACACAGCCACAGCCGAGAGGCGGTGCGAAATTCATGGGCAAAGTCCCCTTCTCTAACCCTAACCCTAACCCTAAATTGTCCAAGAAAAGGCAATTTCATCCGGCTCCACCGGTCGTCAACTACGATGGACCTCCGGCTTTAATGCAATCAGCTGCGTCGGATGATGCATCGTCTATAAATCGGAGGCCGCCTAACGATTTAAACACTGGTGGTTACCTGACTTTCAATATCGCATCGTATTCGAAGAAGGAGCTTGTGGAGCTGAAGAATCGATTTCTAGCGGAGCTTGAACAGATCCGGCAGCTGAAGAATCGAATCAATTCTTCTGAGTTGCAGATCAGATCTGGCTCCAATTTCCACAACAAGAAACCAAACGCGACTGCTAACAACAAGAAAATCTTGGGCAACAAGAGGCCATTTCCTGCGACAAATTTTGGATTTGGGGGTAAAGATGTGAAGCGGTCGAATCACCTGGAGCAAGGTCAATTGATGAAGAAATGTGGCCAGATTTTGTCGAAATTGATGAAACATAAGCATGGGTATATCTTCAATGTGCCGGTGGATGTTGAGGGATTTCAGCTACATGATTATTATGATATAATTAAAAATCCGATGGATTTGGGCACCGTGAAGTCGAAATTGGGCAAAAATTTGTACGAATCACCTCTGGATTTTGCTGCCGATGTTAGATTAACGTTCAACAATGCCATGACGTACAACCCTAAAGGACACGAAGTCTACTCTCTTGCCGAGCAGTTGCTTTCCAGATTTGAGGAATGGTTCAGACCCATTCGAGATAAATTGGGTGAAGATGATCTAGATCAGGTACACGAGCAAGAGCAAGTTCAAGAAGTGCAAGCTAGTTCCTGGGATCACAACCCTAGCCGTGTGGACATTGATAGAATTAAGAAGGATCAGGAAAATGTGATGCCAGTTGCTCCTAAATATGAGCAGATCGCGAAATCAATTCCTCCAAGTGGATCTAATCCTCAATCGACGTCTCAGTTGCCAGTGCGGACTCCATCTCCAATGCGAGCGCCCCCAGTAAAGCCTTTGAAACTACCAAAGCCCAAGGCCAAAGATCCCAATAAGAGGGACATGTCTCTTGAGGAGAAGCACAAATTAGGACTTGGGTTGCAGAGTTTGCCTCAAGAGAAGATGGAGCAAGTTGTGCAGATTATAAGGAAGAGGAATGGGCATTTGACGCAGGATGGAGATGAGATTGAGCTAGATATTGAAGCAGTTGATACAGAGACATTATGGGAGCTTGATCGGTTTGTGACTAACTTCAAGAAGATGGTTAGCAAGATGAAGCGTCAGGCCTTAATGGGTGTCAACAATGCAGGTGCTGCTGTTAGTGATGGCAACAAGGTATTGTCTCGTAATCGTGGCTTTTATTCTTTACAATGTTTCAATTTTTTTTAGATTCAGTTGATGCCTTAATTAAACTTTTAGCATTGTCTAATTTGCTTGTTCTTATCAATGTAGGATGTGTCTGGTAATGAGCCGATGGAGGTTGTAACTGAGGCAAAGAAGCCGAAGAAAGGGGATGCGGGGGATGAGGATGTGGACATTGGTGATGAGATGCCGATGAGCAGTTTCCCCCCTGTGGAGATTGAGAAGGATAATGGCCATGCTAGTAGCAGTTCTAGCAGCTCAAGTAGTTCAAGCGATGAATCCTCGTCAAGTGGTAAAATTTTAACCCATTTCAGACTGATCTGATATATCAGATGAGTGGGCTCATTTGCTAATTTGAGTTAACCCCCATTGCAGATTCTGATTCAGGGAGTTCTTCAGGAAGTGATTCTGAGGATGCGCATTCTTAGTAGTTGTAAATTGAAGGATGAGGAATTGATGTAAAAGCATTGCGGATGGTTGACTGCTAAGGGTTCAAGCTCACTGAGTTGGATATGGAGGAGGTACTGAATTTTGTTGATTCGGAAAAAAGCTAAATTCTTGATTTCCTCAGAAAGCAATTGTCTGATGAGGCTTGAAAAAATGTTTTGTACAGGGAGAGGGTTCTCGATTGTGTTGTTGTTTGTGGTTTTGCTTTTTGAGAAGAGAATCGATGGGTTTGGTTGCTGGGTTTGAATTGGCTGGAGGTTGCAACTTTTGAAAATATTTTCTTGTGTAAAAAGATGGATGAAATTGTAGGTTAGACAATTAGGAAATGTAGTTAACAAGTTCAGGAAATGATTAGGAGGACATCTAGAGAGGAGAGTAAATTTTAGATGGATGAATTACTTTGTACACATTACAACGCTTAATACAAGCCCCCTTTTAACCTCACTGATCATTGCTTTAACTCTGGGTGTTGTTGGCTGGCTTATTCAAAGGTACAGAATTTTGTTTTCTTTTTGGATAAAGAAAATCTAAAAGCTTTGAGCAATGCCCAAGCAAAGTACTAAAATTGCTTAGGCAGATGCATAAAAGCCCCAATCTCTGCTTAATTGTTCAATGGATCACATTTTATGAAGCCATTGTGGTAGGTCAAAAGCAATAAATATGGTAGACAATCGAATTCCTTGTTTTGGGTTTCTGCGAGAATTGGACGAAGCAGAGAAGAAACAGTGTAAAACTTGAATTTGTGAGGCATGATTTTGGAGTAGATGTGAAAAGTGCACTGCGAAATTTTATTCTGCTCAAGTGCTCTATTTCATGTGGAAAGGGAAATTTTTTTTTTTTTGTCAATATTACAGTTTGAACATGGTGTGGGTAGGCAGGCCAGGCTAGGTTCCACTTATATATGTAAATCGTGCTGGCCGAGGCGGCATATCAAATGGGGTGATATCTTTTTGTATTCATTGTAATTCATAGTCTAAAATGTATCATATACATATTGAGGGACATGCCTAATCCAGTTTGAGATGGTCACTGTCAGTCAGTCCAAAGATGTTCTTTCTGGATATATGAAAAGAAAAGCCAAAACCCAGATGAATTCAAGTCAATACATGGAGGAGAATAATAAACATAACTCAAATGGATTTGAATTGATGGAACGCTCTTTTAAACCCTTGGATCAATTATTAAAAAAATGTCCAATGTGATTAATTAATACAAAATGCTTGTTAGTGGGGCCAAAAATGATTCCAAATGAAATTTAGCAAAGTTTAGTAGTGTGTTGGTTAGGCTATCAAAATCAGAATAGTAGTCATTGATATATAAAAAAATATTCGCTTCGCAATTAAGGTTGTCGTGAATAAAAGGGAAACTTCCTCCTATTTTATCTATCGGTAACTATGAAATGAAGGAGGTTTCCTTCATTGGAGATTAGATGCCGACTGGGTTGCTTTCATCACATTATAAAATCCCAATTACTCTCCCCAGATATTTTCTTTGCCTTGAAAATGACCCTTTTGACCCTTTCTTATATATAACACTCGTCAGATCCGAGTGTCGAGAAGGAAATTGTGCAATAATTTCAATGACAATCCTTGTAAAAGTTACGCTTTTCCAGATTTCCCAAAATTGAATTTGTGAACTTGTGTGCAAGTGCACAGCAAGCCGTTACCCAATGGGCACCGGCTACATTAATGAGAGTTTATCAACTAAATCTTTTCTTTTTAATTTTTATACATAAATTTCTGATGGTACAGAATTGAAGTCTCCTTCCCACTTGAATGCAAAAGAAGAGAAAATGAATAAACAAAAACCAGTCCTCTTGTGTTGCCACCAAGGCAGGTTGGGTATTTTCAGGTACACGTTCCACCGGACCTTACCTTATAAGAATTAGCCAAACTCTATATAATAGAATTTGGGACAAGAATGAGTTTTAAAAAATATACGCTCATTGAGTATATTTAGATTTGTGTTTGCCAAGGGATTTGAAGACTGAACATACCCATAAATTGTAACCGGAAATTGCTGCATGAAGGTATTCGCCCCGTTGCCATTACTAGTTGAAAGGTCATATATTGCCAAAGAAGTAGTCTTATACGTGGAAGCTCCAACTTAATGAAGCAAAACTAACCACTGATGTGATATGAAGTAGTAGGTAGTAGGTATGTAGTGATAATGTGGCATTAATAAGGAACCAACTCAACCCCATGTTTTGCCATAACATATATTCTAAAGGGTCAACATTCTTTCTACCAAGAATCAAAAAATTGTACTATTGATTCAAATGCAAGACAAAATACTAAAGGGTTTAAAAAAAAAAAAAAAAAATTCACTCCCAACAGCTGTGTACATCTGTCCAAAATCTTTTTCCAATTTGATCTCTTTTACAAAGTTTGAAAGCACGTGCAAAGCATTTATGTTGACAATAGGAGCATTAAAAATCCAAGAAGCTAATGTTGAAGGGATTTTTTTTTTTTTCTTAAAAACAAGATAAGACATGATTAAATCCTTGGTTCAATCTCTACTCTTCAACTATAATGGAATTCTTCCTGTAACAATAACCTGATTCATATGCTTCTGCAACTAAATTATCTTACAGGAAAACCAATGTAGCCAGCGGCATTGGTATCTTTGAACCACAGACTGAGCTTTTGTAAATGGTATTTTAAGACTTTTTTTATGCATTGCGGCTGTTTTCATCAGAATTAAATGAAACCATTGAGTTCAATATTTCCATCAGTCGATTAAGTGATTCAACTCGGATGAACTCTGAATTTGCACCAAAAGGAAACCAAAAAACGTTGCCCAATACATGGCCTTTTTCGGAATATTTCCTTGTAGGAGTCTGATTGTATTTGAGGCCTTTTGCTGCCAATATATCCCTCAAAAACCCTTATGAAAATATGAAAACATCTCTGTAGTTCAGGCTAAGGCAAATTCCAGGTATACATTAACACTTCAAAATCCAAATAGGTTGAATTCTGAGCAAGAGATAAAATCATTTTACGTCACTTCCACGAAGCTGACTGCTTCATCTTCAATGGAACTACAGATTCCTTTCTCTTGAACAGTTTTGATGCCAACTTCAGGTTCTCTTTCACTTCCAGCCTGATTCTTTTTCTCTCTAAAGATTTGAGCAAGATAAGTGTCCATTCGAAACATAGCATCATCATCCATATCAGACCCAGCAGAACCTTCAGGAGATTCCTTCTCAGATTCTTCCACAGATTCTTTCTGAGATTCCTCTGCTTCAGCTACGGCCTCAGAGTCATCTGTCTGCTCTTCCACCTCATTGGTTTCATGTGTCTCCGTTTCATCAATTTCTTCTTCTTCTTCTTCATTGTCTTCAATTTCAAGAAAATACCAATGTTCTCCAACTACTTTCAATGCTTCCACAAAACATTTATCAGACAGATAATATAGCGAAGTTACAATCCCTACAATTGCACACACCTGTTCAATAGCAGCTCGCATATGAGCTGATGACTGTGGCAACAACGAAAGCATTTTTTCAACAATAACATCCATCAATTCAGGTTCTAATCATTATCAGATTCATCTTCTCCAGAAGATTCACGATGCTCATACTATATTGCCACATCCAACATTTACTGCTAATACAGCAGGCAAGGCAACAAAAGTATTACGTCTTTGGAAAGCCTAGTTTACATTTGTTGCAAATTCTCAAATGCTTTCCCAACCTCATTTCTCAATGGTCGAAATAGAGAAACAGAAGGAATGATGAGTAACGTGCTCAGGAACCGCATGAAGTAAGACCACAGATCACTAGGTTCAAGGCCATTTGCCAAAGAACGCACTCCCTCTTATCTTTTGTGCACTTGCCAGTAAAAGTTGGAGTTGCTCAATACACATCTTGCAAACAGTTCAGAACCAAGAGATGCAGGGAACAGACCTAGCACAGCTAGAAACTTCAAAAATTCTTTTTGCACCCAGAACTTTGCTTCTGGGTCCAGCTTCAAATATTTCAAAGTACCTTGGGAGGGATTCAACAATCCAAATTTTCAAAAAAATCAGAAATTCCCATTGCACTAGCTGAATCTTTATCCTCCGCGGATCCTATCTCTGAGTTGTCATCAGTTGTCTGGCTCTGATCTGAAGGCGACTCTGATGTATGCCCTCCATCTACAAACATGTCCATTAAGTTCTGAATGAACAGCATACAACCACCTTCTGTTTTGAACTCCGCCACTAAACCCTTAACTGCCTTTGTTCTAGTGACACTATCAAACTTTCCAATGCTATGTTTTTATAGAGCCCACAATAGCAATCCTTCTGACACCATCATTTCCAACCCAAACAAACAATTCTTTGACAAATTCTGTGCAACTTTATACAGCCAAGAGTCTTTTGTTGAGAGTACATCAATCAGGCACTAAACAAGTTTGTAAGAAAGAACAATTGGAAAATAAGATGCAGCTAAGCTTCCCAGGAACAGGAGCAGATTATCAAATGCCAGATGTTTACAATCATAAGATGACAGAAGAAGTGATTGATCAATGATAATCTCAGAGAATTTCTGAATGCTGTTTGCTGTTTCTTCAATAGAAGAGCTAGACTTGAGTTTTTATTATGCTTCTTAAGAGAATTTGATGCTGATACCATATTTTCAGCTTGCAAAATGTATCAGGTAAAAGAATTTCTACAAGAACAGGCCACACTTTATGAAATCAAGGTTGACAAAATGAAGATTCCTGCCATGTTTGAAAATGTTCAGATAAAATCTTGTACTTTTCTATACCTAATCATAAACATCTATACTTTAGTTTGACTTCGTTCCAAGTTATGCTTTAACAACGATCATTCAATAGTGTCAAATAAGCTTCCAAGATGTAGCACTGTTAATTGTCCAGGAAAAGACAACAAGGTTGCTATTGAACATATGTTACAGCTAATAATTTAATGGGACTGCAAAGTTACCTCCCTAAAAAATCATGGACTACAAATTGGTTAAGGTAATAGAAGGCCACGCTCAAAAAGAAACTAAGGAGATAAGTACTATTCTAATTTAGAATCTAGCAAGTGTAAGCTTTTGATAATTATCAAACTTATGATAATGCAGGTTTTAGCAAGCATAAGCTTGTGACAACTATCAAATATATGCTAATTCAGAGAACAGAAGCATAACAAATCCAACATTAACGATAACTATCAAACATATTACTTCATATGGCGCTTTTTCTGTTTATTTATTTATTTATTTATCATAGTAAGATACCTTTTCAACCAAATCTAAAAGAACTGCAACAGCTGGCTCTTGCAAATACTGTTTCTTTGTTGCAACGAACATAAGAGCAACAGTGAATAGGTGAGGAGTGGAGTATCTGAATCAGATTTCACCTCTAGAGTCAATTCTTCCTGATCGAGCAATAGCACCATAAGCAAATGAGCAACTTAAGAGCTTTTGTCTAGCATATAGCAAACAGAGACATACGAAGAAATTCTTGCTCGCCCCCTTCATTGATGATGGAAACGTCTAACAATTTGACTATTAGTTTCAGCAATGAGTCAATTTTGATGCTAAAAATAGTACCAATTAGCATGGTCAAACCAACGCAAACCCTTTCCTAACAGACTGGAAAAAGACAGCCAGTATACACATTGCTCAAAGTTAGCCTATGCCCATCATTTCACATATGACAATTATAAGTATATTGTGATCACAAGAAATATTGCATAGAGGTTTCAAACTCTAACGGAGCTGGACCGATAACCCTGTCTTAGCCAAGATGATTATGTGTCACAAACAAAAGTTAATCACTGATCGTAACCTCAACATAATTGGTGAGTTATGTAGATTGTCCTAACTGATGAGACAATGCTTGAGGTATACAAAACATAAGTGAAGACCACAATGATGTTATAACTTATTACTATTCTATCTATGGGACACTACTAAGATATTAGCTTCTTCTTCATCACAGAACTGATTTCAAACATATAAGCAAAGATGTCACACAACAACTAATACGAATATGGATCCACAAGACATATAACATAGATACCGGATTGTGGCAAAACATGCATCCCTTGATGATAAAGGGTAACGAATTAGCCTGCGGACAGCATATCTCAAAGAAGGTGCACAGTTGTTCAAGCCATCATCTTTTTCTGCTTCAAGTTTCAACCTGCCATCAATCAACTCCTTATTATCTTCAATAGATACCAGATAGTAGCCAAATACACCTCCCTTGATGATAAGCGCCGTGAATTAGTCAGAGAACAGCATGTCTCAAAGAAGGTGCACAATTGTTCAAGCCATCATCTTTCTCCGCTTGAAATTTCAACCCACCATCGATTAATTCCTTATTATCCACCATTTCATATGCCTGCTGAAGGTCCTTCAACTCCGTCACCAATCTCTCAACTGCAGCCTCCCCAACTGAAATATCTGCTGATGTCAAGTCCTTGAAGTCACCAATATGAAAGTCAGGTGAGCCACCAATGGATGTAATTGCCATATGCACCGTGTTTTCATTAATTTTGGTACCTACTTCGATCGTCTTAGGCTTCGATTCTTCTTAGTCCAATGGTTTCCTGAACTAGGAAAAGCAGAGCTCATTTCCACGGTCTTTTGGCTTTTCCTTACCCTTTTTCAATTTCTTTTTATCAGGATTAGCAACTACATTTTCTGTATTTCTAAATACAAAGTTTTCAACTTCCTCTACGGGACTGGAATTTCTTTTCTTGCTTCCCATTTTAACACAAAATATTTTCTTTCCCAAATGAAAAAACTTCCTCTAATACAAAAACACAGAAGATAAGTATCACCATAGATGACTATGCTTCACCATTAAAACATATGACTACAGCAAAATGCATTCAATCACCAAGCACAATAAATTAAATTAAAAAAAAGGAACGGAACAGTGTAACAAAGGAGAGAAAAAAACATATTCTTAATAGCTGGACAGTGGAAAATACGTGCCTCAAAATATCAGGTCCAACAGGAAGAATCCCTAGTTATGTAAGAAGACGATGGAAGAGAAGAAGTGCAATAGGCAAAGATTCCATCAAAATTGGAAAACACTTAAACAACAAATACATGGCCCCATTCTATTACTCCCTCTTTATTTTTGTATCTACTTTTTATATGATTTATTAGTATAATTTATTACTGATCTAACTTTTTTAAATGTTTTTTATAATTTTTTTTTTTTTGTCTATGCTGAACAATTTATTAACTCTATATATTTACACATTACACCAGTTGGTTTGTGAATATATTTTAAAGTCCTAAAATTTCATTTTTATAAATTCTTTAATCATTTCTTTAATTTATGTAAATAAAAATAAAAAATTAACTCAATTTAAATATCTATAAAACCAAATATTATACCTTTAATTTAAAAATAATAGTTAACAAAAAGAAATTATTTATAAAGTTTGCTAATTTCAACTTTACAGAAATAAAATATAATTATAAATGAAATTAAAAATATCATAAGACAATAATGATATCACAATGCATATATATATTAACACATTGCTCCTAAAAAAGTTACCTCTTTTCTGAGCCAAAATGTATCATCAAATAACTCTTTAAATTCAAAAATAAACATGAATAATGCAAAATTTTTATTGATTTAAATCAACAATCTAAAATCGTTACACTATGATTACATTACCACACTTCAACACTGAATTCATAAATTATTCTTTAGCTTTCAAATTCCAACAAAAACAAAAAATTTCCAAATTTTTGATGCACATTAAGAGAATTAAAAGCTAGACTCCAACCGGGTATTTGAAGTTTTCACCAAAAACATCAGTATTGAAAAAATTGTAAGGAAAAATGTTGTTGGTTATTTATACTAAAATTGGGACTCACCCTCCATATCAAAGTTCAAAATAGCAAAAAAAAAATATTCCTAATACATTAACCTCCACCGGCTAAATACAAAACCCTCTAGAACCATACAAATCAAAAACAGAGATCAATCTTAGGAAGTGGTTCACTTCTTCACTTCCTCATACTCCGCCTCAGGCGCCTGGTCACCTCCTTGGGAGCCTCCAGCTGCACCTCCACCGCTGCCCTTGCTCATGTGCTCTCCAATCTTTGAAACAGCTTTGTTTGCAGCATCAAGCTTGGCTTTGATGTCCTCGACATTTTCACCGGCCATGGCTGTCCTCAAATCTGATACCGCACTTTCAATCTCCTTGGAAACTTCTGAAGGAACCTTGTCCCTGTACTCGTTCAAACTCTTTTCTATGCTGTAGATGGTGGTGTCAGCACTGTTTTTGATATCTATCAAAGCTTTTCTCTCCTGATCTTTCTGGGCGAATTGCTCAGCCTCCCTAACCATCTTTTCGATTTCATCTTCTGATAGACCACCAGATGATCGGATGGTGATCTGTTGTTCTTTTCCGGTGGATTTGTCCTTTGCGGAGACGGTGACTATACCATTGGCATCAATATCGAATGTCACCTCAATCTGAGGCAGACCTCTTGGTGCTGGGGGAATACCAACAAGTTCAAACTCTCCTAACATCTTGTTGTCAGAAGCCATTTCCCGCTCGCCTTGAAGCACCTTGATACCAACCTGGGTCTGGTTATCAGCTGCTGTAGAGAAAACCTGAGATCAAAACAGCAACAGTTACAATCTGCTTTATCATCTAAAGATGGACAAAAATGGAAGCCTGAGAAACAATCAGCTAAAAGGTTAAATCCAATAGAACCCAGGTCAAAGATATCTAAATTTGGCTCACTAGAACAAATCAACAGGGCAACAGGCAAGAAGATGCAAGAGATAATCAGCAGGTCAATGCAATACCAGCTATCATAAACCCCTACTGAATGGCAGAAAAAACAAGGGCAAACTGTTTCGAACAGTCATAGATTGTCTACATGAAAGATTAATACTAAAATTAGCACCAAAGGCTTACCTGACTCTTCTTAGTGGGGATTGTTGTATTTCTGTTGATTAACCTCGTGAAAATCCCACCAAGAGTCTCAATACCGAGTGATAGAGGAGTGACATCGAGGAGGAGGAGCTCTTTGACATCTCCACGTAGAATTCCACCCTGAATAGCAGCTCCTAAAGCAACTGCTTCATCAGGGTTTACTCCTTTGCTTGGGCTCTTCCCAAATATTTCTTGAACAACCTCTTGAACCTTGGGTACACGAGTCATCCCTCCAACAAGAAGAACCTCATCAACATCTTTGGTGGAGATTCCAGCGTCCTTCACACAGTTCTTGCATGGTTCTCTGGTCCTCTCAATCAAGTTACTCACCAAAGTTTCAAATTTGGATCTGGTCAGAGTAATATTCAGATGCTTCGCCCCTGACGCATCAGCTGTGATAAATGGCAAGTTGATTTCAGTCTGGGTCGTTGATGAGAGCTCAATCTTAGCCTTCTCTGCTGCTTCACGAAGCCTCTGCAATGCCAGCCTATCCTTTGTGAGATCAATCCCCTCAGTTCTCTTGAATTCACTAACTAAGAACTCCAACAAAGTATTGTCAAAATCCTCTCCGCCCAGGAATGTGTCACCATTGGTTGCTTTCACCTATATATGAGAAGCTCATTAGATTGATGTGAAAAGCTGTAAACATAAACCGCAAAAAAAAAATAATCAAACAAAAATATACCTCAAAAACACCATTGGAGATCTCCAAAATTGAAACATCAAAAGTACCACCACCAAGATCAAAAACAGCAATCAATCCCTCCTTGTTGTTCATACCATAGGAGAGTGCAGCAGCAGTGGGTTCATTGATGATCCTCTGCACATCAAGGCCAGCAATTCTGCCAGCATCCTTTGTTGCTTGTCTTTGTGCATCATTGAAATAGGCTGGAACAGTGACCACAGCTTTAGAAACTGACTTCCCAAGGTAAGCCTCTGCAGTTTCTTTCATCTTGGTCAAAATGAAGGCACCGATCTGACTAGGGGAATACTGCTGCCCATTTGCCTCAACCCATGCATCCCCATTTGGAGCCTTTACTATCTTATAAGGAACCATTTTCATCTCCTTTTGGGTCTGAGGATCATCAAACTTCCTGCCAATTAATCGTTTAGTTCCAAAAACTGTATTGGCAGGATTGGTCACAGCCTGACGCTTCGCTGGAGTACCAACAAGTAGTTCCCCCTTCTGGTTGAAGGCAACCACTGAAGGGGTGGTCCTAGATCCTTCAGAATTTTCAATGACTTTGGGATTCTGTAAATGATCAGGAGCAAATTAGCTTACAAGGCAGACCAAGAAATATAACGTTCATTCAACACAAATATGATGCTTTTTTTACCTTCCCCTCCATGACAGCAACACATGAATTGGTTGTACCCAAATCAATACCAATAACGTCATTGCCAGCAGGTTTTGAACTACAAAGATTAAGATATTTTCAATCATCAGAAATAAAGAAATAATCTATCTCCCCACAAAAAACCAAAGCACAAACCAAGAATTACCTGAAAGCTCTTAACCAGCTTGCGTTAGAAACCAAGTTGGAAGAGGTCCATGATGGTTTCACATTGCCATTTAACTGCACGATAGTTGAATCACCGATTAAGTTCACACACACAAAAACAAAATAGATGGAACAGATACGGATGAATACAACAATAGATAAAATTACCAGACCAAAATTTTTATTCAACAAGATATCCAAGCATACAACTATAATATAATCCTAATCCCTAAAGCAAAATTGGAAAGTTACAGAAGCATAAATAGCAAGCTGACCGTTATGGGTCGTTATTCATAGTCAAACTCACAATGATCATATCTTGTTGGTTTTTTTTATTGTCTTACACATAATTACAAAATAAGAACGATCTAGTTGAAAGAGAACGTATTTCCAATTCCTTAATAATTGAACCAAAAAAAAAAAAGGCAAAAGTAAACAGCAGACAATTTCCAAACCTATACTTCGTGCACCGAAGATCCAAATCAAACAGGTGTCAAATGATCTATGCGCAACCATATAAAATATTTCAAATCAACAAAAATTATACATAATCCCCAAACATACACCGAATCAGACCTCTTAATGGAAGAAAATAAGAAAGAAACTTTACTGGAAAGAAAGATCGATGAGAGCAAAAGCCTAACAAAAGTAGAGATGATCTACAGAAAAGAAGAAAAGATTTGGAAACATACACATCTATAAGCGGAGATGGGGGCAGAGGCGATGTCACGACGTCGTAAGTTACGGAGAAGAGCAGTGGTTGCCATAGCTGGATATCAGAATCAGTAAAAGAAGGAGAATTTAGGGCTTCACCCAGGGTTTAAGGATATGTTGAAATAGGAGAAAGGAGGTGAGAGACGATGGTATTTATTAGGTTAATGGCAGGGTTTAGGGTTTTGGCTGTGGTTATATGAGGCGGAAATGAGGCTATTCTAGTTGTAGTTGGAAGCTTCTAGATGATAAACAAGTATGGGCTGCACGAGGCGAGCCGAACCGACCGGTTTAAGCTGACCATGAACCAAGTCTTAAACCCTGTGTTTGGTTCAAATTATGTACTATCGTTCAAAAATGAACCAATTAATCGGATGCTCGTAAAATAAATCTAATTACTTTTTTATTTTAATTTTTATAGAAACTCTAATTATCTTAAAATAATAAACAAAGCTACCTTCAAATGAAATTGAAATATATTATTCTAGGTGTTTCCATACCTATATTAGTTTCTTTCTTTTGTTTTGATATATATTGCAAACTAAATCATATAATAAAAAGATTATTATTATAGTTATGATGTATGATGTATACACAAAGCCAGATTTTAGATTTAAGGATATAGGATGAATATACGAGTTTTGATTTTTAACTAATCCTAATAAAATATGTAAATAATTAAACATGAAATTTCTTTCAAATAGTCTTATAAAAAAAAGAGCAAAATCAATATTCTGGCCTTTTTAGCGGGGCCAGTTTAGAATTGCTGTTAGTGAAAGTGCTGTCAGGGAAACCTAAAATTTATTGCTTTTTTTAAAAGTAGTTTTAAGTGTTTTTCCGGTGCGTTCCTGAATATAATCCGACTTTTACCAATTGTGCATTTGAGGCTGCTTTCTGCATCCCAAAATCGGCTTTCTACCAAAGTAAAATTTCTCGTACTTTGTCTAACAGCTGCTTTCAGAACTGCTGAAAGTTGCCCCAAACTGGTCCGTAATCGTTTTGGGGCTTTAGCTTAGTTGGTCTACACATTGCAATTCCTTTTTTAAATAGCATGTTGTTGTACCAAATCAAAATAAATACAAATACAAGTTCATAAAAATGCCAGGTAGGCTTTTCTAACATCAACCATTCATGTGGCCACAATTTCCCAAGTTGCCTTTTATTATTTTAAATCTGCCTTTTTGAAGTTCTCATTAATTCCTTTCTTTTCCAACAAGCAACATTACTCTATAACAAAAATTAATCTTAATTAAATGAAAGATGATAAATACCAAAGCTGCTAATTCATACTTATTTTGCAATTTAGATCCTCTAATTGAGGTATATGCCACAGATGGTTAAAACTAGTAAAAGGTCGAACCAATTAACTACCAAATCAAATATGGAGGTACAATGTAAGCAACATATAAATCAAGAAACAAATAACTGGACCAAGTAACATCAACCAATGAAAACATCTCCAAAAAGCAGCATAAGCCATGCAAATGGGAAACAATCTTTATTAATAATACAAAAGTGTAATGTGTAAATACATTCAAAAAGATGTTACAGTCTGTACAGTATGATCAAAGATTACCAAAATACAACAACAAATACAATCCAGTGTGGAAATATACAGAATGAATAAATGAAAGAACATGCTTACCTAACTGCTCCACCTCTTATCCAGATCAAGAACAAATACGTGCAAGCTTCGCAATTTCTGAGGCAGGGTTGATGAATTGTATAGTCCAGAAGCATACGAAATTCAAAAACCATTCAAATCAAACGAATTCGAGCACTGAGCCGAGAAGTTTCATGTCGGATTAGGGTATATTAGCAGAATAAGATAAATTTCTTCGCTGGACACAGATGTAGAGGTAAGGTAATAGACATTAGAGTAATGTTTTCAAATCAAATGCGAAGGTAACCCCCACGTTCTTCACCTATACGTGTTCTCTTGAGAAACGACTTCCTGTTAATAGACCAGCTTCTTTGAATAGCCCTCCTCCTTCGCCAACCAGCTATATTAGTATAAACAGCAGGGAACAGGAAGCATAGCAGCAGGAGAACTATCATTGCCAGGCAAAGAAACATTACGTTACGAAAACCGTTTTTCAAAGCTGGATCCCTTTGGCCTGTCCACGGAACTCCTCCCACGTTCATGCCGAACACTGTGAAGAGTATCAAGAAAACAACGTTTGGTATATAAGATGCTTCTTAGAATGAATAACCGAAGATCATAGAGCTAAAAAATATTTACCTCCAGTTATAATGGACAATGGAAGCAATATTATTGAAAGGAATGAAAGATAATACAGTTTCTTGTTTATTTGCTCGGCCTGCCAGCTGTCTAGACCAGCCTGAATTGCAGTGACACGGTTTGCAATAAACCCCACATTCTCTTTTAGCCTTCTCAGCCTTCCTATTAACTCTTCCAAGGAGTTAATGTCTTCACTGGCAAACCATTTTTTTGAAAAACATTTTTCCTTTACTCGTGGAAATACTTGTTCTCCGTGAGCAATTACCTAACAGTTAAAATACAAGGTATTAATACATAGCATTTAGGTTCATATTTATTAGGGACAGAGAAAATTAAGACCTCTATGATGTGAAAATTAAATTGATGTCCAATTATATAAAGTAAGACAAAATGCTGTTGATAAAAACAAGCAGACTTGAAAACTTCCATGGCCAAAATTATATAAAGAATTGAACCCAAGCTGATCAAAGGTTGAATTCAAGCTGCTTTCTTGTTGCCATACTGAATGATTCCGGAATTTAAGTTTGCATAGTCACTGTTAAAACATTCAGCCATGGTTGATTACCAATTAACCAACTAATTAGATTTATTAAATTCTTCCACTTGTCTTTCTACACCAAGTAAGACACAAACAAATCAATCTGAGCAGAGAAACTACCTGCAGTATGCGCTGCAGATTAAGATTCATTTTGGAGAATCTTCTCTCATCTAGCATTTGCTTCTTCAAAGCAAAACCACCTGCATTACACCGTGATAAAAGTGTTTAGCTTCGTTTCAAGAGTAAAGCATGCAGCAACAATGAGCATTATGACCTTCACAAAGAAATGCTACTTGTATTGAAAGCAAAAATTGATACTGGCTAAGCTCGATGGCAAATGCAGAAATGTTTGCTTGAATTGTATATCAACAGGAGCCAAAATGTTAACGTTTACTTATTTGTTACCAAAATTACCATGAGACTAGTCTTTTCCGAAAATCAAAAAATAGTAGTATGTCTGAAACTAGTACATGTAATCCACCAAATAATCCATCAAATTTTCTATTTCATTGTTTTCTAAAAAGGAATAGATATCATGAATGTGAAAAAAACCATGATCCTAGTTTGTAATTGTCTTCATAGTCTAATTGTTAACCACAATTCTGTAAGCATACAATAAGTGGTGAAAAACAGAGTAGATAAACTAGACTTACCTTTGTCAAGCTCCAGTTCCACAGCATCAAAGTCAATCTCAAGCTTAGTCACAACATCTTGAAGGTGATCCACATGAGTGTCAATAATGTGAATGACAAGATTCGAAACAGATTTAGGAACAGGGTTATCAGCTTCCTCAGAATGGTTCATTGTCAATAAGAATTCAAGAACATGCTCTTTAATCACCATTCCACGGTCTTCCTTTCGTTTGCATTTATTGTAAGGAGACTCCAAACTGGGAACCTCAGAGAGTAGAGATTCACCCATGGGGGAGAACCCTAATCTCGGAACACGGCCTAGTGACACAGTAATTACAGAATTCTCAGTAATTCTAGCAGCTAATCTAAATGTATAATCACTAGAAGGAGGACCGGGAGAATTAACTCTAAAAACAAGTGCTCCGTCTACATGACCACAAAAAGGTCCATTGCTAACCAGTGACAGAATGTCTTGCAGTTTCAAAGGAGGGCAAAGAAGATCAATAAGGCATTGTGCATAATGTGAAAGTTTTTGATTAAGTCTTGGAAGTTCAATATGGTACCAACAGAATTCACAGTCTTTGCCTTCTGCAAGATCCCATTCCTTGTTATAATATTTTCCAAAACCATCAAATATATAAGCTTTCTGTCTTACCCCGCCCGGGAAACGTGACCGATATAAAGGGGAGCAAATAAGAGGAGTTTCTCCAGGGGATTCTCTTCTTAAATCCTCAGTCTCCTCAACTAACATGCCCTCTTCTTCAGATAGATCCATTTCCCCTCTTCTAAATAATCCAATTCAGTATTCAGTAGTTATTTAAATCCGATCCAGGAACTCCAAAATCTAAACGTGCTAACAGATCAGTTTGAGTTACAGATTTAAAATCATAAATGAAACTAACAATAAACAAAATTAAATTCCCAAAATGCTTTGAAACAATCTAGAGCCAACCAGGGGAAAAGAAACACTAATCAGAGTTATTCAAATTGGCAACAAACCCAAAATTCTCACTCAGAGTCACCAATTTAGATTCACCATTCACCAATTCCTGAAAGAATTAACAAAATAAGTAAATGAACAAATTACAATATTCCAATTGCTATTCAACATCGAATCATCCTAATTACAACAAGCAATCATTAATTAAGCAAATCCACCATGAAAGAGGAAAGAAAAAGAATAAGGCTAAGGAAATCAATGCAAATACCTCATGGAAAGAATCGACAATATGCAGATAAAGCTGAAAATGCAAAAAAAAAACCCAGATCAAGTAATTGACCAAAGCCTCCAAAAGCTTCCTTCTTTGAGCTTTTGTTGCTGAAAGACTCGGGTTAACTTCTTAACGACCAGACAGACAGCATTGAATTTTTCAAAATAACAAATAAAAAAAAGGGTGAGATTTAGAGAATATTTTGAAGAAATTAAAAAATCCGGAGCAAACAAAGAAGGCGGATTAATGACAAAATGCTGATGACAGTTTCCAGGAACCTTCTTCTCATTCAAAAATTTTCTCAGAATAATACAATAACGTGTGGTTTTTTCTAAAACGAGAATAAAATAATGAATAATGGTTAAATTAAATACTCAATTTCATGTTTTAATATTGGGTTCTTAGGGTTTAGATGATTTCCTCCATTAATTTGGTAGCATCATTATAGGATTTTTATTTTAACTGTGAAACATGAAGATAACTATAATTACGCAATGTTGAGTGATTAGAGGATAAGTTTATTAAAAAATAACCAATTTAATTTAACCCACTTTCTCTTGGTAAAAAAAAACAAAAAAAACTCCTATCTTATGATTAGGGGTGGCAACGGTGCTGGTGTAGAGGTGCATTCCCCACTCCGCCCCCAATGATTGTAGAGGTGGTTTCGGGGATTACCCGTTTAATATTTCGAGGATTTTTTCACTTCATCCCTTCCCCACATGAATGTTTACGGGTATCAGTGAATCCCCACCCATATCCAAAAAATAAAATAAATTAATATTTCGTTATTTTAATAACTATTTAAATATTCAATATCCAAATTACAAATTCTACCACATCACAAATGTGGTTTAACATTGATATCCAAATTCCGAAATATATCCAATATTACAAACATTTGAGTTACAAGTAAACTTTATTTGAACAACTTGAATTTGAAGTCCAATTATTTAAGAGCTAGGATTTGGTTTTGCTGTTTTGTTTTGATTCGTATTTTCATCATCTTATAAGAATAAAAGCAAACATTAGATGTATAGAATAATTAATAAAAAAAGTAAATATCAAAAGTTAAAAAACTACGAAATCGATTAAAGTTATATATATATATATATATATATATACACACACACAGAGAGATTTATACAGGACCTATTTAAGTACTGGAAATAAAATAACTCCCACCTCCATCCCCGTAGGAGGATAATATCGGTTATTCCCTGCTTCTGTCGGTTCGGATCTCACGGTTTTCGGGTAATCTTTGCCCCATTACCACCCCTACTTATGATTCAGATATGGTTTTCTTGTCATATTTTCGGCAAAATACACATTTTCATTTTGCACTTGTTTAAATTTATTTGATACCTCATCAGTCCATGTAATTTCAATGATCTATAATTTAGTCCAAATATGATATTTTTAAATGACTCGTTGGTCAGAAGTATTATGGCATAATCACCTGGTCCATATATTTCTAAGTGATTGGACTAATTATAATCCAAAATTAATCTCAAAACTTGAATCCATCAAGCTTGAATTTTATTAAACATGGCCAACAAACATATTTACCTATCATAACCATTCCTAATACAATGGCCGATGTTTAAACTATTGGATAAAGAGTCGTTTTGTTAGATTTTGCTCGCAACTGTTGATAACTTTTATGAAGGAAAAACTGTTGTTTTCCGTCAGTGGATAAAACTTATTTTTAACGAAAACACTTCATTTTATTTATTTTATTTTCCAAATTAGTTATTTTATATCACAACAACAAAAAATTTATTATGTTTTTACCAGACACTAATTATCAATCAGCAACCAACAGCAAACAATAAACAATATCAGCAAAACCAAATGGGTCACAAGTAGGGATGTGCATTATTCGGAAAAAACGAATACCAATCCCTTACCAAACTGGATAAAAAATTTGGTTCGGTTATCAATTTTTATTTTTTATTCGATTTGGTAACAATTTCACATATAATTTGGTATTCGGGTTCGGTTCGATTTTACCATGAAAAATTTCGGATCAACCGAAACCGAACCGAATTATAATAAATATAATAATCGAAATTATACGTTTTTTAATTATTATAATTTCTTTTATAATTTGATTTTTATAATTTCTTTTATATCAAATTATACATTTTTTAATTATTATAATTTCTTTTATTCTTATATTAAAAAACTTCGGCTACCACGATTAATAACCGAACCAAATTAAAAAATTTATATTCGGCTAGTGTTCTTATTTAATTTGGTTCAGTTCCTATTTTTAAACTTATTTTGATTTGGTTAATTGAAATTCGATTCGGTTTGGTAATGGAACCAACCGATGCTCCGCCCTAAGATAAAATGACACCATGTGAACAAAAAGTTAGTCAACGTTTTTTTTTTTTTTTGTTCCGGTGAAGAAATATTACTTGGAAGAATTGGATTAGGCTCAAACCAGACCTACACATAATGTGTCTAACCCGAGTCTAGCTTTCCATTATTTTCAGACTGTATCTAGTAAGTTTTTTTTTACTGCAGAGATAGAAATAGGAGGATTAACGGCGCCCACCTCCTCTTTCTAGTGGCAATTAGTATCCCCTTAAAGCAATTCTTGGGATGATTTTGTAATCTTAGACAACATGTCAGCCCACTAAGGCCCAGTAGCGACTTAACTGAGCCCAGGCCCCTTGGGCACATTGAAGTTGACCTGCTGCAGATATATGCAACTCAACCCTGACCTTCAAAATTTTGGTATTTGTAGTTTGTGTCATCCAAGATTAGTTATCGGGTATATTTTGCTTCGAGTAATGAAAATAGGGTGCAGATAGAATAGATATTCCATCAAATAGAACAGAGAAAAAATGAAATATCTATTCTTGTTTCAATATTTGTTTTAGTACTAAAATAACATAGAAATATGTTATACCGATATCTAAAAAATGAAAAAAGGATGGATTGTGCTAGATTGGACTGTTTTATTTTAATCCTTTGCTCCTGGGATTAAAAAAATAATAATAATTAGGGGACAATTAAGTACCTCCCAATTTTTGGGCAGGGACGGCTGTTGCCGGAAACACCTCCTCTATGAACCCCAGCGCTGTCCTTGCATGTCTTATTTATATTTTCTTTTTTGTTCTCTATGCTATTTAAAAAAAAAAACTCGAAATTAGCTCTTAATAAGCATATTCTGTTAATAAAATTTGTTGGAATATGCTTTTTAAGAACCATTTTAGAACGTTTTTACATATCACAGAAGTAAAAGGAAAATGTTAATAAGATAAAGGCCAAAAAAGCAAATCGGTGATAGCATAGATGCTAAAAAAATCTTTATGCCTTAATAAATTTCTAACAAGTTGACATTAGGAAGTAACAAGTAAATAAACTTAACTCAGTTAAAAAAAAAAAAAAAAAGTAAATAAACTTAACAGAAACAAATATAAATGAAACTAACAAATTAACAAAAACTGAATCTAAACAAAAATATAAAAGTACCTTATTATATACACGAGTTCTCAGTTTACTATTAATTAATTAATTTATTTAATTTATTAATTAATGATAGTTCCAGAAGGAAGTGTGCTCCACGCTGTCTTTGCGGTGGATAATGCCGCCTGGTCCTACCGGAAGGTCGAGTACCTGAAAGCAAAAGGGGTTGAGGACCGGGTGGCCTCCGGGTCCACTCCGATGCCAAAGTCAGAAGATTTGGGAGAAAAGAAATAGAAGAGCAAAGGAAGTATGTTGTTGAAAAGATACCTGGGGAGTCCCTTATCTTCCCTTTTTATAAGGAGTCCATCCGCGTGACCTGTCAAACCGTTTTGTACGGTTCACTCTCATTGGCTGGAAGTGGTCCCCCTCCCTGGCACAGCTGGGCGGCGGACTCACCCTGCTCTTGTCCCCGCGGCTCTCTCTCGTACCTGACCTCTGTGGCCTCCACTCTGTGTTTGTCCCCGCGGCACCTATACAGGTACAACATCATGTCCTTACACGTGTTCAATGGGGATCTTCCCACCTGTCCCTTGGGTTAGGAGACTTGAAGTGGTACAAGTTATTTCAGTCGGTGCTTCTCAGGACCCGATCTATTAGGGAGCCGGTCTCATCCCGGGTCTTATCCCGGGTCGCTGAGCGCCATACAGACTATTAGGGAGTTGGTGTATGAGAGGACGCGGAAACTAGCCGCGTGGTTCATACGGGCAGTTTTATTGCTCCATGCTATCAGGAGTCCCCCCCTGGTGAGAGAAATCCTTTTAAGGGTTTTGCCATTATTGCTTCCTGGCGGTTGGTTTGAGAGGCTCGAGGTGACTCTTGGGGTCCCCTATGCCAGGGGGACACGTGTCCTTTTACTGAAACGGTGTCAGTGGGCGTCTGTTCACCTGCCCCCTTTCTTCTTCCTTTAAAAAGGGTGTTTGGGTGTTGCGTTTTCCACTTTGAAATTTTCTTCTGTGATTACTCTCTAGGATTCTCGCGAGTTCAGATTTGTCCCTTGCCACCACATTCTTCGCCTGATTTTTCAACTCCTAGTCTCCAGTAAGTCTTCTTCCCTCTGCTGGTGTGCGTGTTGATTTTGCTTGATTTCGGTGTTAGGGGTTTTGTTTTTCTGGGTGTTTTTACTTTCTGGGTTGCATCTGCTTGTTTTTGTTTATTCATTGTTGCTGTTCATCTTTATTCGCCATGAGCTCTTCTGCAACCCTTAGTGACTTAGGGTCATCCACTAGCGGTAGGTCCGGGGAGCTGGTGAATTCCAGAAACCGCCCCAGTAGGGTAGACAAGGGTAAGCGGGGATTTAACTTTAAAACATCCGGTTCGAAGCCGGGTCGCCGCCTTCTTGACCCCACTGACCCTGATGATTACTTGATACTCACCACCCCAAATTTGCCTAGCCCGCCTTCTTCTTCGGGGAACAAATACCGTCTCACTACTTCTTCAGACTCTAGTTCCCGTCTTCCTTCACCACCTCCTACCTTAGGCGAGGAGGCGGGCACATCTGCTCGGCCTTCTGCGCCAGCCGTTCTGCCTGCTGAAGGGCCCATCCCGGTGGATTCTTCTTCGGCAGAAGTCCCTCCACCCGGTACCAGCAAGGCTGGAGCCAGGCGGATGACTCCTCGTATTGAAGACATGGTCGCTGAGACCCACGAGGAGCATATCCGGCTGTACAAACAATTCCATCCTTGGCTGCGTAGGTGTGAGGTGATGCTTCCATCTGCCAACCAGCGGGTTCACAGGCCTCCACCAGGCTACTTCTCCATCTACCTGGACCAGATTAGTTCTGGCTTTTCATATCCTCTCCCACCCGGCATCAGCGAGATTCTGCGGGTCTGGGGCTTCTGTCCGGCTCAAATTCATCCGAACGCCTGGGGGGATATCTGCGCCACCTACTGGTTGTGCGAGAATTTGGGCTTCGAGCTGACTGCCGCCTTCTTCCGGAAGTTGGCCACCCCCAAGTTGAACTCCGGTGAAGACCACTACCAATTGTCCAAGAAGGCGGACTTCTATATTTTTCAGAAGCGGATATCCTCCCTGAAGCGCTTCAAATATTTTTTCTTCTACATTAAAGCGACAGAGGGCCATGACGCGTTCCCAGTGCGGTGGTCATTCAACGGAGCCGGGAAGGCACAGCAACGCTTAGCGCCGGGTGAGAAAACATTCCTAGAGGAGTTCAGGACCTTGACTCCCAGTAAGTGGACCTGGCAAGTTGCTGTGGACGCTTATCTGGAGAGGGTTAGGCTGGTAGATCGGGAGGGATTCGGCTTTACGTACCATCCGGGTCCCATAGCTGTGAGAAAAGGTACTTCTTTTATTCTTGCTTAGCTGTTTTTTACTTGTGTTTTCAGGCATGAATAAGGCTGACACCCTTGACCGCATTGTAGCGGCTAAAAAGAAGAAAGTTCAGAAGGAGCCGCGTCCCGTCCCTGCCGAGATTCCGTCTGATGCGGGAGTCAAGGCTAAGGGACCCAGCCCCCCTAAGCCACCAAAGAGGAAGAGAGTTACCGTGGCTGCTCCGGAGCCGTCTTTTCGCCTTGTAAGTCCTTGACCTCAGATTTTCTTACGATTTCATTATTTACTATTATTATCGCCGTTTTCATCATTGCGTTGGCTTGGCTAGGATCCTGAAGCTGCCTCCTCCGAGCCGCCTGCTCCCTCCGTGCCTTGGATGCAGAAAAGCAGCAGCCACCTCGCCCGGATAATAGATGATTCGGCTCAAGATGAGTTTAAGGCCGGGTTCATATTACCGGGTGACAAGAAGGAGTATGCTCAGCTAAGCGACTACACGGCGGCCTCCTTGTGCCTGCTGGACCTGACCTCCGTGAGTATTCCGGCGGATCCTTCAACATCTTCTCCCTTCTTCTTTTACTTATCAATTTCCATCCTGCAGGGTATTTCTAGGGTGGTGGATTTGGCGTCCCGCCTTTCCAAGACCAGCCAGCTGGAGAAGAGACTGCAGGAGGTCCAGGCATCCCTGGACACTGAGAAGAGCAGGTCTTGGTCGCAGGGTCAAGAACTCAGCCGCCTGCAGAAAGAACTAGAGGAAGAGCGGGCGGCCAAGGACGCTCTGAAGCGGCAGCTGGACACGCGGGAGGAACAGCTTAACCAGGAGAAAGCTGGGCGCAAACAGGACTTAGATAAATGTGAGGCTGTTCTGTTTGACGCGACCAACGAGTTGGTGCTTCTCGGGCAGCTGTTTGGCCAGCGTGTTCTGACTGCTTGCCAGGCTGTTCATCCGGACTTGGTTGTTGATCTTGACTCCATCGACTTTCCTCGTTACGCAGATCTGCCTGCCAAGGAGCATGGGGGAGAACAGGATGTGGCTGGGTCGCAGGTCGGTGTTGAGGTGCAGCCTGAGGAAAACGTTCCCGGGGCGGACGAGCACCCTTAGATATATTTCTTGTAATTTTTGCTTTTCTCTGTAGCCGGGCTTTGAACTTTTGTAACTTTTGTTGTTCCTTTCTTTGTAGCCGGGCCTTGATTTTTGTAATTGCCTACTAGAGAAATGAAATTCTTCTTTTTCTCATTTGGCTAGTGTTTGTTATTATTTTCTTGTCTTCTGTTGAATTCCTTTAAAAATGTTTTTCTTGCCTTGCTTGCCCTCATTTTGTTATGAGGTGTTCGTAATGATCACACATCCGGTTATAACCGGTTCCTCTGAAGGGAGTTACATAATTAATGTATTTCCGGTTTGTAACCGGCTCCTCTGATGGGAGTTATTAATGTATATCCGGTTATGACCGGCTCCTCTGATGGGAGTTATTAGTGTATATCCGGTTATGACCGGCTCCTCTGATGGGAGTTATTAGTGTGTATCCGGTTATGACCGGCTCCTCTGATGGGAGTTATTAGTGTATATCCGGTTATGACCGGCTCCTCTGATGGGAGTTATTGGTGTATATCCGGTTATGACCGGCTCCTTTGTATAAGACTGAGTGATTTGAATGGCACTTTCATTGACCTTCTTGGTACATCTTACAAATGTATGTGCTGCCTCATTAAAAACCCGGCTATGGAAAAACCCAGTGGGAAAAATCCATTAGCGGGAAAAGAGTGCAACCCAGTGTTTAGCTGCCTTTAGGTGGGAAATATTGCCTTAAGTTGGCCATGTTCCACGTTCGCGGGATATCTTTTCCATCTAGCCTTTGAAGTTTGTAAGTTGCTGGTCCAAGTGCTGCCGCCACCTTGTATGGCCCTTCCCATCTTGCGCCAAGCTTTCCCTTTCCTTCCCCCGCTTGTGACGTCATAGAGTCCTTCAGGACTAAATCTCCTTCTTTGAGTGTCATCTTCTTCACCCTTCTGTTATGGTAACGGGCCACCTTGTTTTTGTAAGCTGCCATTAGCATGTAGGCCTTTTCTCTTCTTTCGTCCAGGGAATCCAAGTGGTGCTTCATGTTGATGTGATTTTGGGCCTCAGTATAGTAGAGCACTCGGTCGCTAGGGGCACCGATTTCAACCGGTATCACTGCCTCGACGCCGTAGACCATGGCAAACGGTGTTTCTCCAGTTGGTCGTCTTGGGGTAGTCCTGTAGGCCCACAGGACGTTGTTTAGCTCGTCGATCCAGGCGCCTTTATGTCTTTCTAACCTTTTCTTGATGCCGTCACCTATAGTCCGATTGGTGACTTCCGTCTGCCCATTGCTTTGAGGATGCGCTACCGAAGAGAAATTCTGCGTGATCTTGAGCCCTTTGCAAAATTCTCCGAATTTACTAGAAGTGAATTGTGTACCGTTGTCAGATATGATCCTGCGGGGTATCCCGAATCGAGTGATGATGTGATCCCAAACGAAGGAGATGACCCTTTCTGGTGTGATTGCCTGGGTTGCGATTGCCTCGACCCATTTGCTGAAATGGTCTACTGCAACTATAATGAACTTTCTCTGCCGGCTAGCTTCAGGCATGGGCCCCACTATATCAATACCCCATATAGAGAAGGGCCATCCGGTTAATATTGACTTTTGCTCGGCCGCGGGCAGGTGGGATTTTTTCGAGTGGATCTGGCATTGGTGGCACTTCTTGACATATTCTGCGGCGTCCGCCTCCATGGTTTCCCAGAAGTAACCTTGCAATTTTGCTTTTCTCACTAGTGTTTGTCCAGCTTGGTGTGCTCCGCAAACTCCCTCATGAAGTTCCCTGAGGACATAATCCCCTTCTTCAGTAGTGATGCATTTTAACCATGCGTCGGTGAAGGATTTCTTGTAGAGTTCGCCGTCAATTATTGCATATCGCTGGGATTTTCTGGAGATTTTTGTAGCCTCCCTTTTATCTTCAGGTAGGCATCCCTCCGCAAGGTATCTTAGTATGGGCTCCATCCATCCCCTTTCCCTTTTCTCTACCGTCAGGACTTCCTCCACATCGATGACAGGCTTGGTTTGGACTTCATACGGGCAATTCAGGAGCTGCCAGTCCCTGGTGCTAGCTGCAGCTTTGGCGAGCCTGTCTGCTTCAATATTTTCTTTTCTGGATATGTTTTCTACTCTCCATGTGGTGCCTTTCCCTTCGATGGCCTCGAGCAAGTGTCGCACCTTTTGGAGGTATAGCTTTACTCGGTCTGGGGCGATTTCCCGGATGAGCTCGAGTCCTTTGATTATGGCTTCATACTCCGCGGCGTTGTTGGTAGCTGGAAAGGCCAACTTTGCGGCGTAAGATATTCTTATTTTCTCGGGCCCTTCGATGTGCACCCCAGTACCTGCTCCCTCCTGAGATGAGGCCCCATCCACATATACCTTCCACTCCTCTGCCTTTAGTATTTGGCTTGGCTCCAATCCTGCAGATTCCACTACGAAGTCCACCAGGACCTGTGCTTTCAACGCCGGCCGGGGTTCGAACCGAATGTCGAATTCACTGAGTCTGATGGCCCACTCGGTGAGACGGCCTGAAGTATCCGGTCTTTGGAGCACTTTCTTCAACGGGAAATTTGTTCTTATGATCATTGTGTGGGCTTGGAAGTAAGGCCTTAGCCTAACGGACGCTGCGACTACCGCCAGAGCCAGCTTTTCTATCTTTGGATACCTGAGCTCGGCTCCTCTCAGTACTTTGCTAGTGTAGTATACAGGGTGCTGTTGGCCTTCTTCTTCTCTGACCATCACTGAGCCCACCGCTTCGTCCGTCGCCGCTAGGTACATATACAGTGCTTCGCCTGGGACTGGCCGACTCAACAGCGGTGGGGTTCCTAAGAAGTTTTTGATCCGGTCGAAGGCCTCCTGGCACTCGTGGTCCCAATCGAACTTCTGACCTTTCTTGATCGCTTTGTAGAAAGGCAGACATTTTTTGGCTGAAAAAGAAATGAACCTCCCGAGTGCGTTGAGGCGGCCATTGAGGTGCTGGACTTCATTCACTGTTTTCGGTGGTACCATATCCAAAATTGCCTTGACCTTCTCCGGATTCGCCTCTACCCCTCTCTGTGAGATCATGAAACCCAAGAACTTTCCTCCTCGCACCCCGAATACGCACTTCTCTGGATTAAGCTTGAGACGGTATCTCTGCAATATTTTGAAGGCCTCCTGAACGTCCTTTGCGTGGTTCTCCTCATCTTTACTCTTGATGATCATATCGTCAACGTATACCTCGACTGTTCGCCCGATCTGATTTTTGAACATGTGGTTGACCAGCCGTTGGTATGTTGCTCCTGCATTCTTCAAGCCAAATGGCATTACTTTGTAGCAGTAGGTGCCTTCATGTGTGATGAAAGTGGTTTTTTCCTCGTCTTTTGGGTCCATTGGGATCTGGTGGTATCCTGATTTGGCATCCAAAAACGAGTACACGGCATGCCCAGCTGTGGAGTCAACTAGCTGGTCAATGCTGGGCAGGGGGTAGCTATCCTTCGGGCAGGCTTTGTTTAAGTCGGTGAAGTCTACGCACATACGGCACGTCCCATTCGGCTTCTTTACTAGTACCACATTGGCCAGCCATTCAGAGTACCGCACTTTCCGGATGTGCCCTGCTTCCAATAGTTTGCTTATTTCCGCCTCAATCGCCTTTTGCCGCTCTGGGGCATGCCTCCTCCTTTTCTGTGCCACTGGTTTTGTAGCAGGGTCTATGTTTAGGCTGTGTTTGGCCACTTCAGGTGAGACCCCGATAATATCGCTTGTGCTCCAAGCGAAGGTTTCTTGCTCTTTTTGGAGTACCGTTGAGATTGCCCGCTTTAATTCATGTTTCAACTCCTTGGCCACCCGAATAGATCGTTCTGGCCCCACCACCAGGGTTTCTAGTTCGTCCATCGGTTCGGCCCTCTCTTCCTTTTCGGGCTCCTCTGACTCCTGTCCGGTCTCTTCTGCTCTTAAGGAAGCTAAGTAGGTTTTTTGGGCCGCCTGCTGGCTTCCCCTAGCCACTGCTACCCCTTTGGCAGTCGGTATTTGGAGGGCCAAGTACCGAATGGAGAGAATAGCTTCTGACTTTACCAGGAAGGGTCTTCCCAAGATTATGTTATATGCCAGCGGGGTGTCGATAATCACAAAGTTCTCTTCAGATCTCCAGGAATGCGCCGTATCTCCTACTTCTCGGGCGAGGGCTGCTTGTCCGACTATAAGGACCGAATGGCCGCTCAGACCGACCAGTGGGGAATGTGCCGGCTGGACTCTGCTTTTATGGATGTTCAGTTGGTGGGCCGCTTCTCTGGTGATAATGTTGACCGAACTGCCCGTGTCCACCAGGATCCTTTTTACCGTGTACCCTTCCACTAGGGCTTCGATGACTAGGGCGTCGGCGTGATGCGCCTGTACGTCGTTGTGGAGGGTGAATGAATGATTCAAACTGTCAATCTTTCCTGAATCGGCCGTCGCGTGCTCCAAGAATTTGGCCTTCTTACTGGGCGATCCAAATTCCGGCCCTCCGGCTATTACCATGATCACTCCCTTCGATTTTTTGGTTGGCCTCTGTTCATCATCACGCCCGTCCCTCTGCTCTTTGTCTTTATGCGTACTGCGCGTGATGCCTTCGACGAACCTGCTGAGCTTGCCTGCTTTGATGAGTAGGTCTACTTCGGCTGCCAGGACTCGGCAATTGTCCGTGTGGTGACCCTTCGCTCTATGAAATTTGCAATAGGCCTCTTTGTCACTGCCCATTGTTTGGCCGGGCTTTGCGTGAGGATACCGAATGCTCTTCGCGTCTGGGCCTCTCTGTATGGCGACTAGTACCTCGCTGAGTGGGGCATTCAGTGGAGCAAACCGTGGGCGGTCATTGGGACGATCCCGACGGGGGCGGTCCCTGTGATCCCTTCTCTGTGTCCTCTCATCGAACCGGAAGCCTTTGTCTCTTTCATTGCTGGAGCCGAGTCTTTTATTTCTTACAGGCATGTCAATCTCGTCAATTTCCACCATGCTTTTGGCCAGAGCTATCATCTGGGTCAGCTCCCTAGGCTTTCTCGTGATGATCTCTCCTCTAAGCCTCTCGTTTGTGGTATTCTTGATCATTGCTTCTTTGGCCGTACTGAAGTCTAGATTTCTGACCTCCAAGCAGGCAAGGTTGAACCGGTCTATGAATGATCTCAAGGATTCTCCTGGCTTTTGAACTACCTCGTGGAGGGTGCGACTAGCCGCTCCAGTCGGTATTGACCCCATAAAGTTTTTGCAGAACTCCTGCCTCAATCGGTCCCAGCTGTCAATCGTTCCCTGTTCCAGGGACTCAAACCAATAGGCAGCCGCTCCTATTAGAGTAGTGGGGAAGAGGCGGCATACCAGTCCTTCTGTTGCTCCAGCTATGTCCATTCGGTTCTTGAAATTTCTTGCGTGGACCCGGGGGTCCGTGTCGCCCCTGTAGCTGTCAAAGGTGGGCTGCTTAAACCGGTGGTCGATTGGTTGGTTGAGGATCCTTGTTGAGAAGGGAGATTCCCCGCTTTCCATTAGTGGTTCTTGGTATGGTATCGCAAAGGTGCTCAACGCCTTTTTAAACATGGCCATGAATCTGGGGTCATCCGTGAGTTCTGTGCTCAAGGAGGATGGTGTCGAGGGAGGCAGGGTATTTGTGTTGCTCGGAATGTTTGTTGCGGGTGTGTTACATGGGATGGCCGAGCCGTTTCCCACGCCGTATGTGGTGAGGGAATTTGGTGTTTGCAATGGAGCCAGTGCTGGGTATGAATGTGGGGTATTTGACAAATATGGGTGTGATATTCCGTACCATGGGTTAGGAAGTAAAACTTGGGAGCCTATGCCTCCTGAGGCAGCCGTAGTGTGATGTGCTTGCACGACCGTTTGCTGGTCTCCCACTGGTGGTGGCAGCCAGCCAAAAGCAGGGAAATATCCTCCTCCTTGGGGCCCTCCAGTCATTCCGCTACTTCCTCTGATGGGCTGAGCCACGCCATGTCCTGGCCCTTCCAATCTTATGCCAGGAGTCCCATGCTCAGAGACCGGAAAAAGGGCCCGAACAGCATGTGGATGTGAGGCCGACTCTGGCAATGTGTGCACTATGGGAGGGGGAGAACTATCACTCACCGAGGGTCCTGCTACGCCTTGTTCCTGCATCTGGAGGATGGCTCGCCGGAAATCGTTCTGGTCGGCCGGTGTCATCCCGTAGTTCGTGGCAATCCGATCTAAGACTGCACTGGCTGAGTGGCCGCTATCACCTGAGATGGCGGCGAGGGCATAGGATGAACTTGGAGTCACTACCATGGCAGATGAGGGCATTATAACTTCGGAGAATGCTGGTATTGTGCCTCCCTGAGAAGGAAGGACTGTGGAAATCGTATCTGAAGTTGTTGGTCCCGATGACATTGTTTCGTCCAGCGGGTCCACGCTCACCGCACCAATTTGATAGTTCCAGAAGGAAGTGTGCTCCACGCTGTCTTTGCGGTGGATAATGCCGCCTGGTCCTACCGGAAGGTCGAGTACCTGAAAGCAAAAGGGGTTGAGGACCGGGTGGCCTCCGGGTCCACTCCGATGCCAAAGTCAGAAGATTTGGGAGAAAAGAAATAGAAGAGCAAAGGAAGTATGTTGTTGAAAAGATACCTGGGGAGTCCCTTATCTTCCCTTTTTATAAGGAGTCCATCCGCGTGACCTGTCAAACCGTTTTGTACGGTTCACTCTCATTGGCTGGAAGTGGTCCCCCTCCCTGGCACAGCTGGGCGGCGGACTCACCCTGCTCTTGTCCCCGCGGCTCTCTCTCGTACCTGACCTCTGTGGCCTCCACTCTGTGTTTGTCCCCGCGGCACCTATATACAGGTACAACATCATGTCCTTACACGTGTTCAATGGGGATCTTCCCACCTGTCCCTTGGGTTAGGAGACTTTAAGTGGTACAAGTTATTTCAGTCGGTTCTTCTCAGGACCCGATCTATTAGGGAGCCGGTCTCATCCCGGGTCTTATCCCGGGTCGCTGAGCGCCATACAGACTATTAGGGAGTTGGTGTATGAGAGGACGCGGAAACTAGCCGCGTGGTTCATACGGGCAGTTTTATTGCTCCATGCTATCAATTAAGTTTTTTTTTTTTTTTGGTAGAAAAGGAAAGCGAAAAGGAACAAGCAGAAAACACCCCTAACCAACAACTTGGAAAAGCGGTAATTAAGTAAAGTAAAGTAATTATTAATTATTAAGACATTCTTTTTATATTATTATAATAAATATATTTTAACTGCCTTCGCGTCCCATTCGTTTGTCTGCCTATCTGCACGTCCATGTATATATTTCTCCTCTCAAATCTTGTATTCCAATCACCAACAGTTCTAGCTTCTTCTTTTTCACTCCGCTACTCTTTTCTTCCTCCTTCTTCTTTCTTTTTAATTAGAGGCCAAAAATGGCGACCTATTTATTGATTCTATTTGTTTTAATTTCATCTACTGGCATACTCGAGCAGGCAGTAGATGCCACAAGAATTCTTGTTTTCAAATTGGAAGCTAAGTGCAACAACTTCAACTCTCCTGCTACAATCGAGGGCATGTCTCCAGCTCCCACACCCACTCAAAAATGTACCGTCCACCACATCACACAGGTATACAATATATTTATTACTCATAATAAGAATGTAGCCTACTTAATTTCATCATTTTCATCTGTGAATTCGTTACAAAATCAGATGCGAATTTCACTTTTTTTTTTTTTTTGGTTGAAATACTGTTTGATTCGAATAACTAATCAATTGCTTTTTTCTTGAATGCATGCAGCCTGGGACTTTTATTCATCACGTCCACCCTAGAGCCGCGGGGCCCTATGGATCAATTCGATCTCTTAGATTTGGTAAATTGGATTTTTTTTTTTTTTTACTGTTTTTTTTTTTTATCTGACAAATTTTACTTTTTTACCACGCAGAGATTCCAAATGGGGCGCCGCCCCCTGTTTCAATTGGTAAACAAGCACCCATTAAAGCGATTATTGTGATGGTGATACTGGTACTCATATCAAGTGTTGCCACAGCTGTAATCAGAATAATTTGCACTCGTGGGCAAAATCTTAGCCCAGAAAGGCCCAATAGGGACGAAAGTGAGCCCAGGCCCATTGGAGAAGGAGGCCAGCACTTTGAGTTGACTTGCTGCTGCAAATGCGACAATTTTTCACTCTTCACAACCCCAGTTTAAGAATCCAGTCTTTCATTTTGTCATTGAATTTTGTGTTGTGTAACACTATTGTTCTGTATTTCTTGTTGATGAATTTTGTTCAATGTATGTATGCATATTTATAGAGTATATATATATAAAAATTAAGTTTGACTTTTTAACTACTTTTTATTCGTTTGAATGATTCCTGGTTGTATTATTTGTAAAGTTTAATGGTGAAGGAAAGAGAGAACAAGGGTTGATATCTCGAGAGAGATCTCAGATCCATCTTCCGTTATAAGGCTACTAGCTATGACAAGTTTAATGGTGATGGAAAGAGATCTCAGATCAATGCTGCTTAATCATCACGGCGTGTAAGTCTCTAAATTCTTGCTTCACTACTTGAATCAATTTGATTTTGATATTAAAGCCGTAATCATGCGATTGTAATTACTATCTGATCAGATCTGTTTTATTGTTGTTAATCACTTGTTTATTTGGTTTTCTGTTGTTGATTAACTATGTTGTTGTTTTGTTTTTTTGTTTTTTTTCCATGAGATTGATCCCAATTTGATTTTTGATTTTGAAATACATATAAAGCAGTAATCATTACATGTACTTTGGGAAGAGCCGTAATCAAATATAGATATCTGTTAGATAAATATCCGATGAAGATGAAACAAAGATAATTAGGAGTAAGATTAAGAAAACTGTTGGATCAGATCTGTTGTTGATTTGGGTGTCATATGCTTCAATTAGTGTGTATTTTCTATTCCAGGAGATTGATTTCTTGAATGTTAAGATCAGTTCACTCTAAAAGATGCCTGTTGACTTATTCTGACATTGACTTCACTATGGAAAATGCCATCTGTTGTTTTTAAATTTGGGTGATTATTGGAGGGTAGGATAAATCCTCCAAACAGCCTTTATCCAATTCAATAGAATTGAATTCCACCAACTTCATTTTCATGTTTGGAACAAAAAGAGGTAAAAGAATTTTTAAATTTTTTCTTGTTTGGTATATCTTTTCCTTTTGTGAGACTGATTCTCAGTATTATCTTGACTAAGATTGAAAAAATTATTACAGTTTTCATCATTTAGATAGAATTTGGCATTACAATTAAAAAAGTCAGCTTATAATTATGCAATGATTGTGCGTATTAATTGATAAAGTGGATAGATTAATCATGATGTGGTCATATAAAAAACTGGATCATCTATATATTATATTCAGTGGAAATTTAAATTGTAAAGGTGAGGAATCCTTCATAACCTATTAATATGGTGAGTAATAAATGTGGAGTACGATGAAAAGATTCACTCAACAATGCTTATGCTATCTCTTATTTCACTGGAGCTGTAATAACACTTTGGGATGCTACATTGAATGTGAAGTCTAAGATGTAGTTATACAATGGAAGTTTTAATTACATTTTTCAAATATAATAAATGATTTGATAAATGAATTAAATTGAATTCTAGCTAGTAAGCAATGCTTCTTAATTATCACAGAGTATGTCTCTAAATTATTCCTTTGGTTATATACTATATAAGATAAGTAGAAATATATAACTTCACATTACAACTATATATGATCATAAATAATTCCAAACATAATATGTTTTGGAACTACAAAAGCACAAAATTATGTTAAAACCAATAAAATACCCCCTTCATCCTTTTTGCACAAAATTATTCCTTTGGTTGTATACTATATAAGATTAGTAAAATCCTTTTTCACTATCTTTGTTGAGAGTCGGCTCCTTTAGTCTTTTGTACTTCCTTTTCCAATTTTCTGTTTTTTAGAAACAAAGTTATAAACTAAAAATTGAACTAGAATTATAACGAGTATGGCTTCACGGGTACCCAATACTATTCGACTCTAATAGAACTATTCAAACTTGGTATAAAAGGATATGAGATAAAAATGGAATTTAGTTTACTACCCGTCATAGGTACGAGATAAAAACAGGATTACCCTAGCACATCTGTTTATGTATTGTGTTATTCAATTTATTTTTTGAATTTAATTATGGTATTACTTGTTAATTTGTATCGTTTATTTTCTTAATTGGTGATGAATCCATAAAAAAGAATGGAAAAATGACAATAGAATTTATCATTTAATGTTTTGTTACTTTAAGAATTTAGATGTGAAGTATTTGCATGAATTATAAATAAGTTTACACCATCTACAGTAGTTTGCTTTGATGGTATGCTGGGTTGTACAAATTTACAGCATTACCCACTTTCAAGGTGTGACTATCTCTTGTTTTTTAGCCCATGAGGATGAAGTTGTTGAATTCTTTTATACATGCTATATGAGTCATTTCAGGTTGAACTACTCCACCATGCATATATTTAGAACTAAAGTGAACATCTTCCAGGTAAAGAATGCATGGATGCCTAAAACAAATATATAGGTCTTTTAAAGAAGCTATCAATTTTTATCAATCTCAAATAGAAGTAAAAGGGCCAAGTGTAAATTTTTAGCAAATATGTCATTAATCCACGGCTGTCTTCATAGAAGTATATTGATGAGCGAAGCTGAGAATTTCACTGATTGTAATGGATTCAAATTAGTCGAATGAGAATTCCGCTTGTTGCATTCATTTGGGATCAAACCAATCCAACTTGTCATCTTTAGAGAGCCAGATCGACACAGACTGAAACTAAGGTTTTGATATCCACTGGTGGCATTATCAGCAGAGAAAGATAGATATAGAACTGGAAGTAGATAAATAATTGACAGAAGAAAGATGGAGTGGGTAAGAGAAAGGAAAACTGAGGGAAGAATTGATTAATGAAGATTCCAATTTGTTGAGTTGTGGTTGAAGGTGGTTTTGTTTGAATTTGTTTACCTTGATCGCCTCCACTTCTATCACCTCCTTACCCATTAGATTCAGTTTACTAAATTCGACGCCTCCATCTTCAACAACCATATGATTTACTTCAACTTGTAACGAATTTATTGTTTTTGAATTTAGTTTTATGGGTATTGGTTATTAAATAGGAAAAAGTTAAAAAAAAAAAGACCTTGTTCTGAAAGTTTAATTTTTTTTGGGAAGTGTGCATATTTTTATTAATTAAAAATGTAAAAAAAAAAAAAAAGAAAGAAAAATTTCCAAACAATATCCAAAATTTTAAAACTTGTTGTAAATTTATTATGTAATATACATATATTTTTCGGATATTTGTTAAATTTTTTTTTATTTTTTATAATTTTTTTTTGCATTATTAATTAATAAAATTATACTCATATTCCAAAAAAATTCCAAGCTTGCACCAAAGGCTATTGTACTTACTTCCAAATTTTTGATATTTTTCTGTAACGTTTATATTTTCTATTTTTTTTTATTCTTTTGTATTATTAATTAATAAAAATATGCCCACTATTCGAAAACCAGGATCCATTGTATTAATCAATAAACTTGAAAAATTTCATATGGAATTTTGAAGAATAAGAGAGTTTTAGGAGAATATATTGGATGATAAACCTTTGATCTGCGAAATCGTCAAACCACGTGTCCTACTTTTGTACCGTTTTGAAACATAGTCCTTATATGCAAAAAGGTCAAGCCATAGGGTTTCTTTTTTTTTTTTTTTTTTTTTTTTTTTTTTGTAATTTTTCCTATGATATATGTTGCATTTCTGTGCTTATTAAACTAGTTTCTGGAGTTTTCTGTCCTTATTGAGTTATCTGGATTTTTGTTATTTTGTTTCCTGGTTTCTTAGTTAATATTTAGTTTTAATGGTACGTATTTTATCTAAAATTAATTCCACAGATATGGAAATCATCATTATTGATCTATATTACACTAATAACCTCTAATTATATATCATAAAAAAATTTTATAAAGATGATGAGTTATATTCTGAGAGATTTTTATAACCATCCATTTCTATAGTGACTTCTTTTCTACTAAGTTTAATTATTTATTTTAATTGGGTATACGTGCCACTAAAAGGTGGTGAATTACATGCCTAACAGAGCATTTACCATATAAATCAACTACTCAAAGTGTCAAAAAAAAAAAAAAAAAAAAATCAAGAGACCAATTGCATAAACCGAAAAAAGTTACGTTTTGCCTTTATGTATATCGGTATCAACATGAACTCCTAAGATTATGCTTACATGTATTCGATAAGTTAGGATTGGGCTTGCACCAAGCCATGTGGACAACAAAAATACCTTTTCAATTTTTTGTTTTTCATTAATGGATCAAATAGTTTATTCAATTATCATGTCATTATAGGTTTTAGTTTTTGTGAATCACTTTATTTGTGTACATTAGATCTTTTAATTTTCACATTTAATTAAAAAATTTATCTATTATTTTTTCTCTTAAATTTCTATTATCATTTCCTTAATGAATTTAATATAATATAACAAAAAAATAATTGTTATTATGAATTTTGATAATTTTTTCAAATTTTTTTTTAATGTTATTCATAATTTTGTATAATTCATATATGCTTATTATTTTTTATAATTCTACTTTTAATTTTATAATTTTTGAAATGATTATTTATCTTTTTAATGAAACAAGTTCTACGTCGATAAATTAAAATTCCATAATTATATAAAATTAAATTAATAAATAATTCTATCATGAAAAAAGATTAAAATTGTGTGAAATAAAAGAAAAAGAAACATAAAATAGGAAAAATAATATATTTTAACATATGAAATAGGATAAGGGCAATTTATATTATTATTAATTTTATATGACTTTTTAATCAGAATTATTGATTAGTTTTTCTAAAATTTGCTCTCCTTTATATGAGGTGATATAAGAAGTTAATGCATAAAATCATAAAATTAAACCATACACATATAAATAAAAAAGAGACAGAGAGAAAGTCTTTAAGGATAAACCAATCTTTTTAATTTTTTAATTAATGCTACGTTAATGGTGGTGAACAATCTTAAACGTCATATAATAATAATAAACGGAATATATAATATTAGCACTAAAGGCACGACAAAGGGAATGCACATATTTTCTCTTCTTGGTATGTTTTTTCATTATTGTTTCCTTCTCTCAAGGGAAGGAGACATGTAATTGCATTCGAACGACTAGCTCACCTCTAACTTCGGAGGTTAGCTACTTAATCCATTCTCTTCCAAGCTCCATTTATATCAATTGCATGCAATATTCAACAGGGCAGGAAATGACCAAAAATTTGGAAATTAATCCCCTTTCATGTTCATGAATTTGGAAGAACCCTACGGATTTTTCGTTCCTGCAAAATTTTTATTTCCTTATTTTAAATATTACTTAAAATTAAATCAATATAAAATAAAACATTAGATAATAAAAAATTATTCAAGAATTGACCTTCCCCATCAAAGATGAATGTACCAATGGCAACGAGGATAGAGAATTCAAGTTCCGTCTACAACCCTGTTATCTCATCAATGTTTTAATGAAGTGAAGTTTTTTTTTTCATCAATAAGTGAGATGAAGAGGAAAACATAGCAAGTGAAGGCCCCTGCGAAACAGTTAGGCAACCAAAAATGGATGGCAATTTCGTCCTAAAGCTTAAAGTCAAAACAATTCAAGACAGCCACCCTCCATTTCCATTGATATTATATTAATATAGATTTTAGCAACCCCATTCCCTTGTGTCTTAACCTCAAGATTTTGATGCCTGGCAGCACTAACGGGCCATTCCACAATATATATAATTAACTTAACAACTGATATTTCACGATATTCCAATGCGCATTTACGCGCGCTGCTTCTCTTTTCTTCACTCTGCTACTCTTTTCCTTTCGTTTCCTTACATTTTGAGTGCAAAAATGGCGAACAACTTATTGATTCTACCCATTCTAATTTCTTCATTTTCCATAGCAGCACATGCGAGAATTCAACTTAACAACTATTTGCTCACTCAAAATCCTGCCATCCGCCACGGCCATGGGATCACACTCACACAGGTATTGTATTGCTAATAATTAATTTCATGTTTTTCATCTTCTACTGATTGGATTTGGATTCATATTTCTTCCCCTATAATACAATCAATACAATAATTAATTAATGGCTCTTTTTTTTTTTTTTTTGGATGGGACTGAATCAATATCAAGTTTTTCATCTTCCTTATTTTGTGGCAATTGAATAAAAATGGAGAAAGATGTTAGTTTGGCATTTTGTTGAACATGTAAATTTAATGAACTAGTGTTGGACTTATGTGGGTTAGTGTCATAAACGGGTTGATATGTTTAACCCGTGCAATAAACGAGTCGTATTAGTTGATTCGCTATCTGTTTATATACGATAAATGTAAAGGTGACACAATCAAAAGACTTGTGTGAACCCGTGAGTTGTATTGATTCCCAAAGGGTATTTATACCCAAATAATACAAGTGTAAAATATTTCAGCACTCCTTATACATTATAAATTCGTATTATATACATAGTCCTATCACACCCCCGCAAGTTGAGCAGGGGAAACAACTCTCAACTTGTCCCGCAACAATAGAAAACGAGCCTTTGGGAGCGCCTTGGTGAGCAAATCAGCAAGTTGACGTTCCGTGGGCAGGTAATGAACTGAAAGAGACTTAGATGCCACCCGTTCTCGGATAAACTGAAAATCAATCTCAAGATGTTTTGTCCGGGAATGAAAAATAGGATTCGTCGTAAGATAGGTAGTGCTTAAGTTATCACACCAAAGCACAGGAGGCTGAGATAGAGGAAACCCGATGTCCGTGAGCAGCTGAGTGAGCCAGGAGGGCTCTGACATTGTGGTGGCCAAGGCACGGTACTCAGCCTCAGTGGAGGAGCGGGAGACCGTTCTCTGCTTTCGAGAGACCTAGGAAATCAAGTTGGTGCCCAAGAAGATTGCAAAACCAATGGTAGAACGCAGATCATCAGAATCACCACCCTAGTCTGAATCAGAATAACCTTGTATATGTGTAATAGGACCAGGCTAAAACACTAAGCCAATGAGAGGAGGATGCCTGGAGATAGCGTAATATATGCTTGACTGCTTGCCAGTGTAGATCGGTCGGGGCGTGCATGTATTGAGTGACTTTATAGACTGCATAAGCAATGTCAGGTCTGGTGACAGTCACTGAAGGCTGCCAACAATACTATGGTATAAGGAACCATCGGCTAGCAACTCACCCCTGGAAGCCCAAAGTTTTGCAAAAACACAGGTCGGAGTGCTCAACGGCTTACAACCAGACATGTCAGACTTATCCAACGAATCCCGAATATACTTCTGTTGATTGACATATAAACTATTATCATCCCACTGCATTTTAAGGCCAAGAAAATACTGAACACGACCCAAATTCTTGATTGCAAACTGACTATGTAAATAATCAATTAGGGACTGGAGGTGCCGGGCATCATTGGCAAGTAACAGAAGATCATCAACATATATGAGACAAAAAAATGACAACCTCACCAGAACGAAACATATACAATGAAATATCAGCTTTAGAACAGCGAAAGCTGAAACCAAGAAGAGCTGTAGTAAGACACTTATGTCACATCCGAGTTGATTATTTGAGTCCATAAAGGAATTTCCGCAGAGCACGGACATGAGAGGGGCGAGTGGGATCTACAAAACCAATGGGTTGTTGCATAAACACTTTCTCTTCAAGATCACCATGGAGAAAGGCATTAGAGATGTCCAACTGAAGTACCTACTATGATAAGGAAACAGTGTTGGAGATTGTGCCCTAAGGCCAATATTGGATTATGTAATTTGACTTCTAAGATTAATCTAGTGTAGATTAATATTATCATTTATGTTTGTATGTTAGCATTTATGATAAGTATCCATGAATAAATCGTGTTATTCTAAATATCCCTAGTCGATTGTTATTATGGGAATAATAACAAACTAAGACTAGTGTGAGTGATAATGGATATTCATAAGATGAATATAGTGTATACAGATACAGATTATACTCACGGGTAATATGTTAGAGAACATGTTACTGGAGACCCACTATGAGATCAAGTTCATGGTCATGTGTCACAACTGATCTTGATTATAGTAGTGTCATTAGCTGATTCCTTTGACCTGAGGTCACCATTGATTCCGGGATGAACTCATGTTGTGCTTTGACGCAGTCAAACGCTGCTTGTAACAGAGTAGTTATAAAGGCTGTGATTGGGTACAATATGACTCATGCTTTGGGATGTGAGTGACAGATATGGGATTTTGTCCCTCTCTATCAAGAGAGCGATATCACTGGGCCCCTCGATAAGTAAGACTGTTAAATGCATGGCCGTGCTCAAATAATTGATAGAGTATCAATTGATTTGTCTAAACAGTTTACTTTGAGATCGAGAAAGCATATGATTAATTATATAAGATTGACAAGTGTACCATGTCTTATGATTAATCATGATATCAAAGAGACAAAAGGGAATATGACATTCTATAAATAGGTATTGGATCATTCCAATCATGTTAATTGGGTAGTCGTAATGGCTTGCTAGAGTCCGCTTGTGACCTATAAGGACATTATGGTAATTTCCTTATTGCCAATTAATATGAACCTATGGGGTCACACACAAAGAGCAAAATGAAGTTCATCTTTTCGGGTATAAATTATTATTGGATAATAATTTATGAATGAGAAAGAGAATAAATATATATATAATGATATATATATTTATATATATATATGTATATATAAATATTAATATGATTAATATTGCATAAAGTATGCTACATATTATAATTCAATTATATAGAGATATAATTAATTATAATATCAAATATACATATGTGTATGATGGAGAATGGAATTGATTTAATATTAATTGAGAATTAATATTAAGTTGTGTGGGTTAATTTATAATTATAACTAATAAGGGTATTAAGTTATAATTATAATTAAGTTTAATGGATATAAAAGGAAGTTTTATAACCTAAAATCTCTAACCCTAGCCTACACATAAGATGCAGATTTTCTGCAGCCTCCAAGGAGCCAGCCGACTTCACCCTTCTCCATCACCCAAGGTTTTCGAAACTTTGGCTTTTTCCATTCGAAGAAATCGTTCTTCAATCCCGGCGCTAGCACGCGGTGAATGAATTGCTCCGTGTGGATCAACCGTAGAGGGAAGCTACTTTGGTTCCTAATTGATTCAAAACCTACAAAGAATTAAGGTAATTCTTTAACCCTCCTTCCAATTCAATGCAATGTACATGGGTCCTTGGTGGGGATTAATCCTTTTATTTCCGCTGCGTATTGTTTTGTGCGATTAACTCCCCAACAAACAGATGAGGCCCAAAGAAGCCGAATTGTAGTAGGCTTCACAACAAGGCTGAAAGTATCTGTAAAGTCCATGCCCGGGCTCTAATGATAACCCTTGGCAACTAGTCTTGCTTTGTAGTGATCAACCGAACCATCAGCTTTGCGCTTAGTTTTAAAAACCCATTTACAACCAATTATATTGGCATCTGGTGGAAGAGGCACCAATTCCCATTAAAAACCCATTTACAACCAATTATATTGGCATCTGGTGGAAGAGGCACCAATTCCCAAGTGCCATTAATAATTAAGGTGTTAAACTCATTTATCATAGCAACTCGGCAATTATGTGACTTAGCAGCCTCTGTATAAGTAACTGGATCCATTTCTGCAATTGTCATATTCATAGCCCAGGGTCGAGAGGACCCGGTTTGAGAATGGGTGACCATGCGGAGTGGGGCGGGTGCCGGATTGTGTTGGATATTAACATCAGGGGACTCAGAAAAAGTTGTGAAATCCATAACAAGGGGAATGCCAGGTTGAGTGGTGCTACTGGTAGGGACGGGGTTCAGTGTCGGAGGCTGGGCGGCTTCTGGGAGGGGAGGGTTTGTAGCAGGAGGTTGGACGTTGGAGGTCGAAGTTGGGTTTGGAACGGGGGGTGGGTTTGTAGCAGAGGGCGGGGGCGAAGGCGGGTGAGGTGGGTTGTGCATCGAGGGCAGGCTGTACATCAGGGGAGGGCGGTACGTTGGGGGCGGGCTGGTGATAGGTGCGGGTAAGTGGCAGAGCAAAGGCTGTAGTAGGGGTTTGGGTGAGTTGAAGAGGGCAGGGATATGCAGCACAGGGTTGGTAGTGGAAGGCAAGGAAGTGGAATCACAGATCCGAGTCATCGTTGGATATGGGAACACCTGTTCATAAAAAATGACATGGCGTGAGAAAAAAATTTTGCCAGTAGACAAATCCAAATAGCGATAGCCTTTATGTAAGTGGTTATAACCCATAAAAATACACGGACAAGAACGATAATCAAGTTTAGATGCAGAGTATGGACAAAGCCAAAGATAACATAAACAACCGAAGGCACAAAGAAAAGCATAATCAGGTAGGAATGTAATAATTTCTCAAAAGGAGACACAAAGTTAAGCAATTTAGTGGGCATCCTGTTAATTAGATAGACAGCAGTATCAAAGGCATGAGTCTAGAATAATTTATCTAATTTTGCATGTGCCAGTAAAGACAAACATGTTTCGACAATGTGGCGGTGTTTCCGTTCCGCACATCCATTCTGTTCTGGATTGTACAGACATGAAGCCCGATGTTGTATATCATGTTGCAACAAGTAGGATAAAATTGACTGAAATTCCCCACCCCAATCAGATTGAAAAGACTGAATTGTGCATTCAAATTCTTTTTCCACCAAAGAACGAAATTTAATGAAACCAGAAAGAGCATCAGATTTATACTTCAAGAAATAAATCCAACTGAATTTACTATAACGATCATAGAAAAGCACATAATAAGAAAAATTATCATACGATTGCACAGGGAATGGACCCCAAAGGTCTGAACAAATAAGTTCTGAAGGCCGGTTGGCCTGAAAAGATGACTCAACAGAAGGTAGTTTGTGACTTTTGCTAACAGCACAACTTGAGCAACAAAAAGACTCTAATTTATTAGAAACTGGTAGTTTATTCTGACTAAGAACTTTTCTGATGATAGGTCTTTTAAAGAAGCTATCAATTTTTATCAATCTCAAATAGAAGTAAAAGGGCCAAGTGTAAATTTTTAGCAAATATGTCATTAATCCACGACTGTCTTCATAGAAGTATATTGATGAGCGAAGCTGAGAATTTCACTGATTGTAATGGATTCAAATTAGTCGAATGAGAATTCTGCTTGTTGCATTCATTTAGGATCAAACCAATCCAACTTGTCATCTTTAGAGAGCCAGATCGACACAGACTGAAACTAAGGTTTTGATATCCACTGGTGGCATTATCAGCAGAGAAAGATAGATATAGAACTGGAAGTAGATAAATAATTGACAGAAGAAAGATGGAGTGGGTAAGAGAAAGGAAAACTGAGGGAAGAATTGATTAATGAAGATTCCAATTTGTTGAGTTGTGGTTGAAGGTGGTTTTGTTTGAATTTGTTTACCTTGATCGCCTCCACTTCTATCACCTCCTTACCCATTAAATTCAGTTTACTAAATTCGACGCCTCCATCTTCAACAACCATATGATTTACTTCAACTTGTAACGAATTTATTGTTTTTGAATTTAGTTTTATGGGTATTGGTTATTAAATAGGAAAAAGTTAAAAAAAAAAAAGACCTTGTTCTGAAAGTTTAATTTTTTTGGGAAGTATGCATATTTTTATTAATTAATAATGTAAAAAAAAAATAAAAAAAAATAAAAATTTCCGAACAATATCCAAAATTTTAAAACTTGTTGTAAATTTATTATGTAATATACATATATTTTTCGGATATTTGTTAACAAACTTTTTTTTTTTTTTGCATTATTAATTAATAAAATTACACTCATATTCGGAAAAAAATTCCAAACTTCCACATCAGGATCCACTGTATTAATCAATAAACTTGAAAAATTTCAGATGGAATTTTGAAGCATAAGAGAGTTTTAGAGAAATATATTAAATAATAAACCTTTGATCTGCAAAATCGCCAAACCACGTGTCATACTTTTGTACTGTTTTGAAATTTAGTTCTTATCTACAAACAGGTCGTTTTTTTTTTTTTTCCTATAATATACTGTGCTTATTAAACTAGATTCCGAAGTTTTCTGTCCTTATTGAGTTATCTGGATCATATAAGTTGCTTTCCACTTCTATTTGTTGGTTTATTCATGAATAATAAGGAAATATTTTTAAGAAAATAAATGGAGGAATAAAGTGAAAAATAAGCGAAATAAATATAAATGATGAGAGAAAGTATATATTAAAAAGATTTATCAAAGAGTTTAAGCGAAAATAACCCAAAAAAGGAAAAGTAAAAATGGAAATCTTATCATTGTTGTTAGCTTTTAAACTCCCTTTAGAGATCACTGTTTTCGGCTGCCATCTACCTTTCTCTTCAGTTTTACATAAATTTTGGTTTACTGCAGTCTAGTCTTCACATTTAGCAATTATGCCCCACATCCTTTTCAATTTGTTGTTTTTCATTAATGGATAGTATTAATTAGAAATAAAATTTATAATTTACTTTTTATTACACATTGAGCTCCCAGTCCGATATTTATGTTGAATTTATCTATTTGTCCCGCTATTCAGTTATATAATAAACAAATTAATATAAAATTTTAAACAATCTGTATTATATTGATATTAATTAATTGACAAAATTTAATAAATTAATATGACAAAATTTAATAAATTAATATGGTGTACTTTATTGTCAAAAAAATTTCGAATTTGGAAAAAAATCAAGATTTAATTGAATTTAAGGCATAACATCAACATTTTATTGAGATTTATTGTTTCTCAAAAATTAAAATTGCATATGAAAGTCAAAAGAACAAACAAAACTTTGGAAATTTATCCAATATCCAATTATCATGTCATTATAGGGATAATTATGGGGCAAACCATAAAAAAAATCTTATGCTTTTATTTTTTTTTTTTTTAAATAAAGGATTATGGTTTTTTTTTTTTTTTTTAAGATGATGATTGAATTTTAAAATATTAACAAAAAGAGGATAACTAAAATTAAATTATAACATTACATACGGTATTCTTGCTCATTTTGAAATAAAAATTTTCAAGTCAGTTAATAAAAATACAATAAATATTAATGATAAATTTTGAAAATTTTTTAAGAGCGCAAATATTTTTTAAAATTAAATAATTATAATAAATTAAAAAAATCATAACAAATTGAAAATTTTTTGAAAAATATTCAAATTTTGATGTAAAATTCTTAAATAATATACATAAATTATTGGAATTTTAAATAAGCAAAAATATCATCAGTTATATCATCATTTTTAATGGAAAAATGTTAGTTATTATTTTTTTGTTAATATTTTAAAACAAAATCCTCCTTTTAAACCAAAAAAAAAAAAAAACTACAGTCCTTTATTTATAAAAAAGTGAAACTAAGAGATTCTTTTTTTTTTTTTTTTTTTTGTAATTTGCCCTTGAAGCAGATGGGTCTCAGTTGAAGAATATAAAGCAAGCTTATGTTTTTCTCTTATTAGTTAGTTCACGTATATAGTTTAAGTCCCTTAAATTTTATCTCATTCAACTATTTAAACTCTCCATTTGTTTTTACAAATAAGTTACAAAATTAACCTTGATTATAAGATAAATTTTATCCTTTAATTTTCACATTTAATTAAAAAATTTATCTATTATTTGTTCTCTTAAATTTCTATTGTCATTCCCTTAATGAATTTAATATAATACAACAAAAAAATAATTGTTATTATGAATTTTGATAATTTTTTCAAAATTTTTTTTCAATGTTATTCATTATTTTGAAAAATTCATATACGCGTATAATACTACGCTTAATTTTATAATTTTTGAAATGATTATTTATATTTTTAATGAAACGAGTTCTACGTTGATAAATTAAAATTCCATAATGATATAAAAATTAAATTAATAAATAATTCTATTAATCAACGTTAAAAAGATTAAAATTAGGTGAAATAAAAGAAAAAGAAGCATAAAATAAGAAAAATGATATATTCTAACATATGAAATAAGATAAGGGCAATTTTATCATTATTTAGTCAAATTTAACCATTAATTCCAGTAAAAGAATAAGGAATTTATCAGTTTAAAAGTTAAAAACAATATAATTAATTCTAAAAACATAAAAACTGATTAGTATAATATGTAAAACTACATAGACTAATAAATTGTTGAGCCAAGAATATAGGCATCAACTAACAATTAACTAGTTAGGATAAAGGAAAAAAAAACCTCCTTGATCATTTTTATATGACTTTTTAATCAGAATTATTAATTAGTTTTCTGAAATTTACTCTTATTTATATGAGATGATATAAGAAGTTAATGCATAAAATCATAAAATTAAGCAACAAACATTTTAGAAAAAAAGTCTTTAAGGGTAAATCGATTTTTTTTATTATTTAATTAATCATTAATGTTAGTAAACATGAACGTCATATAATAATAATAATAATAATAATAATAGTAATAATAATAATAACAACGGAGTATATAATAGTACTAAAGGCACTAATTAATGAGATGAAGGGAATGCAAATATATTCTCTTTTTGGTATGTTTTCTCATTATTGTTTCCTTCTCACAATGGAAGGAGACATGTAATTGCATTCGAACCAGGGATAGGGGTGAGCATGGACCGGTTCGGTTCAAAAAATAAACCGAACTGAAAAAACCGATCTAAAAAATACTGTTTTTTATAAACCAATCCAATCCAAACTAATTTTTTGTTCAATTCTGCCAAACCGAACCGGTTGGGTTCAGTTTGGACTAGGTCGAACCAAAAACATCAACTTCTTAAAAAAATTCAAACTAAAAATTTTATATAAGTAGTTTGTTTAAAAAAAAGAAAAGAAATACAAAAAAATTAACTTAAAAAATCAGTAATACTAAATAATACCAATTACATCACAATAAAATACTAAAATTCTCTACTTTTTTTTTTCAACTCTCAAGTTTTAACAATTATAAATTAGCATCGAAACATCACAATATAAAAATATAAAAGAATATAATGTCTAAAATTCTCTACAATTAGTATATATTAATTTTATAATTAATTTTAATATTTTAGCAATTATTCGGTTCTTCGGTTTTTTGGGTTTTGAACAGAATCAAACAGAATCGATCCAAAGTCCAAACTTCTTAACAACTTAAAACCAAACGGAACCAAACTATAAAATGGATCGGTTCGGTTCGGATTTTTGGTTTTTGGACATTGGTTCGGTTTTGCTCACCCTAACTAGGGGTGTGTTGGGATTCGTCATCGGAAAAATAATGTGGCGCAGCAGAAAATACATCGTTTAAAATTTCCTAGAATCCACCTATCGTGTCCAATTACCATTAATTAGAATAAAAACAATTTGAATCAAGAGATTGAACTCACCAGATTATGTCTCTTCTAGAGACTGCTGCAGAATCGTTTCTTAAAATTGATCTCCACAGTCCGGTGCACGATCAACTATCGAACGGGAACAGATGTGATAGCATGGAGCTATAAAACTGACCGCGTGGACCACACGACTTGGCGCTGCGTCACCTCATACGCCAACTCCCCAATGGTCCATGTGGCATTCGGTGGCCCAGGATAAGACCGGCTCTTTAATAGATCGGATCCTGAGAAGCGCCGATCGAAACTACTTGTGCCTCGTCAAGTCTCCTAACCCAAAGGACAGGTGAGTGGATCCCCACTATAAACGTGTAAGGGCGTGATGTTGTACCTGAAATAGGTGCCGCGGGGACAGGAACAAGGTGAAGGCCACAGAGGTCAGATACAGTGTGAGTGCCACGGAGACAGGAGCAGGGTGAGTCTGCCGCACAACTGTGCCAGAAAAGGGGACCACATCCAGCCAATGAGAATAAACCAAACAAAACGGTCTGACAAGGCCACGCGGACGAACCCACTATAAAAAGGGAAGATAGGAGACTCCCCAGGTATTTTTTTTGAGCTCTCAACATACTTTCTCTATTCTTTTACCTCTTATTCTCTAAATCTTCTGACTTTGGCATCGGAGTGGACCCGGAGGTCACCCGGTCCTCATTCTTTCCGTTTTCCAGGCACTCGGTCTTCAACCACACCAGGCGGCCTCACGCCCCGAGAAGACCGCGTGGAGTTCACTCTCTTTTCAGAGCCATCAAATTGGTGCGGTGAGCGTGGACCCGCTGGATGAGACAATGTCATCGGGACCAACAGCTTCAGATACAATTTCTACAGTCCTTCCCTCTCAGGGAGGAGTAATACCAGCACTCTCCGAGATTATGACGCCCTCATCTGCCATGATTGTGACCCCAAGCTCATCCCACGCCTTTGCCACCATCTCAGGTGATAGCGGCAACTCTGCCAATGCAGTCTTAGATCGGATTGCTAAGAACTATGGGATGACGCCGGCCGACCAGAACGATTTCCGGCGAGCCATCCTCCAGATGCAGGAACAGAGTATAGCAGGACCCTTGTTGAGTAACAGCACTCCCCCTCCCATAGTGCACACATTGCCAGAATCAGCCTCACATCCAAATGTTGTTCGAGCCCTTTTTCCAGCCTCTGAGCATGGGACTCCTGGCATGAGACTAGAAGGGCCAGGACAGGGAATGGCTCAGTCCATCGGGGGAAGTAGCGGAATGAGTAGAGGACCTCACGCAGGAGGATATTTCCCTGCTTTTGGCTGGCTGCCAACGCCAGTAGGAGACCAGCAGGCCGCTATGCAAGCAAATCCCAATATGGCTACCTCAGGAAGCGTGGGTTCCCAGGCGTTATTTCCTAACTCATGGTACGGAGTACCACACCCATATTTGCCGAATACCCCACATTCATACCAGATGCCGGCTCCGTTGCAAACACCTAATTTCCTCACCACATACGGTGTTGGCAACAGCTCAGCCATCCCATACAACACACCCGCTACAAACATTCCAAGCAACACAAATACATCGCCTCCCCCGACACCACCCTCCTTGGGCGCAGAACCCACGGACGATCCCAGATTCATGGCCCTGTTTAAGAAGGCGTTGAGCACTTTTGCAATACCGTACCAAGAGCCCCTGATGGAAAGTGGGGAATCTCCCTTCTCGACAAGGATCCTCAACCAACCAATCGACCACCGGTTTAAGCAGCCGACCTTTGACAGCTACAGAGGTGATACGGACCCCATGGTCCATGCTAGGAACTTTAAGAACCGGATGGACATAGCAGGTGCGACAGAAGGACTGGTATGCCGCCTATTTCCCACTACATTAATAGGAGCGGCCGCTTACTGGTTTGAGTCCTTGGAACCCGGAACAATTGACAGCTGAGATCGATTGAGGCAGGAATTCTGCAAAAATTTTATGGGGTCAATACCGACTGGAGCGGCCAGTCGCACTCTCCATGAGGTCGTCCAAAAACCGGGAGAATCGCTGAGATCATTCATTGACCGTTTCAACCTTGCCTGCTTGGAGGTCAGAAATCTAGACTTCAGTACGGCCAAGGAGGCGATGATCAAGAATACCACAAACGAGAGGCTTAGAGGAGAGATTATCATAAGAAAACCCAGGGAGCTGACCCAGATGATAGCCCTCGCCAAAAGCATGGTGGAAATCGACGAGATCGACATGCCAGCAAAAAATAGAAGACCCGGTTTCAGTGGCGAAAAGGACAAGGGCGCTTGGTTCGACGAGAGGCCCCAGAGAAGGGATCACAGAGACTGCCTCCGCCGGGACCGCCCCAACGATCGCTCATGATTCGCACCGCTGAACGCCCCGCTCAGTGAGGTGCTAGTCGCCATACAAAGAAGCCCCGACGCAAAGAGCATTCGGTATCCACACACGAAGCCCGGCCAAACAATGGGCAGTGACAAAGAGGCCTATTGCAAATTTCACAGAGCAAAGGGCCACCACACGGACAATTGCCGAGTCCTGGCAGCCGAAGTGGACCTACTGATCAAGGTGGGAAAGTTCGGTAGATTCGTAGAAGGCATCACACGCAGTGCACATAAGGATAAGGAACAGAGGGACGGGTGCGATGATGAGCAGAGACCGACCAAAAAATCAAAAGGGGTGGTCATGGTAATCGCTGGAGGACCGGAGTTTGGATCGCCCAGTAAGAAGGCCAGATTCTAGGCGCATCAGCCGGCCGATCCAAGAAAAGTTGACAGTTTGAATCATTCTTTCTCCCTTCATAATAACGTGCAGGCGCACCACGCCGACGCCTTGGTCATTGAAGCCTTGGTAGAAGGGTACACGGTGAAGCGGATTCTGGTGGGCACTGGCAGCTCAGTCAACATTATCACCAGAGAGGCGGCCCGCCAACTGAACATACACAAGAGCTTAATCCAGCCGGTACATTCCCCGTTGGTCGGTCTAAGTGGCCATTCGATCGCTGTAGTAGGGCAGGCAACTCTCACCCTGGAAGTAGGTGACACAGCGCACTCCTGGAGATCTGAAGAGAATTTTGTGATCGTCGACAGCCCGCTTGCATATAACATGATTTTGGGAAGACCCTTCCTGGTGGAGTCAGAAGCGGTCCTCTCCATTCGGTACTTGGCCCTCCAAATACCGACTGCAAAGGGGGTAACAGTAGCTAGAGGAAGCCGGCAAGCAGCCCAGAAAACCTACTTAGCCTCTCTGAGAACAGAAGAGGCCGGATGGGAGTCAGAGAAGTCAGAGAAGAAGGAAAAGGCTGAACCGATGGATGAACTCGAAACCCTGGTGGTGGGACCAGGACGATCAATCCAGGTGGCCAAGGAACTGAAACCTGAACTAAAGCAGACAATCTCAACAGTGCTCCAAGAAGAACAAGAGACCTTCGCCTGGAACACGAGTGACATTATTGGGGTCTTACCTGAAGTGGCAAAGCACAGCCTAAACATAGACCCTGCTACAAAACCAGTGGCACAGAAGAGAAGGAAACATGCCTCGGAGCGACAAAAAGCGATCGAGGCAGAGATAAGCAACTTGCTGGAAGCAGGGCACATCAGAAAGGTACGGTACTTTGAATGGCTAGCCAACATGGTACTAGTGAAGAAGCCGAATAGGACTTGGCGTATGTGTGTGGACTTCACCGACTTAAACAAAGCTTGCCCGAAGGACAGCTACCCCTTGCCCAGCATTGACCAGCTAGTCGACTCCACAGCTGGACATGCCATGTACTCATTTTTGGATGCCAAGTCAGGGTACCACCAGATTCCGATGGACCCAAAAGATGAGGAGAAAACCACTTTCATCACACATGAAGGCACATACTGCTACAAGGTAATGCCATTCGGATTAAAGAATGCGGGAGCAACGTACCAACGACTGGTCAACCACATGTTCAAAGACCAGATCGCGCGGACGGTCGAGGTGTACGTTGATGATATGATCATCAAGAGCAAGGATGAAGAAAGTCACGCCAAGGACATTCAGGAGGCCTTCGAGATACTACAAAGATACCGCCTCAAGCTTAACCCAGAAAAGTGTGTATTCGGAGTACGAGGAGGAAAGTTCCTGGGCTTCATGATCTCGCAGAGAGGGGTAGAGGCGAATCCAGAGAAGATCAAGGCAATTTTGAACATGGTGCCCCCGAAAACAGTGAATGAAGTCCAACGCCTCAATGGCCGCCTCAATGCACTCTGGAGGTTCATTTCCTTCTCAGCCAAAAAATGTCTGCCTTTCTACAAGGCAATCAAGAAAGGTCAGAAGTTTGATTGGGACCACGAATGCCAAAAAGCCTTCGACCGAATTAAAAACTTCTTGGGAACCCCACCGCTATTGAGTCGGCCAGTCCCAGGCGAAGCATTGTATTTATATCTAGCGGCGACGGATGAAGCGGTGGGCTCAGTGATGATCAGAGAAGAAGAAGGCCAGCAGCACCCTGTATACTACACTAGCAAAGTACTAAGGGGAGCAGAGCTCAGGTATCCAAAGATAGAAAAGATGGCTTTGGCAGTAGTCGCGGCTTCCGTTAGGTTAAGGCCCTACTTCCAAGCCCACACGATGATTGTGAGACAAACTTCCCATTGAAGAAAGTGCTCCAGAGACTAGATACTTCAGGGCGTCTGGCCGAGTGGGCCATCAGACTTAGTGAATTTGACATTCGGTTCGAACCCCGGCCTGCATTGAAAGCCCAAGTCCTGGTAGACTTCGTCGTAGAATCTGCAGGGTTGGAGCCGAGTCAAGTGCTAAAAGCAGAGGAGTGGAAAGTATACGTGGACGGGGCCTCATCTCAGGAAGGAGCAGGTATTGGGGTGCATGTCAAAGGACCCGAGAAAATAAGGATATCTTATGCCACAAAGTTGGCCTTTCCAGCTACCAACAATGCCGCGGAATATGAAGCCATAATCAAAGGGCTAGAACTCATCCGGGAAATCGCCCCAGACCGAGTGAAGCTGCTGAGCGATTCGAGGTTAGTTTCAAACCAAATCAATAAAAACTTCGAAACTAAAGATCCCTGCATGTCCAGGTACCTACAAAAGGTACGACGCTTGCTCGAAGCCATCGAAGGAAAGGGCACCACATGGAGAGTGGAAAACATATCCAGAAAAGAAAATGTTGAAGCAGACAGACTCGCCAAAGCTGCAGCCAGCGCCAGGGATTGGCAGCTCCTGAATTGCCAGTATGAAGTCCAAACCAAGCCTGTCATTGAAGCAGAGGAAGTCCTGACAGTGGAGAAAAAGGAAAGGGGGTGGATGGAGCCCATACTAAGATACCTTACTGAAGGAAACCTACCTGAAGACAAAAAAGAGGCTACAAAAATCTCCAGAAAATCTCAGCGATATGCAATAATTGACGGCGAACTCTACAAGAAATCCTTCACTGACGTATGGTTAAAATGCATCACCACTGAAGAAGGGGATTATGTCCTCAAGGAACTTCATGAGGGAGTCTGCGGAGCACACCAAGCTGGACAAATGCTAGTAAGAAAGGCGAAATTGCAGGGTTACTTCTGGGAGACCATGGAGGCAGACGCCGCGGATTATGTCAAGAAGTGCCACCAATGCCAGATCCACTCAAAGAAATCCCACCTACCTGCGACCGAGCAAAAGTTGATATTAATCAGATGGCCTTTCTCTACATGGGGCATTGATATAGTAGGGCCCATGCCTGAGGCTAGCCAGCAGAGGAAATTCATTATAGTCGCAGTAGATCATTTCGGCAAATGGGTCGAGGCAATTGCAACCCAGGCAATCACACCAGAAAGGGTCGTCTCCTTCGCCTGGGATCACATCATCACTAGATTTGGGATACCTCACAGGATCATATCCGACAACTGTACCCAATTCACCTCTAGCAAATTTAGAGAATTCTGCAAGGGGCTCAAGATCATGCAAAGTTTCTCTTCGGTAGCACACCCTCAAAGCAACAGGCAGACCGAAGTCACCAACTGGACTATAGGTGACGGCATCAAAAAGAGGCTGGAAAGACATAAAGGCGCCTGGGTTGATGAACTAAACAACGTCTTATGGGCCTACAGGACTACCCCAAGACGACCAACTGGAGAAACACCGTTTGCCATGGTCTACGGCGTTGAGGCGGTGGTTCAGGTCGAAATCGGTGCCCCTAGCGACCGAGTGCTCTACTATACTGAAGCCCAGAATCACATCAACATGAAGCACCATCTGGACTCCCTGGACGAAAGAAGAGAAAAGAGCTACATACTAATGGCGGCTTACAAAAACAAAGTGGCCCGTTACCACAATAGAAGGGTGAAGGGGATAACACTCAAAGAAGGAGATTTAGTCCTAAAGGACTCTACAGCGTCGCAAGCAGGGGAAGGAAAGGGAAAGCTTGGTGCAAAATGGGAAGGGCCGTACAAAGTGGCGGCAGCACTCGGACCAGCGACTTACAAACTGGAAAGCCTGGATGGAAAAGATGTCCCACGAACGTGGAATATCGCTAATTTAAGGCAATACTTCCCGCCTAATAGCAGATAAGGGAAGCACTGGGTTGCACTCTTTTTTCCCGCTAATGGATTTTTCCCACTGGGTTTTTCCATAGCTGGGTTTTTAATAAGGCAGCACCTATATCTGTAAGATGTACTGAAAAGATCAATGAAAGTGTCGTTCAAGTCACACAGTCTTATAAAAACTCCCATCAGTGGAGCCGGTCATAACCGGATATACATTAATTATACAACTCCCATCAGAGGAGCCGGTCATAACCGGATATACATTAATTACACAACTCCCATCAGAGGAGCCGGTCATAACCGGATATACATTAATTATACAACTCCCATCAGAGGAGCCGGTCATAACCAGATATACATCAGGTATAAAACTCCCATCAGAGGAGCCGGCTATAACCGGATATACAATCATTATGAAAATCTCATAACAAGATGAAGGCAAACAAAACAGAGGAATTTTAACAAGAGATATCTTCAAAGGAAAATCAGTCAAAGAGAAATAATAAACGCTGGCTGAATAAAAGGGGAATTTTATTTCCTTAATAAAAAGTTACATCAGTAGAGACCCGGCAAAGGGGAAAAACAAAATTACAAGGAAAAACAAAATTACAAACAAAAATTACAAAGGATGCTCATCCGCCCCGGGAACGTTATCCTCAGGCTGCACCTCGACGTTGGCCTGCGACCCGGCCTTAGCCTCCTCTCCATGCTCCTCGGGAGGCAGATCTTCATAGCTTGGGAAGTCAATGGAGTCGAGATCAACCGCCAAGTCCGGGTGGACAGCTTGGCAAGCAGCCAGGACACCCTGACCAAACAGCTATCCAAGAAGCACCAACTGGTTGGTTGCGTCAAACAGAACAGCCTCACACTTGTCCAAGTCCTATTTGCGCCCAGCTTTCTCCTCTCTAAGTTGTTCCTCCCGCGCATCCAGCTGTTGCTTTAGAGCTTCCTTAGCCGCCCGCTCCTCCTCCAGTTCTTTCTGCAGACGGTTGAGCTCCCGACCCTGTGACCAGGCCCTGCTCCTCTCGGCATCCAGGGACGCCTGGACCTCCTTCAGCCTTTTCTCCAGCTGGCTTGTCTTAGAAAGGCGGGTCGCCAAATCCACCGCCCTAGAAATCCCCTGCAGAATGGAAACTGACTAAGTAAAAGAAGAAGGGAGAAGATGTTTGAAGGGTACACCAGAGTACTCACGGAGGTCAGGTCCAGCAGACACAAGGAAGCCGCCGTGTAGTACGAACCCGGCCCTAAACTCATCCTGGGCCGAGTCATCTATTATCCGGGCAAGATGGCTGCTGCTCTTCTGCATCTAGGGCACAGAGGGAGCAGGCGGCTCGGAGGAGGCAGTGGCAGCTTCAGGATCCTGGCCAGGCAAACACAACAATCAAAAACAACAATAATAAAAATAAACAGTAAAATCATAGAAGAACTCGAGGCCAGAGACTTACAGGGCGAGGAGACGGCTCCGGATCGGCCACAGCAGCCCTCTTCCTCTTCGGTGCCTTAGGGGGGCTGGGTCCCTTAGCCTTACCCCCAGCATCAGACAGGATTTCGGTAGGGACGAGACGCGGCTCTTTCTGAATCTTCTTCTTTTTAGCCGCTACAATGCGGTCAAGGATGTCAGCCTTATTCATGCTTGAAAACACAAATAAAAACAGCTAAGCAAAATAAAAGGGGTACCTTTTCTCACAGTTATGGGACCCGGGTGATACGTAAAGCCAAATCCCTCCCGCTCTACCAGCCTAACTTTCTCCAGATAAGCGTCCACAGCAACTTGCTAGGTCCACTTATTGGGAGCCAAAGTCCTGAACTCCTCTAAGAACGTCTTCTCACCCGGCGCTAAGCGTTGCTGGGCCTTCCCAGCTCCGTTAAAAGACCACTGCACCGGGAACGCGTCGTGGCCCTTTTTTATCTTAATGAAGAAAAAGAAGTACTTGAAACGCTTCAAGGAGGATATCCGCTTCTGAAAAATGTAGAAGTCCGCCTTCTTGGATAATTGGTAGTGGTCATCACCAGAGTTCAACTTGGGGGTGGCCAACTTACGGAAGAAGACGGCAGTCAACTCGAAGCCCAAATTTTCGCACAGCTAGAAGGTGGCGCAGATATCCCCCCAAGCGTTTGGATGAATCTGGGCCGGACAGAAGCCCCAGACCCGCAGGATTTCGCTGATGCCAGGTGGGAGAAGATATGAGAAGCCAGAACTAATCTGGTCCATGTAGATGGAGAAATAGCCTGGTGGAGGCCTGTGAACCCGCTGGTTTGACGACGGAAGCATCACCTCGCACCTGCGCAGCCAAGGATAAAACTGCTTGCACAACCGGATGTGCTCCTCGTGGGTCTCAGCGACCATGTCCTCAATACGAGGAGTCATCCGCCTGGCTCCAGTCCTACTGGGACCAGGTGGAGGGACTTCAGCTGAAGAAGAATCCACCGGGATGGGCCCTACAGCAGGCGGATCAGCTGGCACAGGAGGCTGAGCAGATGTGCCTGTCTCCTCGCCTAAGGTAGGGGGTGGTGAAGGAAAGGAAGAGCTAGAATCCGAGGAAGTAGTGAGACGGTACTCGTTCCCCGAAGAAGAAGGCGGGCTAGGCAAATTTGGGGTAGTGAGTATCAAGTAATCAGAAGGGTCAGTAGGATCTAGAAGGCGGCGAACCGGCTTTGAACCGGATGTTTTAAAGTTAAAACCCCGTTTACCCTTGTCTACCCTACTGGAGCGGTTTCTAGAATTCACCAGCTCCCCAGATCTACCACTAGCAGACGACCCCAAGTCACTAAGGGTTACAGATGAACTCATAGCAGATGAAGATGAACAGAAATGATGAACAGGCAAAATGAGCAACCAAACAAATGCAGCCCAGAAAATAAAAACACCCAGGAAAGCAAAGCCCCTAATACTGAAATCAAGCAAAATCAACACGCAAACCAGCAAAGGAAAGAAGACTTACTGGAGACTAAGAGTCAAAAATCGAACGAAGGTTGTGATTGCAAGAAATAAACCCGAAATCGCGAGAATCCTAGAGGGAGGCTGCAGAAGAAATTTAAAAATAGAGAGACACAGCACCCCAAACACCTTTTTAAAGGAAGAAGGAAGAGGGCAGGTGAACGGACGCCCTCTGACACCGTTTCAGTAAGAAGACACGTGTCCTCCTAGCACAGGAGATCCCAAGAGTCACCTCGATCCACTCAAACCAACCGCCAGAAAATAATAATGACAAACCCTTAAAAGGATTTCTCTCACCAGGGGGGGACTCCTGATAGCATGGAGCTATAAAACTGACCGCGTGGACCACACGGCTTGGCGCCACGTCACCTCATACGCCAACTCCCCAATGGTCCATGTGGCATTCGGTGGCCCAGGATAAGACCGGCTCTTTAATAGATCAGATCCTGAGAAGCGCCGGCTGAAACTACTTATGCCTCGTCAAGTCTCCTAACCCAAAGGACAGGTGAGTGGATCCCCACTATACACGTGTAAGGGCGTGATGTTGTACCTGAAATAGGTGCTGCGGGGACAGGAACAAGGTAAAGGCCACAGAGGTCAGATACAGTGTGAGTGCCACGGAGATAGGAGCAGGGTGAGTCCGCCGCACAACTGTGTCAGAAAAGGGGACCACATCCAGCCAATGAGAATAAACCGTACAAAACAGTCTGACAAGGCCACGCGGACGAGCCCACTATAAAAAGGGAAGATAGGAGACTCCCCAGGTATTTTTTTTGAGCTCTCAACATACTTTCTCTATTCTTTTACCTCTTATTCTCTAAATCTTCTGACTTTGGCATCGGAGTGGACCCGGAGGTCACCCGGTCCTCATTCTTTCCGTTTTCCAGGCACTCGGTCTTCAACCACACCAGGCGGCCTCACGCCCCGAGAAGACCTCGTGGAGTTCACTCTCTTTTCAGAGCCATCAAGATGCTAGTCGAAGAACGGAAGAAATTGCACCAAAGAATTCGGCTATTGGGGCTGATATTATTGCTGGCCGAATTTCCTCTGTGCCTAGGGTTAAGAGAGTGATTTTTCTCATAAATGTGCCTTTTATAGTCCTTATGCAATATGGACTCCAATTAGGTTAAGTAAACCCAAACCCATTAGGATTTTAATTACATATTTAAATCCTTATTCCATAAGATTTACAATATATAATCTGAGTCCATATGGCTTGATTTAATTACCTAATTAAAATAAAATCACACTTAAGAAAATAATTTAATTAATTGTTTACTTTATGTAATTCAATTAATTGATAAATTAATTAATTATATTGTGTAAACTTATTAATTAAATTAAACCAACCCAATGTTAATTAATTTTCTCGACACCAAATGTCAACTAATTAATTAACTCATTCCTTCCAATGTACATCACATGCACAATATCTATACGTTCCGGCTCAGTTGATCTATGTGCATGATCCTATGGGTCTGTCTTATGTTGGCAGTAGGCCCATGGCCCACAGACTGTAAGTGGGTTCTAGCAAACCATTACAGCCCCTAATTAAGACAGAGATGCAGCAGTCTTTAGAAGACACTCACCCAGTAGTAATCTCATAGTGTCCTTTGCCTAATGATATCGATATGAATAAACAAGAGGCATGGTGTCCGTCATCCTCCTCTGTTGTTTATTATATTTCTTGAACTTGAGTTGACTGATTAATCAAATAAGCAACCAACTTATTTGGGTATGGCCATACACTTATCAGTCCCACTCATCAAGTGGCCAGTGATATCATCTCGGTGTTACCCGAGTGGCAATTCAATCACTTCATCATCAATATCAATATCTTCACCTGTCCATCCAATCATACCCATATTTAGCATCCTTTTACAGACCTGTTAGGCGTATGTCAAAGTGAACTGGATTCCATATTGATACTATGATGAAATCTGGTCTGAGGACAAAAGAGACCTACTAAAAAAAGACCTATGACGCGACAACAATGTGGCTTTCTTGTGCGGATCGATTCAGTCCCATGTCAACGACATATACCTATATTCATGACTGACTATACAAGTACTATGGCTAGTTAAGAACTACCATACAGTCATCGAATACACAAGTCTGTGGTTCTATTCGTTCCCACGATTAGAACAGACCTGGGATGGGTTTTATGATTATCAATTAATGGATATTTTACTCATATTATAACACAAGATATAAATGAAATATATTAATTGCCTTTATTAATATGACACAAATAATGTATTCATACATGACTCTTAATTTATAATACAAAATACAATAATCCAATGCCCTAAGAACTAGGGCACACCAACAGGGTGTACAAATTCAACCCAACCCAATGAATTCAACCGACCCAATCCAACCTAACCCATATATTCTTTATCTTAATGGTTATTCATTGGGTTGGATTGGATTGAGTTGGATGAAATGGGAAAAGTAATTGGGTTGGGTTAGGTTGGGTTAGATTCAAATTAACCGTCACATATAAAATTCAATTTTTTCCCTTCGAAAATCTTCACTTCTTTCTACTATTTTTCATCAATATTCAATTTTATCCCTTTGAAAATTTTCACTTTTCAATTTCATGTTCATAAATTGAATCCATAATTTATGACTAAATTACAACTCGTATGCTCTAAGACTTAACTCATTTTAATTATTAGTTAAATTTTTTTTTTACATTATTTGTTTTACAATTATAATCTATTATTTTTCTTAATTAAAAAGGCTGAAGAATCTTCACTTCTTATTTACATTATTGTGTCAAATACTATTATACTCAATTACTATTATGATTCATGGTATGATGTGATGTTGATATATATATATATATATATATATATATATATATATATATATATATATATATATATATTGTTTTAAAGCAATGTAGAAAAAACTGACTAATTTTATTTTTGAAACTTTAGATTTCATGCTTAATATTTCTACTAAAATATCATATTATTGTGATTGGAAAGGCTTTTTATTTTTTGTTAAATTATTCTTGCTTTATTCTATATCTCTAAATTAAAGAAACTATTTTGAAATAGTAATAAAACTAGAACCGAGAATAATAATAATAATAATAATAATAATAATAATAATAATAATCTATTTTGCAATTAAAGTATGAGCATGAAGGTAAAGAATTGTGATAGTTTACAACCGAGAATTTCTAAAACCAAATTAAAATTGGAAAACATCTTTGCCCGGTTCTTGCCAAATAATTCAAAGTAGGGAAGCATATCATCTTCCATTTAGTAAACTATATAATTGTATGAATAATATTCAACTCAACTCAACCCAACGCAATCCAATCTTCTGTGAGTATTCATGGGTTGAATAGATTTTTAACAACCAACCCATGGATTGCTTTTATGATTTAGTTGTGTTGGATTATCACCCAAATACTATTAGGCAATTCATTGAACAGCCCTAATTCGAACGACCAGCTCACCTCTAACTTCGGAGGTTAGCTACTTAATCCATCCTCTCTTCCAACCTTTATATCAATTGCATGCAATATTCAAAATTACATATATTCAACAGGGCAGGAAATGACCAAAAATTTGGAAATTAATACCCTTTCATGTTCATGAATTTGGAAGAACCCTACGGATTTTTCGTTCCTGCAAAATTTTTATTTCCTTATTTTAAATATTACTTAAAATTAAATCAATATAAAATAAAACATTAGATAATAAAAAATTATTCAAGAATTCACCTTCCCCATCAAAGATGAGTGTAACAATGGCAACGAGGATAGAGAAGTGAAGTGAAGTTTTTTTTTTTTCTTCAACAAGTGAGATGAAGAGGAAAACATAGCAATGAAGGCCCCTGTGAAACATACAAGAAGCTTAACAGTTAGGCAACCAAAAATGGATGGCAATTTCGTCCTAAAATTTAAAGTCAAAACAATTCAAGACAGCCACCCTCCATTTCCTTTGATGTTATATTAATATATATTTTGGCAACCCCATTCCTTTGTATCTTAACCTCACGATTTTGCTACCTGGCAACCGTCCATTCCACAATATATATGTTTCACGATATTCCAATGCGTATTTACGCGCGCTGCTTCTCTTTTTTTCACTCTGCTGCTCTTTTTTCCTTTCGTTTCCTTACATTTTGAGTGCACAAATGGCGAACAACTTATTGATTCTACCCAATGTTATCATAACCGTACCGGACATCAAACCGATGAAACTACTGGTACATGGTACAACCGGTTCAACCGGGTAATATCGGATTATTATTTTTTTTAAAAAAATATAATTTAAAAAATAAATAAGCTTATAAATTCATCAAACACAAGTTTCAAATATTTAATACTCAAAATAATTTCATGAAATATCCTAAAACTTCATCAATTTTAAATTTTAATGATAATTGATTTAAATTTTAAATTTGAAAAATTTTGGTTTGAAACCAAACCGAACCAGAACCAAACAAAACTAATTCAGTTTGGTTCAAGTCAAACCGAATGTATATTGGTTTGATTTTGGTTTTTATAATTTTATATGTTTATTTTTTGGTTCGGTTTAAAACTTCATCAATTTTAAATTTTAAAGATAATTGATTTAAATTTTAAAATTTAAAAAATTCTGGTTTGAAACCAAACCGAACCAGAACCAAACAAAACTAGTTCAGTTTGGTTCATGTCAAACCGAATGTATATTGGTTTGATTTTGGTTTTTATAATTTTATATGTTTATTTTTTGATTCGGTTCGGTTCGAACGGAACCGAACTATCGAACCGAACCGAATCAAAATCAAAGATAGAAAATGGTCAAAACCGGTTTGTGACCGGTTCGCCGGTTTACTGGTTTTTAACCAGTCGAACCGGTCATCTCCGGTTTGTTATCAAACCGTTCATTTTATTCAAACCGACCGGACCCATGGCTGGTTCGCGGTAAAACCGCTCGAACCGGCCGGTCCGGTCCGGTTTGCATAACATTGATTCTACCCATTCTAATTTCTTCGTTTTCCATACCAGCACATGCCAGAATTCAACTTAACAACTATTTGCTTACTCAAAATCCTGCCATCCTCCACGTATTCTCAGTTTACTATTAATTAATTTAATTTATCAATTAATTAAGTTAATTATTAATAATTAAGACATTCTTTTCATATTATTATAATGAATATATTTTAAGAGCATTAGGGTCCCATTTTTGTTGGTCTGCCAACCCACGTCCATGAATATGGGTGTGATATTCCGTACCATGGGTTAGGAAGTAAAACTTGGGAGCCTATGCCTCCTGAGGCAGCCGTAGTGTGATGTGCTTGCACGGCCGTTTGCTGGTCTCCCACTGGTGGTGGCAGCCAGCCAAAAGCAGGGAAATATCCTCCTCCTTGGGGCCCTCCAGTCATTCCGCTACTTCCTCCGATGGGCTGAGCCACGCCATGTCCTGGCCCTTCCAATCTTATGCCAGGAGTCCCATGCTCAGAGACCGGAAAAAGGGCCCGAACAGCATGTGGATGTGAGGCCGACTCTGGCAATGTGTGCACTATGGGAGGGGGAGAACTATCACTCACCGAGGGTCCTGCTACGCCTTGTTCCTGCATCTGGAGGATGGCTCGCCGGAAATCGTTCTGGTCGGCCGGTGTCATCCCGTAGTTCGTGGCAATCCGATCTAAGACTGCACTGGCTGAGTGGCCGCTATCACCTGAGATGGCGGCGAGGGCATAGGATGAACTTGGAGTCACTACCATGGCAGATGAGGGCATTATAACTTCGGAGCATGCTGGTATTGTGCCTCCCTGAGAAGGAAGGACTGTGGAAATCGTATCTGAAGTTGTTGGTCCCGATGACATTGTTTCGTCCAGCGGGTCCACGCTCACCGCACCAATTTGATAGTTCCAGAAGGAAGTGTGCTCCACGCTGTCTTTGCGGTGGATAATGCCGCCTGGTCCTACCGGAAGGTCGAGTACCTGAAAGCAAAAGGGGTTGAGGACCGGGTGGCCTCCGGGTCCACTCCGATGCCAAAGTCAGAAGATTTGGGAGAAAAGAAATAGAAGAGCAAAGGAAGTATGTTGTTGAAAAGATACCTGGGGAGTCCCTTATCTTCCCTTTTTATAAGGAGTCCATCCGCGTGGCCTGTCAAACCGTTTTGTACGGTTCACTCTCATTGGCTGGAAGTGGTCCCCCTCCCTGGCACAGCTGGGCGGCGGACTCACCCTGCTCTTGTCCCCGCGGCTCTCTCTCGTACCTGACCTCTGTGGCCTCCACTCTGTGTTTGTCCCCGCGGCACCTATATACAGGTACAACATCATGTCCTTACACGTGTTCAATGGGGATCTTCCCACCTGTCCCTTGGGTTAGGAGACTTTAAGTGGTACAAGTTATTTCAGTCGGTTCTTCTCAGGACCCGATCTATTAGGGAGCCGGTCTCATCCCGGGTCTTATCCCGGGTCGCTGAGCGCCATACAGACTATTAGGGAGTTGGTGTATGAGAGGACGCGGAAACTAGCCGCGTGGTTCATACGGGCAGTTTTATTGCTCCATGCTATCAATTAAGTTTTTTTTTTTTTTTTGGTAGAAAAGGAAAGCGAAAAGGAACAAGCAGAAAACACCCCTAACCAACAACTTGGAAAAGCGGTAATTAAGTAAAGTAAAGTAATTATTAATTATTAAGACATTCTTTTTATATTATTATAATAAATATATTTTAACTGCCTTCGCGTCCCATTCGTTTGTCTGCCTATCTGCACGTCCATGTATATATTTCTCCTCTCAAATCTTGTATTCCAATCACCAACAGTTCTAGCTTCTTCTTTTTCACTCCGCTACTCTTTTCTTCCTCCTTCTTCTTTCTTTTTAATTAGAGGCCAAAAATGGCGACCTATTTATTGATTCTATTTGTTTTAATTTCATCTACTGGCATACTCGAGCAGGCAGTAGATGCCACAAGAATTCTTGTTTTCAAATTGGAAGCTAAGTGCAACAACTTCAACTCTCCTGCTACAATCGAGGGCATGTCTCCAGCTCCCACACCCACTCAAAAATGTACCGTCCACCACATCACACAGGTATACAATATATTTATTACTCATAATAAGAATGTAGCCTACTTAATTTCATCATTTTCATCTGTGAATTCGTTACAAAATCAGATGCGAATTTCACTTTTTTTTTTTTTTTGGTTGAAATACTGTTTGATTCGAATAACTAATCAATTGCTTTTTTCTTGAATGCATGCAGCCTGGGACTTTTATTCATCACGTCCACCCTAGAGCCGCGGGGCCCTATGGATCAATTCGATCTCTTAGATTTGGTAAATTGGATTTTTTTTTTTTTTTACTGTTTTTTTTTTTTATCTGACAAATTTTACTTTTTTACCACGCAGAGATTCCAAATGGGGCGCCGCCCCCTGTTTCAATTGGTAAACAAGCACCCATTAAAGCGATTATTGTGATGGTGATACTGGTACTCATATCAAGTGTTGCCACAGCTGTAATCAGAATAATTTGCACTCGTGGGCAAAATCTTAGCCCAGAAAGGCCCAATAGGGACGAAAGTGAGCCCAGGCCCATTGGAGAAGGAGGCCAGCACTTTGAGTTGACTTGCTGCTGCAAATGCGACAATTTTTCACTCTTCACAACCCCAGTTTAAGAATCCAGTCTTTCATTTTGTCATTGAATTTTGTGTTGTGTAACACTATTGTTCTGTATTTCTTGTTGATGAATTTTGTTCAATGTATGTATGCATATTTATAGAGTATATATATATAAAAATTAAGTTTGACTTTTTAACTACTTTTTATTCGTTTGAATGATTCCTGGTTGTATTATTTGTAAAGTTTAATGGTGAAGGAAAGAGAGAACAAGGGTTGATATCTCGAGAGAGATCTCAGATCCATCTTCCGTTATAAGGCTACTAGCTATGACAAGTTTAATGGTGATGGAAAGAAATCTCAGATCAATGCTGCTTAATCATCACGGCGTGTAAGTCTCTAAATTCTTGCTTCACTACTTGAATCAATTTGATTTTCATATTAAAGCCGTAATCATGCGATTGTAATTACTATCTGATCAGATCTGTTTTATTGTTGTTAATCACTTGTTTATTTGGTTTTCTGTTGTTGATTAACTATGTTGTTGTTTTGTTTTTTTGTTTTTTTTCCATGAGATTGATCCCAATTTGATTTTTGATTTTGAAATACATATAAAGCAGTAATCATTACATGTACTTTGGGAAGAGCCGTAATCAAATATAGATATCTGTTAGATAAATATCCGATGAAGATGAAACAAAGATAATTAGGAGTAAGATTAAGAAAACTGTTGGATCAGATCTGTTGTTGATTTGGGTGTCATATGCTTCAATTAGTGTGTATTTTCTATTCCAGGAGATTGATTTCTTGAATGTTAAGATCAGTTCACTCTAAAAGATGCCTGTTGACTTATTCTGACATTGACTTCACTATGGAAAATGCCATCTGTTGTTTTTAAATTTGGGTGATTATTGGAGGGTAGGATAAATCCTCCAAACAGCCTTTATCCAATTCAATAGAATTGAATTCCACCAACTTCATTTTCATGTTTGGAACAAAAAGAGGTAAAAGAATTTTTAAATTTTTTCTTGTTTGGTATATCTTTTCCTTTTGTGAGACTGATTCTCAGTATTATCTTGACTAAGATTGAAAAAATTATTACAGTTTTCATCATTTAGATAGAATTTGGCATTACAATTAAAAAAGTCAGCTTATAATTATGCAATGATTGTGCGTATTAATTGATAAAGTGGATAGATTAATCATGATGTGGTCATATAAAAAACTGGATCATCTATATATTATATTCAGTGGAAATTTAAATTGTAAAGGTGAGGAATCCTTCATAACCTATTAATATGGTGAGTAATAAATGTGGAGTACGATGAAAAGATTCACTCAACAATGCTTATGCTATCTCTTATTTCACTGGAGCTGTAATAACACTTTGGGATGCTACATTGAATGTGAAGTCTAAGATGTAGTTATACAATGGAAGTTTTAATTACATTTTTCAAATATAATAAATGATTTGATAAATGAATTAAATTGAATTCTAGCTAGTAAGCAATGCTTCTTAATTATCACAGAGTATGTCTCTAAATTATTCCTTTGGTTATATACTATATAAGATAAGTAGAAATATATAACTTCACATTACAACTATATATGATCATAAATAATTCCAAACATAATATGTTTTGGAACTACAAAAGCACAAAATTATGTTAAAACCAATAAAATACCCCCTTCATCCTTTTTGCACAAAATTATTCCTTTGGTTGTATACTATATAAGATTAGTAAAATCCTTTTTCACTATCTTTGTTGAGAGTCGGCTCCTTTAGTCTTTTGTACTTCCTTTTCCAATTTTCTGTTTTTTAGAAACAAAGTTATAAACTAAAAATTGAACTAGAATTATAACGAGTATGGCTTCACGGGTACCCAATACTATTCGACTCTAATAGAACTATTCAAACTTGGTATAAAAGGATATGAGATAAAAATGGAATTTAGTTTACTACCCGTCATAGGTACGAGATAAAAACAGGATTACCCTAGCACATCTGTTTATGTATTGTGTTATTCAATTTATTTTTTGAATTTAATTATGGTATTACTTGTTAATTTGTATCGTTTATTTTCTTAATTGGTGATGAATCCATAAAAAAGAATGGAAAAATGACAATAGAATTTATCATTTAATGTTTTGTTACTTTAAGAATTTAGATGTGAAGTTTTTGCATGAATTATAGACAAGTTTACACCATCTACAATAGCTTGCTTTGATGGTATGCTGGGTTGTACATATTTACAGTATCACCCACTTTCAAGGTGTGACTATCTCTTTGTTTTTTAGCCCATGAGGATGAGGTTGTTGAATTCTTTTGTACATGCTATATGAGTCATTTCAGGTTGAACTACTCCACCATGCATATATTTAGAACTAAAGTGAACATCTTCCAGGTAAAGAATGCATGGATGCCTAAAACAAATATATAGGTCTTTTAAAGAAGCTATCAATTTTTATCAATCTCAAGTAGAAGTAAAAGGGCAAAGTGTAAATTTTTAGCAAATATGTCGTTAATCCACGGCTGTCTTCATAGAAGTATATTGATGAGTGATAGCTCAGATTTCAAATTAGAGAATCGCTGATAATTTCACTGATTGTAATGGATTCAAATTAGTCGAATGAGAATTCCATTTGTTGCATTCATTTGGGATCGAACCAATCGAACTTTTCATCTTTAGAGAGCCAGATCGACACAGACTGAAACTAGGGTTTCGATATCCACTGGTGGCATTATCAGCAGAAAAAGATGGATATAGAAGTGAAAGTAGATAAATAATTGACAGAAGAAAGATGGAGTGGGTAAGAGAAAGGAAAACTGAGGGAAGAATTAATTAACGAAGATTCCAATTTGTTGAGTCGTGGTTGATGGTGGTTTTGTTTGAATTTGCTTACCTTGATCGCCTCCACTTCTATCACCTCCTTGCCCATTAGATTCAGTTTACTAAATTCGGCGCCTGCATCTTGAACAACCATATGATTTACTTCAACTTGTAACGAATTTATTGTGTTTGAATTTAGTTTTATGGGTATCGGTTAAAAAGTATTTAGAAAAATAACAAAAGGTATGACGTGGAAATCAATTTTAAAAACATATATTTTTTATAATCACTTTAAGAATTATATTTATTGGCTCCTATGGGTGTATTTTGTTGGTAATTTGATTGTCTATGTAGAAAAAAAAAATAAAAAAGAAAAAAAGAAAATTTCTAAGATGTTTAACTATAATGACTTAATTAATTTAGAAAACTGCAACTCAAAATTTAAATAAAAAAGTCACTTAAGCTTTAGAAAATTAATGCTAATAGAGAAGAAGAAAAACTCATTTAGTTTTATTCCGCACCAGGATCCACTGTATTAATCAATAAACTTGAAAAATTTAAGATGGAATTTTGAAGAATAAGAGAGTTTTAGGGGAATATATTAAATGATAAACCTTTAATCTACAAAATCGCAAAACCACGTGTCATACTTTTATACCGTTTTGAAATTTAGTCCTTATCTACAAACAGGTCAAACCACAGGTTTTTTTTTTTTTTTTCCTATAATATAATGTGCTTATTAAACTAGATTCTGAAGTTTTCGGTCCTTATTGAGTTATCTGGATTATATAAGTTGCTTTCCACTTCTATTTGTTGGTTTATTCATGAATAAGAATAAAAGCTTCATACAAGTGTTGTATAAGGAAATATTTTTAAGAAAATAAATGGAGGAATAAAGTGAAAAATAAGCGAAATAAATATAAATGTTGAGAGAAAGTATATATTAAAAAGATTTATCAAAGAGTTTAAGCGAAAAAAAACCCAAAAAAGGAAAAGTAAAAATGGAAATCTTATCATTGTTGTTAGCTTTTAAACTCCCTTTAGAGATCTCTGTTTTCGGCTGCCATCTACCTTTTACATAATTTCTTTAACTTTTCATAAATTTTGGTTTACTGCAGTCTAGTCTTCACATTTAGCAATTATGCCCCACATCCTTTTCAATTTTTTGTTTTTCATTAATGGATAGTATTAATTAGAAATAAAATTTATAATTTACTTTTTATTACACATTGAGCTCCTAGTCCGATATTTATGTTGAATTTAGCTATTTGTCCCGCTATTCAGTTATATAATAAACAAATTAATATAAAATTTTAAACAACCTGTATTATATTGATATTAATTAATTGACAAAATTTAATAAATTAATATGGTGTACTTTATTGTCAAAAAAATTTCGAATTTGGAAAAAATCTAGATTTAATTGAATTTAAGGCATAACATCAAAATTTTATTGAGATTTATTGTTTCTCAAAAATTAATATTGCATATGAAAGTCAAAAGAACAAACAAAACTTTGGAAATTTATCCAATATCCAATTATCATGTCATTATAGGGATAATTATGGGGCAAACCATAAAAAAAAACCTTATGGTTTTATTTTTTTTTTTTTAAATAAAGGATTATGGTTTTTTTTTTTTTCTTTTTTTTTAAGATGATGATTGAATTTTAAAATATTAACAAAAAGAGGATAACTAAAATTAAATTATAACATTACATACGGTATTCTTGCTCATTTTGAAATAAAAATTTTCAAGTCGGTTAATAAAAATACAATAACAAAAATACCCACAATTCCCATGCACATGGCAAGCTATCCCCTTAAACCCATTATTAGGATTATTATATAGAGCTACTGCGCTGATATCAAGCGGTGCCGAGCAGTTGTTGCTGTAACTCATAAATTTTATTATGTACTCAGCAGACCACGTCATTTATATCAATTCTTAATTATCTATTGCATAGCATTTTTGCTTTTCATTGGCTTTAACCATCAATAAAAACTCATTTATTCTCCATGTGCATTTGTTTATATTTGTTGCATTGTGTCGATTCTTCGTAATCCCAAAAACTTAGTTTTTTTCTCATTGTACATGTCTGTTAAATCTCTTAATTATTTCTTTTATTGTAATAATTATTCTATTGGGACAAAATTAACATTTAATTACTTTTACAACACAAATTAAAATTAATGATTACAATGAAGTAATATCAAGCCGAGTAACAATTGCATTCAGGGCAAATTAAAAAAAAAAAAACTCTCGTAGTTTCACTTTTTCATTGTACATGACTGTGTTTTATTATTATTATTATTTTTTTTGTTAAAAAAGGAGAATTGTATTTTAAATTGTTAACAAAAAGTGGAGAATTAAAATTAAATCATGATATTCCATAAGATATTTTTGCTCATTTTGAACTCAAAATTTTCAAGTTGGTTAATAAAAATACACTAAACATTAATGATAAATTTTCAAAATTTTTGAGGAGTACAAATATTTTTTAAAATTGAATAGTAATAATAGATTTTAAAAAAATCATAACAAATTGAAAAATTTTCAAAAAATATTCAAATCTTGGTGTAAAAATTTTAAATAATATACATAAATAATTGGAGTGTAAAATAACAAAAAATGCCCTTCGATATATCTTTTTTTTTTTTATGGAAAAATGTTAGTTGTCCTTTTTTTTGTTAATATTTTAAAACATAATCTTCATTATTTAAAAAAAAAACCACAATCTTTCATATGCAAAAAAGTGAAACCACAGTGTTTTTTTTTTTTTTGTCAATTTTCCCTTGCATTTAATCATATTATGCAACTATATAAATTTAGTGATACTATTTGCACCACATTTGAAGCAGATGGATCTCATAGAGTAAACTTATGTTTTTCCATTATTAGTTAGTTCACCTATATAGTTTAAGTTCGTTAAATTTTATCTCATTCAACTATTTAGACCCTCCATTTGTATTTACAAATGAAAGTATAAAATTAACCTTGATTATAAGATAAATTTTATCTTTTATTTCAAACTTAATTAAAAATTTTATCTATTATTTGTTCTCTTAAATTTCTGTTATCATATTCTTAATGAATTTAATATAATATAACAAAAAATAAATAAAATAATTGTCATTATGAATTTTGATAAATTTTTCAAAATTTTTTTTAATGTTATTCATAATTTTGAAAAATTCATATATGCTTATAATTTTGTACAATTCTACTCTTAATTTTATAATTTTTGAAATGATTATTTATTTTTTATTGAAACAAGCTCTACATTGGTAAATTAAAATTCCATAATTATATAAAATTAAAATAATAAATAATTCTATTAATCAACATTAAAAAGATTAAAATTATGTGAAATAAAAGAAAAAGAAACATAAAATTGGAAAAATAATATATTTTAATATATGAAATAGGATAAAAGCAATTTTATCATTATTTAGTGAAATTTAACCATTAACTCTAGTAAAAGACTAAAGAATTTATTAGTTTAAAACTTAAGAACAATAATTAATTCTAAAAACAAAGAAACTGATTAGTTTAATATGTAAAACTACATAGACTAATAAATTGTTGAGCAAAGGATGTAGGCATCAACTAGCAATTAACTAGTTAGGAGAAAGGAAAAAATACCTCTTTGGTCATTTTTATATGACTTTTTAATCAGAATTATTAATTAGTTTTTCTGAAATTTACTCTTATTTACATGAGATGATATAAGAAGTTAATGCATAAAATCATAAAATTAAGCAACAAACATTAAAAAAAAAAGTCTTTAAGGGCAAATCAATCTTTTTCATTATTTAATTAATCATTAATGTTAGCGAATAACCTTAAACGTCATATAATAATAATAAGGGAGTATATAATAGTACTAAACGCACTAATTAATGAGATGAAGGGAATGCAAATATTTTCTCTTTTTGGTATGTTTTTCTCATTATTGTTTCCTTCTCTCAATGGAAGGAGATATGTAATTGCATTCGAACGACCAGCTCACCTCTAACTTCGAAGGTTAGCTGCTTAATCCGTTCTCTTCCAAGCTCCATTTATATCAATTGCATGCAACATTCAACAGGGCAGGAAATAACCAAAAATTTGGAAAGTAATCCCCTTTCATGTTCATGAATTTGGGAGAACACTACGGATTTTTTCGTTCCTGCAAAATTTTTATTTCCTTATTTTAAATATTACTTAGCATTAGATAATAAAAAATTATTCAAGAATTCACCTTCCCCATCAAAGATGAATGTAACAATGGCAACGAGGATAGAGAAGCGAAGTGAAGTGAAGTTTTTTTTTTTTTTTTTTTTTTTTTCCCAATAAGTGAGATGAAGAGGAAAACATAGCAAGTGAAGGCCCCTGTGAAACATACAAGAAGCTTAACAGGTAGGCAACAAAAAATGGATGGCAATTTCGTCCTAAAATTTAAAGTCAAAACAATTCAAGACAGCCACCCTCCATTTCCTTTGATATTATATTAATATATATTTTGGCAACCCCATTCCTTTGTATCTTAACCTCACGATTTTGCTACCTGGCAGCAATCTAACGGTCCATTCCACAATATATATATTGCACGATATTCCAATGCGTATTTACGCGCGCTGCTTCTCTTTTCTTCACTCTGCTGCTCTTTTCCTTTCGTTTCCTTACTTTTTGAGTGCACAAATGGCGAACAACTTATTGATTCTACCCATTCTAATTTCTTCATTTTTCATAGCAGCACATGCCAGAATTCAACTTAACAACTATTTGCTCACTCAAAATCCTACCATCCGCCACGGCCATGGGATCACACTCACACAGGTATTGTATTGCTAATAATTAATTTCATGTTTTTCATCTTCCACTGATTGGATTTGGATTCGTATTTCTTTCCCTATAATACAATCAATACAATAATTAATTAATGGCTTTTTTTTTTTTTCTTCCTTTTGTGGACGCAGCCTGGGACTTGTATTAATCAGGTCCAACGTGCAACACAAAAATTCGCCTATGGATCAGTTCGATCTATTAAGTTTGGTAATTGCATGGTTATTATTTTTTAGTATTTAATCTTTTTTTTTTTTATCTGATATTTTTTACTTTTTTACCGCGCAGAGATTGAAAATGGAGGTTTTACCTCGCCACCTCCTATTTCAAGTGCTAAAGAATCACCCATTAAAGCAATTGTTGTGATATTGATACTGGTCCTCGTATCAAGCGGTGCCGTTGCTTTAATCCGAATCATTTGCACCCATGGGCAAAATGTCGGCCCAGTGAGGCCCAATAGAGACGAAAGTGTGCCCAGGCCCATCGGAGAAGGAGCCCAGCACTTTGAGTTGACCATATGCAAATGCAACACTTTCTCACTCTTCACAACTCCAGTTTAAGAATTGATCCTTCCATTTGGCATTGAATTTTCTACTGTTGTGTAACATTATTATTCTGTATGTCCCAATGATCAATTTTTTAATGTATGTGTGGAACAGAACTATATAGAGAGTTTTATATAAATTAAATATATATCTTGTTTAAGTTTGACTTTTAGTTGATCTTATTGGTTTGAATGGTTCCTGGTTGTATTAATTGTCAAGTTCAATGGTGCAAGGAAAGAGAGAAAAAGGCTAGCTATGTCAAGAAAAATCTCAGATGATTCTTCCATTTTAAGGAAGCAGCAAGCTTCTTAATTATCACAGCGTAAGTCTCTAAATCCTTTCTTTAATTATATACTATATATGTTTCTAATTGAATCCTAGCTCCTTTACATTTTCTGTGGATCCCAATTTAATTTTTGATTTTGAATTACTTATAAAGCAGTAACCTATATTACTTTGGGAAGAGCCATCATATCTATTAGAGAAATATCTGATGAAGATAAAACAAAGATAATTAGGAGTAAGATTAAGAAATCTATTGGACCAGATCTGTTTTATTGCTCTTAATTAGCTGTTTATTTGGTTTGTGCTGTTGTTGATTTTGGCTGTCATATGCTTCAATTCACGCGTATTACTTTTCTTCCCCATGAGATTGATTTCTTGAATGTTTAGATCAGTTTACTAAAGAAAAAGTGCCTTGTTCAGTTATTATTGTGACATTGACTTCACCGTGGAAAATGACATCAGTGTTGTCTAAAATTGATTATTATGGCTGTCAAAATAAGTTATGACATATTAACACGACATGTTGAACACGTAAATTTAACGAACTAGTGTTAAGATTTATGTGGGTTAGTGTTATAAACGGGTTGATACGTTTAACCCGTACAATAAATGAGTTGTATTAGTGTTGATTCGCTATCTGTTTATACACGATAAATGTAAAGGTGACACGACAACATCAGTTAAAATAGGCTATGACACGATAACACGATTTGTATAACACGCAAATTTAGCGTATTAGTATTGGGGTTATGTGGATTAGTGTTGGAAATAGATTAATATGTTTAACCCGTCTAATGAACGGACAGTGTTAGTGTTGACCTTATACGTATCAGTGTCAATTGTTGCACAATATTAACATGACACGATAATATTGGAGGGTATGAGAAATCCTCTCAAGAGTGTTTGGAAATCTATTCCATGCAAATAGAATTTGTTCACCGTGATATGATTTTGGGAAAACGTTCGTATAATATATTTACTCAGTTAGTAATTAAATTCTTGTATGTTAATTTTTAATTTTTAAAAAGTATTGGATTAAGTTTTTTTTTTGGACAAAAGAGCTAACTTTTTTTTTTCTTATTTTTTTTAATCCCGCACTAGTGAACTAATACATCATTTTAGTTGTTTATGTTTTGGTGTTATATGAACTCAATTAAGCTTTGATATAAAATTCCAAAATTTTAAGATAGATTATTATGTTTCATAGATGTTTATGTGTACATTTGTGTGGAATTTTAAAATTGGATATGATACGTTAGATATACTATATTGAAAATAAATGTGACTATATAATGACATATAAGTAGTATAGAATAAGTCTTAACATAAGTCAATTGGTTTTAGGTTATATGGATTCAGTCATATATATGTTTACTCTATATTGAGAGGGAGGGAGAGGAGTGTTATGGAAATCTTTTTTTTTTTTTTTAAACTATCATGGCAAAGAAAAGTAGTGTGCAGCTTTAGTTAACAATGGTCTTTTGTAATTGTTTTGAACACAACATTTAACTGTTAGCTATAAGACGAGTAATGGGGTTTAGTTTGGTTTTTATCTTTGAATCTTATTTTTTAATCTATCTTTATGAATTTCTTCAGCATTGTTACATTTTTCTAAGAATCAATGTTGACAGCTCCTTTATTGGAAATCATCTTGGTATTGTTTTTTTTCTGCTATTTCTTTTATGAAGGGATTTTGTGGCAATTGAATAAAAATGGAGAAAGATGTTAGTTTGGCATTTTGTGGATTTTTTATCTTATGAAGGGCATTTTGTGGGCTATTGAATAAAAACGGAGAAAGATGATCGATGCTCACAAGATGGACGCTGATGGAAGTGCCTTTTTTTTTTTTTTTTTTTGGTATTATAAGTACTTCCCAAATTAACTTTGTGCCTTTTTTTAATTTTATGTGGGATAATAATAAATTTAGTAAATGTAAAGTTTTTGTTGCTATTTTATTTGTCAACATTTTCTGAGATAATTTTATTTTATATTCTCTTATATTTCTTTTTTCAATTTTTTTTTTTATAAATTGTTATTATAAATATGTACTATAGTATTTTATTTTATTTTATTCATTCATATTGGTAACACCATGAACTCCCCCGCTCCAATGTTATACTTGGTAGGGCTGAAGTTACTTGCAATGCGGTTGATCGCCGCCGTTTGGGGGACACTTATGAGTTCAGTGCCGTCAATGATGAAACCGTAATGACTATGGGAGAGCCGTCCGTGGTGGCCTTTGAAGTTGTCATACTAGCGGAACTTGACAAAGTCATTATTCAATCCGTTCCATGCTTACCGCACCAAATGAAGGATTCGGTAGAAATTCTTCGGGTGATCAGGGTTTTGAGTTGCACTAAGCCGGATCTGTTTGTGTTCCGGCAAAATAGAAAGGATGAGACACCGAAAACCTCTGTAGTATGCTCTGATACCTAAGTCAGCCTTGATTGTTTAATCTGAGGCTATATCAACTCAAGTAGAATCAGTTAATTCTTTAATTCTATGTTCCCTCCTTTAATAAGGTCAGTACTTGAGTTTGTTTTGGATTAGGAATGCCTCAAAACCCTCATCTCAGTCAGACTAAAAGACCTCCACCCTAGACTCCACATGGGACACGAGTCATTGTTCAATCACAACACCATAGGTAGACTCCAACAAGATCTTCATGACCTATTTTCTAGAAGACTTTTGTTATTTCGGGTGGAAATAATTTGGCCCGGATCCGGTCCCCACCAATTCAGTCCTGTACCTATTAAAGAACCGGATAAGAGACCCGGTATCATAATATCTGGACGTCATCGTGTATCATCATTGACATCATTGATTTCTCTTGATTTGATGTAATTGAAAAATTAAAATTAAATAGCGGTGTTGAAAATCAAACGCTTCACAATTAGAAAGGGCCACGTGTCCCGTTATCTTTTTTTGTTTTATATGAAAAATGCTCTTCCTGGCCCCACAAGAGACGCCAGCGTTGCTTCCCATTGTATAATTTCTCTTATATATATTTGGTAGGAAAGAAAGGAGAATCTCACAACAACAACAAAAAAAAAAAAAAAAAAAAAAACGGAAAAAAAAAATGGCAACCAAATCCTGGGCTCTAATATTCATTTTAATTTGTTGTATAATAATTAGCATGCCCCTGCAGCTGCAGCTAGCACACTCCAGAATTCTTCCATACAAATGGGAAGTAAAATACAAGTCATGTCCAGATTGCTATAACAACTCCGTTATTACAATTAACGGCAACTCTTTAGTTCCAACACTATTGGCTCACCTAAATGATACTATCATCATCCTAGTTCATAACTCTTTGCTCACCCAAAACCTTGCCATCCACTGGCACGGCCTCCCGCAGGTATTTGTAATGTAATAAACTTCTTTCATCATTTTTCAACTGGATTATTAATTGATCCCTTTTTTGTGTGTCATATAAACAGATCAGAAAGCCATGGTTTGATGATACAGGAGAAGTAACTCAATGTCCAATTCTTCCTGGGGAGTCCTTTGCATTTAAGTTTTTTCCTGATAAGGCTAGTCATTATATATATATATCTACATCTATAAAGCATTAACTCAAGCGGTGCATATAAATTTTTTTACTAAATTTAGAAAAAAGAAAATATTACAACTTCGTAGTAACACCACGACCGAATTTATTGGTTCAACTGATTTAACCATAAACCAACCATAAGTCCGATTGGTTTGATAACAAAATCAATTTCTAAAAACAAATCAAAATGGTTCAACTGATAATTGAACCAGAAAATAGGCCTATTGAACTATAATTTATTATTATCTAGTATTAAATAATATTTTTTTTAGAAAAATGAACATCCCATTAAATAAATGTTTCGAGCCAGTCGAACCGCAAACCGGTAGCCTATTGATTCGTTGTTCGGTCCGGTTTTAATAACATTTCTCATCAAATCTCTTCTATACTTCGTTGTGTAGGAAGGTTGGTCCAACTGTTTTTGATGGAATCTCTCGAGTAATGGCTAGTTCTTTTTTTAAATGCAGCCTGGAACTTACATTTACCACGTACTTATAACACAAGAAGAAGAAGAAGAAGTAGCAGGGGCATTCGGATCAATTTGCGTAGCTGACAACAAAAATGAAGAACAACTTATGTACAATAATCCATTGCATTCTTCTGGTTTGATCAAATTAGGTAATTGGTTTACTGTTCAAACTTCACGGCCATTAATTCTTACTAATTTTGTATCTGATCAAATTACTTAATTTTTATTATGTAAGTAAGTCACTCTCGCCTTAATCTGTCAAAATCCGATGCCGAAATTAAAACATGTTAAGCATTAAATCTGATCTACCAATGAGATTGATTTTGGTTAGATCAGTTTATTAAAAAAAAAAAAAAAGTGCCTTGTTCAGTTATAACTGTGACATTGACTTCACCGTGGAAAATGACATCAATGTTGTTTAAAATTGATTATTACAGCTGTCAAAATAGGTTATGACACGTTAACACGACATGCTGAACATGTAAATTCAACGAACTAGTGTTGGATTTATGTGGGTTAGTGTCATAAACGGATTGATACGTTTAACCCATATAATAAATGAGTCGCATTAGTGTTGATTCGTTATCTGTTTATACAGGACAAATGTACAGGTGACACGATAACATCAGTTAAAATAGGTTATGACACGATAACACGATTTGTATAACATGCAAATTTAACGTATTAGTATTGGAGTTATATGAATTAGTGTTGGAAATAGATTAATATGTTCAACCCGTCTAATGAACGGACAGTGTTAGTGTTGACCTTATACATATTAGTGTCAATTGTTGCATAATATTAACATGACACGATAATATTGGAGGGTAAGAGAAATCCTCTCAAGAGTGTTTGGAAATCTATTCCATGCAAATAGAATTTGTTCACTGTGATATGATTTTGGGAAAACGTTCGTATAATATATTTACTCAATTAGTAATTAAATTCTTGTATGTTATTTTTTATTTTTTTTATTTTTTGTAAACATAGAAAAAATCATTTCGTAATGAATTGAAATGGATGTTAATCTTTTGCGGAAATTATAGACTGGTATTTTATGTACCAAAATTTTAGGGTAATGAATTACAACGGTTATTAATTCATAAAAGTAGGTTAAAAAAATAAAGTATTGGATTAAGTTTTTTTTGGACAAAAGAGCGTTTTTTTTTTTTTTTTAATTCCGCACCAGTTAACTAATATCATCATTTTAGTTGTTTTTGTTTTCGTGTTATATGAAATCACTTCAGTTTTGATATAAAATTCCAAAATTCTAAGATAGATTATTATGTTTCATAGATGTTTATGTGTACATTTGTGTGGAATTTTAAAATTGGATATGATACGTTAGATATATTATATTGAAAATAAATGTGACTATATAGTGACATATAAGTAGTATAGATTAAGGGCCAGTTTGGTAGGGCTGTTAGTGAAAGTGCTGTCAGGGAAAGGGCTGTCAGGGAAAGAGCTGTTAGGGAAAGTGCTGTTTAGGAAAGCTAATAAGTGTTTGGTAATATTTTTATAGAAATGGCTTTATTCTTAAAAGCAGTTTGTGTGGTGTTTGGTAAAACTGTTTATAAAAGTGTTGTTGATGTACAAAATGACATAAAAGGCCATATATGATATAAATTAATTTTTACTTAATTTAATTAATTAAATAATATTAGAAATTAATAATTTCTTTCACACACATTGAATAAAAAAAATATTTTATTTATTTATTTGTATATTATTAGGTATTAATAATTTTTTTTATTAATCTCCATATCACATACATATTATACAAAAAAAAAACGACATATTTATTTTAATTGAAAGATAATAATATAAAGTAACAATTTTTATACTAATCATCCATACATATATAATAAGTTAATCAAAAAATTGATCAACACACGATTGTGAAGTGTTTATTAAACTGTTTATAAAAGTTTTGTTAATATATAATATGACATAAAATGACATATATGATATAAATTAATTTTAATTTAATTTAATTTATTAAACAATATTAGAAATATACAAATTTTTTATACATGATATAAATAAAATTGAATTTAATTAATTTATTTATACACTATTAGATATTAATAATTATTGTATTAATATTTGCTTTTGGTGAGTATTGAACTCATGTGATAATATAGAGATGACACAAGGAGAGATATAGTTCTTATTTACAATTCACTTTTCTTTTTTTTTTTTCCTTTTTTTAGAGATCGTTATTTGATACAACACATTAAATACACATTTACAAAGTCCCATCAACACAACAAATTCATATTTAACTTACAACAAATCCAAAAGCTGCTAATTAATGACTTGCAGAAGGACCAAAGTACATGCAAATGGGTGGATTGATCCTAAAAACAGACAGCACCGCTGATGGTATTGTTCAAATCCCATCACCACAAATTAAACATGATTCTACTGCTCCTGCATAATCTTCTGCATCCTTCCTATTTATCCTCTCCCACATGAACAATATCACTATCCCAACAAACATGTCTAGGGCAAAGTATGCTCCAATATAAAATGGAACAACCATAGCCATTGGAATAGGTATAAACTGTGATATTCTCTTTGGAGTCGCATCCCTCAACATATTTGTAATCAATGCAGCCACAAAGAACCCACAACACAAGGCCAAGCAATGTTTTGGCAGCTCTGAGAATCCTTTAATGCTTAGAATGGCCATCTCTCTGAATATCACAACATATGAAGCCTTGTATGAATCATCAGGTGCACTAATATCAAAAGCAGTCCATTACATCCAAAGTATCAATGGGGCTATAACACAACCCATGGCTGCGCCTACCAACTGACTCACGAACATTGACTTTGCTGATGATAGAGTGAGGTAGCCAATCTTAAAATCCTGCATCAGGTTACATGTTAAAGCTTTTTGTAAAGTCCAGCCAAAAATCACTACCATAAAAAGAAAATGCAGTTTATGGATTCAAATTACATGTTAAAGCTTTAGATTCCAAAACCTTGGACTAATTTAATTAAAAAACAAATTATATAACTTAATTGATAATAAAATTGAGAGTGAAGTTGTTTACCTTCTTGATGACAAGAAAAGAAATCACACAAGAAGATTTTCTAAAAAATTCACAGAATGAATCTATAGGGATTGTTTTTGCATGGTCACAAATGCGCACTCCATTTTTTGGGAACAACTTTATGGAGGTCATACAAAGACGGGTCAGCAAATAAGCCAAGTCAAACAAAATGTTACAATGTTCAAAGTGACAGAGCCAGCACTTTCAAGAATGTGAGTTCACCCTTGATAAATTTAAGATGAATATTGGCTCAAAAGGATCAACAAAGTTACACAAAACTTAAAAGTGAAGCCCAACAATCTTTTCGTCACCTCTGGTTCAGTAATCAAAATATTGCCACCATAACAATTATTTTGAAGACCACTGACCTCCAAACAATGATTTGGTCACTCTTATGGGTCTCACAAAATCCAAGCTTCAGCTCAACAAATACAACTTCAAACTAGCGGGAATTCAGATTCTTTAGCAAATTAGCCAGATTCAAAGCACAAGTAACTTCCAATTGGCTTCTTTGATAATTTACAAAACTGGGAAGAGATAGAGCACTAACCACAAAGAATTCCTACACGAAAAGGTGTACAATTAACAACCCCGCCTTCTGTCATTTCTACAACCTCTAAAAGTAACCCATAAAATAGGAAAAAAAGAGAAATCACATTTACGGAAGTGTTATTTTGAGCTCAAACTCTAATAAAAAAAGTACTACTTCATCATTTAATCAATCAAATATAAAATGATTTTATGAAGCTTGAAAAACCACCATTATTGAAATCCTACACTGCCAGTGAAAGTAGCACTGCTATGGAAGACAAAGACAAACATCAACTCAGAAATTAATTGCATGCCTTTGGTTCATGCTAGGAAAGTCGATTAAAATGCAGCAGTAGCATAAGAAGCCAAACTGCAGCAGTTGTAATTAAGCGAACTCTATCTTTATCATTTCAAAAATGAAATGGAGCTTTCTAATTCTATTTAGCTACCCATGGATTTTGCTATTCTTTAACACTCAATAAGTATATAAAGTTTGTAATGACCACAAATAATATACAAAAAAAAGAGTTATATCAAAGAATTAGTGAACAAAAAAGTAAGAAAAAAAAGCATAATTATAGAATACTAGTGTTAATAATTGATCCTTCCTCCAAGTGAATACTAGTATAACTATAGTCTTCCTCCATTCATGGTTCCAAGTTCATAAGCATAATAATGAAGTACATATGTTTAGATGCCAATTAGTGTCATGTAGGCCTAATGCCTTTACTTTTACACTCAAATCAACAACTACCACAAATCTCTGCAGTCTCCACTTCTATATATTTCACAAACTACATTTACCACTCTCAATCAGTAAGAAGTGTTGATTAAACTAGTAAGCTCCATCTCTCTCTCTCTCTCTCTCTCTCTCTTTTTTTTCTAAGTAAACTAGTATAACACAATTCCCATATCCTTTCTTTTTGTCCTTCTCTACTTATTCTTTTCATCAATATGAAATTTAGCTATTAAAGTTTCAATCTTTATATTCTATTAAAGTAATTTGTGTAATTACTTCATATACATGCATAATTGGTTTTTTAGGAATAGATCCGTACCAATAAAACTTCAAGCTTTAGGAATAGATCCCAAAGAATGTATAGTTATGATTCTGATGAACCTAATGAGAGAAAGTAATCATAAGTCTAGTGTAAACCTTAAATCCTTTCCCCACAAACTCAATGTGCAGAAAAAATGAGTAACAGCACAGTAAATTGAAAAGTTTTGTAGAAAGCGAAAGAACCAAAATCCAATGAAAAAACCAATAACAACCCGAAATTGATCACAAAAATTCCGGTGAGCCTCATATGCTCCAGTGGATTAATAAAAAGATCAAGAACAATAGTTCAGCATCGATATCTCAAAGCATTCATTCAAGATCAGGGACAACAGCAAAGAGAAATTATAACTCAAAGGGAAAAGAGATAGAAAATCTCACCGGTAATAGTAGCAGCGGGGGGCGGCAGCAGGCGACAAGAAAGGGAGAAGAAAGGGAGTAGCAATTTATGGCAGAGAACACATAGCAGTGCACGATCTTGAACGAAAGGAGGAGGAGGGGAGATTGTAATTGGGCAAATTGCGAAGAAGAACGCTTGATGATTTGGAGAAGAGAAGCCGACCGCGCTTTCAAGCAAAAAGCCTCGATTTGGAGCTTTTGCGGAAAGGTAGTAAATCTCCTTTCCGTGTTTTTTACTTTCTCGTTTGTGTATTTACCAAACGCCAGAAATGAAGCTTTCCTGGCTTTCAATAAGAAAAAGCTCCTTTCCCCGTTTGGGAGGGGAAAGCCCTCCCAAACGGGGCCTAAGTTTTAACATAAGTCAATTGGTTTTAGGTCATATGTATTCAGTCCTATATATGTTTACTCTTATATCGAGAGAGAGGGAGAGGAGCGTTATGGAAATCTAATATCTTTTTTTTTTTAACTATCATGGCAAAGCAAGGGTCTTTTTTAATCATATTTTTCAGTAAAATTAAAGTAGAGTGCAGCTTTGGTTAACAATGGTCTTTTGTAATTGTTTTGAACACAACATTTAACTATTAGCTATAAGACGAGTAATGGGGTTTAGTTTGGTTTTTACCATCAACCTATGGAGTTTCTTCATCGTATCAGAGTAAAAGAAGGTCTAACAGCCAAAAAGATCCTTGACCAGTGTTTAAAGTTCTGGTGGAGTTTGGGCTAGTAGTGAAAACTAGAGCCATTGATGACCTTGGGTCTCAAATGAGATAGGCCAAAGAATGTTTAACAAGTGACAATTGGTCCAGGCCCTATTGCACTTGAGGGAGAGTGTTGGAGATATTGATGAATAAATCCTATGTCAGAAATATATAAGATCAAAGAGTGGCATATAAATGGTGTAGATTGGATTTTAACACAAGCTAATTGGTTTTGTGTTATATGGGCTCAACCCCACTTGTATGCTCACTTATCCAGTCAAGTTCAGCACTCTCAAGGCGCATGGAGTATTTTCAAGCTCAACCTCACTTATATACTCACTCATCCAGTCAAGCCTAGCACTCTCAAGGCCCACGGAGTCTCTTCATGGTATCAAAGCAGAAAAAGGCTCAACAGCTGAAAAGATCCTAAGCCCGTGTTTAAAGTCTTGGTGGAGTTTAGGCTAGTGGAAAAAACTAGACCGGTTGATGATCTTGGGCCGTAAAGGAGAAAGGCCAAGGAATATTTGACAAGTGAGAATTGGTCCAAGCCAGTTGCACTTGAAGGGGAGTATTATAGATGTTAAGGAATCCCACATTGGAAATAAATGAGATGAAGAGTTGTATATATGTGAAGTAGATTGGACCTTAACATAAGCCAATTGGTTTTGTGTAATATAAGCTTAACCTCACTTATATGCTTACTCATCCAGTCAAGTCTAGCACTCTAAAGATCTGCGGAGTCTAATGTAAGTATTCATAAGAGAAAAAAAAAAAAAAAATCCCCACAGTAAGATTATCATATTAATGTCATTGAAAATTATAATTAAAGATCGGTGTTGAAAATCAAATGCTTCACAGTTACAAAGGGCCACGTGGCCCATTACCGGCGTTGAAAATCAAAAGCTTCACAGTTAAATGCTCTTCCTGGCCCCACAAGAGACGCCACCGCGTTGCTTCCCATTGTATAATTTCTCTTATATGTATTGGTAGGAAAGAAAGGAGAATCTCACCCAAAAAAAAAAAGGGAAAGAAAGGAGAAGCAAACGGAAAAAAATAATGGCAACCAAATCCTGGGCTCTAATATTCGTTTTAATTTGTTGTATAGTAATTAGCATTCCCCTGCAGCTGCAGCTAGCACACTCTAGAATTCTTCCATACAAATGGGAAGTAAAATACAAGTCATGTCCAGATTGCTATAACAGCTCCGTTATTACAATTAACGGCAACTCTTCAGTTCCAACACTATTGGCTCACCTAAATGATACTATCATTATCCTAGTTCATAACTCGTTGCTCACCCAAAACCTTGCCATCCACTGGCACGGCCTCCCACAGGTATTTGTGATGTAATAAACTTACTTTCATCGTTTTTCAACTGAATTTTAGGGACTATTCACTGGATTATTAATTGATCCCTTTTTTGTGTGTCATAAAAACAGATCAGAAAGCCATGTTTTGATGATACAGGAGGAGTAACTCAATGTCCAATTCTTCCTGGGGAGTCCTTTACATTTGAGTTTTTTGCTGATAAGGCTAGTCATTATATATATATATACATATATAAAGCATTAACTCAAGCAGTGCACATAAAATTTTTTATTAAATTTGGTAAACACAAAATATTACAACTTTATAGTAACACCACGACCAAACTTACCGGTTCAACCGATTTAACCATGAACCGATCATAAGTCCGATCAGTTTGATAACAAAATCAATTTCTATAAACAAACTAAAATGGTTCAACCGGTAATTGAACCAGAAAATAGGCCGGTTGAACTATCATTTATTATTATCTAATATTAAGTAATATTTTTTTTTTAAGAAAAATAAACATCCGATTAAGTAAATGTTTCGAGCCGGTCGAACCACGAACCGGTAGCCTATCAATTCGTTGTTCGGTCAGGTTTTAATAACATTTCTTTTAGCATCAAATCTCTTCTATCACTTTGTTGTGTAGGAAGGTTGGCCCAACTGTTTTTGATGGAATCTTTCGAATAATGGCTAATTCTTTTTTTCAATACAGCCTGGAACTTACATTTACCGCGTACTTACAACACGAGAAGAAGAAGAAGAAGAAGAAGAAGAAGTAGCAGGGGCATTCGGATCAATTCGCGTATCTGACAACAAAAACGAAGAACAACTTATGTACAATAATCCATTTCATTCTTCGGGTTTGATCAAATTAGGTAATAGGTTTACTGTTCAAACTTCACGGCCATTAATTCTTACTAATTTTGTATCTGACAATTAATCAAAAGGTTTTAATTTTATAGAAGAGTTAGAAAATGGAGGATTTATGGCTGCGGCAGCGCCACCTCCGTCGAGTGCTGCCAAGCAATCTCCGCATATAGCTACTCCGCTTATGATGATGCTACTGATGTTGCTGGTAACAATTGTTGCCGCTGCTTTTACTATGCTCCGGATGCTCTGCACCCGTGCCCAGCATGTCGGCCCAGTAAGGCCCACTAGTGACGGAAGTGAGTCCAGGCCCATTGGAGAAGGAGGGCAGCATATTGAGTTGACCATTTGCAAATGTAACTCTTTGTCACTTTTCACAGGTTAATTAAATCCATACTAACTAAAGTTTAGAGTTTGCTGATATATAGTCATTAAATTTTAACTTATGTAAATAAAATTATTTAATTTTTATTTTGTAAATAAGTCACTTTCATCCTAATCTGTCGAAATCTGACGCCGAAATTAAAACATATCAAGTATTAAATCTGATCTACCAACGCGATGTCATTTCAAGTCCAACCACTAAAAAAAGCTGATAAGTATTATTGACAAGACATCCATGTGTACAACCCTTCATATAAAATAGAATAAATTCAAAATTGGTTGATGTCGCATTAACATGTCAAATTTTGTATTAACTTGTCACATTATCGTTTCGTTTCGCCATTAAATTTTGATAGATTTGAGTTAAAGTAATTTTATCAATACTACAATAAAAGTTTAACAACTTTATTAATAAAAATTAAATTTTACCCTGAACTTGAATCATGGTGTTCAAATTTACCCTACTTTTCACATAAAATTCACAAGTCTTAAGCCACTCTCTATATTAGTAATTCAGAATCCAGCAGAAATATGGTTCTTGTTTGGGGGAAATACTCTCCCAATTAATTATGGAGATATCATCTTGATTTGGGTTTCGGATTTGGTTGTTTGTGGTTTGTATCATACAGTAACTTTATGTATATGATTATCATGAATATTTTAAAGTGTGTAATTTATGTGTAGCATCTGTCAGCAGCTCGTATGGTGTGTTCAACAATTCTTGGGATATGGTTTCATTTACCAACCCCTTGCAAAAATAGTACGGAATTTTGATTTAACTTAATTTTCTTTATGGAATCTTAGCTTAATTTAATCTTTTTGATTTTGTCAACAAAAAAAAAAAAAAAAAGAAGCAAGTGGAAGTTTCTGTTCTGTAAATTGACTTGTTATAATTTTGAATGCTTGTTGGTTGAGGTGGCTGCCTGAAGAGCAATTCCTCGATTTTAAAGAAAAGTCATGCGTATTTCACACTTCTGATCTCTTTGTATCTCAATTCAATCCTGTTTTGATCAAGCAAAATGGTCTTCCTGGCCCCACACGAGACACCACCGCGCTGATTACCCTTGTATAATTTCTCTTATATATATTTCGTAGGAAAGAGAGGAGAATCTCACCAAAAAAAACAAAAAAGGAAAGAAAGCAGAATCTCACTAAAAAAAAAAACAAGGAGAAGCAAACGGAAAAAAACAATGGCAACCAAATTTTAATTTGTTGTATAATAATTAGCATGCCCCTGCAGCAGCAGCTAGCATACTCCAGAATTCTTCCATACAAATGGGAAGTAAAATAAAAGTCATGTCCAGATTGCTATAACAACTCCGTTATTACAATTAACGGCAACTCTTTAGTTCCAACACTATTGGCTCACCTAAATGATACTATCATTATCCTAGTTCATAACTCTTTGCTCACCCAAAACCTTGTCATCCACTGGCACGGCCTCCCACAGGTATTTGTAATGTAATAAACTTCTTTCATCGTTTTTCAACTGAATTTTAGGGACTATTCACTGGATTATTAATTGATCCCTTTTTTGTGTGTCATAAAAACAGATCAGAAAGCCATGGTTTGATGATACAGGAGGAGTAACTGAATGTCCAATTCTTCCTGGGGAGTCCTTTACATTTGAGTTTTTTTTGCTGATAAGGCTAGTCGTTATATATATATATATATATATATATAAAGCATTAACTGAGGCAGTGCATATAAAATTTTTTATTAAATTTGATAAACACAAAATATTACAACTTCATAGCAGCACAACGACTGATTTAACCATGAACTGACCATAAGTCTGATCAGTTTAATAACAAAATTAATTTCTAAAAACAAATCAAAATGGTTCAACTGGTAATTGAACTAAAAAATAGGCCGATTGAACTATAATTTATTATTATGTAAGATTAAATTTTTTTTTTAAATATACACCCAATTAAATTAATGTTTTGAGCAGATCGACCGGAAATCGGTAGCCTATCGATTGGTTATTCGGTCCGGTTTTAATATAATTTCTTTTTTGTCGTGTAGGAAGGTTGGTCCCACTGTGTTTGTCAAATACAGTTAATATCGACTCTCCACCTCCCACACTCTTTCCTCACCAAAATTATTATACTCTCATTCTTAACAACTGTTTTCTGACAAAGAGAGAAATTCTTTACAATTCTCCTATTACAATCATATATCAGCTTGTTGCCCATAAATTAAGTTTTACCAATAGTTTCTGATTTCGAATAAATTGCCTTTTTTTTTAAAATGCAGCTTCAGACTTACATTTACCACTACCACACGTCCACCTTGCAACTCAAAAAAAACAGCAGGGCCGTATAGATCAATTTAGGGGTGAACATGGACCGGTTCGGTTCAAAAACCGATCCGAACTGAAAAAAACCAATCCGAAAAACACTGTATTTTATAAATCAATCCGATCCAAACTAAATTTTGGTTCGGTTTAGTTCGGTTTCGACTAGGTCGAACCAAAAACATCAACTTCTTAAAAAAAATCAAAATAAAAAATTTTATAGAAGTAGTTTGTTTAAAAAAAAAAAAGAAATACAAAAAAAATTAATTTAAAAAATCAGTAATACTAAATAATACTATTACATCACAATAAAATACTAAAACTCTCTATTTTTTTTTTCAACTCTCAAGTTTTAATAACTATAAATTAACATCCAAAAATCACAATATATTACTATAAAAGAATATAATATCTAAAATTCTCCACAATTAGTATATATTAATTTTATAATTAATTTTAATATTTTACCAATTATTCGATTTTTTGGTTTTTTTCGGTTTTGAACCGAACGAAACCAAACCGAAGTCTAAACTTCTTAACAACTTAAAACCAAACCGAACCAAACTATAAAATGGATCAGTTTAGTTCAATTCGATTCGGTTCGGTTTAGATTTTTGGCTTTTGGACATTGGTTTGGTTTTGCTCACCCCAAGATCAATTCGAGTTATTAAATTTGGTAATTGCCCTTAATTTTCTTGTCTATATTTTTTATTTTCTCTCTCTTTTTTTTTTTCTCACAAATTTTTACTTTTACAGAGATTGAAAATGGAGGTTTTACCGCACCGCCGCCACCTATTTCAAGGGCCAAACAGTCTGGGGTTAAACCGATTGCTGTGATATTGATACGACTGTGTTGATATCAAGTGGTGCTGCCGCTGTGTCCGATTGATTTGCAATCGTGGGCAAAATGTTGGCCCAGTGAAGCCCACTAGTGAAGAAAGTGAGCCCAGGCCCATTGAAGAAAGAGCCCAGCACATTGAGTTGACCATATGCAAATGCGACAATTTCTCACTCTTCACAACGCCAGTTTAAGAATTCATTCTTTGATTTGGCATTGCATTTTGTGTTATTGTGCAACTTAACATTATTATGTTTTCCCACTTATGAATTTCTTAAGGTGATGTAAATGTAATTTTATGCATGCATGTGTGGATACGGAACTATAGATTTATATAAAATTAATATCTTAATGTTTATTGGTTTGACTTTTTAACTATTCTTTTCGTTCCTAGTTGTAATTTTAAAGTTTAATGGTGTAATTAAGTAAAAAAATGTAACTAAAAAATAAATAAAAAACTAAATACAAGAAAAATATGATATAAAACAATATGTAATAAATCTACCTATAATCTCGCAAGCAATTGGATTATAAAATGTAACATTAGAAAGATGTGAGTATTTTAAATGTTTATATTAATTATTTACCGTATGGTTTGAGACCATTAATTCAACTCTATGGTTTGCCCTCGTACCTAAACATTTCCTCACGCACGCACACAAAATAAAAATAAAAATAAAAATAAAAATCGTCCATAAACAAAAGTCAAAACAATCAAGGACATTATTCATTAGGCAAATTATATGCTGAGACCCCTGAACTTTTATAAAATTTACAGTTGCTCTCCTGATCTATTTTTTAAATACATTGGAAAATGATCTTTTTGTTTTAATAGTATTAACCCTAAACTTGATATTTTTTTCTCTTGTGGGCTATAGTATTTGTTCACTAATACGTGACACAATTTTTGAAAAAACTTGAAGACTCTATAGTTGATTGGAGATATCAGAATCATACTTTCTATGCAGTTTTATGATAGCTACGAATGTAAATTATACCTCCGATTTAATCCCATGTGTCTACGAAAATTATATCAAATACCAGTGAATAGATGTCATAGCCTACGAGAGAAAAAAATATCAAGTTTAGAACTAATATTGTTAAAATAAAAGATCCTACGCATAATATGTTAAAAAAATAATCAGAAAATTAATTATAAATTCTATAAAAATTTGTTTTGCCTATTAATTAAAAAGTGTTTTTTTTTGGTATCGCGATACCTTGTTTTTGTACTCTTATCTTTCCAGTGTTTTATATAAAGCTGCGTCTGTTTTCTTCAACCTTACTCTCTTGCGCACAATAGGTCAGACGTGATTTGACCTAAAGCCGATATATAAATAATTAAAATAGATTTTTATATAGCATAAAGGATTTTTTTTTTTTTAATTATTATTTGTTTACTGAATGCAGCCTGGGAGGCTGGGACTACTTACATGTATGTATTACGTAAACCTTGCAATTAAAAGCTAGCAGTAATCGACTCTAAAATAATAATAAATCAATTAATTTTTTATTTAATGATTATTTATTTAAATAAAATTATATTAGATTCTAAAATAATTCTATAGGCTAATTTAAAAATTCTAACCCCTAAAATAAAAAATCTTAGACTCTAAAATATAAATTTTAGAGGCTAATTTATTAATCCTAGAATCTAAAAATTAAAAGTAATCACCCTAAAATATAAAATTTTAGAGGTTAATTTATAAATCTTAAAATCTAAAATAAAAATCATAGACCCTAAAATATAAATCTTAAAGACCAATTTATAAATTCTAAATCCTAAAACCAAAATCCAAAATCCTAAAATATAAATCTTATAGACTAATTTGTAAATTATGGATCCTAAAATGTAAACTTTAAAGACTAATTAATCAATTCCGAATGCTAATTTATAAACTTTTGATTCTAAAATAAAAATTGTAGCAAAGGATTTTCACAAATACAAGGGAGTAGATAATTTACCGTTAAAAAAATCCATGATAAAAGTAATTAATTAATTATCCAATTTTAAGGCCGGTTGATTCCATAAAAATATATATATAATAAAAATAAATAATATATTATCGAATTTTTAAAAAAACCACCAAGACAAAATAATGAAGGTTAATTGAATTGATTTTTTTGAAACAAGAAGTTATGGGATTGACAAATTTGGAGATACAGGTCGCTAAAGCCTGAATAGTGTTAGGCAGTTTGGGTGTAAAAAAAAAAAAGGGAAACAAGGTGAAGGATATAAGGCCTGTCACGTGCTATCCTTTTAATAGAGTTTTCATTTTGAGTTATTTCTATTGTTTTTTTCATCTCCTTCGAATAAAATGAACCCTTTCACTTAATAAAAAATAATAATAATAATAATAATAAAGCAAAAGAAAAGAATAATATAAGGATGTCTTCTTCAATTCAAAATCACTTTACCTTATTATTTTTGGCACCAACCTTCAAAATATCACTAAATTGTCTGAAATGTTTTTAATTAAATATTCAATTTCATTTTAAGAAAATTTCTTATTTAATTATTTAATAGAGTATTGAATATTAACTAGGGGTGAGCAAAATCGAACCGTTGCCCAAAAACCAAAAAACCAAACCGATCCATTTTATAGTTTGGTTCGGTTTGATTTTGGTTGTTAAAAAGTTTAGATTTCGATTCGGTTCGTTTCGTTCGTTCAAAATCGGAAAAACCAAAAAACCGAATAATTAGTAAAATACTAAAATTAATTATAAAATTAATATATACTAATTGTAGAGAATTTTAGACATTATATTCATTTATAGTTTTATATTATGATTTTTGGATGCTAATTTATGGTTGTTAAAAGTTGAGAGTTGAAAAAAACAAAGTAGAGAAGTTTAATATTTTATTGTGATGTAATAGTATTATTTAATATTACAATTTTTTAAATTAATTTTTTTTATATTTCTTCTTTTTTTTTTTAAAGCAAACTACTTATATAAAATTTTTATTTTGATCTTTATTTTTTTTTTAAATTGATGTTTTTGATTCGATCCAGTCCAAACTGAATTGAATCAAACTGATTCAATTTGTACAGAACCAAACCAAAATTTAATTTGGATCGGATTAATTTATAAAATACAATATTTTTTTATTTTTTTCCGATTCGGTTCAATTTCTAAACCGAACTAGTCTATGTTCACCTTGCTTTTAAAAAATATGTGTTGACTAAAACTCTGCACCAAATAACTGCGCCGATGCATGTGTGACATGACACGTGTCCGTTCTTTTGGTTCAGAAAACACCTACAGAAGTGCTGCACTTAATTAACTTGTTTCACATTGGAATGATTTTTTTGTTTTTTTTCTCTGTTGAATGATTTATTAATGGTGGTGGTGTACGGATACTGCAGGTATAAGATCCCGGAAAAGGAGGCGGCATTTCAGATCATAAATGATGAGCTGATGCTTGACGGGAAGCCAAGGCTGAACTTGGATGGAGCCTAAATTTCGTTGAAAAGGACGGAAGAAAGACAAATTAAAAAGAAAATTGTAATTTCAAGCTTATATTAACAATACCGAAAGTTCAATTTTAGAAATAAAAGACCAAATTGAGAAATACATGTTCACTGCACTAATTTCCATGCGGCCCGGCGCAGTCCAGCCACCGCTGTTGATGGAGGAGTTAGATGTGAAAGTTTAGAACGCGCAATCACTACAAATATTTTCTTTTTTTAAAAAAAAAACAGAGAAAGAGAAGAGAAGTGACGTCGTGTGGCTGTATTGTATCTATCTGGTGGCTGAAAATTTGTCGGACTGATGGTTGATGATAGATCGAAGTAGAAATTTTATAATGTTCTAAATGGATTTTTTACCGAAAATTGATACATATTAATTTTTTGAACTATTTTTTTTTAAATATTTATTTTGCATATATATTCAATTTTTTATTGAAATAATTTTGGTAAATTGGATCCAATAAAAAATTTGTTGACACTGAAGAAAGAACGATGAAAGGAGAAAAGAGGCCGTGTCTTTGTAAATAATAGGAATGAAGAAGGTGCGGGCGTAACTTTCAAGAATCATGCGAATTTTTTTAAAAAAAAAATTTCGGGCGATTCGTTGAAAATTATGCACCCGAATTTTTTAAAATTAATAAATCAATTTGAGATTAAAATACAAATAGAAAAGGATTGGATCAGAACGTCAGTTTAGCTGTTGAGGAAAAGCTAATTGAAAGATTTACAATGCCACCTGCCTAGATTTCCAATCCACCAAAGCAAATTAAGCAATAAGTGATTCAGAAAAAGAGACAGCGACAAGAACGTCCCTATAGATTTATAAAATAATTAAAAAAAATTTTTGTAGACGGCAAAATTACCTTTGGAGGTAATACTAAATTACTAATACCTCAACTACCATGACAGAATTACCCTTGGAGGCTCTCCCTGCTTCTCTCTTCGTCGCCCCAATCTCAATTCTCATATTCTGCCTTGAGAGACTTTTATATATCAGTTTATTGTTGATGATCTTCAAGTCCAATACATTACATTATTATATACGAAGAGAACATTCTTGGAAATATCTAAGTTAACCACACATTTCACATTCGTTCAGACATTAAATTGGTGTTAATTGTTATTCCAACTTTCATTACTTTCCTGTTACGATGATAGTCGCTTCAGCTAGAAATATTAAGTTTTAGTTTTAATAAAAAAAAAAAAAAAAGAATGCATTATTTGGAGCTATGGTGACTCAAATAGTCATTTCAATCAACCAAAGCTAAATTTGTTTCTATGAAATAAATTAAAATTTAAGGACCTTAATTAGTGAAGTAATAGACAATTAAAGTTGAATAACTATCATTGTATTTATTTATCCCTGTTACGAGATTTTGTTTACTGACATCTATTCTATGGACTGAGAAATTCGAAGAGTTACACCAATTTTAATCTTGTTTGCAAGATATTTTACGTGAGAAAAGAATTGAATTTCCTTACTAAAATTCTATTTAATTGATCATTTAATAATTAAATTTTTAGGAATTATATCGGGTTTAGAGTTGTATTCTGTCTATAACTGTAATGAGTAGATAAATACAATTCAAATAGAGATATAATTAACTAAGATAATTAGGATTTATCCTACTACTAGAGTTTGACTCTGATTAGGATTGTTTCATTAACATGCTATAAAAAAGATAGCAATGAATTAAAATACAAGGACCAACTAAGATACAAATCTGCAAGTTTTCTTTCTAGTTTTTTCTGACCGAAATTTCTCTGTGAGATTTTCCTTTATTCTTTGCGTATTAAGTTCGTGGATTGATCGTTTACTCTTTCACAAGCAACTGACGTGGAGTAAACGTGACGGCTAATATAAGTCCGTGGTTCAAGATCTTTTCACTGCAAATCAATTTTGGATAATCTGCACTATAAAAAATAACCCGATTACTCTATTCAGATATTTAGGTGAATATATCTTTCACAATTTTTATAAAAAAAAAATCATGTTTATGGAAAATATCTTTAATAAAAAGATATTGAATTGTTAATTGAGCTAAACTGCCATCTATTACCCACTCTCAATTAAAGGTCCCTTTCATCACAACCTGCTTTTAATTTTAAAAAAAATTAAGAATTGATTTCTTTCAAATTTCTTTTTTGTTCTTTCAAAAATAAAATTTGATAAAAAAAAAATATAGCCAACTGAAATGAATTTCTTTTGAATTACTCCGAGATGGAGAATTTCTTTTTTAAAATTTCTAATTTTATCACATTGGTGTATGAGATAATAATAATACTAAAAACCATAATTGAGCCTTACTTATTAGGTTAAACTTTTAGGTCAAATTAATTCTATGACATGGTATCAGGTCTATTTAGACCTAAAGGTCGAGGGTTCCAATCCTGACAGGTCCAATTGGTAATTAAATTCAACACATGGCAGAAGGGGCCAATGTCGTACCCTCTTCAAGCCCGTAGACATTCACTTGTGGAGGAGTATCATGACAATTGGTTTCCAATTTAAGAACATAACAACTATTGGATTAGTTTGGAGGCAAATGGACAAATAAAAGAACTGAAAGTAGAGTTGCGACAAAAAAGTTTCTATAGCTCTTCATCTTTGAAAAATGATGAGGAACACTTGCTCTTCGTTGTACTTGTACTAATTTTCATCTTTTTTCGTTTCTATTTCCTCGTTCTTTTTATGTGTTTTGTTCTTTTTTACTTGAAATAATCTACACTCAGTGTTTTTTTTCCAAGCTTTAGAAGTGTTTTCCTTAGTTGCAGGTTTTGTGTTGCAAAACCAATTCGATATTTTTTTATCAATACATTGGTGGTCATTTGTTCATAGTCAAAGATTCAATGAAATATTTACATTGTAAGAACCTAGATCTATCATTTTTAAGCAAGATTTATTCGGATTTGTTAAACTGCGTGGTATTATTTGGTAAGTTAAAATTTTTATGGTTGTGGATATCCAGTGAAGTATGGCAGGATTCAACAACATATAAGTTATAGTATGATAATGTTGTTTTATATTTTTAGTATTTCTTCTTATTCTAGGAACAATTTTTTTTTTTCTCTCGTTAATACAGTGAGTTTATGTTATTTGATTATTATAGGAGAATGTTTGATTTATCTTATTTCATTATCGATAAATCCATCTTGATGTAATCTATAATTTGAAATGTATAAAATTCGCAGTCATTTCGAAAAGAAGAAGAAGAAGCAGAAAGTAGGATTATGCTGCCGATTAAACAAAAAAGCTTTACAATTAGAAAAGAGGAAGTGGATGGCATATTTGTAAAAGAATCCAATTCCAGTCAAACATTTGTTTTGAGATTTGTTAAAATTGGAGTATCGAAATTTCCCGCATCTTATACTGACAGAAGAAAAAAGAAAAGTGAATTGTATAAAATACCTTCTCAAAGATTAACATTTTTTTGTATATGAGGAGGAGTTAGCTGTCCACGTCTAGAGCGCGCAATGACGTGGTGCGGTTGAATTGTATGTGGTGGGCGAAATGATAGTTGATGATAGACATTTTTTAGTTTTAAAATACTGAGTTTGTGTAAGAAGTTGTTCTTGTTTGGAACAGTATAGGTAATATCGGTTCCAATATAAAATTTGTTGACACTGAAGAAAGAACGGTCAAAGAGAAGGGAACAGGTGATAGAAGCCGACTTAACTCTTGATGAAGCAAATATTCTACGTGATTCGTTGAAAACTATGCACGCCAAATAACACAAATACAGTAATTTGAGATTGAAAATGCAAATAGAAAAGGATTAGAACGTCGGTTTTGTCGTTAAGGGGAAGCTTTGGGTGACAGAATTACCCTTGCATGATTGAAATATTTACAATGCTACCTGCCTAGCTTTCCTATCCACCAAAGCAAATTAACCAATGCGTGATTCCAAAAAAAAGAGACTGTGACAAAAACACCCTTTTATATTTATAAAATTATTAAAAAGTTCTGTGTACTCGGCAATTATCACTGATTCTCTCTTCCTCGCCCCAATCTCAAGTCTCCTATATATATATATATATATATATATATATATATATATATATATTAGGTTGGTTCAGACTTTTTAATGTTGGATATTAAATTGGAAATGGAAATTATTGGTTAGAGATATTATATTTAAAATAAATAAAACTATGCAGTGACATATAAGTATTATAGATTGAGCATTAATTGTGTCATATATGTTCCACATATGTTTACTCTTGCAATCAATCGTAATTTTTATCACTCTCAAAGCTCATGAAGTCTCTTCATGATATCGAAACAAAAGCCTGATAGTTGAAAGGATTTGGATCCGCATTTAAAGACATGATGGGAATTAGGTTAGTAAAGAAGATTAGACCTGCTAATAAATTTTAGACTTAAAGAGATCATCTAAGAATTGTTTAATAAGTGACAATTATTTAAATTGGTATTAATTATTGTTCTAACTTTGATTATTGTCCTGTTACGAGGGTGAAATGTAGCACGGTAGTTTAATGTTGGATATTAAATTGGTATTAATTATTGTTCCTACTTTGGTTCGTTCAGACTTTTTAGTATTTTCACTTGTTTTGATATCAAGTTTTTTTTCTCACGTTTATGTTATTTGATTATTATGGATGAATCAACAAAATATGATAGATAGAAAACTTGTTGGTTTTAGGTCCATCCATGACAATTTGGAATGACAGAGACTAAACTGTAATTTGTGATAAATTACAGGGATCAAATATGTAATTTGGATTAACCCTATAAATAGATAGAAGTTGGGTATTTCCTCTATAAATAGAGAAATTGTTTCTCTGATTCATTTACACGTTAGAAAAGAAAACTGCTCCAGAGAGAAAACACGAAACGAAAGCATACTTCTTTCTATCGTCAAGAGAATTTACAGAAAGAACTCGTGCTCTGTGTATTCGTACATATGTAGAAAAGACAGCCAAAACGTTTTGGTTTCGTGTGTTGATAAGATTCATTTCGTAGATAAAACTTCCGCTGCATATAAATTGTAAATCCATTTATTTACGTTGTTTACGAAATCCGTACATTAATTGTACCGTCGTTTCATATAATGTGATTTCAAAACTAATATGATGGAAGTGAGCCACTAATTCATTAATTATTAACGTATCAAAAAACTTTATAAATTAACAGCATGTCAAAAACGAATATAAAAAGGAAATAATAAAACAATTCAAAAGGAAACAGCAATCAATCAAATTTTTTTTCAATTAAATACACAAAAGCTTTACAATTAGAAAACAGGAAGTGGATGGCATATTTGTAAAACAATCCAATTCCAGTACACCATTTGTTTTTAGATTTATTAAAATTGGAGGGGTAACATTGGAAAGAATTGAGATATAGTTTTTAATCCAAAAAGGGTCATGATCGAAGGAAAGAGTGAAGTCAAGTGTGTGTTCACAGACACGGCATTAAAAAAATAAAAAATATTAAATCTTTAGGTATATGAAGTTTCGGCAACTTTAGAAGTTAGAACCGCATTGTACAGTACAAACGCCCATATATCTTCCCATAGCTAGCTGCTGCAAACTCATTTTCTTTCCTTAATTTGAGGTCAGAATTAATAAATGGCAGTGAAATTGTGGATGCTACTCTTTTTAATTTCATCAATTACCATACTGCACGAGCTAGCAGAGGCTAGAATTCTTCATTACAACTCTCCTACTACAATTATTGCCAAGTCTCCAGCTCCTACACTTTTGCCTCACCATAATTATCATACTCTCCTTAACAACTGTTTGCTGAGAAAGAGATCAATTCTTGATAGCTCCCCTATTACTACAATTATATATCAGTTTGTTGCACATCTTGTAAGTCCAGTTTCTATAAATAATTATAAATTAAGTTTTTTCATTCGAATGATCAATTGCTTTTTTTCTATGCAGCTTCAGGCTTACAATTACCGCGTTTATGTGGCAACGCATAAGCAAGCTGCAGCATGGGGTTATATATCAATTCGAGCTATTAAATTAGGTATTTAATTAGCCTTACTTTCCCTTTTTTTTTTTTTTTATAAAACTAATTCTAATTTTTTTTATCTGACAATTTTACCGCGCAGAGATTGAAAATGGAGGTTTTACTGCGCCACCTCCAATTTCAAGCGCCAAACAATCACCCATCAAAGGGATTGTTGTGATATTGATGCTAGTCCTAATATCAAGTGGTGCCACTGCTTTAATCCGAATGATTTGCACTCGTGGACAACATGCCGGCCCAGTGAGACCCACTAGGGACGAAAGTGAGCCCAGGCCCATTAGAGACGGAGCACAGCACATTGAGTTGACCATGTGCAAATGCGACAATTTCTCACTCTTCACAGCGCCAGTTTAAGAATTCTTCATTCTTTCATTCGGCGTTCCATTTTGTGTTATTACGTATTTTGGCAATGATGATGAATGTTTTAATCTGATATAATGGTAATGTATGCATGTGTGGAATGGAACTTTAGATTTATCTAATTAAAATTAATATTTTAAATGTTTGGTTTGACTTTTTTAATATTCTTATTCGATGGTTTGAATAGTTCGTGATTGTATTTATAAAGTTGAATGGTGTAAGGAAAGAGAGAAAAATCTCAGATGGATGTTCCGTCTTAAGGAAGCAGCATGATTCTTAATTATCTGTCTGGCAGAAGTGGTTGAAGTTATTTCATGGCACAATTAACGTAAGTATCTAAAATCTTTCTCTATTGAATCCTCCTAATTACTCTTGATTTTGAAATACATATAAAGCCGTAATCATCCGATTATTACTTAATTTAGGAAGAGCTGTAATCATATATTGCTAGCTCTAGATATCTATAAAATTTCTCTTATTTGATGAATATCAGTTACTAGTTTTTCAAGGATATATTAATTGGATTGTTGTATATTAAAGATAGATTCCAAATATAAAAAACGATTTGGTAGATGAACTGGATTAAATTTAAGTAAGGATATTTTTTCCAAACAATAGCTTAATCATTTTTTCTTTTGATCTATGTTCAATTTCACAAGTAGGTTGTATAACCTTTAGATTAGTATTGTTTAAAAGTACTGGCTGGCAAATCCAAATTTTGGTGAAATTCAATTCAATTTAATTTATTTATTTATTTATTTATTTATTAATTCTCATGTTTTGAATAAAAAGATTTAGCATATCTAACTATAGTCCAGTAGTAAATTAAGACATCTCTCTCCACCCGAAGACATATGATTCAAGTCTCATTGATATTATATTAGATTAAGTGCAAGTGTTTCCAGCATCTTTGTTTGCATATTTTTGTCCCCATATGCTTATACATTTATGTTTTTGTGTTTTGAGCAATGTTATCATAACTGTACCGGACATCAAACCGGTGAAGGTACGTGGTACAACCGGTTCAACCAGGTTTTACCGATGGTTATACCGGATTATTATTTTTTTAAAAAAATATTATTTAAAAAATAAATAAGCTTATAAATTCATCAAACACAAGTTTCAAATGTTTAATACTCAAAATAACTTCATCAATTTTAAATTTTAATGATAATTGATTTAAATTTTAAATTTTGGAAAATTTTGGTTTGAAACCGAATCGAACCAGAACCAAACCGAACTAGTTCAGTTCGTTCAATTCAAACGGAATGTATATTGGTTTGATTTTGGTTTTATAATTTTCTATGTTTGGTTTTTGATTCGGTTCGGTCTGAACCGAACCGAACCGAATTAAAACCAAACATAGAAAATTATAAAAATGGGTTTTTGACAAGTGCGCCGGTTCACTGGTTTTTCACCGGTCGAACTGGTCATCTCTAGTTTGTTATTAAACCACTGATTTTAATCAAACCGATCAGACCCGTGGCCGGTTAGTGGTAAAATCAGTTAAACCGATCGGTCCGGTCCGGTTTTCACAACATTGGTTTTGAGTAATATTAATTTTAAAAGAATTAAGGCAACCAGCTATATGAGATTTATGGGTAAAAATGATTAATAATACATGAATTTTTACCTTACTAACATAATGGTACATGAACTTTAAAACTAGACATAAAAGTACATCACCTTAGTAATCCGCTAACATAAAAGTCAAAATTACCGTTAACTGTCAAAAATACCGTTGACCATACCAGGAACCGGAAAAAAATGATGACATGGCAATTTTCAAAACGATGATGTATCAGTTTTCACCGGGTTTTGGCGTGGTCAACGGTTATTTTTCATGATCAACGGTAATTTTGACTTTTATGTTAGCGGGTTGCTAAGTTGATGTACTTTTATGTCTGATTTTGAAGTTCATGTACCATTATATTAGTAAGGTAAAAGTTCATGTACCATCGATAATTTTAAGACTGAGATTTATATTTTAGTCCTATTGAAATACAGAGTGGATATTTGGCAAGCATAAGTTGACAACTTTTGACTCATATTCTTTCAATTTTTCGGGATTTATTATTTTTTTTTTACTGAAAATTTTTTTATGGAATTTAATTAATTGTATATAAGTAATTTGGTTAAACTAGAATTCAAAAAAGCAAATAAATTCCAATATGAAATTAACCCCCCCCCCCCCCCAAAAAAAAAAAAAAAAAAAAGGATCTATATATAAGATGCTTATTCAATGTTGCTTACTTATTCAATGATAAGTTTTACTCTTTTATATATATATATATATCACACAAATATTCTCGTTAAGATAATCATAATCGAAACTTAGTTTGATTGCATCACTTCAGTATTAGAATTGAACCATTTTGGGACATCAAGAAGACAATAAAGCATGAAGCATTTAAAATCGTATTTTGATTTAATCACAATAGTACTGACTGATCTTTGCTAACCTCGAATGTACTGTTGCAACTTCATTTTGTGGGATTTTAAAGTTGATAAATGATTTTGATACATTTTAATATTTAGCAACTTGGATGTAGGTTCGACTATTATACTAGATTCTGAAAGCTCCACAAAGATACCTGAAATAGTTAAGAAGGAGATCCATGAATTTATGAAGGTAAAAGAATTTTGAAACTAGTCATTATATATCATACCTTTAACCATAAAAATAAAATGATTTATTACTTTCAATTGACCATTATTTTTTGTGTTTTTAATTATGTTTGATGCTAATGATTTGTATAGGTCTTGGCAATTGCATAAGCATTATCAAAAGTTCAATAAATTCCTACAAAAATCCACATCCAGATTCTTCATAGGTACAATCGAAGATGCATTTAGAGATTCAATTCAGTTACTTTGATTTCAGATGGGATCTTCTTATAATTTAGTGTTTTCTTAATTATAGTATTGTACTTGTTAGACACTATTAGTAATGTAGCTTAACTTGGAAGGTTAATTATTGATGTTTAGCTCTTATAGATGAATGTTTACAACTAATATAGTATCACTATTATCAGTAGTAATTTCTCTTGCAGTTTAGCAGTAAAAAATTCAATTGCGTACTACTAGTGTCTTTTAGCAAACAGAACGTAATTGATGCTCATAGCAAATATTTGATTGCAAAAAGCTGTTGATGCTAATGATTATTTTTTTGGCAGCAAAATAGAACTGCTGCTATCAATATTTTTTTAGCATAAAAAAAAATAGTTGCAACATATTGTATGCCTTTTTGTAGCAAAAATTGTTGTTACTAAAATTGGAGAATTTTTATTGTATTTTTAGTGTTTAAACTTTCTTAACTATAAAAAGATATTTATAATTTTTTATTATTATATCTTTAAAGAGCAAGCAACAATCATTTTTGCTGATAAAATTTTACGGGATATTATATTCCAGGAGTATTCTAAACATTTTTCCAAAATTGTTCATTTTTTTAGCAAAAAATAATTCTTGCCGTTAAAGAATTGTAGATAGCAACCTAAATAAAAATACATATGATCACAGTTAATTATACAATTATAGAAGTTTGCGATAACTTTTTTGTTGCTATAAAAAATTATGGCAGTAATTTTTTTTTTTCAGCAATATTTTTGGCTGTCGAACCAAGTATTTCTTGAAGTGATAATTAAAAAAAATTATAAAATTCATATATAATAAACATATTTATTAAAAATAATAAAATAGAAACAATTTTAGACAATAATTAATGAAAATCAAAAGTAATTTTTGTTGTGCATGCAGTGAGTGTGAGTATGCGAAACCAGCAAATAAAAAAAGTACTAAGATATCAAAACAAAAGTCAATAATATATATATTATTCATGGCTTATATTTAACATATACCATTTTTTAATAATTAATAAGGAACCCCGACAAGGCCACAAGGTAGAATATACTCTTCAATAATACCCTCAGTTAACTATATAATCATTAAAGAAAAAGTGACGTGTAGATTACTAAATGGCTGAACTATTAGTAGGGTGACAGAATTACCCTCGTCGATTCCGATTTGAAACGAGAACTTTTGAGTAGAAAATTTTGCAAATTTCTTGAAGAAAAAGGAAGTTGCTAGCGTAATTTCTTCTTAAAGAGAAGGTCAAAAAAACACTTCAACACAGTCCGCCTTTAGGATTTCTTAAGAAAATACCAGCCGGTTCATTTTGATGGTGAAAAACCAAAAGTTTTGAAAACTGGATCTCTCATTAGGAAAAAAACAAATTTATATTCTATTATATGAATTTACATTAAAATTTAATTAAAATTTGCTTTTTTAGTGATTTTAATATCGGTGACTTTTGAGAAAAAAAGAGAATTTAGAAATGGAGAGAGAAAGTGTGTTTAGTGTATAGGAGAGGAAGTGGGGGAAAATATTTTCGGGAGTAAAGTGGTAAATTTCTGTGTATGTTTGGAGAGAGAAAATATTAGTGATATTTAAGAAAAAAAAGGAGAATTTAGAAATCGAGACAGAAAGTCTGTTTAGAGAGAGGGAAAGTATCAGTGATAAGGAGAGAAAGTGGGGGAAAATATTTTTGGGGGTAAAGTGGTAAATTATATGTGTGTTTGGAGAGAGAAAATATTAATGATATTTGAGAAAAAAAGGAGAATTTAGAAATGGAGAGAGAAAGTGTGTCTGGAGAGAGAGAAATTATTAGTGATTAGGAGAGAGAGTTTGGGAAAATATTTTCGGGGGTAAAGTGGTAAATTTATGTGTGTTTGGAGAGAGAAAATTATTAGTGACATTTGAGAGAAAAAGACAATTTAGAAATGGAAAGAGAAAGTGTATTTAGAGAGAGGGAAAAGTATCATTGAAAAAAAGGAGAGAAAGTGGGGTTTCGGGGGAAAAATGGTTGATTTAGGGGGTATCTAACTTAGGTCAAAACTACCTCTGTGCCCTTCAATCTTAGGTGATGAATGATGGTGGGTCGATGACTCCATGGAGGAAAAAATGGACAATTCCGTCTTTTGTGGTAGAGAGGTTAATTTAACCAATCTAATTTCTCCAGTTTCCAACGCTTATATACAAGTTGCTTTACATTTCTTCACTCTGCTACTCTTCTCTAATGGCGACCAAGTTATTGATGCTATTCTTTTTAGTTTCTTCAATCAGTATGGTAATGGAGATAGCAGAGGCCAGAATTCTTCGCTACAAATTTGAAGTGAAGTGCAGCAATTACAACTCTACTATCACAAATACAATCAATGTCAACTCTCCACCTCCCACTCAAAATTATCATACTCTCATTCTTAACTGTTTTCTTAACAGCTCTCCTATTGCAATTACATATGAGTTTGTAAGTCCATTCTATATAAATAATTAATTTTTCCTATATGTTCGGATTCGAATGATTAATTAATTGCTTTTTTTTTTAATGCAGCTTCTGATTTACATTAACCACGTCCACCTTGCAACACAAAAGCAAGTAACAGCAGGAGCGTATATATCAATTCGTAGAGCTATTAAATTAGGTAACTGGCCTCGTTTGTTTTTGTTTTTCCATACCAATTAATGTAAATGGGGATCCGTGAGAGATCCACTCCGACAGGTACGGAGAATCCCCATAAAGTTTTCCGTGGAGTGGGGATGAGGACGGGAATACCCTTCCCAATTCCGTGAAATCCCTATCTACGAAATTCTTAATTTATTTTATTTGTTTTATTTATTTATTTGTCAAATATTAATATTACCTTTTTAAAAAATAAAATATATTATTTGTATTTAGTTTAAATATTAAAAATTTGTAATTTTTTATTAATTAATTTGATATGTTTAATGAATAAAAAAAACTTTTAACTAATATTTTCAAATAATTAAAAGTTTTAAAAAAAAATTCATGAAGATCCTTGCACTGCTTGAATCCCCATGAGGGTATGGAGAAATTCTTTTTGATGGATAGGAATGGAAATACGGATTTTCCGAAATTCACAGGGACGCGAATGGGAGAATTATCTTCCACTCCGTTCCTGTCCCATTTACATCCTTACCAATTCTATTTTATATTTTTACTTTTTTTCCCACAAACTAAACTTTTACTGCAGAGATTAAAAATGGAAATTTTACTGCAACGCCTCCTACTTCAACTTCAAGTGCCAAACAATCTCCCGTTAAAGCGATTATTGTGATTTTGATACTAGTTTTGATATCAAGTGGGGCTGCTGTAATACGTATGATTTGCACTCGTGGGGAAAATTCTAGCCCAGTAAGGCCCAATAGTGAGGGAAGTGAGCCCAGGCCCATTGGAGAAGGAGCCCAACATTTTGAGTTGACCATTTGCAAATGCGTCAATTTCACACTCTTCCCATCACCACTTTAACCATTCACTTTTTCATTTGGCATTGAATTTTGATGTTTGTAATTTGGTATTGTCAAACATTATTATTATGTATTTGGCATTGATAAATATTTTAAAGGGTGTAATGTATGTATGCTTGGAAGGGAAATAGATTTATATATAAATTAATCAATATCTTAATCTTGTGCTTCTAATTTAATCCTCCTTCAACATTTTCTATGATTCTCTAATTTACTTTTGAAATTTTGAAAAACATACTGTTGTATTCATGCGATTGGTACATATATGTAAGAGTTATGCGTTGGAAAAATATATGATGAAGATGAAAATGAGGTTAGAAGGAATAAAGCAAAACTATTGGATCATATATCATACGGTCCTAAGATTTATTAGATCTTACACATAGCATATATATATAATGAATTGTACTTTAATATAGAAAATGGAGATATAATGGATTGTAGTTTAATTGGTAATACGTGTTGAATTTGTTTGTAGAAAGAGATCTCATAACGAACTGAAATTTTTCATATTTAAGATTAAGTTGTATGAGAATTAGAAGTCATATATATGTATATTGAATATGACATGATTTTATAAGAAGTAAATTAAGAATAGTTTGCGAAAAATATATTTGCTCGATTAGTAAACGAATTCTTGTAATTTCCAAACATAAAAAATAAAAAAATAAAAATTTAGTGCCATAATAGGTTAGAGATATTATATTTAAATAAAATAAATGTAACTATGTAGTGACATATAAGTAGTATAGATTGAGCATTAATATAAGTTAATTGGTTTTGTGTTATATATATCCAATCCCACATATATTTACTCATGCAGTCAATCGCAATTTTTATCATTCTCAAAGTTCGTGAAATCTTTTCATGATATCAAAAAAATAACCTAATAGTTGAAAGAACTTGGATCCATATTTAAACACCAGATGGAAATCATATTAGATCCGTTAATAAACTTTAGGCCTAAAAAGTGATCACCCAAGAGTTGTTTAATAAAAGCCAATTATTTAAATTGGTATTAATTATTATTCAAACTCTGATTACTGTTTTGTTACGAGGGTAAAATGTAACAACGATAGCTTAATGTTGGATATTTAATTGGTATTAATTATTGTCCTACTCTGGTAACAAGTTTTTTTTTTCTCACGTTTATGTTATTTGATTATTATGGATGCAAAGTAACTAAATATCACAGATAGAAAACTAACATGATGGAAGTGAACCACTATTCATTAATTATTAACATATCAAATAAATTAGTAGGATATTAACATCGAATATAAAAGAAAAATAATAAAACAATTAAAAAGGAAACCGGAAGCAATCAAATTTTTTATTCTAAAAATATGAAAAGTAAATTTATTTTAAAAAGGAAATGACATGTATTTTTCTTTTCAAATAAATACACAAAAGCTTTACAATTAGAAAAGAGGAAGTGGATGGCATATTTGTAAAACAATCCAATCCTAGTCCACCATTTGTTTTGAGATTTATTAAAATTGGAGGGGTAACATTGGAAAGAATTGAGATATAGTCTTTAATCCAAAAAGGGCCATGATTGAGGGAAAGAGTGAAGTCAAGTGTGTGCTCAGAGTCACAGTCACCGGCATAAAAAAATAAAAAATATTCAATCTTGAGGTATAAAATATTTTTGGCAACTTAGAAGTTAGAACCGCATTGTACAGTACAAACGCCCATATATCTTTGCATAGCTAGCTGCAGCAAACTCATTTTCTTTTCTTAATTTGAGGTCAGAATCAATAAATGGCAGTGAAATCATGGATGCTAATCTTTTTAATTTCATCAATTACTATACTGCTCGAGCTAGCAGAGGCTAGAATTCTTCATTACAACTCTCCTACTACAATTATTGCCAAGTCTCCAGCTCCTACACTTTTGCCTCACCATAATTATCATACTCTCCTTAACAACTGTTTGCTGAGAAAGAGATCAATTCTTGATAGCTCCCCTATTACTACAATTATATATCAGTTTGTTGCACATCTTGTAAGTCCAGTTTCTATAAATAATCATAAATTAAGTTTTTTTATTCGAGTGATTAATTGCTTTTTTTCTATGCAGCTTCAGGCTTACATTTACCACGTTTATGTTGCAACGCATAAGCAAGCTGCAGCAGGAGGATGTATATCAATTCGAGCTATTAAATTAGGTATTTAATTAGCCTTACTTCCCTTTTTTTTTTTTTTTTTTTTAAAACAAATTCTAATTTTTTTTTTATCTGACAATTTTACCGCGCAGAGATTGAAAATGGAGGTTTTACCGCGCCACCTCCAATTTCAAGCGCCAAACAATCACCCATCAAAGGGATTGTTGTGATATTGATGCTAGTCCTAATGTCAAGTGGTGCCACTGCTTTAATCCGAATGATTTGCACTCGTGGACAACATGCCGGCCCAGGGAGACCCACTAGTGGCGAAAGTGAGCCCAGGTCCATTAGAGACGGAGCACAGCACATTGAGTTGACCATGTGCAAATGCGACAATTTCTCACACTTCACAGCGCCAGTTTAAGAATTCTTCATTCTTTCATTTGGCATTCCATTTTGTGTTATTACGTATTTGGCAATGATGATGAATGATTTAATGTGATATAATGGTAATGTATGCATGTGTGGAACGGCACTTTAGATTTGTTAATATACTTTGTGCTGTTGTTGATTTGGCTGTCGTATGCTTCAATGATCAGGTGTATTTTCTTTTCCATTACATCGATTTCTTGAGCTAATTAATGTGTCTGTTTATTCTAAAAAATGCCTATTGACTTATTGTGACATTGACTTCAACTAGCTATGGCAAATGCCTTCGGGTGTTTAAAATTGGATGATTATCACCGATCATGATTGTTGGGGGTAAAAGAAATCCTCTAAAGAGACAAATATAATATGATTTTGTGAGAACTCATCAATTACTAGTTTTTCAAGGATATATTAATTGGATTGTTGTATATTAAAGATAGATTCCAAATATAAAAAACGATTTGGTAGATGAACTGGATTAAATTTAAGTAAGGATATTTTTTCCAAACAATAGCTTAATCATTTTTTCTTTTGATATATGTTCAATTTCACAGGTAGGTTGTATAACCTTTAGATTAATATTATTTAAAAGTACTGGTTGGAAAATCCAATTTTGGTGAAATTCAATTCAATTTAATTAATTAATTTATTTATTAATTCTCATGTTTTGAATAAAAAGATTTAGCATATCTATCTATAGTCTAGTAGTAAGTTAAGGCATCTCTCTCCTCTAGAAGACACATGATTCAAGTCTCATTGATACTATATTAGATCAAGTGCTGAGTGTTTCTGCATATTTTTGTCTCCATATGCTTATACATTTATGTTTTTGTGTTTCGAGTAATATTAATTTTAAAAGAGTTAAGGCAACAAGCTATATGAGATTTATATTTTTGTCATATTGAAATACATTGTGGATATTTGTCAAGCATAAGTTGACAACTTTTGACTCATATTCTTTCAATTTTTTGGGATTTTTTTTTTTGACTGAAAATTTTTTATATGGAATTTAATTAATTGTATATAAGTAATTTGGTTAAACTAGAATTTCAAAAAGCAAATAAATTCCAATATCAAATTGACCAATAATAATAATAATAATAATAAGGATATATATATTAGATGCTTATTCAATGTGGCTTACTTATTCAACGGTAAGTTTTACTCTCTTTATATATATATATAAACCACAAGTATTCTCGTTAAGATAATCATACTCAGAACTTAGTTTAATTGCATCACTTCGGTATTAGAATTGAACCATTTTGAGACATCTAGAAGACAATAAAGCATGAGGCATTTAAGATCGTATTGATTTAATCACATCAGTACTGATCTTTGCTAACCTGGAATGTACTGTTGCAACTTAATTTTGTGGGATTTTAAAGTTGACAAATGATTTTGATACATTTTAACAATTAACAAATTGGATGTAGGTTCGACTATTACACTAGATTCTGAAAAGCTCTACAAAAATAACTGAAATAGTTAAGAAGGGGATTAATGAAGGTAAAAGAATTCTGAAACTAGTCATTATATATCATACCTTTAACCATAAAAATAAAATGATTATTACTTTCAATTGACCATTATTTTTTGTGTTTTTAATTATGTTTGATGCTAATGATTTGTATAGGTCTTGGCAATTGCATAAGCATTATCAAAAGTTCAATAAATTCCTACAAAAATCCACATCCAGATTCTTCATAGATACAATCGAAGATGCATTTAGAGATTCAATTCAGTTTCTTTGATTTCAGATGGGATCTTCTTATAATTTAGTGTTTTCTTAATTATCTTTGTTACTAATTATAGTATTGTACCTGTTAGACACTATTAGTAATGTAGCTTAACTTGGAAGGTTAATTATTGATGTTTAGCTCTAATAGATGAATGTTTACAACTAATACAGTATCACTATTATCAGTAGTAATTTCTCTTGCAGTTTAGCAGTAAAAAATTCAATTGCGTACTAGTAGTGTCTTTTAGCAACAGAAAGTAATTGATTCTCACAGCAAATATTTGACTGCAAAAAGCTGTTAATGCTAATGATTAATTTTTTTTGGCAGTAAAATAGAACTGCTGCTATCAATATTTTTTTAGCATAAAAAAATAGTTAGCAACATATTATATGCCTTTTGGTAGCAAAAATTGTTGTTACTAAAAGTGGAGAATTTTTATTGTATTCTTAGTGTTTAAACTTTCTGAACTATAAAAACATATTTATAATTTTTTCTATTATATCTTTAAAGGGTAAGTAACAATCATTTTTTGTGATGAAATTTTAAGGAATATCATATTCCAGGAGTATTCTAAACATTCTCTCAAAATTGCTCATTTTTGCAACAAAAAATAATTCTTGCTGTTAAAGAATTCTAGATAGCAACCTAAATAAAAATACATATGATCACAATTAATTATACAATTGTAGAAGTATGCGAAGCTTTTTTGTTGCTATAAAAAATTATGGCACTAAAAATTTTTTTTGTTTTAGCAATATTTTTGGCTGTCAAACCAAGTATTTCTTGAAGTGATAATTAAGAAAAAAATTATACAATTCATATATAATAAACAGAGTCTCATCAAATTTTATTGTATTTGTTTCTGATTGCTTTCCTATTCTTGTTAAATGCATGCTTTTGTTAGAGGTGTACACGGTCGGTTAACCGGTCTATGTGGATTTTTGTTAACGGTTAACCGCTTGAACGGTTTTTCTAATTTACTAACTGTACACTGTCCATTAAATTCTGTTAACCATTAATTTCGGCCGGTTAACCATTTTTTTACGGTTAACCATTTCCGAAATAAACATTATATTTTAAACTTCAAAATTTTAAGTCATAAATCTTAAATATCAAAGACAAATATGAAATTACAAACCATAGTCTCAATAATTGATTAAAAATGACATTACAACTTAATAATTGATTAAAAATGACATTACAACTAGAAGTGAACTGATTATGTTTATCGGTAAATTAATTGTTACCAATTAACAGATTGGGACACCTGACGTACTTTAGAAGTATTGCAAGATAAACTACTGTACAAGATTAGCTTTTTCTTCTAAAAATATATATTGAAAATCTAGGACTGGAATGAATAGAAATTTGTATGCAATGGATGTTGCAGCTAGATAGTAACCTGTCAGTTGATTTTTTCACTCTATTTTATCTAGAGTCCCAAAATTAATTTGTAGAGAATCCGGACTCTTCGTATTAAAAAGGAAAAAGATTAAAGTTGACATGAGAGGACCCAAATCCTTGTCTATGCATAAAAGATTTAACACTAAAGTTATTTGGCCATTTTTAACATAAAAGGTATGTAACTGTTTCAAAACTTTTGTTTGGAATGAAATTTTGAAATAAATTGAAGCTGAATTCCCTTATGATTTGTAATTCCTTTGAATGATCTTATTACTTTTTTTTAGAAAAAAACTATTGAATTCTCTTATTCAGTTCTTGCTAACAATGAATTTCAAGGGTTATAAAATCTGAATCCTCCAAAACTTATCAAAATGAGTGTTTGCAACAAGGGGTAAAATTTTTCAGGGATAGTATCATTATGTATCGGTATCCTTGAGTGTAACGAAATCCATTTTTCTAAAAACGGGATTAAGGAAAATATATATATATATATGTATCTTTATTATTTCCTTTTCATCTCTAAAAATTCAATTTTCTTTTCTAAAAATATATATATATTGGAAAATAAAATAAAATTATATTAGAAATTATGGAGGTACAATTACATTAAACACCCAAATATTTCACCATTAATTCATATAACCTATATATACAATTATATAATTAAAAAAAAAATTTCAACGGTCGGTTAACTGAGTCCACATGGACTTTCAGTATAAAAACCAAAACCGAAAATTTTTAAAAACAAAAACTGTACACTAGTTCATCGGTTTCGGTTAACCATATTTTATGTCCGGATTCGGTTTGGTTTCACGGTTTTTCGGTTTTTTTTTTGCACCCCTAGCTTTTGTAGCTAATGAAGTCACTTGTTAAAAGAAAATTACATAATTAGAAAAATATATTAAAAAAACGAAAAATTAAATTGAAAAAAGGTTTAAAATAATAAAATAGAAACAATTTTAGACGACAATTAATGAAAATCAAACGTAATTTTTGTTATGCATGCAGTGCGTGTGAGTTAGACCTGTTCATGGATCGGGCTGGGCTACATCGGGTTTGATATAAAAATCTCTTGTCCAAGCCCAGCCCAGCCCGCACTAATTTTACATCGGGCTCGGGCCGGGCTGGGCCAGGCAATTGAACCTCATTTCCAAGCCCAGCCCAACCAGCCCATCAAATAAATGTTTATATTTTTCTAATATAACTTATTTTAAACAAATTTAATTTACAGATAGTATTCATAGACAAATTTAATTTACAGATAGTATTCATAGAGAAATTATAATGGTCAAGATCTTCTATAAGTTTTTCAATGGTTCAGATTAAATATTTAGTATATAATTATATAAATAAAAATATAAAAGTATATATTATAAAATTATCCGGGCCGGGCCGGGCCAATCATGGGTCTTATAGTTATTTCCAAGCCCAACCCATCATTAACTTGGTCTTCTACGGGTTCTGGTCGGACCGGGCTTAAAGTAAAATATGTATGTCCAAGCCCAATCCAGAACGGGCGGATTTGGACGGGCTTTACGGACCGTGGGTCGTTTGCACAGGTCTAGTGTGAGTATGCGAAACCAGCAAATAAAAAAAGTACTAAGATATCAAAACAAAAGCCAATAATATATATATTATTCGTGGGTTATAATTAATATATACCATTTTTTAGAAATATGTTATGTAGCAAATTCTCATCTCCACCCAAACAATTAGAACACAAATTAAAATTAATAAGGAACCCCTACAAGGCTACAAGGTAGAATATACTCTTCAATAATACCCTTCACTTAACTATATAATCATTAAACAAAAAATTGGAAAATCATGGCTGGAAAGTGACGTTAGATATACTGTATGAATACAATTAGAAAGTGACGTGTAAATGAGTAGATGGAGAATTATTAGTAGGGTGACAGAATTACCCTTGTCGATTCCAATTTGAAACGAGAACTTCGACAAGAAAATTTTGCAAATTTCTTGACCTGGTCGCGGAAAAAGGAAGTTGCTGGCATAATTTCTTCTTAAATTGAAGGTCATAAAAAACACCCACTTAGGATTTTCTTACGAAAATACCAGCCGGTTCATTTTGATGGTGAAAAACCAAATGTTTTGAAAACCGGCACTCTCATTCGGCGGAAAAAAATCGGTCGCTTATTCAAAAAATATTTTAAAAAAAAAACAAATTTACATTCTATTATATGAGTTTACTTTAGCAAGTTGAATAAATGTGTGAGATTTAATTAAAATTTAGTTTTTTTAATGCTTTTAATTATATATAAATGCTAAAAATTCATAAAAAATTTATTTTGATTTACTTGTTTAGGATATTTTGGGATGGTTAGTTGTTAACTTATTAAGATAATTATAACTTTCCATATTTATTTACTTGTATGGTTTGTTGTTGAATGGTTATATATATCCAGACTGATTCTGATAACATTCGAAAATTTTGAATGGGCGTGCACCTTTTATTTTTGTATTTACAAAGAGAATTTTTTGTCTTTGACTTTTTTACTTGGGAACTCCTTAATCTATTATAATTTAGCAAATTTGGCTCATGATTTATTTCTTGAGCACATTTGGTCCATAAGCTACTTCAATTGAGAACATTTGACTCAATTTTTTTTGGAATATAATATTTAGCCAAATTTAAACATTTAACACAACTTCGGTTCATTTTTATTAATTTTAATGTAGTTTAGACATACGAGTAGAGGGATATATAAATTGCGCCAACTAGGCTAAAATACAGTAGATTATAAGTGAAAGCACTAAATCAAAATATCATGGGGCAAAAGAACAATTGGTGTATATAACGGGAGTGTTTACGCCATTGTAGCCCTAATACTTTAAGGATGATTGAACTCTTTAATTTAGTTTTATTAGGTTACTAAACGTTCAGAATGTGACAATAGCTCCCTTAACTTGCTTATTTATACTTAATAAATCTCTGACAACATTGTAATCTCTATGCATCGATAAACACATTGATAAAGTAACATATAATTTAATGATTTAGATATTTATTGAATACAAAATAAGTAAATCGAGGAATCCAATGAGACTAATGGGGTGTTTGATAAAGTTTTTACCCTATTTGATAATATTACTTAAAAGTCTCAGTTAAGTCAAAAAAATAATTTAATTTAATAGGCTATAATATTTAATTTAAAATTTTAAGTTGAATATTATCACTATTTTTTTAAATTCAGTATTTATTTTTCATGTTTATCAAACAATTCTATCATTTAATAATTTTAACATTCATAATATTCAACACTTAATTTTTCAACGTTTAATTTTTAGTTTTATCAAACACTATTTGAAAAATTTAGAGAGTTAAAATAATATACAGGTTCAGTTATACTCAAGGTAGGTGCGTACGGAGTGCCTACCGAGTGCGTGCTGAAACTCGATGCCCGTCAATATTTTTGTAATGACTTGCCGACTATGCCACGGAGGATAAAGTGGAGAATTTGGAGGTTAAATGGGTCGAGCAGCACCGTTGATTAAAATAAAACAAATCGGATGTGACTCGTTACAGGTGTCACAGAATAATTGGTAAGCGTTTTCTTCTTTTTTTTTTTCTTTTTTTTGACTGAAGAGATTCTCCACATCAGTATATATAGGATCCAAATCCTTAGATGTTTTATAATACTTTCGCTACTGAGAACCGCCATTGGCATGGTAAAAACACCCATCTTTCCATCACTTGCTGCAAACCCTTTTTTTTTTCTTCCTTAATTTTGAGGTCATAATTAATTAACAAATGGCGGTGATGTTATGGATGCTGTTGTTTTTAATTTCTTCAAATACTGCAGTAATGGAGGTAGCAGAGGCCAGAATTCTTCTTTACAAATTTGAAGCGAAGTGCAGCAATTACAACTCTCCACCTCCCACACTAAATTATCATACTCTCATTCTTGACAACTGTTTACTGACAAACAGAGCAATTCTTAACAGCTCTCCTGTTACCATTATATATCAGTTTGTTGCTCATCTTGTAAGTCTACTCTATATAAATAATTAATTATTAATTAAATTTTTTCCAACAGTTTCTGATTCGAATGATTAATTAATTGCCTTTTTTTGTTTTTTTTTAATGCAGCTTCTGATTTACATTAACCACGTCCACCTTGCAACACAAAAGCAAGCTGCAGTAGGGGCGTATATATCAGTTCGAGCTATTAAATTAGGTAAGTAGCATTCTTTGTTTTTATTTTTTCCTACCAATTAATGTAGATGGAGATCCGTTGGTGATCCGCTCCATCCCGAGAAAATTTTCCGTGGGGTGTAGATGAGGACGACGATACCCGTCCTAATCCCATTAAATCCCTATCTCTAAAATTCTTAATTTATTTCTTAATATTAATATTACTTTTTAAAAAATAAAATCTATTATTTGTATTTAGTTTTTTTAATTAATATTTTCAAATGATTAAGATTTTTTAAAAAAATTTCATGAGGATCCTCGCCCCGCTTGAATCCCCATAAGGAGAGGGATGGAGAAATTTTTTTTATGGACGAAAATGGAGATGTGGATTTTTCGAAATTCACAAAGACAAGGACAGAAGAATTATCCTTCGCTCCATCCTCGCCCCATTTACATTCCTATCAATTCTATTTTTCATTTTAACTTTTTATCCGACAAATTTAACTTTTACTGCAGAGATTAAAAATGGAAATTTTACCGGGCCGCCTCCTACTTCAAGTGCCAAACAATCTCCCGTTAAAGCGATTGTTGGGATTTTGATACTAGTTTTGATATCATGTGGGGCTGCTGTAATCCGAATGATTTGCACTGGTGGGGAAAATTCTAGGGAAATTATCGGTTTTACCCCAAAAAAGAAGTTTGCTTTCAAGTCATACCTTTAAGAATTTACTAAATTACGTTTTTTTTTTAATTCTTTTATTCATTACTTTAAATTCTTATGTTTTTCTTTTTTACTTTTTTCATCATCTTCTTCTTCTCTTTTCATCATCTTTCTTTTCTTCTGCGATTCTGTGTTTCTTTTCATTTTTCTAATTGCTGCAATCTTGAGTGTTTCACTCCAAAGTCCAACGCCAACCTCACCACTCTCTTCAGCCTTCACTCGTCGACCACCACCTCCGTTCTTCCACCGCTGCTCAGATCTGGTATCCCCCTTTTTCTCTTCTAACTTTCGCACTCTCAGATCTGTAGTTGGTTTTGGTTTTATTTATTTCTTTATTTATTTTCTTAAAAATTTTGGTTTTCTGGTTGGTTCTCAAGAAAATCGAAATCATGCAGGAGATTTGAGATCAATGTTCCTAAATTAGAGAAATTTTTACGGTTCTGATCTGAGATTAAGAATGGTGAAATACATCTCAGGATTGGGATGGTCAAAGCATGGGTAGCATTATATCTAAAATATGCGGCTTTATTGTAGTGCTTTCTGGTACAGTCCTTTTACAGACGACCAGAGAGTTCGAAAGAGCATCTTCGCTCAGGGGTATGTGATTGTTCTTGCACTTTCAGTTATGCATATGAATAGTTCTGGGCATTATGTTTTAGTACTTTGAAAAACTGATTCTGGTGATGTTACTCAACTGGTTTCCTTTAGTAGAGCTAATTTAAAATTCAGATTTTTCCTAGAGAATCTTGAAATTATTAAATTCAGCTGAGTCTTTTGAGGAATTGTCCTTCAGGTTGTTGCGGTAATGTGTTCAAAAGTGCCTCTTATTGGCAGTGCAATCATGAAGGCTACTGGTTCGGGTATGTGTTCAACTTCTATTGGTGTTGTTATCTCTAACTGTTTCCTTTTATTCCCTGCATGCCTCATTAAGTGATTAGTTATTACAATTTCATTTTCATGCGATTTGAGATCCCGAAGTTGATGTAGATGTTACTAACCATGGTGAATTTGCTTTTCGAATTAAGATGTCATGGATGACCACTACTGAGGTTGAACCCAGTCCTTGACAAAAGAAAAAAAAAAAAAAAGCTTGCATCAATGCTTTACAAATTAAATATTTTGCTTTTTTGTGTTGAGGCAATTATCAAATTCCTCCATGCTTTCAAGTTTAAGATGTTAGGGGTGGCCACCACTCAATTATTTGAGAAACAAATTACTTTGAAAAACTGATTCTGGTGATGTTACTCAACTGGTGATGTTAAGCTCAGGCTTAGATATTTTGCAGAGTGTGGCCGTTGGAATTGCAGCTGCCAAAAGAAAAAGGGGAAGGCAAGAGTGCTTATTCAAGGGTGGTTGAGTTGATTCGCATTTTAATTTAATTTGGTTGAGTTGATTCATATTTGCTTGATTACCAAATAATTGGACTACTGTTTTCATATTATTAATTAATATTTGCCATTATATTTTGACTTGTAAATTTCTTTGTGGTTATGTTACGTGGTAATTGTATTGGGGCAGATGAGGGATACCTATCTGGTCATTAGCAGACCATGTATCTTTTGTAGTTCTAGTGCTTGTACCTCGAAAAGTGTACTCTTGCTGTGTGTAGTGAATGGTACGTGGCAGCTGGCACCCCAACTTCTGTTGCAACTTGTTCCTGTCAAGACCTGATTGAAGCTGTGCAAGAGCAACGATGGAAGTGATCCAGCTTTATTTTATCTCAAATTGAATTGGTATTCAGCTGGTTGGGTCCTTCTGATAGTTCACAAGGGTTCTGTAACAAATTTCAGAGGTAAGAGGTTCTGGCTTGCACTCCTTTCTTTGTAAGCTTGTTGGTGTTGGTCTCTGTTTATTGTAGCATTGCTTTAATGAAGGTGTATTTGCAGTCTGGCCAGTGTTCTTGTTGCTGTACATGGAGTTCCTTGGTCCCGATGATTATTCCTTAGACCTTTTGTAGAGCAGTTCTTTGGTCGTGGCAAGGTTGTTTTTCAAACTTTTAACCTGTGAGTGGTGGTTTTGTAAAGTGTTTATGTTTAAATTTGGTTTTCTTTCCTGCAAGATTTGTTTGGTACTCAAGTGTTCTCTTTTTATTGCTCATGCAGGGATTGTATCTGCTACGATTTACATTTGAGAACTTTTATCATGTAATTTTGCTCTCATGTGGTTTTTTCATTTTTTTGCTTGCAGAAAATACCTTTACATGGAATTAGTATTTGAGCAATAGAGACTGTAAGGTACAGGGTAATAAACAAAACCAGAATGAAGTCCTTGAAGAGATAAAGGAAAGCAAGGACAGGTGCTCTGCCATATTCAGGAGCTTTCAACCGGCAAACTTTTAATTCAGCGGCAGACGACTTCCATGGTAGACTTTTTCGGTGATCAAGTTCGACAATTTATTAGATCCGAAAATTTATCATGTATTCATGTATAGCGCCAGCTTTTTTACTATGAGGGGTCTATTTACTTTAGCTATTGATGTTGAATATTAATCTTTTGTAAAATCATTGTCAGCTGGTGACAAATTGAACTAATTCTTTAATGAAATACACTATTTATATGCTTCTTATACACTGTTTATACATTGTTTATACATTATTTATACACTGTTTATACATTGTTTATACATTATTTATACACTGTTATACATTGTTTATATATTATTTATATATTTTTTTATACATTATACACTGTTTATACATTGTTTTTACGTTATTTATACACTGTTATACACTGTTTATACACTTCTTATACACTGTTATACATTGCTTATACACTACTTATACATTGTTATACATTATACACTTTTTATACACTGTTTATACATTGTTTATACATTATTTATACACTGTTTATACATTGTTTATACATTATTTATACACTGTTTATACATTGTTTATACATTGTTTATACACTGTTTATACATTATTTATACACTGTTTATACATTATTTATACACTGTTTATACATTATTTATACATTTCTTATACACTGTTATACACTACTTATACATTGTTTATACACTACTTATACGTTCTTTATACATTATACACTTCTTATACAATGTTATATGTTTATACACTTATTATACATTTGTTATACACTGTTTATACACTGTTTATACATTGTTTATACATTATTTATACACTGTTTATACATTATTTATACACTGTTATACATTATTTATACATTATTTATACACTGTTATACATTGTTTATATATTATTGATACATTTTTTTATACATTATACACTGTTTATACATTGTTTATACGTTATTTATACACTGTTATACATTGCTTATACACTACTTATACATTGTTATACATTATACACTTTTTATATACTGTTTATACATTGTTTATACATTATTTATACACTGTTTATACATTGTTTATATATTATTTATACACTGTTATACATTGTTTATATATTATTTATACATTTTTTATACATTATACACTGTTTATACATTATTTATACATTATTTATACACTGTTTATACATTTCTTATACACTGTTATACACTGCTTATACATTGTTTATACACTACTTATACGTTCTTTATACATTATACACTTCTTATACAATGTTATATGTTTATACACTTATTATACATTTGTTATACACTGTTTATACACTGTTTATACATTATTTATACACTGTTTATACATTGTTTATACATTATTTATACACTGTTTATACATTGTTTATACATTATTTATACACTGTTTATACATTGTTTATACATTATTTATACATTTTTTATGCATTATACACTGTTTATACATTGTTTATACGTTATTTATACACTGTTATACATTGTTATACACTGTTTATACACTTCTTATACACTGTTATACATTGCTTATACACTACTTATACATTGTTATACATTATACACTTTTTATACACTGTTTATACATTGTTTATACATTATTTATACACTGTTTATACATTGTTTATACATTATTTATACAATGTTATACATTGTTTATATATTATTTATACATTTTTTATACATTATACACTGTTTATACACTGTTTATACATTATTTATACATTATTTATACACTGTTATACACTGTTTATACACTTCTTATACACTGTTATACATTGCTTATACATTGTTTATACACTACTTATACATTGTTATGCATTATACACTTTTTATACAATGTTATATGTTTATACATTTATTATACATTGTTATACACTTTTATACACTGTTTATACATTGTTTATACACTGTTATACATTGTTTATACATTGTTTATACATTGTTTATAAATTATACACTGTTTATTCATTATTTATACATTATTTATACACTTCTTATACATTGTTATACATTATTATACACTTCTTATATATTATTATACATTATTTATACACCGTTTATACACTTTATACATTGTTTATACACTGTTTATACACTCTTTATACCTTAGTTATACCTTAATTATACCTTAAGATACACTATTCTAGTGATTATACCTTAGTTATTCCTTATTTATACCTTATTTATACCCTAAGATATATTATTATATTGATTATACGTTACTTATACATTAATTATACCTTAAGATATGCTATTATAGTGATTATACCTTTTTTATACCTTAATTATATCTTAAGATACACTATTACAGTAATTATACCTTAGTTATACCGTAATTATACCTTAAGATATACTATTACAGTAATTATACATTAGTTATACCTTAGTTATACCTTAATTATACCTTAAGATACACTATTACAGTGATTATACCTCAGTTATACCTTAGTTATACCTTAAAATACACTATTACATTGATTATACCTTATTTATACCTTAATTATACCTTAGTTATACATTAAGATACACTATTACAGTGATTATACTTTAGTTATACCTTAATTATACTTTAGTTATACCTTAATATACAAAGGCATAATTAGTTATACTTTAGTGAAAAAAATATGTCGAAAAAAGTATATACATATGGACTTTGTTTCGAAGATAAAAAAAAATAAAAAAAACTTTCTAAAATCGCATGACAAAAAAATAAACGGATTGAGAGATAAATGCGAAATTAAATTAAAAATTATAAAAAGAGGAGAGAGAAACGTGGACAAAGTAGAGAAGGTATTTTGGAGATTTTGATTTGTGTTTTGTTGTTTATTTTGTGAAAGAATCACGTAAATAGGATAATTTTTGTTTTAGGTATTTTTGAAATTTTGAAAAGTTTTTAAGGTATTTAAGCAAACTTTTTCTTTTAAGGTAAAAATGTTATATGGTGCCAAAAGTTATGTATTTATGTAAAATGCCCAAAATTCTAGCCTAGTAAGGCCCAATATTGAGGGAAGTGAGCCCAGGCCCATTGGGGAAGGAACCCAAAATATTGAGTTGACCATTTGCAAATGCAACACTTTCACACTCTTCCCATCACCACTTTAACCATTCACTTTTTCATTTGGCATTGAATTTTGGTGTTTGTAATTTTGTATTGTCAAACATTATTATTATGTATTTGGCATTGATAAATATTTTAAAGTGTCTAATGTATGTATGCTTAGAAGGGAAATAGATTTATACATAAATTAATCAATATCTTAATCTTGTGCTTCTAATTGAATCCTCCTACAACATTTTCTATGATTCTCTAATTTACTTTTGAAAATTTGAAAAACATGCACTGTTGGATTCATGCGATTAGTACATATATGTAAGTGTTATGCGTTGGAGAAGTATATGATGAAGATGACAATGAGGTTAGAAGGAATTAAGGAAAACTATTCGATCATATCTCAAATGGTTCTAAGATTTATTAGATCTTACACATAGCATATATAGATGAAATAAATATGTCAAATATATATATATATATATATATATATATATATATATATATATATATATATATAATGAATTGTAGTTTAATATAAAAAATGGAGATATAATGGATTGTAGTTTAATTGGTAATACGTGTTGAATTTGTTTGTAGAAAGAGATCTCATAACGAACTGAAATTTTTCATATTTAAGATTAAGTTGTATGAGAATTAGAAATCATACGTATATATATTGAATATGACAAAATTAAGAAGTAAATTAAGAATAGTTTGTGAAAAATATATTTGCTCGATTAGTAAACGAATTCTTGTAATTTCCAAACATAAAAAATGCTTTCGCGAACAAATTGAATTGAACTATTAAAGAAATTTAAATATTTTCTTCAATGGAATTTATTCGAAACAATTAATTTTCTTTGATTTGCATGCATATCTTTTTTGACAAAACCTTCACGAGAAGGATGTCTAGTTTATCATAAGAATATTATTCGAAATTGTTGGTAAGGTTCAGCGGTGGACCTAGGAATTGGCGGATGGGGGCGAAAATTTTCTTAAAAATTTTCCGGCCAACGATCAAAAATTTCTGACCGGCGATCAAAAATTTCTGACCGGCCAACAAACCTGGAATTAATTCAATTTAATTCAATAACAACACAGTCAAATTAATCTAAGTAACCATTTCATTATTTATACACATAATATACTAACAATTAATTTTTTTCAATTAGAATCCCTAAATTAAAATCCCTAAAATTGTTAAATTTATAATTCCAATCAATCTCTAATTCTAATCAATTTAATTTCAATTTAATTTATTTTATTTTATTTTTTTAAATCCTAGGATGAGAATTTTTTTTTAGGCCCAGGCAAAACGTGGGCTTTTAAAAAAAAAATTAAAATCCCAGGCAAAATAGGCTTCAAAAAAAAAAATTTAAAATCTCAGACAAAACATGGACTTTAAAAAAAATTAAAATCCCATAATGTAGGATATATAATTTAATTTAATCCACCTATAATATACGATAAAATAAATAATTTAACTCTTTCTTTGATAATTTTCAAATACAATAGTTTATCCTTATTTAAAAAAAAAAATATATATATTAACATCTACAGTCAAAATCCTATACCGTTCATTTTTATATTAAATTTAAATAAATATTATCTATTTTCTATAATTACTCTTTCCTCTCAATTCAATGCATTACCATTGAAAAACAAGGTGAAGCATCTAGATAAGATATTTTTACTTACACACTCGACCTGAATTAAGCATATTATACAATAATCAATCGGTATATTTAATGTTTAAATTATTTATTTTGTGAAAAAAAAGGCAAAAGAAAGTAAACAAATTATTCACTCTATATGCTATGGGTTAAATCCATTATGTGAACTTTATTTACAAATATATGAGATTAAGGTATAAAAAGGTATAGTCTTAATTATGTGTAGATACCCAGTTGTTCTATTCCAATTGTATTTAGTAAAATTGTAATACTTAGGTTAACATTTGCTTTTGACCAAATTATGATTCTTAAATTTGGTAATTTATGTTCCGATTTTCAATTAAAATCATTAAATTTTTTTATTGCCTTTGAATTGATGTCTGAAACACGAAGCATTAAAGTTTTGGGTATTATGATTTCGTGATATTCTCTTTTCTTTTGGGTCCTTCTTGTTGATCGCAGCATGTGATTTGTATTGATATGGCATACATGCAAACATCATTAGTATAGTTGTTCCATTATATGCACATTAATTGAAATTTTCTATGCATTTATTTTCTCTTTTTTGGCCATAGAATTGTGAGACTTAAGGCTTTTAATTTGGATCGTGCAGTTTTTGATCCTTTACAATTCCTTCGTGTAAGATCATGCGTTCTAAATTTGAATCTGAAAAATATTAAGGGTAGTTATATAGTGGTTTTTTAGCACATTCGTGACAACAAATTAATTACGTTTGGTACATTCATATGTCTGTTACTGTATTGTCTTTGTTGCTAATCACACATGGTGTTCAAATCCCAAATACAGATTTTAATTATTTTGGTTTTTTGACATAGAATGGGATACAATACTGATAAATTGCCACGGACATGAAGTAACTTAAATTACTTTTTTTTTTTTTTTTAGTGAAATGTGATGTAATTCATTAAAACGCCAAATCGGTAACCACAAAGAGTACAATAGAAGGGGGAATGTTGTCTGAAATACACGGAAAAGTAGATTGCACACCAAGCTTGGCAAGGTGGTGAGCCACTTGGTTAGCATCTCTTCTAACAAAATTGAAAGTGACAGATGCTAGAGAGCTAGCAATCTCCCTACAATCATCAATAATTAATCCCAAAGAAGAGATATCATCATTCTCCGAGCATTTCAGAGCTAGAATCACAACTTGAGCATCCCCTTCGATCTCAATCTCTTTTAGTCCCCTGTCTTTTATCCAACTAAGTGCCTCCCGACACGATAACGCTTCAGCAATAGGGGGAGCAAAATAACCCGAGATTGAAGAATGCCTTGAAGCAATAAAGCTTCCATTTTCATCCCGTAAAATGCACCCTAGGCCAACTCTCCCTAGCTCCGCATTTATTGAAGGATCAAAGTTACATTTCAGGCCATTGTTCGGTGGCTTCCATCTGTTGCACACTGCTCCTGCTGAAGACGCCGGCTGCACCCTGGTCTGCGCTCTGCACCAGCGTCCCAAAAACTCAGCTGCGTTCCGAGCAACAGACGTCGGAAGGATTGGCTGCTGCTCCCAAATTAATTTATTTCTGTTGTACCAGAGATACCATGCGACCGCTGCACCCAAACCCGCCTCCTCCTTGCTGCACGTGAGAATTAATTCCTGCCACCATTCCCAAATTGTTTCAGTGTTCCACACTTTATTTGCTAATACCGTGGCTTGCCAAACCTGACCCGCATTACGGCATTGAACTAAAATATGAATGGCTGTCTCCACTCCTTCCAGACACCAGGGACAACGAGGATCGACCTCCACCCGACGAGTTTGAAGATTTGATTGAGTTGGTAGAACATCCCAAGCTGTACGCCATAGGAAACTTTTAATTTTAGGGGGACAATCCAAAAGCCAAAGCCTATCCCATGGAGCTGATTGTATCTCCATGGATGGATTCGAAAACGACTCCATGAGATGATAATAGGCTGATTTGACACTGTAATTTCCTTTCTTATCCCACCTCCAACACAGACGATCTTCAACTTCACGCCTTGTTAGGGGGACAGCCAAGATTAATTGGCGTTCCTCCTGTGAAAACAAGTCAGCTAGTACGTCATAATCCCATTGACCTGAATCATTGAACAAAGAGGCAACGACTCTGTCTTCTAGACCCGGAATACAAGATGCCACATCTGGATACCCATTTATTGATGAGACCCAGCGGTCCCCCCAGATTCTAGGTGATTGACCGTTGCCAATTCGATGAAAAAGCCCCTCTCTAACTAGGTCCTGTGCCGTTCGGATGCTTGACCAAATGAAGCTTGGATTGCTTCCCTTCTGAGCCATACAAAAATCTGAATCCGGGAAGTACCTGGCTTTAAATAATCTTGATACCAGGGAATTTGGTTCCGTCAGAAATTTCCAAGCTTGTTTACCCAGGAAGGCAATATTATATTCCCGAAAACGTCTAAAGTTCATACCTCCCCAGTCTTTGCGGATACACAACAACTCCCAAGCTTTCCATTTTACCCCTCTTCCCCACCAGTAGCCATTTAGGAGAACCTCCATCTGTCTGCAAATAGATTGGGGCATGAGGAAAAACGGACATGACATATGAGGGCATAGCTTGTGCTACTGCTTTCTGCAAAATTTCCTTCCCACTCTGAGATACCCGCTTGGCCCTCCAACCCCTAATTTTTCACTTCAATCGATTTAGAACATACTGGAAGGTCTCAGTCCTGTTTCTCCCGACCACTGTGGGAAGCCCCAAGTAGGTGTCTTAGACGTCCACTACCTCCACCCCTAACTCCTGCTGAATATCTGCAATACTATCAGGACGAACATTTGGACTGAACATAATCTTCGATTTGACATGATTTATTTGTTGACCAGATGCCTTCTCATATTTTTCGAAGATTTCTTTAACTACTAAACACTCTCTCATGTCCGCTTGGACTGTTTTATTTTAATCCTTTGCTCCTGAGATTAAAAAAAAATAATAATAATTAGGGGACAATCCAGAACTCCCTAATTTTTGGGATAGGGGTGGCTGTTGCCGGAAACACCTCCTCTATGACCCCCCAGTGCTGCCCTTGCATGTCTTATTTATATTTTCTTTTTTGTCCTCTATGCTATTTAAAAAAAAAAAAAAAAAAGCTCCAAATCAGCTTCTAATAAACATATTCTATTAATAAAATTATTGGAATATGCTTTTTAAGAGCAATTCTAGAACATTTTTGCATACCACAAGACTAAAAGGAAAAATATCAATAAGATAAGGGCTAAAAAAGCAAACCGATGATAACATAGATGCCAAAAAATCTTTGTGCCTTAATAAATTTTTAACAAGTTGACATTAGGAAGTAACAAGTAAATAAACTTAACTCAGTTCAAAAAAAAAAAAAAAAAAAAAAAAAAGTAAATAAACTTAACAGAAATAAATATAAATGAAACTAACAAATTAACAAAATCTAAATCTAAACGAAAATATAAAAATACCTTATTATATACACGAGTTCTATAAATAGGGTAGGAGGAGGTCAACTTATGATATGGTGCAAAACTTTACTATTATTAATTAATTTAATTTGTCTATAAATAGGCTTTTTCTCTAGCCAAAATATTCAGCAACCCTCTCGCAATCTGATCTATGGCCAATAAATTATATATGTGCTGCTCTACTCTTTTTAATTTCTTTCTACTACCATACTTCAGGCAGCAGAGAACAATTACAATTACAAGTAATTCTTCTATAATTTTAGAATAATTTATATTTATTGGTATTAATTAATTGAAAAAATTAATGCGGTGTACTGTATTGTTTAAAAATTTTGAATTCGGATAGAATCATAATTTTGTTGAGGTTTATTGTTTCTCAAAATCTAATATTCCACATCAAAGTCAAAAAAACTACAGATGAAATTTTAGAAAATTATCCAAAATATCTAAAACTCATGTCATTATTACTTGGAATTATTTATATTTTACTTACATCTTATGCATAAATTATAGGTTTTAGTTTTTTTACTGTGAAATCAATTTATTTGTGTATATTAAATTTTTGTGCTAAAATTAAACAGTTTTAGGATGAAACAAAATATGAAGATTAGTAAAAAAAAAAAAAATGTTGAATGTGAAAATTGATAAAATAAAATCGATAATGTGCTTTTGTTTTACTGATTTTATAATTGTATAAATTAATTTTTATGGTTAAATTAAATACGTGAATTTTTCATGTCTCATTGTGATGCCCAAGTTCTTAATTCGACTACCGACATCCTGGAAAAGCCCCTGATACCCCGCAATTACATAATTACCCTGTAAGATTTACGATGCCACGATGGATTGAACACCAGCACCCACGCTTCGTTCACACAATGGCAATCTAATAAAATATTGGAAGATAATTATTACAAGCCAAAACAAAAAGGATTACAATGACAAAAATACCCTTGTAGAATTCACACGCACGTAGCAAGCAATCTCCAGTTATATTGGGATAATTATACTGCTGCATATATCAAGTGATGTTGGTATAATCCCATCAATTTTAGTATACGCTTAGTATTTCATATCATTCGTGTGTTTTAACAATAATTAGCTGGCTAAATAATTTTGAATTACGATCGCATTTATCAACGCCATCCCCACCACTTTGCTAATGAGAGAATCCTGAGTTCCTTTGATGGTAATTAGTTACCGTGGACAACGTACTAATTACTGGGATAGCCAAATCCACTAATGGGGCAGAGGAGGAGGTGGTAGCAGTCATTGTGTTTCTCTGAGTTAGCGAAGTTGATATATCCACACTCACCAACACGGATGTTGCTGATGAAAATTACGTCTGTCTGCACCGAATTTTCATCACTTGAGAGCTGAACATTTCTTCTTGAACATAAAAAACACAAAAAGAGGCATTAATTGTCCTAGTTGGGGGGCGTTCCGATGCCTAAGTCAGTTTGATTCTCAGAGAAAAGAGAAAGCCAAAGTGTAAAATTACATGAATCAAACCTAGGAACAAACCTGTTTACGTACATATTTTAAGCAAAAGTGAGTGTGTGTGTGTACACATATACACACACTTAAAATGAAATTCTCTTATATAGCATATGCGTTTCTAAATTAGTCTCATTATTTGAAAAAAAAGAAAAAAGAAAAAAAAATCTTACAAAAACAAGGGTCTTATCCTTTTATTTAGGTGAGAGGTACATTTTCCAGCGTATCAATGACATATATATGAGGAACCGGCACATTTTCCGGCCTATCAATGACATATATAAAATATAGTCTTTGAGAATCAATGTTCCTCGTCTAGTGGGAAATTTATTTGAGAATTCACCTTCCCAATCGAGATGGATGTAGCGATGACAAGAGGGATAAGAAATTCCCGCTCAGTGCAACAACTTCAACTCTCCTGCTACAATCGATGGCATGTCTCCAGCTCCCAAACTCATTCTTCAACGTAACAACTGTTTGCTCACTCAAAATTCTACGGTCCACCACATCACACAGGTATATAATATATTTATTACTCATAATAAGAATGTATCATGCTTAATTTCATCATTTTCATCTGTGAATTTATGGATCTCCATTGTACTTAATTGATCCCTATTTCTGTTACAAAATCATATGCGAATTTCACTTTTTTTTTTTTTTTTTTTTTGAAATACTGATCAATTGCTGTTTTCTTGAATGCATGCAGCCTGGGACTTGTATTCACCACGTCCGCCCAAAAGCCGCGGGGGCCTACGGATCAATTCGATCTCTTCAATTTGGTTTGAATTTTTTTTTTTTTTTTTTTACATTTTTTTTTTATCTGACAAATTTTTACTTTTTTACCACGCAGAGATTGAAAACGGAGCGCCACCTCCTGTTTCAAGTGCTAAACAATCACGCATTAAAGCGATTATTGTGATATTGATATTGGTCCTCATATCAAGTGTTGCCACTGCTGTAATCAGAATGATTTGCACTCGTGGGCAAAACCTCAGCCCAGAAAGGCCCAATAGGGACGAAAGTGAGCCCAGGCCCATTGGAGAAGGAGGCCAGCACATTGAGTTGACCATCTGCAAATGCGACAATTTTTCAGTCTTCACAACCCCAGTTTAAGAATCCAGTCTTTCATTTTGGCATTGAATTTTGTGTTGTGTAACACTATTATTCTGTATTTCTTATTGATGAATTTTGTTCAATGTATGTATGCATGTTTATAGAGTTTATATATATAAATTTAGTTTGACTTTTTAACTACTTTTTATTCGTTTGAATGATTCCTGGTTCTATTATTTGTAAAGTTTAATGGTGAAGGAAAGAGAGAAAAAGGGTTGATATCTCGAGAGAGATCTCAGATCCATCTTCCGTGTTAAGGCTAGCTATGACAAGTTTAATGGTGATGGAAAGAGATCTCAGATCAATGCTTCTTAATCATCACGGCGTGTAAGTCTCTAAATTCTTTCTTCACTACTTGAATCAATTTGATTTTCATATTAAAGCCGTCACCATGCGATCGTAATTACTATCTGAACAGATCTGTTTTATTGCTGTTAATCAATTGTTTATTTGGTTTTGTGTTGTTGTTGATTAACTATGTTGTTGTTTTGTATTTTTATTTTTATTTTTTTCCCATGAGAGTGATCCCAATTTGATTTTTGATTTTGAAATACATATAAAGCAGTAATCATTATACTTTGGGAAGATCCGTAATCAAATATAGATATCTGTTAGATACATATCCGATGAAGATGATACAAAGATAATTAGGAGTAAGATTAAGAAAACTGTTGGATCAGATTTGTTGTTGATTTGGGTGTCATATGCTTCAATTGTTTTTATTTTGTATTCCATGAGATTGATTTCTTGAATGTTAAGATCAGTTCACTCTAAAAGATGCCTGTTGACTTATTCTGACATTGACTTCACCATGGAAAATGCCATCTGTTGTTTTTAAATTTGGGTGATTATCAATCATGATTATTGGAGGGTAGGAAACAAAAAGAGGGTAGGCCATATTATGTTTGGTATATCTTTTCCTTTTGTGAGACTGATTCTTAGTATTATCTTGCCTGAGATTGAAAAAATTATTACAGTTTTCATCATTTAGATAGAATTTGTGGCAAATTTTTTCGGCAATAACACTTTGGGATGCTACCTTGAATGTGCAGTCTAAGATGTAGTTATACGATTGAAGTTTTAATTACATTTTTCAAATATAATAAATGATTTGATAAATGAATTATATTGAATTCTAGCTAGTAAGCAATGCTTCTTAATTATCACAGAGTATGTCTCTAAATTATTCCTTTGCTTATATACTATATAAAATAAGTAAAAATATATATAACTTCACATTACAACTATATATGATCATGAATAATTCCAAACATAATATGTTTTGGAACTACAAAAGCACAAAATTATGCTAAAACCAATAAAACACCCCTTCATCCTTAGTAAAATCCTTTTTCACTATCTTTGTTGAGAGTCGGCTCCTTTAGTCTTTTGTACTTCCTTTTCCAATTTTCTGTTTCTCAGAAACTAAGTTATAAACTAAAAATTGAACTAGAATTATAATGAGTATGGCTTCTATGATACCTAATACTGTTCGACCCTAATAGAACTATTCAAACTTGGTATAAAAGGATATGAGACAAAAATGGAATTTAGTTTACTACCCATCATAGGTACGAGACAAAAACAGGTTTACCCTTGCACATCCGTTTATGTATTGTGTTATTCAATTTATTTTTTGAATTCTATTATGGTAAGACTTGTTAATTTGTATCGTTTATTCTCTTAATTGGTGATAATCCATATGGAAGAATGGAAAAATGACAATAGAATTTATCATTTAATGTTTTGTTACTTTAAGATTTTAGATGTGAAGTATTTGTATGAATTATAAATAAGTTTACACCATCTTTTTGTTTTTTGGCCCATAAGGATGAGGTTGTTGAATTCTTTTATACATGCTATATGAGTCATTTCAGGTTGAAATACTCCACCATGCATATATTTAGAACTAAAGTGAACATCTTCCACGTAAAGAATGCATCGATGCCTAAAACAAATATATAGGTCTTTTAAATGTGCTATCAATTTTTATCAATCTCAAATACAAGTAAAAGGGCAAAGTGCAAGTTTTTAGCAATTATGTCATTAATCCACGGCTGTCTTCATAGAAGTATATTGATGAGCGATAGTTCAGATTTCAAATTCGAGAATCGCTGAGAATTTCACTGATTGTTATGGATTCAAATTATTTGAATGAGAATTCCGTTTGTTGCATTCATTTGGGATCAAATCAATTGAACTTATCATCTTTAGAGAGCCGGATCGACACAGACTGAAACTAGTGTTTTGATATCCACTGGTGACATTATTAGCAGAGAAAGATGGATATAGAAGTGGAAGTAGATAATAATTGACAGAAGAAAGATGGAGTGGGTAAGAGAAAGGAAAACTGAGTGAAGAATCAAGCAACGAAGGTTCCAATTTGTTGAGTCGTGGTTGATGGTGGTTTTGTTTGAATTTGTTTACCTTGATCGCCTCCACTTCTATCACCTCCTTACCTGTTAGATTCAGTTTACTAAATTCGGCGCCTGCATCTTCAACAACCAAATGATTTAAATTTATTGTTTTTGAATTTAGTTTTATGGGTATTGGTTATGAAATAGGGAAAAGTAAAAAAAAAATAAATAAATAAATAACAAAAAAAACCCTTGTTGTGAAAGTTTAATTTTTTGGGGGGAAGTGTGCATATTTTTATTAATTAAAAATGTAAAAAAAATGAAAAAAAGAAAAATTTTCGAACAATATCCAAAATTTTAAAACTTGTTGTAAATCTATTATGTAATATACATATATTTTTCGGATATTTGTTAAAAAAATTTTTCATTTTTTATGATTTTTTTTTTTTTTTGCATTATTAATTAATAAAATTAAACTCACATTCCGAAAAAATTCCAAACTTCCACCAAAGTCTATTGTACTTCTAAAATTTGGATATTTTTCGGTAATATTTATATTTTATATGATTTTTTATTCTTTTGTATTATACCCACTATCCGAAAAGTTTCAAACTTCCACACCAGGATCCATTGTATTAATCAATAAACTTGAAAAATTTCAGATGGAATTTTAAAGAAAAAGAGAGTTGTAGGAGAATATATTGGATGATAAACTTTTGATCTGTTAAATCGTCAAACCACATATCATACTTTTGTACCATTTTGAAACATAGTCCTCATAGGTAAACAGGTCAGACCACAGGGTTTTTTTTTTGCTATAATATATGTTGCATTTCTGTGCTTATTAAACTAGATTCTGGAGTTTTCTATCCTTATTGAGTTATCTGGATTTTTGTTATTTTGTTTCCTGGTTTCTTAGTTAATATTTAGTTTTAATGGTACGTATTATATCTAAAATTAATTCCACAGATATGGAAATCATCATTATTGATCTATATTACACTAATAACCCTCTAATTATATATGATAATTATCATAATAAAATTATAACGATGATGAGTTATATTCTGAGAGATTTTTATAACCATCCATTTCTATGGTGACCTTTTTTCTACAAAGTTTTTTTTTTTTTTTTTTTTTTTTTTTTGTAATTTTTCCTATAATATACTGTTCTTATTAAACTAGATTCCGAAGTTTTCTGTCCTTATTGAGTTATCTGGATTATATAAGTTGCTTTCCACTTCTATTTGTCGGTTTATCCATGAATAATAGTAAAAACTTCATACAAGTGTTGTATAAGGAAATATTTTTAAGAAAATAAATGGAGGAATAAAGTGAAAAATAAGCGAAATAAATATAAATGTTATTGTGAATTTTGATAATTTTTTCAAATTTTTTTAAATAAATATAAATAAGCGAAATAAATTTATCTATCATTTTGTCTCTTTAGTGAATTTAATATAATATAACAAAAAAATAATTGTTATTGTGAATTTTGATAATTTTTTCAAATTTTTTTTAATGTTATTCATAATTTTGTATAATTCATATATGCTTATTATTTTTTATAATTCTACTTTTAATTTTATAATTTTTGAAATGATTATTTATCTTTTTAATGAAACAAGTTCTACGTCGATAAATTAAAATTCCATAATTATATAAAATTAAATTAATAAATAATTCTATTAACCAACTTTAAAAAAGATTAAAATTGTGTGAAATAAAAGAAAAAGAAACATAAAATAGGAAAAATAATATATTTTAACATATCAATAGGATAAGGGAAATTTTTATTATTATTTAGTCAAATTTAACCATTTAACTCTAGTAAAAGGCTAAGGAATTTATTAGTTTAAAACTAAGACAATATAATTAACTCTAAAAATATAGAAAGTAATTAGTATAATATGTAAAACTACATAGACTAATAAATTGTTGAGCCAAGACATCAACTAGCAATTAACTTGTTAGGAGAAAGGAAAAACATACCCTTTCGGTAATTTTTATATGACTTTTTAATCAGAATTATTGATTAGTTTTTCTAAAATTTGCTCTCATTTATATGAGGTGATATAAGAAGTTAATGCATAAAATCATAAAATTAAACCATACATATATAAATAAATTAAAAAAAAAGAGAGAGAGAGAGAGACAAGGTCTTTAAGGATAAACCAATATTTTTAGTTATTTAATTAATGCTACATTAATGGTAGTGAATAACCTTAAACGTCATATAATAATAATAACGGAATATATAATATTAGCACTAAAGGCACGACGGAGGGAATGCAAATATTTTCTCTTCTTGGTATGTTTTCTCATTATTGTTTCCTTCTCTCAATGGAAGGAGACATGTAATTGCATTCGAACGACCAGCTCACCTCTAACTTCGGAGGTTAGCTACTTAATCCATCCTCTTTCAAGCTCCATTTATATCAATTGCATGCAACATTCAACAGGGCAGGAAATGACCAAAAATTTGGAAATTAATCCCCTTTCATGTTCATGAATTTGGAAGAACCCTACGGATTTTTCGTTCCTGCAAAATTTTTATTTCCTTATTTTAAATATTACTTAAAATTAGATCAATATAAAATAAAACATTAGATAATAAAAAATTATTCAAGAATTCACCTTCCCCATCAAAGATGAATGTACCAATGGCAACGAGGATAGAGAAGTGAAGTGAAGTTTTTTCTTTTCCCAATAAGTGAGATGAAGAGGAAAACATAGCAAGTGAAGGCCCCTGTGAAACATACAAGAAGCTTAACAGTTAAGTCAAAACAATTCAAGACAGCCACCCTCCATTTCCTTTGATATTATATTAATATATATTTTGGCAACCCCATTCCTTTGTATCTTAACCTCACGAGTTTGCTACCTGGCAGCAATCTAACGGGCCATTCCACAATATATATATTTCACGATATTCCAATGCGTATTTACGCGCGCTGCTTCTCTTTTCTTCACTCTGCTGCTCTTTTCCTTTCGTTTCCTTACCTTTTGAGTGCAAAAATGGCGAACAACTTATTGATTCTACCCATTCTAATTTCTTCATTTTCCACAGCAGCACATGCCAGAATTCAACTTAACAACTATTTGCTCACTCAAAATCCTACCATCCGCCACGGCCATGGGATCACACTCACACAGGTATTGTATTGCTAATAATTAATTTCATGTTTTTCATCTTCCACTGATTGGATTTGGATTCATATTTCTTTCCCTATAATAGAATCAATACAATAATTAATTAATGGCTTTTTTTTTTTTTTCTTCCTTTTGTGGACGCAGCCTGGGACTTGTATTAATCAGGTCCAACGTGCAACACAAAAATTCGCCTATGGATCAGTTCGATCTATTAAGTTTGGTAATTGCATGGTTATTATTTTTTACTATTTTCTCTTCTTTTTTTTTTATCTGATATTTTTTACTTTTTTACCGCGCAGAGATTGAAGGTTTTACCTCGCCACCTCCTATTTCAAGTGCTAAAGAATCACCCATTAAAGCAATTGTTGTGATATTGATACTGGTCCTCGTATCAAGCGGTGCCGTTGCTTTAATCCGAATCATTTGCACCCATGGGCTAAACGTCGGCCCAGTGAGGCCCAATAGGGATGAAAGTGAGCCCAGGACCATGGGAGAAGGAGCCCAGCACTTTGAGTTGACCATCTGCAAATGCAACACTTTCTCACTCTTCACAACTCCAGCTTAAGAATTGATCCTTCCATTTGGCATTGAATTTTCTACTGTTGTGTAACATTATTATTCTGTATGTCCCAATGATCAATTTTTTAATGTATGTGTGGAAGAGAACTATGTATAGAGTTTTATATAATATCTTGTTTAAGTTTGACTTTTAGTTGATCTTATTTTTTCGAATGGTTCCTGGTTGTATTGATTGTCAAGTTCAATGGTGTAAGGAAAGAGACAAAAAGGCTAGCTATGTCAAGAAAAATCTCAGATGGATCTTCCATTTTAAGGAAGCAGCAGGCTTCTTAATTATCACAGCGTAAGTCTCTAAATCCTTTCTTTAATTATATACTATATATGTTTCTAATTGAATCCTTAGCTCCTTTACATTTTCTGTGGATCCCAATTTAATTTTTGATTTTGAATTACTTATAAAGCAGTAACCTATATTACTTTGGGAAGAGCCATCATATCTATTAGAGAAATATCTGATGAAGATAAAACAAAGATAATTAGGAGCAAGATTAAGAAATCTATTGGACCAGATCTGTTTTATTGCTCTTAATTAGCTGTTTATTTGGTTTGTGCTGTTGTTGATTTTGGCTGTCATATGCTTCAATTCACGCGTATTACTTTTCTTCCCCATGAGATTGATTTCTTGAATGTGTAGATCAGTTTACTCAAAAAAAAGTGCCTTGTTCAGTTATTATTGTGACATCGACTTCACCGTGGAAAATGTCATCAGTGCTGTTTAAAATTGAATATTACAGCTGTCAAAATAGGTTATGACATGTTAACGCGACATGATGAACACGTAAATTTAACGAACTAGTGTTGGATTTATATGGGTTAGTGTCATAAACGGGTTGATACGTTTAACCCGTACAATAAATGAGTTGTATTAGTGTTGATTCGCCATCTACTTATACACGATAAATGTAAAGGTGACACGATAACATCAGTTAAAATAGGCTATGACACGATAACACGATTTGTATAACACGCAAATTTAACTATTAGTATTGGGGTTATATGGATTAGTGTTGGAAATAGATTAATATGTTTAACCCTCCTAATGAACGGTCAGTGTTATTGCTGACCTTATGCGTATTAGTGTCAATTGTTGCACAATATTAACATGACATGATAATATTGGAGGGTATGAGAAATCCTCTCAAGAGTGTTTGGAAATCTATTCCATCCAAATAAAATTTGTTCACTGTGATATGAATTAGTAATTAAATTCTTGTATGTTAATTTTTATTTTTTTATTTTTTTGTAAACATAAAAAAATCATTTTGTAATGAATTGAAATGGATGTTAATCTTTTGCGGAAATTATAGACTGGTAATTTTTTTTATGTACCAAAATTTTAGGGTAATGGAAATTACAACGGTTAATAATTCATAAAGGCAGGTTAAAAAAAAATAAAGTATTGGATTCAGTTTTTTTTGGACAAAAGAGCTAACTTTTTTTTTTCTTATTTTTTTTTAATTCCGCACTCGTTAACTAATACATCATTTTAGTTGTTTATGTTTTCGTGTTATATGAACTCAATTAAGCTTTGATATAAAATTCCAAAATTTTAAGATAGATTATTATGTTTCATAGATGTTTATGTGTACATTTGTGTGGAATTTTAAAATTGGATATGATACGTTAGATATACTATATTGAAAATAAATGTGACTATATAATGACATATAAGTAGTATAGAGTAAGTCTTAACATAAGTCAATTGGTTTTAGGTTATATGGATTCAGTCATATATATGTTTACTCTATATTGAAAGAGAGGGAGATGAGTGTTATGGAAATCTAATTTTTTTTTTGTTTAAACTATCATGGCAAAGCAAGGGTTTTTTTGTATCATATTTTTCAGTAAAAGAAAAGTAGTGTGCAGCTTTAGTTAACAATGGTCTTTTGTAATTGTTTTGAACACAACATTTAACTGTTAGCTATAAGACGAGTAATGGGGTTTAGTTTGGTTTTTATCTTTGAATCTTATTTTTTAATCTATCTTTATGAATTTCTTTAGCATTGTTACATTTTTCCAAGAATCAATGTTGACAGCTCCTTTATTGGAAATCATCTTGGTATTGTTTTTTTTCTGCTATTTCTTTTATGAAGGGATTTTGTGGCAATTGAATAAAAATGGAGAAAGATGTTAGTTTGGCATTTTGTGGATTTTTTATCTTATGAAGGGCATTTCGTGGGCTATTGAATAAAATCGGAGAAAGATGATCGATGCTCACAAGATGGATGCTCATGGAAGTGCTCTTTTTTTTCTTCTTTTTTTTTTTTTTTTTTGTATTATAAGTACTCCCCAAATTAACTTTGTGCCTTTTTTTAAAAAAATTTTATAATAAATTAAGTAAATGTAAAGTTTTTGTTGCTATTTTATTTGTCAACATTTTCTGAGATAATTTTATTTTATATTCTCCTATATTTCTTTTTTCAATTATGTTTTTTTTTTAAAAAAATTGTTATTATAAATATGTACTATAGTATTTTATTTTATTTTATTCATTCATATTGGTAACGACATGAACTCCCCCACTCCAGTGTTATACTTGGCAGGGCTGAAGTCGCTTGCAATGCGGTTGATCACCGTCGCTTGGGGGGACACCGATGAGTTCAGTGCCGTTAATGATGAAACCGTCATGACCATGGGAGAGCCGTCCGTGGTGGCCTTTGAAGTTGTCAAACTAGCGGAACCTGACAAAGTCATTATTCAATCCATTCCATGCTCACTGCACCAAATGAAGGATTCGGTAGAAATTCTTCGGGTGATCAGGGTTTGAGTTGCACTAAGCCGGATCTGTTTGTGTTCCAGCAAAACAGAAAGAATGAGACACCGAAAACTCCTGGAGTATGCTCCGATATCTAAGTCAGCCTTGATTGTTTAATCTGAGGCTATATCAACTCAAGTAGAATCAGTTAATTCTTTAATTCTATGCTCCCTCCTTTAATAAGGTCAGTACTTGAGTTTGTTTTGGATTAGGAATGCCTCAAAACCCTCATCTCAATCAGACTAAAAGACCTCCACCCTAGACTCCACATGGGACACTAGTCATTGTTCAATCACAACACCATAGGTAGACTCCAACAAGATCTTCATGACCTATTTTCTAGAAGACTTTTGTTATTTCGGGTGGAAATAATTTGGCCTGGATCCGGTCCCCACCAATTCAGTCCTGTACCTATTAAAGAACCGGATAAGAGACCCGGTATCATAATATCTGGACGACATCGTGTATCATCATTGACATCATTGATTTCTCTTGATTTGATGTAATTGAAAAATTAAAATTAAGCAGCGGTGTTGAAAATCAAACGCTTCACAATTAGAAAGGGCCACGTGGCCCGTTATCTTTTTTTGTTTTATATGAAAAATGCTCTTCCTGGCCCCACAAGAGACGCCACCGCGTTGCTTCCCATTGTATAATTTCTCTTATATATATTTGGTAGGAAAGAAAGGAGAATCTCACAACAACAATGGCAACCAAATCCTGGGCTCTAATATTCATTTTAATTTGTTGTATAATAATTAGCATGCCCCTGCAGCTGCAGCTAGCACACTCCAGAATTCTTCCATACAAATGGGAAGTAAAATACAAGTCATGTCCAGATTGCTATAACAACTCCGTTATTACAATTAACGGCAACTCTTTAGTTCCAACACTATTGGCTCACCTAAATGATACTATCATCATCCTAGTTCATAACTCTTTGCTCACCCAAAACCTTGCCATCCACTGGCACGGCCTCCCGCAGGTATTTGTAATGTAATAAACTTCTTTCATCATTTTTCAACTGGATTATTAATTGATCCCTTTTTTGTGTGTCATATAAACAGATCAGAAAGCCATGGTTTGATGATACAGGAGAAGTAACTCAATGTCCAATTCTTCCTGGGGAGTCCTTTACATTTAAGTTTTTTGCTGATAAGGCTAGTCATTATATATATATATATACATCTATAAAGCATTAACTCAAGCGGTGCATATAAATTTTTTTATTAAATTTAGAAAAAAGAAAATATTACAACTTCTTAGTAACACCACGACCGAATTTATTGGTTCAACTGATTTAACCATAAACCAACCATAAGTCCGATTGGTTTGATAACAAAATCAATTTCTAAAAACAAATCAAAATGGTTCAACTGATAATTGAACCAGAAAATAGGCCTATTGAACTATAATTTATTATTATCTAGTATTAAATAATATTTTTTTTAGAAAAATAAACATCCCATTAAATAAATGTTTCGAGCCGGTCGAACCGCAAACCTGTAGCCTCTTGATTCGTTGTTCGGTCCGGTTTTAATAACATTTCTCATCAAATCTCTTCTATACTTCGTTGTGTAGGAAGGTTGGTCCAACTGTTTTTGATGGAATCTCTCGAGTAATGGCTAATTCTTTTTTTCAATACAGCCTGGAACTTACATTTACCACGTACTTATAACACAAGAAGAAGAAGAAGAAGTAGCAGGGGCATTCGGATCAATTTGCGTAGCTGACAACAAAAATGAAGAACAACTTATGTACAATAATCCATTGCATTCTTCTGGTTTGATCAAATTAGGTAATTGGTTTACTGTTCAAACTTCACGGCCATTAATTCTTACTAATTTTGTATCCGATCAAATTACTTAATTTTTATTATGTAAGTAAGTCACTCTCGCCTTAATCTGTCAAAATCTGATGCCGAAATTAAAACATGTTAAGCATTAAATCTGATCTACCAATGAGATTGATTTTGGTTAGATCAGTTTATTCAAAAAAAAAAAAAAAAAGTGCCTTGTTCAGTTATAACTGTGACATTGACTTCACCGTGGAAAATGACATCAGTGTTGTTTAAAATTGATTATTACAGCTGTCAAAATAGGTTATGACACGTTAACACGACATGCTGAACATGTAAATTCAACGAACTAGTGTTGGATTTATGTGGGTTAGTGTCATAAACGGATTGATACGTTAAACCCATATAATAAATGAGCCGCATTAGTGTTGATTCGCTATCTGTTTATACAGGACAAATGTAAAGGTGACACGATAACATCAGTTAAAATAGGCTATGACACGATAACACGATTTGTATAACATGCAAATTTAACGTATTAGTATTGGAGTTATATGAATTAGTGTTGGAAATAGATTAATATGTTCAACCCGTCTAATGAACGGACAGTGTTAGTGTTGACCTTATACATATTAGTGTCAATTGTTGCATAATATTAACATGACACGATAATATTGGAGGGTACGAGAAATCCTCTCAAGAGTGTTTGGAAATCTATTCCATGCAAATAGAATTTGTTCACTGTGATATGATTTTGGGAAAACGTTCGTATAATATATTTACTCAATTAGTAATTAAATTCTTGTATGTTATTTTTTATTTTTTTTTATTTTTTGTAAACATAGAAAAAATCATTTCGTAATGAATTGAAATGGATGTTAATCTTTTGCGGAAATTATAGACTGGTATTTTATGTACCAAAATTTTAGGGTAATGAATTACAACGGTTATTAATTCATAAAAGTAGGTTAAAAAAATAAAGTATTGGATTAAGTTTTTTTTGGACAAAAGAGCGTTTTTTTTTTTTTTTTTTTTAATTCCGCACCAGTTAACTAATATCATCATTTTAGTTGTTTTTGTTTTCGTGTTATATGAAATCACTTCAGTTTTGATATAAAATTCCAAAATTTTAAGATAGGTTATTATGTTTCATAGATGTTTATGTGTACATTTGTGTGGAATTTTAAAATTGGATATGATACGTTAGATATATTATATTGAAAATAAATGTAACTATATAGTGACATATAAGTAGTATAGATTAAGTTTTAACATAAGTCAATTAGTTTTAGGTCATATGTATTCAGTCCTATATATGGTTACTCTTATATCGAGAGAGAGGGAGAGGAGCGTTATGGAAATCTAATATCTTTTTTTTTTTAAGTATCATGGCAAAGCAAGGGTCTTTTTTAATCATATTTTTCAGTAAAATTAAAGTAGAGTGCAGCTTTGGTTAACAATGGTCTTTTGTAATTGTTTTGAACACAACATTTAACTATTAGCTATAAGACGAGTAATGGGGTTTAGTTTGGTTTTTACCATCAACCTATGGAGTTTCTTCATCGTATCAGAGTAAAAGAAGATCTAACAGCCAAAAAGATCCTTGACCAGTGTTTAAAGTTCTGGTGGATTTTGGGCTAGTAGTGAAAACTAGAGCCATTGATGACCTTGGGTCTCAAATGAGATAGGCCAAGGAATGTTTAACAAGTGACAATTGGTCCAGGCCCTATTGCACTTGAGGGAGAGTGTTGGAGATATTGATGAATAAATCCTATGTCGGAAATATATAAGATCAAAGAGTGGCATATAAATGGTGTAGATTGGATTTTAACACAAGCCAATTGGTTTTGTGTTATATGGGCTCAACCCCACTTGTATGCTCACTTATCCAGTCAAGTTCAGCACTCTCAAGGCGCATGGAGTATTTTCATGCTCAACCTCACTTATATACTTACTCATCCAGTCAAGCCTAGCACTCTCAAAGCCCACGGAGTCTCTTCATGGTATCAAAGCAGAAAAAGGCTCAACAGCTGAAAAGATCCTAAGCCCGTGTTTAAAGTCTTGGTGAAGTTTAGGCTAGTGGAAAAAACTAGACCGGTTGATGATCTTGGGCCGTAAAGGAGAAAGGCCAGGGAATATTTGACAAGTGACAATTGGTCCAAGCCAGTTGCACTTGAAGGGGAGTATTATAGATGTTAAGGAATCCCACATTGGAAATAAATGAGATGAAGAGTTGTATATATGTGAAGTAGATTGGACTTTAACATAAGCCAATTGGTTTTGTGTAATATAAGCTTAACCTCACTTATATGCTCACTCATCCAGTCAAGTCTAGCACTCTAAAGATCCGCGGAGTATAATGTAAGTATTCATGAGAAAAAAAAAAAAAAATCCCCACAGTAAGATTATCATATTAATGTCATTGAAAATTATAATTAAAGATCGGTGTTGAAAATCAAATGCTTCACAGTTACAAAGGGCCACGTGGCCCATTACCGGCGTTGAAAATCAAAAGCTTCACAGTTAAATGCTCTTCCTGGCCCCACAAGAGACGCCACCGCGTTGCTTCCCATTGTATAATTTCTCTTATATGTATTGGTAGGAAAGAAAGGAGAATCTCACCCAAAAAAAAAGGGAAAGAAAGGAGAAGCAAACGGAAAAAAATAATGGCAACCAAATCCTGGGCTCTAATATTCATTTTAATTTGTTGTATAGTAATTAGCATTCCCCTGCAGCTGCAGCTAGCACACTCTAGAATTCTTCCATACAAATGGGAAGTAAAATACAAGTCATGTCCAGATTGCTATAACAACTCCGTTATTACAATTAACGGCAACTCTTCAGTTCCAACACTATTGGCTCACCTAAATGATACTATCATTATCCTAGTTCATAACTCGTTGCTCACCCAAAACCTTGCCATCCACTGGCACGGCCTCCCACAGGTATTTGTGATGTAATAAACTTACTTTCATCGTTTTTCAACTGAATTTTAGGGACTATTCACTGGATTATTAATTGATCCCTTTTTTGTGTGTCATAAAAACAGATCAGAAAGCCATGTTTTGATGATACAGGAGGAGTAACTCAATGTCCAATTCTTCCTGGGGAGTCCTTTACATTTGAGTTTTTTGCTGATAAGGCTAGTCATTATATATATATATATATACATATATAAAGCATTAACTCAAGCAGTGCATATAAAATTTTTTATTAAATTTGGTAAACACAAAATATTACAACTTTATAGTAACACCACGACCAAACTTACCGATTCAACCGATTTAACCATAAACCCATCATAAGTCCGATCAGTTTGATAACAAAATCAATTTCTATAAACAAACTAAAATGGTTCAACCGGTAATTGAACCAGAAAATAGGCCGGTTGAACTATTATTTATTATTATCTAATATTAAGTAATATTTTTTTTTTAAGAAAAATAAACATCCGATTAAGTAAATGTTTCGAGCCGGTCGAACCACGAACCGGTAGCCTATCGATTCGTTGTTCGGTCAGGTTTTAATAACATTTCTTTTAGCATCAAATCTCTTCTATCACTTTGTTGTGTAGGAAGGTTGGCCCCACTGTTTTTGATGGAATCTTTCGAATAATGGCTAATTCTTTTTTTCAATACAGCCTGGAACTTACATTTACCACGTACTTACAACACGAGAAGAAGAAGAAGAAGTAGCAGGGGCATTCGGATCAATTCGCGTATCTGACAACAAAAACGAAGAACAACTTATGTACAATAATCCATTTCATTCTTCGGGTTTGATCAAATTAGGTAATTGGTTTACTGTTCAAACTTCACGGCCATTAATTCTTACTAATTTTGTATCTGACAATTAATCAAAAGGTTTTAATTTTATAGAAGAGTTAGAAAATGGAGGATTTATGGCTGCGGCAGCGCCGCCTCCGTCGAGTGCTGCCAAGCAATCTCCGCATATAGCTACTCCGCTCATGATGATGCTACTGATGTTGCTGGTAACAATTGTTGCCGCTGCTATTACTATGCTCCGGATGCTCTGCACCCGTGCCCAGCATGTGGGCCCAGTACGGCCCACTAGTGACGGAAGTGAGTCCAGGCCCATTGGAGAAGGAGGGCAGCATATTGAGTTGACCGTTTGCAAATGTAACTCTTTGTCACTTTTCACAGGTTAATTAAATCCATACTAACTAAAGTTTAGAGTTTGCGGATATATAGTCATTAAATTTTAACTTATGTCAATAAAATTATTTAATTTTTATTTTGTAAATAAGTCACTTTCATCCTAATCTGTCGAAATCTGACGCCGAAATTAAAACATATCAAGTATTAAATCTGATCTACCAACACGATGTCATTTCAAGTCCAACCACTAAAAAAAGCTGATAAGTATTATTGACATGACATCCATGTGTACAACCCTGCATAAAAAATAGAATAAATTCAAAATTGGTTGATGTCGCATTGACATGTCAAATTTTGTATTAACTTGTCACATTATCGTTTCGTTTCGGCATTAAATTTTGATAGATTTGAGTTAAAGTAATTTTATCAATACTCCAATAAAAGTTTAACAACTTTATTAATAAAAATTAAATTTTACCCTGAACTTGAATCATGGTGTTAAAATTTACCCTACTTTTCACATAAAATTCACAAGTCTTAAGCCACTATCGATATTAGTAACAATTCTTGGGATCTGGAGCAAGTGGAAGTTTCTGTTCTGTAAATTGACTTGTAATAATTTTGAATGCTTGTTGGTTGAGGTGGCTGCCTGAAGAGCAATTCCTCGATTTTAAAGAAAAGTCATGCGTATTTCACACTTCTGATCTCTTTGTATCTCAATCCAATCCTGTTTTGATCAAGCAAAATGGTCTTCCTGGCCCCACACGAGACACCACCGCGTTGATTACCCTTGTATAATTTCTCTTATATATATTTCGTAGGAAAGAGAGGAGAATCTCGCCAAAAAAAAAACAAAAAAAGGAAAGAAAGCAGAATCTCACTTGAAAAAAAAAAGGGGAAGCAAACGGAAAAAAACAATGGCAACCAAATTTTAATTTGTTGTATAACAATTAGCATGCCCCTGCAGCTGCAGCTAGCATACTCCAGAATTCTTCCATACAAATGGGAAGTAAAATACAAGTCATGTCCAGATTGCTTTAGCAACTCCGTTATTACAATTAACGGCAACTCTTTAGTTCCAACACTATTGGCTCACCTAAATGATACTATCATTATCCTAGTTCATAACCCTTTGCTCACCCAAATGATACTATCATTATCCTAGTTCATAACTCTTTGCTCACCCAAAACCTTGTCATCCACTGGCACGGCCTCCCACAGGTATTTGTAAACTTACTTTCATCATTTTTCAACTGAATTTTGAAAAATGATTAATTGATCCCTTTTTTGTGTGTCATAAAAACAGATCAGAAAGCCATGGTTTGCTGATACAGGAGGAGTAAATGTCCAATTCTTCCTGGGGAGTCCTTTACATTTGAGTTTTTTGCTGATAAGGCTACTCGTTATATATATATACATATATAAAGTATTAACTCAAGCAGTGCATATAAAATTTTTTATTAAATTTGGTAAACACAAAATATTACAACTTCATAGCAACACCACGACTGATTTAACCATAAACTGACCATAAGTCTGATCAGTTTAATAAAAAAATTAATTTCTAAAAACAAATCAAAATGGTTCAACTGGTAATTGAACTAGAAAATAAGCCGATTGAACTATAATTTATTATGTAAGATTAAATAATTTTTTTTTTTAAATAAACATCCAATTAATTTAATGTTTTGAGCAGGTCGACCGGAAACCGGTAGGCTATCAATTGGTTATTCGGTCCGGTTTTAATATAATTTCTTTTGGCATCAAATCTCTTCTATGATTTGTTGTGTAGGAAGGTTGGTCCCTCTCCTATTACAAATACAATTAATATCAACTCTCCACCTCCCACACTCTTTCCTCACCAAAATTATAATACTCTCATTCTTAACAACTGTTTTCTGACAAAGAGAGAAATTCTTTACAATTCTCCTATTACAATCATATATCAGCTTGTTGCTCATATCGTAACTCCATTTATAAATTAAGTTTTACCAATAGTTTCCGATTTCGAATAAACTGGCTTCAGACTTACATTTACCACTACCACGTCCACCTTGCAACTCAAAAACGAGCAGCAGGGCCGTATAGATCAATTCGAGTTATTAAATTTGGTAATTGCCCTTAATGTTCTTGTCTATATTTTTTATTTTCTCTCTCTTTTTTTTTTCTTATAAATTTTTACTTTTACAGAGATTGAAAATGGAGGTTTTACCGCACCGCCGCCACCTATTTCAAGGGCCAGACAGTCTGGGGTTAAACCGATTGTTGTGATATTGATACTAGTGTTGATATCAGGTGGTGCTGCTGCTGTCCGACTGATTTGCAATCGTAGGCAAAATGTTGGGCCAGTGAAGCCCACTAGTGACGAAAGTGAGCCCAGGCCCATTGAAGAAATAGCCCAGTACCTGGAGTTGACCATCTGCAAATGCGACAATTTCTCACTCTTCACAACGCCAGTTTAAGAATTCATTCTTTGATTTGGCATTGCATTTTGTGTTATTGTGCAACTTAACATTATTATGTTTTCTCACTTATGAATTTCTTAAGGTGATGTAAATGTAATGTTATGTATGCATGCGCGGATACGGAACTATAGATTTACATAAAATTAATATCTTAATGTTTATTGGTTTGACTTTTTAACTATTCTTTTCGTTCCTAGTTGTAATTTTAAAGTTTAATGGTGTAATTAAGTAAAAAATGTAACTAAAAAATAAATAAAAAACTAAATACAAGAAAAATATGATATAAAACAATATGTAATAAATCTACATATAATCTCGCAAGCAATTGGATTATAAAATGTAACATGAGAAAGATGTGAGTATTTTAAATGTTTATATTAATTATTGACCGTATGGTTTGAGACCATGAATTCAACTCTATGGTTTGCCCTCGTACCAAAACATTTCCTCACACACACACATACGCACACACAAATAAAAATAAAAACGAAAACAAAAATTGCCCATAAACAAAAGTCAAAACAATCAAGGACATTATTCATTAGGCAAATTATATGCTGAGAACCCTAGCTTTTATAAAATTTTTAGTTGTTTTCTGATCAATTTTTTAAATATATTGGAAAATAATGTTTTTGTTTTAATAGTATTAATCTTAAACTGGATATTTTTTTCTCTTATGGGTTATAATATTTGTTCACTAATACGTGACATAATTTTTGAGAAAAATAGAAGACTCTATAATTGATTGGAGATATCAGAATCATACTTCTTATGCAGTTTTATGATAGCTACGAATGTAAATTACACCTCCCATTTAATCTCATGTGTCTACGAAAATTATGTCACATACCAGTGAATAAATGTCATAGCCTACGAGAGAAAAAAAATATCGAATTTAGAACTAATATTATTAAAATAAAAAGATCCTATACATAATATGTTAAAAAAAAAATCAGAAAATTAATTATAAATTCTATAAAAATTTGTTTTGCCTATTAATTAAAAAGTGTTTTTTTTTTGGTATCGCGATCCCTTGTTTTTGTACTCTTATCTTTCCAGTTTTTATATAAAGCTGCGTCTGTTTTCTTCAACCTTACTCTCTTGCGCACAATAGGTCAGACGTGATTTGACCTAAAGCCGATATATAAATAATTAAAATAGATTTTTATATAGCATAAAGTTTTTTTTTTTTTTAATTATTATTTGTTTACTGAATGCAGCCTGGGAGGCTGGGACTACTTACATGTATGTATTACGTAAACCTTGCAATTAAAAGCTAGCAGTAATCGACTCTAAAATAATAATAAATCAATTAATTTTTTATTTAATGATTATTTATTTAAATAAAATTATATTAGATTCTAAAATAATTCTATAGGCTAATTTAAAAATTCTAACCCCTAAAAAAAAAATCTTAGACTATAAAATATAAATTTTAGAGGCTAATTTATTAATCCTAGAATCTAAAAATTAAAAGTATTCACCCTAAAATATAAAATTTTAGAGGTTAATTTATAAATCTTAAAATCTAAAATAAAATCATAGACCCTAAAATATAAATCTTAAAGACCAATTTATAAATCCTAAATCCTAAAACCAAAATCCTAAACCCTAAAATATAAATCTTATAGACTAATTTATAAATCATAGATCCTAAACTTTAAAGACTAATTAATCAATTCTGAATTCTAATTTATAAACTTTTGATTCTAAAATAAAAATTGTAGAACCTAAAATATAAATATCAAAGGATTTTCACAAATACAAGGGAGTAGATAATTTACCGTTAAAAAAATCCATGATAAAAGTAGTTAATTAATTATCCAATTTTAAGGCCGGTTGATTCCATAAAAAATATATATATAATAAAAATAAATAATATATTATCGAATTTTTAAAAAAACCACCAAGACAAAATAATGAAGGTTAATTGAATTGATTTTTTTGAAACAAGAAGTTATGGGATTGACAAATTTGGAGATAACAAGGTGAAGGATATAAGGCCTGTCAAGTGCTATCCTTTTAATAGAGCTTTCATTTTGAGTTATTTCTATTGTTTTTTTCATCTCCTTCGAATAAAATGAACCCTTTCACTTAATAAAAAAAAATAATAATAATAAAGCAAAAGAAAAGAATAATATAAGGATGTCTTCTTCAATTCAAAATCACTTTACCTTATTATTTTTGGCACCAACCTTCAAAATATCACTAAATTGTCTGAAATATTTTTAATTAAATATTCAATTTCATTTTAAGAAAATTTCTTATTTAATTATTTAATAGAGTATTGAACATTAACTAGGGGTGAGCAAAATCGAACCGTTGTCCAAAAACCGAAAAACCAAACCGATCCATGTTATAATTTGGTTCGTTTTGATTTTAGTTGTTAAGAAGTTTGGATTTCGATCCGGTTCGTTTCGTTCGGTTCAAAATCGGAAAAACCGAAAAACCGAATAATTGGTAAAATACTAAAATTAATTATAAAATTAATATATATTAATTGTAGAGAATTTTAGACATTATATTCATTTATAGTTTTATATTGTGATTTTTGGATGCTAATTTATAGTTATTAAAAGTTTAGAGTTGAAAAAAACAAAGTAGAGAAGTTTAATATTTTATTGTGATGTAATTGTATTATTTAATATTACAATTTTTTAAATTAATTTTTTTTATATTTCTTTTTTTTTTAAACAAACAACTTATATAAAATTTTTATTTTGATCTGTTTTTTTTTTAAATTTATGTTTTTGGTTCGATCCAGTCCAAACTGAACTGAATCGAACTGATTGAGTTTGTACAAAACCAAACTAAAATTTAGTTTGGGTCGAATTGATTTATAAAATAAAGTGTTTTTTATTTGATTTTTCAGTTCAATTTAATTTTTGAACCGAACCGATCCACGTAACCCCCAACCTAAAGAAGTATGCGTTGACTAAAACTCTGCATCACATAACTGCGCCAATGCATGTGTGACATGACACGTGTCCGTTCTTTTGGTTCAGAAAACACCGACAGAAGTGGTAAATTTATGTCCAATAATCACCACCTGCACTTAATTAACTTGTTTCACATTGTAATGATTTTTTTTTTTTTTCCCTCTGTTGAATGATTTATTAATGGTGGTGGTGTACGGATACTGCAGGTATAAGATCCCGGAAAAGGAGGCGGCATTTCAGATCATAAATGATGAGCTGATGCTTGACGGGAAGCCAAGGCTGAACTTGGATGGAGCCTAAATTTCGTTGAAAAGGACGGAAAAAAGACAAATTAAAAAGAAAATTGTAATTTCAAGCTTATATTAACAATACCCAAAGTTCAATTTTAGAAATAAAAGACTAAATTGAGAAATACATGTTCACTGCACTAATTTCCATGCGGCCCCGACGCAGTCGAGCCACCACTGTTGATAGAGGAGTTAGCAGTGAAAGTTTAGAACGCGCAATCAATACAAATATTTTCTTTTTAAAAAAAAAAAAAAAACAGAGAGAAAGAGAAGAGAAGTGACGTCGTGTGGCTGTATTGTATCTATCTGGTCTGGTGGCTGAAAATTTGTCGGACTGATGGTTGATGATAGATCGAAGTAGAAATTTTATAATGTTCTAAATGGATTTTTTACCGAAAATTGATACATATTAATTTTTTGAACTATTTATTTTTTTTAAATATTTATTTTGCATATATATTCAATTTTTTATTGAAATAATTTTGGTAAATTGGATCCAATAAAAAATTTGTTGACACTGAAGAAAGAACGATGAAAGGAGAAAAGAGGCAGTGTCTTTGTAAACAATAGGAATGAAGAAGGTGCGGGCGAAACTTTCAAGAATCATGCGAATTTGAAAAAAAAAAAAAAATTTCGGGTGATTCGTTGAAAATTATGCACCCGAATTTTTAAAAATTAATAAATCAATTTGAGATTAAAATACAAATAGAAAAGGATTGGATCAGAAAGTCAGTTTAGCGGTAGAGGAAAAGCTAAGGGTGACAGAATTACCCTTGTATAATTGAAAGATTTACAATGCCACCTGCCTAGATTTCCAATCCACCAAAGCAAATTAAGCAATACGTGATTCAGAAAAAGAGACAGCGACAAGAACGTCCTTATAGATTTATAAAATAATTAAAAAAAAAAGTTGTGTAGACGGCAAAATTACACTTGGAGGTAATACGAAACTACCATGACAGAATCACCCTTGGAGGCTCTCCCAGCTTCTCTCTTCGTCGCCCCAATCTCAATTCTCATATTCTGCCTTGAGAGACTTTTATATATCAGTTTATTGTTGATGATATTGTAAGTCCAATACATTACATTATTATATACGAAGAGAACATTCTTGGAAATATCTAAGTTAACCACACATTTCACATTCGTTCAGACATTAAATTGGTGTTAATTGTTATTCCAACTTTCATTACTTTCCTGTTACGATGATAGTCGCTTAAGCTAGAAATATTAAGTTTTAGTTTTAATAAAAAAAAAAAAAAAAAACAATGCATTATTTGGAGCTATGGTGACTCAAATAGTCATTTCAATCAACCAAAGCTAAATTTGTTTCTATGAAATAAATTAAAATTTAAGGACCTTAATTAGTGAAGTAATAGACAATTAAAGTTGAATAACTATCATTGTATTTATTTATCCCTGTTACGAGATTTTGTTTACTGACATTTATTCTATGGACTGAGAAATTCGAAGAGTTACACCAATTTTAATCTTGTTTGCAAGATATTTTACGTGAGAAAAGAATTGAATTTCCTTATTAAAATTCTATTTAATTGATCATTTAATAATTAAATTTGTAGGAATTATATCGGGTTTAGAGTTGTATTCTGTCTGTAACTGTAATGAGTAGATAAATACAATTCAAATAGAGATATAATTAACTAAGATCATTAGGATTTGTCCTGCTACTAGAGTTTGACTCTGATTAGGATTGTTTCATTAACCTGCTATAAAAAAGATAGCAATGAATCAAAATACAAGGACCAACTAAGATACAAATCTGTAAGTTTTCTTTCTAGCTTTTTCTGACCGAAATTTCTCTGTGAGATTTTCCTTTATTCTTTGCGTATTAAGTTCGTGGATTGATCGTTTACTCTTTCACAAGCAACTGACGTGGAGTAAACGTGACGGCTAATATAAGTATGTGGTTCAAGATCTTTTCACTACAAATGAATCTTGGATAATCTGTACTGTAAAAAATAACCCAATTACTCTATTCAGATATTTAGGTGAATATATCTTTCACAATTTTTATAAAAAAAATTCATGTTTATGGAAAATATTTTTAATAAAAAGATATTGAATTGTTAATTGAGCTAAACTGCCATCTATTACCCACTCTCAATTAAAGGTCCCTTTCATCACAACCTGCTTTTAATTTTAAAAAAAAGTAAGAATTGATTTCTTTCAAATTTCTTTTTTGTTCTTTCAAACATAAAATTTGATTAAAAAAAAAATAGCCAACTGAAATGAATTTCTTTTGAATTACTCCGAGATGGAGAATTTCTTTTTTAAAATTTCTAATTTTATCACATTAGTGTATGAGATAATAATAATACTTACTTATTAGCTTAAACTTTTAGGTCAAATTAATTCTATGACATAGTATCAGGTCTATTTAGACCTAAAGGTCGAGGGTTCCAATCCTGACAGGTCCAATTGGTAATTAAATTCAACACATGGCAGAGGGGGCCAATGTCGTATCCTCTTCAAGCCCATAGACATTCACGTGTAGAGGAGTATCATGACAATTGGTTTCCAATTTAAGAACATAACAACTATTGGATTAGTTTGGAGGCAATTGGACAAATAAAAGAACTGAAAGTAGAGTTGCGACAAAAAAGTTTCTATAGCTCTTCATCTTTGAAAAATGATGAGGAACACTTGCTCTTCGTTGTACTTGTACTAATTTTCATCTTTTTTCGTTTCTATTTCCTCATTCTTTTTATGTGTTTTGTTCTTTTTTACTTGAAATAATCTACACTCAGTGTTTTTTTTCCAAGCTTTAGAAGTGTTTTCCTCAGTTGCAGGGTTTGTGTTGCAAAACCAATTCGATATTTTTTTATCAATATATTGGTGGTCATTTGTTCATAGTCAAAGATTCAATGAAATATTTATATCGTAAGAACCTAGATCTATCATTTTTAAGCAAGATTTATTCGGTTCTGTTAAACTGCGTTGTGTTATTTGGTAAGTTAAAATTTTTATGGTTATGGATATCCGATGAAGTATGGTAGGATTTAACAAAACATAAGTTATAGTGTGATAATGTTGTTTTATATTTTTAGTATTTCTTCTTATTCTAGGAACAATTTTTTTTTTTCTCATTACTACGGTGAGTTTATGTTATTTGATATAGGAGAATGTTTGATTTATTTTATTTTATTATCGATAAATCCATCGTGATGTACTCTATAATTTGAAATGTATAAAATTGGCAGTCATTTCAAAAAGAAAAAGAAGCTGAAAGTAGGATTATGCTGCCGATTAAACAAAAAAGCTTTACAATTAGAAAAGAGGAAGTGGATGGCATATTTGTAAAACAATCCAATTCCAGTCAAACATTTGTTTTGAGATTTGTTAATGATGACTCTAAAAGGAGAGTGAATTCCACGCGGTCCTCTCGGGGCGCGAGACCGCCTGGTCTTGCCGGAAGGCCGAATACCTGGAAAACTAAAAGGATGAGGACCGGGTGACCTCCGGGTCCACTCCGATGCCAAAGTTAGAAGATTTGGAGAATGGAAGGTAGGAAAATAAAAGAAGTATGTTGAGAGCAAAAGATACCTGAGGAGTCTCTTATCTTCCCTTTTTATAGTGGGTTCATCCGCGTGGCTTTGTCAGGCCGTTTTGTACGGCTTATTCTCATTGGCTGGATGTGGTCCCCCTCTCTGGCACAGTTGTGCGGTGGACTCACCCTGCTCCTGTCTCCGTGGCACTCACACTGTATCTGACCTCTGTGGCCTTCACCTTGTTCTTGTCCCCGCGGCACCTATTTCAGGTACAGCATCACGCCCTTACACGTGTACAGCGGGGATCCACTCACCTGTCCTTTGGGTTAAGAGTCTTGACAAGGCGCAAGTTGTTTCAGCCGGCGCTTCTCAGGATCCGATCTATTAAAGAGCCGGTCTTATTCTGGGTCACCGAGTGCCACATGGACCATTGGGGAGTTGACGTATGAGGTGACACGGTGCCAAGCCGTGTGGTCCACGCGGTCAGTTTTATAGCTCCATGCTATCAGGAGTCCCCCCCTGGTGAGAGAAATCCTTTTAACGGTTTGTCATTATTATTTTCTGGCTGTTGGTTTGAGTGGCTCGAGGTGACTCTTGGGATCTCCTGTGCTAAGAGGACACGTGTCTTCTTACTGACACGATGTCTGGGGGCGTCCGTTCACCTGCCCCCTTCCTTCTTCCTTTAAAAAGGTGTTTGGGGTGCTGTGTCTCTCCTTTTTGAATTTTCTCCTGCAGCCTCCCTCTAGGATCCTCGCGATTTCGGGTTTATTTCTTGCCACCACAACTTTCGTTCGATTTTCGACTCTTAGTCTCCAGTACGTTTTCTTTCCTTTGCTGGTTTGCGTGTTGATTTTGGCTTGATTTCAGTATTAGGGGCTTTGCTTTCCTGGGTGCTTTTATTTTCTGGGCTGCATTTGTTTGGTTGCTCATTTTGCCTGTTCATCGTTTCTGTTCATCTTCATCTGCCATGAGTTCATCTGTAACCCTTAGTGACTTGGGGTCGTCCACTAGTGGTAGATCTGGGGAGCTGGTGAATTCCAGAAACCGCCCCAGTAGGGTAGACAAGGGTAAAAGGGGCTTTAACTTTAAAACATCCGGTTCGAAGCCGGTTCGCCGCCTTCTCGATCCTACCGACCCCGCTGATTACTTGATACTTACCACCCCAAATTTGCCTAGCCCGCCTTCTTCTTCGGGGAACGAGTACCGTCTCACTACTTCCTTGGATTCTGACTCTTCCCTTCCTTCACCACCCCCTACCTTAGGCGAGGAGGCGGGCATATCTGCTCAGCCTCCTGTGCCAGCTGATCTGCCTGCTGAGGGGCCCATCCCGGTGGATTTCTCTTCAGCTGAAGTCCCTCCACCTGGTCCCAGTAGGACTGGAGCCAGGCGGATGACTCCTCGTATTGAGGACATGGTCGCTGAGACCCACGAGGAGCACATCCGGTTGTGCAAGCAGTTTCATCCTTGGCTGCGTAGGTGCGAGGTGATGCTTCCGTCTTCAAACCAGCGGGTTCACAGGCCTCCACCAGGCTATTTCTCCATCTACATGGACCAGATTAGTTCTGGCTTCTCATATCCTCTCCCACCCGGCATCAGCGAAATCCTGCGGGTCTGGAGCTTCTGTCCGGCTCAAATTCATTCGAACGCTTGGGGGGATATCTGCGCCACCTACTGGCTGTGCGAAAATTTGGGCTTCGAGCAGACTGCCGCCTTCTTCCGGAAGTTGGCCACCCCTAAGTTGAACTCTGGTGAAGACCACTATCAATTATCCAAGAAGGTGGACTTCTACATTTTTCAGAAGCGGATATCCTCCCTGAAGCGCTTCAAGTATTTCTTTTTCTTCATTAAGGTAAAAGAGGGCCACGACGCGTTCCCAGTGCAGTGGTCTTTTAACGGAGCTGGGAAGGCCCAGCAACGCTTAGCGCCGGGTGAGAAGACGTTCTTAGAGGAGTTCAGGACTTTGGCTCCCAATAAGTGGACCTGGCAAGTTGCTGTGGACGCTTATCTGGAGAAAGTTAGGCTGGTAGAGCGGGAGGGATTCGGCTTTACGTATCACCCGGGTCCCATAACTGTGAGAAAAGGTACCCCTTTTATTTTGCTTAGCTGTTTTTATTTGTGTTTTCAGGCATGAATAAGGCTGACATCCTTGACCGCATTGTAGCTGCTAAAAAGAAGAAGATTCAGAAAGAGCCGCGTCTCGTCCCTACCGAAATTCCGTCTGATGCAGGGGGTAAGGCTAAGGGACCCAGCCCCCCTAAGCCACCGAAGAGGAAGAGGGCTGCTGTGGCCTATCCGGAGCCGTCTCCTCGTCCTGTAAGTCCCTGGCCTCGAGTTCTCCTATGACTTTACTATTTATCATTATTATTGTTAGTTTTGATCGTTGTGTTTGCCTGGCCAGGATCCTGAAGCTGCCTCCTCCGAGCCGCCTGCTCCCTCTGTGCCCTGGATGCAGAAGAGCAGCAGCCATCTTGCCCGGATAATAGATGACTCGGCCCAGGATGAGTTTAGGGCCGGGTTCGTATTACCCGGTGACAAGGAGGAGTACGCCAAGATAAGGGACTACACGGCGGCTTCCCTGTGTCTGCTGGACCTGACCTCCGTGAGTACTTTAGTGAACCCTTCAAACATCTTCTTTCTTCTTCTTTTACTTATCAGTTTCCATTCTGCAGGGGATTTCTAGGGCGGTGGAAATGGCGACCCGCCTCTCTAAGGCAAGCCAGCTGGAGAAAAGGCTGAAGGAGGTCCAGGCGTCCCTGGATGCTGAGAAGAGCAGGGCGTGGTCGCAGGGTCAGGAGCTCAACCGTCTGCAGAAGGAACTGGAGGAGGAGCGGGCGGCTAAGGAGGCTCTGAAGCAGCAGCTGGATGCGCGGGAGGAACAACTTAGAGAGGAGAAAGCTGGGCGCAAACAGGACTTGGACAAGTGTGAGGCTGTTCTGTTTGACGCAACCAACGAGTTGGTGCTTCTTGGACAGCTGTTTGGTTAGCGTGTTCTGGCTGCTTGCCAGGCTGTCCACCTGGACTTGGCTGTTGATCTCGACTCCATTGACTTCCCACGCTATGAAGATCTGCCTGCCGAGGAGCATGGAGGAGAGGAGGCTAAAACCTGGTCGCAGGCCAATGTTGAGGTTCAGCCTGAGGATAACGTTCCCGGGGCGAATGTGTATCCTTTGTAATTTTTGTTTGTAATTTTGTTTTTCCCCTTTGCCGGGTCTTTACTGATGTAACTTTTATTAAGGAAATAAAATTCCCCTTTTTATTCGGCCAGTGTTTATTATTTCGCTATGAGTGCTTTTCCTTTGAAAAATATTTCTGTTGAAATTCCTGAAAAATATTTCTGTTGAAATTCCTCTTGTTCTGTTCGCCTTTCATCTTGTTATGAGATTTTCATAATGATCGTATATCCGGTTATAGCCGGCTCCTCTGATGGGAGTTTTATTCTAATGTATATCCGGTTATGACCGGCTCCTCTGTTGGGAGTTTTATAATTAATGTATATCCGGTTATGACCGGCTCCTCTGTTGGGAGTTGCATAATTAATGTATATCCAGTTATGACCGGCTCCTCTGTTGGGAGTTGTATAATTAATGTATATCCGGTTATGACCGGCTCCTCTGTTGGGAGTTTTATAAGACTGTGTGACTTGAACGGCGCTTTCATTGATCTTTTCAGTACATCTTACAAATATAGGTGCTGCCTCATTAAAAACCCGGCTATGGGAAAACCCAGTGGGAAAAATCCATTAGCGGGGAAAAAGAGTGCAACCCAGTGTCTTCCTTAGCTGCTTTTAGGTGGGAAATATTGCCTTAAATTGGCTATGTTCCACGTTCGTGGGATATCTTTTCCATCCAGTCTTTGAAGTTTGTAAGTTGCTGGTCCGAGTGCTGCCGCCACTTTGTATGGCCCTTCCCATTTTGCGCCAAGCTTTCCCTTTCCTTCCCCTGCTTGCGACGCTGTAGAGTCCTTTAGGACTAAATCTCCTTCTTTGAGTGTTATCCCCTTCACCCTTCTATTGTGGTAACAGGCCACTTTGTTTTTGTAAGCCGCCACTAGTATATAGGCCTTTTCTCTTCTTTCGTCTAGGGAGTCCAGATGGTGCTTCATGTTGATGTGATTCTGGGCTTCAGTATAGTAGAGCACTCGGTCGCTAGGGGCACCGATTTCGACCGGGACCACCACCTCAACGCCGTAAACCAGGGCAAATGGTGTTTCTCCAGTTGGTCGTCTTGGGGTAGTCCCGTAGGCCCATAAGACGTTGTTTAGTTCGTCAACCCAGGTGCCTTTATGTCTTTCCAGCCTCTTTTTGATGCCGTCACCTATGGTTCGGTTGGTGACTTCCGTCTGCCCGTTGCTTTGAGGGTGTTCTACCGAAAAGAAACTTTGCATGATCTTGAGCCCTTTGCAGAATTCTCTAAATTTGCTAGAAGTGAATTGGGTACCGTTGTCGGATATGATTCTGTGAGGTATCCCAGATCTAGTGATGATGTGATCCCAGGCGAAGGAGATGACCCTTTCTGGTGTGATTGCCTGGGTTGCAATTGCCTCGACCCATTTGCTGAAATGATCTACTGCGATTATAATGAATTTCCTTTGCCGGCTAGCCTCAGGCATGGGTCCCACTATATCAATGCCCCATGTAGAGAAAGGCCACCTGGTTAATATTGATTTTTGCTCGGCTGCAGGAAGGTGGGATTTCTTTGAGTGGATCTGGCATTGGTGGCACTTCTTGACATAATCCACGGCGTCCGCCTCCATGGTCTCCCAGAAGTAACCTTGCAACTTCACCTTTCTTACCAGCGTTTGCCCGGCTTGATGCGCTCCGCAAATTCCCTCATGAAGTTCCCTGAGGACATAATCCCCTTCTTCAGTGGTGATGCATTTCAACCATGCGTCAGTGAAGGATTTCTTGTAGAGTTCGCCGTCAATTATTGCATATCGCTGAGATTTTCTGGAGATTTTTGTAGCTTCTCCTTTGTCTTTAGGTAGGTTTCCTTCAACAAGGTATCTTAGTATGGGCTCCATCCACCCCCTTTCCTTCTTCTCCACCGTCAGGACTTCCTCTGCTTCAATGACAGGCTTGGTTTGGACTTCGCACGGGCAATTCAGGAGCTGCCAATCCCTGGCGCTGGCCGCAGCTTTGGTGAGTCTGTCCGCCTCAACATTTTCTTTTCTGGATATGTTTTCCACTCTCCACGCGGTGCCTTTTCCTTCGATGGCTTCAAGCAAGTGTCGTACCTTTTGTAGGTACCTGGACATGCAGGGATCTTTAGTTTCGAAGTTTTTATTGATTTGGTTTGAAACTAACCTCGAATCGCTCAGCAGCTTTACTCGGTCTGGGGCGATTTGCCCGGATGAGTTCTAGCCCTTTGATTATGGCTTCATATTCTGCGGCATTATTGGTAGCTGGGAAGGCCAACTTTGTGGCGTAAGATATCCTTATTTTCTCGGGTCTTTCGATATGCAGCCCAATACCTGCTCCTTCCTGAGATGAGGCCCCGTCCACGTACACTTTCCACTCCTCTGCTTTTAGTATTTGACTCGGCTCCAACCCTGCAGATTCCACCACGAAGTCTACCAGGACTTGCGCTTTCAACGCTGGCCGGGGCTCGAACCGAATGTCAAATTCACTGAATCTGATGGCCCATTCGGCCAGACGGCCTGAAGTATCTGGTCTCTGGAGCACTTTCTTCAACGGGAAGTTTGTCCTCACAATCATTGTGTGGGCTTGGAAGTAGGCCCTTAACCTAACGGAAGCCGCGACCACTGCCAAAGCCAGCTTTTCTATCTTTGGATACCTGAGCTCTGCTCCCCTTAGTACTTTGCTAGTGTAGTATACAGGGTGCTGCTGGCCCTCCTCTTCTTTGATCATTACTGAGCCCACCTCTTCGTCCGTCGCCGCTAGATATAAATACAATGCTTCGCCTGGGACTGGCCGACTCAATAGTGGCGGGGTTCCCAAGAAGTTTTTAATTCGGTCGAAGGCTTCTTGGCATTCGTGGTCCCAATCAAACTTCTGACCTTTCTTGATTGCTTTGTAGAAAGGCAGACATTTTTTGGCTGAGAAGGAAATGAACCTCCCGAGTGCATTGAGGCGGCCATTGAGGCGTTGGACTTCATTCACCGTTTTCGGTGGCACCATGTCTAAAATTGCCTTGACCTTCTCTGGATTCGCCTCTACCCCTCTCTGCGAGATCATGAAACCCAAGAACTTTCCTCCTCGCACTCCGAATACGCACTTTTCTGGGTTAAGCTTGAGGCGGTATCTCTGTAGTATTTTGAAGGCCTCTTGAACGTCCTTGGCGTGGTTCCCCTCATCCTTACTTTTGATGATCATATCATCAACGTACACCTTGATTGTTCGCCCGATCTGGTCTTTGAACATGTGGTTGACCAGCCGTTGGTACGTTGCTCCTGTATTCTTCAAGCCGAACGGCATTACTCTGTAGCAGTAGGTGCCTTCATGTGTGATAAAAGTGGTCTTTTCCTCGTCTTTTGGATCCATTGGAATCTGGTGGTACCCTGACTTGGCATCCAAAAACGAGTACATGGCATGTCCAGCTGTGGAGTCGACTAGCTGGTCAATGCTGGGCAAGGGGTAGCTATCCTTCGGGCAGGCTTTGTTTAAGTCGGTGAAGTCCACACACATGCGCCACGCCCCATTTGGCTTCTTCACCAGTACCACGTTGGCTAGCCATTCAGAGTACCGCACCTTTTTGACGTGCCCTGCTTCCAGTAATTTGCTTATCTCTGCCTCGATCGCTTTTTGTCGCTCCGGGGCATGCTTCCTTCTCTTCTGTGCCACCGGTTTTGTAGCAGGGTCTATGTTTAGGCTGTGCTTTGCCACTTCAGGTAAGACCCCAACAATGTCGCTCGTGCTCCAGGCGAAGGTCTCCTGTTCTTCTTCGAGTACCATCGAGATTGCCAGCTTTATTTCAGGTTTCAGTTCCTTGGCCACCTGGATCGACCATTCTGGTCCCACCACCAGGGTTTCTAGTTCATCCATCGGCTCAACCCTTTCTTCCTTCCCGGACTTCTCTGACTCCCATCCGGCCTTTTCTGTTCTCAGGGAAGCTAAGTAGGTTTTTTGGGCTGCCTGCTGGCTTCCTCTAGCCACTGCTACCGCCTGTGCAGTCGGTATTTGGAGGGCCAAGTACCGAATGGAGAGGACCGCTTCTGACTTTACTAGGAAGGGTCTTCCCAAGATTATGTTATATGCAAGCAGGCTGTCGACGATCACAAAATTCTTTTCAGATCTCCAGGAGTGCGCCGCATCACCTACTTCTAGGGCGAGAGTTGCCTGTCCTACTACAGTGACCGAATGGCCACTCAGACCGACCAGCGGGGCATGTACCGGCTGGATTCTGCTCTTATGGATGTTCAGTTGGCGGGCCGCTTCTCTGGTGATAATGTTGACTGAGCTGCCAGTGTCCACCAGGATCCGCTTCACCGTGTACCCTTCTACTAAGGCTTCAATGACCAAGGCGTCGGCGTGATGCGCCTGTACGTCGTTATGGAGGGAGAAAGAATGATTCAAACTGTCAACCTTTCTTGAATTGGCCGGCTGACGCCCCAAGAGTCTGGCCTTCTTACTGGGTGATCCAAACTCCGGTCCTCCGGCTATTACCATGACCACCCCTTTTGATTTTTTGGTTGGTCTCTGCTCATCATCGCGCCCGTCCCTCTGCTCTTTATCCTTGTGTGCACTGCGTGTGATACCTTCTACGAATCTGCTGAGCTTTCCCGTCTTGATTAGTAGGTCTACTTCGGCTGCCAGGACTCGGCAATTGTCCGTGTGGTGGCCCTTTGCTCTGTGAAATTTGCAGTAGGCCTCTTTGTCACTGCCCATTGTTTGGCCGGGCTTCGTGTGAGGATACCGAATGCCCTTCGCGTTGGAGCCTCTTTGTATGGCGACTAGCACCTCGCTGAGTGGGGCATTCAGCGGTGCGAATCGTGGGTGACCGTTGGGGTGGTCCCGACGGGGGCGGTCTCTGTGATCCCTTCTTTGGGGCCTTTCATCAAACCGGATGCCTTTGTCCCTCTCACCATTGAAGCCGGGCCTTTTATTTTTTGCTGGCACGTCGATCTCGTCAATTTCCACCATGCTTTTGGCGAGGGCTATCATCTAGGTCAGCTCCCTAGGCTTTCTCGTGATGATCTCTCCTCTAAGCCTCTCGTTCGTGGTGTTCTTGATCATCGCTTCCTTGGCCGTACTAAAGTCTAGGTTTCTGATCTCCAAGCAGGCAAGGTTGAACCGGTCTATGAACGATCTCAAGGATTCTCCTGGCTTTTGGACTACCTCGCGGAGGGTGCGACTGGCCGCTCCGGTCGGTATTGACCCCATAAAGTTTTTGCAGAATTCCTATCTCAGTCGATCCCAGCTGTCAATCGTTCCCGGTTCCAAGGACTCAAACCAATAAGCGGCCGCCCCTATCAGCGTAGTGGGGAACAGGCGGCATACCAGTCCTTCTGTTGCACCTGCTATGTCCATCCGATTCTTAAAATTCCTGGCATGGACCCTGGGGTCCGTGTCACCCCTGTAACTGTCAAAAGTAGGTTGCTTAAACCGGTGGTCGATTGGTTGGTTGAGGATTCTTGTCGAGAAGGGAGATTCCCCACTTTCCATCAGGGGCTCTTGGTACGGTATTGCGAAAGTGCCCAACGCCTTTTTAAACATGGCCATGAATCTGGGGTCGTCCGCGGGTTCTATGCTCAATGAGGATGGCGTCGGAGGAGACGGTGTATTTGTATTGCTTGGAAGGTTTGTAGCGGGCGTGCTATATGAGACGGTTGAGCTGTTGCCAACACCGTATGTGGTAAGGAAATTAGGTGTTTGCAACGGAGCCGGCATCTGGTACGAATGCGGAGTATTCGGCAGATATGGGTGTGGTACTCCGTGCCATGAGTTAGGAAATAACGCCTGGGAACCCATGCTCCCCGAGGCGGCCACGTTGGGGTTTATTTGCACGGTGGCTGCCTGGTCTCCTACTGGTATTGGCGGCCAGCCAAAAGTAGGGAAGTATCCTCCTGCATGAGGTCCTCCAATCATTCCGCTACTTCCCCCGATGGATTGAGCCATACCTTGTCCTGACCCTTCCAGTCTCATGCCAGGAGTCCCATGCTCGGAGGGCGGAAAAAGGGCCCGAACAACACTTGGATGTGAGGCCGATTCTGGTAGTGTGTGCACTATAGGGGGGGAGTGCTGGGTCCTGCTATACTCTGTTCCTGCAACTGGATGATGGCTCGCCAGAAATCATTCTGGTCGGCTGGCGTCATCCCGTAGTTCTTAGCAATCCGATCTAAGACTGCACTAGCGTGGGATGAGCTTGGGGTCACGATTATGGCAGGTGAGGGCGTCATAATCTCGGAGATTGCTGGTGTTACTCCTCCCTGAGAGGGGAGGACTGTAGAAATTGTATCTGAAGCTGTTGGTCCCGATGACATCGTCTCGTCCAACGGGTCCACGCTCACCGCACCAATTTGATGACTCTAAAAGGAGAGTGAATTCCACGCGGTCCTCTCGAGGCGCGAGACCGCCTGGTCTTGCCGGAAGGCCGAATACCTGGAAAACTAAAAGGATGAGGACCGGGTGACCTCCGGGTCCACTCCGATGCCAAAGTTAGAAGATTTGGAGAATGGAAGGTAGGAAAATAAAAGAAGTATGTTAAGAGCAAAAGATACCTGAGGAGTCTCTTATCTTCCCTTTTTATAGTGGGTTCATCCGCGTGGCTTTATCAGGCCGTTTTGTACGGCTTATTCTCATTGGCTGGATGTGGTCCCCCTCTCTGGCACAGTTGTGCTGCGGACTCACCCTGCTCCTGTCTCCGTGGCACTCACACTGTATCTGACCTCTGTGGTCTCCACCTTGTTCTTGTCCCCGCGGCACCTATTTCAGGTACAGCATCACGCCCTTACACGTGTACAGCGGGGATCCACTCACCTGTCCTTTGGGTTAAGAGTCTTGACAAGGCGCAAGTTGTTTCAGCCGGCGCTTCTCAGGATCCGATCTATTAAAGAGCCGGTCTTATTCTGGGTCACCGAGTGCCACATGGACCATTGGGGAGTTGACGTATGAGGTGACACGGTGCCAAGCCGTGTGGTCTACGCGGTCAGTTTTATAGCTCCATGCTATCAGTTAAAATTGGAGTATCGAAATTTCCCGCATCTTATACTGACAGAAGAAAAAAGAAAAGTGAATTGTATAAAATACCTTCTCAAAGATCAACAATTTTTTTTTTTTGTATATGAGGAGGAGTTAGCTGTCCACGTCTGGAGAAAGAGAAGAGCAGTGACGTAGTGCGGTTGAATTGTATGTGGTGGGCGAAATGATAGTTGATGATAGACATTTTTTAGTTTTAAAATACTGAGTTTGTGTTAAGAAGTTATTCTTGTTTGGAACAGTATAGGTAATATCGGTTCCAATATAAAATTTGTTGTCACTGAAGAAAGAACGGTCAAAGAGAAGGGAACAGGTAATAGGAGCCGACTACGTAATGATTGTTCCTACTTTGGTTCGTTCAGACTTTTTAGTATTTTCACTTGTTTTGATATCAAGTTTTTTTTCACACGTTTATGTTATTTGATTATTATGGATGAATCAACTAAATATGATAGATAGAAAACTTGTTGGTTTTAGGTCCATCCATGACAATTTGGAATGACAGAAACTAAACTGTAATTTGTGATAAATTACAGGGATCAAATATGTAATTTGGATTAACCCTATAAATAGATAGAAGTTGGGTATTTCCTCTATAAATAGAGAAATTGTTTCTCTGATTCATTTACACGTTAGAAAAGAAAACTGCTCCAGAGAGAAAACACGAAACGAAAGCATACTTCTTTCTATCGTCAAGAGAATTTACAGAAAGAACTCGTCCTCTGTGCATTCGTACATATGTAGAAAAGACAGCCAAAACGTTTTGGTTTCGTGTGTTGATAAGATTCATTTCGTAGATAAAACTTCCGCTGCATATAAATTGTAAATCTATTTATTTACGTTGTTTACGAAATCCGTACATTAGTTATACCGTCGTTTCATATAATGTGATTTCAAAACTAATATGATGGAAGTGAGCCACTAATTCATTAATTATTAACGTATCAAAAAACTTAATGAATTAACAGCATGTCAAAAACGAATATAAAAAGGAAATAATAAAACAATTCAAAAGGAAACAGCAATCAATCAAATTTTTTTTCAATTAAATACACAAAAGCTTTACAATTAGAAAACAGGAAGTGGATGGCATATTTGTAAAACAATCCAATTCCAGTACACCATTTGTTTTTAGATTTATTAAAATTGGAGGGGTAACATTGGAAAGAATTGAGATATAGTTTTTAATCCAAAAAGGGTCATGATCGAAGGAAAGAGTGAAGTCAAGTGTGTGTTCACAGACACGGCATTAAAAAAATAAAAAATATTAAATCTTTAGGTATATGAAGTTTCGGCAACTTTAGAAGTTAGAACCGCATTGTACAGTACAAACGCCCATATATCTTCCCATAGCTAGCTGCAGCAAACTCATTTTCTTTCCTTAATTTGAGGTCAGAATTAATAAATGGCAGTGAAATTGTGGATGCTACTCTTTTTAATTTCATCAATTACCATACTGCACGAGCTAGCAGAGGCTAGAATTCTTCATTACAACTCTCCTACTACAATTATTGCCAAGTCTCCAGCTCCTACACTTTTGCCTCACCATAATTATCATATACTCCTTAACAACTGTTTGCTGAGAAAGAGATCAATTCTTGATAGCTCCCCTATTACTACAATTATATATCAGTTTGTTGCACATCTTGTAAGTCCAGTTTCTATAAATAATTATAAATTAAGTTTTTTCATTCGAATGATCAATTGCTTTTTTTCTATGCAGCTTCAGGCTTACAATTACCGCGTTTATGTGGCAACGCATAAGCAAGCTGCAGCATGGGGTTATATATCAATTCGAGCTATTAAATTAGGTATTTAATTAGCCTTACTTTCCCTTTTTTTTTTTTTTTTATAAAACTAATTCTAATTTTTTTTATCTGACAATTTTACCGCGCAGAGATTGAAAATGGAGGTTTTACTGCGCCACCTCCAATTTCAAGCGCCAAACAATCACCCATCAAAGGGATTGTTGTGATATTGATGCTAGTCCTAATATCAAGTGGTGCCACTGCTTTAATCCGAATGATTTGCACTCGTGGACAACATGCCGGCCCAGTGAGACCCACTAGGGACGAAAGTGAGCCCAGGCCCATTAGAGACGGAGCACAGCACATTGAGTTGACCATGTGCAAATGCGACAATTTCTCACTCTTCACAGCGCCAGTTTAAGAATTCTTCATTCTTTCATTCGGCGTTCCATTTTGTGTTATTACGTATTTTGGCAATGATGATGAATGTTTTAATCTGATATAATGGTAATGTATGCATGTGTGGAATGGAACTTTAGATTTATCTAATTAAAATTAATATTTTAAATGTTTGGTTTGACTTTTTTAATATTCTTATTCGATGGTTTGAATAGTTCGTGATTGTATTTATAAAGTTGAATGGTGTAAGGAAAGAGAGAAAAATCTCAGATGGATGTTCCGTCTTAAGGAAGCAGCATGATTCTTAATTATCTGTCTGGCAGAAGTGGTTGAAGTTATTTCATGGCACAATTAACGTAAGTATCTAAAATCTTTCTCTATTGAATCCTCCTAATTACTCTTGATTTTGAAATACATATAAAGCCGTAATCATCCGATTATTACTTAATTTAGGAAGAGCTGTAATCATATATTGCTAGCTCTAGATATCTATAAAATTTCTCTTATTTGATGAATATCAGTTACTAGTTTTTCAAGGATATATTAATTGGATTGTTGTATATTAAAGATAGATTCCAAATATAAAAAACGATTTGGTAGATGAACTGGATTAAATTTAAGTAAGGATATTTTTTCCAAACAATAGCTTAATCATTTTTTCTTTTGATATATGTTCAATTTCACAGGTAGGTTGTATAACCTTTAGATTAATATTATTTAAAAGTACTGGTTGGAAAATCCAATTTTGGTGAAATTCAATTCAATTTAATTAATTAATTTATTTATTAATTCTCATGTTTTGAATAAAAAGATTTAGCATATCTATCTATAGTCTAGTAGTAAGTTAAGGCATCTCTCTCCTCTAGAAGACACATGATTCAAGTCTCATTGATACTATATTAGATCAAGTGCTGAGTGTTTCTGCATATTTTTGTCTCCATATGCTTATACATTTATGTTTTTGTGTTGCGAGTAATATTAATTTTAAAAGAGTTAAGGCAACAAGCTATATGAGATTTATATTTTTGTCATATTGAAATACATTGTGGATATTTGTCAAGCATAAGTTGACAACTTTTGACTCATATTCTTTCAATTTTTTGGGATTTTTTTTTTTGACTGAAAATTTTTTATATGGAATTTAATTAATTGTATATAAGTAATTTGGTTAAACTAGAATTTCAAAAAGCAAATAAATTCCAATATCAAATTGACCAATAATAATAATAATAATAATAAGGATATATATATTAGATGCTTATTCAATGTGGCTTACTTATTCAACGGTAAGTTTTACTCTCTTTATATATATATATAAACCACAAGTATTCTCGTTAAGATAATCATACTCAGAACTTAGTTTAATTGCATCACTTCGGTATTAGAATTGAACCATTTTGAGACATCTAGAAGACAATAAAGCATGAGGCATTTAAGATCGTATTGATTTAATCACATCAGTACTGATCTTTGCTAACCTGGAATGTACTGTTGCAACTTAATTTTGTGGGATTTTAAAGTTGACAAATGATTTTGATACATTTTAACAATTAACAAATTGGATGTAGGTTCGACTATTACACTAGATTCTGAAAAGCTCTACAAAAATAACTGAAATAGTTAAGAAGGGGATTAATGAAGGTAAAAGAATTCTGAAACTAGTCATTATATATCATACCTTTAACCATAAAAATAAAATGATTATTACTTTCAATTGACCATTATTTTTTGTGTTTTTAATTATGTTTGATGCTAATGATTTGTATAGGTCTTGGCAATTGCATAAGCATTATCAAAAGTTCAATAAATTCCTACAAAAATCCACATCCAGATTCTTCATAGATACAATCGAAGATGCATTTAGAGATTCAATTCAGTTTCTTTGATTTCAGATGGGATCTTCTTATAATTTAGTGTTTTCTTAATTATCTTTGTTACTAATTATAGTATTGTACCTGTTAGACACTATTAGTAATGTAGCTTAACTTGGAAGGTTAATTATTGATGTTTAGCTCTAATAGATGAATGTTTACAACTAATACAGTATCACTATTATCAGTAGTAATTTCTCTTGCAGTTTAGCAGTAAAAAATTCAATTGCGTACTAGTAGTGTCTTTTAGCAACAGAAAGTAATTGATTCTCATAGCAAATATTTGACTGCAAAAAGCTGTTAATGCTAATGATTAATTTTTTTTGGCAGTAAAATAGAACTGCTGCTATCAATATTTTTTTAGCATAAAAAAATAGTTAGCAACATATTATATGCCTTTTGGTAGCAAAAATTGTTGTTACTAAAAGTGGAGAATTTTTATTGTATTCTTAGTGTTTAAACTTTCTGAACTATAAAAACATATTTATAATTTTTTCTATTATATCTTTAAAGGGTAAGTAACAATCATTTTTTGTGATGAAATTTTAAGGAATATCATATTCCAGGAGTATTCTAAACATTCTCTCAAAATTGCTCATTTTTGCAACAAAAAATAATTCTTGCTGTTAAAGAATTCTAGATAGCAACCTAAATAAAAATACATATGATCACAATTAATTATACAATTGTAGAAGTATGCGAAGCTTTTTTGTTGCTGTAAAAAATTATGGCACTAAAAATTTTTTTTGTTTTAGCAATATTTTTGGCTGTCAAACCAAGTATTTCTTGAAGTGATAATTAAGAAAAAAATTATACAATTCATATATAATAAACAGAGTCTCATCAAATTTTATTGTATTTGTTTCTGATTGCTTTCCTATTCTTGTTAAATGCATGCTTTTGTTAGAGGTGTACACGGTCGGTTAACCGGTCTATGTGGATTTTTGTTAACGGTTAACCGCTTGAACGGTTTTTCTAATTTACTAACTGTACACTGTCCATTAAATTCTGTTAACCATTAATTTCGGCCGGTTAACCATTTTTTTACGGTTAACCATTTCCGAAATAAACATTATATTTTAAACTTCAAAATTTTAAGTCATAAATCTTAAATATCAAAGACAAATATGAAATTACAAACCATAGTCTCAATAATTGATTAAAAATGACATTACAACTTAATAATTGATTAAAAATGACATTACAACTAGAAGTGAACTGATTATGTTTATCGGTGAATTAATTGTTACCAATTAACAGATTGGGACACCTGACGTACTTTAGAAGTATTGCAAGATAAACTACTGTACAAGATTAGCTTTTTCTTCTAAAAATATATATTGAAAATCTAGGACTGGAATGAATAGAAATTTGTATGCAATGGATGTTGCAGCTAGATAGTAACCTGTCAGTTGATTTTTTCACTCTATTTTATCTAGAGTCCCAAAATTAATTTGTAGAGAATCCGGACTCTTCGTATTAAAAAGGAAAAAGATTAAAGTTGACATGAGAGGACCCAAATCCTTGTCTATGCATAAAAGATTTAACACTAAAGTTATTTGGCCATTTTTAACATAAAAGGTATGTAACTGTTTCAAAACTTTTGTTTGGAATGAAATTTTGAAATAAATTGAAGCTGAATTCCCTTATGATTTGTAATTCCTTTGAATGATCTTATTACTTTTTTTTAGAAAAAAACTATTGAATTCTCTTATTCAGTTCTTGCTAACAATGAATTTCAAGGGTTATAAAATCTGAATCCTCCAAAACTTATCAAAATGAGTGTTTGCAACAAGGGGTAAAATTTTTCAGGGATAGTATCATTATGTATCGGTATCCTTGAGTGTAACGAAATCCATTTTTCTAAAAACGGGATTAAGGAAAAAATATATATATATATGTATCTTTATTATTTCCTTTTCATCTCTAAAAATTCAATTTTCTTTTCTAAAAATATATATATATTGGAAAATAAAATAAAATTATATTAGAAATTATGGAGGTACAATTACATTAAACACCCAAATATTTCACCATTAATTCATATAACCTATATATACAATTATATAATTAAAAAAAAATTTTCAACGGTCGGTTAACTGAGTCCACATGGACTTTCAGTATAAAAACCAAAACCGAAAATTTTTAAAAACAAAAACTGTACACTAGTTCATCGGTTTCGGTTAACCATATTTTATGTCCGGATTCGGTTTGGTTTCACGGTTTTTCGGTTTTTTTTTTGCACCCCTAGCTTTTGTAGCTAATGAAGTCACTTGTTAAAAGAAAATTACATAATTAGAAAAATATATTAAAAAAACGAAAAATTAAATTGAAAAAAGGTTTAAAATAATAAAATAGAAACAATTTTAGACGACAATTAATGAAAATCAAACGTAATTTTTGTTATGCATGCAGTGCGTGTGAGTTAGACCTGTTCATGGATCGGGCTGGGCTACATCGGGTTTGATATAAAAATCTCTTGTCCAAGCCCAGCCCAGCCCGCACTAATTTTACATCGGGCTCGGGCCGGGCTGGGCCGGGCAATTGAACCTCATTTCCAAGCCCAGCCCAACCAGCCCATCAAATAAATGTTTATATTTTTCTAATATAACTTATTTTAAACAAATTTAATTTACAGATAGTATTCATAGACAAATTTAATTTACAGATAGTATTCATAGAGAAATTATAATGGTCAAGATCTTCTATAAGTTTTTCAATGGTTCAGATTAAATATTTAGTATATAATTATATAAATAAAAATATAAAAGTATATATTATAAAATTATCCGGGCCGGGCCGGGCCAATCATGGATCTTATAGTTATTTCCAAGCCCAACCCATCATTAACTTGGTCTTCTACGGGTTCTGGTCGGACCGGGCTTAAAGTAAAATATGTATGTCCAAGCCCAATCCAGAACGGGCGGATTTGGACCGGCTTTACGGACCGTGGATCGTTTGCACAGGTCTAGTGTGAGTATGCGAAACCAGCAAATAAAAAAAGTACTAAGATATCAAAACAAAAGCCAATAATATATATATTATTCGTGGGTTATAATTAATATATACCATTTTTTAGAAATATGTTATGTAGCAAATTCTCATCTCCACCCAAACAATTAGAACACAAATTAAAATTAGTAAGGAACCCCTACAAGGCTACAAGGTAGAATATACTCTTCAATAATACCCTTCACTTAACTATATAATCATTAAACAAAAAATTGGAAAATCATGGCTGGAAAGTGACGTTAGATATACTGTATGAATACAATTAGAAAGTGACGTGTAAATGAGTAGATGGAGAATTATTAGTAGGGTGACAGAATTACCCTTGTCGATTCCAATTTGAAACGAGAACTTCGACAAGAAAATTTTGCAAATTTCTTGACCTGGTCGCGGAAAAAGGAAGTTGCTGGCATAATTTCTTCTTAAATTGAAGGTCATAAAAAACACCCACTTAGGATTTTCTTACGAAAATACCAGCCGGTTCATTTTGATGGTGAAAAACCAAATGTTTTGAAAACCGGCACTCTCATTCGGCGGAAAAAAATCGGTCGCTTATTCAAAAATATTTAAAAAAAAAAAACAAATTTACATTCTATTATATGAGTTTACTTTAGCAAGTTGAATAAATGTGTGAGATTTAATTAAAATTTAGTTTTTTTAATGCTTTTAATTATATATAAATGCTAAAAATTCATAAAAAATTTATTTTGATTTACTTGTTTAGGATATTTTGGGATGGTTAGTTGTTAACTTATTAAGATAATTATAACTTTACATATTTATTTACTTGTATGGTTTGTTGTTGAATGGTTATATCTATCCAGACTGATTCTGATAACATTGGAAAATTTTGAATGGGCGTGCACCTTTTATTTTTGTATTTACAAAGAGAATTTTTTGTCTTTGACTTTTTTACTTGGGAACTCCTTAATCTATTATAATTTAGCAAATTTGGCTCATGATTTATTTCTTGAGCACATTTGGTCCATAAGCTACTTCAATTGAGAACATTTGACTCAATTTTTTTTGGAATATAATATTTAGCCAAATTTAAACATTTAACACTACTTCGGTTCATTTTTATTAATTTTAATGTAGTTTAGACATACGAGTAGAGGGATATATAAATTGCGCCAACTAAACTAAAATACAGTAGATTATAAGTGAAAGCACTAAATCAAAGTATCATGGGGCAAAAGAACAATTGGTGTATATAACGGGAGTGTTTACGCCATTGTAGCCCTAATACTTTAAGGATGATTGAACTCTTTAATTTAGTTTTATTAGGTTACTAAACGTTCAGAATGTGACAATAGTTCCCTTAACTTGCTTATTTATACTTAATAAATCTCTGACAACATCGAAATCTCTATGCATCGATAAACACATTGATAAAGTAACATATAATTTAATGATTTAGATATTTATTGAATACAAAATAAGTAAATCGAGGAATCCAATGAGACTAATGGGGTGTTTGATAAAGTTTTTACCCTATTTGATAATATTACTTAAAAGTCTCAGTTAAGTCAAAAAAATAATTTAATTTAATAGGCTATAATATTTAATTTAAAATTTTAAGTTGAATATTATCACTATTTTTTTAAATTCAGTATTTATTTTTCATGTTTATCAAACAATTCTATCATTTAATAATTTTAACATTCATAATATTCAACACTTAATTTTTCAACGTTTAATTTTTAGTTTTATCAAACACCACTTAAATAGATGAGTGCAACAACCTAATGAATCATTTGAAAAATTTAGAGAGTTAAAATAATATACAGGTTCAGTTATACTCAAGGTAGGTGCGTACGGAGTGCCTACCGAGTGCGTGCTGAAACTCGATGCCCGTCAATATTTTTGTAATGACTTGCCGACTATGCCACGGAGGATAAAGTGGAGAATTTGGAGGTTAAATGGGTCGAGCAGCACCGTTGATTAAAATAAAACAAATCGGATGTGACTCGTTACAGGTGTCACAGAATAATTGGTAAGCGTTTTCTTCTTTTTTTGTCTTGTTTTTTGACTGAAGAGATTCTCCACATCAGTATATATAGGATCCAAATCCTTAGATGTTTCGCTACTGAGAACCGCCATTGGTATGGTAAAAACACCCATCTTTCCATCACTTGCTGCAAACCCTTTTTTTTTTCTTCCTTAATTTTGAGGTCATAATTAATTAACAAATGGCGGTGATGTTATGGATGCTGTTGTTTTTAATTTCTTCAAATACTGCAGTAATGGAGGTAGCAGAGGCCAGAATTCTTCTTTACAAATTTGAAGCGAAGTGCAGCAATTACAACTCTCCACCTCCCACACTAAATTATCATACTCTCATTCTTGACAACTGTTTACTGACAAACAGAGCAATTCTTAACAGCTCTCCTGTTACCATTATATATCAGTTTGTTGCTCATCTTGTAAGTCTACTCTATATAAATAATTAATTATTAATTAAATTTTTTCCAACAGTTTCTGATTCGAATGATTAATTAATTGCCTTTTTTTGTTTTTTTTTTAATGCAGCTTCTGATTTACATTAACCACGTCCACCTTGCAACACAAAAGCAAGCCGCAGTAGGGGCGTATATATCAGTTCGAGCTATTAAATTAGGTAAGTAGCATTCTTTGTTTTTCTTTTTTCCTACCAATTAATGTAGATGGAGATCCGTTGGTGATCCGCTCCATCCCGAGAAAATTTTCCGTGGGGTGTAGATGAGGACGACGATACCCGTCCTAATCCCATTAAATCCCTATCTCTAAAATTCTTAATTTATTTCTTAATATTAATATTACTTTTTAAAAAATAAAATCTATTATTTGTATTTAGTTTTTTATTTTTATTTATATTTAGTTTAAATATTAAAAGTTTATAATTTTTTTATTAATTAATTTGATATGTTTAATGAATAAAAAAACTTTTAATTAATATTTTCAAATAATTAAAAGTTTATAAAAAACTTTTATGAGGATTCTCGTCCCGCTTGAATCCCCATAAAGAGGGGAATGGAGAAATTTTTTTTATGGACGGAAATGGAGATGTGAATTCCCTTAAATTCACAAGGACAGAGACGGGAGAATTATCCTCCGCTCCATCCCTCTTCCATTTACATCCCCATCAATTCTATTTTTTATTTTTACTTTTTATCCGATAAATTTAACTTTTACTGCAGAGGTTAAAAATGAAAATTTTACCGGGCCACCTCCTACTTCAAGTGCCAAACAATCTTCCGTTAAAGCGATTGTTGTGATTTTGATCCTAGTTTTGATATCAAGCGGGGCTGCTGTAATCCGAATGATTTGCACTCGTGGGGAAAATTCTAGCCCAGTAAGGCCCAATAGTGAGGGAAGTGAGCCCAGGCCCATAGGAGAAGGAGCCCAACATATTGAGTTGACCATTTGCAAATGCAACAATTTCACACTCTTCCCATCACCACTTTAACCATTCACTCTTTCATTTGGCATTGAATTTTGGTGTTTGTAATTTTGTAAACATAATTAAAATAATAATAAATATTATAAATAAATAAAAAAGAGAGAAACCCGCAATTATTTCTTTTTGTTCGCCAGTCCGGCCGGTTCCGAAAGAAGTGATAATTAAAAAAAAAATTATAAAATTCATATATAATAAACTGAATCTCTTTAAATTTTATTGTATTTGTTTCTGATTGCTTTCCTATGCTTGTTAAATGCATGATTTTGTAGCTAATGAAGTCACTTGTTGAAAGAAAATTACATATTTAGAAAAATATATTAAAAAAAACGAAAAAATAAATTGAAAAAAGTTTAAAAATAATAAAATAGAAACAATTTTAGACGATAATTAATGAAAATAAAAAGTATTTTTTGTTATGCATGCAGTGAGTGTGTGTATGCGAAACCAGCAAATAAAAAAAGTACTAAGATATCAAAACAAAAGTGAAGAATATGTATATATATTATTCATGGCCTATAGTTAATATTGAAGTCAGAATTCCATAGTGATTATACAACAAATGTATAGATTACCATAAACAGAATAAATAAACGGACTTACAGTTTACATGCAGCGGAAACACGTTTATGGAATGGATCTGATCTACACGAGAAACCAAATCGTTTTGGTTGCCTTTCCTACGAGTGTATGAATACACTGAGTACGGGCTATCTCCGTGAATTCTTCCGACGAACGAAGAAGTATATCGTGTTTTCTCTTTAGAGACATTTTCCCCGGAACCAGAAGGGAATCTCTACGATTCTCTCATCTTTACGAAATAGAGAAACTTCTTCTCTATTTATAGTGGAAATCCCAACTTCCATCTATATATAGGGTCGGACCAAATTACACATTTGGTCTATGTAATTTACACATAATTATAGTTTAGTCCCTGCCATTCCAAAATATCATGGGCGGACCAAAAACCAACATCTCCCACTCGCGCATGACAAGACACACTTTTATTACGATTGAACACACATACTTCTTTCAATTCTTATTCGGCGAATTCACGCGACCAGTCAACGTAACGGTTAAACCTTTGAAGCTCTCCTTCATCGTTCCACCTTTAGCTTAACGCAACTTCCCCCTAGTCCATTTTCCATGATCACTAGTTTTCGGCTCACTTTTGATCTCACGAAAACATTCATATACACTACATACCTTTTCCACGAAAAAGTATTGAGCTCGAGTGTTATATGATTACTAAGTGACATGTTACTAAAAATGTACTTCCTCTCTATAAATAACCTTCCGCCATATGTCCAATGCTTATCTGACTGGTCCTTATATGCCCGTTCATAGCTAACGAAGCCTGGTTTAGGGTTCCAATCAAGTTAATCATCAAACATACCCTTCTTGTTATTTACAAGAGTCCTTAAGGGTGAACTTGAAACTTATAGTTTCATTTGGGTCTCACATTAGGAAAGTTGAGATCAGTTTTATTCTTTCCATCCCTTGGTCGGCTTTTACACATATTACTAAAATATGCCATAGTGTTAATCCACTTAGGACGTATGTTTTATAAACACTATGTGAAAGCATTCAGTCTCTAAATGCAACTCATGCATCATTACCTCTAGTCCACATTTAAGCCTTTCACAGGACAGCTTTCGGTATAAACGAAATAATGATATTTCACATATCACATATGGAGTTTCTAACATCTCCATCTATACTTTTACCTATGAACACACCGCTCATAGTAAAAAGATTCATCTATATGAGTAGATGACATTTCGCCAACATACTGAACTATACTCAATAGCTTTATGTGTATCGCTTTAAATAGTGAATGAATTTAAACACAACAAATAACTCACATTCTATTCTAATAGAATTTACCGAAGTTATTACAATAGTCCAAAAACAACATGTTCCTATAACCTAAGAAGACCAAATTCCAAAATATGTTTACTAAAAACATTTGGAGCTATTGGCTTCATTTGCGAATCTGCAATCATATCTCCAGTTGGAACATGCACTAAACTTATTTCTCCCTGTGCTACTTTGTCCTTAACAAAATGATATTTTATATCGATATGCTTGCTTTTTCCATGACAACAAGGATTCTTGGAATAAGCTATCGATGCAGTGCCGTCGAAATAGATAGTTGTATATTTCCCTTTAGGCAATAGATCCAAAAGATCTATGAAGCGTTTTAACCAAACCGCTTCTTGTACTGCAGCTGCTGTAGCTACATATACTGACTCCATAGTCGATAATGCCATGCAAGCTTGTTTCTTGCTACACCAGGAAATTGATGTTGGATATGCCCTAGTCCCGAGGCATAGGTCCTTTTATTTGTATTATACATTTATTGGATTTATGTATTATACTTATTTGTGTTATTAATAAAGGCATTAATTCATTTATTATATATATCTTGTGCATTATATTAAATGAAGTATCCAATGGATATATCTATATCCATGATGACCAGTGTCATGCACTTGGCAGTAAGACCATGTATAGGGTAAATGATATGACCATAAACAGATCCGTAGTCTGTTCCAGTCATGGGAATGAATGGAACGGGAGACTATTATTAACCTGGTTGTATGGTGGTGTCTTACTGGTCATTTTAATGGGTGCATGTAAAAAGGGCATGGTACTGGATAGATCCACTAAACGAGAAATCCACATGGTATGGTATCACAAGTGATTCTCGTGTAGTACTTGTATGGATCCTTTGACCTGACCATATGATGGTGTTGCATGTGAGGTCGCATACTTAGGGGTACGCCTAAAGGGCCTGTAATAGGGTGCTAAGTATGGTTACTTTCGGGTATGTCACTTAGCATGGCAGTGCTATGGATATGCAGAAAGGATTTGTCACTCAGTAGTCCACTGAGAAGATATCACCGGCTTCTTGATGAATGTGACTGATAAGAGTGTGGCCACACCCAAACGAGTTGGAACTTGTTTGTGAGCTTCAGTGCATTCGGGATCAAGTTAATGTCCGGACACATAAGATGGTGATCAATCCATGCCTCTGTGTTGGACACCGATATCAACATAGAATGTACAAGTTCAAACTACAGGGTTATGATAATAGTTAGACTGCCATCTCCATCTTAATTGGGGGCTGCAGTGGCTTGCTAGAGCCCAACTACAGTCTGTGGACCACAGGCCTACTGCCAATATAAAGATGGATCCACGGGATCATACACATTGAGCGACTGAATACTGACTTAAGGAATCACATGTATACTTGGAGTATACACTCTGGAGAGAGAGGTATATATTAATTATATTATAAAGATCAATTGGATTGATCATAATAATAACATTAATATTTGATTGGCTCTCTTATAATTAATTGGATTAATTATGAGATTATTTCCTGGGTGGAAATATTCATATGTATAGGTTTACATATGAATTTATTTTGTGAAGATCTAATTTTAATTTGATGGATTAAATTAATTAGTCAAACCAATTTTAATTTAAATGTAAATAATATGTTACTTGGTGTAATATATTAGATACATGGGTAAATTAAAGTTGGGCTTGAAATTAATTTAAACCAGACTAATTAAAATAGGTTTGGGCCTGAAATAAAAGATGAAAGCCCACACAGATGAAGGAGCTAGCTTGGGCCGAAATTCTCCTTGAGAATTTCGGCCACCCAGGGTTTAATGAACCTAGGATTTTCGGCCTAAGTGAGTGCAACACTTGGTGGCCGAAATCCCTCCCTCTTCCTCTCCAAAGTTTTGTTTTTTCCGACGCTAGCACGGGTGGTGTTCGTTAGGTGTTCATGTACGTGAACGAGGAGGGATTCTAGATTGATTCCTGCAGTCTGCATCCATCTCTTAAAGTGATATTCCGGGTAAGAGATTTAACTCTTTTTGATTAAATTTTATTTTCCAATTTCCATCTCAATTGCTCCTGGGCAGGGATTTGAGGAAATCATCGCGTTCTTCCGCTTTAATCGGGTGATTTACGGTGACAAATCCCAACAGTGGTATCAGAGCGGGCTTTTGATCTGTGGAAATTGTTATAATTGGTTGAATCCCACGTTTTAAATTTGGAGATTTTTTATTGGGGTTCTTGCTTTGGGTTTAAGATTTTTCCCATTTGATTTTTGTACAATTGAAATTGAATATGCATATAGGTTTATGTTTGTTTAATTTAATTGTATGTTTGGAATTCTTGGTGAATTTCTTGATATGGATGCCATGTTTTTTTTATTATTTTCTGTTTTAATAAATAAATTAAAAAAAAAAATCTGGCTGTTCCCGGCATGCAAGGCTGCTGCCGGAGGCCGCTGCACGCAGCGGAAACAGCTGTGGCAGCCGCTGCCTGCGGCACTGGGCTCCACAGGCAGCAGCGGCCGCTTATGCGGCTGCTGCTAGGGCAACTAGGTTGCCCTAGCCGCAGCGGGCCGGACCCAGTGTTTTTGGATTTGGCGGGTTTTAGACCCGGGGCCCAGTTTTGAAATTTTTAATTGGTTTTAAAATTCGTGTGTTTAAATTTATGTAATTTAAATGCGTATGGTTTCTTGAATGAAATTTAATTTTATTCATGTGATATTAATTTTGGAAATTAATATGGTTAATTGAAATTGGTTCGGGTAATTTTGGCACAATTACTTGGACGGCTGAATTGGACCCATGATTTCCTAATTCCAGTGGGAGCAGTTGGACTGCTTAGGCTGGAGGCCCAAAGCCAGTTAAGGGTTAGAACCATGGTGGGCAAAATTGGCGATTTCAAAATAATGGCTTGGACATAATTGAAATGGGCTTAAATCATGCATTGTAACATGCTTATGAATTAAGGCTTTTTACATAAATACTTACCTTTTGTCACCATATAACTTTTTTACATACAAAGTAAAAGTTTGCATAAATACATAAAAAACTTTCTAAAATTTCAAAAATACCTAAAAAACTTATTTCTCTTTTACGTGATTCTTGCCCACAAAAAACAACAAAAGCAAAAAATCATAATCTCTAAAATACCTCCTCCAATTTGTCCACATTTCTCTCTCCTTTTTTTTATAATTTTTAATCTAATTTTACATTTATCTCTCAATCCGTTTATTTTTTTGTCATGCGACTTTAGAAAGTTTTTTTTTGTTTTTTTTTATCTTCGAAATAAACTCCATATGTATATACTTTTTGCGACATATTTTTTCCACTAAGGTATAACTAATTATATCTTTATATCTTAAGGTATAATGAAGGTATAACTAATGTATAATCAATGTAATAGTATATCTTAAGGTATAACTAAGGTATAATTAAGGTATAACAAATATATAAACACTGTAATAGTGTATCTTAAGATATAAGAAGTGTATAAACAGTGTATAACAATGTATAATCAATGTAATAGTGTATCTTAAGGTATAACTAATGTATAATTAAGGTATAACTAAGGTATAAACACGGTAATAGTATATCTTACGGTATAATTAAGGTATAACTAATGTATAATCAATGTAATAGTGTATCTTAAGGTATAATTAATGTATAATTAAGGTATAACTAACGTATAAACACTGTAATAGTGTATCTTACGGTATAATTAAGGTATAACTAATGTATAATCAATGTAATAGTGTATCTCAAGGTATAATTAAGGTATAACAGAGATATAATCATTGTAATAGTGTATCTTAAGGTATAATTAAGGTATAACAGAGATATAATCACTATAATAGTATATCTTAAGGTATAATTAAGATATAAGTAAGGTATAATCAATATAAAAATGTATCTTAAGGTATAAATAATGAATAACTAAGGTATAATCACTAGAATAGTGTATCGTAAGGTATAATTAAGGTATAATCAATATAATAGTGTATCTTAAAGTATAAGAAGTGTATAAACAGTGTATAACAATGTATAACAAAGTATAAACAATGCATACTAATATATAAGAAGTGTATAAACAGTGTATAACAATGTATAAGAAGTGTATAAACAGTGTATAACAATGTATAAGAAGTGTATAAACAATGTATAAACAGGGTATAAACAATATATAAACAATATATAATAATTTATAAGAAGTGTATAACAATGTATAACAATGTATAAGAAGTATATAAACAGTGTATAACAATGTATAACAAGTGTATAAACAATGTATAAACAGTGTATAACAGTGTATAAGAAGTGTAAAAATAGTGTATAAACAATGCATAAACAATGCATAACAATATATAAATGTATAACAATGTATAAGAAGTGTATAACAATGTATAAACAATGTATAATAATATATAAGCAGTGTACAATAATGTATAACAATGTATAAGAAGTGTATAAACAATGTATAATAATGTATAAACGATATATAAACAATGTATAATAATATATAATAAGTATATAACAATGTATAACAATGTATAAGAAGTGTATAAACAGTGTATAACAATGTATAACAGTGTATAAAAAGTGTATAAACAATGTATAAACAATGTATAAGAAGTGTAAAAACAGTGTATAAACAATGTATAAACAGTGTATAAACAATGCATAACAATATATAAATGTATAACAGTGTATAAGAAGTATATAAAAATGTATAAACAATGTATAATAATATATAAGCAGTGTATAAAGAGTGTATAACAATCTATAACAGTGTATAAGAAGTGTATAAATATGCATAAATAATGTATAAATAGTGTATAACAGTATATAAACAATGTATAAGTAGTGAATAAAGCGTGTATAACAATGTATAATAAGTGTATAAACAGTGTATAACAATATATAATAATATATAAGAAGTATATAATAATGTATAACAATGTATAAAAAGTGTATAAACAGTGTATAAACAGTATATAACAAGTGTATAAACAGTGTATAAAGAATGTATAAAGAGTGTATAAACGATGTATAAACGATGTGTAAACAGTGTATAATAATATATAAAAAGTGTATAAACAATGTGCAGATGCAGTCCTAAAATGCAGATGCAGTCCCAAAATTGCAGTCCTAAAACAGCAGAACTAACATAAATTGTGAACAAAATTGCTACTGGCAGAATTACGTAGCCTGCATTATATGTTGGAAATTCATGGAGGAGATTCTTTACACAAGCTACAGTACAAAAACTTTGTCAATTCGCACAGCCATAGTCAACAGAAGCTCAATCTTTCCTCCAAGGCCTGTTTTCCCTGTAGCTGTAATATAATCCTACAATAATCTTCTCTACACTACTTAACAATCTTATAGATTATTTACATGACAAAACTTTTAGGCCGCACCAATTTTACTTGTTTGTCATTCACAAATTGAAGAACCTGTCTTGATACAACTGAATGCGGTTGACAATTAGCTTGAATAGGGAATGTACAATAAGCTGATGACATCACCTACATCATGGAATTTCAGTCCATATAAGATTCAATACAATCAGTGAGTTGCCATACCAAAACACACAGGTACAGTGAATAGAACTCAGATAGATTTAACAAGAAGTAACTATGTAAGAGTACATTAAACCAAGACAATCACACTCCCTTGATAACTTGAATCAAATTACATGTTATCACTAATTTTCACACTTGGCTGCAAGCAAAATGAATTAAGAACTAGTCTGATGCCTGACTTTAATCTCAATGAAATTTTAAAACTGAATAGAAGATTGATTTGGATCTGATTGCTTTGCGCTTTAGAGTTATAAATTTCCTGATTAAAAAAACATAATGGAAGCCAACAAGCAGTAGGTTCTTGATACAGTACATGTTTCATTATTACGAAATGCTCAAAAATGGAAAAAAGGCTTCCGTGTATATAACACGCTAACAAAATCAAGATTTTTAATAGGAAATAAAAGGAAGATTTGATTGATTAGATATAAATGGAGTTGACTTCTCAAGAAATGGGTGTTACAGCCATGATAGCAGATGGATTATATGTTTATTTGTTATCAACTAAATTTTCTAATTAAGCCAACACTTGAACAGTTGTTCATTATTAATAGTTACTTTGACAAAAGAAACCTTACTATATCAATAATTAGAGTAGTTCCAATCTTATAAATGAAGTATGCGAAAAGCAAAGCAATCAATAAACTGAGCCTAAACAAGATCAACGAGTCACTTAGTTCAAATGAACCATCCCAGCAGAAGTGAATTCATAATTATTACCTTTGAGATACTCAGATGAGAGTCAAGTGAGCTAAACCATCAGGCAACACTCGCCGAACTCCATTAACGTATAGGATTGCTTCCTTTGCTAACTCCTCTCCAATCTGCTCCACCACGGCCTCGTTCTTGAGAGAGCCCATCTCTACTTCGCGCCGTATTGACAAAATTCACTGAAGAAAAAAAAAAATTCAACCGCACTGATATCCAATCCAAGCAATCAACGAGGAAGAGTAGAATAGTAAGAATCTGGTCGCTTAATCTTTATATATGAATCATCGCCAAAGAGAAAAGTAATTACAGATGGCGATTCAATTGATTTTGTGTGATAGATGATGTCAGTGTGTAACAATGTATAATATATGAGCCTCTTCTTCAAGTTCTCTGCAAATCCCCTATGCATAGCAATGGCCCTCCCACTCCTTTCATCTCTTTCTTTCTCTCTGTCCATCAATCTTAGCGGGATGAGACAATAACCCAATTCCCCAAAATATCATCCACAACTTGAAATAATAACCCGATTCCCCTTGCATATTTCCTCAATTTCTCCACTTGTTCATCTGTTCCTCCCCCAAAGTTGCCCCTAAAACCACTGCCCCTTCAAGCAACAGGCATCGCCGTTGAATCGTTCCCTCCGATTAGTTCACACACGGCAAGAAAATGTAGATGGGTAAAGAAAGGTAGGAGAGAACGTGAAAAAAGTAGAAGACAATTTCAAAACGTATTTAATAAAAAGATTTTCAAAAATCACGTATTTATGTATATAGATTATGGTATGGTAAAAAGAAAAACTTTTTTCCCCGTAAATATGACAATTTCTCTATGAATTATATGTATTGGATGCATATGGGTGATTGAATATTTTGTATGATTGGATGCTATTAGGCCTTATTTAAGATGGGTTGTATTTTCTTTTTGGGTAAATACGGCCTGCGCGTCGTTTTTCTTTTAATATAATTTTATTTTACTTACTTATTATAAAATTTGTAAAAGAAGAAGCCCATGGAGTGGCGAGCCCAAGTGGAGGTGCAAGCCCAGAAGGAAGAAGATGGAGGCCCACCTGATATTGGATTCTAGTACAGGTTTACTGGAATAATATTAGGATGTAATATAGGCCCATAGCAGTCCATTTTACTTATTTATTTAATTATGCTCTATGTTTATTTGCATGTATGAATGTATGATCCAATAGCAATTTCAGCCGCCTTATGTATGTAAGCCGTTATTAAATGAATCTAATAACCAAATGGAAATTACTAAGTCGCTTAAAAGTGCTTCCCTCATTCAAAACCAGCTCGAAATGGGGATAGGCCAGTTGTAGACCATGCCCTCGCAGGATACACTGGAGTATCGTCATTTTGTATTGGGTTAGGATATGGGATACTCTAACACTTGAATGGAGGTTTTGACTTAGCGTGGGTAGTAGGATTCTCCTGGCCCTAAGCACAGATGGGTAAGTGCCAACAAGCCCATCAAATCGAGAGTCCCTAGGTTGGGTTTGGACGGCGTTCCTACCTAAATAGTTAGGGTATAGTTGTACCAGGCCCTCGTCTGGCTATATCTTAATGAAATATGGATCTCGGCCCATGAGCCCAACAACTCGGTTTAATTAATAACTTGATTCATTATTAATTATGTATAGGAATAACAAAGTAAAGTCCTTTATTAACACTCTAAAATGTTTTTCTGTGTAGAAACTCTAAATGGCAAATAACAACTCATTATCACTGCGATCAATTCTTGAAAGGGACAAGCTTTTCGGTCCTAACTTTTTGGACTGGTCTAGGAACTTGAGAATAGTTCTAAGATAGGAGTCTAAAGAGTATGTACTGGAGAGGCCTGTACCGGCTGCGCCTGAGGGACGTAATCCACCGGCTGTCCAGCTAGAGGAATACGAGGTGCATGTCAAGGATAATAGGGATGTGACATGCCTAATGTTGGCCTGTATGGTCCCCGAACTACAAAAACAGTTTATGGACCATCAAGCCTATGCTATGATAACAACTCTTAATGAGATGTTTCAGGAGAAAGCTCGTCAGGAAAGGTACCTGACCAACAAGGCATTCCACTCCTGTAAGATGGGGGCTAGGACATCTGTGAGTGCACACGTGCTCAAGATGAAGGGCTATTTGGACACTTTAGCCCATCTCGGATCGCCCATCTCTCAGGAGTTGGCAGTGGACACAATCCTTGCATCCTTGCCAGATTCTTATGATCAGTTCATCCTAAACTACAACATGCAAGGGATGAACCTACTGTCAGTGAACTGCATAGGATGCTCAAGCTTACTGAGCAGTCGATCAAAAAGACTCCGCCGGTGCTGCTGGTCAACAAGGGGAACCCTCCTCTTGCCAAGGGCAAGGCCAAGGCCAAGAAGGTCAAGGTTAAGAAGGCCAAGGCCCAGCAGAAGGCAGGTCCTGAGGATGTCTGTTTCGGGTGTAGACAGGTGGGCCATTGGAAGAGATCGTGTCCGAAGCTGATGGAAGAGCAGAGAAGGGGCCAAGGTGCATCCTCTTCAGGTATTTATGTTATAGATATTAACCTTACTGTTTCAACATCCTGGGTATTGGATACTGGATGTGGTTCTCACATCTGTTGCAATGTGTAGGGACTTAAGAACAGAAGGTCACTGGGGTCGGGAGAGGTGGATTTGCGGGTTGAAAATGAAGCAAAGGTTGCTGCCATAGAGATCGGCGAATATCACCTTGTGATGCCTAGTGGATTGGTTTTAATTTTAGAACATTGTTATTTTGCACCTGCTATGTGCAGGAATATTATTTCGGTATCAATGTTGGATATTTCTGGATTTCATTTTACTATTTCTAATGGTAGAATTTCTTTATCTAGAGAGGGATTATTTTAAGGAGATGCTCTATTAAATAATGGCCTATATATCCTGGACTTAAATGAAACCAATCACGTCTATAACATAAATACTAAAAGGGTTAAGCCCAACGAACTGAATCCTGTCTACCTATGGCATTGTCGTTTAGGCCACATAAACAAGAAGCGCATAGCTAGGCTTCACAAAACTGGAGTCTTAGGGTCATTTGACTTGGAGTCAATTGATATATGCAAGTCATGTTTACGAGGCAAGATGACTAAGGCGCCTTTTAGCAAGAAAGCTGAAAGGGCCACTGGCTTATTGGACCTAATACATTCAGATGTATGTGGACCCATGAGCGCAGTGACAAGAGGTGGACATCTGTATTTCGTCACGTTCATGGATGATTTCAGCAGATATGGCTATGTCTATCTGATGAAACATAAATCTGAGACCCTTGATAGGTTCAAGGAATTTAGGAACGAAGTACAGAACCAGCTAGGCAGGAATATCAAAACCTTTGGTCAGACCGAGGAGGTGAGTATATGAGCCTAGAGTTTGACTCATACTTGAGAGAGCATGGAATAGTTCCACAGCTCACTCCTCCCGGAACACCACAATGGAATGGGGTGTCCGAACGGAGGAATAGGACCCTGTTGGACATGGTCCGCTCAATGATGAATCAAGTCTCTCTCCCAATTAGTTTCTGGGGACACGCCCTTGAGACAGGAGCTCTCATCTTAAACAATACTCCGACTAAGGCAGTGGAAAAGACCCCATATCAGATATGGACAGGCAGGGAGCCCAATGTGTCTTTTCTAAGGATTTGGGGATGTGAAGCACATGTCAAGAGATTGACTAGTGGCAAGCTGGAGCCCAAAATCGATAAATGCCTATTTATGGGCTACCTTAGGGAAACCAAAGGGTATTACTTCTACAACCGCACCGAGAACAAGGTGTTTGTGGCAAGGAAGGGGGTCTTTCTAGAAAAGAAGTTCCTTTCCAAGAAAGATAGTGGGAGAAATATTGAACTCAGGGAAGTTCAAGGTCCACAAGCTCCTGAAGAGGATAACTCGGAGGCCCAGGTGGAGCTTCCACAGGAGGAAGTGCCGACCCAGGCCGCACAAGGACATAAAAGGTCTGGTAGGGATCATTGGGAACTGGAGAGGTATGGTTTCCTCGTCACAGATGATCAAACTCTTCTCATTTGGGATGAGGAAGAACCCAAAACCTATCAGGAGGCTATGGCAAGCCCACTGTCTATAAATTGGCGTAAAGCCATTTTGTAGAGATGTAATCTATATACGATAACCAGGTCTGGAACTTGGTTGATCCACCTCCGGGTGCTAAGGTAATAGGTTGCAAGTGGTGCTACAAGCTGAAGGCCGACAATACCTTCAAGGGGCGTCTGGTTACGAAAGGTTTTAGACAAGTCCATGGAATAGACTATGATGAGACTTTCTCACCAGTAGCCATGCTCAAATCCATCAGGATCTAGCTAGCCATAGCCGCATGGTACGACTATGAGGTCTGGCAAATGGATGTCAAAACTGCTTTCCTTAATGGAAAGCTACTCGAGGATGTGTACATGACACAACCTGAGGGTTTTGTCGATCCAGAGTATCTAGGAAGGATATGCAAGCTTCAAAGGTCCATTTATGGACTGAAACAAGCATCCCAAAGTTGGAATCTTAGATTCAATGAAGCTATAAATGAATATGGCTTCATACAGAATTAAGATGAGCCTTGTGTGTATAAGAGGACTAGTGGGAGCATTGTCACATTTTTGGTACTTTATGTAGACGACATCCTACTCATTGGAAGCGACATACCTACACTGCAAGGGGTAAAGCAGTGGTTGAGTAAGTGCTTCGCAATGAAGGACTTAGGCGAAGCTGAGATGATCCTAGGGATCAGGATCTATAGGGATAGATCGAATCGGCTTCTGGGCTTAAGTCAGGCCTCATACATAGACAAAGTTCTGAAAAGGTTCAGCATGGACCGGGCTAAGAAAGGTTTCTTGCCAATGGGTCATGGGCTGAAACTTAGTCAGAAGAACTATCCTATGACAAGGGAGGAAAGGGAGAACATGAAGTTGGTTCCATATGCTTCGACTATAGGATCAATTATGTACTCCATGCTATGTACGAGATCTGATGTCGCCTTTGCACTAAGTATGACGAGCCGTTACCAGCAGGATCCCGGGGAGGATCACTGGAAGGCTGTCAAGGAAATCCTTAAGTACCTTAACCGGACTAAGGATAGCTTCTTAGTGTATGGTGGTCAGGAAGTGCTATCAGTTACTGGGTACACTGATGCAAGCTTCCAAACTGACCAGGATGAGTACCAGTCGCAGTCTGGGTATGTATTTTTACTAAATAGTGGTGCTGTAAGCTGGAGGAGCTCAAAGCAGCCAACCATCACGGACTCTACAACAGAAGCTGAGTACATCACGGCGTGTGATGCAATTAAGAAAGCTGTGTGGATGAGGAAGTTTATCACTGAGTTAGGTGAAAGCGCCGGAATTTTACTCCTTAAAAAAAAGCGGGTGTCACACGACTGTAATGTATAGTCGTGCGACTGTCATTATAGTCGTGCGACTGTAATGTAAAATTTACAGTCGTACGATTGTAATATCGGGGCAGGTACAGCAGACCATGCCCATGACATAAGAAAGAGGAGGAGAGATTTTGAGCATTAATTGCTCGGATTTGTTGATGAAAAGAGGGGGGGACAGATGATTAAAAAAGGGAGAAAGGAGAAGGATTAGTTAAGTTTTGGATTCTGGTGAAAATCTAGGGAGAGAAAGAAGGAAAGAGGCAAGGAAAAGAAAGAGCGAAAATTCAACCCAAAAGTTCTTCTTTTCCTCTTCTATTTTCTTTGATTCTCAGGTTAAAGTATTAAAATCTGTTAGAAACCCCAAGGTTAACAATCTAACACCTCAAATTTAATCAAATTCGGACTAGAAACATTAGGAAACCATTGCATTTTGGAGATTTTTAGACCTAAGTTCGCAACCCCAACTCAAGGAGAAAAGAACAAATTCGTGTGGATTGGAGCGACGCCAGGGGTCAATTCGATGTTGGATAAGCGCCCAAAAGGTAGATACTCCTTTTCCATTCTCTTTTTCATGCTTTCTGAGTAATTAGTGTGTATTTTTATGCATTTTTGTTATATTTTTGCGTTTCTGCTTCTGGAAATCAAGAACAGTCGTGCGACTGTTCTTGAGTTTGATGAACAGTCGTACGACCGTATTTACAGTCGTACGAGTGTTCTTGATTTCCAGATGATTATCCTTCCAGTTTATTTCAAATAAATTTTGGCGAAATCTTGACTCTGGACTGCTTACAGTCGTACGACTGTTGTTACAGTCGCACGACTGTAACATATTTCCAGAATCAGAATTTCCCTTTCGAGCTATAAAAATTTCCAAAAATCCCTAAAAATTCAGAAAACCCCAAAAATCATCAAAATGAATTTTGTTATGTGCATTCACGACCATAGATTCAATTTTCAGTAAAATTGTATTTAGAACAATGCCACGATGGAGACCCGATTCTCCCGAAAACCGACCCACCTCACATGTAAAAAATGCATGTAAATCGACAAAAATGTCTTCAAAACAGTTTTCTCACAAAAACCAAAATACAGGGACGTTTCAAAATGTTTTCCAGGTCTAACCGGGCCGGCTAGTCGAGCCAACTTGGTTATCCCCCTATATGCATGCCCCTAATTCTTGATTTCCCATTCTGTCATGTTTGAGTCCAATTTGTGGCGTGCTATATTTTGTGTTAACTCTCTGTTTTGCAGCTTTTTATTTTTATTTTTATTTTTGATGTATTTAATAGATTAATACGTGTATCCTAGGCGATTGTATTTTTCTAGATAAATCTTGTATCCTAGGCGGTTGTAACAGTGAGGCTGAGAGTTTTTTTTTTCCATTTTTATTCGATTGGGTTGTATAATAGGCCTCTATTATTCTTTTGTATATTTTGAACGTATGATTTTATTTCCCGTAATTTATTTCTTGCATTTTGCTTTAGCATTGGATAATTAAAATAAACTAATTGGAGTTAGAGAAAGATAATAAAGCAAATTAGATATGGTAATATAAACCGTAAAGTGAAAGCAAGCTAGAGGTTAAGTAAGTTATTTCCCCGAACCCTAAATCTCTGGATTAGGTACAGTAGCCTGTCCTCGGTAGGGAGCTGTACCGGAATTCCCGGATGAGCTGATCCGGGTGGCGACTCTGTCACTGATCTCAGGGTTTAAGTTTCAAGGTCATTAAGTTAAAAAACGAGAAAATTTTTTCTACAGAAGGATTTCCAAATTAAATCAATAGTTTTCGCAACTCAACATAAACAAAACCCGCTTTCCACAAAATTCACAAATCTCAATCAATTTCATTTCTTTTCTTTTTCCCCGGTTCGCTTCGCCGCGTTCCGTTTAAAGTCGTCCGCTCACAGTAGCGACTCTGCTGGGGATTTAAAAGTTTCTTAAAAACTAAAGGAAATTAGGCAACTACCGAAATAAGACCTCGCTTGTAGTCACTTCACTAGTTCATATTACCATATTTATTTGCACATTGCATATCATGACATTTTCTTCTTCTCAACCCCTCAAATACACTGTTTTCCACCCCTGTTTACCCAAGAAGGTGGCCTACCTCTACCGCCAGGATTGGAGACACCCGACGGGGAAAACTACTCATAGCCCCGTATGACCTTACATTGTGTTCTACGGTGGGGAAGTGTTTATTTGCTATGGGAAACTATACGACCCTTGGTTTTGACTTTGGCCCACATATAATGGCTTAGCAACTTCCCCTAGGATTGCCAAAACTTAAATTAAAAATAAACATTGAGTGTGCGCCTTTGGTATCCCCCGTTGATACCAAAGAGACCCAACACCTAGGAAGAATTACGAGACCAATCGAAAGGAGAAATAAGGTTAGAAGGGAGCGCATATTGGTGTGTGCTAATGTTTGTTTTATGATGAGTTTCTTTTTATTCTCCCGCAAAGCATCCAATATGCATAACCATTCACATACCATTTCTAATCATGTTGTTCGTGTAGACATCTTCACATATCCATATGTATGGCATTCATACTAACCACATCTTCTTACAGCCATGACATATTATTCGTGTGTCATTTACCCATTTTGTATGTCCACATTTCCATAACATAAACATGACAACATTACGTATGTCATATATCTTAACTCACATTTTTATGCAGCCATGTGCATTTTATTTTTTTTTTGTGAAACATTAATTCATCCGCTTGCCATTCATACTAACCATTTCTTTTTCAGCCATGACATTATATTTGTGTGATTAGCATTTTATTTTCATAAAGCATACACGACATCATTATGCGTGTCATGCATTCTAACCACGTTTTTGTGCAACCATTTGCACCTTGTATGACATAAACATCCATCGCATTTCACTTCATCTAAATTAAAGGCATTCCAAGGATGCCCACCACAATCATATCATGTCATAACAAATCGGGTATCCCAAAATTATCCGAGTTCCGCTAATGCACCGAATTGCATTTGGCTATTTTAATAAATCATTCCATTCAATGGGGACCCCAATGGTCTTAGGCTTATTTTCGTGTGACGATTTACACGATGCACTTTATGACATCATGTTCATTCATCATAAACATCATATAACACTGTGGTCCACACCAGATCATTTCATGACATTAATTTAACATTCAAGGTGCTCATTAGTGCGCATATAGGTTCATAACATCCCAAATCATGCAAGGTGTTCCCTGAACGCCGAGCCTTTATCCGTGTCCCCGTTACACGCGACTTTCTCATAACATCATTCCATATCATATGCTCAAAAGCATCAGAACTCTGTCCATGGGTCGGTCCCATGTGAGCATTTCATATCATCTCATAGACCTACAAAGTGTCGAACTCCATCCGTGTATTGGTACACACGCAACCTTTTCACGAAATTCATTAGGTGCCCCAAAAGCACCGAACTTTTATCCGTGTGGCGGTCCACACGTAACATTTTTTTTTTTTTGCATAACATTCGGTGCACTTGGAATGTCCAAAATAAAAAAAAAGGTCACATTCATTATCATCCACATTCATGAAGCATCATCCAAGCATTATCATCCATACCATCCATACCATCCAACCATGCACTTTTTAACCCTAACAGTCGTTATATGCATAAAAGCATAATAAGCTGGGGTGTCCTAGAACAAGATCACAGACTGCAAGTGTGACACCCAACTCCAAAATTTTATAACCTTGATACCCCTTCTAACATCGCTTGGACTACCGAACAATTTCCTTAATATCCAAAAAAATTTCTCATTGTCATAAATCTTCAAATCCTAATACAGAATAATCTTATACTAATGCATCAGTAAAATTAAATATGAATTATCTAATTTAATATACTTATTTGGCTTGAACTTGATAATTATTCAATGTGGAACACCATAAGAAAATATGCTTCCACAAAAATCACCTCGTCATCTTTTCCACATTCGCATAAATCATTTTTCCTTAATTCACTGGTTTTCACAAATTTCCCATGAAACTTCATGTGTTCCACTTCCTTTGAAATTTGAAAACCATACATTGTAAATTCAAAATTATTCATGAACATTTCCCATTATGGAAAATTTAAAACATTTCTCAAAAATCTCCTAAATAAAAGCATGTTTCTAATGATATCCTTTTCATCTCCATATATATATTTGGAACTTACAACACTTGAGTCAGATGTAACAGACCAATCCATAATCGATGCAATATACGTTGTGACTTATAATATGTGATGCAATTTCATGATGCATGTATGTATGCAACGACAACATCATCTGATCTCAAGGTCAAAGTTCCAAAATATTGAAGAGAAATACTGTGAAACCCCTTTTTAAAATTATCTATTATATATGTTATATCAATAATCATCATACACTCAATCACGAATCCCATTGATCAACTTCATAGAGCGAGACCACGTAGGGATGACTAACCAGCTCTAGGAAGCAACTGAAGATACTAGCGTGAAATCGTTGCATTTCACGTCTTATCACATCTGAAATAAGCGCGTGGAAACCATGCATCCACGGCCAATCATATATAAAGTATGCGTGGAAACCTTGTGCATCCACGTCTTATCGCATATAAAATATCTGTGTGGAAACCATGCATCCACATCTTAGCTTTATTAGTATCATCAGCACAATACCCGTCATCATGGGCATGATCAAGTAGTCTTATAATTGAGTGTATAATAACAATTGATCCAACATATATTATATCTAAAAAAAATATATATGAAAATTAGAAAAGTTGATTGATTTTTTTTTAAACCACATATGCATTCTCAAGTCTGTATGTACCATTGTATCCTTTGTACTCAATCTGCAATCATTCACAATGTATTGATCTTAGACTTTATATTCCCAATATTATTCTAATTTATCCTCAGCAATCATCGTCTCATCTAGACATGGCCAAATATGACCTGAACCGGTCGAACCGGACCGGATCAAACCCGGTCAAACCCTGAACCAGACCGGACCGGACCGAAACTGGAGGTTCAATAGGAAATAAAGTTGAGGTTCAGGGTTGTTGGTTTGATTAACCTTCAAACCGCCGGTTAACCGGTGGTTTGAAGAAATTTAAAAAGAAAAAGAGACGTTGGTGGCCTGGCTTATTTTGTTGTCTCCTGTTTTCTTAAATTGGGAAAAAGAGACGTTCAACAACGTCTCTTTTTCCCAATTTCAATTCAATCCAACCGTTGTTGCCAACGGTTGGATTTGCTTTTTTTTTTTTTCTTCTTAATTTTCTCCCTATAAATACCTTATCCTCCTTTTAATTTTTTCACACAATTCTTTACACTCTCTCTTTCTCTCTATTATATCCAATTTTTTCACACTTTCATTTACATTTTACAAGTTATTTTAATATTCTACATTATATTATTTACTACTTAATTTGTTCATTTACATTTTATTACAAATCATTTTATTATTCTACATAATATTATTTAAAAGTTTTTTTTTAATTTATTTTATAGGTTATATTATTACATTATTTTTACTAATATTTATTTTGAATTTTACTAACAATATGGCAAATTATGAAAATATTGATGTTGAAAATTTGGAAACGCAGCAGAGTGAAACTCAATCTATTCCTACCCAAGAGGGGGGAGTGAAAGGAAGAGTTCTTAGTTCCCAAATTTTTACAAAACATTTTAAGAAGGGTCCTATAAAATCTAATAATAAATTAAATGCAATTTGTAATTATTGTGGTACTAAGTATGATTGGAAAGTGGGAGGAGGCTACGGGACTTTGACGCGACATCTTCAAAATAAACACCCCGAAAAAATGGGAATGGTGCGGGAACAAACGCAATTATCCGGGTTTGCATCATCTTCTTCTCAACCTCCTAGTTTATTTCGTTATGATCATGCTACTAGTACTTATGGTTTAGCGGAAGCTATTTCGGTAGATTCATTATCTTTTAGTTTTGGTGAAAAAATTGGTATTAATGATTGGATTAGTCGAGATGTTCAACCCGCATTTAAAAAAATACCTAGAACATCACTTAAGAGAAATTTGATTAAAGCTTATAAAAAAAGAAAACATGATTTAGTAAATTATTTTAGTAATAATGATTTACATGTTTCTATTTGGAGTGATATTTGGAGTGATCATAATTTAATTCATTCTTACATGGGTCTTACATGTCATTTCATTGATGAAAATTTTGAATTGAACAAAAGACTTTTAGCTTTTAGAGAATTTGATGATTCGCATACCGCACATAATATATGTAAAATAATCCATACCATTTTAGAAGAATATAGATTAGTTTATAGAGTTTTTTCGATTTCTTTTGATAATGCATCCGCTAATAATGCTTCAATAAATGAATTGAAATCTATTTGTGAACCAAATTTTGGAGGAAAATTTTTTCATGTAAGATGTGTATGCCATGTTTTAAACTTATGTGTGCAAGATGGTTTACGTGTAATGGTTAATTTAATTAAACCAATAAGAGATGTTATTAAATATATTTGGGTACATCCTAATGTAACAAGAAATTGGTTAAAATTTTGTGAACAAAATAACGTGCATCCAAAACGTTTTTCAAAAGATGTTGGTCATCGTTGGAACTCTACCTATGTTTTACTTTGTCAATCACTTCAATACAAAAATTTGTTGTGTTCTTTTGCTACTGAAAATATTCCAAAATCTAATTTTTTACCACAAAATTGGGATTTATGTGCTAAAGTTATAGAAATTTTTAGAGTTTTTAATGATGCAACTTTCACTTTTAGTCATGTGTATAAACCAAGTTCTCATTTATTTTGTGTTGAAGCATTGAATATTGCATGTGCATTAAATGAGGGTGAAAAAATTTTTGAAATTCATGAAGCCATTCAACAAATGAAATCAAAATGGTTAAATTATTACAAAATAATTCCCGATATTTATTTTGTTGCTTTTCTTTTTGATCCTAGATTTAAATATGATGGTTTACAAGAAATGTTAGAAAATTATTATGAATTGTTAGGATTAGAAGATATGGATGTAAGTGGCATGATATTGAGAGTTAAATGTTTTGTTAATGATTTATTTAGTCATTTTCATGTTATTGATAATGTTCATTCCCCTTCACTCCCTCCTATCCCATCAAACTCCAATGCATTAAGAACGGGAACAAAATTTATGATGGAAAGGTTTAAAAAACCAAGGTATTTGAGCTCACATTCGGAGCTCGACATTTATCTAACAACTATTTTTGAGTTTGGTTATGCCACAGATTTAGAATTCAACATCTTAGATTGGTGGAAGAGACATAAGAGGACATTTCCAACACTAGCGAAGATCGCGGCTCAAATTTTAGCCGTTCCCTCCTCAACAGTTTCGGTGGAGCAAACATTTAGTATAGGGGGAAATATTCTAGACCCAAGGAGATTGAAGATGGCACCCGAATCATTAGAAACTCAAGTTTGTGTGAATGATTGGAAAAGGGCGGAATTAAGAACTCAATCCAACATCGCTCCATCATCATCATCCGACGAGTATGTTGGAGATACTACAACAATTCCTACCACTTCCGAATCGGATGACTCGAGTTAGGTAAGTGGGGTTTCTACTTAATTTTGAAGGTAAGAGAACTACGTGGGCTTTGATTCCTCTAACCCCGAGGATACGTAGACAACTTAATAAAATTAAGTTCAAGCCCTTTCTCTCTCTCTTTCTTTTTTCTTTTTTTTTTTCTTTTTTTTTTTTTAACTTCTTTCACTTGATTTTGTTTTTAAATGTATAAGAGAAATAAATAGTCCATTTGTACAAGTTATATTTTTGTAATACTTTTTATATTATGTAAATTATTAATTGTAAAATAAAAAATATAAGTTGTTTTTTATATTTGAGAAATTATTTTTTTATATATATATTAATAATTTATCGAGAAATGTCTATATCGAAATCACTTCTCAATGTTTATTGAAAAGGGTTGAACCGGAACCGGACCGGACCTGAACCTTGTCTGAACCTTGTCAAACCCTGGTCAAACCCTGAACCTGAACCGGACCGGACCGGACCGGCGGTTCATCCCTTTTGAAGGTTAAGGTTAAGGTTCAAGGATTTCTTGAACCTGAACCGGCGGTTCATGAACCTGAACCGGAGGTTCTTGAACCGTGGCCATGTCTAGTCTCATCCACACTAGGTCTGAAGGAATTATAACCTAGGCTCTGATACCATTAAATGTGACACCCAACTCCAAAATTTTATAACCTTTATACCCCTTCTAACATCGCTTGGACTACCGAACAATTTCCTTAATATCCAAATAAATTCCTCATTGTCATAAATCTTCAAATCCTAATATAGAATAATCTTATACTAATGCATCAGTAAAATTAAATATGAATTATATAATTTAATATACTTATTTGGCTTGGACTTAATAATTATTTATTATCAAGCTTCCTACGTACCCCAAATTCCGATTTGGGAATCAAAACCACGTAGTTCTTCTAATCTTAAAATAACTTATTTATCATTTTAATGTAACTTATTCTACCTGATATACTCATTTATCTCTATTCACATAAAAAAAACTAAAGTATCATATATTCCTCCAAATGAAATTCTAAGAATTTTCACATCCTTGACAATTATTCCATTTAATAGGACATAATTAAATATCAAATCAAGATAATCTCATCCTATTAAACATAAATATCATAATTAACCACGCCAAAAAAATGTTCCTTTAATCCACATAATATAATATCGATCACTTAAACTAATTTTCCAACAAACAATATAATTAATTTAACTCCAAATACTTCAATAATTCATATAAAATAATCTACTCAAAATCGTCAAAAACTCCAAGAATTAATATTGCTCCAAATAATTCATAGATCAATATAAAAATATTAAACTAACAGAGGATCGCCGGAAAATATTCCGGTCACCGGAAAAATACCCATAATTCGAACGGGGAATACCACTAGATTCACAGCACTGTTAGGAGTCCAAAAATACTAATTTTATTCACATATCACTTCATATTTAGAAGTAATTTATAAAAATACTCGAAAATTTCATTTCTAAATTCACGATTAAATTGACCTCAAAATAAAATCTTAACCGTATATAATGAAATTCACTTAGTTCTGAATGCGTACCTGAAATTTCATTACGATCGGACCACAGAATATTGACTTATTAAATTTCTTCCCAAACCTACGTATGTATATATATATATATATACATGTACATGGCTTTTGCTCTGGACGAGAAATGTCCAGAGCTTTTTCCTCCCTTTTGCCTCTCTTATACATACATTTTATAAAAATATCTTCCTTTCAAAATTACAACTTTACCCTTTCTATAATATATTTTAAATTTATAAATTCCTCCACACAACTTTTAATTCTTTTCGATTATATCCTCACTATGTATATAAATTTTCACCGAATCAAGTAGTGCAACAGAGTCTGGAAAAGAAGTAGCAATGGCTGATCAAACGCCAAATATTGCCAATGTTCTGAAAGATTTCTTCCGATCCCAAGACTTCCGGGATATGCTAAAGGAAGAACTGAGGGATGTTCTTAGGGAAAGTAATGAAGCTGGTAATGGTGGAACCGGGAAAGAAAAAGAAGGGGAGACCTCTCAACATGGGGCTGATGCTTCGGCCAGTATAGAAAAGCTGCAGGAAATTGAGGCGGCTATGGAACAGAAAATGAAGGCCAAATACTCTGAGCTGGATGAGATGCTAGCTGAGCTGAGAAAAGGAGCCAACATCAGTTTGGGTTCCAAGCAGGGCGTCAATGTGGATGCTATGATAAACAAGGGTATCAAGACATTACCTGTGGGGTTCCAAGTCCCCAAAATTCCTTCTTACAAAGGGCTCGGATCACCAGAAGCTCACATCAACCTCTACGCCCGTATAATGCTAACCGTGGGCGCTACCAAACAGCAGTTGGTCAACTTCTTCCTAACAACACTTGAAGAAGGAGCTTTGAACTGGTACAACTCCCTAACGGAGGAAGTACAGTCAGATTGGGGAACATTGTCAGCGGCCTTCATCAAGTATTATAGCTTCAACACAAAGATCCAGGTGAAGCTATATGACCTGGAAAGGATTAAGCAGGAGCTCAATGAACCCTTTGATGAGTATTATCAAAGGTGGATGAACAAGATGATCCTGTTGAAGAATCGCCCCGATGAAGATGAGCTAATTCAGAACCTGATTGAGGGAAGCAGGGATGTCTACAGGGACAACATGAAATTCCATGCCTTCAATGAACTCAGCGAGGTCTACAGCATGGCCATGAAGGTTGAGAGGGACGAGGAAGAAAAAGCGGCCAGTCAAAAGGGTGGCAGAAGCTTCAAGCAGGGTCTGGGGTATCGATCGACAACTGCCATCGGATCAAGCAGTGGATCTGGTTTCAGCTTTACAAAAAAAAGTGACCAATCTCCAGAGGATAAGCCAATTGAAGTTGCTGTGGTGTCTCAACAATAAGGAGATCAAGCTGGAGTGTCTCAACAACAAGGAGATCAAGCTGGAGATTCGCAGAATCGAGGCCTATCCCCGTGGACCCTTTCTTTGGCCAAGATTTTTGCTAAATGCAGGAAAGGTTGCCTCTTGAGTTCTCTAAAACCATTCGAGAAGCCGGCTAAGACAGACAAAGGCAAATTCTGTTCCTATCATGTGATAGTGGGGCACCACACCAATGACTGCAAGCAACTACTGAGGGCTATTCGATAGTTGATCGCTGACGGGAAAATCGTGGAGCCACCCTTAAAGCCCAATGTCCAGAGCAATCCTTTGCCCAGCTTTGACTAGTCCAATCGAAGTGGACGATGCAGCAGCAAAAGAAGACCCTCCGTATGTGGAGGAAGTTAATTATTTTGATGTATCTGTTTTGTTCTTTATCTTGTTTTGTGAACAATGCAGCCCACAAGGCGTTTAATGTAATATAATTTTATTTCAATTATTTGAGTGATATTTTCATGGATGGAACACTGTGCATGCATACAAACATTCATTTAATGTCTTTAGCATACATGGCACATCCAAAATGATATCCGTCCTGAAAGACCTCACGACTGATAAGAGAAAGAAAAAAATTGCAAAATACCTAAAAGCATGTGAAGACCTTCACGAAGTCCTATGACGGCACACCTAGAGATCGACCAAGGATGGTAGGACACAGCATTACAAAGAATCCGAAAGACAAGTCCAGCCAAGCGGAAGTTCCGTAGACGTAAAATAAAATTAAAAAAAAAGGTGTCAAGTTCCAAAATAAGAATACATCTGTATCATATGATTTTCGGCACCATATCATCCCCGATAATGGAATGCAAGTTCTGGGGCAACAGTACGATCATTCCAGAATAAAGGAGAGAGGCATCATGCATCACCTCCATACCACCTGTAAGCCAGCAGGATAGTGCAAGCAGCTAATAAGTGCATCAAAAGTGCAACCATCAACCTGCAGGATTGAAACAGTCTTATCGAGAAAGATAGAGACCAAGTCGTCAACCCCTTCAATCGGGACAAGTCTCAGGTTTCCATAAAAAAAAAAAAAAAAAAAAAAAAAGAAAAAGTCGAATGGATTGAAAATCACGAAAGCAATCCATGCAAAAGTTAGGACGGTACCACCGGCAGGAAAATCTGCAGGGACAAGTTGGTGGCAGTCGTGGGTCCAGCCGAGACGAATACCATACTCATCTTGTCCTTAATTTCATCTCATACGTAATGTGCATTATGCTAAAACATTATCAAATGAATGGATGGATGAATGCCTTGCCCTGTTCATTTAAATATCCCAAGTTTTGCCTGAAATTGAATTCACATCATGCATCATATATGGCTATACGCCTGCGTGTTGGGATTCGTCATTGGAAAAATAACGTGGTGCAACGGAAAATACACCGTTTAAAATTTCCTAGAATCCACCTATCGTGTCCAATTACCATTGATTAGAATAAAAACAATTTGAATCAAGAGAGATTAACTCACCGGATTCGTCTCCTCTAGAGACTGCTGCAGAATCGTTTCTTAAAACTACGATCTCTAAAGTCCGGTGCACGACCAACTATTGAGCGGGATCCGGTGCTAGCCGAAGACGCGAAGGAATGGAGGATTAATGCTGGGATTTTCGGCTATTTGGGGCTGCAATTGGTGGCTCAAATTTCCAGCAATAAATTAGAGTTGAATTAGGTTTTTCCTCCTTAAGTGTTCCCTTATATAGACACCTTGTCTAATTGGGTTTTAATTAGGTTAATTAAATCCAAGCCCACTAGGATTAGAATTACATAAATAAACTTTACGATGTAATTTAATTCCATTTGGCTAAATTTAATTACCTCTAAATAAAATTAAATCACACTTAAGTAAATACAATACATGTATTTAATTTTCCTACTTAGGAAAATTATTTAATTAATTGATTACTTTATGTAATTCAATTAATTAATAAATTAATTAATTACATTATGTAAACTTATTAATTAAATTAAATTCAACCCAATGTTAATTAATTACCTTGACACCGAATGTCAACTAATTAATTAACTCATTTCTTCCAATGTACATTACATGTACAATATCTATAAGTTCCAGCTCAGTTGATCTATGTGCACGATCCTATGGGTCTGTCTTTATGTTGGCAGTAGGCCCAAGGCCCACAGACTGTAAGTGGGTTCTAGCAAACCATTACAGCCCCCAATTAAGACAGAGATGCAACAGTCTTTAGAAGACACTCACCCGATAGTAATCTCATAGTGTCCTTTGCCTAACGATATCGATATGAATAAACAAGAGGCATGGTGTCTGTCATCCTTTTCTGTTGTTTATTATATTTCTTGATCTTGAGTTGACTGATTAATCAAATAAGCAACCAACCTATTTGGGTATGGCCATACACTTATCAGTCCCACTCAGCAAGTGGCCAATGATATCATCTCGGTGTTACCCGAGTGGCAATTCCATCACTTCATCATCAATATCAACATGTTCACCGGTCCACCCAATCATACCCGTATTTAGCATCCTTTTACAGACCTGTTAGGCGTATGTCAAAGTGAACCGGATTCCATATTGATATTATAATGAAATCTGGTCTGAGGACAAAAGAGACCTACTCAAGAAAGACCTATGACGCGACAACCATGTGGTTTTCTTGTGCGGATCGATCCAGTCCCATGTCAACGCTTGTATTTTTCTAGATTAATACGTGTATCCTAGGCGATTGTATTTTTCTAGATAAATCATGGATCCTAGGCGGTTGTAAAAGTGAGGCTGAGAGTTTTTTTTTCCATTTTTATTCGATTGAATTGTATAATAGGCCTCTATTATACTTTTTTATATTTTGAACGTATGATTTTATTTCCCGCAATTTATTTCTTGCATTTTGCTTTAGCATCGGATAATTAAAATAAACTAATTGGAGTTAGAGAAAGATAATAAAGCAAATTAAATATGGTAATATAAACCGCAAAGTGAAAGCAAGCTAGAGGTTAAGTAAGTTATTTGCCCGAACCCTAAATCTCTGGATTAGGTGCAGTAGCCTGTCCTTGGTAGGGAGCTGTACCGGAATTCCCGGATGAGCTGATCCGGGTGGCGACTCTGTCACTGATCTCGGGGTTTAAGTTTCAAGATCTTTAAGTTAAAAAACGAGAAAATGTTTTCTACAAAAGGGTTTCCAAATTAAATCAATAGTTTTCCCAACTCAACATAAACAAAACCCGCTTTCCACAAAATTCACAAATCTCAATCAATTTCATTTCTTTTCTTTTTCCCCGGTTCGCTTCGCCGCGTTCCGTTTAAGGTCGTCCGCTCACATTAGGAGTAGTACCAACTATCCAGGACCCAGTTTATATCTTCTGTGACAACAATGAGGCCGTTGCACAAGCTAAGGAGGCCCGGTCACATAAGAACACAAAGCACGTGCTCAAAAAGTTTCACCTCATACGAGAGATCACGGAGAGAGGTGACATTGCATTGCACAAAGTGGACACCAAGGATAATGTCGCAGATTCTTTGACCAAGGTGCTGGCCCAGCCCAAGCACGAGGGTGATACTAGATCTATAGGGATTAGGCCCATGCCTAGTTGGAACTAGTGTAAGTGGGAGATTGTTGGATATGCCCTAGTCCCGAGGCATTGGTCCTTGTATTTGTATTATACATTTATTGGATTTATGTATTATACTCATTTGTGTTATTAATAAAGGCATTAATTCATTTATTATATATATCTTGTGCATTATATTAAATGAAGTATCCAATGGACATATCCATATCCATGATGACCAGTGTCATCAACTTGGCAGTAAGACCATGGATAGGGTAAACGATATGACCATAAATAGATCCGTAGTCTGTTCCAGTCATAGAAATGAATGGAACGGGAGACTGTCATTAACCTGGTTGTATGGCGGTGTCTTACCGGTCATTGGACATGGAATGTCAACCAAGTTAATGGGTATATGTAAAAAGGGCATGGTACTGGATAGATCCGCTAAACGAGAAATCCACATGGTATGGTATCACAAGTGATTCTCATGTAGTACTTGTATGGATCCTTTGACCTAACCATATGATGGTGTTGCTGCAGGGATTCGTCACGGGAAACCGACCGACAAAAGTGCGGAAACAGGCGTCGATTTCCTCGAATCCGGGTCCCGGGAGCTTAAGTAGTGAAAATCAAAAACAAAACACAAAGGAGGAGTATAAAAGTCTTACCAAGATATCTCTAAAGAGATAGAAGAAGACTGCAGAAATCAAGTATAGATTTCCTCCACCGATGCGTACACGAACGGCTCTCGGACTGAAACCCGTGCTAGCGACTCGGAAAATTCAAGAAGAGAGGAAGAGAGGGCAGCCAAGAGAACTTGGTTAGAGTTAATGGGTTGAATCATATTTAGTCTTATATCTCTCACCAAGAGGCAAAAAATATCCAAGGAAGCAAAGTCCAACTTTGCTTACCACAAAGTCAACAATGACTCACCAATTTCACTCATCACATTTTGGCTAAAGAATGAGTCATCTTCCTTGTCCAAAGACTTGAAGATTCGGCCAAGAGGTGGAGAAAGGAGATGGGATATTTTTCCCATTTGTCTTTACTCATAATGACCAAAAAATATCCAAGTTGGTAAAGTCCAACTTTACTAACCAAAAGTCCACCATGACTCACCCATTTGATCATTACCTTTTGTCCAACAATGACTCACTCTTCTCATCTTAAATATTCATCATTCTTGCCTTAAAACCCACCATGAATTTCGGCCAACACATGATGAATAAGTGGGCTTACCATTTCAAGCCCTAGCCCACTTTAATTCTTTGGTTTTTATTTGATTTCAAATAACATTGTAATTCAACATGTATGTAAGTATATTGTACCATAAAATATGTTACATACATCTAAATTCCAATTAATTTGACACATCAAATTCATCAAGGAATTAAATTAGACACATATAAGATGAGATACATGTAAACCTATACATGTATAAATATTTCCACCTAGGAAATAATCTCATAAATTAATTCATTGAATTAATTAAGAGAATACCAAAATAAATATTAATTATATTCTTTTGATCAATCTAATTGACCTAGAATATAAGTAATAAATCTCTCTCTCTTCAAACGTGTATACTCCAAGTACACACTTAATCCGACTAGTTAAAGTCCAGACGTTCAATGTGTACGATCCAATGGGCCCGTCTTTATGTTGGCAGTGGGCCAAGGCCCACAGACTACAGGCGGGCTCTAGCAAGCCACTGTAGCCCCCAATTAAGACGGAGATAGCAGTCAAACTGTCACCGTAACCCTGTAGTTGAACTTGTATGTCCCATGTCACTGATATCGGTGTCCAACACAGAGGCATGGTTGATCACCCTCTTATTGTGTCCGGACATTACTTGATCCCAAATGAACTGATGCTCACAAACAAGATCTCATCTTGTTTGGGTGTGGCCACACTCTTATCAGTAACATTCATCAAGAGGCCGGTGATATGGTCTCAGTAAAGTACTGAGTGACATTCCCTTCTGCATATCCATAGTACTGCCATGCTCACTGACACACCCGAACGTACCCATACTTGGCACCCTTTTACAGGCCCGTTAGGCGTACACCAAAGTGTGCCACTTCACATGCAGCACCATCATATGGTCCGGTCAAAGGACTTATGCAAGTACTACGCGAGAATCATTTGTGATACTATACCATGTAGATTCTCGTTAAGTGGATCAATCCAGTACCATGCCCCTTTTGCATGTACCCATTAACCTAGTTGACATTCCATGTTCTATGACCGGTAAGACACCGCCATACAACCAGGCTAATGATAGTCTTTAGTTCCATTCATTCCCATGATTGGAACAGACTACGGATGACTTTATGGCCATATCATTTTCCCTATCCACAGTCTTACTGCCAAGTGCCTCACACTTGACAACATGGCTATGGATATGTCCATAGGATACTCTATTTAAAATATTGCACAAGACATATAGTAAATAGATTGATGCCTTTATTTCTTAACACAAATTGTATAATACATGAAGTTCACATTAATGTACAAATGTATGATACAAAGACAAGGACTAATGCCTCGGGACTAGGGCATATCCAACAGTTGCATAGGGGTGAGCACTATTCGGTTTAACCGAATACCAATACCGAACCAAACCGAAAAACAAATTCGGTTCGGTTACCGAATTTTTTTTTGTTTGGTTTGGTAACAATTATATATATATTTTGGTATTCGGTTCGGTTCGGTTTTTCCGTAAAAAAATTCGGTTTAACCGAAACCGAACGAATTATTATATATATATATATATATATATATATATTAGGTTTGTAATATTCTAATTTACTTAATTGAATTTTATATTTCACTAAAAAATATAAAATGACTAAATAACAATTAATTACAAAAATAATATATAATGGTTCAATTAATTGCCCTAAAAATCATTTCAAATATTTTTTTTTATTTATTTTTGGTAAAAAATACCAAATTTCGGTAATAACCGAACCGAACCGTCGGTTCGGTTTTTATCCTGGTTTGGTTTGGTTCGGTTCTAATTATTACTGATAATTCGGTTCGGTTAACCGAAAATTCGTTCGGTAACCGAACCGACCGATGCTCACCCCTAGTGTTGCATGTGAGGTCGCATACTTAGGGGTACGCCTAAAGGGCCTGTAATAGGGTGCCAAGTATGGGTACTTTCGGGTATGTCACTTAGCATGGTAGTGCTATGGATATGCAGAAGGGATTTGTCACTCAGTAGTCCACTGAGAAGATATCATCGGTCTCTTGATGAATGTGACTGATAAGAGTGTGGCCACACCCAAACGAGTTAGAAATTGTTTGTGAGCTTCAGTGCATTCGGGATCAAGTTAATGTCCGGACACAAAAGAGGGTGATCAATCCATGCCTCTGTGTTGGACACCGATATCAATGACATGGGATGTACAAGTTCAAACTATAGGGTTATGATAATAGTTAAACTGCCATCTCCATCTTAATTGGGGGCTGCAGTGGCTTGCTAGAGCCCAACTGCAGTCTGTGGGCCACATGCCCACTGCCAACATAAAGATGGACCCACGGGATCATACACATTGAGTGACTGAACACTGACTTAAGGACTCACATGTATACTTGGAGTATACACTCTGGAGAGAGAGGTATATATTAATTATATTATAAAGATCAATTGGATTGATAATAATAATAAAATTAATATTTGATTGGCTCTCTCATAATTAATTTGATTAATTATGAGATTATTTCCTGGGTAGAAATATTCATATGTATAGGTTTACGTATGAATTTATTTTGTGAAGATCTAATTTTAATTTGATGGATTAAATTAATTAGTCAAACCAATTATAATTTAAATGTAAATAATATGTTACTTGGTGTAATATATTAGATACATGGGTAAATTAAAGTTGGGCTTGAAATTAATTTAAACCAGACTAATTAAAATAGGTTTGGGCCTGAAATAAAAGACGGAAGCCCACACAGATGAAGGAGCTAGCTTGGGCCGAAATTCTCCTTGAGAATTTCAGCCACCCAGGGTTTAATGACCCTAGGATTTTCGGCCTAAGTGAGTGCAACACTTGGTGGCCAAAATCCCTCCCTCTTCCTCTCCAAAGTTTTGTTTTTTCTGACACTAGTACGGGTGGTGTTCGTTAGGCGTTCGTGTACGTGAACGAGGAGGGATTCTAGATTGATTCCTGCGGTCTGCATCCATCTCTTAAAGAGCTATTCCGGGTAAGAGATTTATCTCTTTTTGATTAAATTTTGTTTTTCCAATTTCCATCTCAATTGCTCCTGGGCACGGATTTGCGGAAATCATCGCGTTCTTCCGCTTTAATCGGGTGATTTCCGGTGACAAATCCCAACAATTGCACCATTTCCTAGAGTGAAAATATACCCAGATGTGGACTTCCTCCCGTCTTTATCAATTCCGTGATCAGCATTTGTGTATCCCTTTAATTGCAGATCCTTTCCTTGGTAATAAAGGGAATAATTTGAAGTCCCCTTCAAATATCTCAATATCCTTTTTCACTGCTGCCCAATGCATCAAACCTGGATTAGCCTGATAACGTGCGAGACCCATCGCAAAACCTATATCAGGTCATGTACAAATCATAGCATACATCAAGCTACCAATTGCACACCTATAAGGAATTCTCTCCATCCTTTTAGTCTCTTCTAGAGTCGTGGGACACATACTTGCATTCAGTTCCGTACCTTTTGCAATAGGGGATGGATCGGGATCACAGTGAGCCATACCAAACTGTTTTAAGATCTTATTGATATACATCTCTTGTGAAAAAGCTAATAATCTCTTAGATTGATCTCTTGAGATCTTAACCCCAAGGATGTAATTAGCTTCTCCTAGATCCTTCATCTCAAAGTTAGAAGACAACCAAGTCTTTACTTTCTTGAGTAAGGAAGTGTCATTTCCTGCTAACAAAATACCATCAACGTATAATGTTAGAATGAAAAACTTCCCTCCATTTTCACGCTTAATGTAGATACATGAGTCTGCATTAATCACCTTAAATTGCATTGATATAATCGCTTCATGGAAACGAAAATACCATTGTTTTGAAGACTACTTAAGGCCATAAATTGAATCTTTTCAACTTACAAACCTTATGTTTTTGTCCTTGGACGATGAAACTTCAGGTTGAACCATATAGATTTCTTCGTTCAGTTCACCTTTAAGAACGCAGTCTTTACATCCATTTGATGTAATTCAAGGTCCATACATGCTACAAAAGCAAGTACTATTCTTATAGACGCGAAACAGACAACAGGTGAAAAAATCTCCTGATAGTCAATTCCTTCCTGTTGTGTAAACCCCTTCACAACCAGCCGACTCTTAGTCTGGATAGGTTTCCCATCCTCTAATCGCTTAATAGTATGTACCCATTTATTCCCAATGGCTTTGCGCCCTTTGGGTATATCAACTAGTTCCCAAACTTTGTTGATCCTCATTGACTCCATCTCACTTTCCATCGCTTTTATTAATTCTTCCTTTGCTGGAGATTCCAATATCTCTCCCATGTTAGTTGGAATGTCTTCAATTTGAGCTATGATCAAGAAAACTTCGCTATCAACTAAATGACGGCGTCGCGGAATGTTTCCCCTCTTCAATCGCCTTAGAGGTTCTGCTTCTTGATAAACAAGTCTCATATATTCATCAAGATTTTGGGCAGAACTCCCACTGGAACCACTCCCACTGGGATCTATATCCATATTCACACTTGAATTTGGAACAAGACTCCCACTCAAATCAAGACCACTCAAGTCAAGGTCAGGATCACTCAATTCCGCTTATGAAGGTTGAAAAACATCATTCTCTTCCCTTTCCCTTACGTCTTCAACTTCATTCCTTCCACTCGGATTAAGCGATCCTGAAGTTTCAGACTCTTGAGTTTCAAAGAAAATGAATTCCTTATCCACCTCTCCCAGCTTAGGAAATTCATTCTCTAAGAATGTGACATCTTGTGACTCAAATTCTGTTATTTGACCATTCTTATTCTCTCCCACTAGAACATATCCTTTGGAGAGATCAGGATATCTTATAAAGATACCTTTCTTGCCTCTTGGGCCTAGCTTGCCATGCTTGCTAGATGTATCATGAACATAGATAGCACATCCCCATGGTCGTAAATGGTTCAAATTAGGCTTACGGCTCGTCCACAATTCATAAGGCGTGGTTTCAACGGACTTAGAAGGTACTCTATTGAGTACATATGTGGCAGTCAATATTGTGTCTCCCCAAAAGGAGATAGGCAAATTGGCTTCAGCCATCATAGACCTTACCATCTCTAAGAGGGTTCGGTTTCTTCTTTCCGCTACTCCATTTTGTTGTGGAGTCCTAGGTATTGTCAACCGATGTTCAATACCTTTTTCATCACATAAAACTTTAAATTCCTTGGAGAGGTACTCTCTTCCCCAATCGGTCCTCAAAGCTTTGATTCTTTTCTCTAATTGATTTTCAACTAGAGCCATAAATCGTTTGAAACATACTAATGCTTCAGATTTATGTGTAATCAAATAGACATGACCATACCTTGTATGGTCGTCTATGAATGTAATGAAATAGTACACATCATGCCTTGCCCGAACATTCATTGGGCCACATATATCAGAATGGATTAGTTGCAATGGTTGGTCAGCTCATGTAGCTTTACCAAATGGTTTTCTTGTCATCTTTCCTTTTAAGCAGCTTTCACAAGTTAGGAGATCTACTTTCGATAAATCAGCCAACAAACCTGCTTTAGCCAATCGAATTAAACGATGTTGACCAATGTGACTAAGTCTCGCATGCCACATTTTTTTTGAAATGCTAACATTATCCACAGACAAGTTAACAGTAAAGGAAAAACTATTATGACACACATAATTTGGATCCAAATCCAAAATAATAAAACCATCCAACAAATGTCCACCACCAAAGCAGATATTGTTCATAAAGAGACTAAAATTGTTCAATTTAAAAGATAACATGAATCCCAAATTCATAAGGGCAGAAACAGATATCAAGTTCCTTCGAATTCCATAGAGGACATTTTCAAGAAACAGTGGTCGCCCACTATTTAAGACCAGCTGACAACAGCCAATCCCAAACCTCTTTCGGGTTGTTTCCCACGTATATCCACCTAGTTTCCCGTGGAACACTGCGGAACTCAACAAAAGAATCTCGATCCTTTGTTACGTGGTCTGTTGCTCCTGAGTCTACGATCCACAAAGGACGAGATTCAGTTTGGAAAACAAAACTTGAAACAAATGTATAACACTTATACACTTCGGTAACATTTACCCTGGGAGCTGTGCATTCTCTTGCAAAATGCCCCTTTTGTCTGCAATTGTAACATTTCACCCTAGAAATGTTAAAATCTTTCTTGCCCTTCTTTTGAACTGGAACACTACCCACCGTTCTCTTTGCCTTATTCTTGAAGAACCTCTTGTTCCTCTCCTTGGACTTTAGACCAGGACTTGAACTAGCCATGTGAACATCAGATTTCACACTAAGAGAGACCAGACGGTCCTCTTCCAGTTCAAGATGACGAACTGCATCGTCAAAGGTCTTAATGTCATTGGCATGGGTTAGGTGCAACTTCGTATGCTCCCACCCATTCGGCAGAGAACGTATCACAGCTTGAACTTTCTGCTCCTCGATCAACTTATGACTAGCATCATGAAGTACAAAAATCATGTTAGACATTTCCCTTAAATGCCTCTTCATTGTGTGGTCAGCTCTCTTCTTATAAGTATCAAAATGGATACTCAAAGAACGGAGTTTTGTTTAAGGAGACACCTCCAAAATTCTCCTTGAGAGCATCCCATAGTTCTTTAGCTGTGTTGTATACATGAAACTTTTTCATGATACCATCATTCATCGCACTAAGCATGGAGATATGGGCAGACGAGTTCTTCCTCTTCCAGGCTTGATAAGCCTCAAGGTCCCTCCTTGCTTGAACGGTGTTACCCTCTTCAGGAGGAACCATAATTCTCTCCAGAGTATCCAGAGCCTTTTGCTCTTCAATTACATATTGGACTTTCATAGCGCAAACTTCATAATTGTCACCGTTCAAACGAAGGTCCTTATTTAGCTAAGCAACTATTGCTTTTTAAGCAGTCATTGAAAAACCATTAAAGACAAGTAGCACTAATAAGTAAGCGACACACCATATTTATTATAAGATCATTTAAAACTAAAAATAGTGTTTGGTTCACGTAAAATCGAATATCCATGCACAATGCATCGAGTCACCATTTACATAGGCTAATACAAACACCATATTAGGTTTAAATTTTCAATAATAAATATATATTTAGTTTTGTTTTAGATTATATTTTAATTTATTTAACATTTATACTTCTCTTGAGTATAAAACTAATGAGTAATATAACACTTAGTTATAATCTCAAAATAAATAAATTAAAATTACTAAAACAAATAACCAAAATAGCAATGTTTAACAAATAAATATTTTATATACCATATATAAAAAATATCCAACATTTAGTCAAAATTACAACCACAAAAAAAAAAACTTTAGCACGAAGCCATTCAATAAAAAATTGAAAAACAAAATCAGTAAGAGAAAGAGTGGAAAAATGAAGAGCTCAATCTTCATTTCCATCGAGTTGAACTATCTCAATTTCTTTTGAGGTGACTGGGATCATCTCTACGAACTTATAGTAGAGATTCAAAGGTATGTTCTCAACACCCTCAATAACAGCATCTAGACATGGGCGACGAACCAACTTGTTACTTCTAAGTAACATGGTTCTAGGATTATAAGATAACTTAGCTCCCGTTTCAGCCAAGTTCAACACAAATACTTTGCATTGGGATCCATGATCCTATTCAGGAACTAATCCTTTAATGGAGTCCACCAGTTCGTCAAATACAGAATTTTCTCCAAACTAGAATTTCTTAAAGTGCTTTTCACGAAAAGCCTTTTTCTCAAATTTTAACATTTTTAATTGATCAGTTCCAGAGGAAAATCCTCCTTTCCAGACAAGCTCTTGGATTTCCTGGCTTAACGCATTAAACCGCTCCATAACTCCAACAATATCCCCTTCCTCCAACGGGGAATACCGTTTAGAGAAAAGCTCATCTTCAAGTTTTTGTATAGTCCTCGCTAGGGCTGTCAAAATGGGTTTGCGTGTCGTGTTCGTGTCGTGTTGACACAGTTTGGTGACACTTATAAGGTCAACACTGACACTACCCATATATTAAATGGGTTGACAGGACACAACACTATATTATAACGGGTTGATAGTATTAACATGTTCAACCCATTTATTTAAAAATAGATTATTTATAGTAACAAAAAAATAGATTATTTATAAATCAATTCGATATTCAACTACATTATCTATAAAAATAACAATTACACTTTTAAAAATAAATCATCATAAATTCATCGACTCAATTAAACATGCAACTTTGCAAATAGGCAATAGAAAGTAAAAATTAGTTTAAATTTCTGCATTTTTACTAATTAAACAATATCTGGTGAAATTTTTACATCTCATTCAGGCAGTCCCTCCGAAACTGCAATTTCTATATAAAACCCATAATAGCTATTAGCCTAGTATAGTCCAAAAAATATCTATTAAATCACAATGAAAAAGGGTTTGGAAGTGTTGAAAAAAGAATAAATTTATACTATCAGCTCTCAAATGCAAATGATAGTTTTAACCTTCGTATTAATCAAAATTACTAATTTGTTAAACGGGTTATACAGGTTTATGGGTTGACTCATGACCCAACCTGTTTATCTCGTGTTATAAAAGTGTCGATCCTTTTCTGACATTAATCCTCATAAACCCAACCCTAATTCGTTAAATTCCGTGTTAAACAAATCGTGTTATCGTGTCACCACCCATTTTGACAGCCTTAGTCCTCGCTTCCTCTTGAAACTGGATTATTTTCGCCTTTTTTACGAACGTTGCCATTTCTATAAAACATATAGAAATAACAAAAACTTGTTAATGATCAACCAAAAATCAGTATATAAATACATAATAAATATACTGAATTTTCTTGAATTTATTAAACATAAATGAAGCATTTATACACAATAAATACTAGTAAATTTAGTTTAAAATATCAAATGAATTCCAAAAATTCATCAAAATATACCAAAAATTCAAGAAAAATGTAAATTTTAATTCTGGAAAAAATATGACGAAATTTGGGCGCCGAAAACGCCCGTACACGCCGCCTGAAGCTTCACCACGCGCCTTCACGCGCTCCAAAGGTTCTGTTGACTCACGCGACATGTGGCAAAATATGATTCGTGCTGACGTGGCCCACATGACACGTGTCATCACCTGATTGGCCCATCTAATGATGTGGCATGGTGATGTGGCACATTCACAACCGTTTGCCGCGTATCGTAATGCTATTGGTCCACGTGTTTGACACATAGCGTTTGACCGTTTCAAAAAGGTTGACTTGGTACACGTGTCAACAGTTTATTGGTTAGACTTTTCAACCGTCAGAAAAATCTGTCCAATACCGTTGCACCACGTGTCCCTCATCTTAACTTCACCCAACCGCTTTGGAAACAAACTCCAACCAGAGTGGTGGCGCGTGAGGTCCATGCGCCGCCTTCTGGGCCTTCGTTGGCCGTGAAATTTGAGATTCCGACTCGATTTTTCGTGCTGATTTCAGTGGTGTGATCAGATTTTCAAAATTCCAACAAAAAATTTTGATACTTTGTACCATTGGATCAAATACGGTATCATTTTGACACGGATAACAATGCAAATTCGTATCAAAACGAACAAAAACGAATCTAAATGAACAAAAAACATATTCTTATTCATGGAACATCAGAGATCAAGATTTACGGAATCATTTTGACATGGATATCAATATAAATCTGTATCAAAACGAACAAATATGTATTTAAACTAATAAATACACATTCAAACGAATAAAACTTATTCTAATTCACGGAATTCCAGAAATCAAGATTTGAACACATCAATTATTCATGGAATACCAGAAAACTAGATTTGAACACATCAATCTATAAACCTTGCTCTGATACCAATGACGTCAGAATTCCATAGTGATTATACAACGAATGTATAGATTATCATAAACAGAATAAATAAACGGACTTACAGTTTATATGCAGCGGAAACACGTTTATGGAATGGATCTGATCTACACGAGAAACCGGATCGTTCTGGTTGACTTTCCTACGAGTGTATGAATACACTGAGTACATGCTATCTCCGTGAATTCTTCCGACAAACGAAGAAGTATATTGTGTTTTCTCTTTAGAGACGTTTTCCCTGGAACCAGAAAGGAATCTCTACGATTCTCTCATCCTTACGAAATAGAGAAACTTTTTATCTATTTATAGTGAAAATCCCAACTTCCATCTATATATAGGGTCGAACCAAATTACATATTTGGTCCTTATAATTTACACATAATTACAGTTTAGTCCATGCCATGCCAAAATGTCATGAACGGACCAAAAACCAACAAATATATACCATTTTTTATTCTCTATCTCCACCCAAACAATTAGAACACAAATTAAAATTAATAAGGAACCCCTACAAGGCTACAAGGTAGAATATACTCTTCAATAATACCCTCACTTAACTATATAATCATTAGACAAAAAATTGGAAAATCATGGCCGGAAAGTGACGTTAGATACATTGTATAAATACTATTAGAAAGTGACGTGTAAATGAGTATATGGAGAACCATTGGTAGGGTGACAGAATTACCCTTGTCGATTCCAAGATGAAACGAGAACATTTGAGAAAAATTTTGCACATTTCTTGACCTGGTTGAGGAAAAACGGAAGTTGCTAGCATAATTTCTTCTTAAATTGAAGGTCAAAAAAGCACCCACTTAGGATTTTCTTACGAAAATACCAGCCGGTTCATTTTGATGGTGAAAAACCAAATGTTTTGTAAACCGGTACTCTCATTCGGCGGAAAAAAATCGGTTGCACCAGTCCAACCAGTTTATTAAAATTATTCAAAAATATTTTTTGAAAAAAAAAATTTACATTCTATTATATGAGTTTACTTTACCAAGATGAATAAATGTGTGAAATTTAATTAAAATTTAGTTTTTTTTAATGATTTTAATTATATATAAATGTTAAAAATTCATAAAAAAATTTATTTTGATTTACTTGTTTAGGATATTTTGGGATGGTTAGTTGTTAACTTATTAAGATAATTATAACTTTACGTATTTATTTACTTGTATGGTTGGTTGTTGAATGGTTTTATATATATATATATATATATATATATATATATATATATATATATATATATATATATATATATTGCTCCAACTAGGCTAAAATACATTAGATTATGAGTGAAAGCGCTAAATCAAAAAATCATGGGGCAAAAGGGCATTGGTGTTTATAACGGGAGTGCTTACGCCATTGTAGCCCTAATACTTTAAGGGGTGATTGAACTCTTTAATTTAGTTTCATTAGATTACTAAACTTTAGACTGTGACAATAGCTCCCTTAACTTGCTTGTTTATACTTAATAAATCTCTGACAACATCATAATCTCTATACATCGATAAACACATGGATAAAGTAATATATAATTTAATGATTTAGAGATTTATTGAATACAAAATAAGTAAATTGAGGAATCCAATGAGACTAAGGGGGTGTTTGATAAAGTCTTTACCCTATTTGATAACATTACTTAAAAGTTTCAGTTAAGTCAAAAAATAATTTAATCTGATAAGCTAAAATATTAAACTTTAAATTTTAAATTGAATATTATCACTAGTTTTTTAAATTCAGTATTTATTTTTCATGTTTATCAAACAACTCTATCATTTAATAGTTTTAACATTCATAATATTCAACACTTAATTTTTCAACGTTTAATTTTCAGTTTTATCAAACACCACCTAAGCATAATGAATCATTTGAAAATTTAGATATATAAGGTAATATACAATGTAGTGTAGTGTGTGTATCCTTAACCTCGATGCCCTTTAATCTTTTTGTAATGACTTGCCGACGATGCCACGGAGGATAAAATGGACAATTTTGATATTAAATGGGTTGAACAGTACCGTTGGATTAAAATAAAACAAATCGGATGTGACTTGTTACAGGTGTCACAGAATAATTGGTAACCGGTCTCCTCCTTTTTTCTTTTTTTTTTGACTGAAGAAATTCTCCTCAGCAGTATATATAGGATCGATATCCTTAGATATTTTGTAATATTTTTGCTACTGAGAACCGCCGTTGGTATGGTAAAAACGCTCATCTTTCCGTCGCTTGTTGCAAACCCAATTTTTTTTTTCTTCCTTAATTTTGAGGTCAGAATTAATTAACAAATGGCGGTGAAGTTATGGATGCTGTTCTTTTTAGTTTCTTCAATCAGTATAGTAATGGAGGTAGCAGAGGCCAGAGTTCTTCTTTACAAATTTGAAGTGAAGTGCAGCAATTACAACTCTCTACCTCCCACACTAAATTATCATACTCTCATTCTTAACAACTGTTTACTGACAAACAGAGCAATTCTTAACAGCTCTCCTGTTACCATTATATATCAGTTTGTTGCTCATCTTGTAAGTCTACTCTATATAAATAATTAATTATTAATTAAATTTTTTCCAACAGTTTCTGATTCGAATGATTAATTAATTTCCTTTTTTTGTTTTTTTTTTAATGCAGCTTCTTTACATTAACCACGTCTACCTTACAACACAAAAGCAAGCCGCAGTAGGGGCGTATATATCAGTTCGAGCTATTAAATTAGGAAAATATATATATATATATGTATCTTTATTATTTCCTTTTCATCTCTAAAAATTCAATTTTCTTTTCTAAAAATATATATATATTGAAAAATAAAATAAAATTATATTAGAAATTATGGAGGTACAATTACATTAAACACCCAAATATTTCACCATTAATTCATATAACCTATATATCCAATTATATAATTAAAAAAAAAAAATTTCAACGGTTGGTTAACTGAGTCCACATGGACTTTCAGTATAAAAATCGAAACCGAAAATTTTTAAAAACAAAAACTGTACACTAGTTCATCGATTTCGGTTAACCATATTTTATGTCCGGTTTCGGTTTGGTTTCACGGTTTTTCGGTTTTTTTTTTGCACCCCTAGCTTTTGTAGCTAATGAAGTCACTTGTTAAAAGAAAATTACATAATTAGAAAAATATATTAAAAAAACGAAATATTAAATTGAAAAAAGGTTTAAAATAATAAAATAGAAACAATTTTAGACGACAATTAATGAAAATCAAACGTAATTTTTGTTATGCATGCAATGCGTGTGAGTTAGACCTGTTCATGGATCGGGCTGGGCCGGGCTACATCGGGTTTGATATAAAAATCTCTTGTCCAAGCCCAGCCCAGCCCGCACTAATTTTACATCGGGCTCGGGCCGGGCTGGGCCGGGCAATTGAACCTCATTTCCAAGCCCAGCCCAACCAGCCCATCAAATAAATGTTTATATTTTTCTAATATAACTTATTTTAAACAAATTTAATTTACAGATAGTATTCATAGACAAATTTAATTTACAGATAGTATTCATAGAGAAATTATAATGGTCAAGATCTTCTATAAGTTTTTCAATGGTTCAGATTAAATATTTAGTATATAATTATATAAATAAAAATATAAAAGTATATATTATAAAATTATCCGGGCCGGACCGGGCCAATCATGGGTCTTATAGTTATTCCCAAGCCCAACCCATCATTAACTTGGTCTTCTACGGGTTCTGGTCGGACCGGGCTTAAAGTAAAATATGTATGTCCTAGCCCAACCCAAAACGGACGGATTTGGGCGGGTTTTACGGACCGTGGGTCGTTCGCACAGGTCTAGTGTGAGTATGCGAAACCAGCAAATAAAAAAAGTACTAAGATATCAAAACAAAAGCCAATAATATATATATTATTCGTGGGTTATAATTAATATATACCATTTTTTAGAAATATGTTATGTAGCAAATTCTCATCTCCACCCAAACAATTAGAACACAAATTAAAATTAATAAGGAACCCCTACAAGGCTACAAGGTAGAATATACTCTTCAATAATACCCTTCACTTAACTATATAATCATTAAACAAAAAATTGGAAAATCATGGCTGGAAAGTGACGTTAGATATACTGTATGAATACAATTAGAAAGTGACGTGTAAATGAGTAGATGGAGAATTATTAGTAGGGTGACAGAATTACCCTTGTCGATTCCAATTTGAAACGAGAACTTCGACAAGAAAATTTTGCAAATTTCTTGACCTGGTCGCGGAAAAAGGAAGTTGCTGGCATAATTTCTTCTTAAATTGAAGGTCAAGAAAAGACAACTACTTAGGATTTTCTTACGAAAATACCAGCCGGTTGATTTTGATGGTGAAAAACCAATGTTTTGAAAGCCGGCACTCTCATTCGGCGGAAAAAAATGGGTCGCTTATTCAAAAATATTTTGTTAAAAAAACAAATTTACATTCTATTATATGAGTTTACTTGAATAAATGTGTGAAATTTAATTAAAATTTATTTTTTTTAATGATTTTAATTATATATAAATGTTAAAATTTCATAAAAAAATTTATTTTGATTTACTTGTTTAGGATATTTTGGGATGGTTAGTTGTTAACTTATTTAGATAATTATAACTTTACATATTTATTTACTTGTATGGTTGGTTGTTGAATGATTTTGTATATATACATATATATATATATATATATATATACTAGTTAACATTGTTGATTCAATAACCAGACTGATTATGATAACATTGGAAGATTTTGGATCGGCGTGCACCTTTTGTTTTTGTATTTACAAAAGGAATTTTTTGTCTTTGACTATTTTACTTGGGCAATCCTTGATCTATTATAATTTAGCAAATTTGGCCCATGATTTATTTCTTGAGCACATTTGGTCCATAAGCTATTTCAATTGAGAATATTTGACTCAATTTTTTTTGGAATATAATATTTAGCCAAATTTAAACATTTAACACTGCTTCGGTACATGAGTATAACACCATTTAAATTACAAGTTTATCATTTTTATTAATTTTAATGTAGTTTAGACATACGAATAGAGGGGTATATAAATTGCGCCAACTAGGCTAAAATACATTAGATTATGAGTGAAAGTGCTAAATCAAAAGACCATGGGGCAAAAGGGCAATTGGTGTATATAACGGGAGTGTTTACGCCATTGTAGCCCTAAAAATTTAAGGGGTGATTGAACTCTTTAATTTAGTTTCATTAGGTTACTAATGAAAAGAATGTGACAATAGCTCCCTTAACTTGCTTGTTTATACTTAATAAATCTCTGACAACATCATAATCTCTATACATCGATAAGCACATGGATAAAGTAATATATAATTTAACGATTTAGAGATTTATTGAATACAAAATAAGTAAATTGAGGAATCCAATGAGACTAAGAGGGTGTTTGATAAAGTCTTTACCCTATTTGATAACATTACTTAAAAGTTTCAGTTAAGTCAAAAAATAATTTAATCTGATAAGTTAAAATATTTAATTTAAAATTTTAAGTTGAATATTATCACTAGTTTTTTAAATTCAGTATTTATTTTTCATGTTTATCAAACAACTCTATCACTTAATAGTTTTAACATTCATAATATTCAACACTTAATTTTTCAACGTTTAATTTTCAGTTTTATCAAACACCACCTAAATAGATAATATCAAGAACCTAATGAATCATTTGAAAAATTTAGAGATCTAAAATAATATACACGTGCAGTTATACCTATAGTGCGTGCGTTCTTTACCTCGATGCCCTATAATCTTTTTGTAATGACTTGCCGACGATGCCACGGAGGATAAAATGGACAATTTTGAGATTAAATGGGTTGAACAGTACCGTTGGATTAAAATAAAACAAATCGGATATATGACTCGTTACAGGTGTCACAGAATAATTGGTAAGCATTCTCCTCCATTTTTTTCCTTTTTTTTGACTGAAGATATTCTCCTCATCAGTATATATAGGATCCAATTCCTTAGATATTTGATAATACTTTCGCTACTGAGAACCGCCATTGGTATGGTAAAAACGCCCATCTTTCCATCGCTTGTTGCAAACCTTTTTTTTTTTTTACTTAATTTTGAGGTCATAAGTAATTAACAAATGGCGGTGATGTCATGGATGCTGTTGTTTTTAATTTCTTCAAATACGGTAGTAATATTACTTTAAAAAATAAAAAATATTATTTGTATTTATTTTTTTAATTTTTATTTGTATTTAGTTTAAATATTAAAATTTTATAATTTTTTATTAATTAATTTGATATGTTTAATGAATAAAAAACTTTTAATTAATATTTTCAAAAAATGAAAAGTTTTTAAAAAAATTTTATGAGGATTCTCGTCCCGCTTGAATCCCCGTAGAGAGTGAAATGGAGAAATTTTTTTTAAAATGTGAATTCCCTGAAATTCACAAGGACAGGGACGGGAGAATTATCTTCCGCTCCATCCCTGTTCCATTTACATCCCCATCAATTCCATTTTTTATTTTTACTTTTTATCTGACAAATTTAACTTTTACTGCAGAGGTTAAAAATGGAAATTTTACCGGGCCGCCTCTTGCTTCAAGTGCCAAACAATCTTCCGTTAAAGCGATTGTTGTGATTTTGATACTAGTTTTGATGTCAAGTGGGGCTGCTGTTATAGGAATGATTTGCACTCGTGGGCAAAATTCTAGCCCAGTAAGGCCCAATAGTGAGGGAAGTGAGCCCAGGGCCATTGGAGAAGGAGCCCAACATATTGAGTTTACCATTTGCAAATGCAACAATTTCACACTCTTCCCATCACCACTTTAACCATTCACTCTTTCATTTGGCATTGAATTTTGGTGTTTGTAATTTTGTAAACATAATCAAAATAATAATAAATATTAAAAATCAAAAAAAGAGAGAAACCCGCAATTATTTCTTTTTGTTCACCAGTCGGGCCGGTTCCGACAGAAGTGATAATTAAAAAAAAAATTTATAAAATTCATATATAATAAACAGAATCTCATCAAATATTATTGTATTTGTTTCTGATTGCTTTCCTATTCTTGTTAAATGTATGATTTTGTAGCTAATGAAGTCACTTGTTGAAAGAAAATTACATATTTAGAAACATATATTAAACAAAACGAAAAATTAAATTGAAAAAAGTTTAAAAATAATAAAATAGAAACAATTTTAGACGATAATTAATGAAAATCCAAGTAATTTTTGTTATGCATGCAGTGAGCAAATAAAAAAAGTACTAAGATATCAAAACAAAAGTCAATAATATATAAATACAATAATATCAATCATTAAAGTGATGTGATGTGCATTATATAAATTTGTAAATTATCCCTAGAAATTTAGAAAGTGACGCGTAGATGACTAGATGGTGAACCATTAGCAGAGTGACAGAACCAACCTCGTCGATTCCAATTTGAAACGAGAACTTTGAGTAGAAAATTTTCCAAATTTCTTGACAGGTTGAAGAAAAAGGAAGTTTCTAGCATAATTTCATCTTAGACTGAAGGGTGAAAAAAACACCTACTCAGGATTTTTTTACGTAAAATACTAGCCGGTTCATTTTAATGGTGAAAAACTAAAAGTTTTGAAAACCCGAAAAAAATCGGTTAAACCAGTCCAACCATTTCATTAAAATTATTCATAAATTAAAAAAAAAATATGTATTCTATTATATGAGTTTACTTTAGCAAGTTGAATAAATGTGTGAAATTTAATTAAAATTACTTTTTTAATGATTTTAATTATATATAAATGTTAAAAATTCATTAAAAATTTATTTTAATTATTTACTTGTTTAGAGTATTTTGGGATGATTAGTTATTAACTTATCAAGATAATTATAACTTTACATATTTATTTACTTGGAGGGTTGGTTTTTGAATGGTTATATATTTACATAAAATACTAAATAATAATATTCTTTTAAAAATAAAAAAATTCAGTTGAACCGGTTTCGATCCGATCAGACTGTAGACCAGTAACATTCTTGGTTTAATATCCGGGCTGATTCTGATAACATTGGAAAATATTGGATGAGTATGCACTTTTTGTTTTCGTATTTACAAGAAGAACTTTTTGTCTTTTGACTTTTTGATTTGCGCACTCCTTGATCTATTATCATTTGAGCACATTTGGCCTATGATTTATTACTTGAGCACATTTGGTCCATAAGCTATTTCCATTGAGAACATTTGACTCAATTTTTTTGGAATATAATATTTAACCCAATTTAAATATCTAACACTACTTTGGTACATAAATATAACATTATTTAAATTACAAGTTTATTATATTTATTAATTTTAATGTAGTTTAGACATATGAATAGATAGATATATAAATTACATGAACTAGGTTAAAATACAGTAGATCAGGAGTGAAAGTGCTAAATCAAAAATTGGTGTAAATGACCGGAGTGTTTACGTAATGTGGTAGGATTACTACGTCAAGGGTGATTGAACTTTTTTGTTTTTATTCTAATCGTGTGATTGAACTCTTTAATTTAATAAATCAAAAATATTTTCGCTATTGAGAACCGCCATTGGTATGGTAAAAACCAGTGTTATCATAACCATATCGGACATCAAACCGGTGAAGCTACTGGTACGTGATACAACCGGTTCACCCAGGTTTTACCGGTGGTTATACCGGATTATTATTTTTTTGGAAAAAATATTATTTAAAAAATAAATAAGCTTATAAATTCATTAAACATGTTTCAAATGTTTTTATACTCAAAATAGCTTCATGAGATATCCTAAAACTTCATCAATTTTAAATTTTAATGGTAATTGATTTAGATTTTAAAATTTGGAAAATTTTGGTTTGAAACCGAACCGAACCGAACCGAACCAAACCAAACTAGTTCAGTTTGGTTCAATTCAAACCGAATGTGTATTAGTTTGATTTTGGTTTTTATAATTTTCTATGTTTGGTTTGTGATCGGTTCAGTTCGGTCCGAACAGAATCAAAAACCAAATATAAAAAATTATGAAAACCAGTTTTTGACTGGTTCACCGGTTCACTGGTTTTTCACCGATCGAACCAGTTATCTTCGGTTTGTTATTAAACCAGTGATTTTAATCAAACCGACCGGACCTATGGTCGGTTCGCAGTAAACCGGTCGAAGCGGCCGGTACTGTCCGGTTTTCACAACATGGGTAAACACGCCCATCATTCCATCGCCTTGTTGCAAAGCCTTTTTTTTTTTCTTCCTTAATTTGAGGTCATAATTAATTAACAAATGGCGTTGGTGTTATGGATGCTGTTGTTTTTAATTTCTTCAAATACTGTAGTAATGGGGGTAGGCCAGAATTCTTCTTTTCAAATTTGAAGTGAAGTGCAGCAATTACAACTCTCCACCTCCCTTACTAAATTATCATATTCTCATTCTTAACAACTGTTTGCTGACAAAGAGAGCAATTCTTAACAGCTCTCATGTTACCATTATATATCAGTTTGTTGCTCATTTTGTAGGTCTATTCTATATAAATAATTAATTATTAATTAAATTTTTTCTAACAGTTTCTAATTCGAATGATTAATTAATTGCTTTTTTTTTGTCTTTTTTTAACGCAGCTTCTGATTTACATTAACCACGTCCACCTTACAACACAAAAGCAAGCTGGGTTAGGGGCGCATATATCAATGCCAACTATTAATCACCATCTCCAAAATTCTTAATTTATTTTATTAATTTTATTTATTTATTTCTTAATATTAATATTACTTTTAAAAAAATAAAATATACTATTTGTATTTAGTTTTTTTTTTGAATTCTTATTTGTAATTAGTTTAAATATTAAAAGTTTGTAATTTTTTATTAATTAATTTGATATGTTTAATGAATAAAAAAAATTTTAATTGATATTTGTAAATAATTAAAAGTTTTTAAAAAAATTTTCATTAGGATCCTTGCTCCGCTTAGATTCTCATAGGGAGGGGGATGGAGAAATTTTTTTTATATACAGAAATGGAGATGCGGATTTCCCAAAATTCACAGGAATAGAAATGGGAGAATTATCCTCTGCTCCATCTCGGCTCTTTTACATTCCCATCAATTCTATTTTTTATTTTTACTTTTTATCCGACAAATTTAACTTTTACTGCAGAGCTTAAAAATGGAAATTTTACCAGGCCGCCTCCTACTTCAAGTGCCACACAATCTCTCGTTAAGGCGATTGTTTTGATTTTGATACTAGTTTTGATATCAAGTGGGGAAATTTCTAGCCCAGTAAGGCCCAATGGTGAGGGAAGTGAGCCCAGGCCCATTGGAGAAGGAGCCCAACATTTTGAGTTGACCATTTGCAAATGCGTCAATTTCACACTCTTCCCATAACCACTTTAACCAGAGAAATTTTATAGTGGACCGGGTCTATGTGGACCATTCCACTAAAAAACTAACATATAAGCAACATAAGCGTTGGGAAAATAAAAAATACTTATGTGTCAATTTTTCATTGGAAAGGTTCACATGGACCGGGTCCATAGTATAATTTCCCCTTTAACCATTCACTTTTTCATTTGGCATTGAATTTTGGTGTTTCTAATTTTGTATTGTCAAACATCATTATTATGTATTTGGCATTGATAAATATTTTAAAGGGTGTAATGTATGTATGCTTAGAACGGAAATAGATTTATATGTAAGTTAATCAATATCTTAATCTTGTGCTTCTAATTGAATCCTCCTTTAACTTTTCTATGATTCTCTAATTTACTTTTGAAATTTTTTAAAAAAGCACTGTTGTATTCATGCGATTATTACATGATGACATACGGCCCAATATCATCCGGTAGCCCGGACACTAAGATTCTCACTCGGTCAAGCGAGCCGGTTCCTGCATCCGGAGTCTAACTTCCCACAACAGATCCGGCTTAAGCTCCCTTGATCTGCGGAGTGATTCTAGGAGGAAACTGGAAGTGCCCCATTGGGAGTTTACTCCCCGTATTTTACTAGGGTAAGGGCACTGCCCCACGTGAATCCTCTGAGATTAATCTTTCAGATTGACTGGAAGTTGGATTAGGGAGCTCTTTCAATATCAATCCAACTCTATCACCCCTCCTATAAAAGGGGGGCGTTCTTTGAGGTAAATTCACTCCATTCTATTCTCATTCAAATACTCACAATCCATAATAAACACACTGACTTAGGCATCGGAGTTTACCCCAGAGGTTACCGGTGTCTCATCTTTTCTATCTTGTAGGAACGATACCAGATCCGGTCAGAGTAACAACCCGAACTTGTATCACTAGAAGGATTTAGTCTAATCCATCATTTAGAGCGGTGAGCGTGGACGACTGATCATGAATTCAAGTTCCGCTAACATGACTTCAGACACTTTGGGAGATGATTCTCTCACGACCACAACAACTCCACCCCTGGCAACGTTGAACTCATCCATATCTCCCCAGACAGCAGTGATCAATCGCATAGCCAGCAATCTGAGCCCCGCCGATGCCAGAGACCTGAGGCAGGTGATTCTTCAAATTCAAAGCCATGGCATGGTTGGACCAACCATCAGCAGCAGCACGTCCGTTCTAATCATAGGAATAGACAGCTTGGGACCGGGAGTGGCCAGGAACCTTTTCCCAAAATTCAACGGCCCCGGCAACAGCAAACCCAGTGTATGCCTTCTCAGGCGACGCCAGGCAGATAAATTAACCAAACATAATCTTCTCAGGATATGGAGAACTCACAGCCTAGCATATATGGATAGGGGCACCGCCGGCAATGCCGATGTCACAAGCAAGGTTGCTTAGTTACTAAACCCTGGTCCAGATGCCCCAGCCTAGCTATCATCCTACCCTTGGGTACATGTTGGGCCCACCACCACCACCAACACCAACAACAACACCCACGCCAGAGGGAGCAGACGACCCAAAGATGATGGCACTGTTCAAACACTATTTCTCCCGATTCTCAGTACCCATCCAAGAGCCTTTGTTAGAAAGCGGAGGATCCTGTTTCACCAACCGGATCCTGGATATGCTATGCGACTCCAAATTCAAACAGCTGAATTTCAAGAACTATAACGGGAAAACGGATCCCTATGTCCACTCAAGAAACTACAAAAACAGAATGGAGATAGTAGGAGCCAACGAGGGGCTAATGTGTAGGTTATTCTCATCAACACTGATGGGCCCAGCTTCTTATTAGTTCGAAACGCTAGAGTCGGACTCAATCAATAGTTGGGAACAGCTCAGCGAATAATTCTGCACTAAATTCTACGGTTCGGTTCTCGCCGGAACAGCTAGTAGAACCCTATATGACGTAAAACAGAGACAAGGAGAGTCCCTCCGAGAATTCATCGACTGATTCAACCTGGCAACGGTGGAGATTTGGAGATTGGATTTCCATACAGCTTTGGAGGCACTGATCGCCAACACAACTAACGAAAGATTAAGGGCAGACCTGGTCCTGAGGAAACCTTAAAATATAACCCAGATGATCTCTATGGCCAAAACTTTCATAGAGCTAGACGAAGTGGGAGCACCAGTCAGGCTCAACAAAGAGGGTGACAGGAGATCAGAAGACAGGCGGTCCATGAGGGACAGGAGAGACCACAGACAATCGAGAGGATTCACGCCCTTGAACAGGCCACTAAGCGAGGTGCTAGTAACGGTTGAGAAAAATAGAGACAAGAAAGGCCTATCCTACCAGGAAGCCAGGATAGGGTAGATTATGGGGGAGGACAAGAGTGCATTCTGTAAATACCACCCAGTAAACGGCCATGATACGGACGACTGCAAGCTGCTGGCCAAGGATATTGAGGATCTGATAATGAGAGGCAGGCTCCAAAATTTTGTGGACAAGAAAAGCAAAGAAGAGCCAAAACGACCGGCCACAGAAGAGTGCTAACAGACCAAAAGAACGAAACGAGTGGTCATAGTAATAGTAGGAGGAGATCCGCCAGCTAAAAGTCAAAAGAGTCACAGAGACCGGAAAGGACCTCAATCCTAACCCTCCCTTCTCGGAGGAGAACAGAGTGCAACCGGGTCATACGGATGCCCTGGTCATGGAAGCAGAGATCGAAGGTTACTGGTCAAGCGTATCCTGGTGGATACGGGGAGTTCGACCAACATCATCACCAAACACACAGTGGAGAAGGTAAAGATAGCGCCCAGCCGGATCCATCCAATACATGCCCCATTGGTCGGCCTCAGTGGACACACTGTACCGATAGCAGGACAGGTAACGTTGGATATGGAGATAGGGGATGAAAAACACGTTTGGAGAACAAATAAAGATTTCACTATAATAGATTCTCCACTGGCATACAATGCCATATTAGGAAGGCCACTTCTCTCACAATCAGAAGCTGTACTATCAATCCGGTACTTGACGTTGCAAATACCCACCGTTTCCGGATGGGAGATAGCCAGAGGGAGCCAGCAGATAGCCCAAAGAACATACCTCGCTTCCTTACAACCAGAGAGAAGTACAGAGGAAGAAGAAAGAAAGATAGAACCGGTGGATAAATTAGAGACACTGACGATTGTGTAAGATAGGAACATCTGGATGTCCTAAGAGCTTGACAGTGGCATCAGGGAGCAGATTATACGAGTGATAAAAGAAGAGCATAGCACATTCGCTTGGAGAATCAGTGGCATAGAAGGAGTACCTCCGGAAATCATGAAACACTCCCTCAACATAAACCCGAAAGGGACTTTAGTGGTGTAGAAGAGGCGAAAGTATGCACCGGAAAGACGGAAGGCAATCGAGGATGAGATCCAAAGGTTACTGGAAGCAGGGCACATCCGGGAGGTCCAATATCCCAAATGGTCGGCAAACGTAGTAATGGTGAAGAAGGCAAGCGAAAAATGGCGCATATGCATCGAATTCACCGATCTCAACAGAGCATGTCCCAAGGACAGCTACCCACTGCCAAACATTGACCAACTGGTAGATTCAACGGCCAGGTATGCCATATACTCGTGCCTAGACGTGGCATCCGGATACCACTAGATACCTATGGATCCGGCAGATAAGGAGAAAATCTCTTTCATCATGCACAAAGGGACATACTGCTACCAGGTCATGTCCTTCGGGTTAAAGAATACAGGAGCCACCTACCAGAGACTGGTAAATAGCATGTTTAAAGATTTAATTGGGAAGACAGTCAAAGTATACATGGACAACATGATTGTAAAAAGTTAGACCCTGAATGATCACCCCAGAGATCTAAGGGAGGCATTCTCCATCCTCCAGAGGCACAGACTCAAGCTCAATCCAGAGAAATGCATATTCGGAGTACGGGGAGGTAAATTCCTGGGTTTCATGATCTCACAAAAGGGAATCGAGGCAAACCCGGAGAAGATAAAAGCAGTATTAGAGATGACTCCGCCCAAGACCCTCAACAACATCCAGAAGCTAAACGGAAGAGTCACCGCCCTAGGAAGATTTATCTCATTCTTTGCAAAAAGATGCATACCATTTTATAAAGCGCTAAAGAAATCCTAGGCCTTCAAGTGGGATAAGGAGTGCCATGAGGCGTTCGATAAATTGAAGCAGTTCCTCACATCGCCCTCATTGTTAAGTAGGCCGGTACCGGGAGAAAAGTTGTATGTATACTTGGCAGCCATTGAAGAGGCTATCGGATTGGTTCTAGTAAGAGAAGAGGGAGGACAGCAATATCCAGTGTATTACACTAGTAAAGTACTAAGAGGGGCAGAGACAAGATACCCAAACATTGAGAAACTGGCGCTAGCCATACTGTCCGCAGCCAACAGACTAAGACCCTATTTCCAGGTGCATACTATCATCGTTAGAACTGGGTTCCCACTAAGAAAGGTACTACAGAGACCGGAAACATCCAGGAGACTGGCGGAATGGGCGATACGGTTAGGAGAATTCGACATCAGATTCGAACCCAGACAAGCTTTAAAAGCTCAAATCCTGTCAGAATTTGTAACAGAATTCAAAGGCCTCGAGCACAACTCAACACCTCCATCTGAAGAATGGGACGTCTTTGTGGATGGAGCGTCATCAAAAGAAGGAGCTGGAGCAGGCATATACATCAGAGGACCAAACCGGATCCGACTCCACTATGCAGTAAAGTTGGATTTTCCAACTACAAATAAAGCAGCAGAATACAAGGCGATGATCAAAGGGCTTTAACTGATTAGGGAGATAGGGCAAGACAGGGTCCGGATACTCAACGATTCAAGATTGGTGTCAAATCAAATAAAAAAACACTTTGAAGTAAGAGACCCGGCCATGAAAGGATACTTAGACACAGTCCAGAGATTGTTAAAACAAATTGAGGCGCAAGGAATAGTATGGAAGATAGAAAACATACCCCGCGAAGCTAACAACTTGGCAGACGACCTCGCTAAAGCCGCTTCCAGCAAACAAGAGTGGCAGCACTTATACTGTCCATACGAGGTACAATCACACCCTAGTAAGGAAAAAAAAAGGCCCTAACGGTAGACCACAGCAGCCCATGCTGGATGATACCTATCATTGATTTTCTAAGAGAAGGGATATTACCGGAGGATGAATCAAAGGCTCGTCGATCTCAAGGAAATCGGCTAGGTATGTTGTTATAAGCGGATAGCTTTACCGGAAGTCTTTCAGTCGCCCATGGATGAAGTGCGTCTCACCAGAAGAAGGGAACTAGGTGCTAAGAGAGCTCTCTAAAGGAATTTGCGGGTCTCATCAAGCCGCCCAAACCACAGTCTGTAGGGCAATGCTCATGGGATATTTTTAGGAAACGATGAAAGAAGACGCGGACACATACATTTCAGCCTACCACTAGTGCCAGATGCATGCCAAGAAGACCAACCAGCCCCCAGCAGAACAACAACCCATCCTAACAGCTTGGCCTTTTTCCACATGGGGGATCGACCTTGTGAACCCGATGCCGGAAGCGAGTAGGCAAAGGAAATGGATAATTGTTACGGTTGATCACTTCACCAAGTGGGTGGAAGCAGAACCCCTCTCCACCATCACTCCAAAAAAAGTAATAACCTTCGTAAAGGAATACGTCCTAGGAAGATTTGGCATACCAAACACAATCATCACGGATAACGGAATGCAATTCACCTCTAGAAAGTTCAAAGAATTCTGCCAAAGCTTCCACATCACATGCAGATACAACTCGGTTGCACATCCACAGAGCAACGGTATGACAGAAGTCACCAACCGCACCATATGCAAAGACATCAAGAAAAGACTGGAGGGGCACAAGGGAGCATGGGCTGAGGAACTCAACAGCGTGCTATGGGCATACAGAACCACCCAAGGTGAGCAACGGGAGAAACTCCCTTTGCTCTAACATACGGCATCGAAGCAGTGATCCCTGTAGAGATAGGCTCCCCCAGTGACCGGGAGACTTACTATAGTGAAGCCCAGAATGACATAAACCTGCGTTTTCATCTGGACTCACTGGAAGAAAGAAGAGAAAGTGCCTTCCTCCTTATGGCAGCATGCAAATAAAGTCACTCGATACCATGACAAGAAAGTAAGGGCGATAGCATTTCTGCCGGGAGATCTCGTGCTACGAGATGCAGAAGCTTCCCAAGCTAGAAAAGGTAAAGAAAAGCTAGCTGTGAAATGGGAAGGACTATACTGGATCGATAAGACATTAGGATCGGCCACGTACAAATTGTGCTACATGGATGGAAGGGATATTCCACGCACTTGGAATTCAAGAGCACTTAGAAAATATCACCAGTAAATCATATTGCACTTTTTTTCCTCGGCAACGGTTTTTTTCCCATATCGTTTTTCTTGCTGAGGTTTTTAATGAGGTGACTGTAGCTCTAGTGTTGTATCATTGAAACCAATAAATTCGCTTTCGAATACATTCTTTTTATACTTGACCATTTTACTCGCTTTCGGTAAATTATGGTCCTCGCTAAACATTCGATTCCGAATGAAAATCCAAGTCCTGCTTCGATTAACAGCCTTCAGCTTCGGAACCTTTCACGATAAATAGATTCACTTTCGAACACATTTAATGCTTACATTAAGTTTTCCTTCAAACGCCAAAAATACTGGAAATAAAATAAAAATCCATACCGCATGGAGAAAAATCGAGTTTTATTTCAGTAATACCCCGTAAAGGGAAATAATCACATTAAAAAAAAAAAAAAGAAAAGAGAAATTCTCAAGGATCCTGTGTTCCAGCCGGATCCCCGGATGGCTCAACTAATCCTTCCTCGGGCAATGAGATAACAGGAGCATCGTTCTCCTCTTCAGGGAGAGGAGGGAGATCCGCTTCTTCAGGAAAATCCACCTCGATGTCACCGAAAGGCAGATCAAGATGAACCTCAAAACACTTCTGAAGGATGTGATCACCATACAAAAGGGGTAGACGCCCACACGTCAGAATCCCTTCCTTCAGCTTCTCCTCTGCAGCCATCCGGTTGCTTTCACGAGATTTCTTTTCCTGCTCAAGCGCAGCTTCGGCCAATAGCAGAGAATGTTTAAGGGTCGTGTTCTCAATAGCAGCGGCATCTAGAGCCCTCTTTTGATGCTCGGCCTCCTCTGTTGCCTTGGGCAAATCCTCTTCTATCTTTTTTCTCTCCAGAGCACCGGCTATACTCTGGTCGTAGATACGATCCGCCTCCTCCACTCTCTTTAGCTCCTCATAGAGGAAAGAGATGGCCTACAAATACAAAACCAAAACATTAAATACAGCCAAGGCATCAGGAGAATAGAGTCCAGGACCTACTGTGTAAAGCTTGCTCAAGACTCGAGTCCCAATGGTCCGGTTGGTCAGATTTTTCATCCTAGAGGAGTCAGCAGGGAGATACATTCCGTTGCTCAACTCCAGTTGTACCAAAGGATCAACCAGGCTGGCGTCCTTTAACTTAGAGATGAGGATATCCCGGATCGGGCTATCAGTATTTACTGGACGAGAAAAATCAGGGGCTACTTCGAGTGAAACAAAGGAAAAATAAGCACCACATAACCCAGTATTTCCTAAAGCCACAAAAGAACTTACCATCCGGATCTTCTTCCCTTTATTCGAATCAGACGCGGGAGCAGCAGACCTTTTCTTTCTCCTAGGGACGTGCACAATGCTCCCACCGGGAATATCTACCCGATACGGTTGGTCGGCAGAAGAGATGGCTGGGACTGGTGCAGCTGCAGCAGTCGATGCCCTCGATCCGCTCCTTCGGGCACGCAAGGCTGTAACAGTATCAGCAAGTGACATCCTTGCCACAAAGGGAAAAATATGAAATAAGTATAAACAAATACCTCGGTCCTCTAAAGGATCACTAAAGAACACAGGAAGACCGGTCTGGTTATCAAGCGCTGCCCTTGGCGGAAGGCCTTGATCGCATATTGAAGCTTCCAGTATTAAGTTGGGACAGCTGCCAGCAGATCCATATCAGCCTATTCTTGAGGCGAGAGCTTATCCTTTGCCCCGCTTATCTCACTTGCCGACTGGAAAGACCAGGCGGTGGGAAAAGAAGGAACATTATCCTTCAGCTTTATGAAGAAGAAAAGGCTTTTAAAACCCTTCACCGATGAGGTATAGCTAGAAAAATACCAGAAGAGAGGCCCTTTTACCATTGTAAGATGGTTGCTGTTTGTGTTCCGGAGGACAGGAGTGACAATGTGCCGGAAGAGGGCACCGGTCAGCCGAATACTGAGATTACAGCGTAATCAATACAGGGCACAGATATCCTCCATAACATTCAGGTGAAACTGGGCCGGACACACCTTGTACCGATTCAAGACGGCACAGATCCCCTCCGGAAGCGGGTAAGTGAACCCGCCCACAATATGGTGGAGGTAAATGGAAAAGTAGCCAGGGGGAGGTAGGTAAACTCTCTTACTAGGAGTAGGAATAAGGCACTTACAGGCTTCCAACCAGGGGTGGTTGGACTACAGCTGGTGTATCTCACGAAAGGTGATGACAGAAGCCATTTAAGATATTCTGGGGTTAGGGTTCTTCTTATGGAATTTCTAGCCATCTGATGAGATTCAAGGAGGTGTGTCGGTGTGCTGGTCTCTCCAGTGGAATGAGTCCTCTCCGAAGACTCCGAAGAAGAAAGAATCCACCTCCACAAAGGGAGACAAAGGGCGAGGAGTAGTACTCGAAGACTAAGAGTAACTTGAAGAGCCCATGAATCCAATCAACAAAAACAGAGGCTATAGCCCAAGAACTAAAGCAGGAAATGGAAGAACAACGCAAACAAAAGAAGCAGCAGAGGGAAAAAAGGAACTTACTAGCTTTGAGTGGAAATGCAAGAAATACAGAGTGAGGCTCAAAGGGAAAAACTGTGGATTAAATATCCTTCTAGGGGGAAATCGAAAGGTCGCAAGTTTTGAAAATTGGGAGTCAAATCAAGGGTCACGTGTCTACAGCTACTCAGTACATGGCAGACAGTGGGTAGGCACGTGCTCCTAGGTAGGGTTTAGGGTAAAGGGTTTTCTAAGACCAGAGGGGACTTCTGATGACATCCGGCCTAATATCATCCGGTAGCCCGGACACAGAGACCCTTACCCGGTCAGGAGACCCGGTTCCTGCATCCGGAGCCTAACTTCCCACAATAGATCCGGCTTAAGCTCCCTTGATCTGTGGAGAGATTCTAGGAGGAAAGTGAAAGTGCCCCATTAGGAGTCTACTCCCCGTGTTTCACTAGGGTATGGGCACTGCCCCACATGAATCCTCTGAGGTTAACTTTCAGATTGACTGGAAGTTGGATTGGGGAGCTCTTTCAATACCAATCCAACTCTATCACCTATAAAAGAAGGGCGATCTTTGAGGTAAATTCATTCCATTCTATTCTCATTCAAATACTCATAATCCATAATAAACACACTGACATAGACATCGGAGTTTACCCCAGAGGTTACCGGTGTCTCATCTTTTTCTATCTTGCAGGAACGATACCAAATCCGGTCAGAGTAACAACCCGAACCCGGATCACTCGAAGGATTTAGTCTAATCCATCATTACATATATGTAAATGTTATGCGTTGGAAAAATATATGATGAAGATGAAAATGAGGTTAGAAGGAATGAAGGAGAACTACTGGATCATATCTCATACGGTCCTAAGATTTATTAGATCTTACACATAGCATATATAGATGAAATAAATATGTCAAATATATATATATATAATGAATTGTAGTTTAATATAAAAAATGGACACATAATGGATTGTAGTTTAATTGGTAATACATGTTCAATTTGTTTATAGAAAGAGATCTCATAACGAATTGAAATTTTTGATATTTAAGATTAAGTTGTATTTTATAAGAAGTAATTTAAGAATGGTTTGTGAAAAATACATTTGCTCAATTACTAAATGAATTCTTGTAATTTCCAAACATGAAAAATGCTTTCGCGAACAAATTGAATTGAACTATTAAAGAAATTCAAATATTTTCTTCAATGTAATTTACTCCAAACAAATAATTTTCTTTGATTTTACATGCATATCTTTTGTGACAAAACCTTCACGAGTAGGATGTCGAATTTATCATAAGAAGATTATTTGAAATTGTTAGTAAGGTTCAACTTTAATGAAATTCAGCCAACGAGTTGAATCCTACTTAACAAGTTTGAGATTTATGGTAATGTATATTTGTTTAGGGGGTATTTTAGTCTTTACTTATTTTTGGTTAGTTACTAGTAATTCCTAACTAATTACTCTATGTATTAGAACACTTTACTTTTACCATTTTCGGTATTCTTCTATGCAATTGCATAGCAATACAATATCATTCTCTTGAGGTTTCTCATGGTATCAAAGCTGAAGGTTCAGCAAAATGGTGAGGAGCAGCCGTAGAGCAAAAGTGATGGAGCTTCCAGTCGGTGGAATGTTTGATGATGAAGAAGAGTTTCCTGAACCAGAGGGAGAACGTGTATCGACTGGAAATCGAGATCAAGGATTTTACGATTTCGACTGCCATATGCTCTCCAGTTTTCCTTAATCATATGATAATCCAGGTATTTCTATTATCAATTTTCAATTGAATGGAAATAATTACATTTCCTGGAGGAGAGCTATGATTCGAGCCCTAAATGTTAAAGAGAAGAGTGATTTAGTACTGAAGGATGTAGATTTACCGAAAGAAACAGATCCAGGTTATCAGTCATGGTTAAAAACTTAGTTTGGTCACTGCTTGGTTGATTAATAGTCTTGAGAAGGACATTGCTGATAGTTTGCAATATGTTTCATCTGCTCGTGAGTTATGGCTAGAATAAGAGCTTCATTTTGGTATTAGCAATGGCCCTCTGCTCTACAAGATTCAAAGGGAAATTACATTGCTGACACAGGGTAATCTATCCATTTTACAATATTACAACAAGATTAAGCGTTTGTGGGATGGATTGAGCTATCGTACTCCTGTATCGAGTTGTCATTGTGGTGTTTCTCACAATTGTGTTTGCAATGCTTTTCAACGTATGACAGATTCCATAGAAGAGACTAAGTTGATTTAGTTTTTGATGGATTACATGAAGCTTATTGTAAGCGCCGGAATTTTCTATAATTAAAAAGAAAAAAAAAAGAAAAAAAATCGAAAAAAAAGAAAAAAAAGAAAAAAAAAAGAAGAAAAAAAAAGAAGGAAAAAAAGAAAAAAAAGGAAAAAATTTTTTTACAGTGGTACGACTGTAATTACAGTCAATTACAGTCGTACGACTGTATTATCGGGACAGGTGCAGAACACCATACCCATGACATAAGAAAGAGAAGGAGAAGATTTTGGGCATTAATTAACCCGGGATTTGTTGAAGAAATCTCAGAAATCAAAGTAGAAAAAGAGAAGAAAAGAGAGAAAAAAGGGTAGGTTGAATTCTGGTGAAATCTAGAGAGAGAAAGGAGAAAAGAGAGAAAGAAAAGAAAGAGGACCAAAACCCCACAAAAACTCATCTTTTCCTCTTCTATTTTCTTTAATTCTCGAAATTAGGATTAAAACTTGATAGAAATCCATAGGTTAATAAGTTAACTTCACAAACAAATTGAAATTTCGGACTAAAACAATCAGAATCCCAAGCATTTTGGATTTTCGGACTCAAGGCTCTCAACTCCAATTCAAGAGGAAAAGTGCAAATTCTTGTGGATTGGAGCTACGCCAGGGGTCAATTTTGACTTGGAAGGACTTCTAAAAGGTAGGTGCCCCATTTCTCTTTACTTTTGCTTGCTTTCTGGGTGTTGATTGCAATTTTTGTGCATTTTTATCTCATTTTCTGCGTTTCTGTTTCTGGAAATCAAGAACAGTCGCACGACTGTTCTTGAAATTGATGAACAGTCATACGACTGTAGTTACAGTCGTACGAGTGTTCTTGATTTCCGGTTGATTTTCTTTCCAGTCTGTTTTAAACAAGATTTTAGCGAAATCAGGAGTCTAGAGTGTTTACAGTCGTACGACTGTAGTTATATTTACACGACTGTAATTTACAATCGTACCACTGTCGTTTCCAAAACCAGAATTTCACCTTTAAGCCCCAAAAATTTCTTAAAATCCATAAAAAATCATAAAAAATCCCCAAAAATTCCCAAAAAATCCCAAAAAATTAGAAAACCCCAAAAATCATCAAAATGAATTTTGTTGTGTGCATCATGACCATAGATTCAATTTTCAGTAAAATTGCATTTAGAACAATTCAACAACGGAGACCCGGTTCTCCCGAAAACCGACCCACTTTAAATGTAAAAAAAAAATACATGTAAACAGGTAAAATTATTTTCAAAAATGATTTTCCCACAAAACCAAAAATACAGGGACGTTTCAAAATGTTTTCCAGGTCTAATCGGACCGGCTAACCGAGCCAACCCGGTTATCCTCTATATGCATGCCCCCAATTCTCGATTTCCCAATTCTGTCTGTTTGAGTCCAACTTGTGGCGTGCCGTATAAATTATGCTAACCTTCTGTTTTGCAGGATTTAATTTCTTTTATTTTTATTTTTGATGTATTTTAATAGATTAAATCGTGTATTTAGGCGGCTGTAATTATTTTTAGATTTTCGTGTATTCTAGGCGATTGTATAAGTGAGGTGAGAGTTTTTATTTTTCTATTCGATTTGGTTGTAAGCCAATTAATATTTATTTCTTTTCCTCACTTTTGTATTAAATACTTATATGCGTGCGCGCTGTATGCCTTTTATATTCAATAAAATTGATTTTAGATTTTGAAATACCATTTGAGAATATTGGCAATATTTATTTTAAATTAGACACGAAATATGGGACTTGTCCGGACCCGAATCTCTGGATAGTGTAGCGACCCTTCATCCGGTTCAGCTACATAAGAATTTCCCGGTTGAGCTGAGCCGAGTGGCGACTCTACAATATCCATCGAGACTTAGGTCTCGATTCTTTTATGCATTAATTCCATTCATTTTCCAAAACCCGATTTTCCATTTATAAAAACCCCATGCAAGGGAGGGGACCGCCCGAGATCGTGGCGCCCCATTCTGAAAGGGAGTCTCGCGTCCCGTCGAAAACACGTCGTCCGCTCACACTTATGATAATTTAAAGAATCAAATATTGTTAATGGATCCCCTACCTAGTCTAAATAAAGCATATGCTATGTTGTTGAAAGTTGAGAAGTAGCAGGAGATTTCTCTGATGCATACAACAGAGATAGCTAGTTTTGTTAAGAATGACAATAAGAAATCTCCAGAAATTAACAAGGATGATTTGAAATGTGACTATTATGATGGAACTAGACTTGTTAGCGCAACCTGTTTCAAATTAATTGGGTATCCTGATTGGCATCCCAAGTCCAAGAAGCAAAACTCCAAACCAAAGAAGAATCCTCAGTCTTATCGTGCTAATGCAGTACAGGGAGGAATTAAGAAGATGATAATGGGGAGTGATACTGAAGAAAAAGATGATCAAAAGGAAGATTTTCAACAAATGGTGAGAGAAGTTTACAAGATGATAAAAGGGAAGGGTTCCATGGCTGACTCACCTTTACAAACTCCTGATTTTACTGCTTTCGCTGGATTTTCAAGTACTTCTTATTCTTCTTCTGGTATAAATGTTGTGCACACTTCATGTTGGATAGTTAATAGTGGTGCTACTTCACATATGACTTATGTTTCAAGTCATTTTGTTCCTACCTCCTCTGATTTATCCAGACAAACAGTGGCTTTGCCTGATGGCACTTTAAAATAGATTAAGAGTATTGGAAAAGTTTAATTGTCACCGACTTTTAGATTACATGGAGTTCTTTTTGTGCCAAGTTTTTGCTACAACCTTTTGTCTGTTGGTCAGTTATTGCAGGATAGCAATCTTAAGGTGTTTTTTCATTCTCATTATTGTTATCTGCAGGATAGAGAGACTCATGTGGTTAAGGCTGTGGGGTGGCATGTTGATGGTCTTAATTTGTTAGATACACATTCTTTTTCTGCAGACGTTATCAATAATGTTCAGCAATTGTGTTTAACTGTGGATGTCTCCAATACTATAGAATCTGACATTTGGCACAAAAGACTTGGCCATGCTTCTTTTGATGTTTTGAGTCATGTTAGCAATCTTGATATACAGTGTAATTCATATTCTTGTAATGTTTTCCTCGTGCTAAACATCACCATTTTCCTTTCACTCGAAGTGAAATTACTACAGAACATTGTTTTGATTTGTTGCATATGGATCTTTGGGGACCTTATAAAATGCATTCTGTTACTGGTGCCAGATATTTTTTAACTTTGGTTAATGATTACACTAGATATACTAGGGTCATTTTGTTACAAACTAAGGCTCAAGTTGGGCATGCTATAGAAGTTTTCCTCAATATGGTTAACTTTCAATTTAATACACAAGTGAAAGTGATCCGTAGTGACAATGGTACAAAATTTGTCAATAAGTTTTGTATAGGGTTGTTTCAAACTTGGAGTATTTTGCATCAGACTACTTATGTTTATACTCCTCAGCAGAATGGTGTGGTTGAGCGTAAGCACAAACATTTGTTGGAGGTTGCAAGGGCTATTCTATTTCAGTCTCACTTACCTCTGTAATTTTGGGGTGAAGCTATTTTGATGGCTACCTCTATTATTGATGTTCTTCCTATTAGAATGTTAAATTGGCAAACACCTTTTGACAGGTTATTTCAGCGCAGGCTAGATTATACCAAGTATCATGTTTTTAGATGTAGCTGTTTTTATACAAATGTGTCTCCTGCTCGAGATAAGTTTTCTTCTCGTGCCTTTCCAGGAGTTTTTGTAGGCTTTACTCCAGGTAAGAAGGGTTATAAGATTTTTGACTTAACAACTCAAAAGTTTATTGTTTCCAGGGATGTGCAGTTTATCGAAAATGAGTTCCCTTTTCAACCAGTGGATTCTTCAATGGATTCAGTCACTTCTGATCCTGTTTTAACTTCTCTTCCTAATCCTGTTGAAGCCTCATCCAGTGGTGATGTTTCCTATCCTCTGAGGAGGTCAGCCAAGATGCGGCAGAAATCATGTTGGCTATAGGATTATGTCACAGATGATAGCAATGATGTTGTTAATATTCCTTTTCAGCAGTGGGTTTTTCTTGCCAAGATTTTACAGATAAAGGAGCCTGTTCACTACCATGAGGCTAAGGCAAATGTCAACTGGGTTCAGGCCATGAATTCAGAACTGCAAGCGTTGGAAGCCAATCATACCTTGGAGATTGTGCCACTCCCTTCCAACATTAAACCTCTTGATACTAAGTGGGTTTATAGGGTTAAATACAAGAGTAATGGTGATGTTTAGTCCTGTGGCTCGCACAGTCACAGTTCGTTTATTCCTGGCAGTAGGCGCGGCTAAGGGATGGAGCACTCACCAAATTGATGTTAATAATGCTATCTCCATGGCATACTTGATGAAGAAATTTATTTGAAACCTCCGCTTGGATATCAAGCTGTTCCTGTTGGTCATTGATGCAAGCTTGTGAAGTCACTTTGTGGACTCAAGCAGGCCGGGCGTCAGTGGCACAAAGAGTTATCTACAAAACTCTTAGCATATGGTTTTAAGAGGTCCATCAATGATCATTGTTTGTTCACTATGTTTGATAGCAGTGTTGGCTCTTTCTTAGCACTCTTAATATATGTTGATGACATTCTCATTATGGTTCTCATGATTGTCACATACAGGCTATAAAAGATTATTTACATAATCTTTTTACTATCAAGGACATGGGGGATGCTCGCTATTTCCTGGGTATTGAGTTGACCCGGACTAATGCATGTATCTATCTCACTCAAACTAAATACATCACTGATCTATTGGATGATGCTGGTTTATTGCAAGCCTCTGCTGTTCCTAGTCCTTTGGCTCCTGGTTCTGATCTCACTTGTTCAGGAGAGTTACTGCAGGATCCAGCTGTATATAGAAGAATGGTTGGCCGCCTGTTATATTTGGGCTTTTCTCGCCCTGATATTGCTCATGCCACTAACCAACTCAGTCAATTTATGCAGCATCCCTGTAAGCATCACCTTCAAGCTGCTATTCATATGCTGTGGTTTTTAAAGGGCACTATGACCAGTGGTTTGTTCTATCCTGCTACTTCTGATTTGTCTCTTCTCACTGCTTTTTGTGATGCTGACTGGGCACGTTGTAAGGATTCCTGTCGTTCTTTGACTGGTTATTGTGCGATGATTGGCCATTCACTCATCTCTTGGAAAACCAAGAAATAAGCCACTGTAAGTCGTTCTTCTGCTGAATCAGAATATAGGAGTATGGCAACTACCAGTTGTGAGCTTAAATGGATTAGTTTTCTCCTGGCTGATTTCCAATTGAAACTAGTTCTTCCCATTCCTTTTCATTGTGACAGTCAGTCCGCCATTGCTATAGCCAAGGATCTGGTTTCTCATGAAAAGGTTAAGCATGTTGATATTGATTGCCACCTGATTCGGGAACATATTGCTGCTGGCTTTCTTTCTCCGGTATATATTCCTACCTCTCTGCAATTGGCAGATTTGTTTACTAAACCCCTTAGTACTACTCACATGTCTCCTGCTTTGGGCAAAATGAATTTTGTTTCACTACCTTCATCTTAAGGGGGGGCTATGGCAATGTATATTTGTTTAGGGGGTATTTTAGTCTTTACATATTTTTGGTTAGTTACAACTGATTCCTAACTAATTACTCTCTATATAAGAACACTTTACTTTTACCATTTTCGGTATTCTTCTATGCAATTGCATAGCAATACAATATCATTCTCTTGAGGTTTCTCAAGATTTGATTCTATTGGATTAAATCCATTATGTGAACTTTATTTACAAGTATATTGGATTAAGGCATATAAGGGTATACTCTTAATAATGTATAGATACCTGATTGCTATATTCTGATTGTATTAAGTAATTGTGATACTTAGGTTAAAATTTGCTTTTGACCAAATTATGATTCTTAAATTTGGTAATTTATGTTCCGATTTTCAATTAAAATCATTAATATTTTTTATTGCCTTTGAATTGATGTCTCAAACACGAAGCATTAAAGTTTTGGATATTATGATTTCGTGATGTTCTCTTTTCTTTTGGGGCCTTATTGTTGGTCGCAGCATGTGATTTGTATTGATATGGCATACATGCAAACATCATTAGTATAATTGTTTTTGTATTTTGGCCATTATATGCACATTAATTAAAATTTTCTATGCATTTATTTCTCTGTTTTGGCCATAGAATTGTAAAACTTAAGGCTTTTAATTTGGATCCTGCAGTTTTTGATCCTTTACAATTCCTTCGTGTAAGATCATGCATTCTAAATTTGAATCTGAAAAATATTAAGGGGAGTTATACTGTGGTTTTTTAGCACATTTGTGACAACAAATTAATTAAGTTTGGTACATTCATATATCTTTTACTGTATTGTCTTTGATACTAATCACACATGGTGTTCAAATCCCAAATACATATTTTAATTATTTTGGTTTTTTGACATATGATGGGATCCAATATGATGGTTTGCCACCGATCCAATATGGTGATCAAGTGTTTATTTGATCTTGTTTTGTTATTACAAAATAATTGTTGACCAATGTAAAGAAAAGGATCATATGAATTTATGTGTTGTAGAGGACGAGTGCCATGGAGTATGTTTTATTTAATTTAGTTCTAATCTGGGCATTATTGTTTCAATTTAATTAGTCTTGATATATTATTGCAGAGTTATGTGATTTTCAAATTCCCTGAATTTGCTTTAATTTGATGAGTAATAATTATAATAAAAAAAACTCCTACTGCAATTTGTCTCAGATTTGGCATTAGGAATCGAAAATCAGATTTTGCCGAGAATATATATTTAGTCTTGGCATCGGATTTTTGAATTTGATTTGTTTCGATAAATTAATCCTTGATGGGCTAATGGTTTCTTGGCTATAGTTTTATACAAACAGCAATAACATGTACTAGTAATTTTGGCCATAATTTTGAATTAAGGTGAAACTTTTTCAGTTTTTGAAATAGATCAAAATAGGCCATGTACCTTGAGTTATAAGAGTAATCTTTTGTTTTTTTTTTTTTTAATCTTTAAGAATTGAGGATCATTGCTTTCCCCAAAACGATAAGCAAGATCTTTCCACAGCTCCCTTGCAGTTTGGGTTGTCAATCGGATGGCGAGGATCCGTCCGGACGAGAACGGAGAATCTCCTATTAAGATTCCCGCGGGGTGGGGGTGGGGACGAATTTGTCCCCGTTTCTTAATCGGAGACAGGGGATGGTAATAGTTCTACCTGTCCAAATTGTCTCCGTCTCCATCCCCGTTTAAAATCGCGGGGATGGCCGATAAATTCTCCTGTTAAATACCTAAATCCCCAACAATTCCCTGTTTATATTTCTTTATTATTAATATTATTACATCACATTATTATTATTTATTATTTATAATTTTATAAACTAAAGTAAAGAAGAAAACTAATCTCTCTCATGAATAATTATTAATTATATGTTAGTGTATTTGAGAATTGAGTTTTGAAAATTTTATGTCTATAGTTTAATGCACAATTAGATAAATTAGAGTGTGAAAATTGAAATTTTACACGGTTTTTTTATAAAATTGAAAATTAGTTTAACGGGGATGTAGATCCCCGTGGGAAACCGATTCTCCTTCGGGATCGGGGATGGAACAGAAATTTATCCTCGATTAATAAACGAAGCAGTGACGGAAATCCCGAATAGTCTAGGGATAGGGATAGGAAGTGCAATCTCTGTCCCGTCCCGTCCCGTTCCGTTTACAATCCTACTTGCAGTTGCTACATAATGAAAATCTTATGCTATATCTCGAGAAATGGAATTTAACACTCGCACAGTAACTAAACAATTTTTTTTGTTCCATTTCTGACAAGCTTGTGTATTCTTTGCAGAAATCTGCATATCAGTCAACACATATTATGCTTTCTCCTTCACCTTTAAAGCACTAATCATTGCTCTACTTCATGACACGTAGTTTGATTCAGTCAATTAAGAGTAGAAATGATCAAATCTAGATTATCATTGTTGCTTCCACCATGATTTCTGGCAATATTATGATATTCTTGCATTAGATTGTGAAATGAATTCACCATTTATTCTTCTGGAAACTTCTCGAGTTGGAATCTCTTGAGCTCTTTATAGTCTTCCCATCATTGCATTCCAAAATCGAACTAAAGCTCTAATGCCATGTGAGACCAAAAAACTTTACAGTTTATTAATATGCTACAATTTTAAGGCTCTAACAACACTCCTATGTATTCAAAATATGTGAGTGTAGAATTGAAGATCCTAAAAGAGAGTATGGTGTGAAGAGAGTGTGTAATCTCAACTAATCTTCCCTCCCAACTCAGCTGCATTGCTGACAAGGATGACAGTATGCACTGGCCACATACATCACCTTGAAATAATAATAAGATTAATAAAAACAAACTTTTTTACCAAGTCAAAATATATTGTTTTGAAATAATAATAATAAATATAATAATTAAATATATACAACACTTAATTCTCCCTCTGATTTGAGTTCTTACCTCAAAATAAAGATTATCATTTAACTTAGCTGTTTGGGAGTTGGGACAAAATAATTATCAGTCGTTCCAAATATATATTATTAACCAATTAATAAATGAAATATAAGTGAGATTTCTTCTAACAATATAACATTGGCATGATTAATAAATGAATACTGGTCCTAACAATCATCTAAAAAAAGTTTTCAATTTTATTTATAATTATCGTAACTTACAGAAATGTACAAGAATGCTAATTAGAAAAATTAAAACTAAGTATACAATAAACTTAGGGCAATTGTAGTGAGGTTTTATTTACCTCCTTTCTCATTAACCTTTCCACACTGGAGAGGTTAATGGGAATTCCATATATTGAACTAACCTGTTCAATATTTGTTTTTGGCTGCTAAAACTAATTAAGCTTTTTTTTTTTTTTTTTACTTTAATTACCTTAAATAATTGATATGTGGAAAAAGACAATATAGCTGTTAGTGTTCAACGGAAATAAATAAATTTTTTTAAATACAGCATACTATCCCAACAAATTCTCAAATTATTTCTCATTCTTATCCATCAATATTCTTCATTTTAAATTTTTTACAATGAAAAAAAATTTATCTTCTCAAAACCCAAACCCAAATTATGAATATTCTTTTTTTTTTTTTTTTGCCAAAATACCAATAATTTTCAAACTCCTCCAAATTGTCAAAATCCAAATATCCCACCTCCTTTAAATTTTGGCCAAAAAATACCAATAACTCACAAATTCCTCCAAATTATCAAAATCCAAATTTCCAACATCCCTTTAATTTTTCAAAATTTGTTAACTACAACCCCTAACAAAATTTAAGAAATCAAACAAATTTTCAATATCCGTATTTTTTAGTACCAGGACTGGGGTATTTTAATTCGTACAGAGCCAATGTTACAAACTTTGGCTCCCCTGGTATATTTGGTGAGTTACAATCCCAATGGGCTATAGTACAGTGGCCAACGAGCTTATGGTATCAGGAGAAGTTGAGTGATATAATGTATGCATGTATCATATTGCATAATATGATTGTTGAAAATGAAAACGATGCCATAACTGATTGGGAGGATGAATAAGGAGAGCCTCCTATTATATTTAATCGAGGTCTTATCCCGGCATTTCAACGTTATCTTCAAAGGAATGCAGAACTACGTGACCGAGAAGTTCATCATCAACTTCAATCTGACTTGGTCGAACATATTTGGGAATTTTAATGAGATTGAATTAGAAGATTGGTATTTATAATTATTTTTTATAACTAAGATGCTTTTGCTAAATTATAATTGTGTTATGGATATTTGTTATTTAATTATATCTCAAATTTTTTTTTACATTTTACATTAATATTCTTTAATAATTATTAATTATTAATAATTTAAAATAAATATTTGAAGTATATGTGTGTGTGTGTTATTGAATAAAATATTATGGAATAAAGTGTGAGTTCAAATATCGTTTTCCACAGGGATTGATGTAAACAATCTTAAATTTTCAAGCAAACAAGAAGATCTGATTTCTTCCAATAAGGAAATAAAGATTTAAAGACAAATAACTAAGAAAGCTAAAATAGAATATAATACGTACAAATTTGAGGTTGTTGTAAATAATAATAAAGATAACAATAATGATAAAATGCAGCATACTCAAACTAAGCAAAATTAAGCAATTTCAATGACATTCCTCTCCTTATAAATTATGAGCAGGTTTACAGCATATACATCTAGGGTTTCTTACTCTCAAATCACCACACTAGGAACTTCCGGACATGTGGATATTATGATAAGCAGCCTAATGGAATCTTTTCAGCAAAAGACTACTTAATCATGTATTAATCTCTTGTAAGCATTTTATCAAAAGATAAAAACCCCTGCATGCAATCTACTCGAATTTCTTCAGCAATAAATTACATGTATTTTATGACAGATCCGTATTCATGAATCTCCTATAGGTTTCATCACAAATACTAAACTTGAGATGACCAAACTCATGAGACAAAATAGAACATCGTAAACACAATCATCAAATAATGTTACTCATAATAGATAAAGAGAAAAACCACTTACTCATGCTAGCCAAGCTGGCTTAAGCCTGCTGGACGGATTACTTAGTCATACACAACCTTAATAAAATTGAAATTATTGATTAAAAGAAGATAGTGTTACAAGAGTAGAGACAAATTGAGCAAAAGCTCTACAACTAACAAAGAGATGGAGTATTTATAGTACTCCAATGATCAATCTATATATAGCATTAAAATAATAATAAAAAATACTTGGAGCCTTGGTGGCTCAAAATCAACCACATAATAAAATATGAATTTGTTCAACCACTAAATAAACCTGATTTACAAGTTAAATCTTTTTTTTTTTTTGAAAGTCAACTCTCCAAATCAAATCTTTTTCTGAGGCAAATCAAATTTTCTCTTCCATTCCTTCATGGGCCCATGACATGACTCCATACATAGCCCACCCATTTCTCTCTCATCCCAAGATAATTCCATCTACTCTCCGGCCTGTTTGTTGAGGTTACTCGAGTTTGAGTTCCATTTTATCTTTTAACCTGAAATTAGCTTTAATTAGCTAATAATTATCAAATTAAGTCTATTTTAACTCAAATAAAAATCCAATTAATTAAGTATAATATTTACCATGGGTCTAACAAATAAGTTGTCGCAGAGTTTAATGATTGTGGAAGAAAGTTTAATAGAATTGAGTTTATTGTGTTGAATGATATGTCGATAATGTAACGAGGTTAATGGCTAATCCATTAAAGATGCTATCAGAATGTAATGATACAGTTCTGTAAGGATATAGATGTGAAAGCTCCAGTAATGGGGTTGACTTCTAATTGTGGGAAAACAGAAAGAGTAGAAACGAAAAGTTAAGAAAGCTGACTAATTAGTAATTAATTTACATTTGTTTTTAAAAAAAAGACTTATTAGTAATTACAATCATGAAAATGGACAGCTGGAAAATAAATTACTAAGATAATCGAAATCCCTATTGCAAAACTCAAATGCACTCCTCAAAATTTCCTTTTTTCTCTGTTCGTTTCGTCGTGTTCCATGCCAATTTAAAAAGTTATCCGCTCAAAGGATCATTGAGGTGGATAAATGGAAGCGCTCCTCAAACCCTAGTCTCCAAATCACGTTTCCCCCTATTCACCACCCTCAAACACGTTCTTGCCAAATAGAAGTATAGAAAAATACTAAAAACTAACTGCCTCTAACTAAAGCTGAAATTCTTCTTTTAAACCTCCCAAAACTAACAAGGAAAAAGAATTGTGATAGAAGTATAACACAACTCTTAAAAAGGAAAACTACTAAAAAGAGACAATCCCACTAGGAATAGGAGTCAGTTTAAAGGAGAAAAATATGCAAGCCAAAAGTTTTTACTTCTCTTTCATCAGTTAAACCCGCAGCCCCTCTTTGGCCCATCACAAATGCAGACCCAAACCACCAATTCGGCCTCAAAACTCTAAAATCAGCATCTCCTAAGGCATGGTCAAGCCTTAAGATTGTTCCTGGATTGTTTCAAGCTAGATCCTTTTCTTTTTCATACACTTTTAGCTCCATTTTTCCTTTTTAAGGTCCTATCAAAGAAAATAGCACAAATGGAAGTAAAATATGTCTTAAATGAATAAAAACAACTCAATTAAAGCGCAAAACCAAGGCAAAATATGTATATAAAATACACTTATCAACTTCCCCATACTTAAATTATGCTTGTCCTTGAGCAAACAGAATATCTTCAACTACATAAAACAAATAAAGAAAACTAAAGATCAACGATACATACCAATTTAAGGTTGTAGGAAATAATAAGGCTTAATTTCACCCATGGTATACCAACTATACACATTATCACAGTTTGGTATACCAACTTTCATTTTGCACATCATAGTACCCCAACTATTAGGTGACCTCCCATTGTGGTTTTTTTACCCATGAACCCCGGTTGCCCATGCCACGTCAGCGTGTTGACTACTGTCAACCTGAAGATGTGGGCCCCACCATCAGTTGAATTCCCAGAAATACCCTCAAATGAAATTGAATCTCTCCCTCCTTTTTTTTCCCTCTTTCCAACGTCTGACGGTTTCTCTCTCCTCACTCAAGCACACTCTCTCTCCTTCTCATAACCGGTGACCTCTCTCTCTCTTCCAGTCACCGGCGTCGTCTCTCCCTCCCTGACTCCTCTCTTCTCCTTATTCCCCAAAATTTATTGCGATGTTGCGATTTGCATAGAAACAGTACTGTAGCTGTTTTCCGCTCCTTATTTCTTCTCCTCTCCTTATTCCCCAAAATTTCTTGCGATTTTGCGATTTGCATAGGTACAACACTGTTGATGATATCCTCCCCTAATTTCCTCTCCTGTCCTTATTCCCCAAAATTTTTGTCGGAAACAGTACGAAAATCGTCCTTTCCTGGGACTGAGCTGTTGCTTTTTGACGATTTGGAAAAGTAGGAGCACTGTTCCGATATCGCGATTTGCACCGACAGAGATCTGTTGAGATTTTGCAATTTGTACTGATAGAGTTACCTGTTGGATGAAATCTGAGAAAAAGGACTACAATATGTGGGAAAAATCTGCTGGAGATACCATTGATATGGGTTTAATCTTCTACATTCAAAAAAATTTGGGGAATGCTGTTAATCTTCTGCATTTTTTTCCCCCTATTAATGATAAAAGAATCTTAAAAACTCTTATGTAGGTTTGCTTTAAAAATGTTGCCCATTTAAGATCTTAAAATCCACTGAAATTTGGTGTAATGTAAGTGCATGATTTGCTGTGAAAAAGGCCATAGCTGACATGAAGGCGATAGTTGACTCTTAATTTTTTGGTGCACATTTGCTGTGATAATTTAGATAGTTAGTATACAATATTGTCATAAATTATATAGTTGGTACACCATGATGGGATAAAATCTATAGTTGGTATACCATAATGTTACAAATTTGATACTTGGTATACCATGGGTGAAATAATATGGATAGTATGTATACCCTGAGTGTAATACTTTTTTTGGAATAATTTCCCTCAAACAATATTAGAATGTGCAAACCAATTAGCAAATGAATTGCCACAAGGTATACGTGCATTAAGAATACTACATGAACAAGGTTAAATATCAGAATTTGTACAATGTTGAAGATCAGATTGGATTGTGAAAGGAAAGATGACAAAATTATGATAACAAATATTTACAAACTGTACATAAAGTTAAAAACCATACTTCCAAGGTTAATCCCTTCTAATCTACTGAACTATTAACAATGAAATGTACAGAAGAGAAATAAATTTGTTTTCTACAGTTTCAGCAAAATTCCAGCAAAATTACACAATATTTCTACTATATTGTCTTATCTCCACTGCCTTCTTGGTGCATTGAAAGTAGCACTTCTTGTGGTTGGCTTCCTAGCAACATTAGGGACAGCATTGGGGAATTGTCTTTGAGTTGCCTGACTTGGCTGACTTGGAGTTGCCTGACTTGGCTGACTGGGGCCAACACTAGTGACATTGCTTCCTTGACTGCTGAATGCATTTTGCGTAGGTTGACTTGGCACATATTGAGTAGTTCCCTATTGAAATTGTGTAACATAAAACAAAAGTCAAGATAATTGCCATTTACTAGCAGAATAACTGGCAATTAAATTCAACTACCAATTTGCCACAATTATAGACCAATGTAACAGCATGACAACAACCAAACCAATTTGCCACAATTATAGACCAATGTAACAGCATGGACAACAACCAAACCAATTTGCCACAATTATAGACCAATGTAACAGCATGACAACAACACTACCACTTTGCCACAATTATAGAATGTAACAGCATGACAACAACCAAACCAATTTGCCACAATTATAGACCAATGTAACAGCATGACAACAACCAAACCAATTTGCCATAATTATAGAATGTAACAGCATGACAACAACCAAACCAATTTGCCACACAATCAGGCCAATGTAAGAGCATGACAACAACCAAACCAAATCAATTTGAAGTCCTAAAGCGTATCACTCAATTTATATCAAATTAAACTACGAACTCAGTGACAATTATGTATCAAGCATAATACCTAAATACTTACATCCATCATCCATCTTAGTGTCTGATCTCCTGCCCCTGCTCCTCTGGTGTTGCTTTCCATTCCTGCACCTGCTCCTCTGGCATTGCTTCCCCTTCCTGCCCCTCCTCCTCTGCCAGTGCTGCCCCTTCCTGCCCCTCCTCCTCTGCCAGTGCTTCCCCTTCCTGCCCCTCCTCCTCTGCCAGTGCTGCCCCTTCCTGCCCCTCCTCCTCTGCCAGTGCTTCCCCTTCCTGCCCCTCCTCCTCTGCCAGTCCTGCCCCTTCCTGCACCTCCTCCTCTGCCAGTGCTGCCCCTTCCAGCACCTGCTCCTCTGCCAGTGCTGCCCCTTCCAGCACCTAATCCTCTGCTAGTGCTGCCCCTTCCTGCACTTGCTCCTCTGCCAGTGCTGCCCCTTCCTGCCCCTGATCCTCTGCCAGTGCTGCCCCTTCCTGCCCCTGCTCATCAGTAGTCCTCTTTCTTTTCACCTACATTTAGAAAGCAATTGCAGAAAGTTTGTAATTGTCACTTCTACTAAGAATAAGTAAAGCTGTAGTTCAATAACTACTTACATTTGGTGTAGTGGATGTGAGTGGTTCTGTGCACCTCCTTTTGTTATGGTCTTTGCTACCACAATTGCTGCAAGTCATTTTGACTAGTCCCCTCTTGCTTAACTTCCCTTTCCGGTTGGATTCTTCTAGTTCTTCGGGCTCCTTTCTCCTAGACTTCTTCTTCCTTCCTCTTTTTGTTTTCACTGGTGATGGAGGCACAATTGGCACGACCTCTTCAGGATTAGGCCACTGATCACTCCCATTTGTCGGTTCAATAAAAAAAGCATAAACCTTTCTATATGTCTCCACTGAATAACACTGGGCTAAGTAAGTAGCAGGATTCTCGTTGTTGCCAATAATGGCAGTAATTCCATGGCTGCACGGTATGCCTGTCAGTTGCCATCTTCTACATGTGCAACTTTTAGCTTCCATGTCAACTGTAAACTGCTCACCAAAACCTGCCACTTGCACTCTTGGACCTCCAGAATAGGTTGGCTCGAAATGGAAAGATAACTCTCTGTTCTTCCAAAGCTTCTTCAGTATCTTTGGGCACCACAAAGCAATACTATTCTTCAACATATCACACTTCTTCTTCATTCTTTTCATTAACTTCACTTTAATTAATTCATTCATTGTGATCACCCCTTTATCTCTTGCATCCAAGATGTACTTGTTGAAGCACTCACACATATTATTCAGAAGCATATCACATTGTGATATTTCAGAAAACCGAGCCCTTGACCACTGCTCAAATGGTCTTTCCCCTAACCATTTTCTTGCTTGAGGGCATTTGTCTTCAATCTTCTTAAGACACTCATCCAATTTGGCTTCATACGGTGCCCTTGCTGCATCCCATAACATGTCCTTCAACTCCTTCCCCTTGAACAAAGTCCTAAAATTAGTGTACATGTGTCGTACACAAAATCTGTGCTCTGCTGATGGGAATAAATTCTCAACTGCATTTATCAGTCCCTGAAATAAAAACACATAAATCCACCTAAGCAACATACACCACTAAATAATTAAATAATCCAGCTTAATCATTAAGTATTAGAGCAATGTACCTTTTGTCTATCGGACATAAAAGTCCAATGGCTGTTGCTGTCAATCCCCAAATCTTCTGCTAGCAGCTGCAAGAACCAAGTCCATGTCTCTGTGCTTTCTGTTTCAGCCATTCCTCATGCAATTGGGAAAATGCAGTCATTAGGATCAATGCCAACAGCAGACAATAGTTGCCCTCCATACACGCCTTTAAGCCAGCAGCCATCTAATCCAATAAAAGGTCTGCATCCTGCTTTGAATGCTGATTTTAAAGCATTTAGGCATACATACAGCCCAACAAACCTTCCATCTTTAAATCTACCAGTCACAGTGCTGCCTGGATTTGATCTGAGCAACTCAGCTCTATACCTACAAATACATAGAATGCAATTCAGTGAAATAGTAGAATGCAATTAATTAAAACACAGTAGACTCTTACACTGCAATTTAAGATAATTGTATAAAAAGTTTACCTATAAATATTTGCATACTGTGTTCTTTCATCCCCGTTAATCTTTTCAAGTGCTAAACACTTAGCACGATATGCCTTCATTCTCCCAATCTTCAGCTCTTTGTGCCTACTGATATCATCAATTAAAGCACTTATCTTCCAGTCAGGATCACTCCTAAAAGCCTCCAAATATCTTTTTGCAAGCCACTTGGATGTCATATGGAAGTTGCGGTGCACCTTCGAACATAAGTGCTGGAAATGCCCACTCTTCACTTGCATGGTAACATTGTTTTCATCATGGCGATCTTGCCTTGAAGCATAACACCTCCATGGACATTTTTCCCCATCATCTTGCTTTGATTTGCACTCTGCCTTGACCTTTTTTTTTGTATTGGTTGGAAACCAAATCTGAAATCTGTTATTGATGCCATGGTTTCTGCATGCTTCTTTAAACTCCTCTGCATTATCGAATAGCATGCCAATTCTGAACTGAGGATCTTCTAATTCCCTTTGTGAATTGAACTCTGGAAATCTAACCCTTGCTTCATTCTCCGAGTCTGAGCTTACATCTGTGTGAAGTGCATCAGAATCTTCATATTCAGATGAACCATCCTGCACCTCAAATCTCATACTGGTTTCATAACCAGTATTCCCCATGTTCTCACTAGCTCTCTGCCTAGTAAATGGATTCGATCTCCTAGCTTCATCAATTCCATTCATTAAATCTTCATCACTATCTTCAAACAAAAAATCAGGATCAACAAAATCCTCTTCATCCAATTGCTGTCCACCTTCAGCAGTCTCATAATCACCCATCTCAGTTTCTACACTAGTGTTATCAGCAGTCTCATTTGGAAAAGATGCATCTACAAAATCACCAATTTCCTCAACAACAGCAGAAAAGTCTTTATCTAATAAATCAGCTTCTACTCCTCTATTAGAACCAAAATTTACACCACTGTCCATATGTACATCAGCTACATTTACATCACCAACACTTATATCAACATTCACATCACCATCAGCAACATTATGCCTTGAGCTACTCCCTATCTCCCTTGTGTTATATTCAAGAAATTTGATTCCTCTTGTCTCCCCAACATTTAATTTACTTTTACCCTTCCTATCAGTAGCTATAACCACTGGATTTTCCTCTTCAATTTCTTCAATTACAACTCTGCTCTGCCCTCTAGGTTCTAGTTGATGTAGTAGATCCCCCACTTCTTTTGCATCTATAACCTTAACATATAGATCAATTTCTCGACACTCAACCCCAACCAAAGCCATCCTATACACATCTATATCATTGCCCAAGTAATTTAAGTACCCCTGAATTGGCTTATCCCATGGTTTCCAAACATATTGGACAGTTCCATTAATCTCTAACGTTTCCTGAACTACTTTGTCTATTGTACATAAAGCCAACCCATCATCCCAATTACAAGCTTCCCATATGTACACATCACCATCTACATAACTATCCCCTTTGAATCTCCCATCATACCTAATAATAATATCAAAATAACCCTTCTCCGGATCTGCATTTCAAGTATAATTGCATACAATTATTATCAAAACACAGATTGGCACAAATCAATAAACTATTCAATCAAGATTAATACAAATGTAATTAGATTAAACAAAAAAAATTTATACAATTCAACAAATTGCATAATCCAATCTAATATCCATTCAATTACAAATCTCATATCACAATCCCCAATGACACATTTTCTGATGTAATAAAAAAATCAATTGCAATTGCAAATATGTGGTATAATGTGCCTAAGTATTACAGACAACACACCAACAAAAACAACACCAATTCTACCAAATATTTAATTCAGTACCATCACTATCCAACTACCATTTACAAATATAGTACTTGCAAAAATAAAGAGCAAACAAGTACAAGTCAGACTTACATGGTCCATAAGCCATCCCAGCCATTGATGACAGTTGGTTCTGGTCCAAAAGTTTCAAAAAGAATCAACTTTTCAACCGGGTCCACTGCATTCACAAACCCAATATATTCCATCACTGTTAGGTCTATTTTTATATACATAAAAACCAAATATTTTAGGCATTCTTTCCTACTATTTATGCAGGGACACAGGCTCAATAAAACCACATAAACGCAACAACAGAGACTTAGAGAAAAAAACAAAGTTTGTAGAGAGAGAATATCAAAGCAACAACAGAGAGTGAGAGAAAGAACGAAGTTTCTACAGAGAAAGAACGAAGTTTGTACAGAATATCAAAGCAACAGCAAACACAAAAATCGCAAAGCCTTCACTTACCAGTTCAAATGCTGTGCTTGAAGAACAAGACCGCGATGCTTTCCTCTACCGGTGATTCACGAAATCAGAAATTTTAGGGTTTGCGCAAGAAAATTTGGGGAAAAGGGAGAAGAATTATCGAAAATAAGTGAGGGAGAGAGAGAGGTCGCCGGTTATGAGAAGGAGAGAGAGTGTGCTTGAGTGAGGAGAGAGAAACCGTCAGACGTTGGAAAGAGGGAAAAAAAAGGAGGGAGAGATTCAATTTCATTTGAGGGTATTTCTGGGAATTCAACTGATGGTGGGGCCCACATCTTCAGGTTGACAGTAGTCAACACGCTGACGTGGCATGGGCAACCGGGGTTCATGGGTAAAAAAACCACAATGGGAGGTCACCTAATAGTTGGGGTACTATGATGTGCAAAATGAAAGTTGGTATACCAAACTGTGATAATGTGTATAGTTGGTATACCATGGGTGAAATTAAGCCAAATAATAATAAAGATAACAACAATGATAAAAGGTAGCAGACTCAAACCAAGCAAGATCAGGCAATTTCAATGACATTCCTCTCCTTATATATTATGAGCAGGGTTACAGCACATAGATATAGGGTATATTATTCTCAAATCACCAAACTAGGAACCTACGGACATGTGGATCTTATGATAAGCAGCTTAATCGAATCTTTTCAGCAAAAAACTACTTAATCATGAATTAATCTCTTGTAAGCATTTTATCAAAAGATAAAAACTCCTGGTATGCAATCTACCCGAATTTCTTCAGCAATAAATCACATATGTTTTATGATAGATTCGTATTCATGAATCTCCCCGAGGTTTCATCACAATACTAAATATAAGGTGGCCAAACTTATGAGAAAAAATAGAACATCATAAAACAATCATCAAATAATATTACTCATAATAGATAAAGAGAAAAGCTACTTACTTATGCTAGCCAAGCTGGCTTAAGTCTGTTGGATGGATTACTTAGTCATACACAACCTTAATGAAATTGAAATTATTAATTAAAAGAAGATAGTGTTATAAAAGTAGAGAGAAATTGAGCCAAAAGCTCTACAACTAACAAAGAGAGAGTATTTAAAGTACTCCAAGGATCAATCTATACGTAGCATTAAAATAATATAAAATATACTTGGAGCCTTGGTGGCTCAAAATCAACCATTTATTAAAATATGAATTTGTTTAACCATTAAAGCTAAATTTGATTTACAAGTTAAATCTCTTTCCTTGAAAGTCAATTCTCCAAATCAAATCTTCTTTTGAGACAAATCAAATTTTCTCCTTCATTCCTCCATGGGCCCATGGTATGACTCCATATTTAGCCCACCAATTTTTCTCTCATCCCAAGATAATTACAGTCACTCTCTAGCCTGTTTGTTGAGGTTACTCGAGTTTGAACTCTATTTTATCTTTTAACCTAAAATTATCTTTAATTAGCTAATAATTGTTAACTCAATTAACTATCCAATTAATTAAGTATAATATTCACATATCATAGGTCTTACAAATAAGTTGTTGTAGAATTTAATGATTGTAGAAGACTTTAATAGAGTTGAATTTATTGTGTTTAATGATGTCTCGATAATGTGAAGGGCTTAATGGTTAATCCACAAAAAAAAAAAAAAAAAAATGCTACTGAAATGTAATGATATAGTTCCCGAAGGATAATGGTGTGAAAGCTCTGGTAATGGGGTTGACTTTTAATTGTGGGAAAACTGAAAGAGTCGAAAGGAAAAGAAAAGAAAGCTGACCTATTAGTAATTAATTTATATATATTAATTACGGTTAGGAAAATGGACAACTGGAAAATAAATTAATAACAAAAATTGCTGGATAATATATGATTATGATGCATGGGATTGGATCAATGATTTGGAATCTCTTTTTATGGATTCTGCATCTTCAAGAATCAATCCCCACTTTCCATCTTCATGCTTCTATTGTATATTCAACGAATTTAATAATCTCCAACTATAAATATGAAACTTGTCAATAAGAAATCCAACGTACCGAAAAAAATGAACATTTATTTGAAGACAATACGAGAAAATGAGTTTCTTAAATAATTACTGGCATAAAATTCAAAAAATAAGTCTAATGTTAATATGAAATATTAATTTAATTCTTAACGTATGTTAAATATTTTAATTGAGGGTCCAACCTTTCTATTTTAAGGCGACTAATTTTGTTAACATTTAGCGTGTTGGCCACTTCATTTTTTTTTAATCGTCAAATTAATTTAAATTTGGTAACGTGTGAGTGAGATTTACGTATTTCTCTTTAATATTCTCCCCCAATTTGGGTAGAAAGTGAGTATGTCTCCATGTCATATTTATGAAGTCTTTCAAAGTTATTATTTTGATAGCAATTTCAGTTGTTGATCATCCCTCAAATGTGAATTTAATGAACTTGAAAATGGCACTGAAATTCCAAATTTTCCACACGGGACCCATTGACTTGTGTTTTTAAACAATTCAAACTATCAAGAATTATACATTTTTCAAAGGCTAATATCTTAATATAATTAAGGTCCAAAGGAGACTTAACTTTAGTAACATATTCAAATTGTGTAATATATAGTTGCTGATTCTTAAGTTTCTTTTAAAAAAGGATATACAGATGAATAATTATGTATAAACGGCGCAAAAGTAAGGCAATCAATATCTAAATGAGTTCACACTTCACACACTAAACATGAAAAAGTAGAAGGAAAATAATAATTAATTTTAAGATGCCCATGCAAATTTGGAGTCAACGTTTGCTTCTTTGGTTTTTGCTGCCCATGTTTTATAAAATGCTACAAGAAAAGTAAAAATCTCTATTTTTGCATTTTGTAATAATAATAATAATTACTACTATTATTCTTATAACTACAAATTGAGCATATATATATATATATATATATATATAGAGGTTTTATATAAAATTTTTCTATTTTTTTTTTTTAAAATTTGAGTTATAAATAAAGGGTTCTGTGAGTTTAAAGAGTACCGAAATACTTATATTATAAGGAATATAATAAATGAATATATAAAAATTATTTCGATAAAATAAATGAAATAAATGTTAATCATAATAATAGGAGGGCAACTTATATATTCCACTAAGTTTTTTTTTTTACTAAACGGTTACTAATTCCATCTTAATCCATTAACCAATTGGCATTTCAGTCCCTAATAGGACAAATTCAGTTGACTTGAAGAAAATCTCCATTATAATACGGTAGACATGACAGTAGCTTAGTGTATCCCCCCCACCACAATCATGCAATTAAAATAAATTAGCTCTCTCCTCCTCCTACTTCATTGTTACTATACCCCAAAATCAAACTTTCCCACTTCTTAATTACATCCTTAATTTCCTTCTAAACATGGGCACTCCACAACTACAAACACCCAACGGCGGCGACCCAGAAAAACCCATCCCCGACATCGTAGACGACGACGTTTCACCCATAGAAGAGGTCCGGCTAACCGTATCAAACACCGATGACCCGACCCTTCCAATATGGACTTTCCGAATGTGGTTTTTGGGTCTATCTTCGTGTTGTCTTCTTTCTTTCCTCAACCAATTCTTTTCTTACAGAACTGAACCACTTGTCATCACTCAAATCACTGTCCAAGTTGCAACACTTCCTCTCGGACATTTCTTGGCTGCTGTGTTGCCTTCAACCAAGTTTCGGATCCCTGGTTTCGGGTCAAAACTGTTTTCTTTGAACCCGGGTCCGTTTAATATGAAGGAGCATGTGCTTATTTCTATATTTGCTAATGCTGGAAGTGCATTTGGGAATGGATCTGCTTATGCTGTTGGGATTGTTACAATCATTAAAGCTTTTTATCGGAGGAAAATCTCTTTCATAGCCAGTTGGATTCTCATCGTAACTACTCAGGTAAATTATTCTTTTTTTTTTTTTAAATAAAAACAAAGTTTCTTGCTTTTCCTACAACGCTGGAAGCAAAAAGCTGGTTTTTTTTTCTGGGTTTCAAAAAGCTACAAAATATCGTATTACCAAAAAGTTTGTCCCTTTGTTTAATTTGTCAATTTTGTTATGATGGATGATTTATTCTTATTCTTTCAAAAGTAAAATAGAAATTTTTAGCTGTCCAACTTAATTAGAATGTATTTTAATTTAATTTTTTTATGGAAGTATTTTAATTTAATAAGTCAATTATGAAACCAATTCTGGGAAGAAAATAAAATTTCTAATCTCGTTTTGTTTTTGACATTTTTTTTTTTTGAAAGGATTTTTTACAGTTTGTTTAATGAAGAAGATAGACAATTTTTTTGCTTGGAAATAAAAGGTTACTAGAAAGAAAGTCCTTGTTATAAAAAAAGAAGCACTTTGGCAGGATATTAATTGTAATTAAAAGTTTTTAATAGGAGAAGGGTTCTTATCTTTAAAAGAAAAGAAGAATCTTGGATTTGGTGGTTAGGGGTTATTATGATTTAGTATTGCAAATTGATAAAAAGGGAGGATCAACTTGAGCTTTTGGCTTCCAATAAAGTTACAATTATTTTAAAAAGACAAAACACATTCCGAGTCCTCTGATCTTTTGAAATTGTGTTACATATTAATATATTATCGATCATGTCATTTAATAGTTTTTGTTACGGAGACATAAAATGAAACCGAGTTTAGAACTTATAATATCAAAATGAAAAGATTGGATACTTGATGTGTTCAAAAAATTAACCTGTTAAAAAATTTTTGATGATTGTGCAAAGAGAACATAGAATTTGACCCAATTTCTATATTGTTATTGTAAAACATGTCATTTAAGAGATCATAGAGGTTGATAAAGAGAATGCTAATGGAAGGTGTGGCTGGTGGATGGAACATGTATAGGTGTTAGGTTATGGTTGGGCTGGGCTGCTAAGGAAATATGTGGTGGAACCTGCTCATATGTGGTGGCCTAGCACTCTGGTTCAGGTCTCACTCTTTAGGTATGTGCCACCCTCCTTTTTCTTCCTCCTATTATTACACTATCTATTTACTGCCTCTGAGCCACAAATTATCAAATAAAGATAAAGTTTCCTCACCAACTGTTTTAATCATCATCAAATGTACAAATTTTCTTAAAAAAAGAGCTCTCAAGCATATATATATATATATATATATATATATATATAAGATGTAGGATGATCTACTCCCGGCTAATGAAAGTATGTCACATTAGTACCACACTGATATAGCGTTATTTCATTGGCCGGGAATATTTTACTCTGCTCAACCACTCCAAACTTATTTTATTGATCCTTAGCCTATTTCTATGAACTTTATCAAGTAGTTTATTGTACCTAACTTTTCACTCGATTACTCTAATCTATATTAGTACTAAAACTAAAATATATTGTTTTTAAGTGGACTTATCCAATAAAAAAAATGGATGCTTTCGGCAGACTAATCATTTTTCGTCTACATTATAATATTACATTTCCTTTTTCCAAGATGAAGTTTACAAATTTTAATAATCAAAAGAAGTAACACCGCCAATTGCGACTTAATGAAGAAACCAATAAATGCAATTAGCGGCATATAGAAACAAGTATAATGGAAAAATGCACTCCTCATTTTTCTATTTTATTGACTATTTGATTTTGTCATCTTTTGTAATTATTCTCTCTCATTTCATTTTTCTATTTTAATTATAGTCAGCAAGCTTAAGTCAGCCGGATTCTATATCATTGAGATTTTAGAAATAATTTTTTATTGCATTTTCAATCAAGTTGAAAAGCAATTTGAATGGTATGTTTGATTTGTGTGACATTTTTACAACAAAGTTGTAAGAGCCAATTAGTGATGAGATCACCGTCACTTTTAATTAAAATCACTGATGAAATCATGTGAAGAAATGCATACAAAGAACCTTTTTTTTAAAATCCCTTTTTCTCTGATAAAGATGGACTCCTTGTTGATGCTTTTACTGATTACAAATTCGAAGTATTGAAGCCACAATACAGCCACACCCTTTGATCAGTCGTAATTAATAAATTAATTGCATTATGTCATCTCATGTCAAAATCATTTTAACCATGACGTATAAAGTTCACTTAATAAAACACCATGCCTCTAGCCTTTGATGTAGTGAACTAATCCAATATATATATATATAAGTCAAAAAAATAAAAATAAATAAATCATCACTTACTTTACATATTAGACCATGTTTTATGATCGTAGTCCCTGTACTTACAAGAGGCAAAATGCATTATAAGCCTTCAATGTTTTGTTAAATAAGTTTCTATCTTTTTTTTTTAAAAATTAAACCCTTAAACTACTATTTTTGATTTAATTGAGTCGCTTTGAACATGTAAGTTAAATTGTCCAATTGGATCCCTGTGCTATTACATGATTTGAAGTAAAACATGACTCGATCAAATAAAAAATAGGAGTTCAGGCCTCGAAAGTGCATTTTTCTATAGCAGTTTAAACAAAGATATTCCCAGCGCATTGATGAGCATCCATAAGTATGCAACAAGAATGTAATTACTAATATATCAGCTAATGTCTAAACATAATCTCATATAATTTTGCAGGGCTTTGCATGAAAAAGATGATAAAAATCAAAGAATGACGAGAGCAAAGTTCTTCCTAATAGCATTAGTATGCAGTTTTTCCTGGTATGTAGTTCCAGGGTATCTATTCACAACACTGACAAGCATTTCATGGTTATGCTGGGTCTTTTCAAAGTCAGTAACAGCACAGCAACTTGGCTCAGGCATGAAGGGACTCGGACTCGGAGCTCTGACTCTTGACTGGTCCACCGTTGCATCCTTCTTGTTCAGCCCCCTCATTAGCCCTTTCTTTGCAATTGTCAATGTTTTTCTGGGCTATGTTCTGATAATCTACATTGCCATTCCTATTGCTTACTGGGGCCTAGACTTGTACAATGCACACAGATTTCCTATTTTCTCTTCTCACTTGTTTACAGCTCAAGGCCAAAAGTATGACATCAGAGCAATTGTTAATGACGAGTTTGAGCTAGATCTGTCTAAGTATGAGCAGCAAGGACGAATTCATTTGAGCATGTTTTTCGCTCTTAGTTATGGTTTCGGTTTTGCAACCATTGCTTCGACTCTTACGCATGTGGCTTTGTTTTATGGAAGGTAATCTCTTACTAATCAAGCTTACCTATAGAATGTCAGTTTCCATTCGCATGAATTCAACTAAACTGCCAAGCAACACAAAGATTAACACTAAACTTTCATGGTTGTGACAAGTTCACATGTCTATTATGAGATTGATAATTAGAAGCACCTTCTCATTAAAAATTTTCAATTGGGAAGTCTGCAATTGCCTATATTCATGTTCTGAGCTACATTCTACAAATTTCACAGGGAGATAATTGGACGATATCGTGCTTCACATGAGGGCAAGGAGGATATTCATACCAAATTGATGAAAAGATACAAGGACATACCTTCCTGGTGGTTTCACCTGTTACTGGTTGTGACAATTGCAGTTTCACTTGTTCTCTGTATAGTCTTGAATGATCAGGTTCAAATGCCATGGTGGGGACTTCTCTTTGCCAGTGCTATGGCTTTCTTCTTTACCCTTCCTATCAGCATCATAACTGCCACAACAAACCAGGTAAATCAATTTGCAAATCTAAATATGATAAAATACAATAAACTGGTACTTCAAAATAATAGATAAACATTTTATACCATTTAGGCGAATTGGTAAACTTCAGCTCCATTTCACCATCTATATGTACAAGCTGTTGTCTATCACTACTCATGACCTGATATTTTTGTGCAGACACCAGGCCTAAACATAATCACAGAGTACGTCATGGGTATCATATATCCAGGAAGACCAATAGCCAATGTATGCTTCAAAACCTATGGTTACATGAGCATGGCTCAGGCTGTCTCCTTCCTCAATGATTTCAAGCTAGGGCACTACATGAAGATACCTCCAAGATCAATGTTCCTGGTTCAGGTACATTTGTTTTCTTATCAATCTTGCATCATTTGCATTTTGCACCAGCTCCCAAACCAAATGTATTACATGCAGAGATTTCAACTTATGATAATCTCTGAAATATATACATGTTTTTATTCTTTTGTTTACAATACATCTATGACTTTGAATTACAAGTTGCTGATATAAATTATTTCTATGTTTCTTTTCCATTTGGGGATGCCTAGTTCATTGGAACAATGCTTGCTGGAACCATCAATCTTTCCGTCGCATGGTGGATGCTGAACTCCATTAATAACATATGCCAGGATGATCTGCTTCCGCCTAACAGTCCCTGGACGTGCCCAGGTGACCGAGTCTTCTTTGATGCTTCTGTCATATGGGGTTTGGTGGGACCTAAACGTATCTTTGGAAGTCTTGGAAACTATAAAGCAATGAATTGGTTCTTCCTTGGAGGTGCAATGGGACCCATTATAGTTTGGTTGATGCACAAGGCATTCCCGAAGCAATCTTGGATTCCCTTGATTAACCTCCCAGTTGTTCTAGGATCAACTGGAATGATGCCTCCAGCAACAGCAGTGAACTATAATTCCTGGATCATAGTAGGAACAATTTTCAATTTCTTCGTTTTCCGCTATAGAAAACAATGGTGGCAGAGATACAATTACATTCTTTCAGCAGCACTAGATGCAGGAGTGGCTTTCATGGCAGTGCTGTTGTACTTTTCAGTGGGCATGGAAAATAGAAGTATAACTTGGTGGGGCACAGAAGGGGAACACTGTGATTTAGCAACTTGTCCAACAGCCAAGGGCATAAACGTTGGTGTTTGTCCAGTGAACTAATTGTAGTGTTGTTAAGTTTCTCGCCTCTGCTAAAGAAATACAGAATAGATGTATCAGATGATAGAAAAGTAGAATTGACAATGAACTATACACGGAGCAATTATATTTACTGCAGGTTTTTATGGATTATTATTCTTAGTGCTAATTCAGTTCGTAAGCAAGTGCTATTTCATTTTACATCTTCTAATTAATGGAAGTGAAACGAGATTTCCTTTGGATGGGACACTGTCATTCATATCAACCAGCTACCTGGAATGAGACCTAATATATATATTGATCACACCATGCTTTGATGCCAACAACAATAGTAACAGGATTTTTGCAGTGCTGGTGCATATTAATGGTACACAAGTAGAAGAATTTTGATCAAAGGAAGGAGCTATATTAGAAATAATGGTTATTAAAAAAGAGAAAAGACAATGGACACTATATATGCAGTACACATCAGAACTTTTAATCAAATTGGGAAGTTAATATATGATGCTATGCTTTATTAATGAGTCTTCATTCATGATCTAAATTTCATCCGCAGAACATATAATGAGCATATTAATCCTCTGAACAATGGCTAAAGCTAACATGTCTTGCAAGTTGCAATTACAAACTGATACTCCCCAGTAAAAAAAAAGGAGTCATTAATTAGGTTGACTGGGCAGGATCCAAGACCAAGCAATATGAGTCTTGCAGTTATTAATGCTGAACTATAGTTGTTTTTGCAGTAGTGCAACAAGATGTATCGAAGAGAGAACCGGAGAAGCCAACAAGTGAACCAACATAATTTTTAGTCTGTTAATAAATTTCTCATATTACCACAATCATGATGCATTATCTGAAAGCCACTGATTATACTCATCCATCCTTATAACAAAGGAGCTGGAACTTGGTGAGCCACCTCCACCATATGCCTTCATGTTCAAACAAAGCGTGACTTGCTTAATAAGTTTCAGACAGAATAGCCAATACAAGAAGATGAAACCTCAAACCTCATCTTTTGTCATACCTTGGAAACTTCCAAGGTGTCAGTAGCATCATCTGTACTCCTCAAGCACATCTTAAGATTATTCCGTTGCATGTACACTACAGCTCCAATGGGCCTGATAAGGCATTCAGTTGTAGGAAATGCACAATTATGCCACAATTAGCAACAAGCTTAACAATAATTAGAAAACATGATTTGGCAACTAGCAAGAGACTGTAATAAAGGGGTGAGTTCATAAATGATATCATGGAATAATGCAGTCAATGATATGTCTGCCAACCAACAAAATTTTAGAGTTTAAGTCAGGTGCATGGTCAAACAATAAACCACTCCAATATGCTTGTGGTCGTGGAAGCAAGCAGTAGGCAATTGAACACAATATTAGAAACAATTGTTGAAACTGAAGACACCAGAAGATAACCTTGGCCTCGATACACCGATAATTATAAATAACATATTACCTTAGACCAGCTGCAGCACTCTTTACACTTAGCTGCCTGCCAATTTCATCACTTAATTTGGAATTGCCGTCTGCTCTTACTCCCTGTAATTACAGAACAACCAAACAAGACCAAATAAGATAGCACAACTGGAACGAATTGAGCTTAATCTGATGGCTCAAGGATGGAGGAAAATGGTGATGCGACATGTTAACATTTTCCTAAACAAAACATGAAACATAGGAAACTGATTCATCAATAAGCAGAATACAAATAACATAAAAGATGTTTCTAGGAGAGATCTCCACTAACCAGGCACTCCCCATAAAATCCTCTACCCAAACGAACTTTGAAAACTTTATCCAGAAGCTTTCTTGCTGAAGACTCGTGGGAAGAAATAATTGAATTTCCTTTGGCAATTAATTCAGTGGAATTTATCTCCAATAACTACAAGGGGCAAGTCAAAGGGAATTCAGTATTGATTCTAATTTTGGATACCATGAAGAAACAAGAAAAGACAATGACAGAAGGCACATGTTACTCATTTTTAAACATCTTATAATCAAAATTAAGTTTTCAAAAGATGAAAATACATTAGACAGAAAACTTGAGATAAGAAGAAGTACTAATATGACAAGCAATAGATACATCCAAAAAGATGCAATATACGAGACTATAATTAAAATAAACAAAAACTGAAGAATCATACTTAAAAGTTATAGACAACAATTTAATGAAGGAAAAAAAAGCCAATTAAACCAACAAATACATATAGTATGAAACTGTGCGGATAAAACTGAGAACCTATTCATTAAGTAATTCTCCCCTGCCCTTCACAGTGTAGCATCATGGTCTCAAACAACTTCAAAAAGTAATTCAGAGAAGATGAAATATTAAATCTGCATGCTCATATTCCTTATGACGTTTATTTTTCTAGTTAGTCTAGATACCTAAAACTCACGCATCCGAATAACATTAATCTAGATATTTAAAACTCACACATCCAAATAACAACGGCAAAATAGTGCATCTCCAAACACCATCTTGTAGCATCACCATCAACCAGTAAATGCCAAGCATAAACTAATGAATGTGGCTTCATGACATATCCCACTCACAAATTTTGTCAAACACTTGACGAAATAGACAGTGTTTTACCTCTTATAAGCAAACACACAAACAGCTTTACTAGACCCAAACCCTAGACAACAGCTGTGCATATCTGAAACTTTTCTCCACCACCTCATTTTTTGTGAAACATCGTGGAGGAAATTCAAAGCCGTGAAACAGAACAGAAAGCAGCATCATTAATAAGTCATATTTCGAATAGTCTATAATATAAACAGCCACCATGAAATACATAATACATATAAATTTATTTAAATTCAAGGCACCAAACCTCCTGATGCATAAATGGATTAGTAATGCAATTTATCTTCGAGCGCCATTCACTAAGTCCAGTATTAAAAGCTCTAATATTTGGTAAGCTCCATCGACGAAGATCAACATCTTGAATGTACTTGAGAACCATTACAAAGCGGTCTCGGTCTTCTGCATCCAACAATTTGGAAGCTTCCTCCTTGTTTTTTACCAACAGAAATGAACTTCCACTTCAATCTCTCCTCTAGCTATAAAACAATCCTAGCAAAATGTAGCACACAAAAGAATATATAGTGAAAATTACTTACATTAGGAGACTTCATCTCTACAAGCTTGGAAGAGAAATAGTCATAGACAGCTCTAGAACTACTCTTCTCAAGATCAACATGAAATTTGACTCTCTCAGGACACTCTTCTACACAGGAAATCCTGGATAGTACTGATTTTCGGTGATCAAAACCTATTACCCTACAAATAAAAAAACCAACAAAAACTAGTTCTTCAGATTGAAAACAAAACAATTATCACAAGGCAAAATGCTCATAGCTAGCTTACTCGCACAATGATTGCTGTGAAAGCCTAGCAGCAAATCGCCGTGGACCAAGAAAATCAAGAAGGTAACATCTTTCAAGTCCTTGGAAGCGTAGATCTTCAACCCTGGAATAATTAAAAATAGATTAAGTAGTTTACATGAGTACTGTAATCGAGAAGGAAACAACTTTCGTAGGTAGTGGAGAGACCTGAGCGGCTCAACCGAAGAGAATGGCAGGATAAGGCAGGAGAGATTGAGGCGGGAGTGGAAGAGGTGAGCAATCAGAGCACCGAAAGCACCGGAGAAAGAAGGGTAATTGTACAGGACCAAATTTGTGATATTCTCTTCCCTTGCTTGAGCTAATGCTTCTAAAGCAGCGTCCGATCGAAATCCATGAATTCCAGTTTTAGCTCCTAGAATTGGAGCTAATGTCGAAGTGAAGATTGCTCTGCGTCCCCATCTTCCGCGGAGGAATTGAGCCATTGAATTAGTAAAAGCAGCAGTGTAATCCCTCGTTGGGTTTCTCTTTTTCTCTCTTGACAAGGTGAACACTGAGTTTTTTTTTTTTTTTTTTTTTTTTTTTTAACTTCCATATAATAAATTTAGTTCGGCCTCCCTATTTTGAGGGCCAAATTAATATTCAATTAATGAAGTAGGAATTTAGAATTTGCATTTATATTTTTAATTAAAAGAAAGCTGCAAATTTAGGACATAATTTTAATGTTCTGAAATTCTTATAATATATCTTGTCATTTGCTCTTCTTTTTTAAAACCTTTTGATCTTGTTTTATGATGTTATATGTAAAACATAAGCTAGCTAACATGATATAACACAGTATTGGCCTGTGATGAGAATTGAATCAACGACCAGTAGGAAACATGAGATCAGAAAACTCCGCCCCTGGACTTTCATCTGAATGATCAGACCCAATAAATTGTCCACCATCAGCCATTATTGAAACAACACCATTAACCTCTTCTCGAGCTCTGCCTTCGTCCAAATCATTTGCATTTTGTTGCTGCATTGCTATCTCTAAACTGCATAACACTTCTTCCATAGATGGCCTCTCACTTCCCCTATCCGCCAAACACTTGATTGCCACATCAGTGAAAGTCTTAAAGCATTCAGGGCCAATCTTTTCTTTCAGATAAGGATCAATTATACATTCAACGCTTCCCCTCTGTTGATAGCAATTTAAGACCCATTCTGCCAAATTTACTCTCTCATACTCTTCCTCTTCTATTTCGGGCATTGGCATCACAGCTGGCCTTGCACATAGTATCTCAAACAACACCACACCGAATGAGTACACATCTGATTTCTCTGTCAGTTTTTGTCGTCGATAATATTCAGGATCAAGGTAACCAAAAGTACCCTTCACTACAGTCGAAACATGCGTCTTGGACTCCGCCAATGCACTTGATAACCCGAAATCTGCAACCTTCGCCACCAATTTATCGTCTAACAAAATGTTGGAACTCTTAACATCGCGGTGGATAATGCTGTTCTTAGTCCCCGTATGGAGGTAATGCAGACCTCGGGCTGCTCCAATGCATATTTTGAGCCTTTGCGTCCATATAAGGGGAGGTTTCCGACTTTTATAAAGGTGATCGTGCAGCGGACCTTGTGCCATATATTCATAAACAAGGATCATTTCCTCACCCTTCGTGGCATATCCAATCAAAGAAACTAAGTGTTTGTGCCTGAAATTTGAGAGCATGGAGATTTCAGTTTGGAATTCTCTAAGACCTTGGTGCGAATTCGGCTTGGCACGCTTTATAGCAACATTGTTAGTGCCACCATCTATAGACCCTTTATAAACCATACCGAATCCGCCTGAGCCAATGAGTAAACTGTCTGCAAAATTGTTGGTTGCTGTCTTTATCTCTGAAATCAAGAAGATTCGACAATGTTCAGATGATTGCCTTTGTGCTGAAGTTCGTCTCCAAATTGAAACTAGCATATAAAAGATGGTAAGAGGAAACATTCCTAGGAGACTCCAACCAAGAACATAGGTTGACTGTACAAGTATCACATATTGAGGATCTTCAACACTATCTCCAAACTCAGAAGAATTTGGATTCGGATGAATTCTTAATCCAAACGGGTACCATCCTGCAAGATTGTTTGAAAGATCGGACAACTTCAAAATTTCCAAACCATTTAAAATCGGACCTGCTAGCGATCCATTATTACTTCTAACAGAAACATTTAAGTACTTAATGTCATCTCCTGGTGTAGAAAAATTGACTATGTAGTCTTTACAAACTGGAAGCCCAGCCCCATGTGTCCATTTGAAAACATTGACATGATCTTCAGCAGTTTGATTTTGGATATCGACACGAAAAACCCTTTGATCATCTCGATTAATTGTGCTTGAAATCTCACAGAAATGAAGCCTAACAAGATAAATGAATCCGGATTCAACAGGAAAAGACCATTTAACACTACAGTTACTAACAGAAGTATCTAAAACTGTCCTAGCAGTGGAGTAAACTTGGACCGGAGCTGCATATGCAGGTTTCAATGAGCTTGGCCTGATTTCAACTTCTGATTCAATTCTACCTGTCTGATCTTCATCATTACTCATGAAATAAAACGCGTCTTTACCCCAGAAACGAAACATGCCATTATCTTCGAGCGGAGGGATCAAGTCCCCGCCTATGTTTATCCTGTACATAGTCTCCAGGGCTGTAGAATTCTCCATAGAATAATTCTGAGAAGGTCGACCGACGAGAGGAAGATTAATGTTTGGTTGAATGTAAAGCATTGAAGGTATAGAGACAATCTCAATCTTGTTGACAAAGGCATAAGCACCCGAAATCTTTGATGATGGAGTGAAAGTCACATTTAGTAATTGGCCTTGTGAACTGATGCAGAACTCTCTTACTACATCAAAATGGAGCTTAGAATATGAAGATTGAGAAGTGGTTAAAAGGGTGTAAGAACCAACAGTGACAGAGAACAATGCATTGGATAAATCCAGCCCTGAATATGTAACTGGAACGAAGTGAAGCCGGACGAATTTGGGGCCAACAGAGACAGAGAAAGTGTGAGTGAACTGGCTTCTAAAAATACAAGCAGAAATTGTTGGTTTCTGATTCTCCCGGCTTTCAGGATCAAGTGCATAAACTCTGGATACTGCTGAAAATTTTGAATCAAGTTGAGAATCAGAAAAAGATGAAGGATTTGATGGGGAACAATCTATTGCAACATCATCAGAAGGTGCATAATAGGATAGCTGATCCTCAGCAGATAGAGGTACTATGCAACAAGTGAAGAAGAAGAAGAAGAAAACAAGATGCATAATTGCAGTGAGTGATGGATCAAATTGGAGATAGTTGATTGTGGACATGTATATAGTATAGTGGAGAACCATTTCAGTTTCTGATCAAAATTAGTAATTGAAATCCGTTACGCAAAATAAATTGACCATGAACTTGGTCTTGACTTGTTGCGTACGTCCACCTCACTATCACTATAATAATTGATAAATGAGTGATGCTAAGAGAAAGTGAGAATTTCCAATGTCAACTATTTTATTGCAAATTGTTTCCGTGTGAAGATAGTGAGAAATTAATATTTGATATGGACTTGGATGAATTTGAGGTCACCTATCGAAAACTTAAAAATTTTCTTTCATAGCAGTCTATTTGATACCTATTCACAAGCCCGATTACATGTCCAGTAACCAACGAACCAGGCTTAGACGTGAAAAGATGACATTCTACTCGGCTCAAGTCCACTTAAGCCTGCTTATTTTTGAATAAGGCTTGTGATGTATAAAAATAGGAGGTAATGAACCAAAAGTCAATAATAGCAAACAAATTAAGGAAAAATCAACCCTTGTTAAACTAATTAAACACATATCAAAATTATTTTATAATTTATTAAGATATCAATTAAATCTATAAAAAGAAACAAATTAACACAACTATTCAAACTACCATATTCAGCTAAATTTATTAGAAAAGGAAATTGTAACCCATATTATATAAGGAAATAAATAATATCATGTAAGAAAGTAAATAAATGCAAATTAATTTAAATAGATAACATATAAATGGAATAAATAATATTCCTTATACAATAGATTTGTTTGTCAGATTGTTTCTTGAATAAAGAAACCTGTACAAAAAGCACTCGTAAGAAACATGTATTAATGCTCATAAAGTTTTTCAAAAAGTTATATTCCAAAAATTTAAGAAAATTACAAATTAATATTGCTTGACATAACCCACTAATAGAAATAAAAACAATCACTATTTAAATTTTACTTAAGATTATACAAGAAGGATAATGATATGACTAAGTACATAACAATTGATACTATGAAAATTAATTACAATCAATTAATCCCTGTATAAACCCTATATTACTATATAATCAACTCATAATAATCTAAAAAAACTTTGATAAACCAATGATTTATGGATTTCTAATGTTAAAGGCATGATAATCCACAAATCAACCCTATATTACTATATTATCGTCTCATAATAATCCAAAAAGAAACTATCAATAAACCCCGTTTAATTTTGTAATATTAATTTCGAAACTCAAATAAAATTAGATTATATTAAAAAAACAAAAATTAAGAAATAAAAACCTGGTCTTTTTTTTAAGCTTAATCAAATGGATGAGAACAAATTGGTTAAGATATGAATTAGGTAATGATATCTTAATCAAACGGTACAGCTTTTAATAAAATTTGATTTGAAGGTAAACGAATTAATTAGTGGTAAAATTATGTAAACGTATAATGACAGATTGGACGGTAAAAAAAAAAAAAATGGTAGAGTTGAATATTGTCAAACAAATTAATCAATGGTAAAATCTATAAATGTTTAAGATTAAATGCATTAAGTTTTCTGTAACAAAAAAAACATTAAATTTATCAGAATAAATATATTACTATAACTAAAATATATGGAAACAAAATAAAAGAAAATTTATTATAATTGCTATTGACATACTAATAATTAGTATTTAAATTAATTGACAATATGATAGTTATTGCATATAATTGATAAAAAATTAATATATGGTTGATATTTAATTAAATCGTTTCTAAATCTTGACTATTATATTAATTTCTAGGCCTGACTAATTATTTTATATATATATATATATATATGTATGTATATTTATATATTATAATTTATTATAAAAGAGAATCTGTTAGCATTCATCACGGATCTTAATATCCAATGCGTTTGCATATAAGTGGGAAAGGACTCGTACTGCTAACGAATTACAAGAGATATATAAGGATCCTGACAATGGTGAAGAGTCAAAAAATGACAGTGATCATGTGTCAATAACTGAAAGAACAGTTACTCGCATAGCATTTGGAAAGCTTGCCTTTTTGACGTTTACAGATGACTTAGGAACAATTCAGGTTTTCCTCTTAAACAGAATTTGTGAAATCTGAAATTGATGGATAAAAATGGATAAAAAAGGAAAGAAAAGAGAATTTGATAGCATTCATCACAGATCTTAATAACCAATGCCTATGCATATAAGTGGGAAAGGACTCATACTGCTAACCAATTACAAGAGATATATAAGAATCGTGCCAATGGTGAAGAGTCAAAAAATGACAGTGATTATGTGTCAATAACTGGAAGAATTGTTATTCGCATAGCATTTGGAAAGCTTGCCTTTTTTACGCTGAGAGATGACTTAGGAACAATTCAGGTTTTCCTCTTAAACAGAATTTGTGAAATCTGAAATTGATGGATTTTATTATTTTAAGGTGTTTTAGTCTTTACAAAGGTGTGGTTCATGTTCATGTTAAAGGGTGTTTTTTGTAGATAGTCTAAGTTGGTTTTGGTTTTACATATATTGAAATTTTATATTGGTTTACTTAGACTTTTAACTTGCTTTTATAGTTTGATCTGTTTACATTTATATACATAAATCTTCCAAACGTGCTTGAAAACTATAATTTTTGACATTTTACAATTAAGATGGGTTTCCTTACCATTTGTATATATGTCTTTAGCAACTCCGCTGAAAATTAACAATTTGTATATATTTTGCTTGATTATTGGATACTGAATCTCTTTGTTTGATATGCTAAATAAAACTTTCTTTGTGGTGTAAAGATTAATTAATAATGCACTTAGGTAATCCTTCCAATGGTTTATTTCGGATTTAATTATTAGGTCAAGGACATATGTACGTAAGATTCTTCAAATGTATTGGTGCTGGATATTCATGTTTTTTATATGGCATCCATCCAATCAAGGGCTAAATTCACATATTAGTGTTGTCCAAAATTATATTTTCTCTAATAATGGATAGTTATGTCTTTCTAATTGTCAAACTTTTTGCTTCGCTTCACAATTTTCTATTCAAACTTTTAGAAGAATTCCCCATTAGAGGCCATTGGTTTGGACTCTTTGACCATAGCTTCGTAACATTAAACTACCTTTTTTTCTTCTCTTTCATCACAAATGGGTTTGACTTAAAGTATAACATCATGATAGAGACGAAAGGTTGAATGACATTATAGGTAGTGCATGTTATGTAGTTCCTGAAAGTTCTACATTAGCCATTTAGACATGAAGCAAACATGTGGAATATTATTGCTATAATTACTCAAATTCTTCAAAGGGGCAGCTAACCATTTTGGGTCCAAACCAAATCTGACATCCTTCATGTGGTGTTCAAAGTATATTTAATTTTTAGTGAACTACTTTACCTTCTTTATCCCCTAATGCAACATTCATTGTCAAGCAAGTGTTGAATAATGCTTAGTTTTGTAATAATTGTTGAAAAAACAAACACTAAAAAAAGGAGAGAGCTATGCCGCCGTGAGAAAGATGAGGTTGAAATTTGAAACTAAGGCTAGCCAGTTGTAGTCTTAATCAGAATAACGGAAGAGATTTGAAAAATGTTCAACAACAAAAGAGAAGGAACCGATCAGTGAATATTGAAAGGAGAGAACATAGTGTGAGGTTCAATAAAAATTGAAAAAAATATGTTAAATTAATTTAGAAAAGTAGCGATTAAAAGTATTAGTTAATTTAATCAAAATTATCATAAAATTTCAAATCAGCTAAGTGTATTCTCCTTTGGTATATATAAATGATAAATGATTATTAATAAAAAAAAAATTTAAATTTTGTGGGACGAGTAATTAACAGGTAGTCGCTACCTGTTGTGGAATGAGACCGGAATTTATTTAATTAATACTCTTCGTTAATGGGACGAGACAAATGGTTATATTTGTAAAGGATAATGAGGACTGGTATCCTACCCGCTGCCGTCTCTATCCAAGATGTAAAAACAAATAAAAAAGATACAAATTTTTTTTTTAAATTAAATAAATAAATCTGCGCGTTGCGCGCGGGTTGAAGGCTAATTTCTACTAAAAATAGGACAAATTAGGCCTGACTAATTATTAGATATATATATCTTATATGTATGTATATTTATATATTATAATTTATTATGAAATAGAAAATGTATAAGTTTAAATTATCTATATAATAATTATATTTATTTTGAAACATAAGTTTTAGTTTTTATTTATTATTAAGAAAATGTAACTTTTTTAAAGCAGTCTAGGCTTGGAATTTGGTTTTCAACAAACCTCACTTGAGCCCATTTTTTAATTAATTCGAGTTGGATTGAGCATTTTTAGGTGTGAGCCCAATCCAATTCAAACTATAAATAGATCTAGTTTACTCCTTACACAAAATATAGTTACAGCTCATATTACTAAAATTGGACTGGTTCAGCAAAAAACCATCTGCTAGTCTGATCAATTCAACTCGATCTATTGAATCGTTTTTGGCTCAATTTTGGGTAGAACCAGAAAAAATTGAATTTTACTAAGTCATTTTAATTTAAAAATTAAAAAAAATTGAAATTGTGTTTTGTAAATATTTAGAATATTTTGTAACCTTTTTTTTTTTTTTTTTTTTTTGACTGAGATAGAACATTTTGTAACTTGTTATTAATATATTTATGACTTATTTGTATGGAATATTTGTTATATAACACTATTTACAAAATTATTCATAAATTTTTTGTTAGAACGATTTAATATTACGATTTGGTTTTTTGAATTAGTTCAAAAATAGGGGAATTTGTACATAGGGCTATTCATTCTTTAACTATATTAAATTTTATATTTCATTAAAAGAATATATAAAATTATATTAAATGATAATATTCTTAGAAGAAAAAGCATGGGAACCTATCAAACCACAAGATAATATTTTCATTAGTTTTTTTTCAGGGGATTTTACAAAAATACTTATATTTTGGCACCATATTCTTTTTTTACGTGAACTTGAACTTGAAACTTTTACAAAAATACTTACATTTTGACACCATAATCTCTTTTTAATTTTTCAAAATTACTCAAATACCTTATTCTTCTTTATCCACATTTCTCTCTCTTCTTTTTATAATTTTAATCTAATTTCGCATTTATCTCTCAATCCGTTTATTTTGTTGTCATTCGGCTTTACAAAGTTTTTTTTTTCTTTTCGAAACAAGATCCATATGTATATATTTTTTCCAACATTTGTTTTTCACTGAAGTATAACTTATTATATCTTTGTATTTTAAGGTATAATTAAGGTATAACTAAGGTATAATCACTGTAATAGTATATCTTAAGGTATAACTAAGGTATAATCACTATAATAGTGTATCTTAAGGTATAATTAAGGTATAACTAAGGTATAATCACTGTAATAGTGTATCTTAAGGTATAATTAATGTATAACTAAAGTATAATCAATGTAATAGTATATCTTAAGGTATAACTAAGGTATAATCACTATAATAGTGTATCTTAAGGTATAACTAAGGTATAATCAATATAATAGAGTATTTTAATGTATAATTAAGATATAATTAAGCTATAACTAAGGTATAATAACTGTAATAGTGTATCTTAAGGTATAATTAAGGTATAACTAAGCTATAATAACTATAATAGTGTATCTTAAGGTATAATTAAGGTATAATCAATGTAATAATATATCTTAAGGTATAACTAAGGTATAATTAAGGTGCAACTAAGGAATTTTCTTCATTTGCTATATTTTTTAAAATCACTTTTGATGCGTCTAAAACACACACGCTATAGAGCAAGTGTACTCTGTCGCTTAAGTAATATAGAATAAGAAGGATGTCGATCCCACGGAGACTACGTATGCTAATCCTAAATGCAGTCGGGTTTCTATTAATTTAGGCGGAGAAAATTATATCTTTGATTTCAATTTGCAAAATAAAATCTACTGCTAAGCAACAAATTAAGTAAATAATTTAAACTAAGATTGAAATGCAATTGAATAAAAATCAATGGAGAAGTTGGCTAAGACACATGGTTTTACTTAGCATTCATTCTAGCAATTTCTTCAAGTTATGCAATTAAACTTATTAAATTACCAAGATGGCGAATTCCTAAACCAATTAACACTGGTTAGGGCTGCTAACTCTAATTCTCAACCTAAATACTTAAACTGGTTCGGTCTTAAGCAATTATTTACGAAAACCTAGCACAAACTAGTGAGCCACAAAGCAATGGTTATGCATTTGTCATGTTATGAAATTTCGTTAATGCAGTCATTTGGTCAATTATGAATTAACTATGAACTTTGACCCTGCTTGTCCTCAAGCAAACAAAACAAGTCCAATTCCAAAGACAATTACAAGCACATTATATCTCACAAATCATAGCTTCAAAAATCAACTCATAAATCAAGCACGCTTATCAAGGGAGAGATGCGATAAACTTGGCACTTGGCCCAAACTAATGCACTCAAAGCGACTCAATTAACAACTAAAATATGATTTGCATCACTAGGATAGTAGACCACTAATCGCTTCTTAATCAAAAACATAAATAAGGGAGAATAGGATTTGGATAAGCACACAATTTATTTAGGACGTAAACAACTAACGGATCACTTTGTGATCTTATTTTATTCACTTTTCTTTTCACAACATTTAACCGTACTTAAGATGCTTTAGCTTTTCCGAACGGATAACAAAAATGGAGCAAACACAATGCAACCGACTTACTTGGCTAAGCATATTCATTAAGCGGCTACTAGCACTATTCATAACTTGGATTCGCAAATCAAGCCAGCGGAATAGAATATTCATGTGAAATTATTTTTATTTGCCAATTTTTTTTTTTTTTTTTTTTTTAGAACAAACATTTAAAAGTCAAAAACATGCATAAAACCTATTTTATCCCCTTGATTTATGGTTAGTCAAAAGAAGTGTCTTATACAATCCATGTCTCTAAGTGATACATTTCAATTCAAGTGTCTATTGATCACAATGATTTCAAGTAGCTAGAGCTTCCTAATTCATTTATGCAAACATCTCCCTTAACAAGTACACAAGACATAAAAGAAGAATTTTCGGTACTACGATTGTTTAAAGAGAAATAATGCAAAAATTTTAAAGGAATTGAAGCTAATATATGTTTTGCGAGATGACAGTCAAGAGAACAAAACAAATATGTACAATAAGCAAATAATGTGTGATCGCTCCCCCCACTTAAATCGGCACATAGCCCTCAATGTGCAAGAGAGCAAAGCAAACATAAACCAAAATAAAGTAAAAGAAGAAAGTGAGAACGAAACTCCCCTGGTTTATGAATGCCAAATATCCGCCGCTCCTAAGGGGAAGGTGGGCACGGGGGATCGCGCTCCTGAAGTCGGTACAACTCAGCGACATTGGTTTCAATGCGGGTCACTTTCCGATGTAATGTGTTGACGTTGGTGTCAATGGTATGCAACTTCTCCATTGCTTGCTGCATCATATTAAGCATAGGTGAAAAATCAAAATTAGTAGCTTCAGTATGAACGCTACTCTTGGCACGACGCCCTGGCTTCGGATCTTCACCAATGGGCAACCAACGAAGAATGCCATCGACTCGGGAAACTAGTCCCATGTTGCTCAAACAACTGAAATCCAAAGGCTCCATCTCAAAAGCAATGTGTAAGTCAGTAGAAACAGGATCAATGAGGTGCAAATTCACAGCTAATTGAGTAATTAAGGAACCAAAAATCAAATCCCTACCAGCAGTCCAAGCAGTACGCATTTGACTAGCAATCCAACAACCCAAGTTCACTTTGACATTATTAAGCATACACCACAAAAAATATAACTCAGTCTTATTGCAAGTGCTAGAACTAGAAATTCTCCCAGAAAAAGCATAAGCTAAAAAGCGATGGATGTATTGCAAAGCAGGTTGTTTCAAGTAATAGGCCTTGGATTGACTAGAATCATAGGCAAACACATCCGCAGACATTTGGGGCCAGACTTTGCAACCATGGAAATCACGAGGGAAATCAATCGAGGATAACCTGTATTCATCTGTCTTGGAAAACTCGGAGCTAACCAAACCACAGGTAATATTAAACTCAGTCACAGAAAAAGCAAATTCCCTTCCCATCAACCTAAAGCTAATCACAGCTGGTGTGTCTATAGTGAATTCCTTAGGCGTGGTGAACTGAAAAGTCGTATAAAACTCCCTAATCAATTCAGTGTACCCAGGGTATTTTAATGCAAAGAAAGATGTCCAGCCAATATGTTCGACCATTAATTGAAATTCATCCAACAAACCAAGCTCAATCAACAAAGAAGTATCAATACGTTTACAAGGAATAATTTGCCTACTACAAACATCAGCATATTTCTTTGTTAACCCAGCAGGAAAATTCAAGAATCCATGCAAATGATGTTCGGGAACGAGTAAAGACGTACCTCGGGGTAGTCGAGAGCGAGTATGTGGTACCCGATTTACCTTTTGTTTCTTAGATGGTGGTTGAGCCGGGTTTGAATGCGTGGTAGCTCGAGGGCTGAACCCTTGTTTCCTCTTAGAGGTGGCTCTTGATTGGGCAGGGGCTTTGGGAGTCTTTGCAACAGATTTCCCTTTTGCTTTGGACTGAAATTCTGCCTTGGAAGGATTCGCCGGAATCGGTGGTTCAACTACAGGCACGGATTGGTCAACGACGGAGATGGGCGGCTCAGTCGCCGGAACCGAGTCGGGAATGGTAGAACCGGCAACTGGACGCTCTGTTGCAGCGCTTGAGGGTTCTGGTGGAGGAGAGGGTAGATCGGCGGCGCAGGTGGAGGCGTTGGCCGAGACGGCGGAAGAAGGAGCCGATGAAGCTGAGTGGCGGAGACTGGCAAAGCGTGTTCCTGCGGCAGTGGTCTTCATCGATTTACCGCCTGAAATCTGCAGGGATCGCGTCATCGGTGGTGGAAAGCAGCTGGACGGAGATCAGAGATGTAGGATGGGCCGCCGGCGGCTGGATTTGGGGCGGCGATGGTAGAAGCTGGGAAGATGGGGAGTGCTGATAATAAAAAGAAGAAAAGAAAAGAAAAAAAAAAAGAGAAGAAGGGGTAGAAAAAGACGAGAATATCATACAGCAAAAAAAAAAAAAATTTTTTTTTTTTAAAGAAAATGAAATAAAATAATAAATAAATAAAGAAAATAATTGAGTTTTGTCAACAAGAGGCAGAAGACTAATTGCCTCAACCCATGACCTTGGCTTAAGTCAACAATCTCAAACTTGTCACACAAAGAAACAGAAGACTAATTACCACAGGCCATGATCATGGCTTATGTCTTCTCTTTTTAAATTTGTCACAAAAAAAACAGAAGACTAATCCTCTCAAGCCATGATCATGGCTTATGTCTTCTCTTGAGTCAAATTTCTAGTTCACACAAGCCAAGATCCTGGCTTAATTAAATTGTCTGTATCTTAAAAACAAGTAATTAGCGATCTAAAGCATGATCAAAGGTAACGAAAGACGCAAAAATTTTTTTTTTTTTAACTAAAAATAAAAATAAAAATAAAAATACCAAATTAACACCCAAAATAAAAATAATTAATCTGAATTAAAATCAATTTGGGTTGCCTCCCAAAAGAGCGCCTTTCTTTATTGTCTTTGGCTAGACAATCGATCCGTTTATCCTCCATAATTCGGATCCTCCAAGATCAACTCTTCCACATTATTAACTTGAAAACCTTCATAAAAAGGTTTAAGTCGATGTCCATTGACCTTGAAAACTTTATCTGTGGATAAACTCCGTATTTCGACTATGGGTGTTTTGTATGCTGTGCGATATGCCCACAAGGCATCATTGAGACGCACACTCCAATCTTTGCGATTAGGATTCACAGTCTTCTCAAGAATAGATTTGATTTCCCGGTTAGAGACTTCAGCTTGACCACTTGTTTGAGGGTGATAAGCGGTAGATGTGCGATGAGTAACATTATATTTCTTTAACAAAACCTCTACCACTTTATTACAGAAGTGAGTTCCTCTATCGCTGATCAGTGACTTAGGCACGCCAAACCTCCTTATTATTTGGTCAGAGCAATATTTCCACAAGTATGGTTCATCCCAGATATAGTATTTAGAATCGCTTTTTACCTTGTCTTTCTGGGCACGAGTCAAATCCTTAGGTAAGGTTCTGGTGACAAGGAAATTTACAATATCGGCATACCATGGAGCATTCTCTTGGATAACGAAGAGGTGTTCATCGGGGAATGAGTCTTGTAACGGTAATGGCTCTTCAGACCGAACCAAGCGGCTTAAATGATCTGCCACCAAGTTCTTAGTTCCTTTCTTATCTCGTATCTCTAGATCGAATTCCTGTAGTAAGAGAATCCATTGAATTAACCTGGGTTTTGCTTCTTTCTTGGTGAGAAGGTACTTCAATGCTGCATGATCAGAATAAACAATCACTTTAGTGCCAATCAAATAAGAATGGAACTTCTCTAAAGCAAATACAATAGCTAAAAGTTCTTTTTCCGTTATTGAATAATTGCACTGAGCGCTATCCAACGTCCTTGAAGCGTAGTAGATCACATGTGAGGCTCTGCCAACTTTTTGTCCTAATACTGCACCGATAGCATGATTGCTAGCATCGCACATGATCTCGAACGGTAAGTCCCAGTTTGGGGGTTGCACAATAGGTGCAGAAGTGAGTGCTTCCTTCAGCTGGTCGAAAGCGGTTTTGCATGCACTGTCGAATTCAAAAACAACATCCTTCTGCATGAGTCGACACAAAGGCTGAGCTATCTTCGAAAAATCACGAATGAATCTCCGATAAAATCCTGCATGACCAAGAAAAGAACGAACTTCCCGCACATTTGTGGGGTAGGGTAAGGATTTTATAAGATCAACCTTAGCTTTGTCAACTTCTATCCCCCTAGCAGAAATAACATGTCCTAGCACAATACCTTGGTCAACCATGAAATAACATTTCTCAAAGTTAAGTACAAGGTTTTTCTCAATACAACGTTGAAGCACTTTGGTGAGGTTAGATAAACACAAATCAAAAGAGTCACCATATACTGTAAAATCATCCATGAAGACCTCTATGATGCTCTCTACATAGTCGAAGAATATACTAACCATACACCTTTGGAATGTAGCAGGTGCATTGCAAAGGCCAAACGGCATTCGTCGATAAGCGAATGTTCCAAATGGGCATGTGAATGTCATCTTCTCTTGATCTTCGGGTGCTACGGGAATTTGATTAAAACCTGAATAGCCGTCAAGAAAACAGAAATAAGATTTACCAGCTAACCTTTCTAACATTTGATCAATAAAAGGCAAAGGAAAGTGGTCTTTTCTAGTCGTAGCATTCAGCTTACGATAGTCTATACAAACCCTCCACCCATTCTGAATTCGGGTGGGCACCAACTCATTATCGTCATTCTTTACTACCGTGATTCCAGTTTTCTTTGGGACAACTTGCACTGGACTTACCCATTTGCTATCTGAGATCGGATAAATCATACCAGCATCTAAAAGTTTTAGTACTTTTTTCTTCACAACCTCCATCATAGGTGGATTCAAACGGCGTTGACCATCTCTTGAGGGTTTGGCTCCGTCTTCCAGCAGAATCCTATGCATGCACGTAGATGGACTAATGCCTTTTATATCAGCTATTGTCCAACCAATAGCTTCCTTATGAACCCTCAACACTCGAAGCAACTTTTGCTCTTCCAGCTCTGTGAGTTTGTTGGAAATTATTACAGGAAGAGTCTCTCCATCACCCAAGTAGGCATACTTAAGGTGATTGGGTAACGTCTTCAATTCAAGCTTCGGTGCCTGCACAGTAGAAGGAAGAAGTTTAGCAGTTGATCTTGGTAGATCGATGTAAGACACATTTGGACTTAATGATGTTAGAGTTTGAAGTTCAAAAACAGTGTCTTCTATTGCTTGGTTAACCACAAATTCTTTGGCAACATCATCCATCTCTCTTTTGTTGAAGTTGTGGCAAAGTACAAAGTTTAATCCATCTTCCTCTTCCATATCAAAAACTTTCTGCACCAATGAATTAGAAACATCCAAAGCAAAAACAGAGTACATTTCACTAGGGTATTTCATGGCATCATAGATATTAAATTTTATAGTGTCACCATCAAACTCCATAGTTAAAGTACCTTCATGCACATCAATTTTAGTCCTAGATGTTTTCAGAAAAGGTCTTCCTAGCAAAATAGGCACAGAACTAGAGGATTTTTCTTCTTCCATGTCTAACACATAAAAATCAGCAGGAAAGACCAATTCATTAACTTTGACTAGAACATCTTCCAACACACCATCAGGATACACATTAGATCTATCAGCTAATTGTATTATCACACCCGTTTCTTTTAATGGTTCAGCATTCAAAGAATCATAGATAGCACGTGGCATGACATTAATTGAAGCACCTAGATCTAGCATAGCTCGTTCGATTTTTTTACTCCTTATAGTACAAGGGATAGTGAACATACCTGGATCCTTGCATTTTGGAGGAAGTTTCTTTTGAAAGACAGCAGATACATTCTCTCCCACACTTATCTTTTCATTACCCCTTAATTTCCTCTTGTTAGTACACAATTCTTTAAGAAATTTAGCGTATCGAGGAACTTGTTTAATTGCATCAAGAAGAGGAATATTTACCTGGACTTTTCTGAACAAGTCAAGTACCTCTTTCTCTTGGTCTTCCTTTAAAGATTTGGAGAATCGGCTCGGAAATGGGGGTGGGATGACAACGGATGGTGGCGACTTTGACTTACTTGGTATAGGAGTTACCTCCTCTTTTTCCAGCTCTTTCTCCACCTCATGCTTCGAAACTCCAGCAGATGGTAACTCTTTGCCACTCCTCAAAGTGATGGCACTAACATTCTGCCTTGGGTTTATTTCAGGCTGTGATGGCAGGCGTCCCGAAGTTTGTGACTCTAACTTACTCATTGAACTGGCCAATTGGCTCATTTGGGTTTCTAGGTTCTGGATGCTTGTCTTAGTGTCTTGTTGGAACTGTTGCACATTGGTAGCCAAGGCAGATACGATTTGTTTTAGAGACATGGTTGGCTTAGGAGGGGGCGGTTGTGGTGTATGTACTGGTGGCCTGGGATGGTAGTTATTTGATTGCTGCCCTTGCTGGAAATTATTAGGCTTATGAGCATAGCTGAAATTCGGGTGGTCCTTCCATCCAGGATTGTAAGTTTGGGAATACGGATCATATCTCCTCTGATGTTGTTGGTTCTGAAAATTACCAACAGCATGCACTTGTTCTTCCTCTTGGAGAGTATGACAAGAATCCGTAGGATGATCAAAACTCGAATAGATCCCACAAACATTCACTTGTTGTTGTTTTCCCAAAAATGCTTTCTGCATGAGTGAAGTAAGGGTGTCAAGTCTTTTTTCAATAGCAGAAGTGCTTACCTCATTCACTTTCTGCGCAGGATGTTCTTGTCGAGTGCCAAACTGTTGTGTATTAGCAGCCACTCTTGAAATCAGCTCTCTAGCACTAGTGATCGTCTTATCTGCTAAGGATCCACCACTGGATGCATCAATCAGATTCCTGTCAGGTAAGGTTAGTCCTTCATAAAAATATTGAAGTAAAAGTTGATCCTTTATCTGATGATTTGGGCAACTGGTGCAAAGCTGATTAAATCTTTCCCAGTACTCGTAAAGATTCTCCCCAGCATATTGGCGAATGCCCAATATATCTTTGCGGATTGACGAAACTCGTGAAGCAGGAAAGAATTTCTCAAGAAATTGCTTCTTCATCTCGCCCCAAGTTGTGATTGATCCAGATGGGAGGTAATACAACCAGTCCTTAGCTTTATCAGTTAGTGAAAACGGAAAGGCTCGCATTTTCACTTGCTCCACGGAAACTGCATTCCCTGGCGGTTTCATACTTGAACATACCACATGGAGCTCCTTCAAATGTTTATGGGGATCTTCACCTGAAAGTCCACGGAAAGTAGGCAATAAGTGAATCAAACCAGATTTTAATTCAAAATTTACCTCATTTTCCGGATACAGTATGCAAAGAGGTTGTTGATCCATATCCGGTTCAGCCATGGCTCTCAAAGTTTGTTCTACAAAAGCCATCTCTACTTCTTCAATTTCACTTTCACTTGATTCTAACGAATCAGCTACCACGTCTGGTGCAAGTAATTCCCGTGCTTCTTTTTCCTTTGTTTGCTTTCTCAATCGACGAGCAGTTTTCTCTATTTCAGAATCAAACACGAGTTCACCTGTACGAGAAGAACGTGGCATATACTAAAAAGTACAGGTTAGAAGAAATAAATTAATTGGAACACCAATCCCCGGCAACGGCGCCAAAATTTGATGCGTGCCGAACACACCAAAAATAAATTCCTACTCTTGGACTCATAATTTTTGTAGTATAGATGGAGCAGGGTCGAATCCACAGGGATTGGCTGATTATTTCTTCAAAAGTTAAACAATAAAAGTAAAAAGGGGGTGTTTAAGAATTGCAATTAAAGTAACCAAATTAATAGAAATAAATCAATTGGGTAAAAATCTATCTGAGGTGAACTCCAGCTAGAAGGCGAATTCGAGTCTTAAATCAATCCAACTGATCATCGATCAAACACAAAAGATAACTCCAATACATTCAAATAAATTAGCTATAGCAATCATAAAGCATGAATCGCCTAATCTCTTCTTATGGAATAGATAACCAAGAGAAGCTCGTTGATTATCTCTAATTAATCAAACAGTCCCGAACAAGCTTCAGAATTTAATTCAATTAAAAGCTTTAACAAACGAAAGAGACACTAATTCTACCCAATAATCACCCAAGCGGGATTATTTAAAGCATATCGATTTCATCCATAACACGAATTAAAACTTGTCCGTAATTAATCGTATTATTTACTACCTAGGTTAAGTGAATTAAACAATTACGTATTCAATTACTTAACTAGCAGAGCAATCACATGTAAATAATTAAATTAAGAACTTAATTAAATCATGCAAAAGTAGTAAAAACAGAAGGGAATCGATTACTTGAATTAAAGAAGAAAGAAAGAACAAATGATCTCACAGTTAGACGTTACAAGACTGAATTGCCCACTAGCTAGAGATTAAAGTTTTAGTTCTCCATGAAGAGAGAACACGTTCCAGGAAGAGAAAAAAAATCTGCTGTAGAAAGAATCACCTTCCAGAAAATTGAAGAAGAGAGTCCCAAAAACAAAAGACCTAACCCTATTTAAACCCAAGCTACTAAGGAAAGACTTCTAAATAGGAAATAACTCTAATTAAGATTTTTGTAGGAAAATCTAATTAGAGCTATAATGGAAATAAATAAAATAAAATAATCCCCAAAAGTTTTTCATAAAGGGCCGAATTAAATAAACTTAAATTAAAATAAAAAGTCTTCTAATCCCACAAAAGTTCTTCAAATTCGCAGCTCCCTATAAGCCATGATCATGGCTTATGCAAAACAGTCTCCTAGGCCCATTTTCAGCATAAACAGCACTCCATAAGCCATGCCCATGGGTTAAGCCTTCAAGATCCAACTTCATGACACTCCAAGCTCCTAAATAAGGCTCTTTAAGCTTATTTTCAACTCCAGAGTCCCTAGCACGAGTAATTGCACAAAATGAAATAAATCTGCCTAAGTTAACTAAAAATATATCAATTAGAGCCCATAAACAAAGACAGATTTCGTGCATAAAATGCACTCATCACATACGAAAACCTAGCACAAACTAGTGAGCCACAAAGCAATGGTTATGCATTTGTCATGTTATGAAATTTCGTTAATGCAGTCATTTGGTCAATTATGAATTAACTATGAACTTTGAAACAGATGTTCACGCATTCAAAATTTTAAGCAATCATAACACAATAATGGAAAAATAACAAGAACTTAATTGCATAAAACTAAAGAAATTACATAGAAACCCTACTAAGCTCCACCATAGCCTTAGCTATGGAGGAATTAGTTCATGATTGAGTTATAAACAAACAAATAAAATATAAAAAACATGATAAAGAGAGTTAAGAATAAACTAGGAAGATGGAGATCCCAATGGTGGCTTGCGGAGAGAAATCAGAGATAAAGAATTATGGATTGAACCTTCAAAACCTTAGTTTATTGACTTTCTTCCTAAAATCAGGTTCTCTTGTGTTAAGAGCCAAAATAATATTCTGCCTTGATGAATGAATAGAATAACGTTCCCCTGCCTCTAATCTCTCAACCAAAAACGTTTTCAAGAGAGAGAAAGACAAGAAAAACCTAGTTAGGAAATAACTCTCCTAAAATGAATAATAAAATAATCCTAATTGAGAGTAATTCCTAAAATAAAAGTCTTAAATAGAAGTTATTTCTCCCTATCCTAATTACAAAAGGAGAACAAATAAAATAACCTAAAGTTGCAAAGTCTAAAACTCATAGCACTAATTGGAGTACAAAATTCGTAATTCTGCAGCCCAGGCGTGTCTTAAGACTGGTCAGCTTTTATTTCTCAAGAATTCTTTAGTTTTGGCTCCTCATAAGGTAGGCCCATGTTTAGGACTTCTTTGCTCTTCCAAATAACACGTTTGAGCCCCCAAAATAGGCGATTTAGCCTCCTAATGCTCAAATTCTAACTTTAATGCCCTAACACATAAAAATAGAACAAATGAGATAAAATCCGCCTAATTAAAGTAAACTAGCACAATTTAAGCCCACAGAATAGGACAAAAATATATATACAAAACACACTTATCAACTTTACATTGAGTAGCAGTTAAGGAATTAACTAACTGAAATGAATCGTCAATTTCCTTAGTCCTTACTGTCAAGTGTATATGGCAATATTTAGTAGACTTAGAAGAATAAATCACAACAATGATTAGAAGGGAAAATAACAAGTGCAAAAGTGTGATTGAGATGCCCATTCTGCGACTGTGTTGAAGTAGTTCCATCTACAATTACACCAATCTTTGGATTTTTTTTCCATTCTGAACCATCGTAAATTCCAAACAGAAGCCCCTAGGAGTGGTGCTAATTGATTACATGCATAATTGCATTTTCAACTTCAGAATCAGATATTGGTCAAAATTTCATTTTACTATTTTTAATTTTTTCCTTTCTATAATATACTTGGGTAGAGATGGCCTCTGATTGTTTTTTTGAATTCCTTTTGTATTGCTTTTATTGTTTTTCTTTTAGCTTCACTTCTTAACATGAACCTTAGCACTGCTTGCTATGAACTTTTGTGAGCTATATTTTCGATACCTTAAGATACTCTATTACATTGGTTGTACCTAAGTTATATCTTAAGATACGCTATTATAGTGATTATACCTTAGTTATACCCTAATTATATCTTAAGATACACTATTACAGTGATTATACCTTGGCTATACCTTAATTATACCTTAAGAGACACTATTACATTGATTATACCTTAGTTATACCTTAATTATACCTTAAGATACACTATTATAGTGATTATACCTTAGGTATACCTTAATTATACCTTAGTTATATATTAAGATACACCATTATATTGATTATACATTAGTTACACCTTAATTATACCTTAAAATACAAAGATATAATTAATTATACCTTAGTGGAAAAAAAATGTCGGAAAAAATATATACATATGGATCTTGTTTCGAAGAGAAAAAAAAAGACAAAAAAAACTTTCTAAAGTCGCATGACAAAAAAACAAACGGATTGAGAGATAAATGCGAAATTAGATTAAAATTATGAAAAGAGGAGAGAGAAATGCGGATAAAGTAGACTTACATATTGAAGTAAATTTGAAAAGTTTGAGATTGATTTTTATAAGAGAAAATGTATAAAAGATATGAATTAAGAAAATAAGACAATTCAATAATTATAAAATAAAAAAAGGGTAGAAAAATAATTTTAAAAATGTAGAATCCTAAAACAAAACTTAAAACAGAGGTATTTTGACAATTTTCCTTTTTTTTATCAGGTCTAAATTTAATGTCATTGGTTATAGATCACTTCTTGGATTGAATCCCAAGTCCCAACAATCAAATCTTCGTATGGCCCATGACATGCGTAATGGAAAAGGGCTTTAGGAGAAAAGTCCAACCAGACTTACCATTGACTTACCCTATATTCCACTAATGTGGGGCCACGTCCAATCACCCACTACCAACATTACCTAGCAATGGATTGGGTTATCATTTTTGGTCATATACGAACTTTCTCTAATGGTAGTTTCATAGCAATTTATTTGTACTTTTTCATCCATATTTATTTTAAAAATGATAAACCTAAACCTGTCTCTACAGATATACAATAAGTAATATACATATGAATTTGTGTATAAATTTAAATCTAATTTTATTTATAAGATATTAAAGAACCACAAGGGCTCTTAAATAGTGTGAGCATGGATTTTTCGATCTCAATAATTGAAATGTTATTCTATGGGTTATTTAGATTCAGAGTGGAAATATTTCAATTAACAATGTATTTTGAAGACGTTTATGCTTGTTTGAGAGATCTTCTGGCTTCCACAAACTTTAAAATACTTTCAATTGCAGTATGATAGCTTCAAGAGGTATATGTTGAGAGATCTTAAAATTTATTTTAAATACTCAAGGCAATTATTCAATTGATCAAGAGGCTTGAAAACTTGATTGAGAAGAATCTGAACTTTATAGTAGCATACGACTCCTATACAAGCATTTTTTTTTAATTTACTCTTTGTTATTTCGTTTTGTTTAATTACATATTATTCATGCATATTTGTTCTTAGTGTTTCCAAAAACCTTTCTAGGTTTTTGAGAATTATGAGTTTGATGTGTTTATTATTTTTTTATTATTTACTTGTGCTTATTTAATAATTTATTTAAGGTTAAAGACCTTTATTTTTGATTTCCAAGCAATGATTCGCTCCTGAATATAGTTTCAGTGATGCTAGAAATATCAATAAGGTTACGCAAGGAGATTTCACTTAGGACAAAAATTTTCTTCTATATAATAGTTGACTGTTAAAGGAAGAATCAAGATATCATATTCTAAGAGAAAGTGAGAGACATGGTTTGCCCCAACCCAAGGAAGAGCCTTATGTAGTTAATTAAGGAGCATTATTTTGAGGGAAGGAAAGCTTGGTTGACAACCCACATTGGGAAAGCGACGGTAAAGAGAAGTAGGCATCTATTATGCCCCGTTTGGGATTGCTTTCCCAAATGGGGAAAGCTACTTTTAAAAAGGAAAGCCAGGAAAGCAGAGCAGAAAAGTATTTGGTAAATACAAAAGTCACAAAAACAGATAACACAGAAAATACCTAAAAGTGATGAAAGAAAGTTACAATTTGATGCTTTGCCTGAAAGGAAGAAATACGAAAAGTCACTACTGCTTTCTCCCAACCTAAATCTTAGTGTAATCGTCGAGTCTAATGGATTTACATACTTTCTTTTTACCTACACCCTGTGTTGAGTTTATGGACCCGATCCACCCGTATCAGTCAAACCCCGTATTGAGAAGCTAATATATATATATATATATATATATATGTGTGTGTGTGTGTGTGTGTGTGTGTGTGTGTGTGTGTGTGTGTGTGTGTGTGTGTGTGTGTTTGTGTGTGTATGTGTGTGTGTGTGTGTAAGAAGAAGTGGAAAAGTGAGTATATGATATATCAAATAAGTTGATATTAAAACTCATCTCCTTCCTCTCAAGCTTCTCTCTCTTTCTCTATCTCTGTTGCTTTAGTTCGTGGATTACACGGATTCCTCCCGAAGGTAATACACAATCGACTCGTAGATCTTTCCGCTACGTTCATTCCTGTGGATTCTGTGCTACGAGAAGTAATCCGTTTCCACAACCCGGATACATATGAATGTGTAATCCCTCATTGGTATTAGAGCTTGATTTTGCGTATTCTGTCAATTTTGAGCTTGATTTCTACATATATGATGTATATTGATGGAGAAAAAATATATTTGGTGAAAAATAATTTTTTTGATGGTAGAAAATTATTTTTTGTGAAAAATAATTTTGATGGAAGAAAAATTATATTTTTGGTGGAAAATAATTTTTGGGTGGTTGTGTTATGGTGATTTTTGTGAAAATCGGTTAATCTTTGTGAAAATCGGACCCTTTTAATGGAAATATGAGTTTTTCCATTTTTTATGGTGAAAATACAAAGTTTTCCATTTTTTCGGGCAAAACATAAGGTTTTCTGGTTAGAAAACATGGTTTTCCGGTTAGGTTTTCCCGTTTTTAGGTTTGAAACGAGTTTCAGTCTCACCAGTGGGAGTTTGAGCGTCAAACTCATTATTGTGGTTGTCAAAAGGACAACCGACACCACCACTATGACTAGAGACCCCAAAACCCTAGGACAGACAGAATCTCGAGGCCTATAAAAGCCAGCAAGGCGGTGCGTAGTGTGCACGCGCCACCTACAGGATTCACATGCCAGCATTGAGGCGCTAATGCAGGACGCCACGCGACGCACGCGGATAGGTCAACATAAGCCACGTGGCGGCCGACGGTCGACGGTCCAATCCGCATGCACCAGCGAGTCACGTGACTCGTGCTGACACATGCGGCGTCCTCCCGGCGGCATTCTATCCCAGTTTTAGGGGAGATCAGCTTTTTGCGATTTTTCTGATTTTTTTGGTGAATTTTATTTAATTTTTTGGTGAACAAAAAATATTATTTTGAATTTTCAATATTTGAAAAGTATTTAAAAATTATTTTCTGTTTGTGAAAAATTCCAGAAAATTAATAAAATTTTTAGAAAATCCAGAAAATCAGTAGGGTAATTTTTATGCGACTTGAATAAATTAAATGTGTTTCAATTATTAAAGAGAATGTATAAGTATATTAATCTTTATTTTGTTTATTATAATGTGTTACAATAATGATTCGAGTTCTATAAATTACCCGATGTCCTGAGGGATATCATAAATCGCAAAATAAGCCGGGTTGTACGGTGAGATGATAATAAGGAAATTGTTCCTTACATTATCATATTACAAGAGTGCATTTGAGCAAGAGGCCCGTGTAGAGGTTTTTGGGAGTAATGTCATAAGGATATTTTCGGTCTTTGTTTTTTTTTGAGAAATTAGTTTCTCTATTTGAACTATATGAGATGGTTCAAATTGATAATTATAGAAAATAAAATTTGTTGTATTTTTCTATAATTGATTATTGGTTAATTATTATTTATTTATGTTGCTGAAATAAATATTTGAGGATGTTTATTTGGTTTTATTGTTTTGGAAAATAACAAGATTAAATCAACATAAATAATAATAATTTTTCTCATGAAAGAGTTATGAGATTAAAACCATTAATTGAGTTCATTACGCATATATATATTTTATTAGTAAGGTTAAACATTAGAACTTAGGAGGTAATTAAAGCCTTTATGGTCTCTTTTTCGAATTGAATTCTAGTGTAAGACTTTGCTAATAGGATATTGGTTGTGTATTGGACATTCATGTATTGTTTTAACTTCTAATAAGTCATGCTACTACATGTGTTGTAGATCAAGTACACAAAATGGCATCTGGTAGTAAATCAATTGTGGCTGATTTAAATAAGGATCTCATATTGAATGGAGACAATTATGAGGTCTAGAGCATGAGGATCCAATATGTACTAGAGGATCAAGATCTTTTAGATTCCCTGGTGACGGTTATGATTGAACCCGAAGAAGGGAATACTGCTCAACATAGGCAGGGCAAAGAAGCTTTTGAAGCTTGGAAAAAAAGAAATTCCACTGCCCGTCTTATCCTGTTGAGTGCAACGGATGATGATATCGCTAAGCAGTTTCGTAGGTATGAGAACGCGAGCGATCTGTGGAAAGCTCTAAAAGAAAAGTTCAGAGGTGTGTCTCTGACGAAGCTTCGTTCTCTGATGATTAAGTTCAACATTTACAAGAAACGTCCTAATTTTACAATGAAAAGACATTTACGAGAAATGTCTAACATGATCAATGAACTTAGCGATGCAGGTTATAAGTTGACCGAGGGGCAGAAAGTTCAGGCTGTTATTCGCTCTTTGCCTAACAGTTGAGAGCATATGAAGATGCACCTAACTTATACCGAAAGTATTAAGACTTTCGACGATGCTGTTCGCCACCTCGAATTGGAGGAGGATCGCCTAGCATCGATTAAGGTCAATGCTGAGGCTAACTATGCATCTGCTAGAAATAGTTCTGGCAAGAAGCGTAAGCGCTTCTATGGCAAAAGCGAACAGCAGGCTAGTGAGCCCAAGAAAGCTGAAAAGAAAGGGAAAAATAAAAACAAAGCTAGAAAAGTGAACATTTCAAGAGTGAAATGCTTCAATTGCCAAGAAAGGGGGCCTTATGCCAAAGACTGCAGGTCTGAGGCTAAGGTACATATTAAAAATTCATGTGTGAGTAAATTATATGTATCTAGTATGGTTAATCTAACTAAATATTGTAAGCGCCGGAATTTCCTATACTTGAAAAAAAAAAAAAAACCGCGTGTCCAACGGCTCAGTGACCGTTGAAATGGCGCCCAACGGCTACATTTTCAACGGTCACATGGCCGTTGGAGACAACGAGTATATATACATCTCCATTCCTACCCATTTTACACATTCTTCATCCCAACTCTAATTTCTTCATTTCAATCACTATGGATTCCGAAACATCGCTTCTTTTGTTCCAGTTTGTCCTTGTAGTATACGTCGTTATATTAGTCATTTTATTCGAATTGAAAGTGAACCGTGCACCCCTTCCACGGGATAGGTTCTTATGAACACGGGTTATTCCCGGTAAAAAAAAATAATAATAAACAAATAAAAAAATAATAAAAATAAATAAAAATAATAAAAATTAAAAATAAATTAAAAATAAATTAATTAATTAAAAAAAAAGGGGACGGCTTTGGTTTTTAATCCAGAGCCGGCCGGCTCTGGTTCACAAACCAGAGCCGGCCGGCTCTAGTGCAAACTAGAGCCGACCGACTGTGATGGGGCGGGCAGAAATGTCCCAACATGTCCCAAGTCTGCAGAGTTTGGTAAAAAATGACAAAAAAAATTTAATCTACGCAATTAATTCTGAAAATTATTTTGTCTGGAGAGGAGAAGGAGGAGAAGAAAAAGAAAGAAAAAGAAAGAGGCAGAGAGATAGGGAATCAGGGAGAGTCCAAAAAACAAAGAGTTTAAACCCTAAAAATCAATTTCAAAACATTAGCAACAAGTTACAAAACCTTTTCTCATTGATTCAGATCATTTCGGGTTAGTTTCGGAATTGTTCGGTTTTCGGCCGGTTAGACTTTAAGGGCAAATCCTAAGTTTCCAATCCGTTTCTTGACATTAAAAGCATCAAAACAACATCAAGGTAAACTCTGAGAGGCCTTAAACCTGTTTGCATTGCTTTTTCTGTGCGTTTTCTTTGTTTTTGCAAGTTTTAGAACCGAACCTACCCGAATAGAGCCGTACGGCTCTATTCATCCAAGAACAGAGCCGGCCGGCTCTAACCAGAGCCGTACGGCTCTGTTCTTCAGGGACAGCTCCCCGATCTGTCCTGAAAAGCCGAAAATAGCCCGTTTTCCATTTTTATGCACTCTGATGTGATATATTTCGGCCCAAACTTATTCGTATGCCATAAAATATTTATTTTTTATATTCCCATACATACGGATATTAATATTTTCAAGTTTTCCGGGGTTTATTTTCTAAGTTTCGGGGTTATTTTGTCCGAACCGGATCTATAGTCCAGCTTTAGCGGACCCCTGAACTCTATAAGCCCCCGAAAAATATTGGAGACAAATAAAATGGTATTTTAATAAATGTTTTTGGTGTGTTTATTGCGTTTTGGACCCTAAATGGATGTTGAATTTAGGAACCCACACGAACGGAACCATGGATTCCGGGATAACAGACCCACGAAAAGGAAAATTTGCATATAACCGAGCCAATTGTTTTCCAAAAATTGATTTTCCAGCATGAAATTACAGGGCGTTTCAAAACCGTTTTCCAGGTCTAACCGGTCCGACCGGTCGGGTCGACCTGGTTATCCCCTAAATGCATGCACCCATTTCCTAAAATTCCCAATTCTGTCCTGATTTGAGTCCTATTTATATGTGCAATATAAATTGTGCTAACCCTCTATTTTGCAGCCCTTTTTATTTTTATTTTGGATGTATTTAATAGATTTATCCGTGTATTTTAGGCGGTTGTAAAGTGAATTTTTATTTTATTCGATCGGGTTGTAATAATTTAATTATTTACTGCTTTATTTTATTTTATTTGTGTGCACGCTGTATGTCTTTTATATTCAATAAAATTGACTTTAGATTTTTTAAAATACCATTTGAGAACATTGGCAATATTTATTTTAATTAGACACGAAATAAGGGACTTGTCCGAACCCTGAATCTCTGGATTAGGTATAGCAGTTTATACTCGGTAGGGAGCTGTACCGGAATTTCCCGGATGAGCTGATCCGGGTGGCGACTCTGTCACTGATCTCGGGATTTAAGTTTTGAGATCTTTCAAGTAATAAAATGGGAAAATGTTTTCTACAAAACGAATTTCGAAACGAACGAATGGATTTTTCTAAGTAAGATAAACAAAATCCGGTTTTCCCAAATCTCACCATGAAAAAGAAAGAATATTAAAAACAATTTCTTTTCGGACCCCCGCGTCCGTAATTTTCTTTCCGAAGAAAAAGGTCGTCCGCTCACAGTGGCGACTCTGTTGGAGATTTCTTAAAAAGTTTTCTTAAAAACTTAAAAGAATTTGACAAGCCCTGAAAAGTGTCTAATTAAAATAAGGTGGATGATTCTCTTTTGGTATTTTATTTGCATTTTAGTTAGCCATTTTTGCATTAGTTTAGGTATCCTTTTATAGCCCGGTGGATTGTTGAAGTGTCGCCTAAGTTCCTCTTGGTCTTAGGGGCACGGATACGGAACACCACTCATAGCCCCGTACGAACCCCTTTGTTTGGACCCTTGAGTGGGGAGAAGTGAGGAGTATATTTTGCTATGGGAGCCTTCATTTTTAACCCGACTTGGACCGAACTCATATAGGCAGCCCTAGTTGGATTCCCTTAGGATACCAAAATAATTGTGTGAATAATAATAAAATCGCGCCTTCATCACCCCCGGTTGGTGATCGAAGTGAACCCCACCTAGGACTCGGTTAGAATTTTTGAGACCGGCCACGCTTGGAGAAATAAGGTTGGAAGAATTCGCTTCGTGTGCTATGTGTTACACGCTTCTCGACATTTTACAACATACCATGATTAACATTTTCCCTACACATGACATCCTATACACAATAAACATTTTTCCATTCATAAAACATGTTTGCGTGATACTAACCCACATTTTTGTGCAGCCACGTGCATTTTATTTTCGTGTGCAATCATTAAGTCATCCGTTTGCCATTCATAATAACCTTTTCTTTTTCAGCCATAACATTATATTTGTATGATCAGCATTTTATTCACATGGCATACATAACATCATTATGTATGTCATGCATCCTAACCCACGTTTTTGTGCAGCCATTTGCATATTGTGTGACATGTTCATTCACTACATTTCACTTAAATTAAATTAAGGGGCATTTCAAGGACGCCTATCATGACCATCCCATTCCATTTCATAACATATCGGGTACCCAAAATTACCTGTGTTTTGCCAATGCACCGGATTGCATTTAGCCATTCCACCAAAATCATTTCATTCAATAAAAGCCACAACAGCCTTAGGCCCATTTCCGTGTAACAATTTACACGATGCATTTCATGACATCACACTTATTTATCACAAACATCATATAACACTGTGGTCCACATCCGACCACTTCATGACATTAGTTCACCATTCAAGGTACTCCCCGAGTGCCCGATTAGTATACATATAGACCCATAACATCACCAAATCATGAAAGGCGTTCCTCGAATGCCAAATCCTTGTCTGTGTCCCTGCTACACGTGACTTTCTCATAACACCATATCATGTGCTCAAAAGCATCAAAACCTTGTCCGCGGGCCCGGCCTATGCGACCATTTCATATCATCTCATAGACCTACAAAGCGTCAAAACTCTGTCCGTGTGCCAGTATACACGTGACCATTTCACGAATTCATTAGGTGCCCCAAAGGTGCCGAAGCTCTGTCCGTGTGAAGGCCCACACGTGACTTTTTGCATAAACATTGGGTGTTCTTGGAATGCCTCGAAAGAAGAAAGATAATAAAAAGAAAACATTCATATCATCATTTCATACATAATCCCATTCCATTCATTTCAAGCATTCTCAATACCCTAATTTTCATGTCACATCACGTCATTCATTCACGACCCTAATACCTCATGTCTACTCCTAAGCAGAATACGCTGGAGCGACCTTGGACAAGATCTCAAGCTTCAAGGGCAGCTAGGAGACAGAGGGTAGTTGAGAGTGACAGTGATTCTGAGCCCGGGGAAGGAGTGAATATGGCAGAACAGACACCAAGCATTGCTGATGTTTTGAGAGATTTCTTCAGGTCGCAGGATTTTCGCGACATGTTAAAGGAAGAAATGAGGGCAGTGGGTAGAGAAGCTGGTGAGACTGGTGGTAGTGGAGTCGGGAAAGAAAAAGAGGCTGAGTCATCTCAACATGGTGGTGACGCTTCAGCCAGCCTGGAAAAGCTGCAGGAGATAGAAGCAGCTATGGAACGGAGGATGAAAGCCAAGTGCTCTGAACTAGACGAAGTCATGGCCCAGTTAAAGAAGGGGGTCAGTATCAGTGCTGAATCAAAGAAGGGAGTAAATGTGGATGCCATGATCAGTAAGGGCATCGAGACATTCCCCATTGGCTTCCAAGTACCAAAGATCCCTACTTACAAAGGGATGGGCTCGCCGGAGGCCCATGTGAATCTGTATGCCCGAGTTATGCTAACGGCGGGCGCCACGAAGCAGCAGCTGATCAATTTATTCCCCACCACACTGGAGGGAGGTGCATTAGGATGGTATAACTCACTGTCAGAGGAGGAGCAATCTGATTGGGAAATTTTGTCTGCGGCCTTCATCAAATACTACAGCTTCAACACCAAAATCCAGGTGAAGCTGTATGACTTGGAGAGGGTGAAGCAGAAATTCAACGAACCCTTTGATGAATACTACCAGAGGTGGATGAATAAGATGATCCTCCTAAAGAACCGACCTGATGAAGATGAGCTTATACAGAAGCTCATTGATGGCAGCAAAGATATTTTCAAGAACAACATGAAATTCCATCCCTTCAAGGAGTTTAGTGAGGTTTACAGCATGGCTATGAAGATAGAGAGGGATGAAGAAAAGAAGCCGATCAGTCACAAGGGAGGAAGAAGCGCAGGGTACACCTCGGGGTATAGATCGACTGTAATAGCTGGGTCTGGCAGTGGCTCTGGTTCAGGTTCCTAGAGCAAGCAGGGGCAATCATCGGAGGTGAAGCAGGTTGAAGTGGCTACTGTGAATCAGCAGCAAGGCAACCAGAACAGGGGTCCTGGAGGACAAGGCATATCACCTTGGACTCTTACTTTAGCAAAGATATTCGCCAAGTGTAGGAATGGCGGCTTGCTGAAATCTTTAAGGCCATTTGAGAAGCCATCTGAAGATGACAAGGACAACTTCTGCACTTATCATGTGGTGACAGGCCACCGAACCAACAACTGCTACAAGCTAAGGGATGCTATCCAGAAGCTCATTGAAGAGGGAAAGCTGCAAGATCCAGCTAAACCTAGCACTAAAACCAACCCACTGCCGGCATTTGAAAAGAGGGTTAACATGGTTCAGTCAGGGTTGCCGGCTAACTTTATATGTGCACAAGTTCTGCAAGCGAACCCTACGATTCAGGCAGTGCGGTAGGGGAACCCGAAGTGGAGCCTAAACATGAGGAAAAGGAGGGATGTAAGGAGATCAAGCCCGTAAGTCTGGATGATCTCGACTCCGAAGATGAGTACGAAGAATTTGAAAAAAGAGAGGCTGTTAAACTCCCAGCTGTTGAGAAGCTGAAGATTTCAGAAGTGCAGCACGTGACTCGAAGTGGAAGGGTATATCAGCCGGTAGGTCAGACGAAAGATAAAGCACCGATGAATGGGTCGGGCAGTACTTCGGCACCGGAAAGAGCCGAGAAAGAAGACTTGGTCATTTCCCAATTGAAGAAGACCCCTGCACAAGCCAGTTTGTGGCATCTGCTTATGACCTCCAAAGAGCATAGGGAGGTTTTAGTGAAGAAGCTATCAGAGATTGAAGTATCCCCTATAGCTTCGCCAGAGGCCATGTGCTGTTTGCTAGACAAAGTCCATGCTGGAGCTCCTAATATTGTTTTCTCTGAGAAAGACCTACCTGTAGAAGGAAAGACCCACAACAAGGCTCTTTACATTAGAGCCTATGTCATGGATAAGGCGATGCCGTGCGTTATGGTGGATGACGGCTCGGCTCTGAATATATGCCCGCTGAAAATGTTACCGTTTCTAGGCATGAATGAAGAAGTGTTGAAGAGGTCCTCGACAGTCATTCGAGTGTATGATGATTCTAAAAGAACAGTGATAGGGACCTTCGAAACGGAAGTGGAGGTTGGGCCCATCAAGTCCATGGTTGTCTTCACAGTGATCGATATCCCGGTCACATTCTCCTTATTGCTTGGAAGGCCCTGGTTCCATCCTTTGGGAGGTGTTGCTTCCACATTGCATCAGAAGATTAAATTCTCTATGAATGACAGGATTGTGACTGTTGAGGCAGACGCCCAGTCAATCGTAGCTGCAGTGGATGAAGGAGTGGTTCCTTTTGGTGGATTCCAAATTGCTGTCATTAAGAAGGAAGAAACCACAGACGCCCCTATGGTCCTTTATGAGAACTACATGCCGGAGTGGCTATCCCGATATCTGTGCAAGCTGAACTTTGTCCCGGGAATGGGACTCAGGATTAATCTGCAAGGTGTGCCAGAATTCAAGATCGACTCGGGGAAGTCAAAGCAGTACGGCCTTGGTTATGTAGAGGGGTCATCCGAGCAGAAGAATATGAAAAAGGGCAAGAATGGCAAGGTCATGATGAGGCCATTTCTGAAGGCAGGGGAAAGCCTTTACAAAGGCCAAGCTGAACCGGTGCTGGTTGGAAATATCGAATACCCCGGCTTCGAGATCTTTGCAGATGTTGTGGATTTTGAGGAAAGCCAGGAAGAGCCAGTAGCCCCTGAAATGGTAGAAGAAACCATTATTCAATCTAATGTGCTACAAGGCGAATCACATAAAGAGATGGAGGTGACAATAAAGATGGCCGAAGAGGAAGAAGAGAAGAAAGCCTATGCTGAAACTATAGAAATCATCTCTGGTGCTTTGACTGCTGCATTGAACAAAGCTTTTGGGAAATCCAAGGAGGGATTCGACAAGGAATTAATGGCCAAAGTGAATTTAGACTCTGTGGTCGCTGAAATCGCTAAAATTATGGAAAAAGCTAAGGCACAGGCGACCGGGAAGGAAGCAGAGAAAGTTGCAACCCCGGATGATGCTCTGGAAGGGAAGATGGAAGCTGATGAAGAACAAGGCCCTCCGCCTGTGGAGTATGAAAATGATTTTGTTGTATCTATTTCTTTCATTTTCAATGTAACTGATGTACTCTATGATAAGTTCAATGCAATGAAATCCCAGTTTGCTTACTTGTGTGATGTTTATCCTGATAATTCTGTGCATGCATTTGAATCACCATCAAGCATATTTAGCATACATGACACTGCATTGCATGAAATCAATATAAGTACAGATGAAAACCTTAAAATGGTACTCATTTCACACGAGCTAAAATCCGAGGAAGAAAGAGAATTAATAAGAATACTCTAAAAACATGTTAAAGCTTTTGCCTGGTCGTATGAAGACATGCCGGGTGTGGATACAGAAATAGCAGTGCATAAAATCCCAACGGACCCCAAGTTCAGACCGGTAAAACAAAAGTTGAGAAGACTAAGGCCGGAATGGGCTACACTGGTGAAAGAAGAAGTGGCCAAACAGATAGACGCCAGGTTTCTCGAAGTGGTGGAGTATACGGAATGGCTAGCCAACATTGTCCCCGTGCTTAAAAAGGATGGAAGGGTCAGAGTATGCGTTGACTATAGGGACTTGAACAAGGCATGCCCTAAGGACAATTTCCCACTACCTCACATTGACGTATTGGTTGATAGTGCAGCAAAAGCGGCAATGTACTCCTTCATGGATGGCTTCTCGGGATACAACCAGATCCTGATGGATGTGATTGACAAGGTGAAGACGTAATTCATCACCGAATGGGGTACTTTCTGCTACAGAGTGATGCCTTTTGGATTAAAGAACACCGGCCACTTATCAGAGGGCTGTCACAACTCTGTTGCACGATATGATCCATAAAGAAGTTGAAGTGTATGTCGATGATATGCTTGTTAAATCAACAACCCGGGAGGAACACCCTGTTATCCTGGATAGATTTCTAACACGCATTGGAGAGTACAACTTACGGCTTAACCCCAAGAAGTGCATATTCGGGGTCACATCAGGGAAGCTGTGGGGCCATGTAGTTAGCCAGAGGGGGATAGAAATGGACCAAGATAAAATCAAAGCCATCCAAGATATGCCAGCTCCAAAGATAGAAAAGGAAGTCAGATCATTCCTAGGTTCCTTACAGTATGTCAGCCGCTTCATAGCACGGTTGACTTCCACGTGTGAACCAATCTTCAAGCTATTAAAGAAAGATCAACCAATTGTGTGGAATGAAAAGTGTCAGCTGGCATTCGAGAAGATCAAGGCTTACCTGGTAAAGCCACTAGTGTTGAGTCCTCCAATTCCAGGGAAGCCTCTGATTTTGTATTTGGCAGTTGAAGAATCCTCTATAGGGGCAATGCTTGCACAAGAACAAGATGGCAAGAAGGAATATCCTATCTATTACCTTAGCAAGAAATTGCTGGAGTATGAAACCAAGAATACACTGGTGGAAAAGACATGTGTGGCGATGATTTGGTTGACCAAGAAGCTGCGCCACTATTTCCAATCCTACAAGATAAAAGCTGTGGCTAAAGTGGATCCAATGAAGTATCTCTATGAAGCACCGGCATTGGTTGGGAAGCTGTCTAGGTGGTTGTTACTTTTGTCTGAATTCGACATCGAGTACATCACGAAGAAAACCATTAAAGGGGGAGCCGTGGCAGAGTTTCTGGCAAACCAACCCCTAGAATCGGATTACACAGAGAATCTGGAATTCCCCGATGAGCAACTAGCCATGGTGGAAGTGAAAAGGTGGGTCATGTGCTTCGATGGGGCAGTGAATAGAAAAGGCGCTGGAATCGGGGTACTTATAGCAACACCAGATGGTGAGGTCATTCCTCTATCCAAAAGGCTGATCTTTCCTGTAACCAATAATGGGGCGGAATATGAAGCATGCTTATTTGGAATGGAAACTTTATTCACCTTAGGGGCAAATGATGTCTTAATTGTTGGTGATTCACTTCTGGTGATCAGGCAAGCTCAGGGTGAATGGGAGCTAAAGGAAGAAGCCTTACGGCCTTACTTGGAGCTGCTACAGTTCAGAAGGGATTTATTCGGCCAGTGTGAATTCAGACATGTCCCCAGGGATGAGAATAAGATGGCTGATGCATTAGCTACTTGGTCCTCCATGTGGGAAAATCCAGAAGAGACACAAGCTCAACCACTGGTCATAGTCACTTCCAGGCATCCTTGCTTCGAAGTGCACGAAGTAATGGAATTATCAGCAGAAGAAAAGCCATGGTTCTTTGACATTTACCGATATGTTAAGGAGGGAAAGTACCCAGAAGAGGCCAGTGCTGCTGATAAGTTGACACTGAGAAAGCTGGCTAGTCAATTCAGAATCTTCGAGGACAAGTTATACAAAAGAACAGCGCATGGAGTCCTTTTAAGGTGTCTAACAGAGCAAGAAGCAGAAGAAGTGATGCAGCAGGTACATGCAGGATCCTGTGGGCCACATATGAATGGGCTTGCCATGGCTAGGAAGATAATGAGACAAGGGTATTTCTGGATGACGATGCAAGCAGATTGTATAAGAAAAGTGAAGAGATGTCATGAATGTCAGATCTATGCAGACATTAGTCATCTTCCTCCACTTGAACTTCAGAATCTAGCGTCTCCTTGGCCGTTCTCAACATGGGGGATAGATATGATTGGTGAAGTTCATCCAGCTGCATCTAATGGACATAGATTCGTAGTTGTAGCAGTTGATTATTTCTCCAAATGGGTTGAGGCAGAATCCTTCACTAATGTGACGGCCAAGCACATGGTCAAGTTCATCCAGAAGAATATCTTCACTCGGTATGGGATTCCTCACCACATAGTAACTGACAATGGAGTACAGTTTCAAGGGGCAACAGCTGAGCTATTTGCAGGGCATGGAATTGAACATCATAAGTCTTCTCCATACAGGCCACAGGCTAATGGTGCAGTAGAAGCAGCTAACAAGGCGATAAAGAAGATCTTATCAAAGATGGTAACCACTTACAGAGATTGGGCTGATAAATTGCCTTATGCTCTTTGGGGTTACAGAACCAGTGTCAGAACGCCGACAGGAGAAACTCCTTATGCCTTGGTGTATGGAATGGAAGCGGTGTTGCCGGTGGAAATAGAACTCAAGTCACTTAGAGTTGCCCTGGAAGCTCAATTGCCAGAGACTGAATGGGTTCAAGCCAGGTATGAACAGTTAGCGGCACTAAATGAAAAGCGACTAAAGGCACTGGATCACCTGCAGATGTATCAGTGTAGAATGGCTAGAGCCTATAATCGAAATGTGAAGTATTCCAAACGGCAGTTGAAGACGGGTGACTTGGTTCTAAAGCAGCTAAGGCCTTCCAATGTCGATGTTAGGGGCAAGTTCAGACCTAACTGGGAAGGACCCATGTAGTAAAGAAGGTGTTATCAAAAGGCGCTATCAGCATCATGGACATGGATGGAAACGAGTTCGCTAATCCTATCAACCAGGACAGGCTAAAGCTTTATCATGTGTGAAAAAAAAAAAGAAAAAAAAAAGAGAAAGTCTGCTAGGCTGAAAACTCAAAAAGAGCGGTCTAGGCAAAAGTTAAGACACGAGAGAAAATAATCAGTCGGAAAATCTGAAAAGGACGACTGGTGACTGATTCTGGCTCAGTGTGGAATCTGTACCATTTAGGAACCAACTTGTTTCAAATGTACTCATTTTGACTTCATCAATAAAGTGAATTGTTTGTTTAGATATATTTGCATGGTTATGACAAATGCACAAATAAAGTTGTCTTGCATAAACACACATTCAAAGAAAGCACTTTGCATTCAACTGATCAATATCATCGCATTATTTGGCAAATGAAAATGTATTAAATATGTGCAATTTAAAATCTTTTATCGTCCTCTAAAGTCTAGTTCATCTTTCCAAACGAGCAATAAAGGGTCATGACACCATTAAAAAAAAAAAAAAAGAGAGCTCGCTGAGGTGAAAACCGAAAAGGTGCCTCAGGCAAAAATTAGAGCAGCTCGCTGAGATGAAAACCGAAAAGGCGCCTCAGACAAAAGTTAAAGCGGCTCGCTGGGCTGAAAACCCGAGTTGGGCAACCCAGGCAAAAAATTAGAGCACTTACAAACTCATAACTTCCCCACAAAGCAGGAAAAGTAGAACGTCCTCAGTATTCCCCACAGAATTCGTCACATCACTCCCCAGCAGAGTTTCCCCTACTATTCCCCAGCGAAATCACATAAAGAACACCATCAATTATTTCCCCGCAAAGTCGCCATGTTACTCCCCAGTGTAGTCAACACAAAGAACCCCACAGTTGTTTCCCCAGTCGAGCTGTCACACTCTTCCCCAGCGGAATCTCTACAAGGAATACTACGATCATTTCCCCAGCAGTCACCTCACTCCGTCGATAATCACCAAACAATGCCCCAAGAAAAGCAAAATCAACCAGGGGCACAACATATCTCCCCAACGGAAGACAGAAACGTCTAATAACAGAAAGTAAATACATGTACATATACATCATCATGCATCCATACATTGCATATATCAATTACTTATCCACGGCTAGTCTTCATTCTTGATCGAAGGGGCAAAAATTTTTGTTTAAAAATCTCTCGATCAAGGAATGAAGACTTGCCATTTTAAGTGCAGGAATTCATCCCCAGCTTAATATCCTCAGCAAGTCAGCAGATCCGCCTCGAGTAATGTAAACTCGGTATTGGCCCAGATCCGCCCCATTATCTCAACTTTCTTCAGCAGATCCGCCTCGAGTAATGTAAACTCGGTATTGGCCTAGATCCGCCCCATTATCTCACCTTTCTCCAGCAAGTCCGCCTCGAGTAATGTAAACTCGGTATCGGCCCAGATCCGCTCCATCATCCAAGTCCCCCAGCAGATCCGCCTCGAGTAATGTAAACTCGGCATCGGCCCAGATCAGCTTCATCTATTTCCCCAGGAAAGTTCGCCTCGGGTAACCTAGACCCGGTATCGGCCAATTTCTTCATCAGTTTCGCCTCTGGTAACATAGACCCGGTATCGGCTAATCTCATCTCCAGCATCGCCTCGGGTAACATAGACCCGATATCAGCTAATTTCACCCATCATTTGCCTCGGGTAACCTAGACCCGGTATCGGCCTATCCGCATCAACTTTGCCTCGGGTAACCTAGACCCAGTATCGGCTTATTTCTTTCCCCAGTCTAGCTACGGGTAACACAGACCCGATATCAGCTTATCTCATCAGAGAGTTCATTCCAGTGTTTGCGGCGCTTTAATTCGCGCTCTCAAATTCATCATCTCAGGTGTTGTAAATCTGGAGCTAGATGTCGAATTTGGTCACACGAGGGGCAGCTGTAAGCGCCGGAATTTCCTATACTTAAAAAAAAAAAAAAAACCGCGTGTCCAACGGTTCAGTGACCGTTGAAATGGCGCCCAACGGCTACATTTTCAACGGTCACATGGCCGTTGGAGACAACGAGTATATATACATTTCCATTCCAACCAATTTTACACATTCTTCATCCCAACTCTAATTTCTTCATTTCAATCACTATGGATTCCGAAACATCGCTTCTTTTATTCCAGTTTGTCCTTGTAGTATACGTCGTTATATTAGTCATTTTATTCGAATTGAAAGTGAACTGTGCACCCCTTCCACGGGATAGGTTCTTATGAACACGGGTTATTCCCGGTAAAAAAAAATAATAATAATAAACAAATAAAAAAATAATAAAAATAAATAATAAAAATAAAAATAAAAAATAAATTATAAATAAATTAATTAATTAAAAAAAAAATGGGGGACGGCTCTGGTTTTTAATCCAGAGCCGGCCGGCTCTAGTGCAAACTAGAGCCGGCCGACTGTGATGGGGCGGGCAGAAATATCCCAACATGTCCCAAGTCTGCAGAGTTTGGTAAAAAATGACAAAAAAAATTTAATCTATGCAATTAATTCTAAAAATTATTTTGTCTGGAGAGGAGAAGGAGGAGAAGAAAAAGAAAGAAAAAGAAAGAGGCAGAGAGATAGGGAATCAGGGAGAGTCCAAAAAACAAAGAGTTTAAACCCTAAAAATCAATCTCAAAACATTAGCAACAAGTTACAAAACCTTTGCTCATTGATTCAGATCATTTCGGGTTAGTTTCGGAATTGTTCGGTTTTCGGCCGGTTAGACTTTAAGGGCAAATCCTAAGTTTCCAATCCATTTCTTGACATTAAAAGCATCAAAACAACATCAAGGTAAACTCTGAGAGGCCTTAAACCTGTTTGCATTGCTTTTTCTGTGCGTTTTCTTTGTTTTTGCAAGTTTTAGAACCGAACCTACCCGAATAGAGCCGTACGGCTCTGTTCATCCAAGAACAGAGCCGGCCGGCTCTGGTTCCACAAGAACAGAGCCGTACGGCTCTGTTCTTCAGGGACAGCTCCCCCGATCTGTCCCGAAAAGCCGAAAATAGTCCGTTTTCCATTTTTATGCACTCTGATGTGATATATTTCAGCCCAAACTTATTCGTATGCTATAAAATATTTATTTTTTATATTCCCATACATACGGATATTAATATTTTCAAGTTTTCCGGGGTTTATTTTCTAAGTTTCGGGGTTATTTTGTCCGAACCGGATCTATAGTCCAGCTTTAGCGGACCCCTGAACTCTATAAGCCCCCGAAAAATATTAGAGACAAATAAAATGGTATTTTAATAAATGTTTTTGGTGTGTTTATTGCGTTTTGGACCCTAAATGGATGTTGAATTTAGGAACCCACACGAACGGAACCATGGATTTCGGGATAACAGACCCACGAAAAGGAAAATTTGCATGTAACCGAGCCAATTGTTTTCCAAAAATTGATTTTCCAGCATGAAATTACAGGGCGTTTCAAAACCGTTTTCCAGGTCTAACCGGTCCGAACGGTCGGGTCGACCCGGTTATCCCCTAAATGCATGCGCCCATTTCCTAAAATTCCCAATTCTGTCCTGATTTGAGTCCTATTTATGTGTGTAATATAAATTGTGCTAACCATCTGTTTTGCAGCCCTTTTATTTTTATTTTGGATGTATTTAATAGATTTATCCGTGTATTTTAGGCGGTTGTAAAGTGAATTTTTATTTTATTCGATCGGGTTGTAATAATTTAATTATTTACTGCTTTATTTTATTTTATTTGTGTGCACGCTGTATGTCTTTTATATTCAATAAAATTGACTTTAGATTTTTTAAAATACCATTCGAGAACATTGGCAATATTTATTTTAATTAGACACGAAATAAAGGACTTGTCCAAACCCTGAATCTCTGGATTAGGTACAGCAGTCTATACTCGGTAGGGAGCTGTACCGGAATTTCCCGGATGAGCTGATCTGGGTGGCGACTCTGTCACTGATCTGGGGATTTAAGTTTCGAGATCTTCCAAGTAATAAAATGGGAAATGTTTTCTACAAAACAAATTTCGAAACGAACGAATGGATTTTTCTAAGTAAGATAAACAAAATCCGGTTTTCCCAAATCTCACCATGAAAAAGAAAGAATATTAAAAACAATTTCTTTTCGGACCCCCGCGTCCGTAATTTTTCCGAAGAAAAAGGTCGTCCGCTCACAAATATGATCCTATGTGGATTGTTGATTTAGGTGCAACGGACCATGTGACAAGGGACCGAGGTTCCTTTATTGAGTTCCGTCGAATCCCATCAGGATCAAAGTGGATCTATGTGGAAACAACTCGAGAGTTGAAGTCCAAGGGATTGGCACATGTAGATTAATTCTGAAAGGTGGTCAAACCCTTCTCCTGCATGATGTTTTATTTGCTCCCGAAATTCGATGGAATTTAATTTCTGCTTAGGCTTTATTAAATATGGGATTCAATTTGTTCTTGGATAATAACAGTTTGAGTTTGTCTTTGGCTGAAACTTTTAATGGTTCGGGACATATTTTAAATGGTTTGCTTGTTTTGGATACTGTTATAATAAATAATGCATTTTTCTTACACACTGCTTCTAATTCTATACACGATAGAGATAATGAAGAAGTAACATGGCATGCCAGGTTAAACCATTTTGGCTAAGACCGAATGAGTCGGTTAGCAAAATTAGGTTTATTGGGCAATTTAACTAAGGTTGAATTACCTCCCTGTAAATCATGTCTTAAAGGAAATATGTGTAAGAAACCATTTGGAAAGGCAACTAGGGCTGAGTTCCCTTTACAATTAATCCATTTTGACATATGTGGTCCAATGAACGTGAGGGCAAGGCATGGGGCCTATTATTTTATCACTTTTATTGATGACTATATTAGGTATGGTTATATTTATTTGATGTCTCATAAAGCTAAAGCTTTAAGTTGCTTTAAGAGGTTTATGAACCTTGTTAAGAATCAATTAAATGTCAAAATCAAAGCTTTGAAACTGACCGTGGTCGAGAATATCTATCAGATGAATTCAAAACTTTGTGTGATGAAAAAGGAATTGTGCATCAGTTGTCGATTCCTTACACTCCGCAACAAAATGGTGTTGCCGAGAGGAGAAATAGACTCTTCTTGATATGGTTAGATCTATGATGGCTGTAGTAAATTTGCCTGTCTCTTATTGGGGAGATGCATTGCTTACAACCTCATACATTCTCAACCAAGTGCCCTATAAATCTATCACGTCCACTCCTTATGAGCTGTGGACAGGTCGAAAACCTGACTTAAGTAACCTCAAACCGTGGGGTTGCACTGTTTTCGCCCATGATACCTTGAGTAAGTTTGGGAAACTAGGCTCAAGAATCAAAAAGTGCATCTTTATAAGGTATCCAGATGTATCAAAAGGATATGTCTTAGTGGGTGAAACAGAAGATGGAAAAGTGACAGAGTTTGAATCACTTGACATCATTTTCTTAGAGAATGAGTTCCTTAAGATAGGCCAGGTGGACCATGATTTACCATTTTGCGAGGAAATGGAAACTAACGGATCTCTCCATTCAAGTGGGAGAAATTTTGAGGAAAATGAATATGTTCATGAACCTCAAAATGTTATGAATGATCAAGATCAAGGTCTAGATCAAACTCCAATTCCTAGTGAGCATGTGGATCTAGACTTCAGTGGGAGTTTAGAACATGGTCCAAGTGGGAGCATACAGAATTACGATGAATATATGAGACATGTTTATCAGGATTCGGTACTGCATAAATCTAAAAGATAAAAGTCGAAAGCCGATGATTTAGTATCAAAAGCACGGCTCTTTTAGTTGCCCCACTAGATGAAGATGAGCCTAGAAAATTACAATGAAGCTCTCTCATCCCTTGCAAGAAATGAATGGATTAAGGCTATGGAAGAAGAAATGGCTTCAATGATATCTAACAAAGTTTGGGAACTTGTTGATCTGCTAAAGGGAAGAAAAGCTATTGGGAACAAGTGGGTTCTCAAGATCAAGCATAAGGCTAATGGTAGTATCGAAAGATACAAGGCTCGCCTAGTTGATAAGGCCTATACACAACAGGAAGGGATAGATTATGAGGAAACTTTCTCACCTGTTGTGAGGTTCACATCCATTAGATTAATCCTGGCAATTATTGTAAATCTAGACCTATAGCTACATCAAATGAATGTTAAGACTGCTTTTCTTAATGGAGAATTGGACAAAGAAAGCTACATGCATCAACCTCTGGGTTTCATCGTAAAAGGTAGTGAACAAAAGGTTTGCAAATTGAAAAGATTAATTTATGGCCTTAAACAGTCTTCTAGACAATGGTACCTTCGATTTCATAATGTAATGACATTGAATGGCTTCATGGTGATTGAAGAAGATCATTGTGTCTATAAGAAAAGCTCTAGGAGTAGATTTATGATTATGTCACTATATGTTGATGACATTCTGATTGCAGGAAATGACATGGAATATGTGAATCAAATCAATGCTTGGTTAACATCAAGTTTTGAGATGAAAGATATGGGTGAAGCTGCTTTTATCCTTGGAGTTAAGATTTCAAGGGATCGTTCAAAGAAATTGTTAGCATTGTCTCAAGAGACATATATTAACAAGGTTCTTGAACATTTCAATATGAGCAACTGTAAACCCGTAGATAGCCCAATGTCTAAGGTAGTGACCCTTAGTACTAATATGTGTCCCAAAACACAAATAGAAATGGATCAGATGAAAAATGTTCCTTATGCGAGTGCTATAGGCAGCCTCATATATGCCATGATATGTACTAGATGTGATATCTGTTATGCAATTTGCATGGTGAGTAGATATCAATCCAATCCTGGATAAGCACATTAGACAGCAGTAAAGAGGATAATGAGGTATCTTAAAGCCACTGTGGATTACTCTCTGTGTTATCAAGGCAAGTATCTGTAATTGAGAGGATACACAGATGCAGATTGGGTAGGAGATGTGGATGAGAGAAAATCCACTTTTGGTTTTGTTTTCTTGCTTAGTAATGGTGCAGTATCATGGAGTAGTAAGAAACAAACCTGTATTGCCCTATCCACAATGGAAGTGAAGTATGTGTCATACTCGTCCCCAGTTCAACAGGGAGTATGGTTGAATAGGTTTATGAACCATTTATGTATTACTTCCTTAAGTGCTCTAGTGGTGCTTAACAGTGATAGTCAATCTGCTATTGCGTTTGCTAAGGATCAGAGGTTCCATAGCAAGTCAAAGCACATAGAGATTAAGTATCACTTTGTTAGGGACGTAATAACATGCAAATAAGTTAATTTGAAATATGTATCGACTCATGAAATGGTAACAGATCCATTAACGAAACATGTCACGAGAGATATTTTTATGAAACATGTAAGATCCCATGGTTTGCGTAGGATCTGAGATACATATTTTTGTATGTTTGAGAACATATTATTCAATAAAGTTTGAATTACAATACACGAGTGCAAATGTTAATTTGTTAATATTTGCTGTTATATTTTGAGATGCATGTCAAACAGAAAATAAGCTCACTCACACGAGAGGTTACCTTTATTTTGTCATTTATTGATAAATGTAAAAGATAAGGCTGTTTTTGAACAAATAAGAGCTTGTTCAATAATAGAAGCTGTTTCACTTAAATTATGAAAAAGAGTTTTCATTAAAGTGCGAAATTCATATACATGCAAAAGGCAAGTATATAAGAGATTATGTGTAATCTAAGAGGCTTGTTGTAAGCAACAAGAGCCTATTCTGTCTTTGTAGCAGAAGTAGTCTATAAGTAGACTAAGGTTGGATGTTTTGGCACGTCTAACCGATGCTTTCGTATGATGTTAATATAGACATGCACTTCTTTCAAGAGGAAAGAAGAGAACATCATAACATATGTTTCATACTATGTGTGCTTAGTGACCCTGAGATGGAAAAGTAGTGATCTCAACTTTTCCTAGTGTGAGACTCTAGCAACGAAACAGAGGTTTTGTTGAGTTAACTATCCTTAAGACCCTAACTTATTCTGGAAGTATAGTCTAATGTGGCTATTTTGGAAGGAGACTTAGAAGGGGTCAAGTATGATTCGACCTTGGATAAGCCCGACTGGACAAGCGAGTTAGATTGTGATGGAAAGAACAAAGTAAAAGGGGAAGATCACCATGTGTCCACATCTTGAGTTTCTATACATTACTATCCGGGTAGTTATGCATGTGAGCATATCTGTAATGATAGAAAATTATAAAGATCAACAGGATTACAATGGATGTGATTTGGGATCTAAGATTGGGCATACAGTGTTTCGACATTTTCATCGAGCTGCTATATATCTCCAACGAGTGTATAGCTGTGAGCACGAGTTTTCTCGACCTCCGTGATGAGAATCCTTTATTACCTCTATTAAGCAGTCAAACTTGGAAATTAAGTAGAAGGTCACCTGGAAGACCTCAAACACTTCAAAAACCAAACCGCCCGCAATCCGAAACCCCGAGAAAGGTCCCTCGAGTGATTACAAGGTTTAGAGGTGAGCGTAGGAATTAGAGGAGTCTGCCTTGGCTCTGTCTAAAGCCACATGGCTATAGATTAGAGCCATACAGCTCTAAGGATTAGAGTCGCACGACTCTAACACTTAGAGTCTCACGGCTTTAGTAGGTGGCCAAGTTGCTCTGAAAAAGCAGAGCAACTTAGCTGAAACGGGGGCGGATTCGTTCATTTCAGCCAAAATTTCTGTGGCTCATTAATGTTCAAAATGATTAAAATGAAAAAAGAGATATAAAAACTAAAGTTTTTTTTTCGAAATGGGGAGGGATTTTTTTTGGCAAAAATTAATTTTGGCAACTTATAGAGAACAAGCAAAAAAAAGAAAGAAAGAAAGAAGGAAAGGAGAGAAAGAGAGAAAGAGAGAAACCGAAGTAATCAAAGCCCAAACACACACCCAAATCACCCAATAGCAATTCTAGACCATTGCTCACTCGACCGGACATATTTTCGGATTTGTTTCGGATTGATTCGGGATTCGTTTTCGGAATTTTGGAAAGCATGAGGATTTGAGGCACATTCTCGCTTTTTAATCCATTTCTGATTATCCAATACACTGGAACAACAACAACGCAAACTCTGAGAGGCCTTAAACTTGTGTTCATTGCATTTTCTTGTGTTTTTTTCTCTGTCTTATCAATTTCTGAAAAACCGGCTACCCGAACAGAGCCGCACGGCTATGTTTCCTTTGCACACAGCTGCGCGGCTCTAATTCTAGAGCCGCACGGCTGTGTTCCTTCCGGGCAGAAACCCAAAAATGCCCCGAATTGGCCGAAAGTAGCTTGTTTCCATTTGGTTCATTCTGTTGAGATATTTTTCAGCCTAAATACACTCGTGCATTATAAAATTACGGTTTTCAGATTTCTATACGTACGGGTGTTAGGTTTTCAGTTTTTCCTCGATTTCAGGGTTGTTCGATCCGAATTGGATCCGTCGTCTAGCACTAGCGGACCCCCGAACCTTACAAAAATCTTTAGGAAACATCGAAAATGAGCAAAATAACGATTTTCGAAAAACTGAGAAAACCGATTTCGGGTTCCAGGTGTTACAGCCGTATGGCTGTAGATATTAGAGCCACACGGCTTTAAACAGAGTAGCACGACTCTAGTTATAGCCGCACGGCTATAGTTCCTGGAAGGGGATAGAATCACAGGACGGCCCACACGGACATCGTCGCGCTATGCTGTCTTCAGAATCAAACCGCTTTTTATGTGTTTATCACTTTCAGACCCTAGATGATTGTAGAAATTAGGAAACCCATACGAACGAAACCCCGAGTTCCGAGATAACAAACCCGCTGAAATACAGAAATTTGCATGAAATTGAGCCAACTGGTTTTCTAAAATTATTTTCCAGCATAAAAAATCTACAAGGAGTTTCAAAACCGTTTTCCAGGTTTAGCCGGGCCAACTGGTCAAGTCGACCCGGCTATCCCCTAAATGAATGCCCCCGTTCCTAAAAATCCCAATTCTATCCTGTGTGAGTCCTATTTGCATTTATGTGATAATTGTGCTAACCTTCTGTTTTGCAGCATTTATTTTCTTTTTTTATTATTATTATTTTTGATGTAATTAATAGATTAATTCGTGTATTTTAGGCGGTTGTAAATTTTTAGATACCTGTGTATTCTATGCGCTTGTGATGTGAGAGTTTTTATTTTTCATTTGATTTGGTTGTATAAGCGGTCTCTATGATTTTGTATAATTTGGATGCGTGATTTACTTTTCTGTAATTTATTTATGTCATTTGTATGAGCATCAGCTGATAATTAAACAAATCGGGTAGAGAAAGATAATAAATTGAATAAATATAGTAATATAAATTATAAAATGAATACAAGCTCGAGGTTGAATAGGTAAGTTGCCTGAACCCCAAATCTCTGGATTAGGTATGGCAGTCTATACTCGGTAGGGAGTTATACCGGAATTTCTCGGATGAGCTGATCTGAGTGGCGACTCTGTCACTGATCTCGAAATTTAGGTTTCGAAGTCTTTAAGTAATAAAATGGGAAAATATTTTCTACAAAAGGAGTTTCTAAACAAATGAATGGGTTTCCCTAAAGCAAGATATATAAAACCCTTTTTCATCAAATCAAACATTTAAACCTGCTTTCCGCAGCCCTTGGTTCGCTTCGCCGCGTCTCAGGTCGTCCGCTCACAATAGCAGTAAAGCTCTCAAGGTATGCTGGTCGCACGAACTATTTGCGAGTATGTAAGAAATGATGTAGTGGATCTGTTCTGTTACGTGCGAGTGGGAGATGTTGGGTTTATGGACCCGATCTGCCCGTATAAGTCAATCAGACCCAGTATTGAGAAGCTAATAAGCTGTGGTTTATAAGTTGAGAATATATATATATATATATATATATATATATATATATATATATATATATATATATATATATATATATATGATATCAATGAGTTGATATCAAGCTAATAAGGTAATGTCAATGAGTTGACATGAAGCTAATAAACTAAGAGTAGCTTATTAGTTGAAATTATATATATATATATATATATATATATGTGTGTGTGTCTGTGTGTGTGTGTGTGTGAGAGAGAGAGAGAGAGAGAAGAAGTAGAAAAGTGAGTATATGATATATCAAATAAGTTGATATTAAAACTCATCTACTTCCTCTCAAGCTTCTCTCTCTCTCCATCTCTGTTGCTTTAGTTTATGGATTACACGGATTCCTCCCGAATACGTCGGTGTGGGTTTCCCGTTGACCGATAATACGCAATCGGCTCGTAGATCTTTCCGCTGTATTAATTTCTGTGGATTTTTCGCTACAAGAGGTTACCCGTTTCTACAACTTGGATACATATGAATGTGTAATCCCTACCCTGTTATCTATACTTGAATGGGTACAACTTGAAGAGTAGTCAATTTGGTACCATTGTATGTTTACTACACTCACAATAATGCACCAAATGAGATTTTTTTAGAAGAAATGTTGGATTCTGTTTTTAGCAGGGCAAAATGCTATGAAATGGTGGTCTCACTTGTAGAATTTTTTTATCAAATTTCTTTTAAATTTTTGAGATTGTTGAAATTCAGTTGTTGAATTAAATTTTAATTTTCAATTAGTACTATTAAAAGATCTTACAATTAAATATAATATGGATACTCCAAAAAATATAAAACGCTTAATAATATATTAAATATTTAAAATACGTGTGATGAAACAAGTTTCAAACTCGAGTTAAAGTCAAATTATGAGTATGAGAATATCAAAATTACTCTAATAGCATCTTCTAAATTCTAATATAAATTCTGTTTTGGCGATAAATAACAGTTTAAGTCACCTTAAGAAGGCAATATTTTACTAGACATTTTTATTATCCAACCATGAGATTTTTGTTTAGAATCAATGATGAAGAGATTTACCAAGTACTTGAAAACTTTATTTCAAAATAGATTTAAATTTAATATAACTCTGATCTAAGGGTAGGGAAAAATCCTAATATAGGCCTTTACTTAGCTTTAAATGTTAAATAAAATTGTCAGAGCAACGGTTATTTTTAGTTAACCTAATCCTCCACCCCTTGGAAGTTACCAGGAGCGTGGGTCATGATCTTCTTAGAGGTAACCTCCCTTACAATAGTTATAAATAACCTTTCCAAAGGAGAGAGTGGGGGTTCAGATCATTAAGGATAATCACTAATTTTGGCATCGGAGTGTCTGAGGGAAGAAACCATTCCCTCGCTGTAACAGGTACCAATACCCAACCAGATTTTCGCTATCGATCTCCCCGTCAATAAATACACTGTTGGATCAAGGTTACAACAGTTGGCGTCGTCTGTGGGGAATCTGATCAAAAAGCCATTTTTCATTCTTTTCATCATCAACAATGCCTCTAAAGAGATCTCAAGTTATGCATTCTCACGTCTCCCTCAGTCCAGAAGATACTCATATGCAGCAGGATGAACATGATAACCCATAAGAACAACTAAGAACTCAACCAGGAGAATCAGGAATTGTTCCACCAACCATACCCTTGGCGGACTATGAAACTCTAAAGAAGAAGTTTGAAGAAAACAACCGCATGCTTCAGAACTTGTTGTCTTTTGTCCAACAAACACACCCTCATGATAAACTTCCATCAGAGCTACAGGCTAAGGAAAAAGAATATGAAGAGGATCATCAGAGGGATGATGAAATCTCTCATCCCTCTCCTCACCAAGAACGATGAGAGACTTGGAAAAGAGGAGGAGCACCTAATGAGGTTGTAGAAAGCACCTACAAAGGAGAATCAGTATTCAGTGTAGTAGAGCCTAAAAATTTGAAAAAAATGATCGAAGAGGTCCTAGAAAAGAAGAAGCTAGGTCCTACTAATGAAGAACAGCAGGGAAGAAAAGTTCCTTTCACTGAAGAGATCATGAATAAACCCCTGCCGAAGAAATTCAAAATGCCCCAGTTGTCCACCTACTCTGGAAAAGGTGATCCTCACGATCATATGCAGAATTATGAAGCTGTAATGTTACTGCATGGATGGGAGGATGGAATAATGTGTCGGGCATTCTCGCTTACATTGACAGAACACGCGCGCACATGGTTCAATAGCTTAAAAGAAGGATCCATCTCAAGCTTTAAACAGCTTCGTAAGGAATTCATAAATGCTTTTATCATCAACACTAGGAGAAAAAAGGATGCAACATACCTTGTCACCATAAAACAGGAGGAAAAAGAAAGCCTGAGGGAGTACGTTGAAAGATTTCGGGCCGCAACATTAGAAGTTCAGGATCTTCAAATAGGAATGGCAGTTGTTGGAATCCTTCAAGGAACAAGATCACGAGATTTTCAGAAATCTCCATCTTACGATCAGCCTTCTACCCTCGGTGATCTATTCAGTCGCGCCAATAAGTTCATCCTTTCCGAGGATGTCATGAGAAATGTAGTAGGAGGGGGAAGTTGGGATAGAAAAATGAGAGAAAGAGATGAAGTGAGGGGGTAAGAAAAATGGAAGAGGGAAAGAAGCAAGCCATGCTCCCAAGTTGAGATTTGAAAGTTTCACACCTCTACTCCAACCTCGCTCCAACATCTTATCAGCTATAGAAGGATCTGGACTTCTTACTTTTCCTCAAAAAGCTAATCAGACAATGGGAAAGTTCACTGATGCTTATTGCCAATTTCATAAAACCCATGGTCATTCTATGGATAGATGCAGAGAATTGATGAATGAGATAGAAGCCTTAGTACGTCAGGGCAAACTTGGTAGATTTGTGTATGCAGAAAATTGGAGAAAGGAAAAACCTTCATACTCAAAGAGAGACAGATACCCAGATGATAGGTAACAAGGTGATCGAGGATACGTAAAACCTAGAGAAAGGAGGAAGGATGAGATCCCTGCTTTAGATAATAAACCAAGCCATCCAGCTATAAACGTCATCTCAGGTGGAGAAACCCTGGCAGGAATGTCATCCTCATCAAGGAAAGCTTACGCAAGACAGGCCTATGAAGTAAACAATGCCATGAAAGCCCAAGAAGAAGAATCCATAGTCTTCACATCAGCAGATCAAGGAGATGTAATAATGCCCCACGATGACGCAATGGTCATCTCAGCCGTCATCATGAAGTTCCCAGTAGAGAGGATTTTAATAGATAATGGAAGTTCCATCAACCTTCTCTACTGGAACTATTTTGAAAAGATGAATATATCCCTTGATAGACTCAAAGAAGCATGAGCCCCTTTGTTCAGCTTTTCAGGTGAAGCTGTTCCGATAGCGGGGTCAATCCAGTTACCCGTCATTCTGGGCGAAGATCCCTATAGTGTCATAAGGATGGCAAACTTCATGGTAATCAGATCAACATCTCCAACATATAATGCAATATTTGGGAGGCCATTATTGAACAATATGGGAGCAGTTATCTCATCAAGCTACTTGTTGATGAAGTTCCCTACCCCAAAATGAATAGGCCAGGTGCGAGGTGATCAGAAGAAAGCTCGAAACTGTTATGTATCCTCCACAAAAGGGAAAGAGATTATAAAAGGAGAAACATAAACTATCTCAAAGGAGTCAGAGAACAAGCCTAAAGCAGTTGAAGAAGTTGAAGCTGTGGGATTGAAAGAAGGTGAGACGGACAAAACAACATACGTCGGGACTCGAATGCAAAGGGAAGCAAGATCAAAAGTGATAAAATGCTTAAAATAGAATGCAGATGTTTTTGCATGGGCACCTACAGATATGCCTGGTATTAGCCTGGAGGTAGCCTATCACCATTTGAATATTGACCCAAGGCTAAAACCGGTTAAGCAGAAGAAGAGGAACATAGCACCAGAAAGACAATAAGTCTTAGAAGAAGAAATAGACAAGTTACTCCAAGCCAACTTCATTCGAGAAGTTCATTATCCGGATTGGCTTGCAAATGTCGTGATGGTCAAAAAGCCAAACGGGAAATAGAGGATTTGCATAGACTTTACTGAATTAAACAAGGCTTGTCCAAAAGATTCCTACCATCTACCGTAAATTGACAAAATGGTAGATCAAACCTCCGGGTATGAATTGTTGAGCTTCATGGATGCTTTCATAGGATACCACCAGATAATGATGAATCCTTCAGATGAGGAGAAGACAGCATTCATCACTGAAAAAGGAACATACTGCTTTAGAGTAATGCCTTTTGGGCTCAAAAACGCCAGTGCAACATATCAGAGGATGGTCAACAAAGTATTTAAACCCCTGTTGGGAAATACCATGGAGGCATATGTGGATGATATGATCATCAAAAGTAAGAAGGGAGAATCCCATACTGAAAAGCTCAGTAAAGTGTTCAATGTTTTGAGAAGCTATAACATCAAACTTAATCCAAACAAGTGTACCTTCGGAGTACAATCAGGGAAGTTTCTGGGTTACATGATAACCGAAAGAGGAACAGAAGCAAACCCAGAAAAAGTGCAAGCCATACTAGACATGAAATCTCCGACCTCGGTTAAAGAAGTGCATTGATTAACCAGGAAGATAGCATCTTTGAATAGATTCCTATCCAAATCAGCCGAGAAAAGCCTTCCTTTTTTCAAGACTTTAAGGGCCGCAAAAAACTTTGAATGGATACCCGAATGTGAAAAAGCTTTCAAAGAGCTGAAGGAGTACTTAAAAGAGATACCTCTTCTAACTAGACCAGAACTAGGAGAACCACTGTTCGTATATGTGGGTGTTAGTAGTATAGCATTGAGTGCAGTTTTGGTAAGGAAAGATGGAAAGGTTGACAAACCCATTTACTATGTTAGCAAGGTACTTGAGGGCGCAGAACCTCGGTACCCATTCACAGAAAAGGTTGCATTTGCACTGGTGATGGCCTCTCGAAAGTTAAGACCATACTTCCAAGTTCACCCCATAACAGTCTTAACCGATCAACCTTTACGCCAAGTCTTGCAAAAACCAGAATGCTCAGGACTCCTTACTAAATGGGCAATTGAGTTGAGCGAATACGACATCAATATTGAACCACGGCAGGCCATCAAGGGGCAAGCATTAGCCGATTTCATTGTTGAATGTACCGGGCAAAAGAAATTAGCCGAGGAAAGTACAAGCACGTGGAAATTGTTTATGGATAGAGCATCCAGTTCATCAGGCAGTGGAGCGGGGATAGTACTAATGTCCCCTGAAGGGGACCCCATCAAATACTCCCTGCGTTTTGCTTTTCCAAGATCGAATAACATTGCTGAATATGAGGCTCCCATCGCTGGAATGAAGCTCACCAACCAATTACAGATTAAAAAGATAGTAGCACATAGCGATTCACAGTTGGTGGTTCAACAATTTTATGGAGAATATGAAGCAAAGGAGCCTGTCATTAGTCAATACCTGCGTAAAGTCACATCATTAGCAAAGGTATTTGAAGAATTTCAGTGAATACAGATCAACAGAAGTAGCAATGCTCATGCAGATGCATTATCCAAGCTAGCCTCATCATTGGATACGAAAGGAAGAATCGTTCATCTTGAGGAACAGAAAAGGCCAAGCATAGAGGAAAAGACAGTAGCATGTGTCAATGAAGAGCAAGATTGGAAGACCCCATTTATAAAGTTTTTAAAGATAGGGGAATTGCCAACTGAGTCTATGGAAGCCAAAAAGCTTAAAATGAGAGCAGCTCGTTTCACTTTGATTGAAGACGCCCTATACAAGAAAGGGTACTCCATGCAGCTCCTAAAATGTCTTAGCCCAAAAAAAGCAAAATATGCATTAGCTGAGATACATGAGGGAATATGTGGACAACATCTTGGAGCAAGGGTGTTAGCAACCAAAGTATTAAGGGCGGGATTCTTCTGGCCCTCATTGAGAGATGATGCTCTTAAAAAGGTCAAAGAATGTGATAAATGTCAGAGATTTGCTCCCATACAGCATGCTCCAGTTTCAGCCTTCTGAAGTTCCATTGAGCCAACTCCATTTGCTAAATGGGGATTAGACTTGTTGGGACCCTTCCCACAAGCAACTGGAGGAAGAAAATTCCTTATGGTAGCCACTGACTATTTCACCAAGTGGGTAGAAGCTGAACCCTTGGCTACCATAACTATGAAGAAAATAGAAGGCATTATATGGAAAGACATAATCTGTCGATTTGGGTTACCAAGGGTCCTGATGGTGGATAGAGGAAAACAATTTGATTGTGACTCATTCAAGAAGTTTTGTGACAATCTTCATATTCGACTTAGTTTTGCCTCAGTAGCTTAACCTCAGGCTAACGCCCAAGTAGAGAGAGCCAATCGAACCATTAAGGAAGGTTTGCAAATGCGTTTAGACAAAGCAAAGGGAGCATGGGTTGATGAGCTTCTGTCAATCCTTTGGGCATACAGAACTACAAGTAGAATTTCAACAGGAGAGACACCTTTCAGCTTAGTCTATGGAACAGAAGCATTGATCCCTGTTGAGATAGGAGCAACCTCTCCCAGAATGATTGAGTTTGATGAAGAAGCTAATTCTGGAGAAATCAACACCAACCTGGATTTAGTAGATGAGCATAGGGATCAAGCATGCATACGATTAGTGTATATCAACAGAGAGTTTCTCGGTATTACAATTCAAGGGTAAAAGAAAAATCACTAGCCGAAGGAGATCTTGTTTTAAGGAAGACAACAATAACTAATGCTCATACAGAGGAAGGAAAGCTTCGACCAAATTGGGAAGGACCCTACCGAATCAGAAAAATGGTTGGTCCAGCAACTTGCAAATTGGAAACTTTGGAAGGAAAAAAGATCACCAAAAATTGGAATGCAAACCATTTGAAGCTTTACTTTCAGAGCAATTGTATTTTGTTACTACCATTATGAATTAATAAAGTTAATGAGCCATGATTGCAGTCCCGTGGTTTTTCCCCTCATCGGAGTTTTCCACGTAAAAATATTGGGTCTCATGCCTTTACTTTTGTTTTTTATTGCTCGTTGATCCACCAATAAAGATTATAAAACTTATACATTGAAACTGTTAAGACATATGGTAGGTCAAAAAAACTTATCTTCTATGAGGGAAGAAAGTTTATTGCCATGACGCACGCAGTGATATTTTTCAAGGCTGTTGTGAGCACGGGTTTTCCCGACCTCGGTGATGAGAAACCTTTATTGCCTTCGGACACAAAAAAGAGCAGAATGTTACCCGAAACGTCTCGAATTCTCCGAAAACAAAATTATTCGCAATCCGAAACTACCGTAAAGCGGAACCTCCGAGTGATTTTCAGGGTTTAGTGTACGCGTCGGACAGTCAAAATGTCGCCACGGCTCTAGCTAGAACCGGACGGCTCTGGTTTTTTAAAACCAGAACCGCCCGGCTATGGAATAGAGCCGGCCGGCTCTAGTACAAACTAGAGCCGGCCGGCTGTGATGGGCGGGCAGAGGTGCCACACCTTGTCCCAATTCTGTAAAATTTGGTAAAAAAATGACAAAAACAATTAATCGACGCATTTAATTCTGGAAATTATTTTGTCTGGTAAAAGATTTGGAAAATGATTGAACAATAATAGAAAAGGGAGGAGAACAAAGGATCAAGGGAGAGGAACAAAAAAAAAAAAAAAAGAAAAAGAAGAAGAAAGACACAGAGAAAAGAGAGACAGAGAGAAAAAGGAAGAAGTAAATTTTAGGTCTTAGAAACTAAATTCCTAAGGATACAATTACACACTCTAGTGGTTACTCATCAGTTCACAACGATTCTTGGTTCTATTTCGGATTCGTTCGGATAAACTTTCGGATTTTCGGGATATTCGAGGATTCGAGTTACGTTCTTGATTTTCAAACCGTTCTTGCGTATCTAATATACTGGAACAACACCAAGGTAAACTCTGAGAGGCCTTAAACTTGTGTTCATTGCATTTTTCGTGTGATTTTTCTCTGTTTCTAAAAATCGGGAAAATTGACTACCCGAATAGAGCCGTACGGCTCTGTTCTTCAAGAACAGAGCTGGCCGTCTCTGGTTCAATTAGAACAGAGCCGGCCGGCTCTAAACCTAGAGCCGTACGGCTCTGTTCTCCAGGGACAGCTCCCCGATCTGTCCCGACAAGCCGAAAATAGCCTGTTTTCCATTTATACGCATTCTGATTTGATATATTTCAGCTTATAAATATTCGTACGTCATTTTAACACAGGTTTTTGAATTTTTATGCATACGGATATTAATATTTTCAAGTTTTCCAGGGTTTATTTTCTAAGTTCCAGGGTTATTTTATCCGAACCAGATCTATAGTCCAGCGTTAGCGGACCCCTGAACTCTATAAGTCCCTGGAAAATATTAAAAACAAATCAAATAGTATTTTAATAAACATTTTTGGTGTGCTTATTGTATTTCGGACTCTAGATTGATGTTGAATTTAGGAACCCGCACGAACGGAACCATGGATTTCGGGATAACAGACCCACAGAAATGAAAATTCGCATGTAATCGAGCCAATTGTTTTCCAAAAATTACTTTTCCAGCATAAAATTACAGGGCGTTTCAAAAACCGTTTTCCAGGTCTAACCGGTCCGACCGATCGGGTCGACCCGGTTATCCCCTAAATGCATGCCCCCATTTCCTAAATTTCCCAATTATGTCCTGATTTGAGTCCTACTTGTGTGTGCAATATAAACTGTGCTAACCCTCTGTTTTGCAGCCTTTTATTTTTATTTTGGATGTATTTAATAAATTTATCCGTGTATTTTAGGCGGTTGTAAAGTGAATTTTTATTTTATTCGATCGGGTTGTAATAATTTAATTATTTACTGCTTTATTTTATTTTATTTGTGTGTGCGCTGTGTGTTTAACTTAATGCAATAAAAATCAACTCGAGAAATGTAAGATACCATTGAAAGAATATTGACCAAATTTATTTTGATTAGACGTGAAATAAGGGACTTGTCCGAACCTTGAATCTCTGGATTAGGTACAGCAGTCTATACTCGGTAGGGAGCTGTACCGGAATTTCCCGGATGAGCTGATCCGCGTGGCGACTCTATCACTGATCTCGGGATTCAAGTTTCGAGATCTTTCAAGTAATAAAATGGGAAAATATTTTCTACGAAACAAATTTCGAAATAAACGAATGTATTTCCTTAAGTAAGATAAACAAAACCCGTCTTCCAAATCTCACCGAAAACAAAGAAAGAATATCTAAAATAATTTTCTTTTCGGACCCCCGCGACCGCTTTTCTTTTTTTTCCGAAAAAGGTCGTCCACTCACAGTGGCGACTCTGCTGGGGATTTCTACAAAAGTTTTCTTAAAACTTAAAAGAATTTGACAAGCCCTGAAAAATGTCTAATCAAAATAAGGTGGATGATTCTTGCATGGTATTTTATGTTTGCATTTTAGCTAGACATACTTGCATTAGGTTAAGTATCCAATATTTAGCCCGGTGGATTGTTGAAGTGTCGCCCAAGTTCCTCTTGGTCTTGGGGGCGCGAATACGAAACACCACCCATAGCCTCGTATGAACCCCTTCGATCGGACCCTTGAGTGGGGAGAAGTGAGAAGTATATTTTGCTATGGGGACCTTGATTTTATCCCGACTTGGACCAAACTCATGTAGACGACCCTAGTTGGATTCCCTTAGGATACCAAAACAAATCGTGTGAATAAAATAAATTGCGCCTTCATCATCCCCGGTTGGTGATCGAAGAGAACCCCTCCTAGGACTCGGTTAGAATTTTATCGACTTGACCACGTTTAGGGAAATAAGGTTGGAAGATTCGATTCGTGTGCTTATTGCTACGTGTTTTCTTGTCCTTCATGTCATACTATCATCTACATCATTTCACAAACATCTACATGTGAAGCATTTGTGTGATACTAACTCACATCTTTTGTACAGCCATTTTCATCCTTCGCGTGTAAATAGATTAATCACCCGTGTGACATTGAACTAACCACATTTTTTGTAGCCATGCATCTTTACATTGTATGAAGAATTAATTAATTAATCTACATACATCACTTGAATGTCATAAGCATTAACCATCTTATTTTGCAGCCTTGGGACACGCGTGTCATGCATAGAGCATTCACGCGAACCTTGAATAACCCCATAAGGGTCACACACATCACACCACCTACCGAGTAGGAAATCATTTTAGGCGCTCCACGAGTGCCGACAAAATTCATCACATTTCATTAAATCATTTTAGGTGCTCCACGAGTGCCGACAAAATTCATCACATTTCATTAAATCATTTTAGGCACTCCACGAGTGCCGACAAAATTCATCACATTTTCATTAAATCATTTTAGGCGCTCCACGAGTGCCGAAAAAATTCATCACATTTCATCAAATCATTTTAGGTACTCCACGAGTGCCGAAAAAATTCATTTCACACATCAAAATGTTTAGGTGCTCCCTGAGCGCCGGAACTCTGCCCGTTCACCAAGAACGCATTCACTTTACATCGCGGTGCGGAAATCGAGATACTCCCCGAGTATTGAAATTCCGCTCGCAAACCAAGCACGAGTTCACTTCATATCATCAAAAATTTGAGGTGTCCCCCGGACACCGAAACCTCGACCATGTGCCATGCACATGTCGATCTCACATCACAAAAAAATTCCGAGGCACTCCCCGGGTGCCGAAACTCGGTCTGTTCGCTAAGAACATTCATCTCATGCCACAAAACCCGAGATACTCCCCGAGCGCCAAAGGTCTCATCCACGCATCTAATACTTGGATTGCAATTTGTACATACATAAATAGAAATTCATGCATACTTCACCCCCCGAAGGATCGGTTGTTCAAGGTTCATGTTACAAATTCGTTTCATACAACATCCGCACATCATTCATCTAACACGTCATGTATACATGCATATCCCCTAGAGTTCATAACTCTTCAGGTGATCATCTTTCACTAACTCTTGTTTGAAATGTTTTGAAGTTTGGCTACGATCGGGACGAAGACTCGTGAGAATAGAGCACAGTGATTCGTCATCTAGTGAGTCTGAGGAGCCTGTTCAGTTCGGGGAGGTTGAGGCGACGTCTGAACTAAGTGCTGAGTTTTCACCAGAATTTGAACAGCTACAACAGAGATTTCAAGATATGGCACTCACACCTGAAGCTGCTGCTTCCATGATGGCCACCTCTGCTATTCGAGAATTCATGAATTCTGATGAGTTTAAGAACCTTATCAAGAATCAAGTGCAGAGTGCACTGACTGAGTCGTCTAATCAGCGGCCAGAAAGGGCTGCCCGCGAAGAAAGTAGCGGCGGGAGACTAAATGATGGGCAGTCGGATGCTGAAGAGGGCCGAAGGGATAATACTGAGCGACCTGTGGAGTCTGCTTTAGAAAGAAAGATGAAAGAGATGGAGGAAACCATAGCGGAGATGCGTGCCAGTTCTAAGATTCAATCTGCCAAGCGTATTGACCCATCCACGCTCATAGCCGAAGGGGTTGAAATGTTACCAGTAGGCTTCCAAATGCCTAGGATTGCACCATATGTTGGGAAAAGTCCTCCCACGGCCCACTTGAATCAGTATGTACGGATTATGACCATGGAAGGGCTCACCATGAATCAATTAGTGGGACTGTTCCCCGCTACATTGGAGGGAGGAGCCATCACATGGTATAATAAACAGCCCGAGGGTGTGCAAGGCGACTGGGATGCACTGTCCGATGCCTTCATAAAGTACTTCAGTTTCAACACGCAGCTAGAGGTCAAGTTACAAGACCTAGAGGCAGTAAGGCAGAACCCGAATGAGACCTTTTCGGAATATTATCAAAGGTGGATGGATAAGATGATCCTCCTTCATCAGAAGCCCTTGGAAGATGAGCTGATTGTCAAGCTGATTGATGGTAGCTTGGAAGTTTATCGGAATGTGATGAAATATCATAAGTTTCAGTCCTTGATAGAAGTACATGAGTTGGCTCGCAAGGTGGAGAAGTACGAGATTGATCCGGCTCATAACAGTTCTGGAGGAGGATACCGAAGCCGGACATATTCTTCGGGGTATAAAAATAATAACAATCTTGCAGCTTCTTCGTCAACAAGTGCTAAGCCGAGTCAACCACCTGCACCTGTTAAGCAAGTAGAAGTAGCAGCAGTAAATCCAGGAAGACTGACGGGGGCTCCCCAAAGGATCACTAGCCCATGGGTAGAATCGCCAAGCAGAATTTTCATGAAGTGCAGAAAGGTTGGGTTGCTGCAAAGTGTAAAACCATTTTCTCCCCCATCTGAGGCCGACAAGGATAATTTTTGCGCATACCATGTCATGACTGGGCAACGGACAAATGAGTGTGCTCAGTTAATTAAAGCTATCCGCCAGCTAATCGCAGATGGAAAGTTAGTTGAACCTCAGCTGAAGCCAAGTGTTCAAACAAACCCCCTTCCAAACTTTGGAAACCAAGTGAATATGGTGCAATCTTCCCTCCCCGATAATTTTGTGTTCGCTCAGATCATCAAGGCAAACCCAAGTGTGCAGACAGTATTGGTTGAAACTCAAGGGGCGGCATCTAGAAGTAAGCAAGGTCCTTTCAATGTAAAAGACATAGAATTGGACGACGATGAAGAGGCAGTTTGCTGACCTTACGACACGATGAGGCCCGTCTATCCAGTCGAGACGAAAAAAGGAACTGTTATAGCCAAGGGCGGGCCGGTAATGTATATAACAAGGAGTGGAAGGGTCTATCAACCTGCGGACACAACACTTCCTACACCGCCAAGAAGGAATACCACTCCGGTAGAAAATGATGTAGTAGAACCTATTCCGAGGGGAGGTGAAGAAGATGAGGTAGTGGTGCAGTTGAAAAGAACTCCGGCACGTGTTAGCGTTTGGCATTTACTCATGGAATCAAAGAGGCACCGCGAGGCAGTGGTGAAGCAGCTCATGGAGGTGGATGCTTCCCCCACTATGTCTCCCAGTGAGGTTTGTGCATTAATAAGGGGTGTAGGTGTGAAGCCCAGTGAGGCGCCGGAGATTAGTTTTGGTGTATCTGATCTACCGCCAGAAGGAGTAAACCATAACAGGGCATTGTATTTGAAAGTGGAAGTCATGGACCGGATGATGCCATGTGTGATGGTAGACGATGGGTCAGCCTTGAACATTTGCCCAGCCAAAGTACTGCCATTTCTGGATATCAACCCTGAAGCACTGTGTAAGTCTACGACTGTGATAAGGGCTTATGACGACAGTAAACCAACTGTGATTGGAACTTTTGAAGCTGAAGTGAGGGTGGGCGAAGTCAAGTCCAAAGTTGTGTTCACTGTAATAGATATTCCAGTCACATTCTCCTTGCTGTTAGTGAGACCGTGGTTTCACGCTCTTGGTGGAGTGCCCTCCACTTTGCACCAGAAGATCAAATTTCTAATCGGAGGAAAGGTAGTAACTGTCGAAGCAGATGAGCCTTCCGTAGTGGCAGCCCTGAGCACTACAGATCAGCCTGTCACTGGATTTCAGGTAGCAGTCATAACCGACCAGCCGAAGTTCCCCGACTGGATCCATAAATATTTTGCCAAGTAGAAGTTCGAGCCGGGAAAAGGGCTAGGGGCTAAAAAATAGGGTATTCCCAAGTTCAACATTGAAGTTGGCCAGCACTCCCGAAATGGGTTGGGATATAAGGAGGACACAAAAAGGGCCGCAAAGAAGTATGTGATCCTGGTCGATACTTTTGTACGTGCAACCGAGGAAGTCTACAAAGGAGAATATGAGCCAGTCAAGTTGGAGGGCAAGGAAGTGCCGGGTTTTGAGATCTTTGCCGATGTCGTCGACTTCTCAAAATATGAGGTTGGTTCGGTGGAAGAAATGCTTAAGTTTGAAGCTGTGAAAGAGATCAACCCTCCTTCAATAACCCAAGTTGAAGTAGTGGCTCCTATCATTCCAGAGGAGCAGCCAAAAGAAGATGCAGACCCCCTGGTGGATGCCATTACTAAGGCATTTGCTGACTTGCTGAAGAAAGGGTTGAAAGAGAGCCCTGTGAAAAAAGAAGCTGTTTCGGGACAAGCAGAGTTGGTGGAAAAGGCTGTTGCTGAGCTCATCAAGATGATGGCTAAAGGGAAAGCGAAGGTAGAGGAAGATGTCCTGTCAGAAACCCAGAAAGAGATCCTCGAAGTTGATCTGAGTGACTTGTTCGAGGAAGGACCTGTTGATCCAGAAGACCATGCTGTTGGGGATTTCATCGCACAAAACAATACGCAGCGGAAATAAAAGGATTAATCCCCACCAAGGACCCATGTACATTGCATTGAATTGGAAGGAGGGTTAAAGAATTACCTTAATTCTTTGTAGGTTTTGAATCAATTAGGAACCAAAGTAGCTTCCCTCTACGGTTGATCCACACGGAGCAATTCGTTCACCGCGTGCTAGCGCCGGGATTGAAGAACGGTTCTTCGAACGAGAGAAGAACAAAGTTTCGAAAACCTTGGGAGATGGAGAAGAGGAAGTCGGCTGGCTCCTTTGAGCTTGCAGAAAATCTGCATCTTATGTGTAGGCTAGGGTTAGAGATTTTAGGTTATAAAACTTCCTTTTATATCCATTAAACTTAATTATAATTATAACTTAATACCCTTATTAGTTATAATTATAAATTAACCCACACAACTTAATATTAATTCTCAATTAATATTAAATCAATTCCATTCTCCATCATACACATATGTATATTGATATTATAATTAATTATATCTCTATATAATTAAATTATAATATGTAGCATACTTTATGCAATATTAATCATATTAATATTTATATATACATATATATATATAAATATATATATCATTATATATATATTTATTCTCTTTCTCATTCATAAATTATTATCCAATAATAATTTATACCCGATAAGATAAACTTCATTTTGCTCTTGTGTGTGACCCCATAGGATCATATTAATTGGCAATAAGGAAATTACCATAATGTCCTTATAGGTCACAAGCGGACTCTAGCAAGCCATTACGACTACCCAATTAATATGATTGGAATGATCCAATACCTATTTATAGAATGTCATATTCCCTTTTGTCTCTTTGATATCATGATTAATCATAAGACATGGTACACTTGTCAATCTTATATAATTAATCATATGCTTTCTCGATCTCAAAGTAAACTGTTTAGACAAATCAATTGATACTCTATCAATTATTTGAGCACGGCCATGCATTTAACAGTCTTACTTATCGAGGGGCCCAGTGATATCGCTCTCTTGTTAGAGAGGGACAAAATCCCATATCTGTCACTCACATCCCAAGGCATGAGTCATATCGTACCCAATCACAGCCTTTATAACTACTCTGTTACGAGCAGCGTTTGACTGCGTCAAAGCACAACATGAGTTCATCCCGGAATCAATGGTGACCTCAGGTCAAAGGAATCAGCTAATGACACTACTATAATCAAGATCAGTTGTGACACATGACCATGAACTTGATCTCATAGTGGGTCTCCAGTAACATGTTCTCTAACATATTACCCGTGAGTATAATCTGTATCTGTATACACTATATTCATCTTATGAATATCCATTATCACTCACACTAGTCTTAGTTTGTTATTATTCCCATAATAACAATCGACTAGGGATATTTAGAATAACACGATTTATTCACGGATACTTATCATAAATGCTAACATACAAACATAAATGATAATATTAATCTACACTAGATTAATCTTAGAAGTCAAATTACATAATCCAATATTGGCCTTAGGGCACAATCTCCAACACATGCTGCTGAAGACCCTCTGCATGTGGAGGAAGAGAATGATTTCTTTGTAAACTTATCCTGTGTATTTGATATGAACAATTTCGCTTTTAAGGAGATGAATGAAATGGAATCCAACTTTGCTTATTTGTGTGATGTTTTTCCTAATGGCTCTGTGCATACATGCAATCATTCATTCAATGTGTTCAGCATTCATGACACTGCATTACATGAAATTAATTTGGGTACAATTGAAAATCCTAAAATGTTATCTATCTCTAACGAACTCAATCCTGAAGAAGAGAGAGAATTGACAAAAATACTTAAAAAACATGTGGGAGCGTTTGCCTGGTCTTACGACGATATGCAGGGGGTCGACAAAGAGATAGCAGAGCACAGAATTCCGATTGATCCCAAGTTCAGTGCAGTAAAGCAGAAACTCAGGCGTCTACGCCCAGAATGGGCTGAGAAAGTCAAGGAAGAGGTAGCAAAGTAGATTAAGGCCAACTTCCTGGAGGTGGTGGACTACCCTGAATGGTTAGCCAATATAGTTCCAGTTGCCAAGAAAGATGGAAGAGTCAGAGTTTGTGTGGATTATCGGGATTTAAATAAGGCCTCCCCAAAGGATGACTTCCCACTTCCTCACATTGATGTCCTGGTTGACAGTGCAGCAAGGGCAGTTATGTACTCATTCATGGATGGTTTCTAGGGGTATAATCAGATCTTAATGAATGTCATCGATAAAGTCAAGACGGCCTTCATCACCGAGTGGGGGGTGTACTGCTACAGAGGAATGCCATTTGGGTTGAAGAATGCTGGGGCAACCTATCAGCGGGCGGTCACGACATTGCTACATGACATGATCCACAAAGAGGTCGAGGTGTATGTTGATGATATGTTGGTGAAGTCTATGACCCGGGAGGAGCACCCTGCTATCCTGGATAGATTTATGACCAGGATTGAAAAGTACAACCTGCGACTCAATCCAAAGAAATGTGTTTTCGGAGTTGCATCGGGCAAGCTATTGGGGCACATTGTCAGTCAGAAAGGCATTGAGATGGACCCAGACAAGATTAAAGCCATTCGAGATATGCCAGCACCGAAAACAGAGAAAGAAGTCAGATCTTTTCTAGGGTCACTTCAGTATGTCAGCAGATTCATTGCCAGATTGACCATAGTCTGTGAGCCCATTTTCAAGCTTCTTCGGAAAGAACAACCCGTTGTGTGGAATGACCAGTGTCAGGTTGCATTTGATAGGATCAAAGAATACTTGATCAATCCACCAGTGCTAAAGCCTCCAACTCTGGGAAAGCCCTTGACTCTGTACTTAGCCATTGAAGAGACCCCCATAAGGGCGATGTTGGTTCAAGAACAAGATGACAAAAGGGAGCATGCTATCTACTACCTCAGTAAGAAGCTGCTGGATTATGAAACTCGATACACTGTGGTGGAGAAGACTTGCACTGCTATGGTCTGGCTTACGAAGAAATCGAGACACTATTTCCAATCCTACAAGATACAAGCTGTGCCAAAAGTTGATCCAATGAAATATCTCTACTCTGCCCCATCCTTGACCAGGAAACTGTCTCGGTGGTTACTTTTGCTATCGGAATTCGACATCGAATACGTGACGAAGAAAGTGATCAAAGGAAGAGCAGTGGCAGAATTCCTAGCCAATCAGCCGCTTGAATCTGATTATATGGAAAACCTGGAGTTTCCAGATGAGCAGTTGGCCTTGGTAGAGGCGGTGGTCAGAAAATGGATTATGCACTTTGATGGAGCCATAAACAAGAGAGGAGCAGGCCTTGGAGTAATTATTGTAACTCCTGAGGGGGAGATAATTCCTTTATCAAAACGACTAGAATTCCCGGTAACTAACAACGGCGCAGAATATGAAGCTTGTTTGTTTGGCATTGATGCCCTCATCACACTAGGGGTAAATGATGTGACCATTGTTGGAGATTCGCTGTTGGTAATCCGTCAAGCCACCGGGGAATGGGAAATCAAAGAAGAATCACTTCGCACATACTTGGAGACTTTGTGGGAAATGGTGAAAGTATTCGGGCATGTTGAATTCAGGCATGTGGCCAGAGATGATAATCAGATGGCAGATTCATTAGCTACTTTGTCATCCATGTGGGAAGGACCTTAGAAGGCACCGATGCAGCCCTTGATCCTGGAGATAGCTAGAACACCATTCCATCGTTCTAGTGAGGTCCTGGCATTAGTGGTGGATGATAAGCCCTGGTACCAAGACATAGCTGACTTTCTACAAAATGGCCAATATCCTAAAGAAGCATATGCATCAGATAAGGCCACGTTAAGAAGATTGGCAGCTCAATTCAGGTGGTTTGATGGACAGCTTTTCAGAAGGACCACAGACGGATTGTTATTAAAGTGTCTGACGGGAGCAGAGGCCAAGAAGGTTATGCAAGAAATGCATTCAGGGATTTGTGGCCCGCATATGAATGGATTAGCTCTAGCAAAGAAGATCATGAGACAAGGGTACTTTTGGCTTACCATGCAGGCAGACTGTGCAGAAGAAGTGAAAAAGTGCCACGAGTGCCAGATTTACGGGGACATCAGCCATCTCCCACTTATGGAGTTACAGAATCTCATGACTCCCTGGCCGTTTGCAGTATGAGGTATAGACATAATTGGCGAAATTCGACCTCCAACATCGAATGGGCATAAATTCATTGTAGTGGCAGTAGATTACTTCTCTAAGTGGGTTGAGGCCGAATCTTATGTCACGGTCACGGCTAAGAATATGGCTAAGTTTGTAAAGAAGCACATTTTCGCAAGATACGGTATACCTCATCACGTGGTGACTGATAACGGAGTACAATTCCAAGGGGCCACAGCTGAACTATTCGAAGAGTACAATGTGGAACATCGTAAGTCTTCACCTTATAGGCCACAAGCCAACGGAGCAGTGGAGGCAGCAAACAAGTCCATCAAGAAGATCTTGTCTAAGACCACTTCAACCTACCGAGATTGGGCAGATAGATTACCTTATGCTCTGTGGGGGTACAGAACCAGTGTTAGAACGCCAACTGGAGAAACACCTTATTCGCTGGTTTATGGGATGGAAGCAGTCCTTCCTATTGAAGTGGAGTTGAAGTCACTAAGGACGGTTTTAGAGGCCCAATTGCCTGAAACAGAATGGGTAAAGGCGAGATATGAGCAGCTGGCTATGGTCGATGAAAGACGTCTCAGGGCTCTTGATCATCTACAGATGTACCACCAAAGGATGGCTAGGGCCTATAATCGACTAGTTCGTCACCAGAAACAGCCTCTGAAAGCGGGAGATCTAGTATTGAAGCAAATGAGACCGACTAATACGGATGCAAGGGGCAAATTCAAACCCAACTGGGAAGGGCCGTATGTGGTTAAGAAAATACTCTCCAAAGGTGCGGTGAAGATTATGGACATGGACGGTAACGAGTTCACCAATCCGATTAATCAAGATCATCTCAAACGCTACCATGTGTAAGAAAAAAAAAAAAAAAGAAGAAGCCTGTTAAGTCAAAAACCTGTAAGGGCGATTTAAACAAAAATTAAGGCAACGAGAGTTAGCTTATCAACCAGAAAACCTGTATAGGATGGTTGATAACAGGAATGAGTTCTTTCGAGATATGTATTGATTTTGGCATTTTCAATTGATACAATAATTAAGTTTCATTAATGAAGTGCGTCTTGCTCAACATATTGCATGAATGTTTGGAGTATGTTACATGATTCATTTGTCGAAACATCCAGATAAACAAAGACATTTAGACGCCCAAGTGTGTAATTGCGAACATCTTCCATCCATTTCATAATAAAAAAAAATAATAATAATAATAAAAATAATAATAATAATAAATAAATAAGTACGATACAGAGTAGCATAAGATCCAAGCCTACAGACAGACTACATCAAACACGAAGCTACAAATTAACAGACTAAAGTCTACGACTGCCCTCCGTCAGTCGAGTCGTGGTCCTCCTCGTCCTGGGACTCGATGCCATCACCGAAGAAACGCCGACCGGACTCCCAATTGTCCAACCGAGTACGAAGATCTGAAATAGACCTCTGCATAGTCTCCCTCTCCGCTCTCATAGACCTCTGCATAGTCTCCCTCTCCGCTCTCATAGACCTCTGCATATTCTCCATCTCCGCTCTCAAGCGGGCTTTTTTACAACGGCGAGCGGCAAGTGCAGCCTGAGACAGAGTTAAACAAAATGAGCATCATGTCATACATACATGTGCATATGCATTTGAAGCATACATACATGCATATATGCATGTTGACACAGGTACTTACATTCATGACGCCGTTATCCCGAAGCAAGAGGTCTTTGAACGCAGAAGTCGCCTGATACAGAGCCGTCGCCTGTAGTATTGGAATCTGTACAAAGGACAGCGTACGGGTCAGGCCAGTGGCAACAAGGACAGTCCGAAATTAAGCAGGGACAAAAATACTCACATGGGTTGTGCCTGGTGGATTATAAGCAGAATGAGGGTATTGCTCAGTGTATAACTCAGCCTGGTAGAGTTCCCCCGCCGCATTATGGACCATCACCCAGGGCTCAACTCTGTGCTCCAGACGACCTGAAACAAAGCCAGCAGGGGGCACCATTGAGGGGACAGGCTCGGTGTCGCCTCCGAACACGGCTGTGTGAGCAAAAGAACCTCCATCTCCCCTGCCGCGGGAAGTCCCAAACCCACGACCGCTGGAACGTTTACCTGACGATGCATGAGGGCGTTTACCCCTCTCAGATGGCTGCAAAAAAAAAAAAAAAAAAAAACAAAAAAAACAAAACAAAACAAAAACAAAAAAAAAAAAAACAAAAAATAAATAAATAAATAAATAAAATTATTAGCAGGTAGCAGAATAATCTCAAACAAGCAGAAGGTAAGAGCAAAGCAAAGACATACCTCAGCTGGCGTATCCTCTTGCGGTACATCCACGGTGGGGGAAAGAAGCTGTGCCCTGATAAACTCGAGATAGTCGCCATCATCCCCCATAACCGTGTAACCGGACCCAAACAGATCCTGATGTTCCTCCACTGGTAGCAGGTGTGGCCAGAACAATCCGACGGGAGGTGCAGGTGGTATCCTACGCTCGTGGGGACCAGCAGGCCAATCAGAGACTCTCTCCCCGAGATACCACTCGAGGCTGACGGGGCTCTCCATAACGAATCGCAAAGGTGACAACCTCCGAGCATCGAAAAGCTCTGGGAACCACGCAGTATGCCCCCAAGGCTCCTTAATCACCTGAAGACAGACGAAGGTAAAAAAAAAAATAATAAAAAAAAAAATTAAATTTTAATTTTAATTTACCTGCTCGAAGCTCATGCCTGCCAAGAGCTGGCGGCATGCCCAAATGTCGGTGTCCAAATCGCTCCAACTAAAGCCCAGCCACCGCCGCAACCGGGGGAAATCAGGAATCTCAGCATTGGCCGGTATAGCCAACTTTGGCTGAGGAACGAAAGCATACTCATACGCCCAAATCTACACAATAAAGAGAGAGAGTTATTTTTTCAAAAAAAAAAAAAAGGAGAGACTCACATGAAGGACAAATCCACGCGCCCTTCACCTTCTTGTGCCTTCCGCGGGCACAGACATCGAGGCCGTAATATAATTGGGCTAGCCCGGCTCGCCCCCAACTCAAGTTCCCCACGTCCTCCAACTGTATTAAAGAGGGGAGCACGGCAAGGTTCAGGTCACTCTGTCCTGTGGGAAACAGCAAAGTGCTCAAAGCGTATAGAAGGAACGCCCGAGTATAGCGTCTCACATCAATAAGGGAGAATGCAGAACCCTCAGGAAGGTTGTCCTGTCTACCCAACCAATAATCCCTCAAGGTGCTCCCTTGGATCCGCCTGCCTGCGGGAGTCAAGCCGATCAACATGGCAATCACGTCGGGATTAAAACCCCCTCGCCCAAAGGTCTGGTTGAACTCGACGGTGCGCCCGCCAAAAGATAATCCCGTGATAGCCACAAAGTCCTCGGGTGTGATCGTAAACTCCCCGATCGGGAAATGAAAAGTGTGGGTGGAATCCATCCACCGCTCTAAAAGCGCCATCAGCAAACCCCTGCGTGTCCGAGGTGGAGTCTCACACATAGAACAAATAAACCGATCCAATCCGGTTAACTCGACCAACTCCCGCACCTCGTCAGGGAGTCTCCTATACCAAATTAGCGCATCGGATACAGAACCGGCACCCCGGTTATCTTTTCGCTCCTACAAGACGATAATAATGGAGTTTTCTCAATCACTTATATATTGCATCTTTTTTATACATATATATATATACATGCATATATCAAAAAAAAAAAAAAATTCCAGCGTGTCCAACGGCTCAGTGACTGTTGAAATGGCACCCAACGGCCACATTTTCAACGGTCACATGGCCGTTGGAGACGACGAGTATATATACGTCTCCATTCCAACTCATTTTATACATTCTTCATTTCAAATCTAATTTCTACATTTCAATCACTATGGATTCCGAAACAGCTCTTATTTTGTTCCAGTTCGTCCTTGTAGTATACGTTGTTATATTAGTCATTTTATTCGAATTGAAGGTGAACCGTGCATCCCTTCCACGGGAGAGGTACTTATGAACACGGTTTAAAATAAAAAATAAATAAATAAATAAATAAATGTATATATATATATATAATAATGATAATAATAATAATAACAAAAAAAAATATATATATATATATATAGAAAAAAAAAAAACCGGTCGAACCGCCCGGCTGAACCAAGCCGGACGGTTCGGTTCTGGAAAGAACAGAGCCGGCTGGCTCTGTTCTTCGCCAGAACCAGGAACAGAGCCGTCCGGCTCTAACGGTGAGCCGGCCGGCTCTGTCCGGAAAAAACTGGTTCTCCGGCTTTCAGTCTTGGTTTTTTGCCATTTTTCGTCCTAAAATCGTTTCTAACCAACTTTAAATCATCAATTAAGTTTCATAGGGGCAAAATCTACTCTAAACATGCATCAATTTCATATAATCTCGTCTAATTTTGCATATTTTTGCAGGAATTCAAAAAAAAAAATTGAAAAAAAGGGAAAATTGAAGAAAAACTAAACAGATCCTGAATAATGTGCGTGGATGGGCTCAAAGTTACGGGCACTGGATTGTTCCTCCCGATCCCGCAGTAAGGAACCGTTTCCCGCAAGCCGTATACCTCCACTGTAGATTCAGTGGACAGAAAAAACTCACCCTCAGGTAATGTGTATCTTACAAGGAATGGAGGTTGGGTAGGAGCGTTAGGGAGCACAGCTCTCCTCATCTTCCTCATCTTGATAAGAAATGCTAAGAAAAAAAATTTTTTTTTAGAGAAAGAAATTGAAGAAAGAAAAGTGAGATGAGTGAAAAATGGCAAAAACCCCCCTTTTAAACCCACTTGGGGCTGCCCAACTAGAGCCGGCCGGCTCTAGCTTGGCATGCTTGAGTCGGACGACGCTGGTCAGAGCCGGGCGGCTCTGATTTAGAGCCGGCCGGCTCTGTCTCTTTAGACAGAGCCGCCCGGCTCCGATCCCTCCATTTTTTTTTACGTTTTCCAAAAAAAAAATAAAAAATAAAAAATAAAAAAATAAAATAAAAAAAATAAAAATTAGAATTAATTTTAATTTAGTCCAATTTGATCCCGAGAAGGGTATTTTTTTTTCTCATTTTTGCAGATATCCAGGGGAAGAAATAACTAAACCGTATTTATTCTTGATCGAAGGGGCAAAAATTTTTGTTTCCAAAATTATCGATCAAGGAATAAATACGTATTTTTAACCCAATTCCAACGGTCCACTCCACCACACGGAGAAGACAGCATCACGGGCACACTCCACCACACGGAGAAGACGGTATCATTTGGTTGCTCCACCACACGGAGAATAGTTAAAAATCATCACAGGCACACTCCACCACACGGAGAAGACAGTATCATTTGGTTGCTCCACCACACGGAGAAGACAGTATCATTTGGTTGCTCCACCACACGGAGAAAAGCTAAAAATCATCACGGGCACACTCCACCACAGCGAGTCGATATCACGGGCACACTCCACCATAGTGAGTCGATATCACAGGCACACTCCTCCACAGCGAGTCGATACCACGGGCACACTCCACCACAGCGAGTCGATACCAGGGGCACACTCCACCACAGCGAGTCGATATCACGGGCGCACTCCACCACAGCGAGTCGATCACTCTGTACCCTCTACGAAGGGCATCAGGTGCGCTTTTCTTTCCTTTACTCACCGCGCTCTCAATCGCGAGACCAAAACTCGAATCGGACGTAAGCTACCGATCCAGTCGATTTTGATCTCGCGAGGGGTAGCCTGTGAGCACGGGTTTTCCCGACCTTGGTGATGAGAAACCTTTATTGCCTTCAGACACAGAAAAGAGCAGAATGTTACTCGAAACGTCTCGAATTCTCCGAAAACGAAATTATCCGCAATCCAAAACTACCGTAAAGCGGAACCTCCGAGTGATTTTCAGGGTTTAGTGTACGCGTCGGACAGTCGAAATGTCGCCACGGCTCTAGCTAGAATCGGACGGCTCTGGTTTTTTAAAACCAGAACCGCCCGGCTATGGAATAGAGCCGGCCGGCTCTGTCTATAGCCGGCCGGCTATGTCTAGAGCCGGCCGGCTGTGATGGGCGGGCAGAGGTGCCACACCTTGTCCCAATTCTGCGAAATTTGGTAAAAAAACGACAAAAACAATTAATCGACGCATTTAATTCTGGAAATTATTTTGTCTGGTAAAAGATTTGGAAAATGATTGAACAATAATAGAAAAGGGAGGAGAACAAAGGATCAAGGGAGAGGAACGAAAAAAAAAAAGAAAAAGAAGAAGAAAGACACAGAGAAAAGAGAGACAGAGAGAAAAAGGAAGAAGTAAATTTTAGGTCTTAGAAACTAAATTCCTAAGGATACAATTACACACTCTAGTGGTTACTCATCGGTTCACAACGATTCTCGGTTCTATTTCGGATTCGTTCGGATAAACTTTCGGATTTTCGGGATATTCGAGGATTCGAGTTACGTTCTTGATTTTCAAACCGTTCTTGCGTATCTAATATACTGGAACAACACCAAGGTAAACTTTGAGAGGCCTTAAACTTGTGTTCATTGCATTTTTCGTGTGATTTTTCTCTGTTTCTAAAAATCCGGAAAATTGACTACCCGAATAGAGCCGTACGGCTCTGTTCTTCAAGAACAGAGCCGACCGTCTCTGGTTCAATTAGAACAGAGCCGGCCGGCTCTAAACCTAGAGTCGTACGGCTCTGTTCTCCAGGGACAGCTCCCCGATCTGTCCAGACAAGTCGAAAATAGCCCGTTTTCCATTTATACGCATTCTGATTTGATATATTTCGGCTTATAAATATTCGTACGTCATTTTAACACCGGTTTTTGAATTTTTGTACATACGGATATTAATATTTTCAAGTTTCCCGGGGTTTATTTTCTAAGTTCCAGGGTTATTTTATCCGAACCGGATCTATAGTCCAGCGTTAGCGGACCCCTGAACTCTATAAGTCCCTGGAAAATATTAAAAACAAATCAAATAGTATTTTAATAAACATTTTTGGTGTGTTTATTGTATTTCGGACTCTAGATGGATGTTGAATTTAGGAACCCGCACGAACGGAACCATGGATTTCGGGATAACAGACCCACAGAAATGAAAATTCGCATGTAATCGAGCCAATTGTTTTCCAAAAATTACTTTTCCAGCATAAAATTACAGGGCGTTTCAAAAACTGTTTTCCAGGTCTAACCGGTCCGACCGATCGGGTCGACCCGGTTATCCCCTAAATGCATGCCCCCATTTCCTAAATTCCCAATTCTGTCCTGATTTGAGTCCTACTTGTGTGTGCAATATAAACTATGCTAACCCTCTGTTTTGCAGCCTTTTATTTTTATTTTGGATGTATTTAATAGATTTGTCCGTGTATTTTAGGCGGTTGTAAAGTGAATTTTTATTTTATTCGATCGGGTTGTAATAATTTAATTATTTACTGCTTTATTTTATTTTATTTGTGTGTGCGCTGTGTGTTTAACTTAATGCAATAAAAATCAACTCCAGAAATGTAAGATACCATCGAAAGAATATTGACCAAATTTATTTTGATTAGACGTGAAATAAGGGACTTGTCCGAACCTTGAATCTCTGGATTAGGTACATTAGTCTATACTCGGTAGGGAGCTGTACCGGAATTTCCCGGATGAGCTGATCCGGGTGGCGACTCTGTCACTGATCTTGGGATTCAAGTTTCGAGATCTTTCAAGTAATAAAATGGGAAAATATTTTCTACGAAACAAATTTCGAAATAAACGAATGGATTTCCTTAAGTAAGATAAACAAAACCCGTCTTCCAAATCTCACCGAAAACAAAGAAAGAATATCTAAAATAATTTTCTTTTCGGACCCCCGCGTCCGCTTTTCTTTTTTTTCCGAAAAAGGTCGTCCGCTCATAGCTGTTAAGACATATGGTAGGTCAAAAAGCTTATCTTCTATGAGGAAAGAAAGTTTACTACCATGATGCACGCAGTGATATTTTTCAAGGCTGTTAAGACATATGGTAAGCCAAAAAGCTTATCTTCTATGGGGGTAGAAAGCTTGCTGCCATGATGCACACAGTAAAAATTCTTCAAGGCTGTTAAGACATATGGTAGGCTAAAAAGCTTATCTTCTATGAGGGAAGAAAGCTTGCTGCCATGATGTAAGCAGTTTATAAAAAATCAAACATACGTGGTGAAAATTTTCCAAGAATAAGTTTATGAAAAATCACACCCAATTCAATAAATTTGCTTGTGATTGGGGAGCGATTAACATTAAACATGAAAGAAAAGTAGATAAAACAAAAAATCATAAAATAAATAAAAAATTCCAAGTCAAAATTCCAAGTCAATGAATTCTTATAAAAAAATATGTAAAGAATAAAAATCTAAGATGCAGGATCGACATCGGCAGAGGGTTCATCATCAGCACCATGATCCTCATCTAAATCTTGCAAGGCTGATATCTCATCATCCGGAACTATATCTGAAGATTCCATGAGTCCATTCTTCCCATAGAATTCCCAAGGTCCACCAAGATTCTTCAGATCATCAAATAAGCCTTTATTTACACAGGTTGCACTATCCTCTTCATTCGGATCAAAAGTCTTCCAATTAGTATGGTGCGAAAGAGATTCAGTTTTCGAAAAGACTAACTCAGGATGAGAACTACCATCCTCCTGTTCAAGAATTTACCGAGCCAGATAAAAACCTATCTTGGAGAAGCTGACCCGGCTACACATTTTGTAACGCCCCAGATATAAGTTGACTTAGTTATGTTGTGATGTGTGCATATGAGTGAGCATTTTTGCATTTAACCGATGTTTTGTATGCTTATAACAATTCGTAGGCTTTGGCCTAATGGTAGAGAGATGTGTTTAATAACTAGAGGTCTAGAGTTCGAACCCAACTTAGCTTAATTTAGTTATTTTCTTTAGGATTTATATTTTTGGTTTGGGAGACATAAAATCCCATAAAATCCGAAATTTACTATTTTATATATCCCTTTTATTTAGTTTGACCAATTCAAATCAGAAACTACCAACTTAGTGGAGCAAATCTCTCCCACTTACCTTTCCTTCATCAAATCAACTTCTATTTCCTATTTAACACTACAAATTTCGAAATTTCCTCTAACCCTAGCTGAAATTTATTCTTTCTCTTCCTCTCTCTTTCACTCAAACCAGCCTTGCATCATTCTTGTGAATTCCGAAATTCCATTGTCTCAGTTGAGGAAATCATTCATCTTTCTAAAGGTAAGGAATCCCAATCGGTTTTTATTTCATCTTTTAACTCCTTAGAAACTTGCTAAGAACTTTGTTCTTTTCTGTAATTTTCTAAAGTTTCTTCTCTTTGGGAATCATCGGATTAAGTTCGTGACCTAAATCGAGGAGCACCCTCTCCTAATTTCTGTTTTTACTCTAGTGACCGACCTCACTGCAATCGAGGTAACAAACAAACTCTAATATCGATTTAAAGCTTTCATAGATTGCGTGATAGGTTCCTATTGATTGCATGGTGAGATAATAATCTTGTATATTGAAATTTAAGCATGTATGTTACTGGTATAAAATGGTGATAATTAGGTTAAGGGTTGAAAGAAATATGTATATGCATGTTAGGAATGGTTTTATGCTGGAACTGCTAAATTTCAGATTGTATAGGTTGTGGTAATTTTAGCTTTATTTTCGTTATATAACTCCGAATGGCATGATTCAACTTTCTGTGTTTTCCTGAGACATAAGTGTACAAGGTTGTTTTATACTATTTTGGCAAATTCTGTGAGTAAAGTGCTCGTATTCCCTGTTGAAACTGCCTTATGTGCACTGTGCCGATTTCCTGGAACTGCTGAATTTCAGTTTGTACAGTTTGCGTTGATTATGGCTTTATTTTCTCTCTGTAGCTCCGTTTGCCATGAAACAAAATTATATGTATTCCTAAAATCCTGATGTTCAATGTTGCTTTATATTATTTTTGCTAAATCAGTGAGTAACACGTCCGTTTTGTCTGTTGAAGTCAGACTATGTGCAGTGAACTGAAGTAAGTTTACAGATTGCATGTTTTTAGTGTTTCCTTAATATCTTTTGCTATAGGACTCCGAATTGCATGATTCAAGCTGGCATGTGTTCCTAAGATGTAAGGCTAAAATTCACCTTTGTATTGCCATGCTGAATTCTGAGTCTAACCTACTGGAATATTATGTGCAAGTTGAGGCATGAACTATGAATTCTGAAATTGTCACCTTAGGCCTGAATTTATTTTTAATGTGTGTAAAGCATAATTTGATTCTAGAAATTTTGTGCTAGAACTCATGACATGAAATATAATAATTACAAATATGATTTGGTAAATTAATACATATTGGAATTATGAAATTGAGTTTGGGGTAAGTCCTATTTTAATGGCACCTTGTGTTTATTGAGGTATTGTGCTATGTATTGGGAATAAGACCTATTTTAATGGCACCCTTTTGATATTGGTATGATTATAGTAATTAATTTGAGTTGTAGTGATTTATACAGTTGTGTTTTGGTTAGTTTGGCAAAGTGTTTACCATGTTTGATTGGTAGGCACTAGGACAGCACCCCAAATTCCGAGGTAAGCCCTAGGTTCATGGCACTCGGTGATGTAAGACCTATGTTAATGGCATTATGATGTAAGACCTATGTTCATGGCATTCTGAGGTAAATCCTAGGTTCATGGTACTCAATGTGTTAAGGAGGTAAGCCCTAGGTTCATGGCTCTCCGCAGAGGTAAGCCCTAGGTTCATGGCACTCTGCAGCGTCTGCTGCCAAACTCCCTATAAGCACAAGTGTATAGGTTAATGCAATGAGTTGTACGCATATACATAAGTTGATGTTAATCAACGGTTAAGAATGTAATTGCATGTTAGTGTTGATTACAATGTGATTTTGATGCTTGGCTGTGATAGTGAGGTTTGTGAGCTATCTTGCGACTTTGGAATTTGTGTATTAGGAAACTAATAATGGTTATTGTGTAAATGAAATAATGTCATGTTCATGATACAATTCCTTGTTCTAAACGGTTGTATGCATCTAGTTTGTATGACTTGACTTGGAATTTTATTCTTTGATTGATGTTTTGCTACTTAAATGATATGATCTATGTGATATGTGTTGGAGCGGCTTGTTAAACGAGGTACGTTCCCTATTACAAGGATTGTGAGCGTAAGTATGTACACTTGTATGAATGATGATTGTTGTTTATTACCCTTACGGTGCTTGATTAATTAATATAACATATATTTGTGAACTATCGTCATTTTATGCAAACTTTAAATTGATGTTTGGGATTTGTTAGTTACTCGTCACTAAGTGGCGCTGTTGATATTTTCAGATTATGCCGGTGATGATTGAATGATGCCTGACGCCCGTCCTTGGGATTGTGTGGAGGGATTGCTTTGAGTAGACATTAAATAGTTGTTATGAACATTTTAGAATTGAGATTTTCAGATTTTCTAAACTTTTAGGTTTTTGTCATTGAAGTATTACTCGTATTGAATTATTATTTATCACTTAGAATTAAATTTGGGAGTACGTATTTTATGAACACGTGTAGTATTAATCAGAGGCATAATTGGAAGTTTCTTTTATAATGATGTCCTAGACTTTATGTAATGTTTTCCGCCATTGCATGCTAAGAAAGTTAGGGATGTCACAGTTGGTATCAGAGCCCGCGTTGGTTCCGAGGCTTTGGTAGCATAAGTCACTTGGAACCAAAACTCAGAATCCTAGGATAGAGATTTTTGAACGTAGAAGTGAGATGCATGGGTAGGTAGAATGGGTTTATCTGCTTTGAATTGTTTGTTTTCTATTACTTGCTATATGTATAACATGATTAGATCCAACCTAGAACCAAAATTTTAGAATGCCTCCGCGTAGAGATTCCGTTCGCGATGACTCTCCTCAGCGACGTATGCGGCTGTTGGAAGATGCCGTGCTCGCTATGGCTTAAAGAAATCCAAATAACCAAACTGTCTTCGATCGCATTGCTCGTCATCGACCCCCAACTTATGAAGGATCTTCCGACCCGGTGGTGCTTGAGGGATGGATCCGGGAGATAGAGAAACTCTTTGATGTGACCGGCTATCCGAACGCCGAGAAAGTCGTGATTGGAGCCTACTACTTGAAAGGCGAGTCTGATAACTGGTGGGGCATGGTTAAGGCCGAGTGCCTGGAATTGGCTGAGTTTGGATGGGGACAATTCACTGAAAGGTTGAAGAATCGTTTCTACCCAAGTGAGTTGAGGTGGCAGAAACGAGAGGAATTCCTATGCTTGACTCATGGAAGCATGCGATTATGTATTGACTACCGTGAGTTGAATAAGGTGACCATCAAGAATAAATATCCCCTGCCAAGAATTGAAGACTTGTTTGATCAATTGAAGGGTGCAGGTGTGTTCTCTAAGATCGATCTGAGATCCGGCTATCATCAGATTCCGGTAAAAGAAGACGACATTCAGAAAACTGCCTTCCGGACAAGGTATGGGCACTATGAATTCGAAGTAATGCCCTTCGGTCTCACTAACGCACCAGCAGTGTTTATGGATCAGATGAACCGAACCTTCCACGAGCTCCTTGATGTGTGTGTTGTGGTATTCATTGATGATATCTTGGTATATTCGAAGAATGAAGAGGAGCATGCTAAGCATCTCAAAATGGTGTTGAAAGTATTAAGAGAGCAGAAGTGGTACGCCAAGTTCTCTAAGTGTGAGTTTTGGCTTGGAGAGGTGGCTTTTCTAGGCCATGTGATTACCAAAGAAGGTGTGAAGGTGGACCCGGCGAAGATTAAAGCCGTTCTTGAATGGTCCAGTCCTACTAATGTGACCGAAGTAAGAAGTTTTCTTGGTCTTGCTGGATACTACAGAAGGTTTGTGCACAACTTTTCAATTATTGCACGACCTTTGACTCAGTTGATGAAGAAGGACTGTAGGTTTCAATGGACTGCAGAATGTGAAGAAGCGTTCCAGATATTAAAAGAGAGACTTACTTCAGCCCCAGTTCTTGCATTGCCGACTGACGGAGTAGAGTATGAAGTGTTCAGTGATGCTTCCAAGTACGGACTTGGGTGTGTACTTATGCAGTTGGGAATAGTGATTGCCTATGCTTCAAGGCAATTGAGGGTTCACGAAAGGAACTACCCGACTCACGATTTGGAGTTAGCTGCGGTGGTGTTTGCTCTTAAAATTTGGCGCCATTACTTGTATGGTGTGCCGTGCAAGATATACACCGATCATAAGAGCCTCAAATATGTTTTCACCCAGAAAGAACTAAACATGCGACAGAGACGTTGGTTAGAGCTTATCAAGGATTATGACTTAACCTTGGAGTATAAAGAAGGAAAGGCAAACAGAGTCGCAGATGCATTGAGCAGAAAGAGCATCCATTCGGTGAACTTCATGAAAAGACTTCCTATTGATCTTTGCAAGGAGTTTAGCAAGTTGGAAATTGAAGTGGTCCCGAGAGGAGTGGTTCGGGCGAGTTTAAATGCAATCAGTGTGGAACCAGTATTGTTTGTAGAATTGAAAGAGAAGCAGTTGAGTGATCCTGTACTTCAGAAGATTCGTGCAGCGAAGGAGCAGGGTAATGCTGTAGATTTCGAGATTCTTGCAGATGGGAGTATGAAATTTAAAGGCCGATGGTGTGTGCCTAGTGATTCAATGTTGAAAGAGCAGATCTTAAGTGAAGCTCATTGCACTCCCTACTCTGTGCATCCGGGAGGTGCGAAATTGTACAAAGATTTGAAGATGCAGTTTTGGTGGCCTAGAATGAAGAAAGAGGTAGCTGAGTTTGTGGCCCGGTGCTTGACTTGTCAAAAGGTGAAAATTGAGCATCAGAGGCCTGGGGGATTATTGCAGCCCTTGGCTATTCCAGCATGGAAGTTTGACTCGGTTTCTATGGACTTTGTGTCGGGTTTACCAAAGGTTGCTAATGGTTTAGACACAGTGTGGGTTGTTATAGACCGTTTGACCAAGGTGGCTCGGTTTATTCCTATGAAGAAGACCTGGTCTATGGAGCAGTTAGCTGAGGCATATGCGAGTGAAGTTATAAGGCTACATGGTGTGCCCAGGGAGATTGTGTCAGATCGTGACCCACGGTTCTTGTCACATTTTTGGACATCATTGCAAGAAGCTTTGGGCACTAGGTTGAAGTTGAGTACAGCTTTTCATGCTGCTACAGATGGACAGACGGAGAGGACAATCCAAACCTTAGAGGATATGTTGCGGTCATGTGCTCTTGACTTCCAGAAATCTTGGGTGAAATGTCTGAGTTTGGTAGAGTTCTCCTATAACAATAGCTATCACGCTAGTATCCGTATGGCCCCGTATGAAGCCCTCTATGGGAGGAAATGTCGTAGTCCGACATGTTGGGACGACATTAGTGACACATTGGTGTTGGGTCCGGAATTGATTCGGGATACCGTCGAGAAGGTGAAGGTGATTCAGGCGAATATGAAGGCTGCCCAGGATTGTCAGAAGTCTTATGCAGATCTCAAGAGAAGACCTCTTACCTTCGAAGTCGGTAGCAAGGTATTGCTGAAAGTATCTCCTATGAAGGGAGTGATGAGGTTCGGCAAGAGAGGCAAGCTCAGTCCCAAGTATATTGGTCCATATGAAGTGCTTGAAAGGATTGGGGAAGTTGCATATCGGTTGGCTCTACCACCGGAATTGGCAAAAGTTCATAATGTATTCCATGTTTCACAGCTACGAAGATATGTGAGCGACCCTTCTCACGTTATTGCTGTGGATTCGGTGGAGGTGGAACCCAATTTGACATATGAGGAGAAGCCTGTTCAGATCCTCGACCGTCAGGTTCGCAAACTCAGGAGAAAAGAGATGCCTTTGGTAAAGGTGCTTTGGCGTAGCCAGAAGTTTGAAGAGGCTACTTGGGAGCTAGAAGAGACCATGAGATCCAAATATCCGGAATTGTTTGCAACTAATCAAGGTTAGAACCTAGCTTACTCTTTTGTCCTTGAGTTTCGAGGGCGAAACTTTTTGTTAGTGGGGAGGATTGTAACGCCCCAGATATAAGTTGACTTAGTTATGTTGTGATGTGTGCATATGAGTGAGCATTTTTGCATTTAACCGATGTTTTGTAGGCTTATAACAATTCGTAGGCTTTGGCCTAATGGTAGAGAGATGTGTTTAATAACTAGAGGTCTAGAGTTCGAACCCAACTTAGCTTAATTTAGTTATTTTCTTTAGGATTTATATTTTTGGTTTGGGAGACATAAAATCCCATAAAATCCGAAATTTACTATTTTATATATCCCTTTTATTTAGTTTGACCAATTCAAATCATAAACTACCAACTTAGTGGAGCAAATCTCTCCCACTTACCTTTCCTTCATCAAATCAACTTCTATTTCCTATTTAACACTACAAATTTCGAAATTTCCTCTAACAGCACCCCAAATTCCGAGGTAAGCCCTAGGTTCATGGCACTCGGTGATGTAAGACCTATGTTAATGGCATTATGATGTAAGACCTATGTTCATGGCATTCTGAGGTAAATCCTAGGTTCATGGTACTCAATGTGTTAAGGAGGTAAGCCCTAGGTTCATGGCTCTCCGCAGAGGTAAGCCCTAGGTTCATGGCACTCTGCAGCGTCTGCTGCCAAACTCCCTATAAGCACAAGTGTATAGGTTAATGCAATGAGTTGTACGCATATACATAAGTTGATGTTAATCAACGGTTAAGAATGTAATTGCATGTTAGTGTTGATTACAATGTGATTTTGATGCTTGGCTGTGATAGTGAGGTTTGTGAGCTATCTTGCGACTTTGGAATTTGTGTATTAGGAAACTAATAATGGTTATTGTGTAAATGAAATAATGTCATGTTCATGATACAATTCCTTGTTCTAAACGGTTGTATGCATCTAGTTTGTATGACTTGACTTGGAATTTTATTCTTTGATTGATGTTTTGCTACTTAAATGATATGATCTATGTGATATGTGTTGGAGCGGCTTGTTAAACGAGGTACGTTCCCTATTACAAGGATTGTGAGCGTAAGTATGTACACTTGTATGAATGATGATTGTTGTTTATTACCCTTACGGTGCTTGATTAATTAATATAACATATATTTGTGAACTATCGTCATTTTATGCAAACTTTAAATTGATGTTTGGGATTTGTTAGTTACTCGTCACTAAGTGGCGCTGTTGATATTTTCAGATTATGCCGGTGATGATTGAATGATGCCTGACGCCCGTCCTTGGGATTGTGTGGAGGGATTGCTTTGAGTAGACATTAAATAGTTGTTATGAACATTTTAGAATTGAGATTTTCAGATTTTCTAAACTTTTAGGTTTTTGTCATTGAAGTATTACTCGTATTGAATTATTATTTATCACTTAGAATTAAATTTGGGAGTACGTATTTTATGAACACGTGTAGTATTAATCAGAGGCATAATTGGAAGTTTCTTTTATAATGATGTCCTAGACTTTATGTAATGTTTTCCGCCATTGCATGCTAAGAAAGTTAGGGATGTCACACATTTTCTCTCATAACAGTCTTTGGACTCCCTGTACTCGCGAACTGGGGTAGAAAGAATGGAAGCATGGTCATTCTTGAGCTTCTGCATCATGCTAGTCTCATCAGCCAGCTTCAGTTCAAGCTTCTTGATATCATTTTTAAGGAAGGAGTTCTGTTTATCTAACTTCTCATAATCATTGTTCAGATTAGCATACTTGGATTCCATGGCTTTTAAGTTCACTTGATCAGCTTCCAATGATTTAACACGGTCTTGAAGCTTCACATTCAAACTCCGACTTTCTTGAAGCTTCCCTTCAACCTCTTGAAGTTTCCCTTCAAGGTTTTCAACCGTCTGCTTTAGCTTTCATGCAAATCCAAAAGCCACTGAAACACGTTGAGCACCCTACCATCAAAACGAAAAAAATGAGTTATACTCAAATAAAACACATATGATAAAGTACACATTTATATAGATACACACTTCAACAATCCTACGCTCAGCCATATCAAGGTTGTCACACAAATCCTTGCAGTAACTCTCCTCATCACGAGGGAGAATAGAGGAAATCATCAGCCTAGAAGCTACCCCCGGCAGGTCAACAGAATCGGTATTTAGCAAACCAAGGTAAAACCTGAAATCCTCCCCTTGAAGAGTAGTTTTCAAAGGAGTATTTTTGTAGATGTTGTAAGACGCAACAGGCATGCCCATCCTTAGAAAAACAAGATCCATTCCAGGTAAAGATTCTGAGCGAAGTTTCTTCCTCTCTCGACGAAGTGGAATATTGGAATGAATCCTCTCATCCCTTGTGTTTTGCATCGATTAGGAGCCACCTCTCTCATCCTGGGCAGAGGAAGAACGATTCGGGGATGAGGTTGACACACCCTTTTTAGCCTTACTGAAAGGATCGACCTCAGAAGACTTAAACTTTGATTGCATAGGAGGGATTGAAGAATTTACACCAACGGTGACCTTTGGAATAGCGGCCTCTGATGAAGCATTTGATAGAGCTGAAGGATGAGCTTTCTTTAGGGCCGAAGCACCACCCTCTGAAATGATTTGAGGGGTAGGAGAAATCTCTGATCTTATACTTTTTTGTCAGGCTGTAAAAGCGGAGTTCCCAACGGCAAAAGCAACAAAAGTAGAGTTTTTTGTTGGAGTCATGCCTACAAAAAAAAAAAAAAATTATTATCAGTAAACATCCATGATTGGAAAGGGCGAGAATCATATATGATATCGCGTATATATATATATATATATATATTGTTTTAATTAGTCACCATTGTCAGATAAAGAAGTCGTATGACTAGAAGGGATATCAGAATTATAGGGTAAGGTGTTTTCTAAAGGGAAGATCTCGTGTGCAGACGAAGAATCTTCGATGGTGCCATCAGACAAAGAACCCTTGGACGAATTGGATGAAGAATCGGATGAAGAGTTGGAGGAGCTTCGGTTGTTAGAAGTTTCACGATCTGAATGATCGGAGGAAGAAGAGTTAGTTTCGTTGATGAGAAGAGGACATGAGGGAACTCCCCAACCCGTGTCAGATATTTAAATAACATTTTGTTTTCCGCAAGATGTTAATCTCGACTGAATACTTTACTAAGAGAGAAGCACGAACCGACCAAGTGATACCCTTTCTAACCCACACCCAAATCCAAGGATAAGCAACTTTCCGCATGTCAGCAGGAGGGTAAATGAGCAACCATCTGTCTTCATAATTACCAATGGGAGGAAGATCATCGATAAGGGTGAGTGTTTCCTCACAAAAGTCAGTCTTTTGGAGAAGAAAACGACCCGATTTATCTTTGCACACCTTTGTGATGTAAAAAAAATGAAAGAGGTTGACAGTCGGAACGACCTCGGTTTTATGGCATAGAAGATAAAAACTGATGAGAAATCTCCATCCCATAGGGTGCAATTGTGGTGGTGATAATTTGTTAGCTTTCAAAAAGGCCATAATAAAAGGAGGCAAAGGAAAAGTGACACCATGTCCAGAAGAACCTCATGTAAAGCAAAAGAATCATAAGAAGCAAGAGCAAAAGAAACATATGAATTTGGAGGAATGGCGACTCTCCAGCCGGGCGAAAGGGATAATCTATTTCTAAAAAATTTGACGTCGTTTTCCCCAAGTCGAGTAGGAATGCATCTAGCGATTACTTCATTGGAACGGGGACCAAGAACCTCAGACCTGAGTCTCATTGTCTATTTTGTTCGAACCATCTTCGGATGCAAGAAATCAACAATAAGAACAAAAGAGAAACAATCAAACTATGAGTAATAACCAAGCAAGTAAAAAGAAAACAACAACTTGACTGATTAACAGAAACAACGGTCACAACAGCAATTTTCATTTTTTGTTCATAGCAAGTATCGCAAAAAAAAAAAAAAAGAGGGCGACAGAAGAGAATAACAATGATCCATGCAGACACCAACACAACAACGTGAACAGATCGTTTGTACCTACAACAAGAAAATCCACAAATAAAAATCGGACATAATAGCGTTATCAAATATAATTTATACTTTGTGTGTAATTAATTATGTTATAACACACAAGGAAGTAGACAACTCCAAGACATGCTAAGAGGGAAAGAGCGAAACAAATTCGGTATGCAGTGTGGAAAGAATTTCTAGCTACTTGATTTCAAAATTTTATTATCAAAGGTAATAATGCTTTTGATATAAATAGATGCAATTTCATATTAACATTAAGGGTTTTGCCAAAGTGACAAAATCCTTTGAGGTATGAACAAGTAAGAGCCAGGAACAACATTGAAAATTGAAAGCCATGCACAAGATTAATTAGATATTGTCCAACTTCAAAGGTAATTATCTCAATATATTCACATTCAAGGAAAAATTTCAGACTTACAATGAATTTTTATCTCCATGAATATTTCCTTAATCCATAAGTTCCAATCTTGAATATTTTTTCTTGATTCAAGTGATAATATGATAAATATGATTTTCTATTATTCATCAAAAACTATGATGATTGATAAGATTGGAACTTAGGATCAAACCAACCTTATGTCGCAGGAGCAGTGCTACCCGGGGTCCCGGATCAGCCCGGTCAAAGATCATGGTAGAATTTTTGGTACCACAGAACCTAATCACTAGCAAATCAGTCTTAATATCATTGTCATGAAAATCTCAAAAGTGTCAACAGCTGACTAACACTTTGATTCTTTCGCTTGTAATTTGTTATACATCCAAGAAAACAACCTAAGGTGATCATAATTCACATAAAATCAAAAAGCATGTTAAGTCATCGAATTTTACGAATTGAATATCAAAGGAATCCACAAGACTAAAAAAGCAGCATCATTTCATCATATCAAAGGAATCCACAAGACTCAAAAAGCAGCATCATTTCATCGAAACACATAGCCACAAAGAAGATCCAACATAATCCATAGGGAATCCACTGAAAAACTGACCTCAGTAGCGGAATGAAGGCAAATGGTTCTGATTTTGGATTGGGATGGCTGGACGGCTTCTGATCGGACGGAAGAGGCTGCGCCAGACAAAGCCACACAGTGACGGATGGCGACGCCTGGTTATGGAAATCGGAAGAGCCGACTTCTGATCGGCAGTCGTGGCCCCAGCAGGAAGGCTTTCGCACGGCGCTAGAGGCATTAGACAACGCTGGGCTGCGCCGGACGGCACCGCACAGTGGCAGATGACGACGCTGCCCTGTCAGAGTGAATGGAGATGGCTCCAGTCGACGTTGGGCAACGTGAAGCGGCGGTGGACGGCGTTGAGGCGCTTGACCGACAATGGGCAGCTCCAGGAAGAAAGTTGGGAAGACGAGAGAAAGAGGTGGGGAAAGATGATTTTTATCTTAAGTCTACTATTTAAACCCCAAAAATAAAAGAAGTCCAAACCCATACAATGTCGACTAGCAGTTGGCGAAAAAGGAGCCCAAAATACAAAGAAATCTAAACCAACAAGATTTCTATGACTATGACTATTATTATTATTATTATTATTATTATTCTTTAAAAAAGAGAAACAGAAGATTTTTTTTTATTTAATATATAAGGCTTAAAATTAATATTAATCTTAGATTAATATTAGGCTTTTTAAATATACTAGAAAAAACCCCCTCGCTCCGCTTCGGGAATTCGCTTTTTGAAATTAATTATGTTTATGGGAAATGTATAACATTTAATTATGATTATGAAGCGGATAGTTAAATAAGAATATTTTAATTCAATTTTTTGGTAAAGTTTCTTAAATATTCATATTTTTTTGACCTTTTTTTAATAGTTTTTTTGTAAAAAATGATATTGGCTATAGGAGGAATTTCAATTTATTTTTGATTGATAATAAAGATATAATGTAGTATTACATAAAAGTAGTAAATGTTCTGATAAAATAGTTTAAGAGAAAGGATTACACATATCACTATATTGTTAGGTTGATTTCTTCTCTCCGGATGTTGCAGCTGATGACCTGTGAAAAAAATTTTGTTAATTTTTTATAAGAAGGTGAATTTTATGAGGAAATAGTTGTTGTCAGTAAAATGTTGAATTACCCTATTTTTCGCTTTTTAGATGGTATATTGGCAGTTGAATCGTCTTTGATATCCAATGAACGGTGTGCTGTAGCGGTAATTGCATTGATAGAGGTTAAACATTTGAGATGGGTTGTCGGAGCAGAAACTGGGCTTGGCATTTCTTTTTTTGGAATTTCAGCATCTTCTTTAAATATGTAAAGCACTTTGAATATAATTTGTGAAGGATCTTCAATTGTATTGCTTAGCTGAATTTGGAATATTTTTGTGGTTCCACATATTTTGGTCATTGATGGAGGAATTTCGTGGCGTTCTTTAAAAGTAGAAGTTAAGGTGTGTGCCTGTACTCCAATTAGTTCTTCAGCAATATTTCCAAAAACAATAAATGGAATAGTTCCAGTTTCATCTTCCACGATTATTTTTATTCTGTACCTGCAAGAGAGTAAAAGTATAGTGTTTTGAAAAAGTAGGTAGCAATTAAAGTTGTGAGTAAATTTAGTTAGTTGTTACCATGGTAGAGGAATTTTTTCTATGAATCTGTGATTTTTGCACCAAATCTGATCCTTTGTAATTTGAATTCCACTTTTACAATCAGGACATGCTCGATACCACCAACCATCAGATGCATCGATTTCTTTGATTTTTGCCTTACATGTAAATTTGATATCCTAATGTAAAACAATGAATTAGAAAATTTCTTATTAAAGTTTTTCAATATTAAATGAATCAAACCTTATCTGTATGAATATCAACTTGTAAGAGTTCTGATATCCCTTTTCTATTGGTCATTTTTTCTGTTTCAATGTCAAAGACTTCTTTTTAGTTGGTGTTCAACCTTTTTTAGCTTTGGGAAGGGAGGAGCGATTCTGGGATAAAGATCAAGGAGAGAGTATCACTTTATTTCAGCTCTGTTGTAAGTGAATAAGTAAAATCCATCATTGCAAATCCAAGAAATTTACTGCCTGTAATTAATACTCAACCACCATATCTTGTTTTTCTATTGTATTAAATGAGGCCATAAATTTTTAATACATAGAATTTAAAGAATCTGTTTTTATTAGTGCAGTAAAAAAAAAAAGCATAAAACCAATTTTATACATATTTTGACCAAAAAATAAATAAATAAAAAAGCCTATTAATATGGCCTATCAGAAATTCACTGTATAAGGGTAACATTGTCCGAAATTGGACAAAATATTCCAATTTTTCTATTGTATTAAATCAGGCCATAAATTCTTAATACATAGAATTTAATAAGTACCTGTTTTTATTAGTGCATTAAAAAAAATCACAAAACCAATTTTATACATGTTTTGACCAAAAATAAATAAATAAAAAAGCGTATTAATGTTGGTTATAAGAAATTCACTGTATAAGAGCAACATTGTCCGAAATTGGACACAGAGAGAATGAACACATAGCACGTATGAAGAGGTCAACGGGCAGCAAGGGAAAAAGATAAAAAAAAGGAGGGTAAAATCGGCACTTCCATTTCTGAGGGTAACATTGTCCGAAATTGGACAAAAATTGGCAATTGAATCAAATTGAGGCAGGAGGCATTAAAAAAAACACAAAACCAATTTTATACATGTTTTGACCAAAAATAAATAAATAAAAAAGCGTATTAATGTTGGTTATAAGAAATTCACTGTATAAGAGCAACATTGTCCGAAATTGGACACAAAGAGAGAATGAACACATAGCACGTATGAAGAGGTCAACGGGCAGCAAGGGAAAAAGATTAAAAAAAGGAGGGTAAAATCGGCACTTCCATTTCTGAGGGTAACATTGTCCGAAATTGGACAAAAATTGGCAATTGAATCAAATTGACGCAGGAGTTTTAATATATAGAATAAAGAATAATAATAATAATAATAATAATAATAATAATAATAATAATAATAATGGTTAACATACACACACATATATGTGTGTGTGTAAAAGAGAAATTAGAACAAATAAAGGCAGTAAGAACTATTTCTGCAAAAGAAAGGAATTACTTAGCTTTTATGTGAAAGGAAGAACGGTATAGCTTTGGTTAAAAACAAAATTTGCTGCATGAAAAAACAAAATCAAATGAGTGATTTTAATATATACTATAATTATTATATACATAATTATATATATATATATATATATATATAATTGGTTACTTGTGCATAGATAGTTAAACGGACATATTGTTCTCATTTGTGAAATAATAACCAAAGTGCAAAGTAATTGTAAATTTCAATTTGTCACCAATCAAATAAAAATAAAGAAACACAATATGCACAATTTAAGCATTGAATTTTCTCCAAATTCAAAAAGAAACAGAGTGAAACAAAAAACCCAATGGACTTCAGCAGATTAGAAAAGCCAAAAAAAGAAAGAAAGCAATAAGTAATATATATATTTTTATATATATTATATAATTAACTGTTCTGTAGAGTCTCCTTCAAGTCAAGCCAACGTAATTAATTGAACTATTAGGTTTCACGTCTTAAATCTTAGGAAATTTAGCAAATTTATATGCATAAGGACTCGAAATGCTACACGTATAAAGTTAACGATGTTACTATTTTACTATACTTGAATACAACTTATAGGTTCCAAGTTCATTCTGCACAAAAAAATCGGTAAACTACGTGCAAAGAAAACAAATCGATATCCAAAGAGCTTGGATTGGTCCAATTCCATCACAAACAGTACATTCTATGCACAGAATAAGAAAATAACAATTTGCATAGCAAACAGAAATATAAAGCATTTTTTTAAAAAAAGAAGAACACACATCTGAGAACAATCTTAACTATGTACAGAATACTACTAATGAACCCAATAAAATTTATATTTCATGATGGATGAACACACAACTGTCCAATTTTATGGGTAAGAATACAAATGCAGCTTATTTCAATTTTAAACTACCATTAGAACATAACATAAGTTGCAAAACTAACCTTTCTTCCATTCTTCGGTGCATCAAGAAGATGACAATATATATCAATCAACTGCTGTATATTCCTCTTCGTTGCGACATATTGAAAAAAAAGAAGGTATTATGAGCTATCTATAGAAAATCCGGAATGGAAAACATGAACTATAAGTAAGTACCGAAATACATACATTTAAACAAATCATCAGGAATTGGACAGAAGGTACTGCGTTTCTTTTCAAGTGAATTAAGCTGAAATAAGAGCAAATCAAAACCCAATCAGACTCGGGGTCAGCTTTGATGTCATTAAGTTTTTAAGGACAGTGAAGTTCCAAGTTAAAAGTGCCCCTACGAAAAGAATATCAAATCGTCAAACAAATAAAAGAAAATTAAGAATAAAATATCACTATTAGAGATGGAGTGAATGCGACAAAGTGAAAAATCTCATTCTATAGTGAGGCGAGTTGAGAAGTACACGGAAGCAAGAAAGCACTTGGAGCGGAAATCTGATACTTAATATGAACATAAAATGTAAGATAGTGTCTGACATTGAGAAACAATAGAGATGATGAAAGAGATGCAATGAAGAGGAATATACAGCAGTTGATTGACGTATATTATGATGCTCTTGATGCGCCAAAGAATGAAGGAAACGAAAATTAAGGCTTACATTCCTCCAACTAACTAATTAAAAATCGTATAAACTATATTAATTAATTAACTTCAGAACTTATTTGAATTTTAAAGTGTGTTTAAAACTTAACATAAGCGAATTAATTAATTAGGAATGTTATAGACTCTATCAATTAATTAACTTCAGAGCTTATTTCAATTTTAAAGTATCATTAAAACATAACATAAGTTGGAAAACTAACCTTTCCTCCATTCTTTGGTGCATGAAGAGCATTATAATATACGTCAATCAACTGCTGTATATTCCTCTTTATTGCATCTCTTTCATCATGTCTATTGTTTCCCAATGTCAGACACTATCTCACATTTTAGGCTGATATTGAGTATCAGGGGATGGGGGAATTGTTCAGCAAGTTGTTATTCATTTTACAGTGTTTTTTTTTAATGGCCAAGTTTTTATGTTTAATAGGGAATTTCTTTTATATTGTGGCCTATTTTTGTTCCTGGATTTCTAATATCAAATTTGCAGTTAGCATTTTATTTATCTACTATTTTGTTAATCATGTTAGATTGTTCACCATTAAATAATTGACATCATTTATATAAACATAGTAGAGTTTAAACTCATGAAAACAATTTTCGGATGTTAAATGAGACACGTCAATGAAGAGAAGGGAGTGAAAACACATATAAGAACTTCAAAGAAAGTAAACCAAAAGATAGTTCTTAAACATAAAAAAACGAATGTGGACTCTCTATTTGTCATATAGCGACTGAAAATATATCCAAATTCAACAAAATATGCATGTGAAATCAGGACCATAATTTGAGCACAAAAGTGGGATAAGTATGATGAAAACCAATGTCTACAATGTAACAAAGCTTATATCAGCACAGATTCTCAAGAAAAAATATCAGAAGTTTGACATACGTTCCATTGTGCACTGCCAAAAGTATTACTTGCAAATACATCTATGCACATGTAGACATCATATTTTCTATTACCAGCAACAGAAGCTGACATTTTTGGATACTGATTAATGGCATAGAGATTAAAGACACTCTTCAGCGCAAATATGAAACACAAAAAATAGAATTAATAAATAGCTTTCTTGCTGCAAACGAAAGAAAAAAAGAAATAGAAGAGAGAGTGAGAAGTGAGGAGAGGAAAACAGAAAATAAAAATGACAAACTGGTCATTGATCTTTATGGATAAACAATGATTAAACCTATTTACATTATATAATAAAATTAAGTAGCCATTATAGCCCAATAACATGCACTCCACTCAACCCAAAAAAAAAAAATCGAGCAACATCGAAGCATGTTCTTTATGAAAGTAGGATTAGGTCAATCATTCATGCACATCTGATAGGTCCATAACAACAGTTCCTAAAAAGTAAAATAAGCAAAGTTATAATTATACAAATATGTGAAAAATAGATTATAAGGATTCATAGAATGAATCTATTGTAGGATATAGGTCTATTAGTACGTGGCGTTGTTTCAGACTGTTAGTCTAGCAGAAAACTGCATCGACTGAGTGCCAGCTGTCCAGCCAATATACAGTATAAGACCTCAATCACTACGATAGGTCCATTCTACGTCATCATAATCACAGTCTAAACCTTCAATAGATTCAAGGTATTCTCCTAATTCTATCCTGTTCAATTCTATACTTATAAAAGCATCTATCAACCGGTTGAATCTATTCTAGGATATAGGTCTATTAGTACATGGCGTTGTTTCAGACTGTTAGTGTATCAGAAAACTGCATCGACAAACTGAAAACTTATCGAAATACCAGCCTAAATCCAGAACAACGAAGCAGAGATCACATCATCACGGTGTAAGAAGGAATCGAAGCTGAAAATGAAAGGGTATCTTACCGTACATGTCCTAATATAATAAATTGCCCTATGTAATCAATCGAAAACAGTAAATACATTCGATTCCAAAGGGCGAAAACCAACAAATGTAGAAGAACAGAAGGAATTTTGCCATGACACCATTCAGACAGTAACAGAGAGCGAAAATACAGATAATACAAAGCAAACAAATCGGCATGTTAATGTAAACAAACCTCTATGCCAAAGAATATCAACAGGACATATCAACAATATTTTCAAAAATAGGGAGATCAACAGTTTCTCATTGTGTTATTATGTGCTGAAATCATTGCAATAAAAGACAAAATTAAAAAATATTATTAGGCCCTAACAAAATGAAACACAATAAAGAAAAATTAAACACAGAGAAAAGAAAAATCACTACAAAAATGAGAAAATAATGACGCAGTTTGATAAAACCTTACCCTTGTGTAACATAACCGGTAGAAAACACTTCAGGCAAAACAGAATAGGACAGAAATTAAAAATGTTCAAGCAAAAAAGATCGAAAAGCAACTGCAATACATCTGTTTTGTTGGTAGTTACTTTATTAACCTCTCTAAATAGAGATCAGCATTAATTAAATGAAAATACAGAATATATTGAAGAACCAAACAATATTGAAATCAAACAATATTCAAACACTAACTGGCCTAACTTCTAAACATGACAGATTTATCCTATCAACAAAATGCTACAGCTTGAAGCAATCACTAATCTCATATGTGTAGGCTTTTTCTTTTTGTGTGTGATAGCTATAATAGGAAGTCCATCAAAAACAAAACCACAATATCTAACCATTCTCAAGCATGATCCTCAGACTTGATACTATGGAACAGAAAAACAACCATCTTCTGTGCAAAACAATACCAACCAAGTAAGTACAATTCACTTATTAAATCCAATTGGCAAAAACTGGAAAGAGGAGAGTGAGGAGAGAAGAGAATTTGAATAAAGCTCAAAACTTGAAAAAACTAACAATCTAAAAACACACACATGTGTACTCAAATCATCGCTGCTGAACTCTGACCTTTCCAAATAACCAACAGCAAACTCCAGCAATTGTTGCACAACTGCAACAACTATAGTGTCCGACTGCTCCACTGTTCAGCAATCACACCACCAAGAATAAAACAAATATAAAATATATTCACAATAACATGTACCAAAAATATTACACAACACAACAGTTCCTAAAAAGTAAAATAAGCAAAGTTATAATTATACAAATATGTGAAAAATAGGCTATGAAAAATGGATTATAAGGATTCATAGAATGAATCTATTGTAGCATATAGGTCTATTAGTACGTGGCGTTGTTTCAGACTGTTAGTCTAGCAGAAAACTGCATCGACTGAGTGCCAGCTGTCCAGCCAATATACAGTATAAGACCTCAATCACTACAATAGGTCCATTCTACGTCATCATAATCACAGTCTAAACCTTCAATAGATTCACGGTATTCTCCTAATTCTATCCTGTTCAATTTTCCAAATAACCAACAGCAAACTCCAGCAATTGTTGCACAACTGCAACAACTATAGCGTCCGACTGCTCCACTGTTCAGCAATCACACCACCAAGAATAAAACAAATATAAAATATATTCACAATAACATGTACCAAAAATATTACACAACACAACAGTTCCTAAAAAGTAAAATAAGCAAAGTTATAATTATACAAATATGTGAAAAATAGGCTATGAAAAATGGATTATAAGGATTCATAGAATGAATCTATTGTAGGATATAGGTCTATTAGTACGTGGCGTTGTTTCAGACTGTTAGTCTAGCAGAAAACTGCATCGACTAAGTACCAGCTGTCCAGCCAATATACAGTATAAGACCTCAATCACTACGATAGGTCCATAACATAATGAACAATATATATATTCAGAAAATGACCGTAAAATAAAATAAATAAAGCAAAGCACTAATTAAGTTTTTGAAATCATGTGTTTTTTTAATTAAATAACAATTCTAGGGCAAAGAGACAGTTAATTAGCCACCGCTGACACCAATTAATCAAAGGAGATCGGTTTAAAGTCCAAGCTCCTAAACAAACACTAATAGTCAGCAAAGAGAAACCAACAAACAAAGAACTTAACCAAAGAAAAAGAAGAGAAAGTTATAATTATACAAATATGTGAAAAATAGGCTATGAAAAACGGATTATAAGGATTCATAGAATGAATCTATTGTAGCATAGAGGTCTATTAGTACGTGGCGTTGTTTCAGACTGTTAGTCTAGCAGAAAACTGCATCGACTGAGTGCCAGCTGTCCAGCCAATATACAGTATAAGACCTCAATCACTACGATAGGTCCACTCTACGTCATCATAATCACAGTCTAAACCTTCAATAGATTCAAGGTATTCTCCTAATTCTATCCTGTTCAATTTTCCAAATAACCAACAGCAAACTCCAGCAATTGTTGCACAACTGCAACAACTATAGCATCCGACTGCTTCACTGTTCAGCAATCACACCACCAAGAATAAAAAAAATATAAAATATATTCACAATAACATGTACCAAAAATATTACACAACACAACAGTTCCTAAAAAGTAAAATAAGCAAAGTTATAATTATACAAATATGTGAAAAATAGGCTATGAAAAATGGATTATAAGGATTCATAGAATGAATCTATTGTAGCATATAGGTCTATTAGTACGTGGCGTTGTTTCAGACTGTTAGTCTAGCAGAAAACTGCATCGACTGAGTGCCAGCTGTCCAGCCAATATACAGTATGAGACCTCAATCACTACGATAGGTCCATAACATAATGAACAATATATATATTCAGAAAATGACCGTAAAATAAAATAAATAAAGCAAAGCACTAATTAAGTTTTTGAAATCATGTGTTTTTTTAATTAAATAACAATTCTAGGACAAAGAGACAGTTAATTAGCCAGCGCTGACACCAATTAATCAAAGGAGATCGGTTTAAAGTCCAAGCTCCTAAACAAACACTAATAGTCAGCAAAGAGAAACCAACGAACAAAGAACTTAACCAAAGAAAAAGAAGAGAAAGTTATAATTATACAAATATGTGAAAAATAGGCTATGGAAAATGGATTATAAGGATTCATAAAATGAATCTATTGTAGCATATAGGTCTATTAGTACGTGGCGTTGTTTCAGACTGTTAGTCTAGCAGAAAACTGCATCGACTGAGTGCCAGCTGTCCAGCCAATATACAGTATAAGACCTCAATCACTACGATAGGTCCATTCTACGTCATCATAATCACAGTCTAAAAAATGATAAAATAATAATCGTTTGTTTAAATGAAATTGTTTCTCCCTTAGACGAAACTCTAGTTATCACCTATGCATAGATAGTTAAATCAGCATACACCCTTCTCATCTAAATAAACAAACAAAGAATCCACCTGATAGAGATCTGGAAGCAGAAACGATAGCGAGACCTAACGAAACAACTGAATTGATCTGAGAATCAGTCCAAAATTGGAACCCTAAAGTCTTCTTCTTATTGTGATCAGTACTATGATCAACATCGTCAGATTTAATCATGGAAACAGCTTGATTAATGATGAGATAAAAGAGCTCGAGGCCATGCTTGACGGAATTATCAGAGCTAATTCTGAGAAAGAGATCGGCGGGAGTCAATTTCTCTTCGAAAACAGATAGATGAAGTACGGTCAGGTGGTCTGCCATAAGAGACACGGCAATGGCAAAAGAAAGTGATTAGATCAGTAATAAAATCAAATAAATACACACTTACACAGTCAGCACTAATAAAAAAAAACATACAAATATCATTTTATAATTAAGTATGAACCACTCGAGTGCTGTAAAATTTCTCGTAAAATTTACATCTATGTTTTGGTTAATACCGTAAAGCGTGTTTGTGTTTGTTTTTGCTGTTTTCTAATTTTTGTAAATATTAATTTTGTTGAGTGTGAAGAATGCATATTACATACCATCAAATCTCCACTTGTCTATTATGTAGCTGCCCAGCAAATCTAAATGCTTTTAAAATCTTTCCATGGTTTTACTGCTCCGATTAAAAAAAAAAAAATTCTATATTGTTTTCACATGTACTATATTTTCGAGCAATTTTTCGCACACCAGGAATCGATATAAATAACTAATAATTGGCAGATAGGACTATAAAATGGTCAGAAACTTAGTACTCTTTGACAGAACTGATTATGTCAATATGTTTATGTACAATTTCTATGATGCACTATACAAATGATATAAAGATTGGAAAAATTATTCTGTTTTTACAACAGAAAAATAATTCTTACTGCACCTCGAGAAGAGGTACAAAGGAAGAACAAAAAAAGTACTCAAGAAACACAATTTGTTACCTCGTACAACCTGCTGCAAAATGATTGAAGATGGTTTGTAAAGTTGCTTGGCTGATACTATATTCTGCTATACCCAGTTGATTTCTGATGTATGATATCAATGTAAGTTTTAATGAGAGATGTGAGAAAAGATAACTGAATTACACATTATTAATGAGTTCTTTACCTGTTTTGCTGGAGGTGTCCAAAAACATCTGCAAGCAAGAGACCACCTTGGTATGGCAACTGCAGTAAAATCATGGATCAGATGCAAGATGGATAAGCCTGACATGTGAATATTGATGAGTAAGCACACAGAATCTATATATACAGATTCACGCAACCAAAGCTTATGTGGTATAATAGAACTGCACAGTATTATAGAATAATATGTAAGGAGGCTGCACAAAAGTTGGATTCACTAACTGCATTCACTTAAAAGTTCGAAAACAAAGGAGGGTGGACAAAATAAGAGTGAATTTCCAAGTTTCTATCTCTGGATCCCTCTCAAAGCCTAGCTACTAAATAATAAGTAAAGAAAAATTAGAATCAGCAAAGAGAAACATGCATAGCATGAAAGGAAAAGAAAGATTAGCATTTAGCAGTGCAACAAACAACACGGAAAAAAAAACAATAGAATACAATTTTTGAGGAATATGCATTTCATATTTGCCAAGCGGAGGCAAAATTTTCTAAGAGTGTGTATGTCATGTTTATGAAGTTGAGTCCCAAGGGAAGACCGCTTCTGTCTCCTTCTGCACCTAATCAGAAACATTTTCTTTTTAAAGGAAAGGAGATTTGGAATTTTTCACACACAGTCAAGAAAACCAAGCTCTGATGACTAAAAACCATAAGCTCGAATATAGCACTTACCATGCCCTCCTTGCACTTGATAGTTGTAGCAGTAATTTCTGTTGTTCTTTCATCAAGGAATGTGAAAGTCTTTGTTAGCTTAGTGTTCTCAAAATAAGGATTGGCTTCAAACTGTATTAAGGACCCAATAACAGGATGGCTTTTAAACTGCAAAATTCAGAGGAAAAACAGATCTGATGAAATGACTGATTGATATGTTAAGCATGAGATGAAATAAAGTGATACTAACCACAATTCTCCACACGCAAGCAATGGATTTGATCTGGCATACACCCCCAAATTCTGGTATGTCGTCTATAGCCGAAGGACATTTTCGTTCATCATCTACAAAATGAACAACAACTTCCTCAATATTTCCCCCATCTCGAACAATTATCTAAACAGGACCACACAGGTCCAACTTGTAATTATAGACTCTATTCATCCTCTCATAAGTATGAACGTGAAGAGCAAAGAATCGATATTCCACAGCAAAGAATCAATATTCCACAGATACTGAAATCATAAGCTTTCTACAAACGCATCATTTCCAACAATGCAACAATCTTAAACAATGAATTGATGAATACCATCATTTACCTGAACTCATATAAAACCATTATGAAGTAGACATTGACAAAAAATAAAAATTTCCTGCAAGAAATGTACCTTGGTGTCCAGCATTATTGATAAAACCTTGTCATCAGATTCGGCATTGAATTCTTTTACCACATTTATAGTTTTCTGGTGTGAAGAATGATCTCCATGTGACATATTCAGGCGAGCTGCATTCATTCCAGCTTCTGCTAGTTTGGATATCATTTCGGGTGAGCTAGTAGAAGGGCCTATTGTACAGACTATTTTTGTTTTTCTTAAAGAATGTGAAGCTTTTCCTTTCTGCCCTGCAATCTGTCCAAACTTGAAATTTATCGGATCAACGGACAAACTTCATAAAAGAAGGGAAAGTCGAACTCATATAAAACCATTATCAAGTAGACATTGACAAAAAATAAAAATTTCCTGCAAGAAATGTACCTTGGTGTCCAGCATTATTGATAAAACCTTGTCATCAGATTGGGCATTGAATACTTTTACCACATTTATAGTTTTCTGGTCCGAAGAATGATCTCCATGTGACATATTCAGGCGACCTACATTCATTCCAGCTTCTGCTAGTTTCCATATCATTTCAGGTGAGCTAGTAGAAGGGCCTATTGTACAGACTATTTTCGTTTTTCTTAAAGAATGTGAAGCTTTTCCTTTCTGCCCTGCAATCTGGCTGCTACTCATGAACTTAACAGGAGCGTTGAGGTTATCCTAAACATTTAAATTCAGGTTTATTCCCTTTAGTACAGCCTGAACTGTTCAGCGTTTAGAGACTGCTTTCTGTGCTTCAGTTTTTCCACTGCTTAGTGGAGTTTCCGCTGGAGTTAAAGGAGATTGAATTGGCGCCTCAGGAGAATCACCTACCAATATCCTTGAACCTGAAATCCCCTAAAAAATGAGACAAAACGAATTACAAAAGCTTAACGAAGAAAAAAATTAGAAACGCAGATTCTGCAACAGAAACAAAATCTAAACATTTTACCAATAATGTATATCTGATCACCGTACCTATCATTTTTGTGAATATCCTGGTTCTTGTGCCAAGTCCATAATGCATATGTACAATTCAGAACCTCCATTCTGGACAGAAAAGCATAAATCTTCACAAATACTGATGTAAAAACTGTTAATACAGAAATCACTTTAAACAAATGTGCCATATTAAACTCAATTTCATATGGTCTCACCTGGTTACAGATAATCCAGAGATAAAGTATGAACAATTTTCAGGTTTTCTCTGACCTTTGGAATATTTGTTTGTGCAGGACAAATTAAAAGAGGTCACAGCATCATAGGCTTAGACTATACCTCAAGTATTCCATGCCCAATACTGCTTTCTCTGAAACCACTCCACTTCCAGAGACCTTTTTTCTAGAAATAAAACCAGCTTTGTGAGCTCTTCCTTTTATACTGTGGCCTATTTGGGGTCTTACTGCAGTCAGCAATCAGCTATTCGAAGGATTGGAGGCTAAGTTTGACAGAAATACTGTAAAAACCAAACACCTTAATGAATATTAGTGCCCTAATCAAAGCAGCAGAATGGGACTACATCAGAATTCCAAACAAAAAACCAAACAAAAAGCAACCAAGTCAAACAAAAAACCCAAGAGACCTGAGCAGATTCAAAACGGAAAAAAACAAAGCAATTTTAGAATGAACCAACATGGATCTTTCAATTGTTACAAAAGCAAAAGCAAAAAAACACTACGAAGAACTAACCACTATAACCGAAGACAAAGAAGAGGAAAATACAAAAAGCATGAAAATAACTCACCGGCGAAACCAACAAATCCCGTCGCTCCATCCTCTGAAAACCTAGGGTTTCCATGAACAGTCAGAGAAGCACAGAGAGAAAGACTCACAAAAAAACAGTTTTAACAAAGACAAAGAAGAGAAAAATACAAAAACGAAGGAGAAGACTCACCCGCAAAACTAAGAAATACCGTCGCTCCATCCCGGGAAAACCTAGGGTTTCCAGAAATCGCAACCATCCTACCCATACGCCGGCGACTCTGGAAGCAGCAAAGGAAAACCGGCTTGGCACAGATCCGTTGACGGTGAGCGATTCACTGAGAGCGGGTCATCATCTCCGGCAGACAAAGAGAGAGAGCAAGAGAGAAGATAGAGAGAAGGAAGAGAGGGAAACAACAAATGAAAACATACGCGTAAACGCGTCTGAAGATGTGAGGCGGCACAAAAGGCAAAAGGGAAAAAGCGGAAGGGCAAAATGGGACATTCATGTTCTGAGGGTAACATTGTCCGAAATTGGACAAAAATTCCCAATTCAGCCAAATTGAGGCAGGAGTTTTAATATATAGAATAATAATAATAATAATAGTATTTCCAATGGTAATTTTTATACTTTAAATTGTTAAAAACTAGTAACGGTTTTGCTTACTTCTATTTTTCGGGTAGATCCAAAAAATAGAAATGGGGAGTAATTGATATAACCCTGATCTAAGGGTAGGGAAAAATCCTAATATAGGACTTTAGTTAGCTTTAAACGTTAAATAAAATTGTCAGAGCAACGGTTATTTTTAGTTAACCTAATTCTCCACCCCTTAGAAGTTGCCAAGAGCGTGGGTCATGATCTTCTTAGAGGTAATCTCCTTTATAATAGCTATAAATAACCTTTTTAAAAGAGAGAGTGGGGGTTCGGATCATTAAGGATAATCACTAATTTTAGCATCGGAGTGTCTGAGGGAAGAAACCCTTCCCTCGCTGTAATATGTACCACCCTGAAGAATTCTACCGTTTCAGCAATTGTCTTCATACCCAACCAGATTTTGGCGATCGATCTCCCAATCAATAAATACACTGTTGGATCAAGGTTACAACAAAATTAAATAAAACTTTATCTACACATAAATATATATTATACTATAAGAAATAGTTTGGCAATATGAACTATATTTTAATAAAACATTTTAATTTTGTTGTACATAAAATTTACTTCAAATCAAAATATTTCTTTCGTCTGTTATTTTTTTAAGTGTGCAAAAATTCAAACTGAACAAACTTTAATACTATCGAGTTAAATCATAGTGAGAAAAAAAAGTATAATCGCAATATTTTTCATAATATAATAATTCTATATTTAGATTGGATTATCTCAGTTCAATCGCTGGCTGACAGCTGTCCGGATGCAGCAACCATTAACTTGAGACACACCGTACTTGCCCACTCTTCCCTATTTAAACATCGACAACGATGAAAGTAGCTCAGATATTTTTTTCTCTCTCCTGTCTTTACAGTGACAAACCAACCATCTTCTTATGCTGCAAACAAAGCAAATGTCGCCATTTCAACGGATCTTCTCTTCATCTACTGCTGGTTCAAAGTACGTTTCATTGTTTTCTTTTTAACTATCATTCTCTTCTTTCATGGCGATTGCTTGTTTACCGTTGGTATATATGTTTATTTTTCGCTGCACTCATCTTCTTCTTCCCTTTTTTTTTTTTTTTTTTTTTTCTGTTTGGTTGACGTTTCCTATTATGTTTTTCCTCATCTTGTTTTCGTTTCTATTTTGCAGTTTTTTTTTTTTCCTGGTAGCTGCTTGTTCTTGTGGTTGACTGTGTCTAAGATACGGTGAACTGAAGGGAAAGTTTATAATTTATGGACTTGAGCCGGTTCTCTCATGCGTTGAAACTTGACAGGTATGCTGAATGTTCTCGCTCTTGATTTTGAATTTCCGTCTCTCTGGTTTAGATGATTATATGTTGTTTGGTTCATATTGGTGTTTTGTCTTTCTTTTTCATTTTTAAAAATTATTTCCTAGCTAGGATCATGCACGATTTCTATCTGAACCTTTGATTGCTGTGTTGCAAAAACACAAAATTAGGTATTCTGATGAAGGTTTATATGCGGTGAACAAAAATCTACAATTTGAAAAATTTAAACACTGTACATAATTCTGGAGGGGATGGTTGGAGGCTTACCAAAATTAACCAAACTTAGAATAAGTCTCGTGAATTTCGTTTGATTTGATTTGCATTTGAGGGGACAAAATAGCTAAGACTTTGAAAAAGAAAAAAAGAAAAGGGATGCATACTGTCCCACAAAATATGCAATTTTATATCCTACAAGTACCTCATAATATTTTTCCTGCCTAAGTTTTGGGAGGAGGTGGAAGAGCAAGTTGTGGGCTGTTTTGTGGTGCTGTGCAAGATGCTATATATTTTTTATTAATTTACGTTTGAGATTTGAAGATATTTGAACACTTTTTGCATGTGATATTATGTAAAAATATAAGTTATATGTATGTTAGGTTAAATATACAAGTTTTCGGAAGATTACCCCCAAGCTTTGCATTATTAAACCTGAAATGCCTAAACTGAAATGTCGATTAGGGATCTCGCAGCCAGGAAGGGAAGTTTTTGAAAGTCATTGGATGTACATATTTAAGTGTCTGAAATTTCAAGTATGGGGGAATCAGAATCTCCTATGACAAGTTCCACTATATAAATATATATGGATTCAGTTGGATATATTAACTTATAAAGAAATGAAATAGTAAGTACGTGCTCAACCAAAATCCCAACTTTTACCTTTGCCCGTGCAGTATTTTTCTTGTTTTGTAATGCCGGGAACTGCAAAACTTGATCTACTCCATTGCATAATCATTGACTAATTTTTCTTAAATTATTATATTAAATACATAAGCATTTTTATTAAGGGAGAGAATTCTTCTCTAATAATTTGCCATTAGATTTGTTGGAGATTGAAAACCAACAAGTAAACTAAATCTACTCAACAACAACATTCATGTAGAGTGCCCAATATATATTTTTCTTCTCTACACAAATAAAGCTCCTTGTCACGAGACTTGACTTCTAACAACCATTCTTGGGAAAAAGCATCGTATCCCATTCTTCACAAATGGAGGGATAGTTTCCCCTCATTGTATCTCAATTCAAGTAGAGATACATTTACCTGAATTCAGCTTGGTAGATGATTCAGGAGAAGAATCCCGGCATTGGTTTTGGAGGTTGAAAATCTTCTTGATCAACACACATTCAAGTGTTGGAATCAAGAGCTTCACATCTTTCCAGTAATTCTATATCTACTTGAATCACTGGAATCTGAGGATTACTTCACATTTTTTTTGTGTTATATTCTTTATTTAATGCTAAGTCGAGCTTAGTCAGCATGATGATATTTGTTATAAGTATTAATCTTGCTAAATTTTAATAAGCACTATCATTCCTTTAGTAACGACATGAAATGCTTTTATATTGATTATACTTAATTATTGAGTAGAAATCACAGGTAAAGCATTTTAATTTTGTGCTTTCCAATTTTTATATTGTAGTCCAGTTTTTTGTCAGAATTTTGTCCGCTTAAAAATGTATGCATTTAATTTGTGCGAGGAAAAATCTGTACAAGGATGTGAGTGTTCCTTCCCTTTTGTTATGGTTGCAATAATCTTGATTTTTGATACACAAGTGCAATTACAGTTATACTGAAGGCTGCAAGTTAAACTAGTAAAGACAATTTTTTTTTGGTCAAATCCACATCACAACTTGTGGGTTCTTTATTATGTTCATCCACAACATGGTTTGGAATTGAAATGAAAATGATCCTCTTTGGAGATAGATTGAAGGAGTGGCTGCTGCATTTAAAATTGATTCTGTTTATAATTTGTTTATACCAAATGCTGGGGCTGTGCTGCTGGATTTTACTAAACCAAAGGACCCTTGAGTATTGCGAAAAATTTTTAGGTTTGAATGTGAGTAGTATGGCCCTATGGCAGCCTCAACAATAACTTACTCAACTGTACCCTATGATAATTAATGCAGTCCTAGTAGATTCCTATTTAGAAACATCATATTCACATTTTTAAGAATAAATTCCTATTTGTGTTAGATTAGTATTTGACTCTTTTCTTAACTAGATTCCTATCTAGGAATAAACTCTTTTGCCTTGTAAAGCCTATGTGGTGGCTGTTTAAATTGACAGATCACCTGTAAAATAATTATTTTGAATTCTTAATTTGTGTGTCAAGAGGTGCGGACTTTCTCTTAATGATTTTCCAACTACTCCCTACTAAAATAGGTAGAGGGAAGATTACTCCAAAGAAGCATAAAGCACGAGATTTCGGGGTACATGAACCCACAACACAATCTTAGTTCCAAACTCATAACAACTTGGTATCAAAATAAGGCGTTATGGAAGACTTGTGTACCCTACAACAGTAGATAGAGCTTCATGGCTATATATAAAAAAGATGAAGAACTGACAAAGCATACGAGATAAGTAAGAAGATTGAGATGGCAACACAATTGGAGGATCTTTTGAGGAAGATATCTACTAGCCACATTTTGTGATAGGGTTTGAAGTAGAAAGCCATAATCTGGGAAAAAGAGAAATTCAAGTAAATACTATAATGAGGAGGTTATCCAAGCCGGATTTGCTTAAATATGACAAATCTTCTAATCCATTGGGCATAGTTGTTACAGGCTCTAGGCCTCACACCTCAGAACTCCAACGTTGCTCACTGTTTCATAGGTGCCCGCCTAGGTGCACCTTTCAATAATTATGAAGTCTGCCTAGGTGCATCTCTATGATAAATGTTGTTGGAATCTAGGTGTGATTGCTGCTTTCTCTTTTATTGAATTATTTGATTTAAATGACTCCTAAAATTAGGAAAATTAAGGATTAGTTTTGGAAAGCGTCTTAAAATAAATGTTAACGTGCAACAACTTCGATACTACAACCACCTATTTAATGTTATTATTGGTTTTCTTTCCTTTTTTATTAATTTAGTTTCTTTAATACTACAACATATATAAGGTTATTACTTATTCCTCTCTGTTTTATTGATTTGAATTAAAAGACTCCAAAAACTATGGATTAATATAAGACTCCTTAAATGAATGTTAAGACTCTAACTGCTACTTCTAATACTTCTTATTTAAGAAGACATAAGCCAGGATATTTTTTCGGTATTTTGATACTGAATAAATTTTTAATGTTTGGAGGGCCTTGTATAGCTCACGCATGTGCCTACACCTTGTGCCTAGGCTCCATGACCCCATTCGCTTTAGTGTGCCTTTAATAACTATGCCTTTCGGCTTGTTGAACTGGTGAGTTTTTTTTTTCGCCACCGATGAACACCAAACCATGAAAGGCTAATGCTAGGTTTGTTTCATCCCGAGGAAGCTGCTCAACTTTAATTCATCAAGTTAGGAAGGGGTCGACCTAATATGACATGGGAAGAATTTATAGAGAACTCCCACTTGCAATTTTGAGCTTGCTATTCCTCAATGGTTTGAAGGAATCCATTGTTGCAGTTGAGCTGATTAAAAACCCTTAGCAAGGGGAAGAGTCATGTGTGGCTATATGAATTACCTATAACTAATGATGGAGTGGAGCCTTGAAGGGATATCTCTAGTTCGACAATCAAACCTGCTTTCTAAAGGAAAAAGAAGAAAAAAAAAAAATGAATAAAGCTGAGATGGTGGGAAGGGCTTATGATCTTTGCTACAACTTTGACATTTATACTCTAGGCAACAATATAAATGGTTTTTTGGTTGGAAGGGATAGGATTAGATTCCATTAGGTAGAAATTGACAAGACATCACCCTTCCTTGGCGCATGATGACTTGTACACTCTCGAAAGGAATACATCCTTTTAGCAAGCCTACAACTACCAACCCATCTATAGCCTAGGGCAGTTGATGCTGTCCCAAGTAGATTCTTATTTAGAAACAACCGACCCATCTATTTATGAATAAATTCTTATTTGCTTAAGAATTCCAATTGGCATTGTGCATTCTTTGAATCAACAATTCCAATTAATATCTTTCTTGAATATTTTACCTTTGTTAGCTGTATCGAATTGGTATCAAAGTTACATTTGTTCTTGTTGTGCTCAATCAATATGTATAGAAAGATGTTTATGAATGCTAATGAGTAAGGGGTTCTTTGTGAGAGATCGTAGATTGGATTTTTTTTGCATATTAATACTATGATGATCTCTTTCTTGTGAAGGTTAGATACAATATTTGATGAAGAATCGATTTTTCATGAGGGATTGGATCGACTTCTTGTTGAGTTGGTTCCCATTGTTGATGAGTATGAAATGGAATCTAAGGAAATAATTGTTCAAGGACTCAAAGCCCCTTTTTTTATAGGTATGGTAATTATTTGGAGAGATTGAACCTAAACCTCCAATTTTTATGTACATGGTGGAGATTTGGAAGAACTTGAGATTCAACCAACTCAAGATGAGCTTTTGATGGTGCAAGAGGTTAATAGCAATTACGGGTAAAATTGTAGGTTTTAAGTTTCATTTGTTGTCGTTTGCATAGTTGTTGGAAGTGCAGGGCCCAATATTTATTGAAGAATCAATTCTTACGAGGGATTAGATCTCATTTTTGATGTTGAGTTGGGTCCCCATTTGATGAGTTTGAAGTTGTGTTGAAGGAAATTATTTTTTAAAGAACTCAAAAGCCCAATTTTAGTGGATACGGAATGATTTGGATGAGATCGAGGTTAAATCAACTCAACCTCTACTTTTTATGTGTATGGTGGTGATTTAGAAAAATTTGAGATTCAACTAGCTCAAGATGGGCCTTTCAACAATGGAAAATAATATGAGAACAATGGATAAAAATTGAAGGTGGAGTTTGATTTGTTATTTTTTTCTTTCTTGTTAGAAGTGTTGATGGAGAATTCTTCTTGAGGGATTGGATTTAGTTTTTAATGTTGAGTTGGGTCCCTTTCTATGAGCATGAAGTGGAGTTAGAAGGAAATTATTGTTCAAGCAACTCAAAGTTCCAATTTTTGACGGGTTTGGTAATGTTTCATGTTGAATCAACTCAATCTCCAATCTTTTTGTGCATGGTGCAGATTTTGGATATTTGTTATTCAACCAATTGTAGATGAACTTTCAAAAGTAGGTGATGTCGACAATAGACAATTGAAGGTGAAGTTTTATTGATTTTTGTTCCCATCATTGCTGGAACTGTTCTTGTTGATAGTCCTTGGTTGCTTGAGAAACATCTAGGTCACAAGCTTGAAGCATAGTTATCTAAAGCGCAAGGCGCATGAAGGCAAAAAGGGTCCTGGCGCCTAGGCTCATGCGTACTCCTAACGACACAAGGTGCACTAAATAATGAGAATATATAATATCATAAATGACAATTCCAACATGCTATTAATTCCAAGTTAACTACTCTTAACTCTTGCATAATCATGATAATAAAATTCTAAAGTTAAACCAAATATGAGGTTAACTAATAACTACTTTTCATCAAAGAGTCTCCATATTCATCAGTATCACCACCATCAACAAATTCATCCTCAAGGTTCTAATCCTCCTCATCTGGATTGTTAGTTCTTCGATCCAACTTCCAACTTTGTTTTCAACTTCAAGTTCTTTTCTTCTAAAGATTCCTTTTTGTTCTTTTGGTCTTCAACGTTGTTCTTTCTTTTTTATGTGATTATTCTAGACACTAGATGATATTCTTATGAATGGTGGAGATTGAAACATCTAAATGCTAGTATAGTTAGCCTAACATATTGGGCCATATATACACATACCATGGGTTGCTCCATTATGATTTTTTTGTTTTTATTTTTTCTCTCTTGTCCCTTTTTTCCCCCACTTTTCTCTCATCTTGAGGGTATTAAGACACGCATACAACTTTATGATGTGCTTATCTCTGTTGAGATTTTTATCTTGAATGAAATATCAAATCCTTAGAAAGATGTTTGCCTTTTCTATTCTTGGTGTTCTTCCCAAGAATCATTTAGTTTAGATGATAAATTGTCGTTAAGTATTCTAAAAAAAAGGAATTACAATTAATTTTTGTATTATTTATTTGATGTAGCCTAAGGGAAGTGCTAATATTAAAAACAAAATGACCAATTTAACGTCTTTACCTAATTAGGTTAAATGTAATGAGTTTCATTCAAGTATCGATTAAATTAGAATAACTTTATCTTGAAAACATGTTAAGTTTAGATGATAAATTGTTATTGGATTCTCTCAAATGTAAACAAAATACAATTAACTCTCCTATCTTTTATCTTGTGTTGTGTAGGGAAAGTGGGAACATTTAAAATTTTTAACTACTAGGTGTGCTTGTCTTCAGGGATGAGTGGGAAGAAGGGGAGGAATGGATTGGTTTTTTGGGATGTGTGACAAAATATTTCTTTGATAATCTCTAATCCATTTAAAATCCCATACGTGATTTGAATATTTCACTCTACAAAGATTATTTGATGATCCTTTTTCTTTTGTTTATTTTGGAAATACATCCAATTCAATAGGTAATGACTTTTGATAATTTTGTTGAACTTTGTCACGGTTACAAATGTGGGAAATAGAATTCCATGTTATTCATTGAGAGTACATATATTTATATACACATTGAACACAATAATCTGTACTTAAGCCCATACCTATGCGTAGTATACACACAGTTGTATCCATTGAATATAGGTAGTATACATCCTCTAACACTCTCCCTCAAGCTGGAGCATAGATTTGATCAAATCCAACTTGATACAAACATAATAAATTAATTCTAAATACACTTGACACAAACTAAAATACATTAACAATAACTAGTAGCACCGAAGCGAGAATGGAGAACGGCGAACAAATGAGGTGACACTTGAGAACGAAGAAGATGGGAATTGGTCCAAAACATGAGAAAGAAACCGCTGCTCACACAAGGCAGACTTGAAAGAAGGAAGAAACCACTGCTCACACAAGGCAGTCTCAAAAGGAGGAAGTAACCACTGCTCTATGGCAGAAATGAGGTCCAAAGCATGAGGACCAAATGGCTGCACTTCTTGGCAGACCCACTGCTTTACGGCAGAAATGGTGGGAAATAGAATTCCATGTTAGTCATTGATAGTACATATATTTATCTACACATTGAACACAATAACCTATACTTAAGCCCATACCTATGAGTAGCATACAGCTGTGTATATCCACTGTATATAGGCTGTATACAGCTGTGCATCCTCTAACAGTCACTATGGTTTAATGTTTTCAATCAGGAGTTTGATTTAGACTAAATAGTGTTAACTGAAGTCTTTGTTAAGATACTAGGTGGGAATTTCTGTTGACTTCTGATTTGCTCTGCGTTCAGATAGCTTACTTTGCTTATATAATAAGTTCTAATTCATGAAATTTTTTTGTTTCCTGATTCATAGTGATATTATGAGGCATAATTTTTACTGAGTTTTCTTCTTTTTAGACAGTGGAAGTGAAATGGTTATAATAAAAGGATCTTGGAGGATGCTGAAACTAGATTGGCGCTTGCATTTGCTTTTCCTTGCACTTGATTAAATCTCAAAAGGATGCAAAATCTTCAAAATGGGCCTCCGTCCACAGTGAATAATGAGGATTGCTTTCTGTTTTGAGGTACGTAAGTTGAACTCTTTATTAGATGCAGTTAAAGGAAATGGCTTCTGGTAATCATTGGAAGGTTTATAGATTGATTGTTAATTAAGATATTTTTCCTCCTTGATGATCTTATGTTCTGAGACTTGCCATAGTTTTATTTCCTGGCAACTGTTTTATCTGCTTGTTTCGTTGATCACCTTGACAGACAGGCTTCAAAATGGATGTATTTAGTTAAGTTTTGATCGAATAAAACATTGCACTTGGTGATAGGTACTACCATGTTCAGATGACTATTGTGCCGGGATTTTTGTTGCATTTATTAGTTATTACATTGACAAGTCATGATTCATATATACAGCACGAGGAAACCAGACATGGTTTCTTAACTTGATTTTCTACTAGAGACAAGCATACCCTGTAATGTGAGTTTTCTAGTAGGAACTCAACATAATTAAGCTGAGAAGCTTGAAAATGCAGCTAATTTTCTTTATATATATATATATATATATATATATATATATATATATATATCCCACACCGTAAACAAGCAGTTCAAATTCATTGGGCACAGTAAGTATTTTAGAAGACTAGACTAGCTCCTGGATCATATAAAGCTTTTTAAATTATTGCATAATTTTGTTGATAGGAGATCGGTCCAATAATTTACAACAAAATCTAAAGTCTAATTTATAGAATATAACCTGCGTAGGCAATTGCCATTCTTCTGGAAGACATTTCTAATAGATGGCATAGAGATGTCAATACAAGAAGTTTGAACTGTTCACCAGTGCAAGTTAATCGGACAATAACTGCTACCTTTTGATGATTTTCAATGTTCTGTTATTGAAGCCGTAATCTGTTGAATATTTTAAATAATATTAAGTGGGTTGCTCAAGCAAATTATTTCTCAGTATTGACTAGAGAACATACCCCAGTTTCATCGACTTCGGTGGTGCTTCACTGGTAATAGGCTGTGGCTGGCTCAGCTGAAGATTAATTGGGGCATGCAAGTCATAGCCATTACTTGAAGTGTACGGTGGGTGGAATTTGGTTGCTTGATTCGCATCTCTTCCTCCATAAACCTGATATCATAATTTTCACATCAGCTTTTATGCCTTAATGGTGAGTTTTGGTTTTCAGTCATGTTATCATTAAGATTAGTCTTTAATTTACTAATTCAGGGGGTGTTATTATGCAGTAGTTATGAATAGCTTATTATTCTATAAGAAGAGTCGAAGAGTTGGTGAATGATATATAAGATTTAGATTCTTTTGGTGCCCAAGGAATACCTTCTTGCGTAATTCTGCATTTTCTTGACTGATGAGATCTACTTTCTTATGCAGTTTCATATTTTCTTCATAAATGTGATTTCCCTGCAAAATAATCAAAATTAGAGTTTCTTGACAAGAACTGTGCAAGATGTTCAATTCTAGTATTTCAGAAGAACCTTTCTGTTCAGTTCTTTGATTTCATCAGTCAATATTTGGTCCTGCAGAAACAAAAGGCTCCATTAACAAATATGGATATGATATATTTGTACACAAAGGAGCAATCTGAAATATATTTGTTTATTGACGTGTCAATAAGCTTTCATTACCTTCCTCATCCGAACACCTTTCAGACTCATCTCTAGCTGGTTTTCTAAATTTTGTAGGTCTTTGGTGCTAAGACCAGAAAGTTCTTCTCCCATCAGGTGCCTGCATATGTCAAAATGAACAGGTTATGTGGTACCAAACTTTTTATCAGAAGGTTGTATATTGTAGTGAAAGATATGGGTGCTTTGAGATATGCATGGTCACTTCTCATTTGTAGTTTTAGAATAAACGCTTACTGTGGAATCCTGAAGTGAGTCCGAGTCCATGTGAGGAAGCTGGTTTGAGCATTAGTATGTTTTCTTTCATAATGTTAATTTCTTTTACTTATTGGAAAAGTTATTTTATTGGAAGTAATGACACTAATGACAAGGCTTTGGAGTAGATGTGGATGTTGAGATGACTTAAAATTTGAAGTCAGTTTTATTATGGAGCCAAGTATTTTCCTTCCTTTTCAGGTTCTTATTTATATCTTATAAAGTCAATAAATGCAACAAAGCCAACAAAAAACATGTGCAAGGTTTGCTTAAATACCATAATGTTAATAAACTTTAGAAAGTAAATCATGATGGGGTCAGACTATGACTTAGAGTTATCTTGGAATTCTGGATAACAAGACCTGAATTGCAAAATCATATTTTTGGCAGCGAACCATAAACTTTTTAAGGTATGACAATTTAGTATTTTGGTTTTCGTGACTCGCATTGCCAGATCTTTAGGTGAGAAAAATCTGACGTGTTATCAATGAAAACCTTATATGTTGTGTAGTGTAAGACTTTAATCTAGTCTGATGACATTAGCTGTAATTTAGTAATAAAGAGATGTAGACTAGACATATGTGTTCATTGTTTGACTCAACTTTATTTGGTTCAGTTAACATGATGAGGAATGAATTTGAAATCAATAGCTCTCTTGTGTTCTATCATCTGTGAACTTATGAAACTAAAAGGGTTCTTTTAAATGGTATACACTTAGGCATCATTTAGTTTGAATATACTTCTTCCTTTGGAAGTGATTTCCTTGAAGTTGCACAAGTTGGAACTTATCACATGTGGTTGCAGTTTTTAATAAGTTTCACTAAGTTTCCCAAGTATACTTAACAATCTTTTGGGATTACCTTCAGCCTTCTTGGAAACCTCTGTTACAAGTATCAATAAACTTATTGAGAAATTGTTTTCTTGAAAGTTTATAAGAACCAAGTGTTCTTGAGCTAACTAAGGAAGTCTATTTTATAGATGAGCACTCAAAGATAAAGGCATATTAACTTTGAAGCACGACTAAGCATTAAGCTTGCTTGTTGGAGATCTCGAATTGTTTTAGCCAGCTAAGATTAACTTATATCCATTGACTATCAGCCTCATTGAATAACGCATGCCTAATCATGTTGAGTGTACGACTCTCTTAAATGCATTATGCTGTCAAAGGAGTATTGTAGTCTTTGCTATTGACTATTATAGTGGAATACATGATATCATATTCAGAGAAAATTTTGGTGATAGAAATTGCTTTTATATATTTTGAGTGTTAATTGTTCATCCATTTGCGGTGAAATAATCTAAGTTTCTCAAAAACCCAAGTGATGGTGGTTTACACTTGTGTGCTACACACCATTAATAATAAATATCATTGTGAACAACTTTATATTTTTGGATTGTGTACTAATTACTTTGGGTCAATGCCATTTATGCATCTAGAGTTATTTATCTTCTTAATGGTAATTGATTGTACCTATGGCATTCTTGCAAGTACTGTAATTCCTTCCTCAAGCTTGCAGCCTCCTTTTGCCAAAACTATAAGAACAAGGTAGAATCATCATGAAAATGATATACCTAGTATTAAACTCAATGACATAGAAAATAGAATTCAATTGGGAAAATCTAGCCTAGCTATTAGAGATATTAAACAATCATCTTAGCTCAACAAGTGAGTGAGCAGAAGAAATTAGAAAAATATAAAGCAAGTGTAAGGAGATATTTTTCTTGTTGTAATTGAGTCCAAAAAGAATTAAGAAACAATAAAAGAAAGAAGGGAGGGCAAGGCATGATATGGTGTTAACAAAGAAATAGTAAACCTTTGCATGGAAAGATTAAAAGGAGTAATGTATTGGCTCGGTGAACGAGCTATCAAACTACATGAGCCATCTTTTACTCAGGCTGTCAAATGGAGGAAGCCCATATCACTCATGACCAAACTCAAGCGAATAATAGATTTACAATCTCCCACATCTCATAAATTGATGGATGATTAGCTCATCAGATAATCCAAAATGGTCTTAAAGCTAATTTGGCTCAACCAAAAAAAAAAAAAAGACGTATGGCACCCAACTAATCGAAGTTAATGTTGCCCGAAGGTATTTGAAAAAGCATATAACTAGGCAAAATAATAATGGAGATCTATGACATTCGAGGATGAGGAATGTAATCTTGTTAAGAATTTGACATAAATTTTAGAGTAAATCCAAGGAGAAAAAGAAGGCAAGTTACAGTTGTGCTAGCCAATTAAATTTAGGGGTGAGAGTTAGAGAATGAAGCTCTAAAAGAATGAACAGACAAGGAAAAAGAAAGAAAGGCATCACAAGGCGGGATGTGTTACTAACAAAGGAAATGCTAAGTCAATAATCATTTGATAGCTTGGCGAAGGACCTATAAATTGCTTAATCCTAGTATCTCGACATTTTTATCTACCTATGGTTGATTAGCTTGCCAAATATTAGATAATGTAGAGCCCATTTGAGTTGACAACCAAAAGAGACCTATGGGAGCCAACTTCAAATTTTTGGTGAACAAGTGTAGCACATTATTTGGCTAGCTAGATTGAAGACAATGTAGCCTAAAGCCTTCAAGGTTGAAGGTCTTAGCCCAAGGCAAAAGAAGAATGGAGATTTGCAACCTTTTGTTGTGGCTGAGCATCCTCTTTGATCAACCACCCATCATCACCTTAGTAAGCTATTGCCTCACCAACTAGCTAACAATACCTGAATCCTTTCCTTAACAGGTTCCCCTTTCTTTTCTTAGCCTTTGAGGTATTAATGGCCATTTCTAGTTGTTTTTCGTCTCTAAAAGGTACCCTTTCACCATTGGAAACACCATACGCTATTCAACATACTTGTGTTACTCATAATGCTAGTGTTCATATTGAGCTAGGGTTAGAAGTCTTTGAAAAATAGAAAGGAGAAACAAACAAAAGGAAATGAAAAGAAGATTTTGTGTTACAAAGAAAGAGTAAAATCCCCTGTGGAAAAATTAGAGAAATATATAAGGCGTGTTGAAGGAGCAACACAAAATGCCTTAATCAATTGAAGACCTGCCCAAATTGACTCTAGTCGAGAGTAATGTTAAATGGCCTCAATAATGCGTAGCTAAACCAAAATTTATGTACCATAAACATTAATGTGTTTGTGATCTCTTTTCTTATAATATAATACATGCCTAAGTTATATGCATGCTTGCATGAAATTACAAGGAAAATGAAAATTACTTGCAACATAAATTCACCTTTAACTTGGCACGACTGGTGATTGACACTCCTAACTTTTGGAGTGACCCTTCTCATACCTCTATTTGGCATTTTAGTGACTAATACACCCCTTAATGTTTATTTGAATTTTACCCATAAGTGCGTGACATACACACATAACTGACACGAGTATAGAGCTAATAAATGATAAACACGTGACAATTGATTCTCTAATAATGCGCATGTCATCAATTCAAATTTTTATCCTCCATGTCAAACAGCTTATTTTCCCTTCATCGACTTTCATGATAGAATTCAACCGGTTGGAATTTCTTTGGCTTCACACCTTTATTATCCAATAGAACCATGTTTATCTTTGCAATTCAGTCAACTGAACACCAAACCCATATCAACATACAGAACAATAGAAGATGAACGGAATTTGGGATTTTGGAAGAGACCTTTGGATATCAAGGAACTCTAATATCTCATCAGCCACTTCACTAGATATGAATTGCTTTTATTTCTCTTTATCAAGTCCAAGGGCTTCAACATAGTGGAACTCTAATCATTTTCACCTCCTTCAAAGCACTTGGAGCTCTACCAATAATTGTAACAATAATCTTTTCATCAATTCCTTCCAATGAAACAATACGCCTCAAGAAAACCGCCTCCACAGTCACCATCTTCCCCTCTTCTAGCAATAGCAAGCGCTAAGCCAAGAAATAGGCTTCCTCATACCTATAGGAGGAATTTTTGCATATCAAAGCCATGCTCCTTTCCCATTCCCTTAATAACCTTGGAGAACACCTTCCTTGTTGGATTAGCATAGCTTGGAGATAGTAACCGAGAAGACACTCTTTTGAGTCAGGTTCTTAAGACATGAGGGTTTTCTTCAAAATCTCTCTTTCGGCCGTAAAGTAAGTTAGTTCGAGATATACGATCCGAGTACGTGGATTTTTAGAGTAAGAGATATTTTTTCGGCGATTAATTTCTAGAAAGAAGTCTTTTGCATTTTAATATGGAAATGTGCCTACAAGAGAGTAGAGAGATATGCTTTGTCTTGTTAGCTAGGCAAGATGACACCTCATAATAGTACTTGTCAAAACTTACCTTACAACCTTTTTAGGACAAGATAAAGCGGAGTAAAGTTGCTTCAGTTTCAATGACAAGTTGAATTCTTTAGTTGGTAGACTGCTAAGGATGCATTATGATGAAAAAAATTATCATGGAAGTTGGAGGTTTATTTGGTGAATAGATTATATATTTACATGAATTATACGAAGTTGTAACTTGATCTATTTGTAATAGGTTTTATCTAAATTCTTTTGTTTGAACAGTTTCTTAGAAAGTTCTAGAGTACTCATGTCTTTTTTTCTTCCCTTGGCTTCTTGACCTTGTCATCTAGCATACCTTAGTATTGTCAAAGGCGGTCCAAGTGACCATCTAGTCACAAAGTCAAGGCGGTTCCAGTAACCGCTGCCTTTGAACCTCCAAGTTGAGGTGCTTTTGAACCTTTAAGGAGGTGCTAGCCTTTTGCACTAGGCAATGGAACAGGCATGGAAGGCTAGGCAGTTTGGGAAAGGCAAGGTGATTTCTAGATATTGATTGCTCCTTTGATTTTCTTTTTCCTTGTTTTGCAATTTGCTATGTGATTTGTGGTTATGTTTTGCTTTCCTATTGTATTGATTGTATTCAATTATACTAAATTGTTTAAGCATGTTCAGACCAATTTTGACTTTGAAAAAAATTGAAGGTGGCCAATTAAAACTTACTGTTTAGGAAGAGTGGAAGACCAACAATCTTTTTGTTTAACATTAACTTCATTAGTTCCTATGACATCTACGTTATATATTGCTATCAGCATATTATCTTCTACTAGTATTTAGCTTGTTTGCGCTTCACTCCGATTGGGCCATCGCCTTGCACATAGGGCCATACAAAAACTTATTGCCTTAGGTGTCCCTTGCTTATTTAACTACATTGGGATCCTTCCTTTGTAATTTTCCCTCTTGTTTACCTTTAAATGTCCAAAACTAACTTAAATGACTTCCTTCTTAGCTAACTCTGTTGTTGCTTTTCATACAAATGCATTGTTTTTGGAAAGATCTTAAACTGTGTTAGATGTCTATTTTGTTATTTTCATCCTTGCCATGCTATTTTGTGCAGAAGTTTCTCCATTGTGCAACTCTTGTCTTCCTAGACCATATCCAACTAAGTTCCAAAGTAATTGCTGTCACTTTGACGCTCCTTCTCTCATTTAAGCTTTGTCGGCCAAGTTTTTTTTTATGAGAGAATATGGTGAGAAGCAATTATTGCTGTCCGTGTAATGTTGGATTTGGTTTGGCTTTCTTTCTTTCACGAGGTTTCTTTGTCCCTCATCAGGTCTCTTTCACTTGCTTTCCTTGGAGAATAAAAGGTATATGTTTAGAGTTCTTATTTTCTTCATTTTGTTCAGAACTAACGAATCATTTTTTAGTACCGACAATATGTTTACCTATTTATATTAAATTTCTATAGACAATGTGCATATAATAGTATTTGAAATTAGTTTTGTAATCTAATAAGGAAAAACAATGCTGATTGAAAGTTTCTTTGAACCACGAAGATTTTAGGTTTTCATTTCAAATTTTATAAATTGTGGTAAAAAAAAGAACTGTTTCATTTTCCAAAGTTGCCTAATTGCTGTGATGGCTGGTTTTGTGATACTTTTGGCTGTGATATTGGTTTGAAACTGTGTTGAAATGCCACAATGATACCTAGAGACTGACAAGAATGATAGTTAAATTGGTACAAGTGCTGAAGGATTCACATATACTGACCTAATATTGTTGAATGATCAACTAGAACATGTAACATGGTTGTGTGTTAGATCCGAGATCTCATGTACTGTTGATGATTGAGGCAAAAGTGCATTGGAGATTTATATATCGCTTCACAGCAGAGAACCTGCAGGGTTGCGTTAGAAACATTTGTAAGTGAACGTGGGTACTCCAGGAAGAAGTTACATAAATTAGTTGATTTGTCATTTACTCGATGAAAAACATTAGATGTTCGAACTTATTGAGGCAAAGGATATTGTGCCTACAAATATGTGAAGGGGGAAGCTTAGGATGTTTACAGGTATCATATACTGAAAGACTTTGTTAATTATAAGAGTTTTCAGGTTGAAGCTTATCTTGTCAATAAAGTTTCTAAGCTGACTGCCCTGAGTTTTCTGGTAACAGGAAACTTTAAGATCTGTAACTCATACTCAAGTTACAAACCTGATTATGATACTTAAGTTTAGCTCAGGCTTAGGAGTTGGGTGGATATTTGTGGTTCATTTTGGATCTTTGAGATGCCAGCGGAAACTCCTGTGAGGCGTCTTGTAAGATATATTCTAGGCAACGTTCTCCATGTTTAGTCCTGCTTTTGACTGTCAGAAAACGTATGATCTTGGAGATTTAGCCTAAGAGGAAACTAATATTTGCATTATTAGATACATCTATAAAACTTTGTGTGCACACATCTGTTGCTCCAATTTCACATCTCTCTTATCAACCTTCATTAGACACCCAGGTTTTATTTCCTTATGAAGTGAGGTGTTTCTAAGTGTTTCAGAGAAACTGATGGTGCTGCTGACAGCAGAGAGGTAGCAGAGTGAAGTTGAAATTTGACAGTTGGTGGATTGGAGCAGGTATTGGATATCCAGAATTCGGCAGTGGTGGAACTTCCTCGTGTCTCTGACTCTTCTATGACTTGTAGTTAGTTATCATCTGCTGATGGCTTGAGCTTTCAGTGAAAAAACCGACGGAGACCTCCCTACATGCTCATGACAATATTATCTCTACTTTACGCTTGTAGTTGCCCCCTATCTTTTCTTTTCCTCAGTTGCCTTTACCTTTTCTGGCTGTTGGAGTGCCAAATCGTTTAATTATTGATGTGGATCATGTGGTTGGTATTGTGGAAATAGTTGGGACAGATCTCGGGTCTTCAATCCTGTGTCAGACAGATAGGCTAGAACGTCTAGAAGCTCTCCTCAAAGAAGGTCAGTTGGGCTGGGGAGAGGGTATTATGAGGCATGACAGATGAAGCAAGTTTTCACTGGATGTATGATATATGTTTTGGATTATATCTAAAGGTCTACGAACCCTTAACCATTATCGTATCCTCAATCTTTAAGGATCTTTGTTCACAAGAACTTGTGTTTTTTCCAGGCTGACTTGTCAAGAGTCTACATTAGGGAAAACATTTATATGTTCAGGCTTTTGAAATATGAAATTGGGGTCGATCCTGCAAATTTTTGGCAATGACCAACAAGCAGACTGAAATTATCCAGGCTTTGGATAAAGTTTGAAAAACAAATGGTCATTAGTTGACCGCTTTTGCTTTGCAGTACGATAGGTGACTTGTTCAGTAATCAGGTCCAGAGTAGGTTACAGCTAACTGAGAATGGGTTAAAATTGAACTAAGCTCAGCTGCAAACCCAAACATGAACATACCTCTCAAAAGTCCAGTCAAATATTTCAGAGAAAAACCACCAGTGGAATCCAGTAGCATGCCCTTGTGATCCAAATTTTCTAATCAAATAAGCAACAGGAATTCTCTTCTGTTGACACTAGTAAAGGCAGGCTTCAACGGACTCAACACTTCCTGTGATATATTTGAAAAGTATTTCTCAACGAAGCACGTTCTACAACTTAACATTTCTTTATGGTTCTTGTAAATTTGTCGACTGAGCTTGAGGATGTAATAGGATCAGAAACTGAAGATACTTGTGTCATTTTATTCCTTAAGACACATTCTACAGTTGTTACTTGATACATCTAGTGACAATTTTTTCTTGGATTTGGACTTGAATCCAGGTGAAACCTTCATTTTGTAGCTAATGGCCTGCTACTTTGTTCAGAGTTTCTTTCTATGTTTCTGTTTGCTTTTGACAGAGTAGGGAAATGACGGGAATGCAAATCACAGGATTCATGAAAGCGGAACAAAAACAAGTATTAACTGTTTGATTTGGAGTTTGGGTCTCTTGCTGGTTAAAGGCTTATGGAAATTGGAAAACTTGCAAGAGCCAAAGTATATTGGAGATGGGTGATTACCTTTAGCTCTGAAGCAGGATTTATCAGCTGATTATTTTCCTCTTTCTGCATGTTGTACCGTTCTATAATTGTGCTCATACTGAAATTGAATGTAAAAAAAAAAAAAAAAGGAAAAATATTATAATTATGTATTTCACAAGCAAATAGAACTGGTAATAACAGAGAGAAAATGTACAATATACTGATTGATATCCAGTTTGAAAGCTAGTTCGTGATGCATTTTGACTTTTAGTCCTTTTACGGGCATTTGAGATCATTGTGCCGGTCATTAAATGATAATATTTTTGCATCTTCCGGTTCTACTCAATACTTTCTTAGCAAATGAAGAAAGAAAGAAGAAAAAAAGGTTTACAAGAAAAATACTATGAGTTCCAAGTTTGAGATCATGAAGTCAACAAATGGAGTAATTTTATTTTATTTTATTTTTTTTCTATTGGACCAAAATCATTTGAGCACAATTATATAATGTTTAATAATGTATTTAACCCCTTTCACATTATCAAAATATAGACGAAATTAGTACCATTACAGAAAGAAATACTTTGTGCATTATGAAGATCCATTAGTCAATGATATATACATAGCATTATGATTTTAAAAAACAAGCAGAAGAGAAATCAAAATAGTGGAACGTTGACATTTTTTTTTTTTTTTTTTGGGTTATTTTCAATGAAATGAAAAATGCTTACTTATTATTAAGAAGTCAACTAATTGCAATGTTGAAATTTGGTTAATGTGGCTCAAGCATGCATAATGCGCACAATTCTAAAAGATATGATCTCATATTTTTCAGGTAGACTAAACTACTCTCTCATATCTCATAACAAAAATAACAATAATAATAATAAAGCTTGGATTTTGTACATTTGAAAGAATTTTAACCAGGAACAATTATCATCATAATAATGATAGATTGTACCTTTTTGCAATGTGATAAAAATTGCGTAGCCATAAGAAGGAAAAAGAAAGACCACACTCTTAATTAAACACTAATTTGCAATTAAAAAAATGTTCTCTTTAAGGTTCCTAAACATGCATAAAAAGCTAAAGTTCAAAATTAATGAAGCCATCGAATGATAATTGATAAGAGGTAAAGGGTAGCCAAAACCTTCCCTTTTGCAAATTAAACAAACTTAAGAGTATTTAGACACCAATACAGTAATTAAGAAAAAATAAACCATGCCATGCCCTAGCCACTAAGATTTATAAACAATGAAAACCCAAAGAAAATGAATCTAGCACCAAAAGAACGTTTCTTTATAGAAAAAAAGAAAGAATATTGAATAGAAGCATTATACAATGTGCAAAATGTGTGAAGTACATCACATTGGAAATAGGTCATGCTACACATTGCTGATTTCACATGTAACAGTGAAAACAAAGAGAAGAGCTATGAATTTGCAGAAGTTCTAATGACGCCTATTAATTTGTTGCTCTTAACATATCGTTTAATTTTGTATCTTCTGTGATTTTGATTTAAATTGGTAGGTATTATTCAAAGACCTCTAGTTTTTGTTTTACTGCATGTATTCGATATACTAATCAAATGAGCAATAACAGCTCAAAATCCTGAAAGACATATGAAAAATACCAATTCATGCTTACATAACATAAATGTCACTACAGACATGACAAGAGATGTTATGCTGCAAAACAAATTTTGTTGCCGAAAAGGTATATAGCAACAATATCTAAAAGTTGATGTATTATGTTACATCAATGTTTTGCTCCTGATATATACATTTCTAATTTTATAGCAACAACATGCAACAGTTTGTTCATTGCTGTCAAAAGCTATGCAAGAATTTTTCATACTTTGACAGCAAAACTCTTTGCTACCAAATAGTATTTCTTGTGGTCAATTATATATTCCAAGTAGAAAACATAAACATGTAGTTTTATGATACACCTAACCGGGTATCAAAAAAAAAAAAAAAAAAAAAAAAAAAAAAGGTAGAATGAATCTTGCAGCAAAAGTAGTAAAGTTTTTGTTTGGAATACTTGCAAAGAATCCTTAATTTCATAGGGCAAATATTACAGAAATGCACTAGAATAACAAACAAGTCATAACAAAATTAACATATAACAAAGACAGAAAATTTTGATTTCGTGGTTCCAGGATTAGTTTAACTTCAGTATTAATAATTACTACTGTTAAGGTGATACATATGGCCTTAGCCAAAAGAAATAGGCAATGATCTCAGCGAATCGAGGCGTGATCTAAGATATTTTTAGAAATATAACTACCTCTACTGCATATTAATACTTAAGAGGATTTGAAATTAGCAAACAAAGTATCATTCCGCTAATAAAAATGTAGCATATTGCATTAGCAACTTATAAATCTATAACAGAAAGAAGGAAAATTTGAAAGTACTGCATCAACAGAATGTTATATGAGATATGAACAGCATGTTGCACATTTCACATTTAACAACAATGAAAAAACATGAAAAGAACAATATTGAAACATGTTACAGCAGGTCACTAACTACAAGAAATACTAGATTTGACAGCAAAATTTTTTGCTCCCAAAAGTACAAAAATTGCGGCTATAACTTTTGGCAGCAATAAGAAGTTGTTGCACATTACTGTTGTGAAGTTGTCATTGTATATTTTTACAGCAAAATTTAATAGAACTTTTCTACTATTGTTGTACATATAGTAGCAACTTTTGTCTTTATTCATAGCTAATAAATCATTAGGAATATGGCATTCAAAATCTTTGTTCTTTCCTTCTCTTCCTCTTTGTCTTTATTCATAACTAATGGATCATATATACTTCAAGTGTAATTTTTGTTTTCTATTAATTTGTCTACTTTTATTTTATTATTTTTATTTTTTTATATTGCTGTTTTTTTAAATGTTAATCTGTTTAAAACCCTAAGAGATTCTTTGCACAATCCCTAAAAAATTTTCAAACTTCTTAAAACACCTTAAACTTGTTACTAAAACTTCTCTGATTTGATTCCTACATTAAATAGACTTTTGCTCACACATGTATACATAGGCAATAGTTATAATCTTGTTTTTGTATCTTTTGTGAAATCAAAGAATTGGTCATTGAAATGTAATATATTATGCTATGTGATGTCAAATTTTAATTCATCTATTTATTTTTAGTGGTGGGAGTGGTAGGATATTGATTTGAGGGTAGTGTTAAAAAAAAGTAGGAGAAATTTTTCCTTTGTTGGAGAAATATGAGATGAACATGATGTTTGTAGTATACTATATGCATAGTAATAACTGTGGAAAACCCCTTAATGATATTGAATTGAGATTGGGTATTTATACCCAATAATACAAGTGGATAATATACAAATAAGTCCCTATACAAATTCTATTGAGATACAACAATACATATATACATATATTCCTATCACATAGTGCGTGGCTTCATAACACTTAAGATTCCTTCAACTTTATGAGAAAGTGTTGACTTGTTGAAAAGAAGTCCAAAAATTCTATGATGTTTTTCAACCGTTTGGATTATTATGCATCATACAAACGTTACAACTCGATCTTAATAAGATGACGTTAAGGTAAATGAGCGGCTGTAAAGGACACTGATGGAGTAAGAATAAACTGAATCCTACATCGAAAATAGAGATAGTTGCTTTGCTATTATATAATAAGGTGTGTTTTAACAAATGTAGACACATTTTAAAGTTGTAAGGACTGATGAGATTTTAACAAAAAAATCAGCAATATCTGCATGGTATTGAAATAGGTTGTTGCACATAATCACAAGAAGAGAGGATTCAATTGAGAAACAATTGAGAACTGGAGATTGAAAAATCCCTCACGTGCGAAGTAAACAAGCAGTTGTTTGGAATAGGTTGCTGTCTTTAAAACTTGAGACATATTTGTTCAAGTTTCAAAACTAACGAATAAAAAAAAGACATAGCAATGAAATTCTATACATTCGGTGGAAAGACTTTACAACTGGATATACTCATAACATATTTGGGAAATTGTAATTATACTCTTAACATTTTCAAGAATGCAATGTCAGCCTCATTATTTTTCCTAGGTCATTTTTGTGGTTTTCAAGTGAATATTAACTAGTAACCACAACAAATTGTTAGGTTTAATAGTAAAATATTTTACTACCAAAAAACACATTCATAAGCAACTTCTAAAAGATGTTGCCATATGTATATTAATGACAATAAAATTATTTCAAATGTTGCTGTCAAATAGATATAGTCACAACTTTATGAGCAAGATGCAATAACCTTTTTATTGCAGCCTCAAGTTATGGTGACAATTTTTATACTCTTGATGGCAAAACTTTTTGCTGCCAAATCTTATATTTCTTATAGTGAATTATGATTCAATCACTAATATTAGATGTATTTACTTACAAAATTTCTTAAAGAAAAGCTAAAATTTAGCTAGAATAGAAGTTGTTGGAAACCTCACATTTGGAAAAAAAAATTGAGATTTGATAGCGACATATAAGTAGTGTAAATTGAAATAAGCTAATCCGTTTTGCGTTATTTGAATCTAACTCCACTTATGTGCTTATGCATAGTCCAACACTTTCAAGACCCGTAAAGTCTCTTCATGGCATAAGAGCCGAAGAAGACCTAAGAACCGAAAGATTCTGGACTCGTATTTGCAGAGTTTGGGCTAATAAAGAAGTCTAGACATGTTAATGGTCTTGAGCCTCAAAAGAGATAGGCCAAGAAATGTTTGACAAGTTAAAACTGGTTCAGGCCTAATTGTACTTGAAGGGAGTGTTAGCGATCTTATATTGGAAATAAATGGGATTAGAGAGTGACATATAAGCAGTATAATATGGCATATGGGTCAAACTCTACTTATGTGCTTACTCATAGTCTAGCATTTTAAGGCCCATGAAATCTCTTCAAAAACGATGGAAGTAAAGTTACACTCTAAAACTTTCAAGGGCATTATTTCAATTGGTTGTAGAACTTGTTGCTATCAGAGATAATATTAAAAGCTATTATTGGGTTTTACCTATCAGTTTAAGCTTTTGGGTCAATTGGTTCCATGACATGGTATCAGAGCCGCTTAGGCCTAGAGGCCGAGGGTTTGAATCCCGGCAGCTCCATTTGTTGATTAAAATTCAACACATGGCAGGATGGGCATGTGTTGTACATGCTTCACAAGGGGCATTTGCATGCGGGGGAGTGTCAGAGATAATAATAAAAGCTATTATTGGGTCTTACCTATCAGTTCAACCTTTTGGGTCAATTGGTTCCATGACAGTTGCTGGTATCTAGACCTAGAGCCGTTTTGGTTAGTAATGAAGTTTTCTATGGTGTTCATGATGTGTTCAGTCTTTTGAAATGTTTATAGGGATCTAAAGAAAATCATGCCATACATTAATTTTGTATCTTTGCAATACTTGCATCAAGCGGTTCATTTCTTAGTTAAATAAAGCATCTTAACCGCTGAATTCAAATTAAAAACCTTCAACACAAAATCTTTAGTTGAGATTCAATTGTGCAATAAATGAATGATTAGAATACAAAAATTAAAATCTCATTCATTCCTTTTCATTGAATAGTTGAGACCCAACTTGAGAGGATCCAAACTCATATTAATATGGTTAATTAGAGGTTAACAAAATTGTTTAGCTAGAAAAAGAGTAGAGTTGAAAGCGTAATTAACCATGCATTAATGTTGAAGATATATTTGACAAACATGTACATCTCAGCTTAGTTGTATTTAAACACAAATAGTATCCTTCATTGCCAGTTCTCATCTCCATTAGCAAAACTATGTCATATTTCACTCATATATGGTTACAAATTCTGCTCTTGCTGTAAAGTAGCTAGATACCACTTGAAGTTCATACATCTTTTTCCTTTCCTTTCCTGCTATACCTAATATTTCTCGGTAATTATCTAACTAGCGTCATAAATTTTACCCATTTTCACTACAAGGATATTAGATTTGCCAGCAAAAATTTTGTTGCAAAATAAATTTAGCTTCAACAAAGCTCATATAGTAGCAATATCCAAAAAATTTGCTATAATTACATACAATCATAATTTTACAAAAGTAATATGCAACAACCTTTTGATTGTAATCAAATCTAGTATTTCTTATAGTTATTTTTATAGTTCAATTGTGATACATTTGATCATTATACTTGACCAAAAAATTTTTCTTTTAACTTCTCTATTTCAAATTTGGCACATTTATGCTGCTAACTTTAGATATTTTCATAAAATTTAACACTTGATCACGGGAACAACTTGGTGAATTTTTTTTTTTTTTTTTTTTTTTTTTCTTAAAGAAAAATACAAAGTCAAATTTGTCCAAAATTGAATTACATAGCCAATAATGATAAGTCACATATGTCAAATTAATATAGGGACAAAATCTTAGCGATATGCGTCAAATTAACATTCACAAATTATCCAATTCTGCAAGCTTTCATACCATGAAATGGCAATGAAGGATACCTATACAAAGCTGAAGTAAATGTACAAGATATAATATATAAACAAACATTAACACACACACAGAGATATATATACATATATATATATGATGTGACCAGTCATATATCTTCAACAGTAAATGGTTACTCATCCTTATCAACAGTGAACAAATTTTTTTTTTCTTTAATAAGTTTAAATACACTAAAAAAAAAAAAACATTAGACGAAAACACTAATTAGAGCTTCTTTTAAGAGATGTTTATGTAGTCATTACCATATTTAGAATGGCAGTGACCATTAATCAATTAGAGAACAAATAATAATGACATATACTATTGGATAACAGACAACAACCCATGCTTGTTGGTCAAAATGTTTTCAAAACAGTATATTGAAGTTGTAGACATTTTCCATCGATTTGTCAAAACAATTTGTTCTTGGTTAAATGGAGGTTACTTTTGGGTATCTCTAACTTCATTAGTTTCTAGTTGTGAAAAAGGACAATATACATAAATTAAAAATTATTTGCAGTTCGTTATCAGCTTATTTACCAGTAGAACAAAATTAAAAAGATAAAAAAGAAATGTGCATGCATAGCAATGAATGGTTCAGAAAGAGTAAATGAAATAATTTGTAATTCTTATTTACATTAATTGATTCTTCTTAATTGTATCTAGAAATTTAATTAAGAATAATCAGCTAAAGGGCAGAATTAATTCCTCTTGAGTTAATGAAATATAATTGATGAGGACCTAAGTAAGATATCAAGTAATTAAAACCCAAACAAAGAACGTTATTATTTTTTTGCAACCTACTAATTAACAACAGGAATTAATTTTCATATTTGCTTTCAGTTTCACTCATTGAATATACTGTTCCAAGAAAGTTTCAAGTTTTCCCGCGAGAAAATTATAGAAAAAAAAATCAGATGTATTCACAGCTTAATTAACTAAAATTTTAAAAAACCACTCTGACCTTTGACCTAAACACATATGTATATATATCACATGCTAAACTTAACAATTTTGAAGAAATATTTTAAGTTAATTACCAATTTTATCTCATGTTCACTTGCATATATACAAATTAGACATGTATTTTTAGAAACTGCAGTATTAGTTTAGGTAATTAGTAACTAATCCTATACAGTATTTGAGCAAGAATAGAGATTGAAAAAATCTGACTGACCTAGAACTTGCATAATCATAGAGCTTGCCAGTACTGGAGAAAATAATAACTCCAACTTCAGCATCGCAAAGAATTGATAGTTCTTTTGCTTTCTTCAGCAACCCATTTCGTCTTTTCGAAAACGTCACTTGTCTGCTCGTCGAGTTATCGATCCTTCGAATCACAATTTTTCCCCTCCCCATTCAATCTTCCCTTTCTATTCCCTCTTTTTCCTTGCTAGATCCAATATCCCAAGTCAGACACATACGAAAAAACAAAAAAACCGTTTTTCACCAAATTCTAACAACAAATTTATACTTCCATATATACCGAAAATGAACGAATAATCGAAGAAAAATTAAAGTCAACCCACAGATAGAAATTCAAGAAAACAAGAGAAAAAAAGTCTTTGAAATTTGAAAATAGAAGAGGATTAGGGTCGAAGATGTGAAGAAAAATAGCACAGGACAAAACCCAAAAGAAGAAAAAAAACAAAAATAGGAAAAAAGAAATAGAGCTTACTTGATTGAGTTAGGCTGTAAGGGGAAAGCAAGAAAAAAAAGGGTGAAAACTGAGGTACCCTTTTAAAGAAATTTTGAGACAGCAGAGTCTTTATATGGAAACCTGAAACTGCTTTCTTTCCTTAGACAAAAAACCACTGGGCTGTTTTCTGTTTCATAGTTTCTGCCCATTTTCTCGTGTAGATTAAAGTATGATACTCGCTTTTTTTAGGCGACAAATGTTACTTGGGAATTTAACTTGGCTTTTTTGACCATTGTTAGAGAATCGATGAGATTGGTTTTAGAGTGACATGGACAAACGTCGGGCACATAGAGCGAGTAAATGGGTAAAGTACTCGCGCAAGTGGAAAAAAAAGCTATCCTCGTACCGGATTCGTGGGTGGTGTGATAATAGCATAAATAATTGCTGTACTTGGCTTATAGAATATCGACACGTTTTGTTTCCCAAACCCAAGGGCGCTATGAGCTTTTTTATTGGCTACAATTATTATAGAATGAGAAATTAATTAATTATTCTTATATTTCAAAATTTACTCAGCAGCAGCAGAAGGAATAAAGCACTATTCGTAATCAAACATTTTTTTTTTTAAGAAATCCAACATTATTAAATCTTTCTGATAATGGAAAATAATTTTTTTTAATAGAACAATGGATGTTAATGGCGATTGAATAATAGTTTATTTTTATATTGTTAATTATACAAAATAATTAATAGTGTTATCTTTACACCTAATTCAAACTAACTAAAAATGTATATAAAACATTAAATGGATAACAACTTCTTTAGAGCCCATATCTTTTCGATTTTTACTGATCAAATTTTTTTTTCTTTTCATTTAAAACACTGAGACATCGATTTATTATAATCACGCATATTAAGTTTCATATAGTTTGTGAACTTCATTTCAGTTAAAATAGCGTTACTCATTTCATATATGTCTGAACTTGTAATTTTTTTTTTTTTTTTGTAGTCCGAGATGAAGTTTTTAGAGTTTTTCATAGCCACATCAAGCATTAAAAAATTGCTTTCATGTTGAAATGCAATGTTAAATATTTATGAAAAGAATAAATAATCATTTAATTAATTGAATTTCAACTTTTTTAAGTAGCTAGGAACTTAATGTTTTCAATTATAATTTGTCGAGGACTTCAAATAGAACTAAATTGAAATATAAGAGGTTTGATAAATGAAAATTTAAAAAATTAGGGAACTCAAGATGAATTTTCCAACATTAAATGATGAATTCATTAAATGAACATTCCACAACTACTTTAATTCATTTTTTAAAAAAGAGAGCTTTTTTCATTTAAAAAAAGAAGTTTATATTTGGGAAATATTGCTTCTTTTTATGGTGATAAGAATTTCCCTAATAAATCTACCTATAAATGAAAAATGTTCCAATAAAGTTTCCATTCCTGGAAAAGGATGAAAATCTACTCTTAGATTCTTATGATATTTTGAAACATATATTTCTAGTCCTCACACCTTGCATGAACATGAAACTATTTGAAAAATAATTATGGATGACATAATTTTATTTATGTTAGGTTTGAAAAATAATTAATGTATATGATAATTTTATATATATGTTAGTTATATTAATTGCTAATGAAATCCAATAATACAATGAAATATGTATGTTACAGACCATAAAAACTATTCTTGAGACATTAGCAATATTAAAATGAGCATATGATCGATTGAATTAAGTTTTAACATGGCGTAAAAAAATTTTAGAGCAAGAATCTAGCACTTCAAGCCCAAATGATATAATAGAGATTGAAAAAACTATTAATAAATCTTACATAGCTACGAAACTTTAGTGGTTGAATAGTTATTGTAAATTAATGTTTACAAAAATAATGCAAATCATGTCATTGATTTTGAAGGGGCTATATCAAAACAAAAAACCTCATATAAAGACATACACAGAAAACTATAATTAATTCTGACTGACAGCTCCGCTTAATTTAAAAAGTGTTATTGGATTACGTGTTCATCATGTGACTCAATTTTCATTGGACACTAAAAAAGAAGGCTTAAAGTGATTGACTAACCGATTCACAGTTATTGGTATACGTTACACAGGTTTTAGAATATATTGTAGGTGGAGTTGCGCTTATATACAAATCTATATAAGAATGAATTTTATCAAGTCTTAAAACTTTCCTATCCGTACTATAGTATGGCAATAAATTGTACATTTTGGAATTCATATATTATTACTAGTGGTAACAAGTTAATTGATAAAGTGAAGGTTGTTGGACGGTCTGCCAATAGTATAATATATAAAGCGAAAAAAGTAAATTATTTTGGGGCAAAATTTGGGTAAGAGATAGAAGATCAAAGGTTTCCAAAATGGGTAAATTGATTAATTAAAAGGTTATTAAATTAAGTAGGAATAGTTTCTTGTTTCAAGGTCGTTAGTTGGAAGTTGCAACGGTCAGCCAGCAAACTAGTCTTGAAATTCCGTAGGAAAAGCAACAAAAAGGAGAAGAGGGACAAAAGAAAATGTTATACTGAATAAAATTTAGGTATATCAAGTACTACTTACTTCGCCTAAAAATGGAGTACTCCACTTTTTTATTTACAAAAAAAAAAAAAAAAAAAAGTTCACTTTTCAATTTCTTTTTAAAATGTATATTTATTTTTTTTAACCAAATCAAACATTGATTTATTATTTTATTACCAAGATTTGAAAGACAGAATAATTAAGATATCATGTTTTTAACTTGTATTTATCTTGTCAATATTCTACGTGTATATATATATATATTAAATTAAAAATATAATATTTTTTGTTGTATTTTCACTTCAGTTAATTGAGGAAATAAATTTCATGATAACAATTTTTCTTTATTGAATATCATTAAAACGCTTCTTTCTCACCCAAAAAAGAAAACATGCTTTTATTTTCTAATTTGAAGAGGAAATTTAATCCCCCTAGTAATAAGTACAAATAATTTTTTTTCCAGGCAAAAGAGTTAAAAAAAAAAGGGAAAAAAAAAACTAGAGAGTGAGCTTAAATATTCTGACCCGCTCTAGACAAATTTGCGAACCTCAAACATTTTACAAAATTCAATCTCCCTTTTTTTTTTTTTTTTCTGTATATATTTTACTTCAATAACAATTTATGGAACCAATTTATATGCTTAGCGACCAACCACTCCAACGAAAGTGAAATATAAAATATTTGAGAACAAAAATGAAAAAAAAAAAAAAAAAGAGTGGTTGGTGAAGTGGCACGTGATCAAGATTTGTATGTCCAACCCAATGAAGATGCGATGTTTCCTTAATCAACAAGACTGAACAAAACTCCTTACATCTCTTAAGTGAAATTCAAGTTCCAATTAAGTGTCAATCATTTTTAAGCAATTTTTATACTGGACAAAGTACACGAATTTCCTTATTTTATGAAGTTAATAATAGCCTCCCAATTGGAAATCCAAATTTAATTAATAGCATACAATTAATATTTAATACAATTGGATCTACATTTTTTTCCATATTTATTTGATATATATTAATTATAATGTATGGATCCAACAGCAGCGTACCTACAGTACTATAATTAGTCCATCCAGAGGCTTGCAATTATATGGTAATATCCTAAATTAACTTTTTCACCTAATTCATTAGAGCTAGAGCTAGAGCTACTGGTAGAGCGTGGGGAGTCAACTATGAGAACCACAACCGTCTTAACGGTTTGCTTTTTCCAGTTGGCGTATTTGCAACACACTTACTTCGTCGCGGATTTTAAATCCATTGCAAATTTCTGCATTGATGACCGATGGAGTCTACACAATATTTCTTGGACAAGATTCTAAGGGGTAGAATGGTCAACGAACCCTCCAAGATCCCCTAAATCCGCTCTTGGTCAGAATATCGATCTTCTTCGACAGGGCATTGCTTTTCTTTAGGATTTGAGGGTTACTTTTGGTACTAGTGTTACTGGTGGAAGCCAATGAAGGATTGTTAATCTCAAGGGACGTAATTATTATATTTGGAATGGTTATCTGTCCACATTCGCCACTATTAAATTAATATTTAGCTAGCTTAAAAAATAATGGAACATCAACAACGGTGATATTTGATTAAAATAATGTTTGTTCTCTCCTTTACATAAGGAAGAAAGCTGTTCAATTAAATAGAAATGTATATCTTTTTTCTGATCCTTGTGGGCTAAAATTTGGACTTAACTTACCCTAAAAAAAAACCTTTAAAAAAGGTAGTTACACGTCTCACATAAATGACTGTTAGCCTTGATATCTATCCAATAAAACTATTTACTCTTATCACCTCTAAAACTGAATGTCTAGGACTCAAAATTTGCAGGAACAAAGTTTTAAAGATGACCCAACAATAATGGATTATATAATTCGAGCACCATGCATGCAAGAACTTAAAATTAAGTACCTTCAAGAGGAGTGTTTATATGAATTACTTCCATTGAATGCTATTTTCATATATGAGTTCTTGATGAAACTATCTTGTGTCTTATATCAAATAATTTAATTGCATTTTTATGAGATAACATCTTGGGAAAATTACTTAATCTCAAAATCGAGTAGGGACATAAAAGTTTCGTTTTGTAGTTGATTTAATTACTAAGTGCTTTGCCCATGCATGTGATTCCTTATGCATATAAGAAATCAATTTCTACGGTAGGCATATAATTAATTTGCAATTTATTGGAATAAATTAGCTATTTTTATTTTATAAGACAAGTTATAATGGTCCATTACTAATTTCATAAGAGAAAAACGTACTAGATTCTCTCTATTAAATCTTGCGGGATATATATATATATATAAAATTTGGGCAAAGAATACAAAAAATACTTTGGTACTTGAATTATTGAAAGAAACACAAATATATGCCGCATGGGCATATATATATATAGTTGTACAGTTTTTCAGGTAATTTCAATTTTTTATACATTTGTACTCTATTATAAAATTACGAAAAATATGGTACTATTTAACAGAAAGATTAATCATACTTGAAACCGTACTAAGAAAAATAATAATAAAAGCCAAAAGACTAATTTTGGGTTTGGAGTTTAACATGGAATTTTTAATAATATTACCTTAATTAGTGATACGAGGATTCCTTTCTAGTAATTTTTAATTTTATAATGCAATTTGCAAGCTGTAAAGCTACTTTTGTGCGATTTGCTAATCTCAGAAGTTGTTTATAATATATATTAATTAAGCCAAAAACTAGGCCAGAAATCCCTTCGAAATCTTCATTTGGTGTGCTTGAACTTAATTATTAATTAATTAATTAATTAATCAGCTCAATTTAGGGGTAAGCAAAACCGAACCAATATCTAAAAACTGAAAACCTGAACCGAACCGATCCATTTTATAGTTTGATTCGGTTTGGTTTTAACTTATTAAGAAGTTTGGACTTCGGTTCGGTTCGATTTGGTTCGGTTAAAAACCAAAAAACCGAATAATTGGTAAAATACTAAAATTAATTATAAAATTAATATATACTAATTGTAGAGAATTTTAGACATTATATTCTTTTATAGTTTTATATTGTGATTTTTGGATGCTATTTATAGTTGTTAAAATTTGAGAGTTGAAAAAAAAAAGTAGAGAATTTTAGTATTTTATTGTAATGTAATAGTATTATTTAGTATTACTAATTTTTTGAGTTAGTTTTTTTTGTCTTTCTTTTTTTTTTCTTTTTTTTTTTTTTTTAAACAAACTACTTATATAAAATTTTTATTTTGATTTTTTTTTTTAAGAAGTTGATGTTTTTGGTTCGACCTAGTCCATACTGAACCAAACCGAATTGGTTCGGTTTGGACAGAACCGAACCAAAATTTAGTTTGGATCGGATTGGTTTATAAAATACAGTATTTTTTGGATCGGTTTTTTCAATTTGGTTCGGTTTTTGAACCGAACCGGTCCATGCTCATCCCTCGCTGAATTTCTTACATTCTAATTCATTTGAACTTGAACTTTCACTATTGTATGCATGATGCTTTTGATCCATTATCTTACTACATTGCACTCATGATCATCGATGAAGTTTACAGTAGAATGTACAAGTCATCTGCAATTGAACCCAAGATCATATCATCCTAGATATTAATTCAATACCACTCAAACCAACCATTCTCATCAATTTTAATTGTTCTTTATTATATGCTAGAAAAGTGCTGATTTGATAAGTAATTTGAAGTTATTTTTTAGATCAAAATATCACGTTAAATGCAAGTATTAAGATATTTACTTTTAGGATTCGAGCCGCGAATAGAGATGTAAATTGGGTGATGAAAGGTTCTTGGCCCTGTCCATGAATTTCGGGAATTTTCATCCCTATTCTTGTGTATTAATTGAAAAAAAAAAAAAAATAATTCCCTATCCCCGCTCTCCGTGGATCTCATGGAAATTCTTTTTTAATTTTTAATTTTTTTAAAATTAAAAACAAATTTATACAATAAATATATCAAATTAATTAAAGAACTTTATAACCTCCCAATAAGTAAACTAAAAATAATATGCTAGAATTTTTTTAGTAGAATTATAATTAGACTAATTATATATAAAATGAATATTGATCTCTAAAACAAATAAAGGAATATATAAAATAAAATGAGAATTTTAGAGATGAGAATTTAGTAGGGTAGAGATTCCCCTTCCCCATCCTTGTTAGTTATTCAGGGATAAGATTATTCTTATCCTCGTCTAAAGAGAAATTTTATGCAGAATTCTCTATCCTCGTTGTGACGGATCCCCAAAGGAAACAAAGAATTCTACGGCCATTTACACCGCTATCCGCAAAGATACTTATAATATTAGGAACAAACCTTTCTTAACATAAAAATATTTTCATCCAACGCAAAAGTCTAACATAAGATCATATTTTAAACACAAAATTCCTTAATTAATTATCACTCCAACAGATATTTCGCTGGGATTATTAGCTATAAGTTATAAGCCCTTGACTACACCAGATATGAATTCATACAGTCCATTAATTATTGCACTAATTTAAATTGACAAGTCATATAATATTGTCTCTGAAGATTTTATGAATCTCTGCTCTTCAATCACCTGCGGAGTCAAACCGTAAGTAGTTCCTTCATCAGATCTTGGGACTTTTGAATATATGAAATTCGAGTTGTTTAAGACTCTTGTGCATAATCCAAGAATCTTGGGGCTGCTTAATCACTTGCTTGGTGATCAAATTAAAATAACAAATATTTATGAAATTTTGGATTATGTGAATTCATACTGACAACCAAATGTTCCCAAAATCCGTCCCTCCCAATTTTATACCCCAACGATCCCCATTACTAGAAGCCCACAAAAAAGCATTCAGAAGCTTATTAATAACATTACGTCAAGACAAATTTAATCAACACTTCTCCCAACTAAGGTTATTGCTCTTATGATGTTATGGAAATAGATTTGCTCAACAGGTAAAACAAGTTGAGTTTGTGTAAGCATACTCGCGTGAATAGAGGTAAAAAGACTTACAATTATAATTAAAAGCTAAAAATAAAATTTACTTCAATCAGAATAGTAACTTATAAAAAGAATGTTATGGAAATAATTACGAGCGTAATTGGAATATTAACATATATATTGACCCAAAAATAACTCATTGATATGATTATGTATATGTTTTTGTTTGATTCTTCAGATGGAAAACGACAAATCAATTGCTTGATGGTCCCTTCGAATTTTGAAAGTGGTGTTGTTGTTTCTGGTGAAAATAATACTTTAAAAATGAACTAATCATTAAATAAAAACCGTTCACACTAGGCAATCCAATTAAAAATTTATGAGTAGGTTGGGATTTGACTAAAAAGATTATTACAAAAATTGAACACCTTAAACTGTAAGAGAATCCTAATGAGGGGTGTTCGACGAATGAACCAATAGTATTGACAACCCAATCCAATTAATTAGAGAAATAATTCATTAGTTGGTTGTTAAAAATCTAATTTATCCATAAACATCTAAGGACACATGATTGGGTTGGGTTGGAATAGGATAGGATCACATAAGCTTTTCATTTTCTAACTAAATTTTAGATGTATACTTTTTCTTTTTTTTTTTTTTTTTTTTTGGTAAACTTAAATATAGATATTATAAGCTAAAGTGAAATATACTCAAAATTTATAAATAAAATAAAAAAGCTCTAAAAAATTCAAATCAACTGTGATTTTAAAATTATGCATCAAATAACCCAACTTAACTGTGATACATAATTAAATAAATTTATAAACATAAAATTCAGCGATAAGACAAAATGAACTTTACTTTTTATATGATTCGAGTTTTGGATTTATTTTTTTTATGAATTAATCCGACAAAATACTTCTGTTGAGTTCTTATAATCCTTGGTAAAACCAAATGAAAGAAAAACGGAAAAGTGTGAATTGAATTAATCGAAGAAGTAGAGTACAGAGGAGTACATCAAATAATGCTTATATAGCTGTTAATTACACAACGGTTATAAAGTTATAAACTAACTAATGAACTAATTACAATAACCCACCTCACTAATATTTAACTAATTGCCTAAATATCCTACTTATTATTATTATTATGATTAACATATAGCGCCAAATATATTTATTATTCAAAAACTATATCAAATTCATACTTATTAAAAGAATTCGAACATAATCTATATTTTTCTTTGAGTAACAATTCCACTTCTGTTTTTTTTTTTTTTTTAAATATAATATTTTCTTCCATTGATTAGCTTCTGATTGAGAAAGTATTAGAGGAAACCCGCGATTTGTGTTACTTTGGCATAATGTATATCAATTGTAATTTATATTTCTTATCTATTACTAACTCAGATTTTCACTCTCTTCCATTTCTTTGTCTTTTGAGTTTTTATTTAAGATTTATTTAAACTGTATATCAAGTTAATTAAGAAAGAAAAAGAAATTTGAAAAAAAAAAAAAAAGTATCACTGAGCTTAATAAAAGCGTGAATCTTATTTGACACAACCAACCAAGCCAAAGTATGGGCATTGCTAAAATTCTGCTTACATCAATCACATCAGCCAAAAAAATGAGAGATATAGAATAATTTGAACTCAACCCAGTCACTTTTCAAATTTCATGCAGCTCAACCTAATCCAACCAAATGACTAACTACAAATATAATGGGTTGGATTGGGTTGACCCCTAATCCTAATTAATATAAACAACATATAGTGGTATATTTAATGCCAATTTGCAAGCTGTGAAGGTTGAGTTGGGTTTCCAACAAATTGCATGTCTTGGCACTTCCCATCAATTTCGGAACCTCAATAGCCAATCGCTCTCTAGATCCCACACACAAATCCTTGTTGTTATGGTTATATAGTAAGTCGAGAGGCATTTTTTAAGCACAGTGATGCAGTTGACCTTAAAGCTTTAATTAGCTATGGTTCATCCAATGGAATGTAGTAATTTTTTAAAATTAATTGTGTATTAAAATTGAACATGTTATTATTCCATCAGAAAAAAAAAGAACATCTTATTAAACAAAATATAAAATATTTATTATTCTCTCGATTTTTTGTAATTTTTACATGTTACACTTGTAGTTTTTATATTTTTAAAACTACATTATATATTCTATGTTATGAGGTCTTGTTTTCCTCATATTCGTACATAGTTAGGGGTGATGATAGGTACAACTTTCGTGAGTATTCGACATTATCCGACCTTAATGAGATTACTCAAACCCTGATGAGACTGCTTTATATCTATAAGAATGGATTTGAGACATGTAGTTTTCCCGGGTACAAGTAAGGTGTTGGAAGAGCCCTGGGTACTTTCTACCCGAATGTTATAAAACAAATTATGTATTTTTAGACTAAGTTTTTGTTATTGAATTTTACATTTTGTTTATTTAGAAATTTATGTGTTTGAATTCTAGAATCATTTTTTTGAATTTACGAATGGTTTGTCAAATTTGTAAAAATAATAATTATGTTGGAAATGCCCTAGTCCCGAGGCATTGGTCCTTGTGTTTGTATAATACATTTGTACATTAATGTAATCTTTATGTATTATACAATTTGTGTCAAGGAAATAAAGGCATTAATCTATTTATTATATGTCTTGTGCTATATTTTAAATAGAGTATCCAATGGACATATCCATATCCATGTTGTCAAGTGTGAGGCACTTGGCAGTAAGACCGTGGATAGGGAAAACGATATGGCCATAAAGTTATCCGTAGTCTGCTCCAATCATGGGAATGAATGGAACTAAAGACTATCATTAGCCTGGTTGTATGGCGGTGTCTTACCGGTCATAGAACATGGAATGTCAATCAGGTTAATGGGTACATGCAAAAAGGGCATGGTACTGGATCGATCCACTTAACGGGAATCTACATGGTATAGTATCACAAATGATTCTCGCGTAGTACTTGTATAAGTCCTTTGACCGGACCATATGATGGTGCTGCATGTGAAGTGGCACACTTTGGTGTACGCCTAACGGGCCTGTAAAAGGGTGCTAAGTATGGGTACGTTCGGGTGTGTTAGTGAACATGGCAGTACCATGGATATGCAGAAGGGAATGTCACTCAGTGATTCACTGAGACGATATCATCGGCCTCTTGAAGAATGTTACTGATAAGTGTGCGGCCGCACCCGAACAAGATTGGATCTTGTTTGTGAGCATCAGTTCATTCGGTATCAAGTAAAGGTCCAGACACAAAGAGGGTGATACTTCCATGCCTCTGTGTTGGACACCGATATCAGCGACATGGGATTTACAAGTTCAAACTACTGGGTTACGTTTTCAGTTTGACTGCTTACTCCGTCTTAATTGGGGGCTGCAGTGGCTTGCTAGAGCCCGCCTGCAGTCTGTGGGCCTTGGCCCACTGCCAACATAAAGACGGGCCCATTGGATCGTACACATTGAACGTCTGGACTTTAACTAGTCGGATTAAGTGTGTACTTGGAGTATACACGTTTGAAGAGAGAGAGATATATTAATTATATTATATGCATCAATTGGATTGATCAAAGTTATATAATTAATATTTATTTTGGCCTTCTCTTAATTAATTCAATGAATTAATTTATGGGATTATTTCCTAGGTGGAAATATTATAATACATGTATAGGTTTACATGTATCTCATTTTATGTATGTCTAATTTAATCCCTTGATTAAATTAATAGGTCAAATGAATTTTAATTTAAATGTATGTAATATATTATATGGAATAATATATAAGCATACATGTTACATTAAAGTTGCATTTGAAATTCATTAAATCAAAGGAATTAAAATTGGGCTTAAGATGTAAAATGAATTGTCCCACATGAATTGGAATTGTGTTGGCCGAAATTTACATGCATTTGGGATAAGAATGTGAGTCATTCTATGGACAAAAATGATGATGACCAATTCTTATGAACCAATAAGAAAATGGTGAGTCATTGGTTTGACTTAAGAAGTGGCAAAGTTGGACTTCGCTCCATTTGATCTTTCCTTAACTTTTGGTAAGAAAGTGGAAGAGATGATGACCATTTCCTTGAGTGTTGGCTGAATCCTTAGCATTTGGATGAGTCATTCTTTTGTCTCTAAGCTAAAGATTGACTTTACTCCTTATGCATTTAAAGGGTGAAAGTGATGTGTCATAGGTTTGACATAGGTTTTATTCTTTTGGAAAAGAAAACAAAACTAATTCATCACTTGTTAATTGATGGCCGTATTATGGCAAGGGAGATGTATGGTGAGTCACCATTTTGGACTAAGAGGTTGCAAAGTTAGACTTTGAATTTTTGGACCAATTAGAAGTGGTGACTCACACTTGAAAAACTATATCATCATTGCCATAAGGGTTGAGCTTGGCTGCCTATCACTTGGTGATATTTTCTTTTGGAAAGAAAATTTCAGCTCTCTCTTTCTCTTGCAATAACATCCGAGTCGCTAGCACGGGTTTCGGTCCGAGAGCCGTTCGTGTACGCATCGGTGGAGGAAATCTACACTTGATTTCTGCAGTCCGCATCCGTCTCTTAGAGAGACTTTGTGGTAAGTTTTTGAAACCCTCCTTTTATGCTTTAAGTTTTTGATTTCCACATCTTAAGCTCCTGGGACGGATTCGAGGAAATCGACGCGTATTTCCGCTTTTATCGGTCGGTTTCCCGTGACGAATCCCAACAAATTATATGTATGGTTGGTTGTCAAAGTTTGATTAATTTATTATTTAATCTGTATACAGATAAAAATTTAGATGGATATGGATTTTGAATGGATGTACTAAATAGTTAATAGTAAACAAAATCTAGGAACGCCATAACTTATTTTTTAAAAAATACAATTAAAGATTAATTAGTGTAATATGCAAAAAGAAAATAATCTTTCACTTAACATGTAATCTAAAATACGCATTTCTATCCTGGTCTAAGTTCGAGAAATGCAATTGATATTTTACTTTGGCACATGAACCCCGTAGTCAATTATTAAATTCTTAATTACTAGAAAAGTTAGCTACGAATATCAAATTCCATTAAAAAAGTGTTTCTCATTTCATCTGTCTTAAGTTATACATAGTTTTTACCATTGAAATGAGATTTTTTACACTTTTTCAATAGTCACGCTAAAAAAAAATTGTTTTTGAATTGTTAAAAAATATAATGTCAAATAACTTCACATTAACAACTTTGATGATAATAAACTTGGATGATAATAAAGGATTTAAATGTGAAACTATAATTAATTGATAGTCTATCGTGTCCAATTGAAATGTGAACCACTTATTCAACAAAATTAAAAGGCAATGATTTTTTTTTTTTTTGCCAAAACAAAAATATTTGATATATCTCATATGAAAATGCTTTATTAAACTTGTTGGTGAAGTAGGCTTCCTACACATAGCTAGGACGGGCCTGGACATACAAGGGCCGGTATTAAGCCCACGAATAGGTCAAAAGGCCGATAGTAGATATTAAAGTCGATGTGAAAGATGTGCGGCTGTGATTTGTTCGAAGCCAAGTCAAAGATATGCCAACATCACCCATAATCTACATACATGATTCGTCCACATCATTCCCCTGCTACGTATGAAAAGATCACTGTACATGTTAATTAAGAGAAATTTTATAGCGGACCACGTTGACTATTCTAATGAAAAACTGACACAGAAGGATCCACGTGAATCGGGTACATCGTATAATTTCTAGTTAATTAATTAATTCTTTGACAAAATACATTTTGAACCCCTGAACTTCTTTAAATTTTACAATTAGTCATCTGATCCATTATTTCAACATATTGAATACATGATTTCTCTTTTGATAGAATTAATTTCAAACTTGACATTTTTGTATAGTGTGGGCTAAGTATCTGTTAACAAGCACGTGATATAAGTTTTGAGAAAAATAAAATACTCTAGAGTTCACTAGAGAGATATGAACCATACTTTTTATGCATTCGTGAGATAACAATAGATGTAAACTATACTTTCGTTTTAGTCTCATGTATTCACAAAAATTGTGTAACGTGCCAGTTAACGGATACCACGACTTACGCAAGGAAAAAATATCAAACTTGGGGGCTAATACTATCAAAATAAAAAGATCATATAACCAATGTTTTGAAAAATTAATCACGGAAATTGTAAAAGTCTATAAGTTTAAGGGACTGAAGATGCATTTTGCCAACTTTTTTTACAATAAATATATGTAATTTAATTGGTTCATACACATCATTCCCCTTTCACGTATAACAACATCACCCATGCCTGTAATTACATATTACAAGATCACGATATATGTTTCATAAAAAAAAAAAAAAAAAAAAAAAAAATCACTATATATGTTAATTAATTAAACTTTTTTTTAACAATAAATATATGATTGAGTCCCTAGACTTGTTCGGCTTTTACATATCACGCTCCTGATTTTCAATTGGACATGAAATTTTTCCATCAATTATAATAATCAGTAATCACGAGCATTGACTTATTATTTTAATAAAATGAATATTATGCTTTTTATAAGAAAAACGAAAATTTCTCTAAATCATTTTTCTTTGTGGAATCATTAGTTGTAATGTAAAGAATAAGATGCTAATTTCGAACAACATGAAAAGCTTGAATCTACTTATTTGTCGAGCTATATCTCAAAATATATCATAACATAATTTGACCAAGTTTGAATAGGAAAACATTATTTATGATCAGTGGGCAATTATACTATAAAAATTTGCTTTTAGATTTGAACTATATACTGAACTGAAGCCGAATCCTGCTAGTGTTCCAATGAGCTAAACTCCAAACCTGGCAACAGATCCGCCTGCTGTGGATAAGTTCAGGTCCTCTTTTGTCATTTCATCATGCCGGCCGGCCCTTTTTTTGTTTTGTTTAAGGTTATTGTTCCATCACTCCTGGAAAATTCCAAATTCTTGTAAAAGAAATTGATCTGTACAAAAACAACTTAATTACAAGTCTTGTATTCTTGGTCCTCAATTGATCCTGACAATGGCGTTTCTCAAATCCTGGAATTTTCATCTCCAATTTCTGAAGATTCTTTTTCTTCTATTCTTCGCTCGAATATTCCTGAAAACCTCTGCCTCATCTTTGAACTTCAACATCACAAGCTTTACTTCAAGTGATCCTGAAATTTTTGCCGAAAGAGATGCAATTATAGCCAGCGGAAAAATTGAACTCACCTTCAACCCGAACCAAAATGGGAATAGATATGGCAGAGTCACTTATTTAAAACCATTGCATCTGTATGACAAAACCTCCAATGGTCTCACCAATTTTACAACCCATTTTTCGTTTACCATCGATCCGAAAGGTAACTATGATTCTGTTGATGGCCTAGCATTTTTCCTTGCTCCAAATGGCTCAAGAATTCCACCTAACTTGGAAGGTCGTGGCGGTATTGGCCTTGTTAGCAATGACGAGGATGCAGTACTTAACAGCAAAAGTAACAAGTTTGTTGCTGTTGAGTTTGATGCCTACACGAACAATTGGGATCCGCCGTATGATCATGTTGGAATCAATGTTAACTCCATGGAATCTGTTGTGAATAGGACTTGGAGTGGTTCGAGGAGAGGGTATAGATCAGAAGTTTGGATTAGCTATGATTCAAGCCAGAGAAGATTGAAAGTTAAATTTAGTTTTTTGGATCGAAACAACACGATTCAGTATGGCTACAAGTCAGCTGAAGTTATTATGGAAAGGAACTTGCCGGAATGGGTGATTTTGGGGTTCTCTTCCGGCACAGGAAATCCGAATCAGACAACAAGAATCACATTTTGGGAATTCAATTCAAGTTCAACCATTGTGGAACTGGAACATGGTCTCCCTCCATCTCCTGCAGGCATTCCATCTACAGAAAACACTTCAACTTCCAAAGAAAGTAAAATTAATTTCAGACTGGTGATAGGCTTAAGCGTTGGAGGGTGTGCGATGATCATTGCTGTAGGCCTCGTTTTCCTTGGTTTAAGGAGAAAGAAGGGCCGAAAAGACATCAATGCAGACATTTCTGTGCTGACAGCTTCCTTTAGTAAAGATTTCTGGAACGAAACAGGGCCTAAAAGCTTCTCCTATCAGGAATTGGCTGATGCCACAGGCAATTTCTCGGAGAGCCAGAAGCTTGGAGAAGGAGGCTCCGGTGGTGTTTATAAGGGTTTCCTGAAAGACTCAAATTCCTACGTAGCTGTTAAAAGGGTAAAAAGGGTGTCCAAACAAGGTATTAAGGAGTTCGGATCAGAAGTAAAGGTAATTAGCCGAATGAGGCACAAGAATTTGGTCAAGCTTATCGGTTGGTGCCATAGGAAAGAACTACTTTTAGCATATGAGTTCTTACCAAATGGAAGCTTGGAATCCCACCTTTTCAAAGGAAAAAGCTTGTTGGTATGGGAGGTTAGGTATAAAATAGTCCAAGGATTGGCCTCGGCATTGCTTTACCTCCATGAAGAAGGCGATCAATGCGTGCTGCACAGAGATATAAAATCAAGCAACATCTTGTTGGATTCTGGTTTCAATGCTAAGCTTGGGGATTTCGGGCTAGCTAGGCTTGTTGACCATGAAAAAGGATTCCAAACCACAGTTATGGCGGGAACAGCTGGCTATATGGCTCCAGAATGTTTCGAATCGGGTAAGGCTAGCAAAGAATCTGATATATACAGTTTCGGAATTGTTGCGTTGGAAATAGCCTGTGGAAGAAGAGCTATTGAACCGAAGCTCGGAGAAGGCCAAGTGAGAATTGTGGAATGGGTTTGGGAACTGTATGGAATGGGAAAACTACATGAAGTAGCTGATCCGAAACTATCTAGAGACTTTAATGAACAGCAAATGGAACGGTTGATTATCGTTGGGCTGTGGTGTGCTCATCCGGACTACATTTTTAGACCTTCAATATGGGAAGTGGCTAATGCACTTCTTAATTTTGAGGCTTGCCTTCCTACTCTTCCATCAGAAATGCCTCCCCCGGCTCACCTTGCTCGGGTTTCTGATGCTTTATCTGATGATTCTGCTATTAGCCCATCACACACACTAATGTGATATGAAATTACCAATATATTCGTCAAAAATGTCAGTGTATTCTCTTTTATTATTGAATAGATGAGGAATTGACAAATTTGTTTCTGCTATTTATTAACTCTAGATGAATATGATGAACAAAATGAATATAAGAAAATACTCAAACAAAAGAAAATTTTGCTGGCAATTACATTAATAGAAGACAACTAAAAAACATAAAATTTAGAGAAGCAATTGAATAGAGCATATAACAGAACAAAATTTAATGTACGGATATGACCAACAATTGCAGACGTATTCCACAGACATCAAATTTAAGCAGGGTTAGAACTTGCAGTGACATTGTCTGAGGTGGGCGAGTTGGAACTAGTACCTGGAAATTGGGATTGGCCTGTATCAGAACCACCAGCACCAGTGGTATTGGCTGAAGATCTAGAAATGGAAAACATGTTGGCTCTATGAGCAGCAATATGCGGTGGAACTGGCATTTCTGATGGCAAATCTGGCAAAGAAATTTTGCCAGTTAGTATGTCAATTGCTTTCCCAATGGAAGGGCGATCAGCATGATTTGGATGGGCGCAAGCGAGCCCAACAACAATCAAACATTTCATTTCTTCTTGAGGAAAGTCTTGGCCTAATTTCGGGTCAGCAATAGCAGAGATATTTCCACTTCCATATTCCTTCCAGACCCATTCCACCATCTTTATGCTATGACCCATAGCGTTGTTGTCGACTCTTTTTTGAGCTAGCTTTCCTGATGCTATTTCCAAAGCAACTATACCGAAGCTGTAAACATCTGATTGCTTCGTGGGTTTAGATGTTGCTTCGTACTCAGGAGCGACATACCCTGGTGTTCCAATTAGAAGTGTGGTTTTCGACCGTTCCCCATGTTCTAGAATCCTTGCCAGACCAAAATCTCCTAGCTTAGCATTGAAATTTGAATCTAGCAACACGTTACTTGACTTGATATCGCGGTGCAGAATACATTGTTCACCTTCTTCCTGCAGGTAACGCACAGCCTTAGCCAAGCCTTTAGCAATATTGTACCTCTTTTCCCATGTCAACCCCGTTCCGGTTACAAGATGGAAATCCAAGCTATTATTTGGCATAAACTCATAGACAATGAAGAATTCTTGCTTCTTGCGACACCAGCCAATGAGTTTCAGCAAGTTTTTATGCCTTGATCGACTAATAGCTTTGACTTCAGATTGATATTCTTTTAACCCCTGCTCAGAATCTGCAGTGATCCTCTTGACTGCAACCTTACGATTTCCCAAAATACCTTCATACACGTTTCCAGATCCTCCTTTCCCAAGCAACTTGTCTCCGGAAAACTTGTTGGTGCCCACTTCCAACTCCTTGTACGAAAAACTCCTTGGTCCGCTTTCATTTATGAAATCATCATCTTCATCTATGTTTGGTCTTCTTTTAATCCAACAGAAAAACCATACAAAACCAGAAACCAAAACCAGTGCTCCACAAGCTCCCACAACAAACCATAGCCAGAACATATTGGTCTTTCTTCTCGTAGAACTAGTTTGTGTTGGCGTGACAAGATTAGAGGTTGTGGGTTGGTTTTCAGGACTTAGTTGTGGGGTTGTGGGTTGGTTTTCAGGACTTAGTTGTAAACTTGAGGTGAAATTCCAGGAAGAAATCTGGTGTCTTTCGAAATCCATAAAATTAGTGGCTGCTGAAAATCCAAATGTAACCCAATCTGGTAAATAATCTCTCAGATCTACTATGTAAGAAAGACTATAGGAACATATGTTCCTAGAACCCGAATCAGTGCAACCATTATCCACAGAAACACTCAAATTTTTGGAGCTTGAATTGTAGTAAATCCAAGCTTCAATTCTTCCCCCATCAGAAATTTCATTCCTGGACCATGCCTTAGTTTGGACTGAATCTGTTGAACTGAGATTGATACGAATCTGGTCTGTGTTCTCAACCAGGCTAGTCTGGTCCGTGTCGAATATGACTGCAATGAATTTATCGCTGGTTGTTGAGCTCAAGAGACCGAGACTAGAAACCCCGGATGAAGGCAGGAGTTGGGAGCCTTTGGGAGCAAGGAAGAATGCAAAACCATAGCCTTTTGTGGTAGAACCTTCTGAGTTGATAATGAAGGAAAAATGAGTGGTAAAATCAGCAAGATTCCTGGATTTGTTGTCCCACAGGTGCAGAGGTTTTTGATACGTAGCTCGACCAATGCTGTCACCGACACCAATGGATTGACTGCTTTTTGTAAGCTCAATATTGGGTGCTGCTAAATAAGCATCCCCCTCTAAGTTCATGTCAAGTGTAGTCGGGTCGAATTTTGTAAAGCTGAAAAGCATGTCATCTGTCTGTGTTTGGGCACCTAAAGGAATTGCAAAGACAAATGCGAAAATGACCTTGAGAAAAAACGGAAGTGAATGAGATTTGGAATCAAAATGTTCTACTTCCATTCTTATAATTTTTTTTTTTTTTTTTTTAAAAGTCATATTTTGGTCTGACATATACCATGCTTAAATAGAGAGCAAAAAATATGCATTATTCAATTAAATTTTCATTTGAATTTTCTTGCTTCTAGGAAATTTCATGGTTTCACAATAAATCCAGAATCCAAGAAGGAACTACAATGGACCAAAAAGTAGTTTCGTCGTCCATTATTAACACCGACCGACTAGTCAATTATTGTAGTACGGAATCACAGTAGCCACGCGTACATTTTGAGAACCCACTTTTAAGGAGGAACTAATTATGAACTTAGAGATTCTAAATTCTAATTAATAACCATAATAATTAAAAATTTGAACATTTATAGATCCATTCATTAACGATCGAGAAACAAAGGATCATGATCCATTATCTTAATTTTAGGTTGAACAATGCTATATCAATAATTAACAATCTTTAATTCATTACAGGTGTTGTTCATTGAGGACCATAATCAAGAAAAAGAGAAAGAAAAAACTGGACTATGAGCTTCACATAGGTGATTAATTAAGCAAAACTGAAATGATCATCAGTTGGAAACTTGAATTAACCTTTTAAGTCCTAGGTTTTTTTAATTTATGACTTCGGTTTCAAAAATCAGTTTTTTGATTTTCGGTTAACCTTTAATTATTACTTAATCAGAGATCAGTAGTATTGGCCTACTGGGGCAGGTCATTGCAGAAAACTATAAAGGACAAAACTAGGGAAAGGAAATTCTGAGGAAAGGTGAAAAATGTACGAAGCAGTTGGGCCCTTTTATAAGCTTGAAGTTGTTTCGAAATATTTTCCAGGAAAAGACGTCACAGGCTCTCAGTAATTACTGGTCAATTTTTAATATAGTATGTTGAAATTTTGTTTAAAAAGAAAAAAAAAAAAAATTTATATTTATATATATATATATATATAAATTAATTTGAAATTTGAAATTACTTTTATACCCTTCAAATTTTTTCTATAGAAAGGTTCATTCTCTTGTTTGGAAAAGAAATTTTTTATTTTTTTTTAATGCGTGGAGAAGAGGATTAAGGAAAGTTTAATTATTGTTCTTTCAATTAACCTGTTTAGTTTATGTTATTTAGTCTTTTGGTGAAAACTTCTGCACTCGGTTGAGTTCGACAAATATTTGCTGTTGTATACTCGGAGATAGTCTTTCGTACACGGGACGAATTTTGTCTTAAGGAAATCAATTCAGACCTCAGCAGAATCCCTTTCCCAATTTGTTCCATACTACGATTAAGGTTAAAGTTTTGTTATTTTATTTTAAAATTTTTTTTCCGATAATCTCAAGTTAATTGAAAATTTATTTGTATCCTGTTTACTCTCTTATTGGATTATAATTATTTATTACTACTAAAATAATATATATTCTAACAATCTTAAGACATAATTCTTTCTTATTATATTTCTTAAGAGTCGGACATGATACCGTTGCTTGGATTACTCTAACTTTGGACTACAATAGCAAAAAGATTATTTAAGAATTTTTATGGACGATTGTACAAACTAAAAAAAAAAAAAAAAAATTGGACATAATTTTTTTTTTCTTTTCTTTTTGTTAATTGAAATGATTAATTATTTAAAGTAATTAGTTATTTTTCGGCCTAATTAATTTTATTATATCATATTTCCTTTTTTTTTTCTAAAATTGTTTGCTACCTTATTTTGTTACAATTTCAGAAAAAAAAAAAATGGCTGAATCGACCCCATCTAAAGAAGATATTGGTTCCCAGAATAGTCAACAGGTTCCTACTAGTGGACAAAATGGCCAAGAGCAAAATGGACAGAATGGTCCTATTGTTTTTGGTTCTATTGGTCCTATTACTACTGGACCTATTAACTCTGTTCTAATTGGTCCTATTGCTTCAAGCATTATTGGTTCTGCACCTATTGTTTCTGGGCACTGCTGAGGATCTGGTTTGGGTTCACACCCAACGTTACCAGTACCTAATTTAGGTCATATTGAAAGACCTGAGAAGTTCAATGGTGTGAATTTCAACACACAGCAACAGAAAATGTATTTTTACTTGACTGCATTGAACTTTCAGCGATTTGTGCAGGAGGATCCTCCCAACGATGGAGAGGGTATAATAGATCCTGCCATCTTGACTGCTTGGACTCATTCAGATACCCCATGTAAGGGTTTAATTTTAAACTGCTTAACTGATACACTATACAACGTGTACTATGAAAAGAAAACGGCAAAAGAACTATGAGAGTCTTTAGACTGTAAATATAAATTAGAAGATGCAGGCGCTAAGAAATTTTTAATGAGCCAATTTCTGAATTATAATATGAATGATTCTAAAACTGTCATGAGTCGAGTGCAGGAACTACAACTTATTATCCACGGGATCCTAGCTGAAAGAATGGTAATAAGTGTCATTTCAAGTGGCTGCAATAATTGAAAAATTACCACATGGATGGAATGACTTCAAAAATTACCTTAAGCATAAACGAAAGGAAGTGACTGTTGAGGAGCTTATTGTCCGACTTTGAATAGAGGAAGACAACAGAGGTTTGGAGAAAAAGTTCTCTAAGGCTGCCAATCAATATGTGGTAAGAGCTAATGTGGTGGAGGTCAAGAAAGACTTCAAGAAAGGCAAACAACCAGCAAGTTGGAACCAAAAGGAGGTGTTTCTAAGAAACCCAAGTTTAATGGAAAATACTTCAATTGCAATAAGATGGGGCACAAGTCGTCTGATTGCAGATTGCCAAAGAAAGTTAAATCCAATGAAGCTAATGCTATAGAAGCTATTGCACAAGATGTATCTGAAATTGATCTGTGTGTTGTGATCTCGGAAGTCAACATAGTTGACACAAACCCCAGAGGATAGTGGATAGACACCGATGCCACTCGACACATCTGTTGTGACATGGAGTCTTTTGCTGAACTAACTCTTACCAAGAACGGGGAGAAGTTATAAATGGGCGGTGCCGCTACTTCTAAGATCAAGGGGAAGGGTACTGTAATTTTGAAGATGAATTCTGAAAAAGAAGTAAAGTTGCAAAATATTCTATAAGTGCCTGACATTCGAAAGAACCTTATGTCTGGGAGCCTCTTGAGCGCACATGGCTTTAAGATGGTATTTGAGTCCCAAAAGTTTATTTTGTCAAAAAGGGGAATGTATGTAGGAAAGGGCCATGAGTCCAATGGAATGTGGAAATTTAATGCAATTTCTTGTAGGTCCAATTCAATGAATAAAAATAACTTTTCTTCTGTTTATATCATTGAGTCATTCAATTTATGGCATGGTAGACTTGGACATGTTAATTATGATACTTTACGGAGATTAATTAACTTAAACCATATTCCCTCATTCCAAATAGACAATAAACATAAATGTGAAATTTGTGTTGAGACAAAATTAACAAGGTCTTCATTCCATACAATTTAAAGGAATATAGAACCGCTTGATCTTATACATAGTGATATTTGTGACTTGAAGTTTGTACAAACTAGAGGAGGCAATAAATATTTTATTACCTTTATTGATGATAATGGAAAATATTGCTATGTATATTTGCTTAAAAGCAAAAATGAAGCTTTAGAGACATTTGTTCTTTATAAGCACGGAGTAGAAAATCAATTTAATAAAAAGATTAAGGTGGTAAGAAGTGATCGTGGTGGTAAATATGTTGAACCATTTGGTGAATTTTACTCCCAACGTGGAATTATTCACGAGGTAACACCACCTTATTCTCCTCAATCTAACGGAGTAGCAGAACGTAAAAATCGTACATTAAAGGAAATGCTGAATGCAATGCTAAACAGTTCTGGGTTGCCACAGAACATTGGGAAGAAGCTGTTTTGTCAGTTAATTACCTTATAAATAAGGTACCTCGTAAGAAACAAGACAAGAATCCTTATAAGTTATGGAAAGGAAGAAAACCTTCCTATAACTACTTGAAAGTGTGGGGGTGTCTTGCTAAGGTAATGGCTCCATTGCCAAAGAAAATGAAAATAGGTCCGAAGACGGTGGATTGTATTTTCATTGGGTATGCACGTAACAACAATGCATATAGGTTTTTTGTGCATGAATCCAAAAATCCCGAGATTCACAAGAATACCATTATAGAATCAAAGAATGCTTCATTCTTTGAAAAATTTTTCCCATGTAAGACTAGTGAGGATGGATCAGGATCTAAACGGCCTCGAAAAACAACTGAGGAAAACATTGAAGACCTTCAACTAGAGGTTGAGACAGAAGTAAAGGAAGAGGTAGAGCCTAGAAGAAGTAAAAGAGCAAGAGTGGAAAAATCTTTTGGACCAGATTTTCTAACCTATATGCTAGAGGCTGAATCTCAGAATTATAGAGAAGCTGTAAGTTCCACAAAAAGTCCTTTATGGGAAGCCATAAGAAGTGAAATTGATTCTATCATGCAGAACCATACTTGGGAATTAGTGGACCTTCCTCCGGGAACAAAACCATTAAGTTCCAAATGGATTTTCAAATGGAAAATGAAAGCAAATGAATCAATTGATAAGTATAAGGCCAGACTGGTTGTAAAAGGTTATAAGCAAAAGGAAGGCCTTGATTACTTTGATACGTATTCTCCTATGTCAAGAATAACTTCCATTATGATGTTACTAGCAATTGTTGCTTTGCAGAAACTTAAGTACATCAAATGGATGTAAAAACAACCTTTTTAAATGGAGATCTTGAAGAGGAAATCTATATGGAGCAACCCGAGGGTTGTATAGCTCTAGGTCAAGAAAGGAAAGTCTGCAAATTGGTGAAGTCTTTATATGGATTAAAGAAAGCACCAAAACAATGGCACAAAAAGTTTGATGATGTTATGATGGCAAACGATTATAAAATAAATGAGTGTGACAAGTGTGTGTATGTTAAAACCACAAACCAAGGATATATTATTTTATGTTTGTATGTTGATGACATACTTATTGTGGGAAGCAATAAGAAAATGGTAAAGAGTACCAAGGATATGTTGAACTCAAGGTTTGACATGAAAGATATGGGACTAACGGATATGATTTTGGGCATCCAAGTTAAACGTTCACCTAACGGTCTCATTCTAACTCAGTCACACTATGTGGACAAGATACTTGAAAAGTTTAGTTAGAATGATTCTGATATAGCCAGAACCTCATAGACATTAGCCAACATTTGTCTAAAAATAAAGGTGAAAGTGTTAACCAAGTGGAATATGCAATGGTAATAGGCAGTTTGATGTACCTTTCGAGTTGAACAAGACCTAATATTGCTTTCACTATTAGCAATTTAAGCCGATTCACAAGTAATCCAGGGGAAATCCACTGGAAAGCTATCGTAAGGGTAATAAGTTATTTACGATATACTTGTGATAATGGATTGCACTATATGAGAGACCCTGCTGTGTTAGAAGGATACTCTGATGCTAGTTGGATAGCTGACATCAAGAATTCCAAAAGTACCAGTGGATATGTGTTCACTCTAGGAGGAGGAGCAGTATCCTGGAAATCCTCGAGACAAACAATCATAACTAGATCCACCATGAAATTTGAGTTTGTAGCTCTAGATAAGATTAGAGAAGAAGCTGAATGGCTAAGAAACTTCTTAGAGGATATTCCTGAATGGCCAAAACCTGTGCCTGCAATATGTATACATTGCGATAATCAAGCAGCGATTAAAAGAGCACAAAGTATAATGTATAATGGTAAGTCGAGGTACATGCGTCATCGACATAACACCGTTAGACAACTGATCTCAACATGAGTTATCTCTGTTGACTTTGTAAGTTCAAAGGATAACAATGCGAATCCGCTAACCAAAGGGTTGAACCGAGATCAAGTTAAAAAGGCATCAAGAGGAATAGGACTTAAGCCAATAAATGTTTAAGGTTCTATATGAATGAAAACCCAACCTTGTTAACAGGAGATCCCAAGATCTAGGTTCAAAGGGACAACCTAATTGCATAAATCTTGTAAGGTCACTGTGGGGGTAATCCTTGTGTCCATTCCGATGATGTAAACAGTGATAATACGTGAAAGGTTAAGCTATACTTTTAATGATTCTTTGTGCGTCAGAAGTCTGAGCAAAAAAGATCACCTATGTAAGAGTGAAGTGGGGTCACTTTAAAGGAGACTAATGAGGCTTAGTTCTCTGAAACTCTTGCAAAACCAGGAGATGTTCACGACCATAATGAACATAACCATGAGAACCAAATCCGAGTTAGGTTGGTATTTGTGTGAGCTATATCATCATTTACACAAACGACAGAATAGTTCAAGGACATCGCATCTACTAGTCAACTAGTAAAGTAAATATACTTTCACAAGGGAAGGTTTAAAGGTTGTAGCCCAAGTATCCTATGCAAATATTAATTGCAGAATGCTATCACCTGTCATATTTTTTTCTTAAACATATGGGGGATTGTTGAAATTTTATTTAAAAAAAAATTATAGAGGGAGGGCATTAATTGTTTCGGGGTTCTTTGCCCCAAACATGTCAATGTTGACTGCGCGTGCAGTCGACTTTGACATATATATATATATATATATATATATATTAATTTTAAATTTGAAATCACTTTTACACCACCCAAATTTTTTCTATATAAAGGTTCATTCTCTCATTTGGAAAAGAATTTTTTTTTTTTTTTTAATGAGAGGAGAAGAGGATTAAGGAAAGTTTAATTCTTGTTCTTTCAATTAGCCAGTGTAGTTTATGTTATTTAGTCTTTTGGTGAAAGCTTTTGTACTCGATTGAATTCGACAAACGTCCGCTGTTGTATCCTGGGAGACAGTCCTCTGTACACGGGGCGAATTCTGTCTTGTGGAAATCGATTCAAACTCAGCAGAATCCCTTTCACAATTTGTTCTATACTACAATTAAGGTTAAAAGTTTTGTTATTTTATTTTACAATTTTATTTTCGGTAATCTCAAGTTAATTGAAAATTTATTTGTATCCTATTTACTCTCTTATTAGATTATAATTATTTATTACTACTAAAATAACATATATTCTAACATAATAAGTGGTTGAATGTTGACCCATTAGAAATCTTATCTATGGTCGAATGTTATATCAATCTTTTATGGTTAAAACCTAGTTCAAATTTATCATTTTTATAACTTTTACTAACGAAATCTCTTGAGAAAAAAAGTTAAAATTGGGCTAGAATTTCTACCATAAGTGTAAGAAGACAAGAAATGCAGAAAAAAATATAACAGTAAGTGAGCTTTGTATTGTAATATAACAGATCTTAAAGAAACTAAAGTAAATAACTTCAAATGTTAAAAGGAAGAAAATGATCGTAAATTTCCCTCAAGTTGTTGGGAAGATCTTTATTTATATATAATATTACTTTACATATATAGTTAATTACAGTCACATATTTGTTTATTTTAATTTAAAAACTACCTACATGTTTAACCCAACCAACTCTATTTAACTCCTAAGTTTAACCATAGGTTAAAAAAACATACAAAGCTAAACAAAAAAATATCAGTAATAAGTAGGACAACAACATTGTAGGACTAAATACCTTTTTTTTTACCTCTATGCTGTCATGGGTTTGTACTTTTGGCTCTTATCTTATTGACATTTCTTTTTTGCTCCTTATGCTATTAAAAAAAAAAAACTCCAAACTAGTCCCTAATAGGTATATTTTGTCAGATTCCGTTAATAAATTGCTAAAGGAATATGATGGTAAGGGCTATTTTGGAATGCTTTTGGATAACACCCGGACCAAAAAGAGAAATATCAATAAGACAGGAATCAAAAGGCAAACCGGTGATAGTACATGGACAAAAAAAGATCTTTATGCCCAACATTGTATTGCAATCAGCTTTCCTCTGCCATAGAGATCCTACACCCGTTGCATTGCAATTCACACATTTGATCATCAATACCTACGAAATTGATTGATTTTGGAATTGTTGCATTGGAAATAGCCTCTGGAAGAAGAGCTATTGAACCTAAGCTCGAAGAATACCAAGTGAGAATTGTGGAATGGGTTTGGAAACTGTATGGAATTGGAAAACTACATGAAGCAGCTGATCCGAAACTATATAGAGACTTAAATGAACAGCAAATGGAACGGTAGATTATCGTTGGGCTGTGGTGTTTTAGACCTTCAATATGGGGAAGTTGCTAATGCACTTCTTAATTTTGAGGCTTGCCTTCCTACCCTTCCATCAGAAATGCCTCCCCCGGCTCACCTAGCCCAGGTTTCTGATGATTCTGCTATTAGCCTATCACTCACACTAATGTAATATGAATTTATCGATGTATTCACCGAAAAAGTCAGGTGTAGTCCCTTTTGTTATGGAATAGAAGAGGAACTGACATTTATTCTGGTTTTTATTAACTTCAGATTAATATGATAAACAAAATGAATATAATACATACTCAAACAAAAGAAAGCTTTTGATAACTATTACATTTATAAAAGACAACTTACAAACATGTAATACGAAGAAGCAAATGAATAAAGCATGTGACAGAACATACTTTAACATGCCGGATACGTGTACACAACATTTGCAGACTTAATTTTAAAAACAGCATTATGCTTAAGGATGGTTAAAACTTGGAGTGACAGTCTGAGGCGGTCGTGGTGGAACTAGTACCTGAAAATTGGGATTGGCCTGTATTGGAACCACCAGAACCAGCGGTATTGACTGAACATCCAGAAATGTAAAACATGTTGGTTCTATGAGAAACAATATGCAGAAATACTGGCATTTCTGATGGCAGTTCTGGCAATGGAACTTTACCATTTAGCATGTCGATTGCTTTCCCAATGGAAGGGCGATCAGCATGATTTGGATGGGCGCAAGCGAGCCCAAATCAAACATTTCATTTCTTTTTCAGGAAAGTCTTGGCCTAATTTCGGGTCAGCAATAGCAGAGATATTTCCATTTCCATATTCCAACCAGACCCATTCCACCATCTTTATCCTACGACCCGTAGCATTATTGTCAACTCTTTTATGAGCTGGCTTTCCTGATGCTATTTCCAAGGCAACAATCCCAAAGCTGTAGACATCTGATTTCTTCGTTGCCTTGGAGGTTGCTTCGTACTCAGGAGCAACATACCCTCGTGTTCCAATTAGAAGTGTGGTACTTGACCCTTCCCCATGTTCGACAATCCTAGCCAGACCGAAATCTCCTAGCTTAGCATTGAAATTTGAATCTAGCAACACGTTGCTTGACTTTATATCACGGTGCAGAATACATTGTTCACCTTCTTCCTGCAGGTACGCAAAGCCTCAGCCAAGCCATTTACAATATCGTACCGCTTTTCCCATGTCAACCCCTTTCCGGCTACAAGATGGAAATCCAAGCTATTATTTGGCATAAACTCATAGACAATGAAGAATTCTTGCTTCTCGCGACACCAGCCAATGAGTTTCAGCAAGTTTTTATGCCTTGATCGACTAATAGCTTTGACTTCAGATTGATATTCTGTTAACCCCTGCTCAGAATCTGCAGTGATCCACTTGACTGCAACCTTACGATTTCCCAAAATGCCTTCATACACGTTTCCCGATCCTCCTTTCCCGAGCAACTTGTCTCCGGAAAACTTGTTGGTGGCTACTTCCAACTCCTTGTACGAAAAACTCCTTGGTCCGCTTTTATTTATGAAATCATCATCTTCATCTATGTTTGGTCTTCTTTTAATCCAACAGAAAAACCATTCAAAACCAGAAACCAAAACCACTGCTCCACAAGCTCCCACAACAAACCGTAGCCAGAACATATTGGTCTTTCTTCTCATAGAACTAGTTTGTGTTGGCGTGACAAGATTAGAGGTTGTGGGTTGGTTTTCAGGAATTAGTTGTGGGGTTGTGGGTTGGGTTTCAGCACTTAGTTGTGGGGTTGTGGGTTGGTTTTCAGGACTTAGTTGTAAACTTGAGGTGAAATTCCAGGAAGAAATCTGGTGTCTTTCAAAATTCACATCATTAGTGGCTGCTGAAAATCCAAATGTAACCCAATCTGGTAAATGATCCCTCAGATCTACTATGTGAGAAAGACTAAAGGAACACCTGGCGCGAACACCCAATGCGGTGCAATTATTATCCACAGTAACACTCAAATTGTTCAAGCTCGAATTGTAGTCAACCCAAGCATCAATTCTTCCCCCATCAGAGATTTCATTCCAATCCCAATCAGTTTCGACGGAGTACGTTGAACTGAGATTAAAACGAACAGGAACCGTCGTCTCATCGAGGCTACTCTGGTTGTCTGTGTCGACTATGACTGCAACAAATTTGTCACCGGTTGTTAAGCTTAAGAGACCGAGACTAGAACCCCAAGATGAAGGCAGGAGTTGGGAGCCATTGGGAGCAAGGAAGAATGCAAAACCGTACCCTCTTGTGGAAGAACCTTCTGAGTCGATAATGAAGGAAAAATGAGTGGTCAAATCTGCAAGTTTCCTGGATTCATTTTCCCACAAGTGCAGGGGTTTTTGATACATAGCTCGACCAATGCTGTCAACTCTACCAATGCTGTCATCCAAACCAAGTATGACTGGAGGAGGAAAGGTAAGCTCAATGATGGGTGCTGCTAAATAGGCACCCCCCAGTAAGTTAATGTCAAGTATACTAGTCGAATCAAATTTTGTAAAGCTGAAATGCATGTCATCTTTCTGTGTTTGGGCAGCTAAAAGAATGACAAAGACAAATGCGAAGATGACCTTGAAAAAACATGGAAGTGAATGAGATTTGAAATGAAAAAGTTGGACTTCCATGGTTATACAAAAGCAAGAGATGGTCATATTTTGATGTGAAATATACCATGTTTAAATAGAGAGGAAAATATGCATTATCCAATTAAATTTTCATTTGATAATAAATCTGGAATCCAAAAAGGCGACTACAATGGACCAAAAAGTAGTACTCAAATCCTTCAATAATAACACTAACCGACAAGTCTATTAATTTAGTACTGGATCACAGTAGCAAGTTGTACATTTGTAGAAACCACTTTTAAGAAGTGAACTTAGTGGTTCTAAATTTCAATTAATAACCATAATAATCAAAATTTGAATATTTATAGATCGAGTGATTTTACATTCATCAACGAGAAACAAAGGATCATGTTCCATTATATTAATTTTAGGTTGAATAATTTTATATCAATTAATTCACAATCTTTTAATTAAGGACCATAATCAAGAAAAAGAGAGAAAAAACTGAGAGTATGAGCTTCATTTCATATCAGTTGGAAACTTACTTGAACCTTTAATTATTAGTTAATCAGAGATGATCAGTAGCATTGGACAGAAAGTACAAAACGAATTGAACTCTTGAGGAAATGTGAACAATGTACGTAGCAATTGGGCCCTATTCTAAGCTGCAAGTTGTTTCAAGATATTTAATTTCCAGGAAAAGTCACAGGCAGACTGGCTTTCAGTGTCCCTGAACTTAATTGCTGGGAATTTTTATTGCATCATCTGATATCTAATTTCCAGGTTTTCACAGCTGACTTTTTCAATAACGAAGGTTTAATGTGTAATTATAAATGACCGAGGATTTAAAGAAGTTATAGCTTCAGAGGGTGGCTGCCGGTATCTACTCAACGATCATTCTAGTGTGAGGTTATCATCTCAGGAACTTGACCTCAAAGAATCAGATATCAGAGTTACCAATATACATTAGGCCATGAAAAACTGCTTATCAAAATTAAGCAACAGAAATTCTTTGCCACAAAAGAGAGTATTGCTGACAGAACCTGACATGTATCTGTCTTTGCCACCTCAGCATTCAAATTTCTCCCCCCCTACTCAACTTCTAACCGGCGGCGTCGAGCATCCCCTCCTCCCCTCTCCATGCTCCCTTCAACCCTCTCTACTTAACACTACCTATAGGGAAGTTTAGTTTTTGGAGGATGTGGGTTTTGGTGGTGATCAAATGAGTTGTGTCAAAGCGGATAATGGTGGATTCCGGCGAAAGGGGGAAGAAGTGGGACTGTACTGAGAGACGAAAGTAACCTAGCATTTGGACCTAATTTTGATTCCAAATTTTTCCGCCAATTTTGCTCGAGTTTGACGTTATTTGATTTAATTTGTTCATGGGCTAGTTACCCGCCCCGTCCAACCAGGCCCGCATCCAAAGGGTTGGATTTATTCATGTCAAATTTCTAAATGGTCCAGCCGGGCTCAAATCCGAATAAGCTGAATTTATATGGATTAGACTTCTTTATAAGAGCTTTTTCAAAAACAGCTTGGCATGGCTCAGCCCAGCCCATGCTCGGTCCAAACCGCCCAGTCTATTTTTAACTATGGAAGGCAACTAGAAATAATTTCATTTTCAGTCAAATAAAAACAATGAACTCCGTTTAGATCATGATAAAATGACCAGTAATAATGTTTGTTTTTGTAGTTGAAAGGAATGAAAGGTGCCGAGAAATTTTTTAGAATTTAACACACAAACACACTCATGGTGATGTTGTTGCCTACAAAAAGGCAATATACATTTGAAGTGAATTGGTTGATTATGTTTGACTAATATGGAGGCTTCAGATGCTTTCCTTGCATTCATGAGAGACTTTGATACATCTTTTTAATTATTCTCGTCCATGTTTAAATAAAATCCCTCCTAACTTGTGAGATTGTAGTTATCAATCAGCCAGACTTCATAATTTTTTCTTTTTTCAGGAATCCAGACTTACTAATAATATTCGTATTCTTAATTTACGTCACTTTTCTTTCAATATTTTTGTGTTCACGGCACTACATTAATTAAACAGCAAATATATAGGATAGTAACAACAATATTTCCGCAGCATTTGTTTCTTTCATTTCCTCTCTTTTGTTCGTTATTGTCGATCGAATGGAACAATGTATTATGAATTCCCCAACAAAGCAAAATATTAAAAATAAAAGAAACTGTATTTATGTCTAATATTATGAAAGCTAAGCAAAAACAACTTGTAAATAAACAAAAAATAATCAGCAGGCTAGCTTTTCAACTGGGCTAATAATTTTTCTGAATCAACCGATTATCCCAATAAAGTTTTCACTATATATTTTAAGATGAATTCAGTCTCTCAATCCTTCAATATTTTCTTTCTAACATCTCATATCCTTTTACATTTCAATCAAATGATTCTTTTTTTGTTTTTTATGTTCATGATCACTACTCCAGTCTCCCCCTTATCTTTCAACTTCACAACCTTCGAACCCAATAACCAGGACATAAATTATGAAGGTCATGCTACTCCTTTATTTGATGCTATTCAACTCACCGAAAACCTTCATGATATCACTGGCCACGCGTCTTATTTTGAACCAATTCATCTCTGGGACAAAGCCTCTGGACACTTATCTAGTTTCGTCACCAATTTCACTTACTCAATCGATACGCAGAATAATGCTTCTCATAGTGATGGGATCGCGTTTTTCGTCGCTAATTTGCATTACCGAATGCCTAACTTACAACAAGGGAGTGGCATTGGTCTTGCCAGTGGAAATCAGACATTGAACTCGACTGCTAACCCGTTTGTAGCAGTCGAGTTTGATACTTTTCATAACGCATGGGACGATGAGGAGGGTGATCATGTCGGTATTGATGTAAGTTCTTTGAAGTCTTCCAAAAGTGTGAAATGGTATAGTGTTCTTGATGGAAGAATAATGGATGCTTCTATTAGTTATGATTCAAGTTCGAAGAATCTTTGTGCTTACTTCACTGGGGTGGAAGAAGGTTTTCCTGTCCAACAGAAACTCTGTTATGAAATTGATCTAAGAGATTTTTTGTCCGAGTGGGTTTGGGTTGGCTTTTCAGCTGCAACAGGAATGTATTCAGAGTTTCACAAGATTCACTCCTGGTCATTCAACTCGGATCCTCCTTCCTCATTTCAGCCTCCAACTTCTCCCCCCTCGGATCATAAAACCAGGATTTTAATGATTGTGGGTTGGTCAGTTGCAAGTTTTTTTTTTCTTTTAATGTGCTGTTCTTGTTGTGCTGCTGCAAATGCAGGGGAAAAAACTCCGGATCCAATTCCAGCTCCAGTAGAAGGACTCGAGTCACATTCATTACATGTGAAATCCCAGAACTATGAATTTAGTAGGGTAACTGGAGCCAAGGACATTCCTTATGATGCATTGGCTCGTGCCACAAATAATTTCAATGAAGAACAGAAGCTAGGCCAGGGAGGATTCGGGGCTGTTTTCAAAGGATATTTGAGAGAATTATGCAGAGATATTGCTGTGAAGAGAACAGCAGAGAATTCAACTCAAGGCATGACGGAGTATGTGGCAGAGGTAATGATCCTTAGCCAACTGAGACACAGGAATTTAGTCGAACTCATTGGGTGGTGCCACGAGAAAAAGGACATCCTACTTGTTTACGAATACCTGCCGAAACGCAGTTTAGACTTCCATCTTTATGGCGACGAAAGCTTCTTGTTATGGGAGAAGAGGTACAAAATTATTCAAGGCATAGCATCCGGATTGCATTACCTTCACCACGAATGGAAACAATGCGTCCTACATAGAGATATCAAGTCGAGCAATGTAATGTTGGATTCGGAATTCAATCCAATGCTTGGAGATTTCGGGTTAGCTAGGATCGTGAACCATGATGTTCGGTCTCAAACGTTCATAGGGGGGAGTCTCGGGTATATAGCTCCAGAATGTTTTCAGACAGGAAAGACAACCAAAGAATCGGATGTCTTCAGCTTTGGAGTCGTTGCCTTGGAGCTTGCTTGCGGAAAGAGAACTTGTGTGCAAAGTGCGGACGGTCAGCAAATACATATAGTCGAATGGGTATGGAAATATTGCTATGAAAATGGCTGGATTCTTGAAGCTGCTGATAGGAAATTAAATGGGGACTATAATAGGGAGGAGATGGAACGATTGTTGATAGTTGGCCTATGGTGTGGTCATCCAGACCCTTTGTCGCGGCCTTCAATGGAGGAAGTAGTTGATGTTCTTCGTGGTCGACGTAATCTGCCTATTCTGCCATTACAATATCCTAAAACAGATCAGTCTGTTCCCTCAACTTCGTCTTCTAATGCAAATTTCGTAAGTGCTGGCTCCAACCTGGATGCTGATTGTTGATACCATAACTGATTCCTCAAAATTTTCCGTGAGTACAGTAAAAGTTCTCATAAATATGTTACAAATATTTTGTCGTTCCTTGCATATTGAAAATCGAATTTATGTCACTGGATATTTTGTTATTTTGTTTATCTTAAAAGAGGAACAGAATCAGCTCTCTTTTTTCATGAAACTGGATAAAAAAAAAAAAAAAAAAAAAGATTGTCAAAGTTCAGTTCTTTTATTAGTCACAATTTGTCTCTTTTAGTTCTTGTATTTCAATTTTGACACATTTTCTTACTCTTGATAAAATTTGTAGTTCTTTCCTCTATTTTTTATTTTTGATTTCGATTTTTTCATTCTTTTAATTGATTGACTATTCTGGAATTTAGTGCTCAAAGTCACACAACTGAATGACACAATGTGATCATACGCCTTATGTAATACATAGCTTATTAAATTGTCGAAAATAGCCAAATTTTTGCAAAAAAAATAATAAAATAAAACTTGAAATACAAGATTAAATGTGTCAAAAGCATTAGAAATAGATGATTCCTTCATTAAATGGATTATTGGTGTTAACTAGCTACTAATTAACCAGTGAAGTGGTCAATCCATAATAGCATTAAGGGCAAATTACAAAAAAAAAAAAAAAAAACTCTTGGTTTCACTTTTTTACAAATAAAAGATTGTGTTTTAAAATGTTAACAAAAAAAAGACAACTAATATTTTTCCGTTCATACCAATACTTTATATATATTATTTAAGAATTTTACATCAAGATTTGAATATTTTTTGAAGATTTTTCAATTTGTTATGATTTTTTTTAAATTTATTATCATTATTTAATTTAGAAAAATATTTACGCTTTTCAAAAATTTTCAAAATTTATCATTAATGTCTATTGTATTTTTATTAACCAACTTGAAAATTTTAAGCTCAAAATGAACAAGAATACCCTATATAATGTTACGATTTAATTTTAGTTGTCCTTTTTTTTGTTAACATTTTAAAATATAATCCTCATTTTTTAACAAAAAAACCACAATCCCTTATTTACAAAAAAGTGAAACCACAAGTTTTTTTTTTTTTTTTTTTTTATAATTTATCCTAGCATTAAATATACCCTTGAAAATGATATGGTATGAGAAGAAAAGTGAAAAAAAGAAAATGGATTGTGACATTTTAACCTGTATCATTTCCGAAAGAATTAGTACATGTCACTCGCATTGCCGTAGATGGTACGAAAATGGGACCTTATATGCTACGAAATATGTCAAAAAGAAAAATGGATTATGAGCAAAAAGTAATATTCTCTTCCATTCTACTAATGTTAATTATAAATGAAAACTCAAAAAGTATATATGATAGTGTATTTTAAAATGTCCTATACGCTTAGATTCCTCACAAATTTAAACTTTGAAAATTATATTAGACCAGTTTCATGAAATTGAGAGCTTATCTTGTTCTCTGATTAAAGAAAACTCAAACTAAACCAAATATTTTGTCACATAAATTCAACTCAATATACACGTAACACAGCCACATTTATGCCATATTTCCAATTAATGAGAAGAAACATTAATGATCTATTTTACCTGAACATGAATACATGATATCAGTACATATTTAAATACCATTTGCAATGAGACCATGTGTAGGATACCTTGGAGGAATCATCAATGGGTGTTTGCGCTGGAGCCAGCTGTTATGAAAGTTCCATTCGACGATGAAGTTGAGGGAAGAGGCTGATCCGTTTTAGGATATTGCAATGGAAGATCAGGCGGATTAGGACGAACACGAAGATAATGTACAACTTCCTCCATTGAAGGCCGTGATGAAGGATCTGGATGACCACACCATAGTCCAACCATCAACAATTTTTCCATCTCCTCCTCATTATAGTCCCCATTTAATTTCCTATCAGCAGCTTCAAGAATCCTGCCACTTTCGTAGAAATTTTTCCATAACCATTCGACTACATGTATTTTCTGACCGTCTGCATTTTCGACACAAGTTTTTCTTCCACAAGCAAGCTCCAAGGCAATGACTCCGAAGCTGAAGATGTCCGATTCTTTGGTTGTCTTTCCTGTCTGAAAACATTCTGGAGCTATATACCCAAGGCTTCCACCAATGAACGTTTGTGACCGAACATTATGATCTATTATCCTAGCTAATCCGAAATCTCCGAGCATTGGATTGAATTCTGAATCCAACATCACATTGCTCGGCTTGATATCTCGATGTAGAATGCGTTGTTTCCATTCATGGTGTAGGTAATGCAATCCGGACGCTATGCCTTGAATGATTTTGTACCTCTGCCCCCAATCCAAGAAATTTTCATCGTTATAAAGATGGAAATCTAAACTGCGTTTCGGTAAGAATTCATAAACAAGTAGGATATCCTTTTTCTCATGGCACCAACCGACTAGTTCAACTAAATTCCTGTGCCTCAGTTGGCTAAGGATTATCACCTCTGCTGCATACTCTATTATGCCTTGAGTTGAACTTTCTGATATCCTCTTAACAGCAATATCTCTATCTAATTCTGTCAAACATCCTCTGAAAACCGCACCGAATCCTCCCTCACCGAGCTTCTGTTTTTTGCTGAAACCATTCGTGGCTCAAGCTAATACATCATAAGGAATGTGCTTGGCTCCAGTTACCCTATCAAATTCATAGTCCTGGTATTTCACAACTGATGAAGGTGCAACCTCTGGTTCCTCTTCATCTCCAGTACCTGTTTCAGCTGGAGCCGGAATGATTTCCTCCCGTTTACAGCAGAAGTAAGCAATGACAGATGCAAGAACCAAACCTACAACCGACCAACCCACTATCATCAGAGTCTTGAATTTTTTATCATTTGGAGTACTGGAGGAAGGTGAAGGAGGAGGCGAGGACGAAGGCGGAAATGTGGAAGGAAAATATGAATCAAAAGACCATGAGTGAATCTTGTGAAACTCCGAATACATTCCTGTTGCAGCCGAAAAGCCAATTGAAACCCACTCCGGTAAATAATCTCTTAGATCAATTTCATAACAGAGCTTCTGTTGAACAAGAATACCTTCTGCTACCCCTGTGAAGTAAGCACAAAAATTTTTCGAACTTGAATCGTAAGTAATGGAAGCATCCATTATTCTTCCATCAAGAACACTATACCATTTCAAACTTTTGGAAGACTTCAAAGAACTCACGTCAATACCAACATGATCACCCTCTTCATCATCCCACGCGTTATGATAAGTATCGAACTCAACTGCTACAAACGGATTAGCAGTCGAATTCAATGTCTGGTTTCCACTGGCAAGACCAATACCACTACCTTGTTGAACATCAGGCATTTGATAACGCAGATTGGCTATAAAAAATGCAATCCCATCACTATGAGAAGCATTATTTTGAGCATCAATGGAGTAAGTGAAATTAGTGACGAAGCTCGACAAGTTTCCAGAGGCTTTGTCCCAGAGATGAAATGGTTCAGAATACGAGGCGTCGCCTGTGATGTCGTGCAGGTTTTCAGTGAGTTGGATTGAATCAAGTAAAGGAGTTGCCTGGCCTTCATATCTTATGCTATGGTTATCCGGGTTGAAAGTGGTGAAGTTGAAGGATAATGAAGAGGCTGGAGTGATCATTAGAAACAACAAAACAAGATTAATCATTAGTTGAACGGAAAAACGATCATTAAAGAAAAGTAGAAGGAGATGAAGGATTAAGGGATTGAATTGGATATAAACTAGTTTTTGCTCTACTGGCATCATCGATTGGTTTCCCAAAAAATACATGCTAGAGTTCAATGCCGGCCGATATTGAGATGTAGGCAGTGTCTTTTTCTGGCTTTCAGCTAGAATGTATTTCAAATACATTTTTTTTTTTTTTTTGGTTGGGAAATTCATATACTAACAAGAAGGAACAAGAGACCGAGAGGAAAAATGAAGAAACAAATTAAGGTTACAGAAAATATTTTAATTAAACAAGAGAGACAAAAATAAATTGGGGAAATAGCTCCCATTATCCAACAGAATGTGCACAGCCCGTGAGTCCTCAAAGCTAACGCTATTTCCTATGGCTCTTCTCATTTAAAATGGTCTGTGACTGTGAATTGTAATTCAAGCTAGTCAATTTGGTTGATTCCCATTTATTTTCGCTTTTCATTTAACCTTTTCGCCTTTTCTGGTAAATAATCTTGTGGGATGCAAATTAATATGAGGCATTACATTATTTTCTAGTAATTTCCTAATAAGTGTAAATACCTTATAATTTAAGTTTCTTTGCTAGACGGATTACTGTTTGTTACTATTTTATTATCCTATTCATCAGAATTTCAATTAAAAAAAAATCGCATTTTGCACATTTTGTGGATCAATCTGTCATTTTTATAAAGATTGTGTGAACCTTTGTGTAATTTCATTAACAATAAAGTATATATACAAGTGAGGAGTGGGCCGAATATAAGTGAGCCCAAGAATACATAACCCAAGAATACATAAATACACATATACACATAATACACTCTAACACCAGCCCTCAAGTTGAGCACGGAGTTGAACAAATGCTCAACTTGCGACGGAAGGGAAGAAAGCGTTCTTTGGACAAGGGTTTGGTGAGGACGTCTACGACTTGATCTTGAGTGGGAACATACGATACTTGAAGAAGACCTTTCGAGACCCGATCACGAACAAAGAAAAAGTAAACTTTAAGATGTTTACTCCGTTGGTGGTAGATGGGGTTCACGGTGAGATAAGTAGCCAAGATATTATCACACCAAAGGCGAGCGGAGTGCGCAGCCAAATACCAAGTTCCTGTAGTAAGATCTTTAACCAACCAATTTCGGAAGCACCAGTAGCAAAAGCTCTTATTCGGCCTCAGTGGAAGATTGAGACACAGACTTTTGCTTTTTAGAACCCCAGGAAATCAAGTTCCACCCCAAATAAATGACATACCCTGTGGTAGATTTTCGATCATCCAGGTTGCCAGCCCAATCAACATCTGTATAACCCTGAAGTGTAAGTGGAGACTCAGTGTGGAAGAACAAACGGTGATCAACGGTACCATGGAGATATCGCAAGAGCCGTTTCACCCCTTGCCAATGAACAGTTGTCGGTGCATGCATGAACTGGGAAAGTTTGTTCACCGTGAAGGAGATATCCGGCCGTGTCAGATATAAGTATTGAAGACTTCCCAAAACTGCCCGATAATTAGTGACATCAGGGTAGGGATCGCCAGAGTCAATCATAAATTTTTCCTTGGAACACATCGGAGTGGAAATGGCTTTACAACCAAGCATATTCTGCCGTGTGAGAAGATCTCGAATGTATTTGGACTGAGTGAGGAAGAGACCATTTTTGTGCCAGGTAGCCTGAATACCAAGAAAATACTGCAAGGATCCAAGGTCACGAATGGCAAACTGAGTCTGCAGTTTGGAAATTAGATTTGAGATGGCAGGAGGACTGTTACCAAGCACTAGGAGATCATCAACATAAATGAGACAAAACATGATAACTGAGTCCTTACGCAGTCAATACAGATATACATCCGATTTAGAACCCTAGAAGCCGAAAGAACAAAGTGCATCAGTGAGCCATTTGTGCCACATGCGAGGTGCCTGTTTCAACCCATACAGAGATTTCTACAACTTGCACACATGATTCGGGTAGTTGGAATTGATATAGCCTGAAGGTTGCTCCACTTCAAGATTGCCATGAAGAAAGGCATTAGAAACATCAAGTTGAGTAATCTTCCATTTGAGGGAGACTGCCAGAGCTAACAATAATCTGATAGTGGCAAGTTTAACCACAAGACTATAGGTCTCAAAATAATCAACCCCAGGTCGCTGATGAAATCCTTTGGCCACCAAACGGGCCTTGTATCGATCAACTGTTCCATCTGGTTTCTGTTTGATTCTGTAAACCCATTTATAACCCACAGCAATCTGCGAAGGGTGAGGAGGAACCAAAACCCAAGTACCATTCTGAATCAATGCATTATACTCAGCAGTCATGGCCTGACGCCATGATTCATGTTTGCACGCCTGCTTATAGGAAGAGGGTTCCATCACATCATGAAAAAGATTGTAGGGAACTTTAGGTCGCAGAGACCCAGTTTGGGATCTTGTGGTCATCCGGCGATGAAGGAGGGATACCGAAGGGGGTGTGGAGGTGTATGGAGGTGTTGTAGGCAGAGACGGAATAGGGTGAGGACTGGGGTACGGTGTGGGAAGACGGTGATGTAGGAGGGGAGGAGGCCATGTGTGGTTATGGGGGTGACAGAGGTGGCTATGTGGTTGAGGTGGCTGGTGTGATGGAGGGGGTTGGTAAGGAGGCCGAGAGGGGTGATGGTGTGTAGGTTAGGGAAGGTACAGTAGTAAGAGGGAAAGGAACGGTGAGAGGAATATCAGACCCTTGAGTTGTAAACTTAAAATGCATCTCAGCAGATGACTTCGAAAAAAAGGAATACCTGTTCATCAAACAAGACATGACGTGAGATAAATACCTTAGACGAGGTAGGATCAAGACATTTGTAACCCTTGTGGAGTTTGCTATATCCCATAAAAACACAGGGTTGGGACTTTGGCTCAAGTTTGTGTTGAGTGTAAGGTCGTAGCCAAGGATAACAGAGGCACCTAAAAACAAGAAGAGAATGATAGTCAGGAGGTTCCCCAAATAAACGTTCATATGGTGTAACAAAGTGTTGTAACTGAATAGGGGTACGGTTGATTAATTAGGTAGCTGTATCAAGTGCATAGGTCCAATAACGTTATGGAACATTGGCACGATGCATGAGAGCAAGACCATGTTCCACAATGTTACCGTGTTTCTGTTCAGCAGACCCATTTTGTTCAAGGGTGTGAGGGCACGAGATTCTATGTGAAATACCATGTTGTAGAAAGAAAGGTCTCAATGCAACAAATTCTCCCCCACCATCAGATTGAAAGGATTTAATGGGACAAGCAAAAAATTTCTCCACAAGGATCTTAAATTGAACAAACACATCATATACATCAGATTTATTTTTCAAAAAATAGACCCAAGAGTACTTGCTATAATGATCTAGAAAAAGAACATAATACCGAAAACCATCAACTGACACAACAGGAGCTGGCCCCCAAATATCAGCACAAATTAATTTAAGGGGACCATTTGACACAGAATTAGATAAATTAAAAGGCAACTTATGACTCTTGGAAACTGAACAAGAAGAACACAAAGAATGAGAATCATCAGAAATTTTTATTTGATTTGAATGTAACAAATGTTTAACAATAGGAAAAGAAGCATGTCCTAATCGATCATCCTAATTTGATAAACTAGCTAAATTGACAGAAAATAAATCGAAAGCTGACAAACACAATGAGTAGAGTCCATTATCACTCTAGCCTTTGAACTTGATCTTCCCCGTTTCCAAATCCTTGATAACAAAATAATTAGAGAAAAATTCAACAGAAACAGGATTAGAGTTAGTGAGAGCATAAACAGATAATAAATTATTGGAAGATTGTGGAACATAAAGAATATCTCTAAAATTGTAAGAATGATTACCAAAAGACACTGTGGAATTACCAACACGGGAGATTTTAAGTTTAGAGCCATTACCAATAGTCACTTCTTCAGGGCCGGAGTACTCGGAGTGGATGTTGAGGTTTCCCAGGTCCGAAGTTAAGTGATGAGATGCACCAGAGTCTACAATCCAAGGTTGAACATTTGTGGAAGTGGTGGCAATATTAGAGGTAGGTCCTTTGGTGAATTTTGGTGAGGGGCAATTTCTGGCAAGATGACCCAAGCCCCTACAGTTATGACAAACAGCATGCTGAGAATATTCTGAGCTATTGACTGGTCGCCGAAAATTACCAGGAGGAGGTGGCATAAAATTATGAAATGGGGGCTGAAAATTTTGGAAGTTATAGGGATGCACCAAAAAATGGGGCTGCTGCTGGAAATTCTAGCCCCTATACCTGTGGCCTCCACCTCTGTCCGTGTGCCCTCCACCACGGTAACCGCGACCGCCGCCTCCTCCAGTCCGTTGTTGCTGACCAGCAACCCGAGATGCTCCAAGGGCTATAGGTGGAACGGACTTGGCTGCAGAATGACGCTTAAGCTGTTTCTCAGCACTCAACAATAACCCAAAGACATCATCAAATTTAAGAGACTCTAATTTTGCTTCCATCACACATGTAAAAGTATCATAAGCATCACCAAGACCAGCAAGAACAACATCAACAAGATCATCTTCACTCATAACATGACCCAAGGAACTCAACTTGTCATGAATACTCTTAGCTTTCAACATATAAGTGGGTACATCATCATTACCGCTCTCAATACTCATTAATTCAGCCCGCAAATGTCAAATTTGCGAGCGAGAACCACAAGAATACGCCTTAACTAATTTTTCCCAAGCACTTGCTGCTGTTTCAGGAAGAATAATCTGAGGTAACAAATTATCAGACACAGTAGTGAGGATCCAATTGAAGACTTGTTGATCCTTTTGTTCCTAAGACTCATAAACCGGATTTAAAGAACCATCAGACAAATATTTGACAGGAATCGGAGCATTAGAATCAATATGGTTGGCCGATCTAGAACCCCTTAATACACTCATAAACTTCGCTTTCCAAATCACAAAATTACTCGAATAAAGTTTTGTAGTAACCATACCAGAGAGATTGGGAGTGATAATCGGATTGGCCGGCAATTGAAGAGAGGACGTTGGACCAATGGGGGCTGCTGCCGGAACAATAGAGGTTGATGGCAGGGCTAGAACCGTATTAACCCAAGACTTTGTAACCCTAGCAACTCTTAGAGGTTGATTGTTTCACCGGAGCTAGTAAAAAGAGGCGTAGACAACGGAAGGGAGGCAACAGAGATGGAGGAAGAGCATGCCAGCCCTGTCGTGGTCGGTGGTGGAACTGGAACAGTAGGGATGCCGAAGGTGAACATGGTGATCGTTTAGAGGAAGGTAGGGTTTCAAAAAAAAAAATTTATTCTAGCTCTGATACCATAAAGATTGTGTGAACTCTTGTGTAATTTCATTAACAATAAAGTATATATACAAGTGAGGAGTGGGCCGAATATAAGTGAGCCCAAGAATACATAACCCAAGAATACATAAATACACATATACACATAATACACTCTAACATTTTAGATGTCTTATAATTGTTAAACAAATGCTTCATCCCATTTGTGTTTGCTGCAATGTTAGATCCTCATTGTTCTGACCGGAATGAACTAGACCATCTTGTCCGATTTGGTTGAAGGAAAAGTTTTATGCTTTGAACTTGGCAGGAACTGTTGCAGTTTTGAAGGCATTGGTTATGATGTTAGAATTGTTGAAAGTTTGTTTAAAATATATATATATATATATTAATTGGCCCTCCCTATTAATTGTTTGGGGGCAAAAGTCAAACTCGACTGTGGTATGCTGTCGACTTTGTTATATATATATTATTTATTTATTTAATTAATTTTAAAATTGAAATTACTTTTATACCCCTCAAATTTTCTATATAAAGGTTCATTATCTCATTTGGAATATAAGTTTTTGAATGAGAGGAGAAGAAGAATAAGAAAAGTTTAATTCTTATTCTTTCAGTTAGCCTTTGTAGTTTATGTTATTTAGTCTTTTGGTGAAAGCTTTTGCATTCGGTTGAGTTCGACAAACGTCTACTGTTGTATCTTGGGAGACAGTTCTCCGTATATGGGATGAATTCTGTCTTAAAGAAACCGATTCGGGCATCAGCAGAATCTTTTTCTCAATTAGTTCCATACTACGATTAAGGTTAAAGGTTTTACTTTATTTTGTAATTTTTTCGGCAATCTCGAGTTAATAAAAAATTTATTTGTATTCTGTTTACTCTCTTATTGAAATATATTTAATACTAATATATATATATATATATATATATATATATATATATATATATATATATATATATATATATATATATATATGTGTGTGTGTGTGTGTGTGTGTGTGTGTGTTCTAACAATCGTAAGACAGAAATTCCTTCTTATTATAATTCTTAAGAGTCGGACAGGATACCATTGCTTGGATTACCTTAACTTTGGACTACCATAGCAAAAAGAGTATTTAAGGACTTTTATGGACGTTTGGACAAACTAAAATAAAATAAATTAAAAAAAAATTTTGAACATAATTTTTTTTTTTCGGTTGATTGAAATGATTAATTATTTAAAGTAATTAGTTATTTTCGGCCTAATTAATTTTATTGTATCATTTTTTTTCCTAGTTTTTCTAAAATTGTTTGCTAACTTTTTTTGTTGTAATTTCAGAAAAAAAATGGCTGAATTGACCCCATCTAGAGAAGAAATTTGTGCCCAGAATGGTCAACAGGTTCCTACTGGTGGATAAAATGGCCAAGAGCAAAATTGATAAAATGGTCCTATTGTTTTTGGTTTTATTGGTCCTATTACTATTGTACCTATTAACTCTGTTGCAACTGGTCCTATTGCTTTAAGCATTATTGGTTCTGCAGCTATTGTTTCTAGGCCTACTTTGGGGCACTGCTCAGGGTCTAGTTCAGGTTCACACCCAACGTTACCAGTAACTAATTTAGGTCATCTTGAAAGACCTGAGAAATTCACCGGTGTGAATTTCAAGACATGGCAGAAGTTTTTCTACTTGACTGTGTTGAATTTTCAGTGATTTGTGCAGGAGGATCCTCCCAATGCTAGAGAGGGTATAACAGATCCTGCCATCCTGACTGCTTGGACTCATTCAGATACCTTATATAAGGGTTTAATTTTAAATTGCTTGACTAATACACTATACAATCTATATTATGAAAAGAAAACGGCAAAAGAATTATGGGAGTCTTTAGACGATAAATATAAATCAAAGATGCGGGCGCTAAGAAATTTTTAGTGGGCTAATTTCTGAATTATAATATGAATGATTCTAAAACTATCATCAGTTCAGTGCAAGAACTGCAACTTATTATCCACGGGATCCTAACTGAAAGGATGGTAATAAGTGAGTCATTTCAAGTGGCTGCAATAATTGAAAAATTACCACCTGGATATAATGACTTCAAAAATTACCTTAAGTATAAATGAAAGAAAATGACTGTTGAGGAACTTATTGTCTGACTTCAAATAGAGGAAGACAATAGAGGCTCGGAGAAAAAGTTCTCTAAGGCAACTAATCAATATGCAGCAAGGGCTAATGTGGTGGAGGTCAATAAAGACTCCAAGAAAGGCAAACAACCAGCTGGGTCCAAGTTAGGACCAAAAGGAGGTGCTTCCAAGAAACCCAAGTTTAATGAAAAATGCTTCAGTTGCATGAGGCACAAATCGTATGATTGCAAATTGCCAAAGAAAGTTAAATCCAACGAGGCTAATGCTGTAGAAGCTTTTGCACAAGATGCATCTGAAATTGATCTGTGCGCTGTGATCTTGGAAGTCAACATAGTTGACTCAAATCCAAGAGAATGGTGGCTAGACACAGGTGCTACTCGACACATCTGTTGTGAGAAGGAGTCTTTTGCTAAACTAACTCTTACGAAGAACGGGGAGAAGTTATATATGGGCAATACCGCTACTTCCAAGATCAAGGGGAAGAGTACTATAATTTTGAAGATGACTTCTGGAAAAGAAGTAAAGCTGTAAAATATTCTATATGTGCTTGACATTCGGAAGAACCTTGTGTCTGGGAGCCTCTTAAGCGCACATGGCTTTAAGATGGTATTTGATTCCCAAAATTTTATTTTGTCCAAAGGGGGAATGTATGTGGGAAAGGGTTATAAGTCTAATGGAATGTGGAAATTTAATGTAATTTCTTGTAAGTCCAATTCAATAAATAAGAATAACTTTTCTTCTGTTTATATCATTGCATCATTTAATTTATGGCATAGTAGACTTGGACATGTTAATTATGATACTTTGTGGAGATTAATTAACTTAAACCATATTCCCTCATTCCAAATATACAATAAACATAAATGTGAAATTTGTGTTGAGAAAAAATTAACAAGGTTTTCATTCCATACAGTTGAAAAGAATATAGAACCACTTGATCTTATACATAGTGATATTTGTGACTTGAAGTTTGTACAAACTAGAGGAGGCAATAAATATTTTGTTACCTTCATTGATGATAATACAAAATATTGCTATGTATATTTGCTAAAAAGCAAAAATGAAGCTTTAGAGAAATTTTGTTCTTTATAAGCAGGAAGTAGAAAACCAACTTAATAAAAAGATTAAGATGGTAAAAAGTGATCATGGTGGTGAATATGTTGAACCATTTGGTTAATTTTACTCCCAATATGGAATTATTCACGAGGTAACACCACTTTATTCTCCTCAATCTAACAGAGTAGCAGAATGCAAAAATCGAACATTAAATGAGATGATGAATGTGATGCTAAACAGTTCTGGATTGCTACAGAACATATGGGGGGAAGCTGTTTTGTCAGCTAATTGCCTTTTAAATAAGGTTCCCCATAAGAAACATGACAAGACTCCGTATGAGTTATAGAAAGGAAGAAAACCTTCCTATAACTACTTAAAAGTGTGAGGGTGTCTTGCTAAGGTAATGGCTCTATTGCCAAAGAAAATGAAAATAGGTCCAAAGATGGTGGATCGTATTTTCATTGGGTATGCACGTAACAGCAACACATATAGGTTTCTTATGCATAAATCCTAAAATCCTAAGACTCACAAGAATACTATTATAGAATCAAAGAATGGTTCATTCTTTAAAAACTTTTTCCCATGTAAGACTAGTGGGGATGGTGCCCCTCGCGTGATCAAATTCACCACCCGATCTTAGTCTGGGATAGTTGATGTGAATTTGAGAACGCGACTCAAAGTGCCACAGAAACAGGAAATAAAACATGCAACTGAGTTGCTGAAGCCTCACTGCCATGGTGACGCGTTGAGTTGATTGGATGAAATAAGCCGATACCAGGTCTATGTTACCCGAGGCAGAGTTGATGATGAAATAAGCTGATACCGGGTCTAAGTTACCTAAGGCAAGGGAAAATGGAGTGCGGGATTTGAATTGGCTTCAAAGATCTAGGATCTTGCTTGAATTGATCTTCAAGAATCCGAAATCTGACTTGGGCGATTTTCAAGGATTAAGAATCAAGCTTGAAGAGGTTTCAAGGATCCAAAATCACGCTTGAGAAGGTTTGGTCAAGGATCATGAATCAAGCTTGAAGGAGTTCAAGGATCCAAAATCTATCTTGAGAGGTTTTCAAGGATTGGGAATTAGACTTGAAGAGGTTTGTCAAGGATTATGAACCAGTCTTGAAGAAATTCAAGGATTCAAAATCACGCTTGAAGAGGTTTGTAAGGATTGGGAATCATGTTTAAAGAAATTCAAGGATTCAAAATCTGGCTTGGAGAGGTTTGCAAGGATTGGGAACCATGCTTGAAGAAATTTCAAGGATTCAAAATCTAGCTTGAGAAGGTTTGGCCAAGGATCATGAATCAGGCTTGAAGATGTTTCAAGGATCCAAAATCACACTTAAGAGACTTGCAAGGATTAAGAATCTAGCTTGAAGGTGTTCAAGGATTCAAAATCTAGCTTGGATGAAATAAGGGGTTTGATGTAGAACTAAGCCGATATCGGGTCTAGGTTACTCGAGGCAAATCTGCTGAAATTTTGAGGGTTTGAAATCTTGGTGGAATTGGATGGACTTGAAATAATGAAATAAGAGGTTCAAGGATTTGAAACCATGTTTAAACATAATGGAGTTCAAGGGCTCAAAATCTGGCTTGAATGAAGAAGGGGGTTCAAGGATTTGCAACCATGCTTGAACGTAATGGAGTTATGAAATAAGGAGATAGCTTCAGGAATGATAATTTTAATGTTGGCTCGAGGATGAGTATTTATCCCTTGATTGATAATTTTGGAAACAAAAATTTTTGCCCCTTCGATCAAGGATAAATACGGCTTGATTGTTCTGCCCCTTGGAGACTTGATATGTTCAAATTTGGGGGTTTGCGCGGATCCTTCTCATATTTTAAGGCCCAATAGATGCCCCGGCATTGAGCCATCTTTGCTTTGAGAGCGATCCTGGTTCAGAATAGTCCGATGATAATGGTGGATACCTGTGCTTGGGTTGGTTGTGATACATATATGCATGCATGCATGTATGTTTTGAATGCATGTACATTTTTCAATGTGTGCATGTGCAAATGAACTTTAGAAAATGCATTTTGCGCCATTTGTTCGATCTTGACATTCCAGGTTCTTACTGGGGAAGACATGTTGTGCGATTGATTATCCATAGTTAGAGAAGCAAAATTTTGGGAAAAATGTAATTCTTGCGTTCCTGCCAGGGATATATGATGGCTAATGAGGAAGTATGATGACTGTTGGAGAGAAAGTGATGATGTTCTTGGTAACAATGTCGTTGAGAAATAATGTAGAAGATCTTGTAGGGGATTAACGAAATGTACCTGCTGGGGGAACGACGGAGAGGTTTTGGCTCCTTTGCCCCTAGGCTTCATGAATTTGGAAGTGCTCTAAATTTTGCATGAGCCGTCCAAAGTGGGTTTTCAACTCAGCGAGCTGCTCTAACTTTTGCCTAAGGCGCCTTTTTGGTTTTCATCTTAGCGAGCTTTTCATATGCCCTAACTTTTGCCTAAACTCCCAATATGGGTTTTCAGCTTAGCGAGTTGCTCTAATTTTTGCCTGAGGTGCCTTTTCGGTTTTCACCTCAGCGAGCTTTTTTTTTTAACGGATGTCATGGAATTGGAAGAAGACTTCCAATTCAGTACAGGTCGATGATAACCGAGGATTAATTGAAGCGGCGCCATGTCCACTTGCTCTACTGTCCCTCTGATGATGAGGTGATCGTGGAAAGTCTTGTAGGACTTGGTTGCTCCATCGCTGTTGCTGAAGCTCACAAGCGTATAGCCATATATGATGCATGATGTGAATTCAATTTCAAGCAAAACTTAGGATATTTAAATGAACAAAGCAAGGCATTCATTCATCCATTCATTGATAATGTTTTAGCATAATGCATATTATATGTGAAATGAAATTAAGGACAAGATGAGTATGGTATTCGTCTCGACCGAACCCACGACTGCCACCAACTGGTCCCTGCGGATTTTTCCTGCGGTGGTGCTCACCTTACCATCATAACTTTTGCATGGATTGCTTTCGTGATTTTCAATCCATCGGATTTTTGTTGTGGAAACTTGAGCCTATCCCGATTGTAGGGGTTGACGGCTTGGTCTCTGTCTTTCTCGATAGGACCGCTTTGACCCTGCAGGTTAATAGCTATGTTGTTTCCGTAATGTCACTCATGCCTTAGTTCAGTGTATTTTTGAGACAAATGGTAACATGCTAACTTAGTCTTTGTAGATAGATGCCACATTTGACAACACCTTTTTGATGTGCTTGTTAGCTGCTTGAACTATCCTGCTGGCTTATGGGTGGTATGGAGGCGATCCATGATGCCTCTCTCCTTTATTCTGGAATGATTACACTGTTGCCCCATAACTCGTGTTCTGTTATCGAGGATGATATGATGCAAAACATCATATAATACAGGTGCATTCTTATTTCGGACCTTGAAACCATGGGGTTTTTTTTTTTACGCCTATGGAACTTCCGATTGGCTGGACTTGTCTTTCGGACTCTTTGTAATTCTGTATCCTGCAATCCTTTCTTAATCTCTTGGTGTGCCATCATAGGACTAGGCGAAGGTCTTCACATACTTTTAGGTATTTTGCAATTTTTCTTTTCTCTTATCAGTCGTGAGGTCTTTCAGGACGAATATCATTTTGGATGCTCATCTGTCCTTAGGTTCATTTCACGTAATGATGTGTCATGTATGCTAAAGACATTAGATGAATGTTTGTATGCATGCACAGTGTTCTGTCCAGGAGAATATCACACAAATAATTGAAATCAAATTACATTATATTAAACGCATTGTGGGCTGCATTGTTCACAGAATAGGATAGAAAATGAAAACAGATACATCAAAATAATTAACGTCCTCCATATACGGAGGGTCTTCTTTTACTGCTGCATCGTCCACTTCGATTGGACTAGTCAAAGCTGGGCAAAGGATTGGTCTGCACACTGGGCTTCAAAGGTGGCTCCATGATTTTCCCACCAACGATCAGTTGAAGAATAGCCCTTAGTAGTTGCTTGCAGTCGTCCGTGTGGTGCCCCACTGTCACGTGATAGGAACAAAATTTGCCTTTGTCTGTCTCAGCCGGCTTCTCGAACGGCTTCAGAGAACTCAAGAGACCACTATTCCTGCATTTCACAAAAATCTTGGCCAAAGAAAGGGTCCATGGGGATAGGGCTCGATTCTGCAAATTTCCATCTTGATCACCTTGTTGTTGAGACACTACAGCAACTTCAGCTGGTTTATCCTCTAGAGATTGGTCACTTTTGTTTGTAAAGCCGAAATCGGATCCACTGCTTGATCTAGTGGCAGTTGTTGATCGATACCCCAGACCGTGCTTGAAGCTTCTACTACCCTTTTGACTGGCTACTTTTTCTTCCTCGTCCCTCTTAATTTTCATGGCCATACTATAGACCTCACTGAGTTCATTGAAAGCGTGGAACTTCATGTTGTCTCTATAGACATCCCTACTGCCCTCAATCAGTTTTTGAATCATTTCGTCTTCATTGGGGCGATTCTTCAACAGGATCATCTTGTTCATCCACCTTTGATAATACTCATCAAAGGGTTCATTGAGCTTCTGCTTAATCCTTTCCAAGTCATATAGCTTCACCTGGATCTTTGTGTTTAAGCTATAATATTTGATGAAGGCCACTGACAATGTTCCCCAATCCTACTGTACTTCCTCTGTTACGGAGTTGTACCAGTTCAAAGCTCCTTCTTCTAGTGTTGTTGGGAAGAAGTTGACCAACTGCTATTTGGTAGCGCCTGCGGTTAGCATTATACCGGCATGGAGGTTGATGTGAGCTTCTGGTGACCCGAGCCCTTTGTGAGAAGGAATTTTGGGGACTTGGAACCCTACAGGGAATGTCTCGATGCCTTTGTTTATCATGGCATCCACATTGACACCCCGCTTGGAACCCAAACTGGTATTGGCTCCCTTTTTCAGCTTACCTAGCATCTCATCTAGCTCAGAGTATTTGGCCTTCATTTTCTATTCCATAGCTGCCTTGATTTCCTATAGCTTTTCTATACTGGCCGAAGCATCAGCCCCATGTTGAGAGGTCCCCCCTTCTTTTTCTTTCCCGGTTCCACCATTACCAGCTTCACCACTTGTATCCTTAGTATATTATTCCGAATAATATATTCGATACAATTAAATTAAAATTGACTTGATCAATTAATTATACCATGGAATTAATTTTGACATCCATAACACAAAGACACATGTAAACCTATACATGTGAAATATTTCCACCTAGGAAATAATCTCATAAATTAACCTAATTAATTATGAGAAGGCCAATCAAATATTAATTTTATTATTATGATAAATCCAATTGATCTTTATAATACAATTAATACAATCCTCTCTTTCTGGTGTGTATACTCCAAGTATATAGGCGATTCCTTAAGTCCGTGTTCAGATGTTCAATGTGTACAATCCCGTGGACCCATCTTTATGTTGGCAGTGGGCCTATGGCCCACAGATTACAGGCGGGCTCTAGCAAGCCACTGCAGCCCCCAATTAAGATGGAGATGGCAATCCAACTATAATCATAACCCTGTAGTTTGAACTTGTATATACCATGTCATTGATATCAATGTCCAACACAGAGGCATGGATTGATCACCCTCTTTTGTGTCCGGACATTAACTTGATCCCGAATGTACTGATGCTCACAAACAAGTTCCAACTTGTTTGGGTGTGGCCATACTCTTATCAGTTACATTCATCAAGAGGCTGGTGATATCTTCTCAGTGCACTATTGAGTGACAAATCCCTTCTACATATCCATAGTATTGCCATGTTTAGTGACATACTCGAAAGCACCCATACTTGGCACCCTATTACAGGCCCTTTAGGCGTACCCCTAAGTATGTGACCTTACATTCAACACCATCATATGGTCAGGTCAAAGGATCCATACAACTACTACACGAGAATCACTTGTGATACTATACCATGTGGATTTCTCGTTTAGTGGATCTATCCAGTACCATGCCCCTTTTGCATGTACCCATTAACTTGGTTGACATCCCATGTCCAATGACCGATAAGACACTGCCATATAACCAGGTTAATATTAGTCTTTAGTTCCATTCATTCCCATGACTGGAACAGACTACGGATCTCTTTATAGTCATATCGTTTTCCCTATCCATGGTCTTACTGCCAAGTGCATGACACTTGTCGTCATGGATATGGATATGTCCATTGGATACTTCATTTAAAATATTGCACAAGATGTGTATAATAAATGAATTAATGCCTTTATTAATGACACAAAATGTGTATAATACATAAATCCAATAAATGTACAATACAAATACAAGGTCCAATCCCTCGGGACTAGGGCATATCCAACAGAACTAAGGTTGATCAATACCAAAACCAAAGAGAGAATGTAGATTATGTTTTATAAGAAAAAAGTGCTGCTTTAGAAGGTAAGTATTGTACTCGGTTGACAGTGACTTTAGATGTTGCTCGGTTTCTTTTAGGGGAGGGTTTGGCTTTCCGAGGACATGATGAGTCTCTTGAATCACTGCATCGAGGTCATTTTCTTGAACTTATTAGCTGGTATTGTGAGCGTAATGTAAAAGTGAAAAAGGTAATACAAAATGTCCTAAAAATAATATATTGACTTCCCCATCAATTCAAAGAGATATTATTGAATCATGTGCAATGGAAACGAGAAAAGTTATTTTACGTGAAATAGGGGACAAGTTCTTTTCTTTTTTGGTTGATGAGGCCCGAGAAAGCTCAGTGAAGGAACAAATGGCCATAGTTTTGAGATTTGTGGGAGATAATGGAGAAGTTAATAAGCGGTTTCTTGGAGTGGTTCATGTTAGTGACACTTCTGCACAGAGTTTAAAAGATGCCATTGATGATTTCTTTGCAAAAAATGGATTATCCCTTTCAAGACTTAGAGGTCAAAGTTATGATGGGGCTTCTAATATGCGTGGTGAACTTAATGGCTTGAAAACACTTATTCTAAATGAAAACAAGCACGCATATTATATCCATTGTTTTGCTCACCAACCTCAGTTAGCTGTTGTATCTGCTGCACAGGATAAAGATGTTGTGAGTCAATTTTTTTGACTATGTTTCTATGATTGTGAATATGGTTGGAGCTTTATGTAAAAGGAAGGATGCTCTTCACCAATTACATCATGAAGAAGTTATCAGCAAAATACAAAGTGGTGAGCTTTCAACAGGAAAGGGTCAGAATCAAGAAATAAGCTTAGCTCGACCAGGTGATACACATTGGGGTTCTCACTATAAAACATTAATTCGGCTTTTTGATATGTGGGATTCAGTGGGAGAAGTGCTCAACTCAATAAACAGGGATGGTTTTGATGCAAAAATGCGAGGCACTGCTAAGAGTCTGGATGAAAAAATGTTCACTTTCGAGTTTGCATTTGTTGGAAAATTGATGTTGCATATTTTGGGAATGACAAATACTTTGTCACAGATTCTACAGGCAAAAGATCAAAAAATAGGAAATGCCATCGGTATGGTTGAATTGGTGAAAAAGAACTTACAAGCATATAGACAAGATGGTTGGGAGAAATTGTTGGAAGATGTCACTAAATTTTGTGAAGAACAAGAAATTCATGTGTCTAATATGGAAGATATTATTCCATGTCGTAGTAAAAAACTTGTTGATGGACAACCAAAGACTCATTTTCACCATTGTCGTTCAGAAATCTTTATAAAGGTACTAGATTTCTCTTCTAATTGATCAATTGATATATATGGTATTTCTCTTTATTTCTCTATAATTTGTTTCTCTAAATTGCTTTTGTTCATATAATGGTAGGTTATTAATCTTGTTGCTCAAGAATTGGAAAATCGTTTCACAGAGTCAAACACTGATTTACTGAGGTGCATAATGTGTCTTGATCCTACAAACTCATTTGCTAATTTTGATAATGAGCGACTACTGCATCTTGCCCGGCTCTACTCCAAAGATTTCACTAGTGCTGAGCTAGTGGAGCTTGACCATCAACTTCAGCTCTACATTTCTTTTATGAGATCGGAAGAAGAATTCTCTCAACTTCGTGACATCGGAGCTCTTGCAAAAAAGATGGTGGAAAAACAGTATCACATTTATTTTCCATTAGTGTATAGACTTATTGAGCTAGCTTTGGTCTTACCTGTTGCAACATCTACTATTGAAAGATCTTTTTCTGCAATGAATATTGTGAAGACTGATTTGCGCAACCGAATGGGAAATGAAAAGTTGTCGGATTGCTTATTGTGTTACGTTGAAAAAAAGACTTTTATTAGTGTTGAAAATGAAGCCATTTTGCAACGTTTTCAGAAATTGAAATCTCGAAGAAAGTATTTGCCACCTAGCAAGAGCTCTCGTACTATGAATGACTCATCCTCGTCAGTTAGAAAAACATGATTGTGGTATATGTATAAGAATATTTATTTAATATATTTTGTATTATTTAATTTGGCAGAACATAATCTTTTTTCAAAAATTTTTGTAGGACTTTTCGCCCCCCGAACTTGGTCTCCTGGATTCGCCACTGCATATGTATATAATTAATAATGTTTTATTTTATTTCCGTACAGCTTATTACTGTCTACTTAATATTATTATTAGTTTGCTAGCCCAATTTCATTTTACCATGCGGCCCACTAATAAAGACCACTTTGCACTTATTTTTTAATTTAATATTTTCCTATTTTAATTTTTATTCCTCTCTCAAGTCTTTGTGTCTGACCCACTCACTCCCTCTCTTTCACGATACTGTCTATCATCTCAGTCCTTACTTGCATTTTCTAAATTGAGCTTTGAATTGAGTACTCGATTTAAATTGAGCTGTCGATTTAAATTGAGCTTATAATTTGTTATTTAGTATGGTAGTAATGAACTCAGTATATTAATGTTTGAATCTTATGTTTAATTGGATTTTGTTGTTGATTATATGTTATTTTTATGAGCAGAATGTATATTTTTGTGGAAAAAAAAACTGCAACATGACTTGGAGTTGGGGAATCCCCGATCCCTGCGGAGATCCATAAAAATGGGGAATGGAGGAAGATTTTTACCCATAAGCCAATTAGGGAATCCCGATCCCGATTCCGACTTGTCGGGGAGTGGGGATGGAGGTAACATTCCCTGATCCTGTCCCGCCCCGATTACACTACTAATCTTCATCTTCTTCTTCTTGCTTTCTTGCTCCCTGCACCTTCATTGCACGAGAAATCTTAAGGATCAACATTCTTCTTCTCCATCAATAACACCAATGAAGGTTTTTGGCCCAAAAGCTTACTCAGGTCCCAGCCATCATGGGCGTGGCCATTGATGAAAACCCATGATCGTGGGGATCCTTTTTTTTTTGTGGAAGAACATGAATTTTTATTGAGATTATCATGCTTTTATCTCTTTTGAGGATGTATTTAATGAGAATCGAAAACAGAGACCTCATTTTGTATGGTTTCACCATCAAGACATAACCAGTTGGTGGTGGAAATCTCATTTTTTTTTCAACTATTCATTGTAGGTTTTTTGTATTCGGAAATGAGACTATGTTTTTTGAAAGCTTTGTAAGCATGGATTTTTATTTTTGTTTTTCTTTTGAGAGGATCGAATTTTTATTTTGTTTTGTTTATCTTACTTAAATGGAAAAAACCGATTTACTGGTGATTCATCTATATCTTTATTATATCTTGGAGAAATTTTATAGTATTTTTGGCGTATATATTTTCCTAGTTATAAAGAGAAATTTATATTTTTTTATTATACCTTAAAAGCCCAAGCAACATCCCTTTTTACTAATGTATTTTTAAGGAGTACCGCTCTAGAAAAAGAGAGGAATGGGAGAGAAAATGGACGATGATAGACACACCAAAGAGTAAGAATGGAAAAAAAAAAAAAAAAAAAAAAAAAAACCAATCCTATAGTTAATGAAGCATTAATTACATTTATATTTTTTAAGTAAAATTTTTTTTGAATCTCAACCTTAGATATCAAATGAATGGTCAAGATGAATTCAACAGGTATCTCCTGTTTGACCAAAACAGGAAAGGATCTCAATCCACTAACTTGGACCGGGCTTAATCCATATTATGTTGTGAATAGGTCAAGCAATAAATAGATTAATTATTAAACCGATTGAAAATGAAAATGCAAAAGTCCTTATTTTTCTAACTTGAATTCTTTTGGCGCCACAACTACTTTTTTTTTTTTTCCTTTAATTTTATTATAAAATATGCTGGCGTGACGATTGGGATTCAAAACAATAAAATAATTAATAAGCAATACATCATACATACGTACTGGGTTTAATTTAAAAGCATCCTAGCAAGTGCTACTTCATTTAAAATTCTTCATTTACATGATATGTTAATTTTATATTTCAAGTGTGGAAGCACCTTCCCTAGGGCTATCAAAATGGGTTCGCGTATCGTGTTTGTGTTGTGTTGATACAGTTTGGTGACACTTATAAGGTTAACACTGACATTACCCATATATTAAATAGGTTAACAGGACATGACACTATATTATAACGGGTTGACACTGTTAACATGTTCAACCCATTTATTTAAAAATAGATTATTTATAGTAAAAAAAAAATTATTTATAAATCAATTCAATATTGAACCACATTATCTATAAAAATAACAATTACACTTCTAAAAATAAATCAACATAAATTCATCAATTCAATTAAACATGTAACTTTGCAAATAGGCAATAGAAAGTAAAAATTAGTTTAAATTTCTGCATTTTTACTAATTAATCAATATCTGGTGAAGCTTTTACATTTCATTCATAACATCAAAAGCCATAATAGCTACTAGCCTAGTATAGTCCAAAAAATATCCATTAAATCACAATGAATAAAGGTTTGGAAGTACTGAAGAAAGAATAAATTTATACTATCAGCTCTCAAGTGCAAATGATAGTTTTAACCTTCATATTAGTCAAAATTACTAATTTGTTAAACGGGTTATACGGGTTCATGGGTTGACTCGTGACCCAGCCTGTTTATCTCGTGTCGTAAAAGTGTCGACCCTTTTCCGACACTAACCCTTGTAAACCCAACCCTAATTCGTTAAATTCCGTGTTAAACGAATCGTGTTATTGTGTCACCACCCATTTTGACAGCCCTAACCTTTTCCCTTTTCCTTTTCCAAATCATTTTTTATTATTTCTTTTAAATGAAAAAGGTGTATCTATCAGAATTCTATTGACATGGAATCATTAGAGATTATTTTTGAATTATAATCAGTAATCCGCACCCAATTTTGGTATTCAACAGGAAAATGAAATGAAGTTTCCTGGCATTTCAAAAGCAATAAAGCTGAGGCAGTCATTTTAATGAAATTTGTCTTTATTATAAGAAAATTGTATTTGTAGCCGACGAAAGTCGTTGTTTCCTACTACTGTTTTTTTGAAAGGAATTTTCCTACTTATCTTTTAGGAACTTTCCTGCTCCTTTTTGGATCATAGAGAAATTATTGCTTTGACCATCCAGTGAGGGCTTATTTCCAATCAATTCCACGTTGTCATGCCAGCATTTTGTTGCACTCCAATTTGTTATCCAGCTATGATCTGATAGTATAAAAATATATGAATCTAATTAGAAAATCTAGATAGAATATCCTTAAAAAGAATGAAAATTGTAAAAAAAAAAAAAAAATATCCTACTAAATGTATGTATAAAAACAGAAAAAGCATGAATTAATGGTCACATTCACTTACACCAAAAAAACCTTGCCTTCAATATTGGGTTAGTTATTAACGTATGATGGATCCTCTGCTATACAGAGCTGCAAGATCTGGGGAAATCAGTTTCTTAGAAACATTGACAGCAGACGAGGAAAGAAGGTATTTCTCACAATTAACACCAAAAAACAACACTCTTCTTCATATTGCAGCTGAATTCAAGCAGGCTGAGTTCTTCAAGAAAGTCTGCCTGAAATGCAATCCTTCACAAATTTGGCAGCCAAATTCAAAACATGAAACTCCTTTACATGTTGCTGCAAGAGCAGGATGTATCGAAATCGTTCGGTTCTTGATCGAGCAGGCATCCATTTCGCCTTATGTAGAAGGCGGTAGGCGACACAATGTGATTCAAAAGAAGAACAAGGCCGGAGACACTGCTTTACACTGTGCAGTTCGATATGGTCGATATTATGTGGTGGAGTTTTTGTTGAGGAAATATCCTGTGTTGTCCAGTTTCTGCAATTATTCTCATGAATCTCCACTTTATATCGCAGTTGCTAATTACTTCATAAGCATTGCATACTTAATCATTGATCTTTCTCCATTTTCATATTCCCATACTGGCCCTAAGGGACTCACTCCATTACATGAAGCCGTCAATTACGGATCAGGTAATTAATTAAATTCAGCATGGTATTTATAATTTTTTGTTTAAGCCTTTTTTACGTTGAATAAATAATGAGAAAAGGTGGAAAAAGAAAATTTCTAATATAAGTCGCGACTGATTTTTGATCACCACGTCAGCTATTGTGTTGACATGGCGCTCATCTAATGGTTTCGGACTACTCCGGTTTGGGATGTCGAGCAACAGTTGTGCTGAGTGTCGCTCATCCAATGGTAGCGATAGAAAATTGATAGAAAAAATCAGTTCCATCTCTAACTTAGAAAATAAGTAAACTGAGGGTCGAATATTATTAAACAGTGCCAATTATATCATTCATTGAAGAGTATTGCAATAGCTAAAATTGTTTAAGATAGATAGAAAAAAAAAATTATAAATTTAAAACGCAATTGGATGAGATTTTAACAAATTGGATAGGTTAGGAGTTCAAAACCAAGATCTCGGATGTGTCATGGGATGTTACCAATCAATAGGTCTGAGGGTGAGTACCGATATTTCAAATAGATCACAGAGCAAATAGGTGTTTAAGTCTTGGCTTGAAGTGTGTATAATACATATAGTTTTTACCATGTGTTGAATTCTCAACAATCGTCCGCCACGGGCCCTGCGGACTGGTTCGAGACTGTCACAATGATGTCACATCAGTGGGCTTAGACTAGTCCATTCCTAGAACACTCTAGAACCTCTTCTTTTTGGTGCTATACATATTGAAAATTGAAATTTAATTTCTAAATTTTAATGTATATGCTGATAAGGTTTAAAATTTTGGTTGTGTTAATGTATGTAAGCTTTAAAATTGATTGAAGAACTAGTAGAGCAAAGACAAGAAATGATGAAAGAAGCTGATGCTGTTCTTGGCTGGACTCCCTTTCACTATGCTGCATTCTGGGGTAGAGTTGAAGCATTAAAACTTTTGTTAAAATATGACATTAATTCATCAGCAGCATACCTCTTAGATCACGATGGCAATTCAGTTCTTCATGTAGCAGCATCTGAGGGCCGAATCAATGTAATAAAAGAGCTGATAGAAAATTGTCCTGACATTTTTGAATTGACTAATAAAAAGGGGCAAACAGCTCTTCATGTTGCAGTCTTAAAGGGCAACGTTAAAATTGTGGAGTATATTTTAGGGAATTTGCAAATTGGTGGGCTATTGACTGAGGCAGATGAAGATGGAAATACCCCTTTGCATTTGGCTGTCCTTTTTGATAAAAAACCAATCATTGAATTGCTGGCAAAGGATTTGAGGGTTGACATCAATGCCACAAACAAAGATTTTAAAACACCCACCGACATTTATTTCCTCAGCTTTAGAGAGGTATATATGTATCTTTACATTCACAAATATCTTAATTATTAAATTGGACATATCTCTCTACTTTGTACCAGACTAACTGGTCTGGTCCGGGACGGTTATAATATCGCCACATCAATTATATTGCATGATGTATTCATCATCTAGCGGTCCTGGACAAAACCATAGTAGAAGTTCTCCTAGATTGTCTACCATATGGGTCTAAAGGGACCTAAAACATGGCATGTTAGCTTGTAGCTTTAATGTGTCTTATTCTAATTGGGCGGATCCACTTGGGACGAGACCATTATAGAATTTCCCCCTTTCATATTCTATTATAGGCAATCACCCTGATCTGATACTCTTCCGTAACTTTTCCCTTATTAATCCCAACAAACTCTCCAACCAAACAGATTCTTCAATCTTTTCAATTGAATATTTCTTTCTTTGACAATTTGATAATGTACTATTATTTGACTTCACTATCATTTTTTCAGGATGGTTTTAAGAATGCAAAGATTGCATCGTTGTTGGATGCAACCAGCTATACCGGTTATACACAACATTGGGTCAGCAATGTCTCCAAGGGGTTGCTGAATGGAACATCTCAACTCAAACCATATCTATCGGGACTCAGAGAACATAACAAGCGATTTAAAAAGAGCTATTTAAAATATCCGGAAGTGTTTCTCGTAGTCGCAACGCTAGTAACCACCGTCAGCTTTTCAGCAGCCTTTACCATGCCCGGCGGATATAAAACGGACGGGATCGAAAAAGGGAAGCCGATTCTTGCAGAGAAATTAGCTTTCAAAGCATTTGTAATATCCGATATTGTATCATTCTTGTCTTCTTTGAGTGCTGTTTTCTTTCAGAGTGGTGCAGCCGGAGGGCATGTTCGTGCACGGTATCAATTGTTTCAGCATATGTCGCTGGTGATTGCCATTGTAGCACTAGCAATGGCATTTGCTTCAGGCATATACGTAACGCTAGCCAATTCCAGTCATGGGTTAGCCAGTGCACCTTATGTAATAATTTGCTTCTTGCTTTTCTTATACTATGCATGCACAGCAATAGACCCATTCGGTGGAAACCATGGTATCGTAAAAACTTGGGCAATAGGAAAATATCGTTTTCGAATGAAATGTGGGGGTCCAGCTGGAAGGCTATTACCAACTTTCACTTACTATATCCATTGACAAATGAAACACAGATAGATAGATTGTACTGAACAAACTACGCTATTTCCATATTACAATACCCTACAGTCAATAATCCAAGTGTATTTGTCTCCATCTTTTTTTTTTCTTTTTTTTTTTTCTTTTTTTTTTTTTTGAAATATTAACAGTAGAGTTCGTGTTATTGCACCGATAGTTTAGTTTATTGTATTGATACTGAGCAGATAATATGTAAATATTGTTTTCGTTTGTTTTTCTCCATTAAAACGGAGGAAGTATTGCGAAAACACCGCACAAAAATTAAAATTTGGAAACAAGATTTGTAAATGATGTCATCATGAAATCACTTTTTTTATATTTTTCCTATAAAAAAGATGTCATACGATAAATACACAAAATACTAATTTTATAATTCTTTTAAGATCATGCTTATTTCATTATTTTGCGGATATGTAAATAGTCCTTTTATCCTTTTGTTGTACATTTAAATCAATATACGTACTCATTATCCCAAAAAAATAAAAAATAAAAAATAATAATATACTCTAATATATGTACGGCTTATTTCGTGAATATTTAATGCCATCTGTAAATCAATATGTGTACTCTAATATACGTACCTTTAATACGTTTCTTATATGTTTATAAATGTATATGGAATTTAAATATATAATCATAAACATATATTCAGTATGTTTTGAATATATTATATATTGGAAAATATTTTCAGTATATTTTCTTACTTCATTTTAATTAGCTAATAGTTAAGTAGTTACTTTTTTTTCTTTAGTTTTAAAAATTAATTATCAACCATATAACTGCACAAATATTTATTTATTTATTTGTAATTTATGTTAACCACAACTACTATGAATTATTATAAACTGTTTGTTTTATGCTGGCCCAACTGGTTACCTGTATTTTTCACAATATTCATCATTCCTTAAAAGTTTAATCATTAATCATTAAAAATCTTTGTAATGATTATTTTTATTTTCTATTTTTTGGTTTATCTTAAATTATTTTTGTTAGCCCCAAATAAGCTTTAAGGTACATTAGAGGAGGGTGAATAGTTTAACTATCCAAATAAATTCTTTTGAGGAAACCTTTTAAAATGAAAAACAATTTTGCCTAAGAAGCAAGTTTTAGTTTAAAATGCGGAATAAAAAATTTGTAAAACTTGTAGATTTAATTACTCTTGAATAAACAAAGTAAAATATCCAAATGGCTATTATTGCTAAAAATAAATGTAGAAATATAAATAGTAGTAATTAAAGTGAGTAGGGATAGAGAGATTGTGGACACCGAGATTTATACAGGTTCGGACCAACTGTCATACTCCTGTCCCTAAGTGAACCACTTGAGATTTTCCACTACAGTTCCTTTTAACGGTAGGAATCAAACCAAATGATCTTTCTTCTATCTATGATCGGGACAATCAATCCTACTTCTGTCTAGGATTAAGATGGTGATCCTTCTTCTATCTGGATTGAGAAAACCGGTGTTTTCCGTAAGCTTAAACACCAATTTGTTGATATAATTCTAACAACAAAGCTCCCCTTTACACTAATATCTCTTAGTGTGAAAACACAATTTACTCAATATATTTGATTTGAAAGATCAAGAATTGTTTTGATGAAGACTATAATTCTTTCAATTTCTCTCTTTGAAGATTGTTGGAAAGACTACTCAAGAATGGTTTTGAATACTTTTGAATGCTTTGAATCTTTTGAATATATTTTATGTTTTGCAAATTGTCTTCCCTAGTTGATATGCTTGCAATTGTCTTTTATTTATAGGCATTGGATAAGTGGTTTGGAGAGAAAATTCAAATTCTATTCTGGTCTTTGAAACTAGCTGTTATAGTATATTAAGCCCTTTGAAGCTTTAGTTCTGATTTCCTTCAGGTCTTTGAAACTAGCCATTGCATAGTATTTAGCACTCTAAAGGTTTGTAATAAACTTTCTTCAGATCTCTGAATGTATCTGTTATATAGTATTCAGGTCTCTGAAGATTTAAATCAATTTCTTCAGGTCTCTGAATGTAGCCGTTATACAGTGTTCAGGACTCCGAAAATTTATAGTTGACTTCTTCAGGTCACTAAATGGCCGTTATACAGAATTTTAGCCCTCTAAAGATATGTAATTGAATTTATTAAGTTTTCAGCCTTCTGAAGTAAAATGTATTTTATTTCTCCAAACTTTTTATTCTCTTTTTGTATTATTCTTCCAATGACCTTATTGAGATTCTTCATCTTTATACTTTATTTAATTAATCAAAAATAAAATTACATTTATCTTTAATTAATTACTAAAGTATTTATTTAATTTTATCTTCTTCAAATCTAAAGTGGTTTTCATCAAAACAAGGTTCAACAATCTCCTCCTTTTTGATGTGACAACCCTATTATATCTTGTATGTATTGAAGAGATAAAAATTAAACTTCTAAATAGTTTTATTTAGCGCGAATTAAGCTCCTCCTGAAATCATGATCTCCTAATGGATTTTGAGAAATTCTATTTAAAAAATAAGATTTTGGGAGTATTAGACAAATGTAGTTAATTTGGAATTAGTTATTTGAATATTTTCAAAACCTTCTCAAGTTTGAAAAATTCTTTTAATAATTAATTTTTTTTGTATGGAAAGGGCTTTATATAGAGATATTAGCTTGACCCATTTAAAAGCCCAAAACTTTTAAATGTACTTCTATGTTCTTCTTGGCTTGGACTAAGAGGAATCTTTTATTCATGAAAGCCTTAATATAGATAAACTTGAATCTATTTGGCAAAGGATAAATTGAAATTTTTATCTGAACATTGTTTCCCATGGCTCATATATGCAATAGGGAGTAAATCATACTTATATTATCATATGGTAGTGAAAAAAAAGCAAACATGTCACATCACATATTAAATTTTGCTTTTGACATAAAAGCATACAACTCCTGCCATATATATTATAAGTAGTGAGACATATACCAGCATAAACTTTAGCAAGCAGAGAGAAGAATTTTACAGCCACAAGTTGCTTGGTTATCAATACGCAATACATCTTGATAATGTCAACCGTATCATACTACATATCAATAGACTTGTCAGTAAATGTCATAACTGCATAATCATATAGTGACTACATCATAGAGTGCTATAAAATTTTAAAAACACAAGTAATCTTGTATATCAATTGCAGTTTTAGTATAGAGTTTCGTATCAACATATTAGTAATGCAATCCAACATATACTTTTTGTCACAGAGCTGTATGTCATTAAGTGCCATAACTGGTGACACAACCTATTTATAAACTTTCAACCAATACTTACCTACATCAGTTGACACATTCACACAGGCAAGTGTTCATATTAAGTCATCTCTTTTACCGGTACTTCTATCACTACAGAGTATTGTCAAACAGTAATCATTTAGATGCATAAGATGAATTTAAAACTTATTAGCATACACAACAACTATATCAATAAATTTTTACTTTGACACATAGATCCCATATTATCATATCAATGTGTACTTTCAGAATATCATAACTTCATTCATATCATAGTGGCATATTAGTCTGCAACACCATAGCAGTATATTAGTGAGTTGTATTTTTATCAGTAACTGGACATAAGCGCATGCATATGTTAGATAAAAAAACTCATACTAATACACATTTTGCAGAACTGTATCAACAAACATGATTTCATAAATCACTTTATCAGCATATTAGATGTTACTATTGCATATATCAATATATTAATGCATAGTTTAAGCAAAAATACTTCACTAGTAGATCATACCAGTAATTTTAATGTAGTAACACAACATGGTTTTATAAGCACATATACCAGTACAAGACATTGATATTCACAGAGCACTTATCAGTAAGACCTATATCATGTAATGCTACACATTTTGCAATATTACCACAAGATAAGATATACATATTCATATACAAGATATACACACATAATTTCAAATTCTCCCCCTTTGTCATCAACAAAAAGAAAGGATAATACATAAGGACCATAATAATAGGAGAATAAGATAAATATAACTAAGATAGGTTCTGACATGCATTCAATCTAATGTTTTGGTTATAAAGACCAAAATATAGTAAAATACATGTAGAAGAGTGTAGACATAACTAGGAAATAGAAATATTCTAAACAAAACAAAAAGCACATAGAGCCATATTTGGATTAGGAGAAGCTTCACAACTGGGTTTCTACTTAAAAGATCTCTCTGCACTTGTGCAAACCTCAGCTTTAGGGCTGACCAGAAATGGATGGACCTTAAGCTTTGATGGAGTCACTGTAGAGATGAGATATCATGCGATGCATGGAGTCAACTTTGCTAGATAGTCCTCTGACTTCTCCAGTGACTCGAGCAAGAGTCTCTTCTTGATATTAAAAAAATGTTGAGTTGCCTAGATTAAAGCTCCATGATATGGATATGAGCATTGTGCAAACCATTAGGAATTTGATAAAAGATGTCACTATTCATCATGTTTTGAGCAATTTTGAGAACCTCAGTTGTGACCTTGACTGACCATTCCAAGGTAAATGTTGTTGTTCTAATGTGGTCCTGAGTGGTGGTAAAGTGGATGTGTGGAAAATCTGTTGGAATGGTGGAATGAGTGGGCTCGATAGGAATGTTTATGATAGGTAGAGATGGAGTTGGGGATTTAATGATCAAGAGTTTTGAAGAAAAAGTGGGAGATGAGTACTGCTGAGCCATTCAGATGGAATCTGGATTGATACATTGAAAGGAGTAGCAGTTGAGAGTCTTGGCAAACGGTGAGTTCAAGATCCCTTCAATGAGCTTGTTTAGATAGAAATTACCAGCAGGGGTTTTCAAAGGGCTCAGTGGTGGTTGACTGTAAGGATTTGTACTTGAGGATGCCATAGATGAAGGAGAGAAATGAATAATAGGAAGGAGTACTTCATCTTTTGAATTTATAAAGCTAGGTTGGAAAGTGGGACATAGTTCTTCTAGTGAGTCAAAAAGGTCAGTATCAATAGGAGATGAGTTTGTGTCAGAAAAGTGGCTATCATAAGTATTCTTCTCAGCTTCAGTAGCCAGCAAATCTATCCCACTAATGACATTAGAAGGATGAAATCTTCTAAAATGGCTGCAAAGAAAACATCAGATTTTTCTTGCGGATGCATATTTCTGCCATAAATTTCTGGCATACTACTAGCTTCAGAATTTTCTTTCCTTGAGCTGACAACCTCCATAAAAATATGCTCCTTGCCATTGACACTTTCAGAAACAAGAACCTAATAGGAGTTATGTTCTTTGTTACTGCTTCTTTCCAATTGACTTGGTTGCTTCCTTGCACAACTCTCCTATGCACTTTCACCCTTTTCCTCTATGTCTGTAACTTGAAACTTTGCATCATCATTTTCTTTTACATGTTCTAAGTGAGGACCATAAGTGTTGTATTCTAGGGGAATGGTAGGGATTTGTTTCTTATTTTCATTCATTTTGAAAATGCTTTCTATGGATAATTTGTTCAGAACAGACCTTGATCCAATGGTAAGGGTGGTGAGATCAATAGTGGGAATATTATGGTATTGAAAGAATTTTATCAAGAGCATTCCATATGGAACAGGGGAAAAACCTCTCAAGCTTGTTAAGTAGTTTATCATAATCCATGGCAAGTTGATTGGCTTTCTATTGATTAGATGCCAAGTGAAGCTTACATCAAAGGTATCTATAATTGCTAGGCTTTAAGATTGTGGGGCAAAGAAAGTTGAGTTGAGTAATTACAAGGTTCTGAATGTGCCACCTAGATAGGTAGAGTCAAGCTTTGAAGTAGGAATTTGGTGGTTAGTGGGAATATTGAATAGTTCTCTCACAAATTCCTCATAGTTAAAGTAGTCAAAGGATATGTGTTTGGTTATTTTTGAGCTTGCACGTTTGGAAAAACCTTTCTTATTGACTTTATAAGTGTGCCCTCTAAGGATAACTTCATACTGACTATTGCCTAAGTCAGTCAAAGTTCCAAAAACTTGGTTACTAAATAGGGAAAGATCAGCTCATTGATTTGCATAAATTGTTCCCATTTCTAAAAACTGAACCACTCAAGAAATAGAAGTTTACTGTTGCCTAAGTAATCCCAATTGATTCTTCTACATGCTACTCTAGACCTAGAAAAGCCATCAAAATACACTAAAGTACCTTGTTTTGGTATAGATACCATGGAGGGCAAAGAAGGATTGGATTGTCCCATATTTCTTTTGCTTTTCTTTACTCACTTAGGAGTAGGTCTTTGCTCTTCATGCTCCATGCTTTTCCTTTTTTAAGACTCCAAGTTGATATTTTATTCTTCTGCCATTGTATTTCTGTTTTTCTACCTGATGTCTCTACTTTGTCTTTAACTTGTAAAGCTCATACCTTTTTAATACCTTGCTTCTTCATTATTTTAGCGAACCTCAAATGGCTTTAGAAGGATGATCGTGAGTTGCAGTGATTTGGTAGAGAAGATTTGATATATTGAGAAAAAAATTTCAGAAGTACAATAAACTGTCTTTTCATTCTCCTTCTTCAACTGTTTCAACCTGACAGTTTATTTTGAATATTATGCGGTGTCGTTTTTGCTTTCTTCTTGTTCTTGTTGATGATTAACACGTGGCTGCTTGTATAAAGATTGAAGAGTATTGTTTTAGTCCGAAAAGAATAGACTTCAACTTAACATCATATTTTATATATTGAGCTTTAAAGAAGAGAGTGGTCCGATATGTAAATATAGCCTTAGTGAGAGATAGTGGCCTATAAAAATTTTTGGCCTTTTAGTGATAACGGGCTTAGTAAAATTTAAAGAGTTTTCCCAAAAAGAATAATCTCAGATAGGAAAATATTTTTATAATAAAAAATTTAATTAGTAGAAGACTAATTAATTTGGATAAAAATATTAGAAAATAATTAGTATAAGACTAATTATACTAATTATTTTAGAAAATTTAATTAGTAGATGACTAATTAAATATAATATTTTGATTAAGCCCAGATGAAAGTATTTCTAAAAGAGCAGAGTTAGTTTTCAAAAATAGACATGCCAATCTCCCTTCGAAGTTGACTGAATCTTTGATCATTAAGGGTTTTGTAAAAATATCAGCAATTTGTTCTTTAGTGGGAACAAATTATAATATTATATCCCCTTTTTGTATATGCTTGATATTTATATATTTGGTCTTTGAGTGCTGAATAGGATTTTTGGTTAAGTTAATTGCAGTTGTATTGTCACATCGCATAGGAATGTGATCATACTTTAACCTGTAGTCTTCCATTTGCTGCTTCATCCATGGCATCTGAGCCACACATTGGCTTACTGATACATATTCAGCTTCAGTGGTTGAAGTTGCCACTGATGTTTGCTTTTTACTTGACCATGAGACTAATGTTTGACCTAGAAATTGACAAGTACCAGATGTACCTTTTTTTTCTAATTTATACCTAGCATAGTCTGCATCATTGTATCCTAATAAATCAAAATCTTTGCACTTCGGATACAAGATACCAGCATCTAGAGTTCCATTTAAGTATTTGAAAATTCTTTTCATAGCACTTAAATGTGACTCTTTAAGATTAGCTTGAAATCTTACACATAGACACACACTGAATTACATATCAGGCCTACTAGCAGTTAGGTAAAGTAAAGAGCCAATCATACCTCTATATTTTTTAGTGTCCACACTTTTATCTTTTTCAACCTTATCTTGTGAGACTGATGTACTCATCGGTATTTTCATTGGTTTGGAATTCTCCATTTCATATTTCTTGATGAGTTTCTTTGTATACTTGGATTGACAAATAAAAGTTCCTTTCTTTTCCTGCTTAATTTGTAATCCAAGGAAGAAATTTAATTCGCGCATCATAGACATATCAAACTCCTTGCTCATTTCTTGAGAGAATTCCTCGCACAATAATTCGTTAGTAGAACCAAATATAATATCATCAACATAGATTTGCACAATTAATATATGGTCCTTTATATTCTTTATAAATAGTGTTGTGTCAACTTTACCTTAGGTAAAACCTTTTGTGAGCAAAAAAGAGCTTAACCTTTCATACCAAGCTTGTGGGGCTTGTTTTAGGCCGTAAAGAGCTTTGGTTAGTTTGTAAACATGTTCAGGATGATGACAATCTTCGAATCCAATGGGCTGTTTTACATATACCTCTTCATTTATATATGAATTTAAGAATGTACTTTTTATGTCCATTTGATAAAGCTTAAAATCTTTATAACATGCAAATGCACATAGCATTCTTATGGCTTCTAATCTTGCAACTGGAGCAAATGTCTCATCATAGTCTATTCCTTCTTGTTGATTATACCCTTCCTCAACTAATTTGGCTTTATTTCAAACAACTTTACCAGATTCATCAAGCTTGTTTCTGAATACCCATTTTGTTCCTATCACAGTTTGATTCTCTAGTTTGGGAACTAGGTCCCATACATTGTTTCTTTTAAACTGATCAGGTTCTTCTTGCATTGCCTTCATCTAGCTTTCTTCATTTTCTGCCTCTCTGAAATTCTTTGGTTCAATTTCTAAAATGAATGCACCGTGATCAAACTATTCTTTTAACTGATTCCTAGTCATTACCCTTTCAGAAGTATTATCAATAATATCATTGTTTGGATGATACTTATGATATCTAAATTCTTAAGGAAGATCATGATGTTGATTTTTTTGAGTTTGTAATTGTTGCAAAACATGCTCTTCTTGACTATTGATGTTATCACTTTTCTGTAAATTACTGTCAGTAGTATTTTCACCCTATGGATTAAGCATCTCAAGATTTTCCTCAGGCTGATTATTGTTTGGGAAAGAGTTAGCTTCTTCAAATGTAACATGCATTGACTTATCTATGGTAAGAGTTCTTTTATTGAAAACTTTATATGGTTTGTTATGTAATGAACATCCTAGGAAAATTCCTTCATCAGATTTTGAATCAAATTCACCAAGATATTCTTTGTTGTTATAAATGAAACATTTGCAACCAAATGAGTGAAAATAACCAATATTAGGTTTCTTATTGTTCCACAACTCATATGGTGTTTTCTTCAAAATGTGCCTTATTAAAGCTTTGTTTAGAATATAGCAGTTGTATTCATAGCTTCTGCCTAAAAGTATTTTGGTAAATTGTTTTCATTTAACATGGTTCTAGTCATTTTTTTGAGAGTTCTATTTTTCCTTTCTACGACACCATTTTGTTGAGGAGTCCTTAATGCTAAGAAATTGTAGGAAATACCATGTTCATGGTAAAACTTTTCAAAAAGATGGTTTTCAATTTCTTTTCCATGATCACTTCTAATGGAAATAATAGCATTTCAAGTTTTGAAGTCTTTTACAAAGGTTTGAAAATTTTTCAAAGGCTTCAACTTTTTGGCTCAAAAATAATGTCCATGTATATCTAGTGTGGTCATCTACGATGACAAATGCATATCTCATGCCTCCTAGACTTGTTGACTGTATAGGACCAAGTAAATCTAAATGCAATAATTCTAATGGTCTAGAAGTAAAAACATCATCTTTGGTCTTAAAAGAACTTCTGATTTGTTTACCTCTTTGACATGCATCGCAAACATGAGTTTCGTTAAAATCGATTTTTGCGAGACCTTTTACTAAATCTCTTTTTGAAAGTTTTGGAATAAAATGCATACTAGGATTTCCTAATCTTCGATGCCATAACCAACTTTCTTCTTCTTGTGAAATTAAGCATTAATCATGTGTAACACTATCTAAATTTAGATAAATATTTCCAATTCTTGGAACTGTAAGTAATGTCTTACCACTTTTTTCTTTGATAATTTCACACTTTTTTGAGTCGAAGATTACTTTTCGATCATTGTCACATAGCTGATTGACACTTAAAAGATTGAATTTTAATCCATTGACTAGAGAAACTTCATTAATGCAAGGATTATTTCCAATCTTTCCTCTGCCAATAATCTATCCTTCCTTTTTTTCACAAACTTCACAATACCTTCTTTAACTTGTCTTAGAGTGGTGAAGTAGGTACTATCACCGATTATATGCCTTGAACATCCACTATCAATATACTAGTTTTGTTTTCCAAGGGTGTTCTTTAGACATACCTGCAGGACAAATTAAACAGTTTTAGGTACCCAAATTTTATGGAGTCCTTCTTTGTTAGCATTGTGTTTCTTTGAGATCCAGATTACTTCTCCTTTGATTAAACCTTTTCGAAAATGACATTCTTGAATAGCATGTCCTTTGTGATTGCAATAAAAGCATGTAATGTTTTTCTTTTTCTTGTAAGATGAATATTATGGTTTGAAAAGGTTCTTGTGGCCATGGTTTTTTTTTATGAAAGAATTTTGACTTGTAACCATATTTTTGGTTTGGATAGGAGTACTGGTGATAGGGTTGGCAAAGGTGCGGGTGCGGGGGCGGGGGTGCATTTCCCACTCCGCCCCCAATGATTGTTGGACCAGTTTCAGAGATTCCCCATTTAATATTTCGGGGATTTTTTCACCCCCATCCCCGCCTCGCGCGGGTGTCTACGGATATCAGTGAATCCCCACCCATATCCAACAAATAAAAAAAAATTAGTATTTCGTTATTTTAATAACTATTTTAACATTCAATATCCAAAATACAAATTCTACCACATCACAAATGTGGTTTAACATTAAATATCCAAATTACAAAATATATCCAATATTACAAACATTCAATGTTACTTTCCCCTATCCATAATTTACCTATAAAAAATAATTAAAAATCAATTAGTAACAAACTGATAATATTTAGTTAGTGAGAAAAACCTTTTAATTAATTAGTAAAACGTTTGACAATGCCATGCTAATAATTAGGTGGATACAGTACATTAGATTGAAGATGAAAAAATAAATAAACAACTACATAAGCTTAAGATGCATATAAAAAATAAATAAACAAATAAAAAAAATGGACAACCATAAAAGAAACTAGCTTAATTAAATGCTTAAGATGTATTTAAATGTTTACTTTTCTATCATCATACCCCTAATTGATATTATACGCACGGGGATTTATACGGGAGCGGGCGGGGATCCTCATGGGGCGGGGATAGTACTATCTGCCCCCACGTCCATTTAAGAATCGGGGATAAAATAACCCCCACCCCCATTCCCATGGGGGATAATATCAGTTATTCCCCGTACCTATCGGTTCGGATCCCCACGGTTTTCGGGTAATCCCCACCCCATTGCCACCCCTAACTGGTGATATATAGGTTAGGAAGCCTTTTTGTAGTATGGATTTTGTGGTAAAGAAGGTTGAATATTTTTCTTTCTATTTTTTTGTTCAGGGAGCTAAAGCTTCTGGCTTGCTTTTAGAATGTGTCTCTGAACACTTCTTGTTTGTTTAGAAGGCTGTATATAACTAACCTTCTGTTTTCTTTTTAGTTCAGATGGCTGAACGAATTTTATAGATGGGGGATTTTCCAATTTGGTAGAGACTGAGGATTTGCAAAAGGAAATTGGATTTTTGAGGTGTGTGGATAGGCATCTCACTAATATTTTGATTTAAACCAATTCCTATTTTGTCATTTGGATTTCTTTGGGCATCCAACATCATATTAAGCATATTTTCACCAAGTGTGAATTCATTGAAAGTTTCATTTAATTTCTCACACTAGTCTTCAAGACATGATACTTTGCTTACTAATGTAAGATTAGCATTTTCAATAAACTTTACTTTGTTCTAAAGTTCAAGTTTTTCTCTTTCAACTTCAAAATTTTTGCATTTGTAACTTTTAATACTTTCTTGCAAAGTATTATGTAATTCAAAATATGCTTGAATGATTTCTTTATGAGATAAGAATGTTAGTATTACTTCATCTTCTACTTCTTTTTCTTTTGATGAAGACTCTTGTTGATTATCTACCATAAAGCAAATTTGAGCATAATTTTTAGTATCTTCATCATCAGAATCATCACTGTCTCTCCATGTAGCTAACATAGCTTTCTTATCCTTCTTGTTAGATTCTAGTTTGGACTTTCAACAATCAATTTTGTAGTGTCCCGACTTCTTGCAATTGAGACAAGTGACTTTTGATGATTCTTGCTTTGTCTTTGTGTACTTGTTGCTGTTGTAATTTTTCTTAGGCATCTTCTTGTCTTTGTTCTTTTTCTTCAAGAATTTTTGAAACTTTCTGACAAGAAGTACTTCTTCTTCATCTAGCTCTTCATCACTATCATCATTTTCTGATTCACTTTTATATGCATCAACTGTTGGGCTTGCAGCTTTAAGTGCAATGGATTTCTTCTTTTCCGATTGCTCACAATCTGTGGTGGATTTGATCTTCATTTCATAGGTCAGTAGTGAACCTATAAATTCATCATAGGAATATGAAGATAAATCTTTTGATTCCTGTATTGCAGTGAGCTTAGAATCCCATGAGGTTGGCATTGTTCTGATGAGTTTTCTGATTAGCTCTTCATCAGTATAATGCTTGCCAAGATTTTTTAATTTATTCACTATTAATGTGAATCTTGTGTTGATCTCTGAAATTGATTCCTTGTGATCAACTTTGAATAACTCATATTCAATAACATAGAGATTGACTTTTCCATCCTTTGCTTGCTTGATTCCTTCATGAGTTACTTCAAGTTTATCCCAGATTTCCTTAGCTATTGTACATCCTGAAACACAATAATATTCATTAATATCTAAGGAGCACTATAACAAATTAATAGCTTTGGAATTTAAAGTTAATTTATTCCAATCACCAACATCATATTCACTTTCTTCCTTTGGAATATTTCTACCGACAACTATTTTAGAAGGAACAATAGGTCCATCCTTGATAATTTTCCAAATCTGAATATCAGTTGACTGTAAAAATATTTTCATTCTATTTTTTCAGAAATTATAATTATCTCCATAAAATAGAGGTGGCTTATGGATAAAATGCCCTTCAGCCACAAAAACATTTTGGTTACCAGATGTACTAGCCATACTTGGATCACTCTAAGGATGTTAATCCTTTTGGGAAAGAGTCAAGCTCTGATACAAATTATTAGTCCCAAATAGGATATTAGGTATATTAGAGGGGGGGTGAATAGTGTAACTACCCAAATAAATTCTTTTGAGGAAACCTTTTAAAATCAAAGATAATTTTTCCCAAGAAACAAGTTTTACTTTAAAATACAGAATAAAAAGATTTGTAAAACTTGTAGATTTAATTACTCTTGGATAAATAAAGTAAAATATCCAAAGGGTTATTACTGCTAAAAATAAATGCAGAAATATAAATAGTAGTAATTAAAGTGAGTAGGAATAGAGAGATTGTGGACACAGAGATTTATACATGTTCAGACCAACTGTCTTACTCCTATCCCTGAGTGAACCACTTGAGATTTTCCACTACAATTCCTTTTAATGATAGGAATCAAACCAAATGATCTTTCTTCTATCCAAGATTGGGAAAATCAATTCTACTTCTGTCTAGGATTATGACGATGATCCTTCTTCTTTCTGGATCGAGACAATCAGTGTTTTCGTAAGCTTAAACACCAAACCTTTACAACTTGTTATTTTTCAAATAGCAACAACAAAACTTTTACAAACTTTGTTGATATAATTCTAATAATAAAGCTTCCACTTACACTAATATCTCTTAGTGTGAAAACACAATTCACTCAATATATTTGATTTGAAAGATCAAGAATTGCTTTGATGAAGACTATAATTCTTTCAATTGCTCTCTTTGAAGATTGTTGGAAAGACAACTCAAGAATGCTTTTGAATATTTTGAATGCTTTGAATATATTGTATGTTTTGCAAATTGTGTTCCCCAGTTGCAATGTTTGTAATTGTCTTCTATTTATAGGCATTGGAGAAGTGGTTTGGAGAGAAAATTCAAATTCTATTAAGGTCTCTGAAACTAGCCATTTTAATGTATTCAGTCCTCTGAAGCTTTAGTTCTGATTTCCTTCATGTCTCTAAAACTAGTCGTTTCACCGTGTTTAGCCCTCTAAAGGTTTGTAATGAACTTTTCTTTAGATTTCTGAATGTATCCGTTATACATTGTTCAGGTCTTTGAAGATTTGAATTGAATTTCTTCAGATCTCTGAATGTAGCTATTATACAATGTTCAGGACTCTGAAAATTTGTAGTTGACTTCTTCAGGATTGTAGAAAACTGGATCCAAGACATGGAGTAAGGTTTGAAGATCAAAAGAAAATCCTAATGAAGATCAGATACTTGAATGCCTAACGCACGTTATTATAGAATATAAAATAGTTATTGATTTAATAAATAAATTACTGTATATAGAGAATAAAGGAATACTATAATAATGGTCTTTGATTAATATGTGAAGCAAAGTCCTTATTTTTCTAACTTGAATTCTTTTGGCGCCACAACTACTTTATTTTTCCCTTTAATTTTATTATAATATTGTGTAAAAATATGCTGGCGTGACGAATGGCATTTAAAACGAATAAAATAATTAATAAGCAATGCATCATACATACATACTAGGTTTAATTTAAAAGCATCCTACGAAGTTAACTTTATAACTAATTAATCCAAAGAATAACAGATAGATGCTTGCATATAAGCATAAGTCAAATGGAAATAGTTAACTTTGTGCAACTAGTTAGCTAGAACATTTTGATTTTCTATTTTAGCTTCTTTATCCCCCCAAAATCACGCAACTGAGATCAAGGTTATTTACTATGAGGTATAGCTAATGCACCTAATCGAAAGATCTAAATTCTCCCTCCACAACCAGCAAAAACAGTTCAAATTTCTTCAAAAATAATAAGAAGAAGAGAATTTAAAAGAGGAATACCATTGAAAAACTATCTCTGGTTAAAGGTGGAACAGTCCAGTCACTAGTTCCCCTGCAGACGATAAGCAAAACAAATACTCGAGATCGCCTTGTAAATTTCGCTGTTGTATTGAATAGATGAACATATTGCAAACAAGATAGATAAAATATGAGAAGCGTAAAAATAAGCAATGGATAAAAGAAGCACCATCTCCTTCGGAAGAGGTACTGCACAGTGATGGCATCGCAATCTTCCTGGAAGCTTGGATTTCGAATCCGCCATTGCTATTCTACAAAATCAACTCGCTGTATATTACAAACAATATCATTTATTTTTTTAAATGCAGTGTTAAATGTTTAATATGTTTTGTTAATTGTAATTAAGACTAATTTCAAGTTTATGTATCCATTCAAAACAAAAAGCCCAATAAGCCCAATTCTAAGCTTTTAAGTCCAGCCCAATTTAACCCTAACAAGGGTTTATCACTATAAAATGATTTCATTTTAGGGTTTCTTCTGTCTTCAGTAAGAACAATACACGAGCTCTCTTCAGTCTCTTCCGCTGAAACACTCATCCAATCATGAGGTATGCCGAAAATCTGATCTGATTTCTAATTCTCTTGATCATCTCCTCCTTTCAATAAAATTTTTTATAACTAATTAATCCATAACCCCTTCATTCCATGGCCAATTAAAAGTGTGAAAACACCAAATAAACAATGTTGGCCTAAGGAATATATATAAGGCACACAAATATAATTAAAAATTTGACAAAAGCAAATCATTGTATGTATATATAAATTAAAAAAAACAGTAATGATCTCTTCACTTCAACCAAAAAAAAAAAAAATTGATCAATATTAATATGATGGATCCTCTGCTATGTATAGCTGCAAGATCTGGTGATATCACATTCTTACAAACATTAACAGCAGACGAAGAAACAAGATTTTTCTCTCAATTAACACCAAACAATAACACTCTTCTGCATATTGCAGCTAAATTCAAGCAGGCTGAGTTCTTCAAGAAAGTCTGCCTGAAATGCAATCCTTCACAAATTTGGCAGCCTAATTCAAAACATGAAACTCCTTTACATGTTGCTGCAAGAGCAGGATGTATCGAAATCGTTCGGTTCTTGATCGAACAGGCATCCATTTCGCCTTATGTAGAAGGCAGTAGGCAACACAATGTGATTCGAAAGAAGAACAAGGCTGGAGACACTGCTTTACACTGTGCAGTTCGATATGGTCAATATTATGTGGTGGAGTTTTTGTTGAGGAAAGATCCTGTTTTGTCCAGCTTCTGCAATTATTCTGATGAATCTCCACTTTATATCGCAGTTGCTAATTACTTCATAGGCATTGCATTCTTAATCATTAATCTTTCTCCACTTTCATATTCCCATACTGGCCCTAAGGGACTCACTCCATTACATGAAGCCGTCAATTACGGATCAGGTAATTAATTAATTAATTAATTAAATTCAGCATGGTATTTATAATTTTTTGTTTAAGCCTTTTTTACATTGAAGAAATAATGAGAAAAGGTGGAGTCTGTTATCGTTACATGATCGCTACGTTTGCTATTGTGTTGATATGGCACTCATCTAACGGTACCAGACTACTCTGGTTCAGAAGCATGCTAGAAACCTTATCTCCGGTATTGAAGAAAGTCTAGCATGCATGAGACCATTTGAGGAGCGACACGTTGACCAACAGTTGTGCTGAGTGTCGTTCATCCAATGGTAGCAATAGAAAAATGATAGAAAAGATCAATTTGATCTCTAACATAGAATATAAGTAAATTGTTTAAGATAAATAGAAAAAGAATTATAAATTTAAATCGCTATTGGGTGAGATTTTATCAAATTGGATAGGTTAGGAGTTAAATACCAAAGATCTCAGATGTGTCAGGGGATGTTACCAATCAATAGGTCTGAGGGTGAATAACAATATTTCAAATAGATTAGATAGCAAATAAGTGTTTAAGACTTGGCTTGAAGCGTGTGTAATACATATAGTCTTTACCATGTGTTGAATTCTCAACAATCGTCCGCCCTCGGCCTTGCGGACTGGTTGGAGACTGTTACAATGATGTCACATCAATGGGCTCAGACTAGTCCGTTCCTAGAACACGCTAGGACCACTTCTTTTTGGTGCTATGCATATTGAAAATTGAAATTTAATTTTAAATTTTAATGTATATGCTGATAAGGTTTAAAATTTTGGTGGTGTTAATGTATGTAAGCTTTAAAATTGATTGAAGAACTAGTAAAGGAAAGACAAGAAATGATGAAAGAAGCCGATGCTATTCATGGTTGGACTCCCTTTCACTATGCTGCATGCTGGGGTAGAGATGAAGAATTAAAACTTTTGTTAAAATATGATATTAATTCATCAGCAGCATACCTCTTAGATCATGATGGCAATTCAGTTCTTCATGTAGCAGCATCTGAGGGCCAAATCAATGTAATAAAAGAGCTAATAGAAAATTGTCCTGACATTTTTGAATTGACTAATAAAAAGGGGCAAACAGCTCTTCATGTTGCAGTCTTAAAGGGCAACGTTAAAATTGTGGAGTATATTTTAGGGAATTTGCAAATTGGTGGGCTATTAAATGAGGCAGATGAAGATGGAAATAACCCTTTGCATTTGGCTGTCCTTTTTGATAAAAAAAAAATAAATAAATCATTGAATTGCTGGCAAAGGATTTGAGGGTTCACGTCAATGCCAAAAACAAGGATTTTAAAACGGCCACCGACATTTGTTTCCTCAGCTTTAGAGAGGTATGCATCTTTACATTCACAAATATCTTAATTATTAAATTGGACATATCTTTCTACATATTAAAAAAATTCTAATATGGTACCGGATTGGACCAGTCTGGTCTGGGAACGTTAGAATATCGCCACATCAACTATATTGCATTGATATATTCATCATCTAGCGGTCCTAGACGAGACCATAGAAAAGTTCTCCTAGACTGTCTATTGTATGGGTCTAAAGAGACATGATTAGCCAAAACATGACATGTTATCATGTTGTATTAATGTGTCGTATTTTGATTGGGCAGATCCACTTTGGACGAGACCATAATTAAATTTCCCCCATTCGTATTCTATTATAGACCATCACCCTTATTTGATACTCTATCTTCTGAGAGTTATTTACTTTTAACTTTTCCCTTATTAATCCCTACAAACTTTCCAACCAAACAGATTCTTCGTCTTTTCAATTTAATATTTCTTTCTTTGACAATTTGATAATGTACTACTATTGGTCGATTATGTAGGGATATTGACTAAATTATTGCACTATTTCAAACTAATTACAGAATTGGGGTGAAAAGTGGCCAATTTACAAATTTATGGTGTTTTTGGTCAGATTCGCTAGAGAGACCAGCTGACATATACATCCGCAGGTGTAAGTAGCGGATATCCTTCATCCGCTATTCATATTAGCGGATGAAGTGAGAATTGTCAGTATGAGACTGCATCACTGTCTTCCGCTGCTTATAAAAGCGTATAACACATTCTCCGCTAGTTATAATAGCGTGCACCCCAATTTTCCGCTAGTTATAATAGCGGGCACCTTGTCCGCTGTTGTAAACAGCGGACAAGATGTCCGCTAGTTATAACAGCAGGCATCTTGTCCGCTGTTGTAAACAGAGGACAAGATGCCCGCGGATTTCGACCCAAAACCCCGACCCCATACTTTGTCCATTTTTTAAATTTTTTTTATATTATTCATTGTATAAATAGAATTATTTTATGTAGGATTATGTAATTTTGTATAGAATTATGTATATAATTATTTTTAATAGAAATATATACAGAATTATATAATTTTATATAATAATTAGAGTAATAGTTAATAGTTACTCATAATTATTATTCATCCATTCTATTAAATTTGTAATAACCCTAAACTAATTAAATTGAAAATTTTACAAATACCAGATTTTCAATAATATGAAATCGTAAAATTTTAGAGCAATAAATAAAAAAACTAATTAAACTTAATAATTTTGTTTATCATGTTATGCAATATTTTTATTTTCTTAATACTTGAAGATATATATAAAGTTAATTGTAATAATATCTAACCTAAAATTATGTAGTAATAATATGAACTAGAGCATTGATTCATAAATTTAAAAAAATACGATTAACCAATGAAAAGTCTGAATCCATAAGTTTTGGAGTTTTGTAATTATAAAAATAAAGAAAACATAAAACCAAATTTGAAGACAAATCAATTTTGACGTCTTCCTCTCCGTGGAGGCTGTCGTCTGCCTGGCTGTAGTGCAATTGTATGTGATGATCGTTTTGATATGTGGATGCTGTTCCAAAATGAGGGCGTGTCGTACCTTGATATTGGTAAGATGGAAAACTAGACAAGCCTGGACAATGTTCTACCGACGATGGCCAAGTAAATGTAGAAAAAATCATATTAGCAGGTGTTTGGGGTGTACCGAATTGAATTGAATGTTGTGGTTGAAAACCCATACTGTGTGCACCCCAAGGTGATTGAGTAGTCTAAGGTGAAAAAGGATTTTGTGAAACACCCAATCAGTACTGAGATGATCCCGATGGATGATTTGCCGATGAAGATGCTCCATGTTCATAAGTATTTGGTACAGACGGGCTAGCAAAGAATGAAGCTTGAGGCTGAGTTGGTTGCGATGTACATGCTTTAAATGAACCCGGTAATGATAGGTCATCGGATGCGGAACAATGTCACACGAAGGGGTTTGTGGTCGTGGGACCTCACGCCTACGTGGTGCATCACGTGGACGTCGTCTATGAGTGGTATTAGTAGGTTCAGCTTCATCCACTTCTACATCAGGATACGTGGCTGTTGTAGCTGGCTGAGGTGGTGCACTAACAACATAACGTCTTTCTTCCCCAAGTGCACCATATATACTCCTCCTGATATTTTGGAGGTTATCCACATCAGACTCTAATGTCATTCTCTCGAGTCCATCTACCTGCACACATCATATATTCTTAGCATAAAAATAAGAAAAAAATTGTGAAGTTAATGAATTATACAAAAGATATCAGTTTCTTACACAAGCACCATGAGAACCGCCTCAAATGGAAATCCATCTCCTTGTTATGTTCCTATAGCACTCCATGTATTGGAAATGATAATGGAGCGGGGCATCAGAAGGTTCAGCCATGAAAACATAGCATACCCTATCATTCCAAATTGCAATCCAGTGAGCTTGTTTTGCCATAATATCATTCTTGACTTCTTTCAAGTCAATGGAATGCAATGCATCCGTCTGACGAGGTTCACGTGGAATAGGTTGCTTCAATCCAAACTGGCGAAGAACCTTGTCAGGCTGGTGCCATTCTACAATATGTATGCATATCAGTGGCACAACAGCTCTCCATATTTGTTGACCTTGAAAGAAATATGCTGGCAATGCTGCTCGGATCTCAGGAGTGTATGAATCCCAAATGAACTAAGACAAATATTTCATACACCATTAATACTAATAATTAAATATATTTGATACTTGTTTATAATAAAATTCAAATAAAATTGCTAGTAGTTTATATTGAAAATCAAATAAAGTGCAATTAAGATCAGAAATCAATTATAAATATGTGTCAAAATAATATGCCATATGAATTCCAGGAGCATATGGATCCAAATTGAAATGAGGCAAATATTTCAAATACCATAATAAAATTGCAACTACTTTATATTGAAAATCAAGTAAAGTGCAATTAACATCAGAATATTAAATATAAATATGTGTCAAAATAATATTCCATGTGACTTATAGCATCTTTATCGGCAAGATCAAGCGCATAATGTATATGCGAGATACTATGTGTTACTATTTCAGTGGTTGTCCTAGGGGTACTCCACCTGTCACATTTTAGTTAATTAGATACTATCATAAATGATATAACTGTAATATATAATAAAATTATAGTTCTTGGAATATACGGACGACCAAGTGGTATGCCAGGCACAATGTCTCCATGCATTAACCTAGGTGACCAAAATTTTAATCGATCCCATGCCCAAATCTGCAATAAAAATAATGCACCACCAATCTGTGCCGTGCCTGGGTTTGTGGCATTGCATAACTCCCTATACAAAAATGCTAGACAATCTGCTCCCCAACTATATGTACTAATTGCATTAATGTTTTCTAAAAGTGGTAGATACACCAGATTCACACTACCTATGCTTTTTGTGCAAAACAACATATTAATTAATTGCAATAAATATGCACGTGTATAACGTGCCATTATCACATCATCAGCATCAGCAGGTATCTAGGTGAAATCAAAATTCTCTACCAGCCAAGAACGCTTCAAGTACATATTTTTAATGGAAGATCGGGGAGGAAGAATACCTAACAACCTTTCACACTCAACCTCCCAATTTCTGGGAAGAGGGCAAATCAATGCATTACCATCAATTGGTAATCCTGTTTGTATAACCACATCTTGTAATGTAATTGTGGCCTCACCCTCAGGAAGATGGAATGTATGTGTCTCTGGTCTCCATCGCTCCACTAATGCTGTGATGAGATGATGATCAAGCTGGACAAAACCTAATCGAGACAACCATAAAATTCTGTTTGTCTTAATATGTGAATAAGCCTCTCATCATCAACATCAAGACGAATGATGTCTGCTTCTCTTCTACAATTGAGGACATTATTGTCATCATAATATACAAAGTTTAAAAAAAAAATATCAATGTAAGATACGAAAAAAAAAATGAATGTAATAAAACAATATGTATGAATTTACTAGTATTATAAATGCATTTGCCCTCAATCTATTATTCAATAATAAAAGGGTTTGATTTCAAATGATTGTATGTAGAGCTTTAAAAAGTCGTTTCCCTTTTCTTTAAAAAAATGTCAATGTAATAAAACAATATGTACCAATTTACTAATATAATTTGTAACTTCTATCCACTTCAAGGAATGACATAATTAATTATGATGCATTTCCTAGAATTTTCGCATGTGATTTTTTGTGCGTTTGGTTTAACTTTTAACTTTTTCCTTTCCTAAATACCTAAATATAATTTTCAACACATTTCTAAATTGATGCAATTATATTTTACAGTAACAAGGATTCATTAAGCATACTATATACATACATACATATAGACATATTTTTACCTCAAACCAATGTAATGTCAAAAAGAACAATTACGATACATTGTGGTTTTTAACCTCCTATTTAAGCTAAACTAAATCTATTGGATCAATAGGGGTATGCTGATATAAAGCCTTTGCAATCTCTCATTATAAAATAATAATTATAATTATAAAAAGCTATTACTTTTGAGTATTTCAGTGCTATGCATACCTGATTTTGAATAAGAATACTAACTTGGATCAGAAGAATAAAATACAAATAGAGTACTCATCTGCTTTATTGATTACATTACTGTATGACAAATTCATGAAGTATCTAGTTATACCAAATGGCTTCTGACCTATGTGATCGCTGTAGACGTAATACAATCGGATCAATCGGCCCGGGATCTATGTAAGCACGCTGAGGTATATGATCTGACATAGCTACATTAATAAAATTATATTAGTATTTCACATGTATAAACTTATTACAGTATCAAATTTCAACGCATTCAAATTAGTTTTCATATGTCACACAACTAGTATGGAAAAATATGCAGGTGACATAAAATATTACAAAAATCATACGATACATATCAATGTTCAAAGTACACAAAATTCATAACATAAATTACTAAACAATAAATAATACATAATAATCAACCATGCTTGCATGTCCTAGTGTTAAGACCGGATTTTCCACATTTACTACACAAAGTCAATGTATTAGCTTCGGTAACTTTCCAGTCCATCTCATTTCGAATCCGGTATGTCTTTGGTCTACCTCTTTTCCTCATCCACTCTGGATTCGGTACAAGTGGTAATCCATCTGCAATTGGCCAATAGTCACGGTTGCCTAAAGGGACAAAACACTTGGACCAACATTTTATGGCATTTTCTACTCTATAAACAGGATCAATAAAGAGAGTTTCATCAATGTTGTGTTTTAAACATCCTGCAACTGTATGAGAATAAGGAATTTTAAACTGTTGGAACTTCCAACAGCTGCAACTCTTCTCACTTAAGTTAACCACCTGCTTCTTTCCCCCTTTCCCGGAAGAATTTCTCCTTGTTGTAGTTATTTCAAATATACCCCTTCTTCTATCATACCTTCGTACATGATGACCATTTGCATTTTCATACCTCTTCTTCAATACCTTAATTGCATTTCCAGTAAATTTGAAGCCTTCATCCATTTGACTCTGATAAGCACTCCTTTGCTTGTCAAAAAGATCAACAATATTAACATATATCATTTCCATCATTGTTATGATACGCATGCCTCGAGCTTTTTTCAATAATGCATTAACAGATTCAGTAATATTTGTTGTCATACTGCCCCAACGATATCCATCGTCATATGAAACAGCCCATTTCTCCTTTGGGATCTTCTCCAACCACTTATAACTTTCAGGATCTTTCTCCTCAAGTGTCTTCATCGTCTTATCGAATTTTGTTTTTTTGACTTTTATATGCTACAAAAGAATAGGAGAATCGATTTTATTACAACGGGAAATGTTATTAAAACTCAACTAAGAATAGCAAGTAATGGTTACCTGTATTGATGATAAAATTCTTTATCGCTGTATTTTTGAACTGTTTATTGTAATTGCTTGCAATATGGCGTATGCAGAATCAATGAGCTGCTTCATCCCAACACTCACTTCTCATTGCATACAAGATTCCAGCATGCCTATCAGTAACTACACATACATCAGGCTTGTCTGGACAAACAATGCCTCGTATACAGCGCATGAAGTAGTCCCAATTTTCGTTATTTTCCACATTAACAAGGGCAAATTCTAAAGGAAGTACATTGTTGTTACCATCCAGTGCTGAAGCTGTGAGTAATACCCCCTTATACTTTCTAGTCAAAAAAGTTAACAGGAGGACAATGTTTGAAACCTTCAACACATGGTTTGAAAAACCAAAACATACGGTCAAACACTCTTACTCCTTGTATCAGTTGCCCATTAACATAATATGGACAATCTTCAATCAGGTAGCCTGATCCAGGGTTCATATATATTGCTGCATGCATCCACGGACGTAGATATTCATATGACTCCTCCCAGTCTCCAAATATCTTTTCAATTGCCTTCATTTTTGCATACACGCCTTTCTGTAAGAGATTGTGATTTTGAATCTCTGAGACATGATTGCAACAATGGCCTTCACCTTCAATGTATGATCCTCACGCACTATAGCCTCAACTATACCCAACATATATTCTGAGTCAAGATTCCTGTGATCTTGGGATGTCAAAGGTGGACAAGTATGTTCACCAATGTATTTTGTGATCTCCCAAAATAAGGCTTTTTTTTAAGAGTGGCGCGCAACCTCCACGGACAACCTTCATCGAATTGATGACAAACTAATGTAATAGTGTTTGGCCGAGTCTCTCTACTTCTAAACTCCCTATTCTTTCTCATTGAGTACTCCTTAGCTGCCATTTTAACTTCTTCCCTTGATTTAAAAAGCATTCCTTCTGCAAGATCCAATGAGGAATTCCATATTATAGCATTTGCATTTTGATCATAGGACAACTGTCATCCTTGAACTATCAACTTCTGTATACTGAGGCATATTTGGAAAAAACATAGGGACAAAATTATTGCATCCTAGAGTACCATCTGTATTTGATGGAGGTGTAATATGATTAGTGGGTACATTAATGCTTACACCCCCGTCATCATCCTCCTCAGCCTCCTCAGAATCCTCTTCCTCATCCTCGGAATCCTCATCCTCATCCTCGGAATCCTCCTCCTCCTCCTCCTCCTCGTCCTCCTCCTCAGTGTTTGCAGAATTACTGACCCTGAACTGAGGACATTTAGAAGTAGATGGCCCAGCTCCACTATCAAGTGCTATACTGGATTGATCATGAATATACTCTACATATAATTCATAGCAAAACACTGTAGTAATACTCCTGATAATGCCCAACATTATATTTAAATCATCATCATCCCATATTTGTTGACTGCCAAACATTAAGGTTTCACCGTAAGTTGCCACAGGGTTTCGAAATTCTACTTGTGTGATTTTTTCATTTTTCCCTAATCTCATAGCAGCCCTAAGTTTATCAATCAAAAATGCAAAATCGAATTATTGAGGAAAAAGTATTGCTTTCGAATATCCATTTTCATAATCCACACCGAATTGATTCTTAATGACTTTTCCACCCCAACGAATCAATATAGTCAATGAAGTCGACATTATTCTGTCAATAATTATAAACAAATAAAAGAGACATTAATTCTATGATTAAATTACCATTTAATCATTATCATCAAGTTGAGATATAACAATTAATATATATTTATATTATTATATAATTTATATTTTTATTTATAAGATTTTAATAATATATGTAATATAGACTATTATTTACAATAATTTATATATAATTAATAATAATTTATTGTTAATAATAATAATAAAATTATATTATTTAAATTTAAAATTTCGAAAATTTTGTTTGGAATCGATTCGGTTTGGTTCAATCCAAACCGAATGTATATTCATTTTAGTTTTGGTTTAAATATTTTTAATTGTTTAGTTTTCAGTTCAATTTGGTTCGGTTTGATTTTTTAATCCAACCGTATTTTGCTCACTCCTAATTAATCATATATTACAAATTTATAATAAATATATTTACTTAACATGTGATAAAAATGTAAATCCCTAAATTTGTAAAAAAAAAAAAAAAAAAAAAAACAAATAAATTAATAACTATCATAATATTATTTAATTTTTTCATATAATGATAAGTACTAAACAATATATCCCTAACTATATATTACAAATTAAAGTGCCCAAATTACTACTTACAACCACCTCTCAACAAACATAATATATTCATCATGTATTACAAATTTATATTAAAATGTGATAAAAATACAAATCCCTTAAATTAAAAAATAAAGCAACAAATAAATTAGTAATTACCATTAGATTATTTCATTTTTTTTCATACAATCATAACCCCTAATCAATATTTTTCCCTCACTATATAATACAAATTTAAGTACCCAAATTACTAATTACAACCACATTTCAACAAACATAGTATATTCATCATATATTACAAATTTATAATAAATATATTTACTTAATATGTAATAAAAATGCAAATCTCTAAACTTGAAAGAAACAATTAAATTAATAGCTACCATAACAAAATGCAACAAAAACCAACTTAGTTAAAAAAATACAAATTAGTACCTATCATACCAAAAAATAACAAATATATTTACTTAGACAATACAATAAATAAATTAATTACTAATAACTATATAATATAACAACTATTTATTTAAAAATTGTAACAATATAAAAAATTACAAATAAATTTACTATATCTAAAATACTAACCTTTAACAAATTGCTTGAGTAAATATATTCTTTGTGTCCTTAATATCCTTCTTATATTACTTCAACAATACGATCAAGTGAAATGTTAAAAAAAAAAAAAGACAGAAATTTGGGCGAAAAACTGAAGAAAAAAAGAAGAAGATGATGAATAGGGAAGGGGAGGCAGAAAAAAATGGGTGAAAAGAAGGATATAATTTAAATTTGGGTCGGTGAATTATTGTGCTGTGCATTTGTTGTGTAGTAATTTCATTAAGTCTTCCAACAATAAAAGCTTCCTCTGCCAGGGAAAAAAAAAACAGAAACAGCCGTTGATCGTTCGATCAACGGCTAGATAACGGACAACAAGTCCGCTTTAATGAAAAGCGGACAGCACGTCCGCTTTTATGAAAAGCGGACATATTGTCCGCCTTTTATAACAGCGGATGTACTGTCCGTGAAAAAAAAATGGACCGTTAATTGTGTTAGATCAACGATCCATTTTCTTCCGCTATTATAATTAGTGGTCCGTTGATGGCCAGTCCCATCACCATTTCTTGCAGGCTTCTTTATGCATGTCTTGCAGGCTTTGGCAGGGGCATATATTCCTCCGCCACTGTGACTAGTGGACCAGACTTGTCCGCTTTTGTTGATGGCGGAAATATATCGTCCGCTATTATGACCAGCGGTGTGTTGCCGGAAGAAAAAAATTGGCTCATCCGCTGGTCTAACTAGCGGATCTGACCAAAAACACCATAAATTTGTAAATTGGCCGTTTTTCACCCCAAATCTGTAATTAGTTTAAAATAGTACCATAATTTAGTTAATATCCCGATTATGTACTATTATTTGATTTCACTATCATTTTCTCAGCTTGGTTTTAAGAATGCGAAGATTGCATCGTTGTTGAATGCAACTAGCTATACCAGTTATACATAACATTGGGTCAGCAATGTCTCCAAGGGGTTGCTGAATAGAACATCTCAACTTAAACCATATCTTTTGGGACTCCGGGAACATAACGAGCGATTTGAAAACAACTATTTAAAATATCCAGAAGTGTTTCTCGTAGTCGCAACCCTAGTAACCACCGTCAGCTTTTTAGCAGCCTTTACCATGCCCGGCGGATATAAAACGGACAGGATCGAAAAAGGGAAGCCGATTCTTGCAGACAAATTAGCTTTCAAAGCATTTGTGATATTCGATATTGTATCATTCTTGTCTTCTTTGAGTGCTGTTTTCTTTCAGAGTGGTGCAGCATTCGGCGAGCGTATTCGTGCAAGGTATCAATTGTTTCAGCTACTGTCGTTGGTGATAGCCATTGCAGCACTGGCATTGGCATTTGCTTCAGGCATATACGTAACGCTAGCCAATTCCAGTCATGGGTTAGCCACTGCACCTTACGTAGTAACTTGCTTCTTGCTTTTCTTATACTGTGCATGCACAGCAATAGACCCATTCGGTGGAGACCTTCGTATCGAAAAAACTTGGGCAATAGGAAAATATCGTTTTCGAATGAAATGTGGGGGTCCAGCTGGAAGGCTATTACCAACTTTCAATTACTATATCTATGGACAAATGAAACACAGATAGATTGATTGATTGATTGTACTAAACAAAATACACTATTTCATATTACTGTACCCTACAGTCAATGATCCAAGTGTATGTGTCTCCATCTTAATTCTATTTAGAGATAACATCTTTTTTTGGTTTTTTCCTTTTGAAATATTAACAATAGATTTCGTGTTATTGCACCGATACTTTCGTTTGTGCACAGATAATATGTAACTTTTTTTTTTCTCCACTAATACTAAGGAAATATTGCGAAAATACAAAGCAAAAATTACATAAAAGATTTACAAATGATGTCATCATGACATCACTCTTTTATATTTTTAATTAGGAACATGTTTTTTTCTCCTATAAAAAAGAAATGATGTCATATGTTGTAATTTATGAACTCACAAAATACTAATTTTATAAGTCTTTTAAGATCATGCTTATTTCATTATTTTGTGAATATTTAATGGAAAAATTCCTTTTATCCATTTGTTCTACATTTAAATCTATATACGTACTCTAATATATGCACGGCTTATTTCGTGAATATTTAATGTCATTTAAATATATAATCATAAACATATATTCAGTATGTTTTGAATATATTATATATTGGAACATATTTTCAGTATATTTTCTTACATCATTTTAATTAGCTAAGAGTTAAATAGTTACTTTTTTCTTTAATTTTAAAATTTAATTATCAACCATATAACTGCACAAATATTTTATTTATTTATTTGTAATTTTTATATTAACCACAAGTACTATGAATTATTATAAACTGTTTGTTTTATGCTAGTCCAACTGGTCACCTGTATTTTTCACAATCTTGATCATTCATTAAAAGTTTAATCATTAATCATTAAAAATCTTTGTAATGATTTTTTCTTATTTTATTTTTTGGTTTATCTTAAATTATTTTGACATTTTTGTCTTACGTTTTTAATACTATTTTAATTTTTTTATTATTTATTTTTTAAACTGTTATAAATTGTTTTATAAATTTGTGTCTTGTAGATTTTTCTATTGCAGACAAGCAAACATGACATGTCTTCTAGCATGGGCGAAGAGGGTTGCTCTTCACACTGTTCCAAATTATATAAACAATTTCGGTATATTTGTTCTTTGAAGCAATATTTGGGAACGAGCTTAGCAAAGAAGAAAGTGTAATTAGTGCCTTACAACAAGATTTGAACAAAAAACTTGAGCAGTAGCAAACCAATACACAGGTGCCCAACAGGATTGTAGAAAACTGGATCCAAGACATGGAGCAAGGTTTGAGTGATGTTAGTGTTAAAAAAAAAAAAACAATTAGAGATGACAAGCCCTCCTTGAATGAGATTTGTCCTAATTGGTTTTGGCGGTACAATAGAAGCAAGGAAGCTAATGAATTGATTGGAATCTCCAGAATCTAAAAGAGGAGCAGGGAAAACTGCCATAAGAGCTAGAACATCAAGGTAATCTCCCAAATATTGGCTTCCTCCAATCCAATTTTTTCATGCCCTTTAAAGCTTCAATATCAGTAATAGCTTAATGGAATGGTAACTGCACTAGAAACAGATGGTGTCAACATGATTGGGCTTCACAGGATATGCCTGGCGTTGGTAAAACAACATTGGCAAAACAAGTCCAAGAAGAAGCTCAAAGAAGGAACTTTTATTGTTATTTTCATATCTTTATTTATTTATTTTTTTTCTATCAGCTACTTTCATTATTTTTCTTTTAATGTTGCTAATCATATAATTTGTTAAATTTTTGTTGCCATTTTTGGTAAAATCCCGAAAATATAATTCTAATTTTTTTATGAGAAGGTAGACAATAAATGATGATTGACTTTTAAATACATCCTTGAGTGAGACTCATATTGAATGTGATTTAAATTTAATAGATAATTTGGTTTGTTATTAACATCTTCAATGAGAAATTTTAGAATATTTCCGGAGTATATACTTCCATAGTTATAAGATGTGATTTATATTTTTTTATTGTACTTTAAAAAAGAAAGCAGCAATCCTTTTTGCTAATATATCTTAAGGGAGTACTATACACCAGTAGTATTCTAAATTTTTTTTCCATCTTTCTGTATTAATTTCTTGAATTATTAGTATCAATTCTTGTTGTTATCATAATGGGACTTGATATTTTCTTTAGATGAAGATAAATTTCTTCCCATCAAATTATCAGAACCGTAGGATGTTCTAAAAATGGAGGATTTCCAATCTGCCACGTATGCTCATAACCATACTTATATCAGTACACTACAAAAGATAACGATCCAAAATGTACGTATAACCGTCAAGCGAATACGTTGAAAAAAATGTACGGATTATCAATTATTTTTCTTGGATAGAAAGTTGCAATTATTTCTTGCTACTCAAAAAAGTAAATTTGTCTTCTTCTTCTCTACAAATTATTGATGCTTACGAAACAATCAATTAGTCACTATAAATTTCAGGTTTCTTCACCTTTCCTTTACAGATTTCAGATTCAATTTCTCCATTAATTGAATTTAATCATGAATACTCAATCTCAATCTCAAAAGCTCCATGCATTTTTCTTTCCATTCTTGGCACATGGCCATATGATTCCAATGTTAGACATTGCCAAGATTTTTGCTGCAAGAAACCTGAAAGGTACCATAGTTACCACTCCTCTCAATCATCCTCTTGTTTCCAGGCAAATCGAGAATTCCGTATCTTTAGGCTTCGAAATCGATATTCAATTTCTTGAATTTCCGGCGGCTGAGGCTGGATTGCCTGAAGGCTGCGAGCATCTCGATTTCCTCCTTTCAAGAAAGGAGATGAATTGGGAAAATTTTGACAGATTTTCCTTTGCTACAACTCTGCTTCAGGATCCTCTTGAGAAACTCCTCGGTGACTTCCGTCCGGATCTTATAGTTGCTGATCAGTTATATCCTTGGACTACTGATGCTGCTTCAAAATTCGGGATTCCGAGACTTGTTTTTCATGGCAATTGTTTCTTTGCTATGTGTGCTTACATTTCTGTTGAGCAGAATATGTTTTGGGAAGAAAGAGTATGAGAATATTATGTCAGATCCGGCGAAGCCGTTTGTCATTCCTGATCTTCCTGATGAAATCAAGATAACTGGGAAGAAATTACCAAAAAGCAGTCCATCGTCGGTTACTGCCAAACTCTTCATGGGATGCCGAAAAGCAGAACTGACGAGCTTTGGGGTGATTGTCAACAGTTTTTAGAAGCTCGAACCTGCTTATGCTGATCATTACAGAAACTTTTTAGGAAGGAGAGCGTGGACTATAGGCCCGATTTCACTCTGCAATAGAGATGTCAAAGAGAAAGCACGGAGGGGAGATGAAGCAGCGATTGATGAACACGAATGCTTGAAATGGTTGAATTCGAAGAAACCGGATTCTGTTGTTTATGTAGCCTTTGGTAGCACAACTTCCTTCAGTACATCTCAGCCGAGGGAGATTGCACTCGGACTCGAAGCTTCCGGACATAATTTTATCTGGGCTGTGATAAGGCTAGCCAGAGAATTTAATGAAGATAATTGGTTGCCGGAAGGATTTGAAGAGAGAATGGAAGGGAAGGGGCTGATTATTCGAGGATGGGCGCCGCAAGTGTTGATACTTGAACATGAAGCAATGGGGGGATTTGTGACTCATTGTGGATGGAATTCAACACTTGAAGCAATAGCTGCTGGATTGCCAACGGCGACTTGGCCTACTGGGTCTGAACAATTTTACAATGAGAAATTGGTGACGGATTTACTGAAAATAGGTGTATCTGTTGGTGTTGAAGAATGGTCAGGGATTGGTGGTGATAGCATTATAAAGAGTGAAACTGTGAAGAAGGCTGTGAGTCAAATAATGGAAGGTGAAGAAGCAGAAGAAATGAGGAAGAAAGCAAAGGAACTCGGGGAGATGGCTAAGAAGGCTGTGGAAGAAGGCGGATCATCGTATTCTGATATTACTGCTCTCATTGATGAGCTTAAGAGAAGTTTTTATCAATTAAATTTGGCTAATTAGTTCAGTTTAGAGCTGTTGAGTAATTAGTTAGTTTAATATCAGAATAATGAGTCAGTAGTTTTTTTTTTTTTTTTATGTGTTAATCCAGTTATTGAGTTATCTGTTAGTTTAAAAAATGAGTTTTAGGATATGTGATTAGAGGGATCAATTATTGATCTCTGTTTGTTTAATTGGTTAATTTAGGTATTTAACCAATTATGCTGTGTTGTATATCTTGATTATGAGAAATTTCACATTTTATGTAAGAGTTATAATTATTACATGATTACAGCAACTCAAAATCTGCCGATTAGTTGATAATGTTGTTGATTGATAGCTAATGGTTTAATGAATTCATTGTTGTGGTGACTCTTAGCATGACTAACTAAACGGAGGAATCCATTTAAACCAATTAAAGAAAACTAAATTTAATGAACCTGTGTAAACATAATTAATTGATTAAACATAATTAAATTTAATATATTTTTTATTTCACTTATATTTAATTGATTTCAGGTCCAGACCTGTGTAAATATCATGTGGGCTTAGCTAATTAGGTATCCCCTTTTTTACAGACTGGCCGGCCCATTTAGGCCCAATCCACACTCTACCTAATCCAACCCATAATTGATCCTCTACGTACAATTAAAATTGAATCATACTAAAATGAATGCATAAAATAATTACAAATTAAATCATATTCTTAATTAAAAAAATTAATTGCACAAAGAAAAGCAGATTACACATTTGGCATAAAGAATTTAATTCGTTTAAAACATTCAATTGTGTATTTATGATATTTTGGTGATATATATATTGATCATGCGTTTAGATTAGCCACAAATATATAATATACCGAAAATTTCAAATAGTTTTTAAGTAGAATAAAAATTCAGCAATTATTTTTATAAACGAATATTTTGATATATAACATAATGATTGAACAATAAACATCCTTACACTATAAAACTTTTTTCTACTCAGTCTTATAATTTCTATATTACATACAATATTTAATAATAAAGAAATATTTTTTGTTACACTATAAATTTTTTTTCTACTTAATCTCATAATTTTTATACTACGTACAATATATATTATAATATTAAAAGAGAAAGTCATGATTTACAATTATAATTGCACAAAAAATAAATTATAATTTTTTTATATAACTCGTTAGAGAAAATACAGGGAAAAAAGACAGAGAGTTGAAGAGAAGCAAATAAGATAACCTCAATGAAATACTTACAAAAAATTTATATATATATATATTTTTTCTCAAATCCACTTACTCATCGCTAATATCTCCAATCTCGATTAAGAAAAACCTATACAATAATATATATATATATATAGCATTTCTCTTCTGCATGTCCATGGAGTCTTGAAAAATCCAAGCATCTCAGAGATAGATAGAGAGGTAGCAATTTTTCGAACGAACCGCACTCCTTCGTATACGTCAGGAGTCCATTGATGAGAAGGGGCTGGGGAAAGCTTGAACCCAATTCCTACAGTGATGAATATAAGCGCAATTGAAATTCCTAGGGAGTTATACATTTGTGTATTGATAAGGCCATTCACTATTTCTTGAAGCTCGATCTCTCCCCTGGACGAACCATATAGCCAAGAGAATATATATATATAGATATATATAAAACAAAAATTATGATTTACAACTAAAATTGTAATAATAAAAAGTTATTTAATATTTCTACATGACTGGTTGAAAGAAAAGAGACAAAGAAAAAAAGACCAAACAAAAGAGAAAAAGATAAGACAAATAATCTTTAACTTTTGTAAAATAACTTCTGTAAAAGCTTTGCAAATGCTTTATATATATTTTTTTTATTTTGTTCTCTAGTCTAATTGCTTATCTTCAACATCTTGAATCTCCATTAAAATAGAACCTATAAAACGACAGAAAAAAAAAGTTATGATTTGCAACTAAAACTTTACAAATAAAAATTGTTGCCCTAAATTGTGCACTAGCAGGTGTCCTAGGTCAATTGTAGTAGTGGCAAGACAAGTGCCGATCCCACAGGGAATAAGGGAAAACTATAAGACTTCCTAATAAACCGTCAGATATAAGGTTTTCCAAATAAGTCAGCAGTACAATTTTATATAAACTGAAATTAATATAAAGTATACAAGATAACGTAAGGAAGGTTGCCTAAAACAGAAGATGAAAAACAATAATAATAAAAGCACAGGCTTCCACTAGTTAGACAGGCAATCTCGAGACATCTTTCTTTAGAATTTATTATGAATATATTAAGGAATGTAGATCTAAGGTTTCTTGCTCTCTACCCACCAAACTTATCTATCGACCTCACTTGGATCTATGAATCCCCAACTAAGCTTATTTCTCTACCTCACTTAGCCTAGGTATTCATGCATTAAGTCAAGCAAGCATTCTACCATAAATAGAAACCCTTAGCACATCCCCAATCTCCTCTCGGCCTCATGGCAAGTGTGTGTGTGTGTGTGATTTTTCCATATCCCCAAATCTCCTCTCGGTCTCATTAGGAATACTAAGCATACAACAGGGCCCCATTGTAATTTTGATAAACACATCACAACACAATCATCTCAGCATAATATTCATAATAAAAGACGAGAAAGACTTCCCAAGATTTTCAGCCTGCTAGGAAACTACTCACAACACATAATTAACATCAAAACGAGATTTCCTAACCAGAAAGCTTGAAAGAAGAAAATTTTTGTAAATTAAAATTAAAGCAAAGAAAATAATAGTAGTTGGAGAAACATTCAATGCCCAACCCCCTTGAACAGCAGACTATATATAGTCCCCTTAAAGAAAAGAAAAATAATCTACCTAGAGACATGTTCTTAGATTAAAATAATAACTAAAATTATCAACCACAAAATGTAATGGCTTCCTTAAGGAGCCAATGATAAGTCTGGAATTTCCCAAAAGAAAATATCTTCTCCTCCTCTCTGGGCTGCGCCCCTTCCTTCAACTTCGGCCTATTAACGTCGCAGCCCACTCCAATTTCTTTTTCTCCTTTCTGCTCCCTGAGACTTCCCAAATCCGGCAGCCTTCCTGAGCGACACCTAAGACATGGAAAAACTCAATATTAGCTATGGATTCTCTATTCTCAAAGGAATTTAACCAATTTAGCTGCTGAATTCTTGCATAGTTAACTGGTAATAATTTCACTTATCAAGAACCCCCACACTTGAACATTACTTGTCCTCAAGCAATCTTAGAATAAAACAGAACAAAAGAAAAGAAAGAAAGAAAAATTTTGATAGAAAACACATTAAAAGCTTTTCTTATCTTAAATTGAGCAGCAACTATTGATCAATTCATCACCTTTGAACAACAAGACTTCTATGCAAAACACGAAAATTGAGAATAACAAATTAACCAGAGCATTCTTAAGAGACCTGGCTTAGCTTCAGAAACATCCTAAAGCATCAAGACCAAACCTTAAATTTCAGCAAGGTAGCAAGAAATTAGACCAAATTTACCTCTCTAAAAGAGTTCACTCACTCTCTAGTGTTTAGGCGATTTTTATAAGAACTCTCAGCAGCAACACACATTGGTATTAAACCAAAAACCAAGCAAACATCCTATCGCTACCACTCAATTTGACACATGCACAATCAAAAGGTTTAAACAAGGGCTGTAATGTAAGGCTTAGGTTAGGGGTGTGATAAACAGGCTTTTTAGGCAAAAGGAATACCAAATCAAACAACACAATAGAACAACAAGCAACTTACCCAAAAAGAACTTAAGCAACCAATAACAGATTAGGATAGGAAACTCAAGGATTTAGATGCAATATCAAGAGCTTCAGGACTTTACATAAGAGGAAATATGAACATCTTAGCACAGAATTTTAAGCTTTTTTTTTTTTGAAAGAAGATTTTGTATGCACAATACATTTGAACGCAAGCAATTGCTAATATGATACGAGGTAAAAATGATTTTGCTCACCCTTTTAAATCTCAAGCAGTTTGAAAGAAGTGAAAATTCCAATTGCCTTTTGGCACAGATTAGGCCAAAAGTTGCAAACTAAAACTTTGAAAGAAAGACTATCACAAGAACAATTGTTTTTAGGGCCACACGAATTTCCAATAAGGCAGGCTGCAAAAATTCAATTGAATTATATTACTTGCTATTCAAGAACAACTTGATTTATTGCTATGGTATTCCTAGGGTAATTTGGACAACATAATGTGAATTGGCTAAGGAAAGGAATACATATTATGGGGAAAACAAAATAACATGCTAAAAGGCTCAAAGGCGCTTAAAAAAATAGGAAGAGAAATGTTAGGGAGGCTTTTTGGGATTACAATAGAGAGGGGAAAACAAATGCCTTAATCATTTTATGCATGCGAAAAACCTTATGGTTTTGACAAAGACAATTTACTAAGCTCTAGTTTAAAACTCAATATGCATGCCCACTCCACAAGAAATTCAAGCAAGAATTTATATTAAGATCAAAGAAAATAGGCTCAAAAACCTCACAGAGAAATATAGGGTTAATGCAAATTGGCCTAACTCAAGCTATCAAGATGAAACAAACTTTAAGGTATCGAAGCCCTAAGCTGCTTAATCAACAAAAACCAGAATTTCTAAAAAATTTTCTAATCAACAGGTAATCAATTCTAAGTGTTTTATACAGACTTCCTGCATCCTTAGGATGAGAAAACCTCACTGGATGCTACTACACAAGTAAACACAAAGAAATCAAAAAATTTTGGACAAATTTTACAAAATGCCCAGAAAACTAATCACAAAAGTTCATAAAATCACATATAAAACTTTACAAATTCACAAATAAAACTTAAGATTACTTGAAACAGCAAATATTCAAGCAGGGATTCCCAATCAGTAGACCAACAATTACCAAATAATTCAACTAGCAATCATGTAATACCAAGAATCATCAGCAAATTCAAATTAAATTCTACTAGGCAGTTCTTCTCCCCCACACTTAAGTCATGCTTTGCCTTAAAAGCATCAAATTCATGCAATAAAAATCCAAAACAGGGCAAAAAAACCACCTATTTCACGGCACAGAAAAATTATTGAGAGTGGTCATTGTAAAGAAGCATACCAGAGTTGATTGAGGAGGAGAGGGGGAACATATCATTCAGCAGGCTTGGAGGAGACTTGCTCCTCTTCTTCTTCCTCAGATGCATCCCTGATTTCTTCATCAGCAGAATCTTCGTCCTCCTTTTCTTCAGGGATTTCCAACAGAAGCTTCTTGACCTCCTTGGGCTGGACAGCCTTCTTATGCTCTGTCTGCACTTCTTTGATAGTGTCAGAATTCTCATCCTGCTTCTCCACTTTGGCTTTGAAGAGAGCAATCTTATTCTCTAGAACAACAATTTTGGCCCTGTCCTCAATTTGCCTGGCCCAAATGCGGTCAATCAGGTTTACCAACTCTGCCTTGGTCATCTTGGAGATTCTTTCAAAATGCTTCAACTTCTCTTGGTCATTCAATGTTAGGTCTTCAATGATTTGTGACTGGGATGATGTGGAGGAATGAGTGACAGGCCTTCTCCGTTTTACTGGGGGCTCAGAAGGCTGCTTGGAGGCTCACTTGGCTTCTTTCTTCAGTTCAAGCTCTTTTTCCAATTGGAAAGCATCATCCCAGAGCATCCACTTTCCTGCTACCTTTTTGCATACCCCTATCTGATTCAGGTTAACAAACTCAAACGGCGCTGGATAACATTCTAGGGCCAAACCTTCTTCAGAGAACTCAGTCAGGCAAGCTTTGGCAATTCTTGTTACATATGATCCACACAGAATTTTCCCTTGTGGCTTAATGGTATCATTGTAGTGAGCAAACCAGGCCCAAACATTCATCGTTTTCCCTTCAATCATGCACTATAAAGCGAAAAGATCTTGATTTGGAATATGAGATTGATTGTTCCTCCCAAAGACTGAACTGGCAATAAATTTCTGGAGGATTTATAGCTGTACTTTTTAATGTATGAGACTAAGGAAGTTGTCGATGAATACTCATTCCGGTCAGTGATTTCCTTCCAAAAGTCTGTAGGGTTAAACTCTGGGCCGAAGTCAGTGTAGGCCTGCGCAAACTCTTCAGATTCAAGAAAGGTGGTGTCCGCCACTCCCAAATATTGATTTAGTGCAATCAAGGAACAAGTTTTCCTTTTCCCCATTACTGTGCAGCTAAACTTACGCTGATCATCCAGTTCAGAGATCTCCGGATTGAGAGTGAAAGTGCTGAGGAATTCCAATGTCAGTTCTCTAAAGGCTGGCTCCTCAATTTACGCATAAAATTCGAAACCCCTATTTGCTAATAACTGCCGGATTTCATTATCAAGGCCCAAGGTTGACAGCACGTTCCAATCGAACGTTCTTGAGGGCGCAAAAGTTAAGCCCTTGAATTGCTCATATCTTTCGCTTTCCTTGTCGACAAAGGTCTGCATCTTAACGAGCGTCTTCTCTACAGTATTGGTTTCAGAACCAGAGGGCTGAACACTGACAGAGGACGATAAGGGTTTTGCGCGGGAAGCACTTGGGGCTCGTTTAGCAGCTTTCTTTTCCCTGGCTATACTTACAATCTCAAATCAAAGATATAGAGAAAGAAAATGTAAAGATAAAATAAGAAAATACAGAGAATTAGAGAGAGAAAAATAGAAGTAATGAAATAGAGAAGAGGAAAGGTCTTAAAACGGAAACGAGAAAGAAAGGAGAGCAGTTACCCAATTTAAAATTCAAAATATAACTGACACATAGGCAGAGAGGAGGGAAACGTGGGCGTCAGAGCGGGAGAGAAAGGGTAAAAATTGTGGCTGATGGGATTGTACACGTTTTCCCAAAATTCACTTTTTCATTCTCATAATTACTCCCTTTTTCGAAAAATTTTTAGCCATAAAAAAATCTTGCGGTTAAAATAAATAAATAAATAAATAAATAAAAGCAAGTATGGATTTTAACAAAAAGAGAATATCAATTTCAAACTTGATGTTACTTCCCATACTTACTCCAGTTATAGCCCTGCAAAAAGAAAACAACATTTCATCATTAATAATTGTATGCCAAAAAGTAAATGGAATAAGAGAGGGTTAGGGAGTTTTCGAACAAAATTGCTTCAATTTGTGTTTGAAGCGGACACTGAGCAATCTTTGGTTGCTTAAGGTGGTTCAAGGTATTGGAGACTTCCAACACCATTTGATGATTCATTCGCAAGATAGGGCTTTAATCTTTGACCATTGATTTTAAAGATTTCACCACTCTGATTCATTATCTCAACTGCTCCATGTGAAAAGACTTGATTTACGGTAAATGGTCCAGTCCACCTCAATTCAAGCTTTCCTGGGAATAATCACAACTTTGAATTGTACAGCAAGACTTTCTGACCTTTATAGAAAGTCTTCTCTTGAATTTTCTTGTCATGCCATTTTTTTAATTTCTCTTTGTAGTTGATGGCATTTTCATAACTGAATAACCTGAACTCTTCCAGCTCATTCAGCTGCAGTTTCCTTTTTTCACCTACCAAGTTCCTGTCAAAATTTAAATATGTTAGAGCCCATAAAGCCTTAAATTCTAATTCAACAGGTAAGTGACAAGCTTTTCCATACAACAATCTAAAAGGCGACATCCCAATAGGTGTCTTGTAAGCTGTACGATATGCCCAAAGAGTATTATCAAGCTTTCTTGACCAATCCCTCCTAGAATTGCTAACTGTTTTCTCAAGAATTCTCTTGGTCTCTCTATTAGAAATCTCAACCTGCCCACTGGTTTGTGGGTGGTATGGTGTAGCAACTCTATGAGTGACTCCATATTTTGGTTATTACAGAAATGAGTACCTTGATCACTGATTATTGCTCTAGGTACTCCAAATCTGGTAAACAATTTCTTCAGAAACCTTACCACAACTCGAGCATCATTTGTAGGACTTGCAATGGCTCTACCCATTTACTCACATAATCCACAGCAACAAATACATATTTATTACCATGTGAGCTTGGAAAAGGTCCCATAAAATCAATACCCCAAGCATCAAAGATTCACAAACAATGATATTATGTAGAGGCATAGCATTTTTGGTAGAGATATTACCTGTTCTTTGGTATTCATCACATTCTAAGACAAACCTATGAGAATCCTTAAAAATCATAGGCCAAAAGAATCCACACTCCAGAACTTTTGAGGCTGTTTGGTTTGCACCAAAAAGACCTCTAGCTTCTTGAGTGTGACACATTGACAAGATTGCTGGGACTTCTTCTTGTGAAGCACATCTTCTAATAATCTGGTCTGCACATAATTTAAAAAGAAAGGGTTCCTCCTAAAAATAATATTTTGAATCCGAAAGGAATTTCTTTCTTTGGTGAGAAGACAAAGAGGGAGGCATAATTCCACAGGCTAAATAATTTGCAATGTCAGCAAACCAACGTATAGAATGTACCGCATAAAGTTGTTCATCAGGAAAAGAATCAACAATCTCAGGTTGCTTATCGAGGTTGCTTAGTGGAATTCTGGAAAGATGGTCTGCAGCTACGTTCTCTGAACCTTTCTTATCTTTGATCTCAATATCAAATTCTTGAAGAAGCAAGACCATCGTATGAGACGAGGTTTCGCATCCTTCTTCGCCAATAAGTATTTCAATGATGCATGATTAGTAAAAACAGTGATCTTAGATAAGACTAAATAAGATCTAAATTTATCAAAAGCATAGACAACAGCAAGCAATTCTTTTTCGGTAGTGGTGTAATTCTGTTGTGTCTCTGTCAAGGTTTTGCTTGCGTAATAAATTAGGCAGAAATACTTGTCGATCCTTTGTCCTAGCACAGCTCCAATGCAAGTATCACTAGCATCACACATAAGCTCGAATGGAAGACTCCAATCAGGGGTAATCAAAATTGGAGCGTTCACTAATTTCGCCTTAAGAGTTTCAAAAGCTTTTTCACAAGCTTCATCAAAACAGAATTGAACATCCTTGTGCAAAAGTGCTGTTAGCGGCTGGGCAATCTTAGAGAAATCTTTTATGAATCTTCTGTAGAACCCAGCGTGACCTAGAAAACTTCGAATTTCTTTAACAGAAGTAGGAGCAGCTAGCTTTTCTATAACTTCTACCTTTGCTTTATCAACCTCTATTCCTCTTGAAGAGATCTTATGCCGGAGAACAATGCCTTCATCAACCATGAAGTGACATTTTTCCCAATTCAATACAAGATTGGTCTCCTTGCACCTGGTTAGGACTGCTTCAAGATTGTCGAGACAGGATTGGAAAGTCTCGCCATATACTGAGAAATCATCCATGAAGATTTTCACTGTCTTTTCGGCCATATCATGGAAAATCGCCATTATGCATCTCTGGAAAGTTGCTGGAGCATTACACAATCCAAATGGCATCCTTCTATAAGCATAAGTGCTATATGGACAGGTAAAAGTTGTTTTCTCTTGATCTTGCAGATGAATGGGAATCTGATTGTACCCTGAATAACCATCAAGAAAACAAGAAAATGCATAACCTGAAAGTCTTTCTAGCATCTGGTCAATGAATGGTAGTGGAAAATGATCTTTTCTTGTAGCATCATTGAGCTTTTGGTAGTCAATGCGTACTCTCCATCCTGTGACTGTTCTAATGGGAATGAGTTCATTTTGCTCGTTCTAAATGACAGTGATCCCACATTTCCTAGGGACTACCTGAACAGGGCTAGTCCATACTGAATCAGAAATAGGGTAGATAATTCCTGCATCAAGTAGCTTAATTACCTCGTTTTTCACAACTTCCTTCATATTGGGATTCAATCTCCTCTGAGGTTGTATGATAGGCTTATGATCTTCCTCCATTAGAATACGATGGACACAAATAGAAGGACTAATGCCTTTTATATCTGAGATTGTCCAGGCCATTGCTTCCTTGTTCTTTCTCAAGACACAAAGTAATTGGGTTTTTTGCTCCTGGGTAAGCTTGAAAGAGATAATTACAGGTAAGTTGCTTGGTAGATCAAGGAAGGCATATTCTAAGTGAGAGGATAATGGTTTCAATTCTAGAGTAGGAGGCTCTTCAATGGAAGGTTTAGAATGCAGTGTGGGTGTATAGTCTAAAGGTTCAATGAATTGCCTGCTTCCTAAGATCGCTGGGCATCCAATTTCAGCTTCAATTTTTTTTTACATATCTTCTTCTTCATTTTCAAAATTTGCTTCCTCAAATTCCTGCATGAAAAATGGGTTTAAATTGACATCAGTAGCATCAATAAAATAATAGTGATCATCACAAGCAGGAGGATATTTCATAGCTTCATTCATTTTAAAGACTACTTCCTTATCATGAATTTTCAAAATTAACTGACCATTATGAACGTTAATTAATGCACGACCTGTGGCTAAGAACGGTCTTCCTAGAATAATAGGAAAATGCAAATCGTCATCCATATCCATCACAATGAAATAAACAGGGAGTATAAATTTTCCTATCTTAACCAAAACGTCTTCAATTATTCCCCTAGGATATCTTATGGTTCTATCAGCAAGTTGTATAGAAACCCTAATAGGTTGAGGTTCTCCTAACCCTAATTGTTTGTAGATGTAATATGGCATAAGATTGATACTTGCTCCGAGATCACATAATGCATTTTCAATATTAAGGTTACCAATAGAGCAAGGTATAGAAAAACTCCCTGGATCTTTGATCTTTGCTGGTAAAGGTTGCTTGCTCTGAAGGATTGATGAGCAATCTCTGTTAAGCTGCACCATTGCTACATTCTCCAACTTCTTTTTGTTAGCAAGAAGTTCCTTCAAGAATCTCACATATAAAGGCATTTGTGCAAGTGCTTCTGCAAAGGGTATATTGATGTGAAGTTTCTTAAAGACTTCCAAAAACTTATCAAACTGCTTGGCCACGTCATGTTACTTAGCTTTTTGTGGATAAGGTATCCTTGGTTGATAAACTGGTACAGGTTTCCCATCTTGAACAGAGGTGTTTTGAATAGAATCTGAGGTTGCTTGACTCTGCTCTGGTTGAGCATTCTCTGGCTGATCTAGAGATTGCTTGACTGCATCAGAAGGTAGCTCAGTGATGTGAGCAGTCTCAGGTTGCTTATTCTTCTCAACAATCTTTTCTTCTGAGTCTTTGTTCTTATCCACAATGTTCATCCTGCGAGGTTGCTCAACATTTTTACCACTCCTAATGGTAATAGCTTTGCACTCCTCTCTCGGATTGGGTTCAGTATTGCTTGGAATGACCCTTTTATTCTTTGGAGTGACAATATTTGTAAGTTGCTGAAGCTGAGTCTCTATGTTTTTCATATGCGCTTGAGTCTGCTTCATGAACTGAGACATCATTTCCTTCATCACCTCAACCTCTGATTTCCTAGATGTAAATGATGGTCCAGCTTGTTGAACATGATTGGGCTGTTGATGAGGTTGAAAATTGCTGTGAGGCTGCTAAAAAGGTACATGAGGTTGCTTGCCAGGTTGCTGGTTCCAAGAGAAATTAGGGTGATTGTGCCATCCTGGATTGTAAGTGTTGGAAAATGGATTGTTCTGCCTTGGATTATTTCCAATATAATCACATTGCTCCTGAGTGAGTGAGATGTCACAATCAATGCTTCTATGATCACTTCCACAGAATTCACACGATATCTTTGAACTTGAAATGGCTGAGATATTCTGCTTGGCTAACTGTTTAAGGATCAGATCTACTTTATCGGAAAGCTTGGCAACAGCATCTGATTCGGCAGTCTTTTCTCGATCCTCACGTGCTGAGTGCCATTTATAACTGGTGTAGACCAACCTTTTGACCAACTCATAAAGCTCTTCCGGTACCAGTTCTTCTGGGTCCCCATTTGCTGCGGATTCAATTTGAATCTTATATGCATTAGTCAAACCATTGTAGAAATTCTGAATTTGCATCCACATAGGAAACCCATGGTTTGGTACTTTTCTTAGAAGCTCCTTGTATCTTTCCCAAGCTTCTGACAGGGATTCATCATATTGCTGACGAAAATGAGTAACCTCATTCCTGAACTTGATTGCTTGTCTGGGTGGAAAATACTTAGTCAGAAAGACTTGAGCCATTTCATCCCAGGTTGTAACTGAACCTGGTTAAAGATTCTTCAGCCAACTTTTAGCCTTATCCCTCAGTGAAAAAGGAAAAAGCTTTAATCTTATCACATCATCTGAGACTCCACGATTAGTACAGAAAGTATTACACATAGTCACAAAATCTTGGATGTGAGCATTTGGATCTTCTCCGGGCAATCCTCCAAGCTGAACAGTAGCTTGAATTTGAATCATATAGGCTTTGATCTCAAAGACATTGTCCCCTTCATTGGGTATCACAATGCAAAAAGAGTGTCCCTCAGTGATAGGTCTCGAATATTCCTTAAGTCTTTGCCTTCGAGGAGGAAGATGAACTTCTCCCTCTCCTTCTGGTGGTAGAGGTGGTAAATTTTGTTCAGCCATTTTCTGTCTTTTACGAGCTCTTCTGACAGCACCACTCCTTCTCCTACAAGTCCTTTCGATCTCTGGATCTATAGGAATTAGAGGGATTCCTGCTCTTCGCATACACCAGGGGATTTCTTAAACAAAGAATTTCTGCACAAAACACCAAACACCAAATCAAACAAACGAATTTACAAGAAATCTTTAAAATTTTCAACCGTTAGTTCCCCGGAAACAGTGCCAAAAACTTGTTGCCCTAAAATTTTGCACTAGCAAGTGTACTAGGTCAATTGTAGTAGTGGCAAGACAAGTGTCGATCCCACAGGGAATAAGGGAAAACTATAAGACTTCATAATAAACCGTCAGATATAAGGTTTTCCAAATAAGTCAGCAATATAATTTTATATAAACTGAAATTAATATAAAGCATACAGATAACGTAAGGAAGGTTGCCTAAAACAGAAGATGAAAAACAACAATAATAAAAGCACAGGCTTCCACCAGTTAGACAGGCAATCTCGAGACATCTTTCTTTAGAATTTATTATGAATATATTAAGGAACGTAGATCTAAGGTTTCTTGCTCTCTACCCACCAAGCTTATCTCTCAACCTCACTTGGATCTATGAATCCCCAACTAAGCTTATCTCTCGACCTCACTTAGCCTAGGTATTCATGCATTAAATCAATCAAGCATTCTACCATAAATAGAAACCCTTAGCACACCCCTAATCTCCTCTCGATCTCATGGCAAGTGTGTGTGTGTGTGTGATTTTTCCATATCCCCAAATCTCCTCTCGGTTTCATTAGGAATCTAAGCATACAACGGGGCCCTATTGTAATTTTGATAAACACATCACAACACAATCATCTCAGCATAATATTCATAATAAAAAACGAGAAAGACTTCATAATATTACCAGCCTAAGCTGGCTTCAGCCTGCTGGGAAACTACTCACAACACATAATTAACATCAAAACGAGCTTTCCTAACCAGAAAGCTTGAAAGAAGAAAATTTTTGTAAATTAAAATTAAATCAAAGAAAATAATAGTAGTTGGAGAAACATTCAATGCCCAACCCCCTTGAACAGCAGACTATATATAGTCCCCTTAAAAAAAGAAAAATAATCTACCTAGAGACATGTTCCTAGATTAAAATAATAACTAAAATTATCAACCACAAAATGTAATGGCTTCCTTAAGAAGCCAATGATAAGTCTGGAATTTCCCAAAAGAAAATATCTTCTCCTCCTCTCTGGGTTGCGCCCCTTCCTTCAACTCCGGCCTATTCATGCGGCAGCCCACTCCAATTCCTTTTTCTCCTTTCTGCTCCCTGAGACTTCCCAAATCCGGTAGCCTTCCTAAGCCACGCCTAAGACCTGAAAAAAATCAATATTAGCTATGGATTCTCTATTCTCAAATGGATTTAACCAATTTAGCTACTGAATTCTTGTATAATTAACTGGTAATAATTTCACTTATAAAAAATTTATATAATATTCATATATGAATGATTAAAGGAAAAAAAAAAAAAGAAAAATAAGACCAAATAGAGAGATGAAGAGTAGATAAATAAGCTTTTAACTTATGTGAAATAATAACAAATTTGTGAAATGCTACCCGTTGTTCATTGCTAAAATCTTCAATCTCTATAAAAAAAAGACCTAGAAAGTGAAAATATAAATATAAAATACAAAACTTATGAACTATAACTGTACAACAAAAAAGGCATTGAAAATCTTGAAAAGAGACCTCGTAGAAAGAGAAAGAGGAGTATGTTAAAAAGAATACATATATGATCTGATTGTTGGAAAGGAAAAAGAAGAATAGCTATGTATACTTGTATTGTCACTTATTTATAGATGAAAAATAATCGAATTAATATAATTTTATAGCCATTACATTCCATTAAATTATTAGAATTATTACATAATATTTTTTGTAACTATTTATTATTATTATTTTTTTATGAATAACAATTAATTTTGTAACCGTCAACCATTACAAATTGTTTTGTAACTATTATTTTAATTGGATCATTAAGAAGGAAAAGGATAATTAATATTTAGAAATTTTGTAAATAAAATTTCAAAAATTCTAGAAAAATAAAAAAATAGAATTGGGAGTATTTGAGAGATCAGAGATAAAATGTTTAAAATCTTGTTTTACCCTCTCTCTCTCTCTCTCTCTCTCTCTCTCTCTATATATATATATATTTCTGGTTTGCTTTTATTAATTTAGGCTCCACAACATAATATCCCTCCTTCCTAAAAAGGTATGATCTGTATTTTCACTTCACTCCATCCAGCAACTTTTTTTTTTTTTTGGGAAGAATATAGTTAATTTTTCAGTTTGTAAATATTTATTTATTTATTTATTTATTGAGAAATTACTTATCTCTATTTAGTGTACAGTAAAACCTTCATAAATTAATACTCGATAAATTAATAATCTCTTTAAAATAATAATTTCTTCTGGTCGCGACTTGGGCCAATTCAAAAAATGATCAATTTTAATAAATTAATAAGATAATAATTTTTTGAAACAACCATTTATAAATATATTATTTTATTATCTCTATAAATTAATAATTTCTCAAATGCATATGCCAAGTATATATAGATATATACTTAGGATAATTTAGCAAAATATGACTCTATAATATTTTGCTTTTTCTTGAAATTTAAATCTAGTTGAATTTCATCTCTAACTATTCTCAGTGCATTCTAATATAATGCACATTTAATTTTATTACGTAAAAATATGATGAATATAGTTCATTGATTTTAGACAAAAAAATTTCATTTGTTTATTGATTTTAGACAAAAACTTTATTTAAATTAGTAATTTAAAATTTATTTTAAAAAAAAATTAAAATCACTCTATAAATTAATAATTATTAATTTATTGATTAATTAATATCTCTATAAATTAATAAAATTTCATGATCCCAACATTATTAATTTATAGAGGTTTTGTTGTACTTGTTCTTAATAAAATATAAAAAGAAATTGATTAAATTTTTTTGGGAACCATATATAACTTATATATTTCTTCAGTTGATGCAATTTTAACAAGTTTATAAATCACTCTTGAGTCTGCTGATAGACAAGGGCTTGATGTGTACAAAAATAAATTTTTTAGAGATTTGATGTGCCAAAATAATATAGACTTGATGAATAATAATAGTAAAATTGAGGAACATAGAAATGTTCATTTTATTTTCCGTATAAGTATTAAGAATGACCATATATATATATATATATATATATATATATATATATATATATATATATATATATATATATATATATATATATATATCTATCTAGAGAAGACAGAAAAATGTCCAACACGTCAGCTTATTCATTGATGACGTGGACGGTGTAGCGTATGCAATTAACAACAATGAAATTCACTTCAGTGCAAATTACATAGGAAATTACAGCGGTGAATTGAGGAGTGAATTTAATGGTGTAATTTACCATGAAATGACATATATTTGGCAATGGAATGGGAATGGGCAAACTCCAGGAGGATTAATTGAAGGACTTGCTGATTATATTAGATTAAAAGCTAATTATGTGCCAAGTCATTGGGTTAAAGCAGGAGAGGGTGACAGGTGGGATCAAGGGTACGATGTTACAGCAACGTTTTTGGAGTATTGTGATGAAATGAATAGGAACTAACTTTTACACAATAAAATTAATAGGAAATTAATAGTTTGCTGTTTTGTTAATGTAAAAATATATAGGGAAAACGATGAGGTTGAAGGCTTAAAATTAATGAACAAGGTAAAGCTAAGTAAGTAATTAAGTAATGAATTTTATTTATTTATTTAGGGATTTTTAATATTTTTTGCTGATATATAATAAATGTGCAAAGATGGAAGTGTGTTTTTTGTGTATATATTCGTATGATTCATTTGTCGCTATTATAGTCAATCTATAGCTAATCAAAGGATAAACAAAAGCATGTTATACTGCAAATCTATATATTAATTGTTGATTATATTTTTCAACTTTGTGATGTAACTATTACATATTCCCTCGATTAATTTAAAATAAAAGTATTTTTTAGAAAGACATTCGCAAGGGAGGAATATATTACTTGCTAAAAAAAAATTAAGCAAATCCGTCCACTAAGGGTATTCTTTATAAGAGTATTTGCTTAGTTTTGTTTCATGTCAAATTAAGCAAATCCGTCCACTAAGCTTTGTGGAGATCCTCTTCATTCATATTACATTCATTAAAAAAAAAAAAAAAAAAAAAAAAAGGGAAAGTTTAATTCAAAACTTCATAATTGTAAAATGTTTGAATGACTCACTCCTTTTTCACTCCTGAGTAATATAGTAAGTAAAAGATGGAATTCTCCCAGCTAAACCCCCATATCGAAATTCGATATAATATTTTCCTACTCGCCATTGTCTCTGAATGTGTATGTCTCCACCAAAAGGGTCAACCAACCAGCACGCCCGATAAATCAAAAGGAAGACGCTAGGTATTACATAAGCTGCTATAGCTAATAAAAGACTGGACTTGGCTAGTGTTACGTATATGCCTGAAGCGAATGCGAATGCGAATGTTGTCATGGCGATAGAAAAGCAACATTGTTGAACCCTGAAATATCCGGCACGAATGTGGTCAAAGGTTGCTGTTGCAAGCTGGAAACAGACAACACTCAGAGAAAAGCAGAATGCTAGAATATCTAATATCACGAATGCTTTGAAAGCTGCGTTTTCTGCAAGAATCGGCTTCCCTTTATCAGTACCACCAGGCATTGTGATGGCTGCTGAAAAGCTGACGGTGGTTATGAGCGTTGCCACTACCAGGTGGACTGCAGGGAATTTTTGATAGCTTTTCTTCAATTGCTCCATGTATTCCTTGCGTCCCAAAAGATATGGTTTAAGCTCAGGTGTTCGATTCAGCCACTCCTTGATGACATTGCTGACAAAATGTTGTATATGTCGGCTATAGCTTCTTTCATTGAACAAAGCTGTAATCTTTTCCTTCCTAAAACCGTACTGAACAAATAATATATATAGAAAGTAAACAACGTATATAGTTGTATTAAAAAGCTTAACATATATGTGTTAATGCAAGGATACAAACCTCTCTGAAGGATAGGAAATAAATGTCGCAGGCTGCTTTAAATTCCTTGTTTGTGACATTGATGTCTACCCGTTTATCCTTGGCCAGCAATTTGATGATCTGTTTCTGATCATGAAGGACAGCCAAATGCAAAGGTGTGTTTCCATCTTCATCTGCCTCATTCAACAGCCCACCGAATTGTGAGTTCCCTAAAATATACTCCACAACGTTAATCTGACCATTTAAGGCTCCAACATGAAGAAATGTCCGGCCTTTGTTATTAGTCAGTTCAAAAATGTCAGGACAGCTTTGTATTAATTGTTTTATTATATTGACGTCTCCCCAATAAGCTGCAAAATGAAGAGCTGAATTGCCGTCTTGATCTACGAGGTATGCTGCTGATGAATCAACGTCATATTTCAACATAATTTTAACTGCTTCAACTATCCCAGGGACGGTAGCATAGTGAAGAGCAGTCCAACCAATGTCGTCGGCTTCTTTGATTATTTCTGGTCTTTTCTTTACAAGTTCTTCAACTACTTTTAAAGCTTACATACATTACAACACCAAAGTTTGGAATCTTATCAGCATCAATCCACAGATTCACAAAACTAAATCTCAATAGTTACAACGGGAAAATAGGTTAATTAATTATAATTTTATTGGTTAATTTGTTTAATTGATATTTATATGTGATAAGAATATATCATCAAGTTGAAGCCAAATACGGGAATTGAATTAACTAAATTAGATAAATTTATGTTATGATTTTATTAGATTAAATTTTGTTACTATAGTGACAAGGAGATCAATATTAAAAATGTATAAGCTTGGTGTTTACAAGTACACTATATGAAATGTTAACTAACAAGTGTAGAAAAGGGTCTATGAAGGTTTGTAACACCTAAAGGTAGGATATTACACAACATCTGTTACCATACGCACTAACTGCCGTTGTGAATTGGGAGATTTTACCAAATTAGATAGTGAGGGGTAAAATGTATCAATGTTTATGTTTACCAATGAATCAAACTCGATGGGTGAAACCAAATACCAACACTTAGGAGACGTAATGGGCAAAGAGTTTCCTTATCCAAATTTGTATAGAATGTACTTTATGCAATTAAATATTTTTCATAATTGTTGATTATTAAAGCATAGAATATTATTCAGTAAAAAAAAAAAGTATAGAATATTATATCACATTAAATCATTTTTTAATAAATTTTAGGAGATGAATTTATTGAGATATCTTTTTTTTATGCTTTTCATTCTTTTAAGGATGTATTAATAGTTAGTCTTAGGAAGACTTGGATTCTAATCTCCCATTTAAGGGAGATAAACTTACCACTAGACGGTCTAGTCTAGACCTAGGTATGAGCCGAGCTGCAACCGGGCTGAGTCGGGCTTCACATGAAAAAATCTTTGTCCAGACCTAGTCCAGTCTACACTAATTTTATATTGAGCTCAGGTCAGACTGAGTTAAGTATTTGAAACTAATTCTCAAACCTAGCTCAGCCAGTCCATCAAATAAATATTTTATTTTTGCGAACAAAATTCTATTAAACCAATAAAATAGGAGTTGGTAGTACTGGAGAACAATTAAAATCCTAGAGAACAGATAATCAAAAGGCCAAATTAATTAATGGTCAAGTTCTCCTCCTTATTTATTTAATGGTTCAGATTACATCCCTAATACATAAAAATAAAAACAAAAGTACAAAAATATATATTATATAATCACCCGGGCCAGGCCTGGGTTTTCAGGCTATTTGCAAACCCAATCCATCTTTTATTCGGAATTATAATAAAATATGTATGTCCAAGATTTATCAAAAAGAAAAAAAAAAAAAGTACCTGATTTGTGACAGACGGCTTCATGCAATGCATTGAGTCCCTTGGGGCCAGTATGAGAAAACGAAGATGAAGAAATGTCAAGGATTAGCATTGCAATGCTTGTGAAGTGATTGGCAGTAGCAAGATAAAGTGGAGATTCATCAGAATAATTGCAGAAACTAGACAAAACAGGATCTTTCCTCAACAAAAACTCCACCACATCTTTATGACCATATCGAACTGCACAGTGTAAAGCAGTGTCTCCAGCCTTGTTCTTCTTTCGAATCACATTGTGTTGTCTACTGCCTTGTACATGAACTACATAAGGCGAAACCGGTGCCTGTTCGACCAAGAATTGAACAATTTCAATACATCCTACTCTTGCAGCTACATGTAAGGAAGTTTCATCTTTTGAATTTGGCTCCCAAATTGGTGAAGGAGGGCATTTAAGGCAGACTTTCTCGAAGAACTCAGCCTGCTTGAATTCAGCTGCAACAAGAAGAAGAGTGTTCTTTCTTGGTGTTAGTTGTGAGAAATACCTTGTTTCCTCATCTGCTGTCAATGTTTCTAAGAAACTGATTTCCCCAGATCTTGCAGCTCTGTATAGCAGAGGATCCATCATACGTTTATAACTAACCCAATATTGATGGCAAGGTTTTTTTGGTGTAAGTGAAAGTGACCATTAATTCATGCTTTTTCCGTTTTTATATAAACATTTAGTAGGTCCTATGTGTTACTTTAGTAAAAATTCTACTACATTCTGAACTGAAGGTCGATAACAATCATTGAACAGCTGTCATGTCAGGACAACTGATGATGCAGAGCAATGCTTAACTATTTCAAACCAGTTTGGTTTGAGTCTCACGAGACCACAAAAGTTCTTTTACACATTGTTTTTCTTTGATAATTTTTTTTGAGATATATACATGGCAATATGAGATTAGCTAGGAGTAATCTACTCCGTTAAGCTTTCTCTAAATAGGCAAAGCAATGGTTAATTTACGATCTAAAAAGGGGCAGGAAATTTCCTAAAAGATAAGTAGGAAATTTCCTTCTAAGAAAAAGTAGTAGGAAACAACGACTTTGGTTGGCTACAGGTACAATTTTCTTACAGTAAAGACAAATTTCCTTAAAATGACGGCCTCAGCTTTATTGCCTTTGAAATGCCAGGCAACTTCATTTCTTTTTCCTGTTGAATACCAAAATTGGGAGCAGATTACTAATTATAATTCAAAAATAATCTCTAATTCGAGTTGCAAATGTTTTTCGGAATCTGCTCAAACATGATGTGTTCAAATTAATAAAGAGTTGCATGAAAATAAATAAATTATTTGTTAGTTTTATCTATTTTCAGTGTGAATCTCTAACAATTGCGATGTGATATATATATATATATATGAATTATTATTTATTTTCTGCTACTAGTACTGTTGAAGTTTCATTTTGTTGTTTATTTGGACTACTTTTTTTTTTTTCTTTTAAATTCCTTAATCCTCATTACAGGAGTTGTCCCGTCAAAAAGAAAATGGATATTCAAATCAACTAGAAATCAATCAACGACTTTGCTTTCCTATTAATTATTTTAAGGCCAAAAGAACAATTTTTTTGTTTTTTTCTTTTTAAACATGAGATGTTTTAAGTGGAGCTGTATGCACACACACTTTTAAGTAAGCTAAATCTAATTCAAATTGTATTGGACTATTTTAGACACTATATAATGAGTACCTTTCTGGTAATAATAGAAGCTATTATTAAACTTTGCTTATCAGTTTAAATTTTCAGACGAATTGGTTCCACGACAATATGAATATATAGTAGCGATAAGTTTCAAATTAAGTTGTTTTATATTATATAAGGGAGGAAAATTCTAGTATAAGCTGGGAATAAGCTAATCCTAGCCAATAAAACTGCGACACATCGACATCTATGTTGACGTGACATATTTTGATTGGCCGATAGACTACTCCCGGCTTATACTAGAATCTCTCTTTTAGGTGTTGGGTTGAGATGGATACGGGATTTTAAGACTCTTAGGAGTAAACCTTTATAAGTGCAAACCCAATTTGATATCCAATAGTGATGGAGTGGAAGAGGTGGCGCTGACTTATTTGGAGAACGTCGAAAACGGAAAAAAATCAACGAAGCGGTGAAATTTTGCAAGTATCTGATTTGGGCCCAAAATTAGTGGATTTTCAAGGGAATTGGGCCGGTGAACAGGACCCACCACTTATGTGGTGGGCACCACCGGATTTTTGCGAAAAAATGCTGTTTAGTCCTTTAATTTTACGTTTTTATATTTTTAGGGACTTAATTGCAAATTTTGAAAAGTTTCTGTATTATTCGGTTTGTTCCGAAATTTTTACCCTAGCTCTACAAACCTATAAATAGGGCTGTTATGTAGAAGGAAATCAGTTTTGAAGCCGAATTCTTTTTGAGTTAATTTGTTTTTTTTTCCTATTCCTAGTTTTGTGAAAAATTAGGTTTTAGAAGCCTAAATTCCGGTATCGTGCGCGATCAACGGAGTTTGGTAGAATTGTTTCCGGTATCTTGTGAGATCAACGGATTCAGTTGGTTTGAATTGTTTCCCCTGCATCAAATAGGGACCGGGTCATCACTAGCTTACAGTCAAATTGATGGGTTGGAACTTTTAGCAGCAAAAATAATCCATCCTCTATCTTTCTAATTAATGCTTAGAGAAAAAGAAATGGGAAAAAACATATCCTTTATTCTTTTACGGTATGTTCTCCAATTTGACACATTTAGACGTGAATAATAGACTTTTAAACCAAATTTAATGTGTCAAATTATAATTAACTGAGAACTAACTTAACAGAAGAAGAAGAGTGGGCTTTGTTTAAATATGCAGCCAATCTAAATGACGGAACCTTGAATTGATATTGAGTTTGAATTTAGAGTTTATTTAGTTTAGCAAGTAGTTGTTAGGTGATTGTACCAAAAAAAAAAAAAAAAAAAAAAAAGATACTAGTAAAATATCAGTGATTATTGTTTTTATGTTATATTACAATTAAGAATATAATTCATGTTTAAATATATTTTTATTTGATATATAGTTTTCCTATATTGCATAACATTATGATACTACTGGTGGTTGTCGAATCCACTAAAATTAAAATTTGTAATCTCAACTAAACCTTAAACCAAAGAGTTTGTAGAGGGTAAGTCAAGGTCGAACCCAAGAGAGTCAAAATTGATTTATTAATGCTGAAAACCAAGAACAATTAACAAAAACGAAAAAAGGGGGTTCTGAAGTTGAGTTAATTAAAGCTGAAATAAAATACAAGGGATGTCAAATAATAGAATCAAAATTAAAAACTGAAATTAAAGCTAAAACAGAGTAGAAATGGCTTGGATTAAAATAGATTGATCATTGATTGATAAAGGTAATTTTAAATACTCCAGATTAGTTAAAATCCACAACTTAGCGCATTCGGATCAACCTTTCAAATATAGAATCTGTTTTGCACGGCTCAACAATTCCCTATTCATCAAATAATCCTTCCTTAGTGGCTAGGATTTAATTTTCAGAATGCATTAAGCCTAGAAAAGCCTAATCTAAACTAATCAAATCTTAGAGAAATTGATTTAAGTTTAAATCCCTATTCCGTTTATTGTTCTAGCACAATGAATCAAGATGATTACAAATCCAATTCATTGATAACAGAATATTAAAATGCAATCTAAATACAGGCCAAGATATTTAAATTACAAATCAATAAAAGAGAGGAAAGAAATAGGATATGGAGAATTAAAATTATAAGTAAAGTTAGAACAATCTCACAATCATTCACAGCCAAGCCTTGAAATCCCTAGATGATGAAGAACTTAGCTGCTCATATTGGAAAACTAAAGAGAAAAAGAAGAAGAAAAAGTAATCTGGAAGATCTTCTATTTCCCAAAACCAACATCTCCTCTCATTTAAATAACCCTAAGGACTAAAAATTAAAGAGGGTTTCCCAAAATAGCCTCTAATCCACGTCCAGGCTCTCTACTTCAGGGCCTTAATCTGCTTCAATTATTGCTGGCCCGTAATTAGGAAAATTCCTGAGCAGCCCCTGACGGAGGAAATTTAGCCTTGGACAAGGCTAAAATTGGAAAAACGCACTTCAGCCCAATCTTCACAAAAACTCGCCCAAATCAGCCTTAAAAGCCCAATTCTTCAATTAAGCTCCTGCAATTACAGAAACACAAGCCACAGCAAAAAGTCCAAGGAAAAATACTAAAATAGACCCAATTAAACCCCCAAAACTAAACTAAAATATAACAAAATATAGCATATAACACATCCCCACACATAATCCATACTTGCCCTCAAGTATGAGCCAAAAGGAACAGAATTAAAATTCTTTCTTAGTGGTTAATTCACCTAAGAACAGTTCCCAAATTGCTTGAACAATATAGAGAAGTATAGGACCCAAATTGGTTCACATAAAGGTATCAAACTAGCTAAACCTCCCTCCAAAAATGCAAACAAAGCAAAATTTGCCTTCAATAATTTCTAACCCCCATTACCAAGCCATAAAAATTTCAGCACACAAATAATTAGGTTTCACTTTTCATAATTCACACCTTGCAAATAGGAAACCATGCCAAGAACATTCCTAGAAATCTATCAAACAAAGTATTTCAATGCTAAAAGAGAGGTAAAAACAGAGAATTAATCTAAGAATTAATTATTTATTATATATATATATATATATTTTTTTCTTTGGATCAAGAATTTTTTGTTTTCTTGATTTTATTTGCTTACTTCAGGATGTAGGAGCCCTTTTTACGTGAGGATACCCGGTTCTGACCCGCATATACCCGGTTACTAAGGCAACACAAACCTTGGCGGCTACTAGCTCGGCTCATGGCGCATTTGCCAGCAGAGCCTTTATTAATAAAGCAAAAAAAAAAAAAAAGAAAATTTCTCTTCTCTTTTATATATATATATATATATATATATATACTCTGCTTTTGGTTACCCTCCTTTAACAAAGAAATAATTGTGATTTGATTCCTTAGGAAGCCTTAACATAGCCCCAATTAGCAAGCTGGCCATTTTAAATTCATGCAAGGAATTGATATTTCGATAATCAAATAAAGGCTTGACAACAGGAAATCAGAAAAAAATTTCTAGCTAATATGCATGTCACAAATTGAAGTTCAGAAATTTTTAAGTTGATAACTTTTTTAAACAACTTTCAGATCAGTACTTCCCTAATTATCAAAATTTTGGGGAACCATTCTCAAGTAAAAATCATCTTCAAAGTCAGAAAAAGAAATTTATAAATCACAAATTAAGCATGCAACAACAGAAGTTTGTTATTTTTCTTTCAAAAATAGCTCAAAATCAGCCCCTAAACACATCCCCACACCTAAAGGCAGCTTGTCCCTAAGCTAAATCCGAACAAAGAAGCAAAAAGAAAGTAGAAAGAAAAGCTTGCCTTAGGGGAATGGTGGAAAATACTCAAGGGCGCCGGGAAGGAGAAACAAAGCCCACATGGTCAAAGTAGGCCACCATATTGGATTGAAGTGTCTGGAGAAGCTCCAAGATGGTGCCTATGTGTGCATCAGCTGCGGTTTGAGATGGAGTAATGGTGCCTGAAGCAGTGGTCTTGGTGAAGCGAAGAGGTTTGGCGGGGGCTAAGGATCCTGCATCCACAAATGACCAAAAACCACTAACCTTAGGGGCTACTAACCGCAAGTCAGCGAGCAATTTCATATCCAAAGAAGGCAAAGGACAAACAATACGCATAGCACTAGATGAAGCATCAAAAGCAAGCATACGGCTAGCCAAACAAGTGACCCAAGACCCTAAATACATTTTCTTTGGGTGAGCAACTAAAGCACAAAATTTACTAGCCATCCAATATCCCAAATTAACCTTCCTACCCTCTAGCATACACCATAAGAAAAATAACTCAGCTTTAGTGATCACTGTGGTGTCATCGTTTCTAGCAGAGAATAGGTACGCCAAAATCCTATGCATGTAACGTAAAGACTTACTCACAATCAAATTAGCCTTAGATTTTCCAGCTTAAACACAAAAGCATCATCCTCACATAAAGTCTTATACACAATACTAGCATCGAAATCAGCAGCGTAGTCACAGAGATATTCCTTATAAGCATCTGACTCAACAAATTCAGCATGTAAAAATCCCAAACCAACATTCAAAGAGTTTATGGACAGATTATGCATATAGCCCAACAATTGAAAATTCATGACAGGAGCATCTAAACCAAACTCAGCTTCAACAGAAAACTCAAATGTGCTATAAAATTCTGGGGTTAGAGAATCAAAGACATGAAAATCAAAATGTTACAAGAAATTTTTCCAACCAATATTCTCAAGCAATTGATAAACATCACCCAACAATTTCAATTCAGTCAAAGCAGGGATGGAAAAATTACGAGCAGAAATATAAGGGCAATGTAAAAGAGATTTATACCTCTGTGTATGAGTTGGCTTTTAGAATTCCAACAGAGGAGGTGGATAGTAGGAGCTCTTCCCTTGCTTCAATTTCTGCCTTTTCTGCTTAGGCTTAGGAATGGGACTGCTGGACTCACTGTGGCTTTCACTGTGGGTGCTAGCAGGAGAGGAGGCAGAGGTGGACTCAACTTTCGGCGAAGAGGAGGAAGAAGCAGGAGGTGCTATGGGCTGACGGTGGGCAGCGGCACGAGTTTGGCAGGAAGCAGGGGTAGAAGACAGCGGTGGTGGCGGCGACGGTGGAGGCGCGGCTTGGTGATGGCTGTGTCGTTTCTGACCCATGAGGAGATGAAGAGAAAAAGATAGAGAGAGAGAGAGACCGGAAAGAGAGAAAAACGATGGAAGAAGAAGGCAGGCGGGGAGGTGCGGCGGTGGCCGTAAAGGTTAAGAGAGAGAGAGATGTGGCCGACGGAGATGGACGGTAAGAAGAACGATGGAGTGGCGTCGGAGGCGGAAAGAAAAAGACGGTGGGGAGGCGCGGCTGGACTGAGAAAGGGAGACCGGCAACGAAAATGAAAGGGGAAGAGAGGAGGTGAGGGGCGGAGCGACGGCGGTGGTGGACGCTAGCGAGATGGACGGTTTAGTGGCAGAAAAAGAAAGGGAAAAGGGAGATGTGAGAGATCGGGTAGGGAGAGAGATGGGTGAAGTAGGTAGGTGAGTGGGTAGGTGAGAGTAATTAATGGGGTAGTTGGGGAATTAAATAAAAAAAAAGTGTTAGATCTGTGAGTGGGTTTTTTTTTTGTTTGTTTTTGAAAAAGAATAAAAGAAAAGAATTAAATAAAGGAAGGTAATAAATTTAAAAACAAAAAGAACATAAGACATAAAAAAAACTGAGTGGGGGGGTAAAACTTAAGGTAAAAATTTTACCTTAAAACAAATAAAAGTAAAAGGCCCATTACTTACAGGTATGGTTTTTAAAACAAAAACCATTAGAGGCCTTGAAGCTCTCAAGATCAACCCAGAAATCTGCAGAAACCCAGAAAAAGCAAAGGTTGAAGATGACAGTTATGTTAGTTAACTAAAAGAAAAAGGGAATAAACGAAATAAATTAGCCCTGGGCAAGGCTAAATCAGGTTGCCTCCCGGAAGCGCCTCTATTTATTGTCTGTAGCCAGACCCTCATTCCTAAGGCTTAGGACGCCTTAGGGGGCTCTTCCAACTGAACCTTTTGCTCATGTACAGCAGCAAATCCCTCGTAAAATGGTTTGAGCCGATGACCATTAACTTTAAAAATTTTTCCCGTAGCTAGGCTTTGAATTTCCACTGTACCATGGTCATAAAGTCGAACTACCAAGAAAGGACCAATCCATCTAGAATGTAATTTTTCAGGAAATAGCCTTAATCAGGATTGGAAAAGTAAGACTTTCTGCCCTACTGTAAATTGCTTCCGACTTATCATTTTGTCATGGAATTTCTTGGTGCGATCCTTGTAGACCCTTGAACTTTCATAAGCTTCATTCCTCAGCTCCTCCAACTCAACTAATTGCAATTTTCTCTCTTCACCAGCAGCATCAAAAGAGACATTGCACTTCTTAATGCTTTGTGTTCCAGTTCTACCGGAAGATGGCATGCCTTCCCAAAAACCAGTCTGTAGGGAGACATTCCGATAGGTGTTTTATAGGCAGTTCTATAAGCCCACAATGCATCTTCTAATTTAATGCTCCAATCCTTTCGAGTCAGGTCACTGTTTTACTCAAGATGGATTTTAATTCCCGATTGGAAACCTCAGCTTGGCCATTAGTTTGCAGGTGATGGGCTGTTGAGACGCGATGTTTGACTCCATATTTTTGAAGTAGGTTGGTGAGAATTCTGCTGCAAAAATGTGTACCCCTATCACTAATCAGAACTCTTGGCGTCCCATAACGATTAAAAATATGTGACTTGACGAAGAGAACCACTGTTTGAGAGTCATCTTTCCTGGTAGCTTTCGCCTCCACCCACTTGGATACATAATCCACTGCTAAAATAATATATAAATTCCCATAGGAATTGGGGAAGGGGCCCATGAAGTCTATTCCCCAAATGTCAAATATATCACATGAAATAATGGAAGTAAGAGGCATCTGATCTCTATGACTTAAATTCCCCATTCTTTGACAATTGGAGCAGGACTTACAATAGAGGTAGGCATCTCAAAAAAATTGTAGGCCAGAATAGACCACTCTCTAATGCAGTACGTTTAGGACCAAAGTGTCCCCCACAAGCTTCAGTATGGCAGAACTTCAACACTGATTGAACCTCATTATCTGGACTGCATCGTCTGATAACTTGGTCTGAGCAATACCTCCAAAGATATGGTTCATCCCAAGCATAATACTTGGCATCCTTTCTGAGCTTATCTTTTTCTGCACGTGAGAGATCATCTGGAATAGTTACTGTAACAAGGAAATTAACCAAATCAGCATACCAAGGAATAATTGTATTTACTTGAAATAACCTCTCATCTGGAAATTCTTCCTTCAATGGCTCTGTTTCGGTGCTGTGAACTAGGCGACTGAGATGATCAGCTACCAGATTCTCAGAACCCTCTTTGTCATGGATTTCAAGATCAAACTCCTGGAGTAGAAGTATCCATCTTATCAAGTGTGGTTTGGCTTCCTTCTTTGCTAACAGATACCTCAAGGCTACATGGTCAGAATATACCACTACCTTTGCTCCCAATAAATAAGACCGGAATTTCTCTAGTGCAAATACTATTGCCAAAAGCTCTTTCTCTGTAGTAGAATAATTGATTTGAGCACAGTCTAGTGTCCTTGAGGCATAATAGATGACATGAGGCTTTTTATCTATTCGTTGCCCAAGCACAGCTCCAATGGCATAGTTGCTTGCGTCACACATGATTTCAAAAGGATGGTGCCAATCAGGTGAAGTGAGAATAGGAGCTGATGTTAGCTTCTCTTTAAGTTGATCAAAAGCATCCTGGCACTCTTGGTTGAAATTGAAAGTTGCATCCTTCTGAAGTAATTTACACAAGGGCTGTGAAATTTTGGAAAATCCTTATATGAAGCGCCTGTAAAAACCTGCATGGCCAAGAAAAGAGCGAACTTCCCGGACATTGCGGGGGTAGGGTAAAGACTGAATAACATCAATTATTAACTTTATCCACTTCAATACCCTTAGATGACACAATGTGGCCTAGTATCAATCCCTTATCAACCATAAAGTGACACTTTTCATAATTCAAAACCAAGTTAGACTCTAAACATCTTTTCAAAATCAATTCAAGGTTAGCTAGGCATTTAGAAAAAGAATTCCCATAGACTGTGAAGTCATCCATAAAAACCTCAATTATATTTTCCACATAGTCAGAAAAAATACTCACCATACATCGCTGGAAGGTGGCTGGTGCATTGCAAAGGCCAAACGGCATCCTCCTGAAGGGGAATGTACCAAACGGACATGTGAAAGTTGTCTTGTCCTGATCTCCAGGTGCAATGGGAATTTGATAGAAGCCTGAATAACCATCAAGGCAGCAATAAAAGCTCTTTCCAGCCAAGCGTTCGAGCATCTGATCAAGAAAGGGAAGTGGAAAATGGTCTTTTCGGGTAGAAGAGTTTAGTTTGCGATAATCAATACAAACCCTCTAGCCATTCTGAACTCTTGTAAGGACCATTTCACCTTTCTCATTCTGAACTACCGTCACTCCTGTTTTCTTTGGAACCACTTGAACTGGGCTGACCCATTTGCTATCAGAAATTGGGAAGATTACATCAGCATCTAACATCTTTTGAATTTCTTTCTTCACTACTTCCATCATTATGGGGTTTAGACGCCTTTGAGCTTGTCTTTTTGGTAGTGTGTCATCTTCCAAATGGATTTTATGCATACAAGTAGCTGGGCTCAATCCTTTAATATCAGCAATAGTCCATCCAATGGCTGACTTGTAACTCTGCAAAGCTGTAACCAGTTGCTCTTCCTGATCAGGTGTTAACTTGTTTGAAATAATCACTGGGAGAGTTCCCTTATCTCCTAAGAATGCATACTTCAAATGCTGGGGAAGTTCCTTCAATTCTAACTTCGGGGCCTGCAAAATGGAAGGTAATGGCTGCACATTAGATGCTGAAAGTTTTAAACTAGCAATGGTACCTGCTAGAATTAGAGAAATAGCCATGTCCTTTGCAATGTCAAGTAGATCCTCTTGCTGAATTTCTGTACTCTCTTCCACATCAATACTTTCACTTAACAAAACCTGCAACCTGTCATCACTACTAACTCGAAAAAAACTTTGGGTTAATGGTTCAATCACATCAATGCCACATACAGTAGAGATATCATTTGGGTATTTCATGGCATCATAAACATTAAATTGTACTGTTTTTCCATCAAATTCCATGGATAAAATGCCTTTATGCATATCTATCTTTGTCCTAGCAGTGGTAAGAAATGGTTTTCCTAACAAAATTTTAGAGGATTTAGGTGAGCTATCATCCTCCATATCTAGGATATAAAAATCAGCAGGAAACACCAGTTCATTTACTTGAACCAACACATCCTCTAAGACTCCTTTAGGGTAAACAAGTGTTCGATTGGCACATAAAGAATCATAAATTGACTTGGGCATGACATTTATTGAAGCTCCTAAGTCACACATAGCTCTATTTATGCTGGTGTTACCTATGCGACATGAAATAGCAAACATCCCCTTATCCTTACACTTCTGAGGTAAACTTTTCTGTAGGACAGCTGACACATTGGCTCCTACCACTACTTCTTCGACTCCCTTTAACTTAGATTTGTTAACACACAATTCCTTCAAAAATTTAGCATATCTAGGAATTTGTTTAATAGCATCAAGTAAAGGGATATTTACCTCAACCTTTCGGAAAGTCTCAAGGATGTCTTTATCTTCTCTCATCTTCTTGGATTTTGAAAATCTTTCGGGGAAAGGTGGTGGAATAACAATTGGAGAGGTCTCTTTCTCATCCTTATCCTTGAGTAATCCTTCTTCCTTACTTTTCTCCAAAGTTTCAGTTCCTCCTTTCACCGTAATCTCTAACTCTTTCTCTGCTGTCCTTCCTTTCTTCTCAACAGCTCCTGGAATTTCCTTCCCATTCCTAAGAGTCATTGCACTTGCATTTTGGCGAGGATTATCAACCGTTTGTGAAGGCAATTTTCCCTTGGATTCCAAAGCACTTACTGAAGTTGCTATTTGATTAATTTGCTTCTCTAAGTTCTGAATACTTGCTTTGGTTTCTTACTGATGTTGTTGCATATTAGTTGCTAATGAATGAACAATTTCATCCAGGGACATTCCGGGCTCTTGAGTTGAAGTAGAAGGCTGTTGGCTTCTTGGCTGAAATTGGGGTTGGGGGTTTTGATGTTGCTGTTGAGGGCGATTACCATAGCTGAAGTTAGGATGATCACACCATCCTGGGTTGTAAGTGTTCGAATATGGGTCATATCTCCTCTGATTCTGATGCACAAAACCTGAAACAGCATTTGCTTGCTCCGATCCTACACCAAGAGTGGGACACGAATCAATTGTGTGACCCGTGAATATACAAATGCCACAAACTACATCTGGTGTCCCTCCTCCAGTCACCAAACTTCGAACAAGAGTAGTTAAAGAGTTGATTTTGTCTTCCAAAGAATGAGTGTTCACTTCATGCACCCTCCGAGTAGGTTCAGAAGGACTTTCAAACTGTCTAGAATTTTAAGCCACATTCCAAATTAATTCCCAAGCAGCAGCTGGTGTCTTGTTGATCAAACATCCTCCACTAGATGCATCTATCATCCTTCTCTCCATAGGCAGCATTCCTTGATAAAAATATTGCACTAAGGACTGCTCTGTCATTCCATGTTGTGGACAGCTCTCACATAAACGTTTGTAGCGTTCCTAATAATCATAAAGTGACTCTCTATCTCTTTGCTTAATCCCACTAATTTCTCTACGGAGTGTGGCAGCCTTGGAGGCAGGAAAGAACCTTTCTAAAAACAATCTTGCCATATCAGTCCATGTAGTGACTGATCCGGAAGGTAAGTAGAATAGCCAAGCTTTAGCTTTGTCCGCTAATGAAAAGGGAAAAGCCTTTAATTTCAGCAATTATTCACTAATCCCATTAGGCTTCATTCCTGAACACACCACATGGAATTCTTTCAAATGCATGTAAGGATCTTCACTCTCCATCCCATGGAACTTTGGCAACAAATGAATCAGCCCTGATTTTAACTCAAAAACTGCATCTGTTTCAGGTAAGTAATGCAAAGTGGCTGCTAGTCTACTGGTGGAGTATGGAGCTCGCTAAGAGTTAGATTGGCCATAGCTTTGTCTTCAGACTCACACGGGGAGCCTGCTGAAATTTTAGTATCAGATTCGCTCAATATAATCGCTGAACTTTCTCCTTTCTTTTTCATCCTAGTTTCCTTCCGAAGTCTTTTTGTTGTTTTCTCAATTTCAGCGTCGTATTGTAATTCCTTAGAAACTTCAGATCTGGTCATAAAGCAACAGAAAATCAAATTAACTCCCCGGCAATGGCGCCAAAATTTGGTGGTTGTCGAATCCACCAAAATTAAAATTTGTAATCTCAACTAATCCTTAAACCAAAAAGTTTGTAGAGGGTAAGTCAAGGTCGAACCCAAGGGAGTCAAAATTGATTTATTAATGCTGAAAACCAAGAACAATTAACAAAAACGAAAAAAAGGGGTTCTGAAGTTGAGTTAATTAAAGCTGAAATAAAACACAAGGGATGTCAAATAATAGAATCAAAATTAAAAACTGAAATTAAAGCTAAAACAGAGTAGAAATGGCTTGGATTAAAATAGATTGATCATTGATTGATAAAGGTAATTTTAAATACTCCAGATTAGTTAAAATCCACAACTTAGCGCATTCGGATCAACCTTGTCAATATGGAATCTGTTTTGCACGGCTCAACAATTCCCTATTCATCAAATAATCCTTCCTTAGTGGCTAGGATTTAATTTTTAGAATGCATTAAGCCTAGAAAAGCCTAATCTAAACTAATCAAATCTTAGAGAATTTGATTTAAGTTTAAATCCCTATTCCGTTTATTGTTCTAGCACAATGAATCAAGATGATTACAGATCTAATTCATTGATAACAGAATATTAAAATGCAATCTAAATACAGGCCAAGATATTTAAATTACAACAAAGAAATAGGATATGGAGAATTAAAATTATAAGTAAAGTTAGAACAATCTCACAATCATTCACAGCCAAGCCTTGAAATCCCTAGATGATGAAGAACTTAGCTACTCATATTGAAAAACTAAAGAGAAAAAGAAGAAGAAAAAGTAATCTGGAAAATCTTCTATCTCCCAAAACTAACATCTCCTCTCATTTAAATAACCCTAAGGACTAAAAATTAAAGGGGGTTTCCCAAAATAGCCTCTAATCCACGTCCAGGCTCTCTACTTCAGGGCCTTAATCTGCTTCAATTCTTGCTGGCCCGTAATTAGGAAAATTCCTGAGCAGCCCCTGACGGAGGAGATTTAGCCTTGGGCAAGGCTAAAATTGGAAAAACGCACTTCAGCCCAATCTTCACAAAAACTCGCCCAAATCAGCCTTAAAAGCCCAAATTCTTCAATTAAGCTCCTGAATTACAGAAACACAAGCCACAGCAAAAAGCCCAAGGAAAAATACTAAAATAGACCCAATTAAGCCCCCAAAACTAAACTAAAATATAACAAAATATAGCATATAACAACTACATACTATAGATAGAAGTTTTTAACAAGAAATTATATAGTAATTTTCAATTAAAAAAACAAGTTAAATATGTAGTCATCAATTATAAAATTCATTACTAACATATTATATGCTTGATTTATCTTGGGTACCCAATTAACTAAATGTGTAAACAATAACTCCAACTTGAACATTAAACCTATTTTAATTATATTTTAATTTATAACACATGAAATTCTACATGAATAATTATCAATTTTTCAGTAAAAATAATTAAAAAAAAAAAACAATTTAGTGAAAATTTACTTAATTACAAGCAAATATTATAACATAAATGTAACAAAATATTTATAGAAATCAAAACGTAAAATTACTTTACTTAAAAGCAAGGGAGAGGAATTAGAATACATACATATATAATGCAGTTTGTTATGTGCATGTATGAGAAAATGACAGACAAATTTTAAAATTCGGAAAAATGATGCTAAGAAAAGAAAATGGTTACCACTTATTAATAATAATAATAATTAATAAGAGTGAGAAAATATGGTATTGGAAATAAAGCATATAATTACGGATTTTTTTTTATAAGGGTTGAAATATTATTTATTAATTAAGGTCAACAAAAATCCAATCCTATCCATTCTATCCACAAATTTTCTATGGATTTAGCAATGTCCTTCACAATCGGGAGAGATAAGATTTTAAGTTATGACGACGTTGACTTCATTGCAAAAAAGACAAAAAAAAAAAAATCTTTGGCTTTGTTGTTGGCAAAGTATTCATCAACGTGTACGTTGGACTCCTTCTGAACAGGGGTGGCAGCCGTTTTTCAAGTTTTTGCTTCCCCCTCCCTTTATGTGGTCTATTTCCTTTCTTTATTAACTTTGGCTCCTTTAAGGGTGTTTAAAAAAAAACACTGAAAAACCGAAAAACCGAAAAACTATGAAACCGATCTGAAACTGAGTTAAAAAAATAGTTAATTGGAATCGATGGACAAATGTACGATTTTTATTTTTAGAAATTAACGGTTACGGTTACGGTTTAGGTTTAGGGTTTTACACCGAAAGTCCATGTGAACTCGCGGTTAACTGATTTTTGACAAATATTTTTTTAAAAAAATTATATATATATATATATATAAGTGAAACATTTGGACCTTTGAAGTTATTTTACTTCCTTACAATACAACACCAAGTAGTCTCGGTCACTCCCTTCCAATCCTATCTCCTCTCAATTTTTAATCCCACAATCACTGAAAAACAAATAGTGAAGAACAATTTTATTAATTAATGTTTGATCTTGTACAACAATTTCTATGTTTAGGAACTTTTTTTATTAATATATTAATTATTGGCGTTTATAGTTAAAATATTATTTTAATTAATAATTAAGACTATAGTTTGTCATTTTATATTTTTATTTGACATTTGAGAATTATGGTCTATTTATTTGAGGTTTCAAATATTATAAATTTAACAAAATCATAATGCCTATTTCGTAAATGGTTAATCGACCAAAATTAATGGTTTACCGACTAATGGTTAACCGAATTTAATTGATAGTGTATGGTTAACCGACTGTGTGCACCTCTAGGCTCATGGCCTCTGTTGTTGACTTGATCACCCAACTCAATCATTACAATTCAAAATTAGCGAAAACACATTCTAAGCCCTCTGAATTTTAATAAATTTTGCAATTAGCCCTTCTGATTAATTGTATTATGTGTTATTTAATAGATACTACATTCCATGAGAGAAGAAAAAGTCAAGCGTGGAGCTAATACTATAGAAACAAAAAGATCATATACTCAATATATTGAAAAAATTGATTAGAGTACTAATTACTAAATCCATTAAAATACAAAGGGCTTAGTATGCATTTAGCCTTCAAAATTTGTATATTTGAAAAGGTAATAACCAGTACATTATTTATGACATACAAATATCTCTTAAACAAAAATAAAATATTGTTGTCAATGGTAAATTGGTTTTATATTTAAAAAATATTAGATGAATTTATTTATTAAATACATGTTATTTTTTTATTTTCTATAAAATATGGTCCCTTAAACTTCACTTAATTAATTTTTAGCTGTGGTGGTTAAATTTCAATTTGTATCATCAAAACTATCAAACATTAATCTTAACCCACTAAATATAGTGCGATAGATTTTTGGGCCGAATCTAAACTCACATGATATAAAATAGGGCTTTTTACATAAATACTTACCTTTTGGCACCATCTAACTTTTTTACCTACAAAGGAAAAGTTTGCATAAATACATTGAAAACTTTCCAAAATTTCAAAAATACATAAAACAGAAAATTCCAGTTTTACGAGATTCTTTTGTAATAAACTACAAAGCAAAAAAAACATAATCTCCAAAATAAGTACCTTCTCACACGCAAAAACCTCCAATCGCGACAATCTCAGAATCGCAAAACTCAATCGATCACTGTCTTACTGCAAACAAACACAGCAATTCGACAAAAACATTCAATTGATCACAAAGATATGCAAGAAATCGCAATTCTACTCCATCATAATGGAACTTGGACTGAAAATTACAGATTCATCAACAACAAAGTAAGTAGCGTCCTAGTACCAACAACATCAACATTCAATGACTTCAACCGAACTATCAAAGGAAACATCAAGATCAATCAACAAAAAGAAGATTTACAGATCCAATTACAGGTAACAAAAGGATACCCGCCAATGGAAATAATGAAAGACATGTCCATTAGATTCTATTTACAGCTAAAGAGTGCAAGCAACATCCTAATGGAGTATCCACTATGCATAACAACAATTCAGAGAGAAATAGAAGATGAACAAGGTAAAAGCATCACAAATATCTCAGAAAGTTTAATCAGTTTATCAAATAGTAAAAATAAGGAATAATGTGTATCAGAAGGTATAACTAAGGTATAATTATTGAATGACAAACTATAACTAAAGTATAATCAGTGTTTCAGAAAGTATAACTAAGGTATAATCACTATAATAGTATATCTTAAGGTATAACTAATGTATAATTCAAGTATAACTAAAGTTATAATCAATGTAATAGTGTATCTTAATGTATATCTAAGGTATAATTAATGTATAAGAAAGTATAACTAAGACATATTGTGAATCAAAAGGTATAATTAGTGTATCACAACCTATAACTAAGGTATAATCATTGTGTCTTAATGTGTAACTAATGTATAATTAATGTATCAGAAAATATAACTAAGGTGTAATCACTATAATAGTGTATCTTAACATATAACTAAGGTATAATTAATGTATAACTAATGTATAACTATTGAATAACAGTTATCTTGAGGTATAACTAATGTATAATTCAAGTATAACTAAAGTTATAATAAATGTAATAGTGTATCTTAATGTATAACTAAGGTATAATTAATGTATAAGAAAATATAACTAAGGCATTTTGTGTATCTTAATGTGACTGGATATTTTGTTATTTTGTTTATCTTAAAAGAGGAACAGAATCAGCTCTCTTTTTTCATGAAACTGGATAAAAAAAAAAAAAAAAGATTGTCAAAGTTCAGTTCTTTTATTAGTCACAATTTGTCATTTTTGGTTCTTGTATTTCAATTTTGACATATTTTCTTACTCTTGATAAAATTTGTAATTCTTTCCTCTAGTTTTTATTTTTGATTTCGATTTTTTCAGTCTTTTAATTGATTGACTATTCTGGAATATAGTGCTCAAAGTCCACAACTGAATCACACAATGTGATCATAGGCCTTATGTGATACATTGCTTATTAAATTGTCGAAAATAGCCAAATTTTCGCCAAAAAAAATAAATAAATAAAATAAAACTTGAAATACAAGATTAAATGTGTCAAAAACATTAGAAATAGACAATTCCTTCATTTAACTCAAGTGAATTATTGGTGTTAACTAGCTACGAATTAACCATTGAAGTGGTCAATCTATAATAGCATTAAATATACCCTTGAAAATGATATGGCATGAGAAGAAAAGTAAAAAAAAGAAAATAGATTGTGACATTTTAAAGTAAAAGAATATCATTTCCGAAAGAATTAGTACATGTCACTCGCATTGCAGTAGATGGTACGAAAATGGGACCTTATATGCTACGAAATATGTCAAAAAGAAAAATGGATTATGAGCAAAAAGTAATAGTCTCTTCCATTCTACTAATGTTAATTATAAATGAAAACTCAAAAAGTATATATGATAGCGTATTTTAAAATGTCCTATACGCTTAGATTCCTCACAAATTTAAACTTTGAAAATTATATTAGACCAGTTTCATGAAATTGAGAGCTGATCTTGTTCTCTGATTAAAGAAAACTCAAACTAAACCAAATATTTTGTCACATAAATTCAACTCAATATACACGTAACACAGCCACATTTATGCCATATTTCCAATTAATAAGAAGAAACATTAATGATCTATTTTACCTGAACATGAATACATGATATCAGTACATATTTAAATACCATTTGCAATGAGACCATGTATAGGATACCTTGGAGGAATCATCAATGGGTGTTTGCGCTGGAGCCAGCTGTTATGAAAGTTCCATTCGACGATGAAGTTGAGGGAAGAGGCTGATCCGTTTTAGGATATTGCAATGGAAGATCAGGCGGATTAGGACGAACACGAAGATAATGTACAACTTCCTCCATTGAAGGCCGTGATGAAGGATCTGGATGACCACACCATAGTCCAACCATCAACAATTTTTCCATCTCCTCCTCATTATAGTCCCCATTTAATTTCCTATCAGCAGCTTCAAGAATCCTGCCATTTTCGTAGAAATTTTTCCATAACCATTCGACTACATGTATTTCCTGACCGTCCACCTTTTTCACACAAGTTTTTCTTCCACAAGCAAGCTCCAAGGCAACGACTCCGAAGCTGAAGATGTCCGATTCTTTAGTTGTCTTTCCTGTCGGAAAACATTCTGGAGCTATATACCCAAGGCTTCCACCAATGAACGTTTGGGACCGAACATTATGATCTATTATCCTAGCTAACCCAAAATCTCCAAGCATTGGATTGAATTCTGAATCCAACATCACATTGCTCGGCTTGATATCTCGATGTAGAATGCGTTGTTTCCATTCATGGTGTAGGTAATGCAATCCGGACGCTATGCCTTGAATGATTTTGTACCTCTGCTCCCAATCCAAGAAATTTTCATCGTTATAAAGGTGGAAATCTAAACTGCGGTTCGGTAAGAATTCATAAACAAGTAGGATATCCTTTTTCTCATGGCACCAACCGACTAGTTCGACTAAATTCCTGTGCCTCAGTTGGCTAAGGATTATCACCTCTGCTGCATACTCTATTTTGCCTTGAGTTGAACTTTCTGATATCCTCTTAACAGCAATGTCTCTATCTAATTCTGTCAAAAATCCTCTGAAAACCGCACCAAATCCTCCCTCACTGAGCTTCTGTTCTCTGCTGAAATCATTCGTGGCTCGAGCTAATACATCATAAGGAATGTGCTTGGCTCCAGTTACCCTATCAAATTCATAGTCCTGGTATTTCACAACTGAAGAATGTACAACCTCTGCTTCGTCTTCCTCTCCAGTACCTGTTTCAGCTGGAGACGGAATGATTTCCTCCCGTTTACAGCAGAAGTAAGTCATGACAGATGCAAGAACCAAACCTGCAACTGACCAACCCACTATCATCAGAGTATTGAATTTTTTATCATTTGGAGTTCTGGAGGAAGGTGAAGGAGGAGGCGAGGACGAAGGCAGAAATGTGGAACGAAAATATGAATCAAAAGACCATGAGTGAATCTTGTGAAACTCCGAATACATTCCTGTTGCAGCCGAAAAGCCAATCCAAACCCAGTCAGGTAAATAATCTCTTAGATCAATTTCATAACAGAGCTTCTGCTGAACAGGAAAACCTTTTATTACCCCTGTGAAGTGAGCACAAATATTTTTCGAACTTGAATCGTAAGTAATGGAAGCGTCCATTATTCTTCCATCAAGAACAGTATACCATTTCGAACTTTTGGAAGACTTCAAAGAACTCACGTCAATACCAACATGATCACCCTCTTCATCATCCCACGGGTTACGATAAGTATCGAACTCAACTGCTACAAACGGATTAGCAGTCGAATTCAATTTCTGGTTTCCACTGGCAAGACCAATACCACTACCTAGTTGAACATCAGGCATTTGATAACGCAGATTGGCTATAAAAAATGCAATCCCATCACTATGAGAAGCATTATTTTGAGCATCAATGGAGAAAGTGAAATTAGTGACGAAGCTCGACAAGTTTCCAGAGGCTTTGTCCCAGAGATGAAATGGTTCAGAATACGAGGCGTGGCCTGTGATATAGGGCAGGTTTTCAGTGAGTTGGATAGAATCAAGTAAAGGAGTTGCCTGGCCTTCATATCTTATGCTATGGTTATCCGGGGCGAAAGTGGTGAAGTTGAAGGATAATGAAAAGGCTGGAGTGATCACTAGAAACAACAAAACAAGATTAATCATTAGTTGAACGGAAAAACGATCATTAAAGAAAAGTAGAAGGAGATGAAGGATTAAGGGATTGAATTGGATATAAACTAGTTCTTGCTCTGCTGGTATCATCGATTGGTTTCCGACAAAATACATGCTAGAGTTCAATGCCGGGAGATATTGAGATTCGGGCAGTGTCTTTTTCTGGCTTTCAGCTAGAATGTATTTTAAATACTGTGTTTTTTTTTTTTTTTTTGGTTGGGAAATTCATATACTAACAAGAAGGAACAAGAGACCGAGAGGAAAAATGAAGAAACAAATTAAGGTTACAGAAACATTTTAATTAAACAAGACAAAAATAATTGGGGAAATAGCTCCCATTATCCAACAGAGAGAAAAAAAAGAAATATTAATTGGTTGGCCCTCCATATTAATTGTTTGGGAGCAAAAGTCAAAGTCATCGGCTACTCCACTTTGATATATATGTATCACTTTGATATATATATATATATAAATCAATTTTAAAACTGAAATTACTTTTATAACCCTCCAAATTTTTCTATATAAATTTTCATTCTCTCATTTGGAATATAAGTTTTTGAATAAGAGGAGAAGAAGAATAGGTTTAATTCTTCTTTTTTTTTTTTTTTTTTTTCAATTAGCTTGTGTAGTTTATGTTATTTAGTCTTTTGGTGAAAGCTTCTGTATTCGGTTGAGTTCGACAAACGTCTGTTCTTGTATTCTGGAAGACAGTCCTCCGTACACGGAACGAATTCTGTCTTAAGGAAACCGATTCGTGGCTTAGCAGAATCCGTTTCTCAATTTGTTCCACACCACGATTAAGGTTAAAAGTTTTGTTACTTTATTTTATAATTTTTTCGGTAATCTTAAGTTAATCGAAAATTTATTTGTATTCTGGTTACTCTCTTATTGAAATATATATAATACTAATATATATATATATATATATATATATATATATATATATATATATATATATAGGGTAAAAATCATCAATGTTACATGAACTTTCACCTTACTAACATAATGGTACATGAACTTCAAAACTAGACATAAAAGTACATCAACTTAGCAATCAGCTAACATGAAAGTCAAAATTACCGTTGACTGTCAAAAATACCGTTGACCACACCGGGAACCGGTAAAAAATAATAACGTGACAGTTTTCAAAACGATGACGTGTCAGTTTTCACTGGGTTTTGGCGTGGTCAACAGTTATTTTTCATGGTCAATGGTAATTTTGACTTTTATGTTAGCGGGTTGCTAAGTTGATGTACTTTTATGTCTGGTTTTGAAGTTCGTGTACCATTATGTTAGTAAAGTAAAAGTTCATGTACCATCAATGATTTTAAACCTATATATATATATATATATATATATTCTAACAAGAATCACTGGAATTGGTAAAAGAGTTATGCCGTCTGTTGAGTCAATGCATTATAGACAATAGGAGGGAAGATTTTGCAGTGTTCCTTATTTCAAGGAATTGTGTTAATAAGGTGGATTTTGTGGAAGTTTATCAGCTTAATATGAACTTACTTGGATTAAGAATGAAGGATTGGGGGATTTGACTTTGTTTTTGGGTGTTCATTGTTGTATGGGAGTTTCAGCCAGGAGAGTTGGATGCAGGAGAGGTTGCATCTATTTTAGCATTTGCTATGGGAACGGTTGGTGGGTCTAAGAAATGGATGTAAAGTATAGTGGAGGACTAAATTGAACAAAGTTATTTTATTATAATTAAACCAAAACTTTTACAAATAGTTATCACAAAGCTCATGTCCCTCACTGTATCACAAACTAATTGATAAATTCTCTCTATTGGACACTCAACACTTAATCTGCTCACACGACACCAGATATATACACCAGCTATTTATTCTAGTAATATATCGGTGATGCAAACATTTCAAGTCACAAGCATCAAACAAATTCTACCAATTTTGGTGTAGAAATTTATCCTGTTGAGGGAAAATTATATAATGGGCCTGGTCCATATGGACCTTTCCAATGAAAAATTGACATCTAAGTGTTTTTTATTTTCCAATGCTTATATTGTTTACGTATCAATTTTTCAGTGGAACAGTCCACATGGACCCGGTCCACTATAAAAGTTCTCCCTGTTAAGTCAGTACTCAGTGGTGCTTGTTCAATAATTGAAACAGGCAATATTTCCCTTGTGGGGACCACCTTCTGTCCAACTAAATTTCTAGATTGGGTTGATCCAGAACTCGAATAATTATTGTAATTTTAATTTCAATTATGGTAAGAAGATTCAGAGAAGCCCAATTCAACCATTTCTATATAGGTACAACAGTGGATCAGTAATGTCCAACATATTTATAAAATACGCAGGTTACATATATAAAAAAATGCTAATCATTTTCTCATTAAAGGATCATGCTATGTATTATGCTCAATGATTAGCTATTAATTATGTAACAAAAAAGAAGAATAAGTATTGGTGTTATATGAATAAGAAATTAACTACCAGGTAATGCTTCGACAAATCTAGGTATGTCACTGATAGATAGATATACCAAATTACTGCTTCTGCTAAATTTTTCATATCAATTATCAGTTGTATTTATGACCTGCAAATCTTATTTTATCTAGTATAATTTAATCACTCAAAATGTCAATTTTATTTTTATAAAAATTAAGAATTCACCTTACATAATTATTTAAAATTACATCCCCTGCAAATTGACTTTCGCCTAGTATCCCTAATGTCCGAGTAACTTACTTGACCAAGTTCATTTTGGAATGAAAAGTTTTTCTTGGCATGAACCAAATCTTTGTGGGAAAACAACCGTCTGCCACAACCCTTTTCAAAATCATTATGTTCTTTCCTTCCATTACTCCTTTTCAACAAAACAATGTTTGAACTCTTAAATCCCCTCAATAATCTTTTATAAACTGCACCAAAACCTCTCTCCCCAACTTTCTTTCTTCCTGAAAAGTCATGTACTTCAATTTTGCTTTCAACCAATCCACTACAACACATTGAGAGTGGACCAAGATATGTGAACTTTGGCAGCTTTGATGGCAGATCAGGAAATGGAGCCAGAAATTTGAGGACATGAATTGCTTTTTCAATGGTAGGTCTCAATGTTGGATACGGATGAGAACACCAAAGCCCAACGACCATCAAACATTCAACTTGCTTCTTATCGAAATCTCCATTTAGTTTAGTATCAGCTGCTTCGAGTAGCTTTCCTTCTCCATAGAGATCCCAAACCCACTCTCTCAAATATATTTGATCTTCTTTCACCTTGCGATTGATAACTTTTCTCCCACAAGCAATTTCCAAAGCAACCACTCCAAAACCATATACATCTGATTTCTTGCTTGGCCTGCCTGTAGTCGCATACTCTGGAGCCACATAGCCCATGGTGCCTGCTAAAGCTGTGTCATTTAGACCTTTTCCATGGTCTCCAAGTCTTGCTAACCCAAAATCTCCAAGTTTGGCATCAAAATTTGAGTCTAACATAATATTGCTTGCCTTTATGTCTCTATGCACCACATATTGTTGCCATTCTTCATGCAAGTAAAGCAATGCTGAAGCCAGTCCTCCAGCAATTTTGTACCTCACCTCCCATGTCAATAAGCTATTTTCCTTAAAGAGATGCCGATCCAGACTTCCATACTCGTAAACGAGAAGGAGTTCCTTTCTTTCGTGGCACCAACCGATAAGTTGCACTATATTCCTATGCCTCAACTGGCTAATGACCTTAACTTCAGATGCATACTCCTTTATACCTTGTCTAGAATCTCTTGACATTCTCTTCACTGCAACATAACAGTTCAATTCTTTCAAGAATCCTCTGTAGACTGCACCAAAGCCTCCCTCTCCAAGCTGCTCTTGCTCTGAAAAACGATTAGTGGCATCAACCAAATCATCATAGGAGAACTTTTGAGTCACAATTGCCTGTATGAACTCATTATCTAAGTCAACTCCATCATGATCCATGGATTTGAACAAGTCAAATTCATCATCGTCCATGGATTCATATGAATGAATTTCATCATCGTCTTCCTCTGCTAGCCTACTCGTGGGCTCAGCTGAATCAATTAGGCCTGCATCTTGCTCTGCTCTATTCAGGGGCATTTCATCGACTACTTGATCTTCATCCTTACCCAATTGATTGTTTTTCAAAAACATGAGGATAAGTAAAATAACAAAGAATACGGGTAGTCCTACACTTAACCCCATAGAAAGTCCTCCCTTTTTAGGAAGCAAAGAGATCAGTGGTAGCAAGGCAGAAATCCATCTCATCTTCATGGTGGAAATCGCTTCGCAAATTAAAGCAGCATGTGAAATTGGAGAAGTCATCAGTAGTGTGATTTACGTAGTGACCCTGCTGTTTAAATGTGGGAAAATCAACAGGTAAGGAATTTGAAAGAGGCAATTTGACAAAAAAGAAGCAAACATCACCAACCAAGTAATTGGCAGCCGGTACATTAGTTGGCCATGGCGGGCGGAGAAACATCAACTGCTAGCAGAAGATGAACTGGTTTCCTAGGCTGTGTTTGAGGAAGAAGAAAATGGGAGAACATTAGATATTAAATCCAACAATTCCAAGGAAGTGGAGAAGAGAAGAAGAATTTCCCCTCAATTTCCTTGTGTAGACCTTAAGTCAATGAAGTCACACAACCTCCATCATAAAATGTTTCCAACAATTCCAAGGAAGTGGAGAAGAGAAGAAGAATTTCCCCTCAATTTCCTTGTGTAGACCTTAAGTCAATGAAGTCACACAACCTCCATCATAAAATGTTTTTGATCAAAATTTTCAAAACAGTCTTGGCTAGCTTTATCAATATAATGTTACTAGGGGTGAGCATCGGTCGTTTCGGTTACCGAACCGAACCGAACCGAATTGTCAGTAATAATTAGAACCGAACCAAACTAAACCAGGATAAAAACCGAACCGAACCGAACCGAAATTTTTTGGTTCGGTTCGGTTATTACCGAAATTTGGTATTTTTACAAAAAAATAAATAAAAAAAATATTTGAAATGATTTTTAGGGCAATTAATTGAACCATTATATATTATTATTGTAATTAATTGTTATTTAGTCATTTTATATTTTTTAATGAAATATAAAATTCAATTAAGTAAATTAGAATATTACAAACCTAATATATATATATATATATATATATATATATATATAGATAAAATAATTCTGTTCGGTTTCGGTTAAACCGAATTTTTTTACGGAAAAACCGAACCGAACCGAATAACCAAATATATATATAATTGTTACCAAACCAAACCAAAAAAAAATTCGGTAACCGAACCGAATTTTTTTTTCGGTATTGGTATTCGGTTATACCGGATAGTGCTCACCCCTAAATGTTACATCAAGTTGAAAATTTAACATAAATATACAAGGATAATGTTCTATCAAGTTGAAAATTTAACATAAACAACACGGATAATGTTACTTCAGGTTGAAAAATATACACGGATAAATTATTAACATAAAGATTAAACTTACTGTGTTGATAGTAAAAAAATACCTTTGATTTTGTATCGAACTAATAAAACTTGATAATATCACTTATTTTGTCTCTTTTTATTTTTTCCTCTTTATTTTTTACCCTCATATAAAAATTAACTTATTTACCATTTTGCCGCTTTTATCTTTCTTGACACCATTTCTATTTTTATTTTTTGTATTCCTTCCGTCTCTCTCATTTTCTCGAGACTTTCTACAGTATGTCAGAAGTAACTATTTCTGACCAATCACATCAGCACAATTACTGACATGGCAAATTCTGGCTAGCCGGGAGTAGTCTACTCCCGGCACGAGCAGTTATTTTCCATTTTCTCACCAGCTAAACACTAGTTTTCAGACCAAAACAAAAAAAAAATCAGAAGCTCGAAAGTCTAGCAGCGGCATGGATCTGAACAGACGGCAGCAATGCAATTGTGAGGCTAAAAGAAATAAACAGCGCCGGATCTGAACAGATGGCGGCAATTTGCACAACTGCTGGCTCCTTCGGTTGTCGCATCTTCGGGAAAATTGAGACTTGTGCTTCGGTGGTTTGAAGAGATAAAACATTATGAGAATTAATAGTCGATAATGGATGAGAAGTCGTTGAAGAATAATGGATGAAGAGGTTGAAGAATAATTGAAAGAAATAGTTGATTTTATATTGAAAGTACTAAGGGGAGAAACAATTAAATCTCATCTGGGTTAATTTGAATTAAATTTATGTTTGGTTGAGTTTTGGACAGAGTGAAGTGGTGCTAGTTTTCAGAATTGCAAGTGAGAATTAATATAACTATGATTCTTCACTTAGCCCCATCTTTAATTAAATAAATATAGTTTTAAATGAGAGGAAAAAAAATTTTATAGATCTGGAAATTCAAGGTAGAAGAAGAAAGAAAACAAATCCACTCAAACATGAATTACAATCGTCATCATATTTTTTCACCGGATTCGCATCCGCTACCATCGAGTAATTTCTATTCTCACATCCATTCCCGACTCCCTCATCGCTCTCTCTACCAAATTTGATTCAAAATTGATTTATCAATTTAATTTTTGAATTTGAGCTGTCATGGTAGGAAAAAAAAATGAGTAAAAGAAAAAAAATGAAACTTGGAGAAGGAAAGGGCAAAAAGGGAATACATGAATTAGTTAAGTTTGAGTTTATTTGGTAACCGATTAAAAGTAAGGTTAAAGGTATTTTTTATGATCATCGGTAATTTTGACTATTATATTAATAAAGTATTAAGTTTGTACATTTTTATGTCAAATTTTAAAATCTATTTACTAATATGTTAATAAAGACAAAGTTCATATATTATGGATGATTTTTAGCCAAGTATTCTTCTCCATGTTAGACTTCTTGATAGTTAATTTAAATGTTATCATAACGGATCAGATATCGAAAAAAACTGTTGGTTCATGATTCAACTGGTTTAACCAGTTTTACACTAATTGAACTAATTTTTTCATTTAAAAAAATAATTAGTTAATATTAATTTATAAAAGTTATTATATATATAATAAGACAAATCAACAAATACGTAAAATTAGTACATAAAGTCAAAAATATTTTAATGAGTTAATAAGTAATAACCAACAATTCACAAAATATCCCAAAAAATAATATCTATCAAAATTGAATTAGCTAGACGTTTAAATTAATAAGTTTTTTTATTATTTTAATATTCTAATATTTTATAGTATCCATGAAAATAATAATCAAGTAGTGAATCAATTAATTAGAGGTTTGAATTAATAATTTTTTTGTTATTCTATAGCTTAGTGCTTCAAAATCATAAACTTAAGTCATCAGTGGTTCATAAAGAAAAGGAGTGAACATATACTCAAATCAAACCATACTGCTGGCACTGAAAATTACTTACAATGCAATAAAAATCTAAAAATTTCAACTACAATGTAAATTTGGAAATCACAAATTTAATAATTAATCAAAAAGCACTGCTTCTAAAAAAAAAAAGTCAAAAACAAGAAAAAGCAAAATCAAAGAAAGATAAGAAATTTAGAGAGATTTAAAGATTTGAAGTTTGATCAGAGTTAAACTAGGCCGAATCGAAAATTAAAGTATTATAAAAAGTATATTTACATGCATGATTACTAATATAAATATAAAATTCAGTTATTTTAGATTAATATTATTCAAAGTGAATATATAAATATGGCAAAATGAATTTTGAGCCTTTGAACTTTTATGAATTTTGTAATTGGCTCCCTAATCAATTTTTTCATCACATTGGGTACTTGATTTTTCCATTTTAATATTATGAGCCCCAAAATTGAATTTTTTTTTTCTTGTGGGGTTACAATATTGTTAACTAACACATTACATGAGTTTTTTTTTTTTGAAAAGTAGAAGACTTTAAAGTTTATTAGAGTAATTTGAATCATACATTGTATGCAGTCGTGCGATAACTATGAATGTGAATCAGACCTCCGATTTAGTCTCATGTATGCATGAAAATGGTGTAACATATCAATTAACAGTACAGTCCACAAGAGGAAAATGGGTCAAATTTGGGGTTAATAATATCAAAACAGAAAGATAAGGTACCAAATGTGTTGAAAAAATTGATCAGTAGCCAACATCCATAAAAGTTCAAAGGTCTCAGGATGTATTTTGTCTGTAAATATTTGTTAATAATTTAATGAAAAGGTATTAAACAAAAAACGTTTATATGTATTAGTATGCAAAGTTTATCAAATGTCATATATGTAGTTTGGTGGTAATGTGCTTTGAATACTAGGGAGTGAGTTGGGTTTGAATTCCTTGGCTTGCATTTCTAGTAATTTCTTTTATTGAAAAAGTATACATGATGGAAGCCAGTTTTCAAGATGTTCCATTCCAATGTATTATACTGATTACTGACTAATGATTGATTTCTGGTTTAACTGGTCCGACCAATCAGTCCAGTCCAGTTTTAACAATACTGGTTAATTCTTTCCTCTAGTTTTTCCTTTTCAAACTTCAAAAATAAGTTGTTGAAAATGAAATTGTATATTAAAAAAAAAAAGGGATTTTTCAATCACACTAATTTTTTTTATTGAAAAAGTATACATGACCGAAGCCGGTTTTCAAGATGTTCCATTCCAATGTATTATACTGATTACTGACTGGTGATTGATTCCAGGTTTAACCAGTCCGATCAGTCAGTCCGGTCCAGTTTTAATAATATCGGTTAATTCTTTCCACTAGTTTTTCCTTTTCAAACTTCAAAAACATATGTTATTGAAAATGAATTGTATATTTAAAAAAAAAAGACGAAAACCATTTTAAAAAAAAAGGGGGGCGGATTTTTCAATCACACTAAATAAAAACGATAACGCCGCAGAGGATAATTTTGGAAAAAGAAAAGGTTATTTTTATTATTTAGGATATAAAACATATATTATTTTCGATCGTTGTGAAAAAAAAGGAGGATTTTTTGCTCCCACTAAGGGGCTATTTAGTTTTGTTGTTACTATTTGTTGTTGCCGATTGCTTTTTTTGTTTGCTGTTGGTAAACAGCTGTTTTTTGCTTCTAAAACAACTGATATCAGTTGTTTAACAGTCCTAACCAAATACGTAGAATCTATTGTTTGAAGCAGAAAAAAGAAATAACTGTTCAGAAAGAAACTAAACACATACTAAATAAATATGAAGGATAATTTTGGAAAAAGAAAAAGTTATTTTTATTATTTAGGATATGAAACTTATGTTTTTTTGCTTTATTATTACTGATTCATTCCCTTCATGTCTTTAACTAAAAGAGCCACCCCCCTCACCCGATTCATCATCCCCAACCTTATTCCACCTTACTAATCATCAGCAAGATTTCTTTTTCCATTATTCTCTTCTTACTATCTTTTCCACTTCTCATCTTCTCCTTCTTCATCGCCAACTTTATTTCTTTCATTGCCAACTTTATTTCTTTCATTATCTCCAACTCCTAACCCTAGCCGCCACCCTCTCTTCCTTTATTCTTCTTCTCTTCATCTAATTTCTCTCTAGACCTCACTCGAGAACAAATCCGATGACTGAAGCATCAGATCCATTCTCAAGGTGAAGCTCGACCCTCTGATTGCGATGATGTCCAAATGAATGGTCTCTATGCCCATAATGTTTTCATACGAGCTATGACCCTCAGCAACTCAAGTACAAAATAAACTTGTTGATTTATGTGATATGTTGTGGACCTTCAAGATTTCACCTTTCATAAATCTGGGAATGGCGGGCGAAGATCAAATGCAGAAAGAACAGGATCTAACATACTTTCAGTTTTGGACAAAATGGATATTCATATTATAATTATATTAGAAACGAATCAACGATGTTGCTCTCTTCCTCTTTTCTTCTCAATTCATCTTTTAATTTAAATAAAATTGTGAAGCAGCATTCTTTTGACTTTTGGTGGGCAGCTGCAAAATAAAGAACTAGTCATGGTTTGGAGTTTGAATTATTTTTTCCCATTTGATTTCTTTTGAAGAGAAGAAAAACAATTTGTTAGTGTATGTGACAACTAAAACCAAATAATTATTGAGAAATCACCGACTTAGTCATCACCTAGCACATATTTCCAATAGGCCCATGGAGGTTTGGGGCAAGAAGAGCCCAAAAATGTCTAAAGAAGAGAGTTGAAATGTTAGAGACACTTAAAACTGTCTCTACAAGGATCCAGAAGTGTCTCTATGATTTACCAACCGAATTTCCATCGCTGGAAGGATCCAGATCCATTGCAGAAGCAGATTTGGACGCTGAAGCTTCTGGTCCATTCCAGAATCCGTAGAAATCCACCAGAATTGCTAGAAGCTTGTAAACCGCCTCTAATAGATATTTTGGGCATTATTGACCAGAATATGCTAGGAATATTTCAAATTAATATGAACCAGATGTTAAGGAGGTGGAATGCCTATAAATAGGCATCAACCCTTCATTTATGAATCAATCCAAGTAAAAAGGATCCAAAGTATTCTAAAGTATGTGTGTCCTCCATATCCAATAATAATTTCATGTAGAAAATAAATGAATTGATAAATATTTGGATTTTAAAATTTGGATTTCTGAGGGGAAAAAAAAAAAAAGGAAAAGGGCAAAATAAAAAATTGAATAATAATAATAATTTTTTTTTTTTAAAGGTCAAGTTAATTTCACAAACAATCATCGAACTACACTTGAGAGTATGATTTGTGCTAGAAAACGTATATTGCCGTGTTCCTATTGAAGTCATTATGAATTATTCACTGTAACAAAATGCCACAATGAGAAGAAGTTTAGGGCTTCTCTTATTCTTATTAGCATAACTGAAAGGTCAAATTGATAGTACAATAATCATTCTAGTGGTGGGTCAACCCAATCTAGAAATTTTGTTGGACAAAAAGTGGTCCCCACAGGAGAAATAATGCCTGTTTCCATCTGGTAGACCCACCAACCATTTCCGTAGCAAATATAGATGCAATTTCTCCCGCATCCAACTCTTCTGGCTGAAACTCCCATACAGCAATGAACACCCAAAAACAAAGTCAAATCCCCCAATATTTCCTTCTTAATCCAATCAAGTTCAGCAACATTAAGCTGATAAACCTCCACATAATCCACCTTATTAACACAATTCCTTGAAATAAGAAACACTACCAAAATCATCCCTTCTGATTCAATCATACGTTCTCTATAATGCAATGACTCAACAGATGGAACAACTCTTTTACCAATTGCAGTGATTCTAACATCATCATCAATGTCTTCAATAACTGCAACAGTTCCTGCCAAGCTCAAAGCATAAAACTTTTCCTTCAACCAAATCCCATTACCAAATCGGACAAGATGGTCTCGTTCATTCGGGTCACAACAATGAGGATCAACCATTGTACTGTCTTTTTTCACCCATTTTTTATCTCCTTCCCATATCCTGTAATACGCAAAAGCCGGACGAGAAATGCCTGTCAAAACCATTACAACTGATTTAGCCGTAGCCCTTCTCCTATTTTCGGCTGTACTCCAAGGATAGGCAGAAAGAGCCGCAGACAGAAATGGAACTTTAGAATCCCAGGAAGGCATGTTCCACCCTCCGCAATATGGATTTGCCTCCAAAAGTGAGTAATTTGTTGAATCTGAAGCTTCTTTAGCTACGATTAAACCATGTGAGCAGCCAAGGAAATGGTAGTTGCCGCCAAAATTAGGCCTTTGGCGACACCAGTACCAGATGTAACCCACTTTAAATGGTATGTTGAAGGTGTGAGATTGGCTATGATCATTTCTATAATCTGCAGAGAGTTCTAGCCATGGCGGTGTAAGAGAATTGGATCTGCATTTTCTTGATTCCGCTGTTCTCCATGACTTTGCGACTCCTTTAGAGTATACATCTTTCATCATTGATGAGTTTCTTGCTATTAAATCGATGAGTTGCTGAGGAAGATCCGGCCATAAGTGTTGTTTTTTGCCTTCTTTTTCGGTTGAATGCGTGAGCTTTGTATGGCTCTTCTTCTGTCTTCCCATCGGGAAATTAAAATTGGGGTGAATTTGGGGGTTGAATTGGTTGAAGCTGGCATGATCAGTATGCTATATGAATATCCTAATTATGCGTGGTCTCCAAGAACTAATAATACTTAATCAAAATATATATTTAAAAAAAATCCCACATCAATAATTATTTCAAGGTCAAAATGGAGGGATAGTGCTAACTTCTGACCTTGAGGAATACGTTAGTTTGTGGCTTGCATAGATAGTTTAATTGATTTACTTGCAGCAAATACAAGAGGGATGAAGTATTTGTTTAACAATTATAAGACAGCAAAATGCGAGTTTTTTAATTGAAATTCTGATGAAAAGAATATTAAATAGTAATCAATCTGTCCAGCAAGGATACTTAGACTATAATTAAGGTTCTTACACTAATTAGAAAATGACAAGAAAATAATGTATTGTCTCATGTTTGCAATTTTGCATCCAGCAATATCCATTACCAGAAAAGGGGGAAATGTTAAATTAACCGAGAAAATAAACGGGAATTGATGCAGCGGGAAAAACTTCGAATGATAATACTAAGATCCGTTGATCGCGCACGATGCCGGATAATAGCCTTCTACTAATTGAATTTCGCAAAATTCACAGAAGCAGGGTAAAAAGGAATTTAATTCCGAAATTTTATTTCAATCAAAACTGCCATTACAAACTATATTATAGCCTATTTATAGGCAAAGTATCCTAAATGTAATAAATTTCCTAAATAATTAAAACTCCTAAATAGTTTAAATTCCTAATTAGACTAAATAAGAAAAATTACTCAATAAATTAAAATACAAACAAAATAGGAATCCTTATCAATTTAGGATTCTTTGAATAAAATCTATTCCTAATCCTAATTATAAAATAATTACAATTAAAATAAAGATACAATTTAAAATATATCTTTAATTTATTTCTATGACAGGTAATTGTTCCCAAGTTGAATTGTTGATCCCTTTTACTATTTGTGACCCGCATCATACTCCTCCTCTACGAAAAAACTCGACCTCGAGTTTTCCCGTTAAGAAACCAAGCTTTGAGTTTGTTAAATGGATCCATATTCAAAATATAGTTGACTCCAATACAATCAGCATCACCCTTCCAATAAGAATTCTCATATTTGTCTTCATATACATCATAGATTGGCTGTAAAGTTTCTTCAATACTAATAATCTTGTCACAAGAATCATAATCTACTACTTCAACACAAGCATAATCTTCATCATATGTTGGAGGTAAAGTGAAATCAAAGAATTTACCTTCTTCAAGTTTTGATTTTTGAGAGAAAAATAGTTCATTCTTTCTATCATAGAATTCTTCCAATCCAACAAAAGGGTCGTCTCTACCGAACGAGTTGACCAGATTCGCTTGTCTCCTATGGGGCTGATTAGCCCTAACTAGGGCTGATTAGCCCTAATTGAATAAAATTTTCGGAATTAATTCCTTTTTACCCTGCTTTTGTGAATTTTACGAAATTCAATTAGTAGAAGACTATTATCCGACATCGTGCGCGATCAACGGATGTTAGTATTATCGTTCGAAGTCTCGCTGCATCAGTTGGTATCAGAGCCTAACCTTGCGTCATCATGCCTCGAGGAAGAGAGAGACGAGTCGATGACATCGTAGGGGAAGAGGACCTGGAACGACTGATTGAGCAACGCCTCAATCAAGCGATCGGGCAGCAAATCCAAGCAGCTGTCGATCTATTGACTGAGAGGATGGGAGAGTTGATTGCGGCCCAAGTTAGGGTTAATCAGCCCCATAGGAGACGAGCAAATTTGGAAAACCCGTTCGGTAGAGACGAAGAGGACGAGGAAGAGGATTCAGATGGCGAAGAGGCTCCTATTAGGAGTCGTGTGGCAGACGAAGACCGACGTTGGGAGAGTGGATTACGGACTGAAATCCCTGAATTCCATGGTACCCTTCAACCGGAGGAATTCCTAGATTGGCTTGCGACTGTTGAGGAAGTTTTAGAGTTCAAGGGCGTACCTGAGAACAGACGAGTCCCGCTAGTTGCGACCAGATTACGGGGGAGAGCAATGGCTTATTGGCAGCAGTTGAAGCTGACCAGGCAACGGATGGGAAAGTCTAAGGTTTCGACGTGGGAGAAGTTGAAGAAACATATGAGATCGAATTTCTTACCCTATAACTACCAGCGATTGATGTATCAACAGCTGCAAAACCTGAGACAAGGGAGTCAATCAGTCGAGGAGTATACCACCGATTTCTACCAATTAATAGCCCGGAACGATATCCAAGAAACGGAGGAACAGTTGGTGTCGCGTTATATTGAAGGCCTAAGAGAGCAGCTCCGGGAATCAGTCAACGATTTTGATCCCCTGACTATTTCAGAGGCGCATCAGAGGGCAGTGCGGATGGAGAGGAGAACGCGCCTTATGGGTTTTGGCAGTAGTGGGTTACCCCGTACCTCAGTGGCAGTACCCCGACCGTCAGGGTCAACAACAGCAATTACACCAAATCCCACACCTGTAGCGACCAACAATAATAACAGAAGGGTAGGACAGAGTAGTGGTATGAAGTGTTTTGCGTGTGGCGAGGTTGGACATCATCAGTCTGAATGTAAGAAAGCAGGAAAACGAGCCATGTTTGCTGATGTGGCTGATGAAGAGGGTCATGATGATGAAGATGAAGGCGAACCGATTTTTGAAGAAGAGGAGTTCGAAGAAGAGATTGTGGGGGGAGATGTAGGCCCTGCGCTGGTGGTGAGGAGGTCGTGTCTAGCCCCTCGAGTCGTCGAGGAGAATTGGCTGAGGCAAAACATATTCCAGTCTACTTGCACCATCAAAGGTAAAGTATGTAAATTTATTATTGATTCTGGTTGTTGTGAAAATATAATGGCTGCTGAAGCTGTGAAGAAGTTAGGGCTTCCGACTGAAAAACACCCTAAACCGTATAAACTGTCTTGGCTGAAACAAGGAGGTGAGTTGACTGTTTCGCAAAGGGTGTTGGTTCCTTTTTCAATGGGCAGTAAGTATAAGGATGAGGTTTGGTGTGATGTTGTGGAGATGGACGCGTGTCACTTATTGTTGGGACGTCCATGGCAGTATGACAGAGGTGTTCACCATGATGGGAAGAAGAACACCTACAGTTTTGTGTTTGAGGGAGTGAAGATCGTGCTGGTTCCTTGGAAAGAGACGTAAGGAGGCTGGAAGCTTGTTGTCATTGGCTCAGTTTGATGAAGAGTTGCAGTATTCAGATATTGTTTTTGCATTAGTGGGAAAAACAGTATCCGAGGAACATCAGGTTCCTGAAGCAGTACAGCCTTTGTTGCAGGAGTTTGAAGATCTATTTCCTGAAGATTTGCCGGATGGTTTGCCACCGTTGTGAGATATACAACATCAGATTGATTTGGAGCCTGAAGCAGTTCTTCCAAATCGACCCCATTACCGAATGAGCCCGGTTGAACATGAGGAGTTGCGGAGGTAGGTCGAGGAGTTATTGGCCAAGGGATATATCTGGGAGAGTCTCAGTCCCTGTGCTGTACCTGCATTACTGATTCCAAAAAAAGATGGAACGTGGCGGATGTGTGTCGACAGCCATGCCATCAACAAAATCACAGTCAGGTATCGATTTCCTATCCCTAGGCTGGATGATTTACTTGATCAATTAAGTGGTGCCACTATGTTTAGCAAGTTGGATTTGAAGAGTGGTTACTACCACATACGGATTCGTCCGGGAGATGAGTGGAAAACTGCATTCAAGACGAGAGAAGGGCTTTATGAATGGTTAGTTATGCCCTTCGGGCTTTCGAATGCTCCTAGCACCTTTATGAAAGTCATGAACCAAGTGTTGAGGCCTTTCATTGGTAAGTTCGTAGTGGTTTATTTTGATGATATATTAATTTATAGTGCTAATGAGGCTGAACATTTGGGCCATTTGAGAGCTGTGCTTGAGGTGTTGAGGAAAGAGCGTTTGTTTGCTACCTCGAAAAAGTGTATTTTCTTGTCTAGTAGTGTTCTGTTTCTGGGATATGTGGTATCGGACAAGGGATTGCAGGTTGATGAGGCGAAAGTGCGAGCTGTTCAGCAGTGGCCTAGACCCGGCATAATCACTGAAGTTCGTAGCTTTCATGGGTTGGCATCTTTTTATAGGCATTTCATTCCCCATTTTAGCACTATCATGGCACCTATCACAGACTGTATGAAGCAGACAGGGAAATTCGAATGGTCGGAGGCAGCGGAGGAAGCGTTTGAACTGATTAAACATCGACTGACTACCGCCCCTATACTGGTTTTGCCGGATTTCCAGCAGCCTTTTGAGCTGCATTCTGATGCTTCAAAATTGGGGATTGGAGCAGTGCTAAGTCAAAGCGGAAAACCAATAGCCTATTTCAGTGAGAAACTGTCCGGAGCAAAGTTGAATTACAGCACTTATGATGTAGAATTTTATGCAGTTGTGCAGGCTGTTAAGCATTGGAGACATTATCTGTTCCAGAGGGAGTTCATCTTGTACACTGATCATGAAGAGCTCAAACATTTGCACAGCCAGGATAAGGTTTCTGCAAGGCATGCTAGTTGGGTTGCCTATTTGCAGCAGTTCACATTTGTAGTCAAGCACAAGTCTGGGGTGGCAAATAAGGTGGCTGATGCGTTGAGCAGGAGAAAGACTTTGCTGGCTCGCATGACAGTCCAGGTACCGGGATTTGAAAATTTTTCTGAGTTGTTTGATTCTGACCCGTATTTTGCTGCTGTCTTAAACAAAATTGAAGCAGGAGAACGGACGGATTTTCCATCTACAGGATGGGTTTCTGTTCAAGGGCAATAGGTTGTGTATTCCTGATTGCAGTTTGAGGCTACAGATTATACAGGAGTTGCACAATGAAGGTCATGTTGGACAGGACAGAACATTGCAGTTGGTGCAATCTAGCTATTTTTGGCCTTCCATGCGCAAAGAAGTGGAGAAGTTTGTGCAGCGTTGCCGGGTTTGTCAGATTTCCAAGGGCACAGCCACAAACGCCGGATTATATATGCCATTACCAGTACCGTCACAGCCATGGGCGGATATCAGTATGGATTTTGTATTGGGCTTGCCGCGTACCCAGCGTGGTAACGACTCAATTTTTGTGGTGGTGGACAGGTTCTCTAAGATGGTGCATTTTATTCCGTGTAAAAAGACGACGGATGCAGTTAAAGTGGCGCAGTTGTTCTTTCGTGAGGTGTATAAGTTGCATGGGCTGCCCGAATCCATTGTTTCCGATCGGGACACGCGGTTTCTGAGTCACTTTTGGCGGAGTTTGTGGAAGATGGTGAACACACAGCTGAACTTTAGCAGTGCATATCATCCTCAAACGGATGGGCAAACTGAAGTAGTGAACTGTTCCTTGGGCAATCTGTTACGTAGCTTGGTTGGTGAACATGTGAAGAGTTGGGATTTGAAGCTGTGTCTAGCGAAGTTTGCTCACAATCATGCAGTGAACCGGAGCACGGGGTTCAGTCCATTTGCAGTGGTTTACTCGGTTATTCCTAAGGGGCCGCTGGACTTGTTGCCTTTGCCTTCTCAGACTAAGCTTCATGGCAAGGCGGAGGATTTTGTTGGTAGTTTGCAGGAGGTCCACGAAGCAGTGTGCAACAATTTGCGGGCCTCGGCTGCCAAGTATAAGAAGACTGCGGACAAGAAAAGGCGACATGTGGAGTTTGAAGTGGGAGACTTTGTTTGGGCCGTGCTGACCAAGGATCGCTTTTTTGTTGGTGACTACAACAAGCTGTCCGCTTGGAAGATTGGGCCTGTCGAGATCATTGCAAAAATTAATCCCAATGCTTACCGCTTGAAGTTGCCGGGTTCGATTCGTACACATGATGTCTTCAATGTGAAGCACCTTCTGCCGTATGTCAATGATTCTTCTGAGGATGAAAATTCGAGGGCGAATTCTGTCCAACCAGGGGAGAATGATGGCGTAGAGGAATTGGCGCTGACCTATTTGGAGAAAGTCGAAAACGGAAAAAAATCAACGAAGCGGTGAAATTTTGAAATTTTGAAAGTGTCCGATTTGGCCCTGAAATTAGTGTATTTTCTTGGGAATCGGGCTGGTGATCAGAACCCACAACTATGTTCTGGGCCCCACCCTTTTTTGGCAAAAAAATGCCGTTTAGTCCTTCAATTTTGCGTTTTCATAATTTTAGGGACCTAATTGCAAAGTTGTAAAACTTTTTCCTTTATTCTGTTGTTTCTCAAATTTTAACCCTAGCTGCTAGATACTATTTAAAGGTGTGTAAGACAAGGATTATACAGTTTTGATGAATTCGAATTTTATTCTCTTTTTCCTATCTCTTTGAATTTTCGTAAAATTCTAGGGTTAGAAGAATCGTTTCCGGTATCGTGCGCGATCAACGGAATTCGATTGTTTATCCGCTGCATCAGGAATCAATCCAATTGACTAGCTCGAATTACAATTCACAATAAGGAACCATAGAAAATACTGTTAACTTGGAGGAATCATGGGCTGTGCGCATTCTGTTGGAGTTGTACGGAAAGTTGCATAATTAACAGAAGACGAAATGTTCAATCTATTTGAAAGAGGAAAATCTGTTGTTCGTGTTGAAGACTCAAAATTCTTCGAAATACTTCCTATAGTCATACTGTGTTTTTTTTTTGTATTTAATATATTTTTTAATTTTTTAAGTCTATTTATAGAACTAGGTGATTTGTAACATGATGAAAAGGTTAAGTATCTTTTTGTAATAATAAAATCCATTAGGGAGTAAAAAAGTAATGCTTAATGTCTGGTTGTAAATTGTTTTTTTGTAAGGATTAAAAATATAATAGAGCTTCCAAGTTGACCAAATTTTAGCCTAATCCGAGAAGAACAACATGTTCAAAAGATCGAAAGGGATGAAGCAGCTCAAGCTGAAAACTCGTAGAAGAGAAACCGCAAATAGCAAAACAGGGACGGACGAACGAGGACCTTCCTAACCACCAACAACTGATCCCACCATCAGAATACAGAAAATTGTGTCTTCAAACTCGTGTCAAAATTTCAGCCAAATCCAACGGCTAGAAACAAAACTACTACACAAAAAACACAAAAACTAGTATTTCAATTGACACATTTTCTTACTCTTGATAAAATTTTTAATTCTTTCCTCTAGTTTTTATTTTTTATTTCGATTTTTTCAGTCTTTTAATTGATTGACTATTCTGGAATATAGTGCTCAAAGTCACACAACTGCATCACACGATGTGATCGTACGCCTTATGTGATACATTGCTTATTAAATTGTCGAAAATAGCTAAATTTCCGCCCAAAAAAATAAATAAATAAAATAAAATAAAACTTGAAATACAAGATTAAATGTGTCAAAAACATTTAATCTTGTTGAGATGGGTGCACAGGCCATTGTCCAATACTTCCATTCTAGGAGTCAATTATGTAATTTTCTGGGTTTTATTACTGATGATTGTCTTCAATTGGCTCAAGAGATGGGTGGGGTATGTTTTCAATATGTGTGTCGGTCTGCGAATATGGTTGCCCATAGGTTAGCTAAGGCAGCTTAATGAAAACATAGGTTAGTTAATGAAAACATACGTTATTTAATGAAATTCAAGTTTTTCTTCGCCCATAGGTTATTTAATGAAATTGCATTTTCAAAAAAAAAAAAAAGTGTCAAAAACATTAGAAATAGAAAATTCCTTCATTTAACTCAAATGGATTATTGGTGTTAACTAGCTTCGAATTAACTAGTGAAGTGGTCAATCTATAATAGCATTAAATATACCCTTGAAAATGATATGGTATGAGAAGACAAGTAATGAAAAGAAAATGGATTGTGACATTTTAACTTGTATCATTTCCGAAAGAATCAATACATGTCACTCGCATTGCCATAGATGGTACGAAAATTGGACCTTACATGCTACGAAATATGTTAAAAAGAAAAATGGATTATGAGCAAAAAGTAATAGTCTCGTCTATTTTACCAATGTTAATTATAAATCAAAACTCAAAAAGTATGTATAATAGTGCATTTTAAAATGTCCTATACGCTTAGATTCCTCACAAATTTGAACTTTGGAAATTACATTAGAACAGTTTCATGAAATTAAGAGCTGATCTTTTTCTTCTGATTAAAGAAAACTCAAACTAAACTAAATATTTTGTCACATAAATTCAACTCAATATACAAGTAACACAACCACATTTATGCATATTTCCAATTAAGGAGAAACATTAATTATCTATTTTACCTGAACATGAATACATGATATCAGTACATATTTAAATACCATTTGCAATGAGACCATGTGTAGGATACCTTGGAGGAATCATCAATGGGTGTTTGCGGCTGGAGCCAGCTGTTATGAAAGTTCCATTGGACGACGAAGTTGAGAGAAGAGGCTGATCCGTTTTAGGATGTTGTAATGGAAGATCAGGCGGATTCGAACGAACACGAAGATAATGTACAACCTCCTCCATTGAAGGCCGCGATGAAGGATCTGGATGACCACACCATAGTCCGACCATCAACAATTTTTCCATCTCCTCCTCATTATAGTCCCCATTTAATTTCCTATCAGCAGCTTCAAGAATCCTGCCATTTTCGTAGAAATTTTTCCATAACCATTCAACTACATGTATTTCCTGACCGTCTGCCTTTTTCACACAAGTTTTTCTTCCACAAGCAAGCTCCAAGGCAACGACTCCGAAGCTGAAGATGTCCGATTCTTTAGTTGTCTTTCCTGTCTGAAAACATTCTGGAGCTATATACCCAAGGCTTCCACCAATGAACGTTTGTGACCGAACATTATGATCTATTATCCTAGCTAACCCAAAATCTCCAAGCATTGGATTGAATTCTGAATCCAACATCACATTGCTCGGCTTGATATCTCGATGTAGAATGCGTTGTTTCCATTCATGGTGTAGGTAATGCAATCCGGACGCTATGCCTTGAATGATTTTGTACCTCTTCTCCCAATCCAAGAAATTTTCATCGTTATAAAGGTGGAAATCTAAACTGCGGTTCGGTAAGAATTCATAAACAAGTAGGATATCCTTTTTCTCATGGCACCAACCGACTAGTTCGACTAAATTCCTGTGCCTCAGTTGGCTAAGGATTATCACCTCTGCTGCATACTCTATTATGCCTTGAGTTGAACTTTCTGATATCCTCTTAACAGCAACATCTCTATCTAATTCTGTCAAAAATCCTCTGAAAACCGCACCAAATCCTCCGTTACCGAGCTTCTGTTTTTTGCTGAAATCATTCGTGGCTTGAGCTAATACATCATAAGGAATGTGCTTGGCTCCAGTTATCCTATCAAACTCATAGGCCTGGTATTTCACAACTGATGAATGTGCAACCTCTGCTTCCTCTTCCTCTCCTGTACCTGTTTCAGCTGGAGCCGGAATGATTTCCTCCCGTTTACAGCAGAAGTAAGTAATGACAGATGCAAGAAGAACCAAACCTGCAACCGACCAACCCACTATCATCAGAGTCTTGAATTTTTTATCATTTGGAGTACTGGAGGAAGGTGAGGACGAAGGCCGAAATGTGGAAGGAGAATATGAATCAAAAGACCATGAGTGAATCTTGTGAAACTCTGAAAACGTTCCTGTTGCAGCTGAAAAGCCAATCCAAACCCACTCAGGTAAATAATCTCTTAGATCAATTTCGTAACAGAGCTTCTGTTGAACATGAAAACCTTCTACCCCTGTGAAGTACGCACAAATATTTTTCGAACTTGAATCGTAAGTAATGGAAGCATCCATTATTCTTCCATCAAGAACACTATACCATTTCAAACTTTTGGAAGACTTCAAAGAACTCACGTCAATACCAACATGATCACTCTCTTCATCATCCCACGGGTTATGAAAAGTATCAAACTCAACTGCTACAAACGGCGAATTCAATGTCTGGTTTCGACTGGCAAGACCAATACCACTACCTTGTTGAACATCAGGCATTTGATAACCCAGATTGGCTATAAAAAATGCAATCCCATCACCATGAGAAGCATTATATTGAGCATCAATGGAGAAAGTGAAATTAGTGACAAAGCTCGACAAGTTTCCAGAGGCTTTGTCCCAGAGATGAAATGGTTCAGAATACGAGGCGTGGCCTGTGATACTGGGCAGGTTTTCAGTGAGTTGGATTGAATCAAGTAAAGGAGTTGCCTTCCCTTCATATCTTATGCTATGGTTATCCGGGTCGAAAGTGGTGAAGTTGAAGGATAATGAAGAGGCTGGAGTGATCACTAGAAACAACAAAACAAGATTAATCATTAGTTGAACGGAAAAACGATCATTAAAGAAAAGTGGAAGGAGATGAAGGATTGAGGGTTTGAATTGGATATAAACTAGTTCTTGCTCTGCTGGTATCATCGATTGGTTTCCGATGAAATACATGCTAGAGTTCAATACCGGCCGATATTGAGATTCAGGCAGTGTCTTTTTCTGGCTTTCAGCTAGAATGTATTTTAAATTGTCTTTTCTTTTTTCTTTTTTCTTTTTTTTCGTTGGGAAATTCATATACTAAGAAGAAGGAACAAGAGACCGAGAGGAAAAATGAAGGAACAAATTAAGGTTACAGAAAATATTTTAATTAAACAAGAGAGCCAAAAATAAATTGGGGAAATAGCTCCCATTACCCAACAGAAAAAACCAAAAAAAAAAAAAAGAAAAAAATTAATTGGGAGGGCCCCACATTAACTGTTTGGGGGAAAAGTCAAAGACGACCGTGCAGTCCACTTATATATATTAATTAATTTTAAAATTGAAATTATTTTTATATCAACCCAAATTTTTCATTCTCTCATTTGGGATATAAGTTTTCGGACGAGAGGAGAAGAAGAATAAGAAAAGTTTAATTTTTATTCTTTCAATTAGTCTGTGTAGTTTATATTATTTACTCTTTTGGTGAAAGTTTCTGCAGTCAATTAAGTTCGACAAATATCTGCTGTTGTATCTTGAGAAACAGTCCTTCGTACACTGAACGAATTTTGTTTTAAAGAAACTGATTTAAGGTCCAGTAGAATCCGTTTCCCAATTTGTTCAATACTACAATTAAGGTTAAAAGTTTTGTTACTTTATTTTATAATTTTTTCGGTAATCTCAAGTTGATAAAAAATTTATTTGTATTTTGTTTACTCTTTTATTGAAATATATATACAGGGAACGAGAACATCAAATGCAGAAAGAATGGGATCTAACATACTTTCAGTTTTGGACAAAATGAATATTCATATTATAATTATATTAGAAACGAAACTAATCAACTATGTTGGTCTCTTTCTCTTTTCTTCTCAATTCATCTTTTAATTTAAACAAAACTTGTGGACTTTTGGTGGGCTGATGCAAAGTAAAGAACTGGTCCAAGGTTTGGAGTTTGAATTATTTTTTCCCATTTGTCGGTGTATGTGACAATTAAAACGAAATAATTTCACGCAGAAAATAAATGAATTAATAAATATTTGGATTTCTGAGGGGAAAAAAAAGGAAAAGGGAAAAATAAAAAATTGAATAATAATGTTTTGGAAATGTAAACAAAGGGAGAGGAGAAAATAAAGAAGAAGAGTGAGAAATTATTAAATTTTTAAATAACGCATTTGTACTCTGTTACGTCAGTTTCTTTTAAACTCTGTTAATAAAAATTTAGTTTTTGGTAATGGTCGAAACCATCACAATCAATTTCACAAACAATCAGAGCATGATTTGTGCTAGAAAACTTATATTGTTACTATTGAAGTCTTATATTGCCGTGTTACTATTGAAGTCAAAATGAATTATTCACTGTTACAAAATGCCACAATGAGAACAAGTCTTGGGCTTCTCTTATTCAAAGCAGTGGTTCTGAGATCGCCACGTTATCATCTCCAGCTGCATATGTCTGTTACTATTTGTCGGCAGCATCTTTTGTAATACAAATTGATAGTACCAATGTTATCATAACCGTACCGGATATCAAATCAGTGAAGCTACTGGTACGTGGTACAACCGGTTCAACCGGGTAATACCGGTGGTTATACCGGATTATTATTTTTTTTAAAAAAAATATTTTTTAAAAAATAAATAAGCTTATAAATTCATCAAACACAAGTTTCAAATATTTAATACTCAAAATAATTTCATGAAATATCCTAAAATTTCATCAATTTTAAATTTTAATGATAATTGATTTAGATTCTAAAATTTGAAAAATTTTGGTTTGAAACCAAACCGAACCAGAACCAAACAAAACTAATTTAGTTTGGTTCAAGTCAAACCGAATGTATATTGGTTTGATTTTGGTTTTTATAATTTTATATGTTTATTTTTTGGTTCGGTTTAAAACTTCATCAATTTTAAATTTTAATGATAATTGATTTAAATTTTAAAATTTGAAAAATTTTGGTTTGAAACCAAACCGAACCAGAACCAAACAAAACTAGTTCAGTTTGGTTCAAGTCAAACCGAATGTATATTGGTTTGATTTTGGTTTTTATAATTTTATATGTTTATTTTTTGATTCGGTTCAGTTCGGTTCGAACGAAACCAAACTGTCGAACCGAACCGAATCAAAACCAAAGATAGAAAATGGTCAAAACCGGTTTTTGACCGGTTCACCGGTTTACTGGTTTTTAACCGATCGAACCGGTCATCTCCGGTTTTTTATCAAACCGTCCATTTTAATGAAACCGACTGGACCCATGACCGGTTCGGATTAAACCTTTCAAACCGGCCGGTCCGCGGTAAAACCGTTCGAACCGGCCGGTCCGGTCCGGTTTTCACAACCTTGGATAGTACAATAATCATTTTAGTGCTGGGTCAACCCAATCTAGAAATTTTGTTGGACAAAAAGTGGTCCCCACAGAAGAAATAATGCCTGTTTCCGTCTGGTAGACCCACCAACCATTTCCGTAGCAAATGCTAAAATAGATGCAATTTCTCCTGCATCCAACTCTTCTGGCTGAAACTCCCATACAGCAATGAACACCCAAAAACAAAGTCAAATCCCCCAATCTTTCCTTCTTAATCCAAGCAAGTTCAGCAACATTAAGCTGATAAACCTCCACATAATCCACCATATTAACACAATTCCTTGATATAAGAAACACTACCAAAATCATCCCTTCTGATTCAATCATACATTCTCTATAATGCAATGACTCAACAGATGGAACAACTCTTTTACCAATTGCAGTGATTCTAACATCATCACCAATGTCTTCAATAACTGCAACAGTTCCTGCCAAGCTCAAAGCATAAAACTTTTCCTTCAACCAAATCCCATTACCAAATCGGACAAGATGGTCTCGTTCATTAGGGTCACAACAATGAGGATCAACCATTGTACTATCTTTTTTCACCCATTTTTTATCTCCTTCCCATATCCTGTAATACGCAAAAGCCGGACGAGAAATGCCTGTCAAAACCATTACAACTGATTTAGCCGTAGCCCTTCTCCTATTTTCGGCTGTACTCCAAGGATAGGCAGAAAGAGCCGCAGATAGAAATGGAACTTTAGAATCCCAGGAAGGCATTTTCCACCCTCCGCAATATGTGGATTTGGCTCCAAAAGTGAGTAATTTGTTGAATCTGAAGCTTCTTTAGCTACGATTAAACCATGTGAGCAGCCAAGGAAATGGTAGTTGCCGCCAAAATTAGGCCTTTGGCGACACCAGTACCAGATGTAACCCACTTTAAATGGTATGTTGAAGGTGTGAGATTGGCTATGATCATTTCTATAATCTGCAGAGAGTTCTAGCCATGGCGGTGTAAGAGAATTGGATCTGCATTTTCTTGATTCCGCTGTTCTCCATGACTTTGCGACTCCTTTAGAGTATACATCTTTCATCATTGATGAGTTTCTTGCTATTAAATCGAGGGTTATTGACTAAATAATGGTACAATTTTAAACTAATTACCGATTTGGGGTGAAAAGTAGGTAATTTACAAATTTATGGTGATTTTTTTCTCATCCGCTAGTTAGACCGGCGGATGAGCCCATTTTTGTCTTCCGGCACTAATCCGCTGGTCATAGTAGTGGACAACATATTTCCGCGGTGGAGAAAAGCGGATCTGTCTGGTCCGCTAGTCACAATAGCGGACGAATATGCGCCTGCAGGAGAATCCTGCAGAAGCCTGCAAGATGGGACTTAGCATTGAAGACCGCTAATTATAATAGCGGATGAAAATGGACCGTTGATCTAACACAATCAACGGTCCATTTTTTTTCTGAGACAGAATATTTTCTATTATAAAAGGCGGACAGCATGTCCGCTTTTCATGAAAGCGGACATGTTGTCCGTTTTCCAGCCGTTGATTTCTCTTTTGATTTTTTTTCCCTGGCATCAACGGCTGTTTGGCAGAGGAAGCTTTTCTGTTTATTTACTACACAACAAATGCATTCACCGACCCAAATTTAAATTACATCCTTCTATTCACCCATTTTTTTCTTCTTCCTCTTCTCTATTCATCATCTTCTTCCTCTTTTCTTCGCCCAAATTTCTATCTTTATTTTTTTTTTTAATATTTCACTTGATGGTATAAGAAGGATATTAAGGACACCAAGAATATATTTACTCAAACAATTTGTTAAAGGTTAGTATTTTAGATATAGTAAATTTATTTGTAATTTTTTATATTTTTACAATTTTTAAATAAATAGTTGTTATATTATATTGTTATTAGTAATTAATTTATTTATTGTATTGTCTAAGTAAATATATTTGTTATTTTTTGTTATGATAGGTACTAATTTGTATTTTTTAACTAAGTTGATTTTTGTTGCATTTTGTTATGGTAGCTATTAATTTAATTGTTTTTTTTTCAAGTTTAGAGATTTGCATTTTTATTACATATTAAATAAATATATTTATTATAAATGTGTAATATATGATGAATATACTATGTTTGTTGAAATGTAGTTGTAATTAGTAATTTGGGTACTTAACTTTGTATTATATAGTGAGGGAAAAATATTGATTAGGGGTTATGATTGTATGAAAAAAAATGAAATAATCTTATGGTAGTTACTAATTTATTTGTTGCTTTATTTTTTTTATTTAAGGGATTTGTATTTTTTATCACATTTTAATATAAATTTGTAATACATGATGAATATATTATGTTTGTTGAGAGGTGGTTGTAAGTAGTAATTTGGACACTTTAATTTGTAATATATAGTTAGGGATATATTGTTTAGGACTTATCATTATATGAAAAAATTAAATAATATTATGGTAGTTAATAATTTATTTGTTAGTTATTTTTTTTACAAATTTAGGGATTTCCATTTTTATCACATGTTAAGTAAATATATTTATTATAAATTTGTAATATATGATTAATTAGGGGTGAGCAAAATACGGTTAGATTAAAAAATCAAACCGAACCAAATTGAACTGAAAACTAAACAATTAAAAATATTTAAACCAAAACTAAAATGACTATACATTCGGTTTGGATTGAACCAAACCGAATCGATTCCAAACAAAATTTTCGAAATTTTAAATTAAAATAATATAATTTTATTATTATTATTATCAATAAATTATTATATATAAATTATTGTAAAAAATAGTCTATATTACATATATTATTAAAATCTTAGAAATATAAATATAAATTATATAATAATATAAATATATATTAATTGTTATATCTCAACTTGATGATAATGATTAAATGGTAATTTAATCATAGAATTAATGTCTCTTTTATTTGTTTATAATTATTGACAGAATAATGTCGACTTCATTGACTATATTGATTCGTTGGGGTGGAAAAGTCATTAAGAATTAATTCGGTGTGGATTATGAAAATGGATATTCGAAAGCAATACTTTTTCCTCAACAATTCTATTTTGCATTTTTGATTGATAAACTTAGGGCTGCTATGAGATTAGGGAAAAATGAAAAAATCACGCAAGTAGAATTTCCAAACCCTGTGGCAACTTACGGTGAAACCTTAGTGTTTAGCAGTCAACAAATATGGGATGATGATGATTTAAATATAATGTTGGGCATTATCAGGAGTATTACTACAGTGTTTTGCTATGAATTATATGTAGAGTATATTCATGATCAATCCAGTATAGCACTTGATAGTGGAGCTGGGCCATCTACTTCTAAATGTCCTCAGTTAAGGGTCAGTAATTCTGCAAACACTGAGGAGGAGGCCGAGGAGGATGAGGAGGTGGAGGAGGAGGAGGAGGAGGAGGATTCCGAGGATGAGGATGAGGATTCCGAGGATGAGGAAGAGGATTCTGAGGAGGCTGAGGAGTATGATGACGGGGGTGTAAGCATTAATGTACCCACTAATCATATTACATCTCCATCAAATACAGATGGTACTCTGGGATGCAATAATTTTGTCCCTATGTTTTTTCCAAATATGCCTCAGTATACAAAAGTTGATATTTCAAGGATGACAGTTGTCCCATATGATCAAAATGCAAATGCTATAATATGGAATTCCTCATTGGATCTTGCAGAAGGAATGCTTTTTAAATCAAGGGAAGAAGTTAAAATGGCAGCTAAGGAGTACTTAATGAGAAAGAATAGGGAGTTCAGGAGTAGAGAGACTCGGCCAAACACTATTACATTAGTTTGTCATCAATTCGATGAAGGTTGTCCGTGGAGGTTGCGCGCTACTTTAAAAAAAAAGCCTCATTTTGGGAGATCACAAAATACATTGGTGAACATACTTGTCCACCTTTGACATCCCAAGATCACAGGAATCTTGACTCGGAATATATGTTGGGTATAGTTGAGGCTATAGTGCGTGAGGATCATACATTGAAGGTGAAGGCTATTGTTGCAATCATGTCTTAGAGATTCAAAATCACAATCTCTTACAGAAAGGCGTGGTATGCAAAAATTTATAATTGATATTCTGATCTTAATTGCACTTTATTTAATTTTCAAGATAAACTACTAGCAATTTTATTTGAATTTTATTATAAACAAGTATTGAATATATTTAATTATTAGTATTAATGGTGTATGAAATATTTGTCTTAGTTCATTTGGGATCCATACACTCCTGAGATCCGAGCAGCATTGCCAGCATATTGCTTTCAAGGTCAACAAATATGGAGAGCTGTTGTGCCACTGATATGCATGCATATTGTAGAATGGCACCAACCTGACAGGGTTCTTCGCCAATTTGGATTGAAGCAACATATTCCACATGAACCTCGTCAGACGGAAGCATTGCATTCCATTGACTTGAAAGAAGTCAAGAATGAAATTATGGCAAAACAAGCTCACTGGATTGCAATTTGGAATGATAGGGTACGCTATGTTTTCATGGCTGAACCTTCTGATGCCCCGCTCCATTATCATTCCCAATACATGGAGTGGTATAGGAACATAACAAGGAGATGGATTTCCATTCGATGCGGTTCTCATGGTGCTTGTGTAAGAAACTGATATCTTTTGTATAATTCATTAACTTTACAAATTTTTTTTATGCTAACAATATATGATGTGTGCAGGTAGATGGACTCGAGAGAATGGCATTAGAGTCTGATGTGGATAACCTCCAAAATATCAGGAGGAGTATATATGGTGCACTTGGGGAAGAAAGACGTTATGTTGTTAGTGCACCACCTCAGCCACCTACAACAGCCACGTATCCTGATGTAAAAGTGGATGAAGTTGAACCTACTAATACCACTCGTAGACGACGTCCACGTGATGCACCACGTAGGCGTGAGGTCCCACGACCACAAACCCCTTCGTGTGACATTGTTCTGCATCCAGTGACCTATCATTTACCGGGTTCATTTGAAGCAGGTACATCGCAGCCAACTCAGCCTCAAGCTTCATTCTTTGCTGGCCCGTCTGTACCAAATACTTATGAACATGGAGCATCTTCATCGGCAAATCATCCATCGGGATCATCTCAGTACGGATTGGGTGTTTCACAAAATCCTTTTTCACCTTGGACTACTCAATCACCTTGGGGTGCACACAGTATGGGTTTTCAACCACAACATTCAGTTCAATTCGGTACACCCCAAACACCTGCTAATATGATTTTTTCTACATTTACTCGGCCATCGTCGGTAGAACATTGTCCAGGCTTGTCTAGTTTTCCATCTTACCAATATCAAGGTATGACACACCCTCATTTTGGAACAGCACCCACAGATCAAAACGATCCATCACTTGCACCATAGCCAGGCAGACGACAGCCTCCACGGAGAGAAAGACGTCAAAATTGATTTGTCTTCAAATTTGGTTTTATGTTTTCTTTATTTTTGTAATTACGAAACTCCAAAACTTATGGATTCAGACTTTTCATTGGTTAATCCTATTTTTTTTTAATTTATGAATCAATGCTCTAGTTCATATTATTACTACATAATTTTAGGTTATATATTATTACAATTAACTTTATATATACCTTCAGGTATTGAGAAAATAAAAATATTGCATAACATGATAAACAAAATTATTAAGTTCAATTAGTTTTTTTATTTATTGCTCTAAAATTTTACGATTTCATATTATTGAAAATCTGGTATTTGTAAAATTTTCAATTTAATTAGTTTAGGGTTTTTACAAATTTAATAGAATGGATGAATAATAGTTATGAGTAACTATTAACTATTATTACTCTAATTATATAAAATTATATAATTCTGTATATATTTTTGTTAAAAATAATTATATACATAATTCTATACAAAATTACATAATCCTACATAAAATAATTCTATTTATATAATGAGTAATATAAAAAAATTTAAACAATTGACAAACTATGAGGCCGGGTATGGGTATGGGGCGGGGTTGTGGGGTGAAATGCGCGGGCATCTTGTCCGCTGTTTACAACAGCGGACAATATGCCCGTTGTTATAACTAGCGGACATCTTGTCCGCTTTTTACAACAGCGGACAAGATGTCTGCCGCCATTATGAATGGGGTGGACGCTATTATAATTAGCGGAGAATGGTTGAAACAGCCTCCCCTCCCCCTTCTCAATTCATCCGCTAATATGAATAGCGGATGAACGATGTCCGCTGTTTACACCTGCGAATGTATATGTCCGCCGGAAAAGGTATGCTATATGAATATCCTAATTATGCGTGGTCTCCAAGAACTAATAATACTTAATCAAAATATATATTTAAAAAAAATCCCACATCAATAATTATTTCAAGGTCAAAATGGAGGGATTAGTGCTAACTTCTGACCTTGAGGAATACTTGCATAGATAGTTTAATTGATTTACTTGCAGCAAATACAAGAGGGATGAAGTATTTGTTTAACAATTATAAGACAGCAAAATGCGAGTTTTTTAATTGAAATTCTGATGAAAAGAATATTAAATAGTAATCAATCTTTCCAGCAAGGATACTTAGACTATAATTAAGGTTCTTACACTAATTAGAAAATGACAAGAAAATAATGTATTGTCTCATGTTTGCAATTTTGCATCCAGCAATATCCATTACCAGAAAAGGGGGAAATGTTAAATTAACAGAGAAAATAAACGGGAATCAATCCAATTGACTAGCTCGAATTACAATTCACAATAAGAAACCATAGCAAATACTGTTAACTTGGAGGAATCATGGGCTGTGCGCATTCTGTTGGAGTTGTACGGAAAGTTGCATAATTAACAGAAGACGAAATGTTCAATCTATTTGAAAGAAGAAAATCTGTTGTTCGTGTTGAAGACTCAAAATTCTTCGAAATACTTCCTATAGTCATACTGTGTTTTTTTTTTTTTGTATTTAATATATTTTTAAATTTTTTAAGTCTATTTATAGAACTAGGTGATTTGTAATATTATGAAAAGGTTAAGTATCTTTTTGTAATTATAAAATCCATTAGGGCGTAAAAAAGTAATGCTTAATGTCTCGTTGTAAATTGTTTTTTTGTAAGGATTAAAAATATAATAGAGCTTCCAAGTTGAATTACATAAGTTCTATTTTCTATCTCTTTCTAGTTTCTTCGGCATTTGATTTGCAGTATCAAGTCTGTTTTGAAAGTTGCAGATTAAGGGTTTATTCACTTAAAGTTCTAGAAGTTTTAATGAAAGATATGATGAGTAAGGGATGCGGAATAAACTTTTACCCACTTAAATGAATCTGTGAGGAGTGTAATCAGCAGAACAACACAAGTAAACACAAAGGAACACCAAGATTTTTACGTGGAAAACTCCTCCAGCGTGAAGGATAAAAACCACGAGGCCTCTCCCTGCTTAAGATAAAAAATCCACTATAATATGAGAGGTTATAGCAAATATAAAACCGAGCAAGTGAACAACAATAAGGTTCACGGCTCCAACAAACAACAACAACAAAAAATGGATACATCAAAGTTACACAACAAGAGCAAAAATTCTAGACTTCCAAACAAGTGCTCTACCGCACAGAACGAAGATAAATGAGTAAAGAACAAGCTGACCAAATTTCAGCCTAATCCGAGAAGAACAACATGTTCAAAAGACCGAAAGGGATGAAGCAGTTCAAGCTGAAAACCCGTAGAAGAGAAACAGCAAACAGAAAAATAGGGACGGACAAACGAGGACCTTCCTAACCACCAACAAATGATCCCACGATCCAGAATACAGAAAATTGTGCACAGAATGAAGATAAATGAGTAAAGAACAAGCTGACCAAATTTCAACCTAATCCGAGAAGAACAACATGTTCAAAAGACCGAAAGGGATGAAGCAGTTCAAGATGAAAACCCGTAGACGGGACAAACGAGGACCTTCCTAACCACCAACAACTGATCCCACAATCCAGAATACAGAAAATTGTGTCTTCAAACTCGTGTCAAAATTTCAGCCAAATCCAACAGTTAGAAACAAAACTACTACCCAAAGAACACCAAAACTGGTAGGAAGAAAAACGCCCAGAAACAGCAGCTGTTGGCAACCTGAAAATTGAAACTTATGAACCTCCAAACTCTAACCGATGGTTCAGAATCAAGAAATAAAAGTCTCTAATATACTCGCCAAAAATCAGCACGATCGGACTTCGTATGAGCTAAATATCGCTGAAAGAAGACGAAGAATATAGTTGAAGAACAAAGTTCATAAACTTAAAAGGATTTTCTCTCTTAATTTTCTCTACTCCCTTGTATCCAAAACTCTCTCAAATATTGTTATGTCTCTCTTACCAGCTACTTCTCCTCACAAACAACATATATATCCTAATATGTTACCTCTTGAAAAGCACAATCTTTTGAACCTCACAAGAGTTTCATCCTCTTGATCCTCACAAGAATTTCATCCTCTTGATCCCTCCAGATCTTGAAGAGTAATAACACATGCGCTTTAAAGGGTTTGAAAGTTTTCCCTGAACCATACAATAGTATCTTTCTCCACATAGGAAGGGAACAAAGCCCAATAAGATAAGACAATTAGCTTTAAAAGTAAGCACATTCATCGGTTTTGTCATCGTTGGCCATAATGAAGGATCTGGATGAACGCACCATAGTCCAACAATCATTAAGCATTCCATCTGTTTCTTCACAAATTTCCCATTTGGTTTCTGATCTGCTGCTTCAAGGATCATAAATTACCATACCCATTTAACTACATAAATTTGGGTATCATCCTCTCTTTCGACAAAAGGTCTTCTTCCAATGCCAAGTTCCAAGGCAACAACTCCAAAGCTGAAGATATCGGATTTATTGGTCCAGTTGCCTGTTTCTGGAGCTATAATGTCACAAAAGTTTACTAAAAATTATCAAATTCTATAAATTTCTGTAGTAAATGTAGTGATTGGATCAAGTATATTTACTCCCTCTTTTGATTAGTTGGATGCATTAAAGTTTATAATGATATTGGCAAATGACTGAAATTAAAGTAGAAATTGTCAAATTACATTTATAGTTATAGTGTTGGATCAACCCATTCTAGAAATTCTGTTGGGGCAACGAGAGATATGGTGTTTGTTTCCATTTGATACACACTCCAACTATTTCCAGAACTAATGCTAAAGTAGATGCTGTTTCCCCTGCATCCAACTTTTTTGGCTGAAACTTTCATAGAGCAATGAACACCCAAAAACAAAGTCAAATCCCCTAGACTTTCCTTCTTAATCCAAGTAAGTTCAAAAACATTAAGCTGATAAACCTCCACATAATCCACCTTATTAACACATTTTCTTGAAATAAGAAACACCACCAAAATCTTCCCTCCAGGTTCTATCATACATTCTCTATAATGCATTGACCCAATAGATGGAACAACTCTTTTACCAATTGCAGTGATTCTAAAATCATCACCAACGTCTTCAACGACTGCAACAGTTCCTGCCAAGCTCAAAGCATAAAACTTTTCCTTCAACCAAACCCCATTACCGAATCTGAGAAGATGGTCTCGTTGATTCGGGTCACAACAATGTGGATCAACCATTCTACTATCTTTCTTCATCCATTCTTTTCCAAATTCCCATATCCTGTAGTACACAAAAGCTGGACAAGAAATGCCTGTCAAAACCATTACAATTGATTCAGCTTTTTCTCGATTTTCTGTCAAAGGAAAGGAAGAGACAGAAGCAGATAGAAATGGAACTTTAGTATCCCAAGATGGGATATTCCACCCTCCAGAAAGTGGATATGGATTCCAAAGAAAGTATTTCGCTGAATCTGAATCTGAAATTCCTTTAGCAGCTATGAAACCATTGGAGCATCCAAGGAAATGGCAAGTACCCCAATAAAGATTAGGCCTTGGGTGACAACAGTACCAGAAGCAACCGATTCGAAATAGTATGTTGAAGGCGTGAGGTTGATTATGATGTTTTACATTTTCAGGAGAGAGTAGGATCCATGGCGGAGTAAGATTATTATTGGATTTACATCTTCTTGATTCTGCTCTCCATGACTTTGTCAATCCCTTGGAGTATAAATCTTTCATTAGGGATGAGTTTGTTGCTATTAGATTGATGAGTTTTTGTGGAAGATCCGGCCATAAATTCTGTTCTGTTGCTTCTTTGTTGATTGAATTTGAATGTCCGAGTTTTATATTGCTTTTCTTCACCTTTGCCTTCATCTTCTTCTCTCTGGTCATCATTAATTGTTGAAAGAAATTGAAATTGTGGTTTGTTTGGGGGTTCAATTGATTGAACTGTTTCCGTTGCTTGTTTAGTATATGAATGTCTAATTATTCGTGCTTTCCAAGTTAATAATTATGAATAAATATAAAAAAAATTTGATGTTAACAAATCCAGCATTAATAATTATGTTGAGGTCATGGAGGGATTAATCAGTGCTGACCTTTTAGGCACTTGCCCTGGCTTTGCATAGCTTGTTTAGTTAGCTTACTCGCATTAAATACAAGTGGGATGTCGACTTTCATTTTCAGCCTTCTCACGAAAGAATTTTCTTTTAGGAAAAATGAAAAATACAATAAGTTTAGGTAAGCAAAATTTTCACTAGGGTCCTAGATTGTTCCGAACCAACTTGATGTGATATTAATGATTACAAACTAGTTCGGTCCATAACTATAATAGAATTTTCCTTAAATATTAGGTAATAATTATAGGACAAATATGTGAAACTGTTGAACTTGTTGTTACATATAGTTATATTGATCCAGCAAATGCATCACCATGAAAATAATTGAGTGATAACAAAATAATAATAATAATAATAATAATATGTGATTTCAAATAAAATCCTACTAAAACATGATGAAAATAACCAAAAAAAAAAAGTTTTCCAATTTAACAAGCAACTTGGAGAAAATGTCAAAATAATGTCTTAATTAAATTTCATAGTCTCAAAATGATGAAATTACCCTTGACAAAGTCAATTTTTCTAATGTTATCACAAAATTTGATTTATATTGTTTTATTTATTGATTTATGTATTCTTGATCCCAAAAAAATAAAATAAAATAAAAATAAAAAATAAAAAAAGAAAATGTTATTAAATTCACTGCGCTAATAAGCTTGAGAATTAATTTCAAGCTACAGTAAAATTGGACAACAAAAGGGACCCCGTAGATAAACTGGATTGGGCCTGGTACCGATTGGTGTAAGCCCAGCCCACAAAATATCGACGATGAGGAATAGGATCTATGTAGGACCCATTTTTCGCTAGCTCCTGTGTGATTTTTATGTGAAATTATATATAGATTTTCTTCTTTAATTTTCTTAACTTTCTATTGCAGAAGCAGAATCAAGATAAAATTTTCTAAAAGTGCAGACGAAAATGTTAATGGAAGGTTGAAGTAACTATGATTTTAAGTGATAATGCAATCTCTCTTTTATGCAAATCTCATGACTCTCCAAATCAATTTCTATTCTAAACGCATTGTAAATTATATATAACATATCGAACACCCATATAGATATATAATTTAATTATTTAAATATGTTGCTAAATTATTTTTTAAAATTATGCATTAAAAAAACTCAAAAACTGAATTTATTAATGAATGAAATGTTTAAATATTTTCACATGATTATTTTAAATAATTTAACTTGTTATCTTGACTCTCAAAGTCATTTTCACTGATATTTATATTAATGGGGATTTTAATAAGGTGAAGTTGGCTTGTTATTACTTCTTTTATTTCTCAAAATGCCTTATTTATTTTACATGTTTACTTTTGATTTTCTTTTTTTTTTTTTTTTTCTGATTCATTCATTAAACTTATAGGCATATGACTAGTAAAAAATTACTGAGTGAAGAAGCAATGACAGTAATGATCATGGCTTCCAAATTTGGTTGACCCAAAAGAAAGTATTTTCTTTTATTTTCCTTTCTTTTTTTTTTTTTTTTTTGACTGAGAACCAAAAGAAAGTTTAATCCATTAGACCATTAGAATTCTTGTAATTTTGGAAATAAAGCCGAGAAGGATTTGTTAGAAAATATATTATATTAGTATTAATAAATAATTATAATCCAATAAAAAAATAAACAGGATATAAATAAAATTTCTATTAACTTGATATTACCGAAATAAAATTATAGAATAAATAACAAACTTTTAACCTTAACTGTAGTATGAATCTATCGAAAAAGGGATTCTGCTGAGGCCGAATCAGTTTTCTTAAGACAGAATTCGTCCCGTGTACGGAGGACTGTCTCCTAGGATACACCAGACGTTTGTCGAACTCAATCGAGTGTAGAAGCTTTCACCAAAATTCTAAAAGACTAAAACAACATAAACTACACAAGCTAATTGAAAGAATAAGAATTAAACTTTTCTTATTCTTCTTCTCCTCTCATTCAAAAACTCATTTTTAAATGAGAGAATAAGCCTTTTATATAGAAAAATTTGGAGGGGTTTAAAAATAATTTCACATTTAAAATTAATTAAAAAAAATTATCAAAGTCGATTGCACACGGCAGTCGACTTTGACTTGTTTGGGGGCAAAGAGCCCCCAATCAATTAATAAGGGAAGGCACGTTGGCCCTACCAATTAACAATAATAATAATCATTTTTTAAACAAAATTTCAACAATCCCCCACATGTTTATTAAAAAAATATATATATGACATGGTGACAGTACTCTGCAGTTAATATTTACATAGGATAGGTGGGCTACAACCTTTGAACCTTCCCTTGTGAAAGTATATTTACTTTATTAGCTGACTAGTAGACGCGATGTCCTTGAACTATTATGTCTTTTGTGTAAATAATGATATACCTCACACGAATACCAACCTAACTCGGATTTGGTTCTCATGGTTATGTTCATTATGGTCATGGACATCTCCTGGTTCTGCAAGAGTTTCAGAGAACTAAGCCCCATTAGTCTCCTTTGAAGCGGCCCCACTTCACTCTCACATAGGTGATCTTTTTTGCTCAGATTTCTAATGCATAAAGAATCATTAAAAGTATAGCTTAACCTTTCACGTATTATCACTATTTACATCATAGGAATGGACACAAGGATTACCCCCACAGTGACCTTACAAGGTTTATGCAATTAGGTTGTCCTATTGAACATAGATCTTGGGATCTCCAGTCAACAAGGTTGGGTTTTCCTTCACATAGAACCTTAAACATTTATGGGCTTAAGTCCCATTCCTCCTTATGCCTTTTCAATTTGATCTCGGTTTAACCTTTTGGTTAGCAAATCCGAAATGTTATCCTTTGAACTTACAAAGTCAACAGAGATAACTCCTGTTGAGATCAGTTGTCTAACGGTGTTATGTTGACGGCATATGTGCCTCGACTTACAATTATACATTATATTTTGTGCTCTTTTAATTGCTGCTTGATTATCGCAATGTATACATATTACAGGCACAGGCTTAGGCCATTCAGGAATATCCTCCAAGGAGTGTATTAGCCATTCAGCTTCTTCTCCAGCTTTGTCTAGAGCTACAAACTCAGATTCCATGGTGTGGTCTCGAGGATTTTCAGGATACTACTCCTCCTCGTAGAGTAAACGTGTATCCACTAGTAACTTTGGAATTCTTGATGTCAGCTATCCAAATAGCATAAGAGTATCCTTCTAACACAGAAGGGTCTTTCGTATAGTGCAATCCATAATCATGAGTATATCGCAAATACCTTAGTACCCTTATGATAGCTTTCCAATGAATTTGCCCTGGATTATTTATATGATGAGTGCATTTTATGTATCTAATTTGCCTTGGTTTATAAGCTTAAATTGATATATTTTTGGATAACTTAGGCGGATTTACTTTATTTTGTGTAATTACTCATGCTAGGAATTTTGAAGTTGAAAATGAGCTTAAAGAGACAAATTTGGGAGCTTGGAGTGCAATGAAGTTGGAGCTTAAAGTCATAACACATGAGCACGGCTTATGGAGTACTGTTGATGCTGAAAATGAGCCCAAGAAGCTGTTTTGCATAAGCCAAGATCCTGGCTTAAGGGGAGCTACGAATTTGAAGAATTTTTGTGGGATTAGAAGACTTCCTATTTAGTTTTAGTTTATTTGTTTCAGTCTTTTTGTAATAGGCTCTTGGGATATTTTTATTTTTGTTTCTAGTTTAACTCTAATTAGATTTTCCTAAAAAAATCTTAATTAGAGTTATTTCCTTTTTAGAACTCTCTCCTTAGTTGTTTAGATTTAGAAGAGTTAGGTGGAGGAAATTGTTTTTTTTCTCCCCACATGTTTTGGTTTTAGACATGAATTTCCAGCAGCCTTCTTTCTCTCCTCTTCCACTTTTTAAAACGTTTTCCAGCCCTCTTTCTCTCCTCTCAATGTGTTCTTCCCATCCATGAAGAACTAAAACCCTAATTTCTAGCTAAAGAGAATTTCGGTCTTATAAAGTCAACTGTGAGATCAACTGTTCTTAATTTCTTCTTTGATTCAAGTAATTAATTTCATTCTGTTTTTCTTCCTTTTGCATGATTTAATTGAATCCTTGATTTAATTATATACTTGTGATTGATTTGCTAGTTAGGTGATTAAATATGTAATCGTTTAACTCACTTAACCTAGGTAACGAATAACACGGTTAATTATGGACAAGTTTTTAATTTGTGTTATGGATGAAATTGATATGCTTTAAATAATCTCTCTTGTGTGATAATTGAGTAGAATTAGTGTCTCTTTTATGTGTTAACGTTTTTGATTGAATAAAATTCCGAAGCTTGTTTGGAACTGTTTGATTAAATAGAGATAATTAATGAGCTTCTCTTAGTTATCTATTCCGTAAGAAGAGATTAAGTGATTCATGCTTTATGATAACCATAGCTAATTTATTTGAATACACTGAAAGTATCCTTTGTGATTAATCGATGATCTGTTGGTTTGACTCAAGACCCAAACCTGCCTTCTAGCTGGAATCTACCTCATATAAATTTCAACTTGATTATTTCGTTTTTGCTATTTTTGAGTTTTAATTGCAATTTACAAATAATCTCCCTTTTACTTTTCTTGTTCAAACTTTAGAAGAATTATATCAACCAATCCCTATGGATTCGACCCTGCTACACCTTTACTACAAAATTTGGTTTCCGAGAGTAGGTATTTATTTTTTTATGCTCGGCACGCATCATTGTGAATCTACTTAAACTGCTAACAGTGAAAGCAATATCAGGTCTTGTACAACTCGAGAGGTACATCAAACTGCCTATTACCCTTGCATATTCCACTTGGTTAACGCTTTCACCTTTATTTTTGGACAAACGATGGCTAATGTCTATGGGAGTTCTGGCTATACCAGAATCATTCTTACTAAACTTTCCAAGTATCTTGTCCACATAGTGTGACTGAGTTAGAATGAGACAGTTAGGTGAATGTTTAACTTAGATGCCCAAAATCATATCCACTAGTCCCATATCTTTCATGTCAAACCTTGATATCAACATATCCTTGGTACGCTTTACCATTTTCTCATTGCTTCCCATAATGAGTATGTCATCAACATATAAACACAAAATAACATATCCTTCGTTTATGGTTTTGACATACACACATTTGTCACACTCATTTATTTGATAACCATTTGCCATCATAACATCATCAATTTTTTTGTGCCATTATTTTGGTGCTTGCTTTAATTTATATAAAGACTTCACCAATTTATAGACTCTCCTTCTTGACCTAGAGCTATACAACCCTCGGGTTGCTCCATATAGATTTTCTCTTCAAGATCTCCATTTAGAAAGGCTGTTTTTACATCCATTTGATGTACTTTAAGATTCCATAAAGCAGCAATTGCTAGTAACATCCTAATAGAAGTTATTCTCGATACAGGATAATATGTATCAAAGTAATCAAGACCTTCCTTTTGCTTATAACCTTTTATAACTAGTTTGGCCTTATACTCATCAATTGATCCATTTGCTTTTATTTTCCGTTTGAAAATCCATTTGGAACTTAATGGTTTTGTTCCCGGATGAAGGTCCACTAATTCCCAAGTATGGTTCTGCATGATAGAATTAATTTCACTTCTTATGGCTTCTTTTCATAAAGGACTTTCTGTGGAACTTACAGCTTCTCTATAGTTCTGAGGTTCAGCCTCTAGCATATAGGTTAGAAAATCTAGTCCAAAAGATTTTTTCACCCTTGCCCTTTTACTTCTTTTAGGCTCTACCTCTACCTCTTCCTCTACTTCTGTCTCAACGTCTTGTAGAAGGTCTTTAATATTTTCCTCAGTTGTTTCTCGAGGTTGTTTAGATCCTGATCCATCCTCACTAGTCTTACATGGGAAAACATTTTTAAAGAATGAAGCATTCTTTGATTCTATAATAGTATTCTTGTGAATCTCGAGATTTTTGGATTCATGCACAAGAAACCTATATGTATTGCTGTTACATGCATACCTAATGAAAATACAATCCACCATCTTTAGACCTATTTTCATTTTCTTCGGCAATGAAGCCATTACCTTAGCAAGGCACCCCCACACTTTCAAGAAGTTATAGGAAGGTTTTCTTCCTTTCCATAACTCGTACGGAGTCTTGTCTTGTTTCTTATGGGGCACCTTATTTAAAAGGTAATTAGCTAACAAAACAGCTTCCCCCACATGTTCTGTGGCAACCTAGAACTGTTTAGCATCGTATTCATCATTTCCTTTAATGTATGATTTTTGCACTCTACTACTCCGTTAGATTGAGGAGAATAAGGTGGTGTTACCTCGTGAATAATTCCATGTTGGGAGCAAAATTCACCAAATGGTTTAACGTATTCACCACCACGATCACTTCTTACCACCTTAATCTTTTGGGTAAATAATTATAACCCCCCTGAGTTTTGGTCAAATACACTGGTACCTCCCTGCGTTTTACATATCTAATTTATACCTCCCTGTATTTTGCATCCATCACATTATGACCTCCTTCTATTTATTATTGTTTGGTTTCCTGTGAAAATTATGAACGTGATAAACATTTACGGACTAATATCATCTCTTAAAATGTTCTACATTCAAGTTTTTCTTAATTAGACCTCTTTAATATCTTTTTTCTAATGTAATCACAACTTAAAGGGTATAAAAAAAGTCTTATAATAAGTGACAAATTTTTTTTTATGACAAATGACCTTACGAAATCAAAGTTAGATAGGAAACAAGGCCAATCTTAGTCATAAATCTTAACAATATCAACAAATTTGAAAGAAGAATGCTTAATGATGAATTGAGGGAGGTAATAATATGATAGAGACAAACTTCAGAGAGGTATAAATTAGATATGTAAAATAGAGGGAGGTACTAGTGTAATTGACCAAACCTCAGGGAGGTCATAATTATTTACCCTAATCTTTTTATTAAGTTGGTTTTCTACTTCCTGCTCATAAAGAACAAATTTCTCTAAAGCTTCATTTTTGCTTTTGAGCAAATATACATAGCAATATTTTATATGATCATCAATGTAGGTAATAAAATATTTATTGCCTTTCAACTATATGGAATGAAGACCTTGTTAATTTTATCTCAACACAAATTTCACATTTATGTTTATTGTCTATTTGGAATGAGGGAATATGGTTTAAGTTAATTAATCTCTGCAAAGTATCATAATTAACATATCCAAGTCTACCATGCCATAAATTAAATGACTTAATGATATAAACAGAAGAAACATTATTCTTATTCATGGAATTGGACTTACAAGAAATTGCATTAAAATTTAGACTCATTAGCTCTTTCCCACATACATTCCCCCTTTTAACAAAATAAACTTTTGGGACTCAAATACCATCTTAAAGCTATGTGCGCTCAAGAGGCTCTCAAACACAAGGTTCTTCCGAATGTCAAGTACATATAAAACATTTTGCAGCTTTACTTCTTTTCCAGAAGTCATCTTTAAAATTACAGTGCCCTTCCCCTTAATCTTGGAAGTAGTGGCATTGCTCATATATAATTTCTCCCTATTCTTGGTAAGAGTTAGTTAAAGAAAAGACTCCTTATCATAACAGATGTGTCGAGTGGCACCGGTGTCTAGCCACCATTCTCTTGGATTTGAGTCAACTATGTTGACTTCCGAGATCACAGTGCACAGGTCAATTTCAGATACATCTTGTGCAATAGCTTCTATAGCATTAGCCTCATTGGATTTAACTTTCTTTGGCAATCTGCAATCAGACGACTTGTGCCCCATCTTATTGCAATTGAAGCATTTTCCATTAAATTTGGGTTTCTTGGAAACACCTCCTTTTGGTCCCAACTTGGACCCACCTGGTTGTTTGCCTTTTTTAGGGTCTTTCTTGACCTCCACCATATTAGCCCTTGCCACATATTGATTAGCAGCCTTGGAGAATTTTTTCCTATGAACCTCTATTGTTTTCCTCTATTCGGAGTCGGAAAATAAGCTCCTCAATAGTCATTTTCTTTCGTTTATGCTTAAGGTAATTTTTAAAGTCATTCCATCCAGGTGGTAATTTTTCAATTATTACAGCCACTTGAAATGACTTACTTATTACCATTCTTTCAGCTAGGATCCCGTGGATAATAAGTTGCAGTTCCTGCACTTGACTCATGATAGTTTTAGAATCATTCATATTATAATTCAAAAATTGGCCCACTAAAAATTTCTTAGCGCCTGCATCTTTTGATTTATATTTACGGTTTAAAGACTCCCACGGTTCTTTTGCCGTTTTCTTTTCATAGTACACATTGTATAATGTATCAATCAAGCAGTTTAAAATTAAACCCTTACATAGGGTATCTGAATAAGTACAAGCAGTCAGAATGGCATGATCTGCTATACCTTCTCCAGCATTGGGACGATCTTCCTGCATAAATCGTTGAAAAGTCAATGTAGTCAAGTAGAAAAACATCTTTTACTACCATGTCTTGAAATTCATATTAGTGAATTTCTCAGGTCTTTCAATATGACCTAAATTAGGTACTGGTAAAATTGGGTGTGAACCCGAACCAAACCCTGAGCCGTGCCCCAAAGTAGGCTCAGAAACAATAGGTGTAGAACCAATAATGCTTAAAGCAATAGAACTAATCGGAACAGAGTTAATAGGTCTAGTAGCAATAGGACTAATAGAGCTAAAAACAATAGGACCACGTTGTCCATTTTGCTCTTTGCCATTTTGTCCACTGGTAGGGACCTGTAGATCATTCTGGGGACAATCACTTCCTTAGATGGTGTCAATTCAACCATTTTTTTTTTTTAATTACAACAAAATAAGTTATTAAACAATTTCAAAAAATAAAATGGGAATAATATAATACAATAGCATTAATTATGCCAGAATTAACTAATTACTTTAAGTTAATCATTTCAATTAATAAAAGAAGAAAAAAATATCGTCCAAAATTTATTATTATTATTATTTGGTTCTCCAAACGTTCATAAAAGTCCTTAAATAAACCTTTTGTTACGGTAGTCCAAAGTTAAGGTAATCCAAGCAACGGTACCATGTCTAACTCTTAAGAAATATAATGAAATTCTGTTTTAAGATTGTTAAAAAATATATTATATTAGTAGTAATGAATAATTATAATCCAATAAGAGAGTAAACATGATACAAATAAAATTTCTATTAACTTGAGATTACCGAAATAAAATTATAGAATAAATAACAAACTTTTAACATTAACTGTAGTTTGAATCTATTGAGAAAGGGATTCTGTTAAGGCCAAAATCGGTTTTTTTAAGACAGAATTTGCCTCTTGTATGAATAACTGTTTTTTCTAAGATACAACAACAGAAGTTTGTCGAACTCAACCGGGTATAGGAGATTTCACCAAATTTTAAAAGACTAAAACAACATAAACTACACAGGCTAATTAAAAGAATAAGAATTAAACTTTTTTTATTCTTCTTCTTCCCTTATTCGAAAACTCATTTTCAAACGAGGGAATAAGCTTTTATATAAAAAAATTTCAAGGGGATCAAAAATAATTTCACATTTAAAATTAATTAAAAAAAAAATCAAAATCTACTGCATGCAGCAGTTGATTTGACTTGTTTGGGGGCAAAGAGCCCCCAATCAATTAATAAGGGAGGGTGGCCCTCCCAATTAACAATAATAATAATAATTCTTTTTTTGTTTTTTAAACAAAATTTCAACAGGAGTAAGGGGTGAAAGTTATCCAATTAAATAAAGAATAAAATAGATGAATTGCAATAACATAATTAAACACACAACAAAGAACAGCAAAGCATTTAAATAGTTGTAAAATGGTACATCTTTACGATGCATACATCAAAATTTAAAAGGCTTAAAAATTTGTTGAAATGCAAATGGGCTAATTTCACTCATGGTATATCAACTATCTCCTTAATCACAGTTTGGTCTACTAACTACCGTTTTGCACACTGTAGTACCCCAACTTCTAGGTGACCTCCCATTGTGGTATATGTGACCTGTTATTGCAGGTTAACTGTGCCACGTCAGCACTTTGTTAGACTTAATTTTACTTATGTTATACCAACTATCTCTCTAATCACAGTTTGGTATACCATTTTATACGTATTGTTTCATTTTATTACATTGACGCAACAATCTCCTTACCCCTTGTTGCATCCACCGTCAAATTTTTATTCTTTTAAATAATAATACTCTGCTAACTACTTATTTACTCTATGTTGTTATGATTTTTGAAAAGAAATGGTCAAAATTCCATAATTAATGAGTTGGAATATGAAAAGAGTGCAAACATTTGAGAAATTAAAGGGAGTTAATTGAGAGGGATCATGGAAGATGAATGGATAGGTGAAACTAATTAACTATAAGTTTTATGAGAACTGTTAGGATTTAAGATTACGCAAGATGAGATGAGAAAGGGGGCGCAGCACACTTACTGAAAGATTTTTGAAAAGCTTTTTTCTAGGATTTTTTATGGTTTGGCATGCCAACAAATTTGCTGATTTGTCATGTTTTCACAAAGCTTTATGTTTCAGCTTTATAAATAGTTGATTGATTGACTGATGAAGTTTTTATAACATAATACAAGCGTAACAAAAATATTGGATTACTTTTGTTAAGATATACTTGTTGACGACTTCTTAAAAAATCTCAATCTTCACTTCAATCATAAGAAACCTTCCCCAAATTAATCATAATTTGTAGACTTCAATTTCTTAGAGTTCATCACTGTTAATAGAGCAAATTGAAGGTCATTAAAAAGTTAGATTACTTCATATCCAAACAACAAGTAGTGAAAAAAAAAATGTATTAATTAGATGGTTAAGGATCTAACCTAAAAAGAATTAAAGAAAATTTATTTGTCCTCGAGCTTTACATAGCACTAAATTTGTTGCCTCTATTGACAAAATAAGTCAGAAGTGTATGATCAAAGATTTTTTTTCTTTTTTTTTTGGAACTTATAAATTTTTTTGTAGCATAGTGAGCCCATATATTACTTTTAAATTTATAGTCTTGCTTTTTATATAGTATTTTAATTTACATATAAAAACATATAACCGGAAGAAAAAATATTGGCGAAAAAAAGAAGGGAAATACCCTCATAAAAATTTTAAAGTCGCGTCGAACTAAAAAAAAAAAATCCAATAATAGAGAAAAAATACTACAAAATACAAATATGACGAACCAAAATATATATATATATATATATATATATCCTAACCTATGTTTTGAAGAAAATCTCAATATCGTTATTGTCGAATAGTTCTTACAATACGGCTTTTATCTTTATAATCCTTTCTAAAAGTCTAATTATTTCAAAGAAAGAGATGAAAAGTGAGTTGAGATGAATTAAGGTTATTCCAATCTTCTAGGAATTTTGCTTGGATGGAGGCAAATAATTTGTGTGGTTAAATAGCCTTGTGATGCTTGTTTGAAAAGTTTTTTAAAATAAGGTTTTGTAGAAATAAGTTAAATTAAATTGGTTAATCTCCAAATTCAACTGATCTGGTTGGACTAAAAATAAAGTTTTTCTAACCTTGAATCAACCTCTATTAAAATTTGAAACCACATCCCTCCTACATAAACTCTTTTCCCAAGCAGGATTAGCTAGCTAATCTTCCATTATTTAACCTCTCTTTATCTCAAAACAAGAATACAGATTTAAAAAAAATCATTACTTAATAACCCACTAACCATAACTAGAGTCATAATATATATATATATATATTACACTCATTATATTAAAGGTGGGTTTGGACGGAGGGATTGATAGGGAAGGTGAGGGATAATATGTTTTTCTATGAATCTTCCCTCTTAATCCCTCTAAATATATATATAAATAAAAGATGATGAAAACAAGTAAAATTCCACAATTGAAAATCAATTTCTAATAAAATTTTTCAATCAAAATATGAAAAATGAAAATTAATTAAAAAAAAAATACACAATAATAACTAATAAAAGAGGGGAAAAAAAAATCGTACCATCATTAGTCATTGATTCATTTCATTCAGTATTCACAATAAAAAGGAAAAAAAAAAAAATCCTTCTCTTTTCGTTTTTTATTATATCATGTTTTAGATTTTTATTTTGTTCTTTTTTATTTTATACTTTCAATTATCAATGTATTCTTTATTATATTTTTTCATATTTGCTCTTATTTAAAGTATGAGAGAGGTTCATTATTTAATACAAAAAATATTACATTAAGTTTTGATAATTAAGAAAAAAAATTTTTATATAAAAAATAAAATTTCAGAAAAAAATATTAAAAATAAATTAATTATTTTAATAATCTAATTAATACTGTCTTGTCCTAATAATGTTAAATATCATATAATAAAAAACATTGAAGCACTGGTAAGCAGTAAATGGATTAAGCCGTCATAAATACATAATCCAATAAATAATTAGATACGATCCCATACCGTACCGTATGTCCAGTCCAAATAACCGACTCAGCCCCCTCGATTTTTTCACCTTACATTTCGCTTTCCGATATATACATCTCTTAACGCTCCCCACATTCACACAAAAGACAGCTCTAATTTTCGCTCTTAATTTGTCTTCTCTTCCCCCTTCTCATCTCCAGCTACTGAGCTTTCTGATATAGTAGGTGAACCGTTAGAAACCCTTAATCATACACGTAATTTCCATCTTTAGATCCTTTAAACAAAGAAATTCATTAACTAATTCCTCCTCTTCACTATTTTTCTTTTTTCAGTAATTTTGTCCTGTTATGAACATTGTCCTCTTTCCTCGATTTTGATTTTAATTTTTGAGGTATTCAAGAGGGGGCTTGGATAACTTCAACCGGAACCTATATGCGATTTCTCGGTCGTTTCTGTTTGCTGGTTGTCGTTTGCTCTGTGCTCGAATTGTACAAAAGAATTTTGCAGGTGTTTTTTGGGTTGTTTCTGATGGATTTTGCGTCGTGTTTGAAACTTTTAACTATAAGTAGTGAATTGAAAAGTGGGTGCTTATTGCTTGGCTGTTTCTCCCCGGCTTTCGGCATTTTAGGCCTGTTGTTGATGTTTGGTTTGGGGTTGAAGTATTTGCAAATTATTTGGCATGGGAAGGGTTTTATTCAGTTTTTCTATGAGATTAGAGGGAAATCAGGTGATGCAAATAATAAGTTATGTTCCAAGTCGATTTTTAATGAAGTTTTTGATTCAAAGTTTATACCTTGCTGGTTTAATTCATTGAAATTCTTGGAGAATTCAAAATCAAGGAAGGAGGGTAAAGTGTTGGTAGGCAAAGAGGCTGAGGATCCAAATGATGATCCGGTGGGTGACAAAGATGATAATGAGGGAAGCAATTTTTGTGTTGAAGATGAGGAATTTGACGTGATGGCATTGCGGAGATTGGTCAAAATTGAGAGGCATAAAGCAGAAATGGCTAATTTAGAACTCGAGAAGGAGAGAATGGCATCTGCATCAGCAGCTAATGAGGCAATGGCAATGATTTCGAGGCTTCAGTGGGAAAAGAGTTCCATAGAGATTGAAGCTAATCAGTATCGTAGAATGGCAGAGCAACAGCAGGCACATGACGATGAAGTGATTCAGTCATTGCAATGGATGATAATGAAATATGAATCTGAAAGGGATGAATTAGTGAAGAACTTGAAATTTTGTGAACAGAAGTTGAATCTGTTGATGAACACTAATGAATTTGATGAATTTGAAGACTTTGATCTCAATTTGAATCTTGACGCTGATACCACCGTGGAAGATGGCCTTGAATGTATGCAAACAAACGTCCTTGAGGAGGATTCTTCACTATTGTAAGCTCTCTATGGCATTTTCATGTCAAATTTTATGTAAATTTCAGTTTTAATTTAACTTTTGCGTGGTTGATTATAGTATGTTAACCTTTGGTCTTCTTAAATGTACATTGTTTGACTATTTTGTAAACGAAACAAATTAAAGGTAGATATTACTTTCCTGGAGAATTATTCTATCTTTTGAAGATAGCATATTGAAACGTCTTTTCTTACATAATTGCATTGTGCCGTTGGCTAACTTAACTCCAAGGCATACTGATATATACAGTTACAAATAACTGTACAAAAGCCTCCAATATTTGATTGAAGCTCTGGGAAAATGATACTGAACCTAGCATTTAACAGTTGATAAACTCAGTTTATCATTGTATTTCGCTTTTGTTTTCATGTTTGGTTTTTCCTTGTTTATCATGTCAAGCTCGTGCCCTGCTTTTTTTTGGTTAGGATTATCACTTCATTAACAAAATAGTAGCTTTTTTTTTTTGCCGCTCTTCCTTTATTATTACATGTTGTTTTAGTAGATAGATTCAATTAACCATTTTGAGGTTGATCGAACACCGTTAAATGGTCCATGTCTTGATAAAACTAGGAATCAAACTTGAGTTTATTATTCCATGTTTTAATCCCTCTGGAATTGATCATTTCTAGTAATTTGTGTTGCTTTTGGAAGTAGAGTTCATCTCAGGTTGCTTCTTAAAACAGTGATGGATTTTAGTCAGAGATGCACCAATGAAGTGCTTGTCATTGTCAAATAGTAACGCTAATGATGGTGCTATTGACATACATTAGTTGGAAGATCTGGGAGTTGATTAGTTACATTGTTTTGAATGCATCAAAAGTTGATTTTGCAGTTTTGGCCAATGGATGTTATTCAGAGGCAAGATGGGGAACAACTAAAGAGGCTCAAAATATGAAAAAAAAAAAAGGGGCTAGTGCACAAACAGAGCTGCGCTGATATTACTAAAGCTAATCGAGGCCAGCCTGTCTTTACATTGTTCCAAGGTGAGGGGGAGGAGGTAGAGTCATGGGCCCATCCACTCCTGGGCTGCCAGTAGTGGCAGATTCAGAACCGAAATTCTAGGAGTCCTTCTCGTGGTAGATGACACTTTGAGCGGTACAAATTATGGCGCTTCAAAACAAGCCACTGGAAAAATTCAAAGGAAATTGCGGCAAGAGGTGCCAGGAGGGGCTGCTTCAGCACCCTAGAACGATGGCAATTGGATGCTTTAGATCCCGCGAAGCCATGGCTGCTTCAGCTCTCATCTCCTTCAACGCCTTAGATATTTTGTCCCGGCCGAGATGAGACTAGAAAAGTTTTCTTCAAAAGCATCTTCAATTTAGGTCTGATGAATTGTTGTTTAATTGTCAAATACTATCACAATAAGAAGAGGATTAAAGAGAAGAGGATAGGGATCCAAATTGATCGGTTGGAAGGCAGAAATTGTTGCCACTGCAGGCTTTCAGAAGAATGGAAAGCTTACATATTTTCGAAGACTTGACTTGTTGCTTTTATGATGAACTTTTCTTTGTTAGAATACTATAGCAGGGTGGGGGGGGCACTTGTTATGGCTGATATTGTGGGCACTTATATCAGCAGAAAAGTAAAGAGTGTATTACTCTGATTCTGATTGGTTGATGCTGATTCCCTTGAATCTCATGGGAACTGAAACTTTATGTTCAATAATGAGCTTTTGCCTTTGTTCCCCCTTTTTCCAGCAGCATATTCCAGATTTTATGGTCTTTTTATTGTGTTTAATTAACTTTTCCAATACATATAACAATAATGTTATTTATTTTATTATTTCAAACAAATAGACCGAAATATATTTTTAAATTACATATGCAACAGATTACATAATTTATTTATTAAAAGTCAAGGATTACACATTATAAAGGTAAATTCTAAAGTTTTGCCTAAAGCTAAGTTGAATCTATTTTATACTTTTGTGTCACATTATTTTTTTATTTATGTGATATTAAATTAGACGTGGAGTTTATATTTTTTAATTTGTAAAATTAACTTGAATAATTTTAAATTTTTTGAATCTCGTAGTGTATCGTCAGAAATACTTCAAAGGATTTAAAGTCTAACGAAAATAAATTTACCCGTTAAAATAAGTTATTAATTGTTCCACAATTCACTTTCTAACATTAGCTAAAATTTAGATTTGAAAGTTCAATGGAATAACAATTCAGTTCCATTTAAAAAAAAATTTTAATGAGTTGCATGAGTAGAAAAAATTATAGCTGTTCGGAAATTTTTTTTTTAAAGGTTGCAGTATCTATTTTTTCGGTGATTCAAATGTTCAATCTATTTATGAGAAATATTTTTAATATTACGATGAAGATTATAGAGTCAAATTGTACTATTTTAGAGTGTTTGGCTTTATAAATAAATGAAATTTTTATATTTGTTTTGTAAAAGTAAATAATTCTTAATCATATTTAATTATGGTTAGATCAGAGATGCGTGGGCTTAAAATTGATTGAACTGTGATATAAAAAAAAAAAAAAAAAATTATGGAAAATAAATAAAATTCGGTCTTCTGCTTTAAAAAATCTCAAAATTATAAAAAAATTACAAAGAAAAAACGATGAGTAGTTTGCTTCGAGGACGCATCTGGTAATTCTGTTCATGAGCCAAACGCGGAACCTTCGTTCTAAACCATGCGACCATGTTTCAATTCTCCCACACTGAGACGGGTTTCTGCTGCCAAGTGATACAGATCACAGTTCCATAGTCAACCAAAACCTCTATTCTTGCCGGTGCCGGTCATATGACCGTCGTCGTTTCTCCGGCCTATCTCTGTCTCAGGTGAGCTTCCCTCTCTCCTCAACTTTGTATACTTTTTTCAAAGGAAAAGAATTTTATATATTGTTAGTTAATGATTTTTGCATTGAAGTATACATACTGCGAGCATATCTGTAATAGGTCCAGAGAAGTAAGGTGTCAAGGTCAAACTTCTTATTCTATATTTTTTTGGAAATCTGTTGGGTCTTCAAACTTTTGCTCAACCAATGCGCTGCTTAACATTTTTAAAACTATTATGAATAAAAATTGTTGATGAGCATGTACTGTTGGAGGAATATTGAGAAAATGCAGGAAAGTATAAAATTGGAATTTGAAAGAAATGTGGTAATATAGTTGTGTAGTAAATGTAATGCGCATAATGATTTTGTTTAGGTATGGATCTTTCAACCAAGTACGACATATGTATCCTATATTTTTATTGAAGAAACTGACAAATTTGTTCAATCTCTTACAGGGGAGTGTTAGGAGACTAGAACCCTTTGTTTAAAGAAAGTGAATTGTTTTGTCAGAACGTAAAAGCTCCTCCCAGGTACGTTTTGGTTCTGGTTATGCTGGATTTATACCTTATTCCAGGCTAGTCCATCTAAATACTGAACAATAACTACTTTATTAGAAGGAATCCACATTCGCTTCTCATTAAGCACAGGCACAGCCCATATTGGTTAAATGCATAACTCGTCCTTGAACTTTTTGATTAGTTTCAAATGTTATGATAAAATTGTGATTTGGGTCATACAAATCCTTGAACTTTAATGTATTTGCACTTACATCCATGTAGGTCACATGGACGTTTCTATTTTTTCAAAAAATTATATTTTAGTTGAGAGTCGTGAACGAGTCATAGTGAGAAAAGTTCGAAAGAGAGAGGTGAATATGTGTGGGTAGAAATAAAAGCCTCTATGTTATCGTTCTGGCAAAAAAATAACCTGGTTTATGTTCTAAGAATCTTAAGTACTACTAAATTTTAACTAAATTTTAAATTTAGGAACTTGTGATGCCAATTGAAATTATATGAAAATTTCAAAGCTAGTTATAAAGTTCAAGGCCGGTCTTATTGATCCCTACCCATTTTTTGTTAAGAAAGATGATATTAATGGTAAAATGAAATTGTAATTAGATTATTATTCTTTTGAAAAGTGTGTTTGAATTGCAGAACATGAGAATACACATTTGGAAGGTAATTTTCCAATTGAGATTAGCTCAACTGTTATATCTTTAGGCAATTACAGATGATAGGGACTATTTCAGTCTTCCTAGAGTTAATTGTGGGGTTCTTGAGTTCAATGCTCACATTTCGCATTGAAAATTGAAAAAGAGAATATGAAATGACATTGAAAAGCTTATCTGAAAGCATGCTTACCGACTGTCAATTGCTTATGCACTATGTAACTGATAGCCTCGAAAAAGGTAAGGGATCAAAGAAAAACCAAAATAAAATAGCGTCGCTGGGGGGAGGTAGGTAACAGACTTTTATTTTAAGAACTATTTCTTATCAAAGAGGGTTGTGAAAATGCTTAAGATAATTAAAGGAGCAATTATGGATTTTTAATGCAGGCGTGCTTCATGTGTTAATGATGGATATCGAAAGTAGTGGAGAGTTTACTGAACTACCACAAATGCTTCCTCCTCAAAATGGAACTTTTGTGGACCGTGAAGAACTTATACAACATGTTGGGGACTTCGCTGTATCCCAGGGGTATGTGGTAACTATTAAGCAGTCTAAGAGAGACAGAGTAGTAATTCTTGGCTGTGACAGAGGAGGTGTATATCGTAATAGGCGGAAGGCTGCTGAAGAATCATCTTCTGATCATTGCCGCAAAAGGAAAACAGGTTCTCGGCTTACAAACTGTCCTTTTGAAGTTGTGGGTAAGAAAGATGATGGACTGTGGGTTCTTACTGTCAAAAATGGAACTCACAACCATGAGCCACTAAAGGATATTTCAGAACATCCTTCTGCTCGTCGGTTCTCAGAGACGGAAATTCAGTTAATTAAAGAGATGACCGATGCTGGATTAAAACCTCGCCAAATTTTGAAGAGATTGAGACAAAGCAACCCTGATCTTTTATCCACTCCAAAGCATGTATACAATGTTAAAGCAAAACTTCGACAAGGCAACTTGACAGGTGGAATCATTTTTCCAATGTTTTGATTATGAAACATTTTATCTTTATTCCAAATTGTCCAAGACTTGTAGCATTGGACCAGTATACTTGAGAATATCTGCAATTTCACTGTAAAATATCTGCTGTAGAAATATGATAAGTTTAGACTATGTCAATATTTATAGATGACATCCGATTGTTTACAAATGCCTGGGTTTGTAAGAACGTTGAGTTTCTATTATTTATAATTAAGTTGAAAAAAATTTTCTTTCAGATGTTTAGTCATGTGTGCATGAATGATGAGGAGTCAAAGTGAGTATCTTCTGCTAGGAGGAGAAAAAGAAAGAGAAGTGAGCAAAAAATGGCGAACTTTGATGATGAGTACTATATCTTAGGATGTCTGAACTTTGATGGGAAAGGAATGCAACCTACATGGAGAAATTTTTTTTTTTTTTTTTTTTTTGTCTCCTTTAGGCCTTAACAATGCTGTTGGTACGATTTTCATGTCTCCCTCCTTCCTTATCCTTCTGAAGACCACCCTTTTCTGTACAGTCATGTGATTTGAAGATAAAATCTGCATACAAAGCTTTTAGAGTGCTTTCTTTAGCAGAATCTTCACAAGACTGAAGAATCTTTTTGTGTTAACCAATGTGCAGTGGATCCATGAAGCGTATGATAATTTATTTGTTATTGAGCTTACTAAGTTTGCTTTTGCCTCCACTTGGATGATTGCTGATAAGACCTGTAGGAGAATAATAACTGGCAGGGAACTTCAGGGTTTTTGTTCTGATTCTATGGTAGTTATACGCATATCTCTGATCTCATTTGGTGAGAAATAGATCAGGTTTTGATGATTAGGTGCCTCAGAGCAGTAGATACTTCAAGATATGTTTCTATATTCTTGAATTGTTTGGCAATGAATTGTCCTGAGGATTTAAATTTTTTTTTTCCTCCAGGTAAGTGGTGATACTGATTTTATTCTCTCTCTCTCTTTTTTTTTTTTTAACCACAGTGAGACATTTCAGGTCACTGAGACCTGAAAAAACTGCTGCAAGGAACAATTACGTCTTGGTTAACGAGTCATCTTGGAGGCAGCGCTACCCTATGGTATGTTCTAATGTAATTTTGACATGACTTTGATCAGCAAAACTTGTCCCAAATGCTAAGTCGGGAAGGGGAAAAAAATATTTCTGAGTAGTCTTCCTTTTTTCATTCTATACATGTTCCTTGTTTGGAGTTCTTGTTGTTATGTTGCAATTTAACCTATTGACTAATGTGTGCCAGAGGGTTCCCAATCTCATAGGAGGTAAATTTGTTGATTCGCAATCTTTTGCATCAATGGATGTTATAAATCCTGTAAGTTTGTATGATGCCCTTTCAGGTTCATATTCTTTATTTAGTTTGAAAGGCATTCACGTATAAATTCTATGGTTATTTAGTTTCACTGATTAATTGATATTCGACAGGCAACACAAGAAGTTGTTTCTCAAGTTCCTTTGACTACAAATGAAGAATTAAGAGCTGCAGTATTTGCAGCAAAACGAGCATTTCCATCATGGAGAAACACACCTATTTCCACCCGTCAACGGATCATGTTCAAGTTCCAAGAGCTCATTCGGAGGGACATTGTAAAGTTTCGGATATTGACTGCTTTATCTTGCAATATCTGGTTTATATTAGTTACATTTTTTATTTCCCCAGGATAAACTGGCTGCAACCATCACTGCAGAGCATGGAAAGGCTTTAAAAGATGCATATACTGATGTGTCACGAGGATTAGGTTAGTGCTTTTATTTGCATGGACAATTTCATTTGTGATGCTTGTGTTCTACAAAGTCTTTGGTGTTCCTTCGTAGAGGTGGTGGAACATGCTTGTGGATTGGCAACTCTGCATATTGGAGAGTTTGTTTCCAATGTGTCTAATGGGATTGATACCTATAGCATTAGAGAGCCAATTGGCGTTTGTGCAGGAATTTGCCCATTTGAGTTTCCAGCTATGATCCCACTATGGGTAAGTTTATTTTCAATCTTTATTTTATTACTTGTCCCTTTATGTGAGTCAAAGTATTAATCTTGAGATGATAAGCATACGACTGCTGTTTTTCAGTAATTTATAATATGAAGAAATAAACTAAATAGAGCAGATAACAAGGTGTGAGTCTACTGTGTGCTTCTTAGATATTCTGCCTTTTTCATGATGGTTAAATTTAGGCAGTTATCAATTTTATAAAATTAATTGTAAGAGGTTCATGTGATTTAATCAAATCTTTTCCTCTTTCTAAATTTGGTTGTAAGCAGATGTTTTCTGTTGCTGTCACATGTGGTAATACTTTCATTCTAAAGCCATCAGAGAAGGATCCAGGTGATGCCTTGTCATGTTCCTAATTCTAAAGCATATATATTGTTGCTATGCATCCTTCGATCAGTGGTTATCCAATGCATGACAACGAACTAGGCGACTGAAATAAATATGATTAAGAATTTGTTGAATTGCAAATGTACCCTTTTGATATCCAGCTTTCATAGTTCATATTTCTGTTGAAGCATTTGAGAGTTGAGTTATACTTTTTACATAAACTTAATTGCAACACATATTTATTAGCTTGCCGTGTCAAGCTTGACGTCTTTTCTGTAGCAGATTGGGGGTTGCGACTTGAAGAATCTAAAATGATAGACTGAATAATTCTGTTTTTGGTGTTAATTGGTTGGTGTCAGAGTTGTACAAAATTAATATTATAGTTCTAATAGGTTGAAGTTTTCACAAATTTTAGTACATAATAATAGAATATATTATTATTGTTGTTGTTATGAGATTATAAATTAACTACTTTTTGATGGGATTAGAATGATAGCATTATATTTAAATGAGTTAAAAAAGATACATTTTCAATTCCATGCAATTGCACCAGGAAAAGCATGTGATAGTGATTTCAATTTGAAGTTTTGAACTGAAAAAAAATTCCATTTGCATCCTTTTTCAATTTTTTCGGGTTAATGTGGAAGCAGATGCAATGCAAATTTTATGGATGCAAATGATGTTGGCTGTCACTAGGTTGACCTTTCTCCAGCTCTTTTTTATTCTCCTTTTTCTGTTAGAACAAAATCTTTCTATCAATGTTACATTTTTTTGTCTCCTAAGAATTTTATTTGCTAGGGTAATTGAAAAAACAAACATAGATTTTATATTTCAGCTGCCATTTGAGATGGATAATGAAAAGTTATGTCTTTCTTTGGTATGATGTTGCTACTTGGTTTTATATCATACATAAAGACATCACATATATTATCTGATGCTATTGTAGGAGCTTCTGTGATGCTAGCCGAGTTAGCGGTGGAGGCCGGTTTGCCTAATGGTGTCTTGAATGTTATTCACGGCACCAATGTGAGTTATCAAATTTGGAACAGAGTGTGAAGTTTTGCTTCCACTTTAAGTTTTCACCCATAGTGGGTTTTACTTGAAGAATTCACTGGTTTCCTTTCTTATACCATGTGAGAATGCTACAAAAAATCATTTACAGCTCAGGCATTTATTACTTCCTAATTATCTGTGACTTGCACCAGAGCATTTGAAATTTATGTTTTGCAATGTAACACGAAAATTCGCTCAGTTGGATGTTTTTTTACAGGTTAAACCTTTTTGTTTTCTTTTGTGGTGTTTGCCTATGGGCGCTGTATCATGTGGCTTTCATGAACTTACAATTGAATTCATTTAAGTATATTTGTGTCCATTTGCTTCTGAAATTTTTGTGTATTGCATTCATCATCACTCATTTTTTAGTATTGTTGTCGCGCAGGACATTGTTAATGCTATTTGTGATGATGAAGATATTAAAGCTATTTCATTTGTTGGTCCAAGTTCAGTAAGTCATTTCTTGTTGTTGATTTTTCCCAAGTTACTAAATAAATGCCTCTATCTGGTGCATATAATTACAAAGTGCCTCTATCTGGTGCATATAATTACAAAGTTTGACATTTAGTAATTCCATTATTCAAAAATTTTTGTTTCAAGACTTTAGCGCAAAAGACATTATATTTATCTTTGTTCGAATTCTAGCTCTTGGAATAAAAAAATACTATTGGCATGCTGTTTTTGTGTCCTCATGCTTGTTTCACTGATGCTATGTTGATAAAAGATTAGTCATAATTTGCTCTTTTTTTTTTTCTTATGAAATATTTTGTTCTCCTATTTGTCTTCTTATGCTTGCAGTGAGCTTGGTAACATGGGTTGCCCCTTAATAGGATATGTTTTCATCTGCATTCTATCATTTTTTTTTTTTTTTGTACAAAATAAATGTGTATATATTTATTTAAGTGTGTTTCCAACTTGTTAAAAATTTCTTTGATTCTCTCGAGTCCTGTTATTCTCATTAGGCTTTGGCTTTCTGATTGGGTATTTAATGTAACAATCAACAATGTTGTCCTTGTTTTGCTTTTAGGCTGGTGCTTATGTCTATGCTAAGGCATCTGCTAAAGGAAAACGCATACAGGTTATATTGTTGATGTACTATTATAATTTCCACTTTTATTTTATTAGTTTGTTTGTCCTAGTGAAATGGTTGATTTAATCTCACTGGCTGACTGGTTTCTTGCAGTCCAATATTGGAGCAAAAAATCATGCAGTTGTCATGCCTGATGCAAGCATGGAAGCAACTTTAAATGCTTTGGTTGGTGCTGGCTTTGGCGGTGCGGGACAAAAGTGCATGGCTCTTAGCGTAGTTGTGTTTGTTGGAGGTCCAAGTCCATGGTATCTTATATGTGTTCATTTTTCTTTGTTGTTTTGTATTGTAATTATCAAGTCAATGAAGGCATGAAGTTGCAAGTCTAATGTGATACGTTTATTTTCACTATCAGTAATTATCTCCCATTATGCTGTGTGAGTTGTTATCTGGCATTTCATTTATCATGCATAGTGTGTTAAGGTTACTCTTCTCAAATCAATAACCTATGTCTGCCTTTAGAGTATTTTTACTACATTGAATTTTTCCTCATTTTCCATTTCTGTGGTTTAGAATAATGAATTAAATTGATACTGTTTAGACTCCTAAAGAACAATGCAAAGAGAACCATTCTCATTGACAGGGTTAGCCTGGGAAAATTGATAAAAGCATGAGACATAAATTTATTAGTTATGTTAAATTGTTATTCCCTTAAAAATGCTAGTCCTTTCTTTTTCTTTCCTATCACATGTAAATTGTAAAAGATAATATTCATACAAAATTCAGTTCTAGTTTTGCTTTTCCAGGGAAGAAAAACTGGTAGAGTCTGCAAAAGCACTTAAAGTAACTGCTGGAACAGAACCTGATGCAGAGCTTGGTCCGGTCATTAGTAAGCAGGTGCCTGCTTAAATTAAAGCTTTTGTTGTTCTTCAGATTTTTAAAGCGAACCAAAGGTTTGAATTGTGTGTAATTGAATCAAACAATTTTAATCATGAGAAACCACAAGATCTTTTTTTTTTTTCTTCCTTTTGAGAAAAGCCAATTGCGGCTGGTCGTAGAAAGATCATGGCAGCTATTTGAACTCCATAATTTTTCATGCATGATTGTCCTTTTTACAGTTTTTTGGAGTTCTAAAGTTTCTTTCTGATTAACAGGCAAAAGAACGAATTTGCACGTTAATTCAAACGAGCATTGAAAGTGGTGCAAGACTAGCTCTTGATGGAAGAAACATTTTGGTATCTGATTCAGTCGTGTTTAATAATCTTTTCTGTTGTTGCTATAAATTCTTTAACATACTCTATGAAATTGAATGAGCTCCCATAACCATCCCTCGCCACCACATCATGTTTTTTTAGTTTTCAACAACTAGCTACTAGCATCTGTGATTTTAGGGCAGTGAATCCTCTAAAAGCTTATATGTTTTAGTAATGAGCTGGTAATATCATTCTCTGAAGCGGGAAGTAGTTGAGTGTGATGTGGTCTAAATTGCTTCTCTAACTGATGATCATATAGAATGAAAATTTCTGCATATTGAGGTACAACTTGAGATCTGTATACTGAGAAATGGAGTTTCTATCTTTGATTGGTCTGTTGCTATATTATTGGTGATGGATTATGCCGATCAAAGTTAGCTTAAATTTCAACAATGACAGTTGAGTCCAAATATAAAGACCCCCAGGAGAATAAAATTCATGATCTTAGCAGTTATTGATGATGGGAGATCTAAGGCTAATTCTTGATACTGCGTGACTATATTTAATAAAGAACTGCTGATTTCATTGAAGAGGAATGAGCTGCATTAGGGGGTGGGAAACCAAGATGAAAAGCTTGGCCATAATCAAATAAATTCTTGTGCAGATTCGAAAATTATATTTTTTTACGGTTTTTACAGAAAAGTATTGTAGGCCTGGAGATTGTGATGCCAAATGAGCAAATTACTGGAGCCAAAAGTATGAAGTTCATTTGGTCGCAATGCACTTAGGGGATAGTTATCTCATAATTTATGCTGTCCTTATCATAATCTGGAATGCAATGTGTTTGTTTTAATTTGCATTGTGAGAACGAATGGATCTCGCATCCATGATTCAACATATCAACTCTATTTTCAATAAACAATGGCCAGAAAAAACAAAGACCAAATGATTCACAAGCGTTTTTACTCCTTTCTGTAGCCGTATAACTATAATATGCTGTAGACAGGTTTGGGCACCTGAGCCGGCCAATCAGAAGGCTAAATGGGGATGTTGTTGCAGTGTATTTTTAAGTAGTATGAAATCTTGCTGAATTATTTTTTTTAGCTAGACTTCTAGACGATCAATATATTTTATTTTGTGATGTTACCAGGCTCCAGGGTATGAGAATGGAAACTTTGTTGGTCCTACCATTTTATGTGATGTCACAGTCAACATGGAATGCTACAAGGTAGAATTTTTAAGTACTTAGAAGTGATCTTGGTTGGTTTTATAAACTTTTCAATGCCATAAACTTCATAATACTCCATGTCTTGTGCAGGAGGAAATTTTTGGCCCAGTTCTTCTTTGTATGAATGCTGATACCATTGAAGAGGCCATAAACATTGTTAATGGAAATAAGTATTCCCATTTCGTAGCTTCTCTTTACCTCCTTAAAAAGTGAAATCTTATGAAGCAATATCTCATGTTTTCACAACTGTCTCACAGATACAGCAATGGAGCTTCTATATTTACTACATCTGGTGCAGCCGCAAGGAAATTTCAGACAGAGGTTGAAGTTGGCCAGGTAATGTAACTCTCAACTGACATGCAATGCGGTTCCTTTTGGAAGTAAAAGATTATGACATGCAATTAATTGGAATCTGCATTTGCTTCTGTACTTTTTCCTCTAGTTGGAACCTTCCAAAAGTCCGTCTGTGTACTTTTTTTCCAATCATTGATACTGGGTCTGCTGCAGGTTGGCATTAATGTTCCCATCTCAGTCCTATTGCCATTCTCTTCCTTTATTAGCTCTAAGCCATCTTTTGCTGGAGATGTCAACTTTGATGGTAATATATATTATATCCTCTAAAATTTGCTGTTTGTTGTTTGATTGGAAGAGTTACTATTGAGCGGATTAGACATTGCTACAAGCTGAGGTTGAATTAAAATTACTGCAGGAAAAGCTGGAATTCAATTTTACACAAACCTTAAAACAGTGACTCAACAATGGAGAGATATAGAAAGTGAAGACATATTAACTGTACCATTGCCAAGCTCTCGATGATCACAGTGTATAGAGAGGGGTACAGATATGTTAGAATTACTGGATTATTTTCCTTTCTTGTGTTGGATCAAGGAAATTGTATCCTCTGCCGATGTTACTCTCTCCTCTTCAAATATTATGACGGGGTCTCAAGAATCCTTGGTGCGCATGGTATGCATGCACCTACAAGTTTCTTCCATTTTCTGGACATGGGATGGAAGATCTGGCATCACGGTACGAGTGTAAACATCTGATCACTTAGGTTCGGTTTGGAGCACAACATATGCATCTTGATTGAGTTGGGCATATTGTTTTTATAGGGAGAAAGGGTTCAGTCCTGTTTTTCATTTAGTATCGAGCAGATATTGTGGATAGAATAAGGAAACAAAAACTGTACTGTTGGTGAGTTACTACTCATTAAAAAAATTACTAACTAGCATTGTTGTGAAGCGTAGATCTTTTTTTTTTTTTACAGAGTAAAATTATTTTCTTTGTATTCGTTTTATTTCCTTAAAGCAGTTTATGAATTAGTGCCAAAAATATGATAAAATTCATATAATATAAAGGGTGTTACAACGAAAAATATGGTTTTATTGTATCATAATTTTATGAACAAATATACGTGGAGTCCTATGTTTAGTATTAGTCAATTTTAATTATACTCACTTAGTTTATTACTGAATTGTAGTCTGATGGGAAATTATAATTATATTATTGCATTTTGATTCCTATTGTTGAAGATTAATCAACTGTAATAAGCCAACAACGTTTAATACATGACCAATCTCTCTAAACTTTACTTATTCAATTTATACTTCGTTGCTATTTGCCTTCGTCACATTATAATCTTCCTTCGTTTATTGTTTAGCATTTTTCTTCTAAAATTATTGTTTTGCTAATATTTATAGCCAAAATTAGCATTATTTATTATTTCTCCTATTGATTCATTATCATCCTTGGAAACAAAATTATTTTTTTCATTTATTATGAGATGTTTTTTCTTACCTGTTAAGTTGCGGTTGTATTAGGGAAAAAAAGTTTTGAAATAGTATATTCTAGAAGATTTTGAATATATAACATTTTAAGAGATGGTACAAACCTATAAATTTATAATATGTTAGAAATTTTTAATAAAATATGAAAATAATAAATAGAGAATGTCATTACGTGGTAAAGACAAAGTAGAAGTAGCTATATATTAGATAAATAAAATGGACTAAAGACTTTTTTTGTCTTATGCTATCAACGGTTTACCTTTTTAGCTCTTGTCCTATTGAAATTTCCCTTTTTACTTTATGTGATATGCAAAAATGTTCCGAAATAGCTCCTAAATAGCATATTCCGTCAGATTATGTTAACAATTTTATTAACGGAAATCTGACAGAATATGCTTATCGGGAGTCATTTTGGAACATTTTTGTACACCGCAAGGGTATAAAGGGAAATTTCAATAGAATAGAGACTAAAAGGATAAACCGATAATAGCACAGAAACTAAAAAAGTCTTTATTACCCAGATAAAATATAGAAATGTAGTTATGTATTTATCTTATAAACTTTATAGAGATTATAATTGTTTACTCATCCATTGACATAAATTTAAAAAAAAAAAAAAATATTCGATTGATGTTTTTTAATTTTTATGGAGAAGGCATCACAGTCACGGTCTAACTTTATCAAATAAGATTGTATAAATGTATTTTCATTTTTACTGAGTTTTTTTTATATAAATTTTATTGGACGTAACGAATGTGGTGGGCGATGACCATGAAATTACGTGGCAATTTTATCTGTTGCATTTTCCTTTCCTTTTTAAATATTATCCCAAAGCAGTTTCCAACAATTCCCAATTAATAATAGTATTGAATATGACATAATATTTGTTTGTTTACTTTAAAAAAAAAAAAAACAGAAGTAACATTTGTTTATTTGTTAGAGAAGAGGAGGCGGTAGGTTTTCCTTCTAGAGTATATTTGTTGTTTATTCGACAATTTTACATCTTTTTCATTGGTTGTTCACTTAGTATTACGGGTTTTATAATATTTGTTTTTTATTTATTAGCTATGAAAACTATCCGAATTAAATATGGAAAATGATTTCAAGTATTTCCTTCCCATCTCAGATCAATATTTAGAGAATTTATTTGTTTATCTATAGATACTTTATAAAAACAATTTTTTGTCGGATTTGATTTGTGAATTGTTATGCCATGTCGCTTTTTGTTTTAATAATTTATAATTTTCATGCTAAACAATTAAATTTTATATTTAAAAAAAAAAACACTTACCTTATATAAAAATAAATAGTTTAATTAAGTGTGATTAAATTGTTCAAAATTTTAAATTTTTTATTTTACACATTAAACTATATTTTGATAATAAATATATTTCTTCTTAGGAATTTTTAGAGTTCAAATCTTTTTAAAATTATATTTTTATATCCGTCAAAAGAGAGAAAAATCTACCCACATAAACTAAATTGAAAGAATAAAAGCTGCACATAAGTAAAACTAAAGGGGTGGTATTCGATTAAGACTTTTATAAATTTTTTTTTTGAGTGAATGACTTTTATAGACTTTAATGACTTTCGGTGACTTTTAATATTTTGCAGAGAATTTTTAAAAGTATTGATGACTTTTAAAAAGTTTACTTCATAGACTTTTATAGACTTTTATGGACTTTTAAAGACTTTTGTAGACTTATTAGAAAATACAAATAATATCCATGTGTGCAATGATAATGCACCACATAAATGACTACAACAATCGCCAAACATATAATATGAAATAGTAACATAAAAATTGAGTAGTAATGTTAATTAAAAAATTGTAATTTAGCTATAAAATTTCTAATATGCATCATCATTCATATGTTCAACATTGTTCCACATGTCAGTAGCAATACTAGCTTTCCATTCATTAGCATCGTTTCTTTGTTCCTCTTGTGTTGCAACAGATGGTTCAAAATCTTCTTCTTCATTAATTGACATTGGTGTAGATGAATTAGTTTCATTATTTTGTTCAATTGGAAACTCATCTGATTGACACTCCTTTCTAAGAAAATTATGCAATCCTGCACAAGCCAAGACTACCTTTATTGGTGTGTCAAACTGAAATGGAGGAGCTATCTTAAAGATGGTAAATGGAGGAGATGTCTTAAAGATGATAAAAAAGGCGGGTGGTTATGGAGGTCGGAGAGGGTAACGAAAAAGTATGGGTGAGCAAAACGCGGTTCGGTTCAAAAACCGAACCAAAAACTAAAGTAGAAGAAAAATAGTATCCAAAACCAAACCAAAGTTCATATGGTTCGGATCAAACCGAACCGAACCAGTTCGGTTTGGTTATGGTTTGGTTCTGTTCCAACCGAATCAACAAAAATTTTAATTTTTTAATTTTTATTATCATTATTTTTTATAAATTACATGTAAAATATTACTTAAAAATGATTTATATTACATGTATATTAATAAAGTTTCATAAATACAAACTATATAATAATATAAATATATAATATGCCAAACAAAATTTATTTATATACATATATATATTTTTAAAAAATATTTTTTTCTATTACGGTTTGGTTCGTTTTTTTTAACGAAAATAAAAAACCGAACCAAAAACCAAACTATTATATTTTATAAACCAAAACCAAACCAAATAGAGTTTGGTTCGGTTCGGTTCGGTTTTTGGTTCGTGGTTTGGTTTTACTCGTCTCTACGAAAAAGGATGGGTGATTATGGAGGTCGGAGTGGGTGGAGATCGATAGTTTCCAGAGACAGAAAGGGCGGGTGATTATAGATTTCACGATAAATGATAAATAAAAAGTCTTGCGTATAGATGCAAGACTTTTTTCAAAGAATTTTGTGTTATATTTTGTAAAAAAAGTCTATAAAAGTCATTCTCATCAATTGTCAATGACTTTTTGAATACAGGATGACTTTTAAAGACTCTTAAAAAGTCATAATTGAATACCTGATGACTTTTAAAGACTCTTAAAAAGTCATAATTGAATACCGAATGACTTTTAAAGACTCCTAAAAAGTCTTAATTGAATACCTCCAGATTTTAAAAGTATGTAAAAATCATTAAAATTCTTAATCCAAACATGATGAGCTAAAAGAATTAAGATAGGCATTGGCAATTAAAATAAAATAAAACCAATACATTAGATAACGAAATTAAAATACTCTAATTAAATTCAATGAATCTCGAAAGAAGAACAAAGCCATTCGATTAAGACGAACGATCTTCTTCCTTCTCTTACTCTGTTGGAGTTGCATCATCAACCAGTGAACGAAGGAAGAACAAAGAGATGTCGCTTCAAATTTCAATTCAGCGAGGTATTTTTATCTTTTTAACGGCTGTACTTGTTGTTTAAGTTGGAAACTGAGACTTGATTTATTTATTTATTTATTTTGATCCGTACTCAGCGAGAAATCTGAGGTGTTTGAGGTCTCAGATCCTTGCTTTGAGGAGTTCTCATTTCTCTACTGCTGCTCAGCCTTCTTATAGCCAGCGTAAATCTTTGGTATGTTCATTCTTATACCATCAGCTTCAGCTATAACTGGTATGTTGTTTATCTAAGCTTAGGAGCATTACGCCCTGCTTCTTATTCAAAGTTCACTGGGATTGGAACTTTTATCTGCTGCATTTATAAGAAGTCTCTTGCTGTAGTCGATATGTTCTTTCCTAAACTAAATTCTTTGAAAGAAATGATTTCAGCATGCTCGATGGATTCAAGGGTTTTTTTTTTAAATACTACTGAGTTTGTGTTCTATCTTTTCTAGAAGTTAATTTTCAATTCTTTCGAAATTGAAATTTCCGAAACGCACATTTTCCAGCCCCTGAACTATTCAACTTTTCTTTTGTTCAGACTTTCCACTGACTTCTTTGCAATTTGCGTTCTTTGGATGTTTTTAATGTGTACAAATTTCTAGGCTTTTAAACAGTGTCATATGCACTAAAAAAGTCTCTTTTTTTTTTTTTTCAATGTTCAAACAAAATTTATTTTACATTAATGCTTTGATAGCCATAAGGTTGCTGTACTTTAAATATGAAATGAAACGTGTGCTCAGGACTTTTGTTGATAAATGGTTATTTATTGGATCAGAGGGTTCCAAATCTTATTGGAGGGACATTCGTCGATTCACAGTCATCTTCAGCCATCGATGTAATAAACCCTGTAAGTACTTTGGTATAATTTTTCTTTTTTGTTGTATTAGATTGACATTGCAAGTAATTTTATGTTCTTTTAGTCTGGTTGATGTATAATTTTGACAATAGGCGACACAAGAGGTGGTTTCACAAGTCCCATTGACTACAAATGAGGAGTTCAAAGCTGCAGTTTCTGCAGCAAAGGAGACCTTTCCATCTTGGCGTAGCACACCAATTACAACTCGTCAGCGCATTATGTTCAAGCTCCAAGAGCTTATTCGTAGAGATATTGTAAGCTTGTTAGACGTTCAGTTCCTTGGAATGTTTTATTAAACTTTTTCAAATGTTGAATGTTGATTATGAGAATCTAGCTATCTTCTTGTAGGATAAGCTTGCAATGAATATTACTAAAGAACAGGGGAAGACATTGAAGGATGCACATGGGGATGTGTTCCGTGGGCTTGGTTAGTCCATTTTTTTCTGTCATTTGTTGTTTAAGAAGTTTCTATGGAGATAATTGCAGAATTAATAATCAAGTTGTTCTATCAATTCTTAATTCTCTTACAGAGGTGGTCGAACATGCTTGTGGCATGGCAACACTGCAAATGGGTGAGTATGTTCCTAACGTCTCAAATGGAATTGACACTTACAGTATCAGAGAGCCGCTTGGTGTGTGTGCTGGAATTTGCCCTTTCAACTTTCCTGCAATGATCCCCTTATGGGTACATCGTTCCACATTCTTAAATATTATTTTGCTGTTCATTATCATTTGTAATATTATTTTAAGTCTGATATAAATCCTTGAACACAAGTGAGGATGCTGGCAAATTTGTTTTATTTGTGGGTTCAAAATCTGATTTATTGAGTCAAAACAAATTAAGATATTCTTTTCTTTCTGTTGCTACTTTCTTAATTGTTACGACAGTGAAAAAGTTAGAGGGCTAATCTTTCTCTCGGTGATTTACCTTTCAGCTTCCTAAGCAAAAGGAGAAGAAAAGTTTCTAAATTTATGTTCTGTTTCTTTTTACTACAGATGTTCCCTGTAGCAGTTACTTGTGGTAATACCTTTGTCTTAAAGCCATCTGAGAAAGATCCTGGTAAGTAATTAGTTGTTAGTTTTTTGAAGTATTATCTCTCTCACGGAACCATAGGATATTAGGTAATACGCAGAAAACTTGTGGATTTTGCAAATAAATTTGTTTTATGAGTTGGTGCAATAGAACTATTGTGTTTGTATCTTTGGGCACATGGGCGTGAGAAAGGGGTGTGTTTTTTTTTTTTTTTGAACGATCACAACCTCCTATAGTAATTTTGCTCGGTTGGAGGTAGGATTTTGTAGTTTCAGGTATAGAGGTATTACTGCAAGTTGTGTCTCTGCTTCTTTCTATTCGTATTCTGAATAGGTGTCCACATTGAAAAAACTGTGGAAAAGATTTTAATATTTGATGTTGTCCTTGTGTACTGGAAGGTTTCTTGTACTGTTTTCAGAAATACAAATTTGATCGTTGGTGTTATATTCAGGAGCTATCTAACTAGTTATCTGCAAGCAGAGTTGCATATCTATGCATCTAACTGCTGTATGTTCTCCCTGAAACCCTATTGAATAGAATAACATGTATATATGTAAAGAAAAGCATATAGTGTGCGGTGGTATCTGAAAACGTTTCCAGGTTCAAATCAAGACAGAGGGGAGTTTGAAATTTTACTGTAGGCAGGATATCAGGCCCCAAAAGTATTCTGTAAAGTACATTTTAGTGGATTTCAATAATGAATGAAAGTGATATACATAGAGATGACGTAAAGTGGTTCCAGTTTGAATTGAAGAGACAGGGGGAATCAAAAGTTTATTCTAGGCAAGATATCAGTTCCAAAAGAACTCTATAGACTTCATTTTGATGGACTATTGAAAGAGATGGATTCTCTTGCCTTTACCATTTGTAGTTTTATTTTATTAATTTCACATCACTGAACTAAAATTCATCTCATGCTATTTACTGGACTGGATAATGATTTTCTGTCTTCTTTTTTTTTTTTTTTTTTTTTTTTTTTTTTTTTTTCAGGGGCTTCTGTAATGCTTGCAGAGCTAGCAATGGAAGCTGGTCTGCCTAATGGTGTCTTAAATATTGTTCATGGAACCAATGTAAATCCTCACCGGACAATGGAATTATCTTTGCTTATTGAAATTATTTTTCAACTTCGGTAGCTCCAGTGTCTTCCTAAGAAATAATAAAAAAAAAGGATGTAATCAAGATAAATGATTGACTTTGAAGTCACCAACATGATTTTTGGCACATTTATCATCATGCACGCTATCTTTAAAAATGTTTTCTAATAAGCTCAGTTTTACTGCAGGATGTGGTAAATGCTATTTGTGATGATGATGATATTAGAGCTATTTCTTTTGTTGGTTCCAATACTGTAAGTTACTCAAAGCTATTTGCGTGCAGTTTCTATTCCCTATGTGATTTGGTGTATACATGGTTCAAATTTCACAAGTTGGGAAGCCAATTACTTGCTTGTGTAGATTCATTCTGTTTTTGTTTTCTGAGAGAAGGAATAAAGGAAGAGCACATTGTCCTTAGAGAAAAATTTCCAGTTTCCCAACTTGAAGAACTAGCATTTCTATTATGCCTCAAACTTTAGGAATCATTACAACAGTTTTAGCATATCAAACTTCACACCTACAGATTCAAAGATGACCAAGAGTCCATGCTTGTCAAAAAAAAAAAAAAAAAAAAAAAAACTATTCCTAAAGTTTTCAGCTTCATTGCATGATTTCCATCAATGGAACTCTTAATACTATGTTCCTTATTCTTTCATTTTTTCAAAAGTTCTGTAAGGATTGATTTTTGTAACTAGTTGAGTGTCGTAGTTAATCAGCCTGTTTCTGATTTTGTTTGTTGTGGTTGTCATTTCAGTTGTCTATATACAATGTTACTGGTATCCTTATTACATTCTTGTTTTGTGTGTTTGATTCTATATCATAAAGGCTGGTATGCATATATATGGAAGAGCATCAGCTAAAGGGAAACGTGTTCAGGTATGTGTATTTTATGTTATTCGCAGCAACTTATCTGGTCTTTATTTGGTTTGCCATGTTTGAAGTTGAAATTGATCATGCCTCGTAACTATTTTGTTTAGTCCAACATGGGAGCCAAGAATCATGCAATTGTCTTGCCTGATGCAAACATGGATGCTACTTTGAATGCCCTGGTTGCTGCTGGTTTTGGTGCTGCTGGACAACGTTGCATGGCACTGAGCACTGTAGTTTTTGTTCGAGACTCACAATCATGGTAATATGTTTTCCTCACCCTGTGGCTCTTGATCTTCACTTGAACATTTTTATGGCATTTGTTTGACATTATTAAGTTAGGATGTTTCTTTTCTTTTTTTTTTTTTTCAAAACTTTGATGTTTAACGTAATCAATGATGAATTTTAATAATGCTTACAGTATCTACCCGTTACATTTTTTGCTTGCATAAAACAATTTGTTCAATGTGATATATATTGCATAACTTGATCAATTACAATTTTGTGAATATTGGCCATCATTTGAAAACTGCATTTAGTCATGATAATTTTTTCTTTTTCTTTTTAACTGTTGAGTTGTTAATTTTATGGTTAATCAACACAACTTTTGTAGTTTGTACCACTCTTCCTAATACCATCATGACTAATCACCCATCACATGTTGGCCATTGCCAGTTTGCCACCACCTGTGCCTTCCCTCTCTTTTGTAATTCTTTGACCATAATTATCACTACATATAAACTAAGATGTAATGAAAGTTATAGTACAGTTGTGACATTTTTCATTGCATAAATAGCTTGATTATACCCTACCAAACATGGCCATTTTTTTGCAGGGAGAGTAAATTGGTGGATCTTGCAAAAGGTTTAAAAGTAAATGCTGGAACAGAGCCTGATGCAGACCTTGGTCCAGTTATAAGCAAACAAGTATGGTTTTTTTATTGCGGAATCTTTCATGTAATTTGAATGAGTTTTTTACCAACTTGGACTGTAAACAAAAGAAATTGAAAGTAAATGCTGAAACGGAGCCTGATGCAGACCTTGGTCCAGCTATAAGTAAACAAGTATGGTATTTTTTGTGCAATCTTTGACGTATTTTGCATGACTTTTCACCAACTTGAACCATAAATTTTGAAGAGCTAAATGCTGGAACATAGCCTAATGCAGAGCTTGGTCCAATTATGAGCAAACGATCTTTCACGTAATTTGCATGACCTTCTACCAACTTCGACCATAAGTTATAGAGAATGAATTTAAATGCTGGCCTGATGCAGACCTGGTCCAATTATAAGCAAACAAATAGTTTTTTTTTCTTTTTTTGTTCAAGCTTTCATGTAGTTTGCATGACTTTTTACCATCTTATACCATAATTTAAAAAAGAATGAAAGTGTCTCACCTCTCTTATTTGTTGTGCACTGTAATCAATGGCAGCTTGCTAATGCTTCTTTACTTAAAGAGAATGAATGTAAATGCTGGCCTGATGCAGACCTGGTCCAATTATAAGCAAACAAATAGTTTTTATTTTTTATTTATTTTTTTTCTTGTTTTTTGTGCAATCTTTCATGTAGGTTGCATGACTTTTTACTAGCTTGCACCATAATTTAAAAAAGAACGAAAGTGTCTCACCTCTCTTATTCGTTGTGCACTCTAATCAATGGGAGATTGCTAATGCTTCTTTAAGCATTTGGAAAACTTATCATCTTTGAAAATTTTCTGCACTTGCAGGCCAAGGAACGAATACATAGATTGGTTCAGAATGGCGTTGAAAGTGGTGCAAGGCTACTTCTTGATGGAAGAGATATAGTGGTATCTTATTTTACATTTCATTGTATGCATCATTTTTTGTTATTAGTAGAGTTCCTGGATGTTTCTTTGTGGATTAGGATGAGGCCAATCATGCTTACTGGCTATTTCTGGTAATGATTGTGCATAGTCTCAGACACCGCATAGGTTGCACATAGGAATTCATGGTAAAATTAGGTTTGGTTTAAACCATAATATTTTGTAGTGGGAAGCAATTAGCAAAAGTTTCTTGGTGATTATTTTCTTATCATTAAAGGCACATTTGTTCCTTTACTTCAGCTTCATCGAAGAGGAAATGATCTTTTGATCTGTTAACTGTCTCAAGTAGGTACCGGCATATGAGCAGGGCAATTTTGTTGGTCCTACCATCTTGTCTGGTGTCACAGCTGATATGGAGTGCTACAAGGTACCATTAATGTTTTTATGCAATTGGCCTTAGGGAAATCTGTAACCCTGCAAGATACTTATGGGAACAAACATAAAGTTTATCTAGAAGATTGACTGCTCTATCCATGGCCTTTGCAGGAGGAAATCTTTGGGCCAGTCCTCCTATGCATGCAGGTTGGTGATGCACTTTTTTTCCTATTGTCACTGGGCTCTGATCTAATCCATTATCATGGCGAGTTAACGAATCTGTTATTGTTCTCCTTTTGAACCTTTAGGCTGACAGCTTTGAAGAAGCCATCCAAATTGTTAACAATAATAAGTATATACCTTTCATTGTGACTTTATTGGCTTAAATTATTCTTTTATTCAGGTTTGCTCTTTTAAATGTGGGTAATTATTTGTGTTGCAGGTACGGTAATGGAGCTTCCATATTTACTTCATCTGGTGCAGCTGCAAGAAAATTCCAGATGGAGATAGAAGCTGGGCAGGTAAAATTACGAAGGAATACAGTAGCTAGGCATAGGGTCTTCAATTTCTCTAAAACTTGCGTCTTGCAGTTTCAGTTCATTCCTGCTCAGAATATTTCCTTGTAAAACTTGTGGTTGTAACATGTGCAAATGGATGCAGGTTGGGATCAATGTTCCTATACCAGTTCCGTTGCCTTTTTTCTCATTTACTGGCTCCAAGGCATCTTTTGCTGGAGATCTTAATTTCTATGGTAAATTACCCTTCATTTTTGTGTGCACGTTTTGCTAATATCTTGCTCCTTGCATAAAACTGGGCACGGAAAACTCCAAAAATGATAAACAAGATACATACTCTATGAAATGCAGGTAAAGCAGGAGTTAATTTTTACACCCAGATCAAGACAATAACTCAGCAATGGAAGGATTTACCTGGCGGAGTTTCACTAGCAATGCCGACATCACAGAAGATATAGTGGTCTGTCATATAACTCACAACTATCATTTGTAATTTGTGTTGTGCCTTCAATAAATGTCTTTTGCTCCTTCATTTTATATACTGTTCCTCCATGCTTTACTTATCCTTATTTTTTGTTCTTGCTCATTCATATGCATTCATGATACATCATATGAATTAAGTTCATTCTTTGCTCCAATTATTTTATGGATATAGATTGAATTAATGGACGAGGGAAGAGATTGTGTACCATCCGTTGGTTTTTGTTGAATCAAATTCTTCATTTCAATGCAAGTGAATCAAATTCTTCATTTCAATGCAAGTGAATCAAATTTTTAGTCTTATTTTCCTTGTCAAAAAGGATTTCCCGTCTTGTAGAGAATTCATATATGGAAATGGCTCCCCTTATGCTGTGTAGAAATAAATAACTTACTATCCATTAATAATTGATCTCTGAATTATTAGTAAAATTTAAAAATCCTAATGGGTTTTGGAAAAGGAAAGGAGAACAGATATATATAAGCAGCTTTGTTATGAATACTAAATACAAAGCTTCGATCTAAAAGGTTTATTAATTAGCCGTTAGATTATGTTTAGTAGTAAGAAATGATGAACATAAAGCATAGTAATAGAGGAACATCTACAATCAATTCGAAGAGTTTGGAAATGTTTGACATATGACCGTTTGTGGATCAAGCCAAAGGAAAAACCCTATGTCAACTGCCTAGAAGTATCAAGGCGTAATGAGAGTTGGATTCCTATAAACTAACAATTAAACTATTTTTAGGTTAACTAAGTTATGGCTTTGTTTACAAAGGGGTTTGTGATGGCTAAGATGTTGATGTTTGATAACTTCTTAACTTCCTACTAGATAATTATTTTTTCTTGTATGTCTTTCATTAAGGTGGTTAATGTTTGGAATCATTAAGAGCTATATGGATATATTATTTGTTTATTTATTGATTTTTGTAATCAATTAGGTAAGTTTTTCAGTATCCTTCTCATTTACGTTTATTGAATGGGTGACAAGGATCATATGACGAAGGCTTAGATAATTTTATTCAGAAAAGCATTCAAGTTTTTGTTTTGAGAAACCTGTCTCAGCCTTTTCTTTACGCTTTAAGTATAAACTCATAGTGTTAATGTGATTAAAAAATTAGATGGAAAATATCAAAGTTTACTTTTTTAAGTTGGAAGTTCATTGGTGCAATAGCTGGTGCGTTAGATTATTGTTACTGTTTTCCATCCTAAAGGTACTCAGAAATCCTACCTCTTTAAGTATTGCAAAAGAAAGATGAATTTGAAAACTCGCAGCAATTGGCTCTGGATATTGGCTTCGTTCACTCACCTGTTAAGAGGCAATAATTAAAACATCGAGTAGGTGTTTGGAACGAAGCCGACCCTCTTGTAAGACCTACAGCTAGTTGCGTGAGTCTTGAAATTCAACATTTTTTTATTTTTCCGGTTTTTAGGAGTATGATTTGGGAGTACCTCAAGGTTGAAAATCAATAACAATACAGCACATATCAGCATAACAACAATCTTAGGTACAGTTAATGCATCAACGAATTGCAACACGAAAAAACAAACTTGGATATTTCATTTTCCATATAAATTTTGAAGGCGGTGACAATCTGAATTTCTACTTGAAAAGTGTGCCTGAGGAACATTAAGACGAAACAGATTTTTCTAAACATACAGCTTTTGTTGAATGCTATCTTTAGTGAAATTATGTCAACCTTCAACATATGATCCTCATCACCGTATCCAAAAAAACTTGACTGAGAAAGAGAATTACAAAACCTTACCAAATTGAGAAAAAAAAAATTATATATCCAGATAGCTATTAGTTCTAAACATTGAAAACCCCAATGGAAGTAGTGATAAAAAAAATACATAGTCAACATCTTAACCACCGTTAATCCCTTTTTGAACAAAACTATAAGCTTGTCGAGCTAAAACTTATTTAATTGTTAGTTCTGGGGATTTAATTCGTATTTTTCCTTGACATTGCTGGCTCCATAGTTCTCTTCCTTTTGTGTGACCGTCAAGTGGGCAAAATGGATGTCTGATGATTCTAAACTCCTTGGATCAATTGTGGTTGCACTTGTATCACTACACTTTGCCTTCATTATCTCTTGTTACTCGCTAAATCTAATCATTAATTAGTCAAGTGGACCTTCTAAGGTCGATGGTTTATTTTGAGTATATATAGCAACAAATCTGTTTATAATTTTGTTTTCCTTTTCTTTTGCTTTAACCGGGTTGGATTTTTAAATTTATTTATAATTTAGTGATCTATTGTTATTGGATAGAAAGTTATTTTTGCATAGCAAAAGGAAAGCCATTATCAGGAAGCATTTTGAGAAGGAAAAGGAGAAGCTAGAATTTACAATTAATTGCATTCAGAAAAATTTGATTCAACAAAAACTTGTAGATGGTTTACAGCCTCCTACCTTATTTTTTGATTTAAAGCCTAATCAGTAAAATCAAAATAAAAGAATGAACTTAATTTGTGTTGACATGTAATTCATGTTATCAATAGGTATCGATGTTAAAATAGGTCTTGACATGTCAACACAATTTGTATAACATGAAAAGTTGGCGAATCAGAGTTGAGGAGTGGGTTAGTGTTGAAAATAGATTGATACATTTAACCTATCCAATAAAGGAGTTGTGTTAGCGGTACTTTTTATGTGTTATTAGAGTAGGTTAACACCGCATGGCAACCCGGAAAGGTAATTGAAAATGTTCATAGTTTGATAACAATAACCACGCCAATTGCTGCCATAGAATTTTCGCTTTCAATCCAACCTAATGTTTAGAAATTATGCTTTAGCGAACAGAGTATAAGAAACCGTTTTAGGAAGAGAAGCTAGAGAGAGTGAGTACTAGTATACAACTGTATTTGATTAATTTACCGTTTTACAGTGTGGTAGTCATATACAACTGTAACTAACAAAGAAAGCAAAATTCCATTTTGGTAACTCCTCCTAACTAACCAAGGGTAATATTTACATCTGTGAAATTTACACGATTTGAAAGGTGTTAATAAACTTAACATTTAGTCTTAACGACTTTGACACAGATAATATTTTTTTTATACATAATTTTTAAGCAAAAAGAGAAGGTAACCAAAATTCAGCTGCAGCTGCAAACACATAAGAAAAATAATTTCTAAATTTGTAGAGAGCAGAAAGAATAATGCATAGAATATAGATAAGAAAACTTTTAGACATTGTATTTCCTTGATGTTGCAATGCTGTCAATTCAACTTACAATGCATTATATATATTATAATGTTGATATAAAGAATTATACAGTTAACCTTTAACTCTTTGATAATTAAGCTAATTCATACCCTAGACGACCTCCAATAACTTCCTTTTGTTTGCTGGGAAATTATTTATAACTCTTAACTTTACAAGTTTAGTAATTTATTTTTCTGAACTTAAATATTGTCCTATGCTCAATACTACACAGATTTGTAGTTCTATTTTTATTTAAAAATTTATTCGAATCCAGAGATTACATTTGCAATTATCCGATTGAAAATTCAATTTTTTGGACAGATTTTGTACTAATTAGATATCATTTTTAATAATTGGTCACTCAAATTTGTCTCAAATTTCTATTTTCTCTTTCACTTTATTATTATTATTATTATTATTATTATTATTATTATTATTATACGCATGGGACTGTCTATGAGCTGGCACTGAGTACACCAGATGACATTAGAAATCATTCTGTCATATTTATTGGATAAGTGTAGTACTGCTTTTCTCAATTTGGTACGTAAGATGACTGACTGAAATGGAAAAGCACTATGCTTAAATTAAGCAAAGTGTTTTTTAAATTGTCCAACATTACATGAAAATGCAATATTACGCTGACAACTGACAATCATATGCAGATAGCATAGTAGTAGTACACTACATTCTTTTAAAACATAATTAGTTGATTACATTGCTAATTTGCAAATATGCATGATTGGAGCAAAAGATGTACCATTAATCTCGTGGAAACATGTCAGCCATCTGGATAGAAATTAGAAAAGAAAGACTCGCATGAAAAACAAGAGTCTGTCTGTGTAGCCAAGGAGACTGCCCGTCGCCATTTTTATTACCAAATAAGAGCCAGAGCCAAATTTTTGGGGCTGGATTCTTTCAAAAAATGTTCGAGTTAAAAATCAAAGGTTAGGAGGTAAAAATCACAATTTGACAAAGTACAGGGCCTAAAAATATCGTTTCTTCATGAATAAGTTAGTGAAAATACTTTCAAAACCTCTTAAATATATTTATTGGAGCGGGCAAGTCATCCTTGGCTAGCAAACTAGACTCTTATCTTCATGTAAGACCTCTTTTCTCTCTTAAGCATATAAATGTAGAAAGTATTGCATAATAGTTTACGCTTTTCACCAAATTTGAGTCGAGAAAAATCCTCTAGAAAGCAGCATAAAGCTCTAGTTACAACTGCATATATTGGAAAAGAATGGTCAAGCATGATAAAGAAGAGCTTTTCAGATTAGCCAAGGAGACTGCCTGAAAACCTACACAATTGTTCTTTTTTGTACATATAAAGGAACACAGAATGGGTAGGAGCAGGCAAGTCATCCTTGGCTACCAAAAAAGACTCTTATTTTCATGCTAGACCTCTCTTCCTGTAATTCTAATTGAATCCATTTGACTCTATTGGAATTGATGATGTATTTGCTATTCCAAAACTAATATTTATAGCATTGTAAAAGAATATAATATATTTTTGAAAATTTGGCCACTGATGTGTATGGCTCTCCATAACCAATTCGCCTCAATCAGAAGACCAGTATCATTATTCATTTGCTGCCCATAATGGAATATATTCTCTTTCCCACCTTATAATTGCTTCTTTATTGTTATTATTATTTTTTTTAGGAAAAAAAAACCTTTACCTGAAAAGGTAATTGCTTTTCTATTATTTGTATTAATTAAGTTGGAAGGGTTATCAAGTAAAGTAAATAGCTACATTTTCTCTTTTATCTTTATCTCTTCCTGATTTTCCCCCATTGAAATCCTAACTGTCACATTGCACCTTATCTAGTACAACTCAGAAATATATAGCATTGTTTTTTTGATGAAGTTTAGTAGTGACTAGTGAGTATTAGCGAGGTCAAAATACACTTTTGCATTACATTTTAATAAATGCTTCTTGAGTTTTTTTTTTTAATGGAAAAATAACATCTTTATTAATAATTCTGAGTCAAAGGCTGTGAGTTTGTATTAGAAAGGGGACGTATATGAGACCCAAATCCCCCTTAGACCAAAAATCAAAAACTCAAAAAGACTTTCCGGGACTTGAGAGCGTTGGAATTGACCGCGTAATTGAAGATCTATACATAATAGAGATCATACAACTCAAAATCATTTGACTTGTGTTAAAATATAATATATACTATTTATTCTCCAACTCTAATTTTACTACACTATTTATATCTTATTCTTTAGTTTCATTTATTTTTTCTGTGAGACTATTATTTATACGAGGAAGACAAGATTTGAACTCTCCATTACTTGGTTTAAAAAACTCTGTTACGGTGCCAAAGACCATTTGACAAAAAAAAACTTAAAATTGATAAGTAGGGGTAAAAATCGTGTAACATTTTTGACACAACTAACAAATGCTAACAAATGTGTAACATTGTTCCCTCACCTATAATCAAAATTTTGGTTTCAATCAAGCATGAATTAGAAATAAAAAATTCTTGTTGTCAAGATAAAATCTATGATCTAAAATAATCTTTTTTATCTGATTTTTAGAATTATTAATTTGGTTATTTTTATATAATGTTGATATCATTTATGTGTTTTTTGACAATTTTTATAATTTTACATAAACCACAAGCATTACGAGGAAATTCTGTTAGTTTAACCTCTAATACTTCCTTAGTTTTGGTGGATGATGAGCATTATATAAAAGTGAACGGACGGAAATGTTGCTGTGGGCAAGGCGGATGCATCAGGGGCACCAATAGTTATGTGCCATGTGGTTGTTTAAGCAAAAGAAGAAAAATCTATTTTGCTATTAAAAACTGCAACGTGGCACAATGTTGTTTGGCACAGCACACTGCTAAATGCATAGCATAATATGTGAAGAAGAATAAAAAGCAAAGTGAGTGAAGGAACAAGATCCGACATGAAAGTGAAGAAAAGAACAAAAACTGCCAAAAGGTATGGATTGACCATAAAAACTTTGTAAAGATGTCAACAAAAAGGATAAGGTCACCTCTCTCTCTCCCATTTCCCCAATTTCTATCCTCTGCCTCAGTGTCACTGTCACTGTCAGTATCAATTTCAATGATACGGAACCAGTTTTGCTCCTTGTTGACTTACTGTTAATTATTTACAGAAAAACAGATATCCGTTTTATGACTTTGGCTTCAACTTTTAATTAAAGACCTGATTACGTGGTTTAATATAGGTTACAAGTTTAAATTTTAGTATACGACAAAAAAAAAAAAAAAAAAAAAAATATTGAGAGATAATTTACCGATTCATCAAATTAATTAAGAAAAAAAAAAAATAGAGAAGGAGATTACGATTAAAATAGCAGTATATATATAGAGAGACATCCTTCAAAGTTTCAGAGGGAGGGTGTAATTCACCATTATTTCTTTTTGCGGTAGTTCAATTTTTCTCTTTTTAAAAATTGATACTGAAAAAATCACCAATAAATTTTGATTGGGTCGATAATTATTAATGAATTTTTTAAAAGACGATATTAATTTAGAGCAAAAACACTCTAAATCACGTTATAATGTTACTTCTGCTAAATATGTATATTACTTTTCTAAATTTTTATTATTTTAATACAATTATGAAAATATATATATAGAAAAAACTTAATATATATATATATATATCCTTATCAATTATGAAAAAGATGAGATCGTTTCATTTTTATTATGATATATTTTATAATTTTTGTGTGGCTTGATGGATGGATGGATGGATAATATACAATTTATAAATGTGATATAAGCTGCTACAAAAGTGAATTATGCATTATCAGATTTTTTAAATGCTATTCAATAATTTTTCTTCAATAAATGTTTTCCATTTTAGGAAAAGCTTTTGTTTTTTCCTTGTTTGATTAGTATTATAATTATAGAAGAAAATAATGGTAGGTGAAAACAACAATTATGGTAAATATTTATGTTTTTGTTTTCTTGAAAAGTAGCTTTTTTCTTATGGAGAGTTATTTTTCTATAATTATTTTTTAAAAATTTGATAAGTTTTTCTAAAACATGTTTTGATACAACCATTAAATATGATTTATAACTTGTTCTACTGTTATAAAAGTAGTCTCTCAATAGCCTTCTAACTATGATGATTTTTTTATGAATGCATAAATTAATTAATAGCACTTCTTCGTTTTTATTTTCAGAAATAAAAGTTACTAATGTATAGGTTTTCTAATTACAATATGAATTGAAAACTTACTCATTAAATGAATTTTATTAGGAGAATAATTAATTGAATTAGCTTGACACACCATGTCCAGGATTTGTATTTCAAGATTCAAATTTTATTTAAATAATTAATTAACAAATAATTAGTTAATTAATTATATGGTGTAATTTTTCATTGGTGGAAAGTAAAATGTCATCAATTTATTGATCTAAAGCACAAATAATGTGGTTTATAACTTTTTGGAGATAATATTTAATACATTTCACATTAGCATTATGCAAACCTCTATAGATACACAATAATCTAACTTTTTTTTTTTTTTCAACAATAATCAAGTTAATTAGATTAGATACAGATTATGGTAAGATGGAAAATATAGTTATAGAACGGACAAACTTCAACATCTTCATGCCAAAATTTCCAACCCAATCTGCCATAGCTTAAACTTATCCATTAGTGATGAACTCGGATCCACCATCCATCAATCACTTTCGATTTCCTTGTATCTTAAAAGTCAATCGCCTGAAAAGTCATTGCAGTTATCATGACATAGATAATAAATACTATTATTAAACCTTACTTACCGGTAAGTATACGTGCATAAACTTTTGAATGACTAATTGCATATGATAAAAGAAAGAAAAGAAAAAAAAGTCTAACATGAAAGAGAAGGGTGTGTCAGCATAGCCAAGGAGACTGCCCGGCCATAGCCAAAAAAAGAGGTCATTGAAACACCAAAAACTTTATTAGTCTTGGATCGCACTAAACCATGACTGCTAGAATGATGTCAATTCAACAATTGTGCAGATATAACATCATCATATTAGCTTCGAACTAGTCTACTTAGGGTCTCGCTACCTCTTAAGAAGGATGGGAGCGGGCAAGTCATCCTTGGCTAACAAACAACACTCTTTTCCTCATGTAAGACTTCTATTCCCCTTGAGTAACCTGTATAGCATAAATATAAATATGTAAGTCCTGTTTGATTGATCAGATATATAGAGAGAAGAAAAGGTGTAGCATGATAAATAAGAGCCTGTCAAATTAGCCAAGATGACTGCCTGAAAACCTTATCCATATGGATTACTTATGTTTTCAATACAAATAATTAACTAATCCATTTGGCTTAGGATCAGGCAAGTCATCCTTGGCTACCAAACAACATTCTTATCTCCATGTTACACATCTCTTCCTCAAATTGGATGCTAATCTTATGCAAATAATATCTCTATTTATAAGCCTAGCTAGTTGCCGGATTAATCGAGTAATTACTAATTAGCTTCGTATTTGCATTACCTAATTAATTTGCCTCATCCAAATCACAATTCTCAGCCCAACTAGGTGTACTAGAATATATTCTCTTTCCCTTTGCACTTGCATTTTCTTGCTTCGTTTTCCTTTATTACTTCTCCCTTATTAAGCTCACAGTATTATTACTAACTATCACAAAAATACCTTATCATATTTAATAAGTTTAATTTCACATTAGGTTCATTGGTTGCGTGACATGATATCAGAACCTTTCAAGCTAAGATATCGACATTCAAAATCTTACAGGTTTATTTGTTGTGATTTTAAGATTCAAATCATCTGATTCCATAGTCTAATTAAAAAGCTCTAACGGATGCCTTGGAAAAAGAGTTTTGCATCATATTTATAAATTCCACAATTTATTTATACAGTAAGTGTGAGATATTTATTTAACAATCCTATTATGTCAAAGGATTCACACATAGAACGTGAAGTGTATAATTTAGACATAAATGTAAAAAATGTAACAAAAAACATATCTATCTGTATATATTGTTGGAGATCTCATATGAAAAATAAACGAGTTTAAGAGTGGTATACAAGTGATATAGAATGAGCCTTAACACAAGGTAATTGATTTTGTGTTACATAGGTTCTAAAAGACTTAACAAACAGAAAACATTTGTATATTATTAATCATAGATGAGAAATGAGTATATTATTAATATGTTTAGTTGTAGCTGCTGCATAACCCCATATATATGCTCACTTATACAATCAAAATTCATAGAGTCTCCTCATACATAACTGATAAATAATTTTCTATTTAATCGGATTAGGTTTATTCATATATATATCTCAAAGAAATTAGATAATGATATTTGCTTTAATAATATAACTTTCCATAACATTATTGGGAAATTTATGACTGGGCCATTATTGGGAAATTAGTTATATAAAATTGGAGAATTATTTATTTGGAAGATGCATTTATGCATGATAGCCCTTTGACTTTCATGTATAAAGTATGGAAGCATAAAATCTGACCGAAAGAGGGAAAATAAAAAGCTTATTGAGATTCTAAATTAAAACGAAGGGTTGGCTGAAATTTGGAATTTCAAATAATCATTTCAAAATGGATAATTCACATAATTCTGAGGGTCATAATTGGTACTGATTAATGTATATCCATAAATTAATTGAAAAAAGGAAAATACCCAGTAAAGTCAATCATCTTGCCATAAGACAACTCGGTTTCATTGACCTTCAATTCTATATTCCAATTCTATTGGATTTCTTCCCTGTCATAGCAATCATCACTGTCAAGATTTTCTACCTAATTGGTTCTTTTATAGATTGTTTCAACTACTGATACAATATGGTTATAATGGTCCCGAAATATTATGGGCCGTTCCGTTACTAAATTAAAAATAGTAAAATTCCCAGCCCTGCCTGGTGGACTAGTGCAAGAATGTTGGGCACTTTGATGACGTTACGATTCTCCAAATGGTTCTGAAGTAATTCGGTTAGGACCACAATAGAAATAATTTTATTAAACCAACAATACAAGTGCATATATAACATGTTAGCATGGTTGTGATGAAAATTTTATAATATATTTGATGTATACATCATCTATGTAGTTAGATCATACGATTGATATATACCACATATTTTATTTTCAAGATCTAAAATTTATAGTTTAAAATTTTATTTAAATAATAAACTAGTGAATACATAATATTATTGTTTTGTTAGTTAAAATGTGAAATGATATCATATTGGTCGGTGCACAGATGATACATATTATACACCGAATATATATGTAATTATTTTTCATCTCTCAATATTTTTGTATATTCTTAATTGCTTGTTTCGTAACAATAGAGGGCTAGAATAGATAAATTAACAATGAAATTTTTAATTTGACGACTAAAATTTCCATATCTAGTTGCTTATTAAAATAATAATAACAATAAGCTTTTCAATTGTAATTTTGTAAAGTGTATGATATTAATTATTAATCTCAATTAGGGTTACTTTATGATACAAATATATATACTAAGAGAGATTGAAAGAATTGTAAAAAGATTAGGAGAAGAAATCTATATTATCTCTAATACATCATTAATTAATTAAATAGTGTACTGGCTCATATAATTAAATAAAATAAACTATTGTGAAAGCAATACCTAGTTCCTAAAACATTTTATTACAAGTGTCAAAAAATTCGATTTCAAACTGTAAAATTAAAAATTCAAAACAGTAAATAATGTTAGGTAAAATGGGATTATTAATCCTGTAAAAGAAGAAACAATATGATACGTCACTCTGTTCTTACAGTAATAAAATCAGATAGTGCAGATTACTTAATTACTAAGCGACTAATAGAAAATAGAGTAAAGTATTTACGTAAGGAATAAAAGGTTCGTAAAAGATTAAAGGATGAGAGTGATTAGTATGATAGTATGTATGGCTGTCCATAACACAAAATTACAAATGTTGTCTGAAGGGTATATTCTGAACTGATCTTAATTACTAAGGTAGCAGTAAGGATTGGATAAGATTTAATAATAAATTTTCAGTTTTCGAAATTTCCATCAAATGGATAAGAATCTCTCTCGATTGAAGCTATATATATATGGCTTATCAAAATAAATTCATTAAGAAAAAGAATAAAAAGAAAAAATGTGCATGAGCCTGGATCATAGTCATAACTTGTTATCCTGATCTTTAATTTACAGGTGTCATTGACGATTCTCTTATTTTGCTACGTATCATATTATCTCTCGAAAACCTCAATCTTCTGTTTTTTTTTTTTTTTTTTTTAAATAAGAATTGCTTTTATCCATATATTCATCCCTTCAATATGTGTAGATCAGTTCAATTTGGAACTTTTGATTGCGATCGATTCATGTATTTTGGCTTTCTACCACATCATTTCACATTTTCCATTTTTTTTCTTTTATGATTTATATATTATTCAAATTTATTTTATCTCCTAAATTTTTTTTCCATTTTTTTTTTAAGTTCTTTTACTAACAATGAATTTTTAGCCTATGCAATTATAAAAATTCTTTTTTTTTTTTTTTCTTTTCCCTATATTTGTGATGAAAGAAGTTTATGCATGAAAATGATTTGTGGCCGGACTTAGAGTAGCAACAAAATCTGAACTTAGATAAAAGTGTCCATTACTATCACTTTTTAAGAAATTATGGTAAGGTCTATTTTACATTATGTGTCTCTATATGGTCTGATATATTTTTAATGTGGAATCTCGAACATCTTATAAATAGAATATAATATGTTAATAATTATAAAATTCTAACGCCGTGGTCTAGAAATTCAATGAATTTATATTTCTTAAAAAAAAAAAAAAAAAGAAAAGAGGATGTATTTCACTATTAGGGAAAATTAAAGATCAATACACTTCCATAATTGTCATTCATTGAAGACAAACAATTGAATTCATCTGTCAAAAAAATTAGCTCCTCTAGTTAGCACATGAGCTGCCTCAGTGCTGCACACAACAAAAGGTGCTTCGAACTAATTGTGCAAATTGCAGCGACCTCACTGCGTGCGCTGGCCACCCCTAGATCTCTCTGCAGGTCACAATCCAATCCGAGACAAAATGTTTATTGAGGAATTGATAATGGAAACCACAATATAGAAGAATCTAAACTTGAAACTAAATGACTTTAATCTACGTTACAGGAGGTACCCGATTCGTTTATCTTAGATTTATACACGGATAAATTCATCAATAGTTTTATTACTCTTAAAAGTAATAATAAAAACCAATTATAATTAATAAGTAATTGATTCCAAAAGCTTAACCTAATTGGTAAGACCAATTATAACTTTATTACTATCTGAAACAATATATACAATCGATCCAAGAGCTAGCTTGAGCTGATAGATAATAAAACCGAAAAGTAACTTATTTTATTATCATCTCTAATGGAAGAAGAGATGGAGGCTAGCAAGAGAGAGAAGAGTTTGTCAGCATAGCCAAGGAGACTGCCCGGAACCAGAAAAATGATGTCTAAAACTGAAATTGAAAGGTCTGTTTCAATAGAGCGGGCAAGTCATCCTTGGCTACCAAACGAAACACTCTTTTCCTCATGCAAGACTTCTCTTCTTAATTAATTTGAAACACAACTCTTTCTTTCATGTTAGACACCTATTTATAGGCATTGAAATAATAAAAATTCAAATTTGACATTGCTTAATTAATTTGTTTAATTCTGATATATAGCTGGAATCTATTCTCCTTGTCCAGAGGTCCCATGAGATCGTTAATTGGTCTGCATCCCTAATATTTAGATATGCACGACTTTAATTAATTTCATAACCTTGAAAAGGCATATTCTCCACCTCTCATCAATATCCAACTTATTAATTCAAATCACTATTTCTGTTTGTAAAACTTTTTTCTTTTTCTGGAGAATTTCTAGAAACGGTCCACAAAAAGAAACTTTTTGGAGGAAAAAACTCTATGTCACAAGTTGGTCAAGACATTACCTTTCTAGAATGTTAAGACATTGATTTCATTTAGAAAAAAAAGTCAACCATATTCATGCTTGTATGTTAGGCTTATCAATGCAGCTAGTTATTTCATTTTTTTTTAATGAAAAATGTTTAATTAAAAAAGAGAAAACAACTAAACATCCCAACTAGGTTGGCATTCTTAGCAAATTTTCAAATCCACAAATAAATTGTTTATAATGTCAGAAGACGGATGGTGCTCAAACACCACAGGCAAACACAAACTTAGTCTTAGCTTTGCTACTACATTGGCAATTGAGTTAGCACCCCTACAAACAAAACTAAAAGAACAATTTACAAAAGATAAAGCAATAAGCCTAAAATCATCTAAAATTGTTCCTATAATTGAGTAATCCTCATGCCTCGATCATTCTAGAGTGTTTATAACAAGTTGAGAATCTCCTTTTACTTGCACTTTTAACTAACTCATAGTTTCACGGCAGGACATGGCTTCTGCTAGCAGAGGATCCAAAGCAGTCGGAAAAGAAGCACTCCTTGCGGCAATAAAAGAACCATTTTCATCTCTAACTACACAACCAAAACCCGTGGTGTTCAAGGTTGCATCAATAACTGCATCAAAATTGCATTTCAAACCCATAGAAGGCGGATGCCAGGACTCATCATGTGGAATAACACTCCGTGGAGAACCAGCTGGTCTTTGAGCTCAACGCCAATCCTGTACAACACGCGCTCCACCTGAAGCAACAACCAAGTGATTAAAACTCGAAGCATTTCACACGACTTGCTTCCTCGTATACCATAAATACCAAGCCATTCCTGCTAGAACACCCACCGTCTCCATGTCGACCCTTTCAAAAAGTATCTTCCACCATTCAACAAAAGAACAAGCTCCTGTTGTGTCTCCTGTCGGTGAACCAACCCATACTCAAGCAGCATAACCACGCAAAACAATGCAATGAAAGACTGTTTTGGGTTCTTAATTACACCAAGGACAAACAACAATCACATCAACTCTTCTACTACGTAAATTCACCCTTGTAGGTAGAACATTGATAAGAGCACGCCAACTAAAATTACAAATCTTGAAAGGGACCGACAAATTCCACAAATACCTCCAATTAAAATGGCATTCATATTCCGTTGGACGAGGATGAGACTCTGCTAATAAATAATAGGCTTGCTTGACTGAATACAAACCCTTCTTGTCCCTTATCCAAACAATTTGGTCTTCTATGTCACGATAAGGTAAGGGAATTGATTTAATAGCTAATTGATTAGCTTTCGAAAACAAATCTGTCAAAACTTCATTGTCCCATAATCGATGTCCATCAACTACCATCAAATTGTCCACCGTGGTGTCAACCAGTTCCTGCCCCGGCGGTAATGTCTTCGGCACGCCGAGCTCAGTACCTATCCAACGATGCTGCCACAACTTTGTTGTCCGGCCATTACCTATTCGCATAGCTGCCCCTTGATGTAAAAGAGGTTGAGTAGCCAATAAACTAGTCCAAATAAAACTTGGCTTACTTGGTCTCGGGAAAGTATCTTGCCTTATACACTCTTGCCACCAATGAATTAGGATGAAAAATTAATTTCCATGATTGTTTACCCAGCAAAGCCAAATTAAAATCATGGAATCGATGAAAATTCATCCCCTCTAATCCTTCCGATGACATAGACGATCCCACGAACGCCATCGAATACCACTTCCCCACCAAAAAGCATTCAAAAGCCTATCCATAGTCATACAAACCGATTGAGGGATTAAAAAAACTCCCATAATATAAGATGGCAAGGAATAAGCAACCGTTTTAATTACAACTTCTTTCCCGGCTTGAGATAATTTACGAGCACGCCAACCGCTAATTTTCTTCTTCAACCAATCAATGAGAAAGTTAAACATTGACGTTTTATTTCTACCAACATGACTCGGCAACCCCAAATAAGTACCTACATGCTTGACTTGATTAACCCCTAAAGTCAAACAAGCATGGTTACCGTCATTATCTTGTGTATTAGCACTAAACATTACTGTAGACTTTGCAAAATTGATCCGTTGCCTTGAAGCCACCTCATATCTATCAAAAATATCCTTCATAACTCGACTTTCATCCTCATCCTCCTTGAAAAAGAAATAGTTATCATGGGTTTTGATAATATTGAGCTTGATTGAATAAGTGAATTATATGTAGAGTTGAGCTCATGTAACAAAAAATCAATTGTCTCATGTTAAGGTCAAATATAAACAATTTATATGTCACTCGTTAGTCTCATTCATTTTCAATATGGGATCTCCACTATAGTGCAACTTTGGTCTGGATAGAATAGATATCATTTGCAAACGTTTCTTAGCCTATCACCCTTGAGGGTAAGGTCATTAACAATTTTAGTCGTTAAGATAGGCCCAAACTCCACAAAGTCTTTAAATACGGACTTAAGATCTTTGACTGTTAAGCCTTAATATACTCTAATTCCATGAAGAAGTTACATGAGCTTTGAGAATGTTGAGTCTAATTGCTTAAATAAAAGTATATGTGGGGTTGAAGTACCCATTTAGCATAAAACGAATTAAATCATGTTAACACCAAATCCATATCATTTATATATAACTTTGTAGTCTCATTCGTTTTCAATGTGGAACCTGACAGTGATATTCCATCCCTGCCTTATAAAAAAAAATGAAGATAAATTTATTTTCACTACTGTCTCATCAATAGATATGGGGTTTCCAGTAGGGGTCCCATAATGTTTTATTATTTTTCTAAATTAATATTTTCTTTTCCACTATACCAATTTTTTTTCTTTCTATTGTTTTCTTCTTCACCAAGGCTGCATTTTCGTCGTTTTTCTGCAATTTGTTTATCCATCGTTTTTTCTCAAATGTTCTTTATTTATCTTTGTTATTTTTCGTTATTTTTCATTTTTTTTATTTTTCTATATTTTTTGCATTTTTCCGCGTTGTGTATTTCTTTTTATTGTTTTTCACTAGAGTATCATTAATCACTTAAGTATCACCAAGATTTACAAAAACAAATGAGATGCTTATACATACATACATACATACATACATACATATATATATATATATATATATATATATATACATATATATATAGACACACACAAACACACACAAGAGTTTTACTTGAGTTCCACTAAGTGCAGTGCGATAATGTTGAAAAAACGTAACACTGGATCGTTTTATTATTGTATTATATACAAATAACTAGTTTTGAGATTTATAGTATTAAAAGATTTTATTTTGATTTACTTTCTCATTCCCTAATTATATAATTTTAGTAAATCAAGAATCGCGAAATTTGGTATTTTAAAAATATTTTTGATTGATTTCTATTATTTAAGAGAATCCATATGTATTTGATATTTAGAAATATATTCCTATAATGTACGTTGATATCTTGCTAAATTCCCTTAATTTAAAGTTGAAAGTATTTATAATATAAAATCAATAAAAACAAAATAATAAATTCAACTTTTTAAAATTACAGCTCAAAACCTTAATAAAATGAGTAACATCCAAGAATATTATTTTGGGTCCGTTTGATTTCGATGTTGCTGATTGTTGTTTGCTGTTGCTATATATTGTGTGTTGTTGTTTGTAACTAATTGTTGTTTGTTGATTGATAATTAGTGTTTGGTAAAAGTATGATAAAATTTTATTGTTATGATATAAAATGATTAATATGGACATGTTTTAAATCAATTATTAAAATAATAATGTAATACAGAAATTATGAAAAAGTAACTTATAAAAAATTATTCTTGTCCCATTAGATTATGAGCGATTTAATTTCTTAATACATTCGTCAAATATATATATATATATATATATATATATATATATATATATATATATATATATATATATATATATATAAAGCTGTTTAGAGAAGAAAAGTGTTTTAATTGCAATCAAAATCAATATTAGTAACTTTTTCCAATAACTAATTTCTTGCCCATTGAGCTCACCTTTTAAAAACATTGGTATATGATTGAACAAAAATTGTAATAATATATTAAAAAAATCAATATAACAAAGAGAAAAATAAAATAATTAAACTATGTAAAACCATTGTACCAAACACTAACCACAAGTAATACAAATAAACAAAATGATAGAACAATAATTTTGAGGAAAGAAAGTGGACAGAGTGACATTTTACTCTGAAATAATACAAACAAATATAATTTGAAAGGATAATTTTGTAAAAGCAATTTAAATATCGACAGCAGTTTATAAAAAACACGAAAATGTTGTTCTAAAACAGTAGCTGATTCATCTACATCAACGAACAACATCTACTAACTAAATGTTGTTTGGAACTAAACAGTAATCAGCAACCCAATTTTGTTCAACTGAACACTCGCTTGAAACTTAAAAACCACTGTACAGGGAAGAAGAAGAAGAGATGGAGGCTAGCAAGAGAAAGAAGAGTTTGTCAGCATAGCCAAAGGAGACTGCCCAGAGCCGGAAAAATGGTCTCCCAAACAAAAATTGAAAGCTGTCTTTCAATGGAGCGGGCAAGTCATCCTTGGCTACCAAACATCACTCTTCTCCTCATGCAAGACTTCTCTTCTTTAATTAATTAATTTCATGTGAGATGCTCATTGCTATGTTTTTAAATCTTTATTTATAGGCATAGAAGAATATAAATTATTAGATCAAATATTGAATTTGACATTACATTAATTGACTTGTGTCCCAATTGCTTTGCCTTTTGAAGTATAATTCTTATAAGTAAATAGGTGCTCCATAATGGAATTTATTCTCCTTGTCTCATGAGATCGTTAATTGGAATGCATGGCCAAGAATTGCCAGTTGGATAGAGTCAATACATATGGTCCCATATACGCGGATCATTGTTTAAATGCAAAATGCATCAGAAACCCTCATCTTTTGTAGAAATCATAATTGCTCATGCGATTAATTTTTTTAACACATTAGGTTAGTTAAAGTTTTTATTTTGATATTAGTCACGGTAAAAAAAAAAAAAAACCTTTTTTAACCCATATGCTATTATTCAATTACCTTTTTAGTCCTCTTGACGTGTGTATATACTTCCAAATAATTTTAAAATTTTAAAATTACATTTGTGAACACGAAATTTTTTCGTCCAAAAATTAAAAAAAAAATTGAAAAAAAAAGGAAAAACATTAAAAATTAAAAAAAATAATAATAAAAAAATTAAAATTAATTAAAAAAAATTACAATAGTACGACTGTAATAAAAAAATTACAGTCGTACGACTGTATTATCGGGGCAGGTGAGCCAACCCATACCTCAAAAGCTGAAAGAGCAGAGAAATAAAGAGAGGGGAGACAGAAAAGGAGAGACGGGGAAAAAGAGAAAAAGAAGGAAAGATAAAGAGAGAAAAGAGAAGAGAGGAGAGGAGAAAAAAAAATAAAAAAGAAAAGAAGGAACTCCTCATCAAAATCTCTCAGCATTTGGAAATCTCTGGACCAAATCTCAAACCCTAACTCAAGGAGAAAAGTCCGGATTTTAATGGATTGGAGCGACGCCAGGGGTCAATCCTACGGTTGACGCACGCCACAGAGGTAAATATCCCTTTTCCCTTCTCTTTTACAAACTTTCTTGGTGATTGGTGTGCTTTTTCTGCATTTTTATCCGTTTTTCTGCATTTTTGTTTCTGGAGATCAAGAACAGTCGTACGACTGTTCTTGAGTTGATGAACAGTCGTACGACTGTAGTTACAGTCGTAAGACTGTAGTTGATTTCCAGGTGATTTTCTTTCCAGCTTGTTTTAAATAAGATTTTGGTAAAATCTTGAATTTTCAGCATTTACAGTCGTACGACTGTAGTTTGCACGACTGTAATTTACAGTCGTACCACTGTAGTTTCCAGAATCAGAATTTCACCTTTAAAACCCAAAAATTTTATAAAAAATCCATAAAAATCATAAAAAATTCCCAAAATTCCAAAAAAATTAGAAAACCCCTAAAATCATCAAAATGAATTTTGTTATGTGCATCACGACCCTAGATTCAATTTTCAGTAAAATTGCATTTAGAACAATTCTACGAAAGAGACCCGGTACTCCCGAAAACCGACCCACCTCATATGCGTAAATTAAATAAACCGGAAAAATGTTTTCAAAAATGATTCTCACAAAACCAAAAATACAGGGACGTTTCAAAATGGTTTTCCAGGTCTAACCGGACCGGCCTACCGGACCAACCCGATTACCCCCAGTTACATGACCCCAAATCCTAGTTTCCCAATTCTGTCTACTTGAGTCCTATTTATGGCGTGTCGTATAAATTGTGCTAACCTCTGTTTTGCAGCTTTTATTTTATTTTAATTTTCTTTTCATTTGTATTTAACAAAATTAATCGTGTATTTAGGCGGTTGTAAATATTTTTAGATTCTCGTGTATTCTAGGCGATTGTATCAGTGAGGCGAGAGTTTTTTTATTTTTCTTTCGATTGGGTTGTAAACTCTTAAATATTTATTCTTTTTACTTTTTATGTTGTATTATTATTACGTATGCGCGCTACGTGTATTATTCAATAAAAATCAACTTTTAGCAATTTAAAGTGTCATAACTAGAACATTGGCAATAATATTTAAATTAGACACGAAATAAGGGACTTGTCCGAACCTAGATCTCTGAAAAGTGTGGCAGTTCCCGCTTTGATTCAGCTACACTGTAATTTCCCGGTAGAGCTGAACCGAGTGGCGACTCCTATACTTTTTATCGAGATTTAGATCTCGATTCTTTTTCGAAACAATCCGCTTTTCCAAAAAACAATTTTCAAACCAAAAATCCCACGAGAGGGAGGGCCCCGTCCGAAATCGAAGCGTCCCTTTCGAAAGGGAGTCTCGCGTCCTGCCCAAAACGTGTCGTCCGCTCACAACATTACTTATAAAAAATATTTTACTCGTATCTACGGCCTGGTATTAAGATTGTATAATATACGCTTGTATTCAAACTTATGAAGTGGGTGTGATTGATTTAATTCATAGTTGCTTTAATTATTTTAAAAGTGCTAAGCAGGTAGTAGATGTCAGACAACTTAACAACTGTTTGACTTATGATAACAGCGCCAATAGTTGACTTCTCATATACAAATAAAGTTATGTCTTCCCAAACCTGTCCCTAAAAAGAAACGTTTTCCTCCACCCAATAATATAAGTATTTACGTTTCGAAATATTTTGTTATTTATGTGGATGTTCTAAAGCAATTTATTTACGCTCAATACTTTGCAACTAAACCTATACTGATCTCTCAAACTTACATAAAATTCAGTTTACTCTTTCAATTTAACAAAACCGACTCAAAATTTTTTCTAAATCTGATGTAGCACTGAAATTTTTTTCACGCGTTTAGTAATGTTTGACATTCAATTTCAGTGCCACATCAGATTTAGGAACTTTAGGTGAGTTTTGCCAAGTTAATGAGACAAACTAAATTTTATATAAGTTCAGGGAGTCAATTAACATTTAGTGTCAAGCACAGAATTTTTTTGTGATGTTCTAAAGAAATCTCCAACTCCACTATAGAGCAGTATCTACATAAGTGATCACTCTTTAACTTGGAAATTTTTTTTGAAAGTATAGCACTTCTTAAAAATATATTCGATAAAAAAAGTTGTTGCATCGACTTTTAGAATATAATGAAAAAATATAAATCTCTATTTATAATTAAGAAAGTACAACTTTGAAGAATTACTCTAAATTTTTTTTTTTTCATATTATTCTCGATTTTTCTTTCACTGGAATTATTGTTGGAGAGGATACAAAATCTTTTGTGTTTTCATTTAGATAAGGTCATTTTATATTATTAAAGAGAATTATTTTTCATACATAATGAACACTCTACTTTGTCAACTTAATTTTATACATTCCTTTTTCTTTTTTGTTTTTTTTTTTTTTCTTTATGGATAAGCGCACATTTTGTTAGTTGCTTCTTCTATCAATCAATTTGCTGCTGCTTTATTTTTTTGACTTGAAATGAACTTGTTCATTAATATCATGATGGAGAATAGCTATAATCTGAGGGGGAACGTTATAGCAAGATATCTGCTAATCTAATTAAGTGACTCAAAAATCTCAAATAAGAATGAAAAGAGCCTAAATAGACACCAAAACAGGAAAATCGGAAAGAATGTAAACTTTTGTGTACTTCAAAAACGAAACGGATCGAAACTAATTAACCACAAAATCTATGTCTGATTTGGACTTAAAACTAAGAGGTTGGTCATATATATATGTAAAAGGACTATGATAATTAGCTGTTGTATGTTCCTTTCCCGAATTGGGTTAAGGATTTTGTTGCTTTTAAGTATATATCCGTCTATCTTTTACAAATTCGTTTTACAAAAATTAATGTGATTCTTTTATCGAAATAAATAAATAAATAATAATCATAATTTGATTCTTTGATCTAATTGAAGTAATAATATCCAAAGTATTTGCTTTTCTAGTGTATATTTACGAAGTGATTTTAGGGAGCTAAGCGATAAAAGAATCACATTAATATTTTCGTAATGAAAAATCATGATATTAGTAACTCTTGGATTAACAAGGACAGATTAGAAGTCCAAATACCTTTCTCTGACAAAAATATTTGAGCCCGACCTATGAGTGAGGCACATGATTTATTGAGTGACCAACAAAAAAAAAAATAAAATAAAATAAAATAACGAACACCAAAAGTACTAGTTAAAGTGTTACAATTGTCAATAAGAAGATCTAAATAAGTGTAATTTTTTATTTTTTAAAAAAAAAAGGCTACAAATATTGATAGACAATCCGATTCGGAGACTATATCAAGAAACCCGTGGTCCTTCAGCTAGTACTTCTACCGTTGTGGCACCATTGAAAAATCAAGACTCTTAGAACCGCAGCCACAAACCGACCATGATCATGGACCCCTCATCACCCAACCAATCCCCACCCTCCCCTGCGCCTCAGACAAAGCACCATCACAATTAACCTTCACGAGTCCAAGCAATGCAAAGCAACCTCCTTGCTTTTGTCTTTTGTGCAGCCCATCCAAGTGATTTCGAGCTTCAAATGCATTTTGAAAACAGGATCTGGGCCGGGCCTAGAGAACAGTCTATAGTAAAAACAGTTAAAAATAAGATTTTATGCATTTTAAGCACCAATTAAGCTCCAAATTAATTAATTAAAAAAAAAAACCCCAAATTAAAAGTTAACACTTACACTCATCAGTTCTTCTTCTCGAGACAACTATATGCAGGCAAATGCACCAAGATATTCATGAGATATGGAAAAAATAATAATTATACACATAGGAGTAGGATGAACATTGAGAAATAAAGAAACATATACACACACGTGAACTGGAACCATAATAAAAATTATAGTATAATGTGCATTGTTTGGTGAATTATGTAGAAGAGATAAGAAGAGCTTGTCAGAATAGCCAAAGATGATTGCCTGGAAACTTATATACAAAAGGGGTTATTGTTATAACAAATTACAACCCCAAATATGTAATAAGAGCAGGCAAGTCATCCTTGGCTATCAAACAAACACTCTTCTTTCTGTTAACAATTTTAACTTGATTGAATGTCCAGTGAGATTAATGTGAAGTTATATATAGCACTAAACATTTTAACAATTATATTTGCTTATCCTTTTTACCAATTTGCCCATTACATCTTCGAATATATTTTTTCTTTGCCTATTCAGTTGTCAACTTCAACAATCCAACACCAATATTCCCAGAATCATTTTATTTTTCTATTGCTTTTTACCAATTCCTATTGTTTTTCTTTGAGAATATTTCAAAGATTTTGACCTTGAAATTATTCAGCAAGAAACCACATGTTCAATATTTTTCTGTTGTGTTAATTTTTCTTATTTAATAAACTTAAAAAGCATCCAATAAATTGATTCTTAATTTATAAAATTCAAACCAGTCATTTCGAATTCAATAGATTGGTATAATTAATGTTTGTATGAGTTGTTGAATATTATTATTTAATTAAATGCATTCTGAATTAAAATCCAAACTATTCATTTCAAATTCAATCTGTGATAATATTATTTTACCACAACTCTTATTTTTTTAAAAATAATGTTGTTTCATTAAGTAGACATAGAAGATGAACTATACAAGAAGGAATAGATGTAAATCTAACTCCAATAGACTCATTCAAAATATGTCATAGCTATAGGCATTGAGCAGTATCATTAGCTTGCCTTTAAACAAAAGAAAAATAACAAAAAAACTCGCATTTATTGTCGGGTGGAACTCGCATTTACTGATGACATTAAAAACATAATAAACTAATTAAAACAACAAAATAACACTACATCATGTTTTATCAAGTTCCACCAGACAATATCAAAAATTTACAACCATAAGAACTTTCACTTCCCGCCTAACACCGTTTAGTTTATTAGATCTAGATACATCTTCCATATGCAGTATAGTTCTAGGTACCAAAAGTGTCAAGATTTCAATGAATTTTTGACTAAGAACATATGACAACCATCCCACCGAAGAAAAGCTATTCGATTTGTGTTGTGCAGGAGTAGATTCATAATTGAAGAAGCCGAATTTGAAGATGAAATTAGAAAAAATGTTGAGATGTGAATAATTTCACACAAAACAGAAACAAAGGAAAAAGAAAGAGGAGGGTGGAAGGAGAACTTTCTCCTCTTTAACGAATAACTGTTTCTTTTTTCTTTTTTTTTTTTTTCTTATGAAAAATTAGATAATAACTCTAACTTTAATTCACTTAATATCACAAATATCTTATTTTGCACAATATATATATATATATATCCATCTTTGAAAAAAATTGGAGAAAAGACAACAACAAATCATGAAATTATTCTTGCACATTTATAAATTAAGAAATTATGTATATTTTGTTGCAAAAGATACTATCTATTGCACCTTTACCAGAAAAGAAAATTTGATTTACGATGTTTAACACATTATCACAATATGTCATATTATCAAAATGAACAATTCAATATGTCACATTAGTAAAAATTAATACATAGTTGTTTGAATTCCTTGTTTTCATAACTATAATTAATAGTGTAAAATAATACAATTGATAACCCACACATTGTATTGATATTAATTAGGTATTTATAGTTACAAGGGATTGGGGAATATTTACAATTGCCCCAATAATATATACATAATATTCTAATTGGCCCATGGCTTATATACAATTACATATACCTCTAACACACCCCCTCAAGTTGAGCATGGAGAGGCAACGATGCTCAACTTGTCACGAAGAAAGCGAAACCGAGCCTTTGGCAAGGCCTTGGTAAGGACATCAGCGACTTATGCTTCTGTGGGAAGATACCGAACAAAAAGAGAGCGATTAGCAACACGCTCCCGCACAAAGTGAAAATCAATCTCCAGGTGCTTGGTTCGAGAATGAAAAATGGGATTAGCGGTCAGATAAGTGGCGCTGAGATTATCACACCATACCATCGGCGGGGTAGATAAAGGAAGACCAATGTCTCGAAGCAACATAACCAACCAAGACAATTCAGACGTAGTGGCAGCAAGAGCCCGATACTCAGCTTCTGTGGAAGAGCGAGACACAGTGAGTTGTTTCCGAGAGATCCAGGAAACTAGATTATCACCCAAGAAGATGGCAAATCCAGTGGTCGATCGTCTATCATCAGGGTCCCTAGCCCAGTCAGAATCGGAAAACCCATGGAGGACCAAGTGAGCCGATGGCTTAAAGTGGAGACCATAAGAAGCAGTAGCATGAAGGTACCTTAAGATGCGCTTCACAGCCTGCCAGTGTAGATCAGTAGGAGAATGCATGAACTGGGCAACTTTATGAACAGCAAAGGCAATATCAGGTCGGGTGATTGTCAGATACTGGAGGCCCCCAACTACACTTCTGTATAAGGAACCATCGGGCAGCACATCACCCCCTTTCAGGGATAAAGACGTAGAAGTGGAGGCCGGAGTAGTGAGTGATTTACAACTGTCCATCTGAGCTCGTTTCAATAAATCTTGGACATACTTGTGCTGAGTGACATGTAGGGAACCATCACGCCACTGCGTCTCCAGACCAAGGAAGTACTGAACTCGGCCCAAGTTTTTGATAGCAAACTGGGTCTGGAGATGTGTAACCAACCGAGAGAGGTGCCCAGAATCATTACCCAACAGCAGTAAATCATCAACATAAATAAGGCAGAAAATAAGAACCTTGTCCAAGCGAAGCATATAGAGAGAAACATCGGCCTTAGAACACTGAAAGCCAAACTCAATCAGGGCTGTAGTCAGTAGTTTATGCCACATACGAGGAGATTGTTTCAACCCATACAGAGATTTCTTCAAAGAACAGACATGAGTGGGACGAGAAGGATCAACAAAGCCAAGTGGTTGTGTCATGAAAACTCGTTCCTCCAAATCACCATGCAAGAAGGCATTAGACACATCCAAGTGAAGAACATCCCAAGAAAAGGAGACAGCCAAAGACAACAAAACCCGAATGGCAGTTGGCTTCACAACAGGGCTAAAAGTGTCTGTAAAATCCATCCCAGGGCGCTGGTGATACCCCTTAGCAACAAGACGGGCTTTATACCTGTCAAGAGACCCATCAGCTTTGCTCTTAGTTTTGAAGACCCATTTACAACCAATAATATTCGCCTGAGGGGGTGCAGGGACCAATTCCCAGGTGCCATTAGCAATCAAGGCATTATACTCATCTGCCATGGCCTGACGCCAGTGAGCATGCTTTACGGCTTCTGTATGGCTAGTTGGATCAGGTGTTTGTACTGGCATGTGTAAAATCCGGGGTCGGGAAGACCCTGTCAAAGATCTAGTAATCATCCGCCGAGGAGGAGAAACAGGGGTTGGAGCTGATACTTGTGCATTAGGTGCAAAGGTGGACAAGTCAACAACTAGAGGCAGTCCCGGAGACAGACGGGAAGGAGGGGGGGAATGGGCTGGAGGAGGAGTGGGAGGGGAAGGACTTAGAGACGGTGGAGGGGACGGTGGAGTTGGGTCGGTGTTGGGTAGCGGTGCGGGTACAGTAGGCGTCGTAGTAGGAGGGCTAGGTAGGGTGGGTGGTGGTGCGGTGGTTACCGGTGTGGTCTGAGGTCGGTGTATCGGTTGGGGGTAGTCTGAGGTTGGCGGAGAAAACGTGAGGACCGGGGCGGTAGACTCAGGTGAGGAAGAAGTCGGGGATGCATGGATACGTGTGAGCTCTGGATAAGGGAACACCTGTTCATCAAAAAGCACATGGCGTGAGATAAAAATTTTGCCAGAAGAAGGGTCTAGACAACGATACCCTTTATGCAAGTGACTGTAACCAATAAAAAGACAAGGGCGAGAACGAAAATCAAGTTTGTTAGAGTTGTAAGGTCGTAACCAAGGGTAGCACAGACAACCAAAAGCACGCAGAAAAGTGTAATCAGGGGCAACATGCATGAGACATTCATAAGGAGACAGAAAATTAAGCAACGGAGTAGGCATATGATTAATAAGAAAAACAGCAGTATCAAAGGCATTGGTCCAATATTTTTTGTCTAATTTAGCATGTGCAAGTAGTGCAAGACCTGTTTCCACTATATGTCGGTGTTTCCTCTCCGCACACCCATTTTGTTGTGGGGTGTGGGGACAAGAGACCCGATGAATAATACCGTGGGAAGACAAATAATGAGAAATAGGTTGAAATTCACCTCCCCAATCAGACTGGAAAGACTTAATAGAGCAATTGAATTGTTTCTCTACTAGTGTACGAAATTTAATGAAAGCAGACAATGCTTCAGACTTATACTTTAGAAAATACACCCAACAAAATTTACTAAAGTGATCATAAAAGAGAATGTAGTAAGAAAAATTATCATGAGATTGAATTGGGGAGGGACCCCATAAATCAGAACAAACAAGTTCAAGTGGCCCCTTGGCCTGAAAAGTAGAATCAACAAAAGGTAGTCTATGACTTTTGCTAATCGCACAACTAGAGCAACAAAAATTGTCCAAATTATTAGAAACAGAAAGACTATGCTGACTAAGGACACGTTTGACGACTGGAAGCACCGCATGACCCAACCGTGCATGCCACGTGGACAAGGTAGTGGCATGAGCCCGTGCTGAAGGAACTGCAGAATGCGGCACTGTATAAAGCCCCTGTCTATTCGACCCTCTGAAGATTACTTTCTTGGATCTCAGGTCCTTCACCACAAAGAAATTGTTAAAGAACTCAACAGAAACATCATTCTGATTAGTTAAGGCAGAAACAGAAATAAGATTAGTGTTAGAACTAGGAACATGTAAGACATTAGATAATTTCAAGGAACGATCAGAAACAGAAAGAAAAGATTGGCCGGTATGTAAGATAGGAAGTTTAGCACCATTACCTAAGACCACTTCTTCCGGGCCTGAGTAGTCTGAATGAAGAGCAAGGTTCCCCATATCCGAAGTCAAATGATGAGTAGCACCCGTATCCATGATCCACTGCCGATAGGGGTTGGTGGTGTTGTTTGCTTGTGGGAAACGGTTAAGGGGAGGAGTCTGTCTTGGGGACGGGCACTGCCTAGCATAATGACCATGACCTTTGCAATTGTGGCACACAACTGTGGAGACATCTACTGGGGCTTGTGTGGTTTGATTTTGATGCCAAGATGGGGGATTTTGCCACTGCTGTGCCCCACGGGACTGCTGCTGAAATTGAGCCGAAGAGGAGCCAAAATGCGGCTGAAACTGGTTCTGAAATTGATGCTGATTCTGGTGGTGGGGCTGCCTACCACGACCTCTACCTCTGCCCTAGGGGTGAGCATCGGTCGGTTCGGTTACCGAACCGAACCGAATTTTCGGTTAACCGAACCGAATTATCAGTAATAATTAAAACCGAACCAAACCAAACCAGGATAAAAACCGAACCGAACCGAACCGAAATTTTTTGGTTCGGTTCGGTTCGGTTCGGTTATTACCGAAATTTGGTATTTTTACAAAAAAATAAATAAAAAAAATATTTGAAATGATTTTTAGGGCAATTAATTGAACCATTATATATTATTTTTGTAATTAATTGTTATTTAGTCATTTTATATTTTTTAATGAAATATAAAATTCAATTAAGTAAATTAGAATATTAAAAACCTAATATATATATATATATATATAATAATTCGGTTCGGTTTCGGTTAAACCGAATTTTTTTACGGAAAAACCGAACCGAACCGAATTACCAAATATATATATAATTGTTACCAAACCAAACCAAAAAAAATTCGGTAACCGAACCGAATTTTTTTTTCGGTTTGGTTCGGTATTGGTATTCGGTTAATCCGGATAGTGCTCACCCCTACTCTGCCCCCACCATGCCCTCTGCCGGGGCTGGAAAATTGGCCAAATTGCTGCTGCCTTACCGTATAATTTGCAGCTGGTAACGACACTTCTTTCTTCACACGACGATTTAAATTCCTCTCTTCAGTTAATAATAATCCATATAAATCATCATACCCAATATCATCCATTCTAATCTCTAGAGAACGACAAAAATCATGAAAACCATCATCTAATCCATCCAAAATAAATTCAATAAAGTCATCTTCCCTTACTTCATACCCCAACGAAATTAATTGATCATAAATAGACTTCGCCTTTTGCATATACTCAGCAATTGAATCATTCCCTTGTTTCAAACTATGTAATCTATGACGTAATTCTCTAATTTGTGCCCGTGATCCAGAGGCATACACGGCATTCAAACGAGTCCAAGCAACACTAGCTTTATTAATCCCAACAACCTGATGTACTAGAGATTCAGATAAAGAGTTCACAATCCAAGATAATACCTGCTGGTCCCTTCTTTCCCATGCAACAAACGCTGGATTTTTGGAGCCATCTGTTAATATTGCTGGGGGCGCTGGTTCAGTCCCATCCAAGTGTCCTTCCAAGCCACAACCTCTAATCATTGGCAGCAATTGAGTTTTCCATAAAAGAAAATTGGTGGAGGTAAGTTTGGTGGGCAATTGGGTTGTGAGGCTGGGCAAAGGGACAGCAAGAGAGGAGGAGCGGCTGTCAACCGCCGGAAGAGAGCCAAGGGTGGAGTCGGACTGGAAGTCGTCGCCGATAGACATGGCTGCTGGAGGTCTGGAGGTCGGCGGCGGCAGCTGCTCTCTTGGCTGGAGGGTTTCGGTTTTTTTGTCTAGGGTTATTCCTTTAGGAATAATTGCTCTGATACCATAATACAATTGATAACCCACACATTGTATTGATATTAATTAGGTATTTATAGTTACAAGGGATTGGGGAATATTTATAATTGCCCCAATAATATATACATAATATTCTAGTTGGCCCATGGCTTATATACAATTACATATACCTCTAACATAAAATACATGGAAATATCAGCAAACGGAAAAACATGTTTCCCTGTTTATACATATTGGAATTTACTTTTTTTTTTTTTTTTTTTTTTGATTCCCAAAAGTTTGACTATAAATCATATATTCAATATAAAAAATTGAAAATGAAAAAAGGGGTTGATTGGATGGATGCAACGAATTAGTTAAATTATTATGGGTGAATATGAATTGGCACGACAACGATGAAATTGGGGCATCCACAAATATAGGCCTTAGAAACAAAAGGAAACATGGAAGGAATGTCTGCTTTGAAAGCTTTTATTTGACTAAATTTAGGAGGACTCATATAATATTAATATAAAATTAAACATTTTGACTAAATTAGGTTTGAGAGTGATTTGAAGGCACTTGTCCCATACATCGGCTTTACCACCATTTTCCCCTCTTCCATTCTCCACCAATTTGGATTCTTTATTATATATATTCCAATTAATGCCGACATAATTTTATTTGATATTGTCTCACGACAAAAAGTGTGGACATTGATTGAGATCTCTAATATTTTTTAATTAGTATGTCATGTATTCCCTTACTCAATTTGGATAAACTTGTTCGCTTTAAAATCAAATATATCCATCCATTATAAGAATTTTTTTTTTTATATTTGTTCAATAATCAATTTACTTTACCCAAAAAAAAAAAAATTGATTTTGCAGCAAAGTATTCTTTTTATTAAAAGTATAAAACTTGGATGTAATAATTTTTTTCGGTAATGAAAAATTGCGGCTTATTGTTGTTATAAAGTTATCATTTTATGTATTTTATAACAAAATTTAATTTATATAACTTTACCATCCTATGCTAATTTTTTTGTATAGTAAAAATTTTAATATTTATTTTTTTTAGTATTTTACAATCGGATTAATTTTAAATCGCAAAAGAGCTTCCACCATAGCTATTTTAATTTCTACGCATGATGTTAATAACCGAACTAGAGATCTTCACTTTAAAGGGAATTAGGAATGAGCTCGAACCATTCCAACCAAAGTTTTGTAGGTAAGTGTACTAGTTTTACTCCATCGAAATGTAAACTTTTAAGAAACATATATATATATATATAGTTAAACAGAAAGTTGAAGAAAAAATGCAGAAACTTTCATTAGCTAAGAATCGTAAATACAAAGGTTTTATATACTAAGCCTATAACCTTAACTATCAACTTAACCACAGTTAAACTTGATTAACCCATACAATTAATACAACCATACTATATATTCTAATATAAGTATTGAATTAAATATTATTCTTGGTAAGTTATAAAATATGTTCAAATGACAATAATTATTTAATTGAAAATAAATCCTTACTAATTATATATTTTTTAATAAATTCTATTTAAAAAAATAATAATTTCGTTTATAATTTTTTTTCTTTGAATAATATATATAGTATTTAATTCTTGAATGCTAGTTAAACCTCTCATTCAAGAAAAAGTACACTTACCATCGTAACGTATTACATATTACATAATTAATATATTCGTCATTAACTGACATAAATTACAAACAAATTTTATTATTAAAACAAATTAATCATATAAAGTTTGAAATTCATAAATTAGTGTAAGATAAATAAATCACATAGGAAGTTCCAAAAACTAGTGTATATGTGGAACACTTGAATGCATAACATATTAATTCCCGTAATTGGTCTTGTGTGGGTAATGTATTCAACCAATTGAATATAAAATTTCCCCTAAATTCTATTTTGTTAGAATCTCACGGTGCTTGGCTATGTGAGTATATTGCTTCTTATATTGTTGAGTAATTCTAATCTCTTGAAGTACCTTTTGCGGTTAGTTAGGTCTTTGTTTACATATTTAAGTTCAGTAATTCTTTTCTTCCTCTATCAGTTAATTATTTTTTTTTCTTTTTGGGTACAGCAGTATTAATTTTTAATGTTTCGTCAAGAATCTGAATTTTATGCAATTCAAAATCGTGGTTAATAAAAAAGATAAAGTATAGCAGACATACAGATATATTCTACTTTTAATATTCAATTTACATTATCAATTTCATCAGGAAATGTTTGTGCTCTTATCATCTACAGGATTATTAAAAAATAAGGTTTATTTTATACAGTATAAACAACGATTCTACTCCTTTTTGTATTGAGGATATTGTTAGTTTTAGTAACGTATCACTGTTAATTAAGTTTTTTTTTTTTTTTTTTTTTCCCTCATTACAAGTAAAGAAAATTAATATTTCTCTCAATATATAGTAATATATATTCAAAAATTTCAACTATTATATATGATGGCTCCTTTTTGGTTAATTAATTTATAGAAATTTTTTACAGAACATAATAATAACTATTAGCTTAATCCGTAGTTTGTACATTTAAAATGCAAATTAAATCAAGAAAAACAAAATTGGAAAAAAAAAAAAAATCCCCTGTTCAAGCTGCTTCTGTTTTGGGCTGTGAAGAAATAAAATTTTGTGTGTTCCTTCCAATACGATGAAACGATATAGAGTGAGCTTCGAAAGTGTTGAGCTGATATACATGTAACTTTGAACCTATGTAATATAAATTAAATTGATTTGTATTACGGTTCAATCTACATCACTTAGCTGTCATTTTTTGGTGGTACGTATTTCCAAATGTGAGACTAATTTATTCTTCCACATCATAATCCTCCACATAGTCGAAATTTTGTTCAAGGAAAAAGCTATTGCACTTCCATTGGCAAGGTAGCGACTAACTGAAAAATTGAACAAGTTAATTACAAGTAAGGATTGATTAATTAACAAGAGAATTAACATGTTCATTAACCTTCTTGTTAAGTAACTAATCAAGAAATTTATGTTTTTGGAAATAGAAAATATGTGAAAAAAAAAATAATAGTAAATAATACTCAAATTAGAAATTTCTAACGTGGTCTGGAATCACATGATCTACACCGTTAAATGATTGATATAGTAGTAAAACTAATAATGTGTCAATTAATCATCTCACGGTATGGACCACATGATTATCAGATTACGACATAATCTCTCTTTAAATTAGAAAGATGGGCTGCGTGAACACGTCCCCACTCCCAAAAATAACAACATGGACCCTCCTGCTTTGAAGAGACCTTAAACAAATACCTTCTTTCTAGTGCAATGGAGGTCATTGGTCAAGTTAGACCACGAGCCATCTTAACCGCACATTAAATCCGTCCGGACAAGTATGTTTTCCAATCTGATGTGGGATCATAGTGGAGAGAAAATATGATAAATGGGGTTATTAATCGAACCCAATCTTAGGAGGAAGAGAAGTAGGCCTAGCATGAAAAAGAAGTGGGTGTGAAATTAGCCAAGGTGACTGCCTGAAACCTGATTAATGGGTCATTAATTAATTAATTAAACCCATTTGGCAGGAGCAGGCAAGTCATCCTTGGCTATCAAACAACCCACTTATCTTCATGTTATGCCTCTCTTCCTCTTAATAATCCTTCATATTCAATAATTAATTCATGCCTCATTTCAAGTCTCTATCTATTTATAGCCAACAAAAGAACAAATTAATTGAGATTCGATTCACATTATTTTCCTGCTTGACCTTTGCTATTTTTCTACATATAATTGTCCCCTAATGGAATATATTCCTTCCATATATTTTTGGGTCGTATTCTTTCTATTTGGTTCGTATTTCTTCCCTTCAACTTTAAATTAAAGATACGTAGACTTTTTTTTTTTTTTTTTGTGGGCTAAAAGTGCAAAGAATTTTATGAATTCTAATGAAAATTTTCATCTTTAAGTAAAATTCGGTCCACATTAAAATATCCGCAATTTTGAAAAGCTTTTAGAAATATATTCTAAATACAATATTTATCATATTTATAGATTTCTAATTTATATTATTAATATATAGAGTATAGTCTCGGACTCTAGCTCTTTTAGCTAGGGTTTCCTCATTTGGAAATTTTGTAGCAACACAATGTCGTTGGAACTCGTGAAATGCTTAGTAACACTATAAAAAAAATTGTTAGATTTGACAATAAAATAATTTGTGCCAAAATGAATTTTGCTGTAAAAAAGCTTATATAGCAACAATATTCAGAAGTAGTTATTATTTATATATCAATGACACTAAAATTTCATCAAATTTGGTTGTTAAATACATATGGTCACAACTTTATAACAACAAGATATAACAAAATTTTTTGTTGTTGCCTACAATTAAAGAAACAAACAATTTTTATACTTAAAAAAAAAAAATCTCTCTCTCTCTCTCTCTCTCTCTCTACGTTCACTATTTCTGAAAAGATATCAGTTGAGAAACTTCTCCTATTTTAAAATAGTTATCATTTTAAGAAACCAAGAATATATTTAGTAATTTTGTTCCTCAAATATATTCTCCTATTTAATGTTGATTACAATGAAATAATTAATAGAGTGGTTCATTCAAAAAATAATTATAGAAATATTTTAATAAAATAACACTATATATATAATTAAGATATTTTAATAATTTTATAAATAAAAGTGTTAAATTTTTTACATGACATCCTTTGAAATAGAGAATGAATTCATTTTATTAGACTATCTTATTTTAATCCTTTAGCGAAATTCTAGTCTCACATTAGTTAAAAAAAAAGAAAAAAGAAAAAAAGATTGTATCAATATTATCCGCTTATTATCCGGTATCGGCTTATTCGCCATCCACATTCCTTGCCTCGGGTAACCTAAACCCGGTATCGGCTTATTTCACTTCCATCTTTGCCTCGGGTAACCTAAACCCGGTATCGGCTTATTGCATCTTCTTCTTTGCCTCGGGTAACCTAAACCCGGTATCAGCTTATTTCATCTTCTTCCTTGCCTCGGGTAACCTAAACCCGGTATCGGCTTATTTCATCTTCTTCCTTACCTCGGGTAACCTAAACTCGGTATCGGCCTATCCGCTTTCCACGTTTCTTGCTTCGGGTAACCTAAACCCGGTATCGGCCTATTCGCCTTCCACATTCCTTGCCTCGGGTAACCTAAATCCGGTATTGGCTTATTTCATTTTCTTCCTTGCCTCGGGTAACCTAAACCCGGTATCGGCCTATCCGCCTTCCACATTCCTTGCCTCGGGTAACCTAAACCCGGTATCGGCTTATCTGCCTTTCATCTTCCTTGCCTCGGGTAACCTAAACCCGGTATCGGCTTATTCCATCCAATCAATCCAACGCATCATGGCAGTGAGACTTCGGCAACTCAGTTGCATGTTTTCTTTCCTATGTCTGTAGCGCTTTGATCCGCGCTCTCAAATTCATCACTTCAGGTATCTTAGACCTGGAGTCGGGTGTTGAATTTGATCGCGTGAGGGACAGCTGTAAGCGCCGGAATTTTCCAAAAAAAAAGAGAGCTGTCGTACCACGACTGTAATGCCGGTCCAGGTATAGCAGCCTATGCCTAGGGGATAGAAATTTGGGGGTTGAAGGGAGAGCAATTAATGCTCGCCCCCTTTGCAGCCAAAAAGAAAAAAAGGAGATAAAAAAGGGAGAAAGGCAGGAAGTGAGGGGGGGTCTGAGATTTTAGAGAGAGAAAAGAAAGAAAAAGAGAGAAGGGAAAGAAAACTCACAAAAGACACACTCTTTTCTCTTTTATTCTTAAAGTATTAAGCCTAAAACTGGATAGAAATCTTAGGTTAATAATTTGATATTCTAAACTCAATTAATTTCGGACTTAAAGCTCTCAGAAACCTTGACATTTTGGGAGAAATTTGGACAATTTTTCAAACCACAACTCAAGGGAAAAAGAAGCAATTTGGAAGGGATTGAGACGTTTCCAGCGGTCATTCATACGGTGGATCAGCGCCAAAGAGGTAAATATACTTCAAACCTTCATTTTCCTGTGTTTTCTAGGTGTTTTGATGTGATTTCGTGCATAAAAACTCATTTTCTATACCTGCTGTTTCTGAAAATTAAGAACAGCCGTGTGACTGTTCTTGTAGTGAAGAAGAGTGTTCTTGATTTCCCGCTCCTCTTAAATTTGTTTGAAATAAAATTTTGGCGAAATCCTGCATCTGGACATTTATATTTAACACGAATATAATTATAGTCGTACGACTGTAGTTACAGTCGTACATACAGTCGTACGACTGTAATGCTTATCCAGAAGCAGAATTTCCATTTTAATCCAGAAAAATTCTTAAAAATTCATAAAAATCAGAAAATCACCAAAATGAAATTTGTTGTGTGCATTCACGACTCTAGATTTAATTTTCAGTGTTATTGCATGTAAAAGAATACAACGACGGAGACCCGATTCTCCCGAAAACCGACCCACCTCGCATGTTAAATTAAAGTAAACCGGAAAAAATCTTTTCAAAAACGATTTTCTCTCAAAACCAAAATACAGGGACGTTTCAAAATGTTTTCCAGGTCTAATCGGACCGGCTAGCCGAGCCGACCCGGTTATCCCTCTAAATACATGTTCCCGAATCCTTAAAATCCCATTCTGTTCTACTCGAGTCCTATTTGTGGTGTGCCGTAAATTGTGCTAACCCTCTGTTTTGCAGCTTTTAGTTTCTTTTATTTTTTGTTTTTGATGTATTTAATAGATTAATTCGTGTATTTAGGCGGTTGTATTTTTCTAGATAAATCGTGTATTTTAGGTGGTTGTAAAGTGAGGTTGAGAGTTTTTTTTTTTATTTTCATTCGATCGGGTTGTAATAATTTAATTAATTATTTACTGCTTTACTATTATTTATGTATATGCGCTGCATGTTTTATTCAATAAAATTGATTTTAGAATTATGAAATACCATACTCGAACATTGGCCAATTTTAATTTTGATTAGACACGAAATATGAGACTTGTCCGGACCTAGATCTCTGGATAGTGTGGCGGCCGTTTGTCCGGTTCAGCTACACTGAAATTTCCCGGTTGAGCTGAGCCGGGTGGCGACTCCTACACTATTCATCGAGACTTAGGTCTCGATTCTTTTATGAAAATAATTAATTTCCCAAAAATGAATTTTTATCATAAAAAGCCCACGCGAGGTAGGGTTGCTCGAAATCGAGACGCCCCTTCCGAAAGGGAGTTCGCGTTCCGTCGAAAACGTCATCCGCTCACATCAGTATAGTTGCCTCTTAAGACACCTTGTCCTACAATCACCTTGGCAAAGACTTTCACACAATCTTTATACCTCTTAGTTGATGTGCACCAACAAATTTTTAAAATAGTTTGTAGTTTGGGATGCTTTTGAAAACTTCCACGAAGTGTCTCATACAGCACCTCTTAATTTAACCCTGTTTCAAGGCCACCGATCCATATGCAGTCTTGCATAGCTCTGTTCATCTTGACTATATGATGAACAATTCCATCAATGTCATCATCTCGAACGTGAGTACTCATCCTCATGTTCTTTACAAGACAAACCTATTCATTTGTACGAGCAATAGACTCCTTAAATCGAGGTACGATGGGTGTCCGGATTCTCATCTTTCTGCAACAAATTGTAGTAAAATGAGAGTCGATAAACATACATATATATTTATTCAAACCGTATTATTTAAAAACATTTAATCAAATCGGTTCATCGGACAATTATAAAAAAAATTTTTTTTTATTTATTTTATATGTAAATTACAAAAAAAAAAAAATTCACTTTCTTGGAAAAATAAATAAAAATAACCAAAAAATCCAGAAAATTGGAAAACCTTAATCTGAAAAAAACGAAAATTTTCCAACGAGCGGTTTGCCTGCACGCGCCAACACGCGCTGAGGAGGGAGTCTGGTCAAAGCTCGGTCAACGCGGGACACGTGTCACACTCTGATTGGTCCACTTAATCTGACACATGACACGTGTCATCCTGCTATTGGGCCACATCATGACACGTGGCACCCGCTGGTTGGTCCACGTCATCTGACACATGACACGTGTCACACTTCTAATTAATTCCGTCGGGGAAAGAATCTTACTTTGAGTCACCGGTCGGATCAGTATTCACAAGTTCGGGATACGGATTTAATTCCACAATCTACAAATAGTAGAACTGAAGAAAAAACTCTTAAGAGAGAGGGGCAGGCTGAAATTTGGTGAGAAAGAGAGGGAGATTTTTTGTCTGACAGTTTAATTGCTTATATCTTATAATCAACTCTGAATCCAAACTGTATCCTTCTATTTATAGAAAGAGTCTCCTAAGCATATCAGGAGACATATTAGATAATTATCTAATTAAATAAATAATTAATAATTATATGGATGGACTGCTCAATTTCTTTCAACATCCTTTGAAATAGAGAATGAATTCATTTTATTACATTATCTTATTTTAATCCTTTAGCGAAATTCTAGTGTCACATTAGTTAAAAAAAAAAAAAAAAAGATTGTCACAAGGTAATTTTTTCAAGTTACTAATTTATGGACAATTCATCCACCTAATCGAAATTCGGATATGGGAGGTCTTGGATGATCTGGCGCAACCTTGCTCTGTACAACAAGGGAAAAAAAAATGTCAAAATTGTTCTCCACGTAACGGAAAGTGTCGGAATTACACTCATTTTGAAGGTTTTCATGTGACAATTGTCTACTCCATTATAACTCTATAACAAAGAAAAGTTGCTGTTTAATCCTCCTCAACTTCCAAACAAACACCTGAATATATTTCATTCAAATAAGAAATTAACAAAATAAACATTTTTTAGTAAAAATATATTTAAATTTTTCATATTGTCATTTTTAAGTTAATTACATCACTATGTGACGTCAGTCTAAATATCAATATATTAGAAATACACTAAATCATATTGTTTTTTTACAATTTTTAAAACACTAAAATTTTCTCATTAAAATATTAAAATTTTAATTTTAGTATTTTTTTTATGTTGTATATTTATTATTTACAAATATTTGCATTCTTAAATTAGTTGTCGAAAAAGTCCCCCCAAAAGAAGAAATTAGCATGTTGAGTTGTGAGCAACTCACTAATACAAAACAGTCCGAGATTTCACAGGCCCAACCCAGTTCACGAAAAAGTCCAACTAATTCTGATAGGCTTACAATTAGTTGTCTAGCATAATGCAAATTCACATAAAGGAAATTCCATTTTTGTGAAAATTGGAAACTTATTGGGGAGAAAATTATCTAAATGTGAAAATTAGCTAAATATTATACATATAAATATATAGTATTAGACTTTGTTGCATTTCTTTTCTCGCTTGCATTCTATCAGATTGTCCAAACATTTTTCCACGAAAGAATATTTCGAAAATTAAAAATCCATCAAGATGAAAATTTCTAAATAAGAGATAAGTTATGGTGTGAGAATTAAAAATCATGTACATAATGACAATTTTATGAAACTTCAATTTCAATTGGCTGGAGGATTATATGCACATTTATCAAAATACTAAATTTAAATCAATTGAAATACTATTTACAAATGAAATTTGAATATTTGGTAGATTGAATATGTAATGTACACTCTTCAAGTTTAAAGGGTATCTATGCGTAAGAGAAATTTATTTTTAATATATTGTAATTATCAAATTAAAATGATATTTGAGTGTAAAAGTGCATCAAAGATAATATAAATGTTATTTAACGATCAGTTTAACCTTTTCGATAATAGTCTTATGATATTTAGTAATATATTACAAGTATTCTCCAAACAAACAAAAATGTTCAAATGATTTACTAAAGAATTGAATTGAATTCATAGAAGAAAAGTAGAAAACTCAATTCTTCTCCTGGATAAAATTTATTCCAAATAAAACCAAAAAGGAAACATTTTAACTTTGATATATAGAAAATAGCATTTGATGTAATAGTTGCAGGAATTGAAATCGTATGACTAGAATCAGAATTGGGTTAAAGGAAAATAAAAAGTATATTCAACTTCAAGAACCAAATCTTAGTAATCCATCAACATTCTCAACTAAAACTAAAAAAAATAAACTTTACCATCTTTCACAAACTGCCCAGTGGCTTCTGCACAACTTAGTGCCATCTTAGCCAAATGCTTGCTTCCATTAAGATGTTGATTCATTTTCCCTTCACCATTGCAGCTTAGATTACAAATGGTGCACCACAACTTACATTCTCTAACCTCCACAGCTGGTCTACTTTTCAGGTCCATTGCTTCATGTTCCGGCTCCTTGCTTGACAAATTGGAGTTGTTTTCAGAGGAAACATCATCTTTTGCAGACCCTTTTGTCTCTATTTTCTGATGTTCACAGGCACCTGAATGTCGTTTCCCTTCAAGATGTGAGATCATATGATTCTTACTCTTGAGTATCACCTGACATATCGCACAAGTCCATGGCTTGAAATAGTACTTGGAATCCGGTTTGGCTTTCAGACTCTCTAATGCCTTGGCGTGTCGCTGACCTTGAAAATGGGAGATGAGATCTGCCTTTCTTGTGCATTTTGCGTTGCATAAAACACAAGTCCACAATGCTTGGCTGATCTTGGAATCTAATGTTTCTGCACTAGTCTCTGCTGGGGAAACATTGCCTTCAGATGGTTGCTCTTTCGTCGGTTTTATCTTCTTATGTTCATCAGCATGTCTTTTCCCTTGAAGATGTGAAATGAGGCCTGCTTCACTTGTTGTTGTTACTTGACATAGAGCACAAGTCCACTCGTTTTGCGGTTTCTTATTAGAAGCCGTAAGATCAGGTTGTTCCCTTCCTCCTATGGTTAAATTAATTTCTCCAATCTTCAATGGAGCAAATTTTACATTTCCAGGCAGTGCAAAGTCAGGTTCTGTTTGTCTAACCTGCATTTGTAGTTAAATATAGATCACAGTAAAAAAAGTTCAAAAAAATGTAGAACTTCATTACCACTCTACAAGGAATACAATAGCAGTAAAAACTTTTGCTGCCAAAAGCATAAAAATTAATGTGATAGCTTTCAGCAGCAATAAAAAAGTTTTTGCAAGTTGTCACTATAAAATTGTAACTACATGTATTTTGCAGCAAAATTTGATATAATTTATTTTTTGATATTGTTGCTACATTAGTTTTTCTGCACTAGAATTGTTTTTTGCAGAATTTTTTAGTGTCAAATATAACAGTTTTTTTGTAGTTTGCATTCGTTTATTAATGATAAAAATTTCTACAAAAATACACTTTCACATTGTAGACAAAACCATTGACAAATTTCTAAGAAGATATGGAAGATATCAAATTACCAGATTGGTTGCTGATATTTCATTCTTCTCTTTTATTTTCTCAGTATTAATGTCTTTCTGCTGGCGTTTAGGATGTTCAACCAAGGCCTGCATTTGACAGAACATGGAAGACATTGTGATAAAGTTCATTTATTTTGCTACATATAATCAAAAAATGCATTAACCAACTAAGAAAAACGACAGAAGGTAGCACAAAATTTCAGTACACTTGACATGATGTCTTCATCAATTCTGATTCAAAGCACATCTATGTGAGATTGATAAGACTGAAAGTGTACCTTGGAAGTAATAAGATTCTGCAGAGCTTGTGGTTCGGTTACTTTTGCTTCTCTCTTTGCCTCAGTAAGAGGATTACCTTGCTTCAACATTAGCTCCAACAGTTTGATGAACCAGTTGAAGACAATGTGAGGATTTGCAGACAGGCAAGGATGAACAAGGTGATTATAGATGTAAATCGAACCATTGAAATGCGGTGTAATCAAGCAACTGACTATGATTAGCTTCATGTAAGGCCAATGAGGCAACCTTGCATATGGAAATTGCAGAATTAGCTAGACTAGGACCAAGGAAAACAGTTGGTTGAATTAAATTTCAAGTTCAAATTACTAGTATCTTAATTGGGAGAGTTAAGTGAAAAAAACAAATCAGATATTTCTTTCTAGCTTCCTCAAGATTGTGAAGGACAGTTATATGTATGCAAAACAGACTAACTTGTAATTGAATCATTCACTGTACTCTTAATAATTGTAGGACGACGAAATTTAGAAGGAAAATTACCATTCAAGTAGCTGATGAAAAGCATATTCAAATATTAAAATTAAGGAAAAGCAGACCCAATAAGTGATCAGCTTTGCGGTGCCAGATTTTGAGTTGTTCTCAATTGCTTGAATTGAAGCACATCTGCCATGTATCACAACATTCATCAATGCAAATACAGTCAAGTACTAGATAATCACTTGTATCATATATAATTGTTATTACAGATACAAAGATCTAATTGTACAAGTCAAGTTTATGAACCAAATTGACTCTTTCCAGTAAAGTTATCTCATAATTCAACTTTTATACTCATCTGTTATTAGATTTAAATTGTAAAGTGTGCATGATCATCTTTAAGTCTAAAATGAAATTCAATTACTAATAAGAACTCTCAGAAGTAAACAAGATTTTATAGACTCCTAAAAAGTTCACAAATTAACTTAATATGAGTGTAGGATGAGGGGTTTTAAAATTTCCAGCAGCAGCAACTAATATTGCACAATTCAATAGCACCAAAATGAATGTGGCAGAAAATAAAAAGGACCAACATATCGATAATTAATTAATTAATTAATTCTGAAATTATAATTTTCTTATTATGAGTATTACACAAGCAGGGAAAAGAGGCTTACAAGGGATAGCATAAAGCTATGAGTGGCCTGCAATTAGAACAAAAGAATGAAAAGTTAATACCAGTTTATAAAACCCAGAACATGCAAAGAAAAATAACAATATTATGATTGGTTCACACATACATCCAAGTAATTTAAAAAAAAAAAAAAAAGATTCAACTTTGTCAAGTCCTTAACTAAACCAAATTAAGGACCAGATCATTGAAAAGGAATCAAGAATGAAAACATATATCTAAAGGAAAAATAAAGCAAATTATGAAAAAAAAAATGGAGAGCAGTATGCTTAAGCATTAAGAAGCTTAAAGTTTGAAGCTTTACCATGCAATATTGAAGAGAAGAGCCATTATTCCCACTTTCAAAATTCAATTGTTTCGATTTCTTCTGATCACTCTGCTTAAATCTACAGTATGAAATACCAACACGGCTAAGTAATTTAAAAAAAAAAAAAAAATTGAAGTAGCAGCGAGTGAAGAAGAAAGCCAAAAGTAGGGATGTAAACGGGGCGGGGCGGGGCGGGGCGGGGATCCCGTTCCTCGGCTAGGCGGGGATCTCCGTCCCTGTCCCCGTTTAGTAAATGGGGATGATCTTCATCCTCATTTCCGGCCCCGTCGGGGAACGGGTTCCCCGCGGGGATCCCCGTCCCCGTTAAGATTTTTTTTTTTTTTGAAATTTTAAATAAAATTTAATTTGGTACAAAAATAAGTTAAAAAGCATTACAGTTTGGAGACCATTAAATAAATCACTTAATTTTTCTTATAAGAAAGTGATATTTAATTAAAATATTACAATTACTAATATTATTATTTCAAAATAGAGTACATGAGTCCAATATGTAAAAATTAAATTAGAGGTTTCTAAATTGATAAATTCTATCAAGTGTAAAGGCTAAATTTTAAGTTTTGCACCTAGAAATATAAACCAATCCCTAGTTTTAGTTTTATTATTATAAAATTTAATTATTTATGTATATGTATAAATAAATAATAAAATAAATAAATAAACGGGGATTTAATGAAAATCTCCATCGGGAACTAAACGGGGATGGGGACGGGTCTGTGGGACGGGGGAGATAAATCCCATCCCCATCCCTGTTTAGTAAACGGGGACAAAAGTGTACCCGTTCCCATCCCACGAGAATTCTAAACAGAAAATTTTCGTCCCTGTTCAGACGGACCCCCGATAGAAACGGATGCCCGGATCCCCGTTGACAACCCTTGCCAAAAGCTAGGAAGTAGCAGGCGAGCACTCACTTTGCCCCTATGTAGTGTTTTGAATTCATAATCGCAGTATATAATGGAACAAACTCGGTCCTTGATGGCGACACGTGTAATTGTCGGTTATTCAGATGGCGAGTATGAAACAAGAAAAATGCGTACAGTGGGAATGGGAAATTAGAAAAAGGACGAATAGTAAAAGTAAAAGTAAAAGGTGATTTGATTATATAGTACAAAATATATAATAATAAGAGTTCTGAAAAAAAAAAAAAAAAAAAAAAAAACAGAATTGTAGCAGTAAAATTAAAATTTCTAGGTATTTGATTATATTTTATGGATGATACTAATTAGCTAGAATTTAGCTAGCTAAAATTACTTTAAATAACTTTTTTATTTCTTATAATCTAATAATTACTTAGTATTTCTTAGTAAAAACTTATGACTGGACTTACTGATGATGGAAAATGGCTGAACAGCACATATAAGCTCACAGAAGTGCAACAGAATATTTTGTAATTTATCCTGATAATTTACATCGCTTAATTTTGGTGCATAAATATAAATATATTGCTAATTGGTATGATGTAGATATTACTACTAGATAATTATGCTCCTACTATGGTAAATAATGGATAAACTTAATTATAATCATTTTTTTTAGTGGGAATGACATTATGTTAGATGTTAATATATAGGTCTAGTTAGGAGTTTTCAAGCAAAATATTTATAATTAATGGAAAACTGTAGTATATATTTTAAAAAAAAATAAAAGAAAAAAGAAAAAAAGAGAGACAGATGGTATAAAATTCTAGCTACAATATGGTACATGCAATACCGTATTATCTTAATTACATATTTATTAAAAGTTATAATGAACTAATCCTGATTTTTAAATGTATAAATTTATACACATGTCAAATACATAGTATTTATATATAAAAATGACAATGAGTATAGGTTTTATGTAGCATTGCAGATGGAGTGGCAAAAATCTGATCCTAACAGAGATTCACTTTCATAGGGACCGTGAATTTCTAGTTAATTTTTTTGTTGGGTGGGAGTGGAGAAAAAATTTCTCCAAAAATGGAGATTCGACGGGAATAAGAACCACTCTTCCATCCTAAGTGATTCTAATCTCTATCCTATGAGAATTTCCACAAGAATTTTTAAATAATATATATATTTGCATTATACAGTTGATATGGAGTCCTAAATTTTATTTTTATTTTTGAAAAATTGTTATTTGTTTATAAATCTAAAAGATTGGTTTTATTGCTAATGAATAATGATCATTACATTTTTGTTATCAAGCAATTGTATAATTTTTCTAAAAAGTATGAATGTAATTAATGGCCTGTTTAGTTATGATGTTGTTATCTGCTGTTGTTGTTTATTGTTGCTGGTATATTTTATTGTTTACTGTTAGTAAACAAATGTTTTTTGCCTTCGAAACAACAAATTACAGCTGTTTGGCAGTCTTAACAAAACACTTAAAATCTACAGTTTGAAGCAGAAAAAGCAAACAACAGCTGTTCGGAAGAAATCAAATACCCACTTATTGCAAAAGTTTTAAATTTCATAAAAGAAAAAGAAAAATTATTCCTTGAAAAAATTGTGAAATGGGAAATGGGAATCTATTGGAAAATTCTCTAATCCCTAAGAGACATGGATGGAGACAATTTATTCTACAATTTATAAATGGGGATAAGGAATCTCCATCAAGCCTCTTCCCGTCGTATTTGCAATGCCAATTGTAGGGGAAATCAACAATACCGAAACTCTATATAAAATAGTTTTGATGGGAATGTGATTTAAAAAATTACCATTATGGGTATGAGTATACCCCCTCGGATACCCTCTACCTGTTCAATATAAAAGATTACGTGTTTATTAATTAATTTTTTAATCTAATGTTAAATGGGTCAAATTTGTGATATTAATGAGTACCTTGAAATAATATAGGATGATCTTGAAATGGGTAATAAGAGTAAATGAGTGCTATATATTTAGGCAAAATACATCGTGAGCCTTTGAATTTTTATGAATTTTATAATTATCTCTCTTATCAAATTTTTCAACACGTTAAATATTTGATTAATTTGTTTTTATATTATTAGCTTCAAACTTGATATTTTTAATTGAAAATAAAATTATCAAAGAACATGCCTTCAATGTTCTAAAATATTCTAATATTCTCTGTTCCTAATTAATGCTCTCCTAGTCAATTTCGCGATATTGTTCCTAATTGATTTCACGAGTATGCAAACAAAAGAATGTGATATTGTTTTCATGATATACTTTTTCTATCTCAAATGGTTATTGATTTTATGTTCTCAGAAAAAAAAAAAAAAAATCGTTAACCATACATTTTAAGTTTCATGGTTCCATTTTTTTCTGTGCAAGTTCAATGGTATTGCTTAATCTCCTGCATCGAACTTAATGCAGGATATTATGCTTAATCGAAGTATCAAGGATGCATTAGCAGCAGAGGAGAAATTCTTCCGAAGTCGTCCAGTATGACTTTCCTATCTTATATGGTTACTCCCAATCAGATGTATTTTCAATTGGAGAGTATTTGATCTCATTTATTTGACATGTTTGTCTAGGTATATAATGGTCTAGCTGATCGTTGTGGTGTTCCTCAGTTAGCAAAGAAGTTAAACCAGGTATAGCATTTGCCAACTTGATTACCAGAATACTTTTAAGGAACATAATCAGTTAATATGAAGTGTATTTTTCTGGTTCTGCATCCACTCTGCAATTGTTGGTTCCCGTTGCCTGATGTAATACATGCTACTGTAACGATATTCTTTCGTCGTATTGGTGACTCCTTTAGTTGAAATGTCTATCCGAGATGTGATTGGCAGTTCTTGTGATTGCACAGTTGTAAAATCTGTATATTTACTGTTCTCATCCTAGTTTTTTCTGCTGTTTTTGCTCCCCCACAGGTTCTGGTGCAACACATCAAAGCCATACTACCAGGGCTGAAGTCACACATAAGTTCTCGACTGGTTGCTGCTGCAAATGAACATGCAAGCTATGGGGAAATCACAGAATCAAAGGCATGTATATCTTTCTATTGAGAGTATACCATTGATATAGTTGAGATTATGTCCTTAATGCAGTTGAGACGAATTTCTTTCACTGTGAATCTTACTCTTGACCTATTCAAGAATTACAATGTTGAACATGGATAAAAAACTTATACTACAATGAAATGAAAAATTTATCGAAATTTTAAAAGAATAGGCAAGTCTGTTCAATGACAAACTCTGTTGATTATTGCACAACATTGAAGTAACATGGAATGGGTAGGTCTCGTATAAGTTCTCTAGGCACAAGGATAAGGGCTATCTGATCATTCTGGCTAGAGAAACAGCAGTTCCTAAGGCAACTTGATCATATTAATTACTGTTTTTGTTTCTCAAATTCTTGAATAACTATTTATAGAAGGTCATTTTGTCCCTCTTGCGGATAGTGTCTTTGTGCTTCTGCTAATTACTTCTTAAAACCGTCTCTGGATAATAGGCTGGCCAGGGGGCTCTTCTCTTAAACATTCTTTCAAAATATTCTGAGGGTAATTTTCATATCCCAACTCTCCTCTTCTTGGCCCAAGTTTTGGATTATGTCTTCGTCAAATATATTTCACCATCTTGACGTGAAGCTCATTAACTTTGTGTAAATTTCTGTTCAACAGCATTTTCTTCGATGGTGGAGGGCAAAAATGAAGAAATGTCAACAGCTGAGCTTTCTGGGGGAGCACGTGTTCACTATATATTTCAAAATATCTTTGTGAAGAGTTTAGAGGTGAGTATTTATGTGTACTGGTATTTCCTTGGTGATGATTAGATCTCTTGCTTGAAATCACAAATACGCTTAATATCTTCTGCTTGGTATGGGTAATGTTTCATTTGGTTGCTGCACCCCTTAGACATATTGAATGGCGTCTTCTAAGTTTTGATTAAAAATAAGTCATTGTACGCATTTAAAATTTGACAGCTTATACAGCATGTATGTGGTAGGTACTATCCTAAGAAAACAATATAATAAAGGTGAATGTGGGAATTCCCATCTTTGGGTCCATAATCCAAATACTTCTCTCTCTCTCTCTCTCTCTCTAGATACACACATATAAAATTTATAATATATATTTATATATGCCTATGCCAATGAGGGTTGGCCCGAATGGTAAGGAGTAGGTTAGGGGTTCAATTTTCTATTCACTCAAAATGTAGCCTTCATTGGTAGAAATTCCGTAAATTTCACTAGAAATCGAGAGAGCTCTATGGTTTCCCTTGGCCTTGGAAGTGGGTTGGTCTACCCTTACTGAACTGTTGTAACAATATGTATGGATTCTTTAAAATCAGACGTTTGCTGCATTACTTAACATTGAGAATCAAGTGATTGAATGATAAGGATCTTTTATTCACTTAAGTTTTCCTAGCAAATTTACCATTTTTTATCTGCTTTATTAGTTGGTTATAGAAGATGATTGGCATCTCATATACGCAAGTTAAGTTGCATTTGTATTCTCTGTTTGTGTTGAATATCATGGAAGGAATAGAGCAAAGCAAAGAGTGAGATAGTTATTCTTAGGACTAGTTGAGCCTCTTTTTTTTTTGGGCAAATTACAAAAAAAATACTAGTGGTCTTAGTTTTTTGCAAAAGAAGGAGAGTTTGATTGTATGTGTATGTGCAGTCTAACTTGCTGATGTGTTAAAGGGTAAAAATGTCCAAAAAATATAAGCCACAATTAAAATTCCCTAAATTTGTGGTTTCTTCTTCTAAACCATTTTGTCCCTTTTTTTCAAACATAACAATCGTGTTTTCTTCCTCCCTTATTCTCCACCAAAATCAGGAATTTTTGGTAAAAAGCAGAGAATTTGAAAATAAGATAGTTAATCGTTCCCTGTCATGAGTTGAAAAATGTAGTCTCCGCTATTTGATATTGCAAAACGAAGTTGGTGTTCGAATTGCAAGTGGGTATAGAAGCCATTTTTCCAGAAAAATAACAACCAGTTACCGAGTACTTCAAGGTATGCTTTTTATGTAGTGAATTCCATTTTCATTTTTATCGTTTCATACATTTCCACTTTTAGGGTTCTAAGTGTTCTTCTATGAACTGTTTGTGCGAAAGTTTTCACATTGTGAGCGGACGACGTTTTGTACGGAACGCGCGGTGAAGCAGAAACCAGGGATTTTCTTTTTGAAGTGTGATGATGTGGTTTTGAAAACGGGTTTTAATCTTCTTTAAGAAAGCTATTCATTTTATTGGAAAAACCCTTTTTGTAGAAAACTTAATTGTAAGTGTGAATCTTGGAAAATAAGTTTTTAGAAAATCCCAATTTAAACTTAAAGATCTCGAAACCTAAATTTCGAGATTAGATACATAGTCGCCACCCGGATCAGCTCATCCGGGAAATTCCGGTACAGCTTCCTACCAAGTGTAGACGCGGTACCTAATCCTGAGATTCAAGGTTCGGGCAACGCACCTACTAATCCTCACTTATTTTCAATTATTATTTCATAATATAATATAACATCCACTTAGTTCTACTCATTTTTAGTTCTACTCATTTTATCTTCTCTTTATTTTTATTTAAATGCTCATATACATGACATAAATATAAATCCAAAATAAAGTGCAGAAAAGTAAAAGTGCGGGAAAAGTAAAGTAGAGGCCAAATTATACAACCCAGAAAAGAGAAAAAGCTCTCATCCTCACCATATACAACCTCCTATAATACACGATGATCTAAAAAATTACAAACGCCTAGATACATGGGGTAATCTATTAAGCACATCAAAAATGAAAAATAAAAAGAAAAGTTACATCCAAATACTGTTAGTACAAATAATTAAAACACACCAAGGACTCATATAAGACAGAATAAGGGTATTTTGGGAAACGGGATCATGCATAGGGGGGTAATCGAGAAGTCCGGGCGACTACTCAATTAGACCTGGAAAGCATTTTATTGAAACGCCCTGTAGATTGTATGGATGAAAATCCAATTTTGAAAACAATTTGGCTCATTTTACATGCATTTTCCAACTTTTAGTGGGTCGGATATCCCGGGACCCAGGGTCCCGTTCGTGAGTGGGCCTAAACCAGACATCCATCTAAGGTCCAAAAGTGCAAACACGCCAAAAATCTGTTTTGAAAGGGAAAGAGAGGCAAAATTACAAGTTAGAAGCCCAAAAGGGCAAAACTGTAATTCTTTTTCTTGGATTACAGCCACGCGGCTGTAACAGCTATAGCCATGCGGCTGTAATGCCCCAGAATGCATTTCGGTTTTTCTTTCTTGTTTTGAAAATCGTTTTAGAATTTTGATGATTTTGAGCGATCGGGGATTTCTGGAAACTCATAAAACACCACGAAAACAGATCCAAGCGGATCAAACAAGTCTGGAAATCCCTAAAAACCCGAAATCATCAAACTTTACCATTACATCCACTAATTATAAATCCAAAAACCGAAAATCAAACCCATATAGATGTAATTAGACCAATAAAATTCATGAAAAATACATTTGATTTGAAAACGGAAGCGTTATCGGTTGATTTGGGACATTCGGAGCTTCTGCCCTTGAAGATTACAACCGCGCGGCTGTAGGTTATAGCCACGCCCCTGTAGATTACAGTCGCGCCCCTGTAGGGCATTACAGCCGCGTCACTATAAAGCATTACAGCCTTGCCCCTGTAGATTACAGCCACACGGTTGTAGATTACAGCCGCGCCCCTGTAGGTTATAGCTATGTGGCTATAATCATCAGACGCGGCGGCTATAGCTGTGTCACTTCCAGATTTGATAAAAACACAAAAACATGAACCAATAACACCCAAAACAAATCAAAAGGGGTTTTTATGGCCTCTCAGAGTATACATTGTCTGTATTCCAGTGTATTGGATCACCAAAAGTGGATTTGGTCGTCAGAAAACGCCTCAAAATCACGAAAAACCCGAAATCGCTAAAACTTGAACGAACCCCGAATTGGCCCGAACAAATGCCAAATTGATCAGGTTGCACTCCAATTTGATTTATTTTAGAACCCTAATGTTTTCTACGGATTAAGATTAAGATTGACTTTTTTTTGAACAAATTTAGGAAATTCTCTCTCTAAAAGCCCTATTTTTTTCTCTCTAACTCTCCCCAAGAACCCTAATTTTTGTGTTTAATTTTCTGAAAACCCTTTTTGTTCTGTCTCCCCTTTAATTTCCATTTATATCGCTTTTATATCGCCCTAAAAAAGGGTTAAAATATGAATCAATGACTAATTTCCGCTTATTTAGGAAATCTGGTGATTACAGCCACGCGGCTATAGTGGACTACAGCTGTGCAGCTGTATTACAGCCGGGCGGCTGTAGGGCACTACAGCTGAGTAGCTGTAGTGACCAGATTAGGCTATTTTTTATTTTTTCCCTTTTCTCTTCGGTTCTTTCAAACACTCACTCGACCTTCTTGGGGGTTCTGTACCAAGACTTGTCACACACATTCGGGTCATCCGGGATATCTTCGGCACCATTCTGCTCACTCCAAACCCATCTCACGTTTATCCATGAAAAAGGTAATAATAGCTTTCATCACTGAGGTCGAGAAAAAACCCGTGCTCACAGGCTGCCCCTCGTGTGACCAAAGTCGAATTGAACTGGTGCTTGTTCCCGGTTCGAGTTTGGTCCCGCGATAGGGAGCACGGTGAGAAGGAAAAGAGGATGTACCTGGTGGTTTCTCTCGTGTTGACCTGCTTTGATGTTTGTAGGGACTTGTCTCGGTTGATTCACGAAATAGCAGTCTTGCCCATGCGAGTTTGATTTTTCAGGGACTTACTTCAACTCCGTTGCCAAGCATAGTACTTTGCCCGAATTGATTCGATGTTCTCCAGGGACATGCTTCGACTCCATCGTGAAGCAGAGGACTTTGCCCAGATTAGGTTGGTTCTCCAGGGATGTGCTTCAACTCCATTGCGAAGTAGAGGACTTTGCCTGGATTGGGTTGATGCTCCAGGGACGTGCTTCGACTCCATTGTAAAGCAAAGGACTTTGCCCGGATTGGGTTGATGCTCCAGGGACGTGCTTCGACTCCATTGCGGAGCAGAGGACTTTACCTGGATCGGATTTTCCTTGTGAATTGATTGTTCATGAAGGTGAAGGGTATTTTGGTAATTTTGTAGCTTGGAAAGTTGGTGTCCTTTGGAGGAAGGGTATTTTGGTCATTTCATCTCTAGTGGAGCCTATGTCACTAGGAGAAGAAATATTTTGATGGTTGGGTTTCCCGTGAAGCCTGTGTCACTAAAAGGAAGGTGTTTTAGCCATTTGGTAGTTTGGTTACTAACAGAAGGGCATTTTGGTCATTTCACTTCTAGTGGGGCCTGTGTCACTAAAGGAAAGGATAATAGTGTTTCTCGTGAAGCTTATGTGGCTGGGGAAAGATGCTTTGGTGATTTGGGAAGCTTGATTATCTCCTTTGATGTTTTAAAGTTGTTTCGGGTGCGTATTCGTTCCTTGATCGATAATTTTGGAAACAAAAATTTTTGCCCCTTCGATCAAGAATGAATATGGACTGAATATCTTGCCCCTTGATACCATTGAAATCGGTTTTCTATGGCGGAGCAATACCATTAAAATCAGCTCTTTGTGATAGAGCAATACCATTGAAGTTGGCTCTCTATGGCGGAGCAATACCATTGAAGTTGGCTCTCTATGGCGGAGCAATACCATTGAAGTCGGCTCTCTGTGGTGGAGCAATACCATTGAAATCGGCTCTCTGTGGTGGAGCAATACCATTGAAATTGGATCGGGGGTACGCATTTATTCCTTTATCGAAAATTTTGGAAACAAAAATTTTTGCTCCTTCGATCAAGAATAAATACGGCTTGATTTTTTTGCCCCTGGATACCTGTAAAAGATAAGGAATACCCTTCTTGGGATTATATTAGTGTAAAGATGAATTCTAAAATTGAGAAAAGTCTCTTACTTAGGATTTGAGAATGCCCCAGTGTCAAGTTATTTCCGCTTTCGGAGTACTCATGGCTCGAGACAGCCTGATGATGACAGCATGTACCTGTACTTGAGTACATATTGATACGTGTATGCATGTGTGTGTGCATGTTTTGAGTGTATGTGTATGTGCATGTCCTAAATGCATATGCATATGATTATGGTGCTTTTTATGATTTGCTTGGTGCAAACGGTGATTGGGATTGAGTGTCGAGAGTCCGCTCGCTCGAGAGTGAAGGTTGACCAGTTGTGTCGATGGGTCATCGAGTTGGAGATCATGAGTCAGACCTTCATAGATCGGGTGGATGATTTAGAGGCCCAGGTGGGTCTGCCCCTGATGGGATATTTCTGATGTGACAACTAAGACTTGGGCCGGAGGTATCCAGCTGCTTGGATTGACCCACATGACTTTTCTACTCTCCCGCTCGGCTGTGAGGATAGTATGGTCAGCTGCTGAGGGTCCTTCAATCTTTGTGTACCACCGAGTGTAGAGTGTTTACACCACAGCGGCCTCGACACGTGTAGCATCAGTGGATGCATCCTGGTTGCTTGCCTCATGAGACGTGGACATGAGGTGCTGACTTTGAGGTGCCCCAGTCTTTAGAGGATTAGGGTTACCTGAGCTTGTTTCTATTGTATGATTTTTTTTTCTTTTTTTTTTTTTTAATTTTATGTCCTAACTTTTGCATAGGCCGCCTTTTTGGGTTTTCGGCCTATCGGACTGTCTTTACTTTCACCTGAATTGCCCCTTTGGGTTTTCAACTCAGTAGACTTTATTTTGTGTCCTAATTTTTGCATAGACTGCCCTTTTGGGTTTTCAATCTATCGGACTGTCCTAATTTTTGCATGGACCGCCTCTTTGGTTTTCGATCCATCGGAGTTTTTTTTTTTTAAGTGAGATGCATGTAAACAAAAACTGTGCACATCCATACGAATTCAATTTCAAGCAGACTTGGGACATTTAACCTGAACAGAAAATGACAATCATTCATTCACTCATTTATAATGTTTTAGCACAATGCACATCAAAGATGAAATGAAGCTAAGGACAAAATCAGTAATGGTATCCATCTCGACTGGACCCATGCCTACGACCAACTGGTCTTTGCAGATTTTCCCGTTGATGGTGCTCGCCTCTCTGTTCTAACTTTTGCATGGACCGCCTTTTCAGTTTTCGATCCATCGGACTGTCCTGATTTTTGCATGGATCGCTTTTTCAGTTTGCGCCTGGGCTTGTCTCGGTTGATGGGGTTGACAACTTGGTCTTCATCTCCCCTGGTGGAACCGCTTCCATCCTGTAGGATAAGGAGTATGACTTTTCTTCAGTGCGTACTCTGATGCTAGTTCTGTGTCCTTGCAAAGTAGATGGTAATATGTCAACCCAAACTCTGTACGTAACCACCACTTTTGACAGAATCCCTTTGATGGATTTATTGGCTGCTTCTATCGCCCTGTTGGTTTGTGAGAGATACGGAGATTGTCTATGATGTCTAACCCTTTATTTTAGAGCACTGCGTTATTGCCCCTAGGAATTGTACTCCATCATCAGTCATGACATAATAGCACTTTTTTTTTCTTTCTTTCTTTCTTTTTTTTTTTTTGGAAGTGACATTCATATATAGTTCTGCTTCTACCCACTTTGAGAAGTAGTTGACGGTTGCGACCATGGAGCGATGTCCGTTCGACGCCAGTGGCCTTACTTTGCTGACACAGTCAATTCCCCATGTTGTGACAACCCTCCTTTTTCTAGTTTGAGTCTATGGAGCTCCTACTTGGCTGATTTCGTCTTCGAATCCTTTGGAACTTGGTATTCAGTAATTTCTCCGCTAATCTCCGTGCGACATCGTTCAGTCGGGAAAAGATTTCCATGTTCTTTTATGGTACTGTTGCGATCTTTTTTTCTCTCTTCAGGTGTGAAAACTTTCCAAACGGATACCATTTTTGGGTCATCATCTGTCCCTAGATTCATTTCATGCATTGATGCATCATGTGTGTTAAAGGTATTAAATGAATGTTTGGATGCATGCACAGTTCTATCCGAAAAATATCACATAAGTAACTGAAATCAAATTGTATTAAATTAAACACTGAGAGGTTGAATTGTTCACAGAATAAAGGATAAAGATAATAAAAATAAAACAAACTAAAACATCAAAATGACTATCGTCCTCCACATGCGGAGGGTCTTCTTTTATTGCAGCATCATGGTCCTCAACAGCTTGTGTAGCCGAATCATCCGAGGTTGGGCAAGGGATTACTCTGAATGCTAGGTTTCAAAGCTGGCTCGATGATCCTTCCATCAATGACCAACTGCTTAATGGCTCTAATCAACTGGGTACACTCATTTGTACTGTGACCTGTTATCACGTGATAAGTACTCGACCCCACTAGAGTAGCCTTAGAGCTGTTATTAGTTGCTGCTGCTGGAAACTTTCACGTTTGGGTTGTGAAAGTTATTGCTAGGAGAGGCCATGTTGTGTCAAAATTTACCTTCCCTTGGAGTCTAATGAAAATTTTATGGTCTTTTGTAATTTTTTTCGTGCAATTGATTGGTGGAAGCATTTCTAGGTTGGAGAATAAAGGCAGTCTTATTTAGCATTGATCTTCCAAGCATAATTGTTATATAGTTCTTTAACTATTTTGCCTTTTCCTGAATAAATGTTGTCGGTAAACCATACAAAGCGTGAACTGCATAATGTCTTCATTAAAAAGCTTTACAGGTGACTCTGGGTTATTTATTTCAGTTCCTCTGGTTTGATCTATTAAAATGTTGTGTTTTTAATCATTGCTGATTTCCTTGTGTGTTCTATGCATGTGTGCTGACTGTCTCATTGAATACAGAGAAAACCTATTTGAGGAGATGTTGCAGGAACCTGAGGAGGTTGCTACGAAAAGAAAGCAGACTCGAGAGACAATTCGAGCACTCCAGCAGGCTTTTAGGGTGGGTTTCTCTGCTTCTTTTATTAGTTTAGACTAACAAAATTCAGACTTATCAATCTCTATTATAATGGCTCCAAAAATAGTAGAATTTTGACTAATATATGGTGGATTGGGACATGGAATACAGAAGCAAATTATGAAACCAGCTTAATACTAGTAAACAATAGAGAAGTAAAGGTATTCAATTTAGTTGAAATGAGGCTTATTAAGAATTCCGATGCAACATACTGTCATCATGTGTGTCTATTGTGCTGCATCGCTATTGAATCCTGTTTGGAGCAGTAATTAGTTTACCAGAACTTAATGGTTCTCATGTCTAGATTTTTGTTCATTAGATGTGGATATGCTCTTGAATTGTTCAGTACTAGTTTGTAAAGCATAGTTTATAGTTGTGACAATTATGTGCTAAAAGATCCTTTGAGGTATTTATTTGTTTATTTTTTTCTTTGATAGACATTGGATGAATTGCCTTTAGAAGCTGAATCAGCTGAAAGGGGATACGGTACTGGTGCTGATACAACAGGATTGCCGAAGATCCACGGACTACCAACTTCGTCAATGTATTCTACTAGTGGTTCCAGTGACTACTTGACTTCTCCTAATGGCACAAGATCCCGCAAGTCATCTCACTCGGGGGAGCTACAGCCTCATGTTTGTGCTAATGCAGATTCCAACGGAAGGGGACGCCCTTATATGCCAGGTCTATATCCAACAGTTGATTAAGATTGTAAGCTGTAGAATGCATATATTGGTCAGTGTCTGTGAAGCTTACGGCAGTTGCTAAATTCATTTTGATTCCCAGTGTTCGCAGAAGGCTATTGAAAATTAAACTCCCAGAGGGTTGGATCGTCCATCGTTATGTGTGGAAGTTAGTCCATTACCCTTACATGCCTTTAGTTTTTCTTCGATATAGCGTAGGATTATGGATGCATTTTTTCACAAAGATTTCGACAAGAATAATTGGGAGCCAATAGTTTACCTTTTTCTTTGTTGAAAGCAGTATGGGCTCAATATTTTGGTGCAATATATCTTTTTGGATGTCTGCCACTGAAATGTGGTTCCCAGGTAGCTGGGATAAAAGTGATTGTCATTATTTTTTTGATGTAACCTTAATAGAGTTCTAATAGCATTTATTCTACTGGCTGTGCGATTTTATTAACATCTTTTTATATATGTTTTCATTATTGAGTTTACAATTGTAAGAATTTGTGTTTCTGTTGTCTATGTTCTAAGTTCAAATTTAAAGTGATTGAAAATTGGAATTTCTGAAAATGAATGGTTTGCACTTTGCAGTAGCATTTGGTGTTGTTTTGGCTCAGTTCTTAATGTACTATTTCCCTAATGTAATAATCATTATTGTTGTGGTTGATTACAATTCTAACTGTAATTAGAAAAAAATAACAGAAGTGCTGTAAGTTGTATTTAGTTAATACTGTATTCACTCTATTTTCTACCCTTAGGTGTAATCCCATTTAAAAGAACACAATTAGCAAGGTGTGTAAATGACATGTTAATGATACAGTGAAATCAATCTGAAACGGTATGAAATTTTCATGGGAAGCAACAGTAAACGTGAGGAATGGGATATCCAAAGCAAACCCCACCTTACTGATTGCCACTATATGCATCAGATTCAATTGATTATTACTCATCTGCTTTTTAAGGATTATGATTTTGCACTTCTATTTATTGTTAGTAATACTCAGCCTCAAATCTTTACTTCTACTCTTTTTAGGCGTGTTTGTTTAGCGGAAATAGTGGAAGAAAGGAAATGAATTGTGGTTTTCAAGACATGTATTTAGATATATATAAACATGCACATTCGTATCATTTTGTTAAGAATGACAAGTCAAAGGTTAAAATTGATCCTTACTCCGTTATTTTGTTCACAAGTTTAAGAAGACTCCGGCTCTATGGTTCAATCAACAGCAGTGGCGAAATCAGAAGAAATATTTAGGAGGGGCCATATTTTACTTAATCTACGTTAACATAAAATATAGATATAAAGTAAAATAATATAATTTTTTTAAACAATAAAAATAAACATCTATAAAATAATGAATTTAAGTCTATAATACCATTGATGCAATTGCTCTAACTGATTTAAATATTCCAGTACTTAATAAAATTATATTGATAGTTCACTCTTTATTGTACTAATTAAATGTAATAGAATACAAATATAAAATTACAAATACAGTAGTATTTCTTTTAACTCATAAGAGAGGGAGGATGAAAAGGAAGTCAAAGAAATGGGAGGGGACGTTCAAGAAGTGGGCAAGTCTTTTTAAATTAATTTGTTTTATTTTAGTTTCCTTCAGTTCAAAACTACTATGTATCTTAATTTTTTTTTTTTTTTTTTTTGGAAAAAAAAAAAGAAGATAATGGCAGGGGGTGGGATTTACGACCCTCCCATCATAAAATTGAAACCTTTGTACAGCAGCAGCGGCCATTGCTGCTGCTGCCAAGAAAGAGGGGACCTCCATGGAGGTTCTCCTCCCGGCGACAGGGGGTCCGGAACTCAACAATGTGAAATCCCTCATCTGATTAATGGTATCAAGTTCGGATTAAAGAAAAAATTATGGCACTATTCACAACTATTACCCAATATAGGGTAGAAATCAAACTAATTCCAATTTTATGGTGTTTTTGTCAAAGTCCGCATACCACATTGGCGGACAGTTCTTTTTTTTCTTCCCCCACAGGTCCGCCAGTCAAAGTACTGGACTCAAAGAGGTCCGCCTATCAAAGTAGCGGACTGAAAAAGTCCGCCTATAGGATAGGCGGACGGTTAGGTCCGCTTTCACCAAAAGCGGACCTAAAAGCTACCTTGTCCCAGGTGATGGGACAAGGCAGAGTCCGCAAACCTGGAATGCGGACACAGAGGTCCGCATTCCAAAGACGCGGACTCATTTAAGTCCGCGTCTTTGAAATGCGGACCTCTGTATCCGCATACCCACCAGGCGGACTTCATGCAGAATCCCTGTCTCCCCCCATCCAACCGACGTATCCCAGCCATCCGATCAAAATGAAAAATAATCCCAGCCGTCCGATCAAATTTTATACCTTCATCTTACCTTCCTCCTTTCTTCATCAGCTCATTCATATGTTTAGTAAAAAAAAAACCAGATTTGTTCTTCCTCTCCTTCTCCAACCTTCATCTGCAAAAAAAATTGATTTCCTTCCATCTTTAATATTTTAGAAGTTAAATTTGTTCAACATTATATCTCTTTCAAGTAAGTTTCCTACCTCTTTTAATTATCAATTTAATTAATTTTTAGTAAGTTTTTAGTAATTATAATTTTATTTTGTATTTATATATATTTAATTAAGTTCTTAATTTTTGTTACAATTTTTTTTTTTTTTTTTTGTAGGATTAGCATTATCAAATTAGGAACGAAAATACTAACAATAATATAACCACCAAATAACAAATATTGTGAAGTATTCAACCCAAGAAAGGTAAATACTAAAATTTTTTACAAATTTTATATTTTGTAGATTTTGTAGAAATTATGTTCTGAATTTCTATAAATTTTTGTAGTAATATATATGTAATGTGTAAAAAAATGGAATATGTATAAAATGTTCGTTTATAAATTTATATTAGATGTATAATATGTGTTTAATTAAATGTATAAATTTTTTGTATTTTATATATAGGAATAGCATCAACAAATTAGAAACGAAAATCCTAGCACTACAATCATCAAATAGCAGCTATCGTCCGCGTTTATTAAATGTAATAAAGGTAAATAAAAAAAATTTATGAAATTTTGTAATTTTTGTATTTTTTTGAAATTATGTTGTGAATTTCTTTAAATTTGTGTAATATATATGTGATTGATGCATGGAAAAATTGAATATGTATATAATATTTGTTTATAAATTTGTATTAGATTGATTTTTGTGTAGTATATAAGACCATCTCCAACTCTCCACTCCAAATTTCCAATTATAATAAAAATATTTGAAAATAATTCCTTTCCACCTAACATTTTTATTATTAATATATTTCTTTTTACATACTATATAATATTATTAACATATTTTTTATGAAATTCTTAGAAAAAAATTTAATGTTAATTAAATATAAAAAAAATAATTTAAATTACATAATAATTTTTTAATGTTTATATGTTTCGAAAATATTAAATATATGATATAAACTATATAGTTTGTATTAGAAATGTCTATTTGATTTATATAAATATATATATATATATATAAATATATATATATATATATATATATAAATTTGCATTTATGTTAGAATTAATTAAAAAATATCATAATTTTATTTAAGATAATTTTTTACATATATATATTGAATGATTTTTAATTATATGACAGAATAATGTCAACTTCATTACCAATATATATATGATGTATGCAAAAATAGAATATGTATATAATATTTGTTTAGAAATTTTTATGAGATTGATTTTTGTGAAGTTAGTATATAAGACCATCTCCAACTATGCAGTCTAAATTTGCACTCCAAATTAAAATATTTTTAATTTATTCCTTTCGACAAACATTTTTATTACTATTATATTACTTTTTACATACAATTATATTATTCATTGTTTTTAATAAAGGGTAATTCAAAACATTTTAGTGTTAATAATATTAATGCAAAAAATAACACTTAATGATTAAAAAATAGGATATATCAAATTTTATGATAGTTCCAAGTTGTATATGTATTAATATTTTTTTGAATTTGCAGCATTTTAATTTAGTTTTGATATTTTATCAATATTAATTTAAAAAATTTTAAGAATTTAAGCAAAATTATTAAAATAAATGAAGATGACAAATACATATAAATTATGAAACACACAAATTAATGAAAACCATATTTGTGAAAACCGAACAAGACAGGCGGGTCGGACCGGGTTCGACTGGAACCAGAGGGCAGGCCGATCGGTTTGGATCCGGTTCGACCAGACTATTTTTTAAATCTTTTTTTAAATATAAAATTTAAGTTATTATTTTGAGGTGTATTTATTTAAAATAAAATATAGTTTGTATTTTTAATTGTAAGTACAAAACCTATATTTCATAAATTGAGCATTTTAATTTACTATATTGTGTTTGAAATGCTTAATTATAAGAATTATAATAAAAATGTTCAAAGTTTCGTATATTATAAACATAGTTGTGAAAACCGGACCGAACCGGCCGGTCGGTTTCTATCCGGTTTCCACTTTGGTCAATAACCGGTCAATGGCTGGTCGGACCGGCCGGTTGAACCGGAAAACAGTAAACCGCAACGGTTTTCCGGTTCAACCAGAAATTTTTAAAAAAAATTTTATTTAAATCTAAAATTGAAGTTATTATTTTGGGGTGTTTTTAATTAATATAAAATATAGTTTGTATTTTTAAATTAAATTGACATTTAATTGTAATTAAAAAAACTATATTTCATAAATTGAGGTTTTTTAATTAGTATATTGTGTTTGAAATGCTTAAACTTAAAGAATTATAATAAAAATATTCAAATTTTCATAAATTATAAATATAAATAAATAAAAATATTTTAATATTTTAGTATATTTATAAAATCCGGTTCGATTCCGGTTTATTCCGGTTTAATCCAAAATCCATGAATCCATCCCTTCACCGGTTCGATGACCGGTCCGGGTCTGAAAACCATGATTATAAATATAAAAAATATTTATTAATATATTTACAAAATCCGGTTCGATTTAGGTTTATTACAGTTTAATCTGAATTCCATGAATCCATCCCTTGACCGGTTCGATGACCAGTCCGGGTCTGAAAACCATAATAAAAACACATAAGCGAAATACTATAAAAAATTACACATTTTGAAAAAAAAGAAATTAACACTGAAATAAAAATGGAAAAGAAACTAAAATAACACTAAACATCAAAAAAAGAAATTGGATATTGGTGGTGGGTTGGAGATGCCCTAATGAATGCTTTTTAATTATATGACAGAATAATGTCGACTTCATTGCCAATATATATTCATTGGGGTGGTCAAATCATAAGGAATCAATTTGGAGTTGATTATGAGAATGGATGTTGCAAAGTAATATCAATGAATGGTTTATTCAATCTTAGTTCATTGTTTGATAAGATTAGGACTGTTATGAATATACCAGCGACCGAAGATTTGATTAGGGTGCAATTTCGAAACCCAATTGCAATGAATGGAGTACAGTTAGTGTATAAGTGTTTTGATCTGTGTGACGATGATGATTTGAATATGATGTTGGGGATAGTCAACAGTTTAGGTCATACCTTGTTCTGTATTGAATTATACGTCGAATGCAATCATAATACACCTTCTACACACAAGAGGGATATAGCTGGACCTTCTACTTCTCAAGCTGTTGATTATGATGTTGGTGGTAGTGGTGGACTTGGTGGTTATGGTTGTGATGATGATGATGATGATGATGATGATGATGATGATGATGATGATGATGCTAGCGATGATTATGAACCTATTGGTTTTAACGGTGGTGGTGGTGGTGGTGGTGGTGGTGGTGATGGAGATAGCGAATCTGATGATGATGAAGAGGATGATGTTGATGTTGATGGTGATGATAGTGAATCTGAGGATTATGCTGATGCTGATAATGATCATGATGGGTTGCACAATGAGGATGAGCTTCAAGGGAATTATAGGGCTTCTTCTTCAAATGTTGATGACACTGCATTATACAATAATTATACCCCTACATTTTTCCCAAATATTCCCCAGCTTACCCAATTTGATGCATCAGCTCTGACAGTCCATGATATTGATCAAACCAGGAATGCTATAAGATGGGATTCGTCAATGGAACTCTCAAAGGGGATGTTATTTTATTCAAGAGAAGCAGTTAAAAATGCAGCTAAGGAATACTCAATGAGAATACAAAAAGAGTTTCGGAGTAGGGAGACAAGGATGAATACTATCACATTGGTATGTCATTATTATGATGAGGGATGTCCATGGAGGTTACGTGCGACGCCGAACTTGTGTAAAATACAACAACTTAGGGTATACGATGCCGAACTTGTGTAATTTAGAATTCAAAATTACTTATGCATAGTTATATTTCGTTGTTATGATATAGTTCTACAATTTTCTTATATGTTTACCATGTAAAATAATATCTCCTAATTAATTACAGATGGAGCACACCTAAGGATTGTACTGCTGTGCCAACTCATACGCTAAGACATATACGATATGTACTTGATTTGGCTGACAAAGATTCTGTAAGTCATACAAATTAGGAATGCAGTCATGTTAAACATTGTACGAAAAAAATTAATTTTTTGGAATGGTAAAATCATATAAATATATATGTTATTTTGTGTTGCTTGTAGTTCACTTGGGAGCCATACACAGATGAAATCCGGGCAGCATTACCAGAATATTGCTTTCAAGGAAATCATTTATGGAGAGCTGTTGTGCCATTGATTTGCATGCACATTGTGGAATGGCATCAACCAGACAGAGTTCTTCGACAATTTGGTTTGCAACAACACATACCTATTGCGCCCATGCAATCCAATGAGCTGCATGATATTGAACTGATTCAGGTTAAAGGTTCCATTATGCAGAAAATGGCCTACTGGGTTGCAATATGGAATAATAGGGCAAATTTAATATTTGCAACTCAACCATGTGCCGAACCACTCCATTATCATTCCGAGTACATGGAATGGTATAGGCGAATAACAAGGAGATGGATTTCTGTTAGAGGTGCTGCCCATGGTGCCACTGTAAGTCATTAAAATTGAAAATTCATGTGTTTAATTTTTTTATGACCTGTACATAGTAATAATATATATTGTGTACAGGTTGATGGAATGGAGCAACTTGCCTTGGTTAGAGATTTGGATGCTGTGAACAGGATCAGAAACAGCATATGCGGGGCGCTTAGGGAGGAACGGCGTTATGTTCGGGGTTCCCAACCTCCTCATCCAGCTCCGTCTGCTATTTATACAAATTTTGAAGTGGATGAAGAGGCACCCATTGCTGCCACTGGTTGACGCCGCCAACGTACCACATCGAGGAGACGTGAGGTCACAAGACCAACAGATCCTTCTTGTGACATTGTGCCACATCCAGTATCATACCATTCACAAGATCCATATGGAGCAAGCACTTCACAACAATCACAACCAACACAGCAATATTCATCATGGGTTCCTAACCCATCTGCTCCTGGTTCATTTGTTAGTCCAAGTGGTCCACCACAGTATGGGTTTAACACTTCTCAAAACCCATTTACACAATGGAGTGGGTCGGGCCAATCACCTTGGTCTATGCATGGTATGGGTACACCACATACTCCTTCTAATATGATATTTCCATCGTTTGCGCGGCCATCTTCAGTGGAACAGTGTGTTGGTATGTCTAGTATGTACTCTCAGCAACAACCTCCTTTTCCATATTCCAACTTTGGAACAATATCAAATGTTGAATATAATCCATCACAGTGTACTGATCCATCGCAGCCTTCCAATAGAAGTGGACGTAATATTTGATGTTTCTTTTTAAACAATGTATAATATTTTTATGTTTTAGTTCAAGACTTATATCTTTGAATATTTAGAACATTGACTATAAATTAAAAGGTCATATATTTTTTAAATTGTGCAATCCAATTCCTTTGAAATCGAACGATTTGTAATTAAGATTAATGAGCTTAATTGTCAAATTAAATTTCAATTTTGATGAGCTCTTAAATTTTTTTTTCTTTGTAGTTATTAAATTCTAATCATATCATATTTTAAGAATTAAAAATTTAACTCTAGAAATAAGTCTCCCAATCTTAAAAGTACAAAATTAATTAAAAATTAAAAAAATTTGAATTATAAACAATTAAGAAGAAGAGCAATATGGTTATTTGACATGTATTTAACAACAAAAAATACCTTTAATACTCATGGAAGACGATTATACAAGGACAAAATAAAAATATAGAGAGGTTGAAATTTTTGTTCAAAATCAAATTTTAGGGAAATTTAAATTGTTAAAATAGGAGACAAGCATGCGTAAATTTGTCTTTTAAAACTTGCCATTTCATTATTTTCAACGAAAATAATCAAAAATAAATGAAAAGATGTTATAGCGTAATAAATGTATAAATTAAATTAATGGGTAAAATAAAGAGAAAATGATTGACCAAAATGCAAAAAGTCCGTAATTAGTTACTCTTTCATAAAACACTCTCAACATCCAAAGCAATAAAAAAAACCATTCAATTAATTTTTTTTTCCTTTTTTTATATAGGATTTTTCTACATTAAAGTGAATTCTTTTTCATGCCTTTCATATGGTTGACAAGAGTCCAAAATTTGGATGATATAAGGGAAATTAGGTGGCAAGGGTTGAATTAAAAAGGAAAAAGTTAAAAGAAAAAAATTGCAGTGAGAACTCTTGCTACGAATTTCAATACCAAATTGCAGAAATTCTTTAATTGGAATGATTGTTTGATGACATCTTTTGATTAATTTCACACTTGGAAAATGTTATGGTCAAATTGGCAATATTAAAATTGGAGATAGAAAATGATGCTAATCACTTTTCTAAATGCAAGCTCTTAACGACTGGTCATAAATTATTTTAATATTTATTTTATTTTTTCCCCCTTTTACTGTTATTAATAATACCATAATAGTAAAATTGTATATTTATTTAACGATTGTTATAACTCTACAGTTCATTTATGTTCTATATAATTAAAGGACTTTACTAAAATTATTAATGCTGAATTAGATAATCATAATACTAAATTACATTATAATATTAAATTACATTATAATATTAAATTACATTATAACACTAAACAATAAAAAAAATACATAAGTTACATAATTATAAAATTAAACTACTACTATAGTCATCTCCTAATCTTAAATTTAAAACCATTCCCAGCGTTAACTTTATTACAATAGTCTACTTGACATATTGGCAGAGTTTCTAGAACTTTGCCAACCAATTCTTGGGGTAATTTTATACATTCACTCTCCTTCGTAATTAATATTTTTACCATATTATCATAATCTACAGGTGATTCGTCAAAAATCTCATCAAATAAGCGTTGATAACGCCAAGATAATCCATTTCTTAGCATCCACATTTGTTCTCTCGTTCGCACATCAAATTTGTAGCCAGACATTATTATGTCTTGTAATTTTTCGTTCATGTTTAGCAGGTACTCCAGTAACTTTTTTCCCCTTCTCATCCGAATGTTTTTTAAATTTTCTATTTTCTTCAATGCAAATTCCGGGAACCGCATAATCTTTGGGGTCAGTATTGTTTTAACCATCTACAGGTTGCATAAAAAAATATTAACCTTAATTGAACCATTTCAAATACACATTAATTAATTAATTAATTACACAACAACTTAAATAAAATATTATATATCACTACACCAGTTTTCTATTTTAAACCCTTGTAATAATAATAATCATAATAATAATATTAATATTAATAACAACAATAATAAAAATAAAAATAAAAATATAATTTACAAAAAAATAACTTGTATTAAAAATAATATCAATAACAATAATAATGATAAAAATAAATATAAATATAAAATTTTACACCAAATTAAAAAAAATTCTTTTTACTACCTCAGTTTTATTTTTTTTTCAAATATTCTGTAAAAATAATAATATTTCAAATTTTAATAACAATTTTTAAACAAAACTTATAGAGATATTTACTAACTATATAGTTTATATCATATCTATATGATTTTTCAAACATATAAATATTATATACTAACTTCACAAAAATAAATCTAATACAAATTTATACATATTCCATTTTTTCATATATCTCCTATATATATATATATATATATATATATATATATATATATATATATTATTCCAGAAATTACAAATTTTTACAAAAATTTTATATTTACATTTTTTCCTGTTTAATACTACAATAACTGTTGTCTGGTGGTTGTAGTGATAAAATTTTTTGTTCCCAATTTGATGCTGACAATCCTGAGAAAAAATTACAAAAAGTTGATTAATATTATTAAAAAAAATTAATTATATAATTATAAATATAAAATAAAAATTACGGTTTATAAAATAAACCTACCAAAAAAAAAAGAAAACAATGTAGAAGGAACTGAAGTAATAAGTTTAAAAGGATCAGAAAGAAGAAGAAAGGTTTAGAAGGAGAAGGAAGAAGAAGCAGCAAGGAAGAACGAAGCTGAAAAAAAAAATTCTGATTTATGTGTTTACAACGTATAAACGAGTAAATATATAAATTCATCGGACGGTTTGGATTTATATTTACATTTGATCGGATGGCTGGGGGGAAGATTCTGGATGCAGGTCCGCGTGTTTGGAATGCGGACACAGGTGTCCGCATTTCATAGACGCGGACTTAAAATATGTACATGAGTCCGCGTCTTTGGAATGCGGACCTCTGTGTCCGCATTCCAGGTTTGCGGACTCTGCCTTGTCCCATCACCTGGGACAAGGCAGCTTTTAGGTCCGCTTTTGGTGAAAGCGGACCTAACCGTCCGCCTATCCTATAGGCGGACTTTTTCAGTCCGCTACTTTGATAGGCGGACCTCTTTGAGTCCAGTACTTTGACTGGCGGACCTGTGGGGGAAGAAAAAAAAGGACTGTCCGCCAATGTGGTATGCGGACTTTGACAAAAACACCATAAAATTGGAATTAGTTTGATTTCTACCCTATATTGGGTAATAGTTGTGAATAGTGCCATAATTTTTTCTTTAATCCATCAAGTTCATTAGGATCTAACAAGTTAAGTTGTTTTTGGAATAAAAACTCAGACTCAATTCTAATGCAATGCAGACTAAAATCAATTTTCAAATGTTAAGCGCAACTGGAAAAAACAAAATTAAAAGAGCAACATTATTCACATTATAAACTAAGAGAAATTTATATAGCCAGGGCCGAGCAATTCACCTACAGATTACTGAGTGTTCCGTCTTATAAACAAGAGCCCATATCTGGCTCAGAAACATTAGTTAGTATTAACTGCATCTTCGAAACTGGAGGATTACACAGGATGATCTCGAGTCCCTGCCCACTCACTCTCCATATTAGAATCATCAATGTCAACCTGTAAGTTTGTATCATGAACTTACATTTACAGCAATTGAACCTATCTTAAGGATATGGTTAGTCTCCAAAATGCCGGATGTCAAGTCGCTAAAAGACCACTACCTGATCATCAAAACTCCCCGGGATTTCAAATTCTGAACTTCAGACATTGCCAAGCTCATCCAAAGTTTCCTGAAAATCCTGTTAAGTAGCAGATACAAATATATCACAAAGGTGATATGCTTATTGAGGCCAAATTTTGACCGAACCATGAATATGAATCCATGTATCAGGATCATGTGAATGTAGCTAGGAAAGAGGCACACTTGCCAGTTTAATACCTTAGACAAGTAACATGGTCATAATTAACATGTCAGATGTAAATAATGTTCACGGCAGTTCAGTTTACCTCATCATCAAGGTTGATTGATGAATTCTCCGCATGCATAGGCAAAGGATCAGTGACTGTTTCATCAGTTTCCAGCAATTCCTGAACATAAAAGCAAATCTTGCATGTAAAGTAGATTAGATATGTAAAATGCTAAGTGAACGAACTATGTGCATTAAACCCTTGAACTATTATAAATGTTAACTTTGAGCTCCTAATATCGTTATAGGCACCTAATCCAACCTTCCTAAGAAAGATACAAATATTCTGAAACACAAATGATGCGGGCCACAAGTAATAAAAAGGATCTCAAATTCAATTTTGAAACAACTACTTGTTGTGGAAAGAAATTAAAGAAATATTTTAAATTATATCTTTATTTTAATTGTAATTATTTTATAATTTGGATTAGGAATAGATTTTATTGTAAGGAACCTAAATTGATAAGGATTCCTATTTTGTTTGTATTTTAATTTATTTAGTATTTTGCCTAATTAGGAAGTTTAGACTATTTAGAAGTTTTTATTGTTTAGGAGTTTTATTATATTTAGGGTAGTTTGCCTATAAATAGGCTTTTATTTCTCAATTGTAAGGAGTTTTCATTATTCAATAAAATTTCGGGTTTATTCCTTTACCCTGCTTTTGTAAATTTTGTGAAATTCAATTAGTAGAAGACTAAACTCCGGCATCGTGCGCGATCAACGGACTTTAGTAGTTGTTAGGGTTTGGGTATTCTTAGAATCAACAGCCCCTTTTCAATTTGTATCTTTTGTTCGAGTTTCCGCTGCATCAACAAATCTTGACACAACGTGTTAGACTCTAAATAGCACTATTGTGAAAAAAAGCTTTTCAATTATTGACACCTTCAACCATTGTGCAATAGGCACTTTCACAGTGGTTATACAAGACATGCAAAATTGCTACTACTATTCATATTATTCTCACACCATGACCCATCATATTTGCAAGCTAGTATCGAAAACAATTTATAGTCAAGTCTGGAAAAACACATGCCTGATCCTTTGGCCTCATAGAATTCTCAACATCGATTGGCACTGGCTTACTTTCTTGAGGGCTTCCCTGAAGATTAAACAATGCAAAGTCAAACTGTGAACACGAAATTTTTTGCCTTAACAAAAAAGAAAAAAAAAAAAATGACGACCGTTATTACCACGACTGTAATTACAGTCGTGGGGGCCTATCACAGTCGTACGACTGTTACGACTGTAACTTAAATACAGTTGTACGGTTGTCAAATCGGGACAGGTTGCAGAACCCATACCCGTAAAATAAAAAAATGGAGGAAAATCTTGAGCATTTAATGCTCTAAGATTTTCCGGAAGAGATGAGTGATAAGAACCAGAAAGCAAGTAGGGAAGGGGACTTTTGACAGAAATTTGGAACAAAAAAGATTAGAGAGAGAGAGAGAAAAGAAAAAGGAGAGAAAAGAGAGGAAAAAACCAAGAAAAACCCAACTTTCTTCAATCCTTTTCTTCTTAATTTCAGTGTGATAATGTTTAAAAGAACTAGAAATCGTAGGCTAAACTTCACACACGAAATCTAGATCAATTCCAGACCATAAACAAGCTTAAATCCGTGACTTTTTGGAGGATTTTTGGACCCTCTTTGCAACCTTGACACACCAAGGAAAAGAAGCAATTTCACTGGATTGGTGCGTTGCCAGGGGTCATTCTAACGGTGGATCAGCGTCAAATAGGTAAACACACTTCAACCCCTCTTATTTTCATGCTTTCTAGGTGTTTTGGTTGATTTTGTGTATTTTTATCCAACTTTTTGTGTTTCTATTTCTGGAAAATTAAGAACAGTCATACGACTGTTCTTGTCACAAAGAACATGGGCACGACTGTAATTACAGTCGTGCCATTTCATCTATAATCGTACTACTGTTGTTGAATTTCCTCAGTTTTTAGTTTTTTCATTTAAATAATTTTGGCTATTTCTACTTAAGGGAGAGCTACAGTCGCACGACTGTAGTCCTCGGCCAGAAGCAGAAAATCCCTAAAAATTCATAAAAATCCCAAAAAATTTCATAAAAATCAGAAAAAATCATGAAAAATAATAAATCATCAAAAATGAATTTTGGAGTGTGTATTCACAACCTTAGATTTATTTTTCGGTGTATTTGCATTTAGAACAAAACCACGACGGAGATCCGGTTCTCTTGAAAACCGACCCACCTCGTATGCTAAATCAAAATAAACCGGAAAATATTTTCAAAAAGATTTTCTCACAAAACCAAAAATACAGGGACGTTTCAAAACTGTTTTCCATGTCTAATCGGGCCGGCAAGCCGGACCGACCCGATTACTCACAAATGCATGCCCCTGATCTCTAAAATTCCCAATTCTGTCCAACTTGAGTCCTATGTGTGGCGTGCTATAAATCTGTGCTAACCATCTGTTTTGCAGCTTTAATTTCTTTATTTTTATTTTTAATGTATTTAATAGATTAATCCGTGTATTTTAGGCGATTGTAAATTTTCTTAGATTCTCGTGTATCTAGGCGCTTGTATTGTGAGGCCGAGAGTTTTTATTTTTCTTTCGATCGGATTGTAAGCTACTTAAGTATTTATTTCTTTACTTTTATTTTGTATTGTGTATGTATGCGCGCTGCATGTTATTATTCAATAAAATTTAATTCTTAGAAATTTAAAGTATCATTATAGAACATTGGCCATTTTATTTTGATTAGACATGAAATAAGGGACTTGTCCGAACCTATGATGGAGTGGAAGAGGTGGCACTGACTTATTTGGAGAAAAAGTTCGACGATCGGCAAAAATGGGCAAAACGGCGATGAAGGCAAATATCATCTGATTTGGTCCCAAAAATAGTCAAATTTTATTGGAATTGGCCTGGTGAACAGGACCCACACTTTGTCGTGGGCCCCACCAGAATTTTGCAAAAAAATGCTGTTTGGACCTTTAATTTTACGTTTTTATATTTTTAGGGACTTAATTGCAAATTTTGAAAAGTTTCTGTATTATTCGGTTTGTTCCGAAATTTTTACCCTAGCTCTAAAAACCTATAAATAGGGCTGTTATGTAGAAGGAAGTCAGTTTTGAAGCCGAATTCTTTTTGAGTTAATTTGTTTTTTTTTTTCCTATTCCTAGTTTTGTGAAAAATTAGGTTTTAGAAGCCTAAATTCCGGTATCGTGCGCGATCAACGGAGTTTGGTGGAATTGTTTCCGGTATCTTGTGAGATCAACGGATTCAGTTGGTTTGAATTGTTCCGCTGCATCAACCTAGATCTCTGAAAAGTATGGCAGTTCTCACTTTGGTTCAACTACACTGTAATTTCCGGGTCGAGCTGAGCCGGGTGGCGACTCCTACACTTTTTATCGAGATTTAGGTCTCGATTCTTTTAAGAAATAATTAATCTTCCAAAAATGAATTTCCAATCCAAAAACCTCACGCGAGGGAGGGTCCCGCCCAAAATCGAGGCGCTACTTCCAAAAGGGAGTCTCGCATTCCGTCGAAAACGTCATCCGCTCACACAAACATGCCTTAGTCAAATACCAGCAATCAAAGTACAGAATGCAGTTTTAAATCAACGGCAATCTTTTCATCTTGATTTGTCCTCTTAAGTTACCATGAAATACAGATGTAACAATCCAAGCAATTCAATCAAGTTTGAATATGAAGGTAGAACTCCTGATTCGGGACTCATATCGTCGGTAAAAAGAAATTATACCTCTTCATGCCGGTTAGCATAAGGATTTTCTTGTTCCATTGTCGAAGGTTTAAAATCAGGAGTCCCCTGAAACAGTGGCATATTTGTCACTACAATTATATGAATTTGCTGTTACAAATGTATAATATGAATTCAACAACAAACCAATATTAACATGCATATCATTCCATTACCAAATCACCTATAAACATAGAAATCTAGTACAAAATTCAACATATTGCCAGTAGAACAGGATCAACTGGCCATGGTACATACCATCTCACTGTGATCGAAAGAGGATTGTCTCCCTCCTTTCGTAAGATCCCTCAAAGATTTAAGTTATACCAAGAAAAGACATGAAGTACAATTAAAATAATTTGTCCAAAGAAATGGAAGTCAAGGCAGTTAGATATGAAGTCCCTGAATTTTCCATTGCGGACAAAACTCATAAACATATCCACAAAAATGAGTGATTTTTATTTATGGTCATTTAACTTGACACAAATTTTCAATAAGGTTACTGAACCAAATTTGCCTCAATATATAATGCAACATTTTTTTTTGAATAAAATCACCACATGGAAAATATAGCTAAATTTTAATGTGTCAAAAGGGATTCACAAAATCTAGTTCTATGCCTAGGTGATCAAAATTATATTATACTGTTAGCATCTCTGAAATACTACTAAGATCTAGCAATGGTGACTTAAGTGAAACAAAATTCGAAACTGGGTGATATTTCTGATTCAAATTAATTGAAATACTTAGATTTATTCTTTTGGACAATTCATGACTGTGCATTGGACCAGATCTTTTAGCTTCTTTAAACATTTATCGAAAGATGTAATATGAAGGCACATTTAAGCAGTGAGGGTTATGAAACCAACTAGCTGCACAGCCAATGTGAACGCTTAAGAAATTAATTTATCCCACTAAACCTACCTTATTTGCCCACATAATAAGGCCGCAAGCATTGCAGAGAGTTCTTGGGCCAGCTGATCCCCGACGCATTGCTGGAGTGGCCTTCTCACTAATCCCACAGTGGTGACAACTGCGTGAGCTAACCAATGAATAAATAAGAGCAAATCAGAATAAACAATTTACAAGAGCCACAGTCCAAGATTTCAAGCATGTTTTAGTAGCTGACAAGAAGTCCAACTCACATAGATTCAGAATGAGGAGGGTCATTGCTTGGAACCCAATTGCCACCAGCATCTGGGCTGTAACAATCCTTTGATGATGCAAATTGTTCTTACGACGCATCCTAGCAAAAAGATCATTATTAATCATCAATAATTGCTTTAGATGCTGGAAAAAAACCAAATCTCCTCCAAAAAATATAGTTTCAGTTCAAAGTGAAAATGTCAATCTTCTTCTAAATGGCCTTTACCTTCAACTATTTCATCATTTTTTTTTCCTTCTACTTTTATGTTCCAATGATTTAGAAATGCATAAGAGATGATCTGAAACCCAGATATATCTCAATGATCTTTCTCACTCCCCTCCATTGTTTTAGATTTCTTCATCTTTCTCGCTATTTCTATAGCCATTTAGTAAGCAAAAGGAAGATCTGAGTTTTCTACAAGTGATGTACATTCATCTTTTTTTTTCCCCCTGATTTGTTAAGGTAACGACTAACTGAAAATTTGAACAAGTTAATTACAAGTAAGGATTGATTAATCAACAAGAGAATTAACATGTTCATAAACTTCTTGTTAAGTAACTAATCAAGAAATTTATGTTTTTGTAAATAGAAAACATGTGAAAAAAAAAAATTAATAGTCCTCAAATTAGAAATTTCTAACGTGGTCCGGAAATCACATGATCTGTACCGTTAAATTAATCATCTCACGGTACGGACTACATGATTCTCAGATTACGATATAATCTCTCTTCAAATTAGAAAGATGGGCCGTGCGAACACGTCCCCACTCCCAAAAATAACAACATGGACTCTCCCGCTTTGAGGAGACCTTAAACAAATACCTTCCTTCTAGCGAAATGGAGGTCATTGGTCAATTTAGACCATGAGCCATCTTAATCGCACATTAAATCCGTCCGGACAAATATTGATGCAGCGGAAAAACAATCGAATTCCGTTGATCGCGCACGATGCCGTAAACGATTCTTCTAACCCTAGAATTTACGAAAATTCAAAGAGAAAGGAAAATATCATAAAATTTTGAATTCAACAAAAACTGCATAATTCTTGTCTTACACGCCTTTAAGTAGTATCTAGCAGCTAGGGTTAAAATTTGAGAAACAACAGAATAAAGGAAAAACTTTTACAACTTTGCAATTAGGTCCCTAAAAATATAAAAACGCAAAATTGAAGGACTAAACGGTATTTTTTTGCTAAATCAGGGTGGGGCCCACCGTTGTGGGTTCTGATCACCAGCCCGATTCCCAAGAAAATACACTAATTTCAGGACCAAATCGGATACTTTCAAAATTTCAAAATTTCACCGCTTCATTGATTTTTTTCCGTTTTCGGCTTTCTCCAAATAGGTCAGCGCCAATTCCTCTACGCCATCAAGTATGTTTTCCAATCCGATGTAGGATCATAGTGGAGAGAAAATATGATAAATGGGTTATTAATCGAACCCAATCATAGGAGGAAGAGAAGTAGGCCTAGCATGAAAAAAGAAGTGGGTGTGAAATTAGCCAAGGTGACTGCCTGAAAACCTGATTAATGGGTCATTAATTAATTAATTAAACCCGTTTGGCAGGAGCAGGCAAGTCATCCTTGGCTATCAAACAACCCACTTATCTTCATGTTATGCCTCTCTTCCTCTTAATTATCCTTCATATGCAATAATTAATCCATGCCTCATTTCAAGTCTCTATCTATTTATAGCCAATAAAAGAACAAATTAATAGAGATTCGATTCACATTATTTTCCTGCTTGACCTTTGCTATTTTTCTACATATAATTGTACCCTAATGGAATATATTCCTTCCATATATTTTTGGGTCGTATTCTTTCTATTTGGTTCGTATTTCTTCCTTTCAACTTTAAATTAAAGAAACGTGGACCCATTTTTTTTTTTTTTTTTTTTTTTTTTTTGTGGGCTAAAAGTGCAAAGAATTTTATGAATTCTAATGAAAATTTTCATCTTTAAGTAAAATTCGGTCCACATTAAAATATCCGCAATTTTGAAAAGCTTTTAGAAATATATTCTAAATACAATATATATTTATCATATTTATAGATTTCTAATTTATATTATAAATATATAGATTATAGTCTCGGACTCTAGCTCTTTTAGCTAGGGTTTCCTCATTTGGAAATTTTTTAGCAACACAATGCCGTTGGAACTCGTGAAATGCTTAGTAGCACTATAAAAAAATATTAGATTTGACAATAAAATAATTTATACCAAAATAAATTTCGCTGTCAAAAAGCTTATATAGCAAACAATATTCAAAAGTAGTTTTTTATATAGCAATGACAGTAAAATTTCATCAAATTTGATTGCTAAATACATACAGTCACAACTTTATAACATCAAGATATAGCAACATTTTTGTTGTTACCTAAAGTTATAGAAACAATTTTTATACTTTAAAAAAAAAAATCTCCTTTTTTTTATATTGTACTCTCACCATTTCTGAAAAGATATCATTTGAGAAACTTCTCCTATTTTAAAATAGTTTTTATGCTAAGAAACCAAGAAAATATGTTGTAATTTTGTTCCTCAAATATATTCTCCTCTTTAATGTTGATTACAATGAAAATAATTAATAAAGTGGTTCATATTTCAAAAAATAATTATAGAAATATTTTAGTAAAATAACACTATATATAATTAAGATATTTTAATAATTTTACAAATAAATGTGTTAATTTTTTACATGACACCCTTTGAAATAGAGAATGAATTTTATTACACTATCTTATTTTAATCCTTTAGCGAAATTCCAGTCTCACATTAGTTTTTTTAAAAAAAAAGGTAATTTTATTATATTCAAACAATTCAGAATTTTTTTTTTTTTCTAGTTACTAATTTATGGACAATTCATCCACCTAATCGAAATTCGGATATGGTGGGAGATATTGGATGATCTGGCGCAACCTTGCCCTGTACAAGGGGAAAAAAAAAAAAAAGTCAAAATTGTTCTCCACGTAACGGAAAGTGTCTGAATTACTCTAATTTTGAAGGTTTTATGTGACAATTGTCTACTCCATTATCACTATATAACAAAGAAAAAATTGCTGTTTAATCCTCCTCAACTTCGAAACAAAACACCTTAACATATTTCATTAAAAAAAGAAATTAACAAAATAAAAATTTTTTAGTAAATATATAAAAATATTTTAAATTTTTCATATCGTCATTTTTAAGTTAATTACATCACTATGTGACGTAAGTCTATCTGCAACTCATACTTTTTTTTTTTAAATATATGAGAAATACACTAAGTCATATTGTTTTTTTTTAGTTTTCAAAACACTAAAATTTTCTCATTAAAATATTAAAATTTTTAGTTTTAGTATTTTTTTTATGGTGTATATTTACCATGGTTTTCAGACCCGGACCGGTCATCGAACCGGTGAAGGGATGGATTCATGGATTTTGGATTAAACCGGAATAAACCGGAATCGAACTGGATTTAATAAATATATTAAAATATTAAAATATTTTTATTTTTATATTTATAATTTATGAAAATTTAAATATTTTTATTATAATTCTTTAAGTTTAAGCATTTCAAACACAATATACTAATTAAAAAAATTCAATTTATGAAATATAGTTTTTATAGTTACAATTAAATGTCAATTTAATTTAAAATAATTTAAAAATACAAACTATATTTTATTTTAATTAAAAACACCTCAAAATAATAACTTAAATTTTATATTTAAATATTTTTTTTTAAAAAAAGTCTGGTCGAACCGGAAAACCTGTCCGGTTCACGGTTTTCCGGTTCGACCTACCGGTCCGACCGGAAGTTGACCGATTGTTGACCAAAATGAAAACCGAATAGAAACCGACCGGTCTGACCTCCAGTTCCGGTCGAACCCGGTCCGACAGGCCGGTCCGGTCCAGTTTTCACAACTATGATATTTACAAATATTTGCATTCTTAAATTAGTTGTAGAAAAAGCCCCCTAAAAAGAGAAATTAGCATGTTGAGTTGTGAGCAACTCACTAATACAAAACAGTAAGAGATTTCACAGGCCCAACCCAGTTCACGAAAAAGTCCAACTAATTCTGATAGGCTTACAATTAGTTGTCTAGGATAATGGAAATTCACATAAAGTAAATTCCATTTTTGTGAAAATTGGAAACTTATTGGGGAGAAAATTAGCTAAATATGAAATGGAAGGATGGCCATATTATATATATATATATATATATATATATATATATATATATATATATATATATATATATATAGTATTAGACTTTGCTGCATTTCTTTTCTCGCTTGCATTCTATCAGATTGTGCAAACATTTTTCCACGAAAGAATATTTCGAAAATTAAAAATCCATCAAAATGAAAATTTCTAAATAAGAGATAAAAGTCATGGTGTGAGAATTAAAAATCATGTACAAAATGACAATTTTATGAAACTTCAATTTCAGTTGGTTGGAGGATTATATGCAAATTGAATCAATTGAAATACTATTTACAAATGAAATTGAGTGTGTAATATACACTCTTCAAGTTTAAAGGGCATTTATGCGTAAGAGAAATTTATTTTTAATACATTGTAATTATCAAATTAAGATGATATTTGAGTGTAAAAGTGCATCAAAGATAATATAAATATTATTTAACGATCAGTTTAACCTTTTCGATAATAGTCTTATGATATTTAGTAATATATTACAAGTATTCTCCAAACAAACAAAAATGTTCAAATGATTTACTAAAGAATTGAATTGAATTCATAGAAGAAAAGTAGAAAACTCAATTGTTCTCCTGGATGAAATTTATTCCAGATAAGACCAAAAAGGAAACATTTTAACTTAATATATAGAAATAGCATTTGATGTAATAGTTTCAGGAATTGAAATCGTATGACTAGAATCAGAATTGGGTTAAAAAAAAAAAAAAAAGTATATTCAACTTCAAGAACCAAATCTTAGTAATCGATCAACATTCTCCTCTAAAAAAAAAAAAAACAACTGTACCATCTTTCACAAATCAGGGTCTCAATGCTGCCCAGTGGCTGCTGCACAACTTTGTGCCATCATAGCCAAATGCTTGCTTCCATTAAGATGTTGATTCATGTTCCCTTCACCAGTGCAGCTTAGATTACAAATGGTGCACCAAAACTTACAATCTCTAACCTCCACAACTGGTCTGCTTTTCAGGTCCATTGCTTCATGTTCCGGCTCCTTGCTTGACAACTTGGAGATGTTTTCAGAGGAAACATCATCTTTTGCAGACCCTTTTGTCTCTATTTTCTGATGTTCACAGGCAGCTGAATGTCGTTTCCCTTCAAGATGTAAAATCAGTTCATTCTTATTCTTGAGTATCACCTGACATATCGCACAAGTCCATGGCCTGAAATAGTACTTGGAATCTGGTTTGGCTTTCAGACTCTCTAATGCATAGGCATGTCGCTGACCTTGAAAATGGGAGATGAGATCTGCCTTTCTTGTGCATTTTGCCTTGCATAAAACACAAGTCCACAATGCTTGGCTGATCTTGGAATCTAATGTTTCTGCACTAGTTTGTGCTGGGGAAACATTGCCTTCCGATTGTTGCTTTTTCGTCGGTTTTATATTCTTTTGTTCATCAGCATGACATTTTCCTCGAAGATGTGAAAGGATGTCTGTGAAACTTGTTGCTGTGAATTGACATAGAGCACAAGTCCACTCCTTTTGCGGTGTCTTATTACAAGCCATAAGATCAGGTTGTTCCCTTCCTCCTACGGGTGCATTCATTTCTTCAATCTTCAATGGAGCAAATTTTACATTTCCAGGCAGTGCAAAGTCAGGTTCTGTTTGTCTAACCTGCATTTGTAGTTAAATATAGATCACAGTAAAAAAAGCTCAAAAAAATGTAGAACTTCATTACCAATCTACAAGGAATACAATAGCAGTAAAAACTTTTGCTGCCAAAAGTATAAAAATTAATGTGATAGCTTTCAGCAGCAATAAAAAAGTTTTTGCAAGTTGTATGCTATAAAATTGTAACTACATGTATTTTGTAGCAAAATTTGATATAATTTATTTTTTGATATTGTTGCTACATTAGTTTTTCTGCAGTAGAATTGTTTTTTGCAGAATTTTTTAGTGTCAAATATAACAGTTTTTTTGTAGTTTGCATTCGTTTATTAATGATAAAAATTTATACAAAAATACACTTTCGCATTGGAGACAAAACTATTGACAAATTTCTAAGAAGATATGGAAGATATCAAATTACCAGATCGGTTGCTGATATTTCATTCTTCTCCTTTATTTTCTCAGCATCGATGTCTTTCTGCTGGAGTTTAGGATGTTCAACCAAGGCCTGCATTTGCCAGAACATGGAAGACATTGTGATAAAGTTCATTTATTTTGCTACAAATAATCGAAAAATGCATTAACCAAGTAAGAAAAATGACAGAAGGTAGCACAAAATTTCGGTACACATGATATGATGTCTTCATCAATTCTGATTCAAAGCGCATCTATATGAGATTGATAAGATTGAAAGTGTACCTTGGAAGTAACAAGATTCTGCAGAGCTTGTGGTTCAGTTACTTTTGCTTCTCTCTTTGCCTCAGTAAGAGGATTACCTTGCTTCAACATTAGCTCCAAGAGTTTGATGAACAAGTTGAAGACAATGTGAGGATTTGCAGAGAGGCAAGGATGAACAAGGTGATTATAGATGTAAATCGAACCATTGAAATGCGGTGTAATCAAGCAACCGACTATGATTAGCTTCATGTAAGGCCAATGAGGCAACCTTGCATATGGAAATTGGAGAATTAGCTAGACTAGGACCAAGGAAACCAGTTGGTTGAATTAAATTTCAAGTTCAAATTACTAGTATCTTAATTGGGAGTTAAGTGAAAAAAACAAATCAGATATTTCTTTCTAGCTTCCGTAAGATTGTGAAGGACAGTTATATGTATGCAAAACAGACTAAATTGTAATTGAATCATTCACTGTACTCTTAATAATTGTAGGACAACGAAATTTAGAAGGAAAATTACCATTCAAGTAGCTGATGAAAAGCATATTCAAATAGTAAAATTAAGGAAAAGCAGACCCAATAAGTGATCAGCTTCGCTGTGCCAGATTTTGAGTTGTTCTCAATTGCTTGAATTGAAGCACATCTGCCATGTATCACAACATTCATCAATGCAAATACAGTCAAGTACTAGATAATCACTTGTATCATATATAATAGTTATTACAGATACAAAGATCTAATTGTACAAGTCAAGTTTATGAACCAAATTGACTCTTTCCAGTAAAGTTATCTCATAATTCAACTTTTATACTCATCTGATAAGACATTTTACATAAAACTCAATGTTATTAGATTTAAATTGTAAAGTGTGCATGATCATCTTTAAGTCTAAAATGAAATTCAATTACTAATAAGAACTCTCAGAAGTAAACAAGATTTTATAGACTCCTAAAAAGTTCACAAATTAACTTAATATAGTGTAGGATGAGGGGTTTTAAAATTTCCAGCAGCAGCAACTAATATTGCACAATTCAATAGCACCAAAATGAATGCGGCAGAAAATAAAAAGGACCAACATATCGATAATTAATTAATTAATTCTGAAATTATAATTTTCTTATTATGAGTATTACACAAGCAGGGAAAAGAGGCTTACAAGGGATAGCATAAAGCTATGAGTGGCCTGCAATTAGAACAAAAGAATGAAAAGTTAATACCAGTTTATAAAACCCAGAACATGCAAAGAAATATAACAATATTATGATTGGTTCACACATACATCCAAGTAATTTAAAAAAAAAAAAAAAAAAAAAAAAAAAAGATTCAACTTTGTCAAGTCCTTAACTAAACCAAATTAAAGACCAGATGAAAAGGAATCAAGAAATGAAAACATATATCTAAAGGAAAAATAAAGCAAATTATGAAAAAAAAAAAAAAAATGGAGAGCAGTATGCTTAAGCATTAAGAAGCTTAAAGTTTGAAGCTTTACCATGCAATATTGAAGAGAAGAGCCATTATTCCCACTTTCAAAATTCAATTGTTTCGATTTCTTCTGATCACTCTGCTTAAATCTACAGTATGAAATACCAACACGGCTAAGTAATTTGAAAAAAAAAAAAAAAGATGAAGTAGCAGCGAGTGAAGAAGAAAGGCAAGAGCTAGGAAGTAGCAGGCGAGCACTCGCTTTGCCCCTATGTAGTGTTTTGAATTCATAATCGCAAGTATAGAATGGAACAAACTCGGTCCTTGATGGCGACACGTGTAATTGTCGGTTATTCAGATGGCGAGTATGAAACAAGAAAAACGCGTATAGTGGGAATGGGAAATTAGAAAAAGGACGAATAGTAAAAGTAAAAGATGAGTGCACGGCCTGAGAGATAAATATTATATTTCCAAGAAAAGTAATTTCCTAATTTTCCCCGTAAACAATTTAATGTGGGTTGGACAATGGGGTAACCCGTAACATTTAACTGCATAATTCAAATTTCAGTCACCTCTACATATTTCCAAATTAAGTTGCCAAATCATAAACTGTTTTTATTTTTCATTTACATGTTTATTTAATTTAATAATGCTTTCACATAATTTACATAGTACAAAATATATAATAATAAGAGTTCTAAAAACAAAACAAAAAAAAAAAAAAAAAAAAAAAGAATTTTAGCAGTAAAATTAAAATTTCTAGGTATTTGATTATATTTTATGGATGATACTAATTAGCTAGAATTTAGCTAGCTAAAATTACTTTAAATAACTTTTTTATTTTTTTATACTCTAATAATTACTTAGTGAAATACTAAAATGCCCTTGGGAGGGAAATTAACAAAGCTTTGGAACCAAAAAAATTTCTCTCTATTATTTATAAGTTCTCATCAAATATGCATTTAATAACTTGATAATCCCAAGCAGTTTTAAAAAAAGCTCAACCAATCAAATTGGCAATCATTCATTATTATTCGAAAAAGAGCAAAAGAAAAAAAAAAAAGAAGATTTTGTAGTATTTGTTTATCCTGATGATTTACCTCACTTAATTAGAAAATTTTAATTAAAATTTAAATATTTTTAAATTGTGCTGCATAAATTTATATATATATATTGCTAATTAGTATAATGTAAACATTACTACTAGATGATTATGCTCCTACTATGGTAAATAATAGATAAAATTAATTATAATGATTTTTTTTTAGTGGGAATGACATTATGTTAGATGTCAATATATAGGTCTAGTTTTTCAATCAAAATATATATAATTAATGGAAAACTGTAGTATATATTTTTTTTTAAAAAAAAAAAAAAGAGAGAGAGACAGATGGTATAAAATTCTAGCTACAATATGGTACAAGCAATACCGTATTAGCTTAATTACATATTTATTAAAAGTTATAATGAACTAATCCTGATTTTTAAATGTATAAATTTATACACATGTCAAATACATAGTATTTATATATATAAATGACAATGAGTATAGGTTTTATGTAGCATTGCAGATGGGGCGGCAAAAATCAGATCCTAGCGGAAATTCACTTCCATAGGGACTATGAATTTCTAGTTAATTTTTCCATTGGGTAGAAGTGGAGAAAAAATTTCTCCAAAAATGGAGATTCGACGGGAATAAGAGCTACCGTTCCATCCTAAGTGATTCTAATCCCTATCCCATGAGAATTTCCACGAGAATTTTTAAACAATATATATATATATGCATTATACAGTTGATATGGAGTTCTAAATTTTATTTATAGTTTTGAATAATTGTTATTTGTTTATAAATCTAAAAGATTGGTTTTATTGCTAATGAACAATGATCATTACATTTTTGTTATCAAGTAACTGTATAATTTTTTCTAAAAAGTATGAATATAATTTATGGCATGTTTAGTTATGATGTTGCTGTTTGTTGTTGCTATTTGTTGTTGTTGGTACCTTTAGTTGTTTATTGTTGGTAAGCAATTGTTTTTTGCCTCTAAAACAACAAATAACAACTGTTTAACAGTCTTAACAAAACACTTAAAATCTACTGTTTGAATCAGAAAAAACAAACAATAGTTGTTCAGAAGAACTCTAACACCCACTTATTGCAAAAGTTTAAAATTTCATCAAAAAAAAAATTATTCCTTGAAAAAGTTGTGAAATGGGAAATGGGAATCTACAGGAAAATTCTCTAATCCCTAAGGGACATGGATGGAGACAATTTATTCTACAATTTATAAATGGGGATAAGGAATCTCTATCAAGCCCCTCCCCGTCGTATTTGCAATGCCAGTTTTAGGGGAAATCAACAATACCAAAACTCTTTATAAAATAGTTTTGATAGGAATGTGATTTAAAAAATTACCATCATGGTACGTGTATACACCCTTGTTTTTTGAAAAAGACAAGCATTTTGGAATAAATATATTTTGCTAAGGTTGCTTAGAAATTATATCCAACTAGTCGTATGCTTGTGTGTTGCACGGGGTATATAATTTTTCATTCATTTAAATTAAGAAAATAATAAAATTTGAAAGCTAAACAATGTTGAAATTATTGCCAAGGCCAATTTTTCAATCCTCGGATATCTGAGCTTTGCCCCCTTTAACACCTTACTGGTGTAGTACACTGGGTATTGTTGTCCCTCTTCTTCTCTAATCATCACCGAGCCCACTGCTTCATCTGTTGCCACTAACTACAAGTACAACATTTCACTAGGCATTGGTCGGCTCAACAATGGTGGGGTTCCCAAGAAGCTCTTTATTCTGGCAAAGGCCTCCTAACATTCATCATCCCAATTGAACTGCTGACCTTTCTTGATTGCTTTGTAGAAGGGTAGACATTTCTTGGCTGAGAAATAAATGAATCTCCCTAGTACGTTGAGGCGTTGTACTTCATTCACTGTTTTGGGAGGCACCATGTCTAAAATCGCCTTAATCTTCTCTGGATTCGCCTCTACCCCTCTTTGTGAAATCATGAAACCCAGGAACTTCCCTCCTTGTACTCCAAATACGCACTTCTCTGGGTTTAGTTTGAGGCGGTACTTCTGCAGTATTTTAAAGGCTTCTTGAATGTCTTGAGCATAATTCTCCTCATCCTTGCTTTTAATGATCATGTCATCGACGTATACTTCAATTGTCTTTCCAATCTGCTCTTTGAACATGTCATTGACTAGGCGCTGATACGTTGCTCCTGTGTTTTTTAAGCCGAAGGGCATTACCCAATAGCAATATGTGCCTTCATGCATGATAAATGCAGTTTTTTTCTCATCCTTCCGGTTCATTGGAATCTGGTGGTACCCCAAATTTGCATCCAGGAATGAGTATATTGCATACCTGGCCGTTGAATCGACTAACTGGTCAATGCTGGGTAGAGGATAACTATCTTTTGAACAAGCTTTGTTCAGGTCAGTGAAGTCCACACACATCCTCCATGCTCCACCCGGTTTCTTTACTAAGACCATGTTTGCCAACCATTCGGGGTATAACACCTTCCTGATGTGTCCGGCTTCCAATAATTTGCTTATTTCTGCCTCGATTGCCTTCTGCCTTTCTAGTGCATGTTTCCTCCGTTTTTATACTACCGGCTTGGTAGTAGGGTCTATGTTCAGGCTGTGCTTCATTATTTCGGGTAAAACTCCGATAATGTCACCGGTGCACCAGGCGAAGGTCTCATGTTCTTCTTTGAGGACTGTCATGATCGCTTGTTTGATCTCGGGCTTCAACTCCTTGGCCATCTGGACTGATCTTCCTGGCCCTACCATGAGGACTTCAAGCTCATCCACCGGCTCAACTCTATCCTTTTTTTTTATTCCCAACTATGAGCGGACGACGCGTTTTCAATGGAACGCGAGACTCCTTTTCGGAAGGGGCGTTTAGATCTCAGGCGGGCCCCTCCCTCGCGTGGGGTTTTTATAAATGGAAAACGAGTTTTGGAAAATAAACAAATAAAATTGATTCTTAAAAGAACCGAGACCTAAGTCTCGATGAATATCATAGAGTCGCCACCTGGCTCAGCTTAGCCGGGAAATTCTTAAGATAGCTGAACCGGACGAACGGCCGCTACACTATCCAGAGATTTGGGTCCGGATAAGTCCCTTATTTCGTATCTAATTAAATTAAATATTGCCAATGTTCTCGAAATGGTATTTTAAAATTCTAAAGTCAATTTCATTGAATATAAAAGGCATACAGCGCGCATACAAATACATAATACAAAAATAAAGAAAAGAAATAAATATTAATTAGCCTACAACCAAATCGAATGGAAAAATAAAAACTCTCGCCTCACTTATACAATCGCCTAGAATACACAAGAATCTAAAAATAATTACAATCGCCTAGATACACGATTAATTCTATTAAAATACAAATAAAAATAAATAAAAGCTGCAAAACAAAGGTTAGCACAATTTATACGGCACGCCACAACTAGGACTCAAATAGACAGAATTGGAAAATCAAGAATTGGGGGCATGCATTTAGGGGATAACCGGGTTGGCTCGGCTAGCCGACCCGGTTAGACCTGGAAAACATTTTGAAACGTCCCTGTATTTTGGTTTTGTGAGAACATTGTTTTGAAAACAATTTTTCCGGTTTACATGCATTTTTCATATATTAGATGGGTCGGTTTTCAGGAGAACCGGGTCTCCGTCGTTGTATTGTTCTAAATGCAATTTTACTGAAAATTGAATCTACGGTCGTGAGTGCACATAACAAAATTCATTTTGATGATTTTTGGGGAATTCTAAATTTTTATGGATTTTTGGGAATTTTTGGGGATAAAAACTGAAATTCTGATTCTGGAACGAGGGTTACAGTCGTGCGACTATAACTACAGTCGTACGACTGTAAACGACCCAGAATCAAGATTTCACCAAAATTTTATTTTGAATCAAAATTGAAGTAAAACAACCTGGGAATTAAGAACATTTGTATGTTCATCAAATCCAAGAACAGTCGTGCGACTGTTCTTAATTTCCGGAAACAAAAGTGCGAAAACACAGCAAAAATGCACAAAAATACATTTCAATGACCCAGAAAGCAAGGAAAAGTGAAAGGAAAAGGAGTGTCTACCTTTTTAGAAGCTTATCCAAGTCGATTTGACCCCTGGCGTCGCTCCAATCCACAGGAATTCGCACTTTTCCTTTGAAATTGAGAGAGGAAGCTTTATGTCCAAAAATCTAAAATCCTTGGGATTCTGATGATTTAAGTCCGAGATTTTAATTTGGTTATGAAATTAAGTGATTAACCTAACAATTTCTACCAAATTTTAATCCTAATCTTGAGAATTAAAAGAAAATAGAAGAGGAAAAGAAGAACTTGTGGGTTTTGGTTTTCTTTCTTTTCCTTCTCTCTTTTCTCCTTTCTCTCTCTAAGTTTTTCCACCAGAATTCAATATTGGCTTTTCTCCACTCCTTTTCTTCTTTTTATCCTCTCCTTTCTGGTTGCTTCCTACCCATCCCGGCGCATTAATTGTGCCACCTCTCTCCTCCATTTTTCTGCTGCAAAGGCATGGGCTCCTGCAACTGCTCCGATATTACAGTCGCACGACTGTAAGGACAGTCGTACGACTCTTTTTTTTTTTTTTAAGTATAGAAAATTCCGGCGCTTACACCAACTAACCTCTTCTGACTTCAAGGAAGCTAGATATGCCTTCAGGGCTGCCTGTTGACTTCCCCTCGCTACTGCTATCCCCACCGTGGTCGGTATTTGGAGGGCCAAATACCGGATGGACAGAACCGCTTCAGACTCTACTAGGAATGGTCTTCCTAATATGATGTTGTAGGCAAGTGCGGTGTCAATAATCACGAATTCTTCCTTAGATCTCCAGCTGTGTTTTTCATCACCCACCTCTAAGGAGAGTGTCACCTATCCCACGACCTTGACCGAATGGCCACTTAAACTTACCAGGGGCGAATGTACCGGCTGTATTATGCTTGGGTGGATGTCTAGCTGGCGGGCTGCCTCCTTAGTGATGATGTTCACCGAGCTGCCGGTATCTACAAGGATTCTCTTCACCGTATACCCTTCCACCAATGCTTCAATGACTAAGGCGTCCGCGTGGTGTGCTTGCAAGTTACTGTGGATTGAGAACGAGTGATTCAGGCTACTGGACTTCCCCGTGTTCGCTGACTGGTGGGTTGAGGACCTAGCTCTCTTACTTGGTGGTTCAAACTCGGGTCCATCGGCAATAACCATGACAACCCCTTTGGATTTCTTAGCCGGTCTCTCATCATCATCCCTTCTGTCTTTCTGTTCCTGGTCCTTGTTGGTGCTCCTTGTTATACCATCAACAAATCTACTGAACTTTCCTGCCTTCATCAGCAGCTCTACCTCAGCAGCCAGAACTCGGCAATCATCTGTGTGGTGACCCTTGGCCCTATCAAACTTACAATATGCTTCCTTTTTGCTGCCCATTGTTTGGCCTGGCTTAGTATGAGGGTATCGAATACTCTTTGCATCCGAGCTTCTCTGAATCACGACCAGTACTTCACTGAGTGTGGCGTTTAGCTGGGTAAATCGTGATTGGCAACCAGGGCGGTCTCTGCGAGGACAATCTCTATGATCCCATCTTTGCTGCCTTTCATCGGGCCAGATACCCTTGTCTTTTTCGCCATGTCTTCTGTGCTTTGTAAGCATATCAATTTCATCAATTTCCACCATGCTCTTCCCAAGGGCTATCATTTGAGTCAATTCTGTGGGCTTCCTTGTGATGATCTCCCCTCGAAGCCTCTCATTAGTGGTATTTTTGATCATAGCCTCCTTGGCTGTACTGAAATCCAAGTTTCTAACCTCCAAACAGGCGAGGTTGAATCTGTCAATAAACTACCTTAGAGATTCACCGGGTCTTTAGACCACCTCATAAAGGGTACGACTAGCTGCTCTAGTCGGTATTGAACCCATAAAGTTCTTGCAAAACTCCTGCCTCAGCCGATCCCAACTGTCAATTGTGCCCGGATCTAACAATTCAAACCAATAAGCGGCAGCCCCTATCAGTGTCATAAGGAATAGGCAGCAAATCATCCCTTCAGTGGCCCCCGCTATATCCATCCAGTTTTTGAAGTTCCTCGTATGGACTCGGGGATCCGTGTCGCCCCTGTAGCTATCAAAAGTTGCCTGCTTAAATTTGTGGTCATCAGCTAATTTAGTATCCTGGCTGAAAAGGGAGATTCTCCATTCTCCATCAACGGTTCCTGGTAAGGTATAGCAAATGTGCTCAATGCTTTCTTAAACATCACCATGAATCTAGGATCGTCCGTGAGCTCTGCCCCAGATGAGGATGGTGTTGGGGGAGGAGGAGTGTGGCCGGGAACTGGTGTGTTGTATGGGACGGTTGCGCTATTACCAATGCCGTAAGGAGTGAGGAAACCAGGTGTCTGAGGTAGGGTTGGCATGTGGTATGACTGAGCAATATGAGGCAAATAAGATTGGGATATTCCATACCAGGAATTTGGGACCAACATCTGAGGACCAATGCTTCCCTGGGCTGCCATGATGGGGTTTACCTGCACGACAGGCGGCTGGTCTCCCACTGGTGCGGGCATCCAGCCAAAGGCAGGCATACCTCCTCCCACCTGAGATCCTCCAGTTTCTCTTCCTCCACCTATTCCAACGCCGGTGGAAGGAGTCATGCTTGGTCTCGACCCTTCCGATCTTATAACAGAAATCCCAGATTCAGAAACAGGGAAAAGGGCTCGTATAGTGCTTGGATGAGAAACAGGTTCCGGCAAAGTGTTCACCATAGAAAAGGGGGTACCGCTACTCAATAAAGACCCTACCATACTTTGCTCTTGCATTTGCAAGACAGCTCGCTGGAAATCGTTCTGATCGGCTGGACTCATCCCATAATTCCTGGCAATCCGATCCAGAACAGCACTAGCAGAACTACTACCGCTACCCAAAGTTGTGGTGAAAGTGTTTGATGGACTTGGGGTAACAGTTGCTGAGGGTAAAGGCATCATAATCTTTGAAAATGGTGGAATTCCTCCTCCCTGAGAAGGAAGAACTGCTGAAATAGTTTCTAAGGTTGTTGATCCCGATGATATTGTTGTTCAACGGGTCCACGCTCACCACACCAATTTGATAGCTCTGGGAAAGAAGGTAGCTTCATGCGGTCTAAGATGATTGATAGACCGTCTCTCTTCGGGAACGTCCGAGTGCCTGTATGAGAGAAAATGTGAGGACCAGGTGACCTCCAGGTCCACTCCGATGCCTAAGTCAGGAATTTGAAGGAAAGGAATAAAAAACAAGAATGAAATTTGTAGAGTTTTTTGAAAAAGATACCTGGAGGTTCCTTGTTACCTCCTTTTTATACATGATTGTTCCGCGTGACCTTGTCAGACCGTTATGTACAGTCTTCTCTCATTTGCTAGGTATGGTCTGCTTTTTGGTCCCCTTTTGGCATGTCTAGGCAGCAGACTCACCATGTGTCTGTCTCCGCGACACCCATTACTGATACAGAATCGCGTCCTTACACGTGTATAGTAGAGATCAACTTATCTATCTTTTGAGATAGAAAACCTAATTAGGGCATAAGTTGTCTGATCGGGTGTTCAACCGGCTCCACTTTCTGACTAGCCGGTCACTGTTGATGATGATACTTCACCCTATTCTTTGGTGACCGCGTGAAAGCAAGAAGAGATATAAGGCAATTGCTTGATGTGTTGACGCGGTCATAGGCCGTGTGAAGCACGCGGTAAACTTTAGGACTCCATGTTATCATTAGTATAAATATTTTTCGCTAAAGTTTATCATTGTTGTTATTTCTTTATGTCTCGTGCAGAGTCTAGCTAGTTGCCTTTCTCCTGGGCAAGTTTTATTCACGGTGCATGATAAACACGTACGCCTATTATATGGTTGGAAGTAGACCTATCCATGGACCTCAGGCCCGTCAAGCCCGTTTAAGTCTACCCGATTTGATATGTTAAAATTTTAAAAGTCCAGCTCGAGCTCGAGCCAGCAAAAGCCCATTTAATTTTAAACCGAGCTTAGATATCACAAATATAGGCCGGCCCGCCTTTATATATTATATAATTTATAATGTTATAAATATATATATTATATTATGTTATTATAACTTTAATATTAAAAATATGTTATTATTGGACGGGCCGAACTGGGTTTGGGATTTGCTTTGTTATGCCCAAGCCTGTATAAATTTAAGCGACGCTTGGCTGGGCTTGGACTCAATGTTTCTACACTTAGGCCCGAGACCGAGCCCGCCAAAGCCCCACCCGTAGACAGGTAATATTTTTATATGCATATAATTTAGTTACTATGCCATTTATACTCAAATGTTTGAAATGGAATGCTAATATATACAACCGAATTGTTGCTGTAGATGTTGACTTAATAGAAAAAATGACCGCAAGATAAAAATAAAATTACATAAAAAATGTTCGAAAAAATGCCTGAAAGAAAAATTGAGCGTACATATACTTTATTTATCAAATGTGCGAGAGATATAGAATGCGCGTAGTATATAAATTTATTACTCTCTCCAATTCATTTTAAGTATCGTTTTAAAAGTGTTTAAAATTTTCTTTTTAAATGACGTTTTATTCTTCCAATAAAATTTTACCCATTTGTTTACAACTTACCCTACTGTGTATTAAGAATAAGAGAGAATCTTGCATGTGATTGGGTATAGTTTGGAAAGGAGTAAATTAGGGGTAAATTAGTATTTTCATTGGCCTTATTAATAGAGCATTAATATTGATGAATTGCCTATAACGACACTTAAAATGAATCGGAGGAAGCACTGTTTAAAATTAGTTTTCTCTGTTTTTTTTTAGGGGAGAAGCCTAGGGTAAAAAAAAATCACACAAGCCGAGGTAGTAATAAGCCTTTAAAATCATAAAAATAATATCTTGGATGCTTGTATAAGATAGCTCATACTCGTGAATGTCCAATGGAAGAGACTTTGCATAATTTACGATCCAATCAACAACTTTATTACATTTCTTGTAAGTATGACCGAAAGAGATCTCCTAAGAATAATTTTTATATCTAGCATATTGCTCCAATAACCAGCCATAAGGGTGATTTTTCCTATCCGCTAAAAGCTTTAAAACCACCTGAGAATCAAGATCAAAGCACTCTCCCATAACCCTTCTCCCACACGAATCTGAGGCCGTAGAAGATGGCCCATAATTCCGCCATCAAGCCCGCACAAAGCAAATTACACGCAAAATCAAATAACCACTGGCCATTACTATCTCAAAAATCCCTACTAGTTGACAATAACCCCGGTTTACCTTTGAAGCACCATCACAATTAACCTTAACTAATGAGGGCATCACAAATGGAGCAATTCTCCCTAAGGCATCAATATAATTTTCGAACGCCTTGGAAGAGAAAAAAGAAGCAGAAGACTATTCTTCTCAAGCCATAATCATGGCTTAAGTCATACGAAAACTGTTTTAGAATTCCAGCTATTTACTATTTTGTCATTAGTAAAGTTATTTTAGTTTCTTCCTTATTTTTAGTTGTCCCAGCTATAAATACATCTCTTTTTTATTTTAGCTTCCATCTTTTCATTAATCAAATTTTAAACTTTCAAAAACAAGGGTTGGACCATAGATTTCAATTTGGTAGAGATCCTCCTTCAAGTTTAGTTTGTAAATTCTTTGTTGGTTTAAGGTCAAAACCTTCAAATCTCTTTCTCTCAATCCCTCTTTTGCATCATTAACAACATCATTAGGAGGAGGGAGGATCCAGCTTATACAGATCTCATTTCGTCGAATAGACTCACCAGTAAGAACTTCTTGGACTGCTTGCATGAAACTCATAACTTGCCCCTTCAGAAACTTCAGTCTGTCATGGCAATTGTCCCCATCCCCCGAAACATCTATCATTTCTCCATCTCCAAATCCACTAACAAGTTGTCGTAAATAACAACGACTAATGAAATTGTTGCCAAGTAAAATCTATCGAAAGATTGCCCACCATCCATCCAATCTTGAAGGCTCGCTGATTAGAATAAAGAATGTTGACCCGTTGGAACAAAAGAATTCTAAATTTTCCTCGGCTTAATTAGAACTATATCGCAACATGTGCAGATTAGTCTCAATTATATTCCCATTGGTATGACAAAACGGATTAGCCCCAATGTGCCTTGAAGACCTAACCTCATTCGTCATTAATTTGGCATGGGCAAGTTGCCAAATGAAGCAATTAATCCTTTAAGGAACCTTTAGCATTTCCTGGAATTAATTATGGTTAAATTGGATTTTCCTTGTCAATAGATGGATCTAATTTTAGCTTGTATTAGTACAGTGGAGTTTAAAATTACACATTCCGTGGTGGATTTTCATAGTTTTGTTAGGTGTCTAGGGTGCAAAATTCGTTTATGTTTGATTTTATTTGTAGGTTGAAGATCCCCGCCAAAATTCAGTACTTTTTATTGCAACTTACTGCGAATATTCTTCCGGATACATCCATTATTCAACATAAGCGAGTTGAGGTTCTGAGTCACTGTCTAGTTTGTTTAGAGGCAGAAGAAATAAGAGAGCATGTGTTCTTGCTGTGCCCTTTTATTGTTCGGGTATGGGAAGCTTCAGGTATTGCATTTGGGCTTACTAGCTGGAAATTTTGAGTTTTGGTGGAGAGGAACGTGTGAGGCTTTACAATTGTAGGATGTGGCTTTGTTGGAAACGGTGCTGGTGGGAATTTGGCTTAATCAGAATCAGGTGGTGTGGCACTTTTTGTCGAAGCTTCCTCGGGTTTTGGTGTGTTCTTTTATAGCATTGCAAACATGGCTTCAAGCACGTTCCGTCTATGCCGGCGCCTGCTGTTGTTGTCCAAAGTTGGAATCCTCCTCAACAAGGTTTTATGAAGGCCAATTTTGATGTTGCATTGCTTCAAGAGCAGGGGCGTGTGGTGGGTGTAGGCTGGGTTGTTCGAGCTACTCTTGGTTGCTTTACGGTCGGAGGTGCGCGGAGTCTGAGTTTCCCTTTGGTGCAGGCCATGGTGGAAGCTCTTACTTGTAAGGAACCCTTGTCTTAGATTAAAGATCATAGGTTCCAGCGATTAATTATTGAATCAGATTGTTTATCCGTCATTATAGCTTTATCATCTTCCTCATCTTTAGACTTTACCTATTTTGGCTTTTTAATTGAAGATTGTAAAGCTCGAGCTAAAACCTTTGATACTTGTTCTTTTGTATTTGTTCGTTGCTCAGAAAATCGAGTTACTCGTCGGTTCTTTATGTGAGGAGAGGGTTTGGATTGATAGTCAGACCTTATTCATTCAAGAGTTCTTTGCTCTTGATTCTTAATAGAATTTGATTTTTCCATAAAAAGAAAAATATTCCCCTTCCAACCAACATTTTGCTACCAAAAACTATCCACCGTCATTTCCATCTCCTCTACAGAATTCGATTGAGTGGCAGAAGTGAAAAGAGGAGCATGCACTAGCCAACACTACAACAAAAACACTGTTCGCGACACTAAAAATAACAATTAGCAGCGAATTATATTGGCGCTAAGATGCTATAGGAATGCTGAAAATTTACCGGCGACCTTGCCTACAGAAATTTCTGCTAAGACTGACCGTCGACATTTTTATTGGCTGGTAACAACCACATTACCTACGGAATTTTCGGTCGATAAAACCTGAGTATAGCTTTATTCCATTTTCCAGCTCTGTTCACAAAAAACAATTGGATCATTTTACATATGTATCCCATAAAGCCTGAAATTAGGCATCAAAGGACTTGAATTCAAAAGAAATGGAGAAATTAGGAGTATCCAAAAAAGTAAAAAGATCTAACTTTTAATAATAAAAAAATCCATGTCAACAAAATCTTATAAAAACAAGCAAACAATACATGGAATGCAATGTAAGAAATGAAAGGCAGAGACTTTAACTTAATCAAAGCTAGAATTACAGCATACTGTCCTGACCTATCTATAGAAACAATCTAGCTTTAACTTAATCAAAGCTAGAATTACAGCATACTGTCCTGACCTATCTATAGAAACAATCTAGGGGGTGATAAGCTATTTGTCCAACCATATTCTTCCCTTCAAGAAACCAAGTAGCTTCATTTTTCTCACCCCACCTTCAAACACAAATCAGAACTTATCAAAAACAGAGCCAAACCTGAATATATGTTCTCTATAGTAAACTGAAACAGCGACAAAGCAACAACAGACAATCACATCACAGACAGCTTAACGGGAAACCACAATAAAGAAATGGAGAAGGAAAAGGAGCGATCAAGAGACTTACAGCGGCGACACCACCACCAATGATAACGTATTTGAAGCTTTTCTCTGCCATTGATTAGTTAGCAACCTCTAGTCTTATTATCTGTCTACTCTCTCAAATGTCCAAAATTCTTCTAGTGAAAAAAAGAGAAGTATAACACAATGATGGAATTAAGAAATGACAACTAACAATGCAACTACTATACTATGAATATAGCCACTGGATTTTCAACAAAATTATAAATTCAAAAGCATTTATTTATGAAAAAAAACTGATGCATTTTCAGACATCCATTCAAGCTTTTAATTCTTTGTAAGTTGGATATAACCCATGTCACAAGGATAAATATACCGAAGTCACATTATTTGACATTTTATTCTATAGAACTTACACCTGGAAATACAAACAAGCTACTAATTTTATTCATTTACTCTGGCAGTTTTCAGAAAACTAATGCATTTCTTCCAAATTAACAGAGTAAAAACAATGATATGTCAATGTTCATATTAACTTAATAAATTAATTACCTGCTGCTACAGCTCTCGCTTCCCCTATAGCTTAGCGAGCGAGCGATTTCTGCCTTGTGCTGTTGCACGATTGCTATAGCTGTTAGTTCCCCTACACTCTCTCCGGTGATCTCATGATACCCACATGATAATTTATTAATCACAAAATAACAGAGATTAGATTGGTTAAACTGCTGTTTAATATGTAGTAGCTGAATTGAGGAAGAAAAAAAACAGGTGACATATGTAATACCCTGTTTAGCTACAAAGGATTGTGCTGAAGATTAAGAAGCTGGACAGCTCTCCTAGTTAACCTCAATCAAATTCAATTCCACATACTTCATAATTTCACCTTCCTCAACTCTAACAAAGAGATAACTAATTAACATCAAATTCTGGCCCCCTGCATTTCAGTTCATTTTGAAGATCATTTAAAGTGAAGCTATAATATGAAAGAGCATCCCCAATTCACCAAATCATTCCAAAGAGAATACAAAATTTCAAATGTCATAAACTTGTTGACTTTTGTTTTCTTTGCTTGATAACAGAGCATACCTTAGAGATGTAGAGTACACGAAAGCGAAAGCAAAAGCTACATCTGCAAAACATTATAAACACAGAGATTAGAATTATAAAATGCATATGTGGGTGAGTGATGGTGATAAAATTAAAAGGCAAGACTGCTTTAATTAGAGTAAGCATTAGCAGTAGCAGCAAGGGTCATATATATTTCCCAATTACAAGTAATCACAAGGAAAAATAATCCCATGCTATGTCCTTGAATGAATGAATAAATAAGAGTAGCAATCATGTCATTATTATGGGCATAAAGACCTTTTTGGTTTTCGTTCACCGGTTTACCTTTTGAAACTTGTTCTATTGATATTTCTCTTTTATCCTTGTGGTATGAAAAAATATTCCAAAATGGTCCCTAAAACCATATTATGTCAAATTTCATTAATAATTTTATTTACGTAATCTGACGAAATATGCTTTTTAGGGAGCATTTTGGAACTTTTTTACATGATATAAAAAGTAAAAGGAAAATATCAATAGAATAGGAGTTAAAAAAGCAAATCGGTGATAGTACGGGAGACAAATAGTTATTTAGTCCCATTATTGTGGGATAAAACATCAACAAAAAGGCCCTTTTTAACGGACACAAGGGCAAAGTGTCGGCCCAATCCAAATAATAATAATAATAATAATAATAATATGGAAAATTATCTAAAATACCTCTGTTTTAGGTTTTGTTTTTTGACTCTACTTTTTCAAAATTACTTTTCTACATTATTCCTTTTTTCTTAATTCATATCTTTTATACATTTTTTCTTTTAAAAATCACTTTCAAACATTTCAAATTTATTAAAATACGTGATTCTACTTTATCCGTAATTCTCTCACCTCCTCTGATAATTTTAATATAATTTTACATTTATCTCTCACTCCGTTTATTTTTTTTATTATGCGACTTAAAAAAAAGTTTTTTTTTTCTCTTCGAAACAAGATGCATATGAATATATTTTTTCTGACATTTTTTCTTACTAAGATATAATTAATTATACTTTTGTACCTTAAAATATAACTAAAGTATAATCGTAGTAATAGTGTACAACTTAGATAAATTTTACGGTCAGGTTAAAATATTAAAAACAGAAAATCAGACTGTGAATATTCCCTCGAAAGTGATTGTGATAGTGACAAATATGATTTAGGTTTGTTTGCATCCTCAGGTCCATTAATTTATTTCAGTTAACTAATTAACCATCTTGTTTTTCTATATTTACTAATTTAACTCTCTCAATTGAATTGTCAGGTCTTACACAGGATTGTCAATAGTAAATTCTACAATTCAAAGTACCTATTTGTAATAATTCAGTTGAATGTCTTAAGTACATTCAACCCCATAATAATTTATTTATCTAGTCATATGTAATTATTTATTTATTTTGCCTTATGCAGTTTCCTCCTACTTTCCTGTGTAATAAAAATAGCAGAAATAGAAACTAATCTGGCTTGACTTTCTTCCAAATCATCTCAATTTATGGATCACTTAGCTATAAAATTAATTTTACAATTCAATTATATTCGTAATTTTAGGTTTGCTGGGGTTATCAAATATGACACATACATATATCATTAATTTGTGAAAATTAGCAACTTGATTAGTAATTTCTTATAAACTATTGACAAATTTTTTAAAAAGGGGAAAAAATTAGCAACTTTAAAAAGTTTTTTCTTTCTGTTTTGAAGAGAGAGAAAAAAAAAACTTTTTAAAGTTGTATGACAAAAAAATAAACGGATTGTGAGATAAATGCGAATTTATATTAAAATTATAAAAGATGAGAGAGAAAAGTGGATAAAGTAGATAAAAAAAATTGTTGAAAGTTTAAAATGTTTCTTTGTAATTTTGAAAAGTTTTAAAAGTATATTTGTAAATATTTTTTTTTTTAAATAAACTCTATTTTTGTCAATATTTTGTTAAAATCTCCTAATAATTTTGGGATGCTTTTTAATGGCATCCTAGAATTAGCGTCTCTAGATGTTACTTCCAAAAATAAGTAGTACAACCATTAAAATAACTCGTTCTAATAATCATATTTAAAAAAAATTCTAAATTAGTTAGAAAATAAGTGAATAAGATATAAATAGTGACGTACGTCGGTCGTGGTAAGTATCAACAACAAAACCTACCTGTAAAAATTTGCTCCATTTAATTTTTGTCCTCTCATTAATTTACCTGTACAAGTGTCAATAATTAGTCAATGCCACTGCTAACCTACGCAAATTGCGCCATATATCTCACATATGTTGACAAAGTTATTATAATTGAAAACAAAATTCTCAATGAGCATCACTTCAATGTTCTGAAAATCTAATTAACAAAGGATCTGAATAATGCTATTGGGACTTAAAAAAAAAAAGCCCTATAATAACATCTAGTTAAACAGAAAAAAAAAAAAAAATTTATAGGGCCTTTTTAACCGGATTTAAAATTGGAATGGGTTTTTCGATTTTCTTTCGTACAAAAATTAGAAGGACCCATTCTGATTTTAAACTGATAACGCTTGACACAAGCTTTAAAATTCCAATGGACCCTTCCGATTTTTTATACAAAATGATATCAGAAAAGTTCATACCGATTTTAAATGTGGTTAAACAGGTTCTATAGAGAAAATTTTTATTTAACCGAACCTTGCTATGGGGTTCTTTTAGCCCCATAGCATTATTCAGATCCCTTATTCAAATCTAATCCACGAGTTTCCATTAATTAATTCTACTCCCCTCGTCAATTGAAAAAAAAAATAAATAAATAAAATAAAATAAAAACAAAATCTCGTGGATGGGTGAAATATGACTGTTAACCTTTTTGACTGTTAACCTTTTAGCTTGGAAAAGCAAAATATGACTGTAGAAGATAATAAAAATATACAGCTACACAAGTCAACTACGTGGGTCCCTCACCTTCTCCCTTCTCTTCTGCTCCCTTACCTCCATCTAAAAAACCTGCAACTCTCTTTGAAACAAAAAAAAAAAAAAGTGCAACTCCAATGACTTGAAGCTTTTCCCTTTCCTTCTTTTCATGCTTTCCACTTTCTTTCTTCATATTAAAGTTCTCTCCTTTCCCTTCTTCTGCCATGGATTTCCTGCACAGAAAGCTTATAGTTGATTATCTCAACTATGCCGAAATCTGTTGCCAATCTGATTGCTTCGATTATTGTTTATCGAAATGCCCAAATCGGCTCCCTCTTCCCCATCATCTTCGCACCATACTCTCCCCAAAAGATTCTTGGTAGCTGCTCTTGTTCTTGGCATAACTGTGATCTCTCTTATTTTTCTAATTAAATATTATAACTTCTATTCTGGTCCGTGGTTTAGGCGGAGGAGAGTTGCAGATGAATGAAGCAATCAGATCAATGAAGATTTAATTGATGAAGATCACGGCCCTGTGCTTGATCATCCGATTTGGTATATAAATATTATTGGTTTTGCAGCCATTTGTGATTAATTCGATTACTGTTTGTAAGTATAGAAAGGGGGATGGACTTGTTGATGGAACTAATTGCTGTGAATTTGAAGATGATGAAACTCTCCGATTTCAAGGTGCAAAATTTTGAGTTTTCCAGTTAAAGACTAAACAGTCAAATTGTATTGACCGTTAAAAAAAAGAGTCCATTTAACTCATTTATGATAGATTAGGGGATTAAAATGCCTTTCAATTCATAAGGAGTTAAACTGCCAAAGGAGCTAAAGTTGAGGGGTTAAAATGACTATTATCCCGATTTCATGTTCTCAGCAAAGAAAAAATTGTTAAAGATCCATTTTAAATAATTAAATCAGCCAAAAAATTTATTAGGCAAGGAAATTGTTATTAAGTACTTGCATCAATAACACCACAAAAGAGTCAATCTGCTTGTGATCTGAGACAGATGAGATGAGAGCTTAATTATAAGAACAATTGAAAAATTAAACCATAGAAATTATATCCACTAACTTATTGAAGTCTCTAGCAGCACTACCATTTGGCTGGGCAGCCATTAAAACAACCTTTTTTAGTTGTTCAACATTTTCCCTGATTTTCTTCCCTCGTTCATCATCAACTGGTAAAAACAGTTCTATGTTGTTTGACAATCCATTCTTAGTAATAACTCCATCTTCAACCGTCACACCAATGCCCCATTCAACCTCCACCAATCGTGCCATCGTCATCTGATCACCGAAAACCGGCCGGCATATCATCGGTACACCATAAACAATGCTCTCACACACCGAATTATATCCGGCATGGCTTATAAACACAGCCAATGAATCATGCGCTAGAACCAAGGTTTGTGGTGCCCATCCCACAATTTTACCTTGCTCTTTTGTTCTTTCAACGAACCCATTTGGTAGTTTCTCTCTTAAATTTTCTTTAAGAGACCAAAGAAATGGAATCTTACTACATTCTAGAGCTTCAGCTAATCCTTTCAGCTCTTTCTCCGGTAATGCTGCCACTGTTCCAAAGCCAATATATGCTACCGATTTAGAAGGTTGACTGTCTAGCCAAGACAGGCAACCTGTTTCATCTGAATCTGATTGTGGCAGCTGCAGCGGAGGTGGCAAAGACATTGAAAGAAACCCCAAATTCAAGTAATTCTTGAATTTTGACTTAAGATCATTGTTGACCACCTCTGGATTCAATTCTTCAAAGCAATTTACCGCAACAGCAGCAGCTTTAGGAAGTTTTTCCCCAATTTGAGATAGAGTTTTTGAAAAAATTGATTCTCTTGCTGGAACTTCGCAAAGAACCTCAGCCGGCAAATCTTTCACACGCAACATAGATAAACCTGGAACAAAATCCAATTCTTGATCATTCCCAATCTTTTCAAGAGTGCATTTTTCGCGAATAATTTCAGTATAAACATGAGCATAAAGGCCAGAAGGCATAGCCATCCAAACTGGAATCCAAGAAACATTGAAATTCTCAGCTATATCGCCGGAAAAGGTCAAGAAAGCATCACTTAAAACACAGCTAATCTTGATTCCGGTCTCTGCAACCGCCGTTTCGATCCCTCTCCTGAGAATTTCAGGAGCAGAAATTAAGAAAAGATCCAACGGCTCAAGAGGGTTGCCGGAAAACTGGTGACTGGAGGGGACGCCGTCTTCTACATTAAAGAACTTGATATTTTGTGGCAGTTTATTAAAATTGGAAGAAGAGAGCAAAGAGTGATTTGATTTAGGAGTAGTGAAGAAGGAAAAAAGAATGTTGGGAGATGATACGGCTAGTTTAAGCACAAGATTGAAGAGAGGAGTGGGGTGGCTGCCAAATGGAAACGCAAAAACAGCCACATGTCTTTTCTGATGAGAGGTTTTGTTAGTCATAGACATGTTTGAGATTCAGGCCACACAGGAACTTGTTTGAGACATCAACATTAATTTATAGGGCAAGTTTGCCTTACTCTTTAGCTGTTTGACTAAGAGACGCTTGCGATTAAATATCCGTATTTAAGAGACATTTATAAAAATTATAAAGTATTTTTGGGAGTTTATACTCTATTAGTTATAAAAATAAAATATTTTTTTAATTATATTCTAAAAGTTCATATAACATTCTTTTTATCTCATGTATTGTCAAAGAGCACCATATAAAATTTCCCGACATCTACTTATGCAAAAGTTTTTATTTTAGATTATTTTACGGTAACTACTCCTATTGTATTTCATATTAATTAAAAAAAGGTTTATGTAATTCTTTTCGAAATAAGGATTAAATTTGTCAAAGTTATTGCAAAAGAACAATAATAATATATTACTCCAAAGGAACTTTTGCTCCCTTAATTGTACATGTCCCTAAATAAACCTTTTAGTTCAATTTCATATTTTTTCTAAATAAAGTATTTTTCTAAATAACGTAACACCATAATAAATATTACATTTTACAGGAAAAATTCACTATAATTCATATTCAATTCAACAGCAAAACAAAATTTACCGTTGAAAAATTTCATTTAGTAATAATATTCAAAATTATTGTCATATGTATGTTAATAGCAATAAAATTATGTCTATTTTTTTTTATTATTGCCTCAAGTTATAGCAATAATTTTATAGTCTCTACAAAACTGTATTTCTTGTGGTGACAAATATAATTTCTTAATAACTATTATAGAAGCGTCTTATATGATAAAGATAAAATTAGTCTTTATTAATAATTTTACAGAGAGATTATAACATCTTTTTACAATTCGTTTATTTAATATTTTTTCACAAATATGAATTTCTTGAAATGTTGGAATTTGAATCCCACGGAGGTTTCATCTGCTACGTACATCTAATTGGTTAATAATTAACAAATCGTATCTGAATTTTTGTGGGACTTCCTTTGCTCCTATAATCTGCGAAGTCAATAGTGTTTGAAAGAAATATGATTTCTCTACCTACCAATTCCTCCAAACTATATAATTATAAATACCATGTAGAACTTAGAAATTATACGATGGATCGATTTATATGAATTTTACTATTGAAAAATAAATATATAAGTGTTTTTTATTCTTTCGATAAGTTTTTTTTATTTTTTTTAATATTTATATTATTTATGTATTAATTTTTCATTGAAAGAGTATATATGAAACGAAAAAGTTATTGTATAAGCTCTAGAAAAAAAAAAAAAAACAATGGACCAATAAATATTTCCTCTTGTCTTATTCATTGAAAGTTATTTACTCCAAAGTCCGATGGAAGATGAAAATTCTGTTATGAAAATTAAAAAGAGTTTTAAATAGGAAGTAAGGGTAAATAGGTGGAAGTATTTTACTTAGTCCAATTAATCTCACCTTAACCTCATCAATGTACTTTAAACCTTATTTATAAAAAAAATTGGTGGGAGTAATTATAAGTGCCAACAGCAATATTAAATTTTTAAATGTACTTTCAGAATATTCGGAAAGTTAATTAGATATAGTGAGTCTAGTCACAACTACCAAACAAATGCTACGTGGAGATATACATACCAATAGTTTTACCTATCTATCACTGTATATTTTGACTTTTATTTTATTTTTAGTTTTTCATTTCATTTTTTCCCCTTTTCGTTTTGTCTTTTCTTACAAGAGAAACTAGCTTCATCTGAGTCAATTAATTACTTGTTTTAAATAATTTATGTATGGTGTATCTCATAAAGTAGATCATCCAAGCCTTTTATCTATTTTGGAATTACATATTCGTTTGAATGACTTTCCTTACAACGTAATTGATGTTTTGCAACTTCTTTTTTCAATGAAACTCCTTTTAGTAACAAACAAACTTACTACTTCAATAAAATACTTATTTATTTATTAGTTTTATATAATGTTGTGCTCTTTCTATGCTAAAAACCTTACAAGAAATACAAGATTTGATAATACAATTATTTTGTTATAAAAAATATAAAAACTAATATCATAACTTTCCGCAAAGTTACTATTATAAATTTGTTAACAAAATGTATTTGGCAACAAGATTAGGTATAAATTTATTATTATTGATATAGATATGGCAGCAAGTTTTAGATATTTCGGCTAAATGACTTTTTTGGTACCAAATCTAACATTTTTTTCAGGAAAATATAATATAATTTCAGCTTTTAGGTGGTTTGAAAAATATAACTAATATATTTTATTGATAAATTTTTACGCATAATTAAGTTTCCTTATATATTCATCATTAAATTTAATATTATTGACAAATTTTTAGTTTCAGTAAAATTAATATATTTTTTTGAATAAGAATGTACATTAAATATTAGTTCATTGAAAAATTAAGAATTAACTATTTTTTTTTTTTTTAGAAAAAGTGAATTATTATGTGGAACGGACTAAAGTAAAAAGTTAGACCACTCTCTCTGGTTACTTTTAGGGCTTTTGGAAAAATACCTAAATTTTTGTCCCAAATCTCCTTTATACGTAATATGAAAATTCTCTTCAAAAATTGTACTTTGTCTGTCTCAAATTGATATACTACTTTACAATTTTGATCCCTCCTAAATTATAGATAAATTTTATTTATAAATATTAGTTTTGTGCTACTATTCTCTTTATCACCTTATTTATTGTACATAGAAATAGTAGTCTATTAATATTTTTTTCAATTCGAATAAAAATTTTATTGAAAATTATCACTAATTAATACTCAACAACTGGTCAGTCAAATAAGGGTAAAGTAGGAATATTATATATAAAAATGATCTCTTAACCAATTTAATTATATTTTCTTAATTTACGTAAATACTAAAAGCAGTCTATATTTAGGACGGAGTAAGTACTTGTTTCTTCAATTTGAGATCTATGATCGATTTTTGATTTGTGTGCAATGATGTGTGAGATTTCTACGATTGGAGAAATTTTTACGATTAGATAGATTTCTACGATTGGAGAAATTTTTGCGATTAGATAGATTTCTGCGATTGGTGAGTTTTCACGAGGTCGAAGGTATTGGTGTGTGGAAAGTTGGAGGTGTTTTTGAATATTTTGAATCTCTTTGTGTTTTTTTTTTATTATATTGTACATAATAATAGAAATGTGAAATTACATATTTTTTGAATTTTGAAAAAGTTTTATACTCCAATCGCAGAAACCTCATGTTGTCGCCAAAATATAACACTAGCAAATGTACTAGGTCTTGTTGTAGTATAGGACTGGCGAGTCCAAGTGTCGCATCCATAGGGACTAAAGTAACTAATCTTAAATTATTCAAATAAATTAATAGATCTGATTTCTTTCAAATAAATGATGTAATTAATAATAGCTGAAATATAACAACAAAAGAAAAATAAATTATCAGCAGTGTTGAGGTTGCGTGAAACCGATTCAGGTTGTGGGATAATATGATGATAAAGAATGCAGACTTAAGCAAGCAAGGTCAGACACTATAAGTTAACTTGTCCTTTATATGTTATGAGTAATGTTAGGCATATGGATCTAAGGTTTCTTGTTCTTAACTCACCATGCTTAGATCTCTCTCTCACATGGATTCTATGGAACTTAATCTACTTAAATCTCTTCCTCATGGATTAAACTTGCATGCCTTAAGTTCTAACAAGCATTTATTGGTAAATAAAAAACCCCTAGCATGCATCTAATCTCCTCTCGGTCTCATAGTGTACATATGTTTATTGATTTTTCCGCAATGCAAATACCCTCTCGGTTTCATTACATATACTTGTTATGAGGTGATCATTCTCAATGTTATTAAGCACACCAATAAACAATCTCTACTAGATATTACTCATAAACATTTAAGGACTACATTACTTACACATGCCTGCCGAGCAGGCTTAAGCCTGCGGGAAAAAGACTACTCACACTGCATTTGAGGTTGCTGCTTCATAATTTCAATAAAATATAATAAAAGAAAATATTATTGAAATAAACGAAGAACAAATAGATGGAACACAATCCAAAGTTTTGAAATGCAGAAAAGCATAAGAAGAAATGCTAATGATCCTAACAAACTTCGATCTCCAGCCATGCCCAAACACATGGCTCAAATAGAAAAAGAAAATATTAAACAAATGGTCCACTTGCAAGGTAGTGGGCTGGCAGCTTTCACTTGCAGCCAAAAACAAAAATCACGCCCATACTTGAGTAAAACAAAATAATTAAATGGCCATCAAGTCTTGTCTTAGCATCTTCTCTTCTCCCTATGCATGGATGAGTGGGCTGCACGTTCATCTTTTCTTGTCCAATTTAAGCAGTTTTCAGCCTGCTTGTTCACCTTGCTGCTGCATTTTCCACAATTACTTCCAGCAACCTGAAATTGTCCCAATTCAGCTAATTCTCTCTTCTTTTAATTCAATTTATATTTAATTTATACCCAATAAACTAGGTATAATCTCCACTTTTGCTTGTCCTCAAGCAATTTAAAAGAACGAAGAAAAGAGAATACTTTGAAAAAGAAACAACAACAGAAATGACAAATCTGAGAAAGCTTAAAGGAAAAACAGGGGCAGCAGCTATTACTTACTTTCAACTTTGAAGCGACCAACATAATCAAAAGGAAAAATACCAGACTTAAGAAGAACAAGATGATGAGTTTACACAGGCAGCCTGCTTGAGTTTCAAAGACAATTAAGACCATGATTTATATTTCATATCTCAACAATTTGGCAACCATTTCAAAACAACCACCTCGCAATGGATATCACTCAATCATCCAATGTGGTTTTGGTGAAAATGTAATTAAGGTACCCTCAGCAGCCTACACATCCATCATAATCAAAAATTGATCATCAAAAACTCATCGCCAACACTTATCGAATATAATGCATAATCAGAAGGACTTTACATAGGGGTTGTAATTTGGTTAAGGTTAAGGGTGTGTAAAATCGATAAATTTGGGTGAATAGGATTACCAAAGAGATTTAATTTGAAAACCGGAGCAAGCAATCTAATTAATGCAGCATTACTAAACTTTAAGCAATCTAAAAATAGAACAATTATTGCAAAAGTATCTTTCATGCACATGAGTGAAGGTAAAGCAGTCAAGAATTTTTTTTTTTTTTGAAAAAGAAATTCTGTCCAGATTGTTTGAATTTTTCTAGCAGCCTGAACAAGAAGTCTTATTGAAATGGAAAAGATAGATAAAAGGGGTTTTTGAGCAAAGGATAGGCTTGCATCTTGAGATAACATATTTAGTGGTGTGAATGACATTTTCTGAGGTTGTTCAAGATACAAGGATGAATTTAGAGATTAATGGCTCACTCCTTGAAATTTTTGGATTTCTTGATACTGCTTGAATGAAGTGTGAAGGGGTGTTTTTGATATCTTTGAAAATTCTTCTTTTGTTCAAGAATTTTGACATTAGTTTTTAGAAAACAAAAGCTCAATATACCACCTTCGATTGACAGCTTGCTTTGAAATGAAACTTCCATTTCTTTGGTTATTCCTTGGGTAAATTTTTGGAAAAACATAAGTGAAAGGCTAAAGGCAGAAATTTATGTGGGTTTCCGAAAATGAAAAGGGCTAGGCTCAATGGGGTTATTCTAAATGAGGAGTTTAATGGTGGCTTTTTAAGCTAAAAATGGTGAACCTAATGCCTTAATCCTTTTATGCACATAAACAAACAAGTGATTTTGACAAGCACCAACAATCAAATTTCTAATTACAACAAGGTGTGAGCTCTCTCACAAGAAAATTAAGCAAAGATTGATTCAATTCGAACAAATAGGCTCAAAGTTCCTCGTATTGGTGTTAAAAAATTTATAGTTGAATCAAATTTAGCCAACAAGTTGAGACATAAAATAAAATTCTGATTCTTGCAATGCATAATCTACTTTCACAAATCACAAGTGTAAACAAATCATCAAGAGTTCAAATTCTTAGCATTTCACAGATGATTACAAGTGCTTATAAACTGAAAAGTATTCTTTAGCTGCTACAGACATGTAAAATTGAAAAATTTTGCAAATTTCCACAAAACACATCATACTTTGAAAAACAGAACAATCAAGCAACCTGTGTAGATTGCTTGATAACTCAGATCACAAGGAACAATAGAGCAGACAGAACATTTGATAAACTTGAGGACTTGCGTGTGTTCTAAGCATGAAAATATTAAACAAGCAAGAATCAATTGAATTTTAAATTGAATTTATTCAAATTTCAACTAGTAAATTCCTCTCCCCATACTTAAAGAATGCATTGTCCCCAATGCATTGAAACAATAAAAAGCGTAGAGAATCTCGTGGTATTACCTTAGCATGATATGGATGGAAATAACAAGGGTAATAAAGTTGTAGACATACCAGAGAGATGAGCAGACACACTTGACTTGTTAGTTGTAAGAAGGTGGGGAAGATTGCTGCTCCTCCTTCATATTGGTGTCCTTCCTTTGGAGGTCTTCAGATTGTGGGGCTTTGGATGCTATTGGCTTGGAGGTGTGGGTTGGAGAAGTTTCAATGCTTGTTCCCATGAGTTCTATTTATGTTTCCAAAACTGTTACTTTGTTCTGAAGCTCCTTGATATCCTTCTGCATTTCCTCCATTAGCAAGGTATCATAATACCTTTTCATCCACAATTCATCAAGCCATAGTACAATAGTTTCAATGTTAACTTTGGCACATTTCTTGTATAGAGCAGCCTTATCTATAACTTCTTCAACTTTTGGTAGAGGGATATTGAGCCCATCAGTTGGTTCATCTTCTTCTGATTGCTTTCTCTTCTTGGTCTGCGGTTCATCCTCAACTTTTATTACTTTCTTTGCATCTCGAGCAGCCTGAACTGCCTGCTCTCTTTCCTCTGCTTCCTTCACTAGCATCCATCTATTTCCCACTTTCTTGATGACTCCAATTTGCCTCAGGTTTCCAGTATCTATTGGGGATGGCTTGCACTCCAGAGTTAAGTGTGTCTCTTTGAAGTTTCCAGCAGCCTTGGCAATCTTTGTAACATCGGAGCCACACATCAGTTTGCTACTTGTCTTGCTTGGAAGGCTTGCTATGTAATCCCCAAACCATGCTCTTATATTCATTCTCTTCTTTTTCACCATACACCAAAGCGCAAAGAGATCCATCTGAGGCATATGGGACTGATTCCATCTTGCAAATATTGACCCAGCAATTAATTTCTGTAAAATTCGATGAGAGTAACTGATGAGGTTGCTGGTGTTGCACTCTGAGTAAGAATAGTTGTCTTGCCCTGTGATTTCCTTCCAAAATTGTGCAGCATCAAACTCTGGGTCATAGGTGGTTAAAGCATTTTTATAATCTTCAGAGTTGATTGTGTCCTCATCAACAGCTCCAAGGTAGCGGTTGAAATCGTTCAATGATACAGAGTGCCCCTTCCCCATCACCGGAAAACTGAACTTCTTTGGGTTATTTGGATTCTTCACTGTTTCATCGTTGGTAAAGGTACAGAGAAATTCAAGTGAGTTCCCTGTATGCTGGTTCATTAATAGCAGCGAAAGATTCAAAACCCCCTCCCTGTAATAATTCTCGGATTTCAATGTCCAGCTTGAATTGTTTGAGGGTCTTCCAACAAATCACTCTTGATGCTGCAGATGTGAAGTCTACATACATCTTATACCGCTTTTCCTCTTCTTCATCATAAAAGGTGAGCATCTTGCTGAGAAGTTTCTCTTTCGTCATCGAATCGGTGCTGGCGGATGAAGGAGGAGAGGCGGCAGCGTGTGAGTGTTGGGCTGACTTCTTAATGTTTCATGCTTTTCCCATGGCTGCTGGTCTGATTTCTGCAACAAAGAATGAAAAGAGGAGAGAAAGTATGGAAGAGAGGTAATGAAACAGATGAGAGAAGAAGATACATAATTAATTGAGTGGGAGAGCAGTTGTTTGGGGAAACCGAACGGTTTTGATTTTGAATTTCAAAGGAAGACAAAACTGTCAGGAATTAAAGAGGGAGGCTAAATCACCATGTGGGTTGGCAGCAAACGGTGGTTTTGTTCTCCTTTTTTTTTTTTTTTTTTAATAAAAGGAAAACCGGTTGACTTGTACCCATAAAGATTTTTGGCCTTATATTCTTGATTCAAGGTTCCATTAAAGCCCATTAAAGTATGATATATTATCACAAGTATAATTTGTGAAAATCCCCATACTTGAGATTCATCATGGGTACCTAAAAAGAAAATAACAAAACAAAAACACAAAAAAAAAAAATAAAAAAAATAAAATAAAATTAAAAAAAAAATTAAGAATAATAAAATAATAAATAAAAATCCAGGTTCAGAGAAATTGGGATTGACCCAATAAAATTTGCTTCAATTGGTGTTTGAAGCTGACACCATTTTTCTGTCTCAGGTTGTTGGTGCAGGTTGCGGGTTATGCACATTTCCAGTAACCTGAGGTGTTCCTTGGGCTAGGTAAGGTTTGAGTCTATAGCCATTGACCTTGAAACTTTCACCATTAGAATTACTTATCTCAATGGCACCATGTGGAAAAACCTTGGTGATTGTGTATGGACCGGACCATTTTGATTTAAGCTTGCCTGAAATATTTTCAGCTTTGAATTGTATAAGAGGACTTGTTGGCCCGGTTGAAATTCTTTTGTTTGAATTCATGTATCATGCCACTTTTTGGTTTTCTCCTTGTAGTTCATGGCATTTTCATAGGCAAACAGCCTAAATTCTTCTAATTCCTGCAGCTGCAATCTCCTTTGTTCTCCAGCAGCTTGCCTGTCAAAATTGAGGTAAGTTAGAGCCCATAAAGCTTTAAATTCCAACTCTACTGGTAAATGACAAGCTTTTCCATAAAGCAACCTAAATGGTGACATCCCAATGGGAGTCTTGTAGGCTGTCCTATAAGCCCACAAAGCATTGTCAAGCTTTTTAGACCAATCTTTCCTAGAGTTATTTACCATTTTTTCCAAAATGGGCTTAATTTCTCTATTAGAGATTTCAGCTTGCCCGTTGGTTTGCGAGTGGTATGGTGTGGCAACTCTATGAGTTATTCCATATTTTTCAAGAAGCTTTTCAAATTGCATATTACAAAACTGTGTTCCTTGATCGCTTATTATTGCCCTAGGCATGCCAAATCGGGTAAACAATTTCTTTAGAAATCTCACCACCACACGAGCATCATTGGTAGGACTAGCTATGGCCTCTACCCATTTACTTACATAGTCAATAGCAACCAAAATGAATTTGTTCCTATAAGAATTCGCAAAAGGTCCCATAAAATCAATACCCCATACATAAAAAATTTCACAAACAATTATGTTATGTAAGGGCATGGCATTTTTAGCCGAGATGTTACCTGTCCGTTGACATTCATTACATTGCTTGACAAACCTGTGATAGTCTTTGAAGATTGTTGGCCAATAAAAACCACATTCCAGACCTCCAGCTTCCTTGGTATGCCACATATTTAATATTGCTGGAACCTCATCTTGGGAAATGCATCTTCATATAATTTGATATGCACACAATCTAAAAAGGAAAGGCTCCTCCCAAAAATAATACTTAACATCTGAAAAGAATTTCTTTCTTTGTTGAAAGGAAAGGTCACTAGGTTTTAAGCCACAAGCAAGGTAATTAGCAATATCAGCAAACCATGGAAAAGAATGTACCAAATAGAGTTGCTCATCTGGAAATGAGTCCCTGATTTCTGGTTGCGTGCTGAGGTTGCTCACTAGAATTCTAGACAAATGATCAGCAGCCACATTTTCTGCACCCTTCTTGTCTTTGATTTCAAGGTCAAATTCTTGCAACAATAAAAGCCAACGAATGAGACGAGGCTTTGCATCTTTCTTTGCAAGCAAGTATTTTAAGGCTGCATGATCAGTGAATACAGTGACCTTGCTGAGTACCAAGTAAGCTTAAAATTTATCAAATGCATATACTACAGCAAGCAGCTCCTTTTCTGTCACAGTGTAATTCTGCTGAGCTTGCGTGAGCGTCCTCCTTGCATAATGAATTGGCTTGAAATGTTTGTCAATCCTTTGACCTAAAACTGCTCCAATGCAATTATCACTTGCATCACACATGAGTTCAAAGGGGAGATCCCAATCAGGAGAAATCAAGATAGGTGAGTGGATTAATCGATCTTTGAGTTCTTCAAATGCCTTCAAGCAATCTGTATTCATCTTGAATTCAACATCTTTGTGGAGTAAGGCTGTGAGTGGTTGAGCAACCTTAGAAAAATCTTTTATAAATCTCCTATAGAACCCAACGTGTCCAAGAAAGCTACGAACTTCCTTGACTGATGTGGGGGCAGCAAGCTTCTCAATCACTTCCACTTTTGCCTTATCAACTTCTATGCCTTTCTTTGAGATTTTAGGGCAAAAAACAAAGCCTTCATTTACCATAAAGTGACATTTCTCCTAATTCAACACAAGATTTGTCTTCTTACAACGTACTAGGATAGCTTCGAGGTTGCTTAGACAAGTTTGGAATGTCTTGCCATAAATCGAGAACTCATCCATAAAGATTTCCACGGTCTTCTCCACCATATCATGAAAAATAGACATCATGCACCTTTGGAAGGTTGCTGGAGCATTGCATAGACCAAACGGCATTTTTCTATAGGCATAGGTACCATACGGGCAAGTGAATGTAGTCTTCTCTTGATCTTGCTGGTGTATTGGGATTTGATTGTACCCCGAGTAACCATCAAGAAAACAATATAATGCATAGCCCGAAAGTCTTTCAATCATTTGATCTATGAATGGAAGAGGAAAATGGTCTTTCCTTGTTGCATCATTGAGCTTGCGGTAATCAATGCAAACTCGCCATCCGGTGATAGTTCTTGTAGGAATGATTTCCTCCTTCTCATTTTGAATCACAGTCATCCTTTCTTTCTTAGGAACAACATGAACTGGGCTGGTCCAAACACTATATGAAATTGGATAAATGATTCCAGAATCAAGCAGCTTGATTACTTCTTTCTTGACTACTTCTTTCATGTTCGGATTAAGCCTTCGCTGAGGTTGCACTGTTGCTTTGTGATCTTCCTCCATTAGAATTCGATGCACACAAATGGAAGGGCTGATCCCTTTTATGTCTGAGATTGTCCAGCCATTGCTTCCTTGTTTCTTTTAAGAACTTCAAGAAGTTGATCTTTTTGCTCTTGGGTTAAACGGTAAGATATAATAACAGGCAAGTTGCTGGGTGGATTTAAGAAAGCATATTCAAGATGGGGAGGTAAGGGTTTGAGTTCTAGAGTAGGCGGTTCTTCAATTGATGGTTTGGAAGGTAGTGTGGGAGTATGGTTTAAAGGTTCCACAAACTGCCTGCTTGATGATGTTGCTAGACAGCTTACTTCAAGGTTGATTTCTTCTCCAGCAATCTCCTCATTATCAAATTCTTCTTTATCTACCTGCATAAAGAATGGATTTAAGTTCAAATCAGTGGTATCCATGAAGTAACACACATCATCACAAGAAGAAGGATGTTTCATCGCCTCATTCATTTTAAAAACTACTTCTTCATCATGAACTTTTAGAATTAATTTTCCATTATTAACATCTATTAGAGCACGACCAAGGAATGGTCCTCCTAGGATAATAGGCACATGAAAATCTTCAGCCATATCCATTACAAGCAAGTCAATAGGCAATATAAATTTTCCTACTTTAACTAACACATCTTCCACTATACCTCTTGGTTACCTAATGGATCTATCAGCAAGCTGAATAGATACCCTAGTAGGTTGTGGGTCATCTAATCCAAGTTGTTTGTATATGTAGTATGGCATAAGATTTATGCTAGCACCCAAATCACACAATGCATTATCAATATTGAGATTGCCAATAGATTAAGGGATAGACAAACTCCCTGGATCTTTTAATTTCTGGGACAGAGATTGCTTGCATTGCAGAATAGACGAGCAGTCTCGGTTGAGCTGTACCATAACTACGTTTTCCAATTTCTTTTTGTTTGACAATAGTTCCTTCAAAAACTTCACATATAAGGGCATTTGGGCAAGTTCATCTGAAAAAGGAATGTTAATGTGAAGTTTCTTAAACATTTCAAGAAATTTATCAAATTGCTTACCCATTTCATGTTGCTTGGCTCTTTGAGGATATGGTATCCTTGGTTGGTATGCTGGAGTAGCTTGTTGGGTTGAGATAGGTTTAGTTCCAGCGACATCAATTGTTACTGGAGGTTGCGTGCTTCCAGTTCCAGCAGCCTCAGGTTACTTACTTGCGTCTACAGATTTTTCTCCAGTTTGGGCAGGTTGCTCGTCCACCTATTCAGTTTGCATGCCTGCACTAACAATATCATTAGTAGCAAAATTATTCACTTCTCCAACATTTTTACCAGTTCTAAGCATGATTGCTTGACATTCTTCCCTTGGATTTGGTTCAATAATGCTTGGAATGGTTCCCTTGCTTTTTGGAGTAACAATTGTCGTAAGTTGCTGAAGTTGTGTCTCCAAATTCTTGATTGAAGCTTGCGTGTGCTTCATAAATTGCATGAGAAGCTCCTCTAATTTAGGTTTCTTGGGCTCGCGTGAGGATCCTGCCTGCTGGAAATGTTGAGAATGCTGGGGTTGCTGGAAATTGTTGTGCGGCTGTTGAAAAGGCGGTTGAGATTGTTTTCCAGATTGCTGGTTCCATGAGAAATTAGGGTGCTTGCGCCAACCCAGATTGAATGTACTTGTATATGGGTTGTTCATTTGCCTTGGGTTGTTGCCAACATAATCACACTCTTCTTTGCTAGAAATATCTAGTGGTCCTTCACAATCAATGTTTCTATGGTTGCCACCACAGAAATCGCAGATAGTTTGAGCTTGCTGGATGGAAGATACATTTTGCTTAGCAGGCTGCCTCAGAATCAGGTCCACCTTGTTTGATAATTTGGAGACAGCCTCAGATTCACCACTTCTTCCTCTATCTTCACTAACCGAATGCCATTTTTAACTAGTGTTTATTAGTCTCTCAATAAGATCATAAAGTTCCTCCGGGGCAAGTTCCTCCGGATCACCATTAGCCACGGATGCAATTTGTATTTTGTAGGCGTTGGTTGATCCATTGTAGAAGTTTTGGATTTGCATCCACATAGGAATGCCATGGTTTGGTACTTTTCTCAAAAGCTCTTTGTATCTCTCCCAAGCTTCGGAAAGAGATTCATCAGGTTGCTGGCTGAAATGAGTAACTTCATTCCTGAGTTTGATCGCTTTTCTGGGTGGAAAATATTTCGTCAAGAAGGCTCTGGCCATCTCATCCCAGGTTGTTACTGACTGATAGATAGCATAATTCGCATAATTTAGTTGAATTTTATGAATTTATTTCGTTATGTTTTGTGTGATTTTCGTTTGTTTGTGCTCTAATTAGTGTTTTGAATGTTTTTAGTGGTTTATGGTGGTTTTTAGTGATTTAAGGGTTTATTTTCATATTTTTCGGGTTATGCTTTATTGTGGACAAATACCGTGGTGCCGTTATGTGTTTCGTGTTTGTTTTGGATAGGTATTTGGACCCGAACCAAGAACCGGAGTGGAAAGGTGCTTGAAAAGCTTGAAGTGCTGGAAATTCAATGCGGCATGGCATTCCAAATTCGAAGCAAGAAGTTCCATTTCCAGAGACTCGGCACGTTTCCGTGCCAAGTTAGCACGCCGGCGTGCCGACATCCGATGCCAACAGCACCAGCTGCACTGTTTTGGCATTTTCCGGAGTTCTGACCGTTGGATCGCCTTGAAATTTGAATAGCATCTTCCTTACATCCATGTCTCAAATCTGAACGGTGGAGATCGCTGTTAAAGATCCAGAAGGCATTTTTTATCTAAAGGCAGATTGGGTGTAATTGTTGCAGCAATTCAGCCATGCCAAGCCCACCAAATGCACGATTTCATGCGTTTATTAGCTGTAATTATTAGCTTTAAACAAAGGTGTTTCTCCTTGACAAACTTACATGGATATTAATTGGGAATTAAATAACAAATTTAAGTGGAGAATAAATAACAAACGTAAGTGGAAAATGGGTGGTTACTACAAAGGTTGGCTTTTTGGCAGCTATAAAAAGGGCCATCAAGGGGAGAACAAAATATATATATCATAATAAAGAGAAGCCTTTTGGCAGCTGAAAAACATATCATCATAGCCATTGAGGGCTGCAACTTTCTTTCATCTATTTCTTTAGAAGTTTTTTTTTTATGTCTTCTATGCTTTCAATTGGTGTTATGTCTAGCTAGTTTCTTATTCTCTACCTAAGGAATTCAAGCTTGGATGAACTTGATTGTGAGATTGTTCTTATACTTTAATGCTATTTAATTGTTTCATATTCTTGTTTTTGCTTCAAGGGAGGGACCCTCTCTTTTTATTATTTTGTGGTTTAATTTCTTGGCCAGCTATTTTACTTGCAATCTAATAAATTGTTTCAATGAATCGTATCCGTGATCGATTCATTGAGTTAGAACACTAAAGGAAACAAGGGTTTAAACTTAAATTGATATCGCTAAGAATTGATTGGTTTAGATTAGGCTTCTCTAGTTTCTAATGCTTTCGGTAAATTAAATTCTGGCCGCTAAGGAAGGGTTGTTTATCGATTAGGTAGTTGTGTTAAGCCGTGCTAAGCAATCACATGTTAGGAGAAGTTGGTTCGTATGCGCGAAGCTACGAACTATAACTAATCTGGAATGATTAAATTTTATCCTTGTACAATCTATGATCAATCTTGAATTATTCCAAGTCGAAGAATTACCTTAGGTAGGGGTTTCACTTATTTGATTTTTATTCATTCTTTGATCTTAATTCAATTACTTTAAAATTTATAATTATTAGCACTTAATTCTTTGTCATTCGAAAAATCATCAATCCCCCCCCCCCCCCTTTAATTTTATTTATGTTTGTTCTTGCTGGATCATTAACGAATTAAATCAATTGATAGCTCTCTAGGGTTCGACCTCGATTTACCACTACGCTATTGTTATTGTTATAAGGTGAAACGAGTTTATAAATTGTATTTTTGGCGGAATCGACAACCGACCACTGACCCTGCTTGAAGGTTTTTTAGCCAGCTCTTAGCTTTATCCCTTAATGAAAAAGGAAAAAGCTTGAGTCTAATGACATCGTCTAACATGCCACGATTTGTTCGGAAAGTGTTGCACATTGTGACAAAGTCTTGGATGTGTGAGTTAGGATCTTCTCCAGGTAATCCTTCAAATTGCACTATGGCTTAGAGCATTTGGATCATTGAAGCTTTAATCTCAAAGAGATTGTTCCCTTCATCGGGTAGCACAATGCACGAAGAGTGTCCCTCGGTTGAAGGTCTCGAATACTCCTTGAGAGTTTGCCTTTGGGGTTGAATAATGTTTTCCCCCACGTCATCTTGCTGTTCTCTTCTCACTGGTTGAGGTTGCTATACTCCTCTAACAGGTGGAGGCAAGTTGTTATTCATTCTCTGACTCTAGCGAGCTCACCTGGCTGCACCACTTCTTCTTCTGCAAGTCCTTTCAGTCTCCAGATCTACAAGAATTAATCGTAAACCGGTTCTTCGCATACAAACCAGACTGCTTGGAAATCAAGTAACCTCAAAATAGAATGAACAAACAAGGTTAAAGACTATCAATTTACTAGAAAATTTAATACTTTTTACTTTTAGGTCCCCGGCAACGGCGCCAAAAACTTGTTGTCGCCAAAATATAACCCTAGCAAGTGTACTAGGTCTTGTTGTAGTATATGACTGGCGAGTCCAAGTGTCGTATCCACAGGGACTAAAGTAACTAATCTTAAATTATTCAAATAAATTAATAGATCTGATTTCTTTCAAATAAATGATGTAATTAATAATAGCTAAAATATAACAACAAAAGAAAAATAAATTATCAGCAGTGTTGAGGTTGCGTGAAACAGATTCAGGTTGTGGGATAATATGATAATAAAGAATGCAGACTTAAGCAAGCAAGTTCAGACACTGTAAGTTAACTTGTCCTTTATATGTTATGAGTAATGTTAGGCATATGGATCTAAGGTTTCTTGTTCTTAACTCACCATGCTTAGATCTCTCCTTCACATGGATTCTATGGAACTTAATCTACTTAAATCTCTTCCTCATGGATTAAACTTCCATGCCTTAAGTTCTAACAAGCATTTATTGGTAAATAAAAACCCCTAGCATGCAACTAATCTCCTCTCGGTTTTATAGTCTACATGTGTTTATTGATTTTTCCGTAATGCAAATACCCTCTCTGTTTCATTACATATACTTGTTATGAGGTGATCATTCTCAATGTTATTAAGCACACCAATAAACAATCTCCACTAGATATTACTCATAAACATTTAAGGACTACATTACTTACACATACCTGCCGAGCAGGCTTAAGCCTGCGGGAAAAAGACTACTCACACTGCATTTGAGGTTGCTTCTTCATAATTTCAATAAAATATAATAAAGGAAATATTATTGAAATCAACGAAGAACAAATAGATGGAACACCATCCAAAGTTTTGAAATGCAGAAAAGCATAAGAAGAAATGCTAATGATCCTAACAAACTTCGATCTCCAGCCATGCCCAAACACATGGCTTAAATAGAAAAAGAAAATATTAAACAAATGGTCCACTTGCAAGGTAGTGGGCTGGCAGCTTCCACTTGTAGCCAAAAACAAAGATCACGCCCATACTTGAGTAAAACAAAATAATTAAATGGCCATCAAGTCTTGTCTTAGCATCTTCTCTTCTCCCTATGCATGGATGAGTGGGTTGCACGTTCATCTTTTCTTGTTCAATTTAAGCAGTTTTCAGCCTGCTTGTTCACCTTACTGCTGCATTTTCCACAATTACTTCCAGCAACCTGAAATTGTCCCAATTCAGCTAATTCTCTCTTCTTTTACTTCAATTTATATTCAATTTATACCCAATGAACTAGGTATAATCTCCACTTATCTCCTCACAATTGAAGAATCTCCAATCCAAAAAATTCTCCAAATGTAAAAACCTCACAAATCGCAGAAATTTCTCCAATCATACACATCACTACATTTCAAATCACAAACAAAAATGATCAAAAAATTACAAATCACCATAACAAATAGAGTACAATCAAATAGAAGAAGATGACCATAGAACTTACACAAGAAACCTAACAGAAAAATATTTCAGAAAAATGTATCAACGCACTATCATAAATGTATCGCAAATATATCAAAAAATGTATTAGCAATGTAACAACATAGTATATGTAAAAACAACAAAACACAAAAACATGTATCAACACAGTATCACAAAATATATTTTATATATATATATATATGAAAACAATATATGGCCAAAAAATGCATAAATAACAACAACAAATATCAAAACAATCTATCAACACAGTATTACAAATGTATCAACATAATACAAACAAATTAAAAAAAATACTTATATGACAAAAAAACATATATAACAACAACCAAACACTAGAATATATATCAACATAGTATCACAAATTGTAAGAAGAATGTATCAAATGCACATGTATCATCAGCAATAAAACAACAAAATAAACAAACATACAAAAATAACAGAATACCAAACAAAAATAGACACATGCCTTCTCAATCTCATCATTACTCCTAATGACCTTCGACTCATACGCTCTTTTTTGGCCTTGATTTTTCAATTAGTTTTACCAATTGGAATATTCTTGTCACCATCAACCCTCCTCCTCTTAGACAATCCAACTTTCTTCACCATTATCAACAAAAAACTAACAATAGAATCGAAAATACCAGAATCATAGCAATAAAATGCAAAAACTAACAATGAACACAAGAATCAAAATATTAGAATCACATCAACGAAAACAAATAACGATGATGGAAAAAACCACAACAGCGGTAGAAGAAGAATGAAAATCCCAACAACAAATGATGGTCACAATAACAGAAGAATAAGAAAAGATGAGAGATTGTAAAAGCAAAAAGAGAAGAATACAATAGGGTTAATTTCACCTATGGTATACTATCTCCCTAACCACAGTTTGGTATACCAACTACCATTTTGTACACTGTAGTACCTCAACTTGTAGGTGACCTCCCATTGTGGTATACATGACCTGCTATAGTAAGTTAATCTTGAGATGTCACCATTTAACTGTTGTTCAACATAAAATATGGGGTCCACCATATTTAAAAGATTATTTTAATCTTATATATATATATATATAATTTCTAAAATTATATAATTTTTTTTTCTTTTCTTTTCTCTTATCTAGGCAAGATCACCTATTCTACTCTCTCATCTCCCTGCACTTCTTCTCCACCGCCGGACCTTATCCCTGCCACCTAACCTCATCGTTGTTGCCATCATCAATTCCTTTCACTACCCTGAATGACTTTTCCCATGAAATTTTGGTCACCGCCTCTTTAAAATTCATACTCTCTCCCTCCTAAACTAGGAAAGGAAATCCATTATACCCATTACTTAATTTAAGCTTTTTTTTTAAGCTAAGCCTTTTTATCAGATAAAGGAAAGGAGATTGCCAAGCCCAGGAACAAGAAAAAAACATCAATATCAATTAATTGACAAATAGCAAAGAACCTGCAAGAGAAACAAAAGTTTGGGTAATTAACAAAGAATCAAGGTATGATTCGACCCTCCATCCACTTAGGGCAGCAGATAATTAGTGCAGCCATGCCCCAATTCAAGCTTAATTTCACTTCTCAAATTCATTACCTAGTCAATTTTACCCAAAACCCAAATCAACAATTCAAGTTTAATTTTACTTCGTAATTTCATTAAAAATAATTTCATCAAATACCCAATTTTATTACCGGAACAGATCTCGATCCAATTGCTGGAAAATTGAGCGGCTTAAGATCCGTGGATGCCGCGAAGTCACTAACAATGGTATGACAATCATTCTCTTCTGGATCGAAACTCAAGTCGCTTGAGGTCTTGTTAGAGAAGATCTGGATCAAAATCCAAGACTCATGAGAAATCAAGTCGTGCGTGACCGGAAGAGAAATCAAGTTACCAGTTCTCTGGTTGTCTTCATTGCCAGCGTTTTGGTTGAAGAAAAGGAATGGAAGAGGATGCCGCTGGAGAAATTAGAAAGAGAAAAGGATGCCGCTAGTGTAGAAAGAGAAAAGGGTACCGTCGATGGAGGAATCGAAGGAGAACTTGCCCTAGATACAAACCGCTGGAGAAATCAGATTGAGAAAAAGAAAAAGAAAAAGAATAAGAAAAATATTTTATTGAAGTTAGAATGGGAAATTTGCATATGATGGGGCCCACATCTTACTTTTACAATAATCAACAAGCTGACGTATCGTGCTCAACCGGGATTCTCAGGTAAAAAACACCACAATGGGAGGTCACCTAAAAGTTGGGGTACTACAGTGTGCAAAATGGTAGTTGGTATACCAAACTGTGATTAGGGAGATAGTTGGTATACCATAGGTGAAATTAAGCCGAATAGAATATGAAAAGTTAGAAAGGAAATGTAAAAGCGTATAAAAAAAAAGTAAAAGCCATGGATGTATACAAAGAGTTGAATTTTTTTTTTTTTAAAGGTATGCGCAGAGACCAAACAAAAAAAGGCTTTCAACACATAAGGCACTAATAATTTCAAAAACTACATAATTGGCATCTTAAAAAAAAATATATTAAAAGTATCTTATGGTAAAATATTAATTACAATAATGGTTTTTCTCTCTCCCTTGTCCCTATTTTTACTCTCTACCTTATTTCTACTTTTTTCTCTCCCCTATCCACTACTTTTCTCTCTCCTTTTATATAATTAAAAACTAATTTTTTAATTTATCTCTATATATGTTCATTTTTTCATTATTCCATTTTAGAATATTTTTTTATTTTTTTCTCTTCGAAATGAAATCCATTTTCATATATATATATATATATATATATATATATATATATATGTCTTCGTTTTTTGTATTAATATTGCATACAATTTATAAAAACTGATTGTATACTGCATGTATATTGTAGTTATACTAATATTGTATTTTGCAATTTATACAAAAGATTATATTAGTTTTATATTATAATATACTGCGATTATACTAGTTTTATATTGCAAATACTACGATTATATTGGTTTTATACTGTAGTCATACTGCGATTGCACTGGTTTTATATCGTGTGCCATTTTAGTACAAAAAACAAAGATGAAGAAAAAAGGAAAAAATAAATATATGAATATAGATCTCATTTCGAAGAGAAAATAAAAACGAAAAAAACTTTCTAAAAAGGAATGATGAAAAAATGAACGGATAAAAAGATAAATGAAAAATTAGTTTTTACTTATAAAAGAAGAGAAAGAAAAATAATAGGTAAGGGAGAGATAAATTTGTTAGAGAGAAAAGTTAGAATACATATAATAGAATATGACTTATTCAAAGATTCATAAATGTAATTTAGAAAAAGTTTTTATTCTAAAAAGTCTAAAACCATAATTAGCACTTAAAATTTGAGAAGATAAAATGCAAAAAGGAAATCAACACTGCATTTTGTTAACTAGTGCACTCGATACACATAATAACATCTAAAAAAGGAGAAATAAACAACCATTAATTACTAAAAATATGCATCAAAAGATAAATTATAGTGACTTGAGAGAACTTATGGTTTGGAGTAATGTCATGATCAAGAGAACGACTGCCGCGACAGTTCCAGTGCCTCTCTAAAGGTTATTGAAATATACAAGTTTCAACATTGCTTTTCTATGGTTGCATTTGTTCTCATAATGCTCATTCAATTTGTTATAAAGAGAATCATAACAAGTTACGTAATCACCAGTACATTGACAGAGTCTGTTGATGAATTCTGCTACTAGCTTGTTGCTGCCATACCAATGAAGTACAATTCCAGCATCGACCAACAAGTCCACATCTTCACCAGTGTTGATGAGATGATCCAACAGGAAAAAGTAATTGCAAATGTAACTTTCAAATGGATAATGTAGTTGCTCAAACTCCATCAAATTTCGAAAAACCATTTCAGAGTAGTCATGAACATCAAAAATAGGTATTTTTAGAAATCCATTTATAAATTCAACATCAAGTCTCAATTCACTATCATGTCTTACTGCCTCAAATTTCACTCCTGCTTCATGTAGTTTGCTTGCGCTATATTTTAGCTTCCCAATTCCACCAACTTCGAACTCTTGTTGGCTTCTATCCAAAATTTCACATCTAAACAAGTCAAGAAAATGTTTTACTTTCTCTAAGATAACTAACTTGTTCTCTGTCAGCAATGTGACTGTAAATAGACGAAACATAAGCTCATCGAAATCGTGAGATTTAGTAATGGGAGTTTTCTCGTATAATCTCTTAGTTATAAAGTATGGCAGCTGATTTTCAATTAAAGACATATCTAGCTTTAAGATAAATCTCATCCATAGTGCACCTATAACGAAATCATCTCCATATCGTTCTTCCTCATTGTCCCTCAAAGCAAGCTCTATAACGAAGATAGCATCTTAGCACAATCATTTTCACAAACTCGGAGCTCCCAAGTTCACAAGGATCCTCGAAGCAACAACGGATTTCTTCTTCACGTTCCTTAACAATGCGCGAAAGATGATTCACAACTTGTTTTTCTGTCATCCCTGCTACTCTTTGACAAAATAGTTTTAAAAATCCCAATTTTTTTTTTCCCATATTCTGTAATTCAGGCTTACCATGATGAAAAGAGCCAATAGATAGTAGCCGAGGAGTGTAGGCTGCTTCATTTATTCTTCGAATTGAAGGAGGAACTTTGTAGATACAAGTCTTAGGGCGCAAGGTAAACTCTAAGGTTTGTGGAATGTCTAATTACCAGTTCTTCTAGCTCTTCATCTTTATTCATATCGTCTCCCATTTTTTTCTGTAACCAATATCAATGATTCCAATAAACTAATGTTGAATAATAATTCACTTTAAACTGCAATTAGTTAGTTAAAATTTTGAACTAATTACCTGAAAATTGAGAAGTACAAAATTAAAACCGAAAGGAAAGCAATTAAAAAGCATACGGTATTTGGGCACCGAAGCTTACATGTATAAGAATTTTTTTTTTTTTTTTTTTTTTTTTTTTTTTTTTGTTGTTGTTCAAACTTTATGTGTTATTATTATTATTATTATTATTATTATTATTATTTTGATACAATGGACGGGAGGACCCCGGAACAAAAAAACAAGGAAAGAGAGGAAAAAAAAAATAAAAACTTAAAGCCGAACTAATCTTTGGCGAGCAACGCCAAAGTTATCGTCAGTCAGAATACTCTGGAGGCCTGCAGGAGGCTCAACACACTCGTAAAGCCCAGTAGGATAATATCCTGCGAAGTTCGCCAACCAATCTGTTGCTTGATTACCTTCTCTATACACATGATTAAAAACAACACTCCAATTACGGTTACGGAGAGCCAAACACTGCCGGATGAGCCATTGATGGGGATGAGGACCCTTCAATCCATTTTTCATAAACCCAATTGTTATGGCAGAGTCCAACTCTACAATAACCTTCCTATATCCACAATTCCAAGCCATATGCAGCCCAAAGAAGAGCCCCCACAACTCAGCAAGTAAGGAAGTACAAATTCCAATATTTGCCACAAAACCATGCAACCATTTTCCATCAGCATCCCGCAATAATCCACCTGCCATAGCCATGCCTGGGTTGCCCTTACAAGCGCCATCGCAATTCAGCTTCACCCACCCCAGCTCTGGTTTCGTCCAGCAGACATTAACAGTCCCATGTCGAGTTGCTGCACCTGTACGCGGATTCATTGCCCTCATAAATTCCGCAGCTTGGGATTTAACAAAAGCCACACCATCTTGGCAAACTGGCCCATTATCAAAGACCATCATATTCCTCCATCTCCAAACCCACCACACCACAGTCATAAACAGTACTGACCACTCAATACCCTCCCAAGTAACATTCTACTTCAAATTTCCAGCAAACCATTCCGGAAGCGAGCTACCAAAGAAAACCGTGCGACTACTAGAGGGACCAAAGACGTCCACAGCTGTCTAATATTCGCACAATCCCTTATGAGGTGCAGCGTTGTTTCAATGTTGTTACAGTAGGGACATAGCGAGGAGGTCGCAATCTGTCGTCTAACTCGGTTAGCATTACAGAGCACCACATCGTGAACCACTAACCAACCAAATACCTGTATCCGTTTCTGCACCTGCACTGACCAAATCAGTTTCCAATTAAAATCATTCTAAACTCCAGTATTCGGGCTCAATTGTCTGTATGCCGATGCCACTGTGAAGCAACCACTGGGAGTTAGTCCCCAAAAGCAACCATCGTTACTCTCCTCTTCACGAAAGAGGGTTCGCGTCGCAATTTGAAGAGCCGCTTAAGTGGGTAAGAAAGTTGCAAAAGTCTCCCATTTCCACGACCCATTCTCATTCCAATAATCAGCTACTGTGTCTTCTAGTATCTGGGGCGAAACTGGGTGGCTAGCACAAGACAGAAGAGATTGATTACCAATCCAAATATCCTTCCAAAACTTCATTGCTCACCATTGCCTATCATCCTTCTAAGGCCCAATTTCAGCACATCCACACCACATAGGATACTCTTCCAAGTATAGGACTAGTTCATACGGAGTTTAAAGGAACATAAATCATTTACACTGAACCCATACTTGTGTTTAAGAACCAGAACACAAATTGGCTCTGGGTCAGAAACCATCCACCACCCAATCTTCGCAAGCATGGATAAATTGAAATCACATGTAGATCTGATTCCCAAGCCACCCTTCTGTTTCGATCTTGTAACCTTGTCCCAACTTAGTAAGTGCAACTTTCTTTGAGACTCTGACTCTCCCCATAGAAACCTCCGATTTAATTTATCAAGTTTATTACACATACCCAATGGTAATACCGTGGTTTGCATTGTGTAGCTCGGAATTGCCGCCATCATAGATTTAATCAAAGTAATTCTCCCCACCATGGACAGGTATTTAGCTTTCCATCTTGATAACCGAGAGTGAACCTTGTCCAAAGTCTTCTTATAAGTCTCCTTAGTTACCCTTTTGTGAATGATGGGCATGCTTATATAAGTCCCCAAATCAGTTGTAACCTTAATTCCAAGAGCTGTAGCAATTAAATTTTGATCTCGTGCCAAAACATTTTTCGAGAAATAAATACACGATTTGTCCTTACTCACCGGCTGTCCCGACGCTGCACAGAAATAATTCAAAATTTCATTCACCGTGATTAACCGAAGCTTCTGCCATGAGAATAATATCGTCAGCAAAGAAAACATGAGATAGCTTAGGACCATCTTGGGAAGCTCGGATCGGTCTCCATTTTTTGTCTTGGATGGCATCCTCAATTAAATGAACAAGGCGATCCAGGCACATAATAAACAAATACGGGGACAGTGGATCCCCCTGACGCAGGCCCCTTGTAGGATTAAAGGCCGACAAAGGCTCACCATTCCAAAGGACTTGCATCGAGGATGACGAGATACAATTCAAGATAATTTCCACCCACCAGACAAGTAAACCAAACCAGTGCAAAGTATCCTTGAGAAACTACCAACTGATTCGGTCATAAGGTTTTTCCAAATCAAGTTTAAGAAGCATGTGACCTTTCCTCCCTGTCTTTTTCTTAAAAGAATGCACCACTTCTTGGATAAGAACATTATCCAAGATATGTCTTCCCAGGATAAAGCTACTCTGGGTCGGAGATATTCGGTCCTTCAAGAACGGCTTCAAACGGTTCACCAAACATTTTGTGATAATCTTATACAGCACATTACACAAACTAATAGGCCTAAATTGGGTTAGACGCTCCGGGTTCAAGACCTTGGGTATAAGAGCAATGAGGATTTGGTTCACCCGTGTGTCTAAAAACCCATTATTTAGAGCCTTAAGGACAAAGTCACATGTCTGGTTGCCTACCACACCCCATAATTTCTGGTAGAAGAAAGCCTGAAAACCATCTAGCCTCGGGCCTTTATAAGGTGCCATAGCAAAAATTGCATGCTTGACATCATTAGCAGAAAAATCGGCAAAAGCAACCTGCCTTTCCAAATCAGTCCAACCCGGGAAGTTACACCGAGTAGATAACCGAGGCTGAGCTGTACTCTCTTCTGAAAAAACATCCATGAAAAAATTTGTTGCCATGGTTTTCAAAGTGACCTTCTCCCAAATCCACTAATCCATATTATTCCGCAAGCCTTCAATACAATTGCGTCTCCTTCTGATAATAGTAGAAGCATGGAAGAATTTCGAATTACGGTCACCCAAGCCAATCCATTTCACCCTTGATTTTCGGAACCAAAAAATTTCTTCTTGCAACAGCACCTCATTCAGCTCTTGTAAAAGACAATTTTCAAGACGGATCAGTCCCCCATGGGCTCGTTGAGCAAGAAGGCGTTGAACCCCATCCAAGCGAGCATAAAGTCGTTTTTTTCGGAAGAAAATATTCCCAAACTGGTTTTTATTCCAGATCTGAACTGCATTCCGAAAATCCTTCAAATTACCCAAAATTTCACCGTTAGCCATCCATTGCTGTTGAAAAAAAATCGGAAATTCATCATGTTGCATCCACGCCCCTTCAAAATGGAAAGGTTTAAATTGAGGGCCAACTGCATTTATTTTAAGATCAATCAAAATTGGACAGTGGTCCGATCCATTGCGGGGTAAATGTCTAACAAAGGCCTCTGGAAACTGATGTCTCCAATCCAGATTACAAAAAGCCCTATCCAAACGGCACGCAACCCGAGTACGGGGGGTATGACCCCTGACCCAAGTAAAGGCAGGTCCTATAAAGCCTATGTCCACCAAACGCATACTATCAATCCAATCCGAAAAGAAAGCACAACGGTCAAGCACTGAAGCCACACCCCCTTATTTCTCCTCTAAAGATTTGATACAATTAAAATCTCTCGCAATAACCCAAGGCTCCGAGATACCACTATTAATTTGTAACATGTCAGTCATGAAGCTTCGTTTAAAGGATATCTGGGGTCGCACATACACAGCAGAAAAAAGCCAATAGTGATTCATATATCTCCCCTGAATACACCTAATCCTGGAGTGAATAAAATGCTCATTTTTATGAATAATCAAAACCTCAATACGGTCCGAATGCCATAACATCCAGATACCTCCCCTAAACCCATCCGCTTCTACTCTTTCAATTCCTGAAAACTTTAACTTTTTGCAAATATTTTCAGCATGATCTCCCGAAATCCGAGTTTCCACAAGCACAAGAATCGTAGGATCATGAGTTTTAATTAAGAAATTTAGAGCTCGGTTAAACTCCCTGCCACCGGCTCCAAAATAATTCCAAGACATAATCTTCATAATAAATAAATAAAAGCGGCAAGACAAACCTTGTAAAAGAAGAACAAAGCAAGGCTTAAACACGTGGGGCAGCAAGCTGCTCTCCTTCCTCAACGCCATCTCCAATGGGTTCCAAGGATCTCCCAATGGCCTCCTCATTAAACCTTCCACTCTTATTCGTCACCATGCTAATCACCCCCAAATCTGGTGGTCTTATCTGCGGGTGTAAGATGTGGTTCCCCGATGGCACCACATTTAAACCAGTTCCAACATCTTCTTGGATTCTCTTCACTCTATTTGCTCCGATGTCAACTGATTGGTTTGCCTTCCCCCCGAAAATTAAAGAACCAGCCCTTGTGCTATCTTCAACGTCCCCAAAGACATTATGTTTCTGCAGCTCTACTAACAGCATGGATTTTCTCATGAAGGATTTATTCCCTGCAACACGTGGCTTAATCGGAGCCTTCCCCTTTCGCACACTTAGATTATTACCCCTTGAATTATCTCCATTATTAACCGCTGTAGCTTGCTCAGGTATTGTAAAAATTGGTGATCAAAATTCCCCTATCTCAGTATTCAACGCCTCAAATCAGTTTTTGTCTGTTTCTGCAGGTGATGAATTTTGTTTTTCCGGAAGCCTTGGTTTCCTTCTTCTTCGTTGCACCATCATCCAAGGCCCATATTTCTCCTTATTATTCTGTTGACCCAATTCCCCTGCTGCACTACTACTCGCTTGGTTCGACTCATCCTGGTGGTCTCCTTCCTCCATCATAACATTCGCATTATTTCCCGGGGTGGCAGTCCTCTGCGCCTCATGCACAACAGAAGGAAAAGAGCATTGAGAGCGAGAGTGGCCATACCTTCCATAGTTTGTGCAAGCTATGTGAAGCCCCTCATATTCCACTCGGATAAGCTCCCCATTAAGACAAAATTCAGCAATCAAGGGTTTGTTCAAATCAATTTCCACACATACCTGAGCAAACCGACCCCTATTGGCTTGAGCTGTGTTTTGATCTACCTTGATAGTTTTCCTAATTTCTTGGGCAATTTCCAGCAGCACATCTTCAGCATAGTATACAATCGATAACCCCGGCAAGCGAGCCCAAACCATAGTTGTGTCAACCATTGCTTGAGCAGGAAGGAATTCTGGGGTCCAAGTACGCACCGTTAAATAGTGTCTCTGCACCAGCCAGGGTCCCTCCGTCATCACCTTTTCTCGATCCTCATCTAAATCAAATTGAACCATATGGAAACCATACCCCAAGTCCATTATATCTACTGCCCCAACTGGTTTCCAAAGCTCACGTGCGCGTTTGGATAGAGCAACATAACCCAGGTCTCGACCTAGAAGTTTCACAATTAGGGCTTTCGGCCAAGGTGCTGCGAGCTCCTCAATGAGTTGGGGTGCAAGGAAAACATTGGGTTTCAAACTGTTGCAGGGTGTGAAATCAATTGAGACTAGACCTTTTGCTTGTAGCATTCTAAGGTTTTGCTTTTGACCTACTGCGTGCATCCCCGCCACAACCGCACTAAATGGTCTCTCAAATCCGGTGGCCTCATGAGGAAGCCCTTCGTTCATAACTATGTCTTAAGCCTCGTCCGGCGGGGACGGTGGATCCTGCGGCGGCTACTGTGTGGCTAGGGCGCCTCTCATGTTTTCGAATAAAATATTCGGAGAGGAGAAATTTAAATTGTCAGCAATATTTCATTGCAATTTTTCTTTATTTGAAAAACAGAAATCTTGTAACTATAAAAAAGTTGCCACAAGGTTTATGTGTTATTAATTATATGTTGATTCCATTATTGAGTAGCGGGAGGCGGATATTAGACCATCTTTAATGGAGTGCTCCCCATTATTTTTTTCTTGTCATCTCATGAAAACAAAAAATCAATTTCAAAGAATTTTTATTCTCCCATAGTAGAGATTTTTCCAAAGTTCTTTAAATGGACCAACATAATTATATAATATTATATTATAAACCCAAATAACTAACTTTAAAACAAATAAAATATAAATAAAAAATATATATATATATATATCAAATAAAAAAATAAAGTTTAACATTAAAATAATATATAAAAGAACTAAAAAAGAAAGAAAGAAAGAGCTCTCACATTCTCTAACCTCCTTGATGAAGATTCTTTTTACAAGGGAATCTCATTGGACTTGTCCATATTCTACAGTGAGAGTGATGAATATACAATTTTGTATTTTATTCTTGATCATGTAAATGTAATTTGGGATTTTTTTTTTGTCAAAATATTAAAATATAAGAAGTAAAAGAGGGCATAAATAAGTTTCTACCAAAAAAACAAAAAAAAGGTACATTAGAAGATTTAAAAAAGAAAATATCAAACGAGAGTTTATTTCAAACAATACTAAAACGCATCAACGTAATTAAAAAGTCGATTAATCCTTTACAAAAATAAATAAATTCCAACATAAATTGAAACGAAAAATAAAACTAACAGCATACGGCCAGACAATATATATATATTAACAAACAAATTACTAGAAACTACTTTATTTTTCTATCTGCAGTATTTTTTGGATGGGAAATGAGTATCATATCTATCAAAATTCCATTCTCAACCTCAGAAAATTATCAAAATTATCATATAATCATTTGACCTTCAAACTTAAAAATAAGGCACAATATCATTTTTATAATTATCTTTGATACGTAGATACTCGCATGCGAATATCTCTTAGATTTGAATCATGTACAACATTAACTCACTCTAAACCTGTCCACGGACCATAATTCGATGGGGGGCTCCGATTTCAGCTCAGTCCGGCTCAAAGCTCGGGTCAAGAAATCTCAAGCCCAACCCAACCTGCCTAATAATAATATATTTTAATATAAAAATTATAATAATAATCTATAATTTATATATGTATAATATTATAAATTACATAATATAAAAAGGTGGACCGGCTCGCCCTGTACTTATGATCTCCAAACCCAGCCCTAAATTAAATGTGTTTTTGTAGACTCAGACCATACTTTTTAAATTTTGATATGTCTAAGTTGCATCCAAGGCGGCGGGTCTAGAGGCCCATGGATAAGTCTAGCTCACTTTTATTATGTGTTGAAATATTAAGTGGAATTGTCATTATTCGAACTCTCAACATTTAAATTTTAGACGCTTGGGACTTTGTTATGAGATTGTTTAGCACAAAACCTTAACCATACATATGATATAGCCTAAAACCATTTTTATATTTATCAGTGAGGCTAATAATGAGACTAATAATGTAGCATGATAACATTAGACTATTAGTACATATTCTCGGCAGTTGAATGGTGGTGAGCATATATTAAAATCAAATTAAAGAGCATAATCCAAAAGTAACTAACCTCAAAATTGAGCTGAAAAAGTGGAAGGATGTGGATCAATAGAACTGGAATTTCTCTTCTTAATCACCGGATTTGATGAGCAAGTGATCAATATATATACAAAAATTAGACTAGCAATTATTAGATTAGAATTGACCAAGACTTTGAATTTGTAAGAGATAATTTTTGCGTGGCTGTGCTCATTTTCGTTACGTTGCAGCCAATGGGGAAGTGTCAATATGACCCACGTTCTTGAAGGGCTGGTACCCTATTAGTGTTTGTGCTTAGCCTGGTAACTAATTAATGTCTCACCATCCCCAAAAGACGAAATTCACAGGGGTGTATTAGATTAAGACTTTAATGACTTTTACATATTTTTAAAATCCGAAGATATTCAATTAAGACTTTTTAGAAGTCTTTAAAAGTCATCAGGTATTCAATTATGACTTTTTAAGAGTATTTAAAAGTCATCAGATATTCAATTATGACTTTTTAAGAGTCTTTAAAAGTCATCCTGTATTCAAAAAGTCATTGACAACTGATGAGAATGACTTTTATAGACTTTTTTTTACAAAATATAACACAAAATCCTTAGAAAAAAGTCTTGCATTTATACGCAAGACTTTTTATTTATCATTTATCGTGAAATGTATAATCACCCGCCCTTTCTATCTCTGGAAATGATCGACCTCCACCCTCTCCGGCTTCCATAATCACCCGCACTTTTTTGTTGGGGTGAGCAAAATCAAACCGCTAATCAAAAACCACACTGAACCAAGACTGAAAAACCGAACCAAACTCTATTTGGTTTGGTTTTGGTTTTATAAAATATAATAGTTTGGTTTTTGGTTTGGTTTTCGGTTTTTGGTAAAAAAAGAAACCGAACCGAACCGAACCGTAATAGGTAAAAATATTTTTTAAAAATATATATATTTATATAAATAAATTTTATTTGGCATATTATATATTTATATTATTATATAGTTTGTATTTATGAGGCTTTAGTAATATACATGTAATATAAATCCTTTTTAAGCAATATTTTACATGTAATTTATAAAAAATAATGATAATAAAAATTAAAAAATTAAAATTTTTGTTGATTCGGTTTGAACCGAACCAAAATATAACCGAATCAAACTGGTTCTGTTTGGTTTGACCCGAACCATATGAACTTTGATTTGGCTTTGGTTTCTATTTTTCTTCTACTTTGGTTTTTGGTTCGGTTTGGTTTTTGAACCGAACCGCGTTTTGCTCACCCCTACTTTTTCGTTACCCTCTCCGACCTCCATAATCACTCGCCCTTTTTACCATCTTTAAGACAGCTCCCCCATTTACCGTCTTTAAGACAGCTCCCCCATTTCAGTTTGATACACAAACAGAGGTAGTCTTGGCTTGTGCAGAATTGCATAATTTTCTTAGAAAGGAGTGTCGATCAGATGAGTTTCTAATTGAACAAAATAGTGAAACTAATTCATCTACACTAATGTCAATTAATGAAGAAGAAGATTTTGAACCATTTGTTGGAACACAAGAGCAATAAATAAATGATGCTAATGAATGGAGAGCTAGTATTGCTACTGACATGTGGAATAATGTTGAACATATGAACGATGATGCACATTAGAAATTTTATAGCCAAATTACAATTTTTTAATTAACATTACTACTCAATTTTAATGTTACTATTTCATATTTTATGTTTGGCGATTGTTGTGGTCATTTATGTGGTGTATTATCATTGCACATATGGAGATTATTAGTATTTTCTAATAATCACCCCTACTTTTTCGTTACCCTCTTCGACCTCCATAATCACCCGCCCTTTTTACCATCTTTAAGACAGCTCCCCTATTTCAGTTTGACACACAAACAGAGGTAGTCTTAGCTTGTGCAGGATTGCATAATTTTCTTAGAAATGAGTGTCAATCAGATGAGTTTCCAATTGAACAAAATAGTGAAACTAATTCATCTACACCAATATCAATTAATAAAGAAGAAGATTTTGAACCATTTGTTGGAAAACAAGAGCAACAAAGAAATGATGCTAATGAATAGAGAGCTAGTATTTCTACTAACATGTGGAATATTGTTGAACATATGAATGATGATGCATATTAGAAATTTTATAGCCAAATTACAATTTTTTAATTAACATTGCACACATGGAGATTATTAGTATTTTATAGTAAGTCTACAAAAGTCTTTAAGAGTCTATAAAAGTCTATAAAAGTCTATGAAATAGACTTTTTAAAAGTCATCAATACTTTTAAAAATTCTCTGTGAAATATTAAAAGTCACAGAAAGTTATTAAAGTCTATAAAAGTCATTCACTCAAAAAAAGTCCATAAAAGTCTTAATCGAATACCACCCCCTTAATGTCTCACCAAGAAAAAAGTAACTAATTAATGAAATGAACTTTTTTTGAATGTTGTAAACAACGTGGGAAATATCCGTCTCTCGCTGGTGACCCGTTCCGATAGCCACAGAAACTGGAAATTCCCAATAAAAACTCTTAGTAAGGGGAAATCGAAAAATTTGTATATTCAAATCTCACATCTATCATGGAACCATTTGATCTAAAAGTTTAAATTATTAGGTAAAACCCAATTATAGGTTTTATTATCTCCGATACTTCCCAAAGAAATGTTTGATAAGTGAAAATTGGTTCAAGCCCAGTTGCACTTAACTGAATGTGTTGGAGAATGAATCTCACATCGGATTTAAATGTGATAAAAGAGTATTATATAAGTGGTGTAGATTGGACCTTAACACAAGCCAGTTGATTTTGTGTCACATGGCTCCAACCCCATATATATGTTCACTCATTCAGTTAAGCTCAACACACTCTCAAGTCCTACAGAGTTTCTTCAGCATCTAGGTAATAGACTACTGATTGTGAAATTGCATTAATATTAAAATAAAGGTTGCAGAATATTTATTCTTAGGAGGAAACATAGATTCCACAGGGATTGAATTTTTCGTGAAATGAGAACGGAGAAAAAATTTTTCCCCAATTACTTAAGGAAATTTTACAAAACTATACACTTTTATATTAGTTGTTTCATTTTTCACCCCTAGTATTTTAGTTTTCATTTCTAACTTTTTGATATTACACTTTTATACCTAGGGTTGTCAATCGGGTGATGGGGACCCGTCTCTGGCAGGAGCCCGCCCGGACGGAGACGGGGAATCCCCGATTAAAATCCCCGCGGGGCGGGGACGGGGACAAGTTTGTCCCCGTTTATTAATCGAGAACGGGGACGGTAATTGCCTTACCCGCCCCGCGGGCCCCTGTCCCCATCCCCTTTTAAAGCCCGCGGGAATCCCCGATAAAATACCCGAATCCCCGTTTATTTTGTTTAATTAATATTATTTTATATTATTATTATTATTTATTTTATAAAAGTATATTATTTTATATTATAAATTGGACAAATAGCATAGGTAGAGCGTCGTGAATTTATAAAATTTAGTTTTAGGAACTGAAATTCTATTTCTATTTCGCTCCAATTAAGTAAGAACCGAAATTTTTTAATAAATATTGTACTATTTTATGGAGTTCTCTCATTTCAAGTGGACAAAGGGTTATTTAGGAAAATGTTTTTTCATTTTATTTTTTGATTCTTTTTCTATTTGTAATTAGTTTTTGACTTTCTGTTTTCTATATAAAAAATTTGAAAGGTTTGTTTAGTTTTAGTGAATAGTTTTGGAGGAATGTCTTTTAGTTTGGGAATAAAGCTGAAATTCCAATTAATCCTGTTGCTGTCAAATACCAAAATGTTGCTGATTTTATTGCAGCGTGTGAAAGGCTTGATTTTACAGGGTGAAAATTGAAATTTGACAGGGTTTTTTTATAAAATATAAAACTAGCTAAATGGGGGCGGGGATCCCCGCCGGGGACGGGGATGGGACAGGGATGTGTCCCCGATTAATAAACGGAGCGGGGACGGGGATTCCCGATTAGTCTGGGGACGGGGATGGGAAATGCAATCCCCGCCCCGCCCCGCCCTGTTTACATCCTTATTTATACCCCTTTGGTTTTAGGTTTTACTTAATATCTATTATACCCCTTATTTAATCTTTCACCTCAACACGCATTTGTCTTCCTCTTTATTTAATCTTTTAGATTGTTACTTTCATTGTCCGTTGTAGCTCTCCTTGTTAAATTGCTGCTGCCATCGCTAATCAAATCAAAACTGGGTTTCTGGATTTGAATGTTGTTTTCACTTCAATTTGAGGTTTTCTTCTTCTTCTTGTTCTTCTTCTTCTTCTTCTTCTTCCTTTAGATCTTACCACAATTTTATGGTATAGCAAAGTCGATCTGCGATTTTGGTATTTGCTTATCGCCTTTTGATCTGATAGATGTTTTGTTCTCTCAATTTAATTATGCGAAGATCTTAAATTTAATTAGCCAATTCCGGTTTAATTTAATGAGGTTAGATCTCTAATTTAACTAACCATTGACTAAAAATTGAATTAGTTGGTTTGCTTATTGGTAGCGTTTAGGCTTCAGGAACTATATGGGGCACTCACTTTTCTTCCTCTGGTTATACAAGATTGTCATATCTTGGTAAGATTTCATTCTTTTTGAAATTGAAACTCAGATTTAGAGGTGAAAGTTTGCGTATTTTTGTTTTTGTTATTGAAATCAATATATTATTTCTTCCTTATAATGCAATGAGATGTTTGATTTGGTTAAGAATCACTAGGTGATGCATCTTTCAATCACTTTCTTCTATACTTCTTTGAATCTTTTGTTTCACTATTAGGACTATTGGTAATTGTCCATAGTATATCCTGTTGGGAATGCCCTAGTCTCAAGGCATTAGTCCTTGTATTGTATTGTATTGTACATTTTGGATTTTTTAACAGATTAATGTATTATACATTTATGTTATTAAATAAAGGCATTAATCTATTTATTCTATATCTTGTGCAATATTATAATAGAGTATCTGATGGTCATATCTATATCCATGTTGACAAGTGTGATGCACTTGACAGTGACACCATGGATAGGGAAACGATATAACCATAAAGTCATCCGTAGTCTGTTCCAGTCATGGGAATAAATGGAACCAAAGACTATCATAGACTTGATTATATGGCGGTGTCGTACCGGCTATAGAACTTGGATTGTCAATTAAGCTTATGGGTACATGTAGTTGGACATGGTACTTGATTGATCCACTAAACAAGAAATCCACATGATATGGTAGCACAAGTGATTCTCGTGTAGTACTTATATTTGATCTTTACACCTGACCATATTATGGTCTTGCATGTGAACTCACACACTTTGGTGGACAACTAAAGGTCCTGTAACAGGGTGCCAAGTATGGGTATGTTCGGGTGTGCCAATGAACATGACAAGGCCATGTGTATGCAGAAGGGAATATCACTCAGTGATCCACGAAGAAGATATCACAGACCACTTGATGAGTGCAATTGATAAGAGTGTGGCCACATCTAAACAAGTTGGAACTTGTTTGTGAGCATCAGTTCATTCGGGATCAAGTTAATGTCGGACACAAAAGAGGGTGATGACACCATACCTCTGTGTTAGACACCGATATCAATGACCTAGGACATATTAGTTAAACTATAGGTTTATGACTTCCGTTAAATTGTTGTCTTCATCTTAATTGGGAGCTGTAATGGCTTGCTAAAGCCCAACTATAGTCTGTAGGCCATGGGACTACTGCCAATATAAAGATGAACCCGCATGATTATACATATTGAACGCCTGAGCTTCAACTAAATGGGTCAACTATATACTTGGAGTATAGTGACTAAAGATGAATTATTAATTGATCAAATTATAGATCAATTGGATTGATCAAAATATTATAATCAATTTATTGGGTTTCCTTGAATTAATTTGAATAAATTAGTTCACGAATTTATTTCCTACTGGAAATATTATACATATATTGGTTTATACGTATTTCATTTAAGTAATGTTTAAATTAATTAATTGAGTCAATTTAATTAGGCAAATTAATTTTAATTCAAATGCTATGTGTTATATTATATGGTTTAATATAACCGCATACATAGGAAATTGAAATTAAATTGAAATTGAAATTAAATTTTACCCATACTAATTAATTTAGACCTAGGGTTTTAAATGCCTATTTAAACCCACTTAAGTGGAAGATGAAACCTAAGCCACCACTTGAAATAGAATTTCAGCCAAACTCTGATTCCTTAAGAGGAAGAATTTGGCCAACCTCCCCTCTCTCTTTGGTTTTCTGATCCTGTGCTAGCATAGGTTCTTGCTTGTTAGGCGTTCGTGTACAGGAATGTGGAGGGAATCTATTTTTGTTTCTGCAGCCGTCTATATAAGAGACGTTCAAGGTGAGAATTGGTTTCTTCCCTTGTGTTAATTTTAATTGTTTTGATTTCTATTGCATAACCTCTTGGGATCTGATTTGAGAAAATCTAAATCAGCTTCCGCTGCCAATGGTTGATTTTCGATGACAAATCCCTACATACCGATCTTAAAATTTAATATTCATAATTTATGTAATGATTTTGTTGTTCATATTCCACCAAATAGGTGATTAAATATCAAGAACTTTAAACTAGTAGCACATAGACCACCTAAAGTACATATAGTATAAACTATAAAAACAGTCTCATCAATGTATAAAAATGATATTGGGAAAATATAAATATGGTATAAACAACAGAAACAGTCTCATCAAGGTATAAAAATGGTATCATGAAAGTATAAACATAATATAAATAACAAAAACAATCTTATCATGATATAAATTAAAATGGTATCAGGAAGGTATAAACATAGTATAAACAACAAAAATAGTCTCATCAAGGTATAAAGTGGTATCTGTAAGATATAAACATAGTATAAACAATAAAAATAGTCTCATCAAGATATAAAAATGGTATCAGAAAAGTATAACAATGTTACAAAGTGTGAACAACGAAACATTTTCCATGATTTAAGTTGGCTGCAGCCTGCAACCAAGTTTTTGCTGGTTTTGATGTACAGGATCATAAATATGCATAATATGTTGTTTGAGTCTTGACATTCTTATCAAATTTACTTCATATGTTGTTGCATCCTTTAGACTCTGACCTTCAGTTTGTTTTTGTTGGAAATTTGACAAATATATTGGATTATATATTAGTGATTATTTGTCAACTTTGGGCCAAATTATATTATGGAAAGGAAGCATATTTAATTAAATGATTAGTGTTATTGTATAGTACGTAACGTGAGCTTTCCAATGGTATATAATTTACCCAAAACGGATAAGTAGTGAATGAGAAATTGTTGCTCAAAGGTAGCCTAATGGAATGGAATATTTGGAGAAAAATTTGGCTTATTTTAACTTATCCCACATGGGAAAAATATAAAGTGGAAAAGGTGTTTATATTGAAACACACTTTTGTAAGGTGTTAACTTGTATAAGCCAAAAGGCTCTCTTGTGCACGCGCAGGGGGGTGCAAATCCTATCCCCGAGCCTTCAAAGGCCCAATACGCACCCGCACAACGTGGGTGTCGCGAATGCCGGACCGAAATGGATCACTACGGGCCTGCTTAGTTTTTTCTCTAGCCCAACTAAATTTTCTCCAGATATTTTTGAAATTATTCGAATTCTGTGTTAGTTTTATTTTTGAATAAAAATATAACTGCAAAATTAATTCTCTTAATGAGAGAATTAATCCAATTTAATGTCATTTAATTCCTTTCTTTTAAATCCTCCTTCTACCTATTTTTCTTTTAGTTCTATCCCTTGAAATTCAAAATTCCTCTCCTTATCTGCATTTTGTTTCCTTCAAAAAAGCCTTCTTTTTCCGGTGATAGCCCACTACGCATAGTTCGGTTCGCCTTCGAGAGTTGTTGTATCCTGGGAGACAAATCGCCATTACGGGGCAGATAATTGTCTCAAGGAAACTGTCTATACAGGCCTTGGCTCTACTGCTTCCTTCCTTCTGTTAAGGTTGAAAAGTATTTTAGCTCTGTCGTTTGTTCTTTGTTTTATTTTAATTGTGTATTCTATAATCTGCAATTTACTTAAATCAATTGTATTTCAATTTCATGCAACTAACATTCTTAAGACAATTATTCGTAGTACTTGGTTAAGTTTTGCAGGATTACCTTGACATTCTGGGTAATTAAAACCTTGACATTCTGAATAATTAAAACCTTGACATTCTGGATATTTATACCTTGACATTTGGAGAATTTTTCAGACCTTTTACTGGATTATTTTGGACTGTTTGGACATTTGTTGTTCTAAATTAACAGTTCTTTTTTGTGATTCATTTTCTTTGTTTAATTTGTTGGTTTTGGAATTTCGCTAACTTTATTTGTTTGAAATTTCAGATTGAAAAATGGCTGATATTGTCCCACCTATTGGAGGCAATGGTTCTGAAACTGGCCAAGGCCAGAATAACCAACATGGACAAAATGGTCCTAGTGGTTCTAGGCTTGTTATGCCTAACGGTCCTGTAGCTGGTTCGGGTTCATACCCAGTAACAGTGCCTGAAAGGCCGGAAAAATTCAACGGAATGAATTTTAAGATGTGGCAGTAGAAAATGCTTTTCTACTTGACTAGCATGCAATATCATAGGCTGCTGAAAGAAGATCCTCCTGTTGTTCCAGAGGGTGTGGTGGATCCTTCTATTCAATTAGTTGTTGATGCTTGGAATCACTTGGATTTCCTTTTTAGAAACCACATTCTGAATGGATTGGTTCCTGATTTCTATGATGTTTACACTGTTAAACGAACTGCAAAGGAATTATGGGACTCCTTGGATAGGAAGTACAGAACTGAGGATGCGGGTGCTAAGAAATACTTAGTAGGCCAATTCCTTAGTTACAAAATGGTTGATTCCAAATCTGTTGTGAGTCAAGTGCAAGAAATCTAGCTTTTGATCCATGGGATGCAAACTGAAAGGATGGAGACTAGTGAAACCTTCCAAGTGGCTGCAATCGTTGAGAAATTGCCACCTAGTTGGATTGATTTCAAAAACTATCTCAAGCATAAAAGGAAAGAGATGTCTGTTGAGGATCTAATTGTTCGACTTCGTATTGAAGAAGACAATAGAAGATCAGAGAGGAAGTCTTCTGTTGCTGCTAATCAAGCTATGGCTAGAGCCAATGTAGTGGAGGTCAAGAAAGAACCCAAGAAAGGCAAACAGCCTGCTGAATTTAAGTCCAAATTGGGACCTAAAGGGGGCATTTCCAAGAAACCAAAGTTTAATGGGAAATGCTTCAATTGCAACAAAATGGGACACAAGTCCTCTGATTGTAGGCTGCCAAAAAGGGTCAACAAAATGGAGGCAAATGCTATGGAAGAAATTTCTAGAGATGTGTCTGACATCGATCTGTGTGCAGTGATTTCTGAAGTCAACCTGGTTGACTCAAATCCACGAGAATGGTGGCTTGATACTGGTGCTACACGCCACATTTGCTATGACAAAGGGTCTTTTGCTGGATTGACTCTACAAAGAAAGGAGAGAATCTTTACATGGGCAATTCTGCTACTTCAAAGATCAAGGGACATGGAACTGTCATTCTGAAAATGACTTCTGGGAAAGAAGTGAAGCTACAAAATGTCTTGTATGTTCTTGAAATGAGGAAGAATCTGGTTTCTGGGAGCCTCTTGAGCTCACATGGCTTCAAGATGGTTTTTGAGTCTCATAAATTTCTTTTGTCTAAAGGGGGTATATATGTGGGCAAGGGATATGAATGTAATGGGATGTTCAAATTTAATTGTATCTCTTGTAAATCAAATTCAATTGAAATGAATAAGAATAACGTTTCTTCTGCTTATATTGTTGAGTCTTCTAATTTATGGCATAGTAGACTTGGACATGTTAATTTTGATACGTTGCGATGTTTAATTAACTTGAATCATATCGCCATCTTTCAAATTGATAAAAACCATAAATGTGAAATTTGTGTAGAGACAAAATTGACAAGATCCTCATTTCATTTTGTTGAAAGAAATTTAGAACCACTTGATCTTATACACACAAATATTTGTGACTTGAAGTTTGTTCAATCAAGGGGAGGAAATAAATATTTTATTACCTTCATAGATGATAGGACAAAATATTGTTATGTGTATTTGCTTAAAAGCAAAGATGAGGCTTTAGAGAAATTTGTTCTCTATAAGCAAGAAGTAGAAAAGCAACTTAATAAAAAGATTAAGGTGGTAAGAAGTGATCGTGGTGGTGAATATGTTGCACCATTTGGCGAGTTTTGCTCCCAACATGTTATTATTCACGAAGTAACACCACCGTAGTCTCCTCAATCTAACGGTGTAGCTGAACGAAAGAATCGTACCTTAAAAGAAATGATGAATGCGATGCTAACCAGTTCTGGGTTACCACAAAACATGTGGGGGGATACTGTGTTGCCAGCAAATTACCTTTTAAATAAGGTACCCCATAAGAAACAAGACAAAACCCCTTATGAATTATGGAAAGGTCGAAACCCTTCTTATAATTACTTGAAAGTGTGGGGGTGTCTTGCAAAGGTAATGGCCCCATTGCCTAAGAGAATGAAAATAGGCCCAAAGATAGTGGATTGTATTTTCATTGGATATGCGGAACACAGTAACGCGTATCGGTTTCTTGTGCATGAATTTAAAAACTCGGAAATACACAAGAATATATTAATGGAGTCAAAGGACGCCTCGTTCTTTGAAAATGTGTTTCCATGCAAACAAAATGATGTGGGGCGGGATCTAAATGGTCTCATGAGACTGTTGAAGTTGACAGTCAAGATGGTCAACATGACGAAGTTGAGAATAATAAAGAGCTTCAACTAGAGGTGGAAGAGAATGTTCAAGATCTTCAAGAAGAGGATGAGATGGATATAGAGGTTGAACCTCAAAGAAGTAAAAGTGCAAGGGTGGAAAAATCTTTTGGTCCAGATTTTCTAACTTACATGTTAGAGGCTGAACCACAAACTTACAAAGAAGATGTAAGTTCAACTGAAAGTCCTTTATGGAAAGAAGCCATAAGGAGTGAGATTGATTCTATTCTGCAAAATCATACTTGGGAATTAGTGGATCTTCCTCCCAGAACTAAACCACTAAGCTCTAAATGGATTTTCAAATGGAAATTGAAAGCAGATGGAACAATTGATAAGTACAAGGCCCGTTTGGTTATAAACAAAAGGAAGGCCTTGACTACTTTGATACTTATTCTCCAATGACGAGAATAACATCCATTAGGATGGTGCTTGCTATTGCCGCTCTGCAGAATCTTGAGGTACATCAAATGGATGTGAAGACAGCTTTCCTGAATGGAGATCTGGAAGAAGAAATCTACATGGAACAACCTGAAGGTTGTGTAGTTCCAGGTCAGAAAAGAAAGTCTGTAAATTGGTGAAGTCTTTATATGGTTTAAAGCAAGCACTAAAAAAATGGCACAAAAGTTTGATGATGCCATGATGGCTAGTGGCTATCGTATCAACGAGTGTGACAAATGTATTTATGTCAAAATTACAACTGAAGGATATGTTATCCTATGCTTATATGTTGATGACATACTCGTTGTGGGAAGCAATGAGAAGATGGTAAAGAGTACCAAGAACATGTTAAATTCTAGATTTGACATGAAAGATATGGGATTGGCGGATGTGATTTTAGGTATCCAAGTTAAACGTTCACCTAACGGTCTCGTTTTAACTCATTCACACTACGTGGACAAGATACTTGATAAGTTTAACAAGGATGATTCTGGTATAGCCAAAACTCCGTTAGACATTAGTCAACATTTGTCCAAGACCAAGGTGAAGGCATAGACCAAGTGGAGTATGCTAGGGTTATAGGTAGTCTGATGTACATTTCGAGTTGTACAAGACCAGATATTGCTTACACTGTAAGTAGTTTAAGCAGGTATACTAGTAATCCAGGAAAGATTCATTGGGTAGCTATCATGAGAATACTAAGGTATTTGCGATTTACTCGTAATTATGGTTTACACTATACGAGAGAACCTATGGTACTAGAAGCGTATTCTGATGCCAGTTGGATAGCTAACATCAAGAATTCTAAAGGTACAAGTGGGTATGTGTTCACTCTAGGAGGAGGAGCAGTTTCCTGGAAATCCTCAAGGCAAACGATTATAACTAGATCCACTATGGAAGCTGAGTTTGTAGCCTTGGATAAAACTAGAGAGGAAGCTGAATGGTTATGGAATTTCTTAGAAGATATTCTAGAATGGCCAAAGCCTGTGCCCGCAATTTGTATACATTGCGATAATCAAGCAGCGATTAAAAGAGCACAGAACATTACGTACAACGGTAAGTTGAGACACATGCGTCGTCATAATACCGTTAGACAACTGATCTCAACGGGAGTTATCTCTATTGACTTTGTAGGGTCAAAGGATAACACTGCGGATCCACTAACCAAAGGTTTAAACCGAGATCAAGTTGAAAAGACATCAAGAGGAATGGAACTAAAGCCCATGAATATTTAAGGCGTTATGTGAAGGAAAACCCAACCTTGTTGACTAGAGATCCCAAGATCTAGGTTCAATAGGACAACCTAATTGCATAGACCTTGTGAGGTCACTGTGGGGGTCAACCCCTTGTCCATTCCTGTGATGTAAACAGTGATAAACGTGGAAAGGCTAAGCTATGCTTTTAATGATTCTTTGTGCTTCAAAAGTTTGAGCAAAAGAGATCACCTATGTGAGAGTGAAGTGGGGTCGCTTCAAAAGAAACTAATGGGGCTTAGTTATCTGAAACTCTTGCAAAACCAGGAGATGTCCATGACCATAACGGATATAACCATGAGAACCAAAAACTATGTTATGTTGGTATTTGTGTGAGGTATATCATCGCTTACATACACGGCAGAATAGTTCAAGGACATCGTGTCTACTAGTCAGCCAGTAAAGTAAATATACTAGTACAAGGGAAGGTTCAAGGGTTGATGCCTACCTATCCTATGCAAATATCGACTGTAGTTTACTATCACCACTTTGAGTTTGATCTTTCTTTTTGTCAATCAATTTCATTCATGTGGGGGATTGTTGGAAATTTGACAAATATATTGGATTATATATTAGTGATTATTTGTCAACTTTGGGCCAAATTATATTATGGAAAGGAAGTGTATTTAATTAAATGATTAGTGATATTGTATAGTACGTAACGTGAGCTTTCCAACGGTATATAATTTACCCAAAACGGACAAGTAGTGAATGAGAAATTTTGTTGCTCAAAGTTAGCCTAATGGAATGGAATATTTGGAGAAAAATTTGGCTTATGTTAACTTATCCCACATGGGAAAAATATAAAGTGGAAAAGGTGTTTATATTGAAACATACTTTTGTAAGGTGTTAACTTGTATAAGCCAAAAGGCTCTCTCTTGCGTGCGCAGGGGGGGGGGTGCAAATCCTAGCCCCAAGCCTTCGAAGGCCCAATGCGCACCCGCACGACGTGGGCGTCGCGAATGCCGGACCGAAATGGGCCACTACGGGCCTGCCTAGTTTTTGCTCCTGCCCAACTAAATTTTCTCCAGATATTTTTGAAATTATTCGAATTCTGTGTTAGTTTTATTTTTGAATAAAAATATAACTGCAAAATTAATTCTCTCATTAATCCAATTTAATGTCATTTAATTCTCTTCTTTTAAAGCCTCCTTCTGTCTATTTTTCTTTTAGTTCTATCCCTTGAAATTCGAAATTCCTCTCCTTATCTGCATTCTGTTTCCTTCAAGAAAGCCTTCTTTTTCCGGTGATAGCCCACTACGCACAATTCGGTTCGCCTTCGAGAGTCGTTGTATCCTGGGAGACAAATCGCCACTACGGGGCAGATAATTGTCTTAAGGAAACTGTCTATACAGGCCTCGGCTCTACTGCTTCCTTCCTTCTGTTAAGGTTGAAAAGTATTTTAGCTCTGTCGTTTGTTCTTCGTTTTATTTCAATTGTGTATTCTGTAATTTGCAATTTACTTAAATCAATTGTATTTCAATTTCATGCAACTAACAGTTTTTGGTGTGTCCATACATAATATATTTGTTTTTCTCACAAGTCTGCATATGAGATATCGTTGTGTTAGCATATTCTAGTAATTTTTCTCTTATGAACCAGCAGACAAAGAAATGGCTGAAAAACTTCCTTACATATGTTGACTGTGGCTTTTGCATTGGCTAATTTGGTACCATGGGTTATAAGGTAGCATCAATGCTTTTGTCCAGGAGTTGAATAGTTCCTTGAGCTCATTTAATGACACAAACAACCAGCCCCTCTAGAATTGAAATGGTCGAGTACATGTATATTACATTCAACTGCAAAATAAAATTTACTGTTGAAAAATTTATTTAGTAATTATATCTCAAATTGTTGTCATATGTATATTAATAATAATAAAAGTATATCTATTTTTTTATAAATACATATAATCACAATTATATAACGGTAATATTTAATAATTTTTTTTTATTATTGCCTCAAATTATAGCAATAATTTTATAGTTTCTACAAAACCTATATTTCTTGTGGTGACAAATATAATTTCTTAATAACTATTATAGAATCGTCTTATTAATAATTTTACAGAGAAATTATAACATCTTTTTAGAATTCTTTTATTTAATAGTTTTTTTCACAATTATGAATTTCTTGAAATGTTCGAATTTGAATCCCACGGAGGTTTCATCTGCTACGTACATCTAATTGGTTGATAATTAACAAATCGTATCTGAAGTTTTGTGGGACTTCCTTTGCTTCTATAATCTAAAGTAAATAGTGTTTGAAAGAAATATGATTTCTCTACCTGCCAATTCCTCCACACCATAATTATCAATATCATTTGTATCTTAGAAATTATACCGTGGATCGATTTATATCAACTTTATGAATACATAAATATTTTTTATTTTTTCAATAAGTTTTTAACTTTTTCAATATTTATATTGTTTATATATATTTTTTCTTTAAAAAAGTATATACAGACAAAAAAAATTTCTTATATAAGCTCTAGCAAAAAAAAAACGATGGACCAATAAACACTTCTCCTTAACTTATTCATTGAAAGTTATTTACTCCAAAGTCCATTTCAAGAAGAAAGTTCTGTGGTGGAAATTAAGAAAAGTTTTAAACATGAAATAAGGATAAATTAGTAGGAGTATTTTACTTGGTCTAATTAATCTCACCTTATCCTTATCAATGTACCTTAAACCTTATTTATAATTATAAGTACCAACAGCAATATTAAATTTTTAAAAGTACTTTCAGAATATTCAGAAAGTTAATTAGAATATAATACAAATATATGTGGTTGTATGGTAACTAGTGAGTCTAGTTACAATTACCTAACAAATGCTACGTGGAGATATGCCTGCCTATCAATGTTGTGAAAACCAGACTGACCGGTTCGATCGGTTTTACCACTAACCGGCCATGGATCTGGTCCGTTTGATTAAAATAACCGTTTGATAAAAAATCGGAGATGACCGGTTCCACCGGTCAAAACCATTGAATCGACGAACTGGTCAAAACTGGTTTTTATAATTTTCTATGTTTGGTTTTGGATTCGGTTTGGTTTGGTTCGGTTCGGACAGAACCGAACCGAATCAAAAAATGAACATAGAAAATTATAAAAACTAAAATCAAACCAATATGCATTTGGTTTGAATTCAACCAAACTGAACTAGTTTGGTTTTGTTCTGGTTCGGTTCGGTTTCAAACCAAAATTTTTCAATTTTTAAAATTTAAATCAATTATTATTAAAATTTAAAATTGATGAAGTTTTAGGATATTTCATGAAGTTATTTTGAGTATTAAACATTTGAAACTTGTGTCTGATGAATTTATAAGCTTGTTTATTTTTTAAATAATATTTTTTCCGAAAAAATAATAATCCGGTTTAACCACCGGTAAAATCCGGTTGAACCGGTTGTACCACGTACCAGTAGCTTCACCGGTTTGATGTCCGGTACGGTTATGATAACATTGCTGCCTATTGTTCTACCTATCCATCAATGTATATTTTGAATTTTATTTTATTTTTAGTTTTTCATTTCATTTTCCCCCTTTTCGTTTTGACTTTTCTTAGAATGAGAAACTAACTTCATCCGAGTGGATCAACTACTTGTTGGCAAAATATACCTGAACCATCTGATCTTTTACTAAAACTGTAATTAATATCCTAATCAATTTTTTTGAATATGTTGAATACCTAATCCTTTTATTTCAATATTATTAGCCCCAAACTCGACCTATCTTTTGCATATATCTAATACGCTTTGTTTAGTGACAAAAATGTAAAATAAACATTCTAAAACATTTTAACAATTATATGGTTTTATTGCTTAAAATTGTAAAATGTATATTTCCAGCAAATATGTTTTCTTATCTAGGCAATTTTCTGAAATTGTGTTACGTACTAAAATATTATCGGTCATGTTAGACATAAAATAAAATTAAGTTTGAGGCTTATAATATTAAAATGAAAAGATCGCGTACTTAATGTGTTCAAAAAATTGATCAAAAGACCAATTACAATTTTAATAAAAGATCAAGAAACTCAGAATGTATTTTGCCTCATTTTTTTTACACAATTTATGTATGGTTCATCTCATAAAGTAGATCATCCAAGCCTTATATTTATTTTGGAATTACATATTCATTTGAATGACTTTCCTCGCGACGTAATTGATGTTTTGCAACTTCTTTTTTCAATGAAACTCCTTTTAGTAAAAAAAAAAACTTACTACTTCAGTAAAAACTTATTTATTTATTAGTTTTATATAATATTGTGCCTTTTTATGCTAAAAAACTTACAAGAAATACAAGATTTGGTAATACAATTTTTTTTGTTATCAAAAATATAAAAATTAATATCATAACTTTCTGCATTAACAGAAATGTTACTTTTATAAACTGTTTAACAAAATGTATTTGGCAACAAGATTAAGTATAAATTTGCTACCATTGATATTGAAATGGCAGCAAGTTTTAGATATTGCTGCTAAATTACTTTTTTGATGCCAAATCTAACATTTTTTTTTTACAGAGAAAGATAGTATAATTTCAACTTTTATGTGGCTTAAAAAAATAATGAATATAGTTGTGAGCGGACGACATTTTTCGAAACGCGGCAAAGCGAACCGGGGAAAAGAAATAATTGGAAAAATGGAAATTGTAAATGTTTGGGGTTCGAAAACGGGTTTGTTCTTATTTAGGAAGACCATTGATTCTTTTGGAAATCCTTTTGTAGAAAACATTTTCCCTTTTTATTAACTTAAAGACCTTGAAACTTAAATTTCAAGATCAATGACAGAGTCGCCACCCGGATCAGCTCATCTGGGAAATTCCGGTACAGCTTTCTACCGAGCGTGGACTACTGTATCTAATCCAGAGATTTAGGGTTCGGGCAACTTACCTATTCAACCTCAAACTTGTATTCATTTATAAGTGCATATGACAATAGTTTATTCACTTATTATCTTTCTCTACCCAATTTAATCCTTTACTATTAGTCCATGCTCATTCAGATGAAAGGAATAAAGTACATAAAATTAAAGTGCGGAAATATAAACCATACATCCAAAAATAAACCAAAAAGAAATAGAGGCCTTATTACAACCCAGAAAAAGGAAAAAAGCTCTTATCCTTACCATTACAATTGCCTAGATACACGAGGATCTAAAAAGTACAATCGCCTAGAATACACGATTAATTCTATGAAATACATCCAAAATAAAAATAAGAAAAAATAAAAGCTGTAAAATAAATGGTTAGCACAGATATATCCTAAGCACCTATAAGACTCACATAGGACAGAACGGGGAATCTTAGAGATTGGGAACATGCATTTAGGGGATAACCGAGAAGTCCGGGTGACTTACTCGGTTAGACCTGGAAAACAATTTTAGAAATGCCCTATAGGTTTTTGTGCTTGAAAACGGTTTTGGAAAGTGGTTTGGCTCAATTGTATGCAAATTACTTCGGTTTAGTGGGTCGGTTATCCTAGAACTCGGGGTTCTGTTTGTAGGGGTTCCTAATTCCAAACATCCATCTAGGGTTTGAAAGTAGTAAACATGCCAAAAACAGGTTTTATTTTGAAGACAACATCATGCGACAACATCTGTGCAGGTCGTCCCATGATTCTACCTTCTGCCCATCACTACAGTCGTGTGACTATACTGATTACAGTCATGCGACTCTAGTTAGAGTCGCACGACTATAACGTTATACCCACACGACTATAGTGAACAATGCCCCGACAATGGTTTTCTTCATTTTCTGAAATTATTTGTTTCAAACAATTTTGATGATTTCTAGGGATTCTGGAAATATGAGGATCCGTTATCACTGGACCTAGGAACCGGTTAAGGATCTAACAACTGCGAATTCTTAGAACTGAAACCAACAAAACCCTAAATCTCATATCCGTATAATTGGAAATCTGAAAACCACAATTTTATAGTATACAGATCTGATTTGACCAAATTGAATCATGAAAAATCATTTAAAATGGGAAAACCGGCTGTATTTGGTCGAATTTGGACTTTTCGGGGTTCTGTCCAGAAGAATACAGTCGTACGACTGTAATATACAGTTGCACGACTGTGTTCCAGGCAACTACAGTCGTGCGACTATAACTACAGTCGTGCAACTATAATTACAGTCGTGCGGCTGTAGTTACCCAGACAGTTTTCCGAGTGAATGTTTAAACATAAAATCACAAACACAAACCAACACGAATCGAGTTTTGAGACCTCTCAGAGTTTACCTCTTTTGCGTTCCAGTATGCTTGATGACCGGAGTCAGATGTGGATGTCGGAATCCGCCTAGAATCTCCAAACGACTCGAAATTCTCAAACACGCATCCCGAATTGATCCGAACGAACCCGAGAATGGTTTTGAATGAATAATATCAGATTGGAAATTCTCACACACTGTGTTTCTCAGTCTATGTTCTCAATATTCTCTGATTTTTATTGATTTTTCTCTCTTTTTCTCACTTTCTCTCTCTAAACTCTTTTCTCTCACTAGAATACTCTTTTTTTTTTTTCAGAATTGATTCCTCTCTTATGTTATTGTGTTTTCTCCCTCTTTTTGTGTCCATTCTGCCACCCTAATTCCCTAATTTTTACCCAAAGAATCCGAGTCAAAATAGGATTGGGTCCTATTTAGGAATCGACTGAGTCAAAATTAGAGTCGTACGGTTCTGACTATAGTCACGCGATTGTAGCATTACAGTCATGCAGCTGTAGTTGTTACAGTCGTACGACTGTAAACTATAATCATGCGACTTTAGATAGAGCCTGCATGTGCACCTAGGCTTCCTAATCTCTCGACGGTCTTCTCTCGGGGTTTCGGATCAAGGACTCTTCTGAATTTTAGGCTTTTTGAGAACATTCCGGGTATTATTCCACTCATTCTCAAATCTGATTCATGTTCATATGTCTAACAGGTAACAAATGGTTTTCATCATAGAGGTCAAAAAAAACCCGTGCTCACAGGCTGCCCCTTGCGAGATCAAAGTCGACTTAGACGGGCGCTTGTGCCCGATTCAAGTTTGGTCTTGTGATACGGAGCACATTAAAAAGCAAAAGAGGATGTACTTGGGGGTTCTCCTTGTGATGTGCACAGGGACTTGTCTCGGTTGATTCACGAAACAGAGGTGTAAGCGTCGGGTTTTCCTGATCTCTATGATGAGACTCATGTATCACTTGTTGAACAGACATATGAGAATTAGACTTGAGATTGAGCGGGATGTCACCAAAAGTGTCTTGAACACCCCAAAAATCAAGCAATCCTTAACCCAAAACCCCGAGATATGTCCTTCGAGTCATTGGGGGGTTTAGAGGCGAGCGTGAGGTTTCAGGAAAATCCATCACGGCTCTGGTTGGAGCTGTGCGGTCGTAGTTTCACAACTATAGTCATGCGTCTATAATGCCAAAGCCGTGCGGTTGTGTCCCTATAGCCGCGCAGCTCTAGTAAGTGGTAGGATTTTTCGCTAGTTGGTGGAAGGGTATGGGTGTTGAAAATTTTGGCAGATTTTGGGAGAAGGAAAGGAGAAACATTAAGGAGAGTGAGAAATGGGATAAAAAAAAAGGAGAGAGAAAAAGGGGAATCAGAATATCAAAAAATCATAGAGGAAGCGAGAAAGAGAAAGGAAAGAAAAGGAGCAAAAGAGAGAAAGAAAAAAGAAGAGGAAAAACCAGAAAAACAAAAGCACAAAATCATCGTAGACACTGAGAGTCTTGAGTTCCAAACCTTGCATACTCATCAGGACTTGTTTCGGGTTGATTCGGATTGATTCAAAGATTGGTTCAGAGGTTTCGGGACGACCAAAGAATTCAAGGCGTAATCCGGCTCCTCTATCCACTTCTAGACATTGAATACATAAAAACATCAATAAGATAAACTCTGAGAGGCTTTAAACCTGTGTTTATTGTTTTGTTTGTGCATTTTTCCCCTGTTTTTACAACTTTTCGGAAAACTGGCCTTCCAATTACAGTCATGCGGCTGTGTTCATGACTGTGTTTTCTTTGAACACAGCCTCGCGGCTGTATTCCATAAGAACAGAGCTGCGCGACTGTAGCATTACAGTCGCAGGCCTGTGTTCTTCAAGGACAGAAACCTAAAAAAACCCAAATCGGCCAAAAGTAGTCTGTTTTCCATTTCATCATTCTGATTATTATCCATTTCGGTTCAAACGCATCCGTGTATTGTAAAATTTTGGTTTTCAGATTTCTGGTTGCACGGATATGAGGTTTTCGGTTCCATGGATTTTGTTTTTGGGAATTCAGGGTTGTTCGATCCAAATCGGATATGTAGTCTAGCCTTTGTAGACCCCCGACTTTCACAAAGATCCTTAGGAAATATTGAAAATAAGCAAAACTGTGTTTACAAAACGAGAAAACCATTTATCGAGTTTTGGGTATTACAGCCGCACGGCTGTGGTTGTTATAGCCACACGGCTCTAACCACAGCTACACGGCTGTAGTCTCCAGTAAGAGACAGAATCGTAGAATGACCCGTACAGACATTGTCACGCAATGCCATCTTCATATTCAAATTTTTTTTGGTGTGTTTACAGCTTTCAGACCCTAGATGAATGTTAGAATTAGAAAACCCGCACGAATGGAACTCCGAGTTCCGGGATAACAGACCCGTTAAAAGGGGAAAATTTGAATATAATCGAGCCAAGTAGTTTTCTAAAAATATTTTTCAACACAAAATCTACAAGACGTTTCAAAATTGTTTTCCAGGTCTAGTCGGGCGAACTAGCCGGGTTCACCCGACTACCCTGTAATTGCATGCCCCCGATTCCTTAAATTCGCATTCTGTCTTGTCTGAGTCCTATGTGTGTTTATAATGTAATTGTGCTAACCATTGATTTTGTAGCTTTTAATTTTTATTTCTTATGTAATTTATAGATTATCTTGTATTCTAGGCAATTATAAATTTTTTTAGATCCTCGTGTATATTAGGCACTTGTAATGTGAGGACGAGAGTTTTTTTTATTTGATCTGGTTATATTAGCGGCCTTTATTTTTATCCTTTTGAAGTGCTTGGATGTATGATATATTTATTCTGCAATTTATTCTTGTCATTCGTTTGAGCGTGGGTTAAATAAATACAAAACTAAATTGGGTAGAGAAAAATAATAAAGCGGATAAAATATGGTAATGTAAACCAGAAAATGAATGCAAGCTTGAGGTTGAATAGGTCAGTTGCCTGAACCCTAAATCTCAGAATTAGGTACAGTAGTCTACCCTCGGTAGGGAGCTGCACCGAGCTGATCCGGGTGGCAACTCTGTCATTGATCTTGAAATTTAAGTTTCGAGGTCTTTAAGTTAATAAAATGGGAAATGGTTTTCTATAAAAGGATTTCGAAAATAAATTTATGGTTTTTCTAAAACAAGATAATCAAAATCCCGTTTTCCAAATTTCCTTTTCCCCTGTTCGCTTTGCCGCGTTTCACTTTTAAAAGGTCATCTGCTCACAGTGGCGACTCTGCTGGGGAAAAATGTTTCTTAAAAAAATTTTTTTTATAAAAACTTAAGGAACTTAGGCAACTACTGAAATATAACCTCGCTTGCAGTCATTTTACTAGTTTATAAAACCATATTCTATTTGCACTTGCATATCATGACATTTTCTTCTTGTCAACCCCTCCAACACACTGATCAGCCCCGGTTCACTTCAGAAGGGGACCTACCTCTTCTGCTAGGATTGGAGGCACCTGATGGAGTAAATAACGTGGCGTAGCAGAAAATACACCGTTTAAAATTTTCTAAAATCCACCTATGTTGTGTCCAATTACCATTGATTAGAATAAAAACAATTTGAATCAAGAGAGATTAACTCACCGGATTCGTCTCTTCTAGAGACTGCTGCAGAATCGTTTCTTGAAACAGCGATCTCCAAAATTCGGTGCACGACCAACTATTGAGCGGGAACCGGTGCTAGCCGAAGACGCAAAGGAATGGAGGATTAATGCTGGGATTTTCAGCTGTTTTGGGGCTCTCTTGGTGGCTGAAATTTCCAGCGATTAATTAGGGTTGAATTAGGGTTTTATTCCTTAAGTGTGCCCTTATATAGACACCTTGTCTAATTTGGTTTTAATTAGGTTAATTAAACTCAAGCCCACTAGGATTATAATTACATAAATAAATTTTAATTAAAAAGTATATATTATATAATTTAATTCCATTTGGCTAAATTTAATTACCCCTAAATAAAATTAAATCACACTTAAGTAAATACAATACATGTATTTAATTTTCCTACTTAGGAAAATTATTTAATTAATTGTTTACTTTATGTAATTCAATTAATTGATAAATTAATTAATTACATTATGTAAACTTATTAATTAAATTAAATTCAACCCAATATTAATTAATTACCTTGACACCGAATGTCAACTAATTAATTAACACATTCCTTCCAATGTACATTACATGTACAATTTCTATAAGTTCCAGCTCAGTTGATCTATGTGCACGATCCTATGGGTCTGTCTTTATGTTGGTAGTAGGCAAAAGGCCCACAGACTATAAGTGGGTTCTAGCAAACCATTACAGCCCCCAATTAAGACAAAGATGTAGTAGTCTTTAGAAGACACTCACCCGGTAGTAATCTCATAGTGTCCTTTGCCTAACGATATCGATATGAATAAACAAGAGGCAAGGTGTTTGTCATCCTCTTCTGTTGTTTATTATATTTCTTGATCTTGAGTTGACTGATTAATCAAATAAGCAGCCAACTTATTTGGGTATAGCCATACACTTATCAGTCCCACTCATCAAGTGGCTAGTGATATCATCTCGGTGTCACCCGAGTGGCAATTCCATCACTTCATTATCAATATCAATATGTTCACCTATCCACCCAATCATACCCATATTTAGCATCCTTATACAGACCTGTTAGGTGTATGTCAAAGTGAACCGGATTCCATATTGATATTATAATGAAATCTGGTGTGAGGACAAAAGATACATACTCAAGAAAGACCTATGATGCGACAACCGTGTGGCTTTCTTGTGTGGATTGATCCAGTCCTATGTTAACGACATGTACCTATATTCATGACTGACTATACAAGTACTATGGCTAGTTAAGAATGTCATACAGTCATCGAATATACAAGTCTATGGTACTATTCATTCCTACGATTAGAACAGACCTGGGATAGGTTTTATGATTATCAATCAATGGATACTCTACTCATATTATAGCACAAGATATAAATGAAATAGATTTAATTGCCTTTATTAATTTGACACAAATAATTATTAATACAATGAGTCTTAATGTATAATACAAAATACAAGAATCCAATGCCCTAAGAACTAGGGCACACCAACATAAACCACTCATAGCACTGCATGACCTTACATCCGGTTATACGATGAGGAGTGTATATTCACTATGGGGACCTGTGTGACCTTTGGTTTGACTTTGGCCCATATGTAATGGCTTAATAACTTCCCCCTAGGATTACCAAAACATAAATTCGAAATTGGACATTGAGAGTGCGCCTTTGGTATCCCTGGTTGATGCTAAAGAGATCCAACATCTAGGAAGAATGCGAGACCAATCGAAAGGAGGAATCAGGTTGGAAGGGAGAGCATATTGTTGTGTGTGCTAATGTTTGTTCTGTGATTGTTTTATTTGACCTTCTCATGAAGCATCAACCACACATAATCATTTGTGTGCCATTCTAACCACATCTTTGTACATCCATTTTCAAAACATTGTCATATGTGTTCAACCATGATATTTTATTCGTATGCCATTTACATCTCGTGTCCCGTGTGTTCAACCATGATATTTTATTCGTCTGCCATTTACATCCCGTGTGTCATGCATCCTAACCACATCTTCATGCAACCACTTGCATCTTGTGTGACATAGACATTCATATAATCTTATCTCACCTAATAAAAGACGTTCCAAGTATGCCCTTCAAGATCATTTCATTTCATATTGGGTGTCCCAAAACTACACGTATTTTGCCTGTGCATCGGTTTGCACTCAGCCACTCCACTACACCATGACATTCACTAGAGGACCACAATGGTCTTAGATTTGTATTCGTGCGGTGGGTCTTGCGATAAACGTTACATAACATCACATACATTCATCATTAGTGTCATGGTGATGCCAAGGTCCTGCTTGTGTGTCGCGGTCCACATCGGATCGTTTCATGACTTTGTTAAAACATTTGGGGTACTCCCCGAGTATCGGATTATTATGCATATAGGGGCATTTCACAACATTACCAAATCATGTGAGGCATTCCACGAAGGCTGAACCTCTGTCCGTGTCTCGAGTTGCACGTGACTTATCTATAGCATCATTTCATATCGAATGCCTCAAAAACATCAGAACTCTATCTGTGGGATGGTCCTTACGGGACCATTTCATACCACTTCATTGACCTACGAAGTGTCAAAATTCTATCCGTGTGTTGACACACGAGACCATTTCACAACATTCACTTGGTGCCCCGAAGGTGCCGAACCTTTGTCCGTGTGACGGCACACACGACCTTGTTGCATTATCTTTTGCATGTCATTGGGCACTCTTAGGATGTCGAAAATAAAAAGAATGAAAACAAAGAAAGTCACATTCATTATCACCCTCATTCATGAAACATCATTCAAGCTTCATTCTCCATATCATCATTCCATCCATTTATTAGCCCTAACATTTCAACATTTCACCGTAATTTGAAGCAAAGTAAGCTGGAGCGACCTCGAACAAGGTCTCAGACCATGAGAGAGCTTGAAAGAGAAAGGTCAGTCGAGTCAAGAAGCGCAACTGAATATAAGGAAGAAGTTGAGATGGCCAACCAGACACTAAACATTACTGATGTTCTAAGAGACTTCCTAAAATCTCAGGATTTTCGTGATATCCTGAAAGAGGAGATGCAGGCCATTGTAAGGGAAGGCAGTGAAACCGATACCAGTAGGACTGGAAAAGAGAAGTGGGTGAATCATCTCAACGACTATGACTGGGTCAAGCAACGGATCTAGTTCTGGTTCTGTAAGTAGAGGCGGGTAATCTTCAGGAGTTAAACAAGCTAAGGTGGCTGTTGTGTCACAACAACAAGGTGGCCAGGGTAGAAATCCGGGGGGTCATAGTATATCTCCTTAGAATTTTCTTTTGGCAAAAATTTTTGCAAAATGCAGAAACGGTGGCCTATTGAGCTCTTTGAAGCCTTTTGAAAAGCCGACCGATGCAGACAATGATAACTTCTGCATGTATCATGTTGTGGTTGGGCATAAGACTAACAACTGTTTCAAGTTGAGGGATGCCATCCAGAAGCTAATTGATGAGTTGTAAGAGGCCGCGAAACCTAGCACAAAGACTAATCCACTGCCTGTATTTGAGAGACAAGTCAGCATGGTACGGTCGGGGTTGTCGGCCAATTTTGTTTTTGCTCAAAATTTGCAAGCGAACCCCACAATGCAATCTGTAGTAGTTAGCGAGGATGAAATGGAGATTGAATGTGAGAAGATGGCGGGACAGAAGGAGACAAAGCTGGTGAGCTTGAATGATCTCGACTCGAAAGATTATGAGGAGTATGGCTGGGATGAATTGATTAAACTGCCGATTGTTAAGAAGCCGGAAGCTCCAGAGGTCCAGAATGTGACGAGGAGCAGCAGAGTCTATCAGCCAACAAATCAACAAAAGGATAAGGCTCCAGTGACTGGATCGAGCAATGTGTCAACACAGAAGGAGGTTGAAAAAGAAGACCTAGTCATTTCTCAGCTGAAGAAAACTCCGGCCCAGGCCAGTTTATGGTACTTGCTGTTGGTTTCTAAAGAACATAGGGCAACATTAGTAAAGAAGCTGTCCAAGATTGAAGTCTCCCCAATCGCAACCCCCGAAGTCGTGTCTTGCTTGTTGGACAAGGTCTATTCTGGGTCTCCTGATATCGTGTTTTTCGAGAAAGATATACCAAAAGGAGGAAGAGCTCACAACAAGGCTCTTTATGCCAGAGCTAATATAATGGACAGGGTCATACCGTGCGTGATGGTGGATGACGGATTGGCTCTGAACATATGTCCGTAAAAAATACTGCCATACCTAGGTTTGAACAAAGTTGCTTTGAAAAAGTCTTCAACAGTGATAAAGGCCCATGATGACTCAAAAAGGACTTGTGATCGGAACATTTGAGACTAAAGTGGAGGTAGGACCAGTCAAGTCGATGGTTACTTTCACTATGATTGATATTCTAGTCACTTTCTCATTGCTGTTGGGAAGGCCAAGGTTTCATCCATTGGGAGGTGTCCCTTCCACACTGCACCAGAAGATAAAATTCTCATTGAATAGTGAGGTTGTGACGGTCGAGGTAGATGCTCAGTCTGTGATTACTGCCATGGAAGAAGAAGTTCTACCATTCGGCGGGTTCCAGATTGCCATGGTCAGAAAAGAAGAAGCCCTGGATGCCTTGATGGTCATTTACGAGAATTATATGCTGGAATGGTTGTCCAACTATTTGCATAAGTAGAACTTTGTCTGGGGCATGGGGCTTGGGGTTAACCTTCAAGGAGTGCCTAAATTCAACATCGATTCAAGAAAATCAAAGCAATTTGGGTTAGGATACATGGCAGGAACCTCCGAGAAGAAAAGGTTGAAAAAGGGGAAGAATGGCAGGCCCATGATGCAGCCATTCATTAAAGCCAGTGAGGAACTGTACAAGGGGCAAGCCGAGCCTGTGAAAGTAGGGGATGTCAAATACCCGGGTTTCGAAATATTATCTGACGTGGTAGATTTTGGGAAAAGTTCAGAAGAGCCGATTTCACTTATGGCAGAGGAGGTGATGATTTTTGAGCCTCTTACTCTACAAAAAGAACCATCTGAAAAGGCAGCAAATGCAAAGGAAGTGTCAAAAGGGGAAGCTAAAGAGGAAATCTGTAATGAATTTGTGGAAAAGATCTTAGAGGCGCTGGCCGTCACCTTGAACAAAGTCCTTGCGAGGACCAATGAAGGGTGCGAGGAGAAGCTGATGTCCGCAGCAAACCTGAATTCTGTAGTTGTTGAAATTGCAGAAATTATGACAAAGTTTAAGGCACAATTGGCTTGGGTCGAGGAAACTAGTATTCTTGCTGAATGAGAGGCCAAGTGTGAACACGGAATTTTTGAATTTTCTGGGTCTTAAAAAAAAGCCTTGATTACCACAACTGTAATTAAAGTCGTGGGGATATTGTAACAGTCGTATGACTGTAACTAAATTACAGTTGTACGACCGTACAGTCGGGGTAGGTTGCAGAGCCCATACCTCTCAAATAAAAAATTGAAGGAAATCAGAGCAATTAATGCTCGTCTAATCTCCGAAAGCAAGGTAAGGATAAAAAGGCAGAAATCAACCAAGGCAAAGACTTTTGGCAAATAATTGAGAGAAAAAGATTAGAGAGAGGGAGATTGGAGAAGAAGAGAAGAAGAGAGAAAAAACCCAAAACTCAAACTTTCTTCAACTCTTTTCTTCTTAATTTCAGAGTGTTAATGTTTAAAATGAATTAGAAATCGTAGGTTAAACTTGACACATGAAATCTAAATCATTTCTAGACCACAAATTAGTTTAAATCCGTGACTTTTTGGAGGATTTTTGGAGCCATTTTGCAACCTTGACACACCAAGGAAAAGAAGTGATTTCAAGTGGATTGGTGCGTTGTCAGGGGTCATTCATATGGTGGATCAGCGTCAAAGAGGTAGACACACTTCAATCCCTCTTATTTTCGTGTCTTCTGGGTGTTTTGGTTGATTTTTTGTGCATAAAACTTGCTTTTCTTGGCTTGCTGTTTCTGGAAAATTAAGAACAGCTCACAAAGAACAGAGGCACGACTGTAATTACAGTTGCGCCATATTGACTATAGTCGTACGACCTTTGTTAAAGTTCCTCGATTTTTACCTTTTCATTTAAATAAATTTGGCAATTTCTGCTTAAGGGTAAGCTGCAGTTGCACGACTGTAGTTACAGTCGTACGACTGTCATTACAGTCGCACGACTGCAATGCTTACCCAGAAGCAAAAAATCCAGAAAATCCCATAAAAATCCCATAAAAATCCTAAAAACTCAGAAAAATCAGAAAATCACCAAAAATGAATTTTGTTGTGTGCATTCACTACCTTAGACTTAATTTCCAGTGAAATTGCATTTAGAACAATACTACGACGGAGACCCGATTCTCCCGAAAACCGACCCACCTCACGTGTTAAAATAAATTAAACCGGAAAAATGTTTTCAAAACGATTTTCTCACAAAACCAAAATACAGGGACGTTTCAAAAATGTTTTCCAGGTCTAATCGGGCCGGCTAGCCGAGCCGACCCGGTTACTCCCTAGATGCATGTCCCCGATCTCTAAAATCCCCAATTCTGTCCTATTTGAGTCCAATTTGTCGTGTGCTATAAACTGTACTAACCATTTGTTTTACAGCTTTAATTTCTTTATTTTTACTTTTAATGTAATTTATAGCTTAATTCGTGTATTCTAGGCAATTGTAATTTTTAGATTCTCGTGTATTCTAGGCGCTTGTAACATAAGGCTGAGAGTTTTTATTTTCATTCAATTGGGTTGTAATAATTTATATATATTTACTGCTTTATCTTTATTTGTGTGTACGCCGTATGTTTCAATTCAATAAAATCAATCTTTAGAAATTTAAAATGTCATCATAGAACATTGGCCATATTTATTTTGATTAGACATGAAATAAGGGACTTGTCCGAACCTAGATCTCTGGAAAGTATGGCCGTTTTTACTTTGGTTCAGCTAAACTGTAATTTCCCGGTTGAGCTGAGCCGGGTGGCAACTCCTACACTTTTTTATCGAGATTTAGGTCTCGATTCTTTTATGAAACAATCCGATTTTCAAAAACCAAATTTCTAATCCAAAAACCCCACGCGAGGGAGGGGTCCGCTCGAAATCGAGGCGCCCCTTCCGAAAGGGAGTCCGCGTTCCGTCGAAAACATCACCCACTCACAGTGGCGACTCCAGTAGAGATTTCTTACAAAAGTTTTTCTTAAAACTTAAAAGAATTTGACAAGCCGTAAAAAATGACTAATCAAAATAAGGCGGATGATTCTTGTATGGCATTTTATTTTGCTTTTTTAGTTAGCCATCCTTGCATTAGGTTAAGTATCCATTGTTTAGCTTGGTGACTTGTTGAAGTGTCGCCTTTGTTCCTCATGGTCTTAGGGGCACGGATACGAAACACCACCCATAGCCTCATACGAACCCTTTCGTTCGGACCCTTGAGTGGGGAGAAGTGAGGAGTATATCTTGCTATGGGAGCCTTGATTTTAACCCGACTTGGACCGAACTCATATAGGCAACCTTAGTTAGCTTCCCTTAGGATACCAAAATAAATTGCGTGAATATTATAAATTGCACCTTCATCATCCCAGGTTGATGAACGAAGAGAACCCCACCTAGGACTCGGTTAGAATTTTTGAGACCGACCACGTTTGGAGGAATAAGGTTAGAGGAATACGCTTTGTATGCAATATGCTACCTGCCTCTTGTTTCTTCATAACATACCATCATCAACATTTTTCACGAACATGACATACTACATGCAAAGCATTTGTGTGATACTAACTCACATCTTCTGTGCAGCCACTTGCATTTTTCGCGTGAAAATACATTTATCACCCGTGTGACATTTGCACTAACCATATTTTTGCAGCCATGCATTTCCTCATTGTGTGAAAAAAATTAATTCATGTGCATCATTTGAATGTCATAAGCACTAACCAATTTGCTCTGTAGCCATATGGAACGCATGTCGTGCATAAAACATTCATGTGGGCCTTGAACAATCCCATAAGGGTCATACACATCTCACCGCCTACCAAGTAGGAAATCGTTTAGGTGCTCCAAGGGCGTCGAAAAAAATTACATTTCATGCATTTAGGTGCTCCACGAGCACCGAAAAATTTCATCACATACATTAAATCATTTACGCGCTTCACGAGCGCCGAAAAATTTTATCACATACATTAAATCATTTAGGTGCTCCACGAGTGCCGAAAAATTTCATCACATACATTAAATCATTTAGGTGCTCCACGAGCGCCGAAAAAATTCCATTTCATGCACCAAGTCATTTAGGTGCTCCACGAGCACCGAAAAAAAATTCCAATTCATACACCAAATCATTTAGGTGCTCTACGAGCGCTGAAAAATTCCATCGCATGCATTAAGTCATTTTGGCACTCCACGAGCGTTAAAAAATTTCATCGCATCCATTAAAGCATTTAGGTGCTCCACGAGCGTCGAAAAATTTTCATTTCACATTAAATCATTTAGGTGCTCTCCGAGCACCGAAAATCCTGACTATGTGACACGCGCATGCTCGTCTCATTTCACATCACAAAAACCCAAAATGCTCCCTTGAGCGCCGAAACTCTGCCCGTTCACCAAGAACATATTCATTTCATATCACGATTTGGAAGTTAAGATACTCCCCGAGCATCGAAATTTCCTTTCGTGCACCAAGCATGAGTTCATTTCATATCACAACATTAAAACCCAGGGTGCTCCCCGGACACCAAAATCCCGACCGTGTGCCACGCGCACGTTCATCTCATGTCACAATATGAAAACTCAAAATGCTCTCTTGAGCGCCGAAACTCCGCTCATCCACCAAGGACATGTTCATCTTATATCACAATATAAAACCTGAAGTGCTCCCCGAGCGCTAAGGCTTCATCCGTGCATCAAGCACACAAACCTCAATTCACAACCTACCCAAGTAGGAAGTTATGCACATTTCAATGCCTAATTGGTCAATTGTTCAAGGTTCGCTTTACAAGGCCATTCCATATGACATCCATATATCATTCATTCGGCATGCCATGCATACATGCACATCACCTGGAATTCATAACTCTGTGGGTGGTCATCTTTCACTAACCTTGGTTCAATATGTTTTGTAGTTTGAAGTAGATGGGGACGCTAACTGGTGAGGGTGGAATGCTGCGATTCTTCATCTAACGAGTCTGAAGTGTCTGTTCGGTTCAGAGAGGTTGGGACAGAATCCGGGTCAAGTGCTGAATCTTTGCCAGAGCTTGAATTATCACAACAGAGCTTTCAGGAGATGGCCATCACACCAGACGCAGCTACTGCCATGCTAGCCATTACCGCCCTTCGAGAGTTCATGAATTCAGATGAATTCAAAAACCTCATTAAAAGTCGGGTTCTGAATGCACTGAATGAGTCGGCTACTCAACGACCAGAAAGGACTGCCCGAGAAGAGAGTAGTGGAGGAAGATTGAATGATGGGCTGTCAGATACGGAGGAAGCTCGAAAGGAAAATACAGAAAGACCAGTTGAGTATGCTTTGGAGAAGAAAATGAAAGAAATGGAGGAATTTATGGCAGAGATGCGGGTGAGCTCCAAGGCTCAGTCTTCTAAGCATATTGATCCGACTGCACTTATGGCTGGAGCAATTGAGATGCTGCCAAGGGGCTTCCAGATGCCCAAAATTGCTCCCTATGTTGGGAAGAGTCCTCCTACGGTGCATTTGAATCAATATGTACGAATCATGACAATGGCTGGGCTTATAATGAATCAGTTGTTGGGGTTATTTCCTACTACCTTAGAAGGCAGAGCTATCACCTGGTATAATAGACAGCCAAAAAGTGTACAAAGGGACTGGGATGCATTGTCTAATGCATTTGTAAAGTACTTTAGCTTCAACACTCAACTGGAAGTCAAGCTACAAGACTTAGAAGCTGTGAAGCAAAAGCCTAATGAGTCCTTCTCTGAGTATTACCAAAGATGGATGGATAAGATGATTCTCCTTCATCAGAAACCATTAGAGGATGAATTGATCATAAATCTAATCAATGGTAGTTTGGAATCTATCGAAATGTGATGAAATATCACAACTTCCAGTCTTTGGTGGAAGTACATGAACTGGCCCGAAAGGTGGAAAAGTACAAGATTGATCCTGCCCAGAACAATTCCAGAGGGGGATATCGGAGCCGATCATATTCATTGGGGTACAAGAGAAATAGCAATTCTGTAGCCTCTTCCTCAACTAGTGCCAAGCCGAGTCAGCCTACTACCCCAGTCAAGCAAGTGGATGTAGTAGCTGTTGCACAAGGGGTGAACCCACAGGCGACTGGGAAAGGAATCTCTCTATGGGAGGACTCTTTGGGGCAGATCTTCTTAAAATGCAGAAATTTGGGCTTTCTCCAGAGTTTGAAACCGTACACGCCTCCGGCCAAGTTGGACAAGAACAACTTCTGCTCCTATAATGTAACAAAGGGGCACAGAAATGAATGCCATGCCTTGAAGAAGGCAATCCAACAGCTGATCGATGAGAAGAAGATAGAGGAGCCTCGTCCTAAGCCCAATGTCCAGAACAATCCTTTGCCTCAATTTTAAAGAAGGGTCAACATGGTACAATCAGGATTGACCCCTAACTTTGTGCTCGCACAGATTGCCAAGGCGAACCCAGCGATACAGGTAGTGGTGGGTGAAGAAGCTAAGCAAACTGTGAAGGAAAACAAGCCTGTCAATTTGGATGACATTGAGTTAGATGATGACGCCGATGAATTTGAGCTGATGAGTAGGCCCAAGCCCGTAAACTAGACAAAGCCTGTTTATCCCGTTTGCACCAAGAACGGGATGTAAATGAGGAATGAAGATGCCCCTGTGACCAATGTCACGAGGAGTGGAAGAGTATACCAACCTGAGCCACAACGGCTAGGAGAACCCAGCAAGAGAGCTGAAGCTCCGGTCGAGTTAAGGTGGAGAAGAAAGAAGACTTAGTGGTGGAGCAGCTGAAAAAGATGTTGGATATGCCCTAGTCCAGAGGCATTGGTCCTTGTGTTTGTATTATACATTGTACATTTTATGTAAAATATGTATGATACAATTTGTGTGTTAATAAATAAAGGCATCAATCTATTTACTATATGTCTTGTGCAATATTTTAAATACAGTATCCAATGGACATATCCATATCCATGTTGTCAAGTGTGAGGCACTTGGCAGTAAGACTGTGGATAGGGAAAACGATATGGCCATAAAGTCATCCGTAGTCTGTTCCAATCATGGGAATGAATGGAACTAAAGACTATCATTAACCTTGGTTGTATGGCGGTGTCTTATCGGTCATAGAACATGGAATGTCAACTAGGTTAATGGGTACATGCAAAAAGGGCATGGTACTGGATCGATCCACTTAACGGGAATCCACATGGTATCACATCACATCGGATTCTCGTGTAGTACTAGTATGGATCCTTTGACCTGACCATATGATGGTACTAGATGTGAAGTGGCATACTTTGGTGTATGCCCAACGGGCCTGTAAAAGGGTGCCAAGTACGGGTACGTTCGGGTATGTTAAAGAACATTGCAGTGCTATGGATATGCAGATGGGAATGTCACTCAGTGTTCCACTGAGAAGATATCACCAGCCTCTTGATGAATGCAGCTGATAAGAGTGTGGCCACACCCAAACAAGTTGGAACTTGTTTGTGAATATCAGTGCATTTGGGATCAAGTTAATGTCCGGACACAATAGAGGGTGATCACACCATGCCTCTGTGTTGGACTCCGATATCGATGACATGGGATGTACAAGTTTAAACTACTGGGTTAAAGTTTCAGTTGGACTGCTTACTCTATCTTAATTGGGGCCTACAATGGCTTGCTAGAGCCCAACTATAGTCTGTGGGCCTTAGCTCACTGCCAACATAAAGACGGGCCGATCGGATCGTACATATTGAACGTCTGGACTTTAACTAGTTGGATTAAGTGTATACTTGGTGTATACACGTCAAAGAGAGAGAGAGGTCTTTTAATTATATTATATAGTTCAATTGGATTGAGCAAAATATAATATGATTAATATTATATTTAGGCCATCACATAATTAATTCAATGAATTAATTTTGTGTATTTATTTCCTAGGTGGAAATATTGATATATGTATAGGTTTACATGTATGTCATCTTATGGATGTCTAATTTAATCTCTTGGTTAATTTGATGTGTCAAATAAGTTTTAATTTAAATGTATGTTACATATTATATGGGATAATATATCACCATACATATGGAATTAAATTTTATTTGAAATCAAATTAAAAACCAAAGTATTAAATAAGGCTTGGGCATAAATAATGAAAGCCCACATTTGGTGAAGTGTTGGCCGTAAATATTGGAAGATTTTTCCAACTTTTGGTGAGTCATTTTGGATAGGAAGAATGACTCACTAATGGGACAAAAAGTGATAATGAAAGATGGTGAGTCATAGCCATGACTTTTGGGAGCACAAGTTGGACTTTGCTTCTTAAGATTTTTTTTTCTCTTTTGGACCTTAAAAAGAAAAAAATACCAGCCATCTTTCTTGATCTTGGACGTCCAACATAGCCTCCCCTCACTCTCTCTTATTGATTTTCTGAACCGCTAGCACGGGTTTCGGTCTGAGAGCCGTTTGTGTACGGGACGAAGGAGGAAATCTAATTTGGTTTCTGCAGTCATCATCTGCCTGTTGGAGAGACTTCAAGGTGAGATATTAAAACCTTCTTCCTTATGCTTTGTGTTTTGATTTCCACTTCTTAAGCTCCTGGAACCGGATTCGAGGAAATCGACGCGTATTTCCGCTTTTTCGGTCGATTTCTGGTGACGAATCCCAACAAAAGATGCCTGCACGTGCATTCGTGTGGCATCTACTGATGGAGTTCCAAAAGCACCGAGCTGCAGTGGTTAAGAAACTCATGGAAATGGATGCAAGCCCGCTGATGTCCCCCGAGGAGGTATGTATGGCTATCGAGAGGACGAAGAGTCAGTGATCCAACAGTCCCAAGGAAATCACTTTCACCAATGATGACCTACCACCGGAGGGAGTTAATCATAATCGGGCGTTGTATTTAAAAGTAGAGATGATGGATAGGATTTTGCCTTGCGTGATGGTTGATGACGGGTCAGCATTGAACATCTGTCCCTTGAAAATACTCCCAAGCCTTCACATGAGTGAAGAGGTACTCTCGAAATCCAGCACAATAATCTACGCCTATAATGATTCAAAGCGCTCTGTGATTGGTACTTTTGAAGTGGAGGTGGTGATTGGAGAAGTAAGATCCAATGTGCTGTTTACTGTCATCGATATTCCAGTGACGTTCTCTTTACTCTTGGGACGACCTTGGTTCCATGCACTGGGAGGAGTACCTTCGACTTTGCATCAGAAGGTGAAGATTCCTATAGGGGAGAAAATTGTTACTATTGAGGCTGATGAATCGTCTATGGTGGCAGCACTGAATTCACTCGAGCAACCTTTGACTAGCTTTCAAGTGGCGGTCATTTCAAAATAGGAGGAAAAAGACCTGGTGTTCTCTCTATGGATCCACAAATACTTCCAACAGCAGAATTTCATTCAAGGAAAAGGGCTCGGAGTCAATCAACACAAAGTTTGACATCGGTGCGGGCCAATCACACCGCAGGGGACTTGGGTATAAAGGAGCTGATAAGAAAGAAGTGCTATAGTCAAAGAAAAGTCCATCTCCTAGATACTTTTGTCAGGGCAATAGACAAGCCATATGACGAAAAGCCTGAGCCAATGATGGTCGAAGGGGAAACAGTTCCTGGCTTTGAGATATTTGCCTACGTCGTTGATTTCTCCAGGTATGGAGTTGGTTTTGTCGAGGAAATGCTTAGGCCTGAAGTAACGACTGAGATCATCATCCCTCTAAGGAACCAAGTTGAAGTAGTGGCTCCTATTGTTCTGGAGGAAAAGCCGAAAGAAGGAGATGCATATGCACCAGTGGATGCCATCACTAAGGCATTTTCGGCCCTGCTGAAGAAAGGTTTGAAGGAGTGCCCTGTGAAAAAGGAAGTTACCTCAGAATAAGTTGATTTGGTGGAAAAAGCCATAGCTGAACTCACCAGGATGATGGCCAAGGGAAAGGCGAAGAAAGAAGAAGATGTCCTATCAGAAGCACAGAAAGAGACTCTGGAAGCTGACCTAAATGACCTGTTCGAGGAAGGATCTGCTGATCCTGAAGACCCTGCTGCTGAAGACCCTCCGCATGTGGAGGAAGAAAATGACTTTTATGTAAACATTTCTTCTGTTTTTGATGTAAACAATTCCGCCTATAAGGCGATGAATGCAATGAAGTCTAACTTTGCTTATTTGTGTGATGTTTTCCCTAATGGCTCTGTGCATACATGCAATCATTCATTCAATGTGTTCAACATTCATGACACTGCATTACATGAAATTAATTTAGTTATAGTTGAAAATCCTAAAATGGTATCTATCTCCAACGAACTCACCCGTGAGGAAAAGAAAGAACTAATAAAAATAATTAAAAAACATGTGGGAGCGTTTGACTGGTCTTACGACGACAAGGCGGTGGTTGACAGAGGGATAGCAAAACACAGAATCCCAATAGATCCTAAGTTCAGTGTGGTAAAGCAGAAGCTCAGACGTCTACGTCCAGAATGGGCTGAGAAAGTCAAAGAAGAAGTGGCAAAGCGGATTAAGGCTAACTTCCTAGAAGTGGTGGAGTATCCGGAATGGCTAGCCAACATAGTCCTGGTTGCCAAGAAAAATGGGAGAGTTAGAGTTTGTGTGGATTGCCGAGACTTGAATAAGGCCTCTCCAAAGGATGATTTGCCACTCCCTCACATCGATGTTTTGATCGACAGTGCAGCAAGGGCAGTCATGTACTCATTTATGGATGGCTTCTTAGGATACAATCAGATTTTGATGGATGTCATTGATAAGGTTAAGACGGCCTTCATCACCGAGTGGGGGATGTACTGCTGCAGGGTGATGCCCCTCCGATTGAAGAATGCTGGGGCAACTTACTAGAGAGCTGTTACTACATTGCTACATGACACGATCCACAAGGAGGTCGAGGTGTATGTTAATGATATGCTAGTAAAGTCCATGACCCGGGAAGAGCACCCTGCTATCCTGGATAGATTCATGACCAGGATTGAAAAGTATAACTTGCAACTCAATCCGAAGAAATATGTGTTTGGAGTAATGTTGGGCAAACTGTTAGGGCACATTGTTAGTCAGAAAGGGATTGAGATGGACCCGGTCAAGATCAAAGCCATTCGAGACATGCCGGCGCCTAAAACAGAAAAGGAAGTCAGATCATTCCTAGGGTCACTTCAATATGTCAGCAGATTCATCGCCAGATTAACAACTGTCTGTGAGCCCATTTTCAAGCTTTTTCGGAAAGAACAGCCTGTTATTTGGAATGACCAGTGTCAAGTTGCATTCGATAGGATTAAAGAATACCTGATCAATCCTCTAGTGCTGAAACCCCCGACTTTGGGAAAGCCCTTAATATTGTATCTAGCCATCGAAGAAACCTCTATAGGTTTAATGTTGGTCCAGGAACAAGATGATAAAAGAGAGCACGCCATTTACTACCTTAGTAAGAAGCTGGTGGATTATGAGACTCGGTACACTGTAGTGGAAAAGACTTGCACTGCTATGGTCTAGCTCACGAAGAAATTGAGACACTATTTCCAATCATATAAGATACAAGCAGTGGCAAAGGTTGATCTAATGAAGTATCTCTACTCTGCCTCATCTTTAACAGGAAAGCTGTCTGGATGGTTGCTTTTGCTGTCAGAATTCGACATTGAATATGTGACAAAAAAGGTGATCAAAGAAAGAGTAGTGGTCGAATTCCTAGCAAATCAGCCACTCGAATCTGATTATATGTAGAATCTAGAATTTCCAGATGAATAGTTGGCCATGGTGGATGTAGAAGTCAGAAAATGGTTCATGCACTTTGATGGAGATGTGAACAAAAGGGGAGCAGGTCTCGGAGTAATCGTTTTAACTCCCGAGGGCGAAATAATTCCTTTGTCAAAGCGGCTAGAATTCCCGGTAACCAACAACGGTGCAGAATATAAAACCTGTGTATTTGGCATTGATGCTCTTATCACACTAGGGCAAATGATGTGACCATTATTGGAGGCTCACTATTAGTGATCCACCAAGCCACCGGCGAATGGGGAATCAAAGAAGAATCTCTCCGCCCCTACTTGGAGACTTTATGGGAGTTGGTGAAGGTGTGTTGGACACACTGAATTCAGACACGTGGCCAGAGATGACAATCAGATGGCTGATTCGTTAGCAACCTTATCGTCCATGAGGGAAGGACCTCAGAAGGCATTAATGCAGCCTTTGATCCTCGAGACTGCTAGAGCACCATTCCACAGTTCTAGCGATGTCCTAACCCTGATGGCAGATGATAAACCCTGGTACTAGGACATAGTTGATTTCTTACAAAATGGCCAATATCCCGAAGAAGCAGATTCATCTGATAAGGCCACACTAAGGAAGCTAGCAGCTCAGTTCAGATGGTTTGATGGACAACTCTTCAGAAGGACCGCTGATGGATTGTTACTGAAATGTCTGATGGAAGAAGAATCCAAAAGGGTTATGCAAGAGATGCATTATGGGATCTGTGGCCTGCACATGAATGGTCTAGCTCTGGCAAAAAAGATTATGAGACAAGGGTACTTCTGGCTCACCATGCAAACAGATTGTGCTGAAGAAGTGAAGAAGTGTTACGAGTGCCAGATCTACGAGGATATCAGCCATCTTACACCTATGGAGTTACAGAATCTCATGACCCCTTGGCCATTCTCAGTTTGGGGTATAGACATAATCGGTGAGATTCGGCCTCCAGCATCAAATGGTCACAGGTTCATTGTAGTGGCGGTGGATTACTTTTCCAAGTGGGTTGAAGCTGAGTCTTATGCCAAAGTCACGGCTAAGAACATGGCTAGATTTATAAAGAAGCACATCTTCACGAGATACGGTGCACCACACCACATGGTGACTGAGAATGGGGTGCAGTTTCAAGGGGCCACAGCTGAATTACTTGAAGAATACAATGTAAAGCATCGCAAGTCTTCACCATATAGGCCACAAGCCAACGGAGCAGTGAGGCGGCGAACAAGTCTATTAACAAGATCTTATCAAAGACCACTTTGACCTACAGAGATTGGGCAGATAGATTGCCGTATGCTTTATGGGGTTACAGAACCAGTGTCAGGACACCAACAGGGGAAACGCCGTATTCGCTGGTTTATATGATGGAAGCAGTCCTTCCCATTGAAGTGGAATTGAAGTCCTTAAGAATCGTCTTGGAAGCTCAATTGCCTAAAATAGAGTGGGTAAAGGCGAGGTTTGAACAGCTAGCTATGGTCGACGAAAAGCACCTCAAAGCTTTAGATCATCTGCAGATGTACCACCAAAGAATGGCTAGGGCCTACAATCAATGAGTTTGTCATCAGAAACATCCTTTGAAAACAGGAGATCTGGTGTTGTAACAGATGAGACCATCCAACACAGATGCGAGGGGCAAATTCAAACCCAATTGGGAAAGGCCATATGTGGTTAAGAAAGTACTTTCCAAAGGCATAGTGAAGATTATGGACATGGACGGCAATGAGTTCACCAATCTGATCAACCAGGACCATCTCAAATGCTACCATGTGTAAAAAAAAAAAAGTCTGTTAAGTCGAAAATCCCTAAGGGTGACTTAAGCAAAAATTAAGACAACAAGAGGTAGTTTATCAGCCAGAAAACCTGTACGGGATGGTTGATAACATGAGTGAATTCGTTCTAGATATGTACCAATTTTGGCATTTTTAATTGTTACAATAATTGAATTTCATTAATGAAGTGCGTATTGCTCAACATATTGCATGAATGTTTGGAGTATGTTACATGATTCATTGTTAAAACATCCTCATAAACAAAGTCATTTATGCGCCTAGGCATATGAATTATGAACATTACATATATATATATATATATATATATATATATATATATATATATATATATATATATATATATAAAGAAGAAAAAAAATAAAGAAAAAAAGAGAAAAAAAGAGAGTAATATAGTAAAATATATACATGTAATAATAAAAATCATGTCTCTCTCATGTCTTTCTCTTCTTGATAGGAAGCGATTTTGCAGCCTTGGAAGAAGTCAGCCAATGGGAAGTCACACGATCACGCGCCTCACGGGTCGGCAGGTCCCTGATCTTAGCCAGCCAATGCTTGTACCAATCATCTGTCTCCGTGGGACCAAAGGAAACATAGCTCACCATCACATGGCGAGTGTTGTTAGCCCAACTAAACCTAATGTGGTCAGGCCAAGAAGCAGTGTACTCCTCACAAGTGGTGACATAAGAACACTAAGGGATACTCTGTGGATAACCATACTACAGACAAAGGCGACTCGGAGAATAAAATGTCATCCTGGTCAATCCCAACAATTGGGCACCGTGCGCCCACATCTCTATAACCACGTGGGTAATCTTCCACCAGGGACAGACCCATCTAATCTGATTGTCAGTCAGACGAGCCAGCCAAGCAGTCCATTCATCGGCAGACATGTCAGCGTAGGAGTCAACGGGGAAGCCTCTTCCTTTGAATTTTGCCGGGTAGCACTTCTTAAAATTCGCCCTTGGAATTTTAAGAACTGATAGCTTCTCCAAAAGCCAGATCTGCAACATGATATGAAGCAATGGTTAGAATCTCATTTTGGTGCTGAAGTACACACAAGCCAGTGAGAAGATTTACCTAGAGCAGTATAAGGTGGGGAACGACATGGAGGGAACCGCTTGTCTTGGATGCATACAGGTTGATCAGGGTCTGGGTAAGTGCAAAAGGAGCTGGAGACACACCCACAGCCATTTAGGGGATATGGGAGACAGTCCTAAAGGAGACAACCCCATCACTAGGACCACAAAAATACCGGCTCACCAGTAAGAGGCTAACCATACTAGCCTAGCCGATGTGATCCCTAGGGGCATTGATGCACCACTCCAGTATCGATTCCAGGTCCAGGCCAGGAGATGAGGATCCCGTAGGAAGAAGAGCTTCCACCTCGGGATTGGGAAGCCCAAACAAACTCACCAACGAAGGAATGTTGTCGAAGGTGAATTCAGGAATTGCAATGTTGATTCCTTTGTGACATGGGATATTCAGGATGGCACTGAATTCTTCATACAAGGGGCAAAGCTCTTGGTGCGAGAAACGGAAGACATTGTCCACCGGATCCCAATAGCGACAGCAGGCATTCAATAATTCGCTCTTCCATGGATGTTTGTAATAGGCCTTAATGTTCCACAACCCCAAAGGCTTTAATTTGAGTCAATCGGAATCTTGTAATGATTCTAAAAAATTGTAAAAGCCTGGATGAAAGGAAGCAAAATAGAAAAAAGAGAAAAGAGTGAATTCCCAAAAAAAAAAAAAAAAAAAGCAAAATGAAAGCCCATAATAATAAAAATGAAGTTCATGTTCTGTGCAAAAATTCAATACGAAAAAAAAAGTAATACAAAACACCCGATCTAACTCTCATCCTCTCCCTCCTCAGACAACTCAGACTCACTCGGATGCGTTGCCCTATAAGTATCGAAGTCTTCCTGCACCTAGTTCAGATTAGCCTGCACCTAGTTCAGGTCAGCTCACGCCCGAGTTAGCTCATGTGTCGCAGCCAAGGCCCAAGCCTTGGAAGCAGCCGCCTGCCTAGCCTGATCCTGTAACATTTGCACTCGAGTCTGCAAAATAATAATACAAATTAACATGCATACATACATACATGTTCATTCATGCATTGCATAAATCATGTGATAAAATAGGGACTACAGAATGCTTACCACCCAGGCGGTGTTCTCCTGGATCATGAAGGTCTCTAAGCCCAAGTACTGATGGGCTATATCCTGCACTTGAGCCCGAGGGACCTAAAACATAATAGAGTGTCAAAAAAAAAAAGAAAAAAAAAAGAGGAGAGACAGAAGACTTACACGAGTGGTGTCCGCCGGGGTAAACGTAAGCGGTCGCTCACGGTGAATCGGCACGTCCCTAAGAGTATAACCACCATCTAGCCCCATCATGCTGAAGCTGGTCCTAAGCTCCGTCACCAGCTGGCCCTCCACCACTCCAGCGACATGAGAAGTAGATGCCGCAGTACTGCCGGAACGCATAGGATGACTCTTGTCCTGAACGGGGGCATGCCCTCCAGTAGTGGCAGCCTTAGCATCCTCATATTCTGGACCAGATTGTTGTGTGGAACTCAACCCTCTGCGCCTTTTGACCTGTAAATAGAATAATATTAAGTAAAAAAAAAAAGGAAAGAGAAGAATAGAATATACCTAACGGGAAGGAGCCGCCGGTGCATCACCCTGGACCGGCAACAGGTACTCGCGAATGAAAGTCAAGTAATCACCGTCAATAGTGTCAGCTCTGTATCCATCCCCAAAAATATCTGGGTCCTCAGTGGGATCGGTGAAGCGAGGCCAAAATAATGCACGGGGGAGTGGCGGAGGAATAAGCGGGCCAGCAGGGCCGTCTACATGATCAGCCAAGCGGAGACACTAGCCCAGGTACCACTCCTAGGACATGAGCCGACGGTCATCATACCATAGGGAAGTCTGAACGACAAGAGATATGACTCCCTGACCGCGCCATGGGTGATGCTGAAGCTGCAAGAATACAATCAAAGAAATAAAGATTTCAACATAGATAAGAAAATACTAAATTAAATTTTTCTTGTTAATAAGAATTGGTTTGCTTACCCTCTGCCAAGAGACCTCCTAAAGACCCTGCCGGATCTCCCTCAGATCACGACCGATGCCCTGCCATCCCTGCATCTAGGAACGCAGAACAGTCAGGTGATCCTCACCCTGCACATCTCTCAGCTCCTGTGGCTCTAAGATGCGGTGCTCAAACACCCAAATCTGCAATTAATAAAAGAGTTTTAAAAAATAAAAAATAAAAAATAAAAAGGAAGAAAAGGTAATACCAGTAGGCCGAGCCAAAAACCTAATATATCTTGCTACCTCCCCCTGGCACACAGGTCAAGTCCGTAGTATAGCTGCCCCAACGCAGAGCCTAATCCAAAGAGGGAAAGGCAGCCAAATCCACCAGAGTCGGCAGCAGCGTCATATTACAAGTACTCTGCCCGGTGGGGAACAGTGTGCAGGATAGCAGAACGAGCACGTAAGCACGAGTATACCTCTCCACGTCCTCCTCCGAAGGGTTTGGACGAGCATCCCAATAAGCCTCTACCCTAGAGCATAAAATTTTCCCCTTCTCGGGGTACAGCCAATCAGTCTGCTGATGTAGTCATCCGCTAGCTGATGCCAGGTAAGGTAGCAGTTGAAGCTGATCGGGGTCCCGCCAAACCCAAAACCCGTAATCACAGCAAAATCTAAAGGAGTGACAGTGAACTCGCCTATCGGAAGATGGAAGGTGTGGGTGGTGCAGACCCACCTCTCAGACAATGTCGTCATCACGGCATGATTAGTATGAGGAGTACTCTCCGGCAGTGAAAGAATAAATGTCTCCAAGCCCAAGAGCCTAACTCGGACCCTCACAGACTCGAGGAGGCGACCCCACCAGACCCAGGGTAGAGAGAGATTTCCACAGCTGAAAATCTCCCTATCCTGTATATTCAGGAAGTACAACGCATACATATTTATTTTTTGCACAATTACCACGTTAATCATAATCATTATTAATTCTTAAAAAAAAGACATGCACATATCATAATATTAATCATTAATCAACATCAGTATTAATTCTTAAAAAGCATGCAAATAAAAAAAAACTACTAGACTGGCAGCTACAATCGTACAACTGTAGGAGTACGAGTGTTAATCCTACACTCGTACGAGTGTTCATCGTTCCTGCCGGCAGAAATTTCAAAGTCCATTTTTTCACCATTTCTAACTCGTTTTTCCTAGATTCTTGTTCCTATTGACTACGGGGCACCCCTAGGATGCATCCTACTCAACCAATTCATCCAGAAAGCAATAAATGATGCGAATCAATTCAGAAAATATTCAAATGGAAAAACCTTAAAAATCCAAAATTGAGGACGGGTTCGGCTACCAACCTGAAGTGATGACAAGTGGGAGCCCATCTCAGCAAGATGGGGATCTCTGATCTGAAACGGACCCCAAAATGGTCCGTGTAACGCGGGTGGCTGTACCCATCCAAAACACTGATGAAAGGGATATCCCGCGCAATGCTAGGTCCCTGGATTTGGTTGGCAGAGAGTTTCTTCAATTTTTTTCCAAGTTTCTTCAACATTTTTGCTGATTCGAAGCTTTAGGAATCGGTTATTTTGAGAGAAAATGAAAGAAGAGAATGTGGAAAAGAAAAAGAGGGGCGAAGTGCCCTTTTATTTTTTCTGTCCTGCGAAGTATAGTCGTGCGACTGTACTTCATCTACAGTCGTACGACTGTAGTGGAATTTCAAATACAGTCGCACGACTGTAACGAAAAATAAGGAGGGGAAATTTCTTTTCTTTATTTTATTTTATTTATTTCATAAACCCTAATTTATCACCAAATATTTAATATTCCCCATGGGAAGATATTTCAGTGATTTTACAGGGCCAAAACGTCAGCGAAAATTTTTCTAACAATGGCCCACCTCATCCAAGGGCACGAAACCCATGGAAATTGCAAAAAATTCACTGTAAGTACAATTTCGCAAAATTGCATTTTTGACGCGTCGTGTATGCCAAGTCATGCCAGATCGCACATTTTCAACAAATCTCAGTCCACCACGACTTTAAAACGGAACCCAAAATTCAGTCTCAGTCCGTTGAGTGCACGAAGTTACACACGGCTGTCTCACATTTTAACATATCTTAGTCCACCACGACTTTAAAACGGAATCCAAAATTCATTCACAGTTTGTTGAGTGTGCCAAGTTGCACACGACTTCACACACTTCAACAAATCTCAGTCCACCACGACTTTAAAACAGAACCCAAAATTCAGTCACAGTCCGTTGAGTGTGCCAAGTTGCACACGGCTGTCACACACTTCAACAAATTCAGTCCTACATGAATATAAAAGGTAACCAAAAACGCATCTACCCGTATTTATTCTTGATCGAAGGGGCAAAAATTTTTGTTTCAAAATTATCAATCAAGGAATAAATACGTTCACCAATTGCACACTACAAACACCATGGTTCTGTATGGTAGGTCATACGTGGCTATCTGGTCTTTAAAGTCATGTTTTTGCTGGCGTCCTCCTTATGTGAAAAGGATCATAAGGAACCGCTTGGCTCCAAGAGTCGTATTTCCCCGGCGTCTTTCTTATGTGAAAAATGATCATAAAGAACCGCTTGGCTCCAAGAGCCGTATTTCCCCGGTGTCTTTATTATGTGAAAAAGGATCATAAGAAACCACCTATCTACCAAAAGTCTCAAGGAGTTAATGCACAAGCCACATACGTGCACACTACCTTTGATCCCGTGTTCTTTATCGTGTACCTAAATCCGTGCAAATAATCGGACTTTAGCTACATGAGGGGCAGCCTGTGAACATGGAATTTTCCGGGTCTTAAAAAAAGCCTTGATTACCACGACTGTAATTAAAGTCGTGGGGATATTGTGACAGTCGTACGACTGTAACTAAATTACAGTCGTACGACTATACAGTGGGGACAGGTTGCAGAGCCCATACCTCTCAAATAAAAAATTGAAGGAAATCAGAACAATTAATGCTCGTCTAATCTCCGGAAGCAAGGTAAGGATAAGAAGGTAGAAATCAACCAAGGCAAGGACTTTTGGCAAATAATTGAGAGAAAAAGATTAGAGAGAGGGCGATTGGAGAAAAAGAGAAGAAGAGAGAAAAAACCCAAAACTCAAACTTTCTTCAACTCTTTTTCTTCTTAATTTCAGAGTGTTAATGTTTAAAATGAATTAGAAATCGTAGGTTAAACTTGACACACGAAATGTAAATCATTTCCAGACCACAAACAAGTTTAAATCCGTGACTTTTTGGAGGATTTTCGGACCCATTTTGCAACCTTGACACACCAAGGAAAAGAAGCGATTTCAAGTGGATTAGTGCGTTGCCAGGGGTCATTCATACGGTGGATCAGCACCAAGAGGTAAACACACTTCACTCCCTTTTATTTTCGTGTTTTCTGGGTGTTTTGGTTGATTTTTGTGCATAAAACTTGCTTTTCTTGGCTTGCTATTTTTGGAAATTAAGAACAGTCGTACTACTGTTCTTGTCACAAAGAACAGAGGCACGACTGTAATTACAGTCATGCCATATTGACTATAGTCGTACGACCTTTGTTAAATTTCCCCGGTTTTTACCTTTTCATTTAAATAAATTTGGCGATTTCTGCTTAAGGGTAAACTACAGTCGCACGACTGTAGTTACAGTCGTACGACTGTCATTACAGTCGCACTACTGTAATGCTTACCCAAAAGCAAAAAATTCATAAAATCCCATAAAAATCCCATAAAAATCCTAAAAATTCAAAAAAATCAAAAAATCACCAAAAATGAATTTTGTTGTGTGCGTTCACTACCATAGACTTAATTTTCAGTGAAATTGCATTTAGAACAATACCGCGACGGAGACACGATTCTCCCGAAAACCGACCCACCTCACGTGTTAAAATAAATTAAACCGGAAAAATGTTTTCAAAACGATTTTCTCACAAAACAAAAATACAAAGATATTTCAAAAATATTTTTCAGGTCTAATCGGGCCGGTTAGCCGAGCCGACCTGGTTACCCCCTAGATGCATGTCCCCGATCTCTAAAATTCCCAATTCTGTCCTATTTGAGTCCAATTTGTGGTGTGCTATAAACTGTGCTAACCATTTTTTTTGCAGCTTTAATTTCTTTATTTTTACTTTTAATGTAATTTATAGCTTAATTCGTGTATTCTAGGCGATTGTAATTTTTAGATTCTCGTGTATTCTAGGCGTTTCATTCTATTGGGTTGTAATAATTTATATATATTTACTGCTTTATCTTTATTTGTGTGTACGCCATATGTTTCAATTCAATAAAATCAATCTTTAGAAATTTAAAGTGTCATCATAGAACATTGGCCATATTTATTTTGATTAGACATGAAATAAGGGACTTATTCGAACCTAGATCTCTGGAAAGTGTGGCAGTTTCCGCTTTGGTTCAACTACACTGTAATTTTTTGATTGAGCTAAGCCGGGTGGTGACTCCTACACTTTTTATCAAGATTTAGGTCTCGATTCTTTTATGAAACAATCCAATTTTTTAAAAACGAATTTCTAATCCAAAAACCCACGCGAGGGAGGGGTCCACCCGAAATCGAGGAGCCCGTTCCGAAAGGGAGTCCTCGTTCCGTCGAAAACATCGCCCGCTCACACTAAGGTAGCTGCAGATCTGGACAATGTCCTCGGGCTAAACGAGAAGGATGAAGAAGTGCAAGGCCCTCTGCCCGTGGAAGATGAAAATGATTTTGTTGTATCTATTTCTTCCATTTTCAATGTAAACGATGTACTCTATGACAAGTTCAATGCAATGAAATCTCAATTTGCTGACTTATGTGATGTTTATCCTGATAACTCTGTGCATGCATTCGAATCACCATCGACCATATTTAGTATTCATGACACTGCATTGTATGAAACCAATATAAGTACAGACGAAAATTCCAAAATGTTAATTATTTCACGTGAACTAAAACCTGAGGAAGAGAGAGAACTGACAAAAGTATTGCAAAAACGTGTTAGAGCTTTCCCTTGGTCATACGAGGACATGTCGGGTGTTGACACGGAAATAGCAGTTCATAAGATCCCAACAGATCCTAAATTCAAGCTAATGAAGCAGAAGCTAAGAAGACTGAGGCTAGAATGGGCTACATTGGTAAAAGAGGAAGTGGCTAAGTAGACTGAAGCCAAATTCCTCGAAGTGGTGGAGTACATAGAATGGCTGGCCAATATTATCCCCATACCTAAGAAAGATGGAAGGGTTAAAGTGTGAATTGACTATAGGGACCTGAATAAAGCATGTCCGAAAGATAACTTCCTTTTGCCTCACATTGATGTTTTGATCAATAGCATGCTAAGGCAGTAATGTACTCATTCAGGGATGGGTTTTCAGGATATAACCAGATCCTGATGGATGTGATTGATAAAGTGAAGACATCATTCATTACAGAGTGGGGCACTTTCTGCTATAGAGTAATGCCTTTTGGACTGAAGAATACTAGAGCCACTTACTAAAGAGCTGTCACAACATTGCTGCTTGACATGATCCATAAGGAAGTAGAGGTGTACGTTGATGATATGGTTGTTAAATCAATGACCCGGGAAGAGCACCCTGCCATCCTGGATAGATTTCTTAACCGCATTGGAGAGTATAACCTACGACTTAACCCCAAGTAGTGCATATTTAGGGTTACATCAGGAAAGCTGCTGGGTCATGTGGTTAGCCAAAGAGGGATAGAGATGGATCCAGATAAGGTCAAGGTTATCTGAGATATGCCAGCTCCTAAAATAGAAAAGGAGGTTCGATCGTTCGTAGGTTCCTTGTAGTACGTTAGTCATTTTATAACACTGTTGACTTTGAGTTGTGAGCCGATTTTCAAGTTATTGAAGAAGGATCAGCTGATTATATGGGATGATAGATGTCAGTTGGTGTTCAAAAGGTCAAAGCTTACTTGGTGAGTCCGCCAGTTCTGAGCCCACCAATCCTGGGAAAGCCTTTGATTCTGTATCTAGCTGTCAAAGATTCCTCTATAGGGGCAATGCTAGCACAAGAACAAGATGGTAAGAAGGAGTACCCCATTTACTAAGTAAGAAGCTGCTGGAGTGTGAAACCAGGTACAAGCTAATAGAGAAGACATGTGTAGCGATGATTTGGCTTACTAAGAAATCGCGCCATTACTTTCAGTCAAACAAGGTACAAGCTGTGGCCAAAGTGGATCCAATGAAGTATCTGTATGAAGCAACAGTGTTGGTTGGGAAATTATCTAGATGGCTTCTACTTTTGTCGGAATTGGACATTGATTACATCACCAAGAAAGCCATCAAAGGACGAGCTGTGGCAGAATTTCTGGCAAATCAACCGTTAGAATAAAATTATATGGAAAATCTAGAGTTTCCTGATGAACAGCTAGCTGTGGTGGAGGTAAAGAGATGGATTATGTGTTTCAATGGTGCCGTGAACATAAAGGGTGCTGGAATTGAGGTGATCATAGCGACACCAGATGGTGAAATCATTCCATTGTCAAAGAAACTAGACTTTCCCATAACTACTAATGGGGCAGAATATGTAGCATGTTTATTCGGGATGGAATCTCTCCTAACGCTAGGGGAAAATATGTGTTGATTGTTGGAGATTCGCTTCTGGTGATTAGGCAAGCACAAGACAAATGGGACATGAAAGAAGAAGTACTTGGAACTGTTGCAATACCAAAGAGAGTTATTCGGCTAGTGTGAATTCAGGCATGTCCCTAGAGTGAGAATAAGATGGCTAAAGTGCTAGCAACACTATCTTTTATGTGGGAGAATCCAGAGAAGACGCAAATACAACTGCTAGTTGTAGCAACTTCTAGACGGCCCTGCTTTGATGTGCACGAAGTAATGGAATTAACGGCTGAAAGCCATGGTTCTTTGACATTTACCAATATGTGAAGGAAGGTAAATACCCAGAAAGAGTAAGTACTATTGATAAAGTATCATTAAGAAGATTAGCCAGCCAATTTAGAATCTTTGAAGATAGGCTATACAAGAGAACCTCAAATGGAGTTCTTCTAAGATGCGTGACAGAATAGGAGGCAGAAACAGTGATGCAGCAGGTACATGTAGGATCCTGCGGGCCACATATGAATGGAATTGCTATGGCAAGAAAAATAATGAGGCTGGGGTACTTCTGGATGACAATGCAGTCTGATTGTGTGAAGGAGGTGAGAAGATGTCATGAGTGCCAAATCTACGCTGAAATTAGTCATCTACCACCACTTGAACTACAAAATCTAGTGTCTTCCTGGCCGTTTTCAGCATGAGGGATAGATATGATTAGAGAAATTCATCCTGCAGCATCTAATGGACACAAATTCAAAGTGGTTGCTATCGACTATTTTTCGAAGTGGGTAGAAGCAGAATCCTTTGATAGTGTAATGGCTAAGCAAATGGTCAACTTCATTCAGAAAAACATCTTCGCTCGGTATGGAAATTCCCATTATATAGTACTGACAATGGAGTGCAGTTTCAAGGGGTAACAACTGAGCTACTTGCAGAACATGGCATCAAACATCATAGATCTTCTCTACATAGACCACAAGCTAATGGTGCGGTGGAAGCAGCTAATAAGTCGATAAAGAAGATCCTATCAAAGATGGTAACCACCTACAGAGATTGGGCTGACAAACTACCGTATGCTCTTTGGGGTTATAGAACCAGTGTCAGAACACCAACAGGTGAAACTCCCTATGCCTTGGTGTATGGTATGGAAGCAGTGTTACCGGTGGAAATAAAACTCAAGTCACTCAGAGTCACCTTGGAAGCTCAATTACCAGAGACTGAATGGGCTCAAGCTAGGTACAAGCAATTAGCAACGCTAGATGAGAAACGACTGAAAGCACTGGATCATTTACAGATGTACCAACGCAGAATGGCTAAGGCCTATAACCAAAAGGTGAAGTATCCCAGACTGCAGTTAAAAGCGAGAGATTTTGTTCTGAAACAATTAAGGCCTTCAAATGTTGATGTTCGAGGGAAGTTTAGACCAAATTGGGAAAGGCCTTATGTTGTGAAGAAAGTGCTATAAAGAAGGGGTGTCAACATCATAGACATGGATGGAAATGAGTTCACCAAGACCGTTTAAAGCTTTATCATATTAAAAGAAAAAGTCTGCTAGGTTGAAAACTCGAAAAGAGCAGCCTAGGCAAAAGTTAAGACATGAGAGAAAATGATCAGTTAGAAAATCTAAAACAAACGACTAGTAACGGGATCTAATTTCGTATGGAATGTACACCATTTTAGGAACTAATCTCTTCAAATGTACTCATTTTGATTTTATCAATAAAGTGAAGTGTTTGTTTAAATATATTCTTATGGTTATGTCAAATGCATAAACAAAGTTATCTTGCTTAAACATCCATTTAAGGAAAGCACTTTGCATTTAACTGGTTAAAAATATCACGTTATTTAACAATGAAAATGTACCAAATACATTCAATATGAAATCTTTTATTGTCCTCCAAATCTAATTCATCTTTTCAAAGAACGACAGTGGTTACCCAAGAATTTGACCATCAAGGAGACCAAAGAGATTTGAAGTTAACTTTGGTGGGAAAACATGATAAGTGCCAAAAAGGCATTATATATGATATAATTTATAAGGAATTCACATTGTTTCTACTTATTATATATTAGATTTCACATTGGTATTGCTTGTTTTTGATGATTTATAGTTTTAAAGACTAAGTATGCAAATATATGGAATTTAGCTATAAAAGGAAGCAAAAACAAAGAGAAATTAAAGGAAATAGACGGGTCACGAGCACGACACCTATCATGGTCGTGACCTAGCACTTGGACAGACTTTGATTTCAGCATTTTGTAAAGAAACCCATATGAATCACAAGTGCAACACTCTGTCACGATCGTGACATGCACTCAGCAGCAGTTATTTGATACTATCCATTTGGAACTTCAACCACCCTATGAAAAGACACAACCCTTCATGAAAAGACACAACTCTTTATAAAAAGACACAACCCTTCATGAAAAGACACAACCCTTCATGAAAAGACACAACTCTTCATGAAAAGACACAACCCTTTATGAAAAGACACAACCCTTCATGAAAAGACACAACTCTTCATGAAAGGACATAACTTTCCAAGAAGAACCAATAGTATTCACGAGACACAACTATTCAATGAACCAACACAACTTTACAAAGAGACACAACCATTCAACAAACCAACATAACCTTTCATAAAGAGACACAATGCTTCAATGCTTATAAATAGAGAAGGAATTCCAGAATATAGGGTGTGCCCCCAATGGGACGCCAAAGGGAGAGGAAAAATTGGCAAATGTTAGAGAAATAAAGTGTCTAGGGAGTTCGAGTGTTATTGTAATATTTAGTATACGTAAAGGGGAGCCTAACGCCAAGGTCCTTGAATCAAGTATTATCACTGTATAGAGAAAAGATACCTCCAAGGTTGCAATATACCTATAAGCATGAGGGAGTGTTTCCCGTGTGACAGACGGGAATACTATTGCTTTCTTAAGTCTATTCTTATGCTTTTCCTTTATGAGAGCATAACACTTGTATTTGTATTGAATATTTACGAGATCAATATCGATAAGTTTTCTTATATCTTACTCTTCATTACATGACTAACGCCAACTATGTTTTAATTTCTTGTTTTATATTGCATGATAACGCCAAGTATGTATTGTGATTCATAATAGGATATAGAGAAGTTCGTATTTTACTTTGTCTTGGTTAGTTACTAAGATAGAATAAATTATGATGTATGATTGTTTTGCTTCACTTTGTTAAATTAACTAGAGATCATCTTAATATAGCTTGACCATTGTGTATTAAGACCTTTAGTTATTTTGGCAAAGGTATTTGATAATTTGTCTATGAGTTATTGAATAAAATCTATTTCTAGACATGCCCATTGAAATAGAACTAATTCAACATACCCTTATCATAGGGATTGAATAGATAATTAATGCATGTGCAATGAACATCTAAGATAAAATACTTGTATATTTATGTAACTAGATATTAAATGATAGCTCAACTCATAACTAGTACTTTAATTGATTTAACTTGCCATTTACCCATTTCCCCATATCACTTTATAATTCGATACTCTATAAACGTAAAGAAAAACAAACTAAAGTGTACATACATATTCCTCTTGGGATCGATATCTTTTATTACTACGTTGTGATTCGTATACTTCCAAGCACTAATCTCTAAGTGGAATTATTATTAGAAAAATTATTATCAAAAGCTAATTAAGAGATTTGTACTAAATTAAGCAACAATAAACCTGATGATCAGGAATATATCTATAGCCTATGCTAAAGTCTGCACTATAACCTATGCTAGGCTTCAGGAAAAGAGGAGCTGGTGAGGCACTTTGAGAGATCAATATTTGAGTGGGAAAGGGATGGTTGTTTACCAACAACATTCAACCTAGCAAAGCATGGTACAGAGGGTTCAGTTGAGCAAAAGGTGATAGGGAGAAGGTGGAGATTGGCACCTATTCCTGTGAGCTCTTGCTTAGGGCAGGTGGTAGGATTCTCCCTCTTATCTAAATAAAAATAAAAAAAAGAGGCTGAATAAGAAAGAGATTGAAGTTAAATTTGATGGAAAAACAAGCCTGATGATCAGAAATATACCAAATCGGTTTTCAGACTAGAGGAAGTCTTGGTTGTGCATTTATGAACTTCACCAACAGTGACGGAACAACCAGGATTTACAGAGCTTTCAACAATCATGAATAGGATGTTCCTGTCAACAGGAAGACTTGCAAAGCTTACTGTGCTAATATTCAGGGGAAAGTTGCATTTACCAACCATTTCAAGAACTCAGTCTTCGGCTGCAACAAAAGTGACTACTTACTATTGGTTCTCTCATCTCCTTGAGTTGGTGTGATTTGCTCTAGGGTTATTGTGATTAGCAAGCATAAGAAAGCCAAAATTAACTCAAGTCATTCTGAATTAGGCCATACTTTGAAGGACTAAAAGTTATGTCCATCTTTAGGATTTGTGCGTGAATTGGAATCTGAGGTGAATTGGAAACATGTATACAGGTTCAGACCCTTGGAGAATCCAGTGGTTAGATAATTAACTTCACTCAGCGTTCGGTTGTATAGCTTAATGACTTGCTTTTAACATGTATTTGTGTCATGTCAAAAAAAAAAAAAAAAAAAGAAAGAAAGAAAAAGAGCTCATTGGGGTGAAAACCGCAAAGCACCTCAGGCAAAAGTTAGAGCAGCTCGCTAAGCTGAAAACCCGCATCGGGAAGCTTAGGCAAAAATTAGAGCATTTTTCAAACTCATTCTGTCCAGGGGAAAAACAGTAAAGTCTTCTCACTGTTCATCAGCAGAGCTGTTATAAAATGACATAGCATTTCCTTCAACAGCTATCATATACCCTCAACAGAAATAAAAAGGTGGTACTGCACAAAGAATATACTTTCCCCAGCAAAATTCAATTACAGACATGGTGTACTATCCCCAATCAGTGGTAGGACACAACTTCCGCAGTGGAGTGGGAAATATCAAGCTTGGGCAAATAGCGGGAAATGTGTCATTTAGGGTTCGCATGCATATGCATTATCATGCATACATACATGAGGTACATGAGTCATTCATCCCCAGCTAGTCTTCACCCTTGATCAAAGGGGTAAACATTTTTGTTTAAAATCTATCCATTAAGGAATGAAGACTTAACATTTCAAATGCAGGAATTCAAATCAGCGTCGTTGCAGGTAATGTAGACTCGACACCGGCTTATTTCATCCACTCAGCCTCGGGTACAGATAAATCTAGTGCAGGCTTATTTCATCCACTCAGCGTTGGGTACAGATAAATACGGTGCATGCTTATTTCATCCACTTAGCCTTGGGTACAGATAAATCCGGTGCAAGCTTATTTCATCCACTCAGCCTCGGGTACAAATAAATCCGATATAGGCTTATTCCACCATCGCCATAAGTAATGTAGACCCAACACCAGCTTATTTCATTCACTCAGCCTCGGGTACAGATAAATTCGGTACAGGCTTATTTCACCCACTCAGCCTCGGGTACAGATAAATCCGGTACAGGCTTATTCCATCATGACCTCGGGTAAATATAAACCCGGTATCGGCTCAAATCAGATCATCACCATGCCAATGGGACTTCAACGAGTCAAGTATATATTTCTTTCCTTATGTTTACGGCGCTTCAATTCACGTTGTCAAATTCACCTCAGGTATCATTAAACCTGGAATCGGGTGCCAAATTTGATCACGCAAGGGGCAGCTGTAAGCGCCGGGTTTTCCCGACCTCTATGATGAGACTCTTGTATCACTTGTTGAATAGATGGATAAGAATTGGACTTGAGATTGAGCGGGATGTTGCCAAGAGTGTCTTGAACGCCCCGAAAGCCGAGCAATCTTTGACCCAAAACCCCGAGATAGGTCCTTCGAGTCATTGGGGGGTTTAGAGGTGAGTGTGAGGTTTTGAAAAAATCCATCACGGCTCTGGTTGGAGTCTTACGGCTGTAGTTTCTTAACTACAGCCGTCCGGCTCTAGTGAGCAGTAGGATTCTCTGCCAGAAATCTCAGAAAGTTGGTGGCAAGGTATGGGCGTTGAAAATTTCAGCAGATTTTAGGAGAAGGAAAGGAGAAACATTAAGGAGAGTGAGAAATGGGATAAAAAAAAAGGAGAGAGAAAAAGGGGAATCAGAAAATAAAAAAATCAGAGAGGAAGAGAGAAAGAGAAAGGAAAGAAAAGGAGGAAAAGAGAGAAAGAAAAATGAAGATGAAAAACCAGAAAAATAAAAGCACAAAATCATCCTAGACATTGAGAGTCTTGAGTTCTAAACCATTGCACACTCATCAGGACTTGTTTTGGGTTGATTCGGATTGATTCAAAGCTTGGTTCGAAGGTTTCAGGATGATCAATGAATTCAAGGTTTTAATCCGGCTGCTCTATCCACTTCTAGACATTGAATACATCAAAACATCAACAAGGTAAACTCTGAGGGGCCTTAAACCTGTGTTTGTTGTTTTATTTGTGCATTTTTCCCTTGTTTTTGTAACTTTTTGGAAAACTGACTGTCTAGTTACAGTCGCACGGCTGTGTTTTCTTTGAACATAGCCGTGTGGCTGTATTCCATAAGAACAGAGCCGCGCGGCTAGAGCATTATAGCCGCAAAGTTGTGTTCTTCAAGGGCAAAAACTCGAAAATACTCCAGTCGGCTGAAAGTGGTCTGTTTTCCATTTCATCATTCTGATTATGATCCATTTCGGTCCAAACGCATCCGTGTATTGTAAAATTTTGGTTTTCGGATTTTTGGTTGTGCGGATACGAGGTTTTCAGTTCCATGGATTTTGTTTTTTTGGAATTCAGGGTTGTTCGATCCAAATCGGATCCGTAGTCCAGCCTTTGCGGACCCCCAACTTCCACGAAGATCCTTTGGAAAACTAAAAACAAGCAAAACGGTGTTTACAAAACAAGAAAACCATTTTTTGGGTTCTGGGTATTACAGCCACACGGCTGTGGTTGTTAGAGCTGCATAGCTCTAACCACAACCACACAGCTGTAGTCTCCAGAAGGAGACAGAATCACAGAACGACCCGTACGGACATCGTCAAGCGATGCCATCTTCATATTAAATTTTTTTTTGGTGTGTTTACCGCTTTCAGACCCTAGATGAATGTTGGAATTAGAAAACCCACACGAATGGAATTCCGAGTTCCGGGATAACGGACCCGCTAAAAGGGAAAAATTTTTATATAATCGAGCCAAGTAGTTTTCTAAAAATATATTTTCCAGCACAAAATCTACAGGGTATTTCAAAATTTTTTTCCAGGTCTAGTAGGGCGAACTAGCCGAGTTCACCCGACTACCCCCTAATTGCATGCCCCCGATTCCTTAAATTCCTATTCTGTCTTGTCTGAGTCCTATGTGTGTTTATAATGTAATTGTGCTAACCATTGATTTTGCAGCTTTTAATTTTTATTTCATATGTAATTTATAGGTTATCTTGTATTTTAGGCAATTGTAAATTTTTTTAGATCCTCGTGTATATTAGGCGCTTGTAATATGAGGACGAGAGTTTTCCTTTTTTATTCGATCTGGTTGTATAAGCAGCCTTTATTTTTATCCTTTTCAATTACTTGGATGTATGATTTATTTATTCTGTGATTTATTCTTGTCATTCGTTTGAGCATGGGTTAAATAAATACAAAACTAAATTGGGTAGAGAAAGATAATAAAGCGGATAAAATATGGTAATATAAACCAGAAAATGAATGCAAGCTTAAGGTTGAATTGGTGATAAGTGAATTTTATATACTTATTTTGCCTTTGTTTTTTATGCTTTAATTGAGTTGATTTTATTTATTTAAGGCATAATTTACTTCCTTTTTATGTATTTTCCTTGTTAGGACCCCTAAGAAGAGAATGGAGCTAAAAGTGCATGATAAAGGAGCTAAATTGACTTAAAACAGCCCAGGAGCAGTCCTAAGGCGTGACCATGCCCTAGGAGGTGCTGATTTTGGAGTTTTAAAGCTAATTTGGTGATTTGGGCCTGCGTTCATGATGGGCCAAGGAAAAGCTACGGGTATGGTCTCATTGAGGAGAGAACTAGAAGTCTTTTGGCTGAGAAATCTTGATAGCTAATGAACTCCTTGTTAAAGGAGGAATGTTTTCTTTTTTTTTTTGGTAATTCCCTTAAAAGAAGGAAGGGTTTTTGACTCTTATTAGAATTCTTCTTCCCTTTTTGTTTTAGGAGGGGAGAGTTAGAAAAGGATTATTATTCATTATTCAGTAGTAGTTTTTTTGGTTTTTAGAGTTTAGTTTTAGAGTTTAATTTTTCAGATTTTATTCTTACTTTCTCTATTGGAAGAGTGGATTAGGAGAACGTGTTCTTGGGAGCTAGAGTTTGGAGGAGCATTCATCTTTTCATCTCAATGATCCATACATCAACCACTTTGATTCTAGTTTTCTCTAAACCTTTCTCTTTACCATGTTTTCTTTAATCCATTTTTGTGTTATTAGTTTAGTGATTAACTAATTCCACCATAGCTAATGCTATGGTGGATCTTAGCAATTGTTCCATATAATTATTTTATGTTTAATGCAATTTTCATTCGTATTATTTTCCAATATTGTGTTGTGTATGTTTAATGCTTTGGATGCATGACCATCAATTCTAATGTTCATAGTTAATCTATAATTGACCAAAGGACTAGATTAACGGAATCATACAACACGACTTTTGCGTGACCATTGCTCTAGTGGCTCATTAGTTAGTGCTAGGATTTCTTAGACTTAATGCTTTCTTGCTTGACGCTTAGAACTGAGAGGTTTAAGTGTTTAGGTTAAGAATTAGGATTAATAGCCCTAACCGGTATTGATTATTTATGGAAATCGCCATTTTGGAATTTAATCAAATTAGTTGCATAATATAAAATATTGCTACAATTAATGCTAAGTGAAACCGAACGCTTTAGTTAGCTTCCTCATTAATTTCTCTTATACAATTTTATTACATTCTTAATTTTAATGTAATTGTTTTTAGCAGTAATTTTAATTCATAATCCAAAATCAAAGATACATTATTTCCTCCGCCTAGATTAATAGAAATCTGACTACTTTTAGGATTTGCATAAGTTAGTCCTCGTGGGATCGATACTCTACTTACTATATATTACTTAAACAACGAAGTGCACTTGCTTCTATTAGTGTGTGTATTTATTCACGCATCAAGTTTTTGGCGCCGTTGTCGGAGACTATTTTTATGCAATGCTAGATTAAAGGGTTTTTGTTGATTTAGGTTTTTTTGTATATATTTTTATCTTCATTTTTTTCTTTTATTTTGTGAGGTGATGGCAATTAACACTTTTGAGCCATCAATGGAGGAACTAATGATGAATATTCTATCTTCAAAAGATGCTCAACGTGATAGTTTGTACAGTTCAAAACAAAATTTATACACATGATTAGGTTTAGTAGTTGATATGGTTGCAGACACATCAATTACAGAGGCCGATTCAAATGAAAATGTTGAAATCTCTATCTCAGTTGAAGCTCATCATGGAAAAATTATTGAGGAAAATTTAGAGCTAGTTCTAAGTCAAGAAGAAAGCATATTAGAGGTCGTTAGTGAACCGACCAAGTGTGAAGTTTCCATGATGGGGATTAAAGACATAGAATTCAATGTGCCCCCTGTTCAATTATTTTATGTTGTTTATGAGCTATCCAAAGAATCGCAAAGGGAGCAAGCGAGAATTTTCTTTAAAGAACTCAAATTTTCAGCATGGAAATCTTTAACTTGGGATCAATTAGAGCCTTCGATGTGCATTCATAGAATTTTTCTCAAAGAGTTTGAATTCCTCATACGAATCCAAACTTTTACATGAAAAAAAAGTTTAAGTCGAGCTAAACGACTATAAAATTAGCGCTTTTGGGAGGCAACCCAATTTTTTTATTTTTTATTTTTGTTAATTTATTTGTTAATTAGTTGTTTTCAGTTTTAATTTGTAGGATTTAATCAAGTTAATTTTTGGTTTTTTTGTTGCAGGTTTTTGACTAAGGCATGACCATGCCTTAGAGACTGTTTTCTTCTGTTTCTAATCTTAAAAAAATAAATTTGGAAAGAAACAGAAGGAAGGAGTGTCCAAGGCGTGACCTTGCCTTGGACACATCCTTCTTATGTTTCCTTCCCCCCTTCTTTTTATTTAGTTGCCCAAACCCTAAATCTTTGGATAAGGTATAGTAGTCTACCCTCGGTAGGAAGCTGTATCAGAATTTCCCAGATGGTGATCTTGAAATTTAAGTTTCAAGGTCTTTAAGTTAATAAAATGGGAAAAGGTTTTCTATAAAAGGATTTCCAAAACAAAATTTTTGGTTTTTCTAAAACAAGATAATCAAAATCCCATTTTCCAAAATTCAAACATATTTTCCAAATTTCCTTTTTCCCTATTCACTTTGCCGCGTTCTGCTTTTAAAAGGTCGTCCGCTCACAAGCGGTTTTGCCTATGTTGACTTGATTTTTCAGGGACTTACTTCGACTCCGTTGCAAAGCATAGGACTTTGCCCGAATTGATTCGATGTTCTCTAGGGACGTGCTTCGACTCCATTGCGAAGCAGAGGACTTTTCCTAGATTGGATTGGTTCTCCAGGGATGTACTACGACTCCATTGCGAAGCAGAGGACTTTACCCAGATTGGATTGGTTTTCCAGGGACGTGCTTGGACTCCATTGCAAAGCAGAGGACTTTGCCCAGATTGGATTGGTTCTCCAGGGACGTGCTTCGACTCCATTGCGAAGCAGAGGACTTTACCCAGATTGGATTGGTTCTTAAGGTATGTGCTTCGACTCCAATACGAAGTAGAGGACTTTGCCCAGATTGGATTGGTGCCCCATGGACATGCTTGGACTCCATTGCAAACCAAAGGATTTTTCCCGGATTGGATTGGTGCTCCATGGACGTGCTTCAACTCCATTGCGAAGCAGAGGACTTTGCTCGGATTGAATTGATGCTCTAGGGATATGCTTCGACTCCATTTGGAAGCAGAGGACTTTGCCCAGATTGGGTTGGTGCTCCAGGGATGTGCTTCGACTCTGGACTTTTCCCGGATCAGATTGGTGCTCCAAGGACGTGCTTCGACTCCATTGTGAAGTAAAGGACTTTGCCCAGATCAGATTGGTGCTCTAGGGATGTGCTTCGACTCTATTATGAAGCAGAGGACTTTGCCCAGATCGGATTGGTGCTCCAGGGACGTGCTTCGACTCCATTGGGAAGCAGAGGACTTTGCACAGATCAGATTGGTTCTCCAGGGATGTACTTCGACTTCATTATGAAGCAGAGGACTTTGCCCAGATTGGATTAATGCTCCAGGGACGTTCTTGGACTCCATTGCGAAGTGGAGGACTTTGCCCGTATTGGATTGGTGCTCCAGGGATGTGCTTCGACTCCATTGCGAAGCAGAGGACTTTGCCCAGATTGGGTTGGTGCTCCAAGGACGTGCTTTGACTCAATTGTCAAGTTGATGAGTGAAAATATTACCAGATAATCATGCAAGAATTCAGCAGCTAATTGATTAAATTCTATTGAGAATAGAGAATTCATGGCTAATATTGAACTTTTCCAGGTCTGAGGCATCGTTCAGAAAGGCTGCTGGATTCAGGAAGTCTCAAGGTGCAGCAGAAGGAGGAGAAGAAATTGGTGTGGGCTGCGGCGTGAATGGGCCAGAGTTGAAAGAAAGGGGCGCGGCCCAAAGAGGAGGAGTAGATATTTTCTTTTGGAAATTCCAGAACTAACCTTGGCTTCTTAAGGAAGCCATTATATTTTGTGGTTGAAAAATTCTAGCTATTATTTTAATTTGGGAACATGTCTCAAGGTAGATTAGATTTCACTTTTTAAGGGACTATAAATAGTTTGCTGTTTTGGGGGTTAGGGGGCATCGAATGCTTTTCCAACTACTTTTATTTTTGCATTAATTTTAGTTTTAATTGATCATCCTTCTTTGAAGCTTTCTGGTTAGGAAATCTCATTTTGATGTTGATTATGTGTTGTGAGTAGGTTTTCCAGTAGGCTGAAGCCAGCTTAGGTAGTGGTCTTAGGAAGTCTTTCTCTGTTTCTATTATGGATATCTTGTTGAGATGATTGTGTGGTGAAATGCTTAATTAGTATGGGAAAGGGCCCTCTCATATTTCTTAGTATTCCTCATGAGACTGAGAGAAGATTTAGGAATATGGAACAATCACACACACACACTTGCCATGAGACCGAGAGAAGATTGGGGGTGTGCAAGGGGTTTCTATTTATTGTAGAATGCTTGCTTGACTTAATACATGATTACCTATGCTAAGTGAGGTCGAGAGATAAGCTTAGTTGTGGGTCATAGATCCAAGTGAGGTCGAGAGATAAGCTTGGTGGATAGAGAGCAAGAAACCTTAGATCTACGTTCCTTAATACATTCATAATAAATTCTAAAGAAAGATATCTCGAGATTGCCTATCTAACTAGTGGAAGTCTGTGTTTTTACTATTATTGTTTTACATCTTCTGTTTTTAAGCAACCTTTCTTACATTGTCTTGTATGCTTTCTACTTTTAGCTTATATAAAGTTGTATTGCTGATTTTATTGGAAAACCTTTACATCTAGTGGTTTATTTAGGAAGTCTTAGAGTTTTCCCTTATTCCTTGTGGGAACGATACTTATCTTGCCACAACTACAATTGACCTAGTATACTTGATAGTGCACAATTTTAGGGCAACAAGTTTTTGGCACCATTGCCGGGGAATTAACGGTTGAAAATTTTAAAGATTTCTTGTAAATTTGTGTGCTTGATTTGGTGTTTGGTGTTTTGTGCAGAAATTCTGTATTTAAGCAATCTCTTGGTGTATGCGAAGAGAAGGAATCCCTTTAATTCCTATAGATCCAGGGATCGAGAGGAGTTGTAGGAGATGAAGTGGTGCTGCCAGAAGAGCTCGCAGAAGACAGAGAATGGCTGAACAAAATGCACCCCCTCCTCCACCACCAGAAGGAAAGGGAGAGGTTCATCTTCCCCCTCCAAGGCAAAGACTTAAGGAATATTCGAGACCTATCACTGAGGGACACTCTTTTTGTATTGTGATACCTAATAAAGGGGACAATGTTTTTGAGATTAAAGCCTATATGATTAAAATACTTCAAGCTGCTGTTCAGTTTGGAGGATTGCCCGGAGAAGATCCAAATGCTCACATCTAAGATTTTGTGACTATGTGTAATACTTTCCGTACTAATCATGGAGCCTCAGATGATGTGATAAGATTAAAGATTTTTCCTTTTTCACTTAGGGATAAGGCTAAAATTTGGCTGAAAAATCTTCAACCAGGTTCAGTCACAACCTGGGACGAGATGGCACAAGTCTTTTTGACTAAGTATTTTCTGCCCAGACAAGCAATCAAGTTAAGAAACGAGGTTACTCATTTTTGCCAGCAACATGATGAATCCTTGTCAGAAGCTTAGGAAAGATATAAGGAACTCCTGAGAAAAGTACCAAACCATGGATTTCCAATATGGATGCAAATTCAGAATTTCCACAATGGTTTAACCAATGCATATAAGATTCAAATCGAATCTGCAGCAAATGGAGACCCAGAAGAACTGGCACCAGAAGAGCTTTATGAATTGGTAGAAAGGTTGGTCAACACCAGTTATAAATGGCACTCAGCACGTGAAGATCGAGAAAAGACTGCTGAATCAGATGCTGTTGCCAAGCTTTCCGACAAAGTAGACCTGATTCTTAAACAGTTAGCAAAGCAGATTATCTTAGCTATTTCAAGTTTGAAGATTTCTTGTGAATTCTGTGGAAGTGACCATAGAAGCATTGACTGTGACATTTCACTTACTCAGGAGCAAAGTGATTACATTGGAAACAATCCAAGGCAGAATAATCCATTTTCCAACACTTACAATCCAGGTTGGCGCAATCACCCTAATTTCTCTTGGAATCAGCAACCTGGCAAGCAACCTTAAGTACCTTTCCAGCAGACTCATAGCAATTTCCAACCACATTTGCAGCCTAATCATGTTTAACAAGCTAGATCGTCTTATACATCTAAGAAATTTGAGGTTAAAGAGATGAAGGAAATGATGTCTCAATTCATGAAGTAGACTCAAGCTTACATGAAGAACATGGAGACTCAGCTTCAGCAACTTACAAATATTGGCAGTCTAAAGAAAAAGGGAGTCATTCCAAGCAACACTGAACCCAATCCAAGAGAGGTGTGCAATGCTATTACCCTTAGGAGTGGTAAGAATGTTGAGCAACCTCATAAGATGAGTATAGCGGATAAGAACAAAGACTCAGAAGAAAAGACTATTGAGAAGAATGAGCAACCTGAGACTGCCCACATCACTAAGCAGCCTTCGGATGCAGTCAAGCAATCTCAAGTTCAACCAGAGCAGAGTCAAGCAACCTCAGATTCTATTCAAAGCACTTTTATTCAAGATAGGCAACATGTACCTGCTTATCAACCAAGGATACCTTATCCACAAAGAGCTAAGCAACATGACATAGCCAAGTAGTTCGACAAGTTTTTGGAAGTCTTTAAAAAGCTTCACATCAACATACCTTTTGCAGAAGCACTTGCACAAATGCCTTTATATGTGAGATTCTTGAAAGAACTTCTTGCTAATAAGAAGAGGTTGGAGAATGTAGCAATGGTGCAGTGTAACAGAGATTGCTCATCAATTCTTCAGAGCAAGCAACCTTTACCAACCAAGATCAAAGATCCAGGGAGTTTTTCTATACCTTGCTCTATTGGTAATCTTAATATTGAAAATGCATTCTGTGACCTAGGAGCAAGTATCAATCTTATGCCATATTACATTTACAAACAACTAGGGTTAAGAGAACCTCAACCTACTAGGGTTTCTATACAACTTGCTGATAGAACTGTAAGATATCCTAGGGGAATAATTGAGGATGTTTTGGTTAAGATAGGAAAGTTTATACTTCCTGTTGATTGTGTTGGATATGGATGAAGATTTGCATGTTCCTATTATTTTAGGAAGACCTTTCTTAGCAATAGGCCGTGCATTAATTGATGTTCATAATGGTCAGTTAATTTTGAAAATTCATGATGAGGAAGTAGTCTTTAAGATGAATGAAGCTATGAAATATCCTCTTACTTGTGATGATCACTGTTATTTCATTGATGCTACTGATGTCAATTTAAACCCATTTTTCATGTACGAATTTGAGGAAGCAGATTTTGAAAATGAAGAAGAAGATATGGAAAAGAAAATTAAAGCTGAAATTGGATGTCCAACAATCTTAGGAAGCAGGCAATTCATTGAACCTTTAAACTATACACCTACACTGCATTCTAAACCTTCCATTGAAGAGCCTCCCACCCTAGAATTGAAACCATTATCCTCTCACTTAGAATATGCATTCCTTGATCCACCGAGCAAACTACCAGTAATTATATCTTCCAAACTTACCCAGGAGCAGAAAACTCAATTACTCTGCGTTTTGAGAAAGAACAAGGAAGCAATGTCCTGGACAATCTCAGATATAAAAGGCATTTGTCCTTCTATGTGTGTCCATCGTATTCCAATGGAGGAAGATCATAAGCCTGTCATACAACCTCAGAGGAGACTGAATCCTAATATGAAGGAAGTTGTGAAAAAGGAGGTAATTAAGTTACTTGATGCAAGTATTATCTACCCTATTTCTGATTCAGTGTGGACTAGCCCTGTTCAGGTAGTGCCTAAGAAAGGTGGGATTACTATCATTCAGAACGAGCAAAATGAACTTATCCCCACTAGAACAGTCATAGGATGGAGAGTTTGCATTGACTACTGAAAGCTCAATGATGCTACAAGAAAAGATCATTTTCCACTGCCATTCATTTTTCAGATGCAAGAAATACTTTCAGGTTATGCATTTTATTGTTTTCTTGATGGTTATTCAGGGTACAATCAGATTCCCATTCATTTACAAGATCAAGAGAAAACAACTTTTACCTATCCATATGGCACTTATGCTTATAGAAGGATGCCATTTGAATTATGTAATGCTCCAGCAACTTTCCAGAGATGTATGATGGCGATTTTCCATGATATGGCTGAAAAGACGATAGAAATCTTCATGGATGATTTCTCAGTATATGGCAAGACTTTCCAATCCTGTCTCAACAATCTTGAAGCTGTCCTAAACAGGTGCAAGGAGACCAACCTTGTATTGAATTGGGAAAAATGCCATTTCATGGTTGATGAAGGCATTGTTCTCGGCCATAAGATCTCTTCAAGAGGAATGGAGGTTGATAAAGCAAAGGTGGAAGTCATAAAAAAGCTAGCTGCTCGTACATTTGTTAAAGAAATACGAAGCTTTCTTGGTCACGTCGGTTTCAATAGAAGATTCATAAAAGACTTTTCTAAGATCGCCCAGCCGCTAACAGCACTCTTACACAAAGATGTCCAATTCTATTTTGATGAAGGTTGTGAAAAAGCTTTTGAAACTCTTAAGGCGAAATTGGCGAATGCCCCAATTTTGATTGCTCCCGATTGGAGTCTTCCATTTGAGCTTATGTGCGATGTGAGTGATACTTGCATTGGAGCTGTGCTAGGATAGAGGATAGACAAGCATTTCCACCCAATCTACTACGCAAGCAAAACCTTGACAGAGACACAAACTACTACAGAAAAAGAATTGCTTGCTGTTGTCTATGCTTTTGATAAATTTAGATCTTATTTGGTTTTATCTAAGATTACTATTTTTACTGATCATGCAGCATTGAAATACTTATTGGCTAAGAAGGATGCGAAACCTCGTCTCATACAATGGCTCTTGCTACTTCGAGAATTTGATATTGAGATCAAAGATAAGAAGGGTTCAGAGAACGTGGCTGTGGACCATCTTTCCAGAATTCCACTAAGCAACCTTGATAAGCAAGCTGAGATTGTTGACTCTTTTCCTGATGAGCAACTTCATGCGGTACATTCTATACCTTGGTTTGCTGATATTGCAAATTATTTAGCTTATGGTATTATGCCTCGCTCTCTGTCTTCTCACCAAAGAAAGAAATTCCTTTCGGATTCAAAATATTATTTTTGGGAGGAACCCTTTCTCTTTAAGTTGTGTGCAGATCAGATTATTAGAAGATGTGCTTCGCAAGAAGAAGTCCCAGCAATCTTGTCAATGTGTCACACTCAAGAAGCTGGACGTCATTTTGGTGCAAACTGAACAGCCTAAAAATTTTTGGAATGTGGATTCTTTTGGCCTACAATTTTTAAGGATTCCCATAGGTTTGTCTTGGAATGTAATGAATGCCAAAGAACAGGTAATATTTCTGCCAAAAATGTTATGCCTCTATATAGCATCATTGTTTGTGAATTTTTTGATGTATGGGGTATTGATTTTATGGGACCCTTTCCAAGCTCACATGGTAATAAATATGTTTTGGTTGCTGTGGATTAAGTGAATAAGTGGGTAGAACCATTGCAAGTCCTACTAATGATGCTCGAGTTGTGGTAAGATTTCTGAAGAAATTATTTACAAGATTTGGAGTTCCTAGAGCAATAATCAGTGATCAAGGTTCTCATTTTTGTAACAGCCAATTTGAAAGGCTTCTTGCCAAATATGGAGTCACTCATAGAATTGCTACACCTTATCACCCATAAACCAGTGGGCAGGATGAGATTTCTAATACAGAGATCAAGAGAATTCTTGAGAAAATTGTTAGTACTTCTTGGAGGGATTGGTCAAGAAAGCTCGATAATGCTCTTTGGGCATATCGTATAGCCTACAAGACACCTATTGGGATGTCGCCTTTCAAATTGCTTTATGGAAAAGCTTGTCACTTACCTGTTGAATTAGAATTTAAGGCTTTATGGGCTCTAACATATTCGAATTTTGACAGGAACTTGGTTGGCAAAAAAAGGAAACTGCAGCTAAATGAGCTATAAGAGTTCAGGTTGTTCAGTTATGAAAATGCCATCAACAATAAAGAAAAAATCAAAAAATGGCTTGACAAGAAAATTCAAGAGAAGACTTTCTACAAAGGTCAGAAAGTCTTGTTTTACAATTCAAAGTTACGATTGTTCCTAGGAAAGCTTAAATCAAGATGGACTGGACCCTACACAGTAAATCAAGTCTTTTCACATGGGGCAGTTGAGATAATGAATCAGAGTGGTGAAATTTTTAAAATCAATGGTCAAAGATTAAAGCCTTATCTTGCACAGGAATCATCAAAGGGTGTTGGAAGTCTCCAATACCTTGAACCACCTTAAGCACCCAAAGATTGCTCAGTGTCCGCTTCAAACACTAATTGAAGCAATTTTGTCCGAAAAATTCCTTAACCCCTCTATTATTTTAAATTTCCCTTATAGCTTTTTGATATGCAAATTTTAATGATGAATTTTTGTTTTTGGTAGGGCTATGACTGGAGTCAGTATGGGAAGTAACATCAAGTTTAAAATTGATATTATCTTTTTGTTAAGATCCATACTTGCTTTTTATTTTCTTTTTACAACCAAAAGAATTTATTTTTTTCTTCTGGCTATAATTTTCGGGAACGGGAGTAATTATGAGAGTGTAAAAGTAAATTATGGGGAAGTGTCTACCATCCCATCAGCCATAATTTTTATCTCTCCTCTCCCTCTCTGACTCTCGCCTTTCCCTCTCCTCTATCCTTTTGTCAGTTTTATTTTGAATTTTAAATTGGTAACTGCCCTCTTTTCTTTCACGTTTTGATTTTAAGTATTTTCCTCTTCTCTATCCTCATTCTTCTGTTTCTTTTTCTTAAATTCTCTGTATTTTCTTATCTTCAAATTTTTCTTTGGTTAAAATTGTTAGTATAGCCAGGGAGAAGAGATCTGCTAAGTGAGCTCCTAGTGCACCCCGCTCAAAACCCTCCTCGTCGTCCATTAGCGTCCAGACTTCTGGTTCTAAAACTAGTACTGTGGAGAAGACGCTAGACAAAATGAAGACCTTCGACTCTAAGGAAAATGAGCGCTATGAGTAATTCAATGGTTTACCCTTTACAGTCTTAAGAACCTTCGACTGGAACATTCTGTCAACTTTGGGTCTTAATGATGAAATTCGCCGGTTATTAAAAAATGGGGGTTTTGAATTTTATGCCCAAATTGATGAGCTAGCTTATAGAGAACTGACATTGGAATTCATCAGCACTTTCACTCACAATCCAGAGATCTCTGAGCTTGATGATCAACGCAAGTATAGTTTCAGAGTAATGGGGAAAAGAAAACTTGTTCCTTGATTGACTTAAATCAATATTTGGGGGTGGCGGGCACAGCCTTTTTGGAATCTGAAGAATTTGTGCGGGTGAGGAAGTTAGGGATGCATCTGAGGAAGAAGAAGAGGAGCAAGTCTCCTCCAAGCCTGTCGAATGATATGTTCTTCCTCTCCTCCTCAATCAACTATGGTATGTTTCTTTTCAATGGCTGCTTTCAACATTTGTCTGTGCCATGAAATAGGTGGTTATCTTTTGCCGTGTTTTGATTTCTTTAATTGCATGAATTTTTTTGCTTTGAGGACAAAGCATGATCTAAGTGTGGGGGAGAAGAACTGCCTAGGAATTTAAATTGTTAATGCTGATAATTCTCGGTATTGCATGATTAATGGTTGAATTGCTTAATAATTGATAAGCTGCTGATTAAGAATCCCTGCTTGAATTTTTGCTGTTTTAAGTAATCTTAAGTTTTAGTTTGAATTTGTAAAGTTTTCTGTGTGATTTTATAAACTTTTGTGTTGGTTTAGTTTTCTTAGCAGTCTGTAAAAATTTGTCTAAAATTTTTAGATTTCTTTGTGTTTACTTGAGTATAGCAGCCAGTGAGATTTTCTGATCCTAAGGATACAGGAAGTTTGTGTAAAACACTGAGAAATTGATTACCTGTTGATAAGAAAAGACTTTAAGAAATGCTGGTTTTTGTTGATTAAGCAGCTTAGGCTTCGAGACCTTAAAGTTTGTTTCACCAAGATAGCTTGAATTAGGCCAATAGCAATAACCCTGCATTTCTCTGTGAGGTTTTTGAGCCTGTTCTTCCTTGTTTAATCATTCTAATTCTTGCTTAAATTCCTTACAGAGTGGGCATGCTTATTGAGTCTTAAGCTAGAACTTGGTAGATTGTCTTTGTCAAAACCACAAGGTTTTTCACATGCATAAGGTGATTAAGAAAATTGTTTCTACCTTTCTCTGTTTTTAATCCCAAAAAGCCTCCCTAACAATTCTCTCCCCATTTTTTTAAGCCCTTTGAGCCTTTTAACCTGTTGTTTTGTTTTTCCCATAATGTGTATTTCTTTTTCCTTAGCCATGTCACAGTATGTTGTCCAAATTACCCTAGGAATACCATAGCAATAAATCAAATTGTTCTCGAATAGCAAGTAGTCTAATTCAATTGAATTTATGCAACCTGCCTTTTTGGAAATTCTCATGGTTCCCAAAACAAATGTTCTTGTGATAGTCTTTCTTTCAAAGTTATAGTTTGCAACTATTTGCCAAATCTTTGTCAAAAGGCAGTTAGAATTTTCACTCCTTTGAAACTGCTTGGGATTCAAAATTGTGAGCAAGCTCAGTTTTACCTCGTATCATATCAGTAAATGCTTGCATTCAATTGTATTGTTCATAATCATTCTTCTTTGATAAAAGAAACCACATTTCTAGAGACCTTATAATTCTGTGCTAGGATGTTTAATATATCTTGCTAAAATCCTGGTAGCTCTTGAGAATGCATCTGAATCTTTGAGTTTTCCTATTCCTAATCTGTTCTTGGTTGCTTAAGTTCTTTTTTGGATAAGTTGCTTATTATTCTGTTATGGTGTTTGATATGGTATTCCTTTAGCCTAAAAAGCCTGTTTAACACACCCCTAACCTAAGCCTTACATTACAACCCTTTGTTAAGACCTTTTGATTGTGCATGTGTCAGATTGAGTGGTAGTGACAGGATGTTTGCTAAGCTTTTGGTTTAAGACCAATTTGTGTTGCTGCTGAGAGTTCTTATAAAAATCGCCCAAACACTTGAGAGGGAGTGAACTCCTTTAGAGAGGCAAATTAGGTCTAATTTCTTTCTAACTTGCTGAAACTTAAGGTTTGGTCTCACTGCTTTAGGAGGTTTCTGAAGCTAAGCTAGGTCTCTTGAGAATGCTCTGATTAATTTGGTATTTTCAATTTTCATGTTTTGCATAGAAGTCTTGTTTTTCAAAGGTGATGAATTGATCAATGGTTGCTGCTTAAATTAAGTTAAGAAAAGAGTTTAAGTGTGTTTTACATTTAAGTTTTTCTTTCTTTCTTCTCTTTTGTTCTGTTTTATTCTAAGATTGCTTGAGGACAAGCAATGTTCAAGTCTGGGGGTTCTTGATGAGTGAAAATATTACCAGATAATCATGCAATAATTCAGCAGCTAATTGATTAAATTCTATTGAGAATAGAGAATTCATGGCTAATATTGAGCTTTTCCAGGTCTGAGGCATCGTTCAGAAAGGCTGCTGGATTCAGGAAGTCTCAAGGTGCAGCAGAAGGAGGAGAAGAAATTGGTGTGGGCTGCGGCGTGAATGGGCCAGAGTTGAAAGAAAGGGGCACGGCCAAGAAAGGAGGAGAAGATATTTTCTTTTGGAAATTCCAGAACTAACCTTGGCTTCTCAAGGAAGCCATTATATTTTGTGGTTGAAAAATTCTAGCTATTATTTTAATTTGGGAACATGTCTCAAGGTAGATTAGATTTCACTTTTTAAGGGACTATAAATAGTTTGCTGTTTTGGGGGTTAGGGGGCATCTAATGCTTTTCCAACTACTTTTATTTTTGCATTAATTTTAGTTTTAATTGATCATCCTTCTTTGAAGCTTTTTGGTTAGGAAATCTCATTTTGATGTTGATTATGTTTTATGAGTAGGTTTCCCAGTAGGCTGAAGCCAGCTTAGGCTGGTGGTCTTAGAAAGTCTTTCTCTGTTTTTATTATGGATATCATGTTGAGATGATTGTGTGGTGAAATGCTTAATTAATATGGGAAAGGGCCCTCTCATATTTCTTAGTATTCCTCATGAGACCAAGAGGAGATTTAGGAATATGGAACAATCACACACACACATACTTGCCATGAGACCGAGAGGGGATTGGGGGTGTGCTAGGGGTTTCTATTTATTGTAGAATGCTTGCTTGACTTAATGCATGATTACCTATGCTAAGTGAGGTAAAGCGATAAGCTTAGTTGTGGGTCATAGATCCAAGTGAGGTCGAGAGATAAGCTTGGTGGATAGAGAGCAAGAAACCTTAGATCTATGTTTCTTAATACATTCATAATAAATTCTAAAGAAAGATATCTCGAGATTGCCTGTCTAACTGGTGGAAGTCTGTGTTTTTACTATTATTGTTTTACATCTTCTGTTTTTAGGCAACCTTTCTTACATTGTCTTGTATGCTTTCTACTTTTAGCTTATATAATGTTGTATTGCTGATTTTATTGGAAAACCTTTACATCTGGTGGTTTATTTAGGAAGTCTTAGAGGTTTCCCTTATTCCCTGTGGGAACGATACTTGTCTTGCCACAACTACAATTGACCTAGTATACTTGCTAGTGCACAATTTTAGGGCAACAGAAGCAGAGGACTTTGCCCAGATTGGATTGGTGCTCCAGGGACGTGCTTCAACTCCATTGCGAAGCAGAGGAATTTGCCCGGATTGAATTCTTCTTGTGAATTGATGTTCATGAAAGTAAAGGGTATTTTGGTAATTTTGTATCTTGGAAAGTTTTGTCCTTTGGAGGAAGGGTATTTTGGTCTTTTCACCTATAGTGGATCCTATGTCACTAGGGCAAGAAATATTTCGATGATTTGGTTTCCCGTGAAGCTTGTGTCACTAAAGGAAAGGTGTTTTAGCCATCTGGTAGTTTGGTTACTAACAAAAGGGCATTTTGGTCATTTCACTTTCTAGTGGGGCTTGTGTCACTGAATGAAAGGATAATAGTGTTTCCCGTGAAGCTTGTGTGGTTGGGCAAAGATGCTTTGGTGATTTGAGAAGCTTGATTATCTCTTTTGATGTTTTGAAGTTGTTTCGGGTACGTATTCGTTACTTGATCGATAATTTTGGAAACAAAAATTTTTTCCCCTTCGATTAAGAATGATTACGGCTTGATTGTTTTGCCCCTGGATACCTATAAAAGGCAAGGAATATCCTTCTCGGGATTATATCAGTGTAAATGTGAATTCTGAAAATTGAGAAATGTCTCTTACCTGAGGTTTAAAGGATGCCCCAGTGTCAGGTTATTTCCACTTTTGGAGTACTCACGGCTCGAGACTGCCCGATGATGATTACTTGGGTTGCTCTTTGATGCATGTATGCATATGTGTATGTATGTTTTGAATGTATATGTGTGTGTATGTCTTGGATGCATATGCATGTGATTATGGTGTTTTTTTATGCTTTGCTTGGTGCAAATGATGATTGGGATTGAGTGCCGTGAGTACACTCGCTTAAGGGCAGAGGTTGACCAGTTGCGTCGATGGGTCACCGATCAGACCTTTAGAGATCGGGTAGACAACTTGGAGGCCTAGATAGGGTTTGCGGGTGAGCACATGATCGAGAACTCGACAGAGGAGCTAGGAGATGACGGAGATGATGATAATGATGTTGGCTTTGCATCTCCTTAGGCCTATTTCTCCATCTTTCCACTTGCGATGTATCAAATGTGAGCAGACGACCTTTTTCGGAACACGCGGTGAAGCGGGATTCGAGGATATTCTTTTTAAGAGTTGATGTTTCAGTTTTGAAAACGGGTTTTAATTTTTCTTTAGAAAAAAAACCTTTCATTTTATTGGAAAAGTCTTTTTTGTAGAAAACTTAAGTTTAGACACGAATTTTAGAAAATAGGTTTTTAGAAAATCCCAATTTGAACTTAAAGATCTTGAAACCTAAATTTCGAAATTAGATACAGAGTCGCTACCCGGATCAACTCATCCGGGAATTTCCGGTACAGCTCCCTACCGAGTGTAGATGCGGTACCTAATTCAGAGATTCAGGGTTCGGGCAACAAATCTACTAATCCTCACTTATTTTTAATTGTTATTTCATAATATGATATTTCATTCACTTGAATCTACCCATTTTATCTTCCTTTAATCATTAACCAATGGTCATGCAAAAAATATAAATACTAAAATAAAGTGCCGAAAAATAAAAGTGCGGAAAAGTAAATCAGAGGCCAAATTTTACAACCCAAGAAAAAGAAAACTCTCATCCAAACCTTTTACAATCGCCTATTATACACGATAATCTAAAAAATACAATCATCTAGATACACGGGATAATCTATTAAATACATCAAAAGTAAAAAGAAAACTAAAAATAAAAGCTGCATCCAAATAGGGTTAGTAAAAATAATCAAGGCATACAAAAGCCTCAAATAGGAGAGAATAGGGATTTTTAGGAGTGGGGGACATGCATTTAGGGTAACCGGGTCGACTTGGTTGGTCGGCCCGGTTAGACTGGAAACCGGTTTTTTAAACACCTTGTAGGTTTTATGGATGAAAACCAATTTTAAAAGCGGTTTGGCTCATTTACATGCATTTTTTCAACTTTAGCGGGCCAGATATCCTAGGACCCAGGGGTCCCGTTCGTGTATGGGCCTAAATCAAACATCCATCTAGGGTCCAAAACTATGCAAACACGCCAAAATTCATTTTTGAATAAGAAAAGGATGCAAAATTACAAGTTTGGAGCCCAAAAAAGCAAAACTGTAATTCTGCCTCCAGAACCACAGCCGAGCGGCTGTAGGCATTATCGCTGCGTGGCTGTAACACCTACAGCTGCACGGCTGTGGTGCTCCATAACCGATTCCAATGTGCTTTTTGCGTTTTCGAAAATCGTTTTGCAAAGTTTAACAATTTTGGGCGATCTGGGATTTCTGGAAAAACATCAAAATCAACAGAAAAGACCCGAAACGGATCGAATCGAATCTGAAAATCCCTAATCATCCAAAATCACCAAACTTTATATTACATCCATCCATTAAAAATCAAAGAACAGGGAATCTAATTATGCAGGGATGTAATTGGACCGATAACAAATATGAAAAACACATTTAATTTAAATATGGGAGTGTTATCGATCGATTTTAGGGCATTTGGAGCTTCTTCCCTGAAAGTTACAGCCGAGCAGCTGTAATAAGAAGATTACAACCGCGCACCTATAGGTCGCAGCCGCGCGGCTGTGATCATGAGTGGGGCGGCTGTAACCGGAAAAAACTCCCAAAACCGTAAAAAATTCAAAACATGCAATCAAATCACAACCAGAATGAACAAAATGGATTTCTAAGGCCTCTCAGAAGATTAACTTGTCTGTGTTCCAGTTAGGGGTGAGCAAAACCAACCGAGAACCACAAACCGAACCGAACCGAGACTGAAAAACCGAACCGAACCAAACTCTATATGGTTTTATAAAATATAATAGTTTGGTTTTTGGTTTGGTTTTCGATTTTTGTTAAAAAAACCGAAACTGAACCGAACCGAACCGTAATAGGAAAAAATATTTTTTTAAAATATATATATGTATATAAATAAATTTTATTTGGTATATTATATATTTATATTATTATATAGTTTGTATTTATGAGACTTTAGTAATATACATGTAATATAAATTATTTTTAAGCAATATTTTACATGTAATTTATAAAAAAAATGATAATAAAAATTAAAAAATTAAAATTTTTGTTGATTCGGTTTGAATCGAACCAAACCGTAACCGAACCGAACTGATTCGGTTCGGTTTGACCCGAACCATATGAACTTTGGTTTGGTTTTGGTTTTGGTTTTTATTTTTCTTCTACTTTGGTTTTTGGTTCGGTTCGGTTTTTGAACCGAACCGTGTTTTGCTCACCCCTAGTTCCAGTGTTTGGACCACGAAAAATGGATTCGAATGCCGGAAACATCTTGCAGTCAGGAACAACCCGAACAGTATGCGATTTCAGAAGCCCGAACGGAACCCCGAAGAAGATTGAAGGATTGATTAATATCACAAAACCCTACGATCGTTTTTACGTGTTCTATTGAGATTATTATTATTATTTTTTAGGTCAAACTCTTTTTTTTTCCAATTGCCTTAGGAACCCTAGAGAAAATCTAAGTGATGGTGTTATTTTCTCTCAAAATCCCTTTTCTCTTTTTCTGTTTTCCTGTTTTCTGTATTCTTAACCCTAATCACGGATTATGATGTTTATATATCTCCCTTTTTGCCCTTAAATTAGAATTAATTGCTGATTTCGGCAAAAAAGGAAAGCTGACGCTCATAGCCGCGCGGCTGTAGCGGCCAGAAATGCCTATTTTGCTCATTTCCTATTTTTTCTTCGGTTCTTTCTAAAATACTTACTCGAATTCTTTGGGGTTCCGTATTAGGACTTGTCACACACCTTCGAGTTATCCAGGACATTTCCGACATTATCCCGGTTGGTCCGAATCTGCTTCACGTTTATTCGTGAAAAAGGTAACAGTAGCTTTCATCACAAGGTCAGGAAAAAACCCATGCTCACAGGCTGCCCCTCACGTGACCAAAATCGACTTGAACGGGTGCTTGTGCTGGGTTCGAGTTGGTCCCGCGATAGGGAGCACGGTGAGAAGGAGAAGAGGACGTAACTGGTGGCTCCTCCTGCGTCGACTAGCTTTGTTGTCTGTAGGGACTTGTCTCGGTTGTTTTGCGAAACAGCAGTCTTGCCCAGGTCAATTTGATTTTTCGAGGACCTACTTCGACTCTGTTACGAAGCATAGGACTTTGCCCGAATTGGTTTGATATTCTCCAGGGACGTGCTTCAACTCCTTCATGAAACAGAGGACTTTGCCCAGATTGTATTGGTTTTCTAGGGTCATGCTTCGCCTCCATTGCGAAGCAGAGGACTTTGCCCTGATTAGGTTGATGCTCTAAGGACATGCTTCGACTCCATTGCGAAGCAGAGGACTTTACCCGGATTGGGTTGATGCTCCAGGGACGTGTTCGTGTGCCCTAGTTCTTAGGGCATTGGATTCTTGTATTTTGTATTATACATTAAGAGTCATGTATGAATACATTATTTGTGTCACATTAATAATTATGCTATAATGTGAGTAGAGTATCCATTGATTGATAATCATAAAACCTATCCCAGGTCTGTTCTAATCGTGGGAACGAATAGAACCACAGACTTGTATATTCGATGACTGTATGGTAGTTCTTAACTAGCCATAGTACTTGTATAGTCAGTCATCAATATAGGTACATGTCATTGACATGGGACTGGATCGATCTGCACAAGAAAGCCACATGGTTGTCATGTCATAGTTCTTTCTTGAGTAGGTCTCTTTTGTCCTCAGACCAGATTTCATTATAATATCAATATGGAATCCGGTTCACTTTGACATACGCCTAACAGGCCTGTAAAAGGATGCTAAATATGGGTATGATTGGGTGGACCGGTGAACATGTTGATATTGATGATGAGGTGATGGAATTGCTACTCAGGTAACACCGAGATGATATCATTGGCCACTTGATGAGTGGGACTGATAAGTGAATAGCTATACCCAAATAAGTTGGTTGCTTATTTAATTAATCAGTCAACTCAAGATCAAGAAATATAATAAACAACAGAAGAGGATGACAGACACCATGCCTCTTGTTTATTCATATCGATATCGTTAGGTAAAGGACACTATGAGATTACTACCGGGTGAGTGTCCTCTAAAGACTGCTGCATCTCTGTCTTAATTGGGGGCTGTAATGGTTTGCTAGAACCCACTTACAGTCTGTGGGCCTTGGGCCTACTGCCAACATACAGACAGACCCATAGGATCGTGCACATAGATCAACTGAGCTGGAACTTATAGATATTGTACATGCAATGTACATTGGAAGGAATGCATTAATTAATTAGTTGACATTCGGTGTCAAGGTAATTAATTAACATTGGGTTGAATTTAATTAATTAATAAGTCTACATAATGTAATTAACTAATTTATTAATTAATTGAATTACATAAAGTAAACAATTAATTAAATAATTTTCCTAAGTAGGAAAATTAAATACATGTATTGTATATTACTTAAGTGTGATTTAATTTTATTTAGGGGTAATTAAATTTAGCCAAATGGAATTAAATTACATGGTATATACTTTTAATTAAAGTTTATTTATGTAATTATAATCCTAGTGGGCTTGGGTTTAATTAACCTAATTAAAACCTAATTAAACAAGGTGTCTATATAAGGGCACACTTAAGGAGGAAAAACCTAATTCAATCCTAATTAATTGCTGGAAATTTCAGCCACCAAGAGCAGCCCCAAATCAGCCGAAAATCCCAGCATTAATCCTCCATTCCTTTGCGTCTTCGGCTAGCACCGGTTCCCGCTTAATAGTTGGTCGTGCACCAAACTTTAGAGATCGTAGTTTCAAGAAAATGATTCTGCAGCAGTTTCTAGAAGAGACGAATCCGGTGAGTTAATCTCTCTTGATTCAAATTAATTTTATTCTAATCAATGTTAATTGAACACGATAGATGGATTCTAGGAAATTTTAAACGGTGTATTTTCCGTTGCGCCACGTTATTTTTCCGATGACGAATCCCAACAAGACGTGCTTCGACTATATTGCGAAGCAGGGGACTTTACCCGGATCAGATTCTCCTTGTGAATTGATGTTCATGAAGGTGAAGGATATTTTGGTAATTTTGTAGCTTGGAAAGTTGGCATCCTTTGGAGGAAGGTTATTTTGGTAATATCACCTCTAGTGGAGCCTATGTCACTAGGGGAAGACATATTTCGATGATTTGGTTTCCCGTGAAGCTTGCGTCACTAAAGGGAAGTTGTTTTAGACATTTGGTAGTTTGGTTACCAACAGAAGGGTATTTTGGTCATTTCACTTCTAGTGGGGCCTGTGTCACTAAAGGAAAGGATAATAGTGTTTCCCGTGAAGCTTTTATGGCTGGGGAAAGATGCTTTGGTGATTTGAGAAGCTTGATGATCTCCTTTGATGTTTTGGAGTTGTTTAGGGTACGTATTCGTTCCTTGATCGATAATTTTGGAAACAAAACTTTTTGCCCCTTTGATCAAGAATGAATATGGACTGAATATCTTGCCCCTTGATACTGTTGAAATCAGCTCTCTGTGGCGGAGCAATACCATTAAAATTGGCTCTCTGTGGTGGAGCAATACCGTTGAAACCGGCTCTCTGTGGTGGAGCAATACCGTTGACATCGGCTCTCTATGGTGGAGCAATACTATTGAAACTGGCTCTCTGTGGTGGAGCAATACCTTTGAAGTTGGATTAGGGGTACGTATTTATTCCTTGATCGATAATTTTGGAAACAAAAATTTTTGCCCCTTCGATCAAGAATAAATAGGCTTGATTTTTTTGCCCCTGGATACTTGGGATTTAAGGATGCCCCAGTGTCAGATTATTTCCGCTTCTGGAGTACTCATGGCTCAAGACAGCCTGATGATGACAGCATGTACCTGTACTTGAGTACACATTGATGCGTGTATGCATGTGTGTGTGGGCATGTTTTGAGTGTATGTGCATGTGCATGTCCTGGATGCATATGCATATGATTATGGTGCTTTTTATGGTTTGCTTGGTGCAGACGGTGAGTGGGATTGAGCACTGTGAGTTTGCTCATTTGAGAATAGAGGTTGATCAGTTGCATCGGCAGGTCACCGAGTTGGAGGTCTTGAATCAGACTTTCAGGGACCGGAGGGACGATTGGGATGCCCAGATGGGTCTGTCCTTTGTGGGATATTGCATTGAAGTTTGGTTGATTGACCTGGTTGCTTACTCCACGAGGCGTAGACGTGAGGCACTAGCTTTGATGTACCCCGATTTTTACAGGATTTGAGTTGTCTGAGCTTGATACTACTGTACGACTTTTGTGTTATTTTCATTGCTTGTCCTAATTTTTGCATAGGTCACCCTTTTTTGGGTTTTTGACCTATCGAACTACCTTTGTTTTTGCCTGAACCGCCCTTTCAGGTTTTCAATTTAGCAGACTTTATTTTATGCCCTAGCTTTTGCATAGACCGCCCTTTTCGGGTCTGCGATCTATCGGATTATCCTAATTTTTGCATGGACCACCTCTTCGGTTTTCGATCCATCGGACTCTTATTTTTTTTGAAGTGAGATGCATGTAAATAGAAAATGTGCACATCCATACGAATTCAATGTCAAGCAAACTTGGGACATTTAACCTGAACAGAAAACGGCATCCATTCATTCACTCATTTATAATGTTTTAGCACAATGCACATCAAAGATGAAATGAAGCTAAGGACAGAATCAGTAATGGTATCCGTCTCGACCGGACCCATGCCTGCCACCAACTGGTCTTTGCAGATTTTCTCGCTAATGGTGCTCACCTCTCTGTCCTAACTTTTGCATGGGCAGCCTTTTCGATTTTCGATCCATCGAACTGTCCTGATTTTTGTATGGATTGCCTTTTCGGTTTGCGACTCATCGGGCCTTTTTTTTATTTCTTTTACACATAATAGTGCCTAGGCTTGTCTGGGTTGATGGGGTTGACGACTTGGTCTCTGTCTCCCCTGGTGGAACCGCTTCCATCCTATAGGCTAAGGAGTATGATGTTTCTTCATTGGGTGCTCTGATGCTAGCTCTGTGTCCTTGCAAGACAAATGACAGCATATCGCCCTATCCTTTGTAGGTGATTGTCATTTGGACGGAACCTTGTGAGCCGCTTCTATCGCCCCATTGGCTTGTGGGAGATGCAAAGATAATCTATGATGCTCCATCTTTGCCCCTTGTAATTGTAGGCCATTATTGGTCACGACATGATAATGCTTTTTTTTCTTTTTTTTTTTTTGTCTTTTTTGTCGGTGACATTCATATATGACTCCGCTTCTACCCACTCTGAGAAGTAGTTGCCGGTTGCGACCAAGGAGCGATGCCCATTCGAGTATACGGAGCTCCTGCTTGATTGATTTTGTCTTTGAATCCTTTGGAACTTTGTCAGTAATTTCTCCGTCAATCTCCGTGCGATATCATTCAGTCAGGGAAAGATTTCCATGTTCTTTTGTGGTATGTTGCAATTTTCTTTCCTCTCATCAGGTGTGAGGTCTCTCGAGACGGATATCATTTTTGGGTCTTCATCTGTCCCTAGATTCATTTCATGCATTGATGTATCATGTGTGTTAAAGGCATTAAATGAATGTTTGGATGCATGCACAGTTCCATCCGAAAAATATCGCACAAGTAATTGAAATCAAACTTTATTAAATTAAACACCTCAAAGGCCAAATTGTTCACATGATAAATGATAATAATAATAAAATAAGACAAATTAAAACATCACAATGACTATCACCTCCACATGCGGAGGGTCTTCTCTTTATTGCAGCGTCATGGTCCTCAATGTCTTGTGCATCTGAATCACCCGAGGTTAGGCAAGGGATTATTCTGAATGCTAGGTTTCAGAGCCGGCTCAATGATTCGTCCATCAGTGACCAATTGCTTGATAGCCTTAATCAACTGGGTGCAGTCGTTTCTATGGTGACCCATCATCTCAAGGTAAGTGTAAAAATTATCTTTATCCGCCTCAGCCGGAGGTGAAAATGGCCTCAAACTCTGCAGCAGACCAACTTTTCTACACTTAGCATAGATTAGGCTTACTGACTTAGCCCACGGACTAGTGACGCTTTGAGGAGTCTGCCTTCCTTGGATCACGACGGCCATGCCTGCCTCTTGCACTTCAAACTGAGCTACATCCAGAGTCGTCTTGGCATTGGACCCCGCTGAAGTAGCCTTAGACCTACTGCCCTTGTACCCTTGGTTATTTCTGTAGGAGCCCGAACCTTGTTTTCCTCTCTTCTCCTCTTCCTCGTATCGCTTGATACGCTTGGCAAATTCAACCACTTCATTAAAGGAGTGGAATCTCTTCAGTTTCATTTTATCCTTGTATTGGGGCAGACTACCATCCACCAACTTCACAATGAGTGACTCCAACTTTGGTGCCCCATCCACCAAAACCTACCCATCCATCCACCGTTTGTAGTAAGCTGGGAAGGACTCATTTGGCTTCTAGCAGATTCTCTTTAGGTTTTCAAGGGTAGTCTCTACTTGGGTTTTGTAACCGTACTGCTTTACAAAAGCTTCAAATAGGTCCTCCCAAGTAGAACGGGTGTATAGAGGCATCTTCATATACCACTTTGCCACAGCACCTCTCAGAGTAGTCGGAAACAGGTTTAAGAGGTGACCTTTCCCAACCCCCATGCTAGTCATCAACCTCACATAACTGTCTAAATGGGCTTCCGGCGGGCCTTCGCCAGTGTACGGAGGTAGGTAAGGCATATGAAAACTAGCTGGGAGCGGCTCTCCTCCATCAGCCATCAAAGTACTCGGGTAGACATACTTAACAGGGTTATAGTGGACCATCTCCTTCAGCTTAGGTAGCATGGCTTCAATATCAGAAAATTTCTGATTGAGGCACTTCTCTAGCAGCATCTCAATTAAGGCTTCCTTTGCCTTTTCAAAGGCCTCATCCTCCTCTGTCTGACGGTCAAGTTCTCTGTGGTTAACCACTCCACCACTTCCTCTGGGAAGGCTTCCTGCAACACCATTAGTAACTTGGACAAACTGTTGTCCCTCACTTCCAATCGAAGTTTGAGCCAGTGGAACAGTTTGAACTGGGATGTTGCTTATCACGGCTTGCACTTGTTCCCTAAGAGTAGCCTTGAACTTATCTGAGGTTAGGAAGCTCCTCATAAAAGCAGCCATGTCAAAAGGTAAGTTTCCATTGTTTTCATCGGCCATCTCCGCTCTGTCAGCTTCTTCTAACAAAATCTGACTTTCAACTAGCAGAGTAGGCAATTGAATTTTGATTTCCCGATCTGAGTCTGACCCTGAACTGATCCCCTCCACGGTGACCGGCTCTGATTACACTGATTAAACTGATGGGTTTAGCACTGACTCGACACGAACTAACCGCTTTGAAGTTTGTCTCCAAACTGCACATTCAACACAAGGTTAGAGTCGCGGATGGATGTCATGGACCTAGACTCGACACCCTAAATGACGTGTATATTGTGTTCATGTTCATGATCGAATGATGCCTCATGGATGTAGATGATGCTGAAGATGATTTTTTTGTGTTTTTCTTACTTTTGCTTTGGATGTTCTAAGCATACCCTATGTTACACAAAAGACAATGCAATAACATCATGTGAGGGTCGCCACACGGACAGAGGTTCGGTACCTTCGGGTCACCTAAGGGATGTTGTGAAATGGTCGCATGTGTGCCGACACACAGACAGAAGTTTGACACTTTGTAGGTCAATGTGATGATATGAAATGGTCATATGGGAACTGTCCCACAGACATATGTTCGATGCTTTTATGGCATCTAAGGTGAAGTGATGTCACATACAAGTCGCGTGCAAATAGAAACTCAGACAGCATTTCGGCATTCGGGGAACACCTTGCAAGATTTGGTCATGAAATGCCCTAACATGAGTACTAACTCGGCACTCGTAGAGTACCTTGAATGAGTCATCGATGTTATGGAACGATCCGATGTGGATCATGGCATGCAAGCAAAACTATGGTGTCGCCATGACACCAATCGTGAATGGTTGTAGTGTCGTGTAATGTGATTGCGCGATCTGCCACATAAATATAAACCTAAGACCATCAAGGTCCTCTAATGAGTGAAGTGATGTAATGAAATGCCCAGGGGAAACTGATGCACGGGCGGAATACAGGCAGCCCTGGGGACTCTCGACATGTCATGAGATGAAATGGTCGTGAAGGGCATACTTAGAACATCCTTACGTTTTAGATAAGGTGAAATGATGTGGATGCAAATGGCTGTACATAAAGGTGGTTAGAATGCATGACACACAAGATGATGTCGTGTATGCTTTATGAGTCAAATGAGCACACAAGATGAATATGGCACACGAAAAAGGTCATGGCTGCATGAAAATGTGTTTAGTATAACACAAAAGTAGGATGATGCTACAAAATGGCTGCATAAAAATGTGGTTAGGAAATGACACACAGATGATACGTGTTTATGTTGCATGACAAGGTCGAAAATAAAACAACCACAAAGCAAACGTTAGCACATGCACAAAAACATGCTTACCCTTCCAACCTTATTCCTCCATTCGACTGGTCTCGCATTCTTCCAAGGTGTTGGGTCTCTTTGGCATCAACTGGGGATACCAAAGGTGCACTCTCAATGTCCATTTTCGAATATATGTATTAGTATCATAAGGGGAAGTTGCTAGGCCATTACATGAAGGTATGAGTCAAGCCAAGGGTTGTACAGGTTCCCATAGCGAAAATATATTCCTCACTTCTCCCCACTCAAGGGTTCAAACGAAGGGATTCATATAAGGCTATGAGTGGTTTACCCCCTCGGGTGCCTCCAATCCTAGCGGAAGAGGTAGGTCACCTTTGGAAATAAACCGGGCTTAAATGAGTGTTAGAGGGATTTAAAAGAGAAAATGTCATGCTTTATGCAATGTGAATGAAATATTGAGTTATGATTTAAGAATCAACTATAAGTAAGGATATACTTCAATTGTTGCCAAAGTTCCTTAAGTTTTTGTGAAAACTTTTTTGAAGAAACTGTTAATCCCCAGCGAAGTCGCCACTGTGAGCGGACGACCTTTTTCGGAACACGCGGTGAAGCTGGAACCGAGGATATTCTTTTTAAGAGTTGATGTTTTGGTTTTGAAAACGGGTTTTAATCTTTCTATAGAAAAAAAAAAACCTTTCATTTTATTGGAAAAGTCTTTTTTTTTGTAGAAAACTTAATTTTAGACACAAATTTTAAAAAATAGGTTTTTAGAAAATCCCAATTTGAACTTAAAGATCTCGAAACCTAAATTTCGAAATTAGATACAGAGTCGCCACCCGGATCAGCTCATCCGGGAAATTCCGGTACATCTTCCTACCAAGTGTAGACGCGGTACCTAATTCAGAGATTCAGGATTCGGGCAACAAATCTACTAATCCTCAGTTATTTTTAATTATTATTTCATAATATGATATTTCATTCACTTGAATCTACCGATTTTATCTTCCTTTAATCATTAACCAATGCTTATGCAAAAAATATAAATACTAAAATAAAGTGCGGAAAAATAAGAGTGCGGAAAAGTAAATCAGAGGCTAAATTATACAACCCAAGAAAAAGAAAACTCTCATCCTCACCTTTTACAACCGCCTATTACACATGATAATCTAAAAAATACAATCGCCTAGATACACGGATAATCTATTAAATACATCAAAAGTAAAAAGAAAACTAAAAATAAAAGCTGCATCCAAATAGGGTTAGCACAAATAATCAAGGCATACAAAAGCCTCAAATAGGATAGAATAGGGATTTTTAGGAGTGGGGGACATGCATTTGGGGTAACCGGGTTAGACCTGGAAAACAGTTTTTTAAACGCCCTATAGGTTTTATGGATGAAAACCAATTTTAAAAGCGGTTTGGCTCATTTACATGCATTTTTCCAACTTTAGCGGGCCGGATATCCTAGGACCCGAGGGTCCCGTTTGTGTGTGGGCCTAAATCAAACATCCATCTAGGGTCCAAAAGTATGCAAACAAGCCAAAATTCATTTTTGAATAAGAAAAGGATGCAAAATTACAACTTTAGGGCCCAAAAGGGCAAAACTATAATTCTGCCTCCAGAACCACAGCCGCGCAGCTGTGGTGCTCCAGAGCCGATTCCAGTATGCTTTTTGCCTTTTCGAAAATTGTTTTGCAAAGTTTGACGATTTTAGGTGATCTGGGATTTCTGGAAAAACATCAAAATCAACAGAAAAGACCCGAAACGGATCGAATCGAATCCGGAAATCCCTAATCGTTCCAAATCACTAAACTTTACATTACATCCATCCATTAAAAATCAGAGAACAGCGAATCTAAGTATGCAGGGATGTAATTGGACCAATAACAATTATGAAAAACACATTTAATTGAAATATAGGAGTGCTATCAATCGATTTTAGGGCATTTGGAGATTCTGCCCTGAAAGTTACAGCCGCACCCCTATAGGCCACAGCCGCGCGGCTGTAGGTTACAGCTGAGCAGCTGTGATCAAGAGTGGGGTGGCTGTAACCGGAAAAAACTCCCAAAACCATAAAAAATTCAAAACATGCAATCAAATCACAACCAGAATGAACAAAGCGGATTTCTGAGGCCTCTCAGAAGATTATCTTATCTGTGTTCCAGTGTTTGGACCACAAAAAATGGATTCGGATGCCGGAAACGTCTTGCAGTCACGAACAACCCGAACAGTGCATGATTTTCGAAGCTCGAACAGAACCCTGAAGAAGATTAAAGGATTGATTATGGTATCACAAAACCCTACTATCGTTTTTATGTGTTCTATTGAGATTAATTTTTTTTTTAGGTCAAACTCTTTTTTTTTCCAATTGCCTTAGGAACCCTAGAGAAAATCTAAGTGATGGTGTTATTTTCTATCAAAATCCCTTTTCTCTTTTTCTGTTTTCCTGTTTTATATATTCTTAACCCTAATCCCGGATTATGATGCTTATATATCTCCCTTTTTGGCATTAAATCAAAATTAATTGCTGATTTCAGTAAAAAAGGAAAGCTAATGCTAACAGCCGCACGGCTGTAGGGCCTACAGCCGGGCAGCTGTAGCGGCCAGAAATGCCTATTTTGCCCGTTTTCTATTTTTTCTTTGGTTCTTTCTAAAATACTCACTCGAATTCTTCAGGGTTCCTTATTAGGACTTGTCACACACCTTTGGGTTATCCGGGACATTTCCGACATTATCCTGGTCGGTCCGAATCCGCTTCAAGTTTATTCGTGAAAAAGGTAACAGTAGCTTTCATCACCGAGGTCGGGAAAAAATCCGTGCTCACATTAACCCGTTTGTGGGTTACTTTATTTTACTTTTGCACATTCTGGCCCTTGCATGGGTCCTGCTTCGTGATGTACTTGATGGCTTGGATGATTTACACCTTAGAGCCTCCCCACACCGAATTGGTTTGATTGGCTAAGGAGCCTAATTGATGTCGCTATACGATGGGTCTGCCACTGGTGGGATATTTCTGATTTGACAACTGAGACTTGGGCCTGAGGTGTCCAGCTGCTTGGATTGACCCATATAACTTTCTACTCTCCTGCTTGGCTGTGCAGATAGTATGATCAGCTGCAGGGGGTCCCTCGATCCTTATGCACCATTGAGTGCAGAGTGTTTACACCATAGTGGCCTCGACACGTGCAACATCAGTGGATGCATCCTATTCACACCGAGATTCTGAGATATGATGGTACTACGCCTGTGGAGATGGGTGCTCGCTACAGAGTTTGGATGACTGACCTAATTGTTTGCCCCACGAGACGTGGACATGAGGTGTTGACTTTGAGGTACCCCAGTCTTTAGAGGATCAGAGTTATCTGAGTTTGATGCTACTATATGAATTTTATTCTGTTTTTTATTTTATGTCCTAACTTTTGCATTGGTCACCCTTTCGGGTTTTCGGCTTATCGGACTATCTTTACTTTTGCCTGAACTACCCTTTTGGGTTTTCAATTCAGCAAACTGTATTTTGTGTCCTAATTTTTGCATAGACCGCCCTTTCAGGTTTTCGATCTATCGGACTTCTTCTTTTTTTTAGTGTGATGCATGCAGACCGAAAGTGTGTACAGCCATATATACATTATGCGAATTCAATTTCAAGCAGACTTGGGAAATTTAAGTGAATAGAGCAAAGTGTTCATTCATTCATTAATGATGTTTTAGCATAATGCACATTGAAATATGAAATGAAGTTAAGAACAGAACCAATAATGGTATCCGTCTCGACTGAATCCATGACTGCCACCAACTGGTCTTTACAGATTTTTCCGCTGATGGTGCTCACCTCTCTGCCCTAACTTTTGCATGGGTCGCTGATGGAGCCCGAACGGACTCACAAACAAAGGCAGTGTACCTCGTCGTTCAAGTAATAAAATCTGGCCTAAAGTCCAGGTATCGATCCCACGAGGAATTTAAACCTCGATAATCACTAAATTACTAAGAGTCTTTACGTGTCTAAGCGGAACTAAATTTAAGTTTGATTATATTAACAACTATATTAGTCTACTCCTAGTTGATCTATCCCAGCTTACTTTGCCCTTGAATTTGGAATATCAATTGGCGGTTTTACCGACCTATGAAGACTGATGGGGATGGCTTAATTAATCAACTACAAAAGACGAAGTTAACTCAACAATTAACCCTCAATTATATTCCTCCAATTAAATCAACCTAGCGTATCTAGATCTTTTGGGTCCTTAGCCGGTTTTCCTTATTTAGAGGTGGTCTAATTCTTAAAGCTCAGAAAATAGGGGCACGTATGTTCCACAGTGTCGTCAATACTAATGGTTGCCTAGGTGTCAATCTAGGTAATGCCACGAATATGAACTTAATAGATTAAGATCTTATGAGACTAGATTATCACTAAAGGGATTGCATAAAGAAAAGGAATAAAGATTGAAATTAACTTGCATTCAACTGTATTAATCAAGAAAGATGTAACAGATTCAATGTTTTCAACCAAACAAAATCGATTGCGGAATCAAAAGCTAGCTAAATCGAATTACAAAAGACAAAAAGAAAAACTTATGCCCTTCTTGATCCAATTAACCGGATGCCGACGGTGTGAAGATGCTTGGAGGTGTACCTCTATTAACGAACCCGAGCCGAAACTAAGAACGTTGCAAAAGGGGAAGGTTCAATGCAAAGCAATCTACCAATCGATGGTTCCAAAATTCAAAGAAAACAAAAAGGTCAAGCTAAACCCTAGCTACAAGTTTTTGCTCTGCCTCTACAAGTTGGGAAAAAGATCCCCTAAAACAAAGAAAATAACCTATTTATACGGCTAGGTTAAAACCACAGAAAAGGAAAGCTGAAATTAGGGCAACAGCAGATTTTCGGGCCTCGGCACGCCGTGCTGCCATTGTGGCACGCCGTGCTATGCAAAGTTGGGATCGGCACGCTGGTTGGATTGGCACGCCGTGCTGCCCTTGTGGCACGCCGTGCCATTCTGATTTTCAGCACTTCAAGCCCTTCCTTGCCACCGTTGCTCCAACTTCCGATCCGGGTCCTAATGCCTGTCCAAAACAAACACAAAGAGACATAACCGCACCACAACCACGGACCATAAAACACGAAAAACACGAGGAATACTAAAAATATAAGAAATCAAACCAAAACATGAAAATCACAAAATACGAAAAAAAACAATCCGACATTCACATAAATGATTCTAAAAACTACCACTCAAACCACGAATTTGGCTAGAAGACAAGGTCGAAACCGACCTTATCAACCACCCCACACTTAAAGTCTTGCTTGTCCTCAAGCAAACAAAACATCTCCAACTCCCGAAAACAATGAAGCAAAATTAAAGATCAAATAATCGATTTTTACAAAATCTCAAACCACAACCTCAATTTTATCCACAAGTCAAGCATACTCAATCAATAAGGCTGTCACAAAGAATTTAACATTTAACCCCAATCTCATGCACACAAAGCAACTCTATTAACTATCAGAATATGATTTGCATCACTAAAATAGTACACTTCTAAGTCACTTCCCAATCAATCACATAGATAAAGATCAATAGGACTTTAGAATTCACACAATTTTCTTGGGGAGGAGAACAAAATTATCACGATGCATTGATCGATTCCATTTGATTTACTTTATAACTTTCGACCTTACTTGAGATGTCACTTAGCTTTTCCGAACAGATAACAAAGATGGAGCAAACACAATGCACCCGACTTACTCAACTAAGCACATTCAATCAAGCGGCTACTAGCACCATTCATAACTTCACCTTGTAAGTGAAGCCAGCGGAATAAATTTCCATTTTTCATTCTTGACTTTTTGTCAATGTTCATTAAGTACAGATAATTAGTTTCCCTTACCCCAAGGTTAATCAAAATAATACACACAATTTGCCTATTTCATCTCTTTACTCATGCTCAATCAAAAAGAAGCTTCTTAGAGAGTATATGTCTAAAAGCGATGCATCTCAACCCCAAAGTCTATATTATTCCAAAGGTGACAATCAAATGGGGCCTCATGTTGCATTCAATGTAAACATCCCTATTAACAAGCATACTTAACCTAGAAAGATGCAAAATAAGAGGTTATGTGGTTATGGTTTTTTTTTTTTTTTTTTAAAGATTGAAATTATTGCTTATGAGGAGTTGGATCATTAAGTTGCAAGCGACAAACAACAAAAAAAAAGAAAAAGAAATATTATCAAACCAAAAACAACCAGAAATAACTCCACACAAAACATGCAAAAACTAAGATAAGCATACAAAACAAAAAACAAATAGTGCAATGTAAAAAGAAATAAAAGAGAGAGAGGGAAAATCCCTTAACCCACCCCACACTTAAATTGCACTTACTTCCAAAAGTGCAAAGGAAGAGAGAGCAAAATAAAGCGGGAAAGGAAAAGGGTTACCTCACATATCGGGGCCGGGAGGAGGCGGCGGCGGATACGGCCAACCTTGATCAGCACAAAAACGAGTGGCAAACGCCTCGATATTGGCCATCCGCTGCCCAAGCATAACCTGATGGACGGTTAAGTTGTCCAGTTGTTCAACGATGCCATCTAACCGTCCTTCAACCCGCGCCATAAAATCCACGCCGACCGAGACATTTTCCGCATCCTCCTCGGCGGCCTCCGCTTCCTCATAAGCTTCCTCCTCATCGACCTCCATGGGAGCCTTTCCTTTACGCGAACCGCCCGCGCTCGAGGTACCTGCAGTCGTCACATTCGGGGCACAAGACAAAATGCCCAAACGGTAAAGGAAAATGGTCTTTCCGGGTGGCGTTGTTTAGTTTCCTATAATCAATGCACATACGCCAACCGGTGACCGTTCTAGATGGAATTAAATTACCTTTTTCATTCTCAATTACCGTCATACCGCCTTTCTTAGGCACACATTGGACTGGACTTACCCATTGACTGTCCGAGATTGGGAAAATTATGCCCGCATCGAGGAGTTTGATCACTTCTGCTTTAACAACCTCTTTCATGTTTGGGTTCAAGCGTCTTTGAGGTTGTACGCAGGGTTTTACCGCCTCTTCAAGGAATATCCGGTGGGTGCAAAATGCTGGGTTAATTCCTTTAATGTCATGGATCGTCCATCCAAAAGCTCCCTTATGCTTCCGTAACACCTCGATAAGTTTTTCTTCTTGCTCAACTGTCAATAAAGAAGAAATAACAACTGGTAAGTCATTGGGAGGATGTAAGAAGGCATATTTTAAATTCATGGGTAGAGTTTTGAGTTCCAAAGTAGGAGGCTTTTCTAGTGATGACTTTGGTGCTGATTTGATCTCTCTTTCTAGCCTCTCAAACCTTTGTACCCATGCACAATGCTCTTCTTCTTCTGAGGCAGACGCCTCATCCTGCTCCGCCTCCAAGTTCAGACCTTCATCTAAAGGGGTCTCTAATTCACTGTAGAAAGTCTCACTCACACATTCATCAACCGGAGAGAAAGAGGAAATAGCATAACAATTTTCATTATTCAGCGGATATTTCATTGAATTATAAACATTAAAGGTTACCTCCTCATCTTGCAACCGTAGAATAAGTTTACCTTCTTGCACATCGATCAAGGTCCTACCGGTTGCAAGGAATGGTCTCCCGAGCAAGATTGGGACTACCGTGTCCTCCTCCATGTCTAGTACCACAAAATCCGCTGGAAAAATGAACTTGTCTACCTTGACTAACACGTCCTCTATTACACCTTGTGGCCTTGCTATAGATCGATCCGCTAATTGGAGTGTCATGTTCGTAGGTTTTGGATCCCCCAAACCAAGCTTCCTAAACATTGAAAGTGGCATCAAGTTGATGCTTGCTCCCAGATCACATAAGGCATTTGCAATTTTAAGATTCCCAATTTGACATGGAATCGTGAAGCTGCCTCGATCCTTTAGTTTAGGTGGGAGTCTGTTGCTTACAATCGCGGAACACTCTTCTGTTAGGGCCACTACTTCGTCATTCCCTAATCTCCTTTTTCCTGCAATTAGCTCCTTGAAAAATTTAGCATAGGTGGGCATCTCTTGAAGAGCTTCCACCAAAGGGATATTAAGTTCAAGCTTTTTAAAGATGTCAAGGAACTTAGAGTATTTCTGGTCCAATTTGTCCTTTCTCTCCTTCCTTGGATAAGGAAGTTTAGGAATGTAAGGACTAATAGGAACAGAAATATCTTCCTTTTGAGCATTAGAAGAAGTAGAGATGTTTTCGGGTTTAGAATGACTTACTTCTTCCGATTGATTACTTACTCTCATGGGTTGATCAACCTTTGGTCCTTCTGTTTGCCTCCCACTCCTTAGAGTAATTGCTTGGGCTGTCTCCCTTGGGTTTTGTCTTGGGTTCGGTTCCGTTGTACTAGGAAGGCTTCCTTGAGGTCGTTCTTGCAAGCTTCTAGCTATTTGAGCCAACTGGTTGGTGAGGTCCCTGTTCAAAGCTTCACTATTGGCCAAACGAGCTTCGTTAGTAGCCAGACGAGTTGATATGTCCTTAAGAAGGCTTAATACCGACTCATCTTGTTTAACATTATGAGCATTACTATTTTGACCAAATTGAGATTGAGGAGCCCTACCAAGCTCTTGATTACGAAAGTCTTGCAAAAAATCATTAGAAGGTTTCAACACATTTTGATTGTTACCATAGGATAGATTCGGATGTTGAAATCTTCTTTGAAAGTTGTTATTATTTTGGAAAGCATTATGAAGGGGTGGTTGATTATACCTTTGGTTACCTCCAACATAGCTTACCTCTTGGGCTGATGGATTGCCCATTCCACATTCTTGACCGGGATGGTCCCCTCCACAAGACACACACAGCACAGGTTGGTGTGTTGGGTTCAAACTCAGATGTGCCATCATAAGATCAACCTTCTTATTCAATTCTTCCACTGCTGTATCACGGCGTCCCATTTCTACAGCATGGACATCTCTTCGCGTTGGCACTTCTTGTTGCCACAAGGGGCTTTTCCTAGCTAGTTCCTCAATAAGTTCTTCCGCTTGCGTTGCGGTTTTATTGAAAATATCCCCACCTGCAGATGAGTCAATGATAGCACGGTGAGACGGCGAAATCCCATGATAGAAAATACTTACTTGAGTGCACTTAGGAAGATCATGGTGTGGGCAGTTTCTGAGTAGCCTTTGAAAGCGCCTCCATGCCTCCATCATGGATTCTGAACCAAATTGCCGGAAGGCTGTGATCTCATTCTTCAATTGGACTGTTTTAGACGGAGGAAAGTAATAAGCCAAAAATTCTTCCTCAAGCTGGTCCCATGACGTTACGGATCCCGCTCGAAGGGACTTGTACCATTCAACAGCTCCTCCGATTAAAGAAAATGGAAATAACTTCAATCGGATCACGTCTTGAGGAACTCCATTGAGCCTTACAGTATCAGCCACCATTAGGAATCGATCAAGATGATCGTTCGGGTTTTCATTGCTAGCTCCACTAAATTGGCCGTTACTTTGCACCATTTGGATCATGTTCGTCTTGAGCTCGAAGTTGTTAGCAGTGATTGGTGGTAGAATAACACCAGCCCGGTTTCTAGGACGATGGGGTGCCATCATATCCGCCATAATTCTATCATCTCCCGCGCCTTCCAATTGACGTTCTTGGCGGAGACGTTCCTGCTCCCGAACTTCAGCCTCAATCCTTGCCCTCATCTCGGCTTCGATTTCATTCCTCATTTGTCGCCTTTGTTCCTCGTCCATGGCTGCGGTTACCACTCTTTGGGATCTTCGAATATTCCTACACGTACGGTCAATTTCAGTATCCAAAGGTAATAATTCAGAACTTTGAGAACGAGTTTGCATAAGCTAGGAAACACTCACACAAAAAAAGAAAATAAATTTAATACACAAATAATAAAACCAAAAACAGAATATGAACAGTATTAACAATGCTTAGATCAGAAAATAATCCTTTTATCTAATGTTATCGAAACAAGTTAAAATTCCCCGGCAACGGCGCCAAAAACTTGATGGAGCCCGAACGGACTCACAAACAAAGGCAGTGTACCTCGTCGTTCAAGTAATAAAATCTGGCCTAAAGTCCAGGTATCGATCCCACGAGGAATTTAAACCTCGATAATCACTAAATTACTAAGAGTCTTTACGTGTCTAAGCGGAACTAAATTTAAGTTTGATTATATTAACAACTATATTAGTCTACTCCTAGTTGATCTATCCCAGCTTACTTTGCCCTTGAATTTGGAATATCAATTGGCGGTTTTACCGACCTATGAAGACTGATGGGGATGGCTTAATTAATCAACTACAAAAGACGAAGTTAACTCAACAATTAACCCTCAATTATATTCCTCCAATTAAATCAACCTAGCGTATCTAGATCTTTTGGGTCCTTAGCCGGTTTTCCTTATTTAGAGGCGGTCTAATTCTTAAAGCTCAGAAAATAGGGGCACGTATGTTCCACAGTGTCGTCAATACTAATGGTTGCCTAGGTGTCAATCTAGGTAATGCCACGAATATAAACTTAATAGATTAAGATCTTATGAGACTAGATTATCACTAAAGGGATTGCATAAAGAAAAGGAATAAAGATTGAAATTAACTTGCATTCAACTGTATTAATCAAGAAAGATGTAACAGATTCAATGTTTTCAACCAAACAAAATCGATTGCGGAATCAAAAGCTAGCTAAATCGAATTACAAAAGACAAAAAGAAAAACTTATGCCCTTCTTGATCCAATTAACCGGATGCCGACGGTGTGAAGATGCTTGGAGGTGTACCTCTATTAACGAACCCGAGCCGAAACTAAGAACGTTGCAAAAGGGGAAGGTTCAATGCAAAGCAATCTACCAATCGATGGTTCCAAAATTCAAAGAAAACAAAAAGGTCAAGCTAAACCCTAGCTACAAGTTTTTGCTCTGCCTCTACAAGTTGGGAAAAAGATCCCCTAAAACAAAGAAAATAACCTATTTATACGGCTAGGTTAAAACCACAGAAAAGGAAAGCTGAAATTAGGGCAACAGCAGATTTTCGGGCCTCGGCACGCCGTGCTGCCATTGTGGCACGCCGTGCTATGCAAAGTTGGGATCGGCACGCTGGTTGGATTGGCACGCCGTGCTGCCCTTGTGGCACGCCGTGCCATTCTGATTTTCAGCACTTCAAGCCCTTCCTTGCCACCGTTGCTCCAACTTCCGATCCGGGTCCTAATGCCTGTCCAAAACAAACACAAAGAGACATAACCGCACCACAACCACGGACCATAAAACACGAAAAACACGAGGAATACTAAAAATATAAGAAATCAAACCAAAACATGAAAATCACAAAATACGAAAAAAAACAATCCGACATTCACATAAATGATTCTAAAAACTACCACTCAAACCACGAATTTGGCTAGAAGACAAGGTCGAAACCGACCTTATCAATCGCCTTTTCGGTTTTCGACCCATCGGACTGTTGGGGATTTAATCGCACAAAACAAAATACGCAGCGGAAATAAAAACGGATTAATCCCCACCAAGGACCCATGTACATTGCATTGAATTGGAAGGAGGGTTAAAGAATTACCTCTTAATTTTTGCAGGATTGGATACAGGAACCAAAGCAGATTCCCTCTACAGTTGATCCACACCGAGCAATTGACTCACCGCGTGCTAGCGCCGGGATCGTAGAACAGTTCTTCGAATGAGAAGGTGAAAAATTGATATTTTTCACCTTTTGCCAAAAGCATTTTTTCGGCCATTTGATGGAGATTGGGAGGGGGCTGCTGTATCACATCCAACACTACTTATTCTAGGGTTTTTTTTTTCTTTTATTATTAACTTATAATTGTAATTAAATACTATATTTAATTATAATTATAAATTAGCCCCCATAAGTTTTATTAATTCTCAATTAATATTAAACTTAGTCAATTCTCCATCATATACACATATGTATGTAAAATTAATTATATCTCCATATAATATAATTAGCATACTTTATGCTATATTAATCTTATTAATATTTACATACATACATACATATGTATATATTCACATATACGTAAATGTATATTATAATTAATTATATCACCATATAATATAATTATAATATACATATATATATATATAGCATACTTTATGCCATAAATATATTAATCTTATTAATATGTTCATGTGTATATACATATACATGTAAATATATATCTTTATATATATTTAATTTCTCATCAATAATAAATCATTATCTCATAATGATTTATCCCCGAATTAAGTGAATCTCATTTTGCTCTTTGTGTGTGACCCCGTAGGATCATATAAATTGGCAATGAGGAAATTACCATAATGCCCTCATAAGTCATAAGCGGACTCTAGCAAGCCATTATGACTACCCAATTCATATGATTGGTATAATCCAATAAACCTACTTATAGAATGTGTCATATTCCCTTTTGTCTCTTGATATCATGATTAATTATAAGACATGGTACACTTGTCAATCTTATATAAATTAATCATATGCTTTCTCGATCTCAAAGCGGACTGTTTAAACAAATCAATTGATACTCTTATCAATTATTTGAGCACGGCCATGCATATAACAGTCTCACTTATCGAGGGGCCCAGTGATATCGCTCTCTTGATAGAGAGGGACAAAATCCCATATCTGTCACTCACATCCCAAGGCATGAGTCATATCGTACCCAATCACAGCCTTTATAACTACTCTGTTACAAGCAGCGTTTGACTGCGTCAAAACACAACATGAATTCATCCCGGAATCCATGGTGACCTCAGGTCAAAGGAATCAGCTAATGACACTACTATAATCAAGATCAGTTGTGACACATAACCATGAACTTGATCTCATAGTGGGTCTCCAGTAACATGTTCTCTAACATATTACCCGTGAGTATAATCTGTATCTGTATACACTATATTCATCTTATGAATATCCATTATCACTCACACTAGTCTTAGTTTGTTATTATTCCCATAATAACAATCGACTAGGGATATTTAGAATAACACGATTTATTCATGGATACTTATCATAAATGCTAACATACAAACATAAATGATAATATTAATCTACACTAGATTAATCTTAGAAGTCAAATTACATAATCCAATATTGGCCTTAGGGCACAATCTCCAACAATCTCCCACTTGCACTATGGCCAATCATACATGTATCTTATACCCATTGACCTACATGACTTTCATGTATTCACTCGTGCAGGAGTCTTTGTCAATGAATTATTAATTTTCGCTTCCGTTGCTACTTTACACATATTCACTCTCTCTTTAGAGACAGCCTCTCTAAATTAGTGAAAAAACGCCTAAGTATATGCTTGTGTCATACAAGGTTCTTACGCATTGAACTATTGTCCCTACAATAGTCTCACAGGATAAGCAATGCTTAGAACAAAAACATAAAATTTTGATGAACTTCTTCATCCAAAAATTTCTTTACATCACATGTAACTGTATACTTTGGCTGCTATTATAGATATTTAGCTATAACGTTTTATTTTGAACCTTTCAAAGTCATAACTTCTCTTTTTAAGAGAATACTAGATCTCGACTGATATATTGCAACTAATTGCAATCAGTTGTATATGTGCAACTATTTACACAGTTAACATAAGCAAGCTTCTATTAAGTCTTTTATATTGAACGCTTTCAATGCTTTGACTTAAGCCAAAACATTCTTTTAGATCTATCTGTATAGATTCCAATTTCAAGAATACAGGCAGTCATGCTTATAACATTAACTGAAATTACTTTCTTAGCCAAGATTTTACTTCTTGCAAGGTAAGAATGTTATTTCCAACAAGCCATATGTCATCCACATATAGCATTAGGAATACCGATATGCTCCCACTGATCCTTTTGAAACACAAGATTCATCATCCTTTCGATAAAATCAAACCATTTGATTTCTTTATCAAAACTATGATTCCAACTATTTGATGCATGTTTCGATCCTTATGAGAATCTTTGAAAACTTGCATACGCTATTTGAATTCTTTGGATGCTCAAAACTTTGGATTGTGTCACGTACACATCCTCAATCATGTTTTCACGTAAAAAATAGATTTTGATATCCATTTGCCATATTTTATAATCATATTATGGGGATATGGCAACAAGAACTCAATATGACTTGATCATGATTAATGACTAAGGAGGATTTCATCATAGTCCTACTATGAATTTGTTCGTACCCTTATAGTCACTAGTCGTGCTTTATAAGTTTGAAGATCACCATCCATATCAGTTTTCAATTTGAAAACTCACTTGCAACCATTGCATATGCATCTTCTAAAAGACTTATCAAAGTCTATACTTTGATTGTCAGACATGGACTTATCTTCAACCTTTGTAGCATCAAGTCACATATTAGATCCAAAATCTAACATTGCTTCTTCATAGAAGAAGACTTACTTCATCTAGTAAGATTACATCATGATTTTGAGAAATCCATATCTCTCCTAATCATGTCGTATTCCACTAGACTTTCATTGGACTTGTGTAATTTCAACAATGATCATGAAACCATTTCCACGTTCCTCTTCAACGTTAAATGTCACTTTTGTGAATTACGAGTTTTGTAGGTGTACTTTACTCCCACTAACTCTACTAGAAATTAACTCCCTCTTCAAGGGGAAACCATTTCTAGCTACAACTACTTTGTATCCCAAAGAAACACAGGAGTAACAACTCCTACTTTCCTTTTGAGTAATCCACAATACGATATTTAAATTTAGGTGCCAACTTATTCGAAATAAGCTTTACAGCCCTAAACTTATTCAATGAAACAATTTGGGTCTCTTACCCAACCATATCTCATATGTTGATTCATGAATTGTTTTAGACGGAACAATATACACAGCTGCTTTAATGGCATATTTTTGAGAAAACGATGATCAACTTGACTTCATCATAGATTGAACTATATCTGTATAGAGTTCGACTACTCCCTTTTCGACACAACATACTTTGTGGCGTACTTGGAGAAGTCAATTGTGAGACAGTCCCACAATCTCTAAGATGATTGTCAACATCTTGACTCAAATGTTCACCACTTGGATCATATCTAAGTGACTTTACTATCTTGTCAAGATACTTCATACTCCTTTTACAAGCTTTTGAACACTTCAAAAGTTCCAAACTCGTGTTTCATTAGATACTCTTATCTAGTGAAAAGTTCCATAAAAGTAATGAAGTATTAGAACCTCCTTTAGCAGTTGATTTATAATTCATATACATCCACATGTATAATGCTTAATAAATCGATTATTCTTTAACTACTTTTAGCAAAGAAACACTTTTGTCATTTTTTACAATAAGCAACATTCGCATGATTCAAGATGATTCATAATCTCATGAATCCAATAGTCCATTCTCATGGAGTTTCGAAATGCAACTTTGCTTATGTCTCCAAGATGACACTGCCAAAATGGGTTGGATCAAACTATTTGATTCGATCCTTACAGTATTTATGTTACAGATGGGCTCCACATATAAAGACAATTATGTAAATCTACATTTCATAATCATGTCTTTATAAAGTTTATAATTCACAATTATAAAATAAGCAACATTTGTTTACTCAAGTCAACAAGCTCAACAGACAACAAGAGTTCGTAACTCACATGTAAAAGTTCATAACCTTTAACCAAAGTTCATAACTTTCATATAAAAGTTCATAACTTTTATGAAAAGAGGTTCGTAACTTTTAACTTGAAGTTCACAACTTTCATGTAAGAGTTCAGAACCTTCGAGTAGCAACCTTTGCTTCTCTTGTCTATTCACATTCTACCTTTCACCTTCATAAGGTTTCTATTCAAGTTGCGATTCATCATATTCTACTAATATGAGATCCACAACTGGTATCTAATACCTTTGATATAGAAACAAAAGTAGAATAGTTAATAAATACTTAAGGTAGCAGTCTTACTGCCTTTCATCTTCTCATAGTTCTCCAAACAAAGTTTGCTATTTCCATTCTAAAGAACGATTCAATCTAGAAATGGCAACATCCTTCTTTTGGAGATCTCTCTATGCCAACAGCTTTGGCCTTTAAAATACTTTCACCGAAACCCTTTCGGTATTTATACTTTTCGACCCTACTATTATCCTTTTCCTTTTGAACCATAAGCACACAATTCGAGGCGGGCTTATCCTTTATGGATAACTTAACATTCTTTTGCATCTTATGCAACTAATTCACAATTTTCTCCATGTCATTCAAATGATAGTTCATCACCAATGACTATCAAATAATGAATTCAAGATCACATCTTAATGCCTTTTGGATGCCAATGAGAAATTGTTGCCTCAAACACTTATATTTTCTTGCTCACTAACTGATGGAACATTTCCATTTGTGATGTATCATATACCTCAAGTAAAACTTCCACGTGCGGAAGAATTGGCGGCAAGTGTAAGATAATAAATTTTAAACAGAGTCCCTTCGATGCTTCAAGTAAGCATCTTTTATACTCATGTTACAATTGCTAGTGGTTCATTGGGCAAAAGGATTATTGAGAACATATGATTCCTTTTGATTTGAGAACAATTCTCAAAGTTCAATAACAATCGAGATCATGGTAATAGCAATCATAACTATAATAAAGCGTGTAAAGATTTTTATTTAAATGCTCCCACTTAAATTATAAAACCCTTTAAAATATTTAAGTGGGTGAAGATCCAAAATCCATACTTAACCATAGCACTGCTTTGGCATGTCCCTATGATTAAATATAATTTCGGTAGGCAAAGACTCAAAATCATGCTTTAAACCATTTAAACATATTTTGGATGTGCACTTCTTTGCCAATTGCATCATTATGCAACTCTTATAATTTATGAGATGTATGATATCATATATCATATTTAATTGTATGTTACTCATCTCATCTTTGCCTCGGGCTCAAACACCATTTTGATTAACCCTTTGTTAAACCAATTACAACACAATGAGAATCACCATTTCTCATATTATCGCTTCGCTAAGGTCACAACATGCGTACCCGCTTTGGCGTGGCTACCATGATGCGAACATAGTACTTGACTAGTGTTATACGTAATTGGGTGGCAAATATAAACTTCATAAGTTTATTTAGGGTTTATTAAATCATGTGAGTTAATTGTATCATATACAATTTCATGGCATTAATATTAATCATACTTTTGTTAATATTAATTAGCATGGCATCTTATGGCATACAATTGTCTAGCATGCATATAGAATATCTAGCATGGCATCACATGGCATCTAAATAAAATAAAGCATGCATATGACTCGAACCGTGTTATGGTATGGTTTAAATCTACATTGATTTTCATAGGCCAATATGAAAATCAACAAGGTCATATCCTAGGTGGTAGCATCCATCACATGGTCATTGCACCGCCTCTTGGATCCGCCTCCACGTCTTTGCTTCTAAGCACCATCTCATGGATTTATATTTTACAAAAAATTGCAACCTATACAATTTTTCTAGTAAAATAAATTTTACATATCATAAATTGCATCCTATACAATTTATCTAGTAAAATTAAAATTAAAATTTACATAAATACAAACGACTCGCAGGTCGTATTTATATAAAACCATAATAAATAAAATAAAGCATCCACGGGGTCCAAAACCATACCATAACACCATGCATAAAATTATCAACAATAATTTTATATCTAAAAATATTTAGGGTTCAAAGTGGTAAAATACAATCACATTGTATTTAGAATTAATTAATTTGGAAAAATTCGTAAATATGCAGAAACAATTTTCCACACTTAAAACGAAAAAGGGGTAAAACTGTCGGACAGCATGCTCGTCGGGCCTCGCACTGCAGTATCCAATACTGCGCGCAGCCCGACGGGCTGCGCAACACATAGCTGCGCAGCCCATGCTGCGCAGCCCATGCTGCGTAAGCAGCATGCTGCTTACGCAGCAAGTGCAATTGCAATTGCAGTTGGGCGCAATTGCAATTGCAATTGCATTGCACCCAAAAGTTATTCTGGGCATTACGCCCAGAATAACGAAAACAGTATTTAATTTTTTTTTTTTTTTTTTAAATCATTTAATTAATTGAAACAATTTCAATTAAAACCCCATGAATCAAATTCATGATTCCAAAACCCCTTAAACATTCCAAATCATTAACATAAAATCATTCACAATGATTAATCAATAAAATCAAATTTTTATTTTGTTATTCACAATAACATAGAACCCTAAATAAAACATACAAACTCCTAACAACAATTTTGATCCAATCAAAATCATACAAACCCTAACATGCAATTTTGATCCAATCAAAACATAAATCCAATTCAATCAAAATACAAGTGGCTCTGATACCACTGTTGGGGATTTAATCGCACAAAACAAAATACGCAGCGGAAATAAAAACGGATTAATCCCCACCAAGGACCCATGTACATTGCATTGAATTGGAAGGAGGGTTAAAGAATTACCTCTTAATTTTTGCAGGATTGGATACAGGAACCAAAGCAGATTCCCTCTACAGTTGATCCACACCGAGCAATTGACTCACCGCGTGCTAGCGCCGGGATCGTAGAACAGTTCTTCGAATGAGAAGGTGAAAAATTGATATTTTTCACCTTTTGCCAAAAGCATTTTTTCGGCCATTTGATGGAGATTGGGAGGGGGCTGCTGTATCACATCCAACACTACTTATTCTAGGGTTTTTTTTTTCTTTTATTATTAACTTATAATTGTAATTAAATACTATATTTAATTATAATTATAAATTAGCCCCCATAAGTTTTATTAATTCTCAATTAATATTAAACTTAGTCAATTCTCCATCATATACACATATGTATGTAAAATTAATTATATCTCCATATAATATAATTAGCATACTTTATGCTATATTAATCTTATTAATATTTACATACATACATACATATGTATATATTCACATATACGTAAATGTATATTATAATTAATTATATCACCATATAATATAATTATAATATACATATATATATATATAGCATACTTTATGCCATAAATATATTAATCTTATTAATATGTTCATGTGTATATACATATACATGTAAATATATATCTTTATATATATTTAATTTCTCATCAATAATAAATCATTATCTCATAATGATTTATCCCCGAATTAAGTGAATCTCATTTTGCTCTTTGTGTGTGACCCCGTAGGATCATATAAATTGGCAATGAGGAAATTACCATAATGCCCTCATAAGTCATAAGCGGACTCTAGCAAGCCATTATGACTACCCAATTCATATGATTGGTATAATCCAATAAACCTACTTATAGAATGTGTCATATTCCCTTTTGTCTCTTGATATCATGATTAATTATAAGACATGGTACACTTGTCAATCTTATATAAATTAATCATATGCTTTCTCGATCTCAAAGCGGACTGTTTAAACAAATCAATTGATACTCTTATCAATTATTTGAGCACGGCCATGCATATAGCAGTCTCACTTATCGAGGGGCCCAGTGATATCGCTCTCTTGATAGAGAGGGACAAAATCCCATATCTGTCACTCACAACCCAAGGCATGAGTCATATCGTACCCAATCACAGCCTTTATAACTACTCTGTTACAAGCAGCGTTTGACTGCGTCAAAACACAACATGAATTCATCCCGGAATCCATGGTGACCTCAGGTCAAAGGAATCAGCTAATGACACTACTATAATCAAGATCAGTTGTGACACATAACCATGAACTTGATCTCATAGTGGGTCTCCAGTAACATGTTCTCTAACATATTACCCGTGAGTATAATCTGTATCTGTATACACTATATTCATCTTATGAATATCCATTATCACTCACACTAGTCTTAGTTTGTTATTATTCCCATAATAACAATCGACTAGGGATATTTAGAATAACACGATTTATTCATGGATACTTATCATAAATGCTAACATACAAACATAAATGATAATATTAATCTACACTAGATTAATCTTAGAAGTCAAATTACATAATCCAATATTGGCCTTAGGGCACAATCTCCAACACGGACTTTTTTTTTACACATGGCATCATCTGAGCTTATCTTGATTGATGGGGTTGACGGCTTTGTTTTTGCTTCCACTGGTAGAACCGCTTCCACCTCGTAGCCCAATGAGGTCGGTGTTTCTCTGGTGGGTACTCCGGTGCTAGTTCTGTGCCCTTGCAAGGCAAATGGTAACATATCGACCTAATCTCTGCAGGTAACTACCCTTTTATATGGAATCCCTTTGTTGGATTTATGGGCCGCTACTATCGCTCCATTAACTTAAGGGAGATGCGGAGATGATCTATGATGCTACACCCCTTTATTCTGGAACATTATATTGTTGCCCCTTGGAATTGTAGGCCATCATTGGTCACGAAGTGATGCGGGATGTCATACCATGTAAACACATTCTTCTTTCTGAACTTAGACACACACCTTTTTTTTTACTATGATACTCATATATGACTCCGCTTCCACCCACTTTGAGAAGTAGTGATGGTTGCGACCATGGAGCAATGTCCGTTCGACGCCAATGGCCTTACTTCACTGACACTGTCAATTCCCTATGTTGCGATAACCTTCTTTTTTCTGGTTTAAGTCTATGGAGCTCCTGCTTGGTTGGTTTTCATCTTCGAATCCTTTGGAACTGGGTGTTAAGTAATTTCTCTGTCACCCCGGCACGACACCGTGCAGCCAGGCAAAGATTTCCATGTGCTTTTGTGGTACTTTTGCAATTTTCTTTTCTCTCATCAGGCGTGACGTCTTTCCAAATGGATACCATTTTTGTGTCATCATCTGTCCCTAGATTCATTTCATGCATTGATGCATTATTTGTGTTAAAGGTATTAAATGAATGTTTGTATGCATGCAAAGTTCCCTCCGAAAAATATCACATAAGTAATTGAAATCAAATTCTATTAATTTAAACACCTTAGGGGCTGAATTCTTCACATGATAAATGATAAAAATAAAAAACTAAAACATCAAAACGACTATCGTCCTCCACATATTGAGGTTCTTCTTTTATTGCAACATCCTTGACCTCAATAGCTTACGTACCTGAATCATCGGAAGTTGGGCAAGGGTTACTTTGAACACTCGGCTTTAAAGCCGACTCAATAATCTTACCATCGGTAACCAACTGCCTGATGGCCTTGATAAACTATGTGCACTCATTTGTACGGTGACCCGTCATCACATGATAAGAATAGAAGTTATCTCTATCTGCCTTAGCAGGAGGCGAAAATGGCCTCAAACTCTGCAACAGCCCAGTATTTCTGTACTTAGCAAAAATCTGGCTCGCTGACTCAGCCTATGGACTAGTGACCCTTTAAGGAGTCTGTCTTCCCTGGTTCACAGCGGCCACATCCGCCTCTTGCACTCCAATCGAGGTTGCTTCCAGAATCGTCCTTGCACCAGACCCGATTGAGGTAGCCTTATAACTACTACCCTTGAGAGTACCCCTGATTACTTCTGTAGGAGCCTGAACTCTGTTTACCCCTTTGTTCTTCCTCTTCGTATCGTTTGATACGCTTAGCAAATTCGACCACTTCATTGAAAGAGTGGAACCTCTTGAGCTTCATCTTCTCCTTATATAGAGGCAAACTGCTATCAACTAACTTTACAATGAGCGACTCCAACTTCGGGGCCCCATCAATAAGAACTTGCACATCCATCCACCTTTTATAGTAAGCCGGGAAGGATTCATTCAGTTTTTGGCGGATCCTCCCTAAGTCTTCAAGAGTAGTTTCCACTTGGGTATTGTAAGCATATTGCTTCACAAACGCTTCAGACAGGTCCTACCAAGTATATTGGGTGTACAAAGACATCTTCATATACCACTTTACTGCAGCATCCCTTAAAGTAGTCGGGAACAGATTCAAGAGGTGATCTTTCCCAATTCCCATACTTGTCATCAGTCTCACATAACTATCCAAATGGGCTTCCGGTGGGCCTTCCACTGTGTAGGGAGGAAGATAGAGCATATGAAAACCAGCCGGAAGCGGGTCTCCTCCATCAGCCATCAAAGTAGCCGGGTCGACAGACTAAATAGGGTTATAGTGCACCATTTCCTTCAGCTTAATGTTGCCCTAAAATTGTGCACTAGCAAGTGAACTAGATCAATTGTAGTGGTGGCAAGACAAGTGTCGATCCCACAGGGAATAAGGGAAAACTATAAGATTTCCTAATAAACCATCAGATATAAGATTTTCCAAGTAAATCAGCAATACAAATTTATATAAACTGAAATCAACAAAAAGCATACAAGATAACGTAAGAAGGTTGCCTAAAACAGAAGATGACAAACAATAATAAAAACATAGACTTCCACCAGTTAGACAGGCAATCTTGAGATATCTTTCTTTAGAATTTATTATGAATAAATTAAGGAATGTAGATCTAAGGTTTCTTGCTCTCTACCCACCAAGCTTATCTCTCGATCTCACTTGGATTCTATGACTACCCAACTAAGCTTATCTCTCGACCTCACTTAGCATAGGCATTCATGCATTAAGTCAAGCAAGCATTCTACTATAAATAGAAACCCTTAGCACACCCCCAATCTCCTCTCGGTCTCATGGCAAGTGTGTGTGTGTGTGATTTTTCCATATCCCCAAATCTCCTCTCAGTCTCATTAGGAATACTAAGCATGCAACAGGGCCCCATCGTAATTTTGATAAGCACATCACCATACAATCATCTGAGCATAATATTCATAGTAAACACGAGAAAGACTTCCTAAGATCACCAGCCTAAGCTGGCTTCAGCCTGCTGGAAAACTACTCACAACACATAATTAACATCAAAATGAGATTGCTTAACCAGAAGACTTGAAAGAAGAAAAATTCAGTAAATTAAAATTAGAGCAAAGAAAATAATGGTAGTTAGAGAAACATTCAATGCCCAACCCCCTCGAACAACAGACTATATATAGTCCCCTTAAAGAAAAGAAAAATAATCTACCTAGAGACATGTTCCTTGATTATAATAATAACAAAAAATTAACAACCACAAAATGCAATGGCTTCCTTAAGAAGCCAAGGATAAGTCTGGAATTTCCCAAAAGAAAATATCTTCTCCTCCTCGCTGGGCTGCGCCCCTTCCTTCAACTCCGGCCCATTCACGCCGCAGCCCACTCTAATTCCTTTTTCTCTCTTCTGCTCCCTGAGACTTCCCAAATCCGGCAGCCTTCCTGAGCGACGCCTAAGACCTAGAAAAACTTAATATTAGCTATGAATTCTCTATTTTCAAAGGAATTTAACCAATTTAGCTGATGAATTCTTGTGTAATTAACTGGTATTAATTTCACTTATCAAGAACCCCCACACTTGAACATTGCGTCCTCAAGCAATCTTAGAATAAAACAGAAAAGAAAGGAAGAAAAACTTTACATTTAAACATTTTAACTTAACTCAAGCAGTAACCAATAATCAATCCATCACCCTTGAACAATAAGACTTCTATGCAAAACACGAAAATTGAGAATACCAAATCAATCAGAGCATTCTTAAGGACCTGGCTTAGCTTCAGAAACATCCTAAGGCAGCGAGGCTAAACCTTAAACTTCAGCCAGCTAGCAAGAAATTAGACCTAATTTACCTCTCTAAAGAGTTCACTCACTCTCAAGAGTTTGGGCGATTCGAATAAGAACTCTCAGTAGCAATAAATATTGGCATTGAACCAAAAACTAAGCAAACATCCTATCGCTACCACTTAATTTGACACATGCACAATCAAAAGGTCTTTATAAAGGGTTGTAATGTAAGGCTTAGGTTAGGGGTGTGACAAACAGGCTTTTTAGGCTAAAGGAGTACCATATCAAGCAACACAATAGAATAACAAGTAACTTATTTAAAAATAACTTAAGCAACCAAGGACAGATTGGGACAGGAAACTCAACACTTTAGATGCAGTATCAAAACTTCAGGACTTTAAGCACAAGAAGAAATATGAACAACCTAAGCATTTTTTTTTTTTTTTTTGAAAGAAACAATTGGATGCAATCAAATGATAATATGGTACGGGGTAAAATTGATCTTGCTTACACTTTTGATTCTCAAGCAGTTTGAAAAGAGTGAAAATTCCAACTGCCTTTTTACACAGATTAAGCAAAAAGTTGCAAACTCAAATTTTGAAAGAATGACTATCATGAGAACATTTGTTTTTAGGACGACATGAATTTCCAAGAAAACAGGTTGTAAGAATTCAATTGAACTAAACTACTTCCTGTTCGAAAACAACTTGATTTATGGCTATGGTATTCCTAGGGTAATTTGGACAACATAGTGTGAATTGGCTAAAGGAAGGAATATAATTTATAGGCAAAACAAAACAACAGGTAAAAAGGCTCAAAGGGGCTTAAAAAAATGGAAGAAAATTGGTTAGGAAGGCTTTTTGGAATTAAAAATAGAAAGGGGTAAACTGATGCCTTAATCACTTTATGCATGTGAAAAACTTTGTGGTTTTGACAAAGACAATCCACCAAGTTCTAGCTTAAAACTAAATATGCATGCCCACTTGTGAGCACGGGTTTTCCCGACCTCGGTGATCAGAAATCTTTATTACCTTCGGACATAGAAAAGAACAGAATGTTACCCAAAACGTCTCGAATTCTCCGGAAATGAAATTATCCGCAATCCGAAACTACCGTAAAGCAGATCCTCAGAGTTATTTTCAGGGTTTAGTGTACGCGTCGGACAATTGAAATATCACCTCGGCTTTAGCTAGAATCGGACGGCTCTGGTTTTCAAAACCAGAACCGCCCGGCTGTGGAATAGAGCCGGCCGGCTCTGTCTATAGTCGGCCGGCTATATCTAGATGGGCGGGCAGAGGTGCCACACCTTGTCCCAATTCTGCGAAATTCGGTAAAAAAACGACAAAAACAATTAATCGAGGCATTTAATTCTGGAAATTATTTTGTCTGGGAAGAGATTTTTGAATAATGATTGATCAATAATAAAAAGAAAGGGAGAAAGAAAAAAAGAAAAAGAAAAGGAGGGAAGAAAGAAAAAAAAAGGAAAGGACACAGAGAAAAGAGAGACAGAGAGAGAAAGGAAGAAGTTAGTTTTAGGTTTTAGAAACTAAATACCTAAACATACAACTACACACTCTAGTAGTTACTCGTCGGTTCACAACGATTCTCGGTTCTATTTCGGATTCGTTCGGACAAACTTTCGGATTTTCGGGGCATTCGAGAATTCGAGTTACGTTCTTGATTTTCAAACCGTTCTTGCGTATCTAATATACTGGAACAACACTAAGGTAAACTCTGAGAGGCCTTAAACTTGTGTTCATTGCAATTTTCGTGTGACTTTTCTCTGTTTCTAAAATTCCGGAAAATTGGCTACCCGAATAGAGTCGTACTGCTCTGTTCTTCAAGAACAGAGCCGGCCGGCTCTAAACCTAGAGCCGTATGGCTCTGTTCTTCAGGGACAGCTCCCCGATCTGTCCCGACAAGCCGAAAATGGCCCGTTTTCCATTTATACGCATTCTGATTTGAAGTATTTCAGCTTATAAATATTCGTACGTCATTTTAACACCGGTTTTTGAATTTTTGTATGTACGAACATTAAATTTTCAAGTTTTCCGGGGTTTATTTTCTAAGTTTCAGGATTATTTTATCCGAACCGGATCTATAATCCAGCTTTAGCGGACTCCTGAACTCTATAAGCCCCCGAAAAATATTGGAAACAAATAAAATGGCATTTTAATTAATGTTTTTGGTGTGTTTATTGCGTTTTGGACCCTAGATGGATGTTGAATTTAGGAACCCATACGAACGGAACCATGGATTCCGGGATGACAGACCCACGAAAATGAAAATTTGCATGTAACTGAGCCAATTGTTTTCCAAAAATTGATTTTAAAGCATAAAATTACAGGGCATTTCAAAACCGTTTTCCAAGTCTAACCGGTCCGACCGGTCGGGTCGACCCAGTTATCCCCTAAATGCATGCCTTCATTTCCTAAAATTCCCAATTCTGTCCTAATTTGAGTTCTGTTTATGTGTGCAATATAAATTGTGCTAATCCTCTGTTTTGCAGCCTTTTATTCTTATTTCGGATGTATTAACTAGATTTATCCGTGTATTTTAGGCGGTTGTAAAGTAAATTTTTATTTTTATTCGATCTGGTTGTAATAATTTAATTATTTATTGCTTTATTTTATTTTATTTGTGTGTGCGCTGTGTGTTTAACTTAATGCAATAAAAATCAACTCTAGAAGTGTAAGATATCATCAAAGAACATTGACCAAATTTATTTTGATTAGACGTGAAATAAGGGACTTGTCTAAACCCTGAATCTCTGGATTAGGTACAGCGGTCTATACTCGATAGGGAGCTGTACCGGAATTTCCCGGATTAGCTGATTCGGGGTGGCGACTCTGTCACTGATCTCGGGATTTAGGATTCGAGATCTCTTCAAGTAATAAAATGGGAAAATGTTTTCTACAAAATGAATTTCGAAATAAACAAATGGATTTTCTTAAGCAAGATAAACAAAATCCGGTTTTCCCAAATCTCACCATGAAAAAGAAAGAACACATTCGAAACCATTTCTTCTCGGACCCCCGTGTCCGCTTTTCTTTTTCCGAAAAAGGTCATCCGCTCACAGTGGTGACTCTGCTGGGGATTTCTACAAAAGTTTTCTTAAAACTTAAAAGAATCTGACAAGCCCTGAAAAATGTCTAATCAAAATAAGGTGGATGATTCTTGCATGGTATTTTATTTTTGCATTTTAGTTAGACATACTTGCATTAGGTTAAGTATCCAATATTTAGCCTGGTGAATCGTTGAAGTGTCGCCTAAGTTCCTCTTGGTCTTGGGGGCACGAATACGAAACACCACCCATAGCCTCGTACGAACCCCTTCGTTCGGACCTTTGAGTGGGGAGAAGTGAGGAGTATATTTTGCTATGGGAGCCTTGATGCTATCCCGACTTTAGACCGAACTCATTTAGGCAACCCTAGTTAGATTCCCTTAGGATACCAAAATAAATCATGTGAATAAAATAAATTACGCCTTCATCATCCCCGGTTGGTGATCGAAGAGAACCCCTCCTAAGACTCGGTTAGAATTTTATCGACTTGACCACGCTTGGGGAAATAAGGTTGGAAGATTCGATTTGTGTGCTTATTGCTACGTGTTTTCTTGTCCTTCATGACATACTATCATCTACATCCTTTCACAAACATAACATGCTACATGTGAAGCATTTGTGTGATACTAACTCACATCTTTTGTACAGCCACATCCATTATTTCCCGTGTGACATTTACACTAACCACATCTTTTGCAGCCATGCTTATCTTCGTGTGCCATACACATTTTTATGCATCAACACACCCATTATCATACATGCACCATTTCGTATGCCATATTTAACCACGTTTTTGTGCAACCATTTGCATTTGCATGACTTAAGCATGCACCCATTTCATTTTGGTTGAGATTAAGGCATCCCGAGAATGCCAAACGCTTTCATCACATTTCATCCCGGGAGCCCTAAAACTCCCTTTTGATGTCAATATTGGATTACATCGACCGTTTTACCGAAATACGCCAATTAGGACACCCAAAAAGGGTTTAGGCTCGAGATTGTGTAAGTGGAATGCACAACTCCATTTCATGACATCATGACCATTCATCTAAGAATAAAGGAGATTCCAAAAATCTCGTCTCATAATCCGTATCGGATTATTTCACGACATCTTATCAATCATTTGAGGTGTTCCACGAATGCCGAATCCTTACACATCTAGGGGCATTTCATGACATTCCTAAATCACGCAAGGTGTTCTAGGGACGCCGAATCTCTGTCCTTGTGCCGTTGTACACGCGACTTGTTTCATGTACCATAACATGTCTGATGCCCTAAAGGCGTCGAAGTTCCGTCCGTGGATCGATTCCAATGCGACCATTTCATATCACCATATCGCTCCTAAAGTACCGAACCTTTGTCCATGTGAAGGCACACATGTGATGTCATTTCATTTTTCATTAGGTGCCCTAAAGGCACCGAAACTCTGTCCGCGTGACCGCTTTCACGCGCCCATTATGCATGGCATTGGACATTCTCACGAAGCCTAGTGAACAATAGAGTTCATTAGATGTCATATTCATATTCATGCACATATTTTCATCTCATCACAATCATCCCAGATCCACGTGAAGCATGGCATTTAGGGAATCGAGTCTAGGTTCATACCATGTTCTTACGCCTGACCCTCTGTTGAAATGTACAGTGTGGAAAAGAACCTCGAAACGGTTAATGAGAGTGGAGTTGGGAATTGATCAATTGGAATCGAGCGTTTTGGCTGAGACTAGAGAAGGATTAGGGTCTAAATCGGAGGAAGAGTTAAGGGATCAGTTGCTTCCTTTATCCGCTGACAGTCAGTTCCTATTAGAAGAAGCAGCAGAATCAGAAATGGCCCAAGACGGAAATAGGGGGACTCCTCCTTTTGATATGAATGCATTTATGACAACTTTTCTAAGTTCCGATCAATTTAAGAACACCATCAGGGAGCAGGTGCAGTCCGCAATATCTGCGGCCGGGGGTGCGACCAGTCAGAGAGCCCAGGGTCTGGTTGAGAATGAAGGAAATGCAGCCCCAGAAGTCCCGAACCCGGGAAGAAATGCACCAGGAAGTAGTAGAGTGGTCACCCCACCTAGGGAGATTGACCATCATTCCGAAGAAGATGAAGCCTTTGAAAGGGCGAGGGAGGCCTCAATCGAGACTGCTGCTGAAAAGCGTCTTAAGGAAAAATTGTCTGATTTTGAAGCACTACTGCCAAAGTTGAAAGAGATGGTGCATTATCAGCCCGGCAAATGTGCAGATCCATCCACTTTACTTGCTAAGGGAGGAGAGCCACTCCCGGTTGGATTTCAGATGCCCTATTTGCCCCCGTATACTGGGGAAGGTCCTCCAGAAGCTCATCTGGACAGCTATGTCAGGATTATGTCTAGCCTGGGGATCGGGAAAGTCCATCTCCTGAATTTGTTCCCAACTACACTGCGTGGTGCAGCTACTAAGTGGTATCTGAAGACGCCACTCCATACTCGGTCCACTTGGGAGGATCTATCGGAGGCATTTGTGAAGCAGTACGCTTATAATACCCAGGTTGAAACCACATTGGAAGACTTGGAAAGAATCCACCAAAGGCCCAATGAATCCTTCTCGGCCTATTACAAAAGGTGGATGGATGTTCAAGTGTTGGTGGATGGAGCTCCTAAGTTAGAATCCCTCATCGTGAAGCTTGTGGATAGTAGTTTGCCAACCTATAAGGAGAAAATGAAGTTAAAGAGGTTCCATTCCTTTAACGAGGTGGTAGATTTTGCAAAACGGGTCGAAAGATATGATGAAGAAGAACAGCAAAACAAGCAGAATGTGATTGCTTACCCGGGAAGTCGGGGATACACTCAAGGATATAAAGCCGGTGGTTCCACATCTACTCCAACAGGAACTGGTTCTAAGCCGGTTCCAACTACAACAGCAGCAGTGGAGCAAGCAAGAGAGGCTGATGTGGCGACGGTGATTCAAGGAGGCCAAACAAGGATGCCTCAGAGACCCATCAATCCGTGGGCTGAATCCTTGGCCCTTATATTTGCCAAATGTAGGAAGGCTGGCCTGTTGCAGAGTATGAAACCTTATGTCCCTCCTACAGCAGCTGATAAGGAGAATTTTTGTTCCTACCATGTGATGGTGGGTCACCGTACAAATGAGTGCACCCAACTGATGAAAGCCATCAAACAACTAGTCACAGATGGCAAGATTGTAGAGCCGACCTTGAAGCCGAATGTACAGAAAAACCCACTCCCTACCTTCACAAATCAGGTGAACATGGTGCAGTCAGATCTGCCAGCTAATTATTTATTCACCCAAATAATTAAGGTGAATCCGAGTGTGCAAACCATGCTGGTAGAAATGGAGGAGAAGCCGGTGGCAATTGAAGAACAGAGCTTGGCAGTAAGGAACAGAGCAGGTCCTGTCAATTTGGATGATTTTGAAGCATAAGATGATTATGAGGAATTCGAGGTACAAGAGTCGAAGCCTGTGTACCCAGTAGAGACAAAGAGGGGGACTGTGATAGAAAAGGATGGGCCAGTGATGCACATCACAAGAAGCGGTAGGTTTTATCAACCCCTCAGTGCACTACCTCCAACACCCCCAAGAAGGAACACAACACCGGTGCGGAATGATACTCCAGTAGATAAAGGGGAAGAAGATGAAGTGGTGGTTCAGCTGAAGAGGACACCGGCTCGGGTCAGCATCTGGCACCTCCTCATAGAGTCTAAGAAACATCGTGAGGCGGTGGCAAAGCAGTTGATGGAGATGACGGCAACTCCTATGATGTCACCGGATGAAGCTTATGCAATGATAAGGGGAATTGACCTAAGGGCTAACGAGGCCCAAGAAATCAGCTTTGGAGTATCTGATCTACCGCTAGAAGGAGTAAACCATAACAGGGCATTGTATTTGAAAGTGGAAGTCATGGATCGGATGATGCCGTGTGTGATGGTGGACGATGGGTCAGCCTTGAACATTTGCCCAACAAAAATACTGCCATTTCTGGATATCAGCCCTGAAGCACTGTGTAAGTCTACGACTGTGATAAGGGCTTATGACGACAGTAAATGAACTGTGATTGGAACTTTTGAAGCCAAAGTGAGGGTGGGCAAAGTCAAGTCCAAAGTTGTGTTCACTGTGATAGATATTCCAGTCACGTTCTCCTTGCTGTTGGGAAGACCGTGGTTTCACGCTCTTGGTGGTGTGCCCTCCACTTTGCACCAGAAGATCAAATTTCTAATCGGAGGAAAGGTAGTAACTGTCGAAGCAGATGAGCCTTCCGTAGTGGCAGCCCTGAGCACTACAGATCAGCCTGTCACTGGATTTCAGGTAGCAGTCATAACCGATCAGCTGAAGTTCCCCAACTGGATCCATAAATATTTTGCCAAGCAGAAGTTTGAGCTGGGAAAAGGGCTAGGGGCTAAACAATAGGGTATTCCCAAGTTCAACATTGAAGTTGGCCAGCACTCCCGAAATGGGTTGGGATATAAGGAGGACACGAAAAGGGCCGCAAAGAAGTATGTGAACCTGGTTGAGACTTTTGTACGTGCAACCGAGGAAGTCTACAAAGGAGAATATGAGCCAGTCAAGTTCAAGGGTAAGGAAGTGCCGGGTTTTGAGATCTTCGTCGATATCGTCGACTTCTCAAAATATGAGGTTGGTTTGGTGAAAGAAATGCTTAAGTTTGAAGCTGAGAAAGAGATCAACCCTCCTCCAGTAACCCAAGTTGAAGTAGTGGCTCCCATCATTCCAGAGGAACAGCCAAAAGAAGATGCAGACCCCCTGGTGGACACCATTACTAAGGCATTTGCTGACTTGCTGAAGAAAGGGTTGACAGAGAGCCCTGTGAAAAAGGAAGCTGTTTCGGGGCAGGCAGAGTTGGTGGAAAAGGCTATTGCTGAACTCACCAAGATGATGGCTAAAGGGAAAGCAAAGGTAGAGGAAGATGTCCTGTCAGAAACACAGAAAAAGACCCTCGAAGCTGATCTAAGTGACTTGTTCGAGGAAGAGCCTGCTGATCCAGAAGACCTTACTGCTGAAGACCCTCCGCATGTGGAGGAGGAAAATGATTTCTTTGTAAACTTATCTTATGTATTTGATGTGAACAATTCCGCTTATAAGGCGATGAATGAAATGAAGTCTAACTTTGCTTATTTGTGTGATGTTTTTCCTAATGGCTCTGTGCATACATGCAATCATTCATTCAATGTGTTCAGCATTCACGACACTGCATTACATGAAATTAATTTGGGTACAATTGAAAATCCTAAAATGGTATCTATCTCTAACGAACTCAATCCTGAAGAAGACAGAGAATTGACAAGGATACTTAAAAAGCATGTGGGTGCGTTCGCTTGGCCTTACGACGATATACCGAGGTTGACAGAGAAATAGCAGAGCACAGAATTCTGATTGATCCCAAGTTCAACACAGTAAAGCAGAAGCTCAGGCGTCTACGTCCAGAATGGGCTGAGAAAGTCAAGGAAGAAGTAGCAAAGCAGATTAAGGCCAATTTCCTGGAGGTGGTGGATTACCCTGAATGGTTAGCCAATATAGTCCCAGCGGCCAAGAAGGACGGAAGAGTCAGAGTTTGTGTGGATTATCGGGATTTGAATAAGGCCTCTCCAAAGGATGACTTCCCGCTTCCTCACATTGATGTCTTGGTTGGCAGTGCAGCAAGGGCAGTTATGTACTCGTTCATGGATGGTTTCTCGGGATATAATCTGATTTTAATGAATGTCATTGATAAAATCAAGACGGCCTTCATCACTGAGTGGGGGGTATACTGCTACAGGGTAATGCCTTTTAGGTTGAAGAATGCTGGGGCGACCTATCAGCGGGCGGTTACGACATTGCTACATGACATGATCCACAAAGAGGTAGAGGTGTATGTTGATGATATGCTGGTGAAGTCTATGACCCTAGAGGAGCACCCTGCTATCTTGGATAGATTTATGACCAGGATTGAAAAGTACAACCTGAGACTCAATCCAAAGAAATGTGTTTTTGGAGTTGCATCGGGTAAGCTATTGGAGCACATTGTCAGTCAGAAAGGCATTGAGATGGACCCAGACAAGATTAAAGCCATTCGAGATATGCCAGCACCGAAAACAGAGAAAGAAGTTAGATCTTTTCTGGGGTCACTTCAGTATGTCAGCAGATTCATTGCCAGATTGACCACGGTCTGTGAGCCCATTTTCAAGCTTCTTCGGAAAGAACAACCTGTTGTGTGGAATGACCAGTGTCAGGTTGCATTTGATAGGATCAAAGAATACTTTATCAATCCTCCAGTGCTGAAGCCCCCAACTCTGGGAAGACCTTTGACTCTGTACTTAGCCATTGAAGAAACTTCCATAGGGGCAATGTTGGTTCAAGAACAAGATGACAAAAGGGAGCATGCTATCTACTACCTCAGTAAGAAGCTGCTAGATTACGAAACCCGGTACACTGTGGTGGAGAAGACTTGCACTGCTATGGTCTGGCTTACGAAGAAATTGAGACACTATTTCCAATCCTACAAGATACAAGCTGTGGCAAAAGTTGATCCAATGAAATATCTCTGCTCTGCCCCATCCTTAACGGGGAAATTGTCCCGGTGGTTACTTTTGTTATCGGAGTTCGACATCGAGTATGTGACAAAGAAGGTGATCAAAGGAAGAGCAGTGGCTGAGTTCCTGGCCAATCAGCCGCTTGAATCTGATTATGTAAAAAACCTGGAATTTTCGGATGAACAGTTGGCCTTGGTAGAGGTGGAGATCAGGAAATGGATTATGCATTTTGATGGAGCTGTAAACAAGAGGCGGGCAGGCCTCGGAGTAATCATTGTAACTCCTGAGGGAGAGATAATTCCTTTGTCAAAGCGGCTAGAATTCCCGGTAACTAACAACGGTGCAGAATATGAAGCTTGCTTGTTTGGCATTGATGCCCTCACCACATTAGGGGCAAATGATGTAACCATTGTTGGAGATTCGCTATTGGTAATCCGTCAAGCCACAGGGGAATGGGAAATCAAAGAAGAATCACTTTGCCCATACTTGGAGACTCTGTGGGAAATGGTGAAAGTATTTGGGCATATTGAATTCAAGCATGTGGCCAGGGATGATAATCAAATGGCAGATTCATTAGCTACCTTGTCATCCATGTGGGAAGGACCTCAGAAGGCACCGATGCAGCCTTTGATCCTGGAGACGGCTAGAACACCATTCCATCGTTCTAGTGAGATCCTGGCATTAGTGGCGGATGGTAAGCCCTGGTACCAAGACATAGCTGACTTTCTACAAAGCGGCCGGTATCCTAAAGAAGCAGATGCATCAGATAAAGCCACGTTAAGAAGATTGGCAACTCAATTCAGGTGGTTTGATGGACAGCTTTTCAGAAGGACCGCTGATGGATTGTTATTAAAGTGTCTGACGGAAGCAGAAGCCAAGAAGGTTATGCAAGAAATGCATTCAGGGATTTGTGGTCCGCACATGAACGGCTTAGCCCTGGCGAAGAAGATCATGAGACAAGGGTACTTTTGGCTTACCATGCAGACAGACTGTGCAGAAGAAGTGAAAAAGTGCCACGAGTGCCAGATTTACGGGGACATCAGCCATCTCCCATCTATGGAATTGCATAATCTCATGACTCCCTGGTCGTTTGTAGTATGGGGCATAGACATAATTGGTGAAATTTGACCCCCAGCATCGAATGGGCACAAATTCATTGTAGTGGCAGTGGATTATTTCTCCAAGTGGGTTGAGGCCGAATCTTATGTCACGGTCACGGCTAAGAATATGGCTAAGTTTGTAAAAAAGCACATCTTCGCAAGATACGGTGTACCTCATCACGTGGTGACTGATAACGGAGTGCAATTTCAAGAGGCCATAGCTGAACTATTCGAAGAGTCCAATGTGGAACATCGTAAGTCTTCACCTTATAGGCCACAAGCCAATGGAGCAGTGGAGGCGGCAAACAAGTCCATTAAGAAGATCTTATCCAAGACCACTTCAACCTACAGGGATTGGGCAGATAGATTACCTTATGCTCTGTGGGGGTACAGAACCAGTGTTAGAACGCCAACTGGAGAAACACCTTATTCACTGGTTTATGGGATGGAAGCAGTCCTTCCTATTGAAGTGGAGTTGAAGTCACTAAGGACTGTTTTGGAGGCCCAATTGCCTGAAATAGAATGGGTAAAGACGAGATTTGAGCAGCTGGCCATGGTCAATGAAAAGCGTCTCAAGGCTCTGGATCATCTGCGGATGTACCACCAAAGGATGGCTAGGGCCTATGATCGACGGGTTCATCATCAGAAACAGCCTCTGAAAGCGGGAGATCTAGTATTGAAGCAAATGAGATCGACTAATATGGATGCAAGGGGCAAATTCAAACCCAACTGGGAAGGGCCGTATGTGGTTAAGAAAATACTCTCCAAAGGTGCAGTGAAGATTATGGACATGGACGGTAACGAGTTCACCAATCCGATTAATCAAGATCGCCTCAAACGCTACCATGTGTAAAAAAAAAAAAAAAAAAAAGAGCCTGTTAAGTCGAAAACCCGTAAGGGCGATTTAAGCAAAAGTTAAGGCAACGAGAGTTAGCTTATCGACCAGAAAACCTGTATAGGATGGTTGATAATAGGAATGAGTTCGTTCGAGATATGTACTGATTTTGGCATTTTCAATTGATACAATAATTAAGTTTCATTAATGAAGTGCGTCTTGCTCAACATATTGCATGAAGGTTTGGAGTATGTTACATGATTCATTTGTCGAAACATCCAGATAAACAAAGACATTTAGACGCCCAAGTGTGCAAGTGCGAACATCTTCCATCCATTACATAAAAAAAAATTAATTAAAAAAAAAAATAATAATAATAATAATAAATAGATAAGTATGATACATAGTAGCATAAAATCCAGGCCTACAGACAGACTACATCAAACAGAAAGCTATAAAATAACAAAAGTCTACGACTGCCCTCCGTCAGTCGAATCGTGATCCTCCTCATCCTGGGAATCGACGCCGTCACCGAAGAAAGGCCGACCGGCCCAGTCGTCCAATCGAGTACGAAGATCTGAAATAGACCTCTGCATAGTCTCCTTCTCCGCTCTCATAGACCTCTGCATATTCTCTATCTCCGCTCTCAAGCGGGCTTCTTCACAACGGCGAGCGGTAAGTGCAGCCTGAGATAGAGTTAAACAAAAGGAGCATCATGTCATACATGTGCGTGCACATGCATTTGAAGCATACATACATGCATATATACATGTTGACGCAGGTACTTACATTCATGACGCCGTTATCCCGAAGTAAGAGGTCTTTGAACGCAGAAGTCGCCTGATACAGAGCCGTCGCCTATGGCACTGGAATCTATACAAAGGATAGCGCACGGGTCAGGCCAATGACAACAGGCACAGTCCGAAATTAAGCAGGGACAGAAATACTCACATGGGTCGCGCCTAGTGGATCATAAGCAGGAGGAGGGTATTGCTCAGTGTACAACTCAGCCCGGTAGAGTTCCCCCGCCGTATTATGGAGCATCACCCAAGGCTCAGCTCTATACTCCAGACGACCTGAAACAAAGCCAGCAGGGGGCACCATCGAGGGGACAGGCTCGGCGTCGCCTCCGAACACAGCTGTGTGAGCAGAAGAATCTCTATCTCCCCTACCGCGGGAAGTCCCAGATCCACGACCGCTGGAACATCTACCTGACGATGCACGAGGGCGTTTACCCCTCTCAGATGGCTGCACACAAAAAAAAAAAATTAGCAGGTAGCAGGATAATTTCAAACGAGCAGAAGGTAAGAGCAAAGCAAAGACATACCTCAGCTGGCGTATCCTCTTGCGGTACATCCACGGTGGGGGAAAGAAGCTGTGCCCTGACAAACTTGAGATAGTCGCTGTCATCCCCCATAACCGTGTAACCGGACCCAAACAGATCCTGATGTTCCTCCACTGGTAGCAGGTGTGGCCAGAACAACCCGACGGGAGGTGCAGGCGGTATCCTACGCTCGTGGGGACCAGCAAGCCAATCAGAGACTCTCTCCCCAAGATACCACTCGAGGCTGACGGGGCTCTCCATAACGAACAGCAGAGGTGAAAGCCTCCGGGCATCGAAAAGCTCTGGGGACCACGCAGCATGCCCCCAAGGCTCCTTAATCACCTAAAGACAGACGAAGGTAAAAAAAAAAAATTTACCTGCTCGAAGCTCATGCCTGCCAAGAGCTGGCAGCATGCCCAAATGTCGGTGTCCAGATCGCTCCAACTAAAGCCCAGCCACCGCCGCAACCGGGGGAAATCAGGAAGCTCAGCATTGGCCGGTATAGCCAACTTTGGCTGAGGAACGAAAGCGTACTCATACGCCCAAATCTACACAATAAAAAGAGATAGTTATTTTTTTGAAAAAAAAAAGAAAAAAAATGAATGAAATAAAAAAAAATGAAATAAAAAAAAAAGAGAGGAGAGACTCACATAAAGGACAATCCACGCGCCTTTCACCTCCTTGTGCCTTCCGCGGGCACAGACGTCGAGGCCGTAATATAATTGAGCTAGCCCGGCTCGCCCCCAACTTAAGCTCCCCACGTCCTCCAATTGTATTAAAAAGGGGAGCACGGCCAGGTTTAGGTCACTCTGTCCTGTGGGAAACAGCAAAGTGCTCAAAGCGTAAAGAAGGAACGCTCGAGTATAGCGTCTCACATCAATAAGGGAGAATGCAGAACCCTCAGGAAGGCTGTCCTGTCTACCCAACCAATAATCCCTCAAGGTGCTCCCCTGGATCCGCCTGCCTGCGGGAGTCAAGCCGATCAACATGGCAATCACGTCGGGATTAAAACCCCCTCGCCCAAAGGTCTGGTTGAACTCGACAGTGCGCCCGCCAAAAGATAATCCCGTGATAGCAACAAAGTCCACGGGTGTGATCGTAAACTCTCTGATCGGGAAATGGAAAGTGTGGGTGGAATCCATCCACCGCTCTAGAAGCGCCATCAGCAAACCCCTGCTTGTCCGAGGTGGAGTCTCACACATAGAACAAATAAACCGATCCAATCCGGTTAACTCGACCAACTCCCGCACCTCGTCAGGGAGTCTTCTATACCAAATTAGCGCATCGGACACAGAACCGGCACCCCGGTTATCTTTTCGCCCCTGCAAAACGATAATCAGGGAGTTCTCTCAATCACTTATATATGGCATCTCTTTTATACATATACATATATATACATGCATATAAAAAAAATAATAAATAATAATAAAAAAAAAAATTCCGGCGTGTCCAACGACTCAGTGACCGTTGAAATGGCGCCCAACGGCCACACTTTCAACGGTCACATGGCCATTGGAGACGACGAGTATATATACATCTCCATTCCAACTCATTTTATACATTCCTTATTCCAAATCTAATCTCTACATTTCAACCACTATGGATTCCGAAACATTGCTTCTTTTGTTCCAGTTCGTCCTTGTAGTATACATTGTCATATTAGTCATTTTATTCGAATTGAAGGTGAACCGTGCACCCCTTCCACGGGAGAGGTACTTATGAACATGGTTTAAGTTAAAAAAAAAAAAAAAAAAAAAAAAAAAAAAAAAAACAAAACAAAAAAAGGGGTCGAACCGCCCGGCTGAACCACAGCCGGATGGTTCGGTTCTGGAAAGAACAGAGCCGGCCGACTCTGTTCTTCGCCAGAACCAGGAACAGAGCTGCCCGGCTCTAACAGTGAGCCGCCCGGCTCTGTCCGGAAAAATCCGGTTCTCCGGTTTTCAGCTTCGATTTTTTGCCATTTTTTTTTCGTCCTAAAATCGATTCTAACCGACTTTAAATCATCAATTAAGTTTCCTAGGGGCAAAATCTACTCTAAACATGCATCAATTTCATATAATCTCGTCTAATTTTGCATATTTTTGCAGAAATTCAAAAAATGGAAAAAGAGAAAAATTGAGCAAAAAACTAACCAGATCTTGGATAATGTGCGTGGATGGGCTTAAAGTTACGGGCACTGGATCGTTTCTCCCGATCCCGCAGTAAGGAACTGTTTCCCGCAAGCCGTATACCCCCACTGTAGATTCAGTGGACAGAAAAAACTCACCCTCAGGTAATGTGCATCTCACATGGAATGGAGGTTGGGTAGGAGCGTTTGGGAGGACAGCCCTCCTCATCTTCCTCATCTTGATAACAAATGCTAGAGAAAATTTTTTCCAGAGAAAGAAATTGGAGAAAGAAAAGTGAGATGAGTGAAAAATGGCAAACCCCCCTTTTAAACCCACTTGGGCGGCCCAACTAGAGCCGGCCGGCTCTAGATTGGCACGCTAGAGTTGGCCGACTATAGTTATAGCCGGGCTGCTCTGTTTTAGAGCCGGCCGGCACTGTCTCTTCAGACAGGGCCGCCGTGCTCCGATCCCTCCATTTTTTTTACGTTTTCCAAAAAATAAAAAAATAATAAATAATAAAAAATAAAAAATAATAAAAATAATAAAAATAATAAAAATAAAAATTAATTTCAATTTAGTCCAATTTGATCTTAAGAAGGGTATTTCTCATTTTGGCAGATATCCAGGGGAAGAAATCACTAAACCATATTTATTCTTGATCGAAGGGGTAAAAATTTTTGTTTCCAAAATTATCGATCAAGGAATAAATACGTATTTTTAACCCAATTCCAACGGTCCACTCCACCACACGGAGAAAAGCTAAAAATCATCACGGGCACACTCCACCACACGGAGAAGACGATATCATTTGGTTGCTCCACCATAAAAAAAAAAAAAAAAAACTAAAAATCATCACGGGCACACTCCACCACAGCGAGTCGATACCACGGGCACACTCCACCACAGCGAGTCGATACCACGGGCACACTCCACCACAGTGAGTCGATTACTCTGTACCCTCTATGAGAGGCATCAGGTGCGCTTTTCTTTCCTTTACTCACCGCGCTCTCAATCGCGAGACCAAAACTCGAATCGGACGTAAGCTATCGATCCAGTCGATTTTGATCTCGCGAGGGGCAGCCTGTGAGCACGGGTTTTCCCGACTTCGGTGATGAGAAATCTTTATTACCTTCGGACACAGAAAAGAACAGAATGTTACCCAAAACGTCTCGAATTCTCCGGAAACGAAATTATCCGCAATCCAAAACTACCGTAAAGCGGATCCTCCGAGTGATTTTCAGGGTTTAGTGTACGCGTCGGACAATCGAAATATCGCCTCGGCTCTAGCTAGAACCGGACGGCTCTGGTTTTCAAAACCGGAACCGCCCGGCTGTGGAATAGAGCCGGCCGGCCGTGATGGGCGGGCAGAGGTGCCACACCTTGTCCCAATTCTGCGAAATTCGGTAAAAAAACGATAAAAACAATTAATCGAGGTATTTAATTCTGGAAATTATTTTGTCTGGGAAGAGATTTTTGAATAATGATTGATCAAAAATAAAAAGAAAGGGAGAAAGAAAAAAAGAAAAAGAAAAGAAGGGAAGAAACAAAAAAAAAAGGAAAGGACACAGAGAAAAGAGAGACAGAGAGAAAAAGGAAGAAGTGAGTTTTAGGTTTTAGAAACTAAATACCTAAACACACAACTACACACTCTAGTAGTTACTCGTCGGTTCACAACGATTCTCGGTTCTATTTCGGATTCGTTCGGACAAACTTTCGGATTTTCAAGGCATTCGAGAATTCGAGTTACGTTCTTGATTTTCAAACCGTTCTTGCGTATCTAATATACTGGAACAACACCAAGGTAAACTCTGAGAGGCCTTAAACTTGTGTTCATTGCATTTTTCGTGTGACTTTTCTCTGTTTCTAAAATTTCGGAAAATTGGCTACCCGAATAGAGTCGTATGGCTCTGTTCTTCAGGGACATCTCCCCGATCTATCCCGACAAGCCGAAAATGGCCCGTTTTCCATTTATACGCATTCTGATTTGAAGTATTTCGGCTTATAAATATTTGTACGTCATTTTAACACCAGTTTTTGAATTTTTGTACGTACGAACATTAAATTTTCAAGTTTTCCGGGGTTTATTTTCTAAGTTTCGGGGTTATTTTATCCGAACCGGATCTATAATCCAGCTTTAGCGGACTCCTGAACTCTATAAGCCCCCGAAAAATATTGGAAACAAATAAAATGACATTTTAATAAATGTTTTTGGTGTGTTTATTGCGTTTTGGACCCAGATGGATGTTAAATTTAGGAACCTATCCGAATGGAACCATGGATTCCGGGATGACAGACCCACGAAAATGAAAATTTGCATGTAACTGATCCAATTGTTTTCCAAAAATTGATTTTCCAGCATAAAATTACAGGGCATTTCAAAACCGTTTTCCAGGTCTAACCAGTCCGACCGGTCGGGTCGACCCGGTTATCCCCTAAATGCATGCCCCCATTTCCTAAAATTCCCAATTATGTCCTGATTTGAGTTCTGTTTATGTGTGCAATATAAATTGTGCTAATCCTCTGTTTTGCAGCCTTTTATTCTTATTTCGGATGTATTTAATAGATTTATCCGTGTATTTTAGGCGGTTGTAAAGTAAATTTTTATTTTTATTCGATCGGGTTGTAATAATTTAATTATTTATTGCTTTATTTTATTTTATTTGTGTGTGCGCTGTGTGTTTAACTTAATGCAATAAAAATCAACTCTAGAAGTGTAAGATATCATCAAAGAACATTGACCAAATTTATTTTGATTAGACGTGAAATAAGGGACTTGTCCGAACCCTGAATCTCTGGATTAGGTACAGCAGTCTATACTCGGTAGGGAGCTGTACCGAAATTTCCCGGATGAGCTGATCCGGGGGGCGACTCTGTCACTGATCTCAGGATTTAGGATTCGAGATCTCTTCAAGTAATAAAATGGGAAAATGTTTTCTACAAAATGAATTTCGAAATAAACGAATGGATTTTCTTAAGCAAGATAAACAAAATCCGGTTTTCCCAAATCTCACCATGAAAAAGAAAGAACACATTCGAAACCATTTCTTCTCGGACCCCCGCGTCTGCTTTTCTTTTTCCGAAAAAGGTCGTCCGCTCACACCACTCCATATGGAATTCAGCAAAAATTCACGTTGATGTCAAAGAAAGCAGGCTCAAAAACGTCACAGAGAAATATAGGGTTAATGCAAATTTGGCCTAATTCAAGCTATCAAGGTGAAACAAACTTTAAGGTTTTGAAGCCCTAGGCTGCTTAATCAACAAAAACCAGCGTTACTTAAAGTTTTTCTAATCAACAGGCAATCAATCATAAGTGTTTTATATAGACTTCCTGCATCCATAGGATCGGAAAATCTCACTAGCTGCTATACTTAAGTAAACACAAAGAATCGAAAAATTTTAGACAAATTTTTACAGGCTGCTAAGAAAACTAAACCAACACAAAAGTTTATAAAATCACACAGAAAACTTTACAAATTCACACATAAAACTAAAGACTACTTAAAACAGCAAATGTTCAAGCAGGGATTCCCAATCAGTAGACCAGTAATTACCAAATAATCAACCAATAATCATGCGAGACTAATAATCATCAGCAATTTCAATTTAAAATCTATTAGGTAGTTCTTCTCCCCCACACTTAATTCATGATTTGTCCTCAAAGCATCAAACGCATGCAATAAAATCCAAAACAGGGCAAGAGAAACCACCTACTTCATGGCACAGAAAAATTATTGAGAGTGGGCATTGAAAAGAAGCATACCAGAGTTGATTGAGGAGGAGAGGGAGAACATATCACTCAGCAGGCTTAGAGGAGACTTGCTCCTCTTCTTCTTCCTCAGATGCATCCTTGATTTCTTCATCAGCAGAATCTTCGTCCTCCTCTTCTTCAGGGATTTCCAACAGAAGCTTCCTAACCTCCTTGGGCTGGACAGCCTTCTTATGCTCTTCTTGTACTTCTTCAATAGTGTCAGAATTCTCATCCTGCTTCTCCACTTTGGCTTCGAGGAGAGCAATCTTATTCTCTAGAATAGCAATTTTAGCCCTGTCCTCCGTTTGCCTGGCCCAAATGCGGTCAATCAGGTTTACCAACTTTACCATGGTCATCTTGGAGATTCTTTCAAACCTCAACTTCTCTTGGTCATTCAATGTCAGGTCTTTAATGATTTACGGCTGGGATGATGTGGAGGAACGAGTGACAGGCCTTCTTCGCTTTGCCGGGGGTTCAGAAGGCTGCTTGGAGGCTAACTTGGCTTCTTTCTTTAGTTCAAGCTCTTTTTCCAAAGCATCCACTTCCCTGCTACCTTCTTGCATACCCCCATCTGATTTAGGTTGACAAACTCAAACGATGCTGGATGGCATTCCAGGGCCAGACCTTCTTCAAAGAACTCAGTTAGGCAGGCTTTTGCAATCCTTGTCACATACAAACCACAGAGAATTTTTCCTTGCGGCTTGATGCTGTTAATGTAGTGAACAAACCAGGCCCCGACATTCATCCTTTTCCCTTCAATCATGCACCAAAGAGCGAAAAGATCTTGATTTGGAACATGAGATTGGTTGTTCCTGCCGAAAACTGAACTGGCAATAAACTTCTGGAGAATTTTATGGCTATACTTTTTAATGTATCAGGCGGAGGAAGTTGTTGATGAATACTCATTCCGGTCAGTGATTTCCTTCCAAAAGTCTGTAGGGTTAAACTCTGGCACGAAGTCAGTGTAGTCCTGCGCGAACTCTTCAGATTCAAGAAAAGCAGTGTCCGCTACCCCCAAATATTGGTTGAGTTCAATCAAAGAACAAGTTTTCCTTTTTCCCATCACTCTGAAGCTAAACTTGCACTGATCATCCATTTCAGAGATCTCCGGATTGAGAATGAAAGTGCTGAGGAATTCCAATGTTAGTTCTCTGAAGGCCGGCTCCTCAATCTGCGCATAGAATTCGAAACCCCCATTGGCTAATAACTGCTGGATTTCGTTATCAAGGCCCAAGGTTGACAGGACATTCCAATCAAATGTTCCTGAGGGTGCAAAGGTTAAGCCCTTGAATTGCTCGTACCTCTTGTTTTCCCTGTCGATGAAGGTCTGCATCTTGGCGAGCGTCTTTTCCACGGTACTGGTTTCAGAACCAGAAGGCCGAACGATGACAGAGGACGATGAGGGTTTTGCGTGGGAAGCACTTGGGGCTCGCTTAGAAGCTTTCTTTTCCCTGGCCGTACTTACAATCTCAAATCAAAGAAAGAGAGAAAGAAAATCTGACGATAAAATCAAAAAATATAGAGAATTCGAGAGAGAAAAACAGAAGTAATGAAATAAAGAAGAGGAAAGGTCTTAAAACGGAAACAAGAGAGAAAGGAGAGCAGTTACCCAATTTAAAATTCAAAATATAACTGACACATAGGTAGAAAGGAGGGAAACGTGGGCGGCAAAGTGGGAGAAAAAGGGTAAAAATTGTGGCTGATGGGATTGCACACGTTTTCCCAAAATTCACTTTTTCATTCTCATAATTACTCCTTTTTTGAAAAAAAAAATTTAACCGTAAAAAAAAATTTGTTGCGGTTGAAAATAAAAATAAAGGCAAATATGGATTTTAACAAAAAGAGAATATAAATTTCAAACTTGCTGTTACTTCCTATACTTGCTCCAGTTATAGCCCTGCAAAAAGAAAACAACATTTCATCATTAAAAACTGCATGTCAAAAAGTAAATGGAATAAGAGAGGGGTTAGGGAGTTTTCGAACAAAATTGCTTCAATCTGTGTTTAAAGCGGACACTGAGAAATCCTGGGTTGCTTAAGGCGGTTCAAGGTATTGGAGACTTCCAACACCACTTGATGATTCCTGTGCAAGATAGGGCTTTAATCTTTGGCCATTGATTTTAAGATTTCACCATTCTGATTCATTATTTCAACTGCCCCATGTGAAAAGACTTGATTCATAATAAATGATCCAGTCCACCTTGATTTAAGCTTTCCTGGAAACAATCTTAACTTTGAATTATACAGCAAGACTTTCTGACCCTTGTAGAAAGTTTTCTCCTGAATTTTTCTGTCATGCCATTTTTTGATTTTCTCTTTGTAATTGATGGCATTTTCATAACTGAATAGCCTGAACTCTTCCAATTCATTCAACTGCAATTTCCTTTTTTCACCTACCAAGTTCCTGTCGAAATTCAAATATGTTAGAGCCCATAGAGCCTTAAATTCTAATTCAACAGGTAAGTGACATGTTTTTCCATACAACAATCTAAAAGGCGATATCCCAATAGGTGTCTTGTAAGCTGTACGATATGCCCAAAGAGCATTATCAAGCTTTCTTGACCAATCCCTCCTAGAATTGCTAACTATTTTCTCAAGAATTCTCTTGATCTCTTTATTAGAAATCTCAACCTGCCCACTGGTCTGTGGGTGGTAAGGTGTAGCAATTCTATGAGTGACTCCATATTCAGTAAGAAGCCTTTCAAATTGGTTATTACAGAAATGAGTACCTTGATCACTGATTATTGCCCTAGGGACTCCAAATCTTGTAAATAATTTCTTCAAAAACCTTACCACAACTCAAGCATCATTAGTAGGACTTGCAATGGCTTCTACCCACTTGCTTACATAATCCACAGTAACCAATATATATTTATTACCATGTGAGCTTGGAAAAGGCCCCATAAAATCAATACCCCAAATATAAAAAAATTTCACAATCAAAGATATTATGAAGAGGCATAGCATTTTTGGCAGAGATATTACCTGTTCTTTGGCATTCATCACATACTAAGACAAACCTATGGGAATCCTTAAAAATCGTAGGCCAAAAGAATCCACACTCTAGAACTTTTGAGGTTGTTCGGTTTGCACCAAAGTGACCTCCAGCTTCTTGAGTGTGACACATTGACAAGATTGATGGGACTTCCTCTTGTGAAGCACATCTTCTTATAATCTGATCTGCACATAACTTAAAAAGAAAGGGTTCCTCCCAAAAATAATATTTTAAATCCGAAAGGAATTTCTTTCTTTGGTGAGAAGACAAAGATTGAGGCATTATTCCACAGGCTAAATAATTTGAAATATCAGCAAACCAAGGTATAGAATGTACCGTATAAAGTTGTTCATCAGGAAAAGAATCAACAATCTTAGGTTGCTTATCGAGGTTGCTTAGTGGAATTCTGGAAAGATGGTCTGCAGCCACATTCTCTGAACCCTTCTTATCTTTGATCTTAATATCAAATTCTTGAAGAAGCAGGAGCCATCGTATGAGACGAGGTTTCGCATCCTTCTTTGCCAATAAGTATTTCAATGCTGCATGATCAGTAAAAACAGTGATCTTAGATAAGACCAAATAAGATCTGAATTTATCAAAAGCATAGACAACAGCAAGCAATTCTTTTCTGTGGTGGTGTAATTTTGTTGTGTCTCTGTCAAGGTTTTGCTTGCGTAGTAGATGGGGCGGAAATGCTTGTCTCTTCTTTGTCCTAGCACAGCTCCAATGCAAGTATCACTAGCATCGCACATAAGCTCTAATGGAAGACTCCAATCAGGGGCAATAAGAATTGGAGCATTCACCAATTTCTCCTTAAGAGTTTCAAAAGCTTTTTCACAAGCTTCATCAAAACAGAATTGAACATCCTTATGTAAAAGTGCTATTAGCGGCTGGGCAATCTTAGAGAAATCTTTTATAAATCTTCTCTAGAACCTGGCATGACCAAGAAAACTTTGAATTTCTTTAATAGAAGTAGAGCAGCCAGCTTTTCTATAACTTTGACCTTTGCTTTATTAACCTCCATTCCTCTTGAAGAGATTTTATGGCTGAGAACAATGCCTTCATCAACCACGAAGTGACATTTTTCCCAATTCAATACAAGATTGGTCTCCTTGCACCTGGTTAGGACTGCTTCAAGATTGTTGAGACAGGATTGGAAAGTCTCGCCATAGACTGAGAAATCATCCATGAAGATTTCCACTGTCTTTTCAGCCATATCATGAAATATCGCCATCATGCATCTCTAGAAAGTTGCTGGAGCATTACACAATCCAAATGGCATCCTTCTATAAGCATAGGTGCCATATGGACTGATAAGGTCGGTTTTTGACCTTATCTTTTAGGCAATTTCTTGGTTTGAACGGCAATTTTTAGAGTCCTTTGTGTGAATGTTTGTGTGGTTTTTGAGTATTTTGTGATTTTTATGTTTTGGATAGATTTTTATAACTTTTAGTATTTTTCGTGTTTTCTAGGGTTGTTTTTGTAATTTTGGACAATATGTCGTTTTTATGGTCCTTGGCGTTGGTGCGGCTATGTTTCTCTATGCTTGTTTTGGACAGGTATTATGACCCGGACCGGAAGTTCGTGCATCGGCGGCAAGGAAGAGTTCGAAGTGCTGAAAATCAAGGTGGCACGGCGTGCCACAATTAGGGCACGGCGGGCCAAGAGATGCAATCCAGTGGAGTGGCACGAAATCGTGCCACTCATACCAGCGCGACATGCCAACCCCAAAACTACACAGCACGGCGTGCCACCTCCAGCAGCACGGCATGCCACCCACAATTCTGCACAGCACGGCGTGCCACTTCCAGCAGCACGGCGTGCCGAGCTCCGGAATTCTGCTGTTGCCCTACTTTCATCTTTTCTTTTTCCTGGTTTTAACCTAGCCGTATAAATAGGTTATTTTCTAAGTTTTAATGATCTTTTTTCCAGACTTTTAGAGTGAGAGCAGAAACTTGTAGCTAGGTTTTAGCTTGAACTATTTGTTTTCTTTGAGTTTTGAATCATCAGTTGGTAGGAGTTTTACATAGAACCTTCCCCTTTTGCGACGTTCTTGGTTCCGGCTTGAGTTCATCTATAGAGGTACACCCCAAGCATCTTCACACCGTCGGAATCCGGTTAATCGGACTAAAAGGGCATAAGTTTTTCTTCTTCGCCTTTGTAATTTGATTAAGTTGGTTTTTGATTCCGCAATTGATTACGTTTGGTTGTAAACACTGAATTTGTATCACCTTTCTTGATTAATACAGTTGATTGCAATTTAATTTCAAGTTTTATTCCTCTTCTTTATGCAATTCCTTTAATGATAATCTAGTCTCATAAATCTTAATTCATCAAGTTCATATTTGTGGCATTAATTAGATTGACACCTAGGAAACCATTAGTATTGACGACACTGTGGAACTTACGTGCCCCTATTTTCTGAGCTTTAGAATTAGACCGCCTCTAAACAAGGGAAACCAGCTAAGGACTTAAAAGATCTAGACACGCTAGGTTGAATTATCGAAAGAACATAATTAAGGGTTAATTGTTGATTTAAATTCATCTATTGTAGTTAATTGATAAAGCCATCTCCATTAGCATTCATAGGTCGGTAAACCGCCAATTGATAATCCAAATTCAAGTGCAAAGTAAGCTAGAATAGATTAACTAGGAGTAGGATAATTAGTTGTTAAGCATAAACGAATCCAAAAACTAAGTTCCGCCTAGGACACGCAAGGAACCCGAGTAGTTTAATTTTTGCAGAATATTTTTCTCTGTGGGATCGATACCTGGACCAACCAGGATTATTACTTGTCAACGATAGGTACACTGCCTTAGTTGTGCGTTTCTAGGTTTAGTTTTACTACTTCGCGTAGGACCCATCAAGTTTTTGGCGCCGTTGCCGGGGAGATTTATTTTTCTGCATCATTGAGCCAAAAGTCTATTTGCTGATCTAGGCACTATTCTTGTGCATATAGTTAAATAATTTTTCTTTTCTGTGGATATTTGTTGCAATTTAGTTTTCTTTATTTTCTATGTGTGTGTGTGTTTTCTAGCTTATGCGAACTCGCTCTCAACACCCCGAGCTTGTACCTTATAACCCTGAAATTGAACGTTTGTGTAGCAGGAAACATAGAGTACAACAAGAACAAATTGTCCAAATGGATCATCATCAACAGGACGATGAGGAGAGACAGCTCCGGGAAAGAGATGAGCAAGAGCGATTCCAGCGAGAGCGGGAGGAATTTGATAGAAGAAGGGGTGGTGATAAAGACAACATGGTCATGACTGACCTAATGGCTCCACATCGGCCCCGGAACAGATTCGGAGTGCTTATTCCAGCCATTACTGCCAATCACTTTGAGTTGAAGTCCAGCATGATCAATTTGATCCAAGGGAACGGACTATTCAGTGGTGGAATAAGTGACAACCCCAATGATCACTTAGACCGATTTCTCATGGTGGCCGATACAGTTCGAATTGGTGGAGTTCCCCAAGATTCGGTGCGGTTGAAGTTGTTTCCCTTTTCATTAGACGGGGGAGCAATGGAATGGTACAAATCCTTGAGGCCCGGATCAGTGACTTCATGGGATCAATTGGAAGAGCAATTCTTAGCATACTACTTCCCACCATAAAAAACAATCCAGTTAAGGAACGAGATCATGGGATTCCGGCAATTTGGGACTGAGACTCTTAATGAAGCATGGCAGAGGTTTCAACTGTTATTACGGAACTGTCCCCACCATGACATGCCGCGATTTACTCGGGTAAGCACGTTTTATCATGGTTTGACACCAGCTAACCATGCCATTATTGATTCTTTTGTAGGTGGGGACATTTTTAAGAAGACTGCTACACAAGCCGAGGAGTTGATTGCGGAGCTGGCTAGAAAGAGTACCTTGTGGCTGTCGGACATGCCAACAAGGAATAAGGTTCGAGCTGTAGATTTGGGGTGCCAAGATGCAGCCATGGACCACGTGAACAAGAAGCTGGACCTGTTGATGTCCCGCCTGAATTTAAATGGGCCACAATACCAGCCGGTGTTGTGTGTATCATGTGGAGCGGAGCATCCCGGACAGGAATGTACATTGGGCGACCCATTCGCCCAACCGTCCGAAAATGTAAGTTTTATGGGAGGAAACCAAAGGTACAATAATTCTAACTCTTACCCACAAAATTTCAATAATAATAATAATTACGGAAGAAGGTATCAACATCCGAACATGTCTTATGGTAATAACCAAAATGTGTTGAGACCTCCTTCCGGGTTCCATTATGAGCACCGTGAGCAGGGGTTAGGTAAGGCCCTATTTATTCCTAATGATCAATCCTCCCAGCAACCTCAACAATCTAAGCAAGATGAGACGGTTTTGTCTTTATTAAAAGACATCTTGTCTCGGCTTGCTGATAATGAAGCATACTGTAGGGATTTGGGTAAGCAGGTGGCTCAAATGAGTAGGGAGAGGCAGGAGAGACCTCAAGGAGCACTCCCGAGTAGAACTGAACAAAACCCTAAGGGTAATCAATAGGAGACAGCTCAAGTTATAACCCTACGAAGTGGTAGGCAAGTGGAGGACCGAGTGCAAAACGCTGATATTCCATCCCAACCTACTGAGGTAAGTGAAGAGTCGGGAGAGGTAAGCAACCCCGACTCGATTTCTGAACCCGAACCTAGTACAAATGAAAAAGGGAAAATTCCTGACCCAGTGAGAGCCTATGTGCCTCAACTTCCTTATCCTCAAAGGGAGAAGAAAGATAAACTGGAGCAGAAATACTCCAAATTCCTGGAAATTTTTAAGAAGTTAGAATTTAATATGCCATTGATTGAGGCTCTCCAAGAGATGCCCTCTTATGCTAAATTCTTTAAAGAACTTCTTGCAGGGAAAAGAAAGCTAGGCGAGGACGAAGTGGTGGCTTTAACAGAGGAATGTTCAGCGATTATCACTAACAAACTCCCACCTAAGCTCAAAGATAGGGGCAGTTTTACTATTCCATGCCGAATAGGAAACTTGGAGATTGCCAATGCCCTATGTGATTTGGGTGCAAGTATAAATTTGATGCCTCTGTCATCTTTCAGGAGACTCGGATTGGGAAACCCAAAGCCAACCAATAGGACCCTCCAATTGGCGGATAGATCTCTCACGAGACCAAAGGGAGTGGTCGAGGATGTGTTAGTAAAGGTGGACAAGTTTATCTTCCCCGTGGACTTTGTGGTAATGGATATGGAGGAAGATAGCTCGGTACCCCTTCTACTTGGAAGACCTTTTCTCGCAACCGGTAGGACTTTGATAGATGTCCAGGAAGGTAAGATTATTCTTAGGTTGCACAACGAGGAGGTAAGTTTCAATGTCTATAACTCAATGAAATATCCATTAGATGTTGAAAATTGTAACTTTGTGGACTCCTTTTGTCCTATTGATGCTTGTGTGGTTGAGAATTTGTGCAGTGAACTAGAATGCATCATAGGAGAAGGTCTAAGTGAAAGTGAGGCAAATGAAGTGTTAAGTGAGGAATGCTCATGGGTGAAGGGACGGTTTGATAAGCTGGAGTGTGAAGTCAAGCCGGCACCTAAATCTTCATTGGAGGAACCTCCATCATTGGAGCTCAAAACCCTTCCCCCTAACCTTAAATATGTTTTTCTGCATCCTCCGAAGGACTTACCCGTTGTAATCTCTTCTTTGTTAACAGGAGAGGAGGAGGACAAGCTGCCAGAGGTGCTAAGGAAGCACAAAGGAGCATTCGGGTTGACAATCCACGACATCAAGGGAATAAGTCTGACGTTTTGCATGCATAGAATTTTCCTGGAAGATGAGGTAAAACCGTGTGCACAGCCTCAGCGTCGGTTGAACCCAAACATGAAGGAAGTGGTAAGAACTGAGGTGATAAAACTCCTCGACGTAGGTATCACCTTTCCTATTTCTGATAGTCAGTGGGTGAGTCCAGTCCAATGTGTGCCTAAAAAGGGAGGCACGACGGTAGTGCAAAATGATAAAGGGGAACTAATCCCTACTAGAGCTGTCACGGGTTGGCGTAAGTGTATTGATTATAGGGATTTGAATGACGCCACCCGGAAAGATCATTTTCCATTACCGTTTATTGATCAAATGTTAGAAAGGATGGCCGGGCATGAATATTTTTGTACGTTGGATGGGCTATCCTGGCATATGCAAATTCCAGTGGACCCTCTTGATCAAGAGAAAACCACGTTTACGTGTCCATACGGGACATTTGCATATAGGCGGATGCCTTTTGGGCTGTGTAATGCCCCGGCCACCTTTCAAAGATGCATGCCAGCCATTTTTGCAGATATGATTGAGGATTTTATGGAAGTCTTTATGGATGATTTTTCTGTTGTTGGTCATACGTTTGAGTCATGCTTGGGGAACTTAGACCAGGTGCTTCAGAGATGTGAAGACACCAATTTGGCACTTAGTTGGGAGAAGTGTCAATTTATGGTCCGGGATTGCATTGTCTTAGGGCATAAGGTGTCGGGAAAGGGGATCGAGGTTGATCCGGCCAAAATTGAGGTGATTGAGAAACTACCTCCCCCATGTTCGGTTAAGTTAGTTAGGAGCTTCTTGGGACATGCGGGCTTTTATAGGTGTTTTGTAAAAAAATTTTCTAAGATTGCTAAGCCGTTGACTGAGCTACTCCTAAAGGATGCCCCATTTAATTTCAATGATGAGTGTATATATGCTTTTAATTTGCTTAAGCAGAAATTGATTAAGGCACCGGTCATGGTGAGTCCGAATTGGGAAATCCCTTTTGAACTTATGTGCAATGCAAGTGACATAGCTGTTGGGGAGAGGGTGAACAAAATTTTTCACCCAATTTACTAGCTAGTAAGACATTAAACGGTGCTCAAATGAATTATACTGTGACTGAGAAAGAATTACTAGCTGTTGTGTTTGCTTTTGATAAGTTCAGGTCTTACTTAGTCTTATCCAAAGTCATTGTGTATACTGACCATGCTGCTCTTAAGTATTTGTTGGCTAAACAGGATGCAAAGCCCAGGTTGATTCGATGGATTCTACTCCTCCAGGAGTTTGATGTGGAGATTAAGGATAAGAAGGGAGTAGAGAACGTAGTGGCCGACCATTTGTCAAGACTACCAAGTGAAGGATCCGTATCCTATCCGGAAGCGGACATCCGTGACACCTTCCCCGATAAACAGTTGTGTGGGGTAACCGCTATACCATGGTTTACGGACATCAAAAACTTCAAAGTCGGTAACATTCTTCCACCTAACCTCTCACTTGCACAGAGACGTAAATTCTTTCATGATGCTAAGGATTATTTTTGGGATGACCCTTATCTTTTTAGATTATGTGCTGATAATGTGATTAGGTGGTGTGTTGCTTGTGAGGAGGTTCCCTCCATTATTGAGATGTGTCATGATAGAGAAGCGGGTGGCCATTTTGGACCCGATAGAGCTGTAGGAAAAATTTTATCTAGTGGGTTTTATTGGCCAACCATGAAACAGGATGTCATTAGTTATATTCGAGCTTGTGATACGTGTCAAAGGACCGAAATATCTCCCAAAAGAATGAAATGCTCCAATAGGGTATCTTAGTGTGTGAACTTTTTGATGTTTGGGGCATAGATTTCATGGGACCCTTCCTAATATCTCACAACAACCAATACATTCTTGTAGCGGTTGAATATGTGTCTAAGTGGGTAGAAGCTGTCGCTTTACCAACCAACGATGCAAGGGTCGTTGTCAAGTTTCTAAAGAAAAACATTCTTACTAGGTTTGGAACCCCAAGAGCTATCATCAATGATGGGGGTTCCCATTTTTGTAATAGACAATTTGACAATCTTTTGCATAAGTATGGGGTTAAGCATAAGGTAGCAACTCCTTACCATCCTCAGACGAGTGGGCAGGTTAAGGTTTCGAATAGGGAACTAAAACGAATCCTAGAAAAAACGGTAAGTGCATCTAGGAAAGATTAGAGTCTAAGGTTAGACGATGCACTATGGGGATATAGGACTGCTTTTAAGACACCTATAGGGATGTCCCCTTACCGTTTAGTCTTCGGTAAATCCTGTCATCTACCTGTAGAACTAGAACACAAGGCATATTGGGCTTTAAAATTTCTTAACTTTGATATGCAAGCTGCAGGTGAGCTTCAATTAAGGCAACTCATGGAGCTAGATGAGCTTGAGTTCGTATGAGAATGCCAAGATCTACAAGGAGAGGACCAAGAAATGGCATGACCAGCATGTAACAAAGAAAGGTTTCAAGCAAGTGGAGTTGGTGCTCTTATATAACTCCTGGTTGAAACTCTTTCCGGGCAAACTGAGAAGTCGATGGACGGGGCCGTTTACCGTGCATAAGATCTACCCCTCCGGGATGGTGGAAATTGAAACCCCGGAGGGAATTCAACAAGTAAACGGGCATCGGTTGAAGCCCTACGTCAGCGGAGGAATGAAGGAGGAGAAGCAAGTCTTACTCCTTCGTGATTTGTAATGCTAAATCGTGGACGTAGAAGTCGAGCTATTCCGACTATAAACATAGCAATGAGGTACGTGTGCCTCCCTTGTACATTAATTTTTGTGTTAATATGTTTTTTTATGTGTTTTTGTGTGTAGGAATATGTAATAAAGCAAGTTAATCAAAAATCGTGATCAAAATGTGGAAAAAAGTAAAGGTTGGCAGAATTCAGGATGGCACGCCGTGTCACAAGCAGCACGCCGTGCCAAGGTGAAATTGGAAGTAGCACATGGCGTGCCAGGGTGGCACGAAATCGTGATAGGCCGCTGTTCCGAAATCACGTGCAAGAGCAATTCAGCACGCCATGACTGAAATAGAGCACGCCGTGCCAAAGTGATGGTCTTCAAAATGGCACGACGTGCCAATACAGCAGGCCCACGTGCCGTCGTGCTGTTCCGGAAGAGGATTGTGCATAAGCGAGCAGTACGCCATGACACATTCAGTATGCCATGCCAATTATAGAGTCTTTAAAGCGGCACGATGTGCCAATACAGCACACCAACGTGCCGTCACGCTGTTTCCAAAGTGAGTTGTTATAGAACAAACAGCACGCGGTGTCAAAATTGGAGCACGCCGTGCCGCATATACAATTTTCAAGGCAGCACAACGTGCCGAGCCAGCACGCCGGTGTGCCCTCACACTGATTCCAGGTAAGTGTTTATGCTCTGCTCAGCACGGCGTGCCGATTGTTTGGCACGGCGTGCCGAGCGTTTAAATTTTGAAATTCTAGTTCAAATCCGCCCGCCTATATAAACCCCTCTCCTATTCTTCTTTTTGTAACCGCCCATTCCTCTTCTTCTTCTTCTTCTTCTTTCTCACTTTCTCTCACCTTCTCACTTTCTCTCTCCCTCTCCACTTTCTCTCTCTAGAACCAACTCTCCCCTTCTCCCTCTCTTCCCTTATTCTTCCTTCCTTTCTCCCCTTCTCCCTCTCTACCTTTATTCTTCCTTCCTTCCTCATCTTCTCCCTCTCACCTTCTCTTCCACTCTGATTTTGCCCTAGGATTTTCTCTTGCTTCATTTTCCTTGCAACCAGGTATGAATTCATGCTTTGTTCTCCCTTTACTCTTTTTATTGTTTGTTCTTTTACTCACTTTGATTTTGATTGATTGCTTAATAGGAAGATTGTTTTGCATTCTTTTTCTTTTTAGTGGTTTGTATTTATGACAGTAGGTTTTCTTTGGATTTGGGTTCTTTTGTTTTTGATTTTTGTTTTATTTTATGGTTGTGCAATTGTAGGATGAAGAAGAAGACCGTCGCCGATCGGAGACATGGTTCGTCACGACGGCCTATAGAACCATCACCGGAACCGGTGCCACGCGATGAATTACCTACCGAATAGTTGATGGCCCCTTTGACGAGCCTCTCAAGGAAGTACAAATGCCCCTTCCCTTTGCTTTCGGATGATGAAGGTAAAAAATACAAAACCCTATTTCCTTTAGAAAGCACCCCCTTTTGAACTTTTGATTGGGAATTTTTATTTGTGCAAGATAGGTCGGAGGCGGTACGAGCTAAATTGACTAGTCTTGGGTGGTATGAGTTTGTGAAGTCTAATCCACCCGTCTTTAGGGAGTTGAACCTCGAATTCTACTCCACCTTAAGCTTTAAAACAAACCCTGATACGGGCCTTAGGAGCATGACATTCCGCCTCTTTGGTACTAAACAGTCTTTAGATATTGAGGGCCTTAGGGCTTGCATAGGTATTGAGGGGAATGGTTACAAATGGCTGGAGAATATGGATGCCAAGAAATTTTGGCGCATGGTAGGGCAAGGGGTATACCAACCTAGGTTTGCCAAAACTTCCCAAATTCATGACCCTATTTTGCAATTAATTCACAAATTTGTGTTTTTTAATTTTTCGGGAAAAACTGAGAGCAACCGAGTTAATGCATTTGAACTTTTAATCCTGTAGCATGTGCATAGTGAGATTAAGGTGCATATGGGCTTCTTTATCATGGAAGCCTTAAACAACCACCACAACCGAGCTAAGTCCGAACTAGGGTTAGGATATATTGTAACTTGTATTGCATGCTTCTTTCATAGTAATACTTGTTATAGGAACCTCGATAGCATCCTTCCCAAGAAGCTTTCGAGGGGAATCTTGTCTTGCTCCCATGTTGTGACAGCTGCAAGTACTTCAAGTGCAAGAGGTTCGAGTAGGGGAAAGGCTCCTATGGACGTAGATGAAGAGGACGAGAGTGAGGAAGCTGAGGATAGCGAGGAGGGTAAGGAGCATGTTTCAGTGGGCCTAGATTTTATGGGCCGGATCAAAGGACGATTGGATGGCATAATTGAACAACTGGAAGGCTTAACCGTCCATCAGGTTCTGCTTGATCAGCGGATGAACGCGCGCCTTGATAGGCAAGCAGCTCAGCTCGCCAACGTGGAGGCATTCGCCTCTCGTTTCTGTGCAGCCCAAGGGTGGCCATACCCACCGCCACCAGCCCCCGATATGTGAGGTAACCCTTTTCCTTTCCCACTTAGTTTGCTCCTTCTTCCATTGCACTTTTGGAAGTAAGTGCAATCTAGGTGTGGGGTGGGTAAAGGGATTTCTCCCTTTCTTTTGCTTCTTTTTACATTGCACTTTTTGATTGTTTGTTTCATATGTTTGTTGGTGTTTTTGCATATTTGGATGTTTTGTGTTGGTTTTTGGTTAGATTTAGGCTTTAGTTTTCAATGCATGTGGAGTTGGTTTTGGTTTGATAGTGTTTTTAGGTTGTTTATGTGTCAATTACCGTTTGAATAACATTGCTTAATCCACCCTCGAACCGAAGTCTCTGTGCTTGGATTGGTAGCAATTGGCTAGGGATATTAGGCGTTGTTTGCAAGTCATTAGCTTGTTTGTTCGTGATTTGTGATTCTTGATGGTAACCATTGGTTAGATTTGTCATTAAGGTTGCATTAGGGAATTAATCCTCTACCTCTACTTGTATGATCGAGCTAGGATTACGCCTTGGAACATTGGTTGAGTCACACGACCTAGCATACAACCTCTAGTACATTTGTGAGAATTTGAGCCTTTGGAACCATTTCACATCGGTTCTATTTCTTTATGAGGGTAAAAACAATCGTGGCACACTAGATCGTAGAACCCAGTGTCGTTTTGCACTTGGCATCGAGAGCTTAATATGTGGAGACCCTTAGGATTAACCCCTTGACTTAAATGAGCCTAACCCTAACTACTAATTCATCCCTTAGATCACCCAAAGCCACTAAATTAACCTTTTTGACTTAAAAAAAACCTTCACCAAGCCAAATCTATCATCCTAACTTTTTACCACTCACTTTGATTTTCCTTTCTTACCCTCCTCTCCTAAATCAAGTAATTGGCTAAGTTGTTCATTTATTTTGGGTCAATCACCATTCGCATTTCAACTCTTTCACATCTAGTCCTATGGAAAAATTGTGAAAAAAAAAATAAAAATAAATAAAAATAAATAAAAATATTCCAAATAGAGTCAATATATGTTCGGCTCCTTTTCGTGAAATTCGGAGTTTGTAGACGCACGTCTTGTTTGTCCGGTTTTCATCTTTAAGCCGGTATATGTGTTCCATTTCCAGTTCAATTGTTTGAATAAAGGATTAGGGCGATCATCTAATTGCCCTGACCCATGTCTTGTAATTTTTTTTTCTCCCCATTAAGTTATGTTTTGGCCGTTGGGTGTGGATAAGGCCTTCTTTTTATCAATTTAATTTCAAAAAAAAAAAAAAAAAAAAAAAAATAAATAAAAAGAAGAAAAAAAAAATATATAGCAAAGCAAACACTCTTAGGACTAGTTTTGAGTTGAATGTTGCATGACCCGTCTTTAGTTCTTAGTCAATTTGTGTATTTTACTTGATTCGTAGGAGTTGTATACCTAAAATTTCCCTTTTATCAAACCTACCCCAAGCCGTAACATTTCAAGCCCCAGGTTCTCTGATTTTGCTCCTTGACCAATGACTTCACCGAGATTGCCATTAGTTCGCTATGTGATGTGTGCCATTGTTTGTTTTTATGTGCTCATCCGCCTTACCTTGAACTTGAGCGTTGGAGTGACATCTTGTGAGGTGCTTTGTGGTCGTATAAACTCTGTTTGTTCCTCGCCCTTTGACTAGCTAAATTTTGTTGGGTTCGGGTATTGAGTGGTTTTGAACCTGGTGCGCCTAGTGTCATTTTGAAAGTGATGCTTTACCTTCTTGAGTTTATGAATTTCATACGGTTAAACCCTTAGTTGGATTTGCAAGTAAAAGCGAGCAAGTTTACTCCTTTGTCTTTAGTTGATTTGCTTGAGGACAAGCAAGACTTTAAGTGTGGGGTGGTTGATAAGGTCGGTTTTTGACCTTATCTTTTAGGCAATTTCGTGGTTTGAACGGCAATTTTTAGAGTCCTTTGTGTGAATGTTTGTGTGGTTTTTGAGTATTTTGTGATTTTTATGTTTTGGATAGATTTTTATAACTTTTAGTATTTTTCGTGTTTTCTAGGGTTGTTTTTGTAATTTTGGACATGTCGTTTTTATGGTCCTTGGCGTTGGTGTGGTTATGTTTCTTTATGCTTGTTTTGGACAGGTATTATGACCCGGACCGAAAGTTGGTGCATCGGCGGCAAGGAAGAGTTCGAAGTGCTGAAAATCAAGGTGGCACGGCGTGCCACAATTAGGGCACGGCGTGCCAGTCCGGCGGGCCAAGAGATGCAATCCAGTGGAGTGGCACAAAATCGTGCCATTCATACCAGCGCGGCGTGCCAACCCCAAAACTACACAGCACGGCGTGCCACCTCCAGCAGCACGGCATGCCACCCACAATTCTGCACAGCACGGCGTGCCACTTCCACCAGCACAGCGTGCCGAGCTCTGGAATTCTGCTGTTGCCCTACTTTCATCTTTTCTTTTTCTGGTTTTAACCTAGCCGTATAAATAGGTTATTTTCTAAGTTTTAATGATCTTTTTTCCAGACTTTTAGAGTGAGAGCAAAAACTTGTAGCTAGGTTTTAGCTTGAACTATTTGTTTTCTTTGAGTTTTGAATCATCAGTTGGTAGGAGTTTTACATAGAACCTTCCCCTTTTGCAACGTTCTTGGTTCCGGCTTGAGTTCATCTATAGAGGTACACCCCAAGCATCTTCACACGTCGGAATCCGGTTAATCGGACTAAAAGGGCATAAGTTTTTCTTCTTCGCCTTTGTAATTTGATTAAGTTGGTTTTTGATTCCGCAATTGATTACGTTTGGTTGTAAACACTGAATTTGTATCACCTTTCTTGATTAATACAGTTGATTGCAATTTAATTTCAATTTTTATTCCTCTTCTTTATACAATTCCTTTAATGATAATCTAGTCTCATAAATCTTAATTCATCAAGTTCATATTTGTGGCATTACTTAGATTGACACCTAGGAAACCATTAGTATTAACGACACTGTGGAACTTACGTGCCCCTATTTTCTGAGCTTTAGAATTAGACCGCCTCTAAACAAGGGAAACCAGCTAAGGACTTAAAAGATCTAGACACGCTAGGTTGAATTATCGAAAGAACATAATTAAGGGTTAATTGTTGATTTAAATTCATCTATTGTAGTTAATTGATAAAGCCATCTCCATAGCATTCATAGGTCGGTAAACCGCCAATTGATAATCTAAATTCAAGTGCAAAGTAAGCTGGAATAGATCAACTAGGAGTAGGATAATTAGTTGTTAGCATAAACGAATCCAAAAACTAAGTTCCGCCTAGGACACGCAAGGAACCCGAGTAGTTTAGTGTTTGCAGAATATTTTTCTCTGTGGGATCGATACCTGGACCAACCAGAATTATTACTTGTCAACGATAGGTACACTGCCTTAGTTGTGCGTTTCTAGGTTTAGTTTTACTACTTCGCCTAGGACCCATCATGGACAGGTAAATGTTGTTTTCTCTTGATCTTAGGGATGAATAAGAATCTGATTGTACCCTGAATATCCATCAAGAAAACAATAAAATGCATAACCTGAAAGTCTTTCTAGCATCTGGTCAATGAATGGCAGTGGAAAATGATCTTTTCGTGTAGCATCATTGAGCTTTCGGTAGTCAATGCAAACTCTCCATCCAGTAACTGTTCTAGTGGGAATGAGTTCATTTTGCTCGTTTTGAATGACATTGATCCCACCTCTCTTAGGGACTACCTGAACAGGGCTAGTCCACACTGAATCAGAGATAAGGTAGATAATTCCTGCATCAAGTAGCTTAATTACCTCCGTTTTCAGAACTTCCTTCATATTAGGATTCAGTCTCCTCTGAGGTTGTATGACAGGCTTATGATCTTCCTCCATGAGAATACGATGGACACAAATAGAAGGACTAATGCCTTTTATATCTGAGATTGTCCAGGCCATTGCTTCCTTGTTCTTTCTCAAGACAAAAAGTAATTGAGTTTTCTGCTCCTGGGTAAGTTTGGAAGAGATAATTACAGGTAAATTGCTTGGTGGATCAAGGAAGGCATATTCTAAGTGAGAGGGTAATGGTTTCAATTCTAGAGTAGGAGGCTCTTTAATGGAAGGTTTAGAATGAATTGCCTGCTTCCTAAGATTGCTGGACATCCAATTTCAGCTTCAATTTGCTTTTCCATATCTTCTTCCTCATTCTCAAAATCTGTTTCCTCAAATTCCTGCATGAAAAATGGGTTTAGATTGACATCAATAGCATCAATAAAATAACAATGATCATCACAAGCAGGAGGATATTTCATGGCTTCATTCATCTTAAAGACTACTTCCTCATCATGAATTTTCAAAATTAACTTACCATTATGAACATCAATTAAGGCACGACCTGTTGCTAAGAAAGGTCTTCCTAGAATAATAGGAACATGCAAGTCTTCATCCATATCCATCATAATGAAATCAACAGGAAGTATAAATTTTCCTATCTTAACCAAAACATCTCAATTATTCCCCTAGGATATCTTACGGTTCTATTAGCAAGTTGTATGGAAACCCTAGTAAGTTGAGGTTCTCCTAACCCTAATTGTTTATAGATGTAATATGGCATGAGATTGATACTTGCTCCTAGATCACATAATGCATTTTCAATATTGAGATTACCAATAGAGCAAGGTATAGAAAAACTCCCTGGATCTTTGATTTGGCTTGCAAAGGTTGCTTGCTCTAAAGGATTAATGAGCAATCTCTTTTAAGCTGCACCATTGCTACATTCTCCTACTTCTTTTTATTAGCAGGTAGTTCTTTCAAGAATGTCACATATAGGGGCATTTGTGCAATGCTTCTACAAAGGGTATGTTGATGTGAAGCTTCTTAAAAACCTCCAGAAACTTATCAAATTTCTTGGCCATGTCATGTTGCTTAGCCCTTTGTGGATAAGGTATTCTCGGTTGATAAGCAGGTACAGGTTGCCCATCTTAAACAGAGGTGTTCTGAGTAGAGACTGAGGTTGCTTGATTCTGCTCTGGTTGAGCTTTCTCTGGCTTAACTTAAGATTGCTTAACTACATCAGAAGGTTGCTCAGTGCTGTGAGCAATCTTAGGTTGCTAATTCTTCTCAACGATCTTTTCTTCTGAGTCTTTGTTCTTGTCCATAATGTTCATCTTGTGAGGTTGCTCAACATTCTTACCACTCCTCAGAGTAATAGCTTTGCACTCCTCTCTCGGATTGGGTTTAGTGTTGCTTGGAATGACCCTTTTGTTCTTTGGTGTGACAATATTTGTAAGTTCCTGGAGCTGAGTCTCCATGTTCTTCATATAAGCTTGAGTCTGCTTCATGAATTGAGACATCATTTCCTTCATCTCCTCAACCTCGGATTTCTTAGATGTATATGATGGTCCAGTTTGTTGAACATGATTGGGCTGTTGATGAGGTTGGAAATTGCTGTGAGGCTGCTGAAAAGGTACATGAGGTTGCTTGCCAGGTTGTTGGTTCCAAGAGAAATTAGGATGATTGCGCCATCCTGGATCGTAAGTGTTGGAAAATGGATTGTTCTGCCTTGGATTATTTCCAATATAATCACATTGCTCCTGATTGAGTGAGATATCACAATCAATGCTTCTATGATCACTTCCACAGAATTCACACGATATTTTTGAACTCGAAATGGCTGAGATATTCTGCTTGGCTAGCTGTTTAAGGATCAGGTCTACTTTGTCGGAAAGCTTGGCAACAGCGTCTGATTCGGCAATCTTTTCTCGATCCTCACGTGTGGAATGCCACTTATAACTGGTGTTGACCAACCTTTCAACCAATTCATAAAGCTCTTCTGGTGCCAGTTCTTTTAGGTCTCCATTTGCAGCGGATTCAATTTGAATCTTATATGCATTTGTCAAACCATTGTAGAAATTCTGAATCTGCATCCACATGGGAAATCCATGGTTTGGTACTTTTCTCAGGAACTCCTTGTATCTTTCCCAGGCTTCTGACAGAGATTCATCATGTTGCTGATGAAAATGAGTAACCTCATTTCTTAACTTGATTGCTTGTGTGGGCGGAAAATACTTAGTCAGAAAGACTTGAGCCATTTCATCCCAGGTTGTAACTGAACCTGGTTGAAGATTCTTCAGCCAACTTTTAGCCTTATCCCTCAGTGATAAAGTAAAAAGCTTTAATCTTATCACATCATCTGAGACTCCACTGTTAGTACGAAAAGTATTGCACATAGTCACAAAATCTTGGATGTGTGCATTTGGATCTTCTCCGGGTAATCCTCCAAACTGAACAGCAGCTTGAAGCATTTGAATCATATAGGCTTTGATCTCAAAGACATTTTCCCCTTCATTTGGTATCACAATGCAAAAAGAGTGTCCCTCAGTGAGAGGTCTTGAATATTCCTTAAGTCTTTGTCTTGGAGGAGGAAGATGAACTTCTCCCTCTCCTTCTGGTGGTAGAGCTGGTAAATTTTGTTTAGCCATTCTCTATCTCCTGCGAGCTCTTCTACCAGTACCACTCCTTCTCCTACAAGTCCTTTCAATCTCTGGATCTATAGGAATTAGAGGGATTCCTGCTCTTTGCATACACCAGGAGATTGCTTAAACAGAGAATTTCTGCACAAAACACCCAACACCAAATCAAACAAACGAATTTACAAGAAATCTATAAAATTTTCTACCGCTAATTCCCCGGCAACAGTGCCAAAAACTTGTTGCCCTAAAATTGTACACTAGTAAGTGTACTAGATCAATGGTAGTGGTGGCAAGACAAGTGTCGATCCCACAGGGAATAAGGGAAAACTATAAGATTTCCTAATAAACCATCAGATATAAGATTTGCCAAGTAAATCAGCAATACAAATTTATATAAACTGAAATCAACAAAAAGCACAAGATAACATAAGAAGGTTGCCTAAAATAGAAGATGACAAACAATAATAAAAACATAGACTTCCACCAGTTAGACAGGCAATCTTGAGATATCTTTCTTTAGAATTTATTATGAATAAATTAAGGAACGTAGATCTAAGGTTTCTTGCTCTCTACCTACCAAGCTTATCTCTTAACCTCACTTGGATTCTATGACTACCCAACTAAGCTTATCTCTTGATCTCACTTAGCATAGGCATTCATGCATTAAGTCAAGCAAGCATTCTACCATAAATAGAAACCCTTAGCACACCCCCAATCTCCTCTCGGTCTCATGGCAAGTGTGTGTGTGTGTGATTTTTCCATATCCCCAAATCTCCTCTCGGTCTCATTAGGAATACTAAGCATACAACGGGGCCCCATTGTAATTTTGATAGGCACATCACCACATAATCATCTGAGCATAATATTCATAGTAAACACGAGAAAGACTTCCTAAGATCACCAGCCTAAGCTGGCTTCAGCCTGTTGGAAAACTACTCACAACATATAATTAACATCAAAATAAGATTGCTTAACCAGAAGACTTGAAAGAAGAAAAATTCAGTAAATTAACATTAGAGCAAAGAAAATAATGGTAGTTGGAGAAACATTCAATGCCCAACCCCCTTGAACAGCAGACTATATATAGTCCCCTCAAAGAAAAGAAAAATAACCTACCTAGAGACATGTTCCTTGATTATAATAATAACAAAAAATTAACAACCACAAAATGCAATGGCTTCCTTAAAAAGCCAAGGATAAGTCTGGAATTTCCTAAAAGAAAATATCTTCTCCTCCTCTCTAGGCCGCGCCCCTTCCTTCAACTCCGGCCCATTCACGCCGCAGCCCACTCTAATTCCTTTTTCTCTCTTCTGCTCCCTGAGACTTCCCAAATCCGGCAGCCTTCCTGAGCGACGCCTAAGACCTGGAAAAATTCAATATTAGCTATGAATTCTCTATTTTCAAAGGAATTTAACCAATGTAGCTGCTGAATTCTTGCATAATTAACTGGTATTATTTTCACTTATCACTTGGGCAACATGGCTTCAATGTTAGACAACTTCTAATTGAGATGCTTCTCCACAACAGTCTTAATTGAGGCTTCTCTCACCTTCTCAAAAGCTTCATCATCTTCAGACTGGCGATCAGGTTCCCTATGATTGACAACTCCACCACTTCCATCCAGAACACTCCCTCCAGCTCCATTCATCATTTAGACAAGTTGTTATCCTCCACTTCCAACCGAAGTCTGAGTCGGTGGAATAGTCTGAATAGGGGTAGCATTCATCACAACTTGCATTTGCTCCCTAAGGGTAGCCTTAAACTCATTGGAATTCAAAAAACTCCTCATGAAAGCTTCCATGTCAAAAGGTGTATTCCCACTATTTCCGTCAGCCATTTCTGATCTATCTGCTTCTTCCAACAAAGTCTGACTATCAATCTGTAAAAAAGGCAACTGAATCTCAACCTCCCAATCTGAATCTGACCCTGAATTGACCCCTTCCATGGTGATCGGTTCTGACTCAACTGACTGAACTAGTTGACTTGGCTCTTACTCGACACGAACTAACCACTTCGAGGTTCGACTCCAAACTGCACGTTCAACATGAGGTTAGAATTTCGGATGGATATGGTGAACCTAGACTCGACACACTAAGTGGCGTGCATGGTATGTTCGTGTTCATGATTGAATGATGTTTCATGGATGGGAATGACGATGAAAATGACCTTTATATTTTCCTTCTTTTTATTTTGGACGTTCCAAGCATACCCCATGCCATATGAAAGACAATGCAAAAACGTCGCGTGTGAGCCGTCACACTGACAGAGGTTCGGCGCCTTCGGGGCACCTAGTGGATGTCATGAAATGGTCACATGTGTACCGACACATGGACAGAGGTTTGATGCTTCATAGGTTAATGAGAGGACATGAAGTGGTCATATGGGAGCCGTTCCATAGATAGAGCTTTGATGCTTTTATGGCATCTTGGATAAAGTGATGTCACAAACAAGTCGCGTGTAACTCGAAACACGAACAGAGTTTCGGTGTTTATGGAACACCTTACATGACTTAGTAATGTTATGAAATGCCCCTACATGTATGTAATAGTTCAGCACTCGTGGAGTAACTCGAATGAATCATCAATGTTATGGGACGATCCAACGTGGATCGCGACACACAAGCAAGGTTTCGGCATCTCCATGATACCAATGATGATGTCATGTAATGATATCGTGTGACCCGCCACACGAAAATGGACCTAAAACTGTCATGGTCCTCTAATGAATGACATGATATAGTGAAATGGCCAAGTGTAATCCGGTGCACAGGCGGAATACGGGTAGTTTGGGAACTCCTGATATGTTATGAAATGAAATGGTCATGAAAGGTATACTTAGAACGTCCTTTTCATTTTAGATAGGATGAGATGAGATAAATGCCTATGTCACACAGAATGCAAATGGCTACACAAAGACGTGGTTAGGATGCATAACACACAAGATAATGTCGTGTACGCTTTATGGGAATGTCAACACTTGAGATGTGATGGCACACGAATAAAATGTTATTGCTGCATGAAAATGTGGTTAACATTAATGTCACACATATGTTGATGTTTTGAGAATGGCTGCACAAAGGTGTGGTTAGAATGGCACACAAATGATTATGCGTGTTCGATGTTTCATGCAAAAGGTCAAAATAAAACAACCATAAAACAAACGTTATCACATGCAACAACATGCTCACCCTTCCAACCTTATTCCTGCTTTATATTGGTCACACATTCTTCCTAGGTGTTGGGTTTCTTTGGTATCAACCGAGGATACCAAAGGCGTACTCTCAAAATCAAATTTACAAATTTATGTTTTGGTAGTCCTAAGGGAAAGTTATTAGGCCATTACATAAAGGTATGAGTCAAACCAAGGGTCATACTGGTTCCCATAGCGAAAAATATACTCCTCATCATAGAACACGATGTAAGGTTCATGCGGTGCTATGAGTGGTTTACCCCCCTCGGGTGCCTCCAATCCTAGCGGAAGAGGTAGGTCACCTTCGGACATAAACTAGGCTAATCATGTGTTGGAGGGATTGAGAAGAAAAAATGTCATGATATGCAAGTGTGATTAAAATAATGTATTATGAACTAGTAAATGACTCCAAGCGAGGTTATATTGCAGTAGTTGCCTAAGTTCCTTAAGTTTTTATAAAAACTTTTTAAGAACTTTTGTCCCTAGCAGATTTACCATTGTAAGTGGATGACATTTTCGGAACATGGCGAAGTAAACCGGGGAAAAGAAAGAATTGGAAAAATGGAAATTGGAAATGTTTGGGGTTTGAAAACGGGTTTGTTCTTGTTTAGGAAGACCATTAATTCTTTTGGAAATCTTTTTGTAGAAAACCTTTTCCCTTTTTATTAACTTAAAGACCTCGAAACTTAAATTTCAAGATCAATGACAGAGTCGCCACCCTGATCGGCTCATCCGGGAAATTCCGGTACAGCTCCCTACTGAGCGTGGAATACTGTACCTAATCCAGAGATTTAAGGTTTGGGCAACTTACCTATTCAACCTCAAGCTTGTATTCATTTATAAGTGCATATGACCATAGTTTACTCACTTATTATCTTTCTCTACCTAATTTAATCCTTTACTATTAGTCCATGCTCATTCAGATGACAGGAATAAAGTACACAAAATTAAAGTGTGGAAATATAAACCATACACCCAAAAATAAACCAAAAAGAAATAAAGGCCTTATTACAACCCAGAAAAAGGAAAACAGCTCTCATCCTCGCCATTACAATTGCCTAGATACACGAGGATCTAAAAAGTACAATCGCCTAGAATACACGATTAATTCTATGAAATACATCTAAAATAAAAATAAGGAAAAATAAAAGCTGCAAAACAAATGGTTAGCACAGATATATCCCAAGCACATATAGGACTCATATAGGACAGAACTTGGAATCTTAGAGATTGGGAACATGCATTTAGGGGATAACCGAAAAGTCCAGGTGACTTACTCGGTTAGACCTGGAAAACAGTTTTACAAATGCCCTGTAGGTTTTTATGCTTGAAAAAGGTTTTGGAAAGTGGTTAGGCTCAATTGCATGTAAATTACTTCGGTTTAGTGGGTCAGTTATCCTGGAACTCGGGGTTCCATTCGTGGGGGTTCCTAATTCCAAACATCCATCTAGGGTCCGAAAGCAGTAAACATGCCAAAAACAGGTTTGATTCTGAAGACAGCATCACACGATGACGTCCATACGAGTCGTCCCATGATTCTTCCTTCTGCCCGTCACTACAGCTATGCGGCTGTATTACAATCGTGCGGCTGTAATTTACAGTAGTATGACTGTACTGATTACAGTCGTGTGACAATAGTTTTCTTCTTTTTCTAAAATCATTTGTTTCAAACGATTTTGATGATTTATAGGGATTCTAGAAATCTGAGGATCCGTTATCACTGGACCGAGGATCTGGTTAAGGATCTAACAACCGCAAATTCTAAGAATTGAAACCAATAAAACCATAAATCTCACATCCGTATCATTGGAAATCCGAAAACCACAATTTTATAGTGCATAGATGTGATATAATCGAATTGAATCATGAAAAATCATTTAAAATGGAAAACCGGCTATATTCGGTAGAATTTGGGCTTTTCAGGCTTCTGTATATAGTCGCACGGCTGTGTTCCAGGCAACTACAGTCGTGCAACTGTAACTATAGTCGTGCGACTATAATTACAGTTGTGCAGCTATAGTTGTGCAGACAGTTTTCCGGGTGAATTTTTAAACACAGAATCACAAACACAAACCAACACAAATCGAGTTTTAAGGCCTCTCAGAGTTATACCTCTTTTGCGTTCCAGTATGCTTGATGACCGGAGTCGGATGTGGATGTCGGAATCCACCTAGAATCTCCAAACGACCTGAAATTCTCGAACACGCGTCCCGAATTGATCCAAACGAACCCAAGAATGGTTTTGAATGAATAATATCATATTGGGAATTATCACACACTGTGTTTCTCAGTCTATGTTCTCAATATTCTTTGATTTTTGTTGATTTTTCTCTCTTTTTCTCACTTTTTCTCTCTAAACTCTTTTCTCTCACTAGAATACTCTTCTTCTTTTTTTAGTATTGATTCCTCTCTTGTTTTGATGTGTTTTCTCCCTCTTTTTTTCCATTCTATTGCCCTAATTCCATAATTTCCGCCTAGAGAATCCGAGTCAAATAGGATTGTATCCTATTTAGGAATCTGCTAAGTGAAAACTAGAGCCGCACGACTCTAACTATAGTTACGCGACTGTAGCATTACAGTCGTGCGGCTGTAGTTGTTACAGTCGTTTGACTTTAAACTATAGTCGTGTGACTTTAGATAGAGCCAGCACGCGCACCTAAGCTTCCTAATCTCTCTACGGTCTTCTCTCATGGTTTCGGATCAAGGACTCTTCTGAATTTCGGGCCATTTGAGAACATTCTGGGCATTATTCCGCTCATTCTCAAATCTAATTCACGTTCATCTATCTAACAGGTAACAAATGGTTTTCATCATAGAGGTCGGGAAAAACCCATGCTCACAATAGTTTATTGATAAATTTTTACACATAATTAAGTTTCCTTATATATTCATCATTAAATTTAATATTATTGACAAATTTTTAGTTTCAAGTAAAATTAAATATTTCTTTTATATATATATATATATATATATATATATATATATATATATATATATATATTTTTGAGTGAGAATGTACATTAAATATGAGTTCATTGAAAAATTAAGAATTAACTAATTTTTTTAGAAAAAGCAAACTATTATGTGGAACGGACTAAAGTAGAAAGACAGACCACTCTCTGTAGTTATTTTTAGGGCTTTTGGAAAAATACCCAAATTTTAATCCTAAATCTCCTTTATACGTAACATGAAAATTCTCTTCAAAAATAGTACTTTCTCCGTCTCAAATTGATATGCCACTTTACCATTTTGATCTCTCCTAAATTATAAATAACTTCTATTTATAAATATTAGTTATGTGTTACTATTCTCATTGTACCGTTGTTTATTGTACATAGAATTAGTAGTCTATAAATATTTTTCAATTCCAATAAAAACTTTATTGAAAATTATCACTAATTAATACTCAACAATTACTACTAGTTAGTCAAATAAGGGTAAAATAGGAATATTATATAAAAAAAATTATCTTTTAACCAATTTAATTATATTTTCTTAATTTATGTAAAGGCTAAAAGCAGTCTATATTTGGGATGGAGTGAGTATAATTTTTTGCCATATGCTTGTTTCTTCAATTTGAAATTTTGTGATCATTTTTTGAATTTTGATCAGATATATATGTATGAAAATCGTTTATGGCAAAAAAAATGCATAAATAGCAACAACGAACATCAAAACAATCTATCAACATAGTATCGCAAATGTATCAACATAATATAAACAACCAAACAAAAACATACTTATATGACAAAAAAACATATATAACAACAACCAAACACTAGAATATATATCAGCACAATATCACAAAATGTCACAAAAATGTATCAAATACACATGTATCATCAGCAATAAAACAACAAAATAAACCAACAAATAAAAACAAGAGAATACCAAACAAAATATACACATACCTTCTCAACCTCATCATTACTCCTAGTGACTCTTCGAGTCACACCCTCTTTTTTAGTCTTGATTTTCCGATAAGTTTCACGAATTGGAACATTCTCGTCACCATCAACCCTCCTCCTCTTAGACAATCCAACTTTCTTCACCATAATCAACAAACAACTAACAATAGAATCAAAAATACCAGAATTGTAGCAATAAAATGTAAAAACAAAAAATGAACACAATGTTGACATTAGTCTTGATGATACAAAATTTGACATTTATGAAAAAGCAATTCTTACTTAAATATAATTGCAAATTATATTTAAATAAAGAATGAAAACTTCTATTATATAGAAAGGTGTTACATGGAAAAGCTTTGTGAAGACTAAGTATACATCTTATAAGTAAATTTACATAACTTAAAAGGGTGGTACTACCACTTCAAGAGCTTTAAGCAATCACATCTTCCTTATGAGGTTATCCTAACAACTATATCTTGCTTACAAAAAGAATGTAACCATTAGATTTTTACTTCAGGAGCTACAAAAGGACATGTCTTCTTCACGAGGTCAAAGCAACAACTATATCTTCCTTATAAGGTGAATACAACAACTATATCACCCTTATGAAGCAAATGCAACGGCCATCTCACCTTAAGAGCTCTCCAACACCTACAAAAAGAGATCAAATTGAATTAGCAAGATGGGAGACTTCAATCAATATTCATACATTCAAAGCTATTATTTTCAAGTCTTCCGAAATTCCATCAAAGAGCAAATTAAAGAGAGAAAGCTTCATTCTTGTTTCTACATTCAATTATTTCTAAGCGAATAGTATTTTTCACTGGAGATAGTGTGAAAGGGGGTTTACAGTTTCTTGATAGTAAATCAACAAAGCCTATAAAAGTTTAGTGCTCTTTGAAAAAGCATCGACAGAGTTTTGTTACTTAAGCTCTGAAAAAATAATGAAAGAGGTTTGATACTTAGCCTGCAAAAGTATTGAGTTTGTTACTAGAACTCGTAAAAAGTAACACATGCTTATTTCCTTCCTGTAAAAAAAGTACTAGTGGAAAAATCTCAAGTGGTTGGCTTGGGGACTGGTCGTAGACCGGTTGAATTAAACAAGGATAAATCTCAGTGTTTTCAATTCTTTATCCCTATACTCTTTATATTTATTGTTATTTAGATTCTTGCAATTTAAATTAACAGCAGTATTATTTGAAGACATTTTTATTCTTAGTCAAGCAAATTTTATATTCACAAATTTTATTATTTTATTAATTCCGCAATTTTGAGAAACTTGTGTTTAGCACAAGAAAATTGTTTTTATTCAAAAGAATTTTCTAAATTGTTTGCTAAAATTTTTATTTGGTATACAGTACTATTCCCCCATCTAGTACTGTAACTAGCCTATTTGGGACTATCACACAAGAATTGAAATATTATAATCGCAACAACGAAAACAAATAATGATGATAGAAAAAACCACAACAACGGTAGAAGAAGAACGAAAATCCCAAAAACAAATAATAATGGCAATAACAGAAGAATAGGAGAAGATGAGAGATTGTAAAAGCAAAAAGAGAAGAATAGAATATGAAAACTTGGAAAATGTAAAAGTGCATAAAAAAAAGTAGAAACAATGGATGTATAAAAAGAACTAAATTTAAGATAAAACAAGAAAGGTATGCACAGAGACCAAACAAAAAAGGGCTTTCAACACATAAGGCACTAATAATTTCAAAGATTACACAAATGGCATCTTAAAAAATAAATATTAAAAGTGTCTTATGGCAAAATATTAATTACAATAATGGTTTTTCTCTCTACCTTATCTCTACTTTTATCTCTCCCTTATCCACTACTTTTCTCTCTACTCTTATATAATTAAAAACTAATTTCTTCTTTTATCTCTATATCTGTTCATTTTTTCATTTTTTTCATTTCATAATGTTTTTTTTTCCTCTTCAAAATGAGATCGATTTTCATATATATATTTTTTGTCTTCGTTTTTGGCATTAATATTGCACACAATTTATAAAAACTAATTGTATACTGCATGTATATTGTAGTTATACTAATACTATATTTTGCAACTTATACAAAAGATTATATTAGTTTTATACTGCAAATACTATAATTATACTGGTTTTATATTATAGTCATACTGCGATTGTACTGATTTTATACCGTGTACAATTTTGGTACAAAAAACAAAGATGAAAAAAAAAGAAAAAAAATATATGAATATGGCTCTCATTTTGAAGAGAAAAAAAAAAAAGAAACAAAAATTTTCTAGAACGGAATGATGAAAAAATGAACAGATAAAAAGATAAATGAAAAATTAGTTTTTAATTATAAAAGAAGAGAGAGAAAAATAGTGGATAAGGAATAGAGAAATTTGTTGGAGATGAAAGTTAGAATACGTATAAGAGAATATGACTTATTTACCAAAGATGTTATAAATATAATTTAGAAAAAGTATTTGTTCTAAAAAGTCCAAAACTATAATTAGCACTTGAAATTTAAGTGCTTTATGTCATGGGTCGCCTCAAAATTTGCTCAAATTTGGTGCAAGAATTACTTTCCATTGGCCCATGGAGGCGAGGAAGAGCCCTAAAATTGGCCACAAGGGTCAAAACGCACCAAACACAAAGCCCTTAGGCCAAATAAATAATAGTTGGGCCAAAGAAGGGGTGGTTATACGGCAAAAGTTGAAGAAAAATTAAGGTTTAGCGAGGAAAATGTGGGCTACCGCAAAACAGGCCTAGCCAGCGTGTAACCTGCCCAGCCCAGCCCAGCGTGCAGCACCCTAGCGATGAAAATTTTGTAGCTATTTCGGTTCTAGAAGCCACCAGAAACTTCAAGCAACGCCTAATCCGTTCTAGAATTCGTAGGAAACCGCCAGAATTGCCCCTAGAAGCTTCCAAACTGCCTCTACAAGATATTTTGTACATTATTGAGTAGAATATGTCTTGAATATTCTAAATCAATATCAACCACATGTTAAGGAGGTGGAATGCCTATAAATAGGCCTCGCCCCCTCATTTGTAAATCAATCTAAGAATTGTAAGTCTTCTTTAAGCAATAAAAAGCTTTCTTTAAGATTGTAAACCTTGTTCTCTTTACTCACTTTGCCATTCATCTGACTTAAGCATTCTTGCTTAGCATTTGGAAGGCTGACTAGCATAGCAATTGGAAGTTTTGCTCGCTAGTGCCGCACGTCTCAACTAATAAAGAGTTGTGTATGTGACATCTAACATGTAAAAAGGGAAAATACTATTGTATTTATTTACCAACTTAAAAACATAGGAGGTGATTTTCTCCAAAAAAAAAAAGGATATTTCTGATAATTTTCCTATTTTTAATACCGCATATAAAGGATTCAATAATTGAGAAGGTAAAATGCAAAAGGAAATCAGCACTGCATTTTGTTAATTAATACACACAATACACATAATAACATATAAAAAAGGAGAAATAAACAACCATTAATTACTAAAAATATGCATCAAAAGATAAATTATAGCGACTTGAGAGAACTTATGGTTTGGAGTAGTGTCATGATCAATAGAATGACTGCTGCGACAGTTCCAGTACCTCTCCAAAGATTACTAAAATATACAAGTTTCAACGTTGCCTTTCTATGGTTCCATTTGTTCTCATAATGATCATTCAATTTCTTATAAAGAGAACCATAACAAGTTACATAATCACCCATACCCTGACAGAGGCTGTTGATGAATTTTGCTAATAGCTTGTTGCTGCCATACCAATGAAGTACAATTCCAGCATCCACCAACAAGTCCACATCTTCACCAGTGTTGATGAGATGATCCAACAGGAAAAAGTAATTGCAAATGTAACTTTCAAATGGATAATGTAGTTGCTCAAACTCCATCAAATTTCGAAAAAACATTTCAGAGAAGTCATGAACTTCAAAAACAGGTATCTTTAGAACTCCATTTACAAATTCAATGTCAAGTCTCAAATCACCATTATTTCTTACTGCCTCAAATTTCACTCCTGCTTCATGTAGTTTGCTTGCGCTATATTTTAGCTTCCCAGTTCCACCAACTTCGAACTGTTGTTGGCTTCTATCCAAAATTTCACATCTAAACAAGTCAAGAAAATGCTTTACATCCTCTAAGATATTTGACTTGTTCTCTGGCGACAATGTGACTGTAAATAGACGACACATAAGTTCATCGAAATCGAGAGATTTAGTAATGGGAGTTTCCTTGTATAATCTCTTAGTTATAAAGTATGGCAGCTGATTTTCAATTAAAGACAAATCGAACGGTATGATATATCTCATCCATAGTGCACCTATGACGAAATCATCTCCGTATCGTTTTTCCTCAGACTCCCTCAATGCAAGCTCTATAATGAAGATAGCATCTACCAAAATCATGTTCACAAACTGAGAGCTGTCAAGTACACAAGGCTCCTCGTAGCAAGAACGAATTTGTTCTTCGCATTCCTTAACAATGAGCCTAAGATGATTCACAACTTGTTTTTCTGTCATCCCTGCTACTCTTTGACAAAATAGTTTTAAAAATCTCAATTTTTGGATTTCCATATTCTGTAATTCAGGGTTACCATAATGAAAAGGGCCAATAGATATTAGCCGAGGAGTGTAGGCTGCTTCATTTATTCTTCTAATTGAAGGACGAACTTTGTAGATACAAGTGTTAGGACGTGAGCTAAACTCTTGTGGAATGTCAATTAACAGCTCCTCGAACTCTTCATCTTCATTTATATCGTCTCCCATTTTTTCCTGTAACCAATATTAATGATTCCAATAAACTAATGTTGAATACTAATTCATCTTAAACTGAAATTAGTTAGTTAAAATTTTGAACTAATTACATGAAAATTGAAATTTACAAAATAAAAACCGAAAGGAAAGCAATTAAAAAGCATATGGTATTTGGGCACCAAAGCTTACAAGCATAAGAAAAAAAGAAATTTTTTGTTCAATCTTTATGGGTTATTAATTATATGTTGATTCCACTATTGAGTAGCAGGAGGCAGATATTAGACCATCTTCAATGGGAGTTCTCCCCATTATTTTTGTCTTGTCACCTCATGAAAATAAAAAATCAATTTCAAAGAATTTTTATTCTCCAATAGTAAAGAATTTTTCTGAAGTTCTTTAAATGGACCCACATAATTATATAAAATTATATTATAAACCCAAATAACTAACTTTAAAACAAATAAAATATAAATCATATACAAAAATAAAGTTTAACATTAAATAATATATAAAAGAATTAAAAAAAAATAAAAAAGGAGAATATTCTCTAACATTCTCCGAACAAATAACCCCTCAATGACAAAAGAGGTTTTCCTTGATGAGGATTCTTTTGACAAGAGAATCTCATTGGACTTGTCCTTATTCTACAATGAGAGTGACGAATGTAAAATTTTATATTTTATTCTTGATCATGTAAATGTAATTTGGGATTTTTTTTTTTTTTTTGGTTGAAATATTAATATACAAGAAGTAAAACAGGGCATAAATAAGTTTCTACCAAAAAAAAAGGAATTTCACAAAAAAAAAAAAAAAAAAGTGCATTAGAAGATTTAAAAAAAATATCAAACGAGAGTTTATTTCAAACAATACTAGCATACGGTCAGACAACATATATATACTAACATACAAATTACTAGAAACTACTTTATTTTTCTATCTGCAATAATTTTTGGACAGGAAATGAGTATCACATCTATCAAAATTCCATTCTCAACCTCGGAAAACTATCAAAATTATCGTATAATCATTTGATCCTAAAACTTAAACTTAAAGATAAGACGCAATATCATTTTGATAGTTATCTTCGATAAGTAGATATTCACCCATGTCTCTTAGATTTGAATCATGTACTACATTAACACTCTAGACCAGTCATGGGCCATGTTTTGATTGGGGGCTCCAATTTCAGCTCACTCCGGGCTCAAGTCAAGAAATCTCAAACCAAACCCAACCCGCCTAATAATAATATATTTTAATATTAAAATTATAATAATATAAGATAATTTATATATGTATAATATAAAAAGGTGGACCAGCTACCCTTATATTAATGATCCCCAAACCCAGCCCTAAATTAGATGGGTTTTTGTGAGCTCGGGCCATACTTTTAAATTTTGATATGTCTAAATTGCATCCAAGGCGGCGGGCCTAGAGGCCCATGGATAAGTCTAGCTCACTATATCATGTGTTGAAATATTAACATTAAGTGGAATTGTCATGCTCTGAACTTTTAAACTTTCAACCTTTAAATTTTACATGCTCTGAACTTTGTTATGAGATTGTTTAGCCCAAAAACTTAACCTTACATATAATAAAGCCTAAAACCATTTTTATAATTATCAGTGAGGCTAATATGAGACTAATAACGTAGCATGATAATATTAGACTATTAGTACATATTCTCGGCAGTTGAATGGAGCATATATTAAAATCAAATTAAAGAGCATAATCCAAAAGTAACAAACCTCAAAATTGAGCTGAAAAAGTGGAAGGATGTGGATCAATAGCACTGGAATTTCTCTTCTTAAATCACCGGATTTGATGAACAAGTGATCAATATATATACAAAAACTAGCAATGATTAGATTAGAATTGACCAAGACTTTGAATTTGTAAGAGATAATTTTTGCGTGGCTGCGCTCATTTTCGTTACGTTGTAGCCAATGGGGAAGAGTCAATATGACCCACATTCTTGAAGGGCTGGTACACTGTTAGTGTTTGTGCTTAGCCCGGTAACTAATTAATGTCTCACCATCCTTCAAAACAAGAAATTTAATGTCTCACCAAGGAAAAAGTAACTAATTAATAAAATGGACTTTTCTGAATGTTGTAAACAGCCCGGTAAATATCCGTCTCTTACTGGTGACCCGTTCCGATAGAAATAGGGACAATAAATTTCCAATAAAAACTCTTACCAAGGGGAAATCGAAAATTTTGTATTTTCAAATCTCACACTAGTCATAGAACCATTTAATCTAAAAGGTTAAACTATTAAGTAAAACCTAATTATAGATTTTATTATCTTCGACATTTTCCCACACGGAATACCCCTTGGCTTGAAACGTGTCCAACAACATCCACCTTGCCATGTGTTGAAATTTAATCAACAAATGGAGCTATCAGAATTCGAACCTTTTATCTCTAGGTCTAAAAGGTTCTGATATCATGTCACGTAAACATAGGCCTAAAGAAGAAGAAAGCCTGACAGCTGAAAAGATTATGGGCTTGTATTTAAAGTTCTGGTAGAGTTTGGACTGGTAGTGAAAACTAGACTCATTGATGACCTTGGACCTCAAAGGAAATAGGCCAAAGAAATATTTGACAAGTGAAAATTGGTTCAAGCCCAGTTGCACTTAACTGAGTGTGTTAGAGATATTGGAGAATGAATCTCACATTGGAAATAAATGTGATAAAACAGTATTATATAAGTGTGTTGGGATTTTTCACCCGAAATCAATCGATAAAGCAGAAAAACGAGTTGGGATTTCCTCAAATCCGTGCCCAGGAGCAATTGAGGTGGAAATAAAAAACAACAAAATCATATAAAGAAAGAATAGATTCTCACCAGAAAATCTCTTCTAGAGATGGCTGCAGAAATCGAAACCGACTTCCTCCACATTCCCGTACACAAATGGCTTTGGAACTCAACCAGTGCTAATGTCGGGATCGGCCGGAATGAGAGAGTTTACTGCTGTAATTTTTCTACCTCTCTTAGCTATTCTTGGCCGAAAATCACTAGGTGATTTAACCTAGTTGGCCGAAATTCCCAAGGGAATTTTAGGTCCAATTTTCTCTTCAATCTTATGTGGGCTTTTCTTCTCTTTTAAGCCTAAGTACGATTTAATTCTCTAGGTGTAATTTAATTTCAAATATAATTTTAATCAAACATGTATGTCAATATATTATACCATATAATATATTTCATATATTTAAATTAAAATTTGACCAATTAATTTAACCAAGAGATTAAATTAGACTTTCATAAAATTAAACATATGTAAAATATTTCCACCTAGGAAATAATCTCATAAATTAGTTCATTGAAGGCCAATACAAATATTAATTATGTTATTTTGATCAATCCAATTGATCTATATAATATAATCAGTATAGTCCTCTCTCTCCGGTGCGTCTACTCCAAGTATACAGTTGATCCTTTTAGTTCGAGTTCAAACGTTCAATATGTACGATCCTGTGGGCCCGTCTTTATGTTGGTAGTGGGCCTATGGCCCACAGATTGCAGGCGAGCTCTAGCAAGCCACTGCAGCCCCCAATTAAGACGGAGATAGCAGTCCAACTGTAATCATAACCCTATAGTTTAAAGTTGTACATCCCATGTCATTGATATCGGTGTCCAACACAGAGGAATGGATTGATCACTCTCTTTTGTGTCCAGACATTTACTTGATCCCGAATAAAGTGATGCTCACAAACAAGTTTCAACTTGTTTGGGTGTGGCCACACTCTTATCAGTTGCATTCATCAAGAGGCCGTGATATCTTCTCAATGGACTACTAAGTGACATTCCTTTCTGCACATCTATAGCATTGCCATGTTCATAGATATACCCGAACATACCCATACTTAGCACCCTGTTACAGTTCCTTTAGGCGTACACCAAAGTATGCCACTTCATATGCAGCACCATCATATGGTCAGGTTAAAGGATCCATACAAGCACTACACGAGAATCACTTGTGATACTTTACCATGTGTATTTCTCATTTAGTGGATCTATCCAGTACCATGCCCTTTTTGCATGTACCCATTAACTTGGTTGACATCCTATGTCCAATGATCGATAAGACAATGCCATACAATCAGGCTAATGATAGTCTTTGGTTCCATTCATTCCCATGACTGGAACAGAGTACGGATCTCTTTATGGTCATATCGTTTTCCTTATCCATGGTTTTACTGGCAAGTGCATGACACTTGTCAACATGGATATGGATATGTCCATTGGATATTCTATTTAAAACATAGCACAAGATATATAATAAATAGATTGATGCCTTTATTTAATGACACAAATCATATAATACATAAATCTAATAAATGTACAATACAAATACAAGGACCAATGCCTCGGGACTAAGGCACATCCAACAAAGTGGTGTAGATTGGACCTTAACACAAACCAATTGATTTTGTGTTACATGGGTCCAACTCCACATATATGTTCACTCATTCAGTTAAGCTTAGGTTTTACATAATATCTATTGTACCCCTTATTTAATCTTTCACCTCAACATGCGTTTGTCTTTCTCCTTATTTAATCTTTTAGATCGTTACTTTCATTGTCCAATGCAGCTCTCCTTGTTAAATTGCTGCTGCCATCGCTAATCAAATCAAAACTGGGTTTCTGGATTTGAATGTTGTTTTCGCTTCAATTTGAGGTTTTCTTCTTCTTCTTTCCCTTATTCCTTTGGATCTTACCATGATTTTATGGTATAGCAAAGTCGATCTGCAATTTTGGTATTTGCTTATCGCCTTTTGATCAGATAGATGTTTTGTTCTCTCATTTTAATTAGCCAATTCTGGTCGAATTTAATGAGGTTAGATCTCCAATTTAATTAACCATTGACTGAAAATTGAATTAGTTGGTTTATTGATTGGTAGCGTTTGGGCTTCAGGAGCTATGTGGGGCATTCACTTTTCTTCCTCCGATTATACAAGATTGTCATATCATAGAAAGATTTCATTCTTTTGAAATTGAAACTAAGATTTAGAGGTGAAAGTTTGCATATTTTTTGTTTTTGTTATTGAAATTAGTATATTATTTCTTCTTTATAATGCAATTGGGTGTTTGATTTGGTTAAAAGCTCTAAATGATGCATCTTTCAATCGCTTTCTTCTATACTTCTTTGAATCTTTTGCTCCACTAATAGGACTATTGGTAATTGTCCGTAGTATATCCTTTTGGGAATGCCCTAGTCCCATTGCATTAGTCCTTGTATTGTATTATACATTTTGGATCTTTTAACAAATTAATGTATTATACATTTTTTTATGAATAAAGGCATTAAACTATTTTTCTATATCTTGTGTAATATTATAAATAGAGTATCCGATGGTCATATCTATATCCATGTTGACAAGTGTCATACACTTAGCAGTGAGACCATGGATAGGGAAACGATATAACCATGAACCCATTCGTAGTCTGTTCCAGTCATAGGAATGAATGAAACCAAAGACTATCACAAACTCGATTGTATGGCGGTGTCTTATCGGCTATAGAACATGTATTGTCAATCAAGCTTGTGGGTACATGCAATAGGGTATGGTACTGGATTGATCCACTAAATGAGAAATCCACATGGTATAGTATCACAAGTAATTCTCGTGTAGTACTTATATTGGATCCTTAGACCTAACCATATTATGGTCTTGCATGTGAACTCACACACTTTAGTGTATGCCTAAAGGGCCTGTAACAGGGTGCCAAGTATGGGTACATTCGGGTGTGCCAGTGAACATGGCAAGGCCATGTGTATGTAGAAGGAAATGTCACTCAGTGATCCACTAAGAAGATATCACCGGCCACTTGATGAGTGCAACTAATAAGAGTGTGACTACACCCAAACAAGTTGGAACTTGTTTGTGAGCATCAGTTCATTCAGGATCATGTTAATGCCCGGACACAAAAGAGAGTGATGATACCATACCCCTGTGTTGGACACCGATATCAATGGCGTAAGGCATATAAGTTAAATTACAGGGTTACGACTTCCGTTAGATTGCTGTCTCCGTCTTAATTAGGGGCTGTAATGGTTTGCTAGAGCCTAACTATAGTCTGTGGGACATGGGCCCACTACCAATATAAAGACGGGCTCATAGGATCGTACACATTGAACGACTGAGCTTGAACTAAACGGATCAGCTGTATACTTGGAGTATACTGACTAAAGAGAAATTATTAATTGATTAAATTATAGATCAATTGGATTGATCAAAATAATATAATCAATTTATTGGGTTTTATTGAATTAATTTGAATAAATTAATTCACGAATTTATTTCCTGGTGGAAATATTATACATATATTTGTTTATATGTATTTCATTTAAGTAATGTTTAAATTAATTAATGGGTCAATTTAATTAGGCAAATTAATTTTAATTCAAATGCTATGTATTATATTATATGGTTTAATATAACCACATGCATAGGAAATTAAAATTAAATTGAAATTAAATTTTACTCGTACTAATTAATTTAGACCTAGGGTTTTAAATGCCTATTTAAACCCACTTAAGTGGAAGATGAAACCTAAGCCACCACTTGAAATAGAATTTCGGCCAAACTTTAATTCCTTAGAGGAATTTGGCCAACCTCCCCTCTCTCTCTTTGTGGTTCTATGATCCTCCGCTAGCACCACCGGTTCCTACTCGTTAGGCGTTCGTGTACGGGAACATGGATGGAATCTATCTTGGTTTCTGCAGCTGTATCTAGAAATGACATTCAAGATGAGAATTGGTTTCTTCCCTTGTGTTATTTTTAGTTGTTTTGATTTCTATTGCAGAAGCTCTTGGGACCGAATTTGAGAAAATCTAAATTGGCTTCTGCTGCCAACGGTTGATTTTCAATGACAAATCCTTACATATCCACCCTTTTGTGTTTATTTTGTGCATTAATTATTCATACAAGAGAAATTTTGGTAATTTCATCTTCAAATTTAATATTTGTAATCTATTTCATGATTTTGTCGTTCATATTCCACCAAATAGGTGATTAACTATCAAGAACTTTAAACCAGTAGCACATAAACCACCTAAAGTACATAAGGTATAAAGATGGTATAAACTACAAAAACAGTCTCATCAATATATAAAAATGATATTGGGAAAGTATAAATATGGTATAAACAACAGAAACAGTCTCATCAAGGTATAAAAATGGTAACAAGCCTCTTAGATTACATATAATCTCTTATATACTTGCATTTTGCATGTATATGAATTTCGCACTTTAATGAAAAATCTTTTTCATAATTTAAGCGAAATGGCCTCTATTATTGAACAAGCTCTCATTTGTTCAAAAACAGCCTCATCCTTTACATTTTTCAACAAATGACAAAATAAGGGTAACCGCTCATGTGAGTGAGCTACTTTTCTATTCGACATGTATCTCAAAATATAACAGCAAATATTAACAAATTAATATTCGCACTCGTGTATTGTAATTCAAACTTTATTGAATAACATGTTCTTAAACATACAGAAATATGTATTTCAGATCCTACGCAAACCATAGGATCTTACATGTTTCACAAAAACATATCTCGTGACATGTTTCATTAATGGATATGCTACCATGTCATGAGTCGATACATATTTCAAATTAACTTCTTTGCGTGCTATTAAGTCCCTTACAAAGTGATACTTAATCTCTATGTGCTTTGACTTGCTATGGAACCTCTGATCCTTAGCAAACGCAATAGCAGATTGACTATCACTGTTTATAACCACTGGAGCATTTGAGGAAGTAATACATAAATGGTTCATAAACCTATTTAACCATACTCCCTCTTGAACTGCAGACGAGTATGACATATACTCCGCTTCCATCGTGGATAGTGCAATACAGGTTTGTTTCTTACTGCTCCATGATACAGCACCATTACAAAGCAAGAAAACAAAACAAGAAGTGGATTTCCTCTCATCCACATCTCATGCCCAATATGCATCTGTGTATCCTCTCAATTGTAAATCCTTGCCTTGATAACACAGAGAGTAATCCACAGTGGCTTTAAGATACCTCAGTATCCTTTTTACCGCTGTCCAATGTGCTTGTCCAGGTTGGACGGATATCTACTCACCATGCCAACTGCATGACAGATATCACATCTAGTCCACATCATGGCATATATAAGGTTGCCTACAACACTCGCATAAGGAAAATTTTTCATCCGATCCATTTCTGTTTGTGTTTTGGGACACATATCAGTATTAAGAGTCACTCCCTTAGACATCGGGCTATCTACGGGTTTACAGTTGCTCATATTGAAACGTTCAAGAACCTTGTTAATATATGTCTCTTGAGACAATGCTAACAATTTCTTTGAACGATCCCTTCAAATCTTAATTCCAAGAATAAAAGTAGCTTCACCCATATCTTTCATCTCAAAACCTGATGTTAACCAAGCTTTGATTTGATTCACATATTCCATGTCATTTCCAGCAGTCAGAATGTCATCAACATATAATGACATAATCACAAATCTACTTCTAGAGCTTTTCTTATAGACACAATGATCTTCTTCAATCAGCATGAAGCCATTCGATGTCATCACATTATGAAATCGAAGGTACCATTGTCTAGAACACTGTTTAAGGCCATAAATTGATCTTTTCAATTTGCAAACTATGAGCGAACGACCTTTTAAAGCGAAACGCGGTGAAGCAAACCGGGGAAAAGGAAATTGGAAAATGTGTTTGAGCTTTGGAAAATGGGATTTTGTTTATCTTGTTTTAGAAAAAAACCTTTGACTTGTTTGGAAATTCCTTTTAAAGAAAACCTTTTCCCATTTTATTAGCTTAAAGACCTCGAAACCTAAATTTCAAGATCAGTGACAGAGTCGCCACCCTGATCAGCTCATCAGGGAAATTTTGGTACAGCTCCCTACCGAGTGAGGAGGGCCGTACCTGGTATGGAGATTCAGGGTTCGGACAACTTAACTATTCAACCTGGAGCTTGCTTTCATTTTACAATTCATATTACCATATTTTATTCGCTTATAATCTTTCTCTACCCAATTTCCTTTTATATTATTTAGCCCATGCTCAAGTGAATGATAGAAATAAGTTATAGAATAAACAAATCATATATCCAAACAGTTTAAAAGAATAAAAATAGAGGCCGCTTATACAACCAAGTCGAATAAAAGAAAAAAAAAAACTCTTGTCCTCACACTACAAATGCCTAGAATACATGAGTATCTAAAAATTACAACCGCTTAAAATACACGAATTAATCTATTAATTATATTCAAAATAATAAAAACAGCAATTAAAAGTTGTAAGCCAAATAGTTAGCACAATTATATTATAAATACACATAGGACTCACATAAGACAGAAAGGGCACCATAGGGACTTGGAGGCATGCAATTAGGGGGTAGTTGGGTAAACTTGGGTAGTTAGCCCGACTAGACCTGGAAAACAATTTTGAAATGCCCTATAGGTTTTGTACTGGAAAACGGTTTTGGAAAAATGGTTTGCCTTAATTACATGCAAATTTTTCCATTTTAGCAGGTCTGTTATCCCGGAACTCGGCGTCCCATTCGTGCCGGTTTCCTAATTCCAACATTCATCTAGGGTCCAAAAACGGTAAACATGCCAAAAACAGTTTGATTTTGAAGACAACATCGCGTGAAGATGCCTGTATAGGTCGTCCCGCAATTCTGCCCCCTCCTAGAGACTATAGCGGAGCGGCTATGATTAGAGCCGTGCGTCTCTGATTAGAGTCGTGCAGCTCTAACAGCCACAGCAGTGCGGCTGTAATGCCCAGAACCCGAAATATGGTTTTCTCGCTTTGAAAATCATTGTTTTGCTCATTTTTGGTGTTCCCTAAGAATTTTCATAGAGTTCGGGGGTTTGCTAATGCTGGACAATGGATCTGATTTGGATCGAATGACCCAAATCCCAAAAAAAAGAAGTCCAGGAGACCGAAAATCTCATATCCGCGAGGTTAGAAATCGGCAAACCAAAATTTGATAATGCACAGATGTGTTTGGACCGAAATAGATCATAAAGGAAAGAACAAAATGGAAAACGGACTGTTTTCAGTCGATTTGGGGCTTTTTCGGGTTGCTACCCCGAAGGAACATAGCCGTGTAGCTGTGATATCACAACCGCACGGCTCTGTTCTTCAGAACTACAGCCTCGCAATTGTATCCAAGGTAGACACAGTCGTGCGGCTCTAGCTGGGCAATAAGCTTTCTGAAAATTTACAAAATCAGAGGAAAAATGCACAAACAAAGCAACAAATATAGGTTTAAGGCCTCTCAGAGTTTACCTTGATGATGTTCCGATGTATTTGACGATCAGAAGTGGATTGAAACGTCGGAATGTGCCTTGAATCCTAAAAACGGCCCGAAAAGGAATCCTGAATCGATCAAAAAAAAAACCCGAGACAAATCCAGATGAATGTGGTATAATCAGGAACTTAACACTCTTAATTTCTAGGGTGTATTTTGTGATTGTGTTTCTAGTTTTAATCCCTTTTCTCTCTCTGTTCTTCTCTCTTCTCTCTTTTTCTTTCTTCTCTCTTTTTATTATATTCTGATTGCTCCAAAAGAATCCCCCTCTCTCTTTTTTCTTTCTTTATTTTATTCAATTTTAGAGATTTCCTTCCCTAAAATCTCAGCCAAACTTCAGAAACATCAGAAAAGCATCCCCTGCCACCAACTCTCTGTGATTTTTAGTAGAAAATTTGACCGCTCGCTAGAGCCACATGGCTATAGTATTACAACTGTACGGCTATAGTATTACAATCGTGCGACTCTAGCATTACAACTGCACGGCTATAGTTGTGAAACTACAACCATGTGGCTCTAACCAGAGCTGTGACAAATTTTTCCAAGCACTACACTCACCTTTAGGCCCTCTAATCGCTCGAAAGACCTATTTCAATGTTTCGAATTGAGGTCTACTCGATTTTCAGAGCGTTAGAGACACTCCAAGTGACATCCCACTCGTTCTCAAGTCCAATTCATGTCCCCCTGTTAGGTAACACGGGGGTCTCATCATAGAGGTTGGGAAAACCCGGCGCTTATAGTTGCCCCTTGCATGATCAAATTTGACACCCGATTCCAGGTCTAAAATACCTAAGGTGAATTTGAGAACGTGAATTGAAGCACCATAAATGCAACGAAAGAAAGGCAAACCTGACTTGTCAAAGCCTCATTGTTGTGGTGATGATTTGACTTAAGCCGATATCAGGGTCTATATTTACCCGAGGTCGGTTGATTTGCTAATGCTGGGTCTACATTTACCCGAGGTGAGGTTGATTTGCCAATGCCGGGTCTATATTTACCCGAGGCGAGGTTGATTTATCGATGCTGGGTTTACATTTACCCGAGGCGAGGTTGATTTACTGATGCTGGGAATACATTTACCCGAGGTGAGGTTGATTTATCGATGCTGGGTCTACATTTACCAGAGGCGAGGATGATTTGTTGATGCTGGGTATACATTTACCTGAGGCAAGGTTGATTTGTCGATGCTGGGTCTACATTTACCTGAGGCAAGGATGATTTACCGATGTCGGGTCTATATTTACCCGAGGCGAGGATGATTTGCCGATGTGGAGTCTATATTTACCCTAGGCGAGGTTGATTTGCCAATTCTGGGTCTATATTTACCCGAGGCGAGGATGATTTGCCGATGTGGAGTCTATATTTACCCTAGGCGAGGTTGATTTGCCAATTTTGGGTCTATATTTACCTGAGGCAAGGATGATTTACTAATGCCGGGTCTACATTTACCTAAGGCAAGGTTGATTTTTTGATGCTGGGTTTACATTTACCCGAGGCGAGGATGATTTGCCGATGCTGGGTCTACATTTACCTAAGGCAAGGTTGATTTACCAATGCTGGGTCTATATTTACCTGAGGCGAGGATGATTTGCAGATGTTGGGTATACATTGACCTGAGGCGAGGATGATTTATCGATGCTAGGTCTACATTTACCCAAGGCGAGGATGATTTGCCAATGCTGGCTATACATTTACCCGAGGCGAGGTTGATTTGCCGATGCTGGGTCTACATTTACCCGAGGCGAGGATGATTTGCCGATGTCAGGTCTATATATACCCGAGGCGAGGTTGATTTGCCGATGCTGGGTCTACATTTACCCGAGGCTAGGATGATTTGCCGATGTTGGGTCTACATTTACCCGAAGCGAGGATGATTTGTCGATGCTAGGTCTACATTTACCCGAGGCGAGGTTGATTTATTTCTACATTTGAAGAGACAAATCTTCATTCCTCGATCAAGAATGAAGACTAGCTGGGGCATCCGTCTTTCCTGTGGATGAATGTTCTATGTATGTTATGCATGTATGCATGATGATGTGTATGCATTTGGATCCTAAAGAATGCATCTCATGCTATTTGTCCTATCTAGATATTTCACGTTCTGGCTGGGGAAAATGCGTCATGCCTTTGGTTGGGAAAATACATCATGCGTCTGATTGACTTTAGCTAAGTAGTGTATATTCTTTGGGCAATACAGTCTTTGTATTTCTGTTGAGGATATATGATGACTGTTGAAGAAAAAGTTACGATATTCTTTGTAACGGTTCCGCTGGGGAATAATGATAGGACTTTACAACTTGGCCCCTAGGAAGAGTGAGTTTGGAGGTGCTCTAACTTTTACCTAAACCGCCCAACGTGGGTTTTCAACTTAGTGAGTTGCTCTAACTTTTGCTTGAGGTGCCTTTTCGGTTTTCACCTCAGCGAGCTATTTCTTTTTTTTTTTTCTTGTAGTGCCCTAACTTTTACCTAAACTACCCGACACAGGTTTTCAGCTTAGCGAGCTGCTTTAACTTTTGCCTGAGGTGCCTTTTCGGTTTTCACCTTAGCGAGCTTCCCTTTTTATATATATATATATATATACTAATACATGTTAAAAGCAAGTCATCAAAATATACAACTGAACACTGAACGAAGTTAATTAATTAATTATCCACTTAATTCTCCAAGGGTCTAAACCTGTATACATGTTTCCAATTCACCTCAGATTCCAACTCACACACAGCTCCCAAAGATGGACACAGCTTTTAGTCTCTTAAAGCATGGTTTGATTCGAAATGACTTGAGTTAATTTTGGTTTTCTTATGCCTTCCAATCACAATAACCCTAGAGTAAATTGCACCATCTCTAGGAGGTGAGAGAACCACTGGTAAGTAGTCACTTTCGTTGCAATTGAAGACTGAGTTCTTGAAATGGTTGGTAAATGCAACTTTCCCCTGAATATTAGCACAACAAACTTTGCAAGCTTTCCTGTTGATAGGAACATCCTATTTATAATTGTTGCAAGCTTTGTAAAACCTGGTTGCTCCAACACTGTTGGTGAAGTTCAAAAACGTACAACCAAAACTTCCTCTGGTCTAAAACTAATTCGGTATATTTCTGATCATTAGGCTTGTTTTCCCACCAAAGTTAACTTCAATCTCTTTCTTATTCAACAGTTGAGTTCTTGGGCAACCACTGTCACTCCTTAAAAAGACAAATTAGATTTGGGGGATAAGAAAAGATTTCAGATTGTATGTATTTGGTACATTTTCATTATTAAACAATGTAAACCCTTTAATCAACAAAATGCAAAGTGCTTTCTTTAAATGGATGTTTAGACAAGATAACTTTATTTATGCATTATGACATAACCATAAGAATATATTTAAACAAACATCATGCTTTATTTATAAAATCAAGATGAGTAAATTTGAAAGGATTGGTTCCCAAAATGGTATATGCTATAGACAGAACTAAAATCCATTACCAATCGTCCCCTTCGGATTTTCCAACTGATCATTTCCTCTCTACCTTAACTTTTGCCTAGGCTGCCCTTTTCGAGTTTTCAACCTAGTAGAATTTTTTTTTAACATGATAAAGCTTTAAGTGATCTTGATTGATGGGATTTGCGAACTCATTTCCATCCATGTCCATGATGCTGACACCACCTTTTGATAGCACTTTCTTCACAACGTAAGGAACTTCCCAATTTGGCCTGAACTTCTCTCGAACATCGACATTTGTATGCCTTAATTGTTTTAGAGCTAAATCTCCAGCTTTTAACTGTCGTCTGGGGTACTTCACTTTTTAATCATAGGCCTTAGCCATTCTGCGTTGATACATCTGCAAATGATCCAGTGCTTTCAGTCGCTTCTCGTCTAGTGCTACCAACTATTTGTATTTGGCTTGAACCCATCTAGTTTCTGATAATTGAGATTCCAAGGCTATTCTGAGTGACAGAAGCTCCACTTCCACTGGCAAGACTGCTTCCATACCATACACCAAGGCATTGGGAGTTTCACTTGTTGGCGTTCTAACACTGGTTCTGTAGCCCCAAAGAGCATATAGTAGTTTGTCAGCCCAATCTTTGTAGGTGGTTACCATCTTTGATAGGATCCTTTTTATCGACTTATTAGTTGCTTCCACTGCATCATTAGCCTGTGGTCTATATAGAGAAGATCTATGATGCTCGATGTCATGTTCTGCAAGTAGCTCGGCTATTGCCCCTTAAAACTGCACTCCATTATCAGTCACTACATGGTGGGAGATTCCATATCAAGCAAAGATGTTTTTCTAGATGAACTTAACCATCTGTTTAGCTGTTATGTTAACGAAGGATTCTGCTTCTACCCACTTTGAAAAATAATCCACTACCACGACTATGAATCGGTGCCCATTAGATGCTGCGAGATGAATTTCTCTAATCATATCTATCCCCCATACTGAAAATGGCCAAGGAGATGCCAGATTCTATAGCTCAAGTGGAGGTAGATGACTGATATCAGCATAGATTTGGCACTCGTGACATCTTCTCACTTCTTTCACATAATCAGACTGCATTGTCATCCAGAAATACCCTTGCCTCATTATCTTTTTGGCCATAACAGTTCCATTCATATGAGGCCCACAGGATCCTGCATGTACTTGCTGCATCACTGCTTCTACTTCTTGCTCCATTAAACACCTTAGAGGAATTCCATTTGCAGTCCTCTTGTATAGCTTATCTTCAAAGATTCTAAACTAGCTAGCTCATCTTCTTATTGAAACTTTATCGGCAATACTAGCTCCTTCTGAGTATCTTCCTCCCTTCACATAGTGATAAACATTAAAGAACCATGGCTTTTCTTCAGCTGTTAACTCTATCACTTCGTGCACATCAAAACAGGGCTGTCTGGAAGTCGTTATAACTAGCAGTTGTATTTGCATCCTCTCTGGATTCTCCCACATAGAAGACAATGTTGCTAGCACATTAGCCATTTTATTCTCATCTCTAGGGACATATCTGAATTCACACAGGCCGAATAACTCTCTTCTGTATTGCAGCAGTTTTGAGTAGGGCTGCAAGGCTCTTCTTTTAGGTCCCATTCGCCTTGCGCTTGCCTAATCACCAAAAGTGAACCTTCGACAATCAACACATCATTTAGTGTCAGAAGAGCTTCCATCCCAAATAAGCATGCTTCATATTTTGCCCCATTATTAGTTATGGGAAAGTCCAATCTCTTTGATAATGGAATGGCCTCACCGTCTGGTGTTGCTATGATTACCCCAATTCCAGCACCCCTTCTGTTTACAGAATCATCAAGCACATAACCCATCTCTTTACCTCCACCATAGCCAGTTGTTCGTTAGGGAGCTCCAGATTCTCCACATAACCTGATTCTAATGGTTGATTGGCCAGAAATTCTGCCACAGCTCGCCCTTTGATGGCTTTCTTGGTGATGTATTCAATATCAAATTCTGACAAAAGTAGAAGCCATTTAAATAATTTCCCAACCAACACTGGTGCTTCATACAGATACTTCATCGGATCCACCTTGGCCATGGCTTATACTTTGTATGACTGGATGTAATGACGCAGCTTCTTAGTCAACCAAATGATTACCACACATGCCTTCTCTACCAGTGAGTATTTGGTTTCGTACTCCGGCAACTTCTTGCTAAGATAGTACATAGGGTACTCCTTCTTCTCATCTTTTTCTTATGCTAGCTTTGACCATTTGGAGGAGTTTTCAACAATCAAATACAAAATCAAGGGCTTTTCCAGAGTTGGTGGGCTCAGAATCGGTGGATTTACCAGATAAGCTTTAATCTTTTCAAACGCCAACTGACATCTATCATTCCATAGAATCGGTTGATCTTTAGTCAACAACTTGAAATTTGGCTTACAAGTCGAAGTCAAATGTGCTATGAAATGACTAACATACTGCAAGGAACCCAAGAATGACCATACTTCTTTTTTTTTTTTTTTTTTAGGAATTGGCATATCTCGAATGGCCTTGATTTTGTCTGGATCCATCATGACCCAGTAGCTTCCCTGATGTGACCCCACCTCAAGAAACTCAGCTTTAATCTTCTTAGCCACTTCTTCCTTTACCAATGTAGTCCATTCTGGTCTGATCCCTCTCAGCTTCTGCCTTACTGGCTTGAATCTAGGATCCATTAGAATCTTGCGTACTACTATTTCTGTGTCAACCCCCGGCATGTCTTCTTATGACCAAGTGAAACCTTTAACATGTTTTTATAATATTTTGTCAATTCTCTCTCTTCTTCGGATTGTAGTTCACATGAAATAGATACCATTCTAGGATTTTCATCCGTACTTATGTTGATTTCATGCAATGCAGTGTTATGAATGCTAAATATGCTTAATGGTGATTCAAATGCATGCATAGAGTTATCAGGATAAACACCATATAAATAAACAAACTGAGACTTCATTGTATTAAACTTATCATAAAGTACATCGTTCATATTGAAAATATACGAAACAGATACAGCAAAATCACTTTCATCCTCCACAAGCAGAAAGCCTTCAACTTTTTCATCTTCTTTGACCTGCACTGGGATTTGCTTGTAAGATTTAAGCAAATATGAGGTTAGCTGGCAACCTGGATCATACCATATTGACCTATCTCTCAAAGTTTGACAATGGATTGGTTTTTGGTGTTGGGGATTTGCTGGCTCCTCCAATTTCCTTTCATCTATCAACCTTTGGATGGCATCTCTCAGCTTATAACAATTATTGGTTTTATGACCAACAGTAACATGGTATGTGTAGAAATTATTTTTGTCTACATATACTGGCTTCTCAAAAGGTTTCAAAGAATTCATTAAACCTCTTTGTCTGCACTCTACAAAAAATCTAGGATAAGGACAACGTCCAAGGAGAAACACCCTGATTTCTTGAATTACTCTCCTCATTGCCTTCCCTTGCAACAGCCCGTATTTCTTCCCTCAAGATATCACGAAAATCTTGTGACTTCAAGAAGTCTTTTAGTATATCAACAACATTCGATGTTAGTCTAGCCATCACAAGTTCCTCAACAGACTTGACTTATTTCTGTGCCGCTTCGGCCTTCTTAGCAGACTGTCTAGCTGTGGTTTGCCAAATTCCTTTCTAGTTACTCTCTTGCCCGATTTTCTTTTCCATGTTTGTACTATTCCACACCACACATGAAACATTAGAGATGACTCATGAAGAATAAATGCAGTGACGACACGAGGAAGAATGAAAGAATGAGTGAATGATTGCATGTATGTGTACATGCAGAATGTTATGCATGTATGTAGAGCTAATCTTATATGGGGTTTCAGAATGAAATGACATGCAGTTTAACTAAGGTATATAATTATATAACCTGGGAATGGAATAACACACAGAGTGTCCACAGATCGAAGTAAGATGACACTTGTAAAGGATTTTGAAATAAGGTGCATGATTTACACCCATGGAATTGAATGACACCAGAGTGTCCATGGATCGAAGCAAGATGATACTTGTGAAGGATTTTGAAAATGAGGTGCATGATTTACACCCATGGGAATTGAATGACACACTGAGTGTCCACAGATCGAAGCAAGATGATACTTGTGAAGGATTTTGAAAACGAGGTGCATGATTTACACCTATGGAATTGAATGACACACGGAGTGTCCACGGATCGAAGCAAGATGATACTTGCAAAGGATTTTGAAAACGAGTTGCATGATTTACACCCAAGGAATTAAATGACACACAGAGTGTCCACGGATAGAAGTAAGATGATACTTGCAAAGGATTTATATACATAGAGTTGGTCTTACACGGGGCTTTAGATTATTGTATAGAGCGGATCTTATACGAGGGTTTGGATTGTCTATGCATTTGGCACTAGGAAAAAGTTTTGACACTCGAGGGGCTCCTTTGGTTTTTATGTTTTGATATGGAATGAATGCGTGCTTAGGGCACGGACAGAGTTTCAGCCCTCGGGAAGCACATCGGGTTTTTACAATGAAATAAATACGCGCTTAGCACACGAATGGAGTTTCGCTGCTCGGGAAGCACCTATGAAATGGGATTTTCGGCACTCATGGAATGCCTAAATGATTTGATGTATGAAATCTTTCGGCGCTTCATACAGCATCTAAGCGGACAGATGTATGAAGTGGGATCTTCAACGCTTGTGGAGCATCTAAACTACTCGATGCATGGAATATGTTTTTCGATGCTCATGGAGCACCTTGATGGCTTGATGTATGGAATGTGTTTCTTAGTGCTCATGGATCACCTAAACTGCTTTGATGTATGTAATATGGTTTTCGGTGCTCGTGGAGAACCTAAATGGCTTGATGCATAAGTGAGATGCATAGTCATGGGTTGATCATGGTTGAATGATGTCTTATGAGTGAGAATGAGAATGAGAATGATCTTTATATTTCCATTCTTTTTATTTTGGATGTCCCAAGAGTGCCCAACACCATACAAAAGATAATGCAAAAAAGTTCATGTGTGAGCCATCACACAGACAGAGGTTCGGCACCTTTTGGGGCACCTAACGAATGTCATGGGATGGTCACATATGTACCGACACATGGACAGAGATTCGACACTTTGTAGGTTTATGAATATGAAATGGTCGCCCAGGAGCCACCCCACGGATAGAATTTCGATGCTTTTAGGGCTTCTAAATGAAGTGATGTTGCAAACAAGTCACGTGTGAACAAAGACATGGACAGAGGTTCAGCGTTCATAGAACACCTTGCATGATTTAGTAATGCCATGAAATGCCCCTATGTACATAATAATCCGGCACTCTTGGAGTACCTTGAATGGTTTAACAATGTTATGAAATGATCCGATTTGGACCGCAACACACAAGCAAGACTTTGGTGTTACCATGACACCAATGATGAATGAGCATGATGTCATGTAATGATATCATGTGACCTTCCACACGAGTACAAACCTAAGACTGTTGTGGTCTCTTAATGAATGATATGGTCTAGTAAAATAGCCGAGTGCAATCCGATGCACAGGCAGAACCCGAGCAGCTTTGGGACACCCGATATGGTATGAAATGAAATGACTGTGATAGGCATCCTCAAAACATCCTTTATTAGGTGGTGATATGGATGTCCATGTCACGTAAAATGCAAATTGTTGTACAAAGACGTGGTTAGGATGCATGACACACGGGATGATGTCATGTATGCCTCATAGAAATGTTAACACGCGGGATGTATATGACACAAAAAATAAAATGTCGTGGCTGCATAAAGACATTGTTAGCATCAATGTCATACATATGTACATGTGTTGAAAATGGTTGCATAAAAACATGGTTAGAATGGCATACGGATAATTATGCGTGTTTGATGCCTTATGAAATGGTCAAAAACAAAACCACCACAGAACAAACATTAGCACAGGCAATAATATGCTCTCCCTTCCAACCTTATTCCTCCTTTCGATTGGTAAACATTCTTCTTAGGTATTGGGTCTCTTTGGGATTAACCGGGGATACCAAAGGCATGCTCTCGATGTCTAATTTCATGTATTATGTTTTGGTAATCCTAAGCGGAAGTTACTAAGCCATTACATATGGGCCAAAGTCAAACCAAGGGTCGTATAGGTTCCCATAGCGAATATGCACTCCTCATCATAGAACACGATGTAAAGTCATGCAGTGCTATGAGTGGTTTACCGTGTCGGGTGCCTCCAATCCTAGCAGAAGAGGGAGGTTACCTTCTAAAGTAAACCGGGGCTGATCAGTGTGTTGGAGGGGTTAAAAGGAAGAAAATATCATGATATGCAAGTGCGAATAGAATATGGTACTATGAACCAGTAAAGTGACTGCAAGCGAGGTTATATTTCAGTAGTTGCCTAAGTTCCTTAAGTTTTTTATAAAAACCTTTTTAAGAAACTTTTGTCCCCAGCAAAGTCGCCACTGTGAGTGGACGACCTTTTAAAGTGGAACGTAGTGAAGCGAACCGGGGAAAAAGAAATTGGAAAATGTGTTTGAGTTTTGGAAAACGGGATTTTGATTATCTTGTTTTAGAAAAAAACATTGACTTGTTTGGAAATTCCTTTTGTAGAAAACATTTTCCCATTTTATTAGCTTGAAGACCTTGAAATCTAAATTTCGAGATCAGTGACAAAGTCACCACCCAGATTAGCTTATCCGAGAAATTCCAGTACAACTCCCTACCGAGTGAGGACTGTCGTACCTAGTCTAGAGATTCAGGGTTCGGGCAACTTACCTAATCAACCTCGAGCTTGCTTTCATTTTATAATTCATATTACCATATTTTTTTCACTTATAATCTTTCTCTACCTGATTTCGTTTTATATTATTTAGCTCATGCTCAAGCGAATGACAGAAATAAGTTGCAGAATAAATAAATCATACATCTAAACAGTTCAACAGAATAAAAATAGAGGCTGCTTATATAACCAAATTGAATAAAAGAAAAAAAACTCTCGTCCTTACACTACAAGCGCCTAGAATACATGAGTATCTAAAAATTACAACTGCCTAAAATACACGAATTAATCTATTAATTACATTCAAAATAATAAAAGAGCAATCAAAAGCTGCAAGCCAAATAGTTAGTACAATTATATTATAAATACACATAGTACTCACATAAGATAGAAAGGGCACTATAGGGACTTGGGGGCATGCAATTAGGGGGTAGTCGGGTAAATTCAGCTAGTTAGCACGACTAGACCTGGGAAACGATTTTGAAACGCCCTATAGGTTTTGTGCTGGAAAACGGTTTTGGAAAAATGTTTTGGCTCAATTACATGAAAAATTTTTCCTCTTTAGCGGGTCTGTTATCCCGAAACTCGGGGTTCCGTTTGTGCAGGTTTCCTAATTCCAACATTCATCTAAGGTCCAAAAACGATAAAAACACCAAAACAGTTCGATTCTGAAGACAGCATCGTGCGACGATGTCTGTACAGGTCATCCCGTGATTCTGCCCCCTCTTGGGGACTATAGCTGAGCGGCTATGATTAGAGCCATACGACTCTAACATCCACAGTCGTGCGGCTGTAATGCCCAAAACCTGAAAAATGGTTTTCTTGCTTTGAAAATCACTGTTTTGCTCGTTTTTGGTGTTTCCTAAGGATTTTCGTAGAGGTCGGAGGTCTGCTAATACTGGACAATAAATCTGATTTGGATCAAATGACCCCGAATCCCAAAAAAACGAAGTCTAGGAAACCGAAAATCTGACATCTGCCCGGTTAGAAATCGGCAAACCAAAATTTGATAATACACAGATGTATTTGGACTGAAATAGATCATAAAGGAAAGAATAAAATGGAAATTGGACTTTTTTGGTCGATTTGGGGCTTTTTTGGGTTGCTGCCTGGAAGGAACATAGCCGTGCAGCTATGATATCATAGCCGAGCAGCTCTGTTCTTCAGAACTACAGTCGCGCGGCTGTGTTCAAGGTAAACACAGCCGTGCGGCTCTAGCTGGGCAGTCAGCTTTCAGGAAATTTACAAAATTAGAGGAAAAATGCATAAACAAAGCAACAAACACAGGTTTAAGGCCTCTCAGAGTTTACCTTGATGATGTTTCGATGTATTTGATGATCGCAAGTGGATTAAAACGTCGGAATATGCCTTAAATCCTAAAAAGGTCCCAGAAATGAATCCTGAATCGATCTGAAACAAACCCGAGGCAAACTTGGATGAATGTGGTATAATCAGGAACTTAACACTCTCAATTTCTAGGGTGTATTTGTGATTGTGTTTCTGGTTTTAATCCTCTCTCTCTCTCTCTCTCTCTCTCTCTCTCTCTCTCTCTCTCTCTCTGTTCTTCTCTCTTCTCTCTTTTTCTTTCTTCTTTCTTTTTTTTTTTTTTTTTTGATTTTCTAATTACTCTAAAAGAATCCCCCTCTCCCTTTTTTCTTCCTCTCCCTTTTTTCTTTCTCCATTTTATTCAATTTCATAGATTTCCTTCCCCAAAATCCCGGCCAAACTTCAGAAAAATCAGAAAACCATCCCCTGCCACCAAATCTCTGTGATTTTTAGCGAAAAATTCGACCGCTCGCTAGAGCTGCACGGCTATAGTATTACAACCATGCGGCTATGGCATTACAGCCACATGGCTGTAGTTGTGAAACTACAGCCATGCTGCTCTAACAAGAGCAATGACCAAGCCCTACAATCACCCTTAGGCCCTCTAATCGCTCAAAAGACCTATCTCAGGGTTTCGGATCGAGGACTACTCAGTTTTCGGATGTTAGAGATATTCCAGGTGACATCCACTCATTTTTAGGTCCAATTCATGTCCGTCTGTCAGGTAACACAGGGGTCTCATCATAGAGGTCGGGAAAACCCGGCGCTTACACAAACCTTTTGTTCGATGCCTTTTACGATGAAACCTATAAGTTATCCATGTAGATTTCTTCATCCAATTCTCCATTGAGAAAAGCAGTCTTAACATCCATTTGATATAGCTCTAGGTCTAGATTTGCAACAATTGCTAGGATTAATCTAATGGATATGAACCTCACAACAGGTGGAAAAGTTTCCTCATAATCTATCCCTTCTTGTTGTGTATAGCCCTTAACAACTAGACCGGCCTTGTATCTTTCGATACTGCCATCAGCCTTATGCTTGATCTTGAGAACCCACTTGTTCCCAATAGCTTTTCTTCCCTTTGGCAGATTAATAAGTTCCCAAACTTTGTAAGATCTTATGGAAGCCATTTCTTCTTCCATAGCCTTAATCCATTAATCTCTTGTGGGGCATGAGAGAGCTTCGTTGTAATTTCTAGGCTCATCATCATCTTGTGGGGTGACTAAAAGAGCCGTGCTTTCAATACTAAATTGTCGGCATTCGACTTTTTGTCTTTTAGATTTACCCGGTACCGAATCCTGATAAACATGTCTCATATATTTATCATAATTTGGTATGCTCCCACTTGGACCATGTTCCATACTCCCACTGAAGTCTAGATCCAATGCTCACTAGGAATTGGAGTTTGATCTAGACCTTGATCTTGATCATTCGTAGCGTTTTGAGGTTCATGGACATTTTCATGTTCCTCAAAATTTCTCCCACTCGAATGGAGAAATCTGTTAGTTTCGAATTCCTCGTAAAGTGGTAAATCATGGTCCACCTCACCTATCTTAGGGAACTCATTCTCTAAGAAAATGACATCACATGATTCAAACACTGTCACTTTTCCGTCTTTTGTTTCTCCCACTAAGACATATCCTTTTGATACATTTGGATACCTTATAAAGACACACTCTCTTGAGCCTAGTTTCCCAAACTTACTCGAGGTATCGTGGGTGAAAACAGTGCAACCCCACTGTTTGAGGTTACTTCAGTTGGGTTTTCGACCTATCCACAGCTCATAAGGAGTGGATGTGTTAGATTTAGAGGGCATTTGGTTGAGAAATTATGCAGTTGTAAGTAATGCATCTCCGTAATATGAGACAGCCAAATTTGCTACAGCCATCATAGATCTAACCATATCAAGAAGAGTTCTATTTCTCCTCTCGGCAACACCATTTTGTTGCGGAGTGTAAGGAATTGACGACTAATGCACAATTCCTTTTTCATCACACAAAACTTTGAATTCATCCAATAGATATTCCCGACCAGGGTTCTCAAAGCTTTTGATTTTGACATTTAATTGATTCTCAACAAGGTTCATAAAACCTCTTAAAGCAACTTAAAGCTTCAGATTTGTGAGATATCAAATAAATATGACCATACCTAGTATAGTCATCAATAAAAGCAATGAAATAGTAGGCCCTATGCCTTGTCCTTATGTTCATTAGACCACATACGTCAAAATGGATTAATTGTAAAGGGAACTTTGCCCTAGTTGCCTTTCTAAATGGTTTCTTATACATTTTTCCTTTAAGACATGATTCACAGGGAGGCAATTCAACCTTAGTTAAATTGCCCAATAAACCTAATTTGTCTAACCGACTCATTCGGTCTTGGCTAATATGGTTTAACCTAGCATGCCATATCACATCTTCACTATCTCTATCGCGAATAGAGGTAGAAGCAGATTATAAGAAAAATGCATTATTTATTAGATCAATATCCAAAATAAGCAAACCATTTGAAATATGTCCTGAACCATAAAAGGTTTCAGCCAAACACAAACGCAAACTATTATTATCCAAGAACAAATTGAATCCCAATTCAATAAAGCTGAAACAGAAACTAAATTCCTTCAAATTTTGGGAGCAAATAAAACATCGTGCAGGAGAAGGGTCTGACCACCTGTCAGAATTAATCTACATGTGCCAATCCCTTGGACTTCAACTCTCGAGTTGTTTCCAACATAGATCCACTTTGATCCTGATAGGATTCGATGGAACTCAATGAAGGAACCTCAATCCCATGCCTAAAATTAGTTAATTAAATAATTTGTGGTGACTTTTTTCAATTGACTAAGTCTTGTGAAGTTGGGTTAAATGTTTTGTTTATGTCAACTTGTTTGATTTTCTGGTTCTTATGATTAAGCTTATTGGCTTGTAGAGTTTTGAAACTTCCTATGGATTCTTGGTGGTTTAACTTCCTTGAATGAACAGTTAAGGATTTACTAGGGTTCAACCATAGTCAATTTCGGGAGAAAGTTTCCTTTAGTCCTAGTTTGCTTAAGGACAAGCAAAGATCCAAGTGTGGGGGAATTTGATAACTCATATTCACAAAGGCATATTTAGGTGCATTTTAACTTATTTTCTTAGTTATTTTCGCATTTTAGTATTAGTTTTATTATTTTCTTAATTAGTTTGTCTGTTTTATTTTATATATCCTTATTTAGTGTTATTTACCTCTTTTAGGTGCTTGGAAGTAGATTTTGGCTTTTTAGGAAGACTGCTAGAAGAGGTTTTGTTGGAGCTTGAACTTCAACTAGATTTTCAAGTCTATTTGAGGCTGTTTTAGCTCAAGATTTGTTCTACAAGATTGTGCGTCTGTCCATTAGCTTTCCATAGCACCTTGAATCGCGCCAATTGGAGTTGTATCGAGGAAGTTAGCTGAGGTTTTCTGTAGCTTGTTCGGGTCCTGCGGGTCAACCCTTGTTGACTTTCTCTTCTTATTTGGGCCAGATTTCTCTTTCAGGAGCCCATTGCTTACACTTTAATTTCCAGCAGGCCTTTTTAATTAAGGAGGTTAATTAGACTCCTAATTAGGTTAAGAGTAGGAGAGCCTATAAAAGAAAAAAATAGGAGAAGGTTTAGGACTGTTTTTACAACTTCTTCAACGTTTTGTAGAGATTGAACGTTTCCTGAAGCTACGAAGGACAAGGCTGCACATTCTTCTTCAAGACTTTTCTGCAGATTTTTGTTTAGTTATGAGCAGCTAAACTCTCTTCTAGTTGAGGTACTTTGAAGTTTAATTCCATCAGATTCATGAGACTTGTGTTTTAACCGTGTTCTTTTATTCGAATATTTATTCAATTCCTGTGATTATAATTTGTTATATTGCTGTGGATTTAGTTAATTGATTGATTGTACTGCATATCGCCGAATAGAATAATATATCCGTGATTATTGTACTATCAAAGTGGCAAGTTAGCTTCGTGTAAAGTTAACGGAATTGAATAGTTTAGTTTTTATGATTTACGGCGTTTCCGATTTCATTAACTAAGATAGAGGTTTTTTTTTGTGTTTAATGCTGCTATAGGTTAATTCTTTTTAAGAGGTTTCTTGGAGATTATCTATTGGCTAGGGAAGTAGTTTATTCGGGCGTTTCCCGGAACTATCGATAAATTAAGAAAAGATTGGTTATTGAGTACGTTTCACCTTTAACTATAACTCTATCTATTTGGATAATTGAATTGAATCTTTGGTGTCTGTGATTGAATTACGGAATTAAACTGAAAAGTATCTCGGCTAGTTTTTCTTTCTATTGATTTATTCTGTCTTAATTTACAATCTACAAATTCACAAATCACATCATTTATTTTTATTTCAATCCAATCAATTTTCTTTCTTTTTGCAAATAAATATTCCTACATTAATCCCTGTGGTTCGACCCCGTTCTTGCTGTACTACCCAGTATAAGGAACCAGAGATATTAAATTAAACTTTGACGGGTTGACAACCTATCAATAATCAGGACGTTTCTTGTGAGTGTCGAGCTTAATCGATAGAGAATGAAGTTTTGTCAGAGACACTCCTCCGAAATTTTCTTTTAGAGCTTTACACAAATCGCTCGCGTTCTCATACTTACGAAACTGCTTAGCGATTTCATCATCCGTTGCACTCAACAGGATGAGACGAGCAGTGGAATTTCTCTTTTTCCAAGCTTCAAAAGCTTCTATGTCCCGCCTATGTTGAGCAGTATTCCCTTATATATATTCATCATTAAATTTAATATTATTGACAAATTTTTAGTTTCAGTAAAATTAATATATTTTTTTGAATAAGAATGTACATTAAATACAAAATTTAATGTATTTTCTCGATGAGATGTTTTATTAGTCATAGACATGTTATTTAAGGCAACACAGGTACTTGTTGTGACATCAACATTTATTTATAGGGCAAGTTTTTCTTAGTCATTAGCTGTTTGACTAAGAGACACTTACGCTTAAATATCCCGTGTTTAAGAGACATTTATAAAAATTATAAGGCATTTTTGAAAGTATATGCTCTATTAGTTATAAAAAGGAAATATTGTTTTTAATTATATTCTAAAAGTTCATACAACATTCTATTTATCTCATGTATTTTCAAGGAGTACCATATTAAATTTTCCGACATATGCTTGTACGAAAATTTTAATTTTAGATATTTTACGGTAAATACTCCTATTGTATTTCATATTAATTAAAAAAAAGGTTTATGTAATTCTTTTCGAACTAAGGATTAAATTTGTCAAAGTTATTGCAAAAGAACAATTATAATTTTATATTACTCCAAAGCAACTTTTGCACGCTTAATTGTACATGTCCCTAAATAAACCTTTTAGTTCAATTTCTTATTTTTCTAAATAAAGTAACACCATAATAAGTATTACATTTTACAGGAAAAATTCACCATAATACATATTAAATTCAACAGAAACAATTAAATTTACCATTGAAAAATTCATTTAGTAATAATATCCAAAATTGTTGTCATATATATATATATATATATATATATATATATATATATATATATATATATATATATATAGGAATAAAATTATATCTATTTTTTACAAAATACATATGGTCACAATTGTATAATAGTAATATTTAGCAACTTTTTTTTTTATTATTGTCTCAAGTTATGCCAACAATTTTATAGTTTCTACAAAACCTGTGATAGAGGTTTTGTACATAGGCCCATTTGTAAATATGTATCTGCTGTATGCTGTATGTATTTGCTGTATATCGGCCCATGCTTATGCTCATTTGTATATATACTCTTATTCTCTCAATAACAACTAAGGGGAAACCTAATTATTTCATGGTATTAGAGCTAAACCGATTAACACCACCAAGAGTCATGTCTACCCCTGCTTTCAACGTTGATATTGCCAGCAGCTCCTCATCTCCGGCCGCTGGTTCAACACAGGCCACACCAACGCTTATCACACCATCTACAACAACATTCCCCATTAGACTCGAGACCACCAATTATTTGCTCTGGAAAACACAGCTGATACCTATGTTAAAAGGATCCCGATTAATTGGATATGTTGATGGAAGAATCATTCCTCCTCCGAAGAACTTACTGGGATCGGCTAAAATCAATCCCGATTATGAACGTTGGGAAGAGAAAGACGCTCAAGTAATGAGCTGGATCATTAATTCTTTATCACCTGGAATTATGACACAGATTGTAGGCATTGAGACTGCGCGAGATGCTTGGAATAGATTGATTGTACCCTACGCTGCTGGTTCACGCTCTCAAATCAAAGATTACCGATTGCAATCATACAATCTGAAGCAAAAAGAAATAGAAACAATCTCCTTTTATGTCAACCGTGCGAAGAAAATCTTGTATCATCTTGCTGCCTTTCAATCAGCAATTTCAGAAACGGATTTGTTGATGCCGTTGTTGATGGATTACTCCCTGCCTATCGACAATTTTGTAGATCACTGGAGATCAAAGTTGATCTAACCAACTTTGAAGATCTCCACGGGCTGTTACTTTCAGAGGAACAAAATTTGAAGATTGAAATTACAGCAGACCTACTCTAACAATGCTATATGGGGCTCGTGCAAATCCTAGTCAGTTTTGAAATGTTGGTCAGCAACAAAATTCGGGACAGCAGCATGGACAGTAGCGGCGCACAATGGGAAGAGGGCAGAATTCTAACTTTATGCCAAACTCCAGTAACATTCCACCTTTTCATTCTTTTTCTCGGCAAAATAATTATCAGAGTATGCCTGCTACTGCTAATAATATGCAACCCCTAACAACTATGGCACCACCAGACACATCCACCACTTTTTATTGTCACAAATACAGAGGCGTAAACCATATAGCCAGAAACTGCCCCTCACCGAGACAGCCTAGAACAAACAGAACCAATGTAAACCGTCGAGCCTCCTATTTCACCACCACAAATATGCACTCGACTCAAGATTGGGTAGTTGACTCAGGGGCTACTCATCACCTCACTGCTGATTTGGAAAACCTTAATGTTCATACAGAATATTCTGGACCGGAAGAAGTCACCATAGGTAATGGATCAAAACTTCTAATTTCTCATGTTGGTAACTCTTTACATTCATTTAATGGTCGTTCCATTTGCTTTGATAATATTCTGCACGTTCCTTCTGCTTCGAATAATCTTTTGTCTGTTTCGGCCTTGACTAATTCGAATCCTATATCTATTGAGTTTTTTGCTGAATTTGTTCTTAAGGATTTGGTGATCAAACAGGTACTTCATACAGGGTAGAATAAAAATGGTCTCTACTCTCTCAGTCTTCCAAAGTGTCCTCTTGATTGAATAAAATCCAATCTGGCGTCGGTGTCTCAGTGGCATGCTCACCTTGGACATGCTGCGTTTCCTGCAGTAAAGAAGATTTTAGTTTTGAATGATATTGCTGTTTCGAATAAAAGTCATGAACATTTATGTCATGCTTGTTTTGTTACAAAAGTGCACCGTTTACCTTTTCCAATTTCTAGTACTGTTGTTTCTGAACCTTTAGAACTTGTCTGTTCTGACCTTTGGGTTCCTACTCCTATAACTTCATTTGACAATTTCAACTATTATGTTCTATTTTTTTTATCAGTTTAGCAAATATTCTAGTTGTAGCTTTTGCAATATAAGTCTGATGTTATGAATGCCTTTATTTAGTTTCGTTCTGTTGTTGAAAAACACTTTGGGAAATCTATTAAAACTTTTCAATCTTATTGGGGGATGAATTCCAAGCATTAGTTCCTTATTTATGCACCCATGGTATTGCACATCAGGTTTCCTGTCCGTACACACTCGAGCAAAATGGTTGTGCGGAACGGAAACACCGACACATTGTTGAAACTGGCCTGACTTTACTCCATCATTCTTCTGTGACTATCAAGTTCTAGACTTTTGCTTTTGAAACAACTGTTTATTTAATAAATCATATGCCTGAATCAATTCTAAATAATCTGAGACCATTTGAAAAACTCTTTGGTACTCGCCCTGATTATAATAATCTGCGTGTCTTTGGATGTCTCTGTTATCCATGGTTACGTTCTCTTCACCTCACAAACTTGCACCTCGCTCTCGTCGTTGTGTTTTGCTCGGTTACAGCGAAATTCATAAAGGGTATCATTGCTTTGATCTATCTCTTCATATACTCTATATCTCACATCATGTCCATTTCGATGAACAGGTATTTCCTTATCAGCTACGTGAGAGCAGCTCCAAATCTGCTACTCTAGATGAGCCGAACATCCCATTCTACGTCATAATTCCTCAATCATCAACCACATACAGCCCTCCCACTCCAACACCAGACCAGCCGCAACCTTTCCAAATACCAACAGCCCCACCTTCACAACCCGTTCATATGCCAACTACATCCTCTTCACCAGACTTACCTCAACCAACAGTAAACACGCCTACCACAGAAAAACCCTTCAGAACAGCCCACCGAATCCTTCATTCAAAACTCACCAATCTGAAACCATGTCAATTTCTTAGAACCACCATAAATGTCTCTAGTTGTTGATCTCGATCCCCCACCACAATAAATGCCTCACCAAAATCATTCCATGGTCACCCGATCCCAAACGGCCAAATTGAAACCACGGGTGCTTATGAATTTGCTAGCTGCAAACTCTATTCCAACTGAACCAACGTGCTACACGAAGGTAATCAAGATACCTGAGTGGCAAGAAGCCATGATGAAAGAATACATTGCTTTGGTTCAAAATCAGGACATAGGATTTAGTTCCTCCACATCAGGTACAAAACATAGTAGGATGCAAGTGGGTCTTCAAGACTAAACTTAATCCCGACGGTTTTATTGGAAGGCACAAAGCTCATCTAGTGGCCAAAGGGTTTCATCAATGACCCAGCTTGAACTATGTTCAAACATACAGCCCCGTTATAAAATCCACTACAATTTGGCTTGTTTTATCTCTAGCAGCCTCATTCAGTTGGTCTGTAATCCATCTTGATGTGTCAAATGCCTTTCTACATGGCAACTTGGAGGAAAAGGTTTATATGCAACAGCCGCCCGAGTTTATGGATAAGCTCAAACCGGATCATGTTTATCTCTTGAGGAAGTCTTTCTATGGTCTGAAACAGGCACCAAGAATGTGGCACAAATGTTTAACTTATGTTATGGTTTTTCCTGTTCGAAAGCTGACATCTCCTTATATCAATATCAATCCAGAAATATTCGGATATTCTGTCTCCTGTATGTCGATGATATCTTGACTACTGGCAATGATTCGACTATATTGGATAGAGTCAATAATTTTCTTCAGCAAAAGTTTGCTATTCAGAATCTGGGACAACTGAAACACTTTCTTGGTCTTGAAGCATCTTGGCAATCGGATGGCTAACTTCTTCATTGGCGCAAATACATCGAATATTTGCTCTTGGGGGCAAAAATGCATGAATCAAAAGCCATTGCAACCCCTTTTTGCCTGAGTACTCGCCTGACTCTCCAAACTGGTGATCCATTTGATGACCCATCCTCATATCGAAGTATCGTTGGGGGTCTCCAGTACATGACCATTACTCGACCTGATGTTGCAATCTCAGTACGTGACCATTACTCGACCTGATGTTGCAATCTCAGTGAACAAGGTCTCACAATATATGTATGCTCCGACGACTGAACACTGGAAGGCAGTCAAGAGGATTCTTAGATACTTAAGGAACACAACCTCCCACGGATTACTGCTGCGGAAATCTTCCTCTCTCGCCATTCGTGGCTTTTGTGACTCCGATTGGGGAGGATGTTTGGATGACCGAAAGTCCACCACTAGTTTTGCAGTCTTTGTTGGCTGCAATTTTCTTGGAGTTCTCGGAAACAACAAACGGTTTCCCGATCATCTACAGAGGCGGAATACGACACCCTTGCTACCGTCAGCTCTGAGGTACTTTGGCTCACCATGTTGCTTCGAGAACTCAATTTTCCCATACCTACAACACCTACAGTATGGTCTGATAATTTAGGAGCCACTCACTTGAGTGCTAATCCTGTCTTCCACAACAACACCAAGCATCTTGATCTCGACTTCCACTTTGTTCGCGATAAAGTAGCTCAACGTCAATTGCAGGTGCATCATATTTCTACTCTCCAACAGTCGGCGGACATCCTAACCAAAGGTCTCTCCAAGGATCAATTTCTTGCTTTTCGTGACAAGTTGACCGTGTCTAGTCCCGTTCAACTTCCGGGAGGGGGGGAGATAGAGTATTGTATGTAGACCCATTTGTATATATGTATCTATTGTGTGATGTATGTATTTGCTGTATCTCGGCCTATGTATATTCAGCCCATGCTTATGCTCATGCTCATTTGTATATATACTCTTATCCTCTCAATAACAACTAAGGGAAAACCTAATAATTTCAAACCTGTGTTTCTTATGGTGATAAATATAATTTCTTAATAACTATTATAGAATCTTCTTATATGATAAAGATAAAATTAGTCTTTGTATATAATTTCACAGGGAGATTATAACATCTTTTTACAATTCTTTTATTTAATATTTTTTTCACGAATCTGGATTTCTTGAAATGTTGGAATTTGAGTCCCCACGGAGATTTCATCTGCTACGTACATCTAATTGGTTAATAATTAACAAATGGTATCTGAATTTTTGTGGGACTTCCTTTGGTCCTATCATCTGAAAAGTAAATAGTGTTTGAAAGAAATATGGTTTCTCTACCTACCAATTCCTCCAAACCATAATTATAAATACCATGTATAACTTTATCAATGAAAAACAACTGTATAAACATTTTTTATTTTTCTAACAAGCTTTTTACTTTCTCAATACTTATGTTCTTAATATATTATTTTTTTATTAAAAGAGTATATATAAATTGGAAAATTTCTCGTATAAGCTCTAGTAAAAAAAAAAAAAACAATGGACCAATAAACACTTCCTCTTATCTTATTCATTGAAAGTTATTTACTCCAAAGTCCATTGGAAGAAGAAAATTCTATTGTAAAAATTAAGAAGAGTTTTAAATGAAAAATAAAGGTAAATTAATAGGAGTATTTTATTTAGTCCAATTAATCTCACCCCAATCTTATTAATATACCTTAAACCTTGTTTATAAAAAAAATTGGCGGGAGTAATTATAAGTACCAACAGCAATATTAAATTTTTAAAAGTACTTTCAGAATATTCAGAAAGTTAATTAGAATATAATACAAATATATGTGGTGGTGTGGTAACTGGCGAGTCTCTACCAAATAAATGCGACGTAGAGATATACCTATCCATATTTCTACCTGTCCATCACTGTACATTTTGAATTTTCTTTTATTTGTAGTTTTTCATTTCATTCTTTTTAATGCTAAGTAGACATATACCTACCTATAGTTCTACCTATATATCACAGTATATATTTATATAGATGTTGCAGCAAGTTTTAGATATTGCTGCTAAATGATATATTTTTTTTTTTTTTTTTTTTTTGTCAAGTCTAACATTTTTTTGTAGGAAAAGATAATATAATTTCAATTGTTAGGTGGCTTAAAAAATATAACTAATATAGTTTATCGATAAATTTTTGTGCATAATTAAGTTTCCTTATATATATTCATCCTTAAATTTAATATTATTGACAAATTTTTAGTTTCACTAAAATTAATATATATTTTTGAATAAGAATGTACATTAAATACAAAATTTAATGTATTTTCTCGATGATAGGTTTTATTAGTAATAGACATGTTATTCAAGGCAACACAGGTACTTGTTTGAGACATCAACATTGATTTATGGGGCAAGTTTTTCTTAGTCATTAGCTGTTTGACTAAGAGACACTTACGCTTAAATATCCCGTGTTTAAGTGACATTTATAAAAATTATAAGGCATTTTTGAAAGTATATGCTCTATGAGTTATAAAAAGGAAATGTTTTTTTTTAATTATATTCTAAAAGTTCATACAACATTCTTTTTATCGCATGTATTTTCAATAAGTACCATATAAAATTTCCCGACATCTGCTTGTACGAAAATTTTTGTTTTAGATATTTTACGGTAAATACTCCTATTGTATTTCATATTAATTAAAAAAAAGGTTTATGCAATTCTTTTCGAAATAAGGATTAAATTTGTCAAAGTTATTGCAAAAGAACAATTATAATTTTATATTACTCCAAAGCAACTTTTGCTCGCTTAATTGTACATGTCCCTAACTAAACCTTTTAGTTCAATTTCTTATTTTTCTAAATAAAGTAACACCATAATAAATTTTACATTTTACAGGAAAAATTCACCATAATACATATTAAATTCAACTTTAAATTTACCATTGAAAAATTCATTTAGTAATAATATCCAAAATTGTTATCATATAAATATATATGGTCACAATTGTATAATAGTAATATTTAGCAACTTTTTTTTTTTTTATTATTGCCTCAAGTTATGCCAACAATTTTATAGTTTCTACAAAACCTGTGATAGAGGTTTTGTACATAGGCCCATTTGTATATATATTTATCTACCGTATGCTGTATGTATTTGCTGTATATCGGGCCATGCTTATGCTCATTTGTATATATACTCTTATTCTCTCAATAACAGCTAAGGGGAAACCTAATTATTTCATGGTATTAGAGCTAAACCGATTAACACCACCAAGAGTCATGTCTACCCCTGCTTTCAACGTTGATATTGCCAGCAGCTCCTCATCTCCGGCCGCCGGTTCAACACAGGCCACAGCAACGCTTATCACACCATCTGCAGCAACATTCCCCATTAAACTCGACACCACCAATTATTTACTAGGGAAAACACAGCTGATACCGCTTTTGAAAGGATCCCGATTAATGGGACATGTTGATGGAAGAATCATTCCTCCTCCGAAGAACTTACTGGGATCGGCTGAAATCAATCCACGATTATGAACGTTGGGAAGAGAAAGACGCTCAAGTAATGAGCTGGATCATTAATTCTTTATCACCTGGAATTATGACACAGATTGTAGGCGTTGAGACTGCGCAAGATGCTTGGAATAGATTGATTATAGCCTACGCTGCTGGTTCACGCTCTCAAATCAAAGATTACCAATTGCAGTTATGCAATCTGAAGCAAAAAGAAACAGAAACAATCTCCTTTTATGTCAACCATGCGAAGAAAATCTCGCATCATCTTGCTGCCTTTCAATCAGCAATTTCAGAAACGGATCTTGTTGATGCCATTTTTGATGGATTACTCCCTGCCTATCGACCATTTTGTAGATCACTGGAGATCAAAGTTGATCCAACCAACTTTGAAGATCTCCACGGGCTATTACTTTCACAGGAACGAAATTTGAAGATAGAAATTACAGCAAACCGAGCTACTCTAACAATGCTATATTTGTATTATATTCTAAAAACCCTTCAGAACAGCCCACCGAACCCGTCATTCAAAACTCACCAATCTGAAACCATGTCAATTTCTTAGAACCACCATAAATGTCTCTAGTTGTTGATCTCGATCCCCCACCACCATAAATGCCTCACCAGAATCATTCCATGGTCACCCGATCCCAAACGGCAAAATTGAAACCACGGGTGCCTATGAATTTGCTAGTTGTAAACTCTATTCCAACTAAACCAGCGTGCTACACGAAGGCAATCAAGATACCTGAGTGGCAAGAAGCCATGATGAAAGAATACATTGCTTTGGTTCAAAATCAGGACATAGGATTTAGTTCCTCCACATCAAGTACAAAACTAAGTAGGATGCAAGTGGGTCTTCAAGACTAAACTTAATCCCGACAGTTTTATTGGAAGGCATAAAGCTCGTCTAGTGGCCAAAGGGTTTCATCAATGACCCGGCTTGAACTATGTTCAAACATACAGCCCCGTTATAAAATCCACTACAATTTGGCTTGTTTTATCTCTAGCAGTCTCATTCAGTTGGTCTGTAATCCATCTTGATGTGTCAAATGCCTTTCTACATGGCAACTTGGAGGAAAAGGTTTATATGCAATAGCCGCCCGAGTTTGTGGATAAGCTCAAACCGGATCATGTTTATCTCTTGAGGAAGTCTTTCTATGGTCTGAAACAGGCACCAAGAATGTGGCACAAATGTTTAACTTATGTTATGGTTTTTCCTGTTCGAAAGCTGACATCTCCTTATATCAATATCAATCCAGAAATATTCAGATATTCTGTCTCCTGTATGTCGATGATATCTTGACTACTGGCAATGATTCGACTATATTGGATAGAGTCATTAATTTCCTTCAGCAAAAGTTTGCTATTCAGAATCTGGGACAACTGAAACACTTTCTTGGTCTTGAAGCATCTTGGCAATCGGATGGCTTACTTCTTCATTAGCGTAAATACATCGAAGATTTGCTCTTGGGGGCAAAAATGCATGAATCAAAAACCCCCTTTTGCCCGAGTACTCGCCTGACTCTCCAAACTGGTGATCCATTTGATGACCCATCCTCATATCGAAGTATCATTGGGGGTCTCTAGTACGTGACCATTACTCGACCTGATGTTGCAATCTCGGTGAACAAGGTCTCACAATATATGTATGCTCCGACGACTGAACACTGGAAGGCAGTCAAGAGGATTCTTAGACACTTACGGAACACAACCTCCCACGGATTACTGCTGCGAAAATCTTCCTCTCTCGCCATTCATGGCTTTTGTGACTCCGATTGGGGAGGATGTTTGGATGACCGAAAGTCCACCACTGGTTTTGCAGTCTTTGTTGGCTGCAATTTTCGTAGAGTTCTCGGAAACAACAAACGGTTTCCCAATCATCTACAGAGGCGGAATACGTCACCCTTGCTACCATCAGCTCTGAGGTACTTTGGCTCACCATGTTGCTTCGAGAACTCAATTTTCCCATACCTACAACACCTACAGTAAGGTCTGATAATTTGGGAGCCACTTACTTCAGTGCTAATCCTGTCTTCCACAACAACACCAAGCATCTTGAACTCGACTTCCACTTTGTCCGCGATAAAGTAGCTCAACGTCAATTGCAGGTGCATCATATTTCTACTCTCCAACAGTCGGCGGACATCCTAACCAAAGGTCTCTCCAAAGATCGGTTTCTTGCTTTTCATGACAAGTTGACCGTGTCTAGTCCCGTTCAACTTCCGAGACGGGGGGAGGTAGAGTATTGTGTATAGACCCATTTGTATATATGTATCTGCTGTATGATGTATGTATTTGCTGTATATCGGCCTATGTATATTCGGCCCATGCTTATGCTCATGCTCATTTGTATATATACTCTTATTTTCTCAATAACAACTAAGGGGAAACCTAATAATTTCAAACCTGTATTTCTTATGGTGATAAATATAATTTCTTAATAACTGTTATAGAATCGTCTTATATGATAAAGATAAAATTAGTCTTTATATATAATTTTGCAGGGAGATTATAATATCTTTTTACAATTCTTTTATTTAATATTTTTTTCACGAATATGAATTTCTTGAAATGTTGGAATTTGAATCCCACGGAGATTTCATCTGCTACGTACATCTAATTGGTTAATAATTAACAAATGGTATCTGAATTTTTGTGGGACTTCCTTTGGTCCTATCATCTGAAAAGTAAATAGTGTTTGAAAGAAATATGGTTTCTCTACCTACCAATTCCTCCAGACCATAATTATAAATACCATGTATAACTTAGAAATTATACACTTTATCAATGAAAAACAACTGTATAAACATTTTTTATTTTTCTAACAAGCTTTTTACTTTCTCAATACTCATGTTCTTAATATATTATTTTTTTATTGAAAGAGTATATATAGATTGGAAAATTTCTCGTATAAGCTCTAGTAAAAAAAAAAAAAACAATGGACCAATAAACACTTCCTTTTATCTTATTCATTGAAAGTTATTTACTCCAAAGTCCATTGGAAGAAGAAAATTCTATTGTAAAAATTAAGAAGAGTTTTAAATGAAAAATAAAGGTAAATTAATAGGAGTATTTTATTTAGTCCAATTAATCTCACCCCAATCTTATTAATATACCTTAAACCTTGTTTATAAAAAAAATTGGCGGGAGTAATTATAAGTACCAACAGCAATATTAAATTTTTAAAAGTACTTTCAGAATATTCAGAAAGTTAATTAGAATATAATACAAATATATGTGGTGGTGTGGTAACTGGCGAGTCTCTACCAAATAAATGCGACGTAGAGATATACCTATCCATATTTCTACCTGTCCATCACTGTACATTTTGAATTTTCTTTTATTTGTAGTTTTTCATTTCATTCTTTTTAATGCTAAGTAGACATATACCTACCTATAGTTCTACCTATATATCACAGTATATTTTCAATTTTATTTTATTTTTAGTTTTTTATTTATTTATTTTTTTCCTTTTCGTTGTCTTGTCTTGTCTTACACGAGAAACTAACTTCATCTGAGTCGATCAATTACTTGTTTTAAACAATTTATGTTACTATTTATATAGATGTTGCAGCAAGTTTTAGATATTGCTGCTAAATGATATATTTTTTTTTTTTTTTTTTTTGTCAAGTCTAACATTTTTTTGTAGGAAAAGATAATATAATTTCAATTGTTAGGTGGCTTAAAAAATATAACTAATATAGTTTATCGATAAATTTTTGTGCATAATTAAGTTTCCTTATATATATTCATCCTTAAATTTAATATTATTGACAAATTTTTAGTTTCACTAAAATTAATATATATTTTTGAATAAGAATGTACATTAAATACAAAATTTAATGTATTTTCTCGATGATAGGTTTTATTAGTAATAGACATGTTATTCAAGGCAACACAGGTACTTGTTTGAGACATCAACATTGATTTATGGGGCAAGTTTTTCTTAGTCATTAGCTGTTTGACTAAGAGACACTTACGCTTAAATATCCCGTGTTTAAGTGACATTTATAAAAATTATAAGGCATTTTTGAAAGTATATGCTCTATGAGTTATAAAAAGGAAATGTTTTTTTTTTAATTATATTCTAAAAGTTCATACAACATTCTTTTTATCGCATGTATTTTCAATAAGTACCATATAAAATTTCCCGACATCTGCTTGTACGAAAATTTTTGTTTTAGATATTTTACGGTAAATACTCCTATTGTATTTCATATTAATTAAAAAAAAGGTTTATGCAATTCTTTTCGAAATAAGGATTAAATTTGTCAAAGTTATTGCAAAAGAACAATTATAATTTTATATTACTCCAAAGCAACTTTTGCTCGCTTAATTGTACATGTCCCTAACTAAACCTTTTAGTTCAATTTCTTATTTTTCTAAATAAAGTAACACCATAATAAATTTTACATTTTACAGGAAAAATTCACCATAATACATATTAAATTCAACTTTAAATTTACCATTGAAAAATTCATTTAGTAATAATATCCAAAATTGTTATCATATAAATATATATGGTCACAATTGTATAATAGTAATATTTAGCAACTTTTTTTTTTTTTATTATTGCCTCAAGTTATGCCAACAATTTTATAGTTTCTACAAAACCTGTGATAGAGGTTTTGTACATAGGCCCATTTGTATATATATTTATCTACAAATTGTTTACCCTATTTTGTATTTTATGTACATGCTTCTTAAATTGTTTACCCTAAAATTATATCACTAAAATTAATCTATATTTTTGAATAAGCATGTACATAAAATACAAAATTTAATGTATTTTCTCGATGATAGGTTTTATTAGTAATAGCCATGTTATTCAAGGCAACACAGGTACTTGTTTGAGACATCAACATTGATTGGGTCTAGTCACAACTACCAAATAAATGCTACGTAGAGATATACCTATCAATATTTCTTACCTGTTTATCACTGTATATTTTGAATTTTCTTTTTTTTTTTTTTGTAGTTTTTCATTTCATTTTTTTTAGGATTTAGCCCCAGAATAATGCCCATGGGCAAAAAAAAAAAAAACGATTTTAATGTTGTGTTGTAAAATAAATACCGGTTTGGGGTTCCTTTAACCACAGTATTTTCGGAACCAGTGGTTCCGAAAACTGGTTGAACCATTTTCGGAACCACCGGTTCCGAAAATGGCAATTTAAATTTTTTTTTTTTAATTAAGGTGTTTTCGGAAGCCAAGCTTCCGAAAATACTGTCCGTGTCAGGCGCTGAAAAAGCGCCTGACACAGACATTGTTTTCGGAAGCTAGGCTTCCGAAAACAATAAATATATATATATATATATATATATATATATATATATTTATTTATATATATATATTTATTTATTTATTTATTTATTTATTTATATTTTTAAAAACCATTGTTTTCGGAAGCCTAGCTTCCGAAAACAAAAAATAAACAAAAATATTATTTTTTCGGAAGTTAGTCTTCCGAAAACATAATATTTAAAAAAAAATAAAAAATATTTTAATTTGGTCACGGGAGGATGCAGCCTAGTTTGCCTATATATACAGGCAAATATGTAAAAATTTTTGAAGTAGGTAGAGAGTTGATAGAAAAGGAGAGTGAATTTTAGAAAGAAATATAATTGGTTTTGAGTTGAGGTGGAGAGAGTAGATACTTGTAATTCAGAGTTCCTGAAGGTAATTTTTTTTTATGATTTTTCAGTTTTATTTTTATTCATGGAAGCTTGATTTTGAAGTTTTGAATTTAGAGGGTTTAACTTATTGTTAATTGTTATCTTTAATAAAATGAACTAAGTTTATCAGTGTATTTTGATTGTATGGGAGTTGTAAATATTAACCTTATGAAAAATTTTTCCACTTCATTTTGTTTGATGGGTTGGGTTTGTTATAATAAAATTGAAGCATAAGTTTGAGGTTTTGAGTTTTGTTATATACATATATATGGTGAATTTATAGTTTGCCGTATTATTATTATTATCATTGTTAAAATATTTGCTGTGACGTGTATAAAATTTGCTTTATTTTTTTATTTGTATTATTATTATTATTAGAAGTTAGTAAAAAAAAGAAAATTGGGGTTGTGACAGGTTATTGTTAAAATTTTTGTATTTATTTTTTATTTTTGTATTATTATTATTATTATTATTATTATTATTATTATTATTATTATTATTATTACAGGTTATTAAGTATTGGGTAGTTTTATTATTATTAATTTTTTTATTTATGGTATTATTACTATTATTATTATTATTATTATTATTATTAAAGGTTATTAAGTATTGAGTAGTTTTATGATTATTAATTTATTTATTTATGGTATTATTATTATTATTATTATTATTACATGTTATTATTATTATTATTGTTATTATTGAGTAGATTTATTTTTTAATGTAAATTTTGATTTTTATTATTATTGTTGTTGTTAATAATATTATTGTTATTAGAAGTAACTATAAAAAAAAATGTGTTAGTGAGGTGAAATCTTTTGTTTAAGGTGGCAAATAATTTTTAATTTATTATTGAATTGTTGAAATTAAGGTGTTATATAATTTTTTTTTTTATACAATTTATAGATGCTGAGAACAATACTTACTCCGAAAAGTCTCCGATTCCCCGAATTTGCAATGAAAAAATTAGAAAATTTGAAAGCAATTAGGATGAGAAGGGGAAAAAACTTGTTAGAGTACCTGCTAAATATGAATGAAAAATTGCAAGATATAATAATGTCTGGCTATAAATTTGATAAGCGCAGGAGGGAACAAATGACACTGTTAAGAAATGGATTATCCTGGCGTTATAAACGCTATTTTGACGAAATTAACGAACAATCACCTATAGAGTATGATGATATGGTTAAGATGTTAATTACGAAGGAAAGTGATTGTATGAATTTACCAAAAGAATTGGTTGGCAAAGTTGTAGAAACCATTCCAAAATGTCAAGAAGACTATTGTAATATAGTGAATGCTAGGAATGGTTTCAAATTCAAGTTTAAGAAACCTCTATAGTAGTAGTTTAATTTTATGATTTTATAAATTAGGTTGTTTTTTTATAGTTTACTGTTATCATGTAATTTAATATTATTATGTAATTTCATAGTATGATTATCTAATTCAGTATTACTATTTTGGGTAAAGTCCTTAAATTATATAGAACATAAATGAACTATAAAATTATAATACGATCGTTGATTAAATATACAATTCTATATATTTAAGTATTAATAATAACAGTCAATTGGGATAAAAAAAATCGAAAGATATGGAAAAAATTTATTGCATGTATACCATGAGTATTAAAAAAATAAATATATTTTAAAAAAATAATTGTCATACATAATATGTGTTAAAGATATATAAACGTTTGAGATATTTTTTTATATTTAATTAAATCGTGCATAATATTTCTTATTAACATAATAACATTAAATCGTATATACATACATTTATAATTATATTTATCTTTGCAGTTTGTTTTTATATTTATTTAAAATTAATATTTATCATTTCGTTCAATGTATAAATATATATATATATATAAATATAAATATATATATATATATATATATATTATTATATATATAAATGAATTAATATTTATTTTATGGCATTTGATATAGCTTGATATTGGATAGCTCTTGATCAAGCACACTACAAATTAAATAAAATCTCATCGATATAGCTCATTTGAGGTTAGTAAAGTTCAATTATGTATTTATTTATATATATTACGTATTATTATTAATGAATATGCGTTGGATAATTTTGTTGTTTAATGTACTATCGAATATGAACACGAAATTAGGCAAAGCAATTTGAAAATAATACAATATTTGGTAGCATTGTATGTATTTCAATTATATTATGATCACTAAGAATGACTATATATAATTTAGTAAATGTAGTAAATCTAGTTCTAGATGTTGAAATTAATATAATTGTATATAATTTTTTTTAATTGTTCAATAATAAAACCTATAAAACAATGCACTTATTTTTATTATATTATCGTTACAGTAGGTGCGCAATCATGTCAGAGAATAGCAACTATTATGTTATACACTGGGGGGGGTAGGATGTATGTAAGCGATTTCCTTTTTGAGTATGATATGTTTAGCTCATCGGCTAGGCATAAACGTTTGAAGGTTAAGAAAAAACCATCATTTGTTAAACTTGTTGATCGGATATCCAGTGAGATTGGATTTGGCACTAAAGGAAGGGTGATAAAGATCGTGTATAAGTATCCTGTATCGCCCAATTCATTCTCCCACATGATAATCAGTTGCGACAGTGATGTTGGAATTATCCATGAAAATTTGGCAAACATTCCAAATTATCATACAGTCGAGTTGTTCGTTGATTATGAGATTGTTGCATCGGGAGATAATGAAGCATCAAGCGATGCGATGGTTTCAATTCCTACTTCCTTGAACAACGTGTATGATTGTATTGTTCTGGGGTACGGAGCAGGGGATTCCTTCATTGGCAACTCTGAAAGTCAATCTACCTTTCAGTCAATAGGTTCTTATGGGTGGCACAAACCTACCCCATCTGTTTCTTTCCAGGGATTTGAATCATTTCCTACTTTTGGCGCAGTACAAGGTGGATCGGTTATTCCTTCAACACGCTTTCCAATTATGACAGTTGGTGGATTCGATGAACCAAACGCATCATTTGATCCCTTTAACTCGTTCCCATCCATAAGAACCGAGGCTGGCACATCTCACAGTCCAGTTCCGGATGCTTATGATGGGTATCACGTCGAAGTTGTTGGTACAGAAAACAATAATGTAAGTAACATATCACCGATGGAGCTTGTAGATCCCACAGTGTTTCGATCAGGAAGTTCCGAAGACATTACTAGAATTGCTACCCAAATTGATGAAGAAGAAGAAGAAGATCCTATATGTCATTATATCGATGGCAGTGAGGAGCCTAATGAAATTGACAATACAGTGGATGAACAAATTGTTGAAGATTTTATACAGTTCGATATTGACAATGATGACGATGATGACGATGAGGATGAAGGTCATGACGATGATGACAATGACGATGAAGGTCATGAGGGGACAAATGTTGATGCTAACGTTGAGCAAAATGTGAGTGTTGCAGCAACGAGGATGATTGATTTGAATTTATCTCCCCCCCATATTGCGGAAGGCGTAGATATTCCCCCTATTTCTCCGTTATCATCTTTTGTATTCCCAGGTCCAACATATACCGCTATAGAAGAGCAGGATTGTGTACAGCAGTATGCAAGTGATTCTGATGAAATAAACGTATGGGATGGAGTATCTGAGCTAAAACGGGGTTTAGTTTTTGGTGGAAAAGAGGAAGTACAAGCAGCGGTGAAGACATATTCGATGAAAAATCATGTTTCATTCAAAGTGGTTGAATCACATCCTCATAAATTGGTCGTCAAATGTAGGAACGAAGACCAAAACTGTGGTTGGTGGCTTCGTGCCCAATTCAAGAAATCTATAGGGTATTGGATGATAACTGTTTACCGGGGTCCACATACATGCGTAAATGCAAGATCATCACAAGACCATTACAATCTTGATAGTAAGATAATAGCGAGTTCAATTTTGGGGATGGTTCGAAAAGATTCAAGACTGAACCTAGATTTGATAATTGAGCACGTCAAAGTGGTGTTCCACTTCACCATTTCTAAGAAAAAAGCATGGGGTGCTAAAAAGAAGGCATTGCAGAAGATTTACGGCAATTGGGAAGAATCGTACAATATCTTGCCTCGGTACCTGAACGCGTTGACCCACTATAATCCTGGGTCGGTGACACTCTTACTCACGGATGAAACAACTGATAATCGATTTGCAATGTTTAAACGAGTGTTCTGGTCCTTTAAGCTATGTATAGAAGGATTCAAACATTGTCGACCAATCATACAGATTGACGGTACATTCTTGTACGGCAAATACCTTCACACGCTTTTGGTGGCAACCGCATTGGATGGTAACAATCATATCTTCCCAATAGCTTTTGCAATTGTTGAAAATGAAAACCAATCAAGTTGGGAATGGTTCATGGAGTGTATCAGGACATTCGTGACACAACGCACTGGTTTAGGTGTCATTTCTGATCGACATGCTGGTATCTTATTTGCCATGAACAATGAAGGATCTGGTTGGAAAAAACCCATGTCATATCATCGTTTTTGCCTCCGTCATTTTGTCAGCAATTACAATCACAGCTTCCATAATACGATAATAAAAAAAACTCTTGTATCGTGCAGGTATGATTCCTAAATTACTTACGTCATGTCGTACCTGTTATTCGTTACCAACAGTTGTAATTTCGTTTCTTCTTTGCTTTTTAACACTCGTAGGAGCTCAAGCACAACCTCGTAAGTTTACGAAGATTATGGACACGATTAAGAGGTTAGATGAAAGATCATACCGATGGGCCATGGAAAGACCAGTGGGGAAATGGAGTTTGGCACACGACAATGGCTCAAGATGCGGTCACATGACTACCAATATTGCCGAGTGTGTAAATGGTGTGTTAAAGGGCATTCGTCATTTGCCAATTCAGAGCATCGTCGAACACACGCTTGGTAAAATTGTTAGTTATTTTGACTCCCGTCGAACTAAATACACCAATTTGCTCGAAAACGGTGAAAGGGTCACCCCTGAATGCAAGAAAATGTTGGTTAGGTATTCTAGTAGGGCCAATTGTCATACAGTGACAAACTACAATAGTCAAACTGGACTTTGTGAAGTGAGAACAGGATATGATCCAATCAGACAAAAAGGGAGCAACATTCAGATTGTGAATTTAGAAGCTCGTGAGTGCTCCTGTAAAAAATTCCAAAATTATCGAATGCCTTGTTCACATGCAATTGCTGCTTGTAAGCACCTACGTCATCGAATCTGGGACTTTGTAGATAAGACCCATACACTTGATGAGAATTTACAAGCGTATAGCTATCCGTTCCAGTCTCTAGCACACAAGGACTACTGGCCTGAGATCAACTCGGTAACATTGATTGTCAATCCAATATGTAAACGAAAGAAGGGAAGGCCAAAGTCAACAAGAATCCGCAATGAAATGGATGAGAAGGAAAAAGGAACAAATACTTACAACTGTAGTAACTGTGGTAAAGGTGGGCATAACAGAACCACATGTCAAAATCCCGGAGTGAATCTCTCCCGACGACACATACCGTCTTCTTCTAGGGGGCCAAATAGGGCTGGTTCGACAAGACATTTCAGGGGGAATTCAATTAGGTTGTGAATTATTGATGGAATTTTAAATGGACTTTTGATTTTGTAGTTATTAATGCCTAAAGACAACCACTTATTTGCCTCAATGTTGTTAGTTCAAATTTCTTAATTGCTTTTCTTTCTGACTTCAAGCCATGTGAACCATATCTTATTTTGTCAAATATTGTTATTGACTTGTATAATAAGTTGGTGATAATATATTTTTATGCCATAGGCTTGCAAATTATGTCGATCACATATACTCCAGGAGATATATTTCGAGGTATGGGCCGTTGGTGGGCACTTGATGATGACTTTGTTTACCCACTTGATCCTAGAGAACATAATTCACCTTATGTCATACACCGTATGCAAGAAGAATGGCAATATCGAGTGACCGAGTCTGAGATTTTATGCGAAGATGCTACTACATGGCGAGTCTGAAAAACTCGTTACAAGTCAATCAACATGCCACGTAATAACAATGATGAACTCCGTGCTGCTTTATATAGAACAAGGGAAGAAAATAATAGGATAAAGATTAGGCTTAATCGTTTCGAATTTCAAAAACGTGCTAGAGATTATGCTGAGCATGGTGACATACAGATGGCGCGGTTTTATGCAGCATGTTCATGCCATCCCGAGCATGCATCTGACATTGATATGTCAGATGAAGATAATTAAATGGCGCTTGTGTTTTTCCCGTACTAGTTTCCTATTATAGTGTTCAACTATTATTAGACGGGGATGTTTAATCATGTGTTCAAACCAAGTGTATGTGTGTCAAATTACTTGTTTGTATTACTGTGTACTTTTATTATATTGCAAAATAGTTTATTTGTTGAATTTATTTCTCAATTGGTGAAAACATGGCTTTATATTATGACGACAAATTATGTGATACCATTTTAATATTTATAACCATTTTAATATTTAGTTACATCAAAATATAGACCTCTTACAATGACGTTGCATTTTTTTCTTTTGTGGGATATAAGTCATGGCAAACAGGCGGAGGAATTGGATGTTGCCAGCTTTCACCTAGAACTACCGTAGATATCTCGAAAGTGACGGTGCGAAATATTATGCTGGTTTAAAGCGTGAGTGGGAATATCGAGTGCAAGAATCAGACAACCTTGTTGATGACCTACAGTCACTTGAAGCACCTGCTGTCAACCGCATTTCATTGAGTATGCCTAGAAGAAATCCGCATGAGTATCGACTTGCTGTGAAACAAATCCAAGTGGAGAATAATAGGATGTTATTAAGGCGGTCACGATATTATATGTTGAAATTGGCTAAAGAGCATTCTGCGGCTAACGGTAGAGACCTATCAATTGTACACGAACGTCGCATATTATCAATTCCACGTTACCAATCCGATGACGAAATGTCAGATGATTGGTAACTCATATTCAATTGCTAAGTTTAAAATGCTTTATGTAGTAATGTTAATTTGTTCGAAACTGAGTTTGCTCTGATGTGGGTAAGTTTGACATATGATTATTTAATAATGGTGGTTGTATGAATTTATGCTGGTTTACACTTTTTTAATGCCATAACCTTCTATTATGTAATCTCATAACAGTTTTTTAAAATATTATGTTCTACGATATGTTTATTCATAACATGATAGGTTGTATCAACGTAAGGAGAGGAAAGATATGTACTATGATCATCGTTAATAATTCATATACATCAATAAGTTAAACATAATAAAATTTACAAGAGACAAAATATTTAATTTTGAGCATTTAATGTTTCGACTACATTAAAAATTCCTATTTTGTCTTCGGGGTCGTAACATTTTAACGCTGCATGTTCCACAACGAACACCCCTCCCTACACACTCACGACAATTTCGGTTGGGCCGTGTATCAACCTGCTCTTCATAGGTTACAGCCGTCTCCGTTCTCGGTGTTAGATGCAGATTTAGGTCCACCGCATTTTGTTGGACAACCATGGGAGGTACATGGGGTTGGAACCCCATATATTGTTCATTAGGCATATTTAAAGCTGCAGAGAAATCTAACACCGTGCCTCCAGGAACACCTTCTGAAAAATTCATGTTCATGTTAGCAAAGTACGTGTTCGGCTCTCCACTTCCAGAGCCCATCTCGTAGTTACCACCCATATTCAGAGGTGGTATAATTGTCTGACCAACATCATTATAATTGTGTGAGCCGAAGGCTGGAATATTTTGTTGCATCGGAGTGCAGAATGAAGACCCTTCACCGATAACATTGCTGAATGCATCGCTGGATTCCTCATCTATGTTGCATCTTGTATTAAAATTAGTATTCAGTAGGTCTGTAAAAGAACCCCATCCAATATCCCCCTGTCCTTGTCTAGCATCGGATGTTCCAGCAACTGAAACACCACTAGTGAACTCAAACCCAAAACCACCTGCTTGCGTATGTTCATGGACATGAATGGGAACATTCTGAACTTAATTCAGATTCAAATGAGAACCACCCACCATATGTTGAACATTATCAAATTGTGTTTCTGCATTATCCTGACTTTGTTGCTAAAGTTCATGTAATGGGACTGTACTCCTCATGGATGAACCACCAAAATCACAAGGATTTTGAAATTATGGTTGCTGCTGTTGGTAATAAAGATGCTGAAGTGGATGAGGAATCCGCTGAATCCCTTCCGGATATGGAGGGGGAGGAACTCTTGTACGTCTGTCAGTGAAGGTTAAATTCTTTCGGTTTCTTTCCGACATAGGCAACTCGACATTAGGAAACATCATTGCAGGAGGAGCAGGTTGTGATTCATATGAAGTACACATACGAAACTCTTGGTTTATCCCTCCTAGCATGCCTCCTGATAGATTGATCACGTTTGCCCTGTTGAATTGATCTGCACCCATGTGATACAAACGTTCAAGGCCATCTCCCTGCATAAAAAAAAATCGACACCAATGAAATTGAACTGACATATGATAATATTTATTTTAGAATTTTTATTATACATATGATAACTTATATTTCATAAATTCTACGGAATTTTCATACCAGTGCATCGTTTCGTGCCCCTTCTGGGGTCATCCATCGTCGGGTAATGTTTTTGAACCATTGCATATATTCAGACTGTGGACCTAACGGATGATGCAATTGAGGCGTCATTGCAACCCTGTGATGACGTGTATCCCACATTTCCATGTATGGGGCATATTTAACTGCCCAATCACGAGGTCCATGCCCGGTCATTTTCACAGTTGCTAGCGCATAGTTTGATTGTTCTATCCCTTGCGGGATAGGTTGCTCCATGCCAAATTGTCGCATACATCGATCGGGATGATGAAACTCGACAATATGAAAATATATAATTGGCACAATGGAACGCCAAATATTTTGCCCCCCACGACAATAGGCTGGCAATAATTGAATGACTTCCGTGTACGGTTCCCAGACGAACTGTATAAATAATGATATTAACAAGTATTAGTAAAAAATTTTATATTTAGAACCTAAATTCGGGATAAATATAGTTTAAGAACAAAATTAAACCTGATCAGGAGTTAAGCAATCCAACCGCATCCTCAGTTCCTTAACATTATGAGCGCTATGACCTTGTTGTCCAATAGCTACTTTCCACTTGTAAATTCATTCAATTATGTATATCAAGTCATCAGATGACAAATCATAATATTTATTATAATAACAACATTTAATATAATAGAATTAAATTTGTAAGAAAATAATATAGATATTTACTTTATTGCATACGGATATTCATTATAAGGGATGTAGTTTGTTGTGACTGTAGGGGCAATATTTGTGAACCGCTCGTACGCCCATACTTGTATAATTTGGGCACATCCCCCAATTTGCTTCTTGTCTAGAGCAGTAGCTTTTGACATTTCCCGCTACAAAAACGCCAATACTGCTGCTCCCCACGCAAAACCACCAACTCCATCCTCAGACAAATCCTCCAGCAAACTCAACATCATGACATGAACTATCGTGGATTTCGGATTAACAAACATCAATCCACCAAACATACGCAACATAAAAGCTCGTGCATGATATTGAACGACTACATCAGCAGCATCATCAGGCAAGTCCATAAATTGCTGCTCCAGCCACCTTAACTTCAACTAATTTCTCTCCATATCATTTTCACCGGGAATCCTACCTAATAAACGATGGCATAACTGATGTGCCCTATTAGTACCTTCGGATTTACCGGTCACGGCTCTACCATCTACCCGTAATCCGGTTAAAATCTCTGTCTTGAAGCTTTATTATTGCTTCTCCAACACTGAGATGGAACGTGTAAGTTTCCGGTCTCCATCTTTCTACCAGTGCAGTGATCAAATGGTGATCTACGGGCATAGAACCAAGTTTCACCATGCCCTCAAATCCACATCGTTGTAGGTATGGAAAAATCCTCGGATCTATGTTCCGGTACATATCATCATTCCCGGCTTTTATGTATTTCAATGATGGACATTCCTGAGAATGATACAAATTTTATATTATAACGACGTTATTCAACATTTATATTGTAACTTAACAACATTTTTTAGGATAATGGATATAAATAATGTCCATTTTCAAAAAAAAATCCCACTATAATGTTTAGTTAATAAAAAATCCCCAGAATAATATTGGTTTAACCTTAATCATTTTCGGAACTTTTGGTTCCGAAAATATAATTTTACAAAAAAAAAATTGACCCAATTTCGGAACAATAAGTTCCGAAATTGGGAATCAATGCACTGCTCCCTTGGGAGCAGTGCATTTCATACATACGCCATGGCTTAAAGCCATGGCCTATGTATATATGTGTATAAATTTTTTATGGACTTAATATATTATGGTAAAAATATATTATTTTGTATCAAGTCATAAAGTTCATATAACTTGTGAAAATTATACGTTTTGCCTTTTTAATATATGTAAGTAATTATTTTAATTTTATGACTTGATACAAAATAATAAAATAAATTGTTTTATCAAAAAAAATATATTTTTACCATAATATATTAAGTCCATAAAAAATTAATGAATAATTTTTTACTCTATATATGCACGTTAGAAATGTTAATTAATTAATATTGAGTTGAAAATAAATATATTTTTAATTTTATTTTTACAAATTTTAATTTTATACAAAATAATTAAATTATTTATTATTTTTTAAAAAATTTATACACATATATACATATGCCATGGCTTTAAGCCATTAAAGCCATGGCGTAATGTATGTAATGCACTGCTCCCAAGGGAGCAGTGCATTGATTCCCAATTTCGGAACTTATTGTTCCGAAATTGGGTCACTTTTTTTTTTGTAAAATTACATTTTCGGAACCAAAGGTTCCGAAAATGATTCAACCACATTTCGGAAACTTTGGTTCCGAAAATGATTAAAGTTAAACTAAGATTATTCGGAGAATTTTTTATTAACTAAACATTATAATGGGATTTTTTTTGAAAATGGACATTATTTAGATCCATTATCCACATTTTTTAACCCTCCAGCTGGCAAAAATAATAATGGGCCGTAGTTAATACTTTACCTGCCCTATCCATAAAACTTGAGATCGATGAACATTTTGTTGCACTAACACGTGTGGCATGATTGGACCTGCCTCAATGATTTGTTCAGCTCTGTGTTGGTAAGCCATTTCTCCTTATATAATATGGTTAAAATAATTAGTACAAAAAATAAAAAAAATCCAGCACAATATTTAAAAAAAACCCACCACTAATAAGTAAAATTTTTTATATTCGATTTTTTTTAATACTCTACAAATAATGCAAAACGACTTAAATAAGTAACATTTATATACATATATATATATATAAAATTTATTTTACTTTTTTAGAATATTTTTAATTATTGCATTGTTCAATAAAAATTTTTTTTAATCTTAATTAAATTTCCTCTTATATTAGTTTAATTTAGCTTCTCTATGATGACTATAATTTCTAATAAATAATCTAATATCAATGTAGATGTATAAATTTTTGTATGGAAAATTTGCAAAATAAGTCAATGTTAAAAGCAACATATAGCCTTTTATACATTACTGCATGAAAAATTCAATTTAAATAAATTCATTGTTACTAATGTTAACATACAAACAATCTTCAAAATACATATCAAAACAGTAATAAAATTTAATTTATAAGATTCCCCTAAAATTAAATAATGTATAATTTGTATACAACTTATAGGTAATAGGCAGGTATTAGGAAAATAGAAAAAAATATTAATAATAATAATATTACAAAAATAATAACATAATCATAAAACTCGATTGAAATTTATTTCATTGCCCATTAAAATTGTAATTTTTAATTGTACGAAATATATATGTATATATATAGTTATAAAAAAAAAAAAAAACTTCACACACATACAAAATGTAATGATTGATTCCGAACAGAATTATCTCAATAAAGAAAAAGATAATCAAGACATAAAATATATTTTTGTGTATAGGAAACAAAAAGCATTAAAAGACAGTCCAGAGGTGCCCATCAAGCATACAAATAATCAAATATTAATATTTAAATGATAAAACTTGATGTCTGTCGACCTTAAAAAAAAAATAAATGATACTACTTTTTTCAAATTCCTCAATAATTTAAGAAATTGCTATTCAAAACGTAAATTTATATATATAATTGCTTATACAATTTCCCCTCTGCAGAATAAAAAATAGCCACTATTAATTTAATTTGTTTGATATAGCTAACCCCAAATTCCATCGCCGGCATATTTTTTCTACTTGTTTCTCTTTCAGCTAAAATAATTGCAGTCCAATTAGATATTGAATATACAACTTATATACAACTTATAGGTAATAGGTAGGTATTAGGAAAATAGGAAAAAATATTAATAATAATAATATTACAAAAATTAATAACTTAACTCACAAATTACGTACCTTTAATCAAAAATTGCTAAACCACTGACTCAAATATCACTGCAATGATTCAAAAAAGAAAAAAAAAATAAATTTAACAAATTTATCATATGTATAATTTACTATTGCCATTTGATAATATGCTAATGAACAAATTTTATATCTTAAACCCACCATAATTACATATTAACTTCGAAAAAATAACAAACATTATAACAAAATTAACATTATAACAATAACAACAACAGATGTAACAAACCCAACATTATAACAAAAACATAATAAGACTTTTAAATATTACCTTATACACTTGAAGAGTTCTAGCTCATGCAAAACTTGAGATTTTATTTTCAATAAACACACAATTCTCTTAAACTTAAACTTAAACTTAAACTTAAACAATCTTAAACACACAATTCACTCTCTCACTCTATTTTTTTTTTCTCACACTTCTAAATCCCAAAATCTCACTACTCTATACTTTTTTAACTCACACACCCACCCACATTTATTTATACACGGATGAGAAAAAAAAATGAAAAACAAAAAAATTTTAAACTTAAAGCTTGATAAGTCACGTCTGCGTCTGCATGCATGCAGACGGAGACGTTGGCGTGGGAATCCCCAACAGTGGGGATTCCCACGCCAAACAAATTTTTTTTTTTTTTTTTTTTTTTTTTTTTTTTTATAAATTCATTGTTTTCGGAAGCCTAGCTTCCAAAAACTATAAATGTGTCAGGCGCTTTTCAACGCCTGACACATTTAGTGTTTTCGGAAGCTTGGCTTCCGAAAATACTTTAATTAAAAAAAAAAAAAATTTAAATTGCCATTTTCAGAACCGGTGGTTCCGAAAATGGTTCAACCAGTTTTCGGAACCACTGGTTCCGAAAATACCGTGGTTAAAACAACACCAACCCGGTATTTATTTTACAACCCAACATTAAAACCATTTTTTTCCCCACATGGGCATTATTCTGGGGCTAAATCCTTTTTTTTAATGCTACGTAGACATATACCTACCTATAGTTCTACCTATATATCACTGTATATTTTGAATTTTATTTTATTTTTAGTTTTTCATTTCATTTTTTTTCCTTTTTGTTGTATTGTCTTGTCTTACACGAGAAACTAACTTCATCTGAGTTGATCAATTACTTGTTTTAAATAATTTATGTATGGTGTATATCATAAAGTTGATCATCCAAGCCTTATATTTATTTTGGAACTACATATCCGTTTGAATGACTTTCCTCGCGACGTAATTGATGTTTTGTAACTTCTTTTTCCAATAAAATTCCTTTTAGTAAAAAAAAAACTTACTACTTCAATAAAATACTTATTTATTTATTAGTTTATATATAATATTGTGCTCTTTCTATGCCAAAAACCTTACAAGAAATACAAGATTTGGTAATATAATTTTTTTTGTTACCAATCGTATAAAATTAATATCATAACATTCTGCATTAACAAAAAAGTTACTGTTATAAACTTTTTAACAAAATGTATTTAGCAACAAGATTAGGTATAAATATGTTACTATTGATAGAGATATGGTAGTAAATTCTAGATATTGCTATTTAAATGACTTTTTTTTTCTTTTGTCAAATCTAACAGTTTTTTACAGGAAAAAGATAATATAATTTCAGCTTTTAGGTAGCTTAAAAAATATAACTAATATAGTTTATTGATAAATTTTTACGCATAATTAATTTTCCTTATATATATTCGTCATTAAACTTAATATTATTGACAAATTTTTAGTTTCAGTAAAATTAATATATTTTTTTGAATAAGATGTACATTAAATATAAAATTTAATGTATTTTCTTGATGAGAGGTTTTATTAGTCATAAACATGTTATTCAAGGCAACATAGGTACTTGTTTGAGACATCAACATTAATTTATGGGCCAGTTTTTCTTAGTCGTTAGCTGTTTGACTAAGAGACACTTGTGAGCACGGGTTTTCTCGACCTCTGTGAATAGAGTCCTGTGTTACCTTTTTAAGCAGACGGAAGTGAATTGGACTCGTGAATGAGTGAAATGTCGCCTAGAATTTCTTTAACACTCTGAAAACCGAACTTTCCTTGTTCCGAAACCCCGACAAAAGGTCCTTCGAGTGATTAGGGGGCTTAAGAGCGAGCATAGGGTTTTGGGAAACTTGTCACGGCTCTTGTGAGAGCCGCACGGCTATAGTTTCATAACTACAGCCACATGGCTTTAGCTAGCAGTCGGGTTTTCCGCTGAAAATCAAAAAGAGTTGGTGGCAGGGTATGGCTTCTGAATTTTTTTGAAGTTTGGCAAGGATTTGATGGAGAAATCTAGAGAAGTGAATAAAAGGGAGAAAAAAAGAAAGAGAAAGGGGGGATTTTCTTAAGATTTGAAAGAAAAGAAAAGCAAAAAAAAAGAGAGAAGAGAGGAGGACAGAGAAGGAGAGAAAAGAGAATAACACACAGAGAGAGAAAAGATTAAGACCAGAAACACAAACACCAAAACACACGCCAGAAGTAGAGAAACACATTCTTAACCGTATCACATTGATGTAGACCTATCTCGGATTTGTTTCAGATCGATTCGGGACTCGTTTTCGGAATTTCATAATGTTTACGGATACAAGGCGCTTTCTGGCTCCTCAATCCGTTTCTGATCGTCCAATACACTGGAACAATAACAAGGTAAACTCTAAGAGGCCTTAAACTTGTGTTCATTGCTTTTTCTTGCATTTTCTTTTTTGTTTTGTCAATTTCCAAAAAGCTGACTGCCCAGCTAGAGCCGCACAGTTCTGTTTGCTTTGAACACAGCTGCGCGGCTATAGTTCTTTAGAACAGAGCCGCACGACTGTGTTCTTCCGAGCCGAAACCCGAAAAAGCCCCGATCGATCGAAAAAATCCACTTTCCATTTTGTTCATTCTATTATGATCTATATCGGTTCAAACACATTTGTGCATGACAAAATTTTGGTTTTCGGATTTCTAACTGTGCGGATGTGAGATTTTCGGTTTTTCTGGATTTTTTTCTGGGATTTGGGGTCGTTCGATCCAAATCAGATCCGTTGTCCAGCATTAGCGGACTCTTGAGCTCCACGAAAATCCTTAGGAAATATAAAAAAGGAACAAAATAGTGATTTTCAAAACGAGAAAACCGATTTCGGGTTTCGGGCATTACAGTCGCACGACTGTGGATGTTAGAGCCGTATGGCTCTCACCAGAGCCACACGGCTCTAATCATAGCCGCACGGCTGTAGTCTACAGAAGGAGGCAGAATCACGGGATGACCCGCACATACGTCGTCGCGTGATACTGTCTTCAGATTCAAACTGTTTTTGGTGTGTTTACCTTTTTTTCGACCCTAGATGAATGTTGGAGTTAAGAAACCCGCATGAACGGAACCTCAAGTTTCGGGATAACAGACCCGCTAAAAGGGGAAATTTGCATGAAACCGAGCCAAATCGTTTTCCAAAAATGGTTTTCCAGCACAAAACCTACAGGGTGTTTCAAAACTGTTTTCTAGGTCTAATCGGGTCAACTGGCCGAGTTGACCCGACTACCCCCTAAATGTATGCCCCCGATCCTAAAAATCCCAATTCTGTCCTCTTGTGAGTCCTATCTGTGTTTGTAATGCAAATGTGCTAACCATTCGTCTTGTAGCTTTTAGTTTTCCTTTTTTTTGTCATTTTTGTATTTAATAGATTAACTCATGTATTTTAGGCATTTGCACTTTTTTAGATTCTTGTGTATTTTAGGCTCTTGTAATGTGAGGACGAGAGTTTTCCCTTTTCATTCGATTGGGTTGTATAAGCGGCCTCTACTTTTATTCTTTTGATTGCTTGGATGTATGGCTTATTTATTTTGCAATTTATTTCTATCATCTGTATGAGCACAGGCTAAATAATACAAAATAAAACAGGGTAAAGAAAAATAATAAGTGAATGAAATATGGTGATATAAATTAGAAAATGAATATAAGCTTGAGGTTGAATAGGTAAGTTGCCCGAACCTCAAATCTCTAGATTAGGTACAGTAGTCTACGCTCGGTAGGAAGTTGTACCGGAATTTCTCCGATGAGCTGATCCAGGTGGCGACTCTGTCACTGATCTTGAAATTTAAGTTTCGAGCTCCTTAAGTAGTAAAATAGGAAAAGGTTTTCTACAAAAGGATTTTAAAACAAAATCAATGGTTTTCCTAAATAAGATCATCAATCCTGTTTTCAAACCCCAAACATTTATATTTCCATCATTTCTTTTTCCCGGTTCACTTCGCCGCACACCACCATTTAAAGGTCGTCTGCTCACAACACTTACGCTTAAATATCCCGTGTTTGAGAGACATGTATAAAAATTATAAGGCATTTTTGGAAGTATATGCTCTATTAGTTATAAAAAGGAAATAATTTTTTTTATTATATTCTAAAAATTCATACAACATTCTTTTTATCTCATGTATTTTCAAGGAGTATCATATAAAATTTCCCGATATCTGCTTGTGCGAAAATTTTTGTTTTAGATATTTTACGGTAACTACTCCTATTTTATTTCATATTAATTAAAAAAAGGTTTATGTAATTCTTTTCGAAATAAGGATTAATTTGTCAAAGTTATTGCAAAAGAACAATTATAATTTTATATTACTCCAAAGCAACTTTTGCTCGCTTAATTGTAATTGTCCCTAAATAAACCTTTTAGTTCAATTTCTTATTTTTCTAAATAAAGTAGCACCATAATAAAAATTACATTTTACAGGAAAAATTCACCATAATACATATTAAATTCAACATCAAAATAAAATTTACCATTAAAAAATTCATTTAGCAATAATATCCAAAATTGTTGTCATATATATATTAATAGGAATAAAACTATATCTATTTTTTGCAAAATACATATAGTCACAATTGTGTAATAGTAATATTTAGCAACTTTTTTTTTTTTTTTTTTGTATTGTCTCAAGTTATGGCAACAATTTTATAGTTTCTACAAAAGCTGTATTTCTTGTGGTGACAAATATAATTTCTTAATAACTGTTATAGAATCATCTTATGTGATAAATGAAATCATATTTTATCCGACCGTACAACAAATACACAGATCTCGTAAACAATATAAATAAACGTACTTACAGTTTATATGTAGCAGAAAACTTGTTTATGGATTGATTTTGATCAACACGGGAAACCGGATAGTTCTGGTTGCCTTTCCTACGAATGTACGAATACATTAAGTACGGGCTTTATCCGTGAATTCTTCCGATTAACGAAAGTAGTATGTTTCGTGTTTTCTCTCTGGGAGTGTTTTCTGTTCTTTCCCGTAAATGAATCAGAGAAACAACTTCTCTATTTATAGAGAAAATCCCAACTTCCATCTATTTATAGTGTTAGTCCAAATTACATATTTGGTCCCTACAAATTACACATATGGTCCCTATAATTTACCACAATTATAGTTTAGTCCCTACCATTCTAAAATATCATGGGCGGACTGAAAACCAACAATAAAGATAAAATTAGTCTTTATTAATAATTTTACAGAGAGATTATAATATCTTTATACAATTCTTTTATTTAATATTGTTTCACGAATATTGATAGAGAAAGAGAGGACTAATATTGTATTTTTACATGTTGTACAAAGATGTATCATAGTCCTTACAGGGTTAGGGTTCTCAAATGTATATAAGATCCTTAATCATCAATACAATCTTAAGTTGCCTCAATAAGTTTTCATGGTATCAGAGGCATCGATACCCTAACCTAACTATGTCTCAATCCGAAAATTCCACCATCACCACTCCGCCTCCATCAGCCACACCGCTGCCACCATCCATCCCACCGCTGTTCATCTCATCCATGGAAACTGTTGTTTCGAGTTCAAAGTTGACGCAACCCATATCAACAACCATCGATTCCACCGTTATTTCCACCACCCAAAGATCGCCGATCACTTTATCAATCCCATTTAATACCACCCCATTAATCCCAGCAACCACCCTAACACCACCGATTATGTATCCCAATCCAGCCACCTTTATCACCAATAAACTCAGCTCTTCAAATTTCATCCTTTGGAGAGCACAATTCATTACTATGTTGCGAGGCTGCAGGATGTGGCATCATATTGATGTGAACCAATCCACTCCACTAGAGTTCCTTGAAAGGTAGATTTGGAATCCAGCTTATGATACATGGGAGCAGTAAAATCAGCAGGTATTGAGCTGGTTATTTGCTTCAATAGAACCAAATTTATTACTTCAAGTCATTAATGCACCTACGGCTGTTGAGGCATGGAGCAAGCTCAATCGAGCCTATTCAGCGGGATCCAGGTCACATATTCGAAACTTGAGAGCTCAATTACAAACTCTCAACCGAGAGAAGAATGAAACAATTACAGCATACACACTCAGGGCCAAGAGTGTCAAAGATCAATTAGCATCCTTGGGCTATATGTTGGGAATTAATCGCACAAAACAAAATACGCAGCGGAAAGAAAAACGGATTAATCCCCACCAAGGACCCATGTACATTGCATTGAATTGGAAGGAGGGTTAAAGAATTACCTTAATTCTTTGCAGGTTTTGAATCAATTAGGAACCAAAGTAGCTTCCCTCTACGGTTGATCCACACGGAGCAATTCATTCACCGCGTGCTAGCGCCGGGATTGAAGAACGATTTCTTCGAATGGAAAAGCCAAAGTTTCGAAAACCTTGGGTGAAGGAGAAGGGTGAAGTCGGCTGGCTCCATAGAGGCTGCAGAAAAACTGCATCTTATGTGTAGGCTAGGGTTAGAGATTTTAGGTTATAAAACTTCCTTTTATATCCATTAAACTTAATTATAATTATAACTTAATACCCTTATTAGTTATAATTATAAATTAACCCACACAACTTAATATTAATTCTCAATTAATATTAAATCAATTCCATTCTCCATCATACACATATGTATATTGATATTATAATTAATTATATCTCTATATAATTAAATTATAATATGTAGCATACTTTATGCAATATTAATCATATTAATATTTATATATACATATATATATATAAATATATATATCATTATATATATATATTTATTCTCTTTCTCATTCATAAATTATTATCCAATAATAATTTATACCCGAAAAGATGAACTTCATTTTGCTCTTTGTGTGTGACCCCATAGGTTCATATTAATTGGTAATAAGGAAATTACCATAATGTCCTTATAGGTCACAAGCGGACTCTAGCAAGCCATTACGACTACCCAATTAACATGATTGGAATGATCCAATACCTATTTATAGAATGTCATATTCCCTTTTGTCTCTTTGATATCATGATTAATCATAAGACATGGTACACTTGTCAATCTTATATAATTAATCATATGCTTTCTCGATCTCAAAGTAAACTGTTTAGACAAATCAATTGATACTCTATCAATTATTTGAGCACGGCCATGCATTTAACAGTCTTACTTATCGAGGGGCCCAGTGATATCGCTCTCTTGATAGAGAGGGACAAAATCCCATATCTGTCACTCACATCCCAAAGCATGAGTCATATTGTACCCAATCACAGCCTTTATAACTACTCTGTTACAAGCAGCGTTTGACTGCGTCAAAGCACAACATGAGTTCATCTCGGAATCAATGGTGACCTCAGGTCAAAGGAATCAGCTAATGACACTACTATAATCAAGATCAGTTGTGACACATGACCATGAACTTGATCTCATAGTGGGTCTCCAGTAACATGTTCTCTAACATATTACCCGTGAGTATAATCTGTATCTGTATACACTATATTCATCTTATGAATATCCATTATCACTCACACTAGTCTTAGTTTGTTATTATTCCCATAATAACAATCGACTAGGGATATTTAGAATAACACGATTTATTCATGGATACTTATCATAAATGCTAACATACAAACATAAATGATAATATTAATCTACACTAGATTAATCTTAGAAGTCAAATTACATAATCCAATATTGGCCTTAGGGCACAATCTCCAACAATCTCCCACTTGCACTATGGCCAATCATACATGTATCTCATACCCATTGACCTACATGACTTTCATGTATTCACTCGTGCAGGAGTCTTTGTCAGTGAATTATTAATTTTACCTTCCGTTGTTACTTTACACATTTTCACTCTCTCTTTAGAGACAGCCTCTCTAAATTAGTGAAAAACGCCTAAGTATATGCTTGTGTCATACAAGGTTCTTACGCATTGAACTATTGTCCCTACAATAGTCTCACAGGATAAGCAATGCTTAGAACAAAACACAACATTTTGTGATGAACTTCTTCATCCAAAATTTCCTTTACATCATATGTAACAATATACTTTGACTACTATTATAGATATTTAGCTATATCATTTTATTTTGAACCTTTCAAAATCATAACATCTCCTTTTAAGAGAATACTAGATCTCGACTGATATATTGCAACTAATTGCAATCAGTTGTATATGTGCAACTATTTACACAGTTAACATAAGCAAGCTTCTATTAAGTCTTTTACATTGAACGCTTTCAATGCTTTGACTTAAGCCAAAACATTCTTTTAGATCTATCTCTATAGATTCCAATTTCAAGAACACAGGCAGTCATGCTTATAACATTAACCGAAATTACTTTCTTAGCCAAGATTTTACTTCTTGCAAGGTAAGAATGTTATTTCCAGCAAGCCATATGTCATCCACATATAGCGTTAGGAATACCGATATGCTCCCACTGATCCTTTTGAAACACAAGATTCATCATCCTTTTGATAAAATCAAACCATTTGATTTCTTTATCAAAACTATGATTCCAACTATTTGATGCATGTTTCGATCCTTATAAGAATCTTTGAAACTTGCATACGCTATTTGAATTCTTTGGATGCTCAAAAACTTTGGGTTGTGTCACGTACACATCCTCAATCATGTTTTCACGTAGAAAACAGATTTTGATATCCATTTGCCATATTTTATAATCATATTATGCGGATGTGGCAACAAGAACTCAATTTGACTTGATCATGATTAATGACGAAAAAGGATTTTATCATAGTCCTACTATGAATTTGTTCGTATCCTCATAGTCACTACTATGAACTTGTTTATTACCCCTTTTTGTCACTAGTCGTGCTTTATAAGTTTGAAGATCACCATTCATGTCGGTTTTCAATTTGAAAACTCACTTGCAACCATTGCATATGCATCTTCTAAAAGATTTATCAAAGTCTATACTTTGATTGTCAGACATGGACTTATCTTCAACCTTTGTAGCATCAAGTCACTTATTAGATTCAAAATCTAACATTGCTTCTTCATAAAAGAAGACTTATTCCAATCTAGTAAAACTACATCATGATTTTGAGAAATCCATATCTCTCCTATTCATGTCGTATTCTACTAGACTTTCATTGGACTTGTGTAATTTCAACAATGATCATGAAACCATTTCCGTGTTCCTCTTCAACGTTAATGTCACTTTGTGAATTACGAGTTTTGTAGGTGTACTTTACTCCCACTAACTCTTCTAGAAATTAACTCCCTCTTCAAGGGGAAACCATTTCTAGCTACAACTATTTTGTATCCCAAAGAAACACAGGAGTAACAACTCCTATTTTCTTTTTGAGTAATCCAAAATACGACATTTAAATTTAGGTACCAACTTGTTCGAAATAAGCTTTACAGCCCTAAACTTATTCAATGAAACAATTTGGGTCTCTTACCCAACCATATCTCATATGTTGATTCATGAATTGTTTTAGACAGAACTTGGTTCACAATATACACAGCTGCTTTAATGGCATATTTTCGAGAAAACGATGATCAATCTTGACTTCATCATAGATTGAACTATATCTGTATAGAGTTCGACTACTCCCTTTTCGACACAACATACTTTGTGGCGTACTTGGAGGAGTCAATTGTGAGACAGTCCCACAATCTCTAAGATGATTGTCAAAATCTTGACTCAAATATTCACCACTCGGATCATATCTAAGTGACTTTACTATCTTGTCAATATACTTCATACTCCTTTTACAAGCTTTTGAACACTTCAAAAGTTCCAAACTCGTGTTTCATTAGATACACTTATCTAGTGAAAAGTTCCACAAAATAATGAAGTATTAAAACCTCCTTTAGCAGTTGATTTATAATTCATATACATCCACATGTATAATGCTTAATAAATCGATTATTCTTTAACTACTTTTAGCAAAGAACCACTTTTGTCATCTTTTACAATAAACAACATTTGCATGATTCAAGATGATTCATAATCTCATGAATCCAAAAGTCCATTCTCATGGAGTTTCGTAATGCGACTTTGCTTATGTTTCCAAGACAACATTGCCAAAATAGGTTTAATCAAACTATTTGATTCGATCCTTACAGTATTTATGTTACAGATGGGCTCCACATATAAAGACAATTATGTAAATCTACATTTCATAATCATGTCTTTATAAAGTTTATAATTCACAATTATAAAATAAACAACATTTGTTTACTTAAGCCAACAAGCTCAATAGGCAACAAGAGTTCGTAACTCACATGTAAAAGTTCATAACCTTTGAGTAACAACCTTTGCTTCTCTTGCCTATTCGCATTCTACCTTTCACCTTCATAAGGTTTCTATTCAAGTTGCGATTCATCATATTCTACTAATATGAGATCCACAACTGGTATCTAATACCTTTGATATAGAAACAAAAGTAGAATAGTTAATAAATACTTAAGGTAGCAGTCTTACTGCCTTTCATCTTCTTATAGTTCTCCAAACAAAGTTTGCTATTTCCATTCTAATGAACGATTCATTCTAGAAATGGCAACACCCTTCTTTTGGAGATCTCTCTATGCCAACAGCTTTGGCCTTTAAAGCACTTTCACCCGAACCTTTCGGTCTTTATGCTTTTCGACCTTTCTTTTATCCTTTTCCTTTTGAACCATAAGCACACAATTCGAGGCGGGCTTATCCTTTATGGATAACTTAACATTCTTTTGCATCCTATGCAACTGATTCACAATTTCCCCATGTCATTCAAATGATAGTTCATCACCAATGACTATCAAATAATGAATTCAAGATCACATCTTAATGCCTTTTGGAGGCCAATGAGAAAATGTTGCCTCAGACACTTCTCTTTTCTTGCTTACTAACTGATGGAACATTTCCATTTGTGATGTATCATATACCTCAAGTAAAACTTCCACGTGCGGAAGAATTGGTGGCAAGTGTAAGATAATAAATTTTAAACAGAGTCCCTTCGATGCTTCAAGTAAGCATCTTTTATACTCGTGTTACAATTGCTAGTGGTTCATTGGGCAAAAGGATTATTGAGAACATATGATTCCTTTTGATTTGAGAACAATTCTCAATGTTCAATAACAATCGAGATCAAGGTAATAGCAATTATAACTATAATAAAGCGTGTAAAGATTTTAGTTAAATGCTCCCACTTAAATTATAAAACCCTTTAAAATATTTAAGTGGGTGAAGATCCAAAATCCATACTTAACCATAGCACTGCTTTGGCATGTCCCTATGATTAAATATAATTTCGGTAGGCAAAGACTCAAAATCATGCTTTAAACCATTTAAACATATTTTGGATGTGCACTTCTTTGCCAATTGCATCATTATGCAACTCTTATAATTTATGAGATGTATGATATCATATATCATATTTAATTGTATGTTACTCATCTCATCTTTGCCTCGGGCTCAAACACCATTTTGATTAACCCTTTGTTAAACCAATTACAACACAATGAGAATCACCATTTCTCATATTATCGCTTCGCTAAGGTCACAACATGCGTACCCGCTTTGGCGTGGCTACCATGATGCGAACATAGTACTTGACTAGTGTTATACGTAATTGGGTGGCAAATATAAACTTCATAAGTTTATTTAGGGTTTGTTAAATCCTGTGATTTTAATTGTATCATATACAATTCATGGCATTAATATTAAACATACTCTTGTTAATATTAATTAGCATGGCATCCTATGTCATACATATGTTAAGCATGCAATCTAGCATGGCATCACATGGCATCTAAAAGAAACAAGGCATGCATTTACACATATATATAAACATTTGCATCACATGCAAAATAATTTCTAACATGCATCAATATTTATTAACATGGCATCTTATGGCATAAAATAAATATAACATGCATAAGACTCAAAACCGTGTTATGGTATGGTTTTATCTACATTGATTTTCATAGGCCAATATGAAAATCAACAAGTCATATCCTAGGTGGTTGTAACCATCGTATGGTCACAGCACAGCCGCACCCCTTGGATCCGTCCTCACGTCTTTGTTCCTTGGCACCATCTCATGGATTTACATATTACACAAAATTGCATCCTATACAATTTTCTAGCAAAATAAAATTTACAAACAATAAATTGCATCCTATACAATTTATCTAGAAAAATAAGGTTACATAAATACAAACGACTCGCAGGCCGTATTTATAAAACCTTACATCCACCAAAACCAAAAGAAAACAAAACAAAAAAAAAACATCCACGGGGTGCAAAACCATACCACAACACCATGCATAAAATTATCACAATAATTTTACATCTACAAGATTTAGGGTTCAAAAGCTAAATACAATCTCATTGCATTTAAAAGAAATTGATTTGAAAAGTAAATGTATAGAAACAATTTCTACATAGCAGCACCAAGGGAACACGGCGTGCAAAACCAGTTTGCACGGCGTGCAGCACTTGCACGCCGCCGTGTTCCTTTCTGTTACTCAGCACGGACGGAAACAATTTCCGGTTGCACGCCGTGCAAGACCAGTACACGGCGTGCAACACACATTTGCACGGCGTGGAGAGCCTGCACGCCAACGTGTTCTGCACTGAGTCTCAGCATACGGAAACGATTTCCGATTACACGCAGTGCAAAACCAGTACACGGCGTGCAACACACGTTTGCACGGCGTGCAGAGCTTGCACGCCGACGTGTTCTAGGCTGAAAAACACAGTCTGCGATAATTTGTTCAAAACAACAATTCCCAAATCAACTCCAAACGTTATTCACAATAACAAAGAACCCTAAAACAAGAACATACAACCCTAACATGCAATTTTGATCAAATAAAAAAAAAAAATCCAATTCAATCAATGCACAAGTGGCTCTGATACCACTGTTGGGAATTAATCGCACAAAACAAAATACGCAGCGGAAAGAAAAACGGATTAATCCCCACCAAGGACCCATGTACATTGCATTGAATTGGAAGGAGGGTTAAAGAATTACCTTAATTCTTTGCAGGTTTTGAATCAATTAGGAACCAAAGTAGCTTCCCTCTACGGTTGATCCACACGGAGCAATTCATTCACCGCGTGCTAGCGCCGGGATTGAAGAACGATTTCTTCGAATGGAAAAGCCAAAGTTTCGAAAACCTTGGGTGAAGGAGAAGGGTGAAGTCGGCTGGCTCCATGGAGGCTGCAGAAAAACTGCATCTTATGTGTAGGCTAGGGTTAGAGATTTTAGGTTATAAAACTTCCTTTTATATCCATTAAACTTAATTATAATTATAACTTAATACCCTTATTAGTTATAATTATAAATTAACCCACACAACTTAATATTAATTCTCAATTAATATTAAATCAATTCCATTCTCCATCATACACATATGTATATTGATATTATAATTAATTATATCTCTATATAATTAAATTATAATATGTAGCATACTTTATGCAATATTAATCATATTAATATTTATATATACATATATATATATAAATATATATATCATTATATATATATTTATTCTCTTTCTCATTCATAAATTATTATCCAATAATAATTTATACCCGAAAAGATGAACTTCATTTTGCTCTTTGTGTGTGACCCCATAGGTTCATATTAATTGGCAATAAGGAAATTACCATAATGTCCTTATAGGTCACAAGCGGACTCTAGCAAGCCATTACGACTACCCAATTAACATGATTGGAATGATCCAATACCTATTTATAGAATGTCATATTCCCTTTTGTCTCTTTGATATCATGATTAATCATAAGACATGGTACACTTGTCAATCTTATATAATTAATCATATGCTTTCTCGATCTCAAAGTAAACTGTTTAGACAAATCAATTGATACTCTATCAATTATTTGAGCACGGCCATGCATTTAACAGTCTTACTTATCGAGGGGCCCAGTGATATCGCTCTCTTGATAGAGAGGGACAAAATCCCATATCTGTCACTCACATCCCAAAGCATGAGTCATATTGTACCCAATCACAGCCTTTATAACTACTCTGTTACAAGCAGCGTTTGACTGCGTCAAAGCACAACATGAGTTCATCTCGGAATCAATGGTGACCTCAGGTCAAAGGAATCAGCTAATGACACTACTATAATCAAGATCAGTTGTGACACATGACCATGAACTTGATCTCATAGTGGGTCTCCAGTAACATGTTCTCTAACATATTACCCGTGAGTATAATCTGTATCTGTATACACTATATTCATCTTATGAATATCCATTATCACTCACACTAGTCTTAGTTTGTTATTATTCCCATAATAACAATCGACTAGGGATATTTAGAATAACACGATTTATTCATGGATACTTATCATAAATGCTAACATACAAACATAAATGATAATATTAATCTACACTAGATTAATCTTAGAAGTCAAATTACATAATCCAATATTGGCCTTAGGGCACAATCTCCAACACTATAGGGTGTAAGAAGAAGATTTTATTGAGTCAATATTAGCTGGTTTAGGTGAAGATTACAGGCTGTTTAATCTGACCCTTGAAACTAAGATGGAACCTATAGAGTTTGAAGATTTACTTGGTCTTTTATTAACCGAGGAGAAAAACATTACTCGCCTTAATCAATAAAAAGCTGCTACCGTTGCTGACCAGATACCACCAACAGCAATGGTGGCTGCTCGACACGGTCTACAATATCAAAATGGAAAGGGACAGCAGCGAGGCCGAGGCTGAGGCGGCCAGCAGAGAGGATGTAGCAGCAATTATTTTTTTGAATATCGGGGGTAGCAACAGCAAAATTTCAGCACCTCTGGTTCTGATTCGAGGCAGCACTTTAGAACCTTTGATCCCCAAATAGTCACTTGTCACAATTGTAGGGGAATTGGACATTATTCCCGGGACTGCTAATCACCAAAACTACCTAGAGAAACCAATACCAGCCATCCCTGATTCAACTTTGCAGCTAGCAGTGTACCTTCATAATCATGGGTTGTTGATTCGGGTGCCTCTTATCATATGATGTCTGAATTGGGGAACCTTAACCTTCACTCTGAGTATTAAGGACCCGACGAAGTAACCATTGGTAATGGCTCTAAACTGTCAATCTCTCGTGTCGGTCAATCTTCCTTTCAAATTGGGAGTGAAGTTTTTCATATCTGTGATATTTTGCATGTCCCAAATTCTTCTCATAATTTACTATCCATTTATGCTTTAACTAAAGCTAATCCTGTATCTATGGAATTTTTTGCTGATCATTTTGTTATTAAGGATTTGCACAAGGGGAGAATCTGGTTCAGAGGCTAGAGTGACAATGGGCTGTATTCTTTATGTGCTACGGCGTCGGATTCAACCTTTCCCTCGGGTTCTACCTCTCCTTCAACAAACTTAGCATCTTTAAATACATGGCATGATCGCTTAGGACATGCTAATTTTCCTTGTGTTAAACAATTGTTGTGTTGGAATAAAATTGCTATCTCTGATTCAAAACACTCTGTTTGCAATTCTTGTGCTATCAATAAAAGTCACAAATTACCTTTTGCTTTGTCTGAATCTGAGTCTAAAGCTCCCTTGGATTTGATTTGTGCTGATGTTTGGGGGCCAGCACCTACTTTATCTATGGATGGTTACTCTTACAATGTTTTATTTTTGGATCAATATAGCAAATATTCCTGGATTTACTTTTTAAAAAATAAGTCTGATGTCTATTCTGTTTTTGTGCATTTTAAATTACTTGTGGAGAAATACTTTACCACTCAAATTAAAGCCTTTCAATCCGATTGGGGGGGGGGGACAATTCATTGCATTACAACCTTTTTTTCGAGAACATGGAATCACTCACAGAATCTCATATCCCTATACCCCCGGACAAAATGGAAATGCTGAACGAAAACGTAGACATATTATTGAACATGGCCTACCCCTGTTACACCGTGCTAAACTACCCAACAAATTTTGGATATATGCATTTAAAATCGCCACTTACTTGATCAACTGCATTTGAACTGCTTCCATCAATTTTTATACCCCTTACCAAAAACTCTTTGGTGAACCTCCTAATTATCTGAACCTTAGAGTTTTTGGGTGTCTGTGTTTTCCATGGCTACGACCCTACACAAAGAATAAATTTGAACCTCTCTCCAAAGAATGCATTTTTCTTGGTTATAGTAGAATCCATAAGGGTTTTAAATTCTTTGATCCCGCCATGTCTTATCTGTTTATCTCACGCCATGTTTTGTTTGATGAACAGGTCTTCCCGTATTTAAAGTTTTATGATGATGGGCACTCCATTTCAGCATCACCCACAGACCCAAACACTCTCACCATTACAGTACCCACGGCCTCTCCAACTCAGCCAAACGCCCACACACATATCTCCCCATAAAAAAAATGTCATTCCACCGATTTCCTCCACACCAGCTGATCCCACCTCCTAACCAAACCCACCAATCTCCCACAACACTCTAGCAGCCCCATCACATTCTTCTCCTAAAACCGACGACATACCAAACCAGCACCCAGAAATCAAAATTTCCCATCCTACGGAACCTGAACCAGCGGTATCAATGCCTTCACTCATTGTTGACCTTTCATCCTATGGTCCCCTATACATATGTGACATCTATTGCTACAACCTCTTGTACACCTCCACAACCAAGGTGAATGATCACTCGGCCTCAAATAGGCTCTTTGAAAAATAAGGATCCAAAAGCCCTCATCAGCTCTTTTCCTAGAGAACCTGCTACCTTTCAGCAAGCTTATAAAGTACCGGAATGGCAACAAGCAATAACAAAGGAGTATAATGCCCTTTATCAATAATGGGACTTGGATACTTGTTCCTCCTGATAAAAGTCAAAATGTAGTTAGTTGTAAGTGGTTTTACAGACTAAAGACCAAGGCAAATAGTAGCATTGACCGATTTAAAGCAAGATTAGTAGCCAAGGGTTTCCATCAGCGGCCTAGTGTTGATTATTTTGAGACTTACAGTCCTGTCATCAAGCCTGCCACTATTCAACTCCTCTTATCCATTGCACTAACTTCCAACTGTACAGTGATTTAACTTGATGTTTCCAATGCATTTCTTCATGGTACCTTGGATGAAGACATTTACATGTCCCAACCTCCCGGCTATGTTGATCCATACAAACTTGAGTATGTTTGCAAATTAAAGAAGTCTCTCTATGCACTCAAACAAGCTTCTCGGATGTGGCACAAATGGCTGACTGACACTCTGTGTGCTCTTGTGTTCGCAGGCTCAAAATCGGATGCTAGCTTATTCTTCATTCATTCCGGTGCTCTGTTTGTGGTGTGCCTGTAAGCGTCGGGTTTTCCCGACATCTATGATGAGAATTCTTGTATTACCTGTGAAGCAGACATACTCAAATCGGACTTAAAAATGACTGGAATATCGCCCAGAGTATCTCAAACATCCTAAAACCGAGCTATCCGCGATCCGAAACCCCCGAGAAGGTCTCCCGAGTGATTTTTAGGGTCGAGGGCGAGCATCGGATTTTTGAGAATTTTGCCCCGGTGTAAGCGACGGAATTTTACATCCTCAGAAAAAAAAGAGAGCACGTGTCACACGACTGTAATTATATTCGTACGACTATAGTTACAGTCATACGACTGTAATTACGGAGCAGGTACAGCAGTCCATACCTTTGACATGAAAATTTTGGATTGATGCGAGAGGCATTAAATGCCCGGCAGGTAAGAAAAGAGGAGATAAAAAGGAAGAGGAGAAGAAAGAGAAGGGGACTTTGGTTCTGATCTTAAGGGGTTTAGAGAGAGAGAAATTAGGAGAGAATTGAAGAAAAAGGAAACATCAAACAAAAGCATCTTTCTCTTCTTTTTTTTCTTTTTAATTCTTAAGTGTTTAAATTAAAAATCTATTAGAAATCCTAGGTTAATAATCTGACACTCTAAACTCAATTAATTTCGGACTTAAAACTCTCAGAAACCTTGACATTTTGGAGATTATGGACTCAATTTTTCAAACCTCAACAAACAAGAAAAAAAAAGCAATTCGGAAGGGATTGAGGCGTTTCCAACGGTCATTCCTACGGTGGATCAGCGCCAAAGTGGTAAACATACTTCAAACCTTTAATTTTGTTGCTTTTCTAGGTGTTTTAATGTGATTTTGTACATATAAACTTAATTTCGAACCTGCTATTTCTGGAAATCAAGAACAGTCATACGACCGTTCTTGAATTGAAGAACAGTCGTACGACTGTTATTACAGTCGTACGAGTGTTCTTGATTTCCCTCCAAGTTTAGTTTTATTTAAATAAAATTTTGGCAAAATCCTGCATTTGGATGATTTACAGTCGCATGACTGTAATTACAGTCATACGACTGTAGTTACAGTCGCATGACTGTAATCTTCGTCCAGAGGCAGAATTTCCATTTTAACCCAGAAAAATTTCCAAAAATCCATAAAAATTCAGAAAACTTAGAAAATCATCAAAATGAATTTTGTTGTGTGCATTCACGACATTAGATTTGATTTTCAGTATTATTGCATTTAGAACAATACAACGACGGAGACCCGATTCACCTGAAAACCTACCCACCTCAAATGCTAAATTAAAGTAAACCGGAAAATAAAATGTTTTCAAAATGATTTTCTCATAAAACCAACAAGGACGTTTCAAAGTGTTTTCCAGGTCTAATCGGGCCGGCTAGCCGAGCCGACCCGGTTATCCCCCTAAATGCATGTTCCTAACTTCCAATTTCCCATTCTATCCTATTTGAGTCCTATTTGTGGTATGCCGTAAACTATGCTAACCCTCTGTTTTGCAGCTTTTAATTTCTTTTATTTTTATTTTTGATGTATTTAATATATTAATTCGTGTATTTTAGGCGGTTGTATTTTTTTTAGATTAATCGTGTATCTTAGGCGGTTGTAAGGTGAGGTTAAGAGTTTTTATTTTTATTCGATCGGGTTGTAATAACTTAATTAATTACTTACTAATTTATTATTATTTGTGTATGTGCGCTACATGTTTTTATTTAATAAAATTGACTTTAGAATTATAAAATACCATAGTTGTGTTGGATATGCCCTAGTCCTGAGGCATTGGTCCTTGTATTTGTATCATACATTAATTGGATTCATGTATTATACTTATTTGTGTTATTAATAAAGGCATTAATTTATTTATTATATTTATCTTGTGCAATATATTAAATGAAGTATTCAATGGACATATCCATATCCATGATGACCAGTGTCATGCACTTGGCAGTAAGACCATGGATAGGGTAAACGATATGACCATAAAGAGATCTGTAGTCTGTTCCAGTCATGGGAATGAATGGAATAAGAGACTATCATTAACCTGGTTGTATGGCGGTGTCTTACAGGTCATTGGACATGGAATGTCAACCAAGTTAATGGGTACATGCATAAGGGGCATGGTATTGGATAGATCCACTTAACGAGAAATCCACATGGTATAGTATCATAAGTGATTCTCGTGTAGTACTTATATGGATCCTTTGACCTAACCATATGATGGTGTTACATGTGAGGTCGCATACTTAGGGGTACGCCTAAAGGGCCTATAATAGGGTGCCAAGTATGGGTACTTTCGGGTATGTCACTTAGCATGGTAATGCTATGGATATGCAGAAGGGATTTGTCACTCAGTAGTCCACTGGGAAGATATCACCGGCCTCTTAATGAATGCGATTGATAAGAGTGTGGCCACACCCAAACAAGTGGGAACTTGTTTGTGAGCTTCAGTGCATTCAGGATCAAGTTAATGTCCGGACACAAAAGAGGGTGATCAATCCATGCCTCTGTGTTGGACACCGATACCAATGACATGGGATGTACAAGTTTAAACTACAGGATTATGATATCAGTTGGACTGCCATCTCCATCTTAATTGGGGGCTGCAGTGGCTTGCTAGAGCCCAACTGCAGTCTGTGGGCCAAAGGCCCACTGCCAACATAAAGATGGGCCCACAGGATCGTACACATTGAGCGACTGAACACCGACTTAAGGAATCACATGTATGCTTGGAGTATACACTCTGGAGAGAGAGGTATATATATTAATTATATTATAAAGATCAATTGGATTGATCCTAGTAATAAAATTAATATATTTAATTGGCTCTTCATAATTAATTGGATTAATTATGAGATTATTTCCTAGGTGGAAATATTCATATGTATAGGTTTACATATGATTTTATTTTGTGAAGATCTAATTTTAATTTGATGGATTAAATTAATTGGTCAAACTAATTTTAATTTAAATGTAAATAATATACTAATTGGTGTAATATATTAAATGCATAGGTATATTAAAGTTGGGCTTGAAATCAATTTAAACCAGATTAATTAAAATAAGATTGGGCCTGAATTAAAAGAAAAAAGCCCACACAAAATGAATGAGCCAAGCTGGACCTTAATTCCCTTAGGGAATTCGGCCAACCCAGGGTTTTTAACCCTAGGAGAATTCGGCCAACAATGATAGAAACACACAATAGCCAAAATTCTCTAGCCTCTCCTCTCCATAGTTCGTTTTTTCCAACGCTAGCACGGGTGGTGTTCCTTAGGCGTTCGTGTACGTGAACCAGGAAGGATTCTGCATTGATTCCTGCAGTCTGCATCCATCTCTAAAAGAGATATTCCGGGTAAGAAAATTATCTCTTTCTATTAAATTTTTATTTTCCAATTTCCATTTCAATTGCTCCTGGGCACGGATTTGAGAAAATCATCGCGTTCTTCCGCTTTTATCGGGTGATTTCCGGGGAAAAATCCCAACAACTTGAACATTGGCCAATTTCTATTTTGATTAGACACGAAATAGGGGACTTATCCAGACCTAGATCTCTAGATAGTGTAGCGGCCTTCCGTCCGGTTCAGCTACACTAAAATTTCCCGGTTGAGCTAAGCCGGGTGGCGACTCCTACACTATTTATCGAGACTTAGGTCTTGGTTCTTTTATGAAATAATCTAATTTTCTAAAAATGAATTTCCAATCAAAAAACCCCACGCGAGAGTGGTTTGCCCAAAATCGAGGTGCCCCTTCTGAAAGGGAGTCCGCGTTCCATCAAAAACGTCGTCCGCTCACAATGGCGACTCCGCTGGGGATTTCTTAAAAAAGTTTTCTTAAAAACTTAAAAGAATTTGACAAGCCCTGAAAAGTGTCTAATCAAAATAAGGTGGATGATTCTTATATGGTATTTTATTTTGCATTCTTTAGTTAGACATTCTTGCATTAGGTTAAGTATCCCGTTTTTAGCCCGGTGAATTGTTGAAGTGTCGCCTTCGTTCCTCATGGTCTTAGGGGCACGGATACGAAACACCAACCATAGCCTCATACGAACCCCTTCGTTTGGACCCTTGAGTGGGGAGAAGTGAGGAGTATATCTTGCTATGGGAGCCTTGATTTTAACCCGACTTGGACCGAACTCATATAGGCAACCTTAGTTGGATTCCCCTAGGATACCAAAATAAATCGTGTGAATAAAATAAAATCACGCCTTCATCATCCCCGATTGATGATCGAAGAGAACCCCACTTAGGACTCGATTATAATTTTTGAGACCGACCATGTTTGGAGGAATAAGGTTGGGAGAACACGTTTCGTGTGCTATTATTATTTATGTATGTGCGCTGCATGTTTTTTTCATGCACCTGACATACCATTCACAAAGCATTTGTGTGATACTAACTCACATTTTTATGCAGCCATTTGCATTTTATACTCACATTTTTATGCAGCCATTTGCATTTTATCTTCATGTGAAAACATTAAATCATCCATGTGACATTCATACTAACCATTATTTTTGCATCCATAACATTATATTTGTGTGATTAGCATTTTTTTTACACAGCATACATAACATCATTATGCATGTCATGCATCCTAACCATGTTTTTGTGCAACCATTTGCATTTTGTGTGACATAAGCATCCATATCATTTCACCTCATTTAAATTATGGATATTTCAAGGACGCCCATCATAATCATTTCATAACATATCGGGTATCCCAAAATACCCGTGTTCTGCCAATGCACCGGATTGCATTCGGCCATTCCACCAAATTATCTCATTCAGTAGAAACCACAATGGTCCTAGGTATACTTCCGTGTGACAATCCACATGATGCATTTCATGACATCATACCCATTCATCATAAATATCATACAACACTATGATCCACATCGGATTACTTCATGACATTACTACATCATTCAAAGCGCTCCCTGAGTGCCGGATTAATACACATATAAGTCCATTTCATAATATTACTAAATCATGAAAGGTGTTCCCCGAACGCCGATCCCCTGTCCGTGTCCCTCGTTACACGTGACTTTCTTACAACATCATTTCATATCATATGCTCAAAAGCATCAGAACTCTGTCCATGGGGTGGCCTCATGAGACCATTTCATATCATCACATAGACCTACAAAGCATCGAAACTCTATCCGTGTGTCGGCACACATGCGAGCATATCACAAAAATCATTAGGTGTCCCAAAGGCGCCGAACCTTTATCCGTGTGGCAGTCCACGCGTGACCTTTTTGCACAACATTGGGTGATCTTGGAATGTCCGAAAAAAAATAGAATAATAAGTGGAAATCATTTTCATCAGCATTTCATGCATGACATCACTCCATTCATTCATCATAAGTATTTTCAATGTCTCACTCTTCATGACATCATTCCATAGATTGGCCCTAAACGTTTCCCGACTGATGTCAAGCAGAATAAGATGGAGCGGCCTTGGACTAGATCTCAGGCTTCAAGGGCTGTAGGGGAATAGAGAGCTGTTGAAACAGAAAGTGATTCTGATTCTGAGGAAGAAGTAGAGATGGCTAATCCAACATCGAGTCTCACTGATGCTTTGAAACATTTCCTGAGATCACAGGATTTCCGTGATATGCTTAAGGAAGAAATGCGGGCTGTAGTGAGAGAGGCCGGGGAAACTGGTAGAAGCAGAACCGGAAAGGAGAAGGAGGCTTAATCATCTCAGCTGCAGGGGGTGATGCCTCGGCTAGTCTAGAAAAGCTGTAAGAAATCGAGGCAGCTATGGAAAGAAAGATGAAGGCGAAGTGTTCCGAATTGGATGAAGTTATGGCCCAGCTGAAGAAAGGGGCCAGTGTCAGTTCTAAATCTAAAAAAGGAGTTAATGTTGATGCTATAATAAGCAAGGGCATCGAGACTTTTCCTATTGGCTTCCAAGTGCCAAAGTTACCTTCTTATAAAGGAATGGGTTCACCGGAGGCTCATGTGAATCTATATGCCCGGGTCATGCTGACGGTGGGCGCCACTAAACAACAATTGATTAATCTCTTCCCAATTACCCTGGAGGGAGGAGCATTGAGCTGGTATAATTCTTTGTCAGAGGAAGAGCAGTCAAATTGGAAAGCTTTATCAGCAGCTTTTATCAAATGTTACAGCTTCAACACTAAGATTCAAGTGAAGTTGTATGATCTTGAACAAATCAAGCAGAAGCCCAATGAGCCCTTCAATGAGTACTACCAATGATGGATGAGCAAGATGATCCTTCTAAAAAACCACCCTGATGAAGATGAAATGATACAGAAGCTGATCGATGGCAGTAGGGACATCTTCAAGAACAATATGAAATTTCATCCATTCAGTGAGATTAGTGAAGTATACAGTATGGCGATGAAAATCGAGCGAGATGAAGAAGAGAAAGCGGCAACCCATAAGGGTGGTAGAAGCTTAGGATACAGTTCGGGGTATAGATCAACAGTTACAGTCGGATCTGGTAGCGGTTTTAGCTCAAGTTCTAGAGGGAAAGGGGGACAGACTTCAGAAGTGAAACAAGTAGAGGTTGCTACAGTAAGCCAGTAGCAGGGCAGTCAGAGTAGAAATCCAGGAGGATAGGGGATATCGCCTAGGACTCTTCCCTTGGTTAAGATTTTTGCTAAGTGTAGCAATGGAGGATTGCTACAGTCATTGAAGCCGTTTGAAAAACCTGTTGAGACAGATAAAGACAATTTCTGCATGTATCATGTTGTGACTGGCCATAGAACCAACAATTGCTACAAGCTGAGGGATGCAATTTAAAAGTTGATTGATGAAGGGAAATTGCAGGAGCCCCATAAGCCCAACATGAAGACTAACCTGTTACCGACATTCCAGAAGTGGGTTAATATGGTACATTCAGGATTGCTGGCCAATTTTATCTTTGCTCAAGTCCTTCAAGCAAATCCTGCTATTCAGTTCATAGCAATTGGTGAAGTCGAGGTAGAGTCAGAATGTGAGAAGCAGATGGAGTAGAAAGAGATCAAACGGATAAGCTTGAATGATCTTGACTCCGAGGACAAATATGAAGAGTTCGGGGGGGGGGGGGAGAGGAAACAGTTAAGCCACCGTTTATTAAAAAGCTGAAAATCAAAGAGGTCCAGAATGTGACCTGAAGTGGCAAGATATATCAACCAGCAGACCAAGCAAAAGATAAAACCCCTATAACTGGGTTCGGTAGCATATCAGTGTTGGGATTTTTCACCGAAAATCACCCAATAAAAGCGGAAGAACGCGGTGATTTCCTCAAATCCAGTCCTAGGAGCAATTGAAATGGAAATTGAAAAACTTTTAAATAAATAGAAGGAGATTAATTTTCTTACCAGAAAATCTCTTTCAAGAGATGGATGAAGACTGCAAAAATCAAAGCAGATTTCCTTCTCGCTTTCGTACACGAACGCCTAACGAATGCAACCCGTACTAGCGTCGGAAAAACGAAACAATGGAGAGAAAAGGGGGCTAGGAATTTCAACTGTCTCTCTTGTGTTAGAGGTGGCCAAAATTTCTAACCCTAGGTATATATACCTAGGGTGGCCGAATTCCCTTAGGAGAATTCAGGCCCACCTTGGCTCTTTTCTATTCTGTGCGGGCTTCCATGTTTTAATTTAGGCCCAGTCTAATTTTAATTATTCTGGTTTAAATTAATTTCAAGCCCAATTTTAATATACCCATGTATTTAATATATTACACCAAGCAATATATTATTTACATTTAAATTAAAATTAGTTTGATTAATTAATTTAATCCATCAAATTAAAATTAAATCTTCACATAATAATATCATATGTAAACCTATACATATGAATATTTCCACGTTGGAAATAATCTCATAATTAATCCAATTAATTATGAAGAGCCAATTGAACATATATATTAATTTTATTACTAGGATCAATCCAATTGATCTTTACAATATAATTAATATATATATACACCTCTCTTTCCATAGTGTATACTCCAAGTATCATGCGATTCCTTAAGTCTGCATTCAGTCGTTTTATGTGTACGATCCCGTGGGCCCATCTTTATGTTGGCAGCGGGCCTTTAGCCAGCAGACTGTAGTTGGGCTCTAGCAAGCCACTGCAGCCCCCAATTAAGATGGAGATGGCAGTCTAACTGTTATCATAATCCTGTAGTTTAAACTTGTACATCCCATGTCATTGATATCGGTGTCCAACACAGAGGCATGGATTGATCACCCTCTTTTGTGTCCGGACATTAACTTGATCCCGAATGTACTGACGCTCACAAACAAATTTCAACTTGTTTGGGTGTGGCCACACTCTTATCAGTCACATTCATCAAGAGGCCGGTGATATCTTCTCAGTGGGCTACTGAGTGACAAATCCCTTCTGTATATCCATAGTATTACCATGCTCAGTGACATACCCGAAAGTACCCATACTTGGTACCCTAGTACAGGCCCTTTAGGCGTACCCCTAAGCATGTGACTTCACATGTAACACCATCATATGGTTAGGTCAAAGGATCCATATAAGTACTACACGAGAATCACTTATGATACTATACCATGTGGATTTCTCGTTAAGTGGATCTATCCAATACCATGCCCCTTATGCATGTACCCATTAACTTGGTTGACATTCCATGTCCAATGACCGGTAAGACACCGCCATACAACCAGGTTAATGATAGTCTCTAGTTCCATTCATTCCCATGACTGGAACAGACTACGGATCTATTTATGGTCATATCGTTTACCCTATCCATGGTCTTACTGCCAAGTGCATGACACTTGTCATCATGGATATAGATATGTCCATTGGATACTTCATTTAATATATTGCACAAGATAAGTATAATAAATGAATTGATGCCTTTATTAATAACACAAATGAGTATAATACATAAATCCAATAAATGTATAATACAAATAGAAGGACCAATGCCTCGGGACTAGGGCATTTCCAACAATTAGCACAGGAGGGAGTTGAGAAAGAAGACTTAGTTATTTCTCAGTTGAAGAAAACCCCTGCACAAGCCATTTTGTGGCATCTGCTTTTGACTTCTAAAGAACATAGGGCAACCTTAGTGAAGAAATTGTCAGAGATTGAGGTTTCTCCTATTGCATCTCTGAAGGCCATATGCTGTTTGTTGGATAGGATCCATTCTAGGTCTCCTGACATTATTTTTTCTGAGAAAGATCTGCCCAGTGAGGGGAAGGCCCACAATAAGGCCTTTTACATCAGGGCCTATGTGATGGACAAAGTGATGCCATGTGTGATGGTGGACGATGGATTTGCCCTGAATATATGTCCACTGAAAATGCTACCATTTCTGGGTCTGAGCGAAGGTGGGTTGAAAAAGTCCTCTACTGTGATCAGGGCCTATGATGATTCTAAGAGGACTGTGATCGGGACCTTTGAAGCTGAAGTGGAAGTGGGATCAGTCAAGTCAATGGTCAATTGCACTGTTATTGACATTCCAATCACCTTCTCACTGTTGTTAGGGAGGCATGGTTTCATCCGTTGAAGGGTGTCCCTTTCACTTTGCACCAGAAGATCAAGTTTTCAGTGGGCAGTGACGTTGTGACAGTTAAAACTAATTCCCAGTCTGTGATTGCTACCGTTAGTGAGGAGACCATACCATGTGGCGGGTTCCAAGTCACCATGGTTGGGAAGGAGAAAGCCACAGATGCTCCAATGGTCATTTATGAAAATTATATGTCGGAGTGGCTGTCCAGATAATTGCACAAGCAGAAGTTTGTCCCAGGCATGGGACTTGTGGTCAATCTACAAGGAGTGCCTGAGTTTAACATTGACTCAGGAAAGCCAAAGCAGTTCGGGCTAGGGTATACAGAGGAGACATCTGACCAGAAGAACCTGAGAAGGGGCAAGAACGGCAAGCTTATGATGAAACCATTCCTGAAGGTAGGAGAAGAGCTTTATAATGGCCAGGCTGAACCAGTAAGGGTCTGGAACATTGAATACCCCCGCTTTGAAATATTTTCTGATGTCGTTGATTTTGAGAAAATCCGGGAGGAACCAATAGCCCCCATGGTGGTGTAAAAAGTAGCTTCTAAACCTGTTGTTCTGTAAAGTGAGCCGCCTAAAGTGATGGCAAAAGCAGTGGAGGTGGCCAAAGAGAAAGATGAAGAGAAAGCCTGTGATGGAGCTGTAGAAGTAATCTCAGGTGCATTGACTGCTGCCTTAAGCAAGGCATTTGGGAAGACCAAGGAAGGGTTCGGTGAGAAGCTGATGGCCAAGGTAAACTTGGATTCTATGGTTGCTGAGATAGCCAAGATCATGGAAAAGGCTAAGGCACAGATGGCTGAAAGTGAGGACATCACTGTTGCTGCTGAGAAAGAAGCCAAGCTGGCTGCGGACCTGAATGATGCTCTGAAGATGGAGGTGCAAGCTGAAGTAGTGCAAGGCCTCCACCTGTGGAGGATGAAAATAGTTTGTTTGTATCTATTTCTTCCATTTTCAATGTGAATGATGTACTTTATGACAAGTTTAATGCAATGAAATCTCAGTTTGCTTACTTATGTGATGTTTATCCTGATAATTCTGTACATGCATTTGAATCACCATCAAGCATATTTAGCATACATGACACTGCATTGCATGAAATCAACATAAGTACAGATGAAAATCCCAAAGTGGTATTCATTTCACATGAGCTAAAACCTGAGGAAGAGAAAGAATTAACAAGAATATTGCAAAAACATGTAAAGCTTTCGCTTGGTCATACGAAGACATGCCGGGTGTAGACATAGAAATAGCAGTGCACAAGATTCCAACCCTAAGTTCGGGCCAGTGAAGAAGAAATTGAGGAGATTGAGACCAGAGTGAGCTACGTTGGTGAAAGAAGAGGTGGCTAAGCAGATAGAAGCCAGGTTCCTCGAAATGGTGGAGTATACAGAATGGCTCGCCAATATTGTCCCAGTACCCAAGAAAGATGGGAGGGTCAAAGTATGCGTCGACTATAGGGACCTGAATAAGGCATGCCCAAAAGATAATTTTTCCTTGCCTCACAATGAAGTCCTGGTTTATAGTGCAGCAAAAGCAGCGATACATTCCTTTATGGATGGATTTTCAGGGTACAACCAGATCCTGATGGATGTAATTGATAAAGTGAAGACATCGTTTATCACAAAGTGGGGCACTTTCTACTACAGGATAATGCCCTTCGGGTTAAAAAATGCTGGAGCCACTTATCGAAGGGTTGTCACAACATTGCTGCATGATATGATCCATAAAGAAGTTGAATTGTATTTTGATGATATGCTAGTCAAATCGATGACCAGGGAGGAACATCCTGTTATCCTGGATAGATTTCTTACTCTTATTGGAGAGTACAATTTACGACTCAACCCTAAGAAGTGCATATTCGGGGTCATATCAGGGAAGCTATTGGGTCATGTGGTCAGTCAGAGGGGAATAGAAATGGACCTAGATAAGATCAAGGCCATTCGAGACATGCCAGCTCTAAAAATGGAGAAGGAAGTCCGATCATTCTTGGGCTCCTTACAGTATGTCAACCGCTTTATAGCATGGTTGACTTCCACTTGTGAACCAATCTTCAAGCTGTTAAAGAAAAATCAGCTGATTGTGTGGGATGATAAATGTCAGTTGGAATTCGAGAAAATCAGGGCTTATCTGGTAAACCCACCAGTTCTGAGTCCACTAATTCCAAGGAAGCCTTTGATCTTATATTTAGCTATTGAAGATTCCTCTGTCGGGCAATGTTGGCACAGGAATAAGATGACAAAAAGGAGTACCCCATTTACTACCTCAGTAAGAAGCTGCTGGAGTATAAGACCAAGTACTCATTGGTGGAGAAAACATGTGTGGCAATGATCTGGCTGACCAAGAAGTTATGCCATTACTTCCAGTCATACAAAGTGCAAGCCGTGGCCAAGGTGGATCCGATGAAGTATCTGTATGAGGCACCAGTGTTGGTTGGGAAGTTGTCTAGGTGGCTCTTACTTTTGTCAGAGTTTGACATTGAATACATCACTAAGAAAACCATCAAAGGGCGAGCTGTAGCAAAATTTTTAGCAAATCAGCCACTGGAATTAGACTACACAGAAAATCTGGACTTCCCAGATGAACAGTTGGCTGTGGTGGAAATAAAGAGATGGGTTATATGCTTCGATGGTGCCGTGAACAGAAAAGGTGCTAGAATTGGGGTAATCATAGTGACGCCGGATGGTGAAATCATCCCTTTGTCAAAGAGGTTGGATTTTCCTATAACTAACAACGAAGCAGAGTATGAAGCATGCTTGTTCAGGATGGAAGCTCTATTGACACTAGGGGCAAATGATGTCTTGATTGTCAGAGATTTACTTTTAGTGATAAGGCAAGCTCAAGGTGAATGGGAGCTGAAAGAAGAAGCCTTACGGCCTTACTTGGAGCTGCTACAGCACAGAAAAGAGCTTTTTGGTAGATATGAATTCAGAAATGTCCACATAGATGAGAACAAGATGGCTGATGCGCTAGCAACACTATCTTTTATATGGGAAAATCCAGAAGCAACTCAAGTACAACTACTGGTTATATCAACTTCCTAACAACCCTACTTTGAAGTGCATGAAGTAATGGAGTTGACGGCTGAAGAGAAGCCATGGTTCTTTGACATCTACCAGTATGTGAAGGAAGGAAAATACCCAGAGGAAGCCAGTGCTGCTGATAAGTTGTCATTAAGAAAGCTAGCCAGTCAGTTCAGAATCTTTGAAGATAAGCTATACAAAAGAACAGCAAATGGAGTCCTCCTAAGATGTCTGACAGAACAGGAGGTAGAGACAGTGATGCAGCAGGTGCATGCGGGGTCTTATGGCCCACATACGAATGGACTTGCTATGGCTAGGAAAATAATGAGACAAGGGTACTTCTGGATGACTATGTTGGCTAATTGTATAAGGAAAGTTCAAAGGTGTCATGAGTGCCAAATCTATGCGGACATCAGTCATTTGCCGCCACTTGAGCTACATAACCTAGCATCTCCTTGGCCGTTTTCCGCATGGGGGATAGACATGATCGGAGAAATTTATCCTGCAGCATCTAATGGACACCGATTCATAGTTGTGGCAGTTGACTACTTTTCAAAATGGGTAGAAGCAGAATCCTTTGCCAGTGTAACAGCTAAGTAGATGGTCAAGTTCATTGAGAAGAACATTTTCACTTGATATGGAATTCCCCATCACATAGTGACTGACAACAGAGTGTTTCAAGGGGCAACAGCTGAGCTGCTTGCAAAACATGGCATTGAACAGCACAAGTCTTCTCCCTACAGACCCCAAGCTAACGGGGCAGTATAGGCAGCAAATAAGGTGATAAAGAAGATATTATCAAAAATGGTAACCACTTACAGAGATTGGGCTAACAAGTTGGTGTATGGTATGGAAGCAGTATTACCAGTGGAAATAGAGCTTAAGTCACTCAGAGTCACCTTGGAAGTTCAGTTACCAGAAACTGAGTGGGCTCAAGCCAGATACGAGCAGTTAGCGGCGCTAGATGAAAAGCGGCTGAAAGCACTGGACCACCTACAGATGTACCAGTGCAGAATGGCCAGAGCCTATATTTAGAATGTGAAGTACCTCAGGCGGCAGTTGAAAGCAGGGGATTTGATTCTGAAAAAATTAAAACCTTCAAATGTCGATGTTCAAGAAAAATTCAGACCCAATTGGAAAGGGCCCTATGTTGGAAAGAAGGTGCTATTAAGAGGTGGTGTCAGCATCATGGACATGGATGGAAATGAGTTCATGAGTCCTGTCAATCAAGACCGCTTGAACCTTTATCATGTTTAAAGAAAAAAAAAGTCTGCTAGGCTGAAAGCTCAAAAGAGCGACCTAGGCAAAAATTAAGACACAAGAGAAAATTATCAGTCGAAAAATCTAGAAGGGACGACTGAGATGGATTCTGGCTCTGTGTGGAATGTATACCATCTAGGGAATTAATCTTTTCAAATGTACTCATTGTGATTTCATCAATAAAGTGGAATGTCTATTTGAATATATTTGCATGGTTATGACGAAATGCATAAACAAAGTTATCTTGCGTAAATATCCACTTGAGGAAAGCGCTTTGCATTTAACTGGTCGAACATATCACGTTATTTAACAATGAAAATGTACTAAATATATATAATCTGAAATCTTTTATTGTCCTCCAAATCTAATTCATCTTTCTGAAGAGCGACGGTGGTTATCCAAGAACTTGCCATTTCAATCGGCCTTTGCTAAAAAAAAAGCGCTCGCTGGGGTGAAAACCGAAAAGGTGCCTCAGGCAAAAATTAGAGTAGCTCGCTGGGCTGAAAACCCACATTGGGCAACCCAGGGAAAATTTAGAGCACTTCCAAATTCATAAATTATAGGGGCAAGAAGCAAAGTCTTTCCATCATCTCCCTAGCAGGATTCTCCACATCACTCCCCAGCGGAACATTTACAAAGGATAATGTAATCCTTTTCCCTAGCATCATCATGCATTCCCAGCGATTATCTCATTTCCCCAGTAGTCCTCTCATATATCTTCAATAAGGAGAAGCCTTATGTAAAGAGCATCTTCCACCAGCCAGGGGCAAAACGTACCTTCCCAGCAGAAAGGAGAAATATCAATCTCACACAAACAAGGAGAAATGCATCACTTAATCCCCATATGCATATGCATCATCATGCATACATACACGGCATACACAGAGCATTCATCCCGAGCTAGTCTTCATTCTTGATCAACGGGGTAAAAATTTTGTTCAAAATCTCTCGATCAAGGAATGAAGACTCGCTATTGCAAATGCAGGAATTCTTCATCATAGTGTTGGAAAAATCCCCAGCAGATCCACCTCGGGTAACATAAACCCGACATCGGTCTAGATCGGCTTCACTCTAAATCCCTAGCAGATCCACCTCGGGTAACATAAACCCGGCATCGGTCCAGATCGGCTTCACTCTAAATCCCCAACAGATCCACCTCAGGTAACAAAAACCCAGCATCAGTCCAGATCAGTTTCACTCTAAATCCCCAGCAGATCCACCTCAGGTAACATAAACCCGGCATCGGTCCAGATCGGCTTCACTCCAAATCCCCAGCAGATCCACCTCGGGTAACATAAACTCGGCATTGGTCCAGATCGGCTTCACTCCAAATCCCCAGCCGATCCACCTCGGGTAATATAAACCCGGCATCGGTCCAGATCGGCTTCACTCCAAATCCTCAGTAGATCCACCTCGGGTAACATAAACACGACATCGGTCCAGATCGGCTTCATTCCAGATCCCCAGTAAACTTTGCCTGGGGTAACCTAAACCCGGTATCGGCTTATCCGCCTTCCACCGTCCTTGCCTCGGGTAATCTAAACCTGATATCGGCTTATCCGCCTTCCACCTTCCTTGCCTCGGGTAACCTAGACCCAGTATCGGCTTATCTGCTTTCCACCTTCCTTGCCTCGGGTAACCTAGACCCGGTATCAGCTTATCCGCCTTCGACCTTCCTTGCCTCAGGTAACCTAAACCCCGGTATCAGCTTATCCACCTTCCACCTTCCTTGCCTCGGGTAACCTAAACACGGTATCAGCTTATCCGCCTTCCACCTTCCTTGCCTCAGGTAACCTAAACCCGGTATCGGCTTATTCGCCTTTCACCTCCCTTGCCTCGGGTAATCTAAACCAGGTATCGGCTTATTTCATCTCCAGCATTGCCTCGGGTAATATAGACCCGGTATCGGCTCATCCCATCCAATCAATTCAACGCATCATCACGATAGTGAGACTTCAGCAACTCAGTTGCACGTTTTCTTTCCTGTGTCTGCGGCGCTTTGATCCGCGCTTTCAAATTCATCACCTCAGGTATTGTAGATGGAGCCAGATGTCGAATTTGATCACGCGAGGGGCAGCTGTAAGCGCCGAAATTTTCCGTCCTCAGAAAAAAGAAGAGAGCACATATCACAAGACTGTAATTACAATCGTGCGACTGTAATTACAGTCGTGTGACTGTAATTACAGACGACTGTAATTATGAAGCAGTTACAGCAGCCCATACCTTTGACATGAAAATTTGGATTGATGGGAGAGGCATTAAATGCCCGGATCAGCAGGCAAGAAAAGAGGAGATAAAAAGGAAGAGGAGAAGAAAGAGAAGGGGAATTTGGTTCTGATCTTTAGGGGTTTAGAGAGAGAGAAATTGGGAGAAAATTGAAGAAAAAGGAAACCTCAAACAAAAGCATCTTTTTCTTCTTTTTTTTTTTCTTTTTAATTCTTAAGTGTTTAAATTAAGAATCTATTAGAAATCCTAGGTTAATAATCTGACACTCTAAACTCAATTAATTTCGGACTTAAAACTCTCAGAAACCTTGACATTTTGGAGATTATGGACTCAACTTTTCAAACCTCAACGCACAAGGAAAAAGAAGCAATTCGGAAGGGATTGAGGCATTTCCAGCGGTCATTCCTACGGTGGATCAGCGCCAAAGAGGTAAACATACTTCAAATCTTCACTTTTGTTGCTTTTCTGGGTGTTTTTATGAGATTTTGTGCATATAAACTTAATTTTCGAACCTGCTGTTTCTGGAAATCAAGAACAGTCGTACGACCGTTCTTGAGTTGAAGAAATAACAGTCGTACGAGTGTTCTTGATTTCCCTCCAAGTTTAGTTTTATTTAAATAAAAATTTGGCAAAATCCTGCATTTGGACGATTTATAGTCGCACGACTGTAATATCCGTCCAAAGGTAGAATTTCCATTTTAACCAGAAAACTTTCCAAAAATCCATAAAAACTTAAAAAACTCAGAAAATCATCAAAATGAATTTTGTTGTGTGCATTCACGACCTTATATTTGATTTTCAGTATTATTGTATTTAGAACAATACAACGACGGAGACCCGATTCTCCTAAAAACCGACCCACCTTACAAGCTAAATTAAAGTAAACTGAAAAATAAAATATTTTCAAAATGATTTTCTCACAAAACCAAAATACAGGGATGTTTCAAAGTGTTTTCCAGGTCTAATCGGGAAGGCTAGCTGAGCCGACCCGGTTATCCCCCTAATGCATGTTCCCAATTTCCAATTTCCCATTTTGTCTTATTTGAGTCCTATTTATGGTGTGCCGTAAACTGTGCTAACCCTTTGTTTTGTAGCTTTTAATTTCTTTTATTTTTATTTTTGATGTATTTAATAGATTAATTCGTGTATTTTAGGCTGTTGTATTTCTTTTTAGATTAATCGTGTATCTTAGGCGGTTGTAAGGTGAGGTTGAGAGGTTTTATTTTTATTCGATCGGGTTGTAATAACTTAATTAGTTATTTACTGCTTTATTATTATTTGTGTATGTGCGCTGCATGTTTTTATTTAATAAAATTGACTTTAAAATTATAAAATACCATGCTTGAACATTTGCTAATTTTTATTTTGATTAGACACGAAATAAGGGACTTGTCCAGACCTAGATCTCTGGATAATGTAGCGGCTTTCCGTCCGGTTCAGCTACACTAAAATTTCTCGATTGAGCCGAGCCGGGTGGCGACTCCTACACTATTTATCGAGACTTAGGTCTCGGTTCTTTTATGAAATAATCTAATTTTCTAAAAACGAATTTCCAATCCAAAAACCCCACGCGATCGAGGGTTGCCAGAAATCGAGGCACCCCTTCCAAAAGGGAGTCCGCGTTGCTGGGATTCGTCACGGGAAACCGACCGACAAAGTGCGGAAACACGCGTCGATTTCCTCGAATCCGGGTCCCGGGAGCTTAAGTAGTGAAAATCAAAAACAAAACACAAAGGAGGAGAATAAAGTCTTACCAAGATATCTCTTTAAGAGATAGAAGAAGACTGCAGAAATCAAGGATAGATTTCCTCCACCGATGCGTACACGAACGGCTCTCGGACTGAAACCCGTGCTAGCGGTTTGGAAAATCAATAAGAGAGAGTTAAGGGAGATACAATTTTCTGCCCAGCAATTTTGCTAACTCAAAAGATGGATGGCTTTTTTTTTTCTTCTATCCTTATTTTTCTTTTTATGATTACTTAACCAAAATAATCAAAGAAGAAACAAAAATAATTAATGAAGAAACCCACCTTAATAAAAGCCATTAATTACTTAATTTAGTCCACCTTATGAGTCACCATATGACTCATCATAATAGGCAAAAAAATCTCCCAAATATTTCGGCCAAACCATCCAAATGTGGGCATCCAAATTTCCATGCCCAAGTCCATATGTAAAAATTTGGTTTATTTGAATTCACATGTAATTTTATTTCCATTATGTATGTAACAATATTATACCATCTAATACGTTACCTACACTTAAAATAAAATACATTTGACATATCAAATGGACCAAAGAATTGCATTAGACATACATAAGATGATATACATGTAAACCTATACATGTAGACATATTCCACCTAGGAAATAAATACACACAATTAATTCATTGAATTAATTATGTAATGGCCAAAATAAAATTAATCATATTATATTATGATCAATACCATTGATCAATATAATATAATTAATAGACCTCTCTCTTTTTGACGTGTATACACCAAGTACACACTTAATCCGACTAGTTAAAGTCCAGACGTTCAATGTGTACGATCCAATGGGCCCGTCTTTATGTTGGCAGTGGGCCAAGGCCCACAGACTACAGGCGGGCTCTAGCAAGCCACTGTAGCCCCCAATTAAGACGGAGATAGCAGTCAAACTGTCACCATAACCCTGTAGTTGAACTTGTATGTCCCATGTCACTGATATCGGTGTCCAACACAGAGGCATGGTTGATCACCCTCTATATGTGTCCGGACATTACTTGATCCCAAATGAACTGATACTCACAAACAAGATCTCATCTTGTTTGGGTGTGGCCACACTCTAATCAGTAACATTCATCAAGAGGCCGGTGATATCGTCTCAGTAAAATACTGAGTGACATTCCCTTCTGCATATCCATAGTACTGCCATGCTCACTGACACACCCGAACGTACCCATACTTGGCACCCTTTTACAGGCCCGTCAGGCGTACACCGAAGTGTGCCACTTCACATGCAGCACCATCATATGGTCCGGTCAAAGGACTTATGCAAGTACTACGCGAGAATCAGTTGTGATACTATACCATGTAGATTCCCGTTAAGTGGATCAATCCAGTACCATGCACCCTTTTACATGTACCCATTAACCTAGTTGACATTCCATGTTCTATGACCGGTAAGACACCGCCATACAACCAGGCTAATGATAGTCTTTAGTTCCATTCATTCCCATGATTGGAACAGACTACGGATGACTTTATGGCCATATCGTTTTCCCTATCCATAGTCTTACTGCCAAGTGCCTCACACTTGACAACATGGATATGGATATGTCCAATGGATACTCTATTTAAAATATTGCACAAGACATATAGTAAATAGATTGTTGCCTTTATTTCTTAACACAACTTGTATAATACATGAAGTTCATATAAATGTACAAAAGTATGATACAAAGACAAGGACTAATGCCTCGGGACTAGGGCATTTCCAACACGCGTTCCATCAAAAACGGCGTCCGCTCACACCCGGCTCTTGCTAGAGCCATGCAGCTCTAGTGGGTGAGCCAAGTTGCTCTGCAAAGCAGAGCAACTTGGCTCAACAGAAGAGAAAGTTAGGCAAGAAATCAGGAAGTCAAGCGGCTCATTAATTGTTTGTTATGATGATGATGGAAAGTATAAAAAGAAAAGTAAAATCAAATCAAGGGAGGTTTTTCAATCTTAAGGCAGAAAACTCAAAATTCAAGAAACAAAGAGAAAAGAGAGGAGAGAAACCGACATCCCTGAGGCAAGGAGAAGTGATCCAAACAAAGAAGTTAAGACTAAAACTAATCCTTAAACATCAATAACAAGTTCCTGAACCTTTGCACATTGATTCGGGATCATTTCAGATTGATTTAGGATTGTTTTGGTTTTCGGCCGGTTGAGTATCCAGGGCAAATTCCAAGTTCTTAATCCGTTTCTAGACATTCAAAGCATCAAAACAACACCAAGGTAAACTCTGAGAGGCCTTAAACCTGCGTGCATTGCTTTTTCTTTGCGTTTTCTATATTTTTGCAATTTTCGGAATCGAACTTGCTCGAACATAGCCGTACGGCTGAGTTCTTCATGAACACAGCCACACGGCTGTGATGTTGATCAATAGAGCCGCATGGCTCTGTCCTGTAAAGGGGCAGATTCCCGATTTGTCCCTATCGGCCGAAAATAGTCCGTTTTCCATTTTGTGAATTCTGTTGTGATCAATTTTGACCCAAATTTATCCATATGTTGTAAAATTTTGGTTTTCGGATTTCTATACGTACGGATATTAGGGTTTTCGGTTTTTATGGGGTTTCGAGGTTGCTCGATACGAATCGGATCCGTAGTTCAGCATTAACAGACCCCTGAACCCTATAAAATTTCCGGAAAATATTGAAAACGTGTAAAACGGTATTTTCACAAAAATAAGAAAACCAATTTTCTTGGGTTTCAGGAATTACAGCCGCACGGCTGTAATTTCCAGAATAAAACAGAGCCCCAAAATGACCCATACCGACGTCGTTGCGCTGTGCTATTTTCGAATTCAAAATTATTTTTGCTGTGTTTATTGCTTTTTTGACCCTAGATGGATGTTGAATTTAGGAACTCACACGAACGAAACCCCGAGTTCCAGGATAACAGACCCGCTAAAAAGGAAAAATTTGCATGAAATTGAGCCAAATAATTTTCTAAAAATTGTTTTCCAGCACAAAAAATTACAGGGCGTTTCAAAACCGTTTTCCAGGTGTCAACCCGGTTACCCGTAAGTGCATGCCCCCGTTTCCTAAATTCCCAATTCTATCCTATTTGAGTCCTATCTGTGTGTGCAATATAAATTGTGTTAACCGTCTGTTTTGCAGCATTTATCTTTCTTTATTTTCATTTTTTTAGGTAATTGATAGATTTCGTGCATTTTTAGCCGGTTGTAATTTTTAGATCCTCGTGTACTTAGGCGATTGTAATGTGAGAACGAAAGTTTTCTTTTTTATTCGATTTGGTTGTATAAGCGGCCTTTATGATTTTTTGTATAATTTGGATGCATGGTTTATTTTTCTTCAATTTTATTTTCTGTCAATTGCATGAGCATGGGTTTAATAAATAAACATAAATTGGGATAGAGAAAGATAATAAAGGAAATTAAATATGGCAATATAAATTGTAAAGTGAAAGCAAGTTAGAGGTTAAGTAAGTCACTTGCCCTAACCCTAAATCTCTGGATTAGGTACAATAGTCTATTCTTGGTAGGGAGCTGTACCGAAATTTCCCGCATGAGCTGATCCGGGTGGCGTCTCTGTCACTGATCTTGGAATTTAAGTTTCGAGGTCTTTAAGTTAAAAAGGGGAAAATGTTCTCTACAAAGGAATCTCCAAATCAAATCCATGATTTTCCTAACTCAAGATAAACAAAACCCGTTTTCAAAATCAAAACCGAACGAAAAAACGTTTTCCCCGGTTTGTTTCGCCGCGTTCCTTTTCCTTTCTTTTAAAAAAAGGTCGTTCGCTCACAGTGCCTCATATATGTTGATGAAATTTTACTATTGGGGTCCGATCCTTTATTCATTCGCCGATTGGTTTAAAAATTGCAACAGCAGTTTGCTATCCGTGACTTAGGCCGATTGTCCTATTTTTTGGGTATTGAGGCTTCTTGGTAGCCCACTGGGTTGTTTCTTTGTCAATCCAAGTATGTCACTAATCTTCTTTCAAGATGTAATATGACGGGTTGTAAGGGCATTTCTACTCCACTTTGTCCCAAGGAATGCCTGATGCTAGGGGATGGTAATCCGTATTCTGACCCTATAGGGTACCATGGGGCTCTTTGTAGTCTCCAGTACTTGTGCCTCACTCAGCCAGACATTGCCTTTGCCATCAACAAGTTGTCTCAGTTTATGCATGCTCCCACAGTTGTCCATTAGCAGGCCGTTAAACGGCTACTTCAGTATCTTCATCATACGCGAAGTCATGGTATTTTTCTCCATAGAGATCCTAGTTCTGTACTACAAGGATTTACTGATGCTGATTGGGAAGGCAGTTTAGATGATCATAAACCCACCACAGGATATGTTATTTATCTTGGCCGTAATCCTATCTCCTGGAGTTCTAAGAAATAGAATTTCGTTACACGATCATCCACTGAGGCTGAATATCGTGCCTTGGCCACAAGGGCTTCTGAAATTAGCTACCTACAAATCTTGCTACAGAAAATTGGTTATTGTTTACCATGTGCACCGTAGCTTTGGTGTGACAATCTTTCCACTACCTACTTGACGGCTAACCCAATTTTCCACCACAGAAGCAAGCACATTGAGGTTGATTTTTTCTTTGTCAGAGATAGAGTATCCAAATGACTGCTCACAGTTCGTTACATTCCAACCTTATCAGATAGTTTACATTCTCACTAAACCATTGTTTAAAGACCGATTCCTAGCTCTACGAGGCAATTTGAGCCTTTGTTCTAATCCGGCTCAAATTAAGGGAGATTGATAGAGAAAGAGAGGACTAATATTGTATTTTTACATATTGTACAAAGATGTATCATAGTCCTTACAGGGTTAGGGTTCTCAAATGTATATAAGATCCTTAACCATCAATACAATCTTAAGTTGCCATAATAAGTTTTCAAATATGAATTTCTTGAAATGTTGGAAATTGAATCCCACGGAGGTTTCATCTGCTACATACATCTATAAAGGGAATCATCACGGAAAAAATTAAACGCGAGGCGGAATACCGATTAAAATTTTCCTTGATTCCAAAGCCCAAGATACATGTAGATTAATAGAACAAAATCAAGAATAGAGAAAAATAATTTTTCTCACCTCAACTGTCTCCTCTAGAGACTGCTGCAGAAACCCAAACGCGTTTCCTCCACAAACTGGTACACGAATGACTCTCGAACGGGACTCATGCTAGCGAATGGATTGAACGAAAACCAAGAGAAAGTGCCAAAGGGGGCTGTTGTAATTTTTGTATTGTGGCTACAAATTCTCTATTAGAGTTAGGGAGAATTAGGTTAAGGCTTCCTAGATATACTCCTTTAGTATATATACTCCTTAGCCTACTAGGATTTTAATTAAAACTATAGATTATTTAATTTGATTTAATTAATTTACCTTATATCATTAGGATTAAATAAAACCATATTATAAAATCTTAATTGATACAATTGAATACAATTTTATCAAATTAAAATAACCTAAAGTTAAATTAAAGTCACCCTTAATAAATACAACCTTTATATTTTTTATTTCCACCAAGGAAATATTATTTGATTTAATTAATTATTTACTATATGTAATTAATTAATCAAATAAAATAAATTTCTCCCTTTATAATTGAATTAATTATGACATAACCTAATGTCAATAACTCAATTAATTTGGTTTATGTTCCAATTCTGATTTGTCAATGTTCAATCGTTCTATGTGTATGATCCTGTTGATCCGTGTTTATTTGGCAGTGGGCCCAAGGCCCACAGACTGTAAAAGGGCTCTAGCAAAGACGGGGACTTGTAGTCTAATGTGAAACATAACCCGGTAGTGATCTTGTATATCCCTTGCAAACTGACATCGATTCATAAGCAAGAGGCATGGCTCTGTCATCCTCTTATATGCTTATTTATCTCTTGATACCGAGTGGACTGAACCTTACGAATAAGTATCCCAACTGATTCGGGTATGGCCATACACTTATCAATCCCACTCATCAAGTGGCCAATGGTGTCATCTCAGGGGACGCTAAGTGGCAATTCCGTCAACTTCACGATCAACATCAACATGCTCACTGGCCCACGCAACATATCCATACTTGGCACCCTATTACGGGCCCGTTAGGTATATATCAAAGTGTATGAGATCCCATGTTATGTGATAGCGAACATCGGGTCTAAGAATAATAGCAAGACCTACTTGAGAAACACCTATGACGATCGAACCATGTGGTGTTCTCGTGGCGGATCGATCCAATACCATCCAACCCAACATGTACCCATATCATTGACCGACATTCCATGTCCAATGGCAGGTGAGACGCCGCCATCCAGTCAAGGATATGCTAGTCTTTGGTTCTATTCATTCCCATGATTGGAACATACTAGGGATATCTTTATGATTATAACTTTAACTCTACTAAAAGGTCTCATAATCCAATGAGCTATATTGGTTCACTTTTGTTTTTTTGATAAGTAACGCGGGATGAAGGAAGGAAGAGTCTAAACATCCCAACTAGGTTGTCACCTTTAGACACTCCACTTCACAACAACCCGAAATCCATAAACATTGGTTCACTTTAGTATGGTTATAATCATTGGATACTCTATTCACAAGTAGCACAAGATATGAATAAATAGATTCATGCCTTTATTTCAACACAAAATATATAGTACAAAATATCTAAATATAAAGTATAATACAATACAAGAACTAATGCCATTTGGACTAGGGCATACCAGCAATCTAATTGGTTAATAATTAACAAATCGTATCTGAATTTTTGTGGGACTTCCTTTGCTCCTATAATCTACAAAGTAAATAGTGTTTAAAGAAATATGATTCTTCTACCTACCAATTCCTTCAAACCATAATTATAAATACCATGTATAACTTAGAAATTATACACTTTATCAGTGAAAAACAAATATATAAACATTTTTTATTTTTCCAACAAGTTTTTTACTTTCTCATACGTATATTACTTATGTACTTATTTTTCATTGAAAGAGTACCAAAAATTTCTCGTATAAGCTCTAGCAAAAAAAACAATGGACCAATAAACACTTCCTCTTGTCTTATTCATTGAAAGTTATTTACTCCAAAGTCTATTGGAAGAAGAAAATTCTATTGTGGAAATTAAAAAGAGTTTTAAATGGAAAATAGGGGTAAATTAATAGGAGTATTTTATTTAGTCCAATCAATCTCACCTTAATCTTATCAACGTACCTTAAATCTTATTTATAAACAAAAAAATTGGTAGGAGTAATTATAAGTACCAACAGCAATATTAAATTTTTAAAAGTACTTTCAGAATATTCAGAAAGTTAATTAGAATATAATACAAATATATGTGGTGGTGTGGTAACTGGCGAGTCTAGTCACAACTACCAAATAAATGCTACGTAGAGATATACCTATCAATATTTCTACTTGTCTATCACTGTATATTTTGAATTTTCTTTTATTTGTAGTTTTTCATTTCACTTTTTTTAATGCTACATAGACATATACCTACCTATAGTTCTACCTATCTATCATTGTATATTTTGAATTCTATTTTAGGCAAAACACATCCTGAATCCCCTGATCTTTACCTTTTTATACAATCAGCCCCATGATCTTTATTTTACATACATTGAATACATGTTCTTATATTTTTTAGTCTAGTCGCCCATGTTTTAGACGGCCGGTCGCACGTATAGGCCAGTTCCCGTTATATGGCACATGAACCCGTTATCTTGCCACGTCAGCTAACACATCAGTATTTTCGGTCCCACCTGCCCATGACTCTACCCGACCCACAACCCAACCAACCCGGCCTGACCCAGAAATTTAAACCGGATTAAAAAACGACATCTTCCTCCTCCTTTCTTCTTCTTCTTCTTCTTCTTCTTCTTCTTCTTCTCGTTCGAACCCTAGCATCCAAAAACCCAACACTTTCTCCCATCTTGTTACTGCTCCTCCTTTCTTCTTCTTCTTCTTCTTCTTCTTCTTCTTCTCGTTCGAACCCTAACACCAAAAACCTAACACTTTCTCCCATCTTGTTACTCCTCCTTTTTTCTTTCGAAGAGCCACAAAAATTCCCCTAAGCCTTATTTCATCTTTTCTTGTTTCTGTCGAAGAAAGGTTGCGGAACCCTAACTTTTCCTCTCTCTTCTTCTCAATGAAACCCTCATGCCTTTTGTTGGGATTTGTCACCGGAAATCACCCGATAAAAGCGGAAGAACGCGGTGATTTCCTCAAATCCAGTCCCAGGAGCAATCGAAGTGGAAATTGAAAAACTTAAAATTAAATAGAAAGGGATTAATTTTCTTACCAGAAAATTTCTTTCTAGAGATGGATGATGACTGCAGAATTCAAAGTAGAATTCCTCCTCGTTCACGTACACGAGCGCCTAACGAACACCGCACGTGCTAGCGTCAAAAATCACGAAGATTAGAGAGTGAGGGGGGGGGGGAAGGAGAATTCGGCCAAAGGGGGCTAAACAGATGTATGTCTTGGCCGAATTCCCCTAAGGGTTTTTAACCCTAGGACTTCCAATTCCCTTGTTGGAATTTAGGCCCAGTCTGGCTTCTGTGTATGTGTGGGCTTCCTCCTTTTAATTCAGGCCCAATCTTATTTTAATTAGTCTGGTTTAAATCAATATCAAGCCCAATTTTAATTAACCCATGTATTTAATATATTACTCCCAGTAACATATTATTTACATTTAAATTAAAATTAGTTTGACTAATTAATTTAATCCATCAAATTAAAATTAAGTCTTCACAAAACAAATTCATATGTAAACCTATACATATGAATATTTCCACCTAGGAAATAGTTTCATAATTAATCCAATTAATTATGTGAAGCCAAATATTAATTTTATTATAATGATCAATCTAATTGATCCTTATAATATAATTAATATATATAATTCTCTCTCTCTAGTGTGTACACTCCCAGTGTACCTGTGATTCTTTAAGTCGGTGTCCAGTCGCTCAATGTGTACGATCCCGTGGGCCCATCTTTATGTTGGCAGCGGGCCTTTTAGCCCGCAGACTGCAGTTGGGCTCTAGCAAGCCACTGCAGCCCCCAATTAAGATGGAGATGGCAGTCTAACTGTTATCATAACCCTGTAGTTTAAACTTGTACATCCCATGTCATTGATATCGGTGTCCAACACAGAGGCATGGATTGATCACCCTCTTTTGTGTCCGGACATTAACTTGATCCCGAATGCACTGAACCTCACAAACAAGTTCCAACTTGTTTGGGTGTGGCCACACTCTTATCAGTCACATTCATCAAGAGGCCGGTGATATCTTCTCAGTGGGTTACTGAGTGACAAATCCCTTCTGCATATCCATAGTATTACCATGTTTAGTGACATACCCGAAAGCACCCATACTTGGCACCCTATTACAGGCCCTTTAGGCGTACCCCTAAGTATGCGACTTCACATGTAACACCATCATATGGTCAGGTCAAAGGATCCATACAAGTACTACAGGAGAATCCATTGTGATACCATACCATGTGGATTACTCGTTTAGTGGATCTATCCAGTACCATGCTCCCAGGTATGTACCCATTAACTTGGTTGACATTCCATGTCCAATGACCGGTAAGACACCGCCATACAACCAGGTTAATGATAGTCTGTTGTTCCATTCATTCCCATGACTGGAACAGACTACGGATTTATTTATGGTTATATCATTTACCCTATCCATGGTCTTACTGCTAAGTGCATGACACTTGTCGTCATGGATATAGATATGTCCATTGGATACTTCATTTAATATATTGCACAAGATAGATATAATAAATGAATTGATGCCTTTATTAATAACACAAATGAGTACAACACATAAATCCAATAAATGTATAGTACAAATACAATGACCAATGCCGCGGGACTAGGGCATTTCCAACACCTTCTCTGTTCGAAAATGGAAAAAATTCTAACTTTTCCTCTCTCTTCTTCTCAATGAAACCCTCATGCCTTCTCTGTTCGAAAATGGAAAAAGTTCTGCTGTTTTGTCACTATGGAGATCATGCTCTGTAGTCCCTGCTTTGGCATATTCAAATCCATAATTACCACCACCACTAGTAGCAGCAGCGGTAGGAGCAACAGTGATGGTTTGTGTAAGGGTTTGTGAAATCCTTATTGACTGGGTTTGTGTAACTGGCATTACATAAATTGGGTATTGCTGATGTTGACTTATGGCTTGATTATTAGGTGTCTGCTATGTCTGAGTAGCATAAATTGGGTAATAAGATGACATTGGCAATGGAGTTACTGCAGGGTGGGGGATGTAATGTGTGTTTGTGTGGATATACTGCTGCTGCTGCTGATCATATTGACCATACCCTTCAAATGGAGTTTAAGGCTGTTGGATTTGGATTTTGGGGTTTTGTACTGAAAGTAATAATTTGTATACCTGTAACAACCCATACGCTCGCACAACATAGTAATTGAAGAGTACCAACAAGAGGAATTGTTATAAGGTTGAGCCACAATATATTCCTCCTAGATAAATAATAAGTGGTCAACTTCAAACTTTCATTTGCCAAAATCAAAATGTGTACAAATAACAAAGTAACAACAATCAATTCTAACTTCAAAAACCAAAATGAAAGACCAGAATAGAAAGGATTAGAATTAGCACCATTAATTAAGTAGGAGCAACATCCAATTCACTCAACTCTTTATGCTTCAAAAACTGATTCAAAATGGCAAGCCTAGCAGTCTCAAATGCAAAGTAACCCAATGCTGAAAAACAAGCACTATGCATAACTCTAGGACCCATTCCTCTAGTAAACCCAACCCATCCTTCGTCCTTCAAAATCTGCTTCACAGTTGCAGAAACCCCACCATACATTGCAGCTGAAACCTTACCCATAACCTCCTTATTAACCTGAGTCATCAATTTGGTCTTAACCACAACAAGTGGAGTGGCTAAGGATGCAGAAATTGCCCCAGCCAAAGCCCCACAACACACGCTCTTAATAGCCTCCAAGTGATTATTACTCAGTAAATTGATTATTACTCTTCTCCCTTTCTCGATACCGATTAAACAAAATTAAATGCAACTAAACGTAGGCATTAATTTGAATTAAAAATTGATTCAACACTGTGTTCAAGATTTTTTAAATACTACTTAAATAGGTCCAAAAATATACATCCAAAATAACATCCATATTTGTCTTATAAAGAGTACTAATCCTGAGTTACTAAAACATCCAAAATAACATCCAAAATACTAGTTATTTACTAAAACATTTTCAAAAGCCCCACTGGGCAATACAGTTCTTTGTATCTGCAAAATAAAAGGTCTGGACCTTCAAAAACCTTCAGTTTCCTCAACAAATCAAAGCCATCAACACCAAATCTCACTTGTAAAGAAATCTAGCTTTGGCTGTCCCTGGCTGTAAGAGCAAAAAACAACAATATACATTATAACCAATTTGCAGCATTAAACAATGGCTTCATAAAATAGAAAAGCAATAGAAATATACATTTAATATAGCAACACCGGTCTTCAAGTTCACATAACAACCACTTGGACTAGGTCTAACATTTTGAGTATGTTGTATACCTTTCTGTGCATTATTTGTTGTACCACTGGATTGACCAACCTCCAAATGTCTTGTTTTCTTTCTTGGCCTCCGCATGTATGGTTTCTTCAATGCAGTGATTGCTTGTTCATTCTGAGCTCTGTTTCTTGATTTTGAAGCCTATGCTGCCTTCTCTTTCGAAGCTTCTTCTGCCTGCCTTTTTTCCCTAATCATTTTCCTTTTTAGATTGGACTTGTTTGGCATAAGATGTAAACAAAAAAAAAACACACATACACACAGTGAATGCAAAATAGATAGAATTGGCTTTGCATAAATAAAACAGGCATTTCAGTTTTAAAAATAATAAAAGTTAAGATCTTTACCGGGCCTGTCCTCTTTTTGCATGTCTTTGCATTATGATTTTTCTCATTGCACACTGAACATGCCATTATCCTCATACACCTATTAAGTTTACCAGTATTCTTTTGTTCAAAAGCATCCTTCCGTCTTGCCTTCTTAGGTCTGCCTGGTAACTTCCTAAATGCTGGAGGCAATATAACAGGATTAGGAACGTTCTCCCACTGATCCATCCCACGCATAGGTTTGATTTTATACTTGTAAGCCTTCAAATATGTAGCTTTATGGTACCAATATGCTACAAAGTCTGTAGGCTCAGCTTTTACATCATATATAGCAGTTATCGCATGAGCGCAAGGAATGCCCGAAATATCCCATGCCCTACATGAACACTGTTTCTGTTTCAAGTTTACAACATGCCTCGGTGTAGGTTTTCTAATATATGTCACGTCATAGCCATCATCCCCATTGAAGGCCACGATCCAATCATAACTCAGTTCAATATTCTCCCCCACTATCTTCATAGCCCTCTCACTTATGTCACAAATCCAAGTCTTTGGTAACTCTGACTTTGTAGCGATTCTTTTCATGGTGTCAATTCTTATTTCATCCAGCATTGTTACAATTAGCTTACATCGTGCTTCCAGTATCCATCCATTGAATGTCTCTGCCAGATTATTATCAACCACATTGCACTGACTGTCAGGTTTAAAAAATGCTCTGCTCCAATGGTCAATGGTATGACCAGACATTTCTAGTGCATCCTGTATTGCATCTTCACCCAGATCACATAAATGATCAAGTGTTGCTTTTAGATCAGCCATATTTGAAGCCTTAGCACAAGCCCAAAATTCCTTTTTTTGTTCCTCACCCCTCCATTTCTTAGCCCAGGCTGCATAAACATGTTTAGCACACATTCTGTGCTCAACTTCAGGCAATATCTCAGGTATTGCACTCTCTAATCCCTGATAAGTATAACAATGAAAAAATATTCAAATAATAATTAAAGAAATAATACCAGCTACATCATAATATTATTACAAAAGTTATACCCTAACAATTGCACATAATATCACCACATTTCTATAAAGTAGCAGTCAGATATGAGCAGCAGTAACATTTTAAAAAATAAAAATAAAAATGAGAAGTGAAGAGAGTAACTGAATTCCAATTAAACATAGTTCGTTGCACTGAATATAAACTGAATAAATTTATTTCTTCACTAAAATTAACTGTTAATAGAATAGGTATATAATAATAGAATTAACTGAAAAAACTGAATTATAAAGTGAAGAGGGTAACTAATTTTTATTTCATTTTTTAGGTGGGCCCAACACAATTTGGTTATCATTGTGTAATTTAGTGTAGCCTAAAAAAAGGACAACAACACTGCAAAACTACACATTACAAACTTTGGAAATAAACTACTAAATTTCAGCAATTCTCTGCCGTGGGAATACAACTATTCCCTTATTGATACTACAGCCTATGAGAGTGATGTTTAAGGACTAAACAAGCCCATATAATATCAAAGTCCATTAGGGCCTTAACCTATTTAAGCCCATTTAATAAACCAGCCCCAAATACACCTTATTATAACAAATAATTAGATCATGTATGGATTAATTGGCCCTTTTATAGGATGCGGCCCATTATCTAGTTAGACTGTTAGAACAACTAAAAGCTTACCTACTAAGACATAAAGGCAAAACAATAATAGAAAAATTTGGCCCACTAAGCACTATTCAAATTTTAGCTGTAAAATTTTCACACTAACCTTCTGCATGTCAGATATGAGCGTGATCCCATGTCCAGTCCCAAGTTGTAGATCTCTTCTAATCCAAGTCAGGAACTATGACCCATTTTCTTTATTCTCGACATTCACTACAGCCCAAGCAATAGGGAACATTTGGTTGTTCCCATCTCTCCCAATAGCACATAATAACTGGCCCTGACATAACCCTTTCAAAAAGTAACCATCCAAACCGATAAGTGGCCTACACCCTTCCTTCCACCCACGTTTACACGCATCAAAGCAGACATAAAAGGCCACAAATCTAGGATTTCCATCAAGGTATTCTTTGTTCACCTTAACTTCATAACTAGAACCAGGATTCTTACTTAAAATTTCATGTTGATAGGCATATAGCATAGAGAATTGTTGTTTGAAGTCCCCTTGAAGTTCTGCCATCATCTTCTGTTTAGCTCTCAAACACACCGACATAGATACGCTGATTTGCCAGTCTTCCCTAAAAAGCTGTCTCAACTCTCGGATCTTGATTCTCGGGTTCCGCTGGACTGTGGTCTTGTATTTCTTTTTAATCCAGTCACTAGTAGCAAACACAAACCTATTTACCCGCTTACACTGATGATGAGGGTGATACGTCTTCACTAACACCGTTTTGTCATATTTTGACTCATAAGATGCATATAACTCCTCTGGGCAGCTCTCCATACATTTAACCCTAACCTTATCCTTCTCGTTCCTAAAAAAATGAACTGCCAGACCCTTTACAATAGCGTACTGTGTAACTGCTTCTCGAAATTGTGGTATACTTTCAAACACCATTCCAATGCAGAATACAGGTATTTTGGTAGAAGGATCAAACCGAATCACATGGTTGTGCCTCCTTAAAGCTTCATCTGCACATTCCCCATCTGTGTTGCTGTAGTAACTTCCTTCTTCATCGGATTCAAAATAATTTGATTCATGGGCAGGCTCCTCACTGTCACTTTCCAGTAGGTTGTCATCTTCAGCTGCTCTCAAATCATTTTCTTCCGTCTGATTTTCATTATCAGCAGTAGCAGTAGAAGCTACAGGCTTAACAACAATCATGGTTGATTTTTTCCATGCTCTAAGATTGGTTCTTGCAGCCTGGAGTTCAGGCTCATCGTCATCGGTTAGATAACCAACTTCAAATAACATCTCATCTGCATTATGGTGTGGAAGTTGTGGCTCACCTTCAGCTTATGCAGTGCCACCTTGTCCTTTAGCTTCTTTGGTGCCACCTTATCCTTCAGGTTCCTCGGTGCCACCTTGTCCTTCAGCTTCCTCGGTGCCACCTTGTCCTTCAACTGCTTCACATACATTATCTTCTTCATCAGTGCTATCATGTTCTTCTTCTTCAGCTTGATTACCATCTCTTTTGGCTATGTCATCAGTTTCATCCATCACTACAACCTCTTTACTTTCTTCCATCCCTGGCTCATCAATAAACACTTCAAATTCAACTCCATTGTTTAGAAATTTCTTCATTGGATCCATAACATTTTCGTTGAAGAGTAACACATGCTCATTCGTCAATGGGCATTTGTAGTACAATCTTTTGCTCCCATCATAGCCCATATCTTCCATATAAGCCTTAATGGTAGCCAGCGAAAGCATATCCATACTCAGCTCATTATCAAGTACTGTTCTTTTCCTACACAAATAATCAGCTTTATTAGTAACACTGTTGAGCCGAAAGTACCCTTTGTGCCATACAACTAACTTCACAAACACACCTGCCATTCTGCAAGTACAAATACAAATATGAATATCTATATTATATCCCACCATAAAGTAATAGCAGTAACCAAGAAATACCTATACCAGAATTACATTCATACTAACAGCAAAACATGTTTCAAATGAGAATAAGGCTGAACAAAAGGGTTTTTTGAAATTGTCATTTTAGGGTCAGTACTTAACATTAGAAGAAAGAATAAAATAATTCATATTTATGGGCAAACAAACAAAACTCGAATATAAAATTACTGTATTTTAGGGTTTACTTCACTTTATAAAAGCATAAAAAACATAAACAACAAAGAAACAAAAAAACAATAACAATAATGGAAGGAACTTAAAAAATGTTAACCATGCTGACCTTACAAATTGGGACCACTCCTCAAAGGTAAAAGGTATGAAAAAGATGTAAAACTTACAAAAAAGAGAGAGGACAGCGGCTTAAGACAACGGCTTCCCATGGGCGCCGAATTGACCCAACGGTGCGTTTGGTCCACGTCAGCTTGAGAAAAATAAAAAGGGAGGACGAAGAGAAGAGTTTGTTTAATTTTTATTAATGAAAAAAGCAGTGTCTCTGTTTCTCTCTCTCTCTTTCTTCTCTCTGCGTTAGTTTCTCTCTTTCAACAATGGAATTTTTGCAGGTCGCTGGGATCCGCGTTTCTCAATCCATGAGACTACTCTATTCTCTCTCTTTCTCTCCTTCTGCTTAGCCTCTCTTCTCCATCGCTGCAACATTCTTCTCCCTCCTTTCTTATCACAGACAAAAAAACCTCCTAAATGGTCCACTAAACAACTAAAAAAAAACAAAGCCAAAAGGTATAAACTCACCTTTCAATGCTAACAGGGTAATGAAATCAATTGGAATGCTAAACCACCTTTGAATCTCCACGATACAACATGGAATACACTGGAACGGTTGATATAAGGTATGATAGCTAATAATTTCAGAGAGTCAGTAGTTAGGGTTTCATTGAGAAGAAGAGAGAGGAAAAGTTAGGGTTCCATAACCTTTCTTCAACAAAAACAGGAAAAGATGAAATAAGGCTTAGGGGAATTTTTGTGTCTCTTCGAAAGAAACAAGGAGGAGGAGTAACAAGACGGGAGAAATTGTTGGGTTTTTGGTGCTAAGGTTCAAACGAGAAGAAGAAGAAGAAGAAGAAGAAGAAGAAGAAGAAGAAAGGAGTAGGAAGATGTCGTTCTTTAGATGGGATATAATCCGGTTTAAATTTCTGGGTTGGGCCGGGTTGGTTGGATTTATAGTCCGGGTTGGTTGGGTTGTGGGTCGGGTAGCGTCATGGGCAGGTGGGACCGAAAATGCTGATGTGTCAGCTGACGTGGCAAGATAACGGGTTCACCCACCATATAACGGGAACTAGCCTACACGCACGACCGACCATCTAAAAAAAGGGAGACTAGACTAAAAAATATAAGGCAACACAGGTACTTGTTTGAAGTAGCTTCGAAGCAGTTACGTTTTCGATATATTTCTATTGATGACCAGACCATTGATATTCTTACCAAAGCAGAGTACAGGCCAAGCTGCTTGCTGACTGATTGGTTTCACTACAATATCCTATTTCAGATGAGGATTTGGCTGATACGATTTTGGACGTATAACATCCCGAAATTTTATATGTAAATTTTGATTTCTAATATTGTCTTTAATATTACTATGATTAATTTAAATATATATGTATATAAAGAAGAAAGCCTTAAAATTATAAATTAGTTATCCCATTAATTATTTGAGGGAATTATAATAAAAATGAAATAATAATTTTAAAAAAAAAAGATTTAATTGTTACGTAGAAATTAGCTAAAATTTGTAAACCCTAATGGCCCCGCCATCCCTCCCAAACCCTAGCATCCCCCACCCTCCACTCGCAGCCACTGTCAGTCGGCATTCCTTTCGTCCTATCATCTAGACTCCTCGCCCCTCCAGCCATCTCAAACCCAGCTCTCCTTCACCCACCAAACACCGAACTCTCTCTGAACCGAAATTCTCCTCTCATCTTCAACCTAATGTTGTCTTCTTCGAGGGGTTTCCTGACGGCTGGTTTGTTCAGCATCTTCACAAGCTATTCTTGTCTTATAATATCCATGGGATTATTACTCTTACTTGGAAGCGGAATGTGAGCAACCTGCATTTTGGCTTTTTACGTATCCATCAAGACCTGAGCATTTCCTCGATTATTTTGGCAATCAATTCAATTCAAATTGGCTCTAGGTGCCTTCGTGCTTTCCAAGCCCGAGACCCCGTGAATCATGTGACTCCTCTTCCCTCATCTCAGCCTAAAAAACAGATGCTCAGCCATTCCAAGGCCCCTCCTTTGGCCTTCAAACACTCTATCAGGGACACCCGCTCTTATGCTTCAGTTGCCTAAGACAAGCCCAGCTCCCCTACTGCCCTTAGCTTCCCCAGTGTCAGCTCCTCCCCTCCTTGGCTCTCTTGTTCATTTGTGGTTTTTCTCCAGGACATTAAGTTTCTTCTCGATCTCAACAAGACTCTAAGGGAATGGAATTTTGGGTTCAAGACTCTGAGGGCACTTGAGGATTCTTTGGTTATGGCTTCTTTCTTCTCTTCTGATGCTCTCGAGGCCTTTATGTAATCTGATTGGGTATTCCTAAATGACATTATCAGTAAGGTGTCTCATATTGATCCAGATTTAATTCCCACTCATCGTCTGATTAGTCTCTCTTTTAGAGGCCTACCTCTGAAATATTGTCAAGCTATTTTCCTAGAGTCTTTATCCTCTAAGTTTGGGCAGCTTGTTGGTTTTGGTAATGATTTTGTCTTGAATAGATGGCTGATGTTGTGAAATGTTTGATTTCCTTGGACCGTAAGCATTTCTCAGATTCTATTACTGTTGACATTAACGAGGAGGCGTTTGCCTTGGACATTTTTTAGCATGAGGTTTGTTGTGATTTTGGTGATTTTTTCCATTCAGCATCAGGTCTATCAGATAGTGACAACGACTCAGAATCTGGTGATATCAGTCCCGTTTCAGTTCCCTGAGACTCAGCAGATACGGTTGTCCTGCCGATAATTCCAAATACTGATACGGCTTCTCCGGCTATTCCTTTAGCTAATTGGAATGTCAGTTTTCTGGCTGCGGATTCCAGAAAATTAGGCAGGTTGGTTCTTTTAGGTAGGGCGAATGGCTCCCTGATTTCACTTCCCTCTAGCTATAACCGTAGTGTTGATATATCCAACACTAACTCTAGAAATTGGAAATAGGTGGCTGTCTTGAATTCCTCCATTTCTAATGAAAATAATAAGGAGATTGATGTTGGAAGCTTGGGAAATCTCTTGGTATTTTCAATGAACGGGACAGCAATATTGTGAAGGATAAAATCGAAAAGCTTATCTCTCCAAATTAGTGGTTTGTTTTGCTAGCTTTAGGTTTTCTTTTCGTTTTTATGTCTTTGTCTTTCTTTATTTGGAATTGTCAAGGAGGCTTTCTTAATTCTGCAAAACAGAAGTTTATGAGGTCTCTAATTGGTAGTCATAATCTGCACTTTTTTGGTTTGAATGAATCTAAGGTTGATACGGTTAATGCTTTACATATGCGCAACTTTTGGGGTCATAATGATTTTGGTTTTGTGGTTATTCTGGCTAAACGTGCTTCCGGAGGTATTGTTATTTCTTGGAATTCAGCTCTCATCACTTGCTCTCTCCGTGCTTCGTCTAGTAGATGGGGTTTGATTTACTGCTTCAATCAGGAAATTGATCTCTTCATGCTATTTCTTTATGCCCCTAACAACTCTGATGATAGAGCTATTTTTTGGAATGATGTTCAGCCTTTTATTTGTTCTCATCTGAAGGTTTTGGTTTGTGGCGATTTTAATGATGTTTTGCATTTCATCTGAAAGGTTTAACGGTTGTCTCTCTGCCTTTATCCGAAATTTCCAAGAGTTTATGAATCTTTACGAGCTTTATGATATTCCATTGCATGGGAGGAAGTACACTTGGCATAATGCCCTTTCCTACTCCTGAATTGACCGAATCCTTGTCAGTTTGGATCTGGTTTTCTCCCACCTACTTTGAAAATGTCTTTCACAGTGCTTATCCCTAAGGTGGCTGGCTCTTGCGAGTTGGGTAATTATCGCCCTAGTTCATTGATTAATGGCATATATAAGATATTTCCAAAATGTTATCTCAGAGACTTCAGAATGTCCTACCATTTTTAATCTTAGATTGTCAATTTGCTTTTGTAAAGGGGTGAAATATTCATGATTGTTCTTTCTTAGCTTCTGAGATTGTGCACCATTTAAAAGTTAGCCGTCAGCCAACCTTTGTCTTAAAATTGGACTTTCGGAAAGCTTTTGACTATATTTCGTGGAGGTACCTTCATGCGGTTTCGGTCAAGATGGGATTCAGTGATAAATGGAATAAATGGATGGAAAATTGTTAGGCTCATTCGTCGACCTCAATCCTTGTGAACGGCTCCCCTATTAAACTCATTTATCTTCGGAAAGGTGTTAAACAAGGGGATCCTCTCTCCCCCTTTCTTTTGTCCTAGCGGTTGAGGGTCTTAAATAGCTAATTGATAAGGCTATGGGTTTGGGAATTCTTTCGGGCTTTCCCTTTGACTTTGACCTTTAGACCCCACCTATTCTCTAATTCGTGGATGATACAATCTGCTTTATTCTGGCAATTGAAGAGGAACTTACCACTCTCATCCACCTTCTTTGGTGCTTTGAAGCAATTTCAGGTCTCCGAATTAATTTTAGCAAAAGCTTGCTTGTTGGATTGGGTGTCAATGCTGATTTTACGGCTCATTGTGCAGAAAAAGTTGGGTGTGTGGTTTCCTCCTTCCCTTTTCAGTATTTGGGTGTTCCACTGACCGATAAGTCTTTAAGACGCCGTGATTGGGAGCTTTTGATTAATCATTTTGAATCAAAGCTATCCATGTGGAAAGGCTCCTGCTTATCGTATGCGGGAAGACTCATTCTGATCAAATCTGTGTTAAGTAGTATCCCGGTTTATCTCATGTCTCTTTTTAAAATGCCTGGGGCTGTTTCGACTAGGTTGGAGCGGTACATGAGGAATTTCCATTGGAAGGGAGATGCAACGACTAGGGGCTTTAATAAAGTTAGTTTGGATACTATTTGCATTCCTTACCGTCTTGGTGGTCTTAATGTCAAGAAGTTATATTTGAAAAATGCCAGCCTCCTTTTTAAGTGGCTGTGGAAAGCCAGAGCATCAGACCCTTCTTCGCTTTGGTACAGGTTTTGTGTTTAAAGATCAGGTATGACTGATTAGAATATTCTATGTTTCGATGCCCCTTCTTCTCCTTTATGGAAGGGAATCGTTGCTGTTTGTGTCAAGAATGACTTGATTTGGTCCACTTTCCTCAAGGGTGTGCGATTTGGCCTTAATAACAGTGGGCGAATTAATTTTTGGTTTGATGCTTGGTTGGGTTCCATCCCTTTAAACGATGTCTTTTTGCTTTTGTTTAAGTTGGCTGCAAATAAACATGTTTCGGTGTCTAGGGTATAATCACATATTTTCTCACTCAGGTCGCCCTTTTTGGACCGTAGGCTGCGCATTTTTTGCCAGCAACAGCAGCAGTCCCTCTTAATAATGCTTCCACCGATTGTCTCATTCGAGGACGACCATCTCTCTCGAATTTCTGCTTCTAACGGCCAGCACCCTTTCTCACCCAGCTCCTTCATTCAGCATCTATTTGTTGTCCAGTTCCCGACGCCAGCCAGTGCCCCTTTTTGTTTTCCGACATGCTCCAACTATTCCAAAGGTTCATTTCTTCATGTGGCTGCTGGTTCACGGAAGGCTTCCTTTTCGGGTTACTCTCCAAAATTTTCATATTCTACCTTCCGAGATGTAGCGTGTCCTTTCTATCCCGAGATTGAGACACAAGATCATGCTCTGGTTCATTATTTGCCTAATTACAAAATTTGGTCGGAATTGTTGGTGTGGATTGGAATCAGCTTTACCATTCCTCGTAGTGCCATGGATTTTTTCCTTCAATGGTCTGGCTGCTTCAGAAATGCTCATCACTGGTTCTTCTGCCAATCTCTTTGGATGTCCATCTGCTGGAAAATTTGGAAGAAACGCAATAGGGCGATCTTTAATGACTGTCACGACACAAAAGATATTCTTTACACTTGTATTTATCACTCTTGGTCTTTTGTTAATCTTAGATCTAGATCTCTTAGTTTTTCAGCTTCAGATGCTATTGTAAATCCAGAAATTCTTGCTTTTGTAATTTCTGACCTTTCCTCAAGGTCCTTTTAATGCATTTTTTCGGGTTACTATGAAGTAGGGGTCTAAAGGTGCCAACCTAGTTGGGATGTTTAGTCTCCTCTTCCTTTCAACCCGCGTTACTTATCAAAGAAAAAATAATTAAAAAAAATAAAAAAAATAGAAAGTTCTGGAGGTGAAAATTATATACACAGTAAGGATAAAATCGAAAGGAATTAAAAGTTATGTGGAGGAATTTAGATATTTAAAAATATATTACTTAAGGGCAAATTAGTAATTTTCAGGAAAGATATTTTATAAAAAAATTTTATATATAAAAAAAAGAAAGAAAGAAGAGTAGAGGAAAGAGGGGGGTCAAAGGTGAAAGCTCTGGACGAAGTTTAGGCGTGTGTGTGTGTGTGTGTGTGTGTATATATATAAGAACCATGATAATTGAATGTTTTGCGGTCCAATCGCAATGAAATTTCAGGTACGTGTTCAGAACTAAGTGAATTTCAATATGTACGGTTAATATTTTATTTTGAGGTAAATATTATAGTGAATTTAGAAATGAAATTTTAGAGTATTTTTGTAAATTAATTCTCAGTATGAAGTGATATGAGAATAAAATTAGTATTTTTGGACTCCTAGCAGTGTTGTGAATCTAGTTTTATTCTCTGTTCGAATTATAGGTACTATTCCGGTCAGTGGCGGTGCCAGAATTAGTATGCTGGGGGGGCAGAATTTGGTTCAAAAAATTTCTGGCCGGTTAAGAAAAATTTCCGGCCGACGAACCAAAATTTCCGATCGACCGACAAACCTGAATGAATTTAATTCAATTCAATAAAAACACAATTAAATTAATCCAAACAACAATTTCATTTAAAACATAGGTCTACTGTAACATAATCAAATTAATCCAAACAATTCAATACAAAAAAATACCAACAATTAATTTTTTCTAATCGAAGGAGATGATGAAGAACTAGTAAAATGAGAAGTTTTGAGAGGTCTCAAATAGTTTTTCTGAGATGCCAATTTTTGAAAACACTGCCTAATGTCCTCTTCATCAATGCTGATGAATATCTTTTTCTCAATGTAACACAATAAGCAATCTGATAGAAACTCATCGCCCAACCTGTTGCGCAGATCAGTCTTCACAATATTCATGGCACAAAAACATCTTTCAACAGTAGCTGTTGCAACTGGTAAGACCAATGCCAACTCAATAAGCCGATACACCAAAGGAAAGCAAATGTGAGACTTACTCTCCACCATCTTTCTTGCAAGAACTCCAATATCATCAAGATTAGAGAATTCAGGATTCTCTCTCACAGCAGAAATATATAGCTCAAGTTGGAAGCTCAGCTCGGTTAGCTCAATACTAGAGAAATCATCAGAATATAAACCAGCAAGATTGAGTACTTCATCATGATCAAAATGTGCAAATGAGTTTGAAGGATCAAGACTCATTATGCCCTTAAGCAGATCCGTGTTTGCCTCATTGAAACGATTGTTCAATTCTATAGCAACCTCATCAATTACCTATTATTATATAAATAAAAACAATTTAGAACACTATCCATTTAAAAAATAGAAACCAATAATATATATATATCTAGATATATATCAATTACCATAAAATAAAATGGAATACCTTTGCAAAGATTTCTACCCGAAAATGGTGAAAATGAGTCACGGGTTCTCCATCAATAAGTGCTCTACTATGGCTTTCAATAATGTCCTCCATATTTGGCACTTTAATTTTTTGTTTCACACAAAATTCAGTGGTTTCTTTCAATAGCTTTTCCCAGCCATCTTCTCTGTATGTTTGTAACTTCGTTTTCAGCATTTGAACCATACGAACAGCAGTGCCTATGTTTTGATCCTTGGCTTGAAGCATCTTTGATAAAGGATCTGTCACCCCCAAAATATACAACATTAACCTTCCAATAAACACAAATTCAAAAGAACCCATTTTATTCACCAAACCCTTAGCTGTGCCTTGATTTTTTCTTGTATCACCATCTTTATTTATTGCCAAAAGCACTTCTTCCACTGAATTCCACATATCAAAAAGCCGGAGTAATTTCTTATAGTGAGAACCCCAACGTGTAGTCCCTGGTCTCGCTAAACTTATTTCTTAATTCTGCCCCTTTCCTGTTGAAATCTCACCACTTTGTATTCTCTTCACAACTTCTTCATGGTGCAATTGGCGAAGAGTATCCTGCCTTTTACATGAACCTCCAACTATATTCACAATCATGGAAACATAGTCAAAGAATTGGCTCACATCATCATTTTCCTCCGCAGCAGACACAACAACCAACTGAAGTTGGTGAGCAAAACAATGAATATAATGCGCATGCTTATTTTCATTTAGAATGAGTGATTTCAATCCATTAAGCTCACCGCGCATATTAGAAGCCCCATCATAACCTTGACCCCTAAGTCTTGATAATGATAATCCATTCTTCGCAAAGAATTCATCAACGGCATTTTTTAAACATTGTGCAGAAGTCTCAGTTACATGAACCACTCTAACAAATCTTTCAATAACTTCTCCATTATCATTCACAAATCTCAAAACCACAGCCATTTGCTCCTTCATAGAACTATCTCGGGCCTCATCAAGCAAAAGAGAAAAGTACTTGTCTTTGATCTCATTCAAAATGACTTTTCTCGTTTCTTTTGCACAAGCTTCAATTATTTGTCTTTGAATGGTAGATGAAGTCATTTGATTATTTTTTGGAGCATTTGATTGCATTACTTTATTTGCTTCTTCATTATACTTACAAAACCAACTAATGAGTTCAAGAAAATGACCCCTATGTATCGATTCTTCGGACTCATCGTGTCCTCGAAAACCTAAACCTTCCCCTAAGAGATATCGAGCTACTCTTACAACCGTTGTCAACCGAGTACGATACTCATCATTTAAAGCATCACATTTATTACTTAAAACAAAATCCACATTCTCTCTTTGATTTTGGTATTGACCAACCTTAATTCTAGCAAAAGTGTGTGGACTATCCGGACCTCCTTCATGACCAACAAAATTTTCCATAGCATGTTTCCAATTATTATACCCAACTTCTGTAAAAGAATTAGCCCCACTTTTATTGCTATTTGTATGAAACAAATAGCAATATAAACAAAATGCTTTGTCTTTAGAAACACTATACTCTAACCACGTAAATTTTTTAAACCAAGCAGATTGAAACCTCCTTTTACATCCATTATAAGTACTTTGAGGAAATTGATGACCAATTGGTTGACAGGGCCCTAACTCTAAGTATCTCCTTCTCAATGTATCTCTCATCTCAATTGGGTAACTATCAATTGGTTTCCTCAATCCCAGATCACCAATAATATCATTGTCTGAAACTTCAACCTCTATGCGGGCTCTTTTTTCACTACCTTGATCAATAGGGGTTTCATTACTAGTTGATGATGGTTCGGGATTTGATAAACTATTCCGCTTTGTTCTAGTAATAAACTTATCCATATTTCTAATTCCTACAAATAAAAACACAAATACTACAATCAATTAATCAATTCATAACTAAATTTAAACATATTTTATCAATTCAAACGCAAAAATAACAATGCACAATCAATTTAATTCAAACCCACATTCAAACATAATTCATCAATTTATCAATTTAAACACACATTCAAACCTAATTTATCAAGTCAAAACTAAAATTAACAACATAATTTACACAATCAATTTATCAATTTATCAATTAATTCCCCAATTTATCAAATTTATCAATTCAAACCCTAATTCAAACCTAATTTATCAAATAACAACACAATTAACATAATCAATTTATTAATTTATCAATTAATACCTCAATTTATTAATTCAAACCTAATTTACACAAATATTTATCTTTAAAACCTAAATAAATTACAAAAACCTAACATTTAAAATTAAAACTAACCGGAATAAGAAGCAAGGAGGAAAGGAGGAAAGGAGAGGACGGACGGACGCGAGCGGCGGTGGTGGCGGCAGGCGGCGGGCGATGGGCGGCAGGCAGTAGGGAGGAGAAGGGGAGGATCGATGGTGATGAAGAGAGTGAAAGTGGGAGGGAGATGGGACGATGAAATGTGAATTTGTCTTTTATTTTTTTTTCCAAAACAGGGCAAAACGACGTCGTTTTGCCCTGGTTGGTTTAATTTTTTTTTTTAAGTTACAGAGCAAAACGACGTCGTTTTACCCTGGTTGGTTTAATTTTTTTTTTTTAAGTTGCACGTTTTGCCCATCCCCCAAAAAAAAAAATTAACCCCCTGATACAGTGGGTTTCGCCCCCTGTATCAGGGGACCAAAAGCAGGGGGGCGGGGGGCCGCCGGAAAGCCCCCTACTCAGGGGCTTTTCCGGCGGCTGGGGGGTCAGTTGCCCCCCCGTGACACAACCCCCCCCCGCCGCCCCTAATTCCGGTGATCGGAATATTTTCCGGCGAGTTCCTGTTGGTTTAATAATTTTATATTAATCTATGAATTATTTGGAGTAATATTAATTCTTGGAGTTTTTGATGATTTTGAGTAGATTATTTTATATGAATTATTGAAGTATTTGGAGTTAAATTAATTATATTATTTGTTAGAAAATTAGTTTAAGTGAGATTTAGATTTATATGAGAAGAAAAATGTGAAAATTTCTAGGTGAAACCCCTCATCCCTAATTTGATTGATTATAATTTGGGAGCTAATTTATTAGTGCTTGATTCGCTTATCTCTCTCTGTCTATCTCTCAAATTGAGCTAATTGGTTTACATTTAAATTTTGTAAGAACATATCATGGAACAGTTTTGTGATTTTTTTATCTTTAATTAAAATTAAAATTTGGGATTTTAAGAAATTTTATTTAGGGATCGCAAATAATTACTTTTCAATGCTTTTATTAGCCATCAAATTAATTTCTTAAGAAACAGAACATGTGGTATAATATTATTTAGATATGGATTTAGTGAACTTACTGTATATATTTTGATTATTGATTGTTGTACATTGAAGTTGAAGTTGTATTTTGGTATAACTAGTTAGATAGTTTACTACTACTGATATTGAAACTTTGTCTCATTATTATTGATAAAATTTATTGAGCAATTGTATAAATGTTTAAGCTTACATTTAAAAGATAAATCACTATATTAGTTGGCAGCACATGCACATACAATTTGCAGTTGTTGAATTCTCAAATTTCTTAGAAATGTGTTTGAAGCAATATGTAATATTTTGGTAGTTTCTTGGTATTGTGAATACTTCCATACCATATTTATGGTAGTAATATATTATGATTGGTACCTGTGTATGTAAATAGCGGTAGAACAACATTTTATTGAGATTTATTGATGTAATTAAATAGATTGAGAAGAAAATTAAGTCCTATAGGATAAGGAGAACTACGTGGCTTTGATTCCCAAATCGGAATTTGGGGTACATAGAAAACTTGATAATAAATAATCATCAAGTCCAAGCCAAATAAGTATATTAAATTAGATAGATTATATTTAATTTTACTGATAAATTAATATAAGATTATTCTATATAGGGATTTGAAGACTTATTTCAACGAGGAATTTATATGGATATTAAAGTTATTGTTGGGTGGTTCGAGAGATGTTAGGAGGAGTATAAAGCTTAAAATATTTTGGAGATAGGTGTCACATTTAATTGTATCAGAGCTTAGGTTATATGTCCTCGGACCGAGAGAGTGTGTGTGATAGCTAATAATGATGAATTAAATATTGTGTCTAGAATATAAGGGTTAATAAAGATGAATATGTTGTGGTTGATTAGAAACCAAGTATAAAAGGATAAAATAATGCATCCAGACTTGAGAATGCATATGTGGTTTTAATTTAAAAAAAATTAAAAATTAAATTAACTTTTCTATTTTATATATATACATATATTAAAAAATATAATATATGTTGGATCAATTGTTAGTATACCCTCAATTGTGAAACTATTTGATCATGCCCATGATGACGAGTATTTTGCTGATGATGCTAATAAAGCTAAGACATGGATGCACGAGGTTTGCACGCATACTTTATATATGATAAGAATTGGATGCACAAGGTTTCCACGCATACTTTATATATGATAAGACGTGGATGTACAAGGTTTCCATGCATGCTTTATATATGATAAGACGTGGATGCAAGGTTTCCACGCGCTTATTTCATATGTGATAAGACGTGAAATGCAAAGATTTCATGCTAGTATCTTCAATTGCTTCCTAGAGCTGGTTAGTCATCCCTATGTGGTCTCACTCTATGAAGTTGATCAATGTGATTCATGGTTGATTATATAATGATTATTGATATAACATATATATAAGGCGATTTTGAAAAGAGTTTTACAGCATTTTTCTTGAATATTTTGGAACTTTGACCTTGAGATCAAATGATGTGGTCATTGCATACACACATGCATCATGAAATTACATCATATATTATGAGTCATAATGTACATTGTATCGATTATGCATTGGTTTGTTACATCTAACTCAAGTGTTGTAAGTTCCAAATATATATATGTAGATGACGAGGATATCATTAGAAAAATGTATTTATTCACGAGATTTTTGAGAAGTGTTTAAATTTTTGATAATGCAAATGTTCATGAATAATTTTGAATTTACAATGTATTGTTTTAAAATTTCAAAGGAAGTGGAACATGTGAAGTTTCATGGGAAATTTGTGAAAGCCAATGGATTGAGAAAAATGATTTATGCGAATGTGGAAAAGATGATGGGGTGATTTTTGTGAAAGCATACTTTTCTTTATTGTGTTTCACATGGATTCATAATTTCGATAACTTGACATACCTAATAAGAAAAAAGCAAAAAAAAAAAAAGAAAAGAAAAGAAAAGAAAGAATTTTCTCTTCCAAGTATATATTCATATATATTATTCAGAATGATGGTATTGTCGTTATTTAAAATAGCATATCTATTACAAAAGTATTTTGGGAAGGGAAATAGAAAACCATATGCATTCTTAATTAAATGATCGAATAATGGATTGAAACTAAGAGTGGTATACTGAGTTGAATGAGTTTGAGGATTTAAAGAAGAGAGTTGTGAAAGGAAACATAGAAGAGGAAAAGAAGAAGAGAAATAAAGAAGTGGAGAAGAAGAAGAGAAATGTAAGATCTATACTTTGTGGTATTATTTTTGTGGTCTTAGAGGTACAATCAGTAAAATTTATAAAAGAGTAAATTGTGTATCTATGTCAGGAACATTTGTGCAAAATTTTGTAATTTTTAGGCATGTATAATGAAAGCTAGAATTTTTGAGAGAGGATGAGTTCAGAACTGGATGATCAAAGAGACACAGATTCAAAGTTATGCCATAATTATTTTAAAGCCCAGAAACTGTTTATTTTTGGATATGTTGTTCCCTTATGTGTCTAGTTTAAGTAGAAAAAAGAATTAGCTTGATCCAAGTTGTACAGATAAAGTTATAGTGAAATTCCTAGGAGCTGTTCAACTAAAACGGGGCAGAAACAAGGCTGGAAAGTAAATTTGATAATAAATTGTATAATAGTCCCAAAATAATGTTATGTGATTTTATTATGTTATGTAGCAATGTGTTAGGAGTAAAATAAAATAAGAATCAGGTCATTTGAATATATATATATAACGAAAGTTATGAATTTCTAAGGGTGGTAAGGTCATAAAAACATATATATAGAAGTGAGGATAGTTATGCACAAGAGAGTGTTCTCATAGAAAGGGAAGAAGACATATATGATGTATTTGTATTTGATATGAATTTATATTTATAGGAGCTCAAAACCTTAGAGATAATCCAGAAGAGGGTAAAAAAACTTGATTTGAGTTTGCTTGTGTTGTGGTGATAGTTGTGATTTGATTTATGTGATATGTGCTAATGATAATTGTGACTCATTATGTTGATATGTTTGTGTTTATATAGCTATGATTGTTGGAAGTGAAATTTAAATGGATTTATTTGTTGAGATGGAACCATATGTATATAAGTATATGTTGACTATATTGTAATTGCATAGTGTACAAAAGTGAAATGTTGTTCAACCGATTATATGTACTATATGAATTTTGAAAGTTGTTAGTGTTGTTATTACTTAGAGTATTGTTGCCTAAAATCTTGAATTTTATAATTAAGGTATATTACGTGTATTAGATATATGGTTTGGAGAATCAAATTTTAATTTAAGTTACTTCAAAAGGATAATGAAAAGAAATGACTAGCAACAAGTTCTTAATCTTTCTTATTTGAGTTTCATTATTTGGAATCTCAATGTTGTACATAAAAAACTAATATTTTGAGATATGATATCTAGTTGAGTATATATATTTGTATCACATATATATGCTTACAAGTTAGTTTTAAATTTTACTGCAAAGAATAAGATAATCGTGATTTGTGGTAGTTTATAAGATTATTATCAACGGAGTTGTAATGATATTTGAGTATATATAAAGTTTTAATCTGTGATAGAGAACATGAATTAGAAATTTCAAGGACGAAATTTTTTTTAGGGGAGGAGAAATGTAATATCCCGAAATTTTATATGTAAATTTTTATTTCTAATATCGTCTTTAATATTACTATGATTGATTTAAATATGTATGTATATAAAGAAGAAAACCTCAAAATTATAAATTATTTATCCCATTAATATTTGAGGGAATTATAATAAAATGAAATAATAATTAAAAATAATAATAAAAAAAAAGTTCTGTGGATGAAAATTATATACAAAATAAGGATATAATCGAAAGGAATTAAAAGTTGTGTGGAGGAATTTAGAAATTTAAAAATATATTACTTAAGGGCAAATTAGTAATTTTATAAGAAAGATATTTTATAAAAAAAATTATATATAAAACAAAGAAAGAAAGAAGAGCAGAGAAAAGAGGGGGGTCGAAGGCGAAGGCCCTGGATATATATATATATATAGAAGAACCTTGACAATTGAATGGTTTGCGATCCGATCGCGATGAAATTTTAGGTACGTATTCAGAACTAAGTGAATTTCAATATGTATGGTTATGATTTTATTTTAAGGCCAACATGATACTAAATTTAGAAATGAAATTTTAGAGTATTTTTGTAAATTAATTCTAAGTATGAAGTGATATGAGAATAAAATTAGTATTTTTGGATTCCTGGCAATGCTGTGAATCTAGTGGTATTCTCCGTTCAAATTGTTAATATATATATATATATATATATATTATATTCCAATTGTAATGTTACAATATGTATAGGATTCGAATTGTAATTATCCTTTGTACAAATACTGTATATTCAATGAATTGCCTCTCCACACTTTAGGAGAGATTTCCACAAACCCTAATTATATCTTGCTATCAGAGCCACCAAAGGGCATAACAACCGAAACCCAAACCATAAACATCCCTCACCGACATCCATGGCTACCACTGGTTCTTCGACAATTTCATCTGCCACTTCCTCCACGGCTGAGTCGATCGGTGTGGGCATGGGTTTTTTCTCGATCTCGGTGATTAGAATTCCCTAATTACCTGTGGACCGGACGGGCTCGAATGGGACTTGAAACCAACCGGAATGCTGCCTGGGGAATCTCAGACGACCTGAAAACTAGGCTACCCACGATCTGAAGCCCCGAAAAGGTCTCTCGAATCATTCCTAGGGTTTGGTCTGCATGTCTGACTTTTCAAAATTCTGCCCTAACTCTTGGTTGAACCGGACGGCTCTGGTTTATTGAACCAGAGCTGGCTGGCTCTAACTAAAGCCATACAGCTATGGTGCCAACTAGAGCCGGCCGGCTCTAGTCGGCAAGAACAGTTGCTCTGCAAAGCAAGCAACTTGTCTTGATAGGTGAGAGTTTTGGGAGATTTTCAGGAATTTTCAGTCTGCTGATTGATGGAACGGGAGAGAGAGGGAGAGGCAGATAAAAAGAGAGAAAATAAGAGAGAGGGGGGGATTTTTTGGGGGAGGATTTTTTTCGGTTCTCAAGCAAAGACAGAGAAAAAGGAAAAAAAAGTAGAAGAGAAAAAGAAGAGAAACCTAGAGAGATACCCAGAACTAATCCCATAAACACTCTCATCTAACCCTAAACCAATCCTTAAGCATTAACAACATCATCAAAAACCTCTACTCTTTGATCCGGGATTATTTCGGCTTGCTTACGGATCGTTCTGGGTCGTTGAAGGATTCGGTCGATTGAGTTCCAGTGCACATTCCTGAGCTTTCAATCCATTCTTGACGTTCCTAGCATCCACACAACAATCAAGGTAAGCTCTGAGAGGCCCTAGAACTTGTTTGCATTGATTTTCTGTGCGTTTCTGTTATTTTGATGAAAATCAGGAACTGGTGCTGCCCATCATAGCCATACAGCTGTGTTCCTCAGAAGCACAGCCGGCCTGCTGTGTTTCTAAAGAACAGAGCCGGCCGGCTCTAACCCAGAGTCGGCCGACTCTGTTCCTTAGGGACAGATCCCCGATATGTCCCAATCGACCGAAACAGCCCGTTTTCCATTTTGATTTTTCTGTTGGGATCATTTTTGGCCCAGAATCATCTGTATGTATTTGTATTTTTGATTTTCTGACTATTGCATACTCGAATATCGGGGTTTTCAGTAATTCTCGTGGTTTATTTTATGAGATTCGGGGTAGTTTCATCCGATTCGGATCCATTGTCCAACAGTTGCAGACCCCTGAATCCCATAAAATCCCTGGAAAATATTGAAAATAAGTAAAATAATATTCTTACAAATGTTTTTGATATGTTTATTGCATTTTGGACCCTATATGGAATGTGTATTTAGGAACCCACACGAACAGAACTTCAAGTTCCAGGATAACCGACCCACAAAAATGGAAATATGCATGTAACCTTGCCAAACAGTTTTCCAAAATTGATTTTCTAGCACAAAAATTACAGGGCGTTTCAAAACCGATTTCCAGGTCGAACCGGTTACCCCTAAATGCATGCTCCCTTATCCTAAAATCCCCATTCTGTCTAGATTTGAGTCCTACTTGTGTTTATAATATACACTGTGCTAACCAATCTGTTTTGCAGCATTTATTTTTATTTTTGCTGTATTTAATAGATTAATTCGTGTAATTAGGCGGTTGTATTATTTTTAGATTCTCGTGTACTTAGGCGTTTGTAAAAGTGAGGACGAGAGTTTTTATTTCATTCAATTTGGTTGTATAATCGGCTTCTATTATTCTTTTGTATATTTTTTTTTGATGATTTAATTTCTGCAATTTATTTCTGGATTTTTGCCTTAGCATCGGGCTAATAAAAATAAACAAATTGGGGTGAAAAAAGATAATAAATTGAATAAATATGACTTTATAAATAATAAACGAATACAAGCTTGAGGTTAAGTAGGTAAGTTACCCGAACCTTGAATCTCTGGATTAGGTACAGTAGTCTACGCTCGGTAGAGAGCTGTACCAGAATTTCCTGGATGAGCTGATCTGGGTGGCGACTTTGACACTGCTATCGGGATTTAGGTTTCAAGGTCTTTAAGTTATAAAACGGGAAAACGTTTTCTATAAAAGGAATTTCCAAATTAAATCAATAATTTTCTGGACTCAAGATAAACAAAACACGTTTTCCACAAAATTCACTAAATCAAAAATCTTTATCCCTGGTTCGCTTCGCCGCGTCCGGTTCTTTTTTAAGGTCGTCCACTCACAATCGGCATAGGAGGGGCCTCAACACCCACTTATATTTTATAAAAAAAAATTATATATAAAGCAAAGAAAGAAAGAAGAGCAGAGAAAAAAGGGGGGTCAAAGGCGAAGGCTCTGGATGAAGTTCATATATATATATATATATATATATGAATTTAGAAATGAAATTTTAGAGTATTTTTGTAAATTAATTCTAAGTATGACATGATATGAGAATAAAATTAGTATTTTTGGATTCCCAACAGTGCTGTGAATCTATTGGTATTCTCCGTTCAAATTGATAGAGTATATATATTTTATATTCCAATTGTAATGTTATAATCTGTATAAGATTCTAATTGTAATTATCCCTTGTACACATACTATATATTCAATGAATTGCCTGTTGGTGTGCCCTAGTTCTTAGGGCATTGGATTCTTGCATTTTGTATTATACATGTAGAGTCAGGTATGAATACATTATCTGTGTTACATTAATAAAGGTAATTAATCTATTTCATTTATATCTTGTGCTATAATATGAGTAGAGTATCCATTGATTGATAATCATAAAAACTATTCCAGGTCTGTTCTAATCGTGGGAATAAATAGAACCACAAACTTGTATATTCGATGATTGTATGGCAGTTCTTAACTAGCCATAGTACTTGTATAGGCAGTCATGAATATAGGTACATGTTGTTGACATGGGACTGGATCGATTCGTACAAGAAAGCCACATGGTTGTCGCGTCATAGGTCTTTCTTGAGTAGGTCTCTTTTGTCTTCAGACCAGATTTCATTATAATATCAATATGGAATCTGGTTCACTTTAACATACACCTAACAGGTCTGTAAAAGGATGCTAAATACGGGTATAATTGGGTGGACCGGTGAACATGTTGATATTGATGATGAAGTGATGGAATTACCACTCGGGTAACACCAAGATGATATCATTGGCCACTTGATGAGTGGGACTGATAAGTGTATGGCCATACCCAAATAAGTTGGTTGCTTACTTGATTAATCAGTCAACTCAAGATCAAGAAATATAATAAACAACAGAAGAGGATGACGGACACCATGCCTCTTGTTTATTCATATCGATATCGTTAAGCAAAGGACACTATGAGATTACTACCGAGGGAGTGTCTTCTAAAGACTGCTGCATCTCTGTCTTAATTGGGGGCTGTAATGGTTTGTTAGAACCCACTTACAATCTGTGGGCCTTGGGACTACTGCCAACATAAAGATAGACCCATAGGATCGTGCACATAGATCAACTGAGCTGGAACTTATAGAAATTATACATGTAATGTACATTGAAAGGAATGCGTTAATTAATTAGTTGACATTTGGTGTCAAGGTAATTAATTGACATTGGGTTGAATTTAATTTAATTAATAAGTTTACATAATGTAATTAATTAATTTATCAATTAATTGAATTACATAAAGTAAACAATTAATTAAATAATTTTCCTAAGTAGGAAAATTAAATACATGTATTATATTTACTTAAGTGTGATTTAATTTTATTTAGGGGTAATTAAATTTAGCCAAATGGAATTAAATTACATAGTATATACTTTTTAATTAAAGTTTATTTATGTAATTCTAATCTTAGTGGGCTTGGGTTTAATTAACCTAATTAAAACCCAATTAGACAAGGTGTCTATATAAGGGCACACTTAAGCAATAAAACCCTAATTCAATCCTAATTAATTGCTGGAAATTTCAGCCACCAAGAGCAGCCCCAAATAGCCGAAAATCCCAGCATTAATCCTCCATTCCTTCGCGTCTTCCGCTAGCACCGGTTCCCGATCAATAATTGGTCGTGCACCGGACTTTGGAGATTGCAGTTTCAAGAAACGATTCTGCAGCAATCTGTAGAAGAGACGAATCCGGTGAGTTAATCTCTCTTGATTCAATTTGGTTTTATTCTAATCAATGGTAATTGGACACGATAGGTGGATTCTAGGAAATTTTAAATGGTGTATTTTCTGCTGCGCCACGTTATTTTTCTAATGACGAATCCCAACATTGCCTCTCCACACTTTAGGAAAGATTTCCACAAACCCTAATTCTATCTTGCTATCAGAGCCACCTAAGGGCTTAACAGCCGAAACCCTAACCTTAAACATCCCTCACCGACGTCCATGGCTACCACCGGTTCTTCGACAATTTCATCTGCCACTTCCTCCATGGCTGAGTCGATCGGTATCGGAGGGGCCGCAACAGCCACTTTTTCCTATCAACTACCATTGAAACTCGATTCAACTAACTATGTGCTCTAGAGAACATTGATTACACCTATGCTTGCAGGGTGTGGGCTAATCGGCCATGTTGACGGAATAGCACCTATTTCGGCCGAGAGACTAGTGAACAACGATGTCAATCCTCTTTTTCAAGTATAGTTTCAAAAGGATCGGTAGGTACTTAGCTGGATCCTCAACTCAATCTCTCCTTCAATCTTACCTCAAATTATCGGTGTTAAAACGGCTCGCAAAGCCTGGGTAAAATTAGAGAACGCATATGCGTCAGGTTCAAAGGCTCAGGTACTAGACTTGAAACAACAACTTTATTCCTTGGTAAGGTCGAATTCCGAATCAATTTTAGACTATATGCAACATGCAAAATTGATTTCCGATCGATTAGCATCTTTACAATATGTAGTTTCAGAAGAAGACTTGGTTGATGCTATTTTAGATGGACTCCAAGGTCCTTTTAGAGATGTTTGTCATACGTTTGGATCACGTACCATCTCATTTGATTTATTTATTTTGGTTATTGTTGATGAAGGAGCTTCACATAAACAAAGAAAAATCTTTGTTAGAAGGGCTGAATGTGCCGACAGCTCACTACAAGGCAGCCGAGTTCGGGTGGCCGCAGGGGAGGCCGTGGATGCCACCAGTAGGGGTATCAAGGCCAGTCCGGCCAGTATTATTGATGACAAAATCAGCAGTCGTCCTTCGGTCCGTTACAGCAGCCGCTAGTGGCCAGCCGAACCAGTTTGCACGCTAACATCAAGGACAACAAACACAATCGGCACCAGTTGATGTGTCGACAGTTACTTGTCACAATTGCAGAGGTTTAGGTCACTATGCACGTCAGTGCCCCTTCCCAAAATTTAACCAGTGGCGAAACCAAAATTCCCTAGCATCTAATCATACCATAGCCAACCCAACTGATTCCTCTTGGATCATAGACAGCGGAGCTACACACCATCTCACTTCGGATTTGGGACAACTGCACTTGCACTCTGAATACTCTAGACTTAAAGAGGTTCACTTAAGTAATGGTTCCCGTCTTCCTGTATCACTTGTTGGTTCTTCGTTTATTGATATGTTTGTTGCTCCATTGAAATTGTCAAAAGTCTTACATGTTCCAACTTCTCATTCTAATTTAATTTCTATTAGTGCTTAACCCGCACTAATGATGTTTCTGTGGAATTTTTTTACTCTTATTTTGTTGTGAAGGACCTAACTTCCAAACAGGTGATTCTTCGAGGCCAGAATAAGAATGGCTTGTACGCACTTCCTGCTGGTGTTCCTGCTCCAATTCGGTCTCACCTCACTTCATTGGCCACCTGGCATGCTCACTTGGTCATCCATCTCTTCCAGTAGTCAGTCAAGTTTTGAGTCATAATAATGTTAGCTTTTTTTTTTTAGTAGGGATCGCACTATTTGTTCTAGTTGTGCGGTCAGTAAGAGTCATAAGTTACCGTTTTCTTTATCTAATTCTGTTGTTGATGGATCTCTAGATTTAATTTGTTTTGACTTGTGGGTTCCTGCCCCAGTTGAATCTTATGATGGTTTTTCATATTATTTGCTCTTTTATGATCAATTTAGCAAATATTGTTGGATTTATTTCTTGAAATAGAAATCTGAGGTGTTGAGTACTTTTATTAAATTTCGTTTTCTGGTTGAGAAATTTTTTAGCCGTTCCATTAAGGTCTTCCATTTTGATGGTGGGGGGGGGGGGCGAATTCATTGCTATGAAATCATATTTGACTGAAAATGGTATTCAACACAAAATTTCATGACCATATACCCCTGAACAAAATGGGGCAGCCAAAAGAAAACATCGCCAGGTTGTAGAGACGGGTTTGTCCTTATTGCATTGTGCTAAATTACCCATGGATTTTTGGTCGTATGCCTTTGATACTGCTGTATACTTAATTAATAGAATGCCTTCTGTTCTTCATTCCTCTACACTATATTACACTTTGTTTCAACATCATCCTGATTATTCCTTCTTACGTGTGTTTGGCTGTCTTTGCTATCCATGGTTGCGTCCCAATTCATCCAATAAACTAAAGCTCTCTCACAAGTGTATCTTTTTGGGTTATAGTAAAGTGCATAAGGGGTATAGATGTTTTGATCCAGTATCAAAGAAATTCTTAGATTTAGTATCTTTTTGGGTATAGATGTTTTCATCGAGTTTCTAATCCACCCTCCTCTGCAGCACCATCACCCATTGGCCTTACCGTCCCACCGACGCATCAGATGGTCACCCGATAGGAAAATGGCAAGCTGCCACCTCCTCCTAAGCTCTTCCACACCTCGGTGCTTCCCCCAGATCCCACTTGTTTTACAGAAGCTTCCAAAAGCGCCCATTGGCGCTAGGCTATGGCAGAGGAGTATTCAGCAATAGTGTCCAATGGTACTTGGGAGTTGGTTCTGCCATCTTCTGTTTAGAATGTAATTGGATGTAAATGGATCTTTAAGACAAAGCTCATGCTTGATTGATCGATTGAGCGATATAAGCCGCGGTTGGCGGCCAAGGGGTTTCATCAATGTCCTGGTATGGAATTTACTGACACATTCAGTCCCATAGTCAAACCAACAATAATTTGGTTACTGCTGTCTCTTGCTGTCGCCTTTGGCTTGTCCATCTCATACTTGGATGTATCTAATGCCTTTTTGCATAGAGATCTTGATGAACCTATGTACCTGGTTCAACCGCCAAGATTTGTGGATCGGTCCTTGCCATCTCATGTTTATAGGCTATGGAAGTCCCTCTATGGTCTCAAACAGTCTCCTCAGATGTGGCACCTGAGACTCACTCAAACTCTTATGACTTATGGTTATCGGTGTTCTCGGGCGGACGTTTCCCTATATTTTATGAAGATGGGTTCACAGGTGTTGTTTTGCTTAATTTATGTTGATGATCTCTTGATTTTGGGAAGTGGTTCGGGTTATGTGTCTACCTTAATTTCCTTTCTTTAGTCCCAGTTTGCAATTAAGAATTTGGGGACAACTAAATACTTCTTGGGTATTGAATTATTGGAGCTGCATGGTTCGCTATTCCTGGCACAAAAGAAATATACTTTGGATTTGTTGTCTAAGGCTCGAATGTTGGAGTCTAAATCGGTTGACACTCCGGCTTGTTCTTCTTATCGTTTGTCCACTCTAGGTACCCCTTCTTCTGATGTTACGGCTTACAGGAGCCTTGTGGGTGGCTTACAATACTTGATTATCACTCATCCTGACATTGCCTTTGCTGTGCATAAAGTTGCCCAGTACATGCATGCGCCCACTACCATTCACTGGCAGGCTTTGAAATGAATTTTGCGCTACTTGAAAGCTACAGTTTCTTATGGCTTATGGTTTCAGCCCCAGTCTATGTTACCACTACATGGCTTCTTGGATTTGGATTGGGCCAGTGACGTGGATGATCATCGGTCCACTTCTGGTTTTGGTATTTTTCATGGCACTAACTTCATCTCTTAGGCATCACGTAGGCAGCGTACTGTTTCCCGGTCCTCTACGGAAGCCGAGTACCATGCTCTTGCAACTACTACCCTGAATTGTCTTGGCTGGTTATGCTTCTTGTTGAGATTGGTTTTCCTATGGAGCGGTCTCCTACTCTTTGGTGTGATAATCTCAGTGCCCCTTATCTTACTGCCAATCTATCTTTCATCACCACACTAAGCATTTGGAGTTAGATTTCCATTTTGTTCAGGAGCATGTTGCCTCTAAACAATTGGTTGTTTGTTACATTTCCACTGATGATCAAGGGGTGGATATCCTCACCAAGCCTCTCTCCCGGCAGCGATTTTGTGTCTCGAGGGACAAGTTGGCTGTGGTCTCCATCCCAGCTCAACTTGCGGAGGAGTGATAGAGTATATATATTTTATATTCCAATTGTAATGTTATAATCTGTATAGGGCTCTAATTGTAATTATCCTTTGTGCACATACTATATATTCAATGAATTGCCTCTCCACACTTTAGGAGAGATTTCCACAAACCCTAATTCTATCTCGAATTATAGGTGCTATTCCGGTGGTCAGAATATTTTCCTGCGAGTTCCTATTGGTTTAATAATTTTATATTGATCTATGAATTATTTGGAGTAACATTAATTCTTGGAGTTTTTGATGATTTTGAGTAGATTATTTTATATGAATTATAGAAGTATTTGGAGTTAAATTAATTATATTAATCGTTGGAAAATTAGTTTAAGTGAGATTTATATGAGAAGAAAAATGTGAAAATTTCTAGGTGAAACCCCTCATCCCTAATTTGATTGATTATAATTTGGGAGCTACTCTCTCTGTCTATCTCTAAATTGAGCTAATTGGTTTACATTTACATTTTGAGAGAACATATCATGTAACTGTTTTGTGATTTTTTTTTATTTTTAATTAAAATTAAAATTTGGGATTTTAAGAAATTTTATTTAGAGATTCGCAAATAATTACTCTTCGATGCTTTTATCAGCCATCAAATTAATTTCCTAAGAAATAGAACATGTGGTATCATATCATTTAGATATGGATTTAGTTAGCTTACTGTACATATTTTGATTATTGATTGTTGTACATTAAAGCTGAAGTTGCATTTGGGTATAACTAGTTAGATAGTTTACTACTATTGATATTGAAACTTTGTCTCATTATTATTGATAAACGGCAAAACGCATCCAAAACCCCCTGATCTTTCTCCTTTTATGCATTCAGTCCCATGATTTTTGTTTTACTTACATTGATTACATGATCTTTTATTTTTTTGTCTAGTCACCCGCATTTTTGACGGCCCCTTAAGCGTGTAACCCAGTCCCCATTATCTGACGTGTTAACCGTTATGTATGCCTGGAAAAACACATCCAAAACCCCCTGATCTTTCTCCTTTTATGCAATTAGCCCCATGAACTTTGTTTTACCTACATTGAGTATATGATCTTTTATTTTTTTGTCTAGTCGACCGCATTTTTCACGGCCCCTTATGCGTATAGCCCAGTCTCCGTTATCTGGCACGTCAATTGTTACGTATGCCACGTCATCCGCCAATTAGCGTTTTGGTCCTACTTACCCATACATATACCCGATCCAAAAACCCAACCAACCTAGCTAATATAACCCGACCCGAAATGCTGAAACTGGATTTTACATTCTAAAATAACGCCTTCTTCTTCTTCTTCTTCTTCTTCTTCTTCTTCTTGCATTCGTTCAAACCCTAAAACCAAAACCAGTTTTAGAAGAAGAAGAAGGCGTTATTTTAGAATGTAAAAATCTGGTTTTAGCATTTCGGGTCGGGTTATATTAGTTAGGTTGGTTGGGTTTTTGGGTCTGGTATTGATATGGGTATGGGTAAGTGGGACCAAAACGCTGATGTGGCGGATGACGCGGCATACATAACAATTAACGTGCCAGATAACGGAGTCCAGGTTACACGCGTAAGGGGCCATGTAAAATGCGGGCGATAAAAAAAATAAAAGATCATGTACTCAATGTAGGTAAAACAAAGATCATGGGGCTGATTGCATAAAAGGAGAAGGATCAGGGGGTTTTGGATGTGTTTTGCTAAGCATACATAACGGTTGACGTGCCAGATAACGGGGACTGGGTTACACACATAAGGGGCCGTAAAAAATGCAAGCGATTAGACAAAAAAATAAAAGATCATGTACTCAATGTAGGTAAAAAAAAGATTATGGGGCTAATTGCATAAAAGGAGAAAGATCACGGGGTTTTGGATGCGTTTTGCCTTGATAAAATTTATAGAGCAATTGTATAAATGTTTAAGCCTACATTTAAAAGATGAATCACTATATTAGTTGGTAGTACATGCACATGCAATTTACAATTGTTGAATTTTCAAATTTGTTAGAAATGTGTTTGAAGCAATATGTAATATTTTGGTAGTTTCTTGGTATTGTGAATACTTGCATACCATATTTATAGTAGTAATTTATTATGATTGATACTTGTGTATGTAAATAGCGGTCAAACAACATTTTGTTGAGATTTATTGATGTAATTAAATAGATTGAGAAGAAAATTAGGTCCTATAGAATAAGGAGAACTACGTGGCTTTGATTCCCAAATCGGAATTTGGGGTACGTAGGAAGCTTGATAATAAATAATTATCAAGTCCAAGCCAAATAAGCATATTAAATTAGATAGATTATATTTAATTTTACTGATGCATTCATATAAGATTATTCTATATAGAGATTTGAAGATTTATGTCAAAGAGGAATTTATTTGGATATTAAGGTTATTGTTAAGCGGTTCGAGAGATGTTAGGAGGAGTACAAAGGTTAAAATATTTTGGAGTTGGGTGTCACAGGACGGCCTTCGGGGCCCATTCCATGATTTCTGTTGAAGTTTGGGATCCAAGGTGATCTCTATGATGATTTGTATGATTTGTATGATCTCTATTGATGGAGGAGCATCATATTAAAAGGGAAAAGTCTATTTCGAAAGACATTAACATGCCTACGACATATTTTACAACCAAACAGCCTAATGTCGATGGCAGAGGCAGAGGTCATGGACGATTTCAAGGATAGCAACGTCAATCCCATTATGGCAGCGACAACAGGCTGCGTCTGGTTATTCTCCCGCTTTTGGACAAGCTGGTTTCCTGTTGGGATTTTTCACCCGAAATCACCCGATAAAAGCGGAAGAACGCGGTGATTTCCTCAACTCCGTGCCCAGGAGCAATTGATATGAAAATTGTAAAAAAAAAAATTAACAACAAAGAAAAGATTTCTCACCTGAGATATCTCTTCTAGAGATGGCTATAGAAATCAAAGTAGATTCCCTCAGCGTTCACATACACGAACGGCTAACGAACAAGACCCGTTGGCAAGAAACCTTTCTTAGCCTAGTCCATGCTGAATCTCTTTAGAACTTTGTCTATGTACGTGGCCTAACTTAGGCCCAAAAGCCGATTGGATCTATCCCTATAGATCCTGATCCTTAGGATCATCTCAGCTTCACCTAAGTCCTTCATTGCAAAGCACTTCACAACCACTGCTTTACCCCTTGCAGTGTTGGTATGTCGCTTCCAATGAGTAGGATGTCGTCCACATATAACACCAGGATTGTCACAATGCTCCCACTAATCCTCTTATACACACAAGGCTCATCTTGATTTTGTATGAAGCCATATTCCTTTATAGCTTCATTGAATCTAAGATTCCAACTTTGGGATGCTTGCTTCAGTCCATAAATGGACCTCTGAAGTTTGCATACCCTCCCAGGATACTCTGGATCGACAAAACCCTCAGGTTGTGTCATGTACACATCCTCAAGTAGCTTACTGAAAGCAGTTTTGACATCCATTTGCCAGACCTCATAGTCGTACCATGCGGCTATGGCCAGCAAAATCCTGATGGATTTGAGTATGGCAATTGGTGAGAAAGTTTCATCATAGTCTATTCCACAGACTTGTTTGAAACCTTTTACAACCAGATGCCCTTTGAAGGTATTATTGGCTTTTAGCTTATAGCACCACTTGCAACCAATTACCTTAGCACCTGGAGGTGGATCAACCAAGTTTCAAACCTAGTTATCATAAATAGATTGCATCTCAGCCTCCATGGCTTTACACCAATTTGCAGACTGTGGGCTTGCCATGGCTTCCTGGTAGGTTTTGGGTTCTTCCTCATCAAAGACGAGAAGAGTGTGATAATCGGTGATGAGGAAACCATACCTCTCCGGTTCCCGACGATCCCTACCAGACATTCTGGGTCCTTGTGTGACCTGGGTCGGTGCTTCCTCCTGTGGAAGCTCCACCCGGGTCTCTGAGTTATCCTCTTTAGGAGCTTGTGAGCTTTGAACTTCCCTGAGTTCAACATTGCTCCCACTATCTTTCTTAGAAATAAAATCCTTTTCTAGAAAGACCCCCTTCCTTACCAAGAACATCTTGTTCTCGCGGGGTTGTAGAAGTAATACCCTTTGGTTTCCCTAGGGGAGCCTACAAATAGGCACTTATCAGCTTTGGGTTCTAGCTTGCCCCCAGTCAATCCCTTGACATGTGCTTCGCATCCCCAAACCCGCAGGAAAGACACATTGGTCTCCTTGCCCGTCCATATCTGATATGGGGTCTTTTCCACTGCCTTAGTCGGAGTATTATTCAAAATGAGAGTGGCTGTCTCAAGAGCATGTCCCCAGAAACTTATTGGGAGAGAGGCGTGACTCATCATTGAGCGGACCATGTCCAATAGGGTCCTATTCCTCCATTCAAACACCCCATTCCATGTGGTGTTCTTGGAGGAGTGAGCTACGGAACCATTCCATGCTCTCTCAAGTAGGAGTCAAACTCTAGGCTCATATTCTCGCCTCCTCGGTCCGACTGAAGGGCTTTGATGGCTTTGCCTAGCTGGTTTTGTACTTCGTTCCTAAATTCCTTGAACCTATCAAGGGTTTCAGACTTATGTTTCATCAGATAGACATAGCCATATCTGCTGAAATCGTCTGTGAATGTGACGAAGTACAGATGTCCGCCTCTGGTAGCTGCGCTTATGGGCCCACATACATCTGAATGTATTAGGTCCAATAAGCTAGTAGCCCTTTCAGCTTTCTTGCTAAAAGGTGCTTTAGTCATCTTGCCTCGTAAACAGGACTCGCATACATCAATTGACTCCAAGTCAAATGACCCTAGGATTCCAGCCTTGTGGAGCCTAGCTATGCGCTTCTCGTTTATGTGGCCTAAACGACAGTGACAAAGGTAGACAGGATTAAGTTCGTTAGGCTTAACCATTTTAGTGTTTATGTTATAGACATGATTAGTTTCATTTAAATCCAAGATATAAAGGCCATTATTTAATAGAGCTTCTCCATAAAATAATCCTTCTCTAGATATAACAATTCTACCATTAGAAATAGAAAAATTGAATCCAGAAATATCCAACATTGAAACAGATATAATATTCCTGCACATGGCAGGTACAAAATAACATTGTTCCAAAATCAAAACCAATCCACTAGGCATCATGAAGTGATATTCACCGATCACTATGGCAGTAACCCTTGCTCCATTACCGACCCGCAAGTCCACCTCCCCCGAGCCTAGTGACCTTTTATTCTTAAGTCCCTACACATTGCAACAAATGTGAGAACCACATCCAGTATCCAATACCCAGGATGTTGACACAGTAAAGTTAATGTCTATGACATAAATACCTGACGAAGACGTGCCCTGGGTCTTCCTCTGCTTTCCCATCATTTTGGCACATGATCTCTTCTAATGCCCAGCCTGCTTGCACTCGAAGCAGACATCCTTGGGACCCGCCTTATGCTGGACCTTGGGCTGGGCCTTAGGCTTCTTGGCCTTGGCTTTCTTAGCCATGGCCTTGGCCTTTTCCTTGTCCTTGCCCTCGCAAGAGGAGGGTTCCCCTTGTTGACCAGCAGCACTGACGGATTCTTCTTGATTGACTATTCAGTAAGCTTAAGCATCCCATGTAGCTCACTAACAGTACGGTTCATCCTTTGCATATTGTAGTTCAGGATGAGCTGATCATAAGAATCCGGTAAGGAAGTAAGGATTGTATCCACTACCAGCTCCTGTGAGATGGGCGATCTGAGACACGCTAAAGTATCCAGATGGCCCTTCATCTTGAGCACGTGTGCGCTCACAGATGTCCTAGCCCCCATCTTACAGGAGTGGAATGCCTGATTGGTCAGGTACCTTTCCTAACGAGCATGCTCTTGAAACATCTCATTCAGAGTTGTTATCATAGCATAGGCTTGATGGTCCATGAACTGCTTTTGTAGCTCAGGGACCATGCACGCCAACATAAGGCACATCACATCCCTATTATCCTTAACATGCGCCTCGTATTTCTGCAGCTGGGTAGCTGTCGGATTACGTCCTTGAGGCATAGCCGATACAGACCTTTCTAGTACATACTCCTTTTACTCTTGTCTTAGAACTATCCTTAACTTCCTAGACCAGTCTAAGAAGTTAGGACCAGAAAGCTTGTCCCTTTCAAGAATAGATCGCAGTGAAAGTGAGTTGTTATTTGCCATTTGGAAATTCTACATAGAAAAATTTAAGAGCGTTAATAAAGGACTTTATTATTATTTTCCCATATATAATTAATAGTGAATCAAGTTATTAATTAATCCCAGTTGTTGGGCTCATGGGTTGAGATCCATATTTCATTAAGATATAGCCAGATGAGGGACTGGAAAAACTATACCCTAATTATTTAGGTAGGAATGCCGTCCAATCCCAACCTAGGGACTCTCGGTTTGATGGGCTTATTGGCACAAAACAAAACGCAGCGGAAATAAAAGGATTAATCCCCACCAAGGACCCATGTACATTGCATTGAATTGGAAGGAGGGTTAAAGAATTACCTCTTAATTTTGCAGGATTGGATACAGGAACCAAAGCAGATTCCCTCTACAGTTGATCCACACCGAGCAATTGACTCACCGCGTGCTAGCGCCGGGATCGTAGAACAGTTCTTCGAATGAGAAGGTGAAAAATTGATATTTTTCATTCTTGGCCAAAAAAATTTTCGGCTAATGATGGAGATATCAGCTGCTGATTTTCGTCCCACACCTTTTTCTTTCTAGGGTTTTTTTTTTTTTTTCTTTTATTATTAACTTATAATTGTAATTAAATACTATATTTAATTATAATTATAAATTAGCCCCCATAAGTTTTATTAATTCTCAATTAATATTAAACTTAGTCAATTCTCCATCATATACACATATGTATGTAAAATTAATTATATCTCCATATAATATAATTAGCATACTTTATGCTATATTAATCTTATTAATATTTACATACATACATACATATATATATATACACATATACGTAAATGTATATTATAATTAATTATATCACCATATAATATAATTATAATATATATATATATATATATATATATATATATATATATATATATAGCATACTTTATGCCATAAATATATTAATCTTATTAATATGTTCATGTGTATATACATATACATGTAAATATATATATATATTTAATTTCTCATCAATAATAAATCATTATCTCATAATGATTTATCCCCGAATTAAGTGAATCTCATTTTGCTCTTTGTGTGTGACCCCGTAGGATCATATAAATTGGCAATGAGGAAATTACCATAATGCCCTCATAAGTCATAAGCGGACTCTAGCAAGCCATTATGACTACCCAATTCATATGATTGGTATAATCCAATAAACCTACTTATAGAATGTGTCATATTCCCTTTTGTCTCTTGATATCATGATTAATTATAAGACATGGTACACTTGTCAATCTTATATAAATTAATCATATGCTTTCTCGATCTCAAAGTGAACTGTTTAAACAAATTAATTGATACTCTATCAATTATTTGAGCACGGCCATGCATTTAACAGTCTTACTTATCGAGGGGCCCAGTGATATCGCTCTCTTGATAGAGAGGGACAAAATCCCATATCTGTCACTCACATCCCAAGGCATGAGTCATATCGTACCCAATCACAGCCTTTATAACTACTCTGTTACAAGCAGCGTTTGACTGCATCAAAGCACAACATGAATTCATCCCGGAATCCATGGTGACCTCAGGTCAAAGGAATCAGCTAATGACACTACTATAATCAAGATCAGTTGTGACACATAACCATGAACTTGATCTCATAGTGGGTCTCCAGTAACATGTTCTCTAACATATTACCCGTGAGTATAATCTGTATCTGTATACACTATATTCATCTTATGAATATCCATTATCACTCACACTAGTCTTAGTTTGTTATTATTCCCATAATAACAATCGACTAGGGATATTTAGAATAACACGATTTATTCATGGATACTTATCATAAATGCTAACATACAAACATAAATGATAATATTAATCTACACTAGATTAATCTTAGAAGTCAAATTACATAATCCAATATTGGCCTTAGGGCACAATCTCCAACAATCTCCCACTTGCACTATGGCCAATCATACATGTATCTTATACCCATTGACCTACATGACTTTCATGTATTCACTTGTGCAGGAGTCTTTGTCAGTGAATTATTAATTTTCGCTTCCGTTGTTACTTTACACATTTTCACTCTCTCTTTAGAGACAGCCTCTCTAAATTAGTGAAAAAACGCCTAAGTATATGCTTGTGTCATACAAGGTTCTTACGCATTGAACTATTGTCCCTACAATAGTCTCACAGGATAAGCAATGCTTAGAACAAAACACAACATTTTGTGATGAACTTCTTCATCCAAAATTTCCTTTACATCATATGTAACAATATACTTTGACTACTATTATAGATATTTAGCTATATCGTTTTATTTTGAACCTTTCAAAATCATAACATCTCTTTTTAAGAGAATACTAGATCTCGACTGATATATTGCAACTAATTGCAATCAGTTGTATATGTGCAACTATTTACACAGTTAACATAAGCAAACTTCTTTTAAGTCTTTCTCATTGAACGCTTTCAATGCTTTGACTTAAAACAAAAACATTCTTTTAGATCTATCTGTATAGATTCCAATTTCAAGAATACAGGCAGTCATGCTTATAACATTAACTGAAACTACTTTCTTAGCCAAGATTTTACTTCTTGCAAGGTAAGAATGTTATTTCCAACAAGCCATATGTCATCCACATATAGCATTAGGAATACCGATATGCTCCCACTGATCCTTTTGAAACACAAGATTCATCATCCTTTTGATAAAATCAAACCATTTGATTTCTTTATCAAAACTATGATTCCAACTATTTGATGCATGTTTCGATCCTTATGAGAATCTTTGAAAACTTGCATGCGCTATTTGAATTCTTTGGATGCTCAAAACTTTGGGTTGTGTCACGTACACATCCTCAATCATGTTTTCATGTAAAAAATAGATTTTGATATCCATTTGCCATATTTTATAATCATATTATGGGGATATGGCAACAAGAACTCAATATGACTTGATCATGATTAATGACTAAAGAGGATTTCATCATAGTCCTACTATGAATTTGTTCGTATCCTTATAGTCACTAGTCGTGCTTTATAAGTTTGAAGATCACCATCCATATCGGTTTTCAGTTTGAAAACTCACTTGCAACCATTGCATATGCATCTTCTAAAAGACTTATCAAAGTCTATACTTTGATTGTCAGACATGGACTTATCTTCAACCTTTGTAGCATCAAGTCACATATTAGATTCAAAATCTAACATTGCTTCTTCATAAAAGAAGACTTACTTCATCTAGTAAGATTACATCATGATTTTGAGAAATCCATATCTCTCCTAATCATGTCGTATTCCACTAGACTTTCATTGGACTTGTGTAATTTCAACAATGATCATGAAACCATTTCCACGTTCCTCTTCAACGTTAAATGTCACTTTTGTGAATTACGAGTTTTGTAGGTGTACTTTACTCCCACTAACTCTACTAGAAATTAACTCCCTCTTCAAGGGGAAACCATTTCTAGCTACAACTACTTTGTATCCCAAAGAAACACAGGAGTAACAACTCCTACTTTCCTTTTGAGTAATCCACAATACGATATTTAAATTTAGGTGCCAACTTATTCGAAATAAGCTTTACAGCCCTAAACTTATTCAATGAAACAATTTGGGTCTCTTACCCAACCATATCTCATATGTTGATTCATGAATTGTTTTAGACGGAACAATATACATAGCTGCTTTAATGGCATATTTTTGAGAAAACGATGATCAACTTGACTTCATCATAGATTGAACTATATCTTTATAGAGTTCGATTACTCCCTTTTCGACACAACATCCTTTGTGGCGTACTTGGAGGAGTCAATTGTGAGACAGTCCCACAATCTCTAAGATGATTGTCAAAATCTTGACTCAAATATTCACCACTCGGATCATATCTAAATGACTTTACTATCTTGTCAAGATACTTCATACTCCTTTTACAAGCTTTTAAACACTTCAAAAGTTCCAAACTCGTGTTTAATTAGATACTCTTATCTAGAGAAAAGTTCCATAAAGGTAATGAAGTATTAAAACCTCCTTTAGCAGTTGATTTATAATTCATATACATCCATATGTATAATGCTTAATAAATCGATTATTCTTTAACTACTTTTAGCAAAGAACAATTTTATCATCTTTTACAATAAACAACATTCGCATGATTCAAGATGATTCACAATCTCATGAATCCAAAAGTCCATTCTCATGGAGTTTCGTAATGCGACTTTGCTTATATCTCCAAGAGGACACTGCCAAAATAGGTTGAATCAACTATTTGATTCGATCCTTACAGTATTTATGTTACAGATGAGCTCCACATATAAAGACAATTATGTAAATCTACATTTCATAATCATGTCTTTATAAAGTTCATAATTCACAATTATAAAATAAACAACATTTGTTCACTCAAAACAACGAGCCCAATAGGCAAGAAGAGTTCATAACTTACATGTAAAAGTTCATAACCTTTAACCAAAGTTCATAACTTTTATGTAAAAGTTCACAACTTTTACCTAGAAGTTCATAACTTTCATGTAAAAGTTCATAACTTTTAACCAGAAGTTCATAACTTCCAAGTAACAACCTTTGCTACTCTTGCCTATTCGTATTCTACCTTTCACCTTCATAAGGTTTCTACTTAAGTTGAGATTCTTCATATTCTACTAATATGAAATCCACCACGGTATCTAATACCTTTGATATAGAAACAAAAGTAGAATAATTAATAAATACTTAAGGTAGCAGTCTTACTGCCTTTCATCTTCTCATAGTTCTCCAAACAAAGTTTGCTATTTTCATTCTAATGAACGATTCATTCTAGAAATGGCAACATCCTTCTTTTGGAGATCTCTCTATGCCAACAGCTTTTGTCTTTAAAACATGTTTCACCCGAACCTTTCGGTCTTTATGCTTTTCGACCTTCCTTCTATCCTTTCCTTTTGAACCATAAGCACACAATTCGAGGCGGCCTTATCCTTTATGGATAACTTAACATCCTTTTGCATCCTATGCAACTAATTCACAATTTTCTCCATGTCATTCAAATGATAGTTCATCACCAATGACTATCAATTAATGAATTCAAGATCACATCTTAATGCCTTTTGGAGGCCAATGAGAAAATGTTGCCTCAAACACTTATCTTTTCTTGCTCACTAACTGATGGAACATTTCCATTTGTGATGTATCATATACCTTAAGTAAAACTTCCACGTGCGGAAGAATTGGTGGCAAGTGTAAGATAATAAATTTTAAACAGAGTCCCTTCGATGCTTCAAGTAAGCATCTTTTATACTCATGTTACAATTGCTAGTGGTTCATTGGGCAAAAGGATTATTGAGAACATATGATTCCTTTTGATTTGAGAACAATTCTCAAAGTTCAATAACAATCGAGATCATGGTAATAGCAATCATAACTATAATAAAGCGTGTAAAGATTTTTATTTAAATGCTCCCACTTAAATTATAAAACCCTTTAAAATATTTAAGTGGGTGAAGATCCAAAATCCATACTTAACCATAGCACTGCTTTGGCATGTCCCTATGATTAAATATAATTTCGGTAGGCAAAGACTCAAAATCATGCTTTAAACCATTTAAACATATTTTGGATGTGCACTTCTTTGCCAATTGCATCATTATGCAACTCTTATAATTTATGAGATGTATGATATCATATATCATATTTAATTGTATGTTACTCATCTCATCTTTGCCTCGGGCTCAAACACCATTTTGATTAACCCTTTGTTAAACCAATTACAACACAATGAGAATCACCATTTCTCATATTATCGCTTCGCTAAGGTCACAACATGCGTACCCGCTTTGGCGTGGCTACCATGATGCGAACATAGTACTTGACTAGTGTTATACGTAATTGGGTGGCAAATATAAACTTCATAAGTTTATTTAGGGTTTATTAAATCCTGTGAGTTAATTGTATCATATACAATTTCATGGCATTAATATTAATCATACTTTTGTTAATATTAATTAGCATGGCATCTTATGGCATACAATTGTCTAGCATGCATATAGAATATCTAGCATGGCATCACATGGCATCTAAATAAAATAAAGCATGCATATGACTCGAACCGTGTTATGGTATGGTTTAAATCTACATTGATTTTCATAGGCCAATATGAAAATCAACAAGGTCATATCCTAGGTGGTAGCATCCATCACGTGGTCATTGCACCGCCTCTTGGATCCGCCTCCACGTCTTTGCTTCTAAGCACCATCTTATGGATTTATATTTTACAAAAAATTGCAACCTATACAATTTTTCTAGTAAAATAAATTTTACATATCATAAATTGCATCCTATACAATTTATCTAGTAAAATTAAAATTAAAATTTACATAAATACAAACGACTCGCAGGTCGTATTTATATAAAACCATAATAAATAAAATAAAGCATCCACGGGGTCCAAAACCATACCATAACACCATGCATAAAATTATCAACAATAATTTTATATCTAAAATATTTAGGGTTCAAAGTGGTAAAATACAATCACATTGTATTTAGAATTAATTAATTTGGAAAAATTCGTAAATATGCAGAAACAATTTTCCACACTTAAAACGAAAAAGGGGTAAAACTGTCGGACAGCATGCTCGACGGGCCGCGCACTGCTGCGCAGCCCATGCTGCTAACGCAGCATGAGAAGAAGATCTGGGCGTCATGCCCAGAAAAGAAAAAAAAACATTCCTTTTTTTTTTTTTTTTTTTTATTATAATGAGTGTTGCAATTGCAATTGGTGTTGCAATTGCAATTGCAACGCCAAAAAGGATTCTGGGCGTCATGCCCAGAAAAAAAAACAATTTTTTTTTTTTTTATTATATATTAATTAATTGAAACAATTTCAATTAAAAACCCATGAATCAAATTCATGATTCCAAAACCCCTTAAACATTCCAAATCATAAACATAAAATCATTCACAATGATTAATCAATAAAATCAAATTTTATTTTGTTATTCACAATAACCTAGAACCCTAAATAAAACATACAAACTCCTAACAACAATTTTGATCCAATCAAAATCATAAATCCAATTCAATCAAAATACAAGTGGCTCTGATACCACTGTTGGGGATTTAATCGCACAAAACAAAACGCAGCGGAAATAAAAGGATTAATCCCCACCAAGGACCCATGTACATTGCATTGAATTGGAAGGAGGGTTAAAGAATTACCTCTTAATTTTGCAGGATTGGATACAGGAACCAAAGCAGATTCCCTCTACAGTTGATCCACACCGAGCAATTGACTCACCGCGTGCTAGCGCCGGGATCGTAGAACAGTTCTTCGAATGAGAAGGTGAAAAATTGATATTTTTCATTCTTGGCCAAAAAAATTTTCGGCTAATGATGGAGATATCAGCTGCTGATTTTCGTCCCACACCTTTTTCTTTCTAGGGTTTTTTTTTTTTTCTTTTATTATTAACTTATAATTGTAATTAAATACTATATTTAATTATAATTATAAATTAGCCCCCATAAGTTTTATTAATTCTCAATTAATATTAAACTTAGTCAATTCTCCATCATATACACATATGTATGTAAAATTAATTATATCTCCATATAATATAATTAGCATACTTTATGCTATATTAATCTTATTAATATTTACATACATACATACATATATATATATACACATATACGTAAATGTATATTATAATTAATTATATCACCATATAATATAATTATAATATATATATATATATATATATATATATATATATATATATATATATAGCATACTTTATGCCATAAATATATTAATCTTATTAATATGTTCATGTGTATATACATATACATGTAAATATATATATATATTTAATTTCTCATCAATAATAAATCATTATCTCATAATGATTTATCCCCGAATTAAGTGAATCTCATTTTGCTCTTTGTGTGTGACCCCGTAGGATCATATAAATTGGCAATGAGGAAATTACCATAATGCCCTCATAAGTCATAAGCGGACTCTAGCAAGCCATTATGACTACCCAATTCATATGATTGGTATAATCCAATAAACCTACTTATAGAATGTGTCATATTCCCTTTTGTCTCTTGATATCATGATTAATTATAAGACATGGTACACTTGTCAATCTTATATAAATTAATCATATGCTTTCTCGATCTCAAAGTGAACTGTTTAAACAAATTAATTGATACTCTATCAATTATTTGAGCACGGCCATGCATTTAACAGTCTTACTTATCGAGGGGCCCAGTGATATCGCTCTCTTGATAGAGAGGGACAAAATCCCATATCTGTCACTCACATCCCAAGGCATGAGTCATATCGTACCCAATCACAGCCTTTATAACTACTCTGTTACAAGCAGCGTTTGACTGCATCAAAGCACAACATGAATTCATCCCGGAATCCATGGTGACCTCAGGTCAAAGGAATCAGCTAATGACACTACTATAATCAAGATCAGTTGTGACACATAACCATGAACTTGATCTCATAGTGGGTCTCCAGTAACATGTTCTCTAACATATTACCCGTGAGTATAATCTGTATCTGTATACACTATATTCATCTTATGAATATCCATTATCACTCACACTAGTCTTAGTTTGTTATTATTCCCATAATAACAATCGACTAGGGATATTTAGAATAACACGATTTATTCATGGATACTTATCATAAATGCTAACATACAAACATAAATGATAATATTAATCTACACTAGATTAATCTTAGAAGTCAAATTACATAATCCAATATTGGCCTTAGGGCACAATCTCCAACACTTATTGGCACTTACCCATCTGTGCTTAGGGCCAGGAGAATCCTACTACCCACGCTAAGTCAAAACCTCCATCCAAGTGTCGAAGTAACCAATACTCCAACCCAATACAAAATGACGATACTCCAGTGCATCCAGCGAGGGCATGGTCTACAACTGGCCTATCCCCACTTTGAACTGGTTTTGAATGAGGGAAGCACTTTTAAGCTACTTAGTAATTTCCATTAGGTTATTGGATTCATTTTAATAATGGCTTACATGCATAAGGCGGGTGAGAATGGGTTTGGATCATACATACATACATACATACAAATAAATATAAAGTATAATTAAATAAGAAAAATGGACTGCTATGGGCCTATATTACAACCTAATATTATTCTAGTAAACCTATACTAGAAAGAAATATCAGGTGGGCCTCATTTTCCTTCCTTCTGGGCTTGCACCTCCACTTGGGCTCACCACTCCATTGGGCTTCTTATTCTTTTACAAACTTTATAATAAATAAATAAAGTAAAATTACATAAAAAGAAAAAAGGCGCGCAGGCCGTATTTACCCAAAAAGAAAAATACAACCCATCTCGAATAAGGCCCAATAGCATCCAACCAAACAAATATCTAATCACACAAAATGCATCCAATACATCCATTTATAAGCATGTTATAATACATGAATTAAGCCCATTTCAATTATGTCCAAGCCATTATTTGAAATCGCCAATTTTGGACCATTATGGTTCTGTCCCTTGACGGGCTTTGGGCCTCCAGCCTAGGCAGATAACTGCTCCCACTGGAATTGGGAAACCATGAATCCATATTAGCCATTTAAGTAATTGTGCCAAAAAAACCCGAACCAATTTCAATTAACCATATTAATTTCCAAAATTAATATCCCATGAATAAATTAAAATTTCATTCAAGAAACCATGCGCATTTAAATTGTAAAATTTAAACACACGAAATTTTAAAACCAATTAAAATTTTAAAACTGGGCCCCTGTCCCAAAACCCGCCAAAGCCAAAACACTGGGCCCGGCCCGCTGTAGCTAGGGCAACCACGTTGCCCTAGTGGCAATGGCCGTAAGAGTAGCCGCTGCTGCTGGTGCAGCAGCAGGCAGCAACTGCTGCCGCTGTTTCCACCGCATGCGGTGACTGCCAGTGGTGATTCCACAGACCGATAGTCCCGCATGCTTGGAAATAGCCGTTGATTTTTAATTCCCAAAAAAAATTGCAGCCAAACAATATGTAATTCACCAAGAAATGCAACCATCCAACAAAATTAAATAAACATAAACCTATATGCAAATTTAATTTCAATTGAAAATTTTCAAAGGGGAAAATCACAAACCCCAATCCAAGAATCTCAAATTAAAATCTCCAATTTCAAAACCAAGGAATTCAATCCAATTGAACAATTTTCATGGGTCAAAAGCCCGCTCTGATACCACTATTGGGATTTTTCACCAGAAATCACCCGATAAAAGCGGAAGAACGTGGTGATTTCCTCAAATCCGCGCCCAGGAGCAATTGATATGAAAATTGTAAAAACAAAAATTAACAAAAAAGAAAAGATTTCTCACCTGAGATATCTCCTCTAGAGATGGCTACAGAAATCAAAGTAGATTCCCTCCGCGTTCACGTACACGAACGACTAACGAATAAGACTCGTGCTAGCGTTGGAATCAAAAGTTTTGGGAGAGGAGGAGGCTGCAAATTTCGGCTATGTCTCACTTGGTCTTGGCTGAAATTTCTAGGTTAAGATATTAACCTAGATGGCTGAAATTTTCTCATTAAATTTCAGCCCAATCCCATCTCTATTTTACGTGGGCTTTCCTCCTTTCTCAAGCCCAGTTCAATTTTAATTCTTTTGGTCTAATTGATTATCAAACTTAATTTTATTTAACATGTATCCTAACATATTATACCATATAATATGTTGTATACATTTAAATTAAAATTAATTTGATCAATTAATTTTACCATTGAACTAAATTTGACAAATGTAAAATTAAGATACATGTAAACCTATCCATGTGAAATATTTCCACCCAGGAAATAATCTCATAGATTAATTTAATTAATTATGAGAAGGCCAATCCAAATATTAATTTTATTATTATGATCAATCCAATTGATCTTTATAATATAATTAATATAATCCTCTCTCTCCAGTTTATATACTCCAAGTATACAGGTGATTCCTTAAGTCCGTGTTCAGACGTCCAATGTGTACAATCCTGTAGGCCCATCTTTATGTTGGCAGTGGGCCTATGACCCACAGACTGCAGGCGGGCTCTAGCAAGCCACTGCAGCCCCCAATTAAGATGGAGATGGCAGTCCAACTAAAATCATAACCCTGTAGTTTAAACTTGTATATCCCATGTCATCGATATCAGTGTCCAACACAGAGGCATGGATTGATCACCCTCCTTTGTGTTCGGATATTTACTTGATCCCGAATGTACTGATGCTCACAAACAAGTTTCAACTTGTTTGGATGTGGCCACACTCTTATCAGTCACATTCATCAAGAGGCCGGTGATATCTTCTCAGTGGATTACTGAGTGACAAATCCCTTCTGCATATCCATAGTACTTCCATGCTTAGTGACATAACCAAAAGTACCTATACTTAGCACTCTTTTACAGGCCCTTCAGGCATACCCCTAAGTATGCGACCTCGCATGCAGCACCATCATATGGTCAAGTCAAAGGATCCATACAAGTACTACACGAGAATCACTTGTGATACTTTACCGTGTGGATTTCTCATTTAGTGGATCTATCCAGTACCATGCCCCTTTTGCATGTACCCATTAATTTGGTTGACATCCCATGTCCAATGGCTGGTAAGACACCACCATACAACCAGATTAATGATAGTCTCTAGTTCCATTCATTCCCATGACTGGAATAGACTATGGATCTATTTATGGACATAACGTTTCCCCTATCCATGGTCTTACTTCCAAGTGCATGACACTTTATTAACATGGATATAGATATGTCCATTGGATACTTTATTTAAAATACAGCACAATATATATGATAAATGAATTAATGCCTTTATTTATGACACAAAATATGTATAATACAAGTATCCAATAAATGTACAATACAAATACGAGGTCCAATGCCTTGGGACTAGGGCATTTCCAACATTTCTGACCCCAGCAAAGGCAGTTCACCCAATCTGCTCCAGCTGACTTTACAAGCGTCACTTGCCACAATTGCCACAGTCTCGACCATTATGCTAGGCAGTGTCCATCGCCGAAACTAAACACTCAGAGAGCTCAATCCTACCCATAATCCAATCACACAACCATAACCCCCCTCGGACTTAACTTGGATCTTGGACAGTGGGGCTACACACCATCCACCTCGTATTTAGGACACCTCAACTTACACTCTGAGCACTCTGGACCAGAAGAGGTTCATCTAGGTAACGGGTCCTCCCTTTCCATCAAAAATTTTGGTTCTTCGTGTATTCCTGTCAGTAATAATAATGCACTTAAATTATCTCAAGTATTGCATGTTCCTGAATCAAATTCAAACTTGATTTCCATAAGTGCATTAATCCATTCTAATGATGTCTCTATTGAATTTTTTGACAAATTTTTTGTTGTGAAGAACTTGTGATCCAAGAAGGTACTACTTCGAGCCCCGAATAGGAATGGACTCTATGCTATGCCCACAGTGCTGCCCGCTCCTGTCAAGTCACATCTCACCTCCTTGTCCACTTGGCATGAAAGGCTTAGACATCCGGTGTCTTCTGTAGTTAGTCAGATTTTAAGAAATAATCAGATTCAATTTTCCAATAAAACTGATCGCCATATTTGTTCTAGTTGTTCGGTCAGTAAAAGTCATCATTTACCATTTGAATTTTCTGAGTCTGTTGTTGATGAACCATTGGATTTGATTTGTTCAGATGTTTGGCATCCAGCCCCGGTTAATTCTCATAATGGTTTTTCATATTATTTGTTGTTTTATGACCATTATAGCAAGTATTGTTGGGTTTATTTCTTGCATTATAAATCTGAAGTGCTGAGTATGTTCATTAAATTCCGTTCTGTGGTTGAAAAATATTTTAGTCGACCTATCAAGGTTCTCCAATCTGATGGGGGAGGGGAATTTGTTGCCATGAAAAATTATCTATCCCAAAATGGCATCCAACATAGAATGTCATGTCCGTATACCCCGAAACAAAATGGGCCAGCGAAGAGAAAACGTCGCCATGTGGTTGAAACGGGTTTTGCATTACTTAATCGTGCAAAATTGCAATGCCTTTTTGGTCCAATGCTTTTGAAACTGTTGTCTATCTTATTAATCGCATGCCATCTCCTATTTTGAATAATATGTCACCATATTTTCATTTATTTGGCTGTCAACCTGATTACTTGTTGCTTCGTATCTTTGGTTGCTTGTGTTATCCCTGGTTGAGTCCATATAACTCGCACAAACTAAATTATCGCTCTTGTAAATACGTGTTTCTGGGCTATAGAAAAATACATAAGGGTATCATTTGTTTTGATCCCGTTTCTGGCAAATTCTATGTCTCAAGTCATGTTCTCTTTGATGAGCAGGTGTTTCCATATTCAAAGTTATGCCAATCCGATGTCTCTGATCCAAGTTTGGTTCCCTCCTCGCTCCCTACTATACATATTATACCAACCCATCCTTCCCCTTCTCCTGAATAGCTCTAATGCCTAGCACATCCAGCCCCACTCCTTACCCACATCGAGACTTCACTTACACAGCCCTTTCTACAAAACGGCCCACCTGTTCCCTCATTGGAACAGAACTAGCTATCCCCACCTGGTACGCCCATTCTGTCTACTTCAGCAATAGATATTCCTCCTTCTCCACCCAAATCAGATTCCCCTGGGCTCTCTTTAGTGGTGGACTTGCAAACATATCCCATCGCTAAACATAGCGAATAACCAGCTCCTCACGGTAAAAGGCGGGCTGTTGTTCTAGCCCCAGATAGAAGGATGGTGACTCAGCAGATGACGGGCAAGCTGCCTCCTCGCTCTTTTATGGTATCCATGGCTCCCCAAGACCCGACTTGTTACAGTGAAGCTGTCAAAAGTCCACACTAGCGTCAGGAAATGGCAGAGGATTTCTCTGCACTCATTTCAAATGATACTTGGGAGCTTGTGCCATCTTCCTAGGTGACCAATGTTATTGGATGTAAGTGGGTATTCAAGACAAAATTGAAGCCATATGGGTCGATTGAGCACTACAAAGTGCCTCATTGCAAAGGGCTTCCATCAAAGACCGGGTATGGATTTTCATGATACCTTTAGTCCAATGGTCAAGCCCACTACTATCATTTTGTTATTATCTCTTGTTGTCTCCTTTAACTGGCTTGTCACCCACCTAGATGTTTCGAATGCCTTTTTACATGGTGATTTCGATGAACCTGTTTTTGTGACTCAACCAATTGGCTTTGTTGATCAAACCTATCTGAAGCATGTCTGTCGTCTGATAAGTGCTAAAAAGGCACTTATATATGATACAATTTATGAGGAATTTGTGTTGTTACTACTTATTATATATTAGATTTCACGTTGGTATTGCTTGTTTTTGATGATTTTTAAAGTCTAAATATGCAAATATGTGGAATTTAGCTATAAAAGGAAGCAAAATTAGAAGAAAATAAAGGAAAAAGATCGGTCATGAGCGCAACATCTATCATGATCGCGACCTAGCCTATGGGCAAACTTTGACTTCAACGTTTTGTAAAGAAACCCATGCGAATCACGACCGCGACAGTTTGTCATGATCGTGACATGCACTCAGCAGCAGTTATTTGATCCTATCTATTTGGAACTTCAACCACCACTATGGATAGACATAACTCTTTATGAAAGGACACAACTTTCCAAGAGAACCAATAGTATTCAAAGGACACAACTATTCAATGAACCAACACAACCTTTCATAAAGAGACACAATGCTTCAATTCCTATAAATAGAGGAGGAATTCTATGCATGTATTAAGAGGAAGAATCGGAAGAAGTTAGAGAAATAAAGTGTCTAGAGAGTTTGAGTGTTGTTTGTAATATTTAGGGAAGTATTGTCGCTGTATAGAGAAAAGATACCCCGAGGTTGCAATATACCTATAGGCTTAAGGGAGTGTTTTATGCCCAATTGCTTTCTTAAGTCTATTCTTATGCTTTTCCTTTATGAAAGTGGCACACTTGTATATGTATTGAATATTTACGAAATCAATATCGATAAGATTTCTTATATCTTACTCTTCATTGCATGACTAACACCAATTATGTTTTGATTTCTTGTTTTACATTGCATGACTAACGCCAAGTATGTATTGTGATTCGTAATAAGATATAGAGAAGTTTGCATTTTACTTTGTCTTGTTTAATTAATGAGATAGAATAAATAATGATGTATGATTGTTTGCTTCACTTTGTTAAATTAATTGGAGATCATCTTAATATAGCTTGGCCATTGTGTATTAAGACCTTCAGTTATTTTGGCAAAGGTATTTGATAATTTGTCCATGAGTTATTGAATAAAATCTATTTCTAGACATGCCCGTTGAAATAGAACTAATCCGACATACTCTTATCATAAGGATTGAATAAATAATTAACGCATGTGCAACGAATATCAAAGATAAAATGCTTGTATATTTATGTAACTAAGATATTAAACAACTCAACTCATAACTAGTGCTTTAATTGACTTAACTTGTCATTTACCCAATTCTCCATATCACTTTATAATTCGATACTCTATAGACGTGAAGATAAACAAACTAAAGTGTACATACTTATTCATCGTGGGATCGATATTTTTTATTACTACGTTGCGATTCGTATACTTGCGAGCACTAATCTCTTAATGAAATTATTATTAAAATTACTACTGAAATTATTATCAAAAGCTAAGTAAGAGATCTGTACTGAATAAAAAGCGAGCAACATCGTCTCCGAAAGTCCTTATATGGTTTGAAACAGTCCCCCAGGATGTGGCATAGACGCCTTACACAAGCTTTGATTACCTTTGGTTTTCGGTGTTCCCAGGCTGATGTCTCCCTTTCTTTCCTGTGCAAGGGCTCCTTGGTGCTGTTCTACGTAATTTATGTGGACGATTTATTGGTATTAGGCAATGATTCAGCTCTAGCTACTACTCTAATTCATCACTTACAGTCTCAATTTGCCATTAAAGATCTGGGTCTTGTCAAGTATTTTCTTGGTGTTAAAATCATTCGACAAAAGAATTGTATGCATTTGATGCAGCAGAAGTATATACATGAGTTGCTTGCTCGTTCTCATAGGCTAGAATCCAAACCTGTTACCACTCCAACGAGCTCGACTGACAAGTTGTCTGTTAAGGGTGCTTCTTTACTTGATGACGCCTCCTTTTATCGGAGCTTGGTTGGGGGACTACAGTATCTCACCATTACTCGCCCGGATATTGCCTTTGCTATTCATCGCGTGGTGCAATTTATGAACGCTCCAACTACTCTCCACTAGCAGGCCCTCAAACACATCCTGAGGTACTTACAGGCTACGGCCTCCTTTGGTCTACTATACTAGCCCCAACGTTCACTTGCTTTACATGCTTTTTCTGATTCAGACTGAGGGGGTGATGATCGTTGCTCCACCTCCAGTTTTGGTGTGCTCCATGGCACTAATTTGATTTCCTAGGCCTCTAGTAAACAAAGGACTGTGTCTCATTCGTCTACTGAAGCAGAGTACAGAGCACTAGCAACTACTACGTCTGAATTATCTTGGCTTGAAATGCTTTTGCTTGAGATTGGCTTTCCTTTACCTGGGGCTCCTACACTGTGGTGTGATAACCTCAGCGCCACATATCTTACGGCTAATCCTTTCTTCCATACCCGCACAAAGCACTTAGAATTGGATTTCCATTTCCTTCGGGAACGAGTAACTTCGAAGCAGTTACGTGTTTGATATATTTCTACTGATGACCAGGCCACTAATAGTCTTACCAAACCTCTGCATAAAACTTAGTTTCAGCTACTGCGGGACAAGTTGGCTGTGGTCTCCACCCCAGCTCAACTTCAGGGGGAGTGATAGGGACTCCTATGTGTCAATGTATTTAATTGTATATATTTAGCAAGATTGGTGTAATTATGTAATTATCCATATACACTATATATATCAAGTATCTCCTCTCATCCACGTTAGATTGAGAGATTCACATCCCTAATTTCTATTTTATATGAGACATCAACATTAATTTATAGGGCAAGTTTTTCTTAGTCATTAGCTATTTGACTAAGAGACACTTACGCTTAAATATCCCGTGTTTAAGAGACATTTATAAAAATTATAAGGCATTTTTGGAAGTATATGCTCTATTAGTTATAAAAAGGAAATAATTTTTTTTAATTATATTCTAAAAGTTCATACAACATTCTTTTTATCTCATGCATTTTCAAGGAGTACCATATAAAATTTCCCGACATCTGCTTGTGCGAAAATTTTTGCTTTAGATATTTTACAGTAACTACTCCTATTATATTTCATATTAATTAAATAAGGGTTTATGTAATTCTTTTCGAAATAAGGATTAAATTTGTCAAAGTTATTGCGAAAGAACAATTATAATTTTATATTACTCCAAAGCAACCTTTGCTGGCTTAATTGTACATGTCCCTAAATAAACCTTTTATTTTAATTTCTTATTTTTCTAAATAAAGTAGCACCATAATAAATATTACATTTTACAGGAAAAATTCACCATAATACAGATTAAATTCAACAGTAAAATAAAATTTACCATTGAAAAATTCATTTAGCAATAATATCCAAAATTATTGTCATATATATATTAATAGGAATAAAAGTATATCTATTTTTTTGCAAAATACATATAGTCACAATTGTATAACAGTAATATTTAGCAACTTTTTTTTTATTATTGTCTCAAGTTATAGCAACAATTTTATAGTTTCTACAAAACCTATATTTCGTGTGGTGACAAATATAATTTTTTAATAACTATTATAGAATCGTCTTATATGATAAAGATAAAATTAGTCTTTATTAATAATTTTACAGAGAGATTATAACATCTTTTTACAATTCTTTTATTTAATAATTTTTTCACGAATATGAATTTCTTGAAATGTTGGAATTTGAATCCCACGGAGGTTTCATCTGCTACGTACATCTAATTGGTTAATAATTAACAAATCGTATCTGAATTTTTGTGGGACTTCCTTTGCTCCTATCATCTGAAAAGTAAATAGTGTTTGAAAGAAATATGATTTCCCTACCTACCAATTCCTCCAAACCATAATTATAAATACCATGTACAACTTAGAAATTATACACTTTATCAATGAAAAACAAATATATAAACATTTTTTATTTTTCCAACAAGCTTTTTACTTTTTCAATACTTATATTACTTATATATTATTTTTTCATTACTTTTTCAATACTTATATTATTTATATATTATTTTTTCATTGAAAGAGTATATATAGACCGAAAAATTTCTCGTATAAGCTCTAGCAAAAAAAAAAAAAAAAAACCAACGGACCAATAAACACTTCTTCTTGTCTTATTCATTGAAAGTTACTTACTCCAAAGTCCATTGGAAGAAGAAAATTCCATTGTGGAAATTAAGAAGAGTTTTAAATGGAAAATAAGGGTAAATTAATAGGAGTATTTTATTTAGTCCAATTAATTTCACCTTAATCTTATCAATGTACCTTTAACCTTATTTATAAAAAAAAAATTGGTGGGAGTAATTATAAGTACCAACAGCAATGTTAAATTTTTAAAAGTACTTTCAGAATATTCATAAAGTTAATTAGTATATAATACAAATATATGTGGTGGTGTGGCAACTGGCGATTCTAGTCACAACTACCAAACAAATGCTACGTGGAGCTATACCTCTAATCTTATATCTGTTTCTGCTCTTACTAATCATAATGATGTTTCTGTGGAATTCTTTAACAATTGTTTTGTTGTGAAGGACCTGAAATCTAGGAAAGTCATTTACCAAGAGCCGAATAGAGGAGGCCTTTATACTGTGCTGAAAATTTTAGTTCCACGTGCTCGGATCCATCTCACTTCACTCTCCACGTGGCATGCAAGACTGGGATATGCAGCATTACCCGTAGTCAGAAAAGTTCTTAGTCATAATAAACTTCCAGTTTCTAGTAAATTAGAGTCTTTTTGCTGTTCAAGTTGTGCTATTAGCAAGAGTCATAAACTTCCGTTTGTTGAGTCTACTTTTCACTTCACTCTCCACATGGCATGCAAGACTGGGACATGCAACATTACCCATAGTCAGAAAAGTTCTTAGTCAGAATAAACTTCCAGTTTCTAGTAAATTAAAGTCTTTTTGCTGTTCAAGTTGTGCTATTAGCAAGAGTCATAAACTTCCATTTGTTGAGTCTACTTTTCAGGCCAAGCGGCCTTTGGAACTTATTTGTTCAGACCTTTGGGGTCCATCCCCAGTGAAATCTTATGATAATTTTTTGTATTATGTGTTGTTTTGTGATCATTATAGCAAATTTTCTTGGATCTACTTCTTGAAATATAAATCTGATACTCTTTATGCATTTATCAAGTTTCATTCATTGGTGGAAAAATAATTTGAATACACCATTCAATCTTTTCAATCTGATTGGGGTGGGGAATTTTAATCGATTTCATCCTACTTGTCACAGCATGGCATACAACACAGAGTTTCCTGTCTGTACACTCCGGAACAAAATGGATGTGCAGAATGGAAACAGCACCATATTGTGGAAACAGGGTTGTCTTTATTGGCATATGCTAAACTTGACAAATATTTTTGGACATATGCCTTTGATGCTGCTGTCTATTTAATTAACAGGATGCCCACTAAGTTGCTTGATTTTCAATCCCCATTTGAGAAATTGCTGAATTCCTTCCCTGATTATACTTTTGTCCGTGCTTTCGGTTGTTTGTGTTATCCTTGGCTTCGCCCATATTCTGCTTCTAAACTTGATTATCGCTCTCGTCCTTGCATTTTTGTTGGTTACAGCTATTTACACAAAGGTTATCGTTGTTTGGATCTATCTTCTGGTAAAATTTTTGTCTCACACCATGTTGTTTTTTATGAACATGTTTTCCCATATCCAGAGATGACTCGGATCCATGATTCCATGATTTCGTCTTCTAATACCAATCCTGTGCTACAAATTCATGTGATCCACAGCCAACCCGCACCTCTACAAAGCTATACGTCCCTGTCACAGCCCTTACCCTGCCTTCCTAACTCTTCCCCAGCCTCACCACAAGCATCACCTACCCCACCTTCCAACCCCTCTGCGCAAAGCCCGACTACTAGTGCCTCTGTGCACAGCCCTCCTTCTAACCCCTCTGCGTCCAGCCCGCCTTCTAGCCCCCCTACATATAACACGCCCCAACCGAACCGCACACGCCACTCACCCTCGCCCTCACAAACAGCCTCCCAACCCCCCAACGCACCACCCGCCCCCATTGCCCCACCCATTTCCCCCACCAGCAGCGATACCTCTCCTGGCCTTCCTCTTGTTGTGGACTTCAAGGAATTTTCCAAGACTACTGATTCTAGTGCTCAGCAACATCCTGCCTCCTCTCCACGTCGCATGATGAACCGTTCCTAAACTGGGTCCTCTCGACCATAGGCATTGCATACCACAGTCACAGAAATGGATCCAGTCATATATACCGAGGCTGCCAAGTTCAATCATTGGTGGATTGCTCTGGCTAATGAGTTTAACACCTTAATTGTTAATAGAACATGGGAATTGGTGCCTCCACCACCTAATGCCAACATTATTAGTTGCAAATGGGTTTTTGAAACCAAGAGCAAAGTCGATGGATTGGTTGATGGCTACAAAGCGAGGCTAGCTGCCAAGGGATATCATCAACGACCTGGAATGGATTTTATAGACACTTTTAGCCCTGTTATGAAGAGTACTACAATTCGGCTTCTTCTGGCCTTAGCAGTCTCCTTATCATGGCAAATGGTTCATTTAGATGTGTCTAATGCATTTCTCCATGGTGATCTTGAGGAGAAAGTGTTTATGCAGCAACCTATGGGATTTGTTGATGTAACTCGTCCCTCCCACGTTTTTGCACAGCGAAAATCTCTCTATGGCCTCAAGCAATCCCCTCAAATGTGGCATAAATACCTTACCACTGTACTACTTGGCTTTGATTTCCACTGTTCTAAAGCTGATATCTCATTGTATATGTTCCGTTCTGTTGCTGCTGTCATCTTCTGTCTTATATATGTTGATGATCTTCTATTACTTGGCAATAATTCATGGCAACTACAGTCACTGATTGATTATCTACAGAGTTAGTTTGTAATAAAAAATTTGGGCCGTGTTCAATACTTTCTAGTCCTTGAAATGCAGTGCTCCGATAATGCCTTGTATGTAAATCAACAGAAGTATATCAGGGATTTGTTGGACAAATCTAAAATGTCTAGCTGTAAGCCGTTGAGTACTCCGGTCTGTGTTTCCACCAAACTTTTGGTTTCTGTGTGGAATTACTAACTAATGGATCTTTGTACCGCCACATTGTTGGAGGTCTTTAGTATTTAACCGTCACTAGACCAGACATTGCCTTTGCTGTCCATAAGGTTGCTAAGTTTATGCATGCTCCGACAGATTTGCACTAGCAAGCAGTAAAGCGTATATTACGCTATCTTCAGGATTCCTCTTCTCATGGTCTGGTGTTTCGGCCAAGTCCAATGACTCAACTACAGGGGTTCTCTTATTCGAATTGGGGTGGCGACTCTAATGATCGACGTTCAACTACTGGTTTGGCAATCTTTTTGGGTGACAATTTAATTTCTTAGGTTTCTTTGAAGCAGCGAACTGTCTCCCGGTCCTCCACTGAGGCAGAATACCATGCCTTAGCCACCACGACTTCTGAGTTATCTTGGCTCATTCTGTTGCTCACAAATATTGGCTTTCCCTTGCCTCAATCTCCTGTTCTTTGGTGTGACAACTTAAGCGCCACCTATCCAATGGCGAATCCTATCTTTCATTCCCAGACAAAACATCTTGAGATTGATTTTCATCCGAGAACGGGTAGCAGCCAAGTCGCTTTTTGTTCGTTATCTACCCATGGAACGTCAACTTACCGATCTGCTTACCAAGGCACTTCCAAAGGCACGATTTCTACTGTTACGGGACAAGTTGAGCATTGTCTCCCCCGCTCAACTTGCAGGGGTGTGATAGGACTATGTATATTGAACTAGTATATATTGTACAGGGAGTATTGTATATATTTTACACGTGTACAATTGGGGTATAAATACCCATTGGAAATCAATATCACACAAGGGTTCACATCAGTCTTTCACTACCTGTCTGTCACTGTATATTTTGAATTTTCTTTTATTTGTATTTTTTCATTTCACATTTTTTAATGCTACGTAGACATATACCTACCTATAGTTCTACCTATCTATCACTGTATATTTTGAATTTTATTTTATTTTTAGCTTTTCATTTCATTTTTTTCCCTTTTCGTTTTGTCTTGTCTTACACGAGAAACTAACTTCATTTGAGTCGATCAATTACATGTTTTAAACAATTTATGTATGGTGTATCCCATAAAGTAGATCATCCAAGCCTTATATTTATTTTGGAACTACATATTCGTTTAAATGACTTTCCTCACGACGTAATTGATGGTTTGCAACTTCTTTTTCCAATGAAATTCCTTTTAGTAAAAAAAAAAAAAAAAAAAAAAACTTACTACTTCAATAAAATACTTATTTGTTTATTTTTTATATATATAATATTGTGCTCTTTCTATGCCAAAAACCTTACAAGAAATACAAGATTTGATAATACCAATTTTTTTTTGTTACCAAACGTATAAAATTAATATCATTGCTTTCCGCATTAACAAAAAAGTTATATTATAAATTTTTTAACAAAATCTATTTGGAAACAAGATTAGGTATAAATTTTATACTATTGATATAGATATGGCAGCAAGGTTTAGATATTGCTGCTAAATGACTTAATTTTGTATCAATTCTAACATTTTTCTATAGGAAAAGATAATATAATTTCAACTTTTAGGTGGCTTAAAAAATATAACTAATACAGTTTATTGATAAATTTTTACGCATAATTAAGTTTCCTTATATAGTCATCATTAAATTTAATATTATTGACAAATTTTCAGTTTCAAGTAAAATTAATATATTTCTTGTATATATATTTTTTTAATAAGAGTGTACATTAAATATGAGTTCATTCAAAAATTAAGAATTAACTTTTTTTTTTTTAGAAAAAGTGAACTATTATGTGGAACCGACTAAAGTAGAAAGATAGACTACTCTCTCTGGTTATTTTTAAGACTTTTGGAAAAATACAAAAAATTTTAGTCCCAAATCTCCTTTATACGTAACACAAAAATTCTCTTAAAAAATAGTACTTTATCTGTCTCTAATTGATATACCACTTTACCATTTTGATCCCTCCTAAATTATAGATAACTTCTATTTATAAATATTAGTTATGTGTTACTATTCTCATTATACCCTTATTTATTGTAAATAGAAATAGTAATCTATAAATGTTTTTTCAATTCCAATAAAAATTTTATTGAAAATTGTCAGTAATTAATGCTCAACAATTACTATTGGTTAGTCAAATAAGGGAAAAGTATGAATATTATATATAAAAATTATCTTTTAACCAATTTAATTATATTTTCTTAATTTACGTAAGGGCTAAAAGCAGTCTATATTTGGGGCGGAGTGATTATAGTTTTTTGCCATATGATTGTTTCTTCAATTTGAGATTCTGTGATCGATTTCTGATTTGTGATGCAATGATGTGTGAGATTGTCGTGATTGGAGAAATTTTTATGATTAGATAGATTTCTGCGATGGGAGAGTTTTCACGAGGTTGGAGGTATTAGCATGTGGGAAGCTGGAGGTAATTTTTGAATATTTTGAATCTCTTTGTGTTGTTTTTTCTATTATATTGTACATAATATAGAAATGTGAAATTACGTTTTTTTGGAATTTTGAAAAATTTTCATACTTCAATCACAGAAATCTCACTATTGAAGAATCTCCAATCGCAGAAAACTCTCCAAACGTAAAAACCTCACAAATCGCAGAAATTTCTCCAATCACACACATCACTGCATCGCAAAATCACATAACAAAATGATCAAAAAATTACAAATCGCCACAACAAATAGAGTACAACCAAACAGAAGAAGATGACCATACAACTTACACAAGAAACCTAATAGAAAAATACTTCAGATAAATGTTTCAAGAAAAATACTTCAGAAAAATACATCAACACAGTATCATAATGTATCATAAATATATCAAAAAATGTATTAGCAATGTAACAACTCAGCATATGAAAAAATAACAAAACACAAAAACATATATCAACATAGTATCACAAAATGTAACAAAAATGTATCAAAAATGTGTCATCATCAATAAAACAACAAACAATTATCAACATACTATCACAAATGTATCAAAAATGTATCAACAACAAAACAACACAATATACACTATGACAACAACAATCAAACACCAATACATGTATAAACACAGTATCACTAAATATATTAAAATGTATCAGATATATATGTATGAAAATAGTATATGGCAAAAAAAAATGCATAAATAACAACAATAAACATAAAAAAATCTATCAACACAATATCACAAATGTATCAACATAATATAAACAACCAAAAAAAAAATTACTTATATGACAAAAAAACATATATAACAACAACCAAACACTAGAATATATATCAACACAGTATCACAAAATGTAACAAAAATGTATCAAATACACATGCATCATCAGCAATAAAACAACAAAATAAACAAACAAACAAAATTAGCAGAATACTAAACAAAAATAGACAATACCTTCTCAACCTCATCGTTACTCCTACTGACCCTTCGAGTCACACCCTCTTTTTTAGCTTTGATTTCCTGATAAGTTTCACCAATTGGAACATCCTCGTCACCATCAACCCTCCTCCTCTTAAACAATCCAACTTTCTTCACCATTATCAACAAACAACTAACAATGGAATCGAAAACATCAGCATCATAGCAATAAAACGCAAAAACAAACAATAAACACAAGAATCAAAATATTAGAATCACAGCAATAAAAAACAAATAATGACGAAAGAAAAAACCATAACAACGGTAGAAGAAGAACGAAAATCTCAACAACAAATGATGATCGTAATGACAGAAGAATAGGAGAAGATGAGAGATTGTAAAAGCAAAAAGAGAAGAATAGAGTATGAAAAGTTAGAAAGGAAATGTAAAGTGTATAAAAAAAAAGTAAAAGCGATGGATGTATAAAAAGAACTAAATTTAGAATAAAAAAAAAGGTATACACAGAGACCAAACAAAAAAGGGCTTTCAACACACAAGACATTAATAGTTTTAAAAACTACACAATTGGCATCTTAAAAAATAAATATTAAAAGTGTCTTATTGATGTGAGAATTTGCAAGTGCACCAAATCGTATCAAGTAATTGAAACAATTAGGGTTCTCCCTTAATTGTGATTGCTTGAAATAAGAGTATATATACAAGGGCATACATATGGGCTGAATACAATGGGGGCCATATATACAATGGGCCATAAATACATGGAAATACATACATACAAATGGGCTTATGTATAATACTCTATCACCCACCCACCCCCCCCCCCCCCCCCCCCCCGCGGAAGTTTAGCGGGGCTAGTCATGGTCAACTTGTCATGAAGAGCAAGAAAACGATCTTTAGAGAGACCCTTTGTAAGGATATCTGTCGGCTGACGGAGAGTGGAACTATGTTGCACCTGTAATTGACATTGAGCTACTTTGTCACGGACAAAGTGAAAATCAAGTTCAAGATGCTTGGTGTTGTTATGGAAAATGGGATTAACACTCAGATAAATGGCTCCCAAATTATCAGACTAGACCGTAGGAGCTGTAGTTATGGGGAATATGAGTTCTCGAAGAACATGGTGAGCCATAGTACCTCAGAGCTGACAATAGCAAGGGCACAATACTCTGCCTCTGTAGATGAGCGGGAAACCATTCGTTGTTTCCGAGAACTCCAGGAAACCAAATTTCAGCCAACAAAGACTGCAAATCCACTGGTGGACTTTCAGTCATCCAAACATCCTCCCTAATCAGAGTCACAAAAGCCGTGAATGGCTAGAGAGGAGGATTTCCGCAGCAGTAACCCATGGGATGTTGTGTCCCATAAGTAACGGAGAATCTATTTGACTACCTTCTAGTGTTCAGTTATCGGATTATGCATATATTGTGAGACCTTATTCATAGAAAAAGCCACATCAGGTCTAGTAATGGTTACATACTGGAGACCCCTAACAATACTGCGATATAAAGATGGGTCATAAAATGGGTCACCAGCTTGGAGAGTCAGACGAGTGCTAGGGCAAAAGGGAGTTAAGATGGCTTTTAACTCATACATTTTCGCCCACAAGAGCAATTAGGGATGTATTTGTGTTGGTGGAGTAGTAGGCCATCCGATTGCGGAGACGCCTTAAGACCAAGAAAGTACTTGAGCTTTCCAAGATTTCGAATAGCAAACTTTTGTTAGAGAAAATTAATGACCCTATCTAACATAGCCGAATCATTACTAGTAATCAAGATGTCATCAACAAACAAAAGACAGAATATTCAAATGTTGCCAGATTGATAATGGTATAAGGAGATGTCAACTTTCGAACAGGAAAAACCAAATCGAAGTAGGACATCAGTTAAACATTTATGCCACATCTGAGGTGCCTATTTCAGACCATATAAAGACTTCCTCAAGAGACATACATAATTGGGTTTAAGCTTGTTAACAAACTTAAGTGGTTGTTGCATGTAAACCTTTTCCTCCAAAGTTTCATGTAGAAATGCATTTGACACATCAAGATGAATAACAAACTAGCCAAATGAGACTGCCAAGGATAAAACAAGCTGAATGGTAGTGGTTTTATAACTGGACTATAGGTTTGAACATAGTCCATGTCGGGTCATTGATGAAACCCTTTGGCCATTAGACGAGCTTTGTGCCTTTCAATAGAACCATCTAGATTGAGTTAGTTTTGCGCTTGTTGTGGAGGTACCAAATCCCAAGTCTGATTTTGAACCAAAGCATTATATTCTTTCACCATTGTGTCTCGCCATTCAGGTATCTTGATTGCCTTAGCATAACACATTGGTTCAGTTTAAATAGGGCTTGCAACTAGTAAATTCATTGGTACCCATGGTTTCAATTTGGCCATTTGGGATCGGGTGACCATGGAATGATTTTTCTAAGGCATTGGTGGTGGAGGTGCATGAGGACCGAGATCAACAACTAGAGTCACTTCTGGGGGTTCAGGTGAATGGTCAAGGTTCGGGTGGGAGAGGGTGAGTTGGATAGAAGAGCTATATTTGGTGAGTTCGGAAGTGCTGAATCTGTAGGGACGGTTGCTTGAGGCAGTTTTAGTGGGATTGAGGCAGTTTGTGTATTTGGCGTAGAGACAGTTGGTAGGGGCAGAGCTGTTTGTATTAAGGAATGTTTCAGTGGTTCTGGCAGGTTAGGGGTGGTGCTGTATGTAAGTGATTGTTGAGGAAATGTGATGTAGAGTGGGATGTCCAGTTCAACTCGAGTAGTGGATATGGGAATGCCCTCACGTAACAGCTGGTAAGGAAACACATGTTCATCGAAAAGTACATGACATGAGATGTAGATTTTGTGAAGAGATAGATCAAAACAACGATACCCTTTATGAATTTTACCGTAACCAAGAAAAACACAATGACGAGAGTGAGGTGTAAGTTTGTGAGGTGAAGAGTAACGCAACCATGGATAACAAAGACACCCAAAGACACGTAAATAATTATAATCAGGGTGAGAACAAAAAAGTTTTTCAAATGGAGTCAAATAGTTCAGCTTGATACAGGCATATGATTAATTAAGTAAACAGCTATTTCAAAGGCAAAAGTCCAGAACTTGATAGGCACAGAAGAATGATGAAGTAAAACAGGCCTATTTCAACAATATGTCGGTGTTTCCTTTTCGCACAACCATTTTGCTCGGGTGTGTACGGATAGGAAACTCGATGTGCAATAACATGGGTGCGCAAATAAGGAACTAATGCTTAGAATTCACCCCCCCCCCCCCAATCCGACTAAAAAGTTTTAATAGATTTCCCAAAATGATTCTTAACCACATAATGAAACTGAATAAAAGCATTCATAACATCAGATTTATATTACAAAGGATACACCCAGGAATATTTGCTAAAATGATCAAAAAATAAAATATAATAATTAAAGTTTTCAAATGAAGTTACAGGAGCAGGACCCCAGAGGTCGGAACAGACAAGTTCCAAAGGTTCAGAAACAACAGTACTGGAAATTGGAAAAGGTAAACGATGAACTTTGCTAACAGAGCAAGCATGACATAAATGTTCATGATTTTTATTTGAAATAGAACTATCATTCAAAGCTAAAATCTTCTTTACTGCAGGAAACACAGCATGCCAAGACGAGCATGCCACTGAGATACCGATGCTAGATTTGCTTGAATTCGATGAGGAGGGCTTTTTGGAAGACTTAGAGAATAAAGGCCATTCTTATTCTGCCCTGTATGGAGTACTTGTTTGGTCACTAAATCCTTAAGAGCAAAAGAGTCAGCAAAAAACTCGATAGATATAGGATTCGAATTAGTCAAGGCCGAAACAGATAGTTGATTATTCGAGGCAGAAGGAACATGCAAAATATTATCAAAGTGAATTCAATGACCATTAACTGAGTGTAAAGATGTACCAACATGAGAAATTGGAATTTTTGATCCATTATCTACGGTGACTTCTTCAAGGCTAGAATATTCGGTATGAACATTAAGGTTTTCCAAATCAGCAATTAAGTGATGAGTGGCCCCTAAATCAACTACCCAATCCTGAGTCAAGTGCATGTTTATGGTGGTGAAACAGGAGGCTGGACGGTTAAGGTTGGTTTGGTTTCCTCTGGGTTGTCTTGGGGAAAGGCAATTTCATGCTAGGTGATCTATGCCTCTACAATTATAACAATAAAATATAGTGGACATGTCTAATAGAGCCATAGTTGTTAAGGATTGCAAATTATTTACAGTAGTAGGCATATTTTGAAAATTATGTTGTCGAGAAAAGAAATTGAAAGGAGGAGGGTTACCAGAGGTTTGCATAAAATAAGAGTTTTTCCCCTTTCCCATTGAGCGCCTCTGCTATCCATTCTGCTATCTGGAATTCTATCATTGACCAGCATTACGAAAAGGACTAGAATTCTCACGAGCACCATACAACGCTATCGGAGTAGCTTGGTCTGATGTAATTTCTCGTTTTAGATTTCGTTCCTCTCAAAGTAACAGCCCATGGAGATCTTCAAAGCTGGTTGGATCAACTTTGATCTTTAATGATCTACAAAAAGGGCGATAGGCTGGTAGTAGCCCATCAACAACAGAATCAACAAGATACATTTTTGAAATTGCCGATTGAAGAGCAGCAAGGTGATCTAAGATTTTCTTTGCACAGTTGACATAAGAGGAGATTATTTCTGTTTCTTCTTATTTCAGATTGCGTAATTGCAATCGGTAATCTCTGATTTGTGAGCGTGAACCAGTAGCATAGGCTGTAGTCAGTCTATTCCAAGCTTCTCGTGCAGTCTTAGCGCTGACCGTCTGTGTCATAATTCCAGGTGAAAAAGAATTGATAATCTAGCTCTTACCTAAGCATCTTTCTCTTCCCAATGTTCATAATCGGGATTAACTTCAGCCGATCCAGGCAGGCTCTTTGGAGGAGTAATAATTCTTCCATCAGCATGTCCCATTAACTGAGACCCTTTCAACAACAGTACTAGCTATGTTTTCCAGAGCAAATAGTTTATGGTGTCGAGTTTGATAGGGAATGTTGCTATAGAAAGTATAATAAGAGTTGGTGCGGCCTGTGTTATAGCAGTGGCTGGTGTGAGTGGACGACCTTTCTAGCGAAAGCAGAACACGGCAAAGCAAACTGGGGAAAAAAAAGAAGAAGTAAAGAAGGTGCTTTACTTGATGTTTGTTTTGAAAACGGGTTTGTATCTTGCTTAGGAAAACCATTGATTTATTCGGAAATCCTTTTTGTAAAAAAACCTTTCCTTTGAATGTGGTTCTTTGGAAAACTAGTTTTTACATTTTTAGAAAATACTGTTTTATTAACTTAAAGACCTTGAAACCTAAATTTCGAGATCAGTGATAGAGTCGCCACCAGGATCAGCTCATCCAGGAAATTTCGGAACATCTCCATACCAATGTACCTAATCCAAAGATTTAGGGTTCAGGCAACTTATCTATTCAACCTCAAACTTGTATTCATTTATAAGTGCATATGACAATATTTTACTCACTTAATTCTCTACCCGTTCTGTCTTGTATTATTTTGCCCATGCTCATCCAAATGACAGAAATAAATTACATAAAATTAAAGTGTAGAAAAATAAACCATACATCCAAACAATCAAAAGAAATAGAGGCCTCTTAATTACAACCCAAAAAGAGAAAAAAAAAAAAGCTCACATCCTCACTAATACAATCACCTAGATACACGAAGATCTGAAAATTACAATCGCCTAGAATACACGATAATCTATTAAATACATCCAAAATAAAAGTAAGAAAAATAAAACCTGCAAAACAAATGGGTTAGCACAATTATATTACAAACACAAGTGGGACTCACAATAAGATAGAATGGGGATTTGAGAGATTTGGGGATATGCACTTAGGGGATAGCCGGGTAAACTCGGTTAGTTGGCCCGACTAGACCTGGAAAATGGTTTTGAAACACCCTATAGGTTTTTGTGCTTGAAAACAATTTTGGAAAATGGTTTGGCTAAATTACATGCAAATTACTTCAGTTTAGTGAGTCTGATATCCGGGAACTCGGGGTTCCGTTCGTGCTAATTCCAAAAATCCATCTAAGGTGTAAAACAGTAAACATGCCGAAAACAGTTTGATTCTGAAGATAGGATCAAGCAACGATGTCTGTGTGGGTCGTCCCGTGATTCTACCTCCTTCTGGAAGCTACAGCCATACGGCTTTGTTAGAGCCGTACGGCTATAGAACTATAGCCGTGTGACTGTAGCACTATAACTGTACGTCTGTAGTATCTAAAACCCAAAATTGGTTTTCTTCGCTTTGGAAATTACTGTTTTGATCGTTTCTAATGATATCTAGGAGTTTTGAGGAATCTAGGGTTTCGCCAATACTGGACAGGGGATTCGGTTTGGATCGAACAACCCCGAAACTCAAAAAATGAAACCAAAGAATCCGAAAATCTTACATCAACATTCAATGAAAACTGAAAACCATCATTGAGAATATGATGGATGTGATTGGGACCGAAATAGATCATAACAGAATAATCTGGCTGCTTTCGATTGATTTTAGGGCTTTTCAGGTTTTTGCCCTGAAGAACACAGCCGTGCCGCTATAGTATTACACCCACTTGACTCTGTTCTAAGCGATTACAGCTGTACGGCTCTATTCTAAGTGATTATAGCTGTGCCGCTCTAAAGCCGCACGATTGTAATCAAATAGCCAATTTCCAGAAATTTTGCAAAACATAAAATAAACACCACACAAATCAAACAAGGACGAGTTTAAGGCCTCTTAGAGTTTACCTTGTTGATGTTCCAGCGTGTTTGACGTCCGGAAGTGGATTGAAAAGGTGAAATGCACGTAGAATCCCACGAACACTTCGAAATCCTCAAGCATGCATCTCGAATTTATCCGAACAAAATCCGAGAATAGACCCAGAATGAAAGGGATATGATCAAGAACTCTCCCTCTATGTTTGCGAAGTCTATTTTACATGTTTCTGGTGAATTTGGTTTTCGTTTTCCTTTAGTTTTCTCTCTTTTTAGTTTTCTCTTCCTAGAATTCTCTCTTTTTTCAATCTATTTTCTTTTTTCTGTTGTTCTGCTTTCTGCCTCTTATCGTTCCCATCTCAAGACCTCCCAAAATCTCGGATAAAATCCCCTCAATTCAGGAATTTTTTCCCTGTCAAAGATTAATTCTGATTATTTAGAAGGTAATCTGACCACTTGCTAGAGCTGTACAGCTGTAGTATTACAGCCATACAACTCTGTAATTATAGTCTCATAGCTGTAGTTATGAAACTACAGCCGTGAGCCTTTAATTAGAGCTGTGACAGATTTCTTTAAATCCCATATTCACCTCTAAGCCCTCTAATCACTCGAAGGATCTTTCTCTGGGTTTCGGATTAAGGACTGTTCGGTTTTCAGAGTATTTGAGACATTCCAGGCAACATCCCACTTATTTTGAAGTCTAACTCGCATTCGTCTACTTAACAGGTAACAAAGGGTTTTCATCATAGAGGCTGGGAAAAACATGTGCTCACAGGGTCGGGATCAAAGTTGACATAATTAGGATATTATGCCAGGATCAAGTTTGGTCTCGTGATTGGAAGCATGATGAGAAAAGAAAAGAAAGCATACCTGACATCTTGGTTTGTCAAAGAAATCAAGTGCCATATCTAGGTGGGGACGTGCCTCGGCTCTTTGTGGAACAACGATTCTGAAGTTGGCTCTCTCTTGGTGGAGCTATACCTTTGAAATTGGCTCACTATTGGTGGAGCTATAACTTTGAAGTTGGCTCTCCGTTGGTGGAGATAGACCATTGAAATTGGCTCTCTATTGGTGAAGCTATACCATTAAAATTGGCTCTCTGTTGGTGGAGTTATACCATTGAAATTGGCTCTCTGTTGGTGGAGCTATACCATTGAAATCAGCTCTCTGTTGGTGGAGCTATACCATAAAAATTGGCTCTCTGTTGGTGGAGTAATACCACCAAAATCGGCTCTCTATTGGTGGAGCTATACCATCGAAATCCGCTCTCTGTTGTTGGAGCTACACCATTGAAATTGGCTCTCTATTGGTGGAGCTATACCATTGAAATTGGCTCTCCATTGGTGGAGCAATACCATTGAAATTGGCTCTCTATTGGTGTAGCTATACCATTGAAATCGGCTCTCTGTTGGTGGAGCTATATAATTGAAGTTGGATCAAGAGTGCGTATTTATTCCTTGATCGATAATTTTGGAAACAAAAATTTTTGCCCCTTCGATCAAGAATAAATACGGCTTGATTGTTTTGCCCTTAGATACCTGGGGTTTAGAGGATGCCCCAATGTCAGGTTATATTCGCTTTTGGAGTGCTCACGATTCGAGACAGCCCAATGATGATAGTGAGTACTTGTACTTGGGTTGGTCTTGATGCATGTATGCTTATATGTTTTGAATGTATGCATGTATATGACATGATGTTTTTGCTGTTGGTCTTGGTGCACGTGCTAGACCAGAGGCGAGATTTGTGACTTCCGATTAGCCTCAGTGGTGACCCAGATGGCCTAGGGTACTTCACCAGTGGGGGGTTATCTTAGCTGAGACCCTAATTTATTTGGATTCTGCTCCTTCTAGTTGCCACATTGAGACCGACGGATGCTCCTTCCTACTTCGAGCATATTCCTATACCATGCTTATTCCAAAACACTATCAGGCATGGCATATCGAGATCATAGACTTTGCCCCATGTTCTGCAAAAGAATGGTCTACTTGGCTGAGCATGAGAGGTAGACTCTGTATTCTGCACTGCACTTTTGTACATAGCATCATGACAGCACATTGCTGTTTATAACATGCATTCTATTTTCATCATCGTGGGCTTGGATGCAATGACCTACTAATGGATGTTTATATGTACTAGCACGATGCGTGCAATATGAACATCTAAGCAGAAAATCAAACATGCATAATATCGTTATGATGACATCAGAATGAGTACAATAGGGAAATTAAAAGTGACTCTGACTCTGAACATCCCCCTCTTCTTGTTACCAACACGTCCTTTTTGTTTTCCACATCAGAAATTTTCTCTTTGTGATAACTTGTGCCCTTTTTTTTTTGGAATGGCCTGAGAATCCTGCATGAGTATTCTAGCCAAGTTGAACTCTAATCAATGGCCCATCTTGGGACTAGGAAGTGTGCCTTGACACATTCATTGAAGGTCGTGAGAGCATTGCCTTTGATGATATCCAGTTGTTCGGCCTTTAGTTGCCCTTTATATTAGGAATTTGTATTTAGACATAGAGTACTTCGTCAGATATAGTTCGATGCATGCTGCAACCTGTATGTGGACACTTATATGCAATGACATGACATATGCATATTGAACATCAAGACAGAATATAAAACATCAATGGCACAATGAATGTGAATGCATTAGGAAAGTCCAAACTGTAGCTCTGGTTTTGATCAATATCCCTTTGTGTTACCAACATGTCCTTTCAGTTTTCCACATTGGAATTTTTTTTTTTTTTTTGGATCAGCGTGGACTGATGCATGTCATTTTGATATCTTTTATCCTAGGCTTTTTCTCCTTGTGAGGTTCGTCCTTCGGATACCCTCCCCTTGATGTAATGTCGAGTTTACTTTGGAAGGTTTTTCATGTGTTACCCTACCAACTTGGCATCTATGGATCTTTGTTTCTTGAGTAGTTTCTAGAATTTGAGTGATAATCACCTCTTCATTTTCTACCCCTGGTGTAGGGAGTCAAGCGATGATCCTTTGACTTTTGGTGTTTGGATATCGAATTGCACTTGAGCCATCTACATTATCTGCATCTTGCCTTGGACCCCAACAATGTTATATTGGACAGTTGCAGTCATCTTAGGTTATGCCTTTTGTGACAAAATGAGAAAACTGGGTGAGACAATGTAGATGACATTGTTCTGGGTTTGGACTTATGAAGGGAAAGGAGTAATGGAATGACATGGGTGATGTGGCATAGTAATTTGGGTGTGAGAAGAAATTGATTTTTTTTTCTTCTTTTTTTTTTTTAGGAAAACACAATAGAAGGTGTCAGGATTCTCACATATCAAAGAGCATGGCTGATTTAAAGAATGGATTGCCTATGACTTGGATGGGGAACTCAGACTGCAAATTTGGATGCCATTGGGGTCAAGATCCGTTAAGCCCTAATAGTAAGAACTTCGAACAGCATGTTGATTAATCATGTGAGTCTGTCTCCCGCTGGTTGAATATCCTATCGAGATACTTTTTTTTTAGGAAGAAACTAAATCCAAGACACAGTCATCTTTTGGTTTTTTTTGCTGCACTTATATCCATGCCTGTCATGTGTGTTTAATATGCCCCTTTTGGATGAACAATGCATGTATAATGTCATGTACACATGAATGTCACACAAACAAGATAATACATACACTATGACCATGAACTATCTCTGGGTTTCACCACATGATGGGTGATGAAGGTCATTTGAATTTCTCAATGGTTGGAGATTTTGGTGAGTTTGGAATTTTAGCTTTAGAGTTTTGGCACAGGCTACCATCTTGGATAGGGGATTAGGCTTGGTGCTCTATTTTAGAGTTTGATTTTGAGGTTCAGCAGTAGCTTTCTAGCTCGGGAATGGTTTAGGTGTCGTGTGTGCTGCTCAAATTGAAATTCTAGAGTAAGGCCAATAGCATCTTGAATTATGATTTGTAAGGATTGCTGATCTAGGTTGGCAAATGACTCGGTGGAGGTGATGCCATTTCACAAGCTCACTTTTTAAAAGAGAGTTAAATCAGATCCAGATTCATTTTCAGATTCCCTACAGTACTCAGATTGATGTTATGCATTTTAATGTTATATGTGTTGGATATATCTTTTCAGATGGTCAAATGCATGCATAATGCCATGTACATGCAATCATCACATAATTAAAAAGATAACAAATTGCATTGCATTCAAAATGAGTTCAATACACCTCACAACAAAATGAGCCCCCTACAAGAAGGGAGTCCTTAAAAGGTGTTCATCTTACAGACTCTGATTATTTTCCGACTAGTCACCCGTCTTGGCTTCAGTGCCACTACTCCACTTTTATCAAATCAGATCTTGTAGTTCTTCATCATATTCTTTTCCTCAAGAAGCTTAAGGAGTTTCCTTGGTAACTTCTTTGATTGCCCTAAGTCGTCTATCAAAGCCAGATGGGATTTTCAATTTTCCTTTATCGATTAGCTTCTGAATCTCATCTCTTAAAGCTAAACAATCTTTGGTCTGTTGGCCCACCACCACATGATAGCTGTAGAAATTACTCTTTTATGCTAGTGTTGGTTCCACGTATGGCCTGACATTCTACAGCAGACCCTTCGTTCTACACTCGGTAAATAGTATGTTTAACGAGAAGGGCCACGGGGATATGCCTTTTTTGTTACCTTTGGTAGGTGGGTTTTGGGCGTGTCGTAGAATGGGGTCGGTGTCGACATCGTTCTTGATGGGCCCCTTCAGTTCTACTTCATTGGTCAGCCCTTGAACACCTCCTTGAAAGATTTGATCTAGAGAAGTTGTCTCGGGGAGTGTCATGTGATTCTTTTGGCTTTCGATACGAGTAGGGTGCCCCTGAGAGGTTACTATAACATCTCCTTTTGGATAGCCTATGGATTCCTTTGATCCAAAGAGGTGTAGCAGTCATGCTATAGCCTTCACAGTGGTTGGAGGTGACTCTGCATCCATGTTCAGCCCTGGTAGACCTAAAACCCAGTAAGAGGACCTTCCAAGGTGTCGGGAATGAGCATCAGCAATCTGGACATTCTGCTTCTTACTGGCATCGACATTGGAATTTATGCATACTATATCTCTTATCATTCCTTCGAGCTCTGCCACTCTTGCTTCCAATTTGGTGCACTTTGCCGTCAGTCTCTCTACTTTGCCAAAGTCACCTCTTAGCATTTCTCTCAGCATTGCTGCCGCTTCTTACCTGACTGCCTTTCAAAATCACGATGAAGCGACATAATCCTCCACAACATCTATTACGGTGTTGAAGTTCATTGGGTTGGCCATTCTCGAAATTTTCCTCCCTCCTGATAAGAACACTTGTTAGTGTTGACGGGCACTTAAAGAATCCGTTGGGATTTTTCACCAGAAATCACCCGATAAAAGCTGAAGAACGCGATGATTTCCTCAAATCCGTGCTCGGGAGCAATTGAAGTGGAAATTAAAAAAACACTAAAATTGAAATAGAAGAGAATCAATTCTCACCCGAAATATCTCTTCTAGAGATGGCTGCAGAAATTAGAGACTTCCTCCACGTTCCCGAACACAAACGGCTTTGGAACACAACCCGTGCTACTGTTGAGATTAACTGGAATTAAGAGAAAAGGCTGGTGTAATTTTTGGCTGCATTTACACATACCTTGGCCCAAAATTTCCCTAGGTTATTAACCTAGATGGCCGAAATTCCTATGGGAATTTTAGGCCCAATTTTCTTTTAATTTCATGTGGGTTTTTCTCCTCTTTAAGCCCAAGTCCGATTTAATTCTTTCGATCCAATTTAATTTCAATTCAACATATATGCTAGAAAATTATACCATATAATATATTACATATATTTAAATAAAAATTACTTTGATCAATTAATTTAACTTAGGAATTAAATTAGACTTTCATGAAATCAAATACATGTAAACCTATACATGTAAGATATTTCCACCTAGGAAATAATCTCATAAATCAATTCATTGAATTAACTATGAGAAGGCCAATACAAATATTAATTATATTATTTTGATCAATCCAATTGATCTATATAATATAATTAATACAATGCTCTCTCTCCGGTGTGTATACTCCAAGTGTACTGGTGATCCCTTTAGTTCGAGTTCAAATGTTTAATGTGTATGATCCTGTGGGCTCGTCTTTATATTGAAAGTGGGCCTATGGCCCACAGACTGCAGGCTGGCTCTAGCAAGCCACTGCAGCCCCTAATTAAGATGAAGATAGCAGTCCAATTGTAATCATAACCCTATAGTTTAAACTTGTATATCCCATGTCATTGATATCAGTGTCCAACACAGAGGTATGGATTGATCACCCTCTTTTGTGTCCGAACATTTACTTGATCCTGAATGAACTGATGCTCACAAATAAGTTCCAACTCATTTGGGTATGGCTACACTCTTATTAGTTGCATTCATCAAGAGGCCCGTGATATCTTCTCAGTGGACTACTGAGTGACATTCCCTTCTGTATATCCATAGTAATGCCATGCTCACTAACACACCTGAACGTACCCATATTTGGTATCCTTTTACAGGCCCTTTAGGCATACACCAAAGTATGCCACTTCACATATAGCACCATCATATGGTCAGGTCAAAGGATCCATACAAGTACTACACGAGAATCACTTGTGATACTTTACCATGTGGATTTCTCATTTAGTGGATCTATCTAGTACCATTCCCCTTTTGCATGTACCTGTTAAACTTGGTTAACATCCCATGCCCAATGACCGATAAGACACCACCATACAACCAGGCTAATTATAGTCTCTAGTTCCATTCATTCCCATGACTGGAACAGACTACGGATCTCTTTATGGTCATATCGTATTCCCTATCCATGATCTTACTGCCAAGTGCATGACACTTGTCAATATGGATATGGATATGTCCATTGGATACTCTATTTAGAAAATAGCACAAGAGGTATATAATAAATAGATTAATGCCTCTATTTAATGACATAAAATGTACAATACATAAATCTAATAAATATACAATACATATACAAGGACCAATGCATCGAGACTAGGGCACATCCAACATAATCTCCAATGGAGGATGATGTATGCATGAATGTATGATGTGATGTGTGTGCATGTATGAATGGTGAGTTGCACATGCAATGTCATGTAATGTCATATCATATTATATTATTCCGAACCAACCAAATGTATACGGAGTCAAGGACGGAAGTGCACAAATGACATGAATGCTGCTGAGATGGTCACAGACCAAGATAAGGCATGGCGTATAAATATACACCATGTGGATACAATGACACGTGGGGTCTCCACAGGTCAAAGCAAGATGATACTTGCAAAGAAACTTGGAATAAGGCACATAACAATGCACCTAGGGGATAAAATGACACGCGGGTGTCTATGGATCAAAGCAAGATGATACTTGCAAAGGAACTTGAAGTAGGGTGCATAACCATACACCTGGGGTATAAAATGACCCACGGGGTGTCTTCGGATCAAAGCAAGATGATACTTGCAAAGAAACTTGGAATAAGCCGCATAACTATGCACCTAAGGGATAAAATGACATGCAGGGTGTCCACAGATCAAAGCAAAATGATACTTGCGAAGGAACTTGAAGTAGGGAGCATAACTATACACCCAAGGATAAAATGACATGTAGGGTGTCCATGGATTAAAGCAAGATGATACTTCCAAAGAAACTTGGAACAAGGCTCATAACTATGCACCAGGGGGATAAAATGACATATGGGGTGTCCACGGAATGAAGCAATATGATACTTGCAAAGGAACTTGAAGTAGGGCACATAACTATAGACCCAAGGGATAAAATGACATGCGGGGTGTCCATGGATTGAAGCAAGATGATATTTGTGAAGGAACTTGAAGTAGGGAGCATAACTATACACCCGAGGGATAAAATGACACGCAGGGTGTCCACGGATTGAAACAGGGAGCATAACTATACACCCGAGGGATAAAATGACACGCAGGGTGTCCACGGATTGAAACAAGATGATACTTGCAAAGAAACTTGGAATAAGGTGCATAGCTATGCACCTGGGGGATAAAATGACATGCAAGGTGTCCACAGATTGAAGCAAGATGATACTTGCAAAGGAACTTGAAGTAGGGCGCATAACTATACACCCGGGGGATAAAATGACACGCGGGATGTCCACGGATCGAAGCAAGATGATACTTATGAAGAAACATGGAATAAGGTGCATAACTATGCACCTAAGGGATAAAATGACACGCGGGGTTTCCATGGATTGAAGCAAGATGATACTTGTGAAGGAACTTGAAGTAGGGAGCATAACTATACACCTGGGGGATAAAATGACATGCAGGGTGTCCACAGATCGAAGCAAGATGATACTTGTGAAGAAACTTGGAATGAGGTGCATAACTATGCACTTGAGGGATACAATGACATGTAGGGTGTCCATGGATCAAAGCAAGATGATACTTGCGAAGGAAAGTAAGGTGCATAACTATACATTCGGGGAATAAAATGACACGCGGGGCGTCCATAGGTCGAAGCAAGATGATACTTGCAAAGGAACTTTATGTTATGGATGTGTGCGGTATAAGGTTGAGTTTCAGCACTTGGGGGGCACCTTGTGTCTTTATGTCATGATATGCAATGACTGTGTACGAGTGGGGTTCCGGTACTCAGGGGGTACCTTGGGTTTTTTCATGCTGTGGCATGAGATGAAATTCTTAGACGCTAACAGAACATCGATGCATGAAGTAGGTTTTCCATGCTCATGGAGTGCCTAAATGAATTCATGTGTAAAAATGAAGTTTCCGGTGTTATGGAACACCTAAATGACTTGGTGTATGAGATGAAGTTTTCAGTGCTCGTGGAGCACCTAATCGGCTTGATGTATGGATGAGATGTACGGTCGTGAGCTGATCATGATTGAATGATGTTAGATGGATGAGAATGGCAATGAGGATGACTTTCATTATTTTCATTCTTTTTTACTTTGGATGTCCTAAGAATACCCAATGCCATACGAGAGACCATGCAAAAATGTCACGTATGAGCCGTCACACGGACAAAGGTTTGGTGCTTTTGGGGCACCTAGTGGATGTCAAGAAATGGTCGCGTGTGTACTGACACACAGATAGAGTTTTGATGCTTTGTAGGCCAATGAGATGATATGGAATGGTCACATGGGGGCCGTCCCACAGATAGAGTCTTGACGCTTTTAGGGCATCCAACATGAAGTGATGTTATAAATAAGTCACATGCAAAAAGAGACACGGACAGAGATTTGGTGTTTGTGAAACACCTTGCATGATTTGGTAATGTCATGAAATGCCCCTATATGTTTAGTAATCTGGTACTGGTGGAGTACCTCAAATGAGTCATTAATGTCATGAAACAATCTGATGTCGATCGTGACACACAAACAAGACTTCGGCATCACCGTGATACCAATGATGAATGGGCATGATGTCATGTAATGATATCGTGTAACCCGCCACACGAATATAGACCTACAACCATTGTGATCCTCTAGCGAATGACATGGTATAATGGAATGTCCATGTGCAATCTGGTGCACGGGCAGAACACGGGTAGTTTTGCGACACCCGATATGATATGAAATGAAATGATGAGATGAAATGATATGAATGTTCATGTCACACAAAGTGCAAGTGGCTGCACAAAAATGTGGTTAGGATGTATGACATACAGGATGATGTAGTGTATGCTTCATGGAAATGTCAACACATAAGGTGTAAATGCATATGTCACACAAATAAGGTGTCGCGACTGCACAAAAATATGGTTAGCATAAATGCCATACATATGTACATGTATTGAAAATGGCTACACGAAGATGTGGTTAGAAATGGCACACGAATGATTATACATGTTTGATGTTTCATGTGAGAGTGAAAAGGCCAAAATCACCACAGAATAAATGTTAGCACACGCAAAGATATGCTTACCCTTCCAACCTTATTCCTCCTTTCGATTGGTCTGCATTCTTCCGAGGTGTTGGGTCTCTTTGGTACCAACCATTGATACCAAAGGTGTACTCTCAATGTCCAATTTCAAATTTATGTTTTGGTAATCCTAAAGGGAAGTTACTAGGTCATAACATATGGGCCAAAGTCAGTCGAAAGGTCGTATAGGTTCCCATAGTGAAAATACACTCCTTCACATAGAACATGAGAGGTTCATGTGGTGCTATGAGTGGTTTACCCCTTCGGGTGCCTCTAATCCTAGTGGAAGAGGTAGGTCACCTTTCGAAATAAACTGGGTTGATCAGTGAGTTTGAGGGGTTGAGAAGAAGAAAATGTCATGTTATGCAAGTGTGAGTAAAATATGGTACTATGAACTAGTGAATGACTACAAGCGAGGTTATATTTTAGTAGTTGCCTAAGTTCCTTAAGTTTTAAAAAAAACATTTTAAGAACCTTTTAATCCCCAGCGGAGTTGCCACTATGAGCGGATGACCTTTCGAGCGAAAGCGAAACGCGGCAAAGCGAACTGCGGAAAAGAAGAAGTAAAGAAGGTGCTTTGCTTGATGTTAGTTTTGAAAACGGGTTTGTATCTTGCTTAGGAAAACCATTGATTTATTCGGAAATCCTTTTTGTAGAAAAACCTTTCCTTTGAATGTGGATCTTTGGAAAACTAGTTTTTACATTTTTAGAAAATCCTATTTTATTAACTTAAAGACCTTGAAACCTAAATTTCGAGATCAGTGATAGAGTCGCCACCCGGATCAGCTCATCTGGAAAATTCTGGTACAGCTCCCTACCAAGCGTAGACTACTGTACTTAATCCAGAGATTTAGGGTTCGGACAACTTATCTATTCAATCTCAAATTTGTATTCATTTATAAGTGCATATGACAATATTTTACTCACTTAATTCTCTACTCGTTTTATCTTGTATTATTTAGCCCATGCTTATCCAAATGACAGAAATAAATTGCGTAAAACTAAAGTCCAGGAAAGTAAACCATACATCCAAATAATCAAAAGAAATAGAGGCCCCTTAATTACAACCCAAAAAGAGAAAAAAAAAAAAAGCTCTCATCCTCACCAATATAATCGCCTAGATATACAAAGATCTGAAATTACAATCACCTAGAATACATGATTATCTATTAAATACATCTAAAATAAAACTAAGAAAAATAAAAACTATAAAACAAATGGGTTAGCACATACTCGCAACAAGACAGAATGGGAATTTGAGAGATTTTGGGACATGCACTTAGGGGATAGCCGGGTAAACTTGACTAGTTCGCCCGACTAGACCTAGAAAACTGTTTTGAAAAGCCCTATAGGTTTTTGTGCTTGAAAATAGTTTTGGAAAATGGTTTGGCTTAATTACATGCAAATTACTTCAATTTAGTGAGTCTGATATCCCGAAACTCGAGGTTCCATTCTTGGGGGTTCCTAATTCCAAACATCCATCTAAGGTGCAAAACAGTAAACATGCCAAAATAGTTTGATTCTGAAGATAAAATCACATGACAATGTCCGTGTAGGTCATCCCATGATTTTGCCTCGTTCTGGAAGTTACAGCCATACGTCTGTAGTATCCAAAACCCGAAATTAGTTTTCTCGCTTTGGAAATCACTGTTTTGATCGTTTTCAATGATTTCTGGGAGTTTTGAGGAATCTGGGGGTCCGCTCATGCTGGACAGGGGATTCAGTTTGGATCGAACAACCCCGAAACACAAAAAACAAAACCAAAGAATCCGAAAATCTCACATTAATGTTCAATGAAAACCGAAAACCATCATTCAGAATATGACGGATGTGATTGGGACCGAAATAGATCATAATAGAATGAACAAAATGGAATCTGGCTACTTTCAGTAGATTTTAGGGCTTTTTGGGTTTCTGCCATGAAAAACACAGCCGTGCGGCTATAGTATTACAGCCGCTTGACTCTATTCTAAGCTATTACAGCCTCGTGGCTTTGTTCTAAGCGATTACAACCACTCGCCTCTAGTTAGAGCCGCACGGCTATAATCAAACAGCCAATTTCCAAAAATTTTGCAAAACAAAACATAAACACCACACAAATCAAACAAGGACGAGTTTAAGGCCTCTCAGAGTTTACCTTGTTGATGTTCTAGCGTGTTTGACATCTGGAAGTGGATTGAAAAGGTGGAATGCACTTAGAATCCCACAAATGCTCTGAAATCCTCCAGTATGCATCCCGAATTGATCAGAACAAAACCTGAGAATAGACCCAGAATGAAAGGGATATGATCAAGAACTCTCCCTCTATATTTGCTAAGTTTGTTTTATGTGTTTCTGGTGAATTTGGTTTTTGTTTTCCTTTAGTTTTCTCTCTTTTTAGTTTCTCTTCCTAGAATTGTCTCTTTGTTCAATTTGTTTTCTTTTTTTTTTTTGTTCTGCTTTTTGCCTCTTATCATTCCCATCTCAAGACCTCCCAAAATCTCGGCTAAAATCCCCTCAATTCAGGAATTTTTTTTCCTTATCAAAAATTAATTCTGGTTATTTGGGAGGTAATCTGACTGCTCGCTAGAGCTGCGCGGCTGTAGTATTATAACCATGCGGCTCTGCAATTATAGCCGCACGGCTATAATTATGAATCTACAGCCATGTGCCTCTAATCAAAGCCATGACAGATTCCTTTAAATCCCACATTCACCTCTAAGCCCTCTAATCACTTGAAGGATCTTTCTCAGGATTTCAGATCGAGGAATGTTCAGTTTTTGGAGCATTTGAGACATTCTAGGCAATATTCCACTCATTTTTAAGTTCAACTCACGTTCCTCTACTTAACAGGTAACAAAGGGTTTTCATCATAGAGGTCGGGAAATGCAATTCCTAAGTTAAAGTAGCACATGAATTAAAAAAAATACAACTAGCATAAACATTAAAAATTATCCCTACCCCCACACTTGTCATGCATTTACTCCTAAAAATGGATATATTTTAAGCACAAAATGGAAAGAAAAGGAAAGAAGTACTCCCTTAGATTATAGGCAAGAATGGTGAAGAATCGGAAGAATAATGTTTGCAAAGGCAGCAACTTCAAAGCTAATTTCGACAATGATAACTTTAGAATTTGGAAAAATTCAAAACTAAAAATTGTACATCTTTCTCTTAGATTTCTAACGCATTTTGAATCATTTCAACCGGAGGTCAAATTCAAAAGTTACGACATAATTATGAAAACTGGTTAGATCTGCTAAACAAAACAGCTCGGCGAGTTATGCTCGAGGCAAGCTCGGGAAACTTACTGTTTCGCACGTTTTTTGTGCGAAAAATTGCCTCTTCAAGGGATGGTTAAGGTACAACATTGAAATCTTGAAATTTTGTCAACCAAACATGATTTCTTCACCCGAAATGCACTATTTATCCTACAAAATTAGATTTAAACAATAAATTAAATCCTAAATCACTACAAAAACTATAAGTTCAAACTAATTTAAAATAAAAATTAAAAGAACATGAAATTTAACACTTGGGTTGCCTCCCAAGTAGCACTAGTTTTAAAGTCGATAGCTCGACTTCGAACTTCCCTTTTTTTGTATATGCTTGAAGGCGAATGATGAATCCAAATTCTTCTAAAAATATATCATGGATAGACATTGAAGAATTGGTTTTCTTTCAAGTGAAGAATTTCCACATAGAGCATCTTTGCAATTGCTTGAAAATTTTTGATAATCTCCTCTTCGATTCTCATGGTAGCTCACATAATGAATAGAATAACTGAGAAGGAATATCTCCAATTGTTCATCTTTTGGCTCCTCCATATGAAATTCTTTCCCTAGAGTTTCATCACTAAGCTCCTCCAATATAGTAAATTCTTCAGATACAACTTCTAACTCTTCCATGATAATTCTTCTTGGGGTGGCTCATCAATAAGTTCTTCCAATATGGTATCTTTTGCTTCAAAGCAATCCTCATCATCTATAATTGATATGTCTACAGCCATATCAATCTTCAAATAGTTACGGTCTCTAGCTGATTTCTCCAACTCATAGACTATCTTTTTTGTTCCCATAAACATATCCCTGGTTTCTTTGAATCTTACATCCTCTGAAATGGATGACAAGGCTTGATAATTATTCTAATAGTGTTCCCATGTGTCAGATTTTGGTCTATGCATGAATCTACCTTTGATAATAAACTTCGGCTTAAAAATCCAAACTCTTTACTTGATCTCTGCAACTCTTGGACTGACTTCCATAAATCCAAGCCTAATAACTTAAGTTTTTCGAGTATTGTTTCCTCGAAAATTGATTTCAAGCTTCGATAGTAATCCCATGGAGTGTCATATTGATTCCCCCAAGTTGGATAGAACGAACTAGAAGTTGTTTCATATGTTGGCTCATAAATGTTATCTTCAAAATCATAATTATTATCCAAACTAGCATCCCATGGATAATAATTATTTTGTTGATTGTTATTCCATGGATAACCATTCATAGCCATTACCTCACAAAAATACGAGAAAGAAAACAAGTGAAGAAAATATTTACAAAATAATACAAACTTAAATTAATAGTCAAGTAAATTTGTGTTGATATTAAAAAAATACAATCCTCGACAACGACGCCAATAACTTGATGTAAGAATTTGCAAGTGCACAAAATCGTATCAAGTAATAAAGAGTAAGTAAAGATCATTCCCACTGAGATTGCTTACTAATCACCAACTGATTCATAAAACTAATAAAGTTGAACTACATTAATATCCTAGATAAAAGAGATTTTAGCTACTCATAATATCTAAAACATACAAATAAGAAATAAGAACATAGAGAAGAGAAGAAAAACTCTAAGGTTGGTGTAGACGCCTTCGTCGAATTCCTTCACCATGTCACCTCCACTTCACCATTGGAATTCCTCTCCAAAAATGCAGACTTAAAACTAATGGGATCTCCCAAAACTGAAAATCAAAGGCTCTTTAAATAGGAGAAAACACACTCTTAAATCAAAAAGGAAACAACTAACCTAGAAACTCTAAGCTCCCTAAAAACTCTAACCTTCCCCAATTAAAACTCCTAATTTATCAAATCCCAATTAAACAGAAATTTCCTAAAATATCTCCATCCCAAGTCTCCTAAATGGATTAGGAAGACACAAATTGTGGGAGAAAAAGTCAACACAATAGGTTTGACCCGCAGGACCGGAACCAGCTGCAGAAAACCCAAGCTAACTTTTTCAATACAACTCCAATCGGCGCGATTCAAGATCCTCTAGAAAGCTAATAAACAATGCATAACTTTGCAAAATAACTCTGAAGCTAAAACAGCCTCCAACTATCTCAAAAATCCAGTCGAGGTTCCAATTCCAATAATCCTTCCTCAATCAGCATTCTCATTTAATCAAAAATCTCCACCTAAAAGAGAAAAATACAACTAAATAAGACCATAGATAAAAGATAACAATTGAAGAAATAAACACTAAAACCTAAACTAAAAATGCATAAAGCAAAGGAAAAACATACTAAAACAATCCTAAAAATGCCTATATGAAAATGAGTTGTCACTTATGGCAAAATATTAATTACAATAATGGTTTTTCTCTATCCCTTATCCCTATTTTTACTCTCTCCCTTATCTCTACTTTTCTCTCTCCCTTATTCACTACTTTTCTCTCTCTTCTTATATAATTGAAAACTAATTTCTTCATTTATCTCTATGTATCTGTTCATTTTTTTTATTATTCCATTTTAGAATGTTTTTCCTTTTTTTCTCTTTGAAATGAGATCTATTTTCATATTTTTTTTCTTTTTTTTTTGTCTTCGTTTTTGGCATTAATATTGCACACAATTTAAAAAAACTAATTGTATACTGCATGTACATTATATTTATACTAATATTGTATTTTGCAACTTATACAAAAGATTATAGTAGTTTTATATTGCAATATACTATGATTATACTGGTTTTATACTGCAAATACTATGATTATATTGGTTTTATAATGTAGTCATACTACGATTATACTGATTTTATATTATGTGCAATTTTAGTACAAAAAACGAAGATGAGAAAAAAAAAGAAAAAAAATATATGAATATAGATCTCATTTCAAAGAGAAAAAGAAAACGAAAAAAACTTTTTAAAACGGAATGATAAAAAAATGAACGGATAAAAAGATGAATTAAAAGTTAGTTTTTAATTATAAAAGAAAAGAGAGAAAATAGTAGATAAGGAAGAGATAAATTTGTTGGAGAAGAAAGTTAGGATACATATAAAAGAATATGTTTTATTTACCAAAGATGTCATAAATGTAATTTAGAAAAAACATTTATTCTAAAAAGTTCAAAACCATAATTAGCACTTAAAATTTAAGTGCTATAACATGTAAAAAGGGAAAACACTTTTGTATTTATTTTCCAACTTAAAGACATAGGGGGTAATTTTCTCAACAAAAAAATAGAATATTTTCAATAATTTTCCTATTTTTAATACCGCATATAAAAGATTTGATAATTTAGAAGGTAAAATGCAAAAGAATATCAACACTGCATTTTGTTAACTAGTGCACTCGATACACATAGTAACATCTAAAAAAGGAGAAATAAACAAGCATTAATTACTAAAAATATGCATCAAAAGATAAATTATAGCGACTTGAGAGAACTTATGGTTTGGAGTAGTGTCATAATCAAGAGAACGACTCCAGTACCTCTCCAAAGATTACTGAAATATACAAGTTTCAACGTTTCCTTTCTACGGTTCCATTTGTTCTTATAATGCTCATTCAATATGTTATAAAGAGAATTATAACAACTTACATAATCTCCCATACCCTTACAGAATCTGTTGATGAATTCTTTAAATAGCTTGTTGCTGCCGTACCAATGTGAAACAATTAAGGTTCTCCATTAGTTGTTATTGAATAAAATAAGAGTATTTATACAAGGCATATACATGGGCCGTATATACAATGGGATGTACAGTGGACCGTATACATATATATACATAAGCTATACAATACTTTATCATCCCCCACAAGTTGAGCGGAGCTCGTCACAGTCAACTTGGCACAAAGAGTAAGAAAATGGTCTTTGGAGATACCTTTGGTAAGAATATCAGCCGGTTGTTGAAGTGTGGAGATATATTGCACTCGTAATTAGCGTTGAGCTACTTTGTCATGGACAAAGTGAAAATCCAGTTCAAGATGCTTGGTGTTGTTGTGAAACACAAGATAAACACTCAAGTAAGTGGCTCCTAAATTGTTCGACTAGACCGTTGGGGCTGTTGGGGAAGGGAAACTGAGCTCCTGAAGTAACATTATGAGCCATAATACTTTTGAGCTGATAGTAGCAAGGGCACGGTATTCAGCCTCTGTAGATGAGCGGGAAAAAGTTCGTTGTTTTCGAGAACTCCAGGACACCAAGTTTAAGCCAACAAAAACTGTGAATCCTGTGGTGGATTTTCAGTCCTCCAAACATCCTCCCCAATCAAAGTCACAAAAGCCGTGTATGGCCAGAGAAGAGGATTTTTTGTAACAATAAACTATGGGATGTGGTGTCCCGTAAGTAGTGGAGTATCCGTTTGACTGCCTTCCAATGCTTGGTTGATAGATTATACATATACTGGGAGACCTTATTCACCGAAAAGGCCACATTAGGTCTAGTGATAGTCATATACTGGGGGCCCCCAACAGTACTACAATATAAGGACGGGTCATCAAAAGGATCACCAGCTAGGAGGTTCAGACGGGCGTTGGGGCAAAAGAGGGTCGAGATGGCTTTGGACTCATGCATTTTTTCCCACAAGAGTAGGTCAGCTATGTATTTATGCTGGTGGAGAAGTAAACCATCTGTCTGCCAAGATGCATCAAGACCAAGAAAGAACTGGAGCCTTTCAAGATTCTGAATAGCAACTTCTGTTGTAGGAAAAGAATGACCCATTCCATCATAGCTGAATCATTTCCAGTGACTAAGATGTCATCAACATACAGCAGACAAAATATCCGAATATTGGTGGAGTGATAATGGTATAAGGAGATGTCAGCCTTGGAGCAAGTAAAACCAAATTGAAGTAACACATAAGTCAAACATTTGTGCCATATCCTGGGTGCTTGTTTCAGACCATTCAAAGACTTTTTCAAGAAACAGACATAATCGGGTTTGAGTTTATTAACAAACCCAGGTGGCTGTTCCATGTATACTTTTTCTTCCAAAGTGCTATGAAGAAAGGCATTTGACACATCAAGATGAGTAACAGACCAACCAAAGGAGACTGCCAAAGATAAGACAAGCCGAATGGTAGTGGGTTTGATAATTGGACTGTAGGTTTGAACATAGTCCAGGCCAGGTCGTTGATGAAACCCCTTAGCCACTAGGCGAGCTTTGTGCCTTTCAATAGAACCATCTGGATGGACTTTAGTTTTGAAAACCCATTTACACCCTACTAAATTTTGCACTTGGTTCAGAGGTACCAAGTCCCATGTTCCATTTTGAACCAAGGCATTATATTCTATCACCATTACATCTCGCCATTCAAGTATCTTCATAGCCTTAGTATAGCACGTTGGTTTAGGAGGAAGAGAGCTTGTTGCAATCAGATTCATCGAAACCCATGGCTTCAATTTGTTCGTCTAGGAGCGAGTTACCATGTTGTGACTTTTTTGAGGTATCAGTAGGGGTGCACGATTACCGAGATCAACAACCATAGACACTTCTGGTGGTCCAAGGGAATTATCAGAGTTTTGGTTGGGGGAGGTTGAGGCAAAGGGAAGAGCTAAATTTGGTGAATTTGGCAAATTTGGGGTTGCTGAATCTATAGGGACGGTTTCTTGAGGCGGTTCTGATGAGATAGAGGTAGTTTGTGTAGGGGCTAGTTGTTTGGGGTAGTTCTAGTGAGGAAGGGACAATTGGCATAGGCACAGTTTGTAGGGGTAGAACTGTTTGTGTAGGGACAGTAGGTTGTGGTGGTTCTGATGCATTAGGGGTGGTGCTGTATTGATGTGCCGAGTTTGGAAATGTGATGTAGAAGGGGATGTCCGGCTCAGTTCGAGTAGAAGATATGGGGCTGCCTTCACATAACAACTGGTACGGAAACACCTGTTCATCGAAAAGAACATGACGTGAGATGTAGATTTTGTGAAGAGATAGATAAAAACAATGATACCCTTTATGAAATTTGTTGTACCCAAGAAACACACAACGATGAGAGTGAGGTGCAAGTTTGTGAGGTGAAGAGTAACGTAACCATGAATAGCAAAGACACCCAAAGACACGCAAATAATTATAGTCAGGACAAGAACCAAAAAGCTTTTCAAATGGAGTCAAATAGTTCAAGCTTGTTACAAGCATGCGATTAATTAAATAAACAGCTGTTTCAAAGGCAGAGGTCCAAATCTTTATAGGAACAGAAGAATGATTAAGTAACGACAAGCCTATTTCAACAATATGGTAGTGTTTCCTTTCCGCACAACCATTTTATTCTGGTGTGTACGGATAAGAAACACGATGGGCAATACCATAAGTGCACAAATAAGGAACTAATTCTTGGAATTCACCCCCCAATCAGACTGAAATGTTTTTATAGAGTGCCCAAAATGCTTTTCAACCACAGTACAAAATTGAATAAAGGCATTCATTACATCAGATTTATATTTCAAAGGATGCACCTATGAATATTTGCTAAAATGATAAAAAAAATAAAACATAATAATTGAAGTTGTCAAATGAAGTTATAGGAGCAGGACCCTAGAGGTCAGAATAGACAAGTTCCAAAGGTGCAGAAGCAATAGCACTAGAAATGGGAAAAGGTAACCGATGAGCTTTGCTAACAGAGCAAGCATGACATAAATATTCATGATTTTTATTTGAAACCAGAATATTATTTAAAGCTAAAATCTTCTTTATTGCAGGAAACACAGCATAGCCAAGACGAGCATGCCACCAAGACACCGAAGCCAAATGTTCTTTGATTTCAGTCAAGAGGACTTTTTGGAAGACTGAGAGAGTAAAGGCCATTCTTATTCTGCCCTGTATGAAGTACCTGTTTGGTCACCAAATCCTTAAAAACAAAACAGTCAACAAAAAACTCAATAGATATAGGATTGGAATTAGTCAAGGCCGAAATAGACAGAAGATTATTTGATGCTGAAGGAACATGCAAAATATTATCAAACCGAATTGAGCGACCATTAACTGAATGTAAAGATGTACCGACATGAGAAATTCGAAGTTTTGATCCGTTACCTATGGTGACTTCTTCAAGACCAGAATATTCGGTATGAACATTAAGGTTTTCCAAATCAGCGGTTAAGTGATGAGTCGCCCCTGAATCAACTACCCAATCCTGAGTGGAGCGCATGTTTGTGGTCGTGAAAAATGAGGCTGGACGAGTTCAGTTTCCCCTAGGTTGTCTCGGTGAAGGGCAATTTTGTGCAAGGTGATTTATTCCTGGACAATTATGACAATAAAAGGTTGTGGATGTGTCTAATGGTGCAATAGTTGTTAAGGGTTGCATATTATTTCCAACATTAGGCATATTGTGAGAATTTTTTTGATGAGAAAAAGAATTGAAAGGAGGAGGGTTACCCAAGTTTTGAGGAAAAAGAGAGTTTTGCCCCCTTCCCATTGGACGCCTCTGTTGTCCATGTTGTTGTCCTGAATTCTGTCACGAACTAGCATTGCAAAATTGTCCAGAATTCCTACGAGCTCCATACAACGCTGTTGGAGTAGTTCGATATGAGGTAACTTCTAATTTTTAGATTCCGTTCTTCTGAAAGCAACAAGCCATGGAGATCTTCAAAGCCGGTTGGATCAAATTTGATCTCCAGTGATCTACAAAAGAGGCGATAGGCTGGCAAGAGCCCATCCACAACAGCATCAACAAGATCGGCTTCAGAAATTGCCGATTGCGGGGCAGCAAGGTGATCTGAGATTTCTTTTGCATGGTTGACATAAGAGGAAATCATTTCTGTTTCTTCATGTTTCAGATTAGGGAATTGCAATCGATAATCTCTGATTTGTGATCGTGAACCAGCAGCGTAGGCTGCAGTTAGTCGATTCCAGGCTTCTCGCGCAATCTCAGCGCCAACAATTTGTGTCACAATTTCGGGAGAAAGAGGATTGATAATCCAGCTCATTTCCTGAGCATCTTTCTCTTCCCAACATTCATAGTCGGGATTGATTTCAGCCGATCCAGGCAGGTTCTTTGGTGGAGGGACGATTCTACAATCAACATGTCCCATTAATCGAGACCCCTTCAACAGTGGTACCAACTGTGTCTTCCAGAGTAAGTAGTTTGTGGTATCAAGTTTGATAGGGAATGTGGCAGCATATGGTATAATAAGGGTTGGTGCGATCTGAGATGGTGCAGGCATTATCAACAGTTATGGCAGGCGTTGACATAGTTCTTGGTGGTATTAACTGATTAAGCTCTGATACCATGAAGCAATTAGGGTTCTCCCTTAGTTGTTATTGAATAAAATAAGAGTATTTATACAAGGCATATACATGGGCCGTATATACAATGGGCTGCGCAATGGGCCGCACACATATAACCACATGAGCTATGCAATACTCTATCACAATGAAGTACAATTCCAGCATCGACCAACAAGTCCACATCTTCACCAGTGTTGATGAGATGATCCAACACGAAAAAGTAATTGCAAATGTAACTTTCCATTGGATAATGTAGTCGCTCAAACTCCATCAAATTTCGAAAATACATTTCAGAGAAGTCATGAACTTGAAAAACAGGTATTTTCAGAACTCCATTTATAAATTCAATGTCAAGTCTCAAATCACTATTATGTCTTACTGCCTCAAATTTCACTCCTGCTTCATGTAGTTTGCTTGCGCTATATTTTAGCTTCGCAGTTCCACCAACTCCGAACTTTAGTTGGCTTCTATCCAAAATTTCATATTTAAAGAAGTCAAGAAAATGTTTTACTTTCTCTAAGATAACTAACTTGTTCTCTGTCGACAATGTTATTGTAAATAGATGAAACATAAGCTCATCAAAATTGAGAGATTTAGTAATGGGAGTTTCCTCGTATAATCTCTTAGTTATAAAGCATGGCAGCTGATTTTCAATTAAAGACAAATCAAAGAGTATGATATGTCTCATCCGTAGTGCACCCATAACGAAATCATCTCCGTATCGTTCCTCCTCATTGTCCCTCAAAGCAAGCTTTATAACGAAGATAGCATCTAGCACAATCATTTTCACAAACTCGGAGCTCCCAAGTTCACAAGGCTCCTCGTAGCAACAACAGATATCTTCTTCACATTCCTTAACAATGCGCGAAATATGATTCACAACTTGTTTTTCTGTCATCGCTGCTACTCTTTGACAAAATAGTTTTAAAAATCCCAATTTTTTTTTCCCATATTCTGTAATTCAGGCTTACCATGGTGAAAAGGGCCAATATATAGTAGCCGAGGAGTGTAGGCTGCTTCATTTATTCTTCGAATTGAAGGAGGAACTTTGTAGATACAAGTCTTAGGGCGTAAGGTAAACTCTAAGGTTTGTGGAATGTCTAATTACCAGTTCTTCTAGCTCTTCATCTTTATTCATATCGTCTCCCATTTTTTTCTGTAACCAATATCAATGATTCCAATAAACTAATGTTGAATAATAATTCATTTTAAACTGCAATTAGTTAGTTAAAATTTTGAACTAATTACATGAAAAAAAATACAAAAATAAAATTTTAATAAATGAAAACCGAAAAGAATGCAATTAAAACAAATGGTATTCGGGCAACGGAGCTTACAAGTTTCATAAAAGATATATATTTTGTTCAATATTTGTCGGGTATTAATTGTACGTTCATTCCGATATCCAACAACTAGAGGCAGATCCTTTTTTTTTTTTTTTTTTTTTTTGACTCAGAATGGGATTATCGTATTAAGTCCAAGGAAAGTACATCCCTAATCACATTAGGAGAAGAAGAGCTACTCATGAATAAGCTATTACATCACAACTCTATTTTTACAAAGGTATGAGTAACATTATTTAAGTTTCTCCTAATAAAATTAAACTTAACATACTACGAAAAAGATGTAAACATTCCTCAAGAATAAGATTATTTGAAGCGTTAGAGTGTAAATTATTCTGCTGCAATTGGTTGATGAGAGATTGGGAGTCCAGCTAGAGGCGGATCTTGTTCTACTATGAGAGTGACGAATTATGCTTTCCACTCTTGATCATGTAAACACAGTTTGGGAATTCTTTTTTTTTTTTAAATGTTAAAATATAAGAAGTTAAAAGGGCATAAATAAGTACATTAGAAGAATTTTTTTAAATTTTATCGAACGAGAGTTCATTTCAAACAATATTAAAATGCATCAACGTAATTAAAGTTTATTAATCATTTATAAAATCAAATAAATCAAGGCAATTTTTCCACCATAAATTGAAACGAAAATAAAACTAACAGCATACGGTCAGACTATATATATGTATATATATATATATATATATATATATATATATATATATGTACACAAACAAATTACTAGAAATTAAGCTACTTTATTTTTCTATCTGCAATATTTTTTTGACGGGAAATGAATATAGTATCTATCACAATTTCATTCTCAACCTTGAAAAACTATCCAAATTACCGTAGAAACATTTGATCTAAAAACTTAAACTTATAAATAAGATACAATATTATTTTTATAATTATCTTTGATACGTAGACACTCGCACACGAATGCCTCTTAGATTTGAATAGTGTACAATACCGGTTCACTCTATCATGTGTTAAAATATTAACACTAAGTGGAATTACCGTGATTTGAACGTTCAATCTCTAAATCTTAGATTCTATGAACTTTGTTACTAACTGTTTAACCCAAAAGCAACTTTAGCTTACATATAATAGAGCACAAAACTGTTTTTTATTATTATCAGTGAGGCTATAATGAAGAATGATAATATTAGTACATATTCTCAGCAGTTGAATGGTGGTGAGCATATATTAAAATCAAATTAAAGAGCAAAATCCAAAAGTAACTAACCTCAAATGGAAGGATGTGGATCAATAGCACTGGAATTTCTCTTCTTGATCACTGGATTTGATGAGCAAGTGATCAATATATGCACAAAAACTAGCAATTATTAGATTAGAATTGACCAAGACTCTGAATTGGTAAGAGATAATTTTTGAGTGGCTGTGCTCACTTTCGTTGCGGTGCAGCCAATGGTGAAGAGTCAATATGACCCACGTTCTTGAAGGACTGGTTGCCTATTTGTGTTTGTGCTTAGCCGGCTACCTAATAGGGTTGTCAATCGGGTGACGGGGACCTGTCTCTGGTAGGGATCCGCTCAGATGGAGATGGAGAATTCCATATTAAGATCCCCGCGGGATGAGGACAGGAACGAATTTATCTCTGTTTCTTAATCGGGGACGAGGATGGTAATAGCTCTACCCCTCCCACGGACCCCTATCCCCATCCCCGTTTAAGAGCCGCGGGGATATCCGGTAAATTCTCCAGTTAAATACTAAAATCCTTGATAATTCCCCATTTATATTTCTTTATTATTAATATTATTACATTACATTATTATTATTTATAATTTATAATTTTATAAACTAAAGTAAAGAAGAAAACTAATCTCTCTCATGAATAATTATTAATTATATGTTAGTATATTTGAAAATTAAGTTTTGAGAATTTTATATCTATAGTTTAATGCACATTTGAATAAGTTAGAGGTGAAAATTGAAATTTTACAGGTTTTTTTTATAAAATTGAAAATTAGTTTAACGGGAATAGGGATCCCAGCGGGCAACCGATTTTCCGCCGGGAGCTGGGATGGGACAGAAATTTATCTCCGATTAATAAATGGGACGGAAACGGAGATCTCCAAATAGCCTGGAGGCGGAAATGGGAAGTACAATCCCCGCCTTCCCCCGTCCCATTTACAATCTTACTAACTAAATAATGTCTCACCATCCTTCAAAAAAAAAAATTTAATAAATAAATTTAATGTCTCACCCAAAAACAAAGTAACTAATTAGTAAAATGGACTTTTGTGAATGTTGTAAACAGGGACGAGAAATATCCGTTTCTCACTTCTATTCAGATAAAAAAAGAGATAAGAGATTCCTAACAAAAACTTTTACAGGGCGGGAGTGGAAAAATTTTTATCCCCAAACAGAAATGGTCTTTCTATTCTGAGAAATTTCCGACCCAAACCCCTAAAGTTCTTTGTTGGGGATTTCCAAGAAATCCCGCATATATGATGTTTATCTTATTTTTATTTTTAATCTTTTATTAGTTTTTACATAACACTTTATAGGTGGGCTATTCCCTAAGTAAAAAAACAAATGAACAGTCGCGCTTCGGACATAAACGAGGAATCACTACTAATTGTGAAATTACATTAATCTGAAAATAAAGGTTGCAGAATATTTATTCTTAGCAGGAAACAAAGATTCCCGTGGGGATTAAATTTTCCGTAGGACGAAGAAAAAATTTTCCATATCCTTTAACGAGGATGGAGATAGAAATTGTATTCCACATCACATTAAGCGCAGTTTAGAGCACTAAACATTATTATTATCATTAGAACTAGTTGCATTTGGCAGAAATCTTCCAAACTAAAATCAATAAAAAAATTAGGCAAATTAATCCCATCATCCCCAAGACAGCCAAGCTCTGAGAGTGAAACTTGGAAGTCACCAATCGCTTTATCTTGCAATGTAGATCGCATATCGCAAATCGTGGGTGGTGAATATATAAAGAAATTTCAATTATTGCTTGGGCAGACGATGAATTTGTGGAAAATCTCAAATTGCAGGAGATAAAAAAAAAAAAAAAAACTTAGCAAAAAGCATGAAAATGGAATAAAGAAAGGGATATAGATGGTGGGAGATGATGATGACTTGTGGTAACCCGGTGGCTTGGAATCTTCCGTCCAAGCCCCGATAACAACCTCCATTGGAGCTGCTGCAACTTCTTTTGTTGAGAGGGTGGGTTGGGGTTGAAGACAATGCACACTCTCTTTTATATTTATTTATTTATTTATTTATTTTTCCTTCAAGTGGGAACCACCAAAACGATGCGTTCCGATGGTCCCTGGTAAAACATCATTATTCAACTTTAGGTCAACCTTAGTCCCTGTTAAAAAATAATTAGTGAATTTTATGTAAAATATATCTTCTAGCTAATTAGACTTTATTCAGAGCCCCATGAATTTGATCTTAATTTCACCACTGTTGGTGGTGAGTTTCGAGCCAAATTTGAAAAATTAGTTAATGTATATCTTATGTATAAAGACACATTGATAAGACAACACAAAAGATCAAATTCCAATAACAATGCATATCTGCAACATAGAGTATTAGTTAATTAACGAAAATAATTAAAACTAATTAAACCATGGAGATTATTTCCATCAACTTATTGAAATCTCTAGTAGCATTTCCACCAGGCTTGGAAGCCATTAACACAACATTTTTTAGTTGTTGAACATTTTCTCTCATCTTCTTCCCATGTTCATCAGCGGCTGGTAAGAATAGCTCTAAGTTTTTCAATAATCCATTCGTAGTAATCACTCCATCTTCAACCGTCGTACCTATTCACCACACAACCTCCACCAATCGAGCTGCCATCATTTGATCACCGAAAAACGGCCTACAAATCATAGGTACACCATTCACAATGCTCTCTCTCACTGCATTATACCCGGCGTGGCTTATAAACACACCTACCGAGTCATGTGCTAGTACTAATAGTTGCGGCGCCCATGAAACAATTTTGCCCCGCTCTTTTGTCCTTTCCATGAACCCAATTGGTAGTTTTTCTCTTAAATTGTCCTTAAGAGACCAAAGAAATGGAAACTTGCTACATTCCACAGCTTTAGCTAATGCTTGCAGCTCTTTCTCCGGTAATTCAGCTAATGTTCCGAAGCTAATATACGCGACAGATTTAGATGACTGACCGTCTAGCCACGACAGGCAACCTGCGGGATCTGAATCTGATGACATTGCAACAATCCCCAAATTCAAGAAATTCTTGAACTTGGAATTGAGATCATTGTTAAGAATCTCAGGATTCAGTTCTTCAAAAGAACTTACAGCAACAGCTGTAGCTTTCGAAAGTGTTTCTCCAATTCGAGACAGTGAATTGGCAAAAACTGATTTTCTCGAATCGTCTGCAAGTATTGCAGGCGGTAAGTCCTTCACACGGATCATAGATAAAGCTGGAATAAATTCCAGGTTTGGATCTTCATCTACGTTTTCATTAGCAAAACGTTTCTTAATAAGTTGAATGTGAAGATAACTGTACAAACAAGAAGGCAAGCCTGTCCAAACCAGAACCCAAGAAGCATTCAACTTCTCTGCTATCTCACCGGAAAACGTCAAGAAAGCATCACTTATGATACAAGTAATCTTGATTCCGGTTTCAGCAGCCACCCTTTGTATTCTTTTTGTAATGTTTTCATAAGCCACATTCAGGAATACATCGAAAGGCTCGTGATGGTGGTTGCTGGTGAACTTGTGATCCAATGGCACACCGTCTTCCACATCATAGATGTTGATATTAGATGGCAACTGATTGAGAATAGAATAAGAGGAGAGCAAGGAATGATTGGATTTTTTTGTGCTGAAGAAAGAGAATCGAATTTGAGGAGCAGATTTTGACATTTTAAGCAAAAGAGCCATTAAAGTGTTAGGATGGCTGCTAAATGGGAAGGGAAGAACTGCAACATGTGATTTGCTCAAAGTTTCAGTTGACATTTTGGGGATTAGAGATCTATTTGCAGGCATAATATCATTGAGATGATTCTTTTCAACATGCATCACATAGGATAAAATATTTATCCCTGCCTCCCAGATTGGTAGATCGGTTTTCCGTTTTGATCCGTTCTAAATTATAGAAAATTTTCCGTTTATAAAAAGCAGTTGTTTCTTATCTTTCTAATATAATCTCATTTGTCATGCATAAATCAACAAAATACATTAATTTTATTTTAAACTTATACATATTATAGGAATCCAATGCAAATTTTATTGAAAACTCTAATAAAAAGAAAAAACTACATGAGGTTTTAAAATACTCTATTAAATTGAGGGATAACGCCATATTAATTTAGTGATGGGTCTAGCCTCGTTCTGTGTGGTATTGGTGGGTCTAGCCTCGTTATGTGTGGTTGCTTTGACAATTAATTTGTCATCTATGTCTCCTCATTACTTTATTTTATTCTCATTTCTGTTTAGCAGAAAGAGATGTCAATTAAATGATTTTATTCTCACATTTTATTGATATTATTCTATTTAAATTTATACATATCTATTTTGTTATTAATTTAGTGTACGGGAACTAACCTATATATATATCACATTTTGAATAAAATAAAATTTTATTATTATTATTATTATTATTATTATTATTATTATTATTAAAATATAGAATGCAAGGTATATAAGAACGAATATATATACAACTAATAAACAGATTTAAATACTAATTTGACTATTATCTCATTCTCATCAGCTAACTTATTTCGTTTGAACGTTAATGTTAACAATTTGATGATTCAGACATATTGAAATACTTTTTAAATATTAAAGTATAAATATCAATTTTTAATGATTTAATTAAGACATTAATATATATATAAAAAAAAAGCATGCATCATGGAAAATATTTCATAAATTGAGTGATTCTAGACCACTGCGTCATCCGCATGTTTTTAATAAAATTTATAAATCTCTCCACCATATCTTCTTCCTTTCTCCTAATTATTTTATTTTATTTTATTTTAAATGCACCAAAATTTTCGTGTTTCTTTTATTTAACTGACATATATCTGCGCAGATATTTTTAATACGAAATCACTACAAAAGAAATTGAGTTCCTGGGATGCACATGATCGTCTATTAAAAAAAAAATTTCTCCGATAACCCATCTATTAGAATCGGTTAACCTATTCACTATAAAAAATGTTAGATTTAACAATAGAAAAATTTGCAGCAACATAAATTTTATTGTCAAAAAATTTATTTAGTAGTGATATCCAAAAGCTGCAGCCAAAAATAACATTTAGCAGCAAAATTATATCAATTTTTTTATTGTAAATAACTACAGTCACAACTATGTAGCAGCAATATCCAAAAACTACTTTTTTGCAGCGTAATAAGATTTTTCCTATCAACATTTACATATTACTGCTAAATGAGCTTTTTGGCAATAATAAAGTAGTTGTTGCATATTTCTACTTCGACAAAAATTTGTTACAATAAATTTTTGCAGCAAAATTATATCAATTTTTTTTATTGTAAATAACTACGGTCACAACTATGTAGCAGCAATATCCAAAAACTACTTTTTTGCAGCGAAATAAGCTTTTTCTCATCAACATTTACATATTGCTGCTAAATGAGCTTTTGGCAGTAATAAAGTAGTTGTTGCATATTTCTACTTCGACAAAAATTTGTTATAATTTTGCTAATAAATATGTTTTTTATAAAACTTTTGAATATTGTTGTTAAATGACCTTTTTAGTGGCAAAATTTATTTTACTATAAACATATTTGCTGTTAAATATGATATTTCTTGTAGTATTTGTTTTCGTCCGTTAACCAATATCCGTTCAGGTAACCACTAACAACTTTTCATATAAAGAAATTAGTTACATATTAAAAATGAGTATTAAGTTATAAAATGTGAATTTAAAATATAAAGACAACTAAAAAAATAATTATATAAATGAATTTGAAGCTTTTAAATATTTTTAATTTAAAAATTAAATATAAATATGTACATTTATATATAAATAACTAATATTCCACGTGTATTTATATTCATTACATGTAAATATACATATAACTGATTAATTTTCAGTTTCAAATGACTAACAGTTTTTAAAATGGAAAATAGGCTAATCCTTCAATACCAGTTAACCTATTTCTCAGTTTGGTTTCGATTTTGAAAATTGATTTTTCAGTTTTGAGTTAATTTATGCAGTCCTATCCACAATCGGCTCCATTACTGCTAATTTGAGAAAATTTTCTACCGTGGAATGAGAATCATGTAATCTGCTCTAATAAGTGATTAATAGTCATAATAATGTTGATATATTAATCTAATTAATAGTAGAGAGGATTTAATCCCTTAATCGTAGTAGAATCACTCATTGATTGATTTGGGTTATGGTCATCCAAAAGTGTGTTTATATATTCTTCAAACTCAAAATACTGTAACCGATATAATTTTGTAAGGATTTTATAACTGAGTTTTTTAACTTTTCATTATTCTAAAACTTAAATTCATTCTAAACATACTTTTGAACTGAATGATTAAATCGAGATTTTTTTTTTTTTTGGCTCCTGATCTTTTGGTATTTTATATATTGAAAATTTATCTTTCAGTTTGTTATATAATTAAACTCTATATTAATTATAATCGCATATATTTTTCCCCTAATAACTAAACAATTAGTTGTGAATATTAATTAAAATTGGTTAAAAATGAGTGACTTATTTCATTTGCGCTAGAAATTACATTGAAACATATACCGATTTCTAAACATAGAAAAAATTAAGAAGTCAAGAAATTTTTTCCAGTAATATTCCTCAAAATTGCCAAAGTTAGTCTTAGTTTACGCATCCGCATAGGGAAGCATAACAGAGTGCCCAAACTACCTCGGTCATACTTATTTCTACTTTTGATTCGTGCACAGCTTTTTATTAATTATTTTGATTAGTTTTGAAACATTTTATGCATGGATTTTAATATAATTCAAGTTTTATAAAATTTTAGGATCATATAAAAATTCAATGGTAAACAACTTCCTATATTCTAAAATGGGATGTTTAGCATATGGTAAATTGTTTAGTTTGAAAAAAAAAAAAAGTCTCACCAAATAGTCAATACCCAACATTATGGAACATATATAAACCCAACTCATACATGCTCCACATAAAAACATTATCTTCTAAGCATAAGAATTTATTTGAAAAAAGGAAATCTGTAATCCTTGAATAAGTCCCTCATTTTTAATTTAACAAATTTACTTTATCAATTATAAAATATCAAGCACTTACCACGTAGAAATATATATGTAAAAATATGTATGAAACTCGGTAAAAAAAACGTTATTTATATTTTATGCATTTAAAGTTGTTTTTTTAAATTTCGCTGTGTCTATAAAAAAAAATTTTCATTATAACTGTAAAATAAAAACAATTTTAGAAATCTTTAATGAACCATACACTTTTGACCTTTAATATATCTGTTCACAACAAAATTGTATAAAATTATGATTCATCAATAACCCAATGTCTCAAATCAAAATATATCTTAATAAAAAAAAATATCAAAAACATCATGGACCTCAATATGCCTTTCTCCAATTTATTATTACTGATTAATATAGCCAAAAAAAATATAAATCACATTGAAATTATTGCCAGCAACTTGCTGAAATCACTAGCAGCAGCGCCACTAGGCATGGCAGCCTTTAAAACAACATTTTTCAATTCTTCAACATTTTCTCTCATCTTCTTCCCTCTTTCATCATAAACTGGAAAGAAAAGCTCTAAATTCTTTAACAACCCATTCTTCGTTATGACTCCATCTTCAACCGTCACACCAATCCCCCATTCAACCTCCACCAATCGTGCCATCGTCATATGATCACCGAAAACCGGCCGGCATATCATCGGTACACCATAAACAATACTCTCACACACCGAATTATACCCGGCATGGCTTATAAACACAGCCAATGAATCATGAGCTAGAACCAAGGTTTGTGGTGCCCATCCCACAATTTTACCTTGCTCTTTTGTTCTTTCAACGAACCCATTTGGTAGTTTCTCTCTTAAATTTTCTTTAAGAGACCAAAGAAATGGAATCTTACTACATTCTAGAGCTTCAGCTAATGCTTTCAGCTCTTTCTCCGGTATTGCTGCCACTGTTCCAAAGCTAATATATGCTACCGATTTAGATGGTTGCCTATCTACCCAAGACAGGCAACCTGTTTGATCTGAGTCCGATTCTGGCAGCTGCGGGGGCGGCAAAGACATTGAAAGAAACCCCAAATTCAAGTAATTCTTGAATTTTGACTTGAGATCATTGTTGAGCACCTCAGGTACCAGTTCTTCAAAGCAATTTACAGCAACAGCAGTAGCTTTAGGAAGTTTTTCACCAATTTGAGACAGCGTTTTTGAAAAAACTGAATCTCCCTGAAGAACCTCCTTAGGCAAATCTTTCACACGCAACATAGATAAACCCGGAATAAAGTCCAATTCTTGATCTTTACTCAACCTTTCAGTAGCGCATTTTCCACGAATAAATTCAGTATAGAAGTGAGCAGAAAGGGAAGTAGGCAAGGCCAGCCAAACGGCAATCCAAGAAGCATTGAAATTCTCAGCTATCTCGCCGGAAAATGTCAAGAAAGCATCACTTATGACACAGGTGATTTTGATTCCGGTCTCTGCAACCGCGGATTCAATTGCTCTTGTCAGATTCTGAGGAGCAGAATTCAAGAAAAGATCTACTTGTTCATGAGGTCTCCCTGTGAATTTGTAGCCCAACGGGACGCCATCATCTACGTTATAAATCTTGACATTGAATGGCAAGTGAAGACCGGAAGAAGAAGAAGAAAGCAAGGAATTGTTGGACTTTTGAGTGTTGAAGAAAGAAAATAGAATGTTGGGAGCTGAACTAGCGAGTTTGAGCAAAAGGCTCATCAGAATTTTGGGGTGGCTGCTTGATGGGAAGGCAAGAACTGCAGCATGTTTCTCATTGGTTTTAATTGACATGTTTCAGATTACTTGCAAGCAGAACTATAATATAATTTGTAATGTAATTGTAGTTCAGATGATTTTGTTGAAGTTCAGAAGGATTTAATTTATAGGAATTTGAGCTGTTCTAATTCCCTTGATTAGTTATTTGACTGGGAGGTCACGTATTTTTGCAACCACCGTTTACCATTTATGGGGGTTGTGGCATGTTTATAACCACCATTTCTAAGAAAAAAAAAAAATTATTGTGATTCTAGAGTAGAACAATTTTGGAACGGTTGAGATCACACCACGTTAATAAAATTACCAATGTGGCGTAATCTCAACGGTTTCGAATTTGTCCAATCTAATACCGGAAGAAAAACTAATAAGAGACTTCTGATTTTAATTTATAGCCTATAGGCATTCAAGACAAGCTCTATGTATGGATAAGTTTTTAGTTTTTTAATACTTATTTTATTCATATATTTTCTAAATATCGTTTCTTATTAATTGGGTTGATTAGACTCAATCTACTATACAATTTTGGTGTACAAACGGAAGCCAAGCCGCTTTGGTCTTGTTTTATTTAGTTTGAATTATTGGGCCGGTTCTATTCTAAGAGTTGAGCCGTATGGCATTGGTAAGGTATAGTCTATCCGAAACGGGTTGGTCTTGATGAGATCCACCATGGCCCGTTGGGTCACCCCTAATTGGACCATTGTTTTAGTAATCATCCATGTAAAAAAATTCTTTTTTTTTTTCTTTATTAAAATGGTAGATTTCATGAATTTCGAACTTCGAAGTACATTAAAATTGATTCATCGGTAATAAAACTAGACAAATCAAAATAATTTCTCATATTATAATCGAAACACACAATCTCATCATATTGGGAGATAAGAAGAAATTTACTATAGGAATAAGAGAAAATATGCAAGGTACAATAAAGACAATAAAACAACACTACAACCTACATTTTGTTAAACTTCATCTTATGTTATCAGGGATCCACAGTCATAAGAGCTCCCGTGTACTACTTAATACTAAGCAATTTTGCAAATTTTGGGAGATCTTGCTTAAAAGAGATAGATCTGGGTAAATAGAATGTAAAAATCGACATATATCTTTGACTGTGAGCAGATGACGAACAACCCAAGAGAAGAAAACTATCAAAGTTGTGTTGAGTAGCAATAGATCTATAACTGAGGAAGATGATTTGTAGTTGAAGCCAAAAAAAATGGCAGATGTAAATTATTTAACGCAAAAAAATTCCCTTTTTAGTTGTGTTCTGGTTTTGCTTTTAGGCTTTCAAACAAAATAGCAACAAATATTTCAAAATTAGGAAATAGATATAGCAGAATGGACTGATCTTTTAATGGGATCCATCATGGCCTGTTGGGTCACCGTAACTGGATCATCAATTTTTTTTTCTAATTCATTAATTTGTATTCTCTTATTTTTGTTATGTTGGACCATTATTTTTTTTTTTTTTTTTCTTTTCAACTTTTAACGGAAATTGCAACATTTTTGAAATAACAGAAAAATATTTAAAATATAGTAGAATTTTAAGGGGGAATTTTTGGTTGTTGTCAAACTCATTGAGTATCTTAACTATCTTAATTATCTAGAGAAACCCTAATATCACTCTGATGCTATCTTGGTTCGAACCTTTTGCTACTACCCCACCACCAGTTCCGAGCGGGGGGATTGCAAACAACAATGACACGATGGTGGATTCTAGTTTTGATGCTTCATTTGCTGAAACTCCAGTGGGTATGAATTGTATTCCCTTACATAAAACCTTGCGAGCTAAGGATTGTGTGAAGGTGGATATTCCTGTTGAAAATCCTTCGAGACCTAATGTCACAATTGATCTGCGCTTGATTGCTGAAACCTTGGAAGATGGCTTTAGTAGTTAAACATTTGGGTAGGGATGTTGGGTACATTGCCCTTAGATTGAAGTTATGGAAACCTAAAGGCGAAGTTGAAATAATTGATGTGGGACATGGATATCACCTTATGCGCTTTGATTAGGATATGGATAGGGAGGCTTTGATTATGGGAGGCCTTTGGTTGGTGCAAGGCCATTATTTAATTGTTCGCACCTAGAGTCCGAATTTTAATTTGGCATAGGCCACAGTCGAATATACTTTATTATGGGTTTTTTTTCCTGCCCTATTCATGTTATTTTACGATGAGGATGTGCCTTTTGAGTTTGCGATGAATTAGAGAGAGTGACTTTATTGATACAAAATTGAAAGTTTAATAACTCTATTGATACAAATTAAAGTTTGATGACTATAGGCGCACAAACTCCAAACTTCAGTAACAGTGTGTAATTTACCCATCCTTAAAGCATAAACTTGATATGTGAATTAATTGGTACTTCATATAATATTATGTTGCAATAAGAGTTAACATAGTCTCTAAACTTTTAAGTAAAAATCTTATCATATAAAATAGACCAATATTATCACTATAAATATATAATACAGACTTCAAATTAATTGCACTATTTTTTCCAAAAACTAACACTGTATTTACATAGAAAATGATAAAACTAATATATAATAATTTTTACTATGGAGATAAAATAGAGCTATATATATTATCTACTATAGAGATAAAATTAAGCTGTTTTATACAATAAGCAAACAATTGATATTCCAAATAATCTTAGAAACGAAATAGGCCCTCACTTCCTTTTAGCTATTACTATCAAATTGGGGGGAAAAAAAGAATTATATTGCAATTTGAACAGATTTATCATTTTTTTCTCATTTTTTTATGTGGTTGTTGTTAGGTTAGCATTTAAATTGGGCTAATCAACCAAAAGTCAAGAGTAAAAAATGAATTAGGTAAAAACTAACCCTTATTAAATTAATTAAATACATGTCAAACCTGTTCAATAAATTATTAATATATCAATTAATTTATATGGAAGGAAACTAATTAATACCATACGTGAACATGCTAAAAATGAAAAGTATAACCTATGAAATATAAGGAAAAAAAAAATATAGAAATCAATTTAAAAATGTAAAATATAAGTGATTTACTAATTAGAATAATGTATAAATTAATATAATTTAATTTATAGATTTTTTCTTATACAAAAACATTAGTAAAATAAAGCTATTTTATTAATGTCTATTTTACAAAATGTTGTTCAAAAAGTTCTCTTACACAAAAGACATTGTAAAATTTCAAATTTAGGTTGGCATTCAACTTCTAATTAATAGATGATAATGTAATTCTAATTTATTAGATAGACATATAAAAGAAGATAATGAGTATATATTTAATAAATAAACAAATTAATACAACAATGAGAATTTATAACATTCAAATAATTCATGAATCAACTATATGTTTATGTATAATCGATTCATAATAATCTATGAAAAAACTATTAATAAACTAATGATTGATAGATTTATAATAGTATATGCATAGTAGTTCATTACATTCAATTAATCTACGGATCAACCTTGTGTTATTATGTAATCGACTCATAATAATATAAGCAAAAACTATCAATAAACTAATTGATTTCAAAATATTTTTGAAAACTCAAATGAAATTAGGTAATATTAAAGAAACACAAATTCAAAAATAATCCTTGTTTTAAGATTTAGATTATAAATAAATAATGAGTAAATTGTGCAAATATTATGAGTCAAAGTAATATGAAAATTAAAGAATCGTTTAGATTTGGCGTGAATCAAATTAATTATGATAAATTCATTACCATAACTTCATTAAATTATTACATTGAATTGGGGAAACTGAAATAACATATTAGTAAATAGTAATTAAATTAATTGATGTTACAATAATGATTAGATATAGTTGATAAAAAAAATGAATATATAATCGTTGTTTAATTAGATTGTTTTTAAATTTTGATTATTCTAGTAATGAATTAATATGTGGGAGAAAAGTGACACAGTTTTTTCAATATTAAAATAGAAGTTGAAGCACAACTAATTAATTTTAGACGGTAATATAATTCCCACCGTCAATCTTGTTTTGGCAGAGGAAAAGCAAAATGAATGTAGACCAGATTACGGTGATGATTCATACGTACGTTGACTTATACCGTTTTATGACTTTCCCCTCACTCCTATTATTCTCTATTCAAAACTATATAGACTTGAAAATATATTCAAATTCGACGGAATTTTTTTCATTCGAATTTTGTTGAATTGAAGATTCAAGTTGAAGTGTGAAACACTGGAAAAGTGTGTCATAAACAACAAACTAATTAACTGTGTCTAAAGTTGAATTATTTATTACTCATTTATAGTTTACAGTTCACATACCGAATGTTATGCCGACAGTTAATTTTTCTGGTAAAATAAAGTTTAATTTGTATAATTATTAATTTATAATTAAACTATACGTTGGTTAATGTGTTTCTAAAAAGCACTCCCTCAGTTTTTTATTCTATGATGTTTTAGCTTTTTCACTTTTTTTTTTATTTGATACTTTCCATTACTAATGTATTTTTTACTATATTTTCTCATATTTATCCTCATTTAAAACATGAAAGAGATTCATTATTTAATACAAAAAATACTACATTAAACTTTAATAATTAAGAAAAAAATATAATTTTTACATGAAAAATAGAATTTAAAAAAAAAAAATCAAAAATAACATAATAATTTTAATAACCTAATTAATATTTTTTTAATCTTAACTACTACCCTTAAATATCATATAATAAAAAAAAAAAATAACTTATTTGAAAAGTATTTAAAAATTTTTGTCCAATAACAGTATGTACGGATTTACTCAATCAAATCATGGATTCATTGGTCAAGTCCACTAATTAATTGAACTGACAGATACTTCCATGATCATCGCACACAATTAATACATTTATCTAGATTACTTAATTATATGATGAACATCTCTGTCCAAAAATTTATTATAGTAACTCCACGAAAATAAATTCAATTCTACACCAGAATCTATCTTAGACACAATTTCTTTGACCGAATCTTCATGTTTTTTTTTTTCTTTTTTTCTGTTTCCCGTGGTATTATTAAATACTTAATTAGGCATAGTGTACATATTATTAAATACTAAATTAGGTTTTTATCACTGTATACGAAAAGCTATTCATTAAATTGGACAACTAATATAATATATGCAAAAAAGTTATTTAAAACTAAAAATATAAACTGGTAATTAGATAAATATATTTTTTATATATAATTTTAATCTATATTAAGATATTTTGGTCTAATACACTCCGATGCCATGTAAAAAAATTACACTCAATATTAACAAAATAAAAAAAAAATCATTTTTTGAACAATATATATGTTAAATATAGAAATTTTAATGCTTGTAAAACATATCAAATAAAAAAAAATAATCTTCTCATAATTTAAAGTAATTTGTGAAGAAATTTTGTAGACTTTGAGAGTGTTGGATTTGACTGGATGAGTGAACACGTAAGTAGGGTAAAGTCCATGTAACACAAAACCAATTGGCTTGTGTTAAGACCCAATCTATTTCACTTATATACTACTATTCTTTGATCTTGTTATTTCCAATGTGTGATTCATTCTCTAACAATTTGTAGTATGAAAATTAAAAATCATATCAAAGAATTGACTTGAAATTCTAAAAATTTGATTGAGTCTAAATTGTGAAGAACACATTTGTTCAATTAATGGTATTAAATTTTTGTATACTAAAAATAATTTTCAAAGACAGATAATTCTATTTAAAAAAAGAATTTAGTTGAATTCTTGTAAAAGAAAATTTTTATTCCATGCATAAAAATGTTTCAAACAAGGCATGCATGCGAAGATATTATTTGTCAACATATGAAGAAATTTATAATGAGAATGCACTTGTACCGTTTTTCGTAGATAATTCATATTTGATTAATTTATTCACAATAAAGTAAGCCAAGTTTGAGTGTTTTATAAGAACATTTTCAAAAGCCTATCATGATTTTGTGCGCAACTTTCTTTTTATTTTAATTATTTTCTTATGAGTAATGCTAAACCATACTATCAAAAACTAATATCTCAAGAACCAAATTAACATCAATATAATGTTCAAAGACTAGCATTTGGTTGGATATTGACACATTAAAGATTTTTATTAATTTATTTTTATTGGAGATCACACATCGAAATTAATTGAGTCTAAAGAGTGATTTTATAATAAGTAATGTTAACGATAAATTAACATAGAAAAAGCTTCCTTATTTGTGTATTATGAGTAAAACACATGATCAAGCTAGTGTTATATAGAATACAATGGAAGATGCTAGGAAGAGTAACAGCTCTCAACTTGGTGAGTAATGGCGCTAAAATCTGTTGCCCAAGCTAATAGAATGAAAGCCCTCTAGCTGCATGAGAGCCACTGATCCTGAAGCAATCCAACGGATGAGAAACAACAATGTCATGTCATCAGTTAATTAGGCCTTAATTATCGCAAGCCAATTGGTTTTATATGGGTTACTTCCACATATATATGTGTTCACTTATGCAGTTATGTTCACAAAGTCTCTTCATGGTGTTAGAGCAGAAGAAAGCCTGACAGTCGAAAGATCCTGGACATGTATTGAAAAAGTTGGTAGAGTTTGTGCTAGCAGAAAACACTAGATCTATGAAATGACTTTGAACCTCAAGATATGGGCCAAGGAATATTTGACTAGTGATAATTGGTTCGGTTCCAGTTGCACTTGTGAGAGAATATCAGAGATCCCACATTGAATATAAATAATAATAATAATAATAAGTGGAACAAAAGTGGATTAAATTTAGACTTAAAACAAATCAATCGGTTTTGTATTACATAGACTCAACCGCACATATATATTCACTCATTCAGTCAGATCCAACACTCTTGAGGCCTACGAGATCTCTTTACTCTATCCTATGATCAAGTTCAATTATTCAATACTATTTAACATCATAATTAAGTTAAAGGAGCATAAAAAGTTTCCAATAAATGCATATCCCAAAAGAGATCCATAGGATCAAAATTCAGAGGATTAAAGCAACTCAGATTTGTAATCAAAATTATATGGACATAGTGGGTGTTACAAACATGCTTGAGAAAAGACAAGATGATAACCTTCTGCTTTAATTTCATACACTACAAGAAAAAGCAGCTTTACCGACCGAAATATCGGTCGCTAATCGGTCGGTAAAATGGGTTTGAGACTGACTTTTCACCGTTAGCGACCGAATTAGTTTCGGTCGCAGTAGAGCTGGTAGGTAAAACATAACGACTATATCCTTTTTGTCGCTAATATTAGCGACCATATTTCGGTCGCAAGATTCCGTCCTTAACTTTGCAACTGATTTTTGCGACCATATGTTGGTAGCAAAATGATCTTTTCAATTTTAGAAAAACCTTGAGATTTCCGTCCGTTTTTTCCGTCGGTAAATTAGTTACGAAAATTAGTTACGAAATTTCCCTTAGTAAATTTGTTTTGTTTTTTCATTAAATTTTTGTTGCTAAATCGGAAGGCAATTTCTGAGTCTTTTGCTATGCTTTATAGTTTACAATTCAATTATACCATAAACATACAAAATTGGAGCAGTCAGGAGATCTGAGACTGAGGAATAATTATTCTCTTCTCATCATATAAAACATTATCTGCAATCCACCATTTTCTATTTGCAACAGCAACATATAAAACAACCAAATTGATCTGCAACCCACCATTTTCTATTTGCAACCCACCATATAAAACAACATTATCTGCAACCCACCATATAAAACAACATTATCTGCAACCCACCATTTTCGTTTTTCTCCACTAATTAATAACTATCTTAATTCAATCACTAACATTTCTATTTGCCTTCTGCACTTTTATTTTCTCTGCAAACACTTTAATTTACTTTCACAGTAAAAATACAAAACTCTAATTACTATATTTAACTTGATACACCAAGTCAAACTAGCAAAATGTATTGTTTGATAAACAAAATACAACCAAGTTATATGGCAACTAGTTATAAAGTTTCAAAATGCCATATAACAGTATGTTCAGAAGTGTTGCAGTTTACAACACTTTATACCATATTGTTGAAGTTTCAAAAATATCAAAATACACCTAACCTTTAAGGTGCTGGCCCTGAATGAGATGCATTCTTCATCTCCTCCACATCAGCCCGTAGTTCATTGATGCTACTCTGAATTCCCCTCAAAGCTGGCCCCAATTGGGTTTCCACATCTGTCATTCTTTCTCTAAGATCTCTTACCTCATTGCCCTCAACACTCAAATGTATGCCATCAGAATTTGTTTGCTCCATATGTTGTTGTCGTGCCTCTACCCGGTCTAGATGTGCTATAAAATCAACCCTCCAACTATTAAATGTATCAAGTCGATCTTGTAAAGTCTGAAATGTGATTCTTTCCTCAGAATTTTCAGCATCCCTATTAACACTTGAAGAAGAAGATGATGCACCTCTATTTCGAGGCTGGAAGTTGCGCTCATAAAATTGGGCAGTTGCAGAACCCAATCCAAAAATTTTCCTCCCTCTATTAACACCTCCAGCAGCTGAGTAGAACCTCTCTAATTCATCAATAGCTTGCATAACTTGCCCAACAGTGTCGTGATCATCGTCGTTAAGGCTCTCATATTGTGTCTGCATTTTATTAAAACAAATTGAAGTATCACATCAATATTATACCAAAAAAAGAGCATTAGGTAGCACACTATTAAAAATAAAAGAAATATGACCTGAATGTCTTTCGAGCGATCATTAACGAACGTAATTCCATCATGATTATGTGTGTGTGTCCATAAAAACAATTGATCAGGAGTAATAGGCTGACCCGTTGCTTTTTCCTATAATAATAGATATATATATATTACAAACATAACACATGAAGCTAATGCAGTATGACAATCATGTATCACTAAGAAACTAGTAACTAAGTAATATATCAACCAATTTTTCCAAATACAAATATTCAATCTCACCATTAAAATAAAAGCAAAGAATAATTAATACCAACACAAATTCACATAAATTAGGATCCCATTTTCCTATTTCTATGCATAATTAGAAACAGAAACTAGTAGATAACCAAATATACATTTTGATGAGGTAAAGAAAGAAAGACTAAGCTAAATTAATTAACTTCTGAACAATCAAATGACTGCATAATAAAAACTCTGTCAGCTACTACCTTGGTTCTTATAATAAAAACTGCAGAAAACTTTAACATTTGAAAGTATTAGAATTTAGACTAAAATAATGACAAATAGCAACAATACTAGAGACCCAAATATTTTGAAAAAATGGAATTTATTGAAAGAAGGTCCACTATTTAGAGGGACAGCACCAATTTGGGACTCAGAAACCATACAAAGAAAGCAAGAAAACTGAAACTTTTTGTCATCTACTGATAGTCCTAAAACAGAGTATCCCACATAAATGGCCTACCTAGTCTGCAACTAGGCCCCATGAACATGATATATCATTATCTATTATGAAGGTAACACAAATGAGCAGAAGAGTTATTGGCTCCACTATTGCAAAGTTAATAAATATACAAAGTAAGAATAACCAAGTGAAACCAAGTCCATAAGTGTAGCAATTCAAAAGAGGAAACTATTTTTTGTTTTGAGTTCATGGAGCCAAATTATAATTCCAAATATCAAATAATAACCAAAAAAATTCGTAGAACTAATATAATGTCACCAACCAAATACATATATACCAACAACCAAGATTAAGCACACAAACAAGTGATGTTTAAAGGAATTTAAGATGCAAATATCAGAAAATTAATGCACATCCAAGTGATGTATTATATGAAAGTGAAAGAAAGGTAACTGATCAAACCAAAACAAACCCCAAAAGTTTTTTTTCTCACTTTTCTCTGATTGCAGAAATACTAAAGAGTATACACAAACACCCATTGTTTCTTCAGCAGAACTTCTAGTCCATCATGGCTTTTATCAAAAAAAGTTTATGATCTTATCCCATATTGTACTGCTAGTCCATCATTTTTTCCTTTCTCTAATTTATCAACCTAAAATACTCATCCTACAACCCAAAAATCTCATCCTACAACCCAAAACAAGAAACAAAGCAAGATATAAAAGTGTCACAGTTGAAATAAAAGTGGCTTACCAAATTTTGTGCAGTCTTCGCATGAGAAGATGAACCTCCAGTGTGGGTTCCCTTAAATATCCCATCTTTTCCACCCCTAGCTTTCTTGGCAATCTCACTCTTTCGTTTAAATTCAGGAGAGGCCCACTGACGAGTCCATGCCTCATATACATCATCGGGGCACCATGCAGGCTGTGTTTCGGCTTTCCTCACTTGTTGTAAAATGCCCTTGTAGCGGTCTTTTAATTTGTCGAGAAAAGCTTTCTTCATAACTGCATTAGAATAAGTGGCAAGGTTCCATACACATCTTCCCTACATAATAAAAACAATTCAAGGAATACAAATTGAATAATCAATTAATCAGTAATCATATTGCTTAATCAGTAATGAAATTTGTTAATCGAAATTACCTGGAACTCCTCCCAATATTTTTCAAGAACAGCCTTTGGTATAAATCTATATGTGAAGGCAACAGCTTGAGGATATTCTTCAAAGATATTTGAAACTTCTGAAGCAATATGATTATCAATTATCCTGTACGAAAATTATAGGAGTAAGCAACATCTTAAAAACTTAATATATCATTATTTAGCTTTTAAAATGTAGTTTATATAATTTACCTATAATCCCATGAAAGCACAACAATATATCTCCCATCATCCGCTTTAGGAGCATCAGATGTTGTCCTTCTACGAGGTGCTCTTGGTCGAGGTGCTGAATTTGTACCTCTGGTAACACTAGTACTTGTAGCTGCAATAGAACCTCCAGCAGGAGCAGAATTCACAGCAATAGTTGAACCTTCAGCAACAGTTGTATTTGTAGTTGTAGGAAAACATCCTGTAGGAGTTGAACATGCAGGAACAGCAGTAGAACCTCCAACAACATTTGTATTTCCAGCAGCAAGATAACCTCCAGTAGGAGTGGAATTTGTAGCAACATTAGAACCTCTAGCAGTAATTGTATTTCCAGCTTCAAGAGAACCTCCAGCACGAGCAGAATTTGCAGCAATAGAGCTTTCAGCTGCAAGGTAACCAAATATTTCAGGTGTTCATGATATATAAATCTTATTTTTAAGTTTTTCTTAATATATATTATGAAAGTAGAACCTCCAGCAGTAATCGTATTTCTAGGTGTAAAAGGGCCTCCAGCAGGAGCGGAATTTGCACCAATAGAGTTTCTAGCTGCAAGGTAACCAAATATTTCAATTGTACATGAAATATAAATCTTATAATTAAGTTTGTCTAAAAAAATGTGAATACAAATGGAAGAGATTACATTCACTTGAATAGATAAACTAAATAAGGCATCATTTCAAGTATAACAAAAAACTTACTTCCTTGCAAATTGGTAGGCGATGACAATGGAGGCGAATTTGATGAACCGACAGGAAATAAAAATGGCCCACGCAGTGAAGTAGGTGGGGTTGATGGCTCTTCCATAGATGGAGGAGTCGGCTGCAAGTAAGCAGGTAAGATCCCACCCCGACACATTTTCATTTTTTTACGCTTATCACCTTGTCCATCCTGACCTCCACCCATCCTGTTTTTAGTGTCAATTTAATACAAACAAAAGATATTACAGAACAATTTCAGTTCTAGTACAAACTTGCTAAAATAACACATATATAACACAAATAACAATAAAAAGAAATCATAGAACATATAACAGTAAAATCCAAGATGTTCAATACAATTATAAGGAAATGCAGAAATGCAAAACTAATCCCTATCATCATCACTGATATCAATATCTGAATCTGTAATATTCTCAGCCTCGTTATCTGTTTCGAAAAACTGAACCTCTACTTCCCCACTTTCATCATCTGGTAGTTGAAAATAAGGATCATTAATAGGATGGTTAAGAGGACAATCTTCTTCTGGAGCTTCGAGCTCAATTAATTCAGTCTCATCTTCTTGAAAAGCATCATTGTTAGCAACAACCTTGTTTTCTGGTATGTCATATACCCCCCTAGCTTTAACAGAGCACGCTACTGCCCAATCAACCTTATTACGCTTCAAGGACGGATACGACACAAAATATATTTGAATTGCTTGCAAAGAAAGAACGAATGGCTCATACTTCTTAAAGTGTCGACTCCTATTGACTTCAACAATATTGTATCGGTCATGAATTCGAGTGCCAACATTTGGTGTAGGATCATACCACCTACATTTGAACAATACAGTTTTTTGAACCGGCAAACCAAGGTAAGAAACTTGAATGATTTCATCGATGAGTCCATAATATTCAAATCCATCTCCGTAGACACAAACACAATTGTTTGAAGTCGAACGATCACCGCTATGACTTGTTGTGTGAAATCTATAACCATTCACAAAGTACACATTGAATGACAACACAATTCTCGATGGTTTAAGAGCCAAATTTGATATACACTTGTTCTCGATGGCATTATGCTTGCACTAATAACAGAAAAAAATTATGTCAATAAATAAAACTTCAATGACGTATACAATACCTAAATATTAACACATTATAAAATACTTACAAAATTTGAGAACCAACTTGGGAATTTTTTTTCAACATCTGATTCAATGGTAGCATTAGTAGCACCGGGGTTTTGACTCAACAAATGATCTTTATATAACCTAAAGAAGCAAGCCAAACAACATATATTAATCACTTATCAAAATAAAGATAAAATCTGACATAACACAATAAAATTATATACTAACATGTGTGATTACCTCATTAATCTCTAAATATTCCTTTAAATCTGATGTTTTTAATATAATCTCATTAAACATTAAACAAGCACTCATGAAACTGGAAACAGGGCAGTAAAACATACTCCACATATGGAAACAGGGCAGTAAAACATACTCCATTAAACAGCAGGGATGAAACTGGAAACAGGGCAGTAAAACATAGTATAAAGAGCAGAGACCATGAATTACAAGTCACATAATTATGAATTTAAGAAAATATAAAATAGGGCAGTAAAACATACTCCACATATGGTCTAACTTCTGCACAGTTCAACAAGATGTAAGAGTGAATTGCAATATGTTCTTTCTCCTCCAACCATCTTGATGTCGCACGCCCACTGTAACGACCATTGTTAGAGAATATTAGTAAATCGGATTTCTCCCCACCACTTTGGTTGCCACCATCATCATTACGAGGCACTTTGCGGTGTCTTGTATAAACTTGTGGCTCAAAGTAGTACGAACAGAAGTTGAATGATTCTTCTAGTAAATATGCATTGCATATTGAGCCTTCAACTTGTGCTTTGTTTTTAACACTCTTTTTCAAATGGCCTAGATATCTGCACATAAATAATAACACAATTAAATTCAGCCCCCGAAAAATTCCAAGGAAAGAAAATGTTTACAATAAATAACACCTTTCAAATGGATACATCCATCTATACTGAACTGGACCAGCAACTTTAGCTTCATAAGGCAAATGTATCGGAAGATGCTCCATTGAGTCAAAGAATCCCGGTGGAAATATCGTTTCCAATTTGCAAAGTATTACTGCAATCTCCTCTTGTAAACATTCCATATCATTAACTTTAATGACATTTGCTGTTAAATTTTTAAAAAAAGAACTTAATTCTGCAATAGCTTCCCAAACATTTTTTGGAAGAAATTCACGAACAGCAATGGGGAGCAAACGTTGCATGAACACGTGACAATCATGACTCTTCATACCGAACAACTTTGATTTTTCGTTATCAACACATCTACCCAAATTTGAAACATAACCATCCGGAAATTTCAGTTGTTTAACCCACTCACAAATTGCCTTCTTTTCACTTTTAGTTAAAGTGTAGCAAGCCTTCGGGTATTTTTTTGTGATAGGATCCATTAAAAGTTCAGGCCTATGACAAAATAAAGCAACATCCTCCCGAGCTTTGCCATTATCCTTCGTCTTACCCTCGATGTTCATGATAGTATTGAACACATTTTCAAATACATTCTTCTCTATATGCATCACGTCAAGGTTATGACGGATCAAATTTGTTTTCCAATAGGGTAGATCCCAAAAAATGCTTCTCTTCTTCCATCCACATTCTTGGCCACAAATCTGCCTATTCTCACTTTCCGCATTCGGTTCGGTAACTTTCTTCAACCCTAACCCTTGTATTTTTGAAAATGTTTCTTCACCACTCTTTATGGGTGGAGGCAGCCTTTTTTCAACACAATTACGTCTAAACTTAGTCTTATTTTTTCTGAATTGATGGTTGATAGGCAGAAACTTACGGTGATTATCAAACCATGAGGTTTTTCGACCGTTCGGCAAAGAAAACGCATTAGAATGCTCCATACAGTTAGGACATGCCCGCAATCCAGCAGTACTCCATCCAGACAACATCGAGTAGGCAGGAAAGTCGCTGATTGTCCATATTAAGGCAGCACGAAGTGTAAAATTCTGCTTTAGAGAAACATCGTAAGCATTAACTCCATTTTCCCAAAGATTCAGCAGCTCATGTATCAAAGGTTGCAGAAACACATCAATATTTTGTTTTGGGTTGCGCGGTCCTGGAACAATGGTTGTTAGGAACATATGTTTGTCTTTCAGGCACATCCATGGAGGCAAATTGTACGGAGTCACAATTATAGGCCAAGATGAATAAGATTTCCCATATTGACTAAATGGTTGAAATCCATCAGTACATAGTCCCAACCTTACATTACGAGGCTCGGCTGCGAATGATTCGTTCATATTATTGAAGTGCTTCCAAGCCTCTGAATCACATGGATGACACATTGTTCCTTCATTGCAAACATGCTCGTGATGCCACCTCATATGCTCTGCAGTAGCTTTGGAAGCATATAACCTTGTCAGCCTCGGAGTTATAGGGAAATAAACCATCCTTCTAAATGGAACTAGTTTGTGTTTTCTTGAACCAACTCTCGTCTTGTACCTTGGGTGTCCACATACCTTGCAGTTTAATAAAGCATTATCATCCCTCCAGTATAACATACACCCTTGAACACAACAATCTATCTTTTCAACCGGCAAACCAAGACCCTGAATTAGTTTCTTCGTGTCATAGAAATTCTTTGGCATTTTGTGACCCGATGGTAATGCTTCATTAAGGGCCTCTAAAATTGAGTCAAAGCACTGATCTGTCATATGATTCTCAGATTTTATATTCAAGAGTCGAGTCATCATTGACAACACAGAATGGTTCTCACACCCAGGATAAAGTTGCTCATCCAAGGAATGGAGCATTTCAAAGAATCTCCTCGCATCTGAATTCATCTCCTCTTCTGTTGATTGTGTTTGAAGTTCAGGACCAGCAGCGTCGTATACACATTGGCGAAGAGGACTAATTGGATTAGGCAGATGATCATTCACATTATCTTCATCTTGTGTAGAAGAGGTGCTAACATAGGGTTCACCATGATTAACCCATTCAAAGTAGTTAGCCATGAACCCGTTCTTGTACAAATGCACCTTACAATCAATTGGACTTTGGAAAGATCGATTCACACACTTTACACAAGGACACCTTATTTGATCACCACTCATGAATGCACGTTTAGAAATTGCAAAACCCACAAATCCTTCAACTCCAATGATAAATTGCCTATTAAGCATCCCGTTGCTCATGAGTCTATCATACATCCATACTCTATCCACCCGACTCATCATTAATAAGCAGAAATACTCTAACAACAAGTACTTAAGCCTAAACAGTAGCAAATTCAATTATGTTAATACTCTAACAACAACAATAGCTTTTGACAACAATTATGTTCAATAATAGTAGCAAATTCAATTGTTTCTGTCCGAAATTTAAGCCTAATAATTCATGTAATCCTAATTCATGTATTTCATCATTAATAAGCAGAAATACTCTAATAAAATTGATATTTTTATGCCAAAAGTATCAATTAGGAAGTTATTTAAAATCATACAGCAACAGTATACGATTGATTATGATTTAAACATATTACATATCAATAGTAAATATATGATTGATTATGACTTAAGCATATTACATATCAAGCTAAAACAAAAGGACATAGTTTTCATATTGGGTAAAATAAGTCATTTAATTACACTATATTCTCAAGATAGCAAATCACAAACAACAATGTTAGTGTTAAATTCAACATTACATATTACAGACAAACTGAATGCACAGGTGATATTACCTCGATAAACCTTAACAAAGCCGAATTTTATATAGCACTCCCTCCAACACTTGTTTAGAATTCCATTGTTTCCAGCAGCACATTTCCAGCCATTAAACTACACCAAAATCACCTCAACTGGTCAGTGTTGTTACAGGGAGATGAAAGATATTTTTTGACAAATGGACAAATAAATTTTTTTCAAAATAACATGTTTAGTGATGTAAAAGAAATATACCACACAAAGAATGTATTGTTAAATCTGAACTTCAACTGCTGAGTTGGTTAAGCCTATTTCCTATAGCATATATTAACTTATTTCACACAAACATATTTCACACAACATATTTCACACAACATAAACATATGCACCAGATATACTAATCCAAATTTAGAGAATCGGGAGCCTAACATGCTTTATTTCATAGTTTTTTTCATAAATCTAAGAATGCTGAAACTTAGAATTGGAAACCCGAAGAAATTTATGGGACCTTTACCTAGTCGAATGTCACCGGAATCGTCACCTACTTCATCCTTCCTCGTCGTTGTCATAGTTGTTAATGTCCCTTGGAACTCGCCTGATTTTAGTTTAAGTTTTCAAATGTAGAATAAGAAAAACAAAAGATGGATGAACAAGGATCTAAGGAGGTCATAAGCTTACTTATTTCACCTAAAATTGACGATGGTTGCACAAAGATGCTCACAAATGGAGCAAAAGAAAGTGTAGAGAAAGAGGAACAGTGAAAGAAAAATCCCTAATTAATCGTGGATATGGAGCTGGTAAAGAGACTTCATGTTTTGTTTAATTTTTTTTTTGTAGCAAACACCAAATTAAAGACCATAAATTGGTCTCAAAGTGGGCACAATTTTGGCAAAGAGAGCGCCAAACGTTCCCGCTCAATTTCTTTCCCTTTTACAACCAATAAATTTTTTTAAGACTACATGTGGTGGCAACTTAGAGACTAAATTCAATTTAGTCCCTAAATTCAGTCTTAATAGGCTGATTCTCTTGTAGTGATAGCTTTTGTTTTTTCTCCAAGATTTGTGCAGCCTAAATACGCAAGCAAAATTAATGAATTTATGAGGGAAAATTTAATCACGTCTAAGTAATTAACAACTTCAATTCCAAATAAGCTGGATTATTGTTATTTTTTTCTTGGTTTATATGTACTTAAATTAAGTTAGTATGTAGATTAATAAATGTTCTAGCTTAGCTCTAGTCTAATTAAAATCAATTACTTCCAATATCAAATGATTTGCTATTTGTAGCTTTATAACATGGTGCTTATCTTAGAAGAATGTGAATGCTTCTCACGTTGTAGAACTAACGTGTTTATGATAATTTATTATGGCGGGTTGATGATGTGTTTATATCACTTTACATAACATATGAGAAATTTTTTTTTTTAATACAATTTATATCCAATCTATTGAACCACTATATAATAAAATTTCTTCAAAAAGTAGGTAATTATACATGCGAATGATAGAGATAATAGCAGAAGTTATTTTTGGATTTATGTACTAATTTGAATTTTTAGGTTAATTTGCTCTTCTGTATGATATCAGGTCTCTTAAATAAAGTAACTGAGGGTTTAAATTCTTGTAACTCTATTTGTTAATAGAATTTCAATGCATGATAAGTTGTATGTATCATGAAACCATATATTTGAACAAAAAGTTTAAGTTGATAAGTAAAGTCCCAAAAAAAAAATTTTATTATTATATTTGATATACCCCTCACGTGAACGCCTCTTGGGCTTGAAGCATGTTCTCATACACACTCTACCATGTGTTGAAGTTCCAACGATATGAGATCGTCGGATTTAAACTACTGAGCACTTGATGTAAGAAGTTATGACATCATATCATGGACCCATTTGATCCAAAATATTAATTTGATAGGTTCATTCTAAGAACAAATTTTATTATTATCTCTGAAAGTTTGAAAATGAATTCTACATCCGAAATAAATGAAAAGAGTGATATGTAAGTGACCTTAACACAAGTCAAATTAGTTTTATGTTTCATGAACAACTTCACTTGTGTTCACTCATGCAAACAGTTCTAAGATTCTCAAGGTTCATGAAGTCTTTTCATCATATGCTTCAAACCCAATAGATATTTGCCTACAATATTTATTAGAAATGATAATAATTAATTTTTGTTAAGAGGGCAAAAGCTAGGAAAAAAATAAACACAACCTGTATTCGTGTAATTTTTTAATTCAATTGATTTCTTGACAGTCTATGTACGTATAGTTTATTCTTATTTCTGATTTCTGATCATTAAAGAAAAAGAAGAGAAGAAACTAAAGAGAAAGCCCACTAATTAAAGATGATAATATTGGTCATAAATCAAGCAAAGGTTGAATGTGTATAATGATCTGTGACATCAATAAAATGGTTTTCTTTGATTAGGGTGTTTTCATGTCTGCCTTGGTTTATATAATGGCTTTTTACGTGTAATAAATAATTTCTTTAAGTATATAAAAAAAAAAAACCTATGCATGAGTTAGATATTTGTCAGAGACCATATTCTTGTTAAGTGTTAATTATGTTATGCAGATAATCCTAAAAAAAAAAAAAAAAAAAAAAAAAAAAAAAAAAAAAAAAAAAAATTATAGGTAGGGGAATTTGCATGAGTTGGAAAACCTATGTATGAGTTAGATATTAGTCAGAGACCATATTCTTGTTGAGTGTTAATTATGTTATGCAGATAATCCTAAATATATGTATATTTTATTAATTGAGAAATTTTTATGTATGTCAGACACGGAGAAGTTATAGAGTATCCCCAGTACACCACGTCATTCGTTTAACAAGTCAATAGTATTATGATAAATCACACTCAAATTAATTGAAAAATGACATGGTGTAATAAATAATTTCTTTAAGTATAAAACAATTTTTTCAAATTATTTTAAAAAAAAAAATCTTTTTCTCAATTGTGTTTTTGATAAAAACCATTATATATATATATATTTATTTGACCCTAAGTAGGTGGAACTTGTAGTCGAAAAACACAAAATCCCCATTGGTAGGCCATTCATATTTCCATTATTTCTATCCTTTCTTTTTATCAAATTTATTTCTCTCTTTACATATGATCCTGGTTGCCTTTTTCCGCTAATCACAGAAAAAACAATATTAATAACTACTAAGCTTATGGCACCATATTTGGTTCATAATTTTTAAAAAATTTTCCAAATAAAACTTGACCACTGGTAGGCCATTCATATTTTTTTCTTATAAGTAGAAGATTTGAGAAATTTTTCCAATTAATTAATTAATTATACCAAAAGTAATTGATGAATTTAGCCACAAATACAATATGACGATGACTTGAGACTTTCCTTTTTCATCTGAAAATATAAAAGTAATCAATTATTTTTAAGTTGTCCACTATTCGAAAAAGACGACTAAGAAATTGATTAAATTCTGTTTTATCATTTTCTTAAAAGGCAAAGATAAATTTGGAATAAATTTAGGGAATGCTTACTTTGTCAACAAACGTTGGTTGTATATCGTGATGACAGTACATCGACTGAAAAGAAGTTGAGTTTTCTTAATTTATATCAAGCTCCTTAATTTAATTTCAATTGCTCTTAATTACTTTTCAATTTAGATAATTCTTTTTGGACTGATGGGGAAAGCAAGTATAGATACTTCTTTTTTGACTGATTGGAAAGCAAGTATAATATTAATAAATTAGCTACCTTTTTTATAATTTTCTATCACTAATTCGTATTAGAGACAAAAGAGAAAATTTATTTGGTTATAAAATCAATAAAGTTATTATAATACAAAGTTCTGCACCCACATAAAATCTTTGGCTAATGGTTTTTTTTTCCCTGTTTTTCCACTTAGTTAAATTTTACTTAGTTAAATTTTCAGTCTTTATCGTTTCAAAGTTGCCCTTTAGTCATTGTTCTATACGAAACCTTATCTAATTGGACCATAATTAATCTTTTTATTCTTTGGATGAGTTTAAAAAATGATGGGTAAAAGGATCAATAGAATCTAATTGGGTACATTTTCGCATACAACAGGAACTAAATCGGTAACTAAACGATAAGAATTAAAAAATAATTAATTAATAGTATAGTATGTTTACCTAAATTCTCATGTGAACCCCCCAGCCGCCGGAAAAGCCCCTGAGTAGGGGGCTTTCCTACGGCCCCCCGCCCCTCCAAAAGAAGCGGCAACGCCCCTGCTCTTCTCCTCCTCCCCCTTGATACAGGGGCGACCCTGTATTAGGTTTTTTTTTTTTTTTTTTTTACCCCTGGCCTGATTTAATTTTTTTTTTTTTTTTTTTTTGTAATTTCTAGTACAAAACGACGCCGTTTTGCCCCTGGTCTGTTAAAAAAAAAATTAAAACTGACCAGATTGGCAAAAAAAAAAAAAAAAAAAAAGAAACAGATAGCTTCACTTCGTCTCCCACCCCATTTGCTATGTCTCCCTTATTCATTCTCCTCCTCTCCTCTTTCCGGCCGCTCGCCTGCCCACCCGCCGCCGTTCGTCCTCCTCTCCTCTCCTCCTTTCCTCTTTGCTTCTTATTCCGGTTAGTTTTAATTTTAAATGTTAGGTTTTGTTACAATTAGGTTTTAAAGAAAAATATTTGTGTAAATTAGGTTTGAATTGATAAATGAATTGATAAATTAAGGTATTAATTGATAAATTGAGGTATTAATTGATAAATTAATAAATTGATTATGTTAATTTTGTTGTTATTTGATAAATTAGGTTTGAATTAGGGTTTGAATTGATAAATTGAGGCATTAATTGATAAATTGATTGTGTAAATTGTGTTGTTACTTTTAGATTTGAATTGATAAATTAGGTTTGAATGTGTGTTTGAATTGATAAATTGATAAATTAGGTTTGAATGTGGGTTTGAATTTAATTGATTGTGCATTATTGTTTTTGGATTTGAATTGATAAAATATGTTTAAATTTAGTTATGAATTGATTAATTGATTGTAGTATTTGTGTTTTTATTTATAGGAATTAGAAATATGGATAAGTTTATTACTAAAACAAAGCGGAATACTTTATCAAATCCCGAACCATCATCAACTAGTAATGAAATCTCTATTGATCAAGGTAGTGAAAAAAGAGCCCGCATAGAGGTCGAAGTTTTAGACAATAATATTATTGGTGATCCGGGATTGAGGAAACCAATTAATAGCTATCCAATTGAGATGAGAGATACAATGAGAAGGAGATACTTAGAGTTAGGGCCTTGTCAACCAATTGGCCATCAATTTCCTCAAAGTACTTATAGTGGATGTAAAAGGAGGTTTCAATCTGCTTGGTTTAAAAAATTTGCTTAGTTAGAGTATAGTGTTTCTAAAAGACAAAGCGTTTTGTTTATATTGCTACTTATTTCCTACAAATAGCAATAAAAGTGGGGCTACTTCTTTTACAGAAGTTGGGTATAATAATTGGAAACATGTTATGGAAAATTTTGTTGGTCATGAAGGAGGTCCAGATAGTCCACACACTTATGTTAGAATTAAGGTTGGTCAATATCAAAACCAAAGAGAGAATGTGGATTTTGTTTTAAGCAATAAAAGTGATGCTTTAGATTATGAGTCCGAAGAATCAATGCATAAAGGTCATTTTCTTGAACTCATTAGTTGGTTTTGTAAATACAATGAAGAAGCAAATAAAGTAATGCAATCAAATGCTCCTAAAATAATCAAATGACTTCGTCTACCATTCAAAGACAAATAATTGAAGCTTGTGCAAAAGAAACGAGAAAAGTCATTTTGAATGAGATCAGAGACAAGTACTTTTCTCTTTTCCTTGATGAGGCTCGAGATAGTTCTGTGAAGGAGGAAATGGCTGTGGTTTTGAGATTTGTGAATGATAATGGAGAAGTTATTGAACTATTTGTTAGAGTGGTTCATGTAACTGAGACTCTGCTAAATGTTTAAAAATGTCGTTGATGAATTCTTTGTGAAGAATGGATTATCATTATCAAGACTTAGGGGTCAAGGTTATGATGGGGCCTCTAATATGCGTGGTGAGCTTAATGGATTGAAATCACTTATTCTAAATGAAAATAAGCACGCGCATTATATTCATTGTTTTGCTCACCAACTTTAGTTGGTTGTTGTGTCTGCTATGGAGGAAAATGATGATGTGAGCCAATTCTTTGACTATGTTTCTATGATTATGATATGAGCCAATTCTTTGACTATGTTTCTATGATTATGAATATGGTTGGAGGTTCATGTAAAAGGCAGGATACTTTTCGCCAATTACACTATGAAGAAGTTGTGAAGAAAATACAAAGTGGTGAGATTTCAACAGGAAAGGGGCAGAATCAAGAAATAAGTTTAGCAAGACCAGGGACTACACATTGGGGTTCTCACTATAAGACATTACTCTGGCTTTTTTATATGTGGAATTCAGTGGAAGAAGTGCTTTTGGCGATATATAAAGATGGTGATACAAGAAAAAATCGAGGCACAGCTAAGGGTTTGGTGAATAAAATGGGTTCTTTCGAATTTGTGTTTATTAGAAAGTTAATATTGTATATTTTGGGAGTGACAGAACCTTTATCAAAGATTCTTCACGCCAAGGATCAAAACATAGGAACTGTTGTTCGTATGGTTCAAACGCTAAAAAAGAAGTTACAAATATACAGAGAAGATGGTAGGAAAAAGTTGTTGAAAGAAACCACTAAATTTTGTGTAAAATAAAAAATTAAAGTGCCCAATATGGAGGACATTATTGAAAGCTGTAGTAGAGCACTTATTGATGGAGGACCTGTGACTCATTTTCACCATTTTCGGGTTTGCAAAGGTGTTCCATTTTATTTTGTGGTAATTGATATATATCTGTTATTGGTCTTTATTCTTTAAATGGATAGTGTTCTAAATTGTTTTTACTTATATAATAATAGTAATTGATGAGGTTGCTATAGAATTGAACAATCGTTTCAATGAGGCAAACACAGATTTGCTTAAAGGGATAATGAGTCTTGATCCTTCAAACTCATTTGCACATTTTGATCATCATGAAGTACTCAATCTTGCTGGGTTATACTCTGAAGATTTCTCTAGTATTGAGCTAGTCGAGCTTAGCTACCAACTTGAGGTATACATTTCTGCTGTGAGAGAGAATCCTCAATTCTCTAATCTTGATGGTATTGGAGCTCTTGCAAGAAAGATGGTGGAGCATAAGTATCACATTTGTTTTCCTTTGGTGTATCAGCTTATTGAGTTGGCATTGGTCTTACCAGTTGCAATAGCTACTGTTGAAAGATGTTTTTTTGCCATGAATATTGTGAAGACTGATCTGCGCAACAGGCTGGGCCATGAGTTACTGTCAGATTGCTTATTGTGTTACATTGAGAAAAAGATATTCATCAGCATTGATGAAGAAGACATTATGCAGTGTTTTCAAAAGTTGGCATCTCGTAAAAACTATTTGAAACCTCTCAAAACTTCTCATTTTACTAGTTCTTCATCGTCTCCTTTGATTAGAAAAAATTAATTGTTGTTATGTTATTTGTATTGAATTGTTTGGATTAATTTGATTGTGTTGGATTAGACTTAAGTTTTAAATGAAGTTGTTGTTTGGATTAATTTAATTGTGTTCTTATTGAATTGAATTAAATTAATTCAGGTTTCTCAGTGATAAGTGCGTTTTGTGTATATATTTTTGTCCTATTCTGTGGGCTTTAATTGTGCTATTTTGCTTTAATTTAGGCGGATTTTATCTCATTTGTTTTATTTTTATGTGTTAGGGCATTAAAGTTGGAATTTGAATATTTAGAGGCTAAATCGCCTATTTTTGGAGCTCAAACGTGCTATTTGGAAGAGAAAGGAAGTCCTAAGGCATGGGTGTGCCTTATGAAGAGCCAAAACTGAAGAATTCTTGAGAAACAGAAGCTGACCAGTCTTAAGACATGCCCGGGCTGCAGAATTACAAATTTTGTACTCCAACGAGGGTTAGGAGTTTTGACTTTTCAACTTTGGGTGATTTTTATTCCTTCTCCTTTTGTAATTAGGGTAAAGAGAAATAACTTATATTTAAGACTTTTATTTTATGAATAACTCTCAATTAGGATTCATTTTATCATTAATTTTGGGAGAGTTATTTCCCAACTAGAGGTCTTCTTCTCTCTCTTGGAAACGTGTTTGAGAGGGGGGAAAAGACCGATTCTTTTCATTTATCTAGGCTGTAATTTTATTTTGCTCTTAACACAAGAGAACGTGTTTTTTGGGAAGAAAGTCAAGAAGCCAGGGTTTCAAAGGTTCAATCCACAATTCTTCTCCGATTTCTCTCCGCAAGCCACCATTGGGATCTCCATCTTCTTAGTTTTTTTTTCTTAACTCCCTTTATCATGTTTTCCATATTTTATTTGTTTTTTTATAACCCAATCATAAACTAATTCCTCCATAGCTAAGGCTATGGTGGAGCTTAGTAGGACTTCTATGTAATTTCTTGTTTTAATGCAATTAATTCATATTATTTTTCTATTATTGTGTTATGATTGCTTAAAGTTTTGAATGTGTGACCATCTATTTCAAATATCGTAGTTAATTCAGAATTGACCAAAGGACTGGATTAACAGAAATTCATAACATAACAAATGCATGGCCATTGCTTTGTGGCTCACTAGTTTGTGCTAGATTTTCGTATGCTTAATGCTTTCCAAACTAATTGCTTAAGACCGAACCAGTTTAAGTAGTTAGGTTGAGAATTAGAGTTAGCAGCCCTAACCAGTGTTAATTGCTTTAGAAATTCGCCATCTTGGGAATTTAATAAGTTTAATTGCATAACTTGAGGAAATTGCTAGAATGAATGCTAAGTAAAACCATATGCCTAAGCCAATTTCTCCATTGATTTTTATCCAATTGCATTCCAATCTTATTTTAAATTATTTTATTTAATTTATTGTTTAGTAGTATATTTTATTTTACAAATTACAATCAAAGATATAATTTCTTCCGCCTAAATTAACAGAAACCCGACTGTATTTAAGATTAGCATACGTAGTCTCCGTGGGATCAACATCCTTCGTATTTCTATATTACTTGGTCGACGAAGTACACTTGCTTCTATGTGTGTTTTTAGATGCATCAGTCGACCGATCGGAAATTTTTGTTTATCGGCCGGAAATTTTTGTTAACCGCCCTGAAATTGTTTGAACCAAATTCTACCCCCCCAACGGACCAATCCTGGCACCGCTTCTGGGCCTTATGTATCATAAAATTTAATTTGTGTCTTAAAAAAATTACTAAACTTTTATTCTAATGCGAATAAATTCATTTTTGCATTAATTTATAAAATTTGATATTGAAATGATAATGTGGTGAGTCAATACCAAATCACATTTATTAGCTTAACACTACGTCAGTTCTAACCAATTTTTAATTTCTTTTTTTTTTTTTTTTGTATATTGTTGTACATGTAGGTACTATATTAGAGATATGCATTAGTATTTTATAGGCTAGAGTTGTAACATCACAGTGATGTACAAACTTGGTGTTGCCACATCGTTATTATTATTTTTTTTTGTCAAATTTCGATCAATTTTGACTAGGATGACTTTATTGATTTTGTTGCCTACAAAATAGACACTAGTAAGTGTACTAGGTCACTTAGTAGCACGAGACAACACCAAGTATCGTTTCCTCAGGGTGTGAGCGGACGACGTTTTTACAAAACGAAACGCGCGGTGAAGCGGGAACCAGGGATTTTCTTTTCGAGGTGTGACTTGGTTTGGAAAACGGGTTTTAATCTTCTTTAAGAAAACCGTTCATTTTATTGAAAAACCCTTCTTGTAGAAAATCTGACTTTAAGTGTGAATTTTGGAAATTTGATTTTTAAGAAAATCCCAATTTAAACTTAAAGATCTCGAAACCTAAATTTCGAGATTAGATACAGAGTCGACACTTAGATCAGCTCATCCTGGAAATTCTGGTATAGCTCCCTACCAAGTGTAGACACAGTACTTAATCCAGAGATTTAGGGTACGGGCAACACATTTACTAATCCTCAAACTTGTTTTCAATTATTATTTCATAATGTGATATGACATCCACTTAAATTTACTTATTTTATCTTCTTTTGTTTTAGTTAATGCTCATACACATAACATAAATATAAATTCAAAAATAAAGTGCAGGAAAAGTAAAGTAGATGCCAAATTATACAACTCATAAAAAGAAAAAGCTCTCATCATCACCATTATAATCGACTAGATACACGAAAATATAAAGAAGTACAATCACCTAGAATACACGATTTAGTCTATTAAATACATCCAAAAATAAAAATAAAGAAAAATAAAAGCTGCAAGACAAATTGGTAAGCATAAATATATAAATCATATCAAGGACTCATATAAGACAGAATAGGGGTATTTTGGGAGACGGGATCATGCATAGGGGGGTAATCGAAAAGTCTGGGCGACTGCTCGATTAGATCCGGAAAACGTTTTATTAAAACGTCCTGTAGATTTTGTGGATGAAAAATCAATTTTGAAAACAATTTGGCTCATTTTATATGCATTTTCCAACTTTTAGCGGGCCGGATATTCCAAGACCCGGGGGTCCCGTTCGTGAGTGGGCCTAAATTAAACATCCATCTATGGTCTGAAAATGTAAACACGTCAAAAATCTGTTTTGAATGGGAAGGAGAGGCAAAATTACAAGTTAGAGGCCCAAAAGGGTAAAACTGTAATTCTGATTCTCGGGCTACAGCCGTGCGGCTGTAGTGCTCTAGAATGTATTTTGGTTTTCTTTTCTCGTTTTGAAAATTGTTTTAGGATTTTGATGATTTTGAGCGATCTGGGATTTCTGGAAACTCATAAAACTCTACAAAAATAGATCCAAAGAGGATCAAATGAATCCGAAAATCCCTAAAAAGCCAAAGTCACTAAACTTTATCCTTACATCCACCAATTATAAATCCAAAAACCGAAAATCAAACACATATGGATTTAATTGGACCATGAAAAATACATTTGATTTGAAAACGAAAGCATTATTGGTGGATTTGGGGCATTCGAAGCTTCTGCCCCTGAAGATTACAGTCGTGCGGCTGTAATCAGAAGGTTACAGCCGCGCGACTGTAGGTTACAGCAGCGCCCCTCTAGAATACAGCCGTATGGCTGTAATCGTCAGGTGGGGCAGCTGTAACCGGACTCACTTCCAGAATCGCAAGAAAAACACAAAATCACAAACCAACAATACCCAGAATGAATAAGAAAGAATTTTTAAGGCCTCTTAAAATTACCTTGACTGTGTTCCAGCGTTTTGGATCACCAGGAATGGATTTGGATGCCAGGAAACGCCTTGTAATCACGAACAATCCGAACACGTATGCGATCTCTGAAGCTCGAACGAAACCCTGAATCTAATTGGATGAACGTTTACAGATTAGAACCACTCCAGAAAATTAATCCCTAAAGAATTTTAATCGTTTTTATTGATTTAATTAAGGTTTTTTAATCGTTTTTTGATGGAATCCTTTAATTTTCTCTCTTTTTCTCTTTCAAAACTCTCAAAAGCCCTAATTCCCCAAATGGTGGCTGCTCTCTTCTGTTTTCTACCTTCTCTTCTCGTTACTTTCATTTTTATACTTCCCTAAATAGGTTAAAAAATCAGAATTTAAGACTGATTTACACTAATTAGGAAATCTGATGATTACAGCTGCGCGGCTATAGTGGATTACAGCCTTGCGACTGTAGTGACCAGATTAACCTATTTCTACATTTTTTGCCTTTTTCTCTTCGGTTCTTCCAATCGCTCACTCGACCTTCTTCGGGGTTCCGTACCAAGACTTGTCACACATATTCGGGTCATCCGAGACACTTCCGACATTGTCCCGGTCGTTCCGACTCCGCTTCATGTTTATCCGTGAAAAAGATAATAATGGCTTTCATCACCGAGGTCAGGAAAAACCCGTGCTCACACAGGGACTAAGGGTAAACAACGTTAAATTTCTTAGCAAATGGATAGGTCTAATTTCCTTTAATATTTGAGGACAATGAGTAAATGGTCATCAACAATAAAGGCTACTTAAAACGGAATAAGAGAATGACAATTATAAAGATGCACAGGCCTGTCTAGTAGGATTAAGTAGGTTCAATAGCTTTCTCTCTCCTTCCTATTATAAGGAAGTTAAGAATGTATATCTAAGGCATCTTGCTCCTTAACTCACCAAGCTTAGATCTCTCCCTCACTTGTATTCTATGAAACTAGTCCTACTTAGATCTCTCCCTGACTTGTATTCTATGAAACTAGTCCTACTTAGATCTCTCCCTCATAGGATTCATTTCATGCATTAAAGTTTAGGCAAGCATTTTATCGAGTAAGATAAAAACCCTTAACATATGCCTAATCTCCTCTCAGTCTCATAGTACATATGTGTTTAGTGATAAGTCCATGTTTACAAACCTCCTCTAGGTCTCATTATAAATACTAAGCATGAGGTGGCTAAACTCGTGAGAAATTACAAAACACCACTAAACAATCATCACAGTATTTTACTTATAAAAGAATAAGAGAAAAAAAAGACTACTTACTCCCGCCAGCTTAAGGTGGCTCAAGCCTGCTTGGAAACTACTCACTCCTCATAATATATAACAGGGAGCATTCTCAAATAGAAAATTAAAAGAAAATAATACTAGATTAATACTAAAATAAAAACTATAAGAGTTTGGTGGAGAATTTACTCCTATCTTCCTAAACTATTAAATTGCTTCTGAATAAAGCAAGAGATAAAGTATTTATAGCCCTCGGAAAATGATCTAAAGGACAAAGAGTAAATCAACAACTACACAATAAAATAATCCAAAAATGTATCATCCACAAATGTTCTTTCAATAATAACCAAAAGTCAAAAGCAGGGGTAAAGTTGTCATTTCCAGCTTAGAAATATCTCATCTCTTTCTATTGGGCTCCTTACACGGCCCATCCAAGTGGTTCTTTTACTCAGCAGTCTTCAGCTCCATTTCAGCTTGTTCGCTCCGATTTTATCCAGCAACCTTCATTAACTATTGAGCAACCTGAAAATAAGTTTTTTAGCAATAATTCTTTCATTTTAATTCCAAATCAAACCAAATTAATTCCATTATACTCTAAAATAATTAGTATATTTTTCACGTATCAGATTTCAATATAAAAGTTAAATTACTTTATTCACACATTAAATTTTGGTGACTGTGGACACATAAACTCCAAACTTTGGTCCAATTTAACCAGTTAGGAATTAACGAAAACATCTTGTACAAGGTGTAAGATAAAATTGAAATATTCTTTTCAAAAGAACATTATAGATAATAATTCTTAAAAATCCATAAACAAAATGTTGAATCATGTTTCGATGATAATAACAAAATAAAAAGTTGACATATATGAAAATCATATTTACTTTAATATTATTACAAATTGTTTTGTAACTAATAAAGAAGTAAAGTATGATTATGAAGCAGATAAAGCAACCTTACAACAACAAAGAAGGATATTAACAAAGTTTTGCAATCAGAAGCTTAAAAGAAGCATCAGGAGATCAAGAGTCTATTACATGCCAAAATACAATCATTGCTTTATGAGTTAAAGCTTGAAGTTTTGATCTCCAACAGAAATACTAGGTAAAGATTGCTTTAAGAAAAGTATTCAAAGGCCACATTATGCTTACAAGCTAGAAGCAACGATCTTAAAGCTACTTTAGAGGCTCCAACGGTTATAAGTTGCTTGTGAGTTGTTCCAACAGCTATATTCTTGTTTACAAGCTTCAACCAACGGCCACTTTCTCCTTTATAAGCTCCAACGGCTAGTGTACCTTCAAGAGCTTATTACAACTGTCATATTCATCTTATAAGCTTGGAAGCAATGATTATTTTTTCTCTTAGGAGCTACAACGGTCATAATTCCTTTATGAGGTGCAACAGCTAATACTTCTTCAGGACCTGAAAGCAACAGCCATTTTCACCTCTTGATAAGTTTCTCTAAAGCCTATATAGAGAAGAAGAATTAAAATTGTCAATGTAGGAGACTTACTAACATTCACACATTCTAAGCTATTAATTTTAAAGTCTTCCATAATTCCTACAAGTGCAAAAAGAGAGAAGAACTTCATCTTGTTCACATATTCTTTCATATATTCATTTTAAAGGACTTGTATTTTCACAGAAGGGATTTGTGTGTGAGAGTTTACTTTGTTGATAGTATGATCAACAAAGATGGTACAAGTTTGGTATTTGAACTTTAAAAATATCAAGATAAGTTTGGTGCTTGAGCTTTGAAAAAACATTAGTAGACGATTGGAATTTAAGCTCTAAAAAAAATATCGAGATAAGTTTGGTATTTGAGCTTTGAAAAATGCCAGGATAAGTTTGGCGTTGAGCTTTAAAAAGCACTAGAAGAGTTTGTTACTTGAGCTCGGAAAGTAACAATAGAGGTTTGGTACTGAACCTGTAAAAGTATTGAGTTTGTTACTAGAACTCGTAAAAAGTAATATAGGATTGTTTCCTGCATGTAAAGGAAACGTTAGTGGAAAATCTCAAGTGATTGGCTTGAAGACTGGATGTAGACCGGTTGGGCCGAACCAAAATAAATTTCGGTGTCTTCATTTTTCTATTTCTATTCTCTTTATATTTACTGCTAGTTAAATTCTTGCAATTTAAATTAATATCTTTATTATTTAAAGACTTTTTTATTATTATTATTATTTTTTTTTTGATAATTGACTTTTTTATTTTTAGTCAAGTAAATTTATATTTACAAGTTTTACTATTTTATTAATTCCGCATTTTTGTAAAATTTGTGTTTAGCAAAAGAAAATTGTTTTTATTCAAAAAGAATTTTTTAAATTGTGTATGAAATTTTTTATTTGGTATACAGTACTATTCACCCCCTCTAGTAATATAGCTAGCCTATTTGGGATTTTCACAAAACTACTTATATCATCTACAAATATAGTTTTGTACTACGAGTTTTGTAATATTTTCATAAACATAATATTATATATATATATATATATATATATATATATATATATATATATATATATATATATATATATATATATATATATATTAGAATACACTATTTTTTATAGAACTATATACCTTGGTTTTAGTATTTATCTAACAACTTGAACTTTAGATAGTTAACTTTAGATAGTTTCAATAGTTATAATACTCAACATTTAAAATTTAATATTTATTTTTTAACATTTAATTTCAAACACCTAAATCGTTTACTGAGTATCAAACTAATTAGTAAAAAAACCAATTACAGCAATAACTACAAGTGAACCAAATATTTAGTTTTCATCTATTGTTAGGTTCATTTGTCCAATTTCACTTAAAACCAAAACATATATATCAAAATTATATTATTCATTTTTATTTTAAGAGAATAATATGAGTTAATTTTTCTCCCATCCAACAAAATAAAGAAAGAAAAAATACAAAAAATAAAATAATGACAACTTTCTAACAAACAGATTACTGGATAAATTTGAAAACAATTATTGAATAGTTGATGAAAACAAAATCCATGGGATTGAAATCATAATGTATTTAAAAATAAAAAAATAAAAAAAATTAATTAATATAATATGCTAAAAATTTATTGTCTCTGTCATATCAAATATGGTTAAATAATTTTTTAAAAGTAAATTAAGTCCAATTTTCTCAATCAAAAATTATAATTTGAGGGACATAGAACTAAAAAGTAAAAGTTTTATAATTTCCGAATGGCGTAGGAAAATAAATCGGAACAATTCTGATCAAGCTAGAATGCATATAAGAAACAATTTAATTTAATTTTTTTTTTCAAAAAAAATAATATATAAGTATTAAAATTTTATGGTCTTTGTCTTTTTTTTTTTTTTTCATAAACAAATAAAATAACAAAGAAGAACCCTTACAACCCAAACTTGAATTTTTATATTTAACGCATATTTATGTAGAAATTAAAAAAAAAAAAAGAAAAGAAAAAAAGGTAAAAAGGAAATAAGGGATAAATGAATATGACAATGTTACTTCTGTCTACACCCTTAATGTCACTGCTATTACATCTTTTATCCTATTAATTTATAATGTTTTTATTTTTTTGTCATGCGTTGCATGTTTCTAATACATTTTTGTAACCTTTTAAAGTTGTCAAAGTTTGCTCTCACATTTCAAATTTTCAATAACTTGCTCTTACAACGGTTGTTAGTACTTTTTATTGACAACTTATATTCAATAACATGTCTAAATTTGATTCAAATAATTATTAAATAAAAATTATTTTCCGAGCAATCTCTTCCCTGTAAAAATGTGATATCTCTACGAATGTTAAGTACCAAGGAAAATGATATAATTATAACCCTTAATATATTGAGAAGATATAGAAGAAAAACAGCAAATACTGATAAAAAGTCTGCTAATGTAATTAGGAAAATTCTTACCATGTATAATAGTTTAAATATCGTATTTCATGGTGAGTTATTATTAGAAGAGCGGCAAATTGTTAAAAATGTAAAAAAATAAAAGGCGACATTAATAATTTCAAAAAATTAGAATTAAATTGGCTTTTGGAAATTTTGTAGGGAGCAATTTGAACACAAAGTGTTATTTTCGAAAAAAATATTATTATTCACATTTGGCATCATCCGAACTAATTGGATAAAGAAAAGATAATTACTAATTAAAAACAAAATAAGAAAGAATTAATTAGTATCGAACTTTGTTAATTAAAATAGGAAGAGGATTTTGAGCTACGTAATTTTTACCTAATAATTATGTTCCAAAATTTGGTAAAAGTATCTTTAGTTATTGAGATATATAACAAATTAGTAAATAAGAATGCAAAATTAATGTTTTTATATGAATTTAGGAATCAAATCTACTTTGGAGACTATAAATTCTAACAATAAACTAATTTACAAATCTTAAATTCTAAAATATAAACTTCATTGAAAATCCAATTTCAGAATATATATTCTCATTTAATAATAGGCAATTAAATTTACATATTAAGGATTTCTTAATAAGATTTATTTGAATTTAACTATATATTCTTGAAAAGAAACTTATAAATATCATTTGTATTGATAACCGTATTTTATTTTTCATATCTTACATATTAAAATAAATAAAAAATTATTGACATTTGGTATCATCTAATTGAAAAAAAAGACACTGTTTTGAAAATCGAACCAAAACGGTTGGTCGGACTTAGTCTAACTCGAATTGGAGGCTAGTCCATCGAGTTCAATTTTAGTTAATCTCTAGTTCGACTATGATTTTACACCAGTTTGTCTTAATTCTACGAACTGGTAGCTTCACCAGTTTAATAATTGGTCCGATTATGAAAACTATGAAAAAAAAAATATTATTAATTAAGATTCGAACTATTTAATTATCGATTTTAAATTAGTAGAAGAAAGTATAGTTAATTGCAGATAAGAGGAAAGGAGATTTTCAAGTACGTAATTTGCTCCAATGGGTAATACTCTTGTTCCAAAATTTCGTAAAAGAAATCTCTAGTTATCTGAGATCAATATATAATTAAAAATGTAAATTAATGTTTCATATGTTAAGGATATTATATCAATATTTTACTTTGAAGCCCACGCATGGAAACTCAATAAATGCTGGATATTAATTATTAGATAATTAAATACTATTTGGGTAGTTCAAAAAATATGGTTAAGGTAGTTCTTAAGACAAATTTTAGTACGCAACTTTTTTTAATACTCGTCCCGTTTTTTATTATATGATATTTAAAGTTATTTATTAAAACCAATAAAATATTAATTAGGTTCCTAAAATAACTAGTTTAATCTAAAACTCTATTTTCCATGAAAAAATTCTCTTTCTTCTTAATTATTAAAGTTTAATGTAGTACTTTTTCCATTAAATAATGAATCTCTCTCATACTTTAAATAAGGGCAAATATGAAAAAACATGATAAAAAAATGCATTTGTAACGTAAAGGTCAAATAAAAAAGAACAAAGTAAAAAACCTAAAACATCGTATAATAAAAAACAAAAGGAATATTGTTTAAGTTATGGTTTCAAGAAAATTATATTCCACTTCTTTTAAAGTTAATCTGTTCATAACAATGTAAATTATATAGGAAAATATCAATAAACTAAACTTAAACTATAAAATATAAAAATCAATTGAACTAGAATATAAAGAAGACTGAACTAGAAATTTGGACTATTTTTTCTTTTTCAACAAATGCATATAATGTACTTCTAAGTTCTATCATTAGTAGTAAAATATAATTTATTTAATAAGTGAAACAAAATTTATACATAATTACATAGAGTAATTTGCTGTAGCATATCAAGCTAATTTATGAAAATAAGTATCTCTGTTAATAATCAAGAATGACAAATCTTGAATTAAATTGAAAAAAAAAAACGCTAACCCATATGTCAGACATAAAACCAGATGCATAGTCAAAGTATGTACAACATAGTTTGCTAAACAAAAAAAAAAAAAAAAAAAACTAAAAGTTTACATTTATTTACATCTAAATCAAAATAAGAATCATTCAGATACGAATTATTAAGAGCTGAAAATAATAGCACACGAATTCGCCGAAAAAAAAAAAGGATAAAATCTAAAAAATTATTGTGTTTGTTATATATCTCTAATTTAATAACAAGATTATACCTTTTTATAGGAATGATTTATGATTATATATTAAGGTAGATATATTTATAAAAAAAATATTATGTTTTGTGAAAGATAGAGAACAAATTCTCAAAGAAAATAACGAAATATACTATTAGCAATATATACTCATAGATTATAGGAAAAGCTAGAGTTGGCAATTTTGTCTTAGAAGATTTATAGTTAAGCTAAAAGATTGGGTAGTTAATTATCTTAATTAACATGCACTGTAATATAGGAAAGGATACACCAATTTTCTCCAATGTTTCCTCAATTGCAGTCACATTCATTCAGCTATATTTCCCCATTGATTTATTTCTTAAAAATAAATATTACAAGAGGGTATTCTAGGCATACAAAAAGATTTGGATATAATTGTAAATTAAGTTAAAAACTGGGCGCATTAGGAAATTAAACTTCAATATAAACGCCTCGCTCTGGCATATGTCCTACGCACTCCCCATTTCTCCTTCAACATCAAAGTTCTCCCTGTGTTTTTTCTTATTTCATCTGCTCAAAATCTCCCAATTTTGTTACAGAGGAAAGAAAACCCATTTCTTCAATCTCTAAAAGGCGGAAGCTTTTTAGAGATAGGAGCCGCATTTTCAAGATTAACCTGAAAAGGGGGATATTCTGGTCATGGATATTGTAGCAGAGAAGAAATTTGCAGTACTGCTGTGCGCAGAGGACTCAGAGTATGTGAAGAAGATGCACGGAGGGTATTTTGGGGTTTTTGTACGAATGCTGGGGGAAGAAGGAGAGACATGGGTTGTTTACAGAGTTGCTAATGGAGAATTCCCTGATGATGACGAAATTGAAACTTTTGATGGGTTTGTTATTACTGGTAGTTGCAATGATGCTCATGGAAATGATCTTTGGATCTGTAAACTCATCAATCTGTTGAAGAAATTGGATTCTTTGAAGAAGAAGGTTCTAGGCATTTGTTTTGGTCATCAGGTATTAATTTATATTTTTCATTTTTTAATTTGTGCTTAATCATACGTGTCATATGCATATATTTATGTTTTTTTTAACATTTTATTTGTAGAGTTTGAAGTTTTCTTATGTTATGTGAATGTGCCTGCCTCTTGAACTGTCTCTGTAGGTGGCTTTGTTTTTTGGGTAAAGGTCAAATCTTTTTTGGGTATGTGCTGTTTGGTTTAATAGAAAATAATCCAGCACTGTATTTGAGGCCTTAATTACAAGTTTTGTGCTTTTTTAAAAATTGTCCCGGAATTTAAGGAAGACAGGAGGAATTCCATGAGGCTGATTAATGTTTTGATCGGGTGGAATTAATGACTAAGCAGTGGTTTATTTAATCTAATGGTTATCAACTTCTGACAATCAGATGAAAAATATACTTATTCTATTAAACATTTATTTCAAGAGTCTTTCTAAAGTTTTGAATTTTTCCTCTCTCTTTTCGAGTCTAGTTCAATGGTGTTCCAATTGAATTGAAAAGCCCAAGTAAATGCCTACCAGTTTGAATAATATTGTAGTTAAAATTAATCAATAATTAAAGAAGTATGAATCTTTACTAAAATATTTTGTTAATGATATGCTTAAATACAACTCCATGTGAGAATCTGAATGCTACGCTGCCATGATTTGGACCATGCTGAGTTTGTCTAGCTTTGTGCTATTTTTGTTCTTGTGAATCAGTCTTCAAAATGGTCCCGCTTTCTTCTTTCATTCTTTAGTTGCTGTGGGTTCAAAATTTTTCATTTATTTTGGAGGATTAACGGCTATTAATTGTTTCTTGTCCAAATTTGATTGTGGTTACAATCCCAGCTTCAAAGCTTCTCATATGCATTATGGTTAGATTACACAAAGAATGATTACCTCTTAATTAGCCAAATTTTGGTTTCAATTGTTAAAACGTCTTCTGCGAAAGTTCCAAGTGCATTTTGTTGTTTTGGGGTTATTTAATTAGACTAATTAAGGTTTTTGACTTGTAGTTCTTAATACTAATTACTATTTTAAGATATCTAAGTAGTTTGTTTTCTTTTTCAGTTTCTTATCTTATTCGTAGTGTGAAGTTATTCCTATATTTGAGTGGGATTGAAGCTCAACTTTTATTAAATTAGAAACAATGAGAGAATTGAAACTCTTATCTAATTAGCTGTCCATACTTGCTAATATAGTTGGCAATTGGGTTTCTAAATGTATCGTGAATTGCTCATTTTGTGCAATAAAAAGACCAATCTTTTCTGTTTTTTAGTACTTTTTGTGTCAAAGTTTTTCCTCTTTTTTTTCCCTCTTTTTATGCTGAAGCGTGTAGAATTGCACAAAACAAATAATTAAGTAAATGATGTGCTACCTAATTTATTCCCATTGGCTTTAATCCACCTTTCCCCCCCACCCCAAAGTTAGTATTTTTCTTTTTTAGATGTAGCATGAGGTAGGTGGAATTCTGTTGCACATAAGATAAAGCATCCCATGATGTAGACACCTGTCATATGCATACATCAATATACTATTTGATCAAAAGTGATTTACATAATCTTATAATATGATATCTAAATGGAACAACATAATATTACACCAAAGCCTTTGCTTACCCAAATATATCAATGCATGCTGTGTAGGAGTGGCAGATAAGAGTTGTCGGTACCCACCCATATCCTAACACGTCGCATTTCCTTTAATTTCACTTAGTTTTTTTTTTTTTTTTTTTTAGCATTTGCTTTTTCAAGTATTATCCATAGTGGAGTAACATTTTCAACGTTTAATGAAAAATGCCAAATTCAACTCTTAATTAATTCTTGATAGTGGAGTAAGTATAACTTTGACAGTTGACAAGTGTATTTTTTCTCATCGTCCGCCTTTGTGGGCTGTATGACTTTGATATGCAATTTTCTTGCACATATTTTAGGAGTGATTTGTATGCTTTGCATGTATGATTTTTGGTGTTAGATTGATTTTTTTATATTTTAAAAACGACTAGCAGTTTTTAACATGACAACATGATTTTCTAACCCGATTTAGCAAACTCTTTTGATACAATTATCATTGATGATGCATTTGTAACATATGTAATCGTGCATAATGTATAAGTGATATAACACAATTCTAACGTGCATACACGAATTGTCACTTTTTTTCATTTTGAAAACAATCTCATGTCAATTTTGAGTCGAAAAGGCTTCTAATTGCTCCCACTAGATCCTGAGTTCGATTATTCGATTGTCGATAGACAAGTGTCATCCAAAATTATCCGATCAACCTCAAACTAATAAATTGGATTAAAAAAATTTGTTATATTCTTTTGCACATTCTCAATTGTTTGTTTAGTATAAGATAGAATGAATTTTGTGGTTATGATCAGATACTGGCACGTTCACTGGGAGGAAAGACTGGGCGTGCAAATTCAGGGTGGGATATCGGTGTTACACCCGTTCATTTTTCATCATCAAAGCTCTTTTCATCACTGAAATTGCCCGCTCTGTTATCCATTATTGAGTGCCACAGAGATGAGGTCTGTTCTACTCAACAACATCAAAATCTAAATTTTGCTGTAAATGTTCCATTGTTTTGAAGCCTATTTTAACATTATAGGTCAAAGAACTGCCTCCAAAAGCAGAGGTGATGGCATGGTCCGAGAAAACTGGTATTGAGATGTTCAAATTTGGTGATCACATGATGGGAATCCAAGGCCATCCTGAGTATACTAGAGACATTCTCTTCCACTTGATTGACCGACTTCTTCAACGCAGTTACATTGCGGTGTGTTTCGCCCTATCATTTATATTTTTCGTTGACTCGGGTTTAATGGATCAGACCAATATAAAATTGACCTTGACATGTATACACATGTGAGATTTTTCTTAAAATTAATGAAAGGGTCCAAAATGGATTAAAAATATGAAATCTTTCATTCAATTTTATGTAGGATTCATTTGCTGCTGAGATCAGGGCAAAATTGGACGAACAAGAGCCAGACAGGGAGGCATGGAAGAAGCTGTGCACCAACTTCCTTAAGGGAAGACTATGATATAAATTTAATAATTTCAAAATCACCCCTAGAAAAAAATGGGGAATAATGAAATGTAAAGGAGAACTAGTTTTAAGAGAGACATATGGGTAGGGTCAAAGATAGAAAATAGTAGTAAAGCACACAGTTTTATTAATGTTAATTAATTAATTAGCTGTGTGTTTAATGAGGTTGGCAGGCATCGATTAATTAGTAACTATTAGCAAGCCGAATTAGAACTTGGTGGGATTTAGGGACATTAATTAGTCCTATTTTGGTTGGTTCCTTTATTCTTCTAATGTTGATTTGTGATTTGCCAAAATTTACCATCAATATTAAAATCTCACAAATTTTGTTTTATATTGAAGTTGTCAATATTTGTGACCTATGCTGTCTGTATATCAACTGTAACTATTTGTCATTTGATCTGGTTCATAGGAATATAAAAAAAAATAGAAATTTAAATAATTACATTTCAAGTCCAATGCTATAAAAATAATGAGTTGTATACTCTATAATTAATTAAATATGTTTGTATTACCTCTTTTTATTAATAATTAAAAAAAAAAAAAAGAAATCTTACTTTTAAAAGTGTAATGCAAACAAAGAAGGCATATGTATAAAAGTAAATATGAAATAACTTATTTACTAAATTACTTAGGAAAAAGAAAAAGATGATTTACGTTAAATGCTTTTCCTCATTTGTTATTAATTATTTTCTCATTGTGACTAAAGAATGTCTTCAATCCAGGAAAATAAATAATTCTTCAATATTATTATATCTATAATCAACTTATTTTTTTTAATTAAAAATAGAATATTACAATATTGAGTTTGCTTATCTAGAAAATTTAAAGTTGTATATTTACATAGGAAATGCAGATTGTTGTCAATTTTATAATTTAAAAAACAAAGCTCGGTCCAAATGGAGTTTTAATTATATTGAATACATATTTGCACTCCTAATTAGAGTTCAGCCAAAAACTTCCATTGAACGTCTTCAGCTAAGACAGCATTCCTAGGAGAGATGGATCAAAAAGCATACATAAAAGGATCAAGTGGCCCACCAACTCAAGACCAACCTCATTCAAAATACTAGGTAAAACTGGACTTGTTCATCGGTCGGGCTGGGTCGGGTTCGGGCCGGACTACATCGGGTTTGATATAAAAATCTCTTATCCAAGCCCAGCCCAGCCGGCACTAATTTTATATCGGGCTCAGGCCGGGCTGGACCGGGCAATTGAACCTCATTCCCAAGCCCAGACCAACCAGCCATCAAATAAATGTTTATATTTTTCTAATATAACTTATTCTAAACAAATTTAATTTACAAATAATATTTATAGACAAATTTGATTTACAGATAGTATTCATAGAGAAATTATAATGATCAAGATCTTCTATAAGGTTTTCAATGGTTCAGATTAAATATTAAATATTTAGTATATAGTTATATAAATAAAAATATAAAAGTATATATTATAAAATTATCCGCGCCGGGCCGGACCAGTCATGGATCTTATAGTTATTCCCAAGCCCAACCCATCATTAACTCGGGCTTCTACGGGTTCGGGCCAGGCCGGGCTTAAAGTAAAATATGTATGTCCAAGCACAACCCAGAACGGGCAGGTTTGGACGGGCTTTGCGGGTCGCGGGTTGTTTGCATAGGTCTAGGTAAAACACATTCTGAACCCTCTAAACTTTTACTAAAATTATAATTGGTACTCTGATCAATTTTTTGAACACATCGACTACAGAATCTTATCATTTTAATATCATTAGCCTCAAACTCGGCCTATCTTTTATGTGTGTATAATACACTTCGCTTAGTAGTGGAACTGCATAACAAAAATAATTTAAAAGTTACATGATTTTATCACTTGAAATTGTGAAACACAGTTCCAGCAATTCCTTTTTTTATCCAAACAATTTTCTGAAATTATATTTTATACTAAAATATTATTGGTAGACACAAAACAAAATCAAATTTAGAACTAATAATATTAAAATGAAAAAATCATGTGCTTAATATGTTTATAAAATTGATTAAGATACTAATTATAATTTTAGTAAAAGTTTAAGTGACTAGGGATGCATTTGCATTTTGCCAAAATACTGACTTTACGATGAAGTTTGGAAGGAAGCGTGGTACGCATGGCCCCCAAATCATAACTTTCACAACTAAAAACCTAAAACAAATTAACAAGAAACCATTGTACCACTACACAAACAAAATTCTGATATGCAGGTCGCATAAACAGAATATATCAATTGGCAAGCTTTTAACTTGCTTTCTTGAAAAAGACTTCCAAAATCCAAACGCTCCATTCAATTCACTGAAAGGGATAAACGTTAGCCACGGAAAACGTTATCCATTTTCCTCACACTATTTTCCTTTTTTTTTTAAAGTTTTTACCTTCCTTGAAAAAGAAAAAAAAAAAAAAAAAAAAAAAAAAAAAGAAAGTTTCTTTTCTTTTGCTCTGCAATTTGTATATCAATATTAGAATAATCCCACACCCAAGGAATGTGGCCAAGATAAAATCAAAACCACAAGGCCCCGGTTTGTCACGGAAAAATAACTGAATGAATCACGTAATGGCCACAAAAATAGCAGCATAGTTTTCACAATGATTAAAATCGACCAATGCTTTAAGAGAACAGAGCAGGAATATCCCGAAATCAGATCATTAAAACTTTATGATGTTCAGAAGTTTCGCTCCGACAAATTATTGAAGTTAATCCCAAACCATAATAGGGAGCAATGGCTTTCATCATCATAAGAAAACAAAGTAAGACAAGGACCCAAGTCTATAATGAATTTTCAATTGTGTTGCATTGAATTGATGCTTAGGCACTCAACATCGAGTTCTTCCTGCACTCAGACAACATGTCCATGTAGAATTGGCATTTGCTGATATCACTACCGAAGTTCGTAACACACTGCAACCAAACAATTTAACATAATGTCATCACCAATTTAACAACACAGCTACAAGAACAAGATGATAAAACAGAATTATAAATACAAGTAAAGAAGCAGCTGGTGAAAGCAGCTCTCCAAGGACAAAATTTGCTTACATCTTGGAATGCCTTTGAGTGAATACTGCATGCATCGGCACTGCCCATAGTGTTAGCAGCAGCTGTTGGGGCCGCAGCCTCAGAGGGAACAGTTTCATGCTGAATTGTGCGAGGACCCATCACAGCATCTACAGCTCTGTGTGCAACAGCACTTCCAGTTCCAAAAGCCATTCCTATGGAAAAATATGAGAAGGTAAGAAAAATGGTTCAGATATCTATCCACATTGAAATCATCTATGAAAAATACCACACAATTGCAACCAAAGTGTGCTATTAATTCAGTTAACATACCCTGAGCTATGGTTGAACCAATGCCTCCAAGCAATGATCCACCACCGCTGCTCTGGGCAGGAGCTGGAGGAGGTGCATGATTAACTGCATTGTCAAACAGAGGAAGAGCATCAGAAAAATGCTTGTTTAAAAAATATGTGCTATATCATCAAAACAAGTTCCATATACTATTACACTGATCAATGATTATGCAAGGAAGCGGTACCTGTCTGAGGTGGTGGGCTGCGTGCTGGAGCAGAGCGCGCCGCAGGGCGAGGGGCAGATCTTCCTAGAAAAGGGAAGTTAGGTAAAGTTTATTAGTGACTCAGAAAGCAAAAAGGAAGAAATCAACAAGCATCTACGACAACACAAACAAGTAATTCAGAAGTTAAATCGGCCACATGAATGACGCGATGTTTCAATTATCACCCAAACAATAGCTTCATCAAACAGCATAATGTAAAATCCTGGACCACAGGCATCACAAGGAATAAATAAAGGCAACCCAAGTAGGCAATTAGCAATCAAAAAATGAGTGAAGCAGTGATGATATGAAAAGGTGAAGTGCTAAGGCGGGTCGTGGCGATTAGGTACACATTTGATGGATTTACAACTGCACCGTCAAAGTAATAATTTTTATTCATTCGCAACCACAAGAGACCAAATCCAATCTCATTCCACACCTACCAATTACAAGCCTCACAATCATGCTGGTTTAAAGCACATTCATGGTTAAACAATAAGAAAGACCAACTTTGGTACATCAAATACAACAGGAATATACAAAAATCAAATCTACATTCTCCACTGCTCTTTTCGAGTAAGAAAAAAGAGAACTCAAAACACTAATATCACGTTCACTAGAAACCCAAAACCTACTTGCAGCAAAAAAATAAATAAAAAGAAACATGAAAGGAAGCAATTACGAAATCATATAAAAACCCTAATATTAAACAAACAGAATAAAGAAATCAACAAAGCTACACCTCTAAAGCCACACGCTTCGATTAACTCCGAGAAATTTGTTTTTCATTTTTTATAGAAAACTAAAAGCTGCGACACATTCCAAGAACTTCCCTTCCTCAAATTGGGAAAAAAAAATTGCAAACAAAAACCCACAAAATAATCAGATCTACAGTTCCCTTCCTACAAATTCAACAAAACCCAAAAAATAAAAATAAATAAAAAAAGATTTCAAGATGTAGTTTTTTGTTGTTTTTCACATTTTTCTCAACCTAAATCAAAACAAATAAAAACGGAAGACGAACCCATACGTCAAGGAACCTATTCAATACAGCTAAAACATATCGAAGCCTGTTAAAAGGATAGAGATTTAGAGCGAAACTGACCTCCTCCGGAGCGGCGAGGCATGGTTGATAGGGTTAAGAAAGCGGCGGCTAACGGAGAGGTTGGAGAATTCTAGGGACAGATTTTTGTGCGACTGGATAAAATCACAAAACCCTGAGGGGCAATTGGTTATAAAGCATAATTTGGTCATTCATTTAGTAAGTTGGTACACGTGGCAATAAATAATTGGATTTGAATGGGTCGAAGCTATTTGACTCGGAAGCTGCTTCTAGAATTTCTCGTTTTGTATCTGTCACCGTGGGTGGATTTTTTTTTATAAATAAGTAAAATACCAAAGGGCTGTTTGGTTAGCTAGAAAAGTAATAGGGAACGGGAAATGAAAATCACCAATTTCCTTTGTTATTGTTTGGTTTAACAAAATTATTTAGGTAATGGGAATCACATTCCCCCATTTGTAGGAATCACTCATTCCCTCTTCTCCACCCATTAATCAATATTGATTCTCATTTCTACATTAAATTTGATAAAAACAAAAAAGGAAAAAAAAATTCACCATTTCTTATCCTTATTTTACCAAATAGTAACCATTACCTCAATTTTTCAACTTCTCTAATATATTAATATTTTTATATACGGATATAATTATTATAAATATTATTTAGTTACTAATATAAATAAAATGCTAAAATAATAAAATAACGATAACAAATATAAAAAAAAATAATTGTTAAACATTAATGATATTTTATATCTTATATATTTTTCTATCAACTTGTATTTTATAAAAACTATTATTAATTTCTAAAAAATAATTAAATTCCGATTCCGGACTAAACCAAATAAAACTATTAATTAGTAATTCTGATTCCGATTTCCTATCATTCCGTTTCTGTTTCCAATTCCGATTCTAAAACTTGAACCAAACGCACCCTAAGAGGTAGGAAATGGATATTCGGCAAGGATCCTACAATTGATATTCTAAAAAAAAAATCATCAATGAATTAGTGATTAGTCCTACAAAAATTTCACCTTTCCATACGTATTCACTCAATTATAAAATTACAGTTTTTGTGCGAAAGTTTTATTTTAGATTGTATCTTGTTAACTTTTGTTATTGTTGTAATATTGGGAACAATAACTCGTTTTTGCAATAAAAATATCCTTAATATAAGTTTACAGTTCCCATAACAAAAATTAATCACAAGGACATATTTTGGGGTGACAATGGAAAGGGAATTTCCCCATTATCCATGGGGTCCGAAATGGAGAAATTTTTATTCTCATTAAAATAATAGGAATGGAGACAGTTCTACATGAATTCAAAAATGCCTTGCTATGGCCCATTTCTCCCTCTAAAGCTGGATTTGGGCCTATTTATTTTGCATTTGGATATTGCTTTATTTTACGTTTTTCTTTCATTTATTATAACTTATTAAACATGTACATCTATATCTAAAAAAATTCAAATAGGTTACTGGTGTTGGGTATTCCACATCGAAAATAAATAACTATAAAAAGTAGCATATAAGTTGTGTAAATTAAACTTTAACACAAACCAATTGATTTTGTGTTAGATGAGTACAATCTCAGTACTTTCAAGGCCCATGAAGTATTTTTATGGTATCAGAGAATATAAGACATGTTAATTATTTTGGCCTCAAAGAAGATAAAACGACTGTTTCAAACCCAGTTGCAGTTAAAGGATAGCGTTAGAGATCCCAATCGGAAATAAATAACTATAAAACGTGGCATATAAGTGATGTAGATTGAGTCTCAACACAAATCAATTGGTTTTGTATTATATAAGTCCAATTCCACATACGTGCTCACTTGTGTAGTCAAATCTGTCACTCTTAAAGTCCACAAAATCTCTTCAATTGTAATTGTTTTAATTAATTCTTTTTAGTTTATTAAAATAGGTAAAACAATTAAACGAATTAGGAACAAGCTATAAATCAATTGCTTTTATAGTGTCCAGAGTTATTAAGTATATTATTATTAAAAAAAAATTATTAAGTATAGTAATTTAATTTTGGTATCGAATATATTACGATATTAAAATTATAAATAATTTGGTAAATAGTTATGATAATCAATATAAAATATTTTTATAATTTCCAATAAAATGGAACGAAAATTTCATATTTCATATATATAATAACTAATAAAAATACTTTTATTAATACACCACAAATCACCCCTCCTTGTATATATATTTAGTGAAATTCGGTATTTATTTCTTTCCACAAACTCAGATTGCATGTCAACTGAGCTATTTCGAACTCAAAATTAAATTTAAGCAACTTGAAACCATCACTGCTCGAATTAAGCTAACCTTAATTGGTTTTCATTGCAGATATTGATTATTGAAAGCGTAAAGGGGACCAATCTACATACAGAGATTGAATTTGGAGCTAGTATTACATAATTTCATAAATTAAGAGGTAAAGTTTTGAATTTGAACTCCAGTGCGAATTTGAGTCTTGTACTAGCTAAGGCCTTACATATGGAGATCATATTCAAGTTGGTATCGTAGTAAGTAAAGTTGAAGGGGAAGGAGAGATTTTTTTTTTTTTTTTATTTACGACTCGATGCTTTAAGGGAAAAGATAATAAAATTAAACGAAACACCATTCTAACTTCCATTTATATTTTGGTGATAAGAACATCTCTCTCTACCCTGAAAGTCTAGAATTCAAGTCTTACTAAGATTAGATACTACGTGCACTTTTAGTTAAAAAAAAAAAAATTTACAATTATGAACTTTAAATGGTAGCCAGCTGTATCTACAATCTCAAACTTGATGAATGAAAAATTTCGAATTTGGTAGTATTCAAGCTTGAGCCCCAAGTCAACAAAAAAGGAATTTTCACTTTTTGTGTCCATAAAAGAATATTGTGCAAGTGGATGCTCAGCTTCTAGTTCTAGCAAAATTAATAATTGCGTAATTAAGTTCCTAATTAATGATGGGTTTTTTTATAATTTTCTGCTCTAAAATAAAAAAAGAAAAAGAGAAAACGATTCTTGCCAACACACTCCTTTCGATTCTCACATTAATTTTAAAGAACGACCAAAATTAAAGAGAGAAAAACTATTGGTCCTTCACTCTTATTGTTGTACACTATTGGTCCAGAAAACATCATTATTAATTCTACGGAAAAAAAAAAAAAAAAACATTTTGAGTTCTAACTATTAGTAATTTTCAATTTGACATATTGAGTAAATCATAACTATAATCAAATGTATTGAGTTCATGGTTGACAAGACGTATAATTGATCTTAACATCAAAGCATGACCATTTTTTCTAAAATTAGAAGCCATAATTTTTTTTTTTTTACTTTTTATTTTTTGTGACATATGTATATGTACAACAAATATTCCTTTTTCCAAAAGCCAAAATGCATCCATCCTAATTTTTTACCAACATTATAATGGCATCTCTGATCAATTTTTTTTTTAATAGATTAGATATTTTATCTTTTCATTTTAATATTTTTTAATATAGCATGATACATAGAACTTACCAAGCAATACTTACCTCAGATACATACGTTGGCCTAATTGAAATGCTGACCAAACAAAACATTAATCACGAGGGAATTATGCTATGGAATATGATTCCATCTTTTCATTTATTTATTTATTTATTTTACCTTTGTTAATTTGCCAGTAATGCAATCTATATAAGCTTCTCATTTCCTCCATTTACACTTCAACTCTGCAACCTGCGACCACTTCTTACTCCTTGAGTATGGGAAATTGCTTCTCGTCTGGATCAACCCAGGAGCCGGGAAATGGTGAGATTTATTCATCTTTCATTATTTTTTCTTAATATAGGCATTATAGACGAAGTATAAAAATATCTGACAGGAAGAATTCATGTCTGTGTCAATTTGATAAACATATTAATTAGCTTCCTTGTTTTCTGTCATATATATTTATAGTTCTTTTCTCTAGCTAGCTGTTGCTGTTTTTCAATTTATTTATTCATTTTTTAACAGATTTTTGTTTGCTTGTCAATTTTTGCAGAGGTTTATGAGAATCCAACAGAAGTTTTGATAAAATTTACTCTAAAGGAGCTAAATAAATACACTCATGATTTCAATCGAAAAAAAATCGTTGGGCATGGAGATTTTGGTCCTGTTTATCGTGGAACCATTAAAGGGAGAAAAGAGAAAAACATTAATGGCTTAGACATAGCTGTTAAATATTCTCACAAAAAAGATGAAACATCAAGAACTCTGTGGAAAGTAAGCAAATAACTCTAATATCTTAATCATATTAGTTTTTTATTTAATTAATTAGTTGATTATATATTTTCCGGTTTGCTTTTAATACAATCATCATCCACTATCGTCAATTTAATATCAACTAGTTGATAATTTTCTAATTATTTATTCTATCCATCTGTCAAAGACTGTGGAAACAAGTATCAGTAAATAGTAGAATGGCATCTCTTTTAGTCTCAGGGTGTGTGATAGTCAATTTACAGTGGACAATTATATTCAAATTGGTCCATATATTTGCTGTCAGTATCACAATCATTTATTTAATAATTTTGTCTTTGATTCTCTGCATCAATTAAACAAGCAGATAAGAGGATATCTGCTGCAAGAGCGATCACTTTCTGTCAAACCCTAACCTTTGTTCTCTTCCTTTTCACTTGTGTCATTTTCACTTAATTAATATTAACTAATTAAATAATTAATAATGATTTAGTTTATTACGTCCTTTTCAAGACCTAATAAAGTAATGGTGAAGCCTACTATTACATGTGTGTGTGTGGCACCATAAAGGGAGAGTGAAGTTCTATTTGTGTGTGTGCATATATATATATATATAAAGATATGGAAAAATTAACTTAACAAATGAATTGTAATTATTAATTGATTTTCAGGCTGAAATTGAGTATTTACCCAAAGTAGTGCATGAAAATATAATCAAGCTGATAGGGTATTGTGAAACTGAAGAAAGGTTCTACCTTGTCTATCCATTCATGCCTAATGGAACTGTCTTCAACCACTTACAAGGTAATCTTCCAATTGCTTCTTCTTCTTTTTTTGCTATCTTTATATAAACGTAGCTAGCGTAATGTGAGATTCTTTTTTTTTTTTTTTTTTTTTTTTTTTTAAAAGTTAATAACAATAGAATCCTTGAGAAAGAGCAAAACTAAGCTAGCACTTCTATCAATATTATGAAGTTCTGTGCAACAAGAAAGTAAAATTAATTTTCACCAACAAAATTCACCCTTTTTCTCTTTGTCATAAATGATTTTTCTACTCCATATAAATCTCATAGTGATCATGATTGAATGGATTAATTAGACTATACTCCTAGGATCATGCATGCTGGATACATCATTAAACAATTGACACATACGTTACCATAACGATAATATGTCAATCATTCAACACTATAGATCACGTGATCCCCAAAACATGCTAGAAATTTTAGCTAACATGAACTTATAATATTTATATACTTTGATTTGATCTGCTTTTAAAAATAAAGGTTCCTTTATTAATTATATATAAAGAGATTAACTGAGAATAAGGAACCTTTCGACCTTTATGTCTATTCTCAATTTATTTCATTAAAAAATTGAATATTAAATCAAAAAGTACTGTTGTATGTTCTTATAAGTAACATATCCTTTTTTGTTTAATAATTATAGAATGGGTTTTGCTTTGTTGCTTGTAGATCTTGACTGGAACAGAATCCTTAAAATTGTGAAGGGAATAGCAAGTGGGATTCAGAAGCTACATGACCATCATCCTCCACTCATCCATGGAAATTTAAACCTCAAAAACATTTTGTTAGATAAGGTCCACTACCTATTTACATACATACATACATACATATGATATTTCTCCGAAACTTTCCAAGTTATAATTCATATCCAAAACTACCAAATATAATTTTTGTTCTTCATGAATTATGTAATGGAACAGGATTTCACTCCCAAACTAGCTGACTTTGGAACAGTTACACCACGGGGAAAACAATCACAATCAGGTACATGAAAATATTTCACTATTTTTATTCTTATTTAATGGAAAAAAAAAACTCGGGTAGTTTGGTGTAGTTGTATATAGAAGAATATCATATTTTTCATTGAAAAAAAAGCCTCCATAGCTTGCATTTTACACTATTAGCGAATAAAAAGGTAACTGATTAATGACTAATAACGTTTAATTTTTACTGATGTGATGACTAACATATCACGATGTCAACATGTTACATTAACAAAAGGTAATAACTCAAAAAATATTACTATAATAAAGACAACAACTCACTTTACAAAAGTCAATATGTGACGTTAGCAAAACCACAACATTGATGGTCAAATTATTTTTACTTTTATCCGCTATGCAACACATAAAGCCTCTTTGGCAAACTTCAAATACCTCAAATCTCAATAAACAAATAAGTGAAACCATGTAGATTTTTTTTTTCCACTTTTCGGTACGTAATTTATTTTCAATATTCCAAATTGATCATTAATGCGGCTAATAGCAAACTTAAATAAACATTTTGGTGATGACATGATGATGAACAGACGACATATACAGTTTGGGAGTGATAATATTACAAATGATAATGAGAGAAGAGAATGCAGAATTGCCAGGAGTAAGCTTTCGTTATCACATAAGCGACAGGGCCAGAAATCTATTTGAAGAAAGAGGAGATGCTGTACATGAATCCATTAAAAACACTGCAACTTCTGGTAATTGCTGCGAAAGGGTTATTACAAAGCTTGGATTGGACTGTGTCAACAGTGATTCTTCTCTACGTCCTACCATTGCTCAAGTCCTTGACACTCTACATAAACTTTAAGCTAATTAATAATTTTATTGAATAACATTAATATATCCATGTCATAAATATTGATTTAATGGATCAGAATATTATGTGCGTTTTCTTTTATATATATATATATATTTGAAAATATTATCCCAAGAGCTGTGCTGAATTGTTTGTATTGTAATATAAAAAGTATTCTGTGCAATAAAAATAATTAGAAATATAAAGCTGGTATTTGTAAAATTGTGATTTTGGAGCCCAAATTGCGTGGCAGTTTCTAGGATAAAAATAAATAGATCCAATGGTCAGCTATTTGCTTGAATTCTAAACCAAAGATATAGCCATTCTTATATATTTGGGCTTTATGGGCCGATGTGGCCAATCATGTAATGGTTTACAAAATTTACCTATCCATTTTATTATTCATTCTAACATCTCTATTTATTTTAGAGTATTTAAAAATTATAAGCTAATTTGATTTCCTTTTCTACCTTTCCCCTCTTAATTTCACTAGATTATCATTCATGTGTACGTGCGTCATTTGGAACTAATAAAAGCATGATAAAAGCCTATCAAACTATAGTTTAGTGATAAATACATCTCTCTCTAACTAAGAGGTTCAAATTTGAATTTAAGTGATATCAGATACTATACATTTAATTAAGAATAAAAATAAAAAACTAAAAACTAAACCACGATAGAAACATATATTTGCAAGAGCAAATAAATAAAATAAAATATTATTATATTATATAGTTTGTAACTAGAAGACAAATAATAAAAGATAGTAAATTTACGATAGAAAAAACTGTTAGACATGAAACTTGTAATAATTGGATGTCACTATCAGCAGCAGAAAAGAAGACATGTTTGGACTACAAATTTCCTCACATCTTTGTCAAACATGATAAAGACTACCAAATCTTTGTTTGTTTAAAACAACGGTCTGCTTCCTCTCTTTTCGGGTTTCATTAACTATCCTTTTTTTACTTTTTTCTTTCATATTTTTAGCCATTTAATTTTGATATCCTTCCCATTAAATTCTACTGTTAAGAATACGACAGTGTTTGGTTGGCTACATAAATTTTAGTTTTTAATTATAAAAAAAAAAGAAAAAAAAGAAAAATTGGTATATAAGTGGGGCTTGGAAATGAATCTTGTTGTCACATTCCAAACAAACTACTCATGGTGAGATATGGACATTTTTAAATCCCTGAAATTTATATGAATGAATGTGTTATTATAGTCATTATACTTCTATATCTCCATTTTTTTTTTTTTTTTGTAACTTCTAATGACTCGGTTTAATTAAAGCCATAATTTGACATTGATTTGCGTTTTTTTATCAATTTGATTTAGTTAGGTTTGTGGTTGTGTTTATTCTTAGTATCAAATATGATCTAATCTGTCTAGTTTTGAAAATTAAATAAAATTTATCACTAAGAAAGAAGACATTTAGAAAGTCATTATTTCTTTTTATAATATGAGATTTTCTTATATTCGAACTTCTACGTGATTCAACTCTTTATATACGAAAGTCTTCAGTTTATCTTTACAAAGAATAAGATGATGAGTTAGCCACACAGGATCAATTATTACAACAAGCCAAAACATTTTACAATTTTACGTATACACACACTTTAATGATTATATATAACGGATGCTACCACAAAAAAAAAAAAAAAAAAAAAAAAAGAAAAGTGTCTATAATGACACATTTTAACGACACATAATGTATGTGTTTTTATATTTTAAATTTACCCACACTTTTTTTACGTTGTGTCAGTATTAGTATCTTAAAAAGACGCTTTTTAATATTTGTTGGAATTCTTGAAAAATTTAGCTATGTTTTTTTAAAAAAGCATCGACATTTTTTTATAGGTAATGATGGTTTAGATTTTACGTCGATAAAAAGTGTCTCATATTTTTTTAATTTAAAGATATTTTTTATTTATGTCTTCATAAGTATGAATTCGGCCTCATTTTTTTATTTGTGTCAACTTCTATCATTATTTAATGACGCTTTTAATTTTTCGTTGGCATTTTTAATAATTTTAACTACGATTTTAAAAAGCATTAACTTTTTATTTTTAATTAAAGATGGTTTCATTTTGCGTTGATATAAAGTGTTTTGATATTTTTTTAATTTAAAGTTATTTCTTATTTATGTCCCATATTTATATATATAGCCACACTTTTAAACTTGTGCTGTTAGTTATCAATGTTTTAAATTTTTTTGTTGGCATTTTTAATAATTTTAACTATGCTTTTAAACATGCGTCGATATTTTATTTTAAGTTAAAGACAGTTAGATTTTTTTTCACTATAAAGTGTCTTGATAGTTTCTACTTAATTTGAAAACATCTTTTATTTGTGTCCTTCTATTTATAAACTCAACCACGCATTTTAATTTGTATCTAATTGTATTATCACTTGATAACATTTTTTATATATATATTTTAAAAAATTTTAACTAGGTTTTAAATAAGGAACGATATTTATTATTGAAAAATACAAAGCTAATTTTCATTGAAATTTAAAACTTTCTACCTAAAAATTATTGGTTGATTTATATTGGGATTAGCAAATTTGTGCCTTACCTAGATTATTTATTTAGTAACTTCTAGAATTTGCCTTAGAAAATTTCTAAATCCAAGAATTGTTGCGTTCAGGAAAAAAAAAAAAAAAAAGAAGTCTAAGAATTGTTGTGTAATTAAATACACTTCTAAATATCTAACATATATCTTTAATTTCCCTTAATTTATTTTTACATTTGTAGTAATACCCAATTTAGAATATATATTTTTTCAAAAATTGGGAATATGTATATACCAATTCTGAACGGCATCATTTTATGCATTTCTTAAGGGTAGAACTATGTTCTTCTTTCCTTTCTTTTCGTCTTTGGTCTCACCTTTTTGCATCTCCATCTCTTCTGATTCAGCAAGTTTGTTTTGATCACTGAAACCTGCGAGTTCAAGGACTCTTTCTGCATACCTATTTGGGAAATCATTTGAGATCCCGCTCAGGGTTGAGCGACGAGCGAGAGCGGTGGGCAAAGGTAATTCTCACATCTTCTCTTCAATTCTTTTTTTCTAATTTGTTCTTCTTTGCATCTGTTTTTCTCTTATTTGTGTTGCACTGGGTGTTAAATTTTCTAATTTTATTTGGAATTTTTTCAAATTTGAACATGAGATTTTCATGGCAATTATTGCTGCAGCTATTGAGATGTCTTATTTTTTTAGATAATAACATCGGTGTTTCTCTCTCTCTCTCTCTCTCGGAGAATATTGGATGTTAATGATTTTTTTGTGCATAGAATGAATAAAAAAAATGTAGAATTGGATTATGGTAATAGAAGTGCGGTCACATTTTATCTTTCGATTATATGATTCAACTATTTATCAGGGTTTTCTTTTCCTTGATTGTAAATTATTACTTTCCAAGTGGTTGATTTTCCAAGTGTTTGTTGTCATTTGTGTAGAATTAATCATAACTTGGAGAAATATGTTGGCTAAGGGGGTGGTATTCAATTAAGACTTTTATAGATTTTTTTTTTACTGAATGACTTTTATAGATTTTAATGATTTTTAGTGACTTTTAATATCTTTCATAGAGTTTTTAAAAGTTTTGATGACTTTTAAAAAGTTTATTTCATAGACTTTTATAGACTTTTAATGATTTTTATGGACTTATTAGAAAATACTAATAATCTCCATGTGTGCAATGATAATACAGCACATAAATGACCACAACAACCACCAAACATAAAATATGAAATAATAACATAAAAATTGAGTAGTAATGTTAATTAAAAAAATTGTAATTTGGCTATAAAAGTTCTAATATTCATCATCATTCATATGTTCAACATTATTCCACATGTCAATAGCAATTCTAGCTCTCTATTCATTAGCATCATTTCTTTGTTGGTCTTGTATTCCAACAAATGGTTCAAAATCTTCTTCTTCATTAATTGACATTGTGTAAGCGCCGGAATTTCAATTCTCTTAAAAAAAAGTCGTACGACTGTCCTTACAGTCGTACGACTGTAATGTCAGGGCAGTTGCAGGAGCCCATACCTCTGCAGCAGAAAAATGGAGGAGAGAGGTGGCGCAATTAATGCGCCGGGATGTGTAGCAAGCAAGCCAAGAAGCAGAGGATAAAAGGAAGGAAAAGAGAGGAGAGAGACCAACTTTTGGATGCTGGTTTTAGGGAAAGAAATTTAGAGAGAAAGGGGGATAAAGAGGTGGAAGAGAGAAAACTACCAAAAAGCTCAACTTTCTTCCCTTTCTTTTTCTTTTGATTCTCAAAATTAAGATTAAAACTTGCTAGAAATCCTTAGGTTTATCACTTAACACTCCAAACAAATCAAAATCTCGGACTTAAATCATCAGAATCCCAAGCATTTTGGATTTTTGGACACAAAGCTCTCAACCTCAACCTCAAAGGAAAAGTGCAAATTTGTGTGGATTGGAGCGACGCCAGGGGTCAAAACGACTTGGATAAGCTTCTAAAAGGTAGGCACTCCCTTTTCCTTTCACTTTTTCTTGCTTTCTGGGTGCCGGATGTGATTTTTGTGCTTTTTTATCCTTATTTCTGCGTTTCTGCTTCTGGAAATCAGGAACAGTCGCACTACTGTTCTTGGATTTGATGAACAGTCGTACGACTGAATATATAGTCGTACGAGTGTTCTTGATTTCCAGGTTGTTTTTCTTTCATTTCGATTCAAAAAAAATTTTGGCGAAATCCTGAGTCTGGAGTGTTTACAGTCGCACGACTGTAACGTGACTTCTAGAACCAGAATTTCCCTTTTAACCCCAGAAATTTCCAAAAACCCATAAAAATTCGGAAAACCCCAAAAATCATCAAAATGAATTTTGTTGTGTGCATTCACGACGCTAGATTCAATTTTCAGTAAAATTGCATTTAGAACAATGCCACGATGGAGACCCAATTCTCCCGAAAACCGACCCACCTCACATATAAAAAATGCATGTAAACCGGCAAAATTGTTTTCAAAACGAATTTCCCACAAAAACCAAAATACAGGGACGTTTCAAAATTTTTTCCAGGTCTAACATGACCAGCTAGCCGAGCCGACCCGGTTATCCCCTAAATGCATGCCCCCAATTCTTAATTTCCCATTCTGTCATGTTTGAGTCCAATTTGTGGCGTGCTATATATTGTGCTAACCTTTGTTTTGCAGCTTTCACCTTTATTTTTATTTTATATATATTTAATAGCATTAATCGTGTATTTTAGGCGGTTGTAACATTTTTAGATAAATCGTGTATTCTAGGCGCTTGTAAAAATGAGGCTGAGAGTCTTTTATCTTTTATTCGATCGGTTTGTAATAATTTAATCATTTGTTATTTTACTTAACCTGTATGCGCGCTGCATGTCTATTTATTTTAATAAAACTGACTTTAGAATTTGAAATACCATCTTTGAACATTGACCAATATTTATTTTAATTAGACACGAAATAAGGGACTTGTCCGGACCCGAATCTCTGGATAGTGTAGCGGCCGTTCGTCCGATTCAGCTGCATAATAAATTTCCCGGTTGAGCTGAGCCGGGTGGCAACTCTACAATATTCATCGAGACTTAGGTCTCGATTCTTTTAAGAATTAATTCCATTTATTTTTCCAAACCGATTTTCCATTCATAAAAATCCCATGTGAGGGAGGGGCCCGCCCGAGATCGAGGCGCCCCTTCCGAAAGGGAGTCTAGCGTTCCGTCGAAAGCGTCGTCCGCTCACAGTGGTGACTCTACTGGGGATTTGTTCAAAAAGTTTTCTTAAAAACTTAAAAGAATTTGACAAGCCCTGAAAAGTGTCTAATTGAAATAAGGTGGATGATTCTCGATTGGTATTTCATTTTGCATTTTTAGTTAGACATGCTTGCATTAGATTTAGTATCCATTTTTAGCCTGGTGGATTGTTGAAGTGTCGCCTTTGTTCTCATGGTCTTAGGGGCACGGATACGAAACACCACCCATAGCCTCGTACGAACCCCTTCGTTCGGACCCTTGAGTGGGGAAAAGTGAGGAGTATATTTTGCTATGCGAACCTTATTTTTTAACCCCGATTTGGACCGAACTCATATAGACAGCCCTAGTTGGATTCCCTTAGGATACCAAAATAATTGCGTGAATAAATTAATATTCCGCCTTCATCATCCCCGGTTGGTGATCGAAGTGAACCCCGCCTAGGACTCGGTTAGAAATTTTTGAGACTGACCACGCTTGGAGAAATGAGGTTGGAAGTATTCGTTTTGTGTGCTATGTGTTTCTCGCTATCCCGTGACACATCACCATCACCACCTACGAGTGCATAACATACCATAATCATCATCTTCCATACATAATCAACATTTCTCATTCATAAAACATTTTTGTGTGGTACTAACCCACGTTTTCTTATGCAGCTACGTGCATTTTATTTTCGTGTGCAATCATTAAATCATCCATTTTCCATTCATACTAACCCTTTCTTTTTGAGCCATAACATCGAATTTGTGCGATTAGCATTTTTTCACATAGCATACATAACATCATTATGTGTGTCATGCATCCTAACCACGTGTTTGTGCAGCCATTTGCATTTTGTGTGTCATAAACACTCACGACATATCACCTAAATTAAATTAGGGGCATTCCAAGGACGCCCACCATGATCATATCATTCCATCATATATCGGGTACCCTAAAATACCCGTGTTTTGCCAATGCACCGGATTGCATTCGGCCATTCCACCAAATCACTTCATTCAATAGAGACCACAATGGTCCTAGGTATATTTTCTGTGTGACAATCCATACGATGCACTTCATGACATCATATCCATTCACCAGCAACATCATATAACACTGTGATCCACATCAGGTTACTTCATGACATTACTGCATCATTCAAGGCGCTCTCCGAGTGCCGGATTAGTATGCATGTAGGGGCACTTCATAACATCCCAAATCATGAAAGGTGTTCCCCGAACGCCGAGCTTCTGTCTGTGTCTCCTACGGCACATGACTTTCTCATAACATCATTTCATTTTATATGCTCAAAAGCATCAGAACTCTGTCCATAGGCCGGTCCCATGTGACCATTTCATATCGTCTCACAGACCTACAAAGTTTCGAACTCCGTCCGTGTGTCGGCACACACGCGACCATTTCACGAAATTCATTAGGTGCCCCAAAGGCGCCGAACCCCTGCTCGTGTGGCGGTCCACACATGGTATTTTTGCATAGCATTAGGTGCACTTGGAATGTCCAAAATAGAAAAAAAAAAAAGAAGAAATGAATAAAAAGGTCACATTCATTATCATCCACATTCACAAAGCATCATCTAAGCATTATCATCCATACCATCCATCCATGCACTTTTTGGCCCTAACAGTCTTTATGTGCATTAAAGCAGAATAAGCTGGGGCGTCCTAGAACCAGAGCCCAGGCTGCAAGTGCACGTGAGAGCGAAAGATCAGTCGAATCAAGCAGCGCAACAGAGTCCGGAGAAGAAGTAGCAATGCCTGATCAAACGCTGAACATTGCTAGTGTTCTGAAAGACTTCTTCCGATCCCAAGACTTCCGGGATATGCTAAAGGAAGAACTGAGGGCTGTTGTTAGGGAAAGTGGTGAAGCTGGTAATGGTGGAACTGGTAAAGAAAAAGAAGGGGAGACCTCTCAACATGGGGCTGATGCTTCGGCCAGTATAGAAAAGCTGCAGGAAATCAAGGCAGCTATGGAACAGAAAATGAAGGCCAAGTACTCTGAGCTGGATGAGATGCTAGCTGAGCTGAAAAAGGGAGCCAACATCAGTTTGGGTTCCAGGCAGGGCGTCAATGTGGATGCCATGATAAACAAAGGCATCGAAACATTCCCTGTGGGGTTCCAAGTCCCCAAAATTCCTTCTTACAGAGGGCTCGGATCACCAGAAGCTCACATCAACCTCTATGCCCATATAATGCTGACCGCGGGTGCTACCAAACAGCAGTTGGTCAACTTCTTCCCAACGACACTAGAAGAAGGAGCTTTAAACTGGTACAACTCTCTGACAGGGGAAGTACAGTTGGATTGGGAGACATTATCAGTGGCCTTCATCAAATACTATAGCTTCAACACAAAGATCCAAGTGAAGCTATATGACTTGGAAAGGGTTAAGCAGAAGCCCAATGAACCCTTTGATGAGTATTATCAAAGGTGGATGAACAAGATGATCCTGCTGAAGAATCGCCCCGATGAAGATGAGCTGATTCAGAAACTGATTGAAGGCAGCAGGGATGTCTACAGAGACAACATGAAATTCCATGCTTTCAGTGAACTCAGCGAGGTCTACAGCATGGCCATAAAGGTTGAGAGGGACGAAGAAGAAAAGGCGGCCAGTCAAAAGGGTAGCAGAAGCTTCAAACACGGTCTGGGGTATCGATCGACAACTGCCACTGGATCAAGCAGTGGATCTGGGTTTGGCTTTACAAACAAAGGTGACCAATCCCCAGAGGATAAACCAGCTGAAATTGCTGTGATGTCTCACCAACAAGGAGATCAAGCTGGAGATTCGCAAAATCGAGGCCTATCCCTGTGGACCCTTTCTTTGGCTAAGATTTTTACGAAATACAGGAATGGTGGCCTCTTGAGTTCTCTGAAGCCATTCGAGAAGCTGGCCGAGACAGATAAAGGCAAATTCTGCTCCTATCATGTGACAGTGGGGCATCACACGAATGACTGCAAGCAACTACTGAGGGCTATTTGTCAACTGATCGCGGATGGGAAAATCGTGAAGCCACCTTTGAAGCCCAGTGTGCAGACCAATCCTTTGCCCAGCTTTGACTAGTCCAATCGAAGTGGCGATGCAACAGCAAAGGAAGATCCTCCGCATATGGAGGACGCTAATTATTTTGATGTATCTATTTTTATTTTCTATCGTATTTTGTGAACAATGTAGCCTACGAGGCGTTTAATGTAATGTAATTTGATTTCAATTATTTGTGTGATATTTTTATGGATGGAACACTGTGCATGCATACAAACATTCATTTAATGTCTTTAGCATACATGACACATCATTATGTGAAATGAACCTAAGGACAGACGAACGTCCCAAAATGATATCCGTCCTGAAAGACTTCACGGCTGATAAGAGAAAGAAAAGAAAAATTGCAAAACGCCTAAAAGCATGGAAGACCTTTGCCTAGTCCTATGACGGCACGCATCGACAAAGGATCGCAAGATGCAGAATTACAAAGAAGCCGAGGGACAAGTCCAGCTAAGAGGAAGTTCCGTAGACGTAAAAAAAAAAGAAAAAACAACAACGACACAAACAAAATAAGCATGGTTTCAAGTTCTAAAATAAGAATGCATATCTGTATCATATGATGTTTCGCACCATAGCATCCCCGATAATAGAACGCAAGTTCTGGGGCAATAGTACAATCATTCCAGAATAAAGGAAAGAGGCACCATGCATCGCCTCCATACCACCCATAAGCCAGCAGGATAGTTCAAGCAGCTAACAAGCACATCAAAAAGCGCAGCCATTGACCTACAGGATCGAAGCAGTCTTACAGAGAAAGACAGAGACCGAGTTGTCAACCCTTTCAATCGGGACAGACTCAGGTTTCCATAAAAAAAAAAGAAGAGTCCGATGGATTGAAAATCACGAAAGCAATCCATGCAAAAGTTAGGACAGTGAGGTGAGCACCACCAGCAGGAAAATCCGCAAGGACCAGTTGGTGGCAGTCGTGGGTTTGGCCGAGACGGATACCATACTCATCTTGTCCTTGATTTCATTTTATATATGATGTGCATTATGCTAAAACATTATCAATGAATGAATGAATGAATGCCTTGCTCTGTTTATTTAAATATCCCAAGTTTGCTTGAAATTGAATTTGTATCATGCATCATATATGGCTAAAAGCCTGTGAGCTTCAGCAACGGCAAGGGAGCAACCAAGTCCTCCAAGACTTTCCACAATCATCTCATCATCAAAAGGACAACAAAACAAGTGGACATGGCACCGCTTCAATTAGTCCCCGGTTATCGTCGACCTATACTGAATCGGAAGTCTTCTTCTAATTCCACGACATTTAAAAAAAAAAAAGAGAGCTCGCTGAGGTGAAAACCGAAAAGGCGCCTCAGGCAGAAATTAGAGCAGCCCGCTAAGCTGAAAACCCATATTGGGCAGTTTAGGCAAAAGTTAGGGCATATGAAAAGCTCGCTAAGGTGAAAACCAGAAAGGCGCTTTAGGCAAAAGTTAAAGCAGCACGCTGAGTTGAAAACCCACTTCGGGCGGCTCAGGCAAAATTTAGAGCACTTTCAAATTTATGAAGCCCAGGGGCAAGGAAGGCAAAACTCCTCCGTCGTTCCCCCAGCAGGAACATTTCATTAACCCTAATAAGATCCTCAGCATTGTTTCCCAACGACATCGCTCCCAAGAACATCATCACTTTCTCTCCAACAGTCATCATATTTCCGCATTAGCTATCATATATCTCTGGCGGGAACGCAAGGAGTACATTGCACCCGAAATTTTGTTTCTCCAGCTATGGATGATCAATCGCACAACGTATCTTCCCCAGAAAGAACTTGGAGTGTCAAGATTGAGCAAATGGCACGAAATGCATTTTCTAGAGTCCATTTGCACGTGCACACACCGAAACATATATATGCATTCAAAACATACATGCACATACATATCATGACCAACCCAAGCACAAGTATCCACCATCATCACCAGGTCTCTTTGAACCAGGATCGCTCTCAAAGCAGAGATGGCAATGCCGGGGCATCCATTGGACCTTAAGCATCAGCACAAACTCAAATCTCAACGTATCAAGTCCCCAAGGGGCAGAACAATCAAGCCATATTTATCCTTGATCGAAGGGGCAAAAATTTTTGTTTCCAAAATTATCGATCAAGGGATAAATACTCATTCCACTACCAACATCAGAATTATCACTCCTAAAGTTACCCCTTTCTTCATTCAAGCCAGATTTCAAACCCTTGAACTCCATTGCGTTCAAGCATGGTTACAAATCCTTGAACCCATTTCTTCAAGCTAGATTTTAAACCCTTGAACTCCATTGTGTTCAAGCATGGTTACAAATCCTTGAACCCTTTTCTTTATTCAAGCCAGATTTTCAAACCCTTGAACTCCATTGCGTTCAAGCATGGTTACAAATCCTTGAACCCTTTTCTTTATTCAAGCCAGATTTTCAAACCCTTGAATTCCATTGCGTTCAAGCATGGTTACAAATCCTTGAACCCCTTTTCTTTATTCAAGCCAGATTTTTAAACCCTTGAACTCTATTACGTTCAAGCATAGTTACAAATCCTTGAACCCATTTCTTCAGTCAAGCTAGATTTTAAACCCTTGAACCCCACTACGTTCAAGCATGGTTGCAAATCCTTGAACCTCTTATTCCATTATTTCGAGTCCATCCAATTCCAGTAAAATTTCAAATCCTTAAAATTTCTACAGATTTGCCTCGGGTAACCTAGACCCGATATCGGCTTAGTTCTACATCAAACCCATTATTTCATCCAAGCTAGATTTCCAATCCTTGAACTTCTTCAAGCAAGATTCCCAATCCTTGATAAACACCTCTCCAAGCTAGATTTCAAATCCTTGAACTTTTTCAAACAAGATTCCCAATCTTTGATAAACAAACTTTTTCATGCAAGATTCCTAATCCTCGATAAACACCTTTCCAAGCTAGATTTTGAATCCTTGAACTTCTTCAAGCATGATTCCCAATCCTTGTAAACCTCCTCAAGCGTGATTTTGAATCCTCGAAACCTCTTCAAGCTTGATTCTTAATCCTTGAAAATAGCCCAAGCCAGATTTCGAATTCTTGAAGATCGATTCAAGCAAGATCCTAAATCATAGAAGCCAATTCATCATTAACTCTGCCTCGGGTAACATATACCCGATATCGGCTTATTCCATCCAATCAACTCAACACACCACCACAGCAGTGAAGCTTCAACAACTCAATTGTATTCTTTATTTCCTGTGTCTGCGGTGCTTTGAGTCGCGTTTCTCAAATTCACATCAACTATCCCAGACTAAGATCGGGTGGTAAATTTGATCACGCGAGGGGCAGCTGTAAGCACCGGAATTTCAATCCTCTTAAAAAAAAAGTCGTAAGACTGTCCTTAAAGTCATGCGACTGTAATTTAAAAATTACAGTCGTACGACTGTAATGTCAGGGCAGTTGCAGGAGCCCATACCTCTGCAGCAGAAAAATAGAGGAGAGAGGTGGCGCAATTAATGCGCCGGGATGGGCAGCAAGCAAGCCAAGAAGCAGAGGATAAAAGGAAGGAAAAGAGAGGAGAGAGACCAACTTTTGGAAGTTGGTTTTAGGGAAAGAAATTTAGAGAGAAAGGGGGATAAAGAGGTGGAAGAGAGAAAACTACCAAAAAGCTCAACTTTCTTCCCTTTCGTTTTCTTTTGATTCTCAAAATTAAGATTAAAACTTGTTAGAAATCCTTCGGTTAATCACTTAACACTCCAAACAAATCAAAATCTCGAACTTAAATCATCAGAATCCTAAGCATTTTGGATTTTTGGACACAAAGCTTTCAACCTTAACCTCAAAGGAAAAGTGCGAATTTGTGTGGATTGGAGCGACGCCAGGGGTCAAAACGACTTGGATAAGCTTCTAAAAGGTAGGCACTCCCTTTTCCTTTCACTTTTTCTTGCTTTCTGGGTGCCGGATGTGATTTTTGTGCTTTTTTATCCTTATTTCTGCGTTTCTGCTTCTGGAAATCAGGAACAGTCGCACGACTGTTCTTGAATTTGATGAACGGTCGTACGACTGAATATATAGTCGTACGAGTGTTCTTGATTTCCAGGTTGTTTTTCTTTCATTTTGATTCAAATAAAATTTTGGCGAAATCCTGGGTCTGGAGTGTTTACAGTCGCACGACTGTAACGTGACTTCCAGAACCAGAATTTCCCTTTTAACCCCAGAAATTTCCAAAAACCCATAAAAATTCGGAAAGACCCAAAAATCATCAAAATGAATTTTGTTGTGTGCATTCACGACCCTAGATTCAATTTTCAATAAAATTGCATTTAGAATAATGCCACGACGGAGACCCAGTTCTCCCGAAAACTGACCCACCTCAATGTAAAAAATGCATGTAAACCGGCAAAATTGTTTTCAAAACGAATTTCCCACAAAAACCAAAATACAGGAACGTTTCAAAATGTTTTCCAGGTCTAACCAGACCGGCTAGCCGAGCCGACCCGGTTATCCCCTAAATATATGCCCCCAATTCTTAATTTTCTATTCTGTCATGTTTGAGTCCAATTTGTGGCGTGCTATATATTGTGCTAACCTTTGTTTTGCAGCTTTCACTTTTATTTTTATTTTATATGTATTTAATAGAATTAATCGTGTATTTTAGGCGGTTGTAACATTTTTAGATAAATCGTGTATTCTAGGCGCTTGTAAAAGTGAGGCTGAGAGTCTTTTATCTTTTATTCGATCGGTTTGTAATAATTTAATCATTTGTTATTTTACTTAACCTGTATGCGCGCTGCATGTCTATTTATTTTAATAAAACTGACTCTAGAATTTGAAATACCATCTTCGAATATTAACCAATATTTATTTGAATTAGACACGAAATAAGGGACTCGTCCGGACCCGAATCTCTGGATAGTGTAGCGATCGTTCGTCCGGTTCAGCTGCATAATAAATTTTCCGGTTGAGCTGAGCCGGGTTTCGACTCTACAATATTCATCGAGACTTAGGTCTCGGTTCTTTTAAGAATTAATTCCATTTATTTTTCCAAACCGATTTTCCATTCATAAAAATCCCACGCGAGGGAGGGGCCCGCTCGAGATCGAGGCGCCCCTTCCGAAAGGGAGTCTCACGTTCCGTCGAAAGCCTCGTCCGCTCACATATTGGTGTCGATAAAAGCGGAAATACGCGTTGATTTCCTCGAATCCGGTCCCCAGAGCTTAAGATGTGGAAATCAAAAACTTAAAAAAATAAAGAGAAAGTTCGAAAACTTACCACAAAGTCTCTCTAAGAGACGGATGCAGACTGCAGAAATCAAGTGTAGATTTCCTCCACCGATGCGTACACGAACGGCTCTTGGACCAAAACCCGTGCTAGCGACCCGGATCATGCAAAAAGAGAGGGAGAAGAAGAGAAGGGTGGGGCGGCCAAGCCAAGTGTAATGGTTGCCCAAAATTTTTTTCCAAAAGAAAATTCAAACTCTCTCTCTCACGTACACACCTAAGTTTCTTTCCAAAAGAAACTATGCTACAAAATAGGAAAATTATTTTTTTTTTTTACTTTAAAGAGAAAAATCAATTTCCTTTTTATACATCAAGTTGGGCGGCACACGATGGATGGAAGTGATGACTTAGTTTTTATTTTCTTTCCAAAAAGAATAAAATCTATGCCAAAGAAAACAAAGTCCAACTTTGTAACTATTTTGTCAAAACCATATGACACATCACTTCACCACCTTAAATGCATAAGAAGCAAAGTCTTACTTTGCTTCCTTAAAGGCAATATCATGACTCACCAAAGCCATGAAGTGCACGGCCAAAAGTGTGATGAAATTGGATGGATATTTTTCTCATTTTATTACCATAATAATGACCAAAATATCAAAAGATGCAAAGTCCAACTTTGCAACCAAAAGTCAACCGTAACTCACCATTCTCACCATCTTCTTTTGTCCTAAAATGACTCACCATTCTTTACCCAAATGCATCAAAATTTCAAGTGGGCATTTTTCATTTTATGTCTAAACCCAAATTTACTTCCTTTGATTTAATTAAATTCAAATGCAACTTTAATTTAACATGTGTGCATATATATTATACCATATAATATATTACTTATATTTAAATTAAAATTCATTTGACCTTTAATTTAATCAATGGATTAAATTAGACACACATAAAATGTAATACATGTAAACCTATACATGTAGAAACATTTCCACCAAGGAAATAAATTGAATTAATTAAGAGAATGCCGAAATAAATATTAATTATATTATTTTGATCAATCCAATTAATCTATATAATATAATTAATAAATCTCTCTCTCTTCAAATGTGTATACTCCAAGTACACACTAAATCCGACTAGTTAAAATCCAGACGTTCAATGTATACGATCTGATGGGCCTATCTTTATGTTGGCAATGGGCCAAGGCCCACAGACTACAGGTGGGCTCTAGCAAGCCAATGCAGCCCCCAATCAAGACGGAGATAGTAGTCAAACTGTTAATGTAACCCTGTAGTTTGAACTTGTATATCTCATGTCAATGACATCAGTGTCCAACACAGAGGCATGGTTGATCACCCTCTATATGTGTCCGGATATTTACTTGATCCCGAATGCACTGATGCTCACAAACAAGATCCAATCTTTTTTGGGTGTGGCCACACTCTTATCAGTAACATTCATCAAGAGGCTAGTGATATCGTCTCAGTAAACTACTGAGTGACATTCCCTTCTGCATATCCAAAGCACTGCCATGCTCACTGACACACCCGAACATACCCATACTTGGCACCCTTTTACAGGCCTGTTAGGCGTACACCAATGTGTGCCACTTCACATGCAGCACCATCATATGGTCCGGTCAAAGGACTTATACAAGTACTACACGAGAATCATTTGTGATACTATACCATGTAGATTCTCGTTAAGTGGATCGATCCAGTACCATGTCCTTTGTGTGTGTACCCATTAACTTAATTGACATCCCATGTTCTATGACCGGTAAGACAACGCCATACAACCAGGCTAATGATAGTCTTTAGTTCCATTCATTCCCATGATTGGAACAGACTACGGATGACTTCATGGCCATATCGTTTCCCCTATCCACAGTCTTACTGCCAAGTGCCTCACACTTGACAACATGAATATGGATATGTCCATTGGATACTCTATTTAAACTATAGTACAAGATATATAATAAATAGATTGATACCTTTATCTCTTGACACAAATTGTATAATACATAAAGTTCACATAAATGTACAAATGTATTATACAAACACAAGGACCAATGCCTCGGGACTAGGGCATTTCCAACATGTCAGAGAGGGTGATTATGGAGGTCGGAGAGGGTGATTATGGAGGTCGATTATTTTCCAGAGACAGAAGAGAAATAGATATTGCCGATGGATTTCACGATAAATAAAAAGTCTTGCGTATAGATGCAAGACTTTTTTCCAACGATTTTGTGTTATATTTTGTAAAAAAAAAAAAGTCTATAAAAGTAATTCTCATCAATTTTGAATGACTTTTTGAATACTGGATGACTTTTAAACACTTTATAAAAGTCCTAATTGAATACCTGATAATTTATAAAGACTCTTAAAAAGTCACAATTCAATTCCTGATGACTTTTAAAGATTCCTAAAAAGTCTTAATTGAATACCTCCGGATTTTAAAGATATATAAAAGTCATTAAAAGTCTTAATCCAATACACCCTTATAAAATTGACTATGCGTGGAAACTTGCCTAGATGATCAGGGAGCAATCCTTATTTATTATCTATTTTTTGTATTCTATTAGTTTATAATGGCAATTTATAATTATTAATTTAAAAAAAACAATTAGTGCTTTATTAATAAGTCATCCTGTATTCAAAAAGCCATATATATATATATATATATATATATATATATATATATATATATATATATATATAACTAGCACTCCTCATTCCTTTCTCTTCTTTATTTTTCTTATCATTTCAAATGAATTACTTACTAATCAATTTCAATCCTTTTTTTTTTTATTTATATATAATTTGATGGGTTAATCGGTTAAAGATTACTCATTCACGTCCCTTTTAGGCTTTAAGCAATCTCTTTCCAAATTTTATTTATTTTTAAAAAGAAGAAACCAACTTCATGCTTAGAGATCCTATAAATGGATGATGAAGTCATGTAATAGACAACATTATTTACTTGGCTGCATCAAAAGAGCAAAACATAACTTTGTTAAACTTAGAAGGTGTGTGATACAATTTTAGTATGCTTTATTCTTTCTTATTTTAGTTTTATTATGTTAAACTTTGGCACAAATATCGGGTTTTTACATTAAAATAATCATGTTTGGAGCTTAGTTATAATTAAGGTTCTTCACTCATCCCTGTAGATGTATCTAGTGGGATTAGAATCTGGATCTTCTCCCACTTAATCAGCTTGCATTGCCAATTGAGCAATAACTTATTTAAACTGGTTATATAGTTAATGATATTATACTATCATTGATTTTAATTCCTAAATCTAATTAAAAGAAATTACCACATCTATTTTAATTGATGTTAGTAGTTTTTTTTTTGTGTAACATAATATAAAACTGTTACAAAAAATATAAAGTTAAAAAAAAATGAGAAAAAGAATATTGTAAATAACATATTCGTAACTAAAAATCACCTTGTCCCACAAGCCAAAAATCTCAGTTATTATTATTGAACTTCTTTTGCCTTGTGGGGCAAGGATTTTCTTTTTAATGAACGTAGATATAAATAGAAATAGATACTAAATGAATTAAAATTAAACAAAAATATATATATATAAAAAAAATCATACAGTGCGCAGTTTAAACCGGTTAACACCACGCGTTCATTCTAGTCCTTGACTCCCCCTCCTTACTTCCTTGCCTATCCTCCAACAACAATAACAGCAACTCAACCCTCAACCCTCCAGTAAAAATTTCAAATCCCCCGTTCATCATTTGGATCCCTCTGTGAAGACGAGCTTTCTCCCTCTGTAATCGCAGGCTTGTATTTCTCTTTTTTATCTACAAGAAGTTTCAAGAACCCTAGGGCTTCATACTGGATCCTTTTATGGCAGAGGAACAAGCATCGCCGTCGCCGGCGTCACAATCGTCGCAGCAGCTACAGGTTGCGCCGCTTGGTTCTTCAGTGATTCCGATAGTGAATAAACTGCAGGATATTTTCGCTCATATTGGAAACCAGTCCACGATCGAGCTGCCTCAGGTGGCGGTGGTCGGCAGCCAGAGCAGCGGGAAATCGAGTGTGCTTGAAGCTCTTGTAGGAAGGGATTTCTTGCCCCGAGGGAATGAAATTTGCACGCGGCGGCCTCTGGTCTTGCAGCTTCTGCAGACTAAGAGGAGGGCTGATGGCACCGAGGAGGAGTGGGGGGAGTTCCTGCATCTTCCTGGGAAACGGTTTTATGATTTCTCCGAGATCCGGAGAGAAATTCAGGTACGTTTTCATTGTATATGTAGTTCAGATAAAAGTTTGTACATTTGGTTTTAGAATTTGCGATACTATGGAATTTTCGTTCACAATCTTGTTACAAGTGTTTGTGAGCTTAATTTTGAGGCTAGTCGTGCCTTTTCTTTTATTACTAGCATTTCAGCTGGAATAAGGAAAATGAATGCAATCTGGAGAAAATTTAAAAAGTGTGCTTCAGGTGGAATGCTGGCAGAAAATTTGAATTGCTGAGTCTTGTTTTATGATTGTTCTTTTTTTTTGGTCGGAAAGGTGCTCTTTTTTTTTTTTTTTTTATGAGACATTGATACTAGTTAATAAAGTTGGCATTTGTTAGAGGATTTCACCTTTAGTTGAAGCTGATGAAGAAGATAATGACTTGGGGGGGAAATGGGGATAAAAGGCACTATGGGGTGGGGAAGAGGTTAGAGTAATGTCCATAGCAACTGATCATTGAAAATGAGATTATTTATGGTTCTGCTTATCTTCAACTCAGGGATATACTTGATTAAATGATTGGTGATGTTTGATATGCTTCAATTGATGATTTTGTTAGAAGAGGCATTTGGAGTACAACTTTTGGCTTTCTGAGAGGTGTTGCCTTGGAATCTTTAGCTGGCTGCAAAGTTTTGCTTGATGATTTTATTGGAAATAATTGCTCATTTGGTGAAGTTGGTTGACTTTAGTCAATAAAGTTGAAGGAATATGGCAAATTGTTGTGAAGCCTAGTAATTGAGTAGAATATAAATTTGAGCCTCATTCCTATGCTTCTTTTATTTCTTGCTTGATGGTGTTATAATCGCTTTCGAAGTTCTGGATTTGACCATGCTCGTTTGCCTAGTAATTGCTGATAGTAACTTATTTTCTTTGTCTCATTAGCTACACATGCAAAACGAAGATTGGAAAGAATAAACGAGACTGATATGTTTGGAGACATTCTGATTATATTATGAAGCTTTGGGCTTTCTTTTCCTTCCTTTTAGTTGCAATGCGTAAGCATGTTTTGTTCAGATGATTGAGTCCTGGATCAGGTTGGAGGCTCTTCAGTTCTTTTTGATCCAGGCGCACTCATGCTTTGTTCAGATGATTGAGTCCTGGATCAGGTTGGAGGCTCTTCAGTTCTTTTTGATCCAGGCGCACTCATGCAGAAACAAAATTGACATAGTTTAAAATACTTCTTACATGAATTTTTGAAAACAAAATAATGTTTGGATTAACAACAATTTGGATTAAGAAGAATTTCTATGATGCTCAAGATGTAGTATAACTTGAGTTGTTGTTTGTCCTTGTTGAAGCTACTCTTGAAGCATTGAGTGGTTCCCGAGTGCATTGCCATATACTATGATGGTTATGAACCTTTTTTGTAATTTCTGGCAACAGTGGCTTGGGAAACTACATATGCCTAGAAATTATTTGGTGGGTTTATGGATTTGAAAATGTCCAATAAAGAGTGATAAAACTAACCTTTTCCTGTTTTTCTCATTTGTTAGAATAAAAATTGAAGCTACCAAACCCGGGGTTATAAACTTTCATGAATATGAATGAAATTGATATGATTACGTAAAACAAAAACATATTTCCATGATATTTTTGGCAAGCATTAGATCAACTCTTTAGTATCAGTACTCAGTAGTCACTCCTTTTTATGTTTTTGGCTATTTAAATTTGGCTCCAGGCTGAGACAGCTAAGGAAGCTGGGCAAAACAAAGGTGTCTCAGACAAGCAGATTCGTTTGAAGATTTTTTCACCAAATGTTCTTGATATCACCCTTGTCGATCTACCGGGTATAACAAAAGTTCCTGTGGGAGATCAACCCTCTGATATTGAGGCACGGATTAGAACTATGATTATGTCATATATCAAACAACCAAGCTGTCTGATTTTAGCCGTTACAGCAGCAAATTCAGATTTAGCAAACTCAGATGCTCTTCAGATTGCAGGAAATGCTGATCCTGATGGTAATTTGATTTTGACACCCCATTCCAAGTGCTTATTTTGTGTTTGTTTTCTTTGAGCTCACATGCTAATCTTCATTTTATAGGTTACAGAACCATTGGAGTAGTTACAAAGGTAATTTTGTTATTTGATTACTCATTTAAGTGCTAAGACATCTTGAAGCTTTTGGAAAATTTTCTTGGGAGGTTTGACATATTTTCTCTTTTATTTCAGTTGGATATCATGGACAGAGGTACTGATGCTCGTAATCTCTTACTGGGGAAAGTGATTCCACTACGACTTGGTTATGTTGGTGTTGTCAATCGTAGTCAAGAGGTAGGAACATAAGTGTATAGGAAAATGCTATGTCCTTTTGTCCTCTTATTTTAATTGTGTAGGTTGACATTGAGTAACTTTTAATTGCAATCGCCTCTTAGATTTTTTTTAAATGAAACTTTGGCAGGATGGATGTTACTTTTCTTTTTAATCTTTTGTTCAGCACATTTCCATGTTTTACGCCAGTGTTACTAATATTCATTCACAATTTGGTGTTCACTTATTGTGAATGTTTGTTGATATGTTGTTTGCTAGTTCTGTGTGCTGCAGATAATTATTTAGAATAAGATTTTGTCATGCTTGATTTATTTTTATTTTTTAAAGTTTCATGGTTCCATTTTTTTCTGTGTAAGTTTAATGGTATTGCTTAATCTCCTGCATCGAACTTAATGCAGGATATTATACTTAATCGAAGTATCAAGGATGCATTAGCAGCAGAGGAGAAATTCTTCCGAAGTCGTCCAGTATGACTTTCCTATCTTATATGGTTACTCCCAATCAGATGTAATTTCAATTGGAGAGTATTTTATCTCATTTATTTGACATTTTTGTCTAGGTATATAATGGTCTAGCTGATCGTTGTGGTGTTCCTCAGTTAGCAAAGAAGTTAAACCAGGTATAGCATTTACCATCTTGATTACCAGAATACTTTTAAGGGACATAATCAGTTAATATGAAGTGTATTTTTCTGGTGCTGCATCCACTCTGCAATTGTTGGTTCCCGTTGCCTGATGTAATACATGCTACTATAACGATATTCTTTCGTCGTATTGGTGACTCTTTTAGTTGAAATGTCTATCCGAGATGTGATTGGTAGTTCTTTTGATTGCACAGTTGTAAAATCTGTATATTTACTGTTCTCATCCTAGTTATTTCTGCTGTTTTTGCTCCCCCACAGGTTCTGGTGCAACACATCAAAGCCATACTACCAGGGCTGAAGTCACACATAAGTTCTCGACTGGTTGCTGCTGCAAAGGAACATGCAAGCTATGGGGAAATCACAGAATCAAAGGCATGTATATCTTTCTATTGAGAGTATACCATTGATATAGTTGCGATTATGTCCTTAATGCAGTTGAGACGAATTTCTTTCACTGTGAATCTTACTCTTGACCTGTTTCAAAAACTACAATGTTGAACATGGATAAAAAACTTTTACTACAATGAAATGAAAAATTTATCGAAATTTTAAAAGAATAGGCAATTCTGTTCAATGACAAACTCTGTTGATGATTGCACAACATTGAAGTAACATGGAATGGGTAGGTCTTGTATAATTTCTCTAGGCACAAGGATAAGGGCTATCTGATCATTCTGGCTAGAGAAATAGCAGTTCCTAAGGCAACTTGATTATATTAATTACTGGTTTTGGTTCTCAAATTCTTGAATAACTATTTGTAGAAGGTCATTTTGTTCCTCTTGCGGATAGTATCTTTGTGCTTCTGCTAATTACTTCTTAAAACCGTCTCTGGATAATAGGCTGGCCAGGGGGCTCTTCTCTTAAACATTCTTTCAAAATATTCCGAGGGTAATTTTCATATCCCAACTCTCCTCTTCTTGGCCCAAGTTTTGGATTATGTCTTCGTCAAATATATTTCACCATCTTGATGTGAAGCTCATTAACTTTGTGTAAATTTCTGTTCAACAGCATTTTCTTCGATGGTGGAGGGCAAAAATGAAGAAATGTCAACGGCTGAGCTTTCAGGGGGAGCACGTATTCACTATATATTTCAAAATATCTTTGTGAAGAGTTTAGAGGTGAGTATTTATGTGTAGTGGTATTTCCTTGGTGATGATTAGATCTCTTGCTTGAAATCACAAATATGCTTAATATCTTCTGCTTGGTATGGGCAATGTTTCATTTGGTTGCTGCACCCCTTAGGCATATTGAATGGCGTCTTCTAAGTTTTGATTAAAAATAAGTCATTGCGTGCATTTAATATTTGACAGCTTATACAGTATGTATGTGGTAGGTACTATCCCAAGAAAACAATATAATAAAGGTGAATGTGGGAATTCCCATCTTTGGGTCCATAATCCAAATACTTCTCTCTCTCTCTCTCTCTCTCTCTCTCTCTCTCTCTCTCTCTCTCTAGATACACACATATAAAATTTATAATATATATTTATATATGCCTATGCCAATGAGGGTTGGCCCGAGAGGTAAGGAGTAGGTTAGGGGTTCAATTTCCTATTCACTCAAAACGTAGCCTTCATTGGTAGGAATTCTGTAAATTTCACTAGAAACCGAGTGAGTTCTGTGGTTTCCCTTGGCCTTGGAAGTGGGTTGGTCTACGCTTACTGAACTTTTGTAACAATATGTATGGATTCCTTTAAAATCAGACGTTTGCTGCATTACTTAACATTGAGAATCAAGTGATTGAACGATAAGGATCTTTTATTCACTTAAGTTTTCCTAGCAAATTTACCATTTTTTATCTGCTTTATTAGTTGGTTATAGAAGATGATTGGCATCTCATATACGCAAGTTAAGTTGCAATTTGTATTCTCTGTTTGTGTTGAATATCATGGAAGGAATAGAGCAAAGCAAAGAGTGAGACAGTTATTCTTAGGAGTGGTTGTGCCTTTCTTTTTTTTTTTTTTAAAAAAAAAAAAAATCTGGTGCCTTCTTTTATATCAAGTACATGATGTATAAAGTTTTCATACAAGATTCGGACTCTATATTTTGTGTAGTAGAATGATAAGTGCCACAAATACAGACACGGTGAAAAAGGGAAAATAGAGAGTTTATTGATAAAGAAGAGAAGCTTACAATATTAGAACCAGAGATAACAGAAATAGAAAAGAGAGTCCATGGATAAAATGGATTAAGCTGACGCTCTAATCCCCACGGTATGATGAATCTTCCCTCTCTACTAATATACAGCCTCCACTGAGAAGCAGCCACAAAATAACCAAAATATTTCCTTCCCCTCTTCCTAAACTCTCTCCCTCTAGATGCAAAAATGGCTTGACCGAAAAGACCCCTTATCCCGACAGCTCATCCCATCTAGAATGTTCTTGTTAAAGGGGTTGGACCGTTCCCTGTCACAGAAGTTGCAGCAGACAAGCTTATAGTTTAGAATTGATAACAAATACTTTTCCCTGTCATCTTCCCCTATCTCTAATGACGTGCTATGGTATATGCTTATATATGTGTGTGTTTGTGTGCGTGAGTGTGTGTGTGTGTGTAAATTTGGACAATTTTAAGCTTATGTAATAGGCCTCTTACCCCCTTGTCTGTCAAAGATTAGTTGCATGAGCAACTCAGTTGAGAGTTGGGACCCCTTAATAAAACATAACGTGGATTTTGCTTGTGAATTAGATATATTATATATTTGCATCCTCATGCAGTATCATCTGCAATGCAGGAGGTTGATCCATGCGAGGACTTGACTGATGAAGACATTCGAACTGCCATTCAGAATGCAACTGGTCCTAGATCCGCACTGTTTGTACCAGAGGTCTGTTTCCTCTTATAACCTTTTAGTGGAATAAAAATTATTGTCACTTTCTGTTTTGCATTTGTCTTTTTTCTCGTTGTATGATTTTTTCTGGATTTTCATATTTGTAGGTGCCATTTGAAGTTCTTGTTCGAAGGCAAATAGCTCGTTTATTAGATCCAAGCCTCCAGTGTGCTAGGTTTATATATGATGAACTAATGAAGGTAGAGATCCACATTTATGTTTCATTGGCACTTCCACTTCATACTTGCATCTCCGAATAAGATTTCCCTCTTTCTCCAGATTAGTCACCGCTGTCTGGTAAATGAACTGAAGAGGTTTCCTGTCCTGAGAAAGCGAATGGATGAAGTTATAGGAAACTTTTTGAGGGATGGTCTTGAACCGTCAGAGACAATGATTGGCCACATTATTGAAATGGAGGTGATGTTCAAAGCATGGTGCCAAATTTTTTAATATCTTATGTCATCATCTTCTGTTATTGCTTATGTGTTTGCAATATCGACTTGTTTACTTCTATCCCTGATTATTTATTCTTTAGTTGTAGAAAAACCATAACGAATATTCTAATTCTCAATGGTAAAATTGTAAAATTTTGATTTCCAGATTACCTCAATGATTATTGAGCTCGAGTTAGGCCTCTAGTTTTTTGAGCTTATGCTTAGTAACTAAATTATTTGGCCATTGTGACAAGGCTTGGCTTTTGGTCCTGACTTGTATATATCAATATATATCAATCTGACCTTTATATGTCTGTCTCTGATTACGTTCGTTCTGACATATTTTTGGCAGCAGTGTCATCCTTCATCATCATATGGGATAGGTGTTAATGTTTCTAGTTGTTCGATAGTGTTTCCTTTTGTTGCACCTTAAAAGTACGAAATTATCACAAACTAGTAAAGAGGTTATTATCATGCTAGTGAACTATAAACAAGGCTTTTGGAATGGCGAGTAGAGATTATCCTACATTCAAGCAGTCTATTATGTTTCATAATAATTGTGAACTACAACCACCTTCGTTGCAACCACTAGCTAAAATGCTTTTTAAGCAAAATAGCTGTGACAAGAATACATGCATGATAGCCATTAGAAAGAGTTTGATATCTTCATGTGCTTTTGGATGTTTTTTACCCCCTCTTCTCTGTATTTTTTGTGTAGATATTGTTGAGTGTGTAATTCATCAAATGATGAAGAACTGCTGAGCTAGATGTCTTGTTGGACTTGTTACCTGTGCCCCCAGGACGGGAGGAGAATTGTGGAAAGAACAAAGAACCACATGTAACAAGGGGACTAATAAAGTTAGTTATGAGAGTATGTGGGAGTATTGGTTCTAAAAAGGGCAGTGTGAGGGAGAGTCCAGATCATAGGAATTAATCTTTGGCCCTTGGCTGTTTAGCTTGGGCAGGGGCACTGGCTTTTGTGAACAGAATCTTTCCTTATGTTCATATTTTATTTCTTTTTTTGTTTTCCTTTTGTTCTGCCGTTCTGGTTTTCTCATGCTAATTACTGAGAATATAAATTAATTTTTTTTTCCTGTCTGTCTATCATCAAACTTATTTGTAACATGGTATCTTTGCAGATGGACTACATCAATACCTCACACCCAAATTTTATTGGTGGGAGTAAGGCTGTGGAAAACGCAATACAACAAACCAAGTCTAGGACTGTTTCTCTGCCTATGAGACAAAAGGTATTTCTTTGGCTGCAGAAATGGTCTAAAATTATTGTTGTTTGTCTACTTAATTTGCTTATACTAATTGCGGCATAATTCTTTTTATATCTGGCTTCTGCATTTCTCTCGTCTTTTAAATAGGATGGTGTGGAGCCTGATAAGGCACCAACATCGGAGAGGGGTGTTAAATCTCGGGCTATTCTCGCCAGACAAGTGAATGGAGTGATGACTGATCAGGCATGAAAACACAATTACTTCTTTCTTACTAGTATATGCTTTGCTGCAGCTGATTTGGTTATGGTTGTTTTTTTATATTTTCATTGGTATATTTGTAGGGAGTTCGTCCTGTGACAGAAGTTGAAAAGGTTACACCCCCTGGTAATTTTCTGTTCAAATAAATATTATTATCAGAAATATAGATGCAGATGCTCTTGCGACTTTCTTGTTTCTTCCCCTGCTTCCTACTCGCCCTCTTCTAAAGCAATGAGCGTTCTAGTCATCGCAGTAGTAATTTGGGTGATATTTTGAGTTGTTTTTAATTCATTATCCTCAGGAAGCACGAGTGGCTCAGGTTGGGGACTTCCATCAATTTTTGGCGGGAGTGAACATTCCCGCATTGCTCCTAAAGAGAGCTCAGTAGCTAAATTTCGTAGTGAACCTGTTCAAAACATGGAAGCTCTGGAACACAGCTATTCAATGATCCACCTACGAGAGGTATTTATACAACTTCTCTATTTTTCAAAATATATGTCTGACTATGCAATCTTAACCTTTATTAGTTTCTTATGATTGTATTTGACTTTTTTTGTTTTCCTCCTCTAAGCCTCCAACTGTTTTGAGGCCCTCAGAAAATCATTCAGAACAGGAGGGTATTGAAATAGCGGTCACTAAATCACTATTGAGATCTTATTATGACATTGTTCGGAAGAATATTGAGGATTCTGTACCAAAAGCAATTATGCACTTTCTGGTAATAATTGATTCATATCAACATGCCTATTACTTTTCTATGATCAGTTTCTCATTTGATTTCTTCTATTAAGTTCCTTAAATGTACAAGTCATAATATATTCCACATGCTGAGCTTTTTTTCCAGCCTAAAGTGGCGTTTTATCAATTAGACAATTTTTGGTGCACGTTTGGGTTGTGAAAGTTATTGCTGGGAGAGGCCATGTTGTGTCAAAATTTATCTTCCCTTGGAGTCTAATGAAAATTTTATGGTCTTCTGTAATTTTTTTCATGCAATCGATTGGTGGAAGCATTTCTAGGTTGGAGAATAAAGGCAGTCTTATTTAGCATTGATCTTCCAAGCATAATTGTTATATAGTTCTTTAACTATTTTGCCTTTTCCTGAATAAATGTTGTAGGTAAACCATACAAAGCGTGAACTGCATAACGTCTTCATTAAAAAGCTTTACAGGTGACTCTGGGTTATTTATTTCAGTTCCTCTGGTTTGATCTATTAAAACGTTGTATTTTAGTCATTGCTGATTTCCTCGTGTGTTCTATGCATGTGTGCTGACTGTCTCATTGAATACAGAGAAAACCTATTTGAGGAGATGTTGCAGGAACCTGAGGAGGTTGCTACGAAAAGAAAGCAGACTCGAGAGACACTTAGAGCACTTCAGCAGGCTTTTAGGGTGGGTTTCTCCTGCTTCTTTTATTAGTTTAGACTAATAAAATTCGGACTTATCAATCTCTATTATAATGGCTCCAAAAATAGTAGAATTTTGACTAATATATGGTGGATTGGGACATGGAATATGGAAGCAAATTATGTAACCAGCTTAATACTAGTAAACAATAGATAAGTAAAGGCATTCAATTTAGTTGAAATGAGGCTTATTAAGAATTCCGATGCAACATACTGTCATCATGTGTATCTAATGTGCTGCATCCCTATTGAATCCTGTTTGGAGCAGTAATTAGTTTACCAGAACTTAATGGTTCTCATGTCTAGATTTTTGTTCATTAGATGTGGATATGCTCTTGAATTGTTCAGTACTAGTTTGTAAAGCATAGTTTATAGTTGTGACAATTATGTGCTAAAAGATCCTTTGAGGTATTTATTTTTTTATTTTTTTCTTTGATAGACATTGGATGAATTGCCTTTAGAAGCTGAATCAGTTGAAAGGGGATACGGTACTGGTGCTGATACAACAGGATTGCCGAAGATCCACGGACTACCAACTTCGTCAATGTATTCTACTAGTGGTTCCAGTGACTACTCGGCTTCTCCTAATCGCACAAGATCCCGCAAGTCATCTCACTCGGGGGAGCTACAGCCTCATGTTTATGCTAATGCAGATTCCAACGGAAGTGGACGCACTTATATGCCAGGTCTATATCCAACAGTTGATTAAGATTGTAAGCTGTAGAATGCATATATTGGTCAGTGTCTGTGAAGTTTACGGCAGTTGCTAAATTCATTTTGATTCCAGTGTTCGCAGAAGGCTATTGAAAATTAAACTCCCAGAGGGTTGGATCGTCCATCGTTATGTGTGGAAGTCAGTCCATTACCCTTACATGCCTTTAGTTTTTTCTTCGATTAGTGTAGGATTATGGATGCATTTTTTCACAAAGATTTCGACAGAATAATTGGGAGCCAATAGTTAACCTTTTTCTTTGTTGAAAGCAGTATGGGCTCAATATTTTGGTGCAATATATCTTTTTGGATGTCTGCCACTGAAATGTGGTTCCCAGGTAGCTGGGATAAAAGTGATTGTCATTATTTTTTGATGTAACCTTAATAGAGTTCTAATAGCATTTATTCTACTGGCTGAGTTATGCGATTTTATTAATATCTTTTTATATATGTTTTCATTATTGAGTTTACAATTGTAAGAATTTGTGTTTCTGTTGTCTATGTTCTAAGTTCAAATTTAAAGTGATTGAAAATTGGAATTTCTGAAAATGAATGGTCTGCACTTTGCAGTAGCATTTGTTGTTGTTTTGGCTCAGTTCTTAATGTACTATTTCCCTAATGTAATAATTATTATTGTTGTGGTTGATTACAAATTCTAACTGTAATTAGAAAAAAATAACAGAAGTGGTGTAAGTTGTATTTAGTTAATACTGTATTCACTCTATTTTCTAGCCTTAGGTGTAATCCCATTTAAAAGAATACAATTAGCAAGATTTGTAAATGACATGTTAATGATAGAGTGAAAGTCAATCTGAAACGGTATGAAATTTCCATGGGAAGCAACAGTAAACATGAGGAATGGGATCTCCTAAGCTTACCCCACCTTACTAAATGCTACTATATGTATCAGATTCAATTGATTATTACTCAATCTGCTTCTTAAGGTTTATGATTTTGCACTTCCATTGATTTTGCACTCTCTCGAATCTTTACTTCTACTCTTTTAGGTGTGTTTGTTTAGAGGAAATAGTGGAAGAAAGGAAATGAATTGCGGTTTTCAAAACATGTTATCTAGACATATAAACATGCACATTCGTATCATTTTGTTAAAAATGACAAGTCAAAGGTTAAATCAACAAGTTTAAGAAGACTAAAACTATAGATATAATGTAAAATAGTATAATTTTTTTAAACAATAAAAATTCACATCTATAAAATAATGAATTTAAGTCTATAATACCATTGATGCAATTGCTCTAACTGAATTAAATACTCCAATACTTCATAAAATTATATTGATAGTTAATTCTTTATTGTACTAATTAAATGTAATAGAATAGAAATATAAAATTACAAATACAGTAGTATTTATTTTAACTTATAAAAGAGGGAGAGGATGAAAAGGAAGTCAAAGAAATGGGAGGGGACGTTCAAGAAGTGGGCAAGTCTTTTTAAATCAATTTGTTTTATTTTATTTTCCTTCAGTTCAAAACTGCTATGTATCTTAATTTTTTTTTTTTCAAAAAAAAAAAGAAGATATCGGCAGGGGGTGGGATTTACCCCCCTCCCATCATAAAATTGAAACCTTTATACAGCAGCAGCCGCCAAGAAAGAGGACCTCGATGGAGGTCTTCCTCCCGGAGGCAGGGGGTCTGGGCCTCAACAATGTGAAATCCCTCATCTGATTAATGGTATCAAGTTCATTAGGATCTAACAAGTTATGTTGTTTTTGGAATAAAAACTCAGACTCAATTCTAATGCAATGCAGACTAAAATCAATTTTCAAATGTTAAGCGGAACTGGAAAAAACAAAATTAAAAGAGCAACATTATTCACATTATAAACTAAGACAAATTTATATAGCCAGGGCCGAGCAATTCACCTACAGATTACTGAGTGTTCCGTCTTATAAACAAGAGACCATATCTCGCTCAGAAACATTAGTTAGTATTAACTGCATCTTCGAAACTGGAGGATTACACAGGATGATCTCGAGTCCCTGCCCACTCACTCTCCATATTAGAATCATCAATGTCAACCTGTAAGTTTGTATCATGAACTTACATTTACAGCAATTGAACCTATCTTAAGGATATGGTTAGTCTCCAAAATGCCGGATGTCAAGTCGCTAAAAGACCACTACCTGATCATCAAAACTCCCCGGGATTTCAAATTCTGAACTTGAGACATTGCCAAGCTCATCCAAAGTTTCCTGAAAATCCTGTTAAGTAGCAGATAACAAATATATCACAAAGGCGATATGCTTATTGATGCCAAATTTTGACCAAACCATGAATCATGCGAATGTAGCTGGGAAAAAGGCACACTTGCCAGTTTAATACCTTAGACAAGTAACATGGTCATAATTAACATGTCAGATGTAAATAATATTCGCGGCAGTTCAGTTTACCTCATCATCAAGGTTGATTGATGAATTCTCCACATGCAGAGGCAAAGGATCAGTGACTGTTTCATCAGTTTCCAGCAATTCCTGAACATAAAAGCAAATATTGCATGTAAAGTAGATTAGATATGTAAAATGCTAAATGAAATTCATTTAATGAATGAACTTTGTGCATTAAACCCTTGAACTACTATAAATGTTAACTTTAAGCTCCTATAGGCACCTAATCCAACCTTCCTAAAAAAGAAACAAATATTCTGAAACACAAATCTTGACACGTCGTGTCAGACTCTAAATAGCACTATTGTGAAAAAAAGCTTTTCAATTATTGACACCTTCAACCATTGTGCAATAGGCACTTTCACAGTGGTTATACAAGACATGCAAAATTGCTATTGCTACTACTATTCATATTATTCTCACACCATGACCCATCATATTTGCAAGCTAATATTGAAAACAATTTATAGTCAAGTCTGGAAAAACACATACCTGATCCTTTGGCCTCATAGAATTCTCAGCATCGATTGGCACTGGCTTACTTTCTTGAGGGCTTCCCTGAAGATTAGACAATGCAAAGTCCAACATGCCTTAGTCAAGTACCAGCAATCAAAGTACAGAATGCAGTTTTAAATCAACGGCAATCTTTTCATCTTGATTTGTCCTCCAAGTTACCATGAAATAAAGATGTAACAATCCAAGCAATTCTATCAAGTTTGAATATGAAGGTAGAACTTCTGATTCGTGACTCATATCGTTGGTAGAAAGAAATTATACCTCTTCATCCTGGTTAGCATAAGGATTTTCTTGTTCCATCGTCGAAGGTTTAAAATCAGGAGTTCCCTGAAACAGTGGCATAGTTGTCACTACAATTATATGAATTTGCTGTAACAAATGTATAATATGAATTCAATGAAAAACCAATATTAACATGCATATCATGCCATTACCAAACCACCTATATACACAGAAATCTAGTACAAAATTTAACATATTGCCATTAGAACAGGATCAACTGACCATGGTACGTACCATCTCATTGTGATCGAAAGAGGATTGTCTCCCTCCTTTTGTAAGATCCCTCAAAGTGCCCTTCAAAATAAAATATCATGAAAAGATTTAAGTTATACGAAGAAAAGACATGAAGTACAATTAAAATTTGTCCAAGAAATGGAAGTCAAGGCAGTTAGATATGAAGTCCCTGAATTTTCCATTGCAGACAAAACTCATAAACATATCCACAAAAATGAGTGATTTTTATTTATGGTCATTTAACTTAACACAAATTTTCAGTAAGGTTACTGAACTAAATTTGCCTCAATATATAATGCAACATTTTTGTTTGAATAAAATCACCACATGGAAATATAGCTAAAGTTTAATGTGTCAAAAGGGATTCACAAAATCTAGTTCTATGCCTAGGTGATCAAAATTATATTATACTGTTAGCATCTCTGAAATACTACTAAGATCTAGCAATGGTGACTTAAGTGAAACAAAATTCGAAACTGAGTGATATTTCTGATACAAATTAATTGAAATACTTAGATTTATTCTTTTGGACAATTCATGACTGTGCATTGGACCAGATCTTTTAGCTTCTTTAAACATTTATCAAAAGAAGTAATATGAAGCCACATTTAAGCAGTGAGGGTTATGAAACCAACTAGCCGCACAGCCAATGTGAACGCTTAAGAAATTAATTTATCCCACTAAACCTACCTTATTTGCCCACATAAGGCCGCAAGCATTGCAGAGAGTTCTTGGGCCAGCTGGTCCCCGACGCATTGCTGGAGTGGCCTTCTCACTAATCCCACAGTGGTGACAACTGCGTGAACTAACCAATGAATAAATAAGAGCAAATCAGAATAAACAATTTACAAGAGCCACAGTCCAAGATTTCAAGCATGTTTTAGTAGCTGCCAAGAAGTCCAACTCACATAGATTCAGAATGAGGAGGGTCATTGCTTGGAACCCAATTGCCACCAGCATCTGGGCTGTAACAATCCTTCGATGATGCAAATTGTCCATTCTTACGATGCATCCTAGCAAAAAGATCATTATTCATCATCAATAATTGCTTTAGATGCTGGAAAAAACCAAATCTCCTCCAAAAAATATAGTTTCACTTCAAAGTGAAAATGTCAATCTTCTTCTAAATTGCCTTTACCTTCAACTATTTCATCATTACTCTTTTTTTTTTCCTTCTACTTTTATGTTCCAATGATTTTAGAACTGCATAAGAGATGATCAGAAACCCACATATATTTCAATGATCTTTCTCACTCCCCTCCATTGTTTTAGATTTCTTCATCTTTCTCGCTATATCTATAGCCATTTAGCAAGCAAAAGGAAGATCTGAGTTTTCTACAAGTGATGAATATGTTTTTACTTTCATCTTTTTTTTTCCTCCTGATTTGGCCTCTAACAAGTAACAACTAGTCATGATTTCGCCTGTGTCCATCTGCATGCAAATTTGTATGATTTTCTTCTGATTTCATTAGATAGTGCGTCCATGAACATATATTGATATGAGTGAATGAAGAGGCACCATAGGAGAGAAAGAAAAGGGAATTGCTATAGCACCCTATTGGGAATATCATTGACAATAGGATATATCCAATGAATTGTATCAGAAATGAAATGATATTTTTTTTTAAAGTAACAGAAGATGCTAATATATTGCATCCTACCTCTGAGCAACTTCTTTCCGGCAAGTATACCGAATTTTTTTCTCAAAGCATCTCTCTTTCCGCTTTTCACGGAACCTAACCAGGGAGGCAATTCGTCGTGAAAGTTTGGATCCTCGCGAAATATCATCTACACTCTGGAGAATACAGTAAGAAAACAATTAAACACTTGCATACATCAAGAATTTTTCTTTATAAAGCAGAGTACTAGCAGTACATCATGTGCTCCAGCCTTCTGTTGCAGCAAAAACTCAGAACTTGGTACTGTAGCAGGTTTTTCAGCACATCCGAGAAGCAACAACACTGCTTGCACCTGTCATAAGCAACAAATTAAATCAAGGCATCCAAATGCCAGAGAACATATAAATGATTAAGAAGAGAACAAAAAATACTACTATATCAAAAGAATATAACGAAACATTGTATCATATCCAAGAAATCTAAACATTTGAACAAAAAAAATCCAGTAGACGAATAAGCACCACCAAAATAAGCAAATGAAAGGAGAAGATCAGTTTTAATTAAATTTGAAATGCCCATATAAATATTAGAAGTATGAGTTCAGACTCCAGAGGACTGATATGGCACTCTATTGTCACCTTAATAACATTTATTCTATTTATTTTATTTATCGAACATCAACACATTTAAGAGAAGAAACAAAGGAAAAATGGAAGGCCAACGACTAAGTCAAAAAAAAAAAAAAAAAGAACAGCAATAGAAGCAACAAAATAGAAAATTCAATGAAAATAAAAACAAAAAGATCCATATCAATTCAGTTAGAAACAATGCCCAAACATGAAATGAGTAATAGAACGAAAAAAAACACACATGCAGTAACTCAGATAAGAGAAAATGAGAGGAATGAACTCAAACCTTTTGAGGTGTAACTGCAGGGAAGACATAGACCTCGCCTTCAAATGCAATTGTAAGCTCACTGGTCCTAGTAGAATGAACTAGAGTATCATCGTTGCTCTTAAAATCGATTGAACCCATTTGCCCCATTTCTTCAACTCCATTCATTACACCTTCTTCCCCATCGAATCCTCCATCAAGCTCTCCGCCGTCGATCTGCAGCATCGGCCGATGATCATCCTCCGCATACGGCCTTTGATTCCCCCTCTCCATTCCTTCAAAGCATCACCCAGAAAAAAAAGAAGAAGAAATAAAGAAATGCCTCTTTCTAGCCTATTCGCTTAATATACAAATGTCCGTCTTACTATCTGCAATTTGTAAAAATTGGAGCTTGGAGCATGCTTCCTGAAATTGACTCGCAACTGACTGGAAATTGCAGCTTATAAACAGAACCCTACTGTTAACTGCGTGAATATGAAGAATTTTTAAAGTGTATTTCTTTTTCAACTTGGAAATTGATATAAATGGAAAGATTTTAGTTTTTTTTATTTTATTTATTTTTGTGTTTGTGCCTTTCCTAGAAATTGACTGCAAAAGAGCTCTAAAGAATAATAGAGTACGTTTGATTAAAAAAAAAAGGTAATGTACTCTTTTCTAATTTTTGTTTTTATACCCATTTTTTTCATATATATATCAGCATCAACAATTATTATTATTATTATTTTTTTTTTTAAGTTTCTGTATATAATTTATATGCAGTGATATAATTCATTGTTTGTGTTTTTTTAATCTACCTGAGACTTGAGTTCTTTAACAAGTGAAACAGCTTTAATTGGCATTATAAAAACAAATTAGTTTAGAAAAAAATTTGTATCCCGTCGCAATGTTCTATTTCAATCCGTCTCAAGTTGTACAAAAATTTACTTTTATAAAAATTAGTTGGTTCTAATCTTCCTATTATATTTTTATTTATTATGCTTGATAATTAACAAAATATATTAATATTTATCTTGAAATTATAGATATTATACAAATTTAATAAGATTGTAATAATTTAATATTCAACCACTTATATAGTTATATTAAGAAATTAAATGAGAGTAGAGTGGAAAAATTATGAGTAAACATTTTCCTTAAACTATTTTATCATATTAAAGATAAAGTACTTTATTAAATTGGAACGAAAGGAGTATCATTTTTTAAAAAAAACAAAAATGATTTAATAGTAATATATATCAAAATTTTATTAAGTTTACATCCAATTTTAAAATGGCTAGCGTCTCTTTAGTCAATATTTCAATTAGATTATTAAACTTCAATCAATAAAGTAGTTAAATCTTACGATAAAAGCATCTCTAATTATTAATTAGGAATTTCAGAATTCCAATCTTAGTAAAATGAGATACTTAAAAAAAAAAAAAAAAGTCCTAATTATACTCTAAAAAATTCACTTGGGTTTTTTCATTGTTTTTTTAATGCCTGAAATTTAATTAGTATGAGGAGTTGATCAAATTAATACTCCCTCCGGTTTTGAATAATTGTCGTTTAAGGTTATTCATCAAAACCAATAAATTATTAATTGTGTTATTAAAATGACTAATCTACCCTTAATAATTTTGTGCTAAAGCCCCACTTTCTATGTTAAAATTCTCTTCTTTCTTAATTATTAAGACTTATTTGTATTAAATATTGAATTTCTCTCATACTTTTAATGAGGGTAAATATGAGAAAATATTGCAAAAAATGCATTGGTAATCTAAAATGACATATAAAAAAAACCAAAGTAAAAATCTTAAAGTGACTAATATTCAAAACCGGAGGGAGTATGATAAAATCATAGAAGTATTATGTGTCAAAAAGTTTATGCATTTAAAGATCCTAATATTAATAAATATTCAAACTTTTGGATATAGAAACAAGCATCATTTTACAAACTTTACTATGCAATAAATGATAGCAAATTTTTGTATTAATGAATAATAAATATTATATACAAATTTGTACATAATATTTATAGATAATAGCGGCTACGATGACTCAAGAGTACATTAAAAAGACAATAATACCGAAATGTGTGGCACGAATTTAACATAGTTTTACTTTAGAGAGAGAGAGAGAAGATGCTAATTGCTAAACTTTATAATGGCAATTTCTTCTTTTCGTACAATGTACTAAAATTTTGTCCCATTAAGGATAACATTGGACCATTTGTATACTAAAACTAAAATTCACCCTTCCCAATAATGGGGCAAATTAGACCCTTATTCTTGAAATTTTATTGAACAACACTATTCCCCTTTTCTTATTCTTCAAACTGAATAATACTAATCAATCCATTCCATCTTGGATCATCTCCTCCGCCTAATTTTATTCATTTTTTCCTTCTTCCATCCTTCTCACTAAACATACCATAAAGCCCATAAAGGCAGCTCTATATAGACAGATGAACTCACATTATCAATTAAATAGTAAAGAAACTTGAGAGTAACTTGAAGGTTACTTATTCTCATAGAAGCTTCTATGAGAAGGGATTACCCTGTTTTGGAGGTAATTACAAGACTTCTACAACTTTGCCAGCAAGAATTAATATGATAACCACTTGTGCAAAGCATGAGAGAAATATCAAGAAACCTGACACCTTTGTCCAGTCAAATAGTTGGATGAGAACAAAGAGATTGAAAATTGAAGGTCTGAATTCTCAGCATTCAAATTTCTCCAAACAATCGATACAAATATTTATGCCAACAGAAGCAACTAAATCATATGTACAATTGGTTAAAAGAGAAGGAAAGAAGCTATCACACATGTTTAAATCTGCTGGCACTTGGCTGCAATACAAGCAACAATAATCTAATCTACACAAGCAGATTTCCCTTTCAAATAGCAATTGCTGCTTGGGAAGCAACTATCTGTTCATCTTTCGGTGGTCAAAGCTGAATTATCGCCATTGGAAGAAGGGACTATATCTACTACAACAGCCACTGCATCCGAGTCATTAGCTTCACCTTCACTCTGCAAAAGAAGATACGTGGAATATGTTAGCTAATATATAAGGAGGAATTTTGTTCTTTAGAAAACACATAAAACGTTGAGTTTCACACTTATGATGAGCAATAACCCCAGTCCTCTAACTGTTACACATGAAGCTGTAGCTTCCATCTATGTTCCTCTTTTAGGGGGGGAAAAACTCAAAAGAACAAATTGAAATCACACAAGGAACTGGCAAAATAATCACAAGGATAGTTCTCGGTCCCGGCCTGCACTGGTGAAGGCATAGGGATAAGGGTTAACTGTTCAACCGCAACTAATTGTCAAGTACATATAATATTGATGTGACTCTAACAAGCATAGAAAGTCCATCATCTCAAATCCTACTCGACATGTTGACTTAACTGGTCATACCAAAATTAGATTAAAATCCCAGTATCAAAACACAAATGAAACTAGAAAACATGTTATACCAATGTCACACGTAGGAAACGTTAACATAATTCACAAAAAGCAGAAATATGCAATTTTGTAGTCCTCACAAGGTTATACCTGCTCAATTGGCTTCCCTGGAGGACCTTGCATACCCATACTTGGCACCTTGGCGAGGTCCCTTAGCACTCCCTGCAATATTCAATGCATCCTGATAAGATGACTAGAAAATAAGTTGTGCCATATGCTGTAGTAGATCAATAAGCTCATAACTTCACCAACCTTGTTAGCCCACTTGAGTCCACATGCATTACAAAGGGTTCTTGGACCAGCTGGACCACGACGCATCATTGGTGTAGACTTTGAACTGATTCCACAGTTAGTGCATCTGCACAAAACACCACAAGAAGTCTAGTCAGGATAAAAGATATTTGCCATAGTTGACATGACAACAGGTAGCTATATAATGTGAGCTTAGAATTATTGCCTAAATTTTACAAGATAACATTTCAAAGGCAAGCATATGCTAGCATCATATCATTTTAAAACGATTGAGATTGAAGACAGAGCTCCATGCTCAAAAAATGAGTAACTTCAATAATTGGAGAATTGATACTCACAAAGTTTCCTGCATACTCTCATCTTGTCCAGAACCCTGTGTTCCACTCCAGCCGGAAGAAGCTGAAACTGCTTCATCAGAACTAGCCTTGGACGAAGTAAACTGTCCCTTCTTACGCTGCATCCTGATAATATCCACACACGCCCGAGATTAGTACAAGATTTCCACAAGGTCACCAGAACACTGGATGATACAAAATAATGAAAGCTTTGATTGGTATCTCCAAGCTAACATGTGGCAAGCTTGATGACTTATATGACAAACCCAGACATTCTAGACATGAAAAATTTCCCTCTGAAATTTAAGTAGTCTCTCTACCTGACAATCTTAACAAATTCTATTATATTCTTTTGAAAAAAAATCAATGAGATGTATGTATGACTAGCAAGATAGCAAGGAAATAGGTGGACATAATTGACTCTCACCAAAATTGAGAAGAAAAACACAGAAATACCAATAGGAGTTTTCCAATTTTAGTTCTCGGGATTATATATTAGCCTCTTGATGAATAAAAGTAGTGAACCCAGATGTGGTGTTTTTACAAAGGTGCAAACAATCAACTCTGCTGCAACTCAAAACCTAAAAATAACAATTGCTAGGAGCCATGGAACATTGGAAGTTACAATTAGAGTTGATGAACAGAATTAAGAGACAGAGGAGTACCATAGTGTCCTATGCTCGCATTGGTTTGCTGTTGCTTCAGTTAAAGGACGATGATAATTATGCTTAAGGTATATGCAACTATGAACAACAAAAAGGCATCAAGTGTAATCCAATCAGGTGTTCCAAAACCCTTTTCTGGAATTATTAAATGATGCCTCCTAGAAGATGCACCTCATTGATCTCATATTGCAAATTATTTCAAAAATAAATAAATGATCAACCACTAAAATTGCAATTAGCTAAGCCATCAATCAGATTACTGACTTATCCTAAATGTTGCTCTCAGAGTAAACAAAAGGAAATAGATAAAAAAAAAATAGCCCAACTAATTTTGAAGCATGCCTTCTCTCTTCCGAATTCCATACATTGCATCAAGTGTAATCCAATCAGGTGTTCCAAAACCCTTTTCTGGAATTATTAAATGATGCCTCCGAGAAGATGCACCTCATTGATCTCAAATTGCAAATTTTTTCAAAAATAAAAAAATGATCAACCACTAAAATTGCAATTAGCTAGGCCATCAATCAGATTACTGACTAATTCTAAATTTTGCTCTCGACATAAAAGGAAATAGATAAAAAAAAAAGTACCCCAAATAATTTTTAAGCATGCCTTCTCTCTTCCGAATTCCATACATTGATCACTCCGAGCATGATTAAGTTAGAAAAAAAATTCACTTATGCATGGATTTTGAGAATACCTGAGAGCAACTTCTTTCCGCACACTGTAACGGATTTTTTTATCAAAGCAACGCTCTTTTCGTTTTTCCCTGAACCGACGTAAAGAAGCTGCCCTCTGAGGTTGAGTTAACCTTGCAGACAAGTCACTTGGACCCTAGAAGAAGTGGTTAGTTGGTTACAGGAAACAAATTTAAGAAAACAGCAAAAAGTACCTCAGGAGATTATGACCAAAAAGAATTTGCATGAACAGAAGAATATATACCCTCTGGGCTAAAGGAAGTGTCCCCGTGTTAGGAATACCAGAAGGGATTTCACACCCACCTAAAAGTAGCAGAACAGCCTGCACCTGTTAAAACAATAACAACCAAGATAATCAACACAGCTCATTCAAGATGAAACCTTCTTGAAAGAAAAAAAATATATTTATATAAATAAACATTTTGATCTTGGAAAGACTGCCAGAAAATAAGACATCACTAGAGTAAAAAAGTGAAATATTACGAAACACATTTAAACTGATAAATGCTCTTTGATATCTTTCATCTCAAAAGTCTGACATGGCTCTATCTGATTATATGAATTCAAAAACTCTAACTTATAAATTTATGATTACCAACATTCATATGACTCCTTCAAACATCGTATCACAAACACCAGCAAGAATTTTTCCAACAGAGAGAACATGCTTGAAGAATATAATTGCAACATTACAAAAAATTTCCCACAACCGAAACAAAAGAATAATCCTTTCAGTGAAGCATTACAAAAAGAGGAATCAAGATTCATTATACAGTACTGTTGGCCAGATTTAAACAAAATAGTGGAAGACCAAATTGTGTATTATCTATGCGTGAAGCCAGAACAAATGGTTTAAATAGCCTCATACAAGCCATTCAGTGAAGCATCATCATGTACTCAATTTTTTGCCAGCAGGAATTTCTAAAATAAGAGCCAAGTTGTAAACAAAACCTGCTTTGATTTAGAAACAGAGGATAGAAAGAGTGTAACATTTCGGGTAAACCATTGAATGAAAAACACAATATGAGAAAATAAATAATCAAACTGAAGATAGTAATATCAAAAACCTATCCAGCTTCGGATGAATAAGTACAGGGACTAAGCTAATCAAAACCAAGTCTATTAACCACGGACAAATCATTCAAATAAAGCCAGTAACCTAAACTACATTGTCACTAAACAAGTCTTAGAGCATGAACCCACATTCCTAATCCTTGGATAACATCAATGGACATAAGCACTTCTGACTTAACCCAATAATAAACAAAACCAGAAATTCTGAACTAAAACTACCATACAAACCATGTCTCCAGATAAAGGTCCACTAATGTGATAAAACTCAATTGAAGAAGCAAGAGCCCCAAATCATCCCAACAATCAAGTATAACTGAACCACAACAACAAAGCAGAGATCACAAAATCAACCACAACCTAGATTCAAAATTAAGCAGATTTCAGACAGATTAGCAGCAAAGAGAAAGCATAATATAATAAAATCAATTACCTTATCTGGGGAAACAGCATCAAACACATACACCTCACCCTGGAAAGAAAGAGTAAGCTGATCAGCATCGCTACCATTTCCAGTCACCAAAGAATAATCTTGACCACCAGAAACGCGAATAGTAGTGGGAGGAACATCCTCCATACCGTCTCCGCTTGCAGTACCATTTTCATAGTGGATATTGGGGTCGTCTAAAGACTCCTCCCCACCTCCGTGTACATCTTCATCTTCTTCTTCCAATTGGGTGTGTATATTCATTGCTTCTGCACAGTATACTGGAGCTTGCCTATTCAAATTTGGCATTCTCAAACGTTTGAAGGTATATAGGCATAGTAAATCAAAAACCCAATTACTAACTAGTGCAGCAAAAAATCAGAGACCCAGAAAAAAAGAAAATAATCAGGATCTTGTAACCGAATAGAGAAAGAACAAAGCTTTAACAGCTAGAACTTGAATATGTATAAAAAGAAAAAAAAAAAGGAAAGAAAAAAAGGAAAAGGAAATCAAAACCAGGACAAAATCGATACCACAATTTCGAAAAAGGAAAGAAAGAAAGAAAAAATTATATTGTTAATTTATATGGATTCAAACAGCTTGATTATAGCGTTGATGAAAATGGGAACGACGAAGAAAGGGGGAAAAGGAGAAAGGCCCTAAATTTGGAAACAGGAAGAGGTTTCAACATTAGCGTCAAAGACAAAAGAGAGAAAGTGGGGGAAGAGACGGCGGTTTAACCAGACGACTGATTTAAATTGGGCGTAGAAAAAATGTTATTTACGGATTATGCCACTGAATTGGTGGTAGTGATGGCCACTAGGACAATGCCACGCTGGACAAGGGTAGCGTAAATTTAGGCGACATGGTGAACTTTTCAAGAAGGTAAAATGTTTACAAAGTGTGGAGACCTCATTGGACATGTATACACCACCTCAAATTGGACACGTCACTTTTCTTTGGCAAATAACTACCCCTTTTTTTTTTTTTTTAATTTTGATTTTGAGCCAAAAAAAAAAAAAAAAATTATTTCCTAAATAGTTAGCTTCTGTTCTGATTATTCATTTATTTGTTATAAAACTAAATGATCTAATTTCGAATTTACAAATTTTATTATCCATTAACACATCTTTTGCTTGTAAATTCTGTAATTTTTGTAACATTTAAATTGTTTGAGATAATTTCTTTTAAAATTTAAAGAAAATATACTTGTCCAATGTGAACATTTTTTATTTAGTCCAAATTGACCCCTTTTTTTTTCACTATTTTCATTGCTTTATGCTATAAATTTGAATATCTATTTTACAAGACAAAATCTGAACCTTTTAGTAAGAAATATATACTCTTGGTAGTTGATATTTGGATGACCCTAAATGTCTCATATCAAAATATCAGTATTTTATTAAACTTAACCTGCCAAACAAATTTTAAAAAGTGAATTAAACGTAACGACAAAATCTTTAAATTCAGATAAATCATATAAGATTTGTAAATTGTAATCATATAGTTGCGCAACAATACACACTCTTAGGAAATTATATTGAAGTGAATTTCTAAGCAAAGCTCAATCTGGACCTCAGGTTTCTTTTCTTTAATTTTCATTCTGCTAATGCTATGATAAACTAAAAACTGCTACTTTTATTTCTTACATAAAAAATTCAAGTATGCACATCATGTATCTGTTTCAAGGTCATTTTCATTTGTTAGAGACTGCTCTCATCATCAAAGGTGAGATTCCATCGCACTTTCCTCGAATCCCGCACCAAAAGAAAAAAAAAAAGAGATACCGAGCAGATTGCCAAGACCCAGTTGTTTCTTTCCGAACGTTGTTGGACATTCGGTTCTGGTATCTGAAGAACATATAACCTGAAAAGACGAGCTGAGTATAGGCAGAAAAGACCTGGTTAAACGAGTCCCATTGCTTTTGTGCCCTTGTCAACAACAATGCATTTGGAGAGGCTTCAGTAACTTGTACCCTGCCTGCCCGCCATAGACATGATTATGTAAAAGTAAGAACAAGTCAATAACAGAATTCTGCAAGGAATGCCACAATTCAACCACAGTGCCAGATACTGCCTAATTACACAACCTTTTGTAGCTTTCTTGGCTCAAACTCCTTGTTTTCTTACAAACCACGACAGATTTGTACAATATGGGCCGAGAAATCTCCACAAAAGTTTGTGGATGCACAATTGTGGGGTATAAAATGCTTTGATTCATCCCCACAGTGATTTTCTTAGTGATTTGCAATGCTTTCATTTACAAGAAATGTATAGCAAGAATTAGGGGGAAAGATGGCTGTATATGCACTTACCCATTGAACTTTCTGTAAAATTTAAAATGCTCAATAGCCTTTGAAGCTCACTTCACAGATCATTAAAACTCCACGCACAAATTGCCTTTCATATGCTTTTCCCCTGCCATCGAGCATACAAATCAACAATCTTCTTGTCCATTTCATAATAGTGCTCCATCTTCTTTAGAGGTTTCAAATCTAGGTCTAGGAAATTCACCTAAGGCAATTGCAACATAAATGAGATATCAAACTATCATGGAGAATATTAACAGGCAATAAAATACCAATACTTATTTGAGGATATCAAACCAAGGGTAAAATTTCTACGATTTTAGGAAATGATAAATTCTAAATCTTTAGGCAACAATGCATTACATCCAAAATTTACCATTTTTGAGCCAGGGTAGGCACTAGGGGGCTCTCTGGTGGCAGTTTACAGTGAACAGAAATAACCAGATCATAAAGTTTTACTAAAATGGATTCTCCACAGATATCCTAGTGATACGACAACACAACGTGAATTAAGATGTAAATAAAATATGTTAAAATGCTAACCTTGTAATTAAAATTTTGCCTGGTTGATTGAAGGTATATATTGCTATATGAGGAGCCACAATTCTTACCTTCTCTTGACCTCAAACTGATCATTAAACTACAATCCTTTGCAGTTGCAGCTATCAAATAATCCCTAACAATCTTCAAGCTCTCATCCATAGAAATAGAATGCAAAGAGGCATATTTGTTTGGCAGTCTTGTTTCATCCAATTGTCTACATACCATGCAAGGGTGGGAAATGATATTATAATAAGCATGAATTGCCCCTTCAATGTCAAAATTATCGAGCTTTTGAACTTGAAGGAGCCGATCCAGCACTTGAGAACTATACAATGCCCCAGCAACAAGGTCTAAGAAACTGCCAGTACGCGAGCCCTCATCTGCCTTGATTACTCCTTTCAATGCAACTTCAAAAGCTTTTTTAGTGAATATACTAGTCTTCTTTATGCTTCCTCCCAAGCCTCCAAATATAAGCGTACCATTCAGGAATACACGGAAATTATTCTGGGGGGTGATGTAGAGATCATTGATTGCTTTATGAATCCTTTCAATGGAATTAGAGAAAATATCCAAAGGATTATATTGGCTTAACTCTGATATCTGAAAAGATCACACACTCAAGCCAGAATGAAAATTCAGAAGAACTTATTAATGGGATCCACTAGCCTTTTAAAGGTAGCATAAACAATGGAGTTTTGCCAGAATAAAGTAATGTAAAACAGTTGACATAATAAATGAACTCATTGAGCCATAAATAGTTAGCCATGATGCATTTGTAAACTGCAGAAAATATCACCTCATGTTGTTGCAACTTCAAGACTTGATGCATTCTAAAACGAGTTATGCCCCTTTTAATGGGATTTCTTGCAGATATAAATCTTGATGACGGGATAAATCCGCATTTAGGCTACTTCATGGAAACAAATAGGGAAGTTATAAAGCCTAGAACGGAAAAGTATCACTGACAAACAAACAAAACTATACAAAGTAGATAAATGTGAAATATGATTTATCATGTAGGTATATGCATGATCCAACTTTATCTCAACAGATACATAAAATATGTTGTTATACCTTTATCTCAACAGATATGCAGGATCCAACTTCAAGTGTTCCTGAAATGAAAAAAGAACAACGAATCAGCACACATCTAGATGTTATGCAAAAAGGATAGCTTAATCCATTTGACCACTATGTCAAAGAAGTTTCAGTCCTTATGCTATGTCATAATTTCAAGTGATGCTAGGCAGGCCAATTTCATCACCCTGTATATGAGTCAGGTACAAAGTAATGAAGGCTATAAAAGAAAAATAAATTTCTTAGTGATTACAAAATCAAAATAGAACAAACACCATCAAGTAGAACGTCCATGAAGATCGAATTCTAGTCATTTGTGCGTCTTCTGAACAATGATAAGACAACATATCAAAGCTTTGGTGAGGGCTGCCAAGCTAATTGTAACATAACTAGCACTTACCATGAGGAAAAAGAGAATGATCAGACATGAGGAGGACATAATCACGCTGTGTATCAACCTTGGCAGCATCAACTCGCCTAGCAGGACGCTGAGAAAGTACTTTCTCCTCTATAGATTCAAGGAATTGCCTGGAAACTGGGACATGTAGCTGCATCAAATTCTGACTTAAGTCAAAATCAGAATTAATCCAGTATTTGTCCTCAAATTTGAGCAGGAAAAAGCTTCACCGACAACTTGTACATTAAAACAAATTCAAAAAGCCATCATGCAATATATAAAGAAAATCAAGAAAAGAGAAGAAGAAAGTAGGGCATACACCAGCATCAACATGTTGGGGACCCAACAGTGGGCTCATAATATGATGCACATAAAGCAACTCTGCGAGTTCTTTTGTAGGAGAGGATACTAGCTCTTTTGACTCTCTCCATAACAACTGTTCTTCATCTGTTAATACTTTGACTTTCTTCACACAATTTGAAAATCTGTTCCTCTCTACTTTTTGTATTCTCATTACCTTCCCGATCTTTGAGTCATTATAGCAATATACATTTTGAATGGAAAAAATAGATTCAGACAGAATTATGCTTTTAAGAAAGTAACACTGAATACAAAATTAAGGACTTTTCCTACACTTCAGATTTTATTCCAATTCAATAAGAATTCCCAGAAACTGCACTAACGCACTTTTTAGTGAACATATTAGAGTTAAAAAATTTGAAATTAAGTTAGGAAAAGAAAATGTAGAGTTGATTACATACGAAGATGGGAGATGATCCTGTATAAGCAAGGACTAGATTCGCAGCACCTTCACCCCTGTACATCCAATAAGGCACATCCTTTTTCTCAAATTTGATATCCATTTCTGAACTTTGAGCTCTGTGTAGTTGACTTACAAAATTAAAAGCGAAAATCCTTTACATATGTATAGCAGGAGCAACATGTAAATTTAAACATATACAATAATAAGACTGGTAAATAATTGAAAATCAGCTTGCCTTGTCCACAATAAAGTCAAAAAATCACTCTAGGCACAATTACTGGACAAATAGATACATATTACTTTGATAATTAAATCGGTAAGACTTCATTCGCCGGAGAAATGCCAACTGAATTTCGGATAAATTTCAAGTTCAGATTATTCGAACTCAACCACATTTTTAATACAATTAGAAAACTACAACGCCGGAACTTTATATATAAGAAGATTGCTAACGGCTATAATTGGAAGAAAATGAACGAAAATCCTAATGTATATTTTGAATTATGAAATGTACCTGTAATTCTTGTGAAGTGAAGATTTGAAGAAGTAATGGTGAATGAGATAGTGGTCCGCAAAGCTCAGAAATCTTGAAAAACACGCACAATTCTGCAGTTGCAATTGAGCGCGGCTGCCTAGATAGAAAATTGCACCCAACATGGAACATTTATGTTGAACCCTGCAATTTCTCCACGACGACATGGGAAGAAGAACAACTTCAGACCAACTCGAATGAACGAAGAAACTGACACAGCCAAAAACGAGATGCATAGGTCTAGTGCTTGGTGCTTAGGTAGTTAGGTTAATATTTTATTGTTTAATTAAAACAACGACGTTTTGGCTCTAATTTTGTTTCAAGAGAATAAAGGCATATCAAAAGTCTGATATGCATTATCAAGGGTGTACAAAAAAAAAACCAAAAAACCGAAAAATCGTGAAATCGAATCGAAATCGGACATAAAATATGGTTAACCAAAATCGATGGACTAGTATACGGTTTTTGTTTTTAAAAATTTTCGGTTTCGGTTTCGGTTTTTATACTGAAAGTCCATGTGGACTCAGTTAACCGACCGTTGAAAAAAAAAAAAATTTTAAATTATATAATTAGATATATAGGTTATATGAATTAATGGTGAAACATTTGGGTGTTTAATATAATTTTACCTCCATAATTTCTAATATGTTTAATGTAATTTTTGTCCTTAATTTAATTTTTATTTTCCAATATATATATATATATATATATATATTTCTAGAAAAGAAAATTGAATTTTTAGAGATGAAAAGAAAAATACTAAAGATACATTTATATATATATTTTCCTTAATAACGTTTTAGAAAAAAGGATTTCGTTACACTCAAGGATACCGATACACAATGATACTATCCCTGAAAAATTTTACCTCTTGTTGGAAACATTCATTTTGATAAGTTTTGAAGTATTCAGATTTTATAACCCATGAAATTCATTGTTAGCAAGAATTGAATAAGAGAATTCAATATTTTTTTCTAAAAAAAGTAATAAGATCATTCAAAGGAGTTATAAATCATAAGGGAATTCAGCTTGAATTTATTTCAGAATTTCATTCTAAACAAAAGTTTTGAAACAGTTGCATACCTTTTATGTTAAAAATGGCCAAATAACTTTAGTGTTAAATCTTTTATATATAGACAAGGATTTGGGCCCTCTCAAGTCAAAATGGGATTAGACCATGTTACTTTAATCTTTTTCCTTTTTAATACGAAGAGCCAGAATTCTTTACAAATTAATTTTGTGACTCTAGAAAAAATAGAGTGAAAAAATCAACGGAGAGGTTACTATATAGCGGCAACATCCATTGTATACAAATTTCTATTCATTCCAGTCCTAGATTTTCATTATATGTTTCTAGAAGAAAAAGCTAATCTTGTACAGCAGTTTATCTTGTAATACTTCTAAAGTACGTCAGATGTCCCAATCTGTTAATTGGTAACAATTAATTCACCGATAAACATAATCAATTCACTTCTAGTTGTAATGTCATTTTTAATCAATTATTAAGTTGTAATGTCATTTTTAATCAATTATTGAGACTATGGTTTGTAATTTCATATTTGTCTTTGATATTTGAGATTTATTATTTAAAATTTTGAGGTTTAAAATATAATGTTTATTTCGGAAATGGTTAACCGTAAAAAATGGTTAACAGACCAAAATTAATGGTTAACCGAATTTAATGGACAGTGTACAGTTAGCAAATTAGAAAAACCGTTCAAGCGGTTAACCGTTAGCAGAATGGACCGGTTAACCGACCGTGTGCACCCCTATGCATTATGCATGGTTTAATAACTTTAGTTTATAAGATAAGGGGGAAATATTAATTTAATATTTTGAACTATCAATCACATTTATATAGTTTTTTCTCATTTTCTCCAATATATAAAAATTATTATTGATTTCCATTTCCTTGGTTGATGAACTGGTCTAAGTTTCAAATTATAAGTGAAATATTTTATAATTGTATGAAACTAAAAGAAACAGATAAAAGTACATGTAAAATAATTGAAAAAAAAAAAAACAATTTAGGAAATAACTTATTCCTCTAAAATCAATAATCTACTTTTTGCTTATAATAGAATTATTATTGCCTAAATTTATGACGTAATTCGAATGTAAATTAGAAATACAATTCAATTTTAAGAATTATATAACCGTAAAAATATTATCTTGAATTATAAAAATATAATTACAGGCGCATTTAAAATATATTAGTTTCTTCAACTAAACTTGATATTCGATGTTAACTAATATGTTTAGGAGTTTAATGTATGCGACTATAATTAGTTAATGACTTAATGTGTCAAATTAAAAAAAAAATAATCAAAATAATTAGTAACCTTAAGATGTTTTATTTTTTTCCAAAATTGGCATTTGATTGGGAAAAAAAAAAAATTGAAAGACGTCAATATCTGTTATATTTAAATTATGAACAAAAAATTTTATTCCTAATATTTATAAGCATCACTTGCACCATTTTTCGTTTGAAAAAAATCACAGTAATATTTTAAAGATAAATCAGAAAAAATAATAAAAATAATAATAATAATGAATTGAGCTGAAGATTGACCAGCATCACTATAAAAAAAGTAAAAAGCATAAGGCAAAGCTTGAAGGTTGAGATAAGATAATTATTGAGAGAGATCATTTTCAAAGAGAAAAGAGGAAACCATGAATGTAGACGAAGAGGTTCAGAGACTCAGAGAAGAGATCCAGAGATTGGGCAAGATTCAACCCGATGGATCCTACAAGGTCAATTTCTGTTGCTACTCTTGCATTTTCATTTGACTGATATTTGTAGGATTTAGATCGAGATTTAATCAGGATATCATGATTACTGATTTGAACAAGCATGAGGTTATCTGAGCGAAAGTTGCAGAAAATCAAGTTGAAAATCGGTCTTTTTGAGGTTAAAGTTCTAGTCATGATTACTGATTTGAACAAGCATGAATTATTTTTTGCGGTGATGCAATTCTTATCTCAGAAATTTTTCCATTTCTTTTTTCTGTTCGTATTTGGGCGAATGTTAATCAAAGTTGCGGTAATGTAAATACAATGTTAAGCTGCTACACTAATCTCTAATGGAAAAATACAATGAACAATAAGACAATTAGAAACAAACAGTAGGAAAGAAACGGTTACACAGTAAATATGCAGAGAAACCAGATTTTTCAGATCTTCTTTCTGTTAGTATCAAAGTTATGATCAATTGGAATTGCTGTAAAGTATTAATTCTATCATCAATCATTATCATAGATTTTCTTTCCCACACATACCTTGATCAGATCAACTAGACATGATGAAAACTTAAATATATGATTCTGAATAAGTCAACAAGCCATTTGTTTGTCAAGGAGTCATATGAGTACCGACTTCTGTTCTAATAGGATGCGTTCTGTAAAAGATATTAGTTAAGTCAACTTTGGAGTAAGATTTCAATTTTTGGATTGTTCTTACATGTTCATTTTATATGAATTTATGCCATATAATAGGTTGTTCTGTGATTGCAGAGTACAATTTATATTAGAGCTGGTTAAAACACGGCATGAATGGATTTTTTTTTTTTTTTTTAAATACTTTGGTATTCATCCTTCATTTTCCATAATTAATTTATCAGTTTTATTAGAACTTCTAGACTCGTGAAGTTTTGACAGTATCTGTACCATGTTCTATTTTGGAATTGAAATGTCAATTAAATGCATCAAAGGAATGAAGATAATATAAAGAATAATTTATTTACAGAAAGGATTGTCAAAAGTTTACATAATCAACAGTAAAAGTAGAAAAGTGTCCATTGAAACAAAACCTCAGCTGCTCAAACCAGCAATCTGCAAGAGTAGAGATACTAGGCTCCCGCTTTCTCTTCAAAATGAGAAACCTGCCACTTCTTTGCCTCCAACCCCGATTCTCTTCAACAAAGAGACTGCTACCATAAAGAAGCCTCCACAGCTGTCAAACCTGGTTCCAGTTACCTTAGCTCAAACTTAGTGTTATATTAAGTGATTATCTATTTCTGCTTGAAGCATACAATTTACTGAATCTTTCTACCCGTTTCCAGAAACACTAGAGGTCAAATCCTTTACTAGCAGGTGATTAAGGAGGAAAAGAAGGGAATGTTGCAAGGCAACAACAGCACCTCACATCTTGAACTTCTCTCTACTCCCTTCACAGCCTTTTAGCAACAAATCTTGTCAGCGGTTCACCTTGAACCATTATCAGTGTTTTTTAATCTTTACATGTCCCTCATTGTGTCCAGCAAATCTCATTTAGAAGGTCAAGATAAGTGGAAAGATATATACCCCAGAATCCTGGCTATCCCTAACAATTTGTTGCATCCCAGATCCAACCTTCATGAATGAATAAATAAAACTGCAAGTAGCTCATAAAAACAACTCTAGTTTCTTTTGTCAGCACAAACAATTTCAGAAACGTAAACTTGTAAGTGGGTGAAATCATACCAATTTCATGATAGAGAAAAAGAACGTACTCACCATTTCTTTGCAGCACCACAAATGAAATCCAACCACCCAGTCTCTATATCCAACAACCCAAAAAGAAACATGTCTACCATGATACTCAAAGGCTTTAAGAATTCAAAAAAGGTTCGTAAAACTAGATCAAAATATACACATTTTGGCATTTTCTTGATTTTGACTCTTGTTTAGTGTTTTTGTAAGATTTCACCACGTCATTATCTCTAACACACTAAAATAATTGAGAAATAAAGTGTCCCTCAATTTAACTTCATTTCTATATCCCCAATTCAAAGAATTAATTTCATGAACACTCGACATTAGGTTCACAAATAAAAGGTTATATTATATCAATTTTTTCCTTTTTTCCGTCGAGCAGATGATTAGCCCGAGCAAGCACCTATCGAGCCATGTAGGAAAAGATGCAATCAATTAAACTTCTTAGTTTTTCACCATTGGAGGGCAACTCAAACTAGGATATAATTCACCTTAACATGATTCACATTAACCGATACATACAAATTAAGAGAGTATAGGAATCATTAGCATATGTGTTATCTCTGTAACAGTTATTGGAAGAAGAATTATTTGTTCATGCTCAGATTAGACAATGTTCAGACCTATATTCTACTCCTATAGTCAAATTTCTTCATTCTTACAGGTCACATTTGGCGTGCTATTTAATGATGATAGATGTGCAAACATATTTGAGGCACTGGTTGGAACACTAAGAGCAGCAAAGAAACGTAAGATTGTCATGTATGATGGAGAGCTGCTGCTGCAGGGAGTGCACGATAATGTGGAAATTACTCTTAAGCCATCGCCTCAGCCTGAATCTGTTGCCACAGCAGACTCAGCAGCGAAGAGTTAAAAAGGATAGAAGTTTTGCCTATTGGCCATTGCAGTGCTTGTTCTATTATCAGTTGCTTTTAGTGACACTATAATTACAATGTGCTTGAATTATTTTACTTCTAATGCATATGGGGTTATCCTCTGTGGATATCTGCTAGAGTGTGAGGGCAATATAAGGCAAGAAAACTGTTGTCAAAGTATTTATATATGTATCTGTTTATTTCTTCCTTCTACTCTGGCCAGAATTTGCTCAGTTCTTTTTCTTTTTCGTTTCTTATTTGGGCTTTTATCTCTCTCTTTTACTTTGAATTGTACAAAAGTACAACGTGTTCATTTTTTATTACAGTTTGTCACCACCAAGCCTCCCATTTATTCTTTAAAATGCCGAGATGGCTACTTCAGGGTTTTTTTATTTGTTTATTCTGCTATTTTCACCGGTGTAATTTATTTATATACATATAAATTTTGGATAAATTTTCCAAACTCAGGAAATCCTCACCGGTTTCTTTTATATATATATATATATATATATATATATATATATATATATAAGTATTTTGACAACTTTGGAGACCGACGACCCCACACTTTTTTTTGGAATATGATATGCTTGTTGGTTCTCAACGATTCGGCTTAGGTTATCAATTGACCCTCAACATGGGAACCACCAAGTCAGTATGTTAAATCCATTAGAGTCAAGCCATGGACTCGTTCATTTGCAAACATTTTTACCCACAAGTACAAAAATATACTCCATCCAAATATTTGAACAAATGTAGGAGTGTACATAGAAAACCGAAAAACCAAATCGAAACCGAACTAAAAATATGGTTAATGGAAACCAATTGACTAGTGTACAGTTTTTATTTTTAGAAATTAAAAGTTACGGTTTAGGTTTTTACACCGAAAGTCCACGTGGACTCGCGGTTAACCAATTTTTTACAAATATTTTTCTTAAAAAATTATGTAATTATATATATATAAGTAATATGAATAATAAGTGAAACATTTGGACCTGTGATGTTATTTTACTTCCTTACTATACAACACCATGTAGTCTCGTTCACTCCTTTCCAATCTCATCTCTTCTCAATTCTTAATTTCACACTCACTGAAAAACGAACAACGAATTTCATTAATTAATGTTTGAGATTTATGATCTATTTATTTGAGGTTTCAAATATTATAAATTTAGTTAAATCATAATGTTTATTTCATAAATGGTTAGCAGTAAAGAAATAGTTAACCGACTGAAACTAATGGTTAACCGAATTTAATAGATAGTGTATGGTTAATAACCTATAAAAACCGTTTAAACGGTTAACCATTTGTAAAAGTCCATATGAACTGATTAACCGACCGTATGCACCCCTAAACAAATGTGTGATTTATGTTTTACACTGTACAAGAAAACATTAAAAATTACTGAAGTCTATATTCATATTTTATTTCGAGTTCATATTACTAATTTAATCCCATGTCTCCTAGTCTAGTCTGATACACTCTCAGACGCTTATTTTAAAACACCTATAATAAAAGAAAAAAAGAAAGCAATGTTTACCAACATTCAAGAGCAACAAGAGTTGTTATCCAAAAAGGCCAAAAATCTATTTAACACTAGAAGTAATAAAAAAACAGAATATCACTTAGGGGCCGGTTTGGGGTTGCAGAAAGAAGCTTTCAGCTAAAGCATGAAAAACCTTACTTTAGCTGAAAGTTGCTTTTAGGACTGCAGAAAACAACCTCAAATGCACAATTAGTAAAAGTCAGATTGTATTCAGGAAAGTATTGGAAAAATACTTAAAACTACTTTTAAAAAAAACAATGAAACCTAACTTTCCCTAACAACATTTTCACTAACAGCAATCCCAAACTGGCTTCAACATTACATACAGGAGAAATCATAACTTACACTAACATCACTGGGAAGACCAAAAAAAAAAAAAGGGTGGGGAGGGGGGGAATGTATATATAATATATTTCTTCCCCTGCAAACGTATTATATATTTTTGGATCTCCATTAAAACTGCAAGGAAGCTTTTGCATTATTTGAAACTTGACTATGAATTAGGAGTCTTTTCATTACCTTAAATCATCTTAGAACTTTTTACCTCATTTTAGTTATCTTAAATTGCAATGAAACTCATTTGAACTTTTTCGTACTAAAAATTATCTAGTTGACACTTTCCAGAAATTTTCATGTATTACGTTTCATATCGTTTTTTAATGCATCTTGCTATTCCATTGAACAATTTATTATCTCTTCACACAAGTCCTAAAGAACCAAGACCAGCAGTTCGACTTGAGACAAACAAGATTTGAAGAACAACCACAAACATTAGATCTAGAGAACAAAAAACATCATTCCAAAAAAAAAAAAAAAACCAACAAATATCAGATTTAAAAACCTCCTACATCTTAAACTAAAAACAACTTGGAACAACCCTCATTTGCTCGCCTTTTTGTTTTCACTTCCAACTTCCCAAAAACTCCATTGGAAAAATAAAAAACAAAACAAAAATGCAAACTAAAGGACAGAAAAGAAGAAAAAAAAATCAAACAGAAAAAAAAAAAAAAAAATTATTAGAGAACAAAAGAGAAAAAGAAAGATAGAAAAGAAAAGAAGAAATATAACTAGTATCAATTGCTAGAAGATAGAAAGAGAGTTGAAAAAATTGGTAGTCAGATTCTTAGAATAGGAAAACGGCAAAAAAGAAAGACAACACACTTATGGAGAAACAAGAAAACGAAATACAAGAGTAACAGAAAAACTGGGAAGAAAAAGGTTCCATATATGCCAATTCTTGTATTGAACATGCCAAAAACATAGTTCTTGTAGCAGCTTTGAATCTTCATCACGATAGCTAATGTTGTTTCGATCACCATAAAGTATTAAAAGATTTCACTTGTTTTTTGTTTAAGGGTCTCGTGTATACTTGTGTTTGCATAGCTTTACTAATGTCTTATCAACTGAAACAGAATCGTTATAAACATGCAGGTAATAAGTGTGTTCAAACAAGAACTAGAACCGAGAATTTCAGGTCTGAACTATAATCTTTCAATCAGAAAATATAAATGTATAGGCTGACTAGTTGTATCCTTCAGAATGTTTTCCATGGATAAAAATGTTGTATTGGGGAAACTAACGCATAACCCAACAGATTGCCACTTTAGATCGTCTCCAAATTGGAAATTCTCCAATTTTGAGAGTATGGAGGAAAAATAATTTTCAAGCAAGGAACAAGGATACCCTATATTCCTCAAAATTATGAAGGGTTGAGAATTTCTTCATTTTTCTTCTCTCCTCTTTCTTTTCATCACAGTTTTTTACCTAAACAAACATATTGCAAAAGACACCGACCTAAAGAGGATAAAATGCATGGTAAGCCTCTAGTTTGGATTAAAATGAGTGCCTTCAGACTCAAAGAGTCTCCAAGATATAGAACTTTAACAGAATTTCTTTCTGTACCAGTCCCAAAAAAATTCTATTCTGTCTGGAAATTCAAGTCCTTTCCAAATCTTTTTGACCATGTTTTGTTTTCTAGTGCCCGGGCTAATTGGTTTGCAAGTCCAAGATGTGTAGGCATTGATCGAAACTCTAAGAGCAGCATGGAAACATGAAACAACTCCTCCCAAAAGTATAAGACGTAGTTAAATTCACTCCCGGCCAGTACCTACCAGTATAAGGAACAGCCACAATTTTGAAAAGAATTTAAGTACTGCTATTTTGGTTATACTAGATCACACTTCTGCATGATTTCATTATTATTCTTTGAGCAAGAAAAGCTCTCTTTCCACAACACTTGCTCCTTACCATCACATATAGTCTCAGTATATGCAATAATTTCAGAACTTTAACAAGTACACATCAAGTCAGCAATAGAAGTACATTTAGTCTATATTTAAGGACAAGATGCAGTTAAATCAAAAGGATTACTAAAAGATCTATCTCATGGTCTAAAGTGTTTCTTTATAAGCAAAACCAGATAGTAAAGAACATGTTTCAAAATTTGGAGGTAGTCAAGTTCTTTCAAGTGTTGCCTCATAGGGATTATTGAGATTTAACACTTCAACTACGTCCAACTTGCATTTCTGTTCTTTCATTTTCATGTATATTTCTGACCAAGTACAAGATTCTCAACATCAAGTTTCTAAGTAAAGAAAGCATATATACAAATATAAATGCATTGCTTTGTTTTCTCAGCTCTTTACGGTTGTCATATATTTCAATGAAAATTTGAGGAGTTTTTATTAAATGGATTGATTATGCTATACCTGTAAAGGACTCCAGTCGCTTCCGCCATTAATGACACAAAGCAGTATACAGATTATTGTCATATTCTCTTCCAGGACGCTTCACATTTTTCTATGATTTTTTTCTGTCATTGTTCAAGTCAAAAGCTTCACCTTCTGATTTATGTACGAATCAATTTAATTCAGTGTTTAATGAGGTGTGCATAAGATTGTGGAATGCTAATGTTATTATAACACTTCAGCTGTTGCCAAACCAGGAAGAAGGTATGATGGCTTGAACTAGAGCAAGAAATGATAAAATTCACCGAATACTAGTTATCTGAGATGTTCATTAATCAGGCCTAATTGCCTATGTTGGAAAGGACCAAGTTGAAATAAACAGTTACAACAATTTGGCAAAAAGAAAAACTAACTAGCGTGAAACTAAATAATCGGACATGTTTTCTTAATCATGTTTGTCCAGTGAGGATAAATGCTTGAAGGAGACTTTGAGCTGCTTGAGTTTCATCGGGTGTCCCAGATATAACAACAATCCTGTCACTTGTTCCTAGACGAGGTTCATGCACTATAACCTTGGCACCTGAGATCTGATTAAGGAACACCAGATGATGAATTGAGTTTGACTTTATAAATAGATTGATATTGAGTAAGTTGGTTTATGTCCCCAAACAGTTATCGTAAAAATTGTTCTCTGGTATATTATGTAAGGATGAATCACAGCTATATTACATGTAATGATATTAGAAATCCTTCACATTTAAAAGACACATTTCTAATGCTTAAAATCCATCATCAAAAGGCTTAGTTTCCAAATATTTTCAATCTTTGACATTTCTTTTATGCAAGTAGAATGAAAGTGAATCCATCACAATGAATTCCTAAATTCTCGTTCCATTAGCAAATGTTACAAATTTAATTCATGTTTTTTCAAACATTTTATTGTTTGCTTGATGTACTTCCAGGTATACCTATCGCAAAACTTATTAAAATTAACCATTAACGTGCTCAGTTCTGGGGATTTTCAACTAGTTTGTGGGTGTGAGGTTTGTTTTATACACCAATCGTTATATTAGAGTTGTACAAGACTTATGGTTGTACATAAAGTTGATCATTTTCAATAGCTCGTGGATTTTACAAGGCATTGTTCGCCCAAAAATTTGGAATACAGAAAAATTCAGAGCAAACATGGTTCAGGTTTAAAAGTTAAAAAAACTGAAGCAGTGCAAATAACTAAACCTCAAGTAATTATGTTGATCATCTCTTTGCTTCGCTTTATAACTATAGTAATAATGCATCTATAAGTTATCGGAATTATCTCGAGAGTTTTTTTTTTTTTTTTCATAATTTGCAATTTGTAGAAAATTGTGGCAAATTCTAGAGTACCCAGTTTCCAAAAACTTTGGATGCCAGAAACCACCTGTTCAATTTGTGTGTGTTCCTCTTAAATCTATCCTACAACTCAATGGCCCATAATATGTGCAAGGAGAAAATAAAAATGAAACAGGAACTCTGACAGCTGAACTTGAGCTTCATCCCTGGAACAGCAAGCCTGCCAGAGATAAAGACTCCATTTCCTTGGCCAAAATAATTTGACAAAAAAGTATGGAAGCACATCTATCTGCCCCGCCGAAAAGAACTCAAATAATTTACTACTTCTGCAATATTCCGTAATGATTGTTTGACTTTTTGTTACCAGCTTAAAGGAAAAATACCAGTAGATAAAATAAGTCAAGAGTCAACACACACAACTGTCATAGCCATGCATCAAGCAAACTTACCAACTCACTTTTATTAACTCGTTGAATTATCTTAGTCAACACAATAAAGCTTGAAGAAAAACTATGAGAGGATGCAAGGCAGTAAACAGGTACCTGTCTCAAACGTGCCAGATTGTTATCATTTTCCCCATATACTGAGCCAATAACATCTTCAGGAACTACAATCTCCACGGTTGTATTTGTCACAATAGCAGATTTGCTTCCACTGCAAAACAAAAAATGAATTGATCATCAGTTCATAAAATTCAATTGGTCAGTTTCAGATTACACTAAAGAGTATCACATCAATGACTTTGCAGCTTCCTTTTTATAATTAATTGTAATATTAGATTGCAGCCATAAATTACAGAGGAAAATGGATTTTCTATATTGGCACTTTCTTCAATACTTTCTGTGTACTCCATGGAGATGAGAAGCAATATCCACCCAAAATCATCAACTGTAGTTGGTGTATTTTCTTAAACGGCTATCTAGTTTGCTCAACATGGCTATAAATTGATAGTTACTATCACATTCAAACTGTTATATATATGTTCTTAGTTACTTCACCAATCCCATGTATGTTGTATTAATAACAGATAATACAAAACAAGAAAGGTATAGAGCAGGATCATGAAACACCTTCAAAGGAAAAAGATGAAAAACTCGTAAGTTGAACTGTGTAACTCCCTCCAAACTTCTAAAATCCCCCAACTGTGACAGGAAATGCTCAAAAAGAAGGTTTTTTTTTTTGTGGGGGGGGGGGGGGGGGGGGGGGGGGAGAGTGGCGTAAGATTGGATAAGCACACAGACAAAGTAAACACAAAAAGTGGCCATAAGAAGAATAAATGGCATAGAGCTGGTCATGCTGAAGGCAAGGAGGGTATAGTGACTCTCAGCTTACAAATTTGCATTTTAAGTAGGTTTACTCATGCAGGAGATAGTGGATTCATCAAAAAATGCATCAGAGTTTTCTTTTCTAATATAGACCTTTCTACCTACATTACATCCAACCCCGTTCTCAGACAACTAAAATATCCAATGTATTGCTGACCTCCCAAGTTCTAGACCGCCTTTGTAAGAAGTCAATCCTCTCCTATTGTCTGGGATATTCCTTTGATTTACTCCAGGTATTGTCTGCAAAAAAGCCATCAGTAGAACTGAGTGAACATTAGAAGCTAAATGATGACAAATGAGAAATCAAGATTTTACCTGTGATGCCCATGACCTTGGTGAAGGAGGGTGATCTAAATCATGGGAGAGTCCAAGATGATCCATACTCTGAGCAAGAGGAGCATGTCGATTTAGGCTATGTGAAGAACCAACGGTTGAGTGCAAATTCAGAGGAACAGGACTCCTCAATGGCTCCTTCAATGCATCCCTCGACAGATCCCTTAATGGATGTCTCAAGGTATCTCTTAATGGATCTCTCAAGGCATCCCTAAATGGATCCCTCAAGGTATCCCTAAATGGATCTCTAAAGGCATCTCTAAATGGATCTCTAAAGGCATCTCTTGATGGATCTCTAAAAGTATCTCTTGCTGGATCTCGGAAGGTATCTCTCACAGTATCTCTTAATGGATCTCTCAAAGTATCACCCAAGGTATCTCTCAACGGATCCCTGAATGGATCCCTTAATGTATTCCTCAGAGGTTCCCTCAAGCTTCCATAAGGACTGGTCTCAGTTATCACAGAAGTAATCTTTGTCCCAGAAGTAATTAGTGCACTGGAGAAAAAGTTATCTCGAAGCCTGCCAGTTACATGGTATATTGCATCCTTCACATTCATGAAATCTCCTGAAATCTGTTAAACATGCAACACAAAATAAGTACAGACAAAAGAAGCACATATTTGAAATAATGTTTAATTTCCTAAAGATAATCCAGAAGCAGAGAGTTTTAATAATTTAATTTTTGCTTTACCTGTTATCTATAAATCCAGGAGTTCAAAAAAATGTAAAATTATTAGGAAATAGTTTTTTATTCCCACTGCAAATAGTATCCAATTTCATTCCTTTAACCAAAAAATGAGGCCATCGTTGGTGTGCTTCACAGACAGAGAAAAAAAGAAGTGACACAATTATACCTGCACCACTTGATCGTTCTCGGACACACACTTTGGGACCTGGTCAACTCCTAATATTCTTATGCTAGCGCCAGTTGTCTTCCGCATTTCTGCAACTATAGTGCCTCCTTTCCCCAACAAGCAACCAACTTGGTTTGATGGCACTACAAGCCTTACAGCAACAGGGGATCCCTTGATGCCTGAATCTAGCCCCTTTTCCACGCTTGCCTCTACTAACCTCAAAAACACCAGAACAACAGACTTTTGTGCTGCTGAGTACTGAGATTCTGGATTCTACAAAAGAAAAAAGCCGCCAGTAAACATATTAATAGTCCATGAAAACACCCTAACCACAATTAGATATTTAAACGATAATAAAGTTCAAACCTCTGATGCAGTAATAGTGATCAGGCGTTCATCACAATCAGTTACGGCTGCTCCAATTGTAATAGATGCACCTGTTTCATTCTGAAGAGCCTTGATAATGTTGCCTCCTTTTCCAATAACACAACCAACTCTCTCATTTGAACAAAGAATTCTATAACCCACTTCCTGCTGGAGTGACTTTGTCTCCACGGTGGGGACCCTATCTGACTCTAATAACAAAGGTTGTGTCCGTGATGCATACCCAAAGCTACTGCTTGGCATGATGGATTCTGCAGAATTATGCTGTGGGAGTACATCTACATGCATCTCAGGCAAAAGTTCCTTTGGAATTGCCTCAGTATGTCTGGTGCCAGACACTCTTGTTTTATCAACTGGTTGACAATCTTGAAGGCACCGAGAAACAAAAACAAGTGCTTTCTTTACAGCCAAAACATCGCCCTCAATCTGAATATATATTAACAATTTAACTATTTAACAAAGAGCATGAAGCAATAATACACGTTAAGAATTTCCGTCATATTTAAAATTCCAATCAACTTTTGCATCCATTATTTTCAATAAATGTAGTAATATCAGAGAAAAAAGAATGACCAAGGATTCTATTTTCCACCTAGGAATGTCAAAATGAAAGCCAGATTTTTAGGGCTTGGGCACCAGAAAACCCTATAAAAAAGTCAAAAAGGTATTACATGAACTCTATAGAGGTATGTAGGTAAGCGACCGGGTGGGATTGTGGTTAGTGTACTAGTACATGCCAGCACCCGCCCCAAAACAAATTGTCATTACCCTTTAGTGTCGTTCTCTAGTGATTTGACAAGAGTGGAAGAAATAACATCATCTTGGGTACGGGCAACTTTATATCGCACCCCGCCGCTAACCTACATACCTCTAGAGTTCACGTAGTACTTTTTTTTACTTTAGCATTACATGAACTCTATAGAGGTATGTTGGTAAGCAGCTGGGTGGGATTGTGTTCAGTGTACTAGTACACGCCATCACCCGCCCCAAAACAAACCGTCATTGGCCTTAGTGTTGTTCTCTAGTGATTTGACTAGTGTGGAAGAAATAACATCATCTTGGGTTTGGGCAACTTTCTTAAAGTTAAAATCCTAATGGAAAGAACTCCAGGCCCCGTCTACAAATGCTAATGAGTGAAGAGATTAACTGTACGTAAGTAACTGGTAAAACATTAGAATGACCATATATTACAGACCTAGACAATTCTCTGCTCTTTGGTTATTTTATAACGTGATTGCTTACAAATCAATAGCAAAGATATAATAATGTTTTAAAGGCAGGTTCAAGCACCACTGCAGCTCTCTACTAATGAACTAGAAGTTCAAGCACCAAAATCTCTTCCATTAAAGCCTAAATCCAATAACCAAGAACCGAACTTCCTCATATGCAAATCACAATATGCAGTCATAGCATGCAATTTTCCAGCTTTTGAAGTTCAAGAGTGATCTATAGAAAAAGGCAACTGATTCATCATACACACAAACACCATAATATAAATATCAAAAACAAAAATTAATTTGCATAGAGAAAGCCACAGTGGAGCCAAAATTAAGTTAATTTCCAAATAAGATATTTAACAGACTTCTGCACATGTCACACAAAATCAGACCAGAACTTAGCAATCCAGGTTCCAGAGAACTATGCAGCTCGATGTAAAAAACAGTCCCACAAGCACGTCAAAAACTTCAATTGAAAATCTGTTACCTCCACCATCTCCTCGGTTGACTCAGCACATACAGGTAACTTATCAATCAAAACCTTGATTTTAACCCCACAATCTTTCCTTATCTTCTCAACAACCTTCCCTCCTTTCCCAATAACGGAACCTACCTGTCTAGCCTCCGCCAATAGTCTACAAGAAACCACCCCTCCCGCCACACTAATCCCACCACTCTCCGCCGCCACCTCCAAAATCCTCTCGAAAACCCTAATTAAAGCCTCCTGCGCTTTGGAAACGTCAAATTCTACTTTACCTCCCTCACCACTCGGAACGGACACCTTGGAAAGAATCGCGCTCTGACCAATAATCGTAATGACCCGGTCAGGCGACTCAAACGGAGCATCCTCAATACGGATCTTTGCGCCGGTCTGCTGTTGAAGCTGCTTGATTATGGTGCCAGACTTACCAATGACGCCACCAATTCGCGAAGAATGAGAAAGAAGACGGAAAGCCACATGGCCCGGAGGAATAGGCAAGGGAGGAGGCTGAGGCTTCGATTGCTTGTTGGAGGATCCATTAAGACTCGTGTCGGGCACACCAGCAGCCATTGTGTACTGTATCTTTCGCTTGGCTGGGGGAGAGAGAAACGTACTTCCCATATCTCTTAAAATTTCTCTGATATTTTTCTTCCTTTCATATATGTAAAGAACCGTTTTCTTTTTTCTTTTTTCTTTTTTCTTTTTTCTTTTTTCCTTTTTCTTTTTTCTTTTTTTAAATTTTTTTTCCTATTTTTTCTCGGGAATTTCTCTTTGTCTTCTCTACGCGGGGGCGACGGAGGAAGGAAGGAAGAACGAACCAGGTAGAATTCTTGAAGGTGCTAGAGTGCGCCCGGGATGCGTATGAATTTGTCTGCACGTGCGGAATACGTTGTCTAAATGATTGCCAAAGTTCTAGTGAGATTGATTACTGGCCGTTGATCAAGAGTGATTTCATTCATTGACGGTTATGATGAGTTTCTGTTTTTCTCTGTTTTCTTTAGATGTCAGTTGACTTATCTTGGTTTGTCGTTATTTCTCTGTTTTTTTTGTTCCAGAACAGTAACTGAAAATTTAGTCGTTATTTATTTTATTAATTAATAAAATCATTAGCTAGCTAATAAATGTTTCTTCTTTTTTTATTATACGCTGTTTAAAATTATTTAATAAGACCAATAGAGTATTAATTAGGTTACTAAAATGATTAGTTTACCCTCAATATTTTTTTCCTAAAACTTTATTTTCTATGCAAAAATTCTCTTTCTTCTTAATTATCAAAACTTAATGTAGTACTTTTTGCATTAAATAACAAATCTTTCTCGTATTTTAAATAAGGTCAAATAAGATAAAACATGATAAAAAATGCATTACTAATATAAAATATCAAATAAAAAAGAATAAAATAAAAAACCTAAAACATCATATAATAAAAAACGGAGAGAGTAACAATTAACGCATATGAGATGAGATTTTTACAACTCTTATGATGATTGCAAAATCCCTCAAAATGTGAATAATTGTTAGAAAAAGATGGAAAATTTTGTCCATCAATGTAAATTTCTATTGGTTAGACATTTTGCAACTGAGTAGAGTACGATACTCTTTAAAAATATATTAATAACAAAATTTGTTATATACTTTTAGATAATAATAAAAAAATATAAATTTCATTTTATAGCTTCTGAAATAATGCAGTTTCTCAAACTATAGCGAATTGTAGCCTGGTATGGAAACTATAGACAAAACTAATGTAGGAGGAGAGATGCTGAAAAATTTTATTACAAACGCATTATTTCATACAACGCGTATAGATTAAAATTTTCGTATCGTCCTGCTAAATATCTATCATTTTGACAGACTTTTCATGGTTAAACGTGGTTGTAAAACTAGCGCTTTCATGTTAGACTGGCGCAAATGTGCTAGTGAGACCAGCGCCTTTAAAGATACTTTTCAAAGGGAATTGATTCCCTCTGAAAAGTTAATAGATGGGTAAAGTTTAATTTTTTTTTTCGCCGGTCCATTCATTCACTCATTTCATCCACCTAATATACCATCATTTTGAAAGCATAGATTTTTTTTTTTACACTCCATCGCTTTCATTTCTCCGGCCAAGCTTTCCTACTCAATTTTTAATTTCCATCTTCTTTTCTTCTCCCATTCAACTCTTTCATCATTTCTTACTTTTAGCAAACTAGTAAAATTTTAATTTCAACTCTTTCACCATTTGTCACTTTTAGCAAACTTGTAAAATTTTTATTTCATCACATACATGCAAGGACCGCATTCAACTAGAAGGAAAAAAGGTTAGTCTATTTTTTAGAAAAAAAAATAAATTATGCTGCATTAAATTTATATACTAGTAAATTTATTTATACAAAAGTAATTTTGGGAATTTTTATATATTGTTTGAAGGTTGAAGCTAAAAGAAAAATCTATAACCATTTTGGGATTTTTCTGATTTGGTAAGTATGATATACAATTTTGAAAATTTAATATACAATATGTAAGAAATTGTTTTCCTATAACATAAATTTAGGGTTTGTCGATGTAAGAGAACATATAATTTATGAAAAAATTAAATTTTTTATGTGAATGTGAGGCATATTAAATTTGACATGATAATTGTGTTAGGGTTCAATATATGATCTCAAAGTTTAATTTTATGAAATCCATCATATTTTATTTTTAGATGATTATGATAATTACTAATAGTGTATGAGGATGCAATCTTATGGAGATTTAGCCATAGTTAAAATGCATATTGTTTAATACCATCAAATTTGGTGAAATTAGTAAATAATTTTTTGGTACCATGAAAAAACCTTGTTCAGATTAAAAACCAAGATATGATTATATATAAATTATTTATATGCATATTACTGATTATTGCAAATTAAAATTAGTTTAATTGCATTATTTACGAAGAAATTAGATTATGTATAATTAGTTGAAAAAACTAATTACTAAACATTACGAAATATGCAATTCACAAGTATGACCATGTTTTGCATGTAAATTTAATAATAATTTTTCTAATGACATATATAGGTATAATAATATTTGTATATAGTTCTTTTATAATTCATTAAGAAGGTCAAATTAGATCTGATATTGCTAGTTATGAGTATGATTTTTCCAATCCATCTGCAACGTCAAAGAGAACAAAATTTAGAGGAAGAAAATCATACAGTGAACTGATTGATAAAATATCATCTACTATTGGTTTAGAAAATAATGAGAGGGTTAGTCGAATAATTTACAAGAATTCAACTGGCAACGTTCTACATATTGGTCTTGCTTGATGATTACAGATGATGATGATATGGATGTTATATTTGGTAATCTAAATTGTGATGAAAATTACAAACATGCAAAACTTTTTGTGGAGTTTAAGATGGTACAAATCATGCCCCTTAGTATGGAAATGATACTCCTGGTCATTCATTTCAACCTATGCATTTTGCTAATTATGGTGGGTTTAGTCAGGTACAATGTCTTACTCCAATAGCATTCCACCCTGGGTTGTGTGTAGAGCCTTCATTACAGAATATTGGTGGTCAATTTGAATCAATGACGAGGCTTGATAGCCAATAGACATATGATTTGAGCCTTCAAAACATAACATTGGCAGTCAATACAATTACGATGTTGGAAACTTATTTCGTGTCGAGCCTTCATTCCCTACTAGACTTAGATGTCATGATCAATGTTATGAATACCGGACTGGACCGATCGGTTCAATCGATTTTACCGCGAACCGGCCATGGGTCCGATCGGTTTTATTAAAATCAGCGGTTTAATAGAAAACCGAAGATGACCAATTCGACCGGTGAAAAATCAAGTTGAAAAGACATCAAGGGGAATGGGACTAAAGCCCATGAACATTTAAGGCGCTATGTGAAGGAAAACCCAACCTTGTTGACTGGAGATCCCAAAATCTAGGTTCAATGGGACAACCCAATTGCATAGACCTTGTGAGGTCACTGTGGGGGTCAACCCCTTGTCCATTCCTGTGATGTAAACAGTGATAAAACGTGGAAAGGTTAAGCTATGCTTTTAATGATTCATTGTGCTTCAAAAGTTTGAGCAAAAGAGATCACCTATGTGAGAGTGAAGTGGGGTCGCTTCAAAATAGACTAATGCGCTTAGTTATCTGAAACTCTTGCAGAACCAGGAGATGTCCATGACCATAACGGACATAACCATGAGAACGAAAACTGTGTTATGTTGGTATTTGTGTGAGGTATATAATCATTTACACAAACGGCAGAATAGTTCAAGGACATTAGAGGTGGCAAAGCGACACGCGACCCGTCGACATGACACAAACCCAACATGGTTTTTTCGAGTTTGGGTTTAGCTTAGTAGGTCATGGGTCATTTTCAGGTCGACCCGAAAATGACACATTAAGTTTTGGGTCGTGTTTCAACCTGACAACCCGAAATTGACCCGAAAAAAATATTACAGCTTTACCCTTCTTAGGGTTTGAGAGTTCATCACACACATGACACGTACATCAATTAAAAGTTAAAACTCTTTTATCTCATCTCATTCTCTCTTCTGCATCCAGCTGCCCACTCCTTTGCTTCCTTTCCTTGCCTTCTTCCTCCTCTCTGCTCGTTGAAATTGTTCCTTTGCTGTCGTTCGTTCCTTTCCATTTTCTTTTCTCCTAATCTCGTTCATCACTCACGTCACGCTCCTCCCCTGTTTCTTCTTTTTCACCGATCTCCGTCGATCTCTGCCGATCTCCGCCGATCTCCCTCATATCCCTTCATCTCCGCCGATCTCCCTCGATCTCCGCCGATCTCCTGCTTGTTCTTCTCGCCGATCTCCTGCTTGTTCTTCTCTCCTTTGTCATTGAAATATTCTGCTTCAAAGAGGTAAGTTCTCGTTCTTCCCCTTCCTTTTGTTCAAATATTCATGTTTGTTTGATATATGTTGTGAACTTCCCCTATTGCTGTATATATGTGTCCTGTTTACTTTATATTTTTGGTGAGAAAGGTAACTCTCTGTTGAATGGATATATGTGTTGGATTTTCGCCTTCACTGTGTTCGATCCGTTTTTGATGTGTTCTAACTTGTAATGTGCAACTTTGTATTAGTCTGTAAGTCTGTATGTTGTGTGTTTGATATGTGTTGTTGCAACTTGTATACCCATCAATTAGTTAAACTCAAGTTGACTGGATTTGTTTTTCTGTTAGTTAAACTCAAGTTAAACACGATATGTGTTGTGTGTTTGTTTTTCTGCTGGATTTGTTTTGTTAAAATTTTTTTAAAAAAAATGCGTGTCTGCTCTGCTTAAATCAAACTCAAGTTGACTGGATTTGTTATATCAAAAATGGGTGTCTGTGTAAATGTCTATTACTTATATCATTATATGTGTTCTGTTTACTGTGTTGGATTTTCGGCTTCAGTGGTTTGCATCTGTGAAATTTATGCCTGTTCCAGTGCAAGAAAATTGTGATTTCATTTCTCTAATTTAAAAAAATTAAATACTTTCTTTTGTTATGAACAGAAATGGATGAAAATGATGTTGTTATGGGTGATAATATTGAAATTATTGAAGATGAAGATGACGTGCTTGAGATGCAAGATGATACAAAGTCTGGAAAAGAATCGAAACAGAAAGGAAAATGCAAAAGGAAGCTGATTTCTCCAGTTTGGAAGGAGTTTGACATGCTACCTCTTGGAGATGATAATATCCAGAAATGCAAATGCAAGAGGTGTGGAGACACTTATGTTGCAGAAAGCAAGCACGAAACAGGCAATTTAATTCGCCACTCTCTATCTTGTCCAAGGAGAGACACTCGCGATGTAGGTCAGATGATTATAACCCGACATGCTAGCTCTATATCAATAGGTGCTACATTTGACAATGATAAGTTTAAGGAGATTTTGACCATGGCTGTTATTAAGCATAATCTTCCTTTCCAATTTGTTGAATGGGATGGTATTAGGAGTGCATTTCAATATTGTCGTGAAGAGTTGGTTCTAGTTAGTAGGAATACTTGCAAGGCTGATTGTCTTAAGATGCATAATAAGGAGAAAATTAAGATTAGAACAATGCTACATGAAACACATGGTAGGATTAGTTTGACATTTGATTGTTGGAGTTCCTTGACTACTGATGGCTACATTTCTTTGACTGCTCACTTTATTGATAAAGATTGGAAATTGCAGAAAAGAATTTTGAACTTTTGCTTCATGCCACCTCCTCATAATGGTGTTTGTTTGTCTGAAAAAATTGATTCTTTCTTATCTGAATGGGGGATAGATAGGAAAGTTTTTTCAATTACCTTGGATAATGCCAGTGCTAATGATGTTTGTGTTGGGATGTTAAGAACTCGATTAACTTTAAGGGATTCTCTTTTGTGTGATGGTGATTTTTTCCACATTCGCTGCTGTGCTCATATATTGAATTTGATTGTGCAAGATGGCTTAAAAGAGATTGATGTTGCAATTCATAAAGTTAGGGAAAGTATCAAGTATGTGAAAGGTTCACAAGGTAGGAAGCAAAAGTTTTTTGAGTGTGTATCTAATTGTAAGCTTGATTCCAAAATGGGCTTGAGACAGGATGTGCCTACTAGATGGAACTCGACATTTATCATGCTTGACAATGCCCTTTATTTTCGTCGTGCATTTATGCTTTTGACTGCTACTGATGTGGGCTATAAAACTTGTCCCGATAAGGAGGAATGGGATAAGTTAGAGAAAATTAGTGAGTTCTTATGCCATTTCTATGATCTTACACTTGTTTTCTCTAGTACTAAGCAACCAACTGCAAACTTGTACTTTCCTGGTGTCTTTACCATTTATGTGACTTTGTTAGAAGAAATGAAGGGTGATGATGCATACAAAAAAGAAATGGCGGAACGTATGTTTGAGAAGTTCAATAAGTATTGGAAGGATTTTAGTGACATATTGGCAATTGCTGTTATCTTAGATCCTTGTTATAAGTTAACTTTTGTTGAATGGTGTTATAAAGAGGTGTATGAGAATGATGGGGCTTATGAGATCATGTGTTTGAAGAATAAGTTGTATGCCCTTTTCAATTGTTATTCAAAAGGGAATTCCGAAACAATGAGTGTCACAACAGTAGCAACATCATCATTGGAGAAGAGCTCGAATCAAGAAGCTAGGGATAGGCTTCTTTCTATTAAGCAAAAACATGTTTTGAAGGTAATGTGTTGATTTCTTGCTTTAATTATGTTGCTAATTGTATGCTATTTGGTACTTTTAATTTGGTAAAATTGATTGATATGTAATATGTTATAATTTGAATGTTGATTTGCATAAATTTTTGGAAAAGAAAGAAGCCTTTGAACAAAGGTCCCAATTGGATCAATATTTAGATGAGCCAAGGTTGGAGATGAATCGTTTGGACATTCTCCAATATTGGAAGGCTAATTCCTTTCGCTATCCAGAAGTTGCAACCATGGCTCGTGATGTGTTAGCCATTCCGGTTTCAACTGTTGCATCAGAAAGTGCCTTTAGCGTAGGAGGAAGAGTCCTAGATCAGTATCGTAGCTCACTGAAACCGGATACAGTGGAGGCCTTGATTTGTACAAGAGATTGGTTATTTGGTGAGCAAGGTAATACTAATCCAAAGTGCTTTTTCTGTTTCATTTATATTAATGAATTAAACCGCAATTTTTATTCTAACTAATTGCAATTCTATGTTTGCTTTTCAGACTTGACCAAGGAGGAATGGGTTGAAGATATTATGAATTTGGACAAGGAAGAACATGTATTTGATTCTAGTTCTGTCCAAGTGGATTAATGGATTGTAATCTATGTTTTAGTTTAATGGATTGTAAAATTGATTGTTTAACTTTTAAGTTCTTGGATTGTAAAACTTATGGGTTATGTTTACTTTTGAATTGATGGATTGTATTGAAGGATTGAATCTGCTGCTGTATGGTGTGTGTTTGATATGGTTTCAAGTGATTTATTTGGTTTTTGGGTCACAGGTTGGGTCAAGTTAGCAGGTTGGGTCGTGTTTTAATTAACCTGTTTAATGTTCTCGTGTCGTGTCGTGTTACCCGTGTTTTTTAGCAGGTCGTGTTTGGGTTTGCATTTTTGACCAAAAAAATTTTCAGGTCGTGTTCGTGTTTGGGATTTGTGACCCGAACCCGAAGTTTTACCCAACCCGAACACGACCCGATGACACGAATTGCCACCCCTAAAAGACATCGTGTCTACTAGTCAGCCAGTAAAGTAAATATACTAGCACAAGGGAAGGTTCAAGGGTTGATGCCTACCTATCCTATTCAAATATCGACTGTAGTTTACTATCACCACTTCGATTTTGATCTTTCTTTTCGTCAATCAATTTCATTCATGTGGGGGATTGTTGGAAATTTGACAACTATTAGGTTATATATTAGTGACTATTTATCAACTTTTGGCCAAATTATATTATGGAAAGGAAACGTATTAAATCAAAGGATTAGTGTCATTGTATAGTACTTAACGTGAGCTTTCCAACGGTATATAATTTACCCAAAACAGACAAGTAGTGAACGAAAAATTGTTGCTCAAAGTTAGCCTAATGAAATGGAATTTTTGGAGAAATTTTGGTCCAAGTTAACTTATCTCATATGGGAAAATAACAAAGGGGAAAAAGTGTTTATATTGAAACATACTTTTGTAAGGTGTTAACTTGTATAAGCCAAAAGGCTTTCTCTTGTGCGCGCAGGGGGGTGTGCAAATCATAACCTCGAGCCTTCAAAAGCCTAATGTGCACCCGTACGACGTGGGCGTTGCGAATGCTGGACCGATATGGGCCACTACGGGCCTGCCTAATTTTTGCTCCGGTCCAACTGAATTTTCTCCAGATATTTTTGAGCTTATTCGAATTATGTGTCAGTTTTATTTTTGAATAAAAAAAATATATAACTGCAAAATTAATTCTCTTAATGAGAGAATTAATTCAATTTAATGTCATTTAATTCCATTCTTTTAAATCCTCATTCTGCCTATTTTTCTTTTTGTTCTATCTGTTGATTTTGAAATTCCTCCTCCTTCTCTGTAATCTGTTTCCTTCAAGAACAGTCTTCCTTTTTCCGGTAATAGTACACTTCGTACAGTTCGGTTCGCCTTCGAGAGTCGTTGCATTCTGGGAGACAAATCGCCACTACGGGCAGATAATTTTCTTAAGGAGACTGTTTATACAGGCCTCGGCTCTACTGCTTCCTTCATTCCTTCTGTTAAGGTTGAAAAGTATTTTACTTCTTTCGTTTGTTCTTCGGTTTATTTCAATTGTATATTCTATAATCTGCAATTTACTTAAATCAATTGTATTTCAATCTTCCTGAAACTAACAATTTATGGACCAAACAATATAAATGGAAAAACTCATATGTTGGTTAATTTATTTGGCTAATTTTTATTTTAATAAATCTCTTTATTAGTTAGCCCCTGTAATATTATTTATTTCACAATCTAGCCCTGATTAACGAGCCAATAAAATTCTCAAATATGAGAGAGAATTAAGTGTATATAAATCTTAAAATTTACAAATTTGGCTAATAAAAATTGTAGAATTTATTAAATTAAATTAAAATTTACATAGATACAGTCACTTTTGGAAAAAAAGATAACTTCGTGCAACCAATTAACCATCCCATTTATATGGCTAGAGTTATTTTCACAGAATATGGGAGTGAGGGTCTGTTTGTTCTGCTTTTCGGAGCAGCTTTTAGTTTTTTGCTCTGAAAAACAAAATACGTAGTGTTTGGTTAGATTTTTTAAATAACAGCTTTTAGCTGTTTTGCAGAAAAAAGTAGTTTTTCACGAAAAGCTTTATTTTAGTGCTTTTCACAAAAAGCTTTTATAATTATTTGACTTTTACAAATTTAACATTTCCAAAATGGTAAATTATACTTTTATATAAGTATGTAGAATTTTTATGAAATTTTTTTATGTTTATAAATATTGAAAAATTAAGCGAGATTAATTTCTCAAATTAATTTATTTAGGCTAGTTTCACTTTTTTTTAAATTCATTTGTATTAATTTAATAAAAAATTAAAAACATATTATTTTGATGTATTTCACATAGATGAAACTATAATTTAAATTATTTTTATACGCTTATTAAGTTGTTATTTAATTAAAATATAATATTATTATTTTGTATAATTATTGTATAATGGTATAAAATATATATCTATATTAGAGGTGGCAATTATGTACACGAACTGCTGATACGACACAAACTGGACACGAATTTAGTGGGTTTGGGTTTGATTAAACAGGTAATGGGTCATTTTTGGGTTGACACGAAAGTGACACGATAATTTTTGTGTCGGGTTAGGGTTGACCTGCTAACCCGAAAATAACACGAATATTTAAAGTTTATTATTATATTTTCCTATATTTTTACATGTCACCATTAAGAAATGTAATATAATATATAGAACTCACAAATACAAAACAATTTTTCAATAATTTTACACGTCATTCTTAATAGATATAATAAAATGACATATAAATGCGAACAAGACATAATACAAAATAAAAAATAGAGCATTAAGATTTGTAAACTACCTTTTGGATCAATATTTTAGGTCGACAATGGTATATTTGTTAATTTAGATATGATATAAATATTTAAAATTTTTAATATTTCCTTTATAATATTTTTGCATGTTACTCGAAAACACGACACGAAACTGACACAAACACGATTGGGTTAACTCGATTATGACACCAAAATTTTTGGGTAGGGTTTGGGTTTTGGTCACTGAAACACGAACCCGAATTTGACACGACACGAACACGATCCACTTACACGAATTGCCAACCCTAATCTATATTAGTTTTTTTTACGTTTCAACAATAACAACTGATTCTAAATTTAGCAAATGCTATCAATTAATTAGCTATCAATTAATAACTTTTTACAACAACAAACAGCCAACAACATCAATAATAACTATTAGTTGACATACGAAACAAGCACGCCTTTGTAAGATAATTTTTTTCTAAATTTAATTTACTATTTTCTTTCCCGCCCAATTCTCCCCCCAAGTGGAAACTGATAAGACCTTCGCTTAATACAATATCACTTCCATGATTCCCAAAAACAGGGTTAGAATTTGCAGACCCATTGGAAAAATGATTAGGGCTAATAAAATCTCCAAGGTAATGAGGAAGAAAAAAAAGAGATTGAAATTGCTAGTAGATGCAGTTATGAAAGAAGTAAGTGACGAACCCAATCGATTCCTTCCTGCTGAAGATGAACATTCTGGTATGAATTCGTTCATCTCTTTTTCCGTCATTCTACTTTGTTACTCTCTCCTTTATGAACAATCAATCTTATTTTTCGATATATTCGTGTTTAATCGATAGAAGTTATACGGGAATTAAGGGATGTTCCACCACTTCACTATCTATTTAAGATCAAAAACTTCTCCCACCTCTGTGACAACTACGAATCAGCTGAATTTGAAGTCGGTGGCTACAATTGGTAATTTTGTTTTAGTTTTGTTGTTTTTCCCCTTTATTGCAATTAATTTGGCTATTGATCTGCTGTTAAATGTTAACAAACGATTATCTTTGGTGAAGGAAATTGTCACTTTATCCTAAAGGAAACGAGAAAGTTAATGAGAAGGATCATATCTCTCTCTATTTAGTTCTCTCCAAATCCAAGGGATTTACTTTGCAGCGGGAGGTTAATGTGTGCTTGAAGCTGTTTGTTTATAATCAAATTGTGGATAAGTATTTGGCTGTTCAAGGTATCGTTTGCCTTTTTATGTGATATATATATATATATATATATTTTTTTTTTGACTCTGTTGTTCATGAACTTGCAACTTTTTTTTTTTCCCTCTAACACAAAAAATGATTTTTTTTATATTTTATTATTAGTTTGAACCTTATTGTGAAATCACTTATCTTAGTTATCTAAGACAACCTATGTTGCATGGAAATTGAAATGGAAATGGAAGCGGAAACAGATACCGGTGAACGCCGCATCTAAAAAAATATAGGAAATGGAAACTGGGGGTAAACATGTGAATAATAAAAATATAAGGTATATTTATAAATTTTTAAACTATAAAGCTTGTATTTATATAATTATGTTCCTATAGAAAATAGAAAAATAGCATCAAAATAGTTAGTTTTAATAAAAAAATGTGATGAAATAAGAAACTTAAAATAAATAAGAATTTTAAAATTATCAATTAAAAGTTTTGAATCGAAAAAAAAGTCTTTAGTTGGACACATATTCTAGTTTAAATTGGAGGCTTATTTTTCGGATACGACTTCCAAAATCATAGGAAACGGGTTTTCAATTTCTATTATTTGTGGAAATGTGCCCAAGAACGTTTCATACCGGTTTCCGGAGTTTCCGTTTCCTAGATGGAAACAAAACACTGAAATGTGGGCGCCGTAGAATTTTCTTGCTTCACAGACAAGTCTTGTTTATGCTTGTCTACTGAATTTTTGGAATCATTTGGGCAGATGCAAAGGGGAGGGAAAAAGTTTGTACCTTAATGTGAAACCACTTAGTCTACAACCACTTAGTCTACAACCACTCTTGTCTATATTTGTCTGCTGAATTTTGTGAGTTCTTCGATCATTTGGCAAGAAAGCAAGGGAGGAAAATGTGTACTGAATAACAAGATAACTCTTTGAACCTTATGTGAAACCACTTAGTTTACTAACTCTTGTTTTTGTTTATGTACTGAATTTTTTTGAATGCTTTGATCATTTGAGCAGATGCCAAGGGGAGGGTAAGGCGTTTTCGTGGGATGAAAAGAGAGTGGGGTTTTCACCAACTAGTTCCTCTCAATGTTTTCAATGATGCTTCAAATGGGTACCTCATTAATGATTGTTGTGTATTTGGAGCTGAGGTTTTTGTTCTAGAGGGCTCCAGTAAAGGTGAGTGTGTATACGCTGTGAAAGAGGTGGAAAACAACTCGTATGCTTGGAAGCTTGAAAACTTTGCAGTGCTGGAAGAAGACACCTATTTCTCCGAGGTTTTCGTTATTGGTGGTTATAGATGGTATGTGAGAGGTATATGATGTATGTTTTTTAGCTTCATCAATTTATAAACTGTAATTTGGTATCTTGTTAATTTCATTTAGGAAATTGGAGCTTCATCCAGATGGGTATGCGGACCAGAACACCAAAAGCTTATCTACATATTTAAATTTGGAGGATACTGAAACTCTTCAGCCTGGAAATAGTCTTTATGCTGAATTTGTTCTGCGAGTGAGGGATCAAATCCACGGAAAGCACCATGAACGGTCAGGTGAATAGCATTGAACTTTCTCTTCCTGGCTGTTGAAAATTTAAGACCTTTCTACTTCAGAAACTCTATATGTAGCTTTTCATTAACTGAAATTAATCTGCTATTCTGCAGAAGGAAAACGTTTTTCTTCATCTACTACTGGAACTTGGGGTTTCCCGGATCTTATACCTCTCAGCAAACTCCATGATCCATCACAGGGATATATAACTAATGGTGCCATGATTATTGAAGTGCAAATTTCTCTGATTACAAAGGTGAAGGAGTTCTCTTGAACTTCTAATTTTGAGAAAGTGAAGAATTTGATATAAATTGCAACTTAACATTTTGGGCTTTTAGATGGAAAGTTAAGTGGTTCTGTATAACTTCCTGCTATATATGCATATAACTTTAAATGCTACTGGCTGCACTTTTGTTCTTGTTGCTCTTGTACATATACTTATTTTACCTCCTATATTATATTGTGGTAATAACTGCTTATGACCAGCTGACTGATATGTACATATTTTAAGTTTGCTTTCATTTGTTATATGTTTAAACAGAACATTTATGGATTTGATACTTTCATTTGATTGACTAGAAATATGTACTAGTAGGGTTCTATTAGTAGTAAGGTTCAATTAGTAGTTCTACTAGCTATTTCTAATTGAAAAAGAAACTCAATATGCTAATTCCTTGATTTCAATTATATGTTTGTGGGTAAAATGATCTTCGTACCAGCATTTTGTGACACCAATTGGAAAAAACAGCAATTTGACAGAACTTTATTGTTCAAAATTTCAAATTATTCATATTTGATTGGCGTAGAGCAAGATGCTTATGCAAAATGCTACTGCAGGCTTTCATTAGTCTTGTTTCTGCAACTATCTCTACCTATTAACAATTGATTATAGTATCATTCATATTTTGTAATTCGTTGACTTAATGGTAGGCAAAATTATATATTTGACAGTGTATTTGGCCAAATTTGGACATTCGGCCTCTCTCAGCTTTGAAATTCAGATATAGCTCATGAATTTTAATTTTTGGATCAATTATATCCACGAAATGGAGTGCAAAAGCCACAAATTTTAATTTTGTAACACAACCCATCAACATTTGAACTTTTTTCTGTAGTCCTTTTACTTGGAATCTGGTAAACATGTTTGCCGGAAATGCCATGTGTGGATGACATATAAGCAAAAAAGTTAGCCACATTTGGCCATTTGGTAAAAACTTGTATCCTTTAATCACAACGAAGTGGCCAAACCTTGATTGTACTTATTTGATCCTTTAATCACAATTGGCCACGTGTAATATTTGTAAAGAGTTTCTTTGTGATTAAAGGATCTATGAAATGCCAGAGGAATGTGAAAAGGTTTTTAGTTAAATATTTTTTTAGCACATTGAAAATGTAATATTTTGTTTGCGTTCTTATTTAGTTTTTATTCACCTCACAGAATGAGATACCAATGTGATTCCGTTGGTAATGTAAAAAAAAAAAAAACTTTGTACTTGCACAAATGAAGAAAATAATTGCTGATTATATTATGTATCCATCCAAAGACTATAATCAAATAAGTACAATCAAGGAAACATGCAATGCAAACACAAAGTATTGAGCTCTATGCACTCTTTTCCATTAATTAATTGCCTAGATTTTATCTCAACTCTCAATGCATTTTTGCCTTTCAAAAATGACAAGGAAATGCTATTCTTGTATCCCATGCTTCTTCATAGAAAATATCATACAGTAAATCATATATAAGAGTAACCCACTCCTATTTCTTTATGCCTAACCCATAACCATTAATTTCTCTTTAAACCTAATCTTCTTTGGGATCAAGATTAAGACTAATCATGATTAGCACCAAAAGTTTGCACAAAATTGCAAGGAAGTGGCTTCAAATAAAACCAAGAACTAATAGGCACACGAATGCATACAACAGCAAGGAACCATGTGTGGCTAGTAAAGGCCATTTCGTTGTCTACTCGAGCGATTTGAAGCGTTTTGCAATACCTTTGTCATATCTCAACAATCAAGTTTTTCAAAAGCTATTCGAGATGTCAGAAAAAGAGTTCGGACTACCAAGTGAGGGTCCGATTAGGATTTCATGTGATTCTAACTTCATTGAGTATATAGTTCTAACTATCCAAAAAGGCTTAGTAAAAGAGCTAGAGAAAACTTTGCTCGACTCTGTAGCACTCGGTAACTATTTGTCGTATGACTCTTTTCAGCCAGGGCACATAAGGCAACAATTAGTCGTGTATGGAAATTAAATGTGTACATACATAGATTTTGTAAAATTATTCACTATGAAATATATGCGATAGTGCTGATTTGATTAATGTTGGAGAAGCAAATTTTACATCTAATAATTAATTATGTACTCATATACGAACTTTTAATGATTCTATTTCTAATTAATCTTAATTTGAGATTCATAACAACAAATTAATGGTTTTTAACTAGCTATAATTAATGATGCCTAAGAATCAATTGCAATTATTAATTTCTTAGAAATGAAATTCTCTTCTTCCTTCCAATGCCAGCTATGATCCACCATTGAATGGCTATTTTGATGAGAAGCTTTTTGGAGATAACTTCTCTCATCATTGACATCTTATTTGATGGTTTGCTATTCACTCCTGAAAATGAGACTTTGTTGGTTCTTGAAGAAATGTTTAGCCACTTTCTTGCAATTTTCATTTTCATCTTCATTCTTTTGTATTATAAAAAAAATAATAAGGAGATTAATTTAGATGGTTTTGAGTTGATTGTGGAAGGCAAGAATTGCTTCTCCTCTTATATAAATGTAGACATTGAAATATTACTGTTTTTAACTGTAACAACATATATTGCAATGAGCCTGAATTAAACAGTTATTTAGGTTTTAATTAAATCTAGCATCAAAAGCCTCAACATAAAATCATGGCCTTCAAGAGGATGTTCGAACAATGTTATGATATCTCATTTTCATGTTGAATAAACTAGTCCTATATTTAGAATATTATAGTTGTAAGAATATTCGTTATAAAAACTCGTAAATTAAAAATAAGCAATTTTTGTTGATTATCCTTCATTGGATTGTTTACGCTTTTGCCATTAGGATTTGTTACTCGAGTTTGGAAGTTAATTTGTCGTTATACCTTCTGTAATGTTATGAAGTTTATTGTTACATTAATTTGTTTATTGTAAAAATTAAATTATGCTACACAAATATGATATATTTCAATAATGAATATTTCCGTGTCAAAATGTATCAATTTCTTGAAATTTATTCTTTATCATATATATTTTTTCAGTGATGACGATAATATTCTCATGACCTCATATGAGATTTGACCAAATATATATACTATATGATACATCCTTGTGAGTTACCAAAAAAAAAAAAAAAAAAAAAGATACATCCTTGTATTTCACTCAACACAAATTTGTACAATTATATTAACATTATATGCGGCTCAAGGTATCTTGTGGGTAGATTGATTATGCACCAAAAGCTAGTACGTTGCCATTGAATTAGATGGCTTGGCCACCTACCAATTCATATCAAGGCTTGAAGTTTAATAACATATTTTCAAACTATAACAATTAATAATGTTGTAGCAAATCATAGCTACATTTGACAACTCCTGATTGGAAGTTAGATGTGGAGGTAAACTAATTACCCCAAATAAATAATTCATTGATACAATTCCCCAACTAGTTAGTCAACTACATCACCTACTAAAGTGCAGTCTCAATATCAATGCATATATCTCATCCTATATATAGACCCAACATTGCTTTTCATTTTACTCACTTCCAAAACAAACAAACTTCATTACAACACCAAGATACAATCCCTTAAGAGTATTAATAATAATATGGCATCTAATATGAAGTGCTTCCTGTTGTCATTCTTGGTTGCTTTATCATTTTCAAGCATGGAGATTGGGTTAGCAGCTCGTAATCTCCTACAAATGCCACCTCTTCCTTCAATCCCAAATCTACCTCAACCCACATTACCCACCTTGCCTACAACTCAACCGTCTTTGCCGAAACCTGCTGCTCTTCCACCACTTCCAAGCTTGCCCACCTTGCCTACAACCCAGCCGTCTTTGCCGAAACCTGCTTCTCTTGCACCACTTCCAAGCTTGCCCACCTTGCCTACAACCCAGCCGTCTTTGCCGAAACCTGCTTCTCCTGCACCACTTCCAAGCTTGCCCACCTTGCCTACAACCCAGCCGTCTTTGCCGAAACCTGCTTCTCTTTCACCACTTCCAAGCTTGCCCACCTTGCCTACAACTCAGCCATCTTTGCCGAAACCTGCTGCTCTTCCACCACTTCCAAACTTGCCTACTTCTGTACCGACACTCACTTTGCCTCCAATGCCTAGCAGTATGCCCTCAATCCCAACTATTCCCACTACAATTCCTTCCATCCCTTTCCTCTCTCCACCACCTGCAACTGGAAACTAGAGGAGATTCAAACATATAGACTAGAAAAAAGCATATCACTTTCATCCATTTTCATTTATTCTTGAGTTATACAGTTGTTTGTTGAGCATGTATGCTCCTTTGATATTTGTGTTTACTGTCTAATGTTATACTTTCATGTTTTTATGATTGTTAGTGGCTTGAATTTTTTTGTATTTTATTTGAAAATGCAATAATATATGGATACTTCTATTTTTTATAATTTGGATTAATTTTGTTTATATATATAACTTGAATCTGATGCTACAGAGTTTCATTAAAAAAATCAAAAGAACCTGATGTACTTAACCAAAAGACAAAATGAGATTCCCATACATAACTATCCATAACTATCTCCTCTAAACTAACGCTTAAGAAATTAAAATAGATTCATGGAACCAATCTTAGTGTAGACCGTTAACCATGTTTCACAAGAAATGAAGAATCTGATGCAGACATAGTTATCTATGGATCACTACAAAAATTAAAGAATTTTTGCCTTGTCCTTAAACCAGAAGACAAATGAGATTGTTCTGCACAAATAACTATGTTAACAGCCCAAAACTCTACTCCAAACTAAGTACATGCTTCTTCATTGAAAATAATAATATAAGGAATCCTAACCGACATGCAATTCCCAGTCCTCCTGACTCTATATACAAGTCACCAATGTCTTTTGGTGTCACTCAACCAGAAACTTTACTATTATCTGAAATCTATTTCCAAGAAGAGAAAACAAGCATGATGAGCCAAAAGAAGCTCACTAACATAGAAAACAGATGGCAAAAGACTGTTGCCTTGAGGAGGAAAAGGATTTCTTTTCCTAGGATCAGTAGCAACAAAAATTTGTTGGGTTTTTTCTAACATTAGGAAGACCTTTAGGAACTTAAACCCTTTAAGAGCTTAAACCCTTTAGTGGGATAGATATATTCTATATAAGAGTTTAAGAGGTTGACTTTATGAAGAGGGTGAGGTGAGAAAAAAGAAGCAGAGAATACAAAACCAAAAGGAGAGAAAAAAAAAGAGATTGAAAAACCATTTTTCTTCTCCATCACCAGCTGCACGTTTTTGGCTTTTTCTAGAGTTTGACCGTTGGATCACCGTGAAATTTGAGAAAAGTGTTCCTAACATTTGTGTCTTCAATCTGAACGGTGGAGATCGTCGTCGGAGGTCCGGAGGGTATTTTCGTCCAAAGTCAGATTGTGTGTAATTTGGTTTTTTCTCAGTCTTTTCTCCCATTTTGTTTGGTTTCCATTATTCTTGATGATGTATTCTAAGAAAATAAAGATTGATGTTGTATGCTTCTAATTCATTTAGGAAAGAATTGTTGTATCTACCCATTATTGGTTGATAGTAGAAGATTAAGCGGTCTAAGGGTCCCGTAGTTTTTACTTATCGGTTTGAGAGGGTTTTTCACGAAAAATTCTTACGTGTTGTGTTTGTGCATTGCTCCGTTTTTGTTGGTGTTGCTCTAATTTTTAGTTTCCTCAAAGATTCATACGAGTCGAGAAAAGACTCAAAACAAAATTTATTCCACATTTGTTATTGCCATTGTGGTCTGTATATTTTTCCCATCAAAATGAAGGTTCTAAAACATCCTCTTCAAAAGGTACAGGGAATTTTGTTATCTATAAGAATGATAATAAGCGATTTTGTAATTCCCTTGCCATTTATTAACAATAACATAATCAAACAGCTACTTAAAATGTCAGAACAAGTATTTGGGGCGCCAAGTGCAGGTCTTATCAAAATTGCCATGCGATGCTGCCTTCATGGAATATGTGGTCACACTCATGAAAAGAGGTTTCGCTAAAGACATAGAGAAAGCTTTGCTTATGTTCATGGAACCAAACTGTTGGTCATTTTATGTTGGTCTCCATGAAGGACAAACATGTCAACAATTCCATATCTGTGGCTATTGAAGCAGTTCAATTTTGCAAATTTTTTTCTTCAACTTGTAAATTTGTCATCATTCAATGTGCTATATCATTTCACAATTTACAATGTAAAGTAGAAGGATGAAGTTAAAATACATTAGCAACTATTATTATTATTATTTTTTTCAAGACTTCCTAAAGAAACCAAAATTACCAATTAAAACAAAAGGTTGTCTGTAATGTAAAACAGAATAGGTCCAATAGAACTCCTTTAGTAGCACAGCATAAGTAACTTTGCTCTGAATTGCTAGGATCCTGTTTTGCTATCTAACTAATTCTCCCCTTGATCTATTTTCAGACAGTATGTAGCACTATCAGTAACTCACCAAGTATAATTCTTATATACACAAACCATAAAATGAAAATAACAGTTAGAATTTGATCTATCCAAACAGAAGAAAAAGTATTGGCATGACTAAGATCTGATGCTACTTTTATTCTATCTATTTATTTACATATGCTTTTTTTTCCCTTCAAATCATGGAAACAGTAAGTCTTAATTCAGGAATGAATAACTAAAATTGAACAGAACACAATATTTAGCATGAATAATGCTGCAGGTTCCCAGTAATCAGAGTGCAAGTCACGACATTGAAATTTTGCATAAAGCAAAACAAATAAAGAAAAAGATTATTAGAATGATCACTTTAACATGAGTAATGCAATTTCTGCCAAGAAAAAGCCTGCTAGTGAAGGAAAAAAAAAGGGTCCAACGGCCTAATTGTATAACTTATTCCTATAGGAATGAAGAGAATGATTTCAGAAAAAAATTTAAGTCTATCTCCTCTTACAATTTCAAGAGAATCAATTCCGGCAGCAGAAACAAGTAAGTACAGGCAACGACAAAGCAAGATGCAAACAAGATGATAGACGTGAAAGTTTAGACAAAGTAGGTCAATTCACAATATTCATGGAAATCCGTACAATTTCATTCTCTTTCAGCAGTCTATTTCATGAACCTAAAATTCCACATATCTACATATTTTATTATCATATTTTCTGTTTTTGCATCACCCTTAACAAGATACGATAACTTTGTAAATTACAAGAAAGAAGCTATAAGTTTCTGTCAAAAGCTTTGTCTTGTAGAATGAATAGACATGTTGTTTTTGCATAATGTGACAAGCTTCTGATAATGTTTCATGAATCATGAATCATTAATTTACTAAAGCAATTGAAAATCAAATTTGCATGTAACTCTTCTTGACATTTACGAACAACAGATTCATGAATAATGAGGAAAGTTTTCCAATATCTCAAAGGATAACATACCTTCAACAATTGAATTAAGGATAATAATTGTTGCCAAAAAAAAGAAGAAAAATTGTCAGCTTCATTCATGGTTTGTGAACCAGACTTTAAATCATAGAAAAGTTTAGGTTCCTGCTGGATTTTTTTTATTTATTGTCCTGGTTTCTGCCAAATTGATTTTTCTCAGTATAGGCTGTTAGGGGAATCCAATGATACCTAATGAAACCCCAAACCTTGGACATGTTTAACTAGATGAGAACCAGACAAACTTAAAACTCATAAGCAGACAATTAATATTTCATTTTGGTATTTCACAGTAATCCTTGTTTTCTATTGCATCCTAAAAGACACAAATGACTATTTTGAGGCTTACTTGGTGAATACATTCTAAGGGGAAATAATCTACAGAAAATAGAAAAAGACAAAATTTTGGGGTTGCACCACAAAAACATTTAACTTTCTGGTTAGATTCTTGAAACCAATCATAGTGTAGACGGTTAGGCATGTATCCCAAGAAATGAAGAATCTGATGTAGATCTAGTGATTTCTGGATTGCAAGAAAAATCGTATAGTTTGTTCTCTCCTTGAACCAAAAGGCAAAATCAGATTGCAGGATGTATAAAATTATGGTAACAACCCCAATATCTCCTCTAAAATAACTAATTTACATGTTCTTCATTGAAAATAACAATAAACGGAATCCTAAAAAGACATGCAATTTTTCAAGCCTTCTGACCATATACAAGTGACCAATTTCTTTTGCTGTCACTCAACTCAAAAATTTCCTAATACCTGAAATCTTGTTTCCAAGAACAAAAGCATAGCATGATGAGCCAAAAGAAGCTCAATAAGATGGCAAAAAAATGGCAAGGGATAGCTGCCTTGAGGAGGTTCAAAAGGTACAGGGAATTTTGTTATCTATACGAATGATCATAACCGATTTGTAATTCCCATATCATATCTTAGCTTAGCAGCAGTATAATCAGAGAGCTATTAGAAATGTCTGAAGAAGTATTGGGTTGCCAAGTGAAGGTCCAATCAAATTGCCATGTGATGCAGCCTTTAGGGAGTACGTGGTCACACTCATCAAAAGACATAGACAGAGCTTTGCTGATGTCCATGGAACCAAGTTGTTGCTCATTTTATATTGGTTAACAGGTCAACAATTTCCTGTCTATGTTTAATGAGCAGTTCACTTTTGTAAATATTTCGTAATACTAATGTAAATATGTTCCACAAAATACAATGTAAAGTAGAATAATGAAATGAAATTACATTGCCAATCAAAACAAAACATCGCATGTAATGCAAATTCTGATTCCATAAGTGTCTACATTTTATCCACAATTCCTTCCTTTCCACCTTAAGTTCCCTCAAAACAAACATAGCCTTAGAATTTGTGGTGTATGGGGATCTATGGTCGTAGGCATATAAGAAAGGTATGAAAACTTGAAGATGAATCTAAATTTCAATTGAAATCACAAATAAGCAAATTTATGCTACAAACTACACAAAGCACACAATTTTCTTAAGAAATATCTAACATGAATGTACTCTGTGTCCACTTCACTGAAACTATCTTAGGAAGTTTTTAGTATTTACATGATGATTTGATCAAAATTGGGATGAACCCAGCACCTCATGAACTTACCTTAAACACACACAATCGATTGTGCATTCTTCAAAAAAAAAAAAAAAAAGTGGGCGACGTCCAGGTGCAATTTTAAATGGGCTTTCAACATGAATCCAGTAAGTTTCCGTAGCCCAATCCATTGAATCATTAATGTTAGGTTGATATTTAACTAATATGATTTTAAATCTTTATAAATTTTTCATATTTTAGTCGACTATCCATTTATAATAACCATCAAAGACTTTTCATAAAAAATTAAAAATAAATGATAAATTGTAAATTATGGTTTTTAAAGATTAAACATTCCCTAAAAAGTAATTAAAGAAATAACTTTGAAGTTTTTAAATATTATAATTATTATATTTATATATATGGATAAATAAAAATCTACATATACTCATATTAATTTATTAATTTTGAATTTGTGATTAGCTGACAGTTTTAAAATGAAAAACCATTATTCCATTATTTAATTGTGCTACGTCCTCTTGTTATGGTGGTTACCTTATTAGTTTCCAAACACATTGAGAATATAATATTTTGGTTTGCAATCTTAGTGTTTTTTTTTGTTTTTGTCCAGCCTCGTGGAATGACATATCACTGTGATTTTGTAGGTTATGTAAGTATTCATACTTTAAAAAAGTATGAAAAAAACAGCAAAAGAAACTCGGTATTTGCACAAATGAAAAGGATATATCATAGTTGTGAAAAACGGACCGGACCGGCTGGACGGACCGGGTTCGACCGGAACCAGAGGTCAAACCGGTCGGTTTCCATCCGGTTTTCACTTTGGTTAATAACCGTTCAACTTTCAGTCGGACTGGCCGGTCGAACCGGAAAACCGTGAACCGGACCGGTTTTTCGGTTCGACCAGACTATTTTTTTAAAAAAAATTATTTAAATATAAAATTTAATTTATTATTTTGAGGTGTTTTTAATTAAAATAAAATATAGTTTGTATTTTTAAATTATTTTAAATTAAATTGATATTTAATTGTAATTATAAAAACTATATTTCATAAATTGAGGTTTTTTAATTACTATATTGTGTCTGGAATGCATAAATTTAAAGAATTATAATAAAAATATTCAAATTTTCATAAATAATAAAAATAAAAATAAAAATATATTAATATTTTAATATATTTATTAAATCCGGTTCGATTCCGGTTTATTCCGGTTTAATCCAAAATCCATGAAAACCATGGGATATATATATATATATATACACACACACACACACGAAAGCAACAATATTTAACTATTTTCCAAGTTTGTTATAACCTGTGTATTACATATTTTGTTTTGACAATGGTTGAAGCTCAAGTGGTACTCGTATAAAAGGGTGTTCAGATATCATAATAAAAATGATTGTTGGACTCTACCTATTAAATTAATTTTTCGAGTCGATTGGTTTCATGACATTCAAGATTAAGGTAAAACATGGAATTTTCTTGGAAAGTTCCATTATAGTTTGTAACCAAAACGTACTGCTTAAACGTAATATCAAAAGCTTAGTTTTGCCATGTCAAAATGGTATAATTTTTATAACAAAAATAGTATAACCAGAACTCAAAATGATTATCACATAAAAAAAAAAAAGAACCCAAAATGAAAATATGTTTCCAGAACTAGGTTGATCAGTTTCACACATGATACATAACAAAAGGGAACTAAGATAAGATTTAGTTACGTAATATCAAGCCTTTGATGATTAATAACACGTACTTGTTAAGTACCTCCTTTTTTTTTTTTTTTTTTTTAACATATTTTCAAACCAGAACTTCATACTATTATATTCTAGCAAGCCACACCTACATTTGACAACTCATGGTTTGAAGTTAGATGTGGAGGCAAACTAATTAACCCAAATATGATGCAATTCTCAAACTAGTTAGTCAACTACATCACCTGCCAAAGTGCAGTCTATGCATATATCTCATCCTATATATAGACCCAACATTGCTTTTCATTTTACTCACTTCCAAAACAAAACAAACTTCATTACAACACCAAGATACAATTCCTTAAGAGTATTAATAATAATATGGCATCTAATATGAAGTGCTTCCTGTTGTCATTCTTGGTTGCTTTATCATTTTCAAGCATGGAGATTGGGTTAGCAGCTCGTAATCTCCTACAAATGCCACCTCTTCCTTCAATCCCAAATCTGCCTCAACCCACATTACCCACCTTGCCTACAACTCAGCCGTCTTTGCCGAAACCTGCTTCTCTTCCACCACTTCCAAGCTTGCCCACCTTGCCTACAACTCAGCCATCTTTGCCGAAACCTGCTTCTCTTCCACCACTTCCAAGCTTGCCCACCTTGCCTACAACTCAGCCATCTTTGCCGAAACCTGCTGCTCTTCCACCACTTCCAAACTTGCCCACTTCTGTACCGACACTCACCTTGCCTCCAATGCCTAGCAATATCCCCTCAATCCCAACTATTCCAACTACAACTCCTTCCATCCCTTTCCTCTCTCCACCACCTGCAACTGGAAACTAAAGGAGATTCAAACATATAGACTAGAAAAATCCATATCACTTTCATTCATTTTCATTTATTCTTGAGTTATACACAGTTATTGTGTGTTGAGCATGTATGCTCCTTTGATATTTGTGTTTACTGTCTAATGTTATGCTTTCATGTTTTTATGATTGTTATTGGCTTGAATTTTTTTGTATCTTATTTGAAAATGCAATAATATATGAATACTTCTATTTTTTATAATTTGGATTAATTTTGTTTATATATATAACTTGAATCTGATGCTACATAGCTTCATTAAGAAAAAATCAAGAGAACCTGATCTACTTAAATCAAAAGACAAAATGAGATTCCCATACATACCTACCCATAACTATCTCCTCTAAACTAACAATTAAGAAATTAAAATAGATTCATGAAACCAATCTCAGTTTAGACCACTAACCATGTTTCACAAGAAATGAAGAATCTGATGTAGACATAGTGATTTCAGGATTACTAGAAAAATTATACAGGTTTTGCCATGTCCTTAAACCAAAAGACAAAATCAGATTGTGGTACATAAATAACTAAGTTAACAAACCAAAACTCTCCTCCAAACTAACTAATTAAGTGCTTCTTCATTGAAAATAACAATATAAGGAATCCTACACGACATGGAATTTCTCAATCCTTCTCACTATATAAGTCACTAATTACTTGTATTGTCACTCGACTCAAAACTTCCTTAATATCTGAAATCTTTTTCTAAAAACAGAAGCATAAGCATGATGAGCCAAAAGAATCTCACTAACATAGCAAAAAGATGGCAAAGGATTGCTTCCTTAAGGAGGAAAACAATTTCTTTTCCCAGGATCAGCAGCAACAAAAATGAAGGTTCTAGCACATCAGGAAAATTTGTTATCTACACGAATGATCATAGGCGATTTGTGATTCCCTTAGCATATATCAGCAATAACATAATCAAACAGCTATTTGAAATGGCTGAAGAAATATTTGGGCCGCCAAGTGAAGGTCCTATCAAATTGCCATGTGATTCTGCCTTCATGGAGTATCCGGTCACACTCATCAAAGGAGGTTTAGCTAAAGACATAGAGAGAGCTTTGTTGACGTCCATGGAACCAAGTTCTTGCTCATTAAATGTTGGTTTCCATCAAAGACAAACAGGTCAACAATTTCCTGTGCATGGCTATTGAAGTGGTTCAGATTTGTAAATATTTCTGAATATCGTGAACTTGGAAACTACTTCAATGTGTTATATCATTCCACATTTCACAATGTAAAGTAGAACAATCAAATGAAAGTATATTAGCAACTATTATTTGTTTTATCAATATTGACTTCCTGAAGAACAAATATTGCCAATCAAGACAGAAGGTTGCCAGTAATGTAACATAGAATTGGTGCAAATAGCAATAGAACACCTTTGCAAGATTCCAAATTGTTCTAACTTAGTAGAGAATCTTGGTATTAACTCTTAGATAAGCCTGGTTTATGACCAAGACCTCCTCTGTCCTGGAAGTACTCTTTTTTTTTTTTTTTTCTCTTGGCTGCTTCATAGTTTTTGTTTTCTTCCATTGTATCATTTGCTTTTGTTGGTTTAACTAATTAAATGTCAAATCTTTTTTTAATAATAAATATATTAAAAACGGCAGAATCCATGCCTCTAAGGATAAAAAAAAAAAAAATGATTTCAGACAAATTACAACTCCATATCCTCCCACAATTCAAACAGAATCAGTGCCACCAGTAGAATAAATAAGTGCAGGCAAGAACAAGGACAAAGACAGATGCAAACAAATTGATAGATAGGATTAGTTTCAAAAAAATGAGGTCAATTCACAGTCTTCACGGTAAGCATACAAATCCCATTCTTTACTCATAAGACACAACTCTGCACAACAACAACAAATTCAATAGCAAGAAAGTGGCAAACGGTTTCTGCCTTCGGGAGGAAAAGTATTTCTTTTCCTAAGATTAATAGCAGTCGAAATGCAAATAGTTGTAACACACCATTGGCTGAGACAGGAGATTTTGTTATTAACATCAACTTTTTAATTATATTTCTACTTATTTTCAAATTAGAACTTCATAGATTCTAACAAACCGCAGCTACATTTGACAACTTCCCAATGTAAGTTAGATATGGAGGTAAACTAACAGAAATAAATAATTAATTAATACAATTCAAAACCCCAACAAGTCAACTACATTACCTACTAAAGTCAGACTCAATATCTATGCATAAATCTCATCCTATAAGTAAACCCAACATTGGTATTCATTTTACTTGCATCGAAAACGTAGCAAACTTCACACAACAAATACAATTCCCTAATATTATTAAAATGGCATCTAATTTCAAGTGCTTCCTCTTCTCATTCTTGATTGCATTATCATTTTCAAGCATAGAAATCAGGTTAGCAGCTCGTAATCTTCTACAACTGCCACTTTTGCCTTCAATCCCAAATCTGCCTAACATCCCAAATCTTCCTCAACCCACATTACCCACCTTGCCTACGACTCAGCCATCTCTTCCGAAACCTGCTCTTCCTCCACTTCCTAGCTTGCCCACTTCGGTCCCCAAACTCACCTTGCCTCCCATGCCTAGCAATATCCCCTCAATACCGACCATCCCAACTACAATTCCCTCCATCCCTTTCCTCTCTCCACCACCAAGTGCAAACTGAAGGAGATTACAACATATATATAGCTGCAATATGCATATCACATACATCAAATTTCATGAAACTTTTAGCAGCATATATGTTGCGTTTGTAGGGTGTTTTTGCTCCTAATATTTATATTTGTGTTTACTGTCTAATGTTATGCTTTCATGTTTTTATGATCGTTAATGGCTTGAATTTTCTTGTATTTTTATTTGAAAATACAATAATATATGAATACTTTTATTTTTAATTTGTTTATGTACAAAACTTGAAAATGATGCTACAAAGCTTCCGACAAAAATGATAGAATCTGCTGTACTTAAACCACTGATGAGATTCCCACACATAAATTGCTATGCTAACTACCCATAACTATCTCCTCGTAACTTACAATTAAATGACTAATTGTGTAGTAAGATTCTTGAAACCAATCATAGAATAGACCATTAGCCCTATTTAACAAGAAATGAGGAATCTGATGCAGACCTAATGATTTATGGATCACTAGGAAAATCATAGAATTTTCCATATATGTCTTTAAACCAAAAGACAAAATTAGATTGTGGTACATAAATAACTATGCAAACAACCCAGGTATCGCCTCCAAACTAACTAATAAATGCTTCTGCATCGAAAATAACAAGATAAGGAATCCAACACAACATAGAATTTTTCTATCTTTCTGGTTATGTAAGTCACCAATTTCTATTGCTATCACTCAACTCAAAAACTTTACGAACATCTGAAATCGTTTTCCAAAAACAGAAAAACAAGCATGATGAACCAAAAGAAGCGCACCAAGATAGCAAAGAGATGGGAAAGGATTGCTGCCTTAAGAAGAAAAATAATTTCTTTTCCTAGGATCAACAGCAAGAAAAATAAAGGTTCTTGTCATTCCCTTAGCATATATCAGCAATAGCATAATCAAAGAGCTACTAAAAAAGTCAGAAGACGAATATGGGCTTCCAAGCGAAGGTCCTATCCGATTGCCATGTGATGCTGTCTTCATGGAGTATGTGGTTACACTCATCTAAAGAGGTCTAGCTAAAGACATAGAGAAAGCTTTGCTCATGTCCATGGAACCAAGTTTTTGCTCATTTTATGTTGGTTTCCACCAAGAACAAACAGGCCAACAATTTCCTGTCTTTGGTTATCAAAGCAGTTCAGTTTTGTAAACATTTCTTGATATTGTAAATTACTCTACGTGTTCTGTCTTCCCACAGTTTACAATGCACATTCGAATATATAAAACGAAGTGAAACTACATTAGTAACTATTATTTTCTTTTTAGTATTGACTTCATGAAGAAACTAAAATTGTCAATCAAAAGAAAAGATCACTGCAACAGAATAAAATTGGAGCAATAGAACACCTTGGTAGCACAACATAAGCTTGTCTCAATGCAGAATGAACAATCAAAATTCAAAGAAGCGTTATATTCAACCATGAGATATGGCTTTCGCTGTAGGTTCCAAGAATCAGAATGCTACTGATGGCATTGAAATTCAGCATAAAGCTAGATAGATGAGGGAACGTCTTGTAACATAAAGAAATTGATAATGAATTTGCGTAGAACTCTTCTGGTCATTTATGAACAACATATTCATAAATAACAAGGAAAATTTTCTTCTCTATTTTCTCAAAAACTTCAAATCATATATAAGCAGCTTAAAATGGATAATATTTGATAAAAAAAAAAAAAAATACAATTAGAGGGATCTCTTTAACTTGAATAATGAACATCCTACAAAATAGAGCGTTTCATGTGAGAACCAGGCTATATAGATCACAGAAAAGTTTCTTAGATTCTTGGTGGTTTTGTATTATTCAGTGTCCTGGCTAATGCCAAATTAATTTGTTACCAAAACCTAGGAAAAAAAAAAAAAAAGAGAAGACAATTAGAGGTTTCTCTTTAACATGAATCCATATCTAGCAAAGGCTTCTCTCCCTAAATGAGAGGTTCAGGTTCGGGTCTCCTTGAGACCAAAACTACACCCCTAAAAAGAAAAATAATTATTTAAAAAAAAAATCAATATCTAGCAAGGAATACCCAGAAAAAGGTTCTGACACTGAGACAAACTTAAGCAGACATTGTCACATTGAAAAAGAAGCACCATGATCAGTCCAGGAACAGTAACCAAAGTTGCAGGAAAGTGGGAAAACAGATTCATTCGGTTCATTTCTCTTCCCGTCATTTATGGACAATTATAAATAACATATTGGCATTTTTTCAAGGTATTAAATTTGTCAGAGAAAACCAGAAGAAAAAGAGGAATAGAGGGATCCTTTGGTATGAAGCATGCAATTTCTGGCAAGAAAAACCCTGCCGGTGAAGAAAATAACAGCACCACAAGGACCTAATTCCATATAATGGCCATATTGTTATAATTTTACTTTCATAATATTTCTTCTTGCAAAAGGTGATAAACAGATATCTCATAAATTTCTCGAATTTCTACTGTTCTTTTTTAGTGTTTAATGTGCTGCAAGATGTCAAATTGTTCTTATTTACTGAGAATCTTAGTATAGACTGTTAGAGGACCCCAGTTTAGAACTCTGTCCTTGAAGTCAAAGATAATATCGATTATGTTTGTAGTCTCATAGTCATAGTTTTTGTTTGCATTCTCAGTTTTTTTCCAATGATTTAGCCTTGCATGCTTAGTTTTTGTTGGTTATGTAATTAGTCATATATTGAACCTTCTTATAAATATGTTATAAATAACAGAATCCATACCGACACAAATGAAGAGAATAATTTCAGATAGTCTATTACCCTCTGACAATTCCAAGAGAATCAGAACTGGCAGCGGAATCAAATAAGTACAAGCAAGAACAAGGGCCGATGCAAACAAAATGATAGATGGAAAACTTAGTCGTTTAGACAACATGAGGTCAATTCACAATCTTCATAAAATCTGTACAATTCCATTCTCTGTCCCACAAACTTAGCTAGATTCCAAAAATTATAATTGATTATAATATTATTCAGTTTCCAAGTCATCCTAAAGTGATATATATAGTAAAGAACTTTGCGTAAATGACAAGAGAGCTGCTCGTAGTTTCCATCAAAAGCTTTGTCTTGGAATGCAAGAGTTCTAATAATCTTTCATGAATTATTGATCATTAATTTCCTAAAGCAACAGATTTGCATGTAACTAATCCTGCCATTTATCAACAACAGATTCATAAATAAAAACAGGGAAAGTTTGAAGCAACTAACAATAACATATCTGCAGCTTTTAAAGGATAATATTTGGCACGAAAAAACAGAAGAAAATTAGAGGGATATCTTTAACACGAATCATGCTATTTCTAGCAAACTAAACCCTGCAAAAAGAGACTGATTCATTATTCATGAACCAGACTATAAATTACAGAGAAGTTTCTTAGATTCTTGCTGGTTTTATATTAATTAATATCCTAGCAAGTTGATGTTAAATTGATTTTCGTTGATCGAGTTCTTCTGAATCTTAGTATAGGTCGTCAGGGAAATCCATTGGACATGGTTAACTAGATGATATAACCTTGGACATAGTTAACCAGATGCGAATGAGACAAAAATTATAAGCAGAAAACTAATAATTCATTTAATCAGTATTCATTAGTAATCCTTGTTTTCTGTTGCATCCTACAATAAAAACAGATGAGTACTTTTGGGGATTAATATGCAACAAACAAAAAAATTAGTAAATCCTCTCAACTATCTTAAACTAGTTTGTTAATTCATATTGCTGAGGAAACGAGATCTACCACGTCTTGACTGTTCGATGTTTGTAAAATTTGTTTGGATTCATGTGATTGATATGTTCTTGAGCATCCTTGAAAGAAAGGACAAAATTTGATTTTAATAAAAAATTATTCTCCACTATAATTGAGGAAAATAATAAACTTAAATAACTATGCCACCTCTTAACTAATTGAAAATAACAATATAAAGAAAGCTACATTAATTGGAGTTTTCAAGCCTATTGTGGCTATATAAGTGGGCATTGCCATGCATTCTTTACTCACTAAAGTACTACTATCTCACTCATCCCTAACACTCAGAGTGAAGCATCATGATCAGTCCAAAAAAATTAATTCAACCAGCTAGAAAGTGGCATAAGATTGCTGCCTTGAGGAGGAAAATAATATATTTTCTTAAAATCAATAGCAGCAGATATGCAGATAGTTATCATACACCATTGGCTGAGATCGGATTTTGTTATTTACACAACAAATGACCATTGATTTATTCCATTGGCATATCTCAGCCATGAAATATTCATCGATTTATTACAATGTCCGAAGAAGCATTTGGGTTGCCAAGTGAAAAGCCTATCAAATTTCCATGTGATTCTGCAGTTATGGAATATACAATGTCACTCGTCAAAAATGGATTAGTTAAAGATATGGAAAAAGCATTGCTTACATCCGTAAAAACTCATTGCAAATTCCATCAAGAATATAGTACAAGACAACATTTGCTAGTTTGTGATTTTTGAGGCCGTAACTTTAATTCTGTAAATGTAGGTAAAAGCTTTATGCAACATGCAAAAATTACTTTCAGAAATTTCCCCTTCTTTTTTTTTTTTAAATTTTTTTATTTATTTTTTTATTTTTTTATGTCTGATCTTCCTATCTTCTTATCACTACTCTTGTGATTTAGGCCAATATTATCAATAGCTTGTTATTAGGGTCATAACATATGTCTTGTAGTTTGCTTGACTACTTTCGGCATCAACTTAGTATTAGTCTAAACAGAAAAGTTTTATCCAATAAAATGACCCACAGATAGGAATCACTACATGCAATATACCCATGAAAATCAACAATTATTTGAAACCCAATTGAATCAAATAAGACTATAAATATTAGCCTAATCTCCTATTAGTCTTTTATGATTTTCAAAGTATAGAGAGATGCAACTTTTCATAATTGAAAATTAATATTTTACAACATAATCAGAAATCACCCTATTGACAAGAAAAACTCGGAAGGTCATGGAACCAATTGACCTAAAAGCTTAAGCTGATAGGTAAGGCCCAATTATAGTTTTTATTATTATCTTTGACACTCCCCCGCACGCGAATGCCCCTTGGGCTTGAAACGTGTACAACACAGGCCCACCTTGCCATGTGTTGAATGTTAATCAACAAATGGAGCTGCCAGGATTCGAACCCTCGACCTCTAGGTCGAAGCGGCTCTGATACCATGTCATGGAACCAATTGACCTAAAAGCTTAAGCTGATAGGTAAGGCCCAATTATAGTTTTTATTATTATCTCTGACAGTGACATATGTCTGGACCGTAGAACTGCTATATGATCATTCGAATTGAATATCAAAAACATATTATACCAAACCCAATAGTCTCATACCATTTCATAAAAATGATTTAATGTTTAGTAAGATTCTTCAAACCAATCTTAGTGTAGACCGTTAGGCATGTTTCAGAAGAAATCAAGAATCTGATGCTACAGAGCTTCCTAGAAAATTAAGAGAATCTTTTGTACTTGAAGCAAAAGACAAAATGAGATTCCCATTAATAAATCACAATGCTAACTACCCAAAGCTATTTCCTCTAAAGTAACTATAACTGAAAATAACAATGTAAGGAATCCTACATTCCATAGAAGGGAGAGTGGAGAGGCAGGCAGAATTGAGCTAATTTGGACTTTTATTGAGTTTGGCCCTGCCAAATCCATTTATCTTTCTTCTTTAATTGCTATATACTAAATGGTTTTCCATTCCCTAATGTTTCTCTCTACTAGACAAAGTCTATCAATAACATATAGTCTTTGTTCTATTTGCTGTGTGTATTTTGTTGGTTTTGTTACAGATTATATAGATATTTAGTGTAGTTAGCACAAGTCTAAGCACATGTATAGGGGTTCACATTACAAGTATAGGCACATGTATAGGTGTTGACATTATAGTTCACACTATTAGACTCATGTATAAATATATTTCCTTCTCTAATACAATATAACAACAATTTCATGTAATCTACTCTCTGATAACAGGTTTCAATCAGTTTTTATTCTTGTTCTGCTCTAGATTCCTTAGTCTTACTAGTTCCTGAAAGAGTTCTATTCATAAAAGCTCCTATTATCTATATTCGTGTGCTTTGCTGTTGTTTGGTTTATCATTATTTATTAGTCTCTCCCATGTCTTACAATCTCTACCCACAAAAATATTTAATGTTTAGTAAGATTCTTAAAACCATTAGTGTAGACTGTTAGGCTTGCATCACAAGAACTGAAGAATCTGATGCAGACCTAGTGATTTATGGATCAAAATCATATTATTTGCTCTGTCCTTGAACCAAACGCCAAAATCAAATTCTGGTACGTAAATTACTAAGCTAACAACCCAAATATCTCCTCTAAACTAACTAATTAAATGCTTCGGTTTGAAAATAACAATATAAAGAATCCTACACAAAATGGAATTTCTCAATCCTTCTAACTATATATACAAGTCACCAATTTCTTTTTCCATCACTCAACTCAAAACTTTCCAAATATCTGAAATCTCTTTCCAACAACATAAAAGTAAGCATGACAAGCCAAAAAAAGCTCACTGACATAGCAAAAAGATGGCAAGCAATTGCTGCCCTGAGGAGGAAAAGAAGGCTAAGGAACAATAAAAATGAAGGTGCCAGAACATCAGGAAGTTCTGTTATCTACACGATTGATCATAAGTGATTTGCTATTCCCGTAGTACTAATAACATAATCGAACAGCTATTTGAAATGTCCGAACAAGTACTTGGGCTGCCAAGTGAAGGTCCTGTGAAATTGCCATGCGATGCTGCTTTCATGGAGTATGTGGTTACACTCATAAGAAAAGGTTTAGCTAAAGACATAGAGAAATCTTTGCTTATGTCCATGGAACCAAGTTGTTGCCTAAAGAGACGAAAAATGCCAATCGAAACAAAAGATAACCTAGAGGTTCTACAAGAGAACTTTTTTAGATGAATAATGTGTCTGAAATAAGAAATAAGAAATAAGAAATAGAAATGGCTGGCATTAGGTTCAGGCCACAGGGAAAAGTTTTTCCCAAGGACAGAAATTTCGTATGAAAATGAAATCACTTACATTCAACAAGAAATAGTCAATCGTAAACACAAGGAATGCATTGAAATCGTTTTTTACAGGAACATGTAAATTAAGCCAAAATAAAATCTTGGGGCCCTAACTATGTCAAGTTTTCGTCCAACAAGCCCCTTAGCACAATGTTTTCAACTAAGCATTTCCATGGAAGAGCTAATTAGTGATCAACAAAAAATTAATAATCGCAAATTGAAACGAGAAGAAACGAAAATAAATAATGAAGGTTGATAATGGAGAACCTGTAAATGCAGGCCGATCCGTGGATGACACGAAGTGAAGACGAATATCTGGTAAAGTTGATTTTTATCTACGTGATTGAGCCCTAGTAGGGGAAGCAAGTGCTCTTACAGAGGCAGGTGTTGTTGGTAGAAGAGTGATAGGTAGAGAAGTTTGCAGCTTTCAATAGCATTATAGAAACAAAGATTATTGTTGTCTGATTTGGTTGCTCTCGTAACCCACGGGTGGCATTTCAAGCATCATCTGTTTATTTGACTAGTCACACCAGAATTTATTTTTAGAATATAATAATTGAAGTTAGTGTATTAGAAATATTAAACAAACAACCAACTTTACGGAAACCAGTCGAACCGACCGATCCGATGGATTTAATTAAATTCAATGGTTTAATAAAAAACCAAAATTAATCGGTTCGAACCGTGAAAAACTGATGAACCGACCAACCGGTCAAAAATCGGTTTCTTGACCAATTCTAAGTTGAAATGCCACCTCTTCCTTCGATCCCAAATCTGCCTCAACCCACATTACCCACCTTGCCTACAACCCAGCCGTCTTTGCCGAAACCTGCTTCTCTTGCACCACTTCCAAGCTTGCCCACCTTGCCTACAACTCAGCCGTCTTTGCCGAAACCTGCTTCTCTTGCACCACTTCCAAGCTTGCCCACCTTGCCTACAACTCAACCGTCTTTGCCGAAACCTGCTTCTCTTTCACCACTTCCAAGCTTGCCCACCTTGCCTACAACTCAGCCATCTTTGCCGAAACCTGCTGCTCTTCCACCACTTCCAAACTTGCCTACTTCTGTACTGACACTCACTTTGCCTCCAATGCCTAGCAGTATGCCCTCAATCCCAACTATTCCCACTACAATTCCTTCCATCCCTTTCCTCTCTCCACCACCTGCAACTGGAAACTAGAGGAGATTCAAACATATAGACTAGAAAAAAGCATATCACTTTCATCCATTTTCATTTATTCTTGAGTTATACGGTTGTGTGTTGAGCATGTATGCTCCTTTGATATTTGTGTTTACTGTCTAATGTTATACTTTCATGCTTTTATAATTGTTAGTGGCTTGAATTTTTTTGTATTTTATTTGAAAATGCAATAATATATGGATACTCCTATTTTTTGTAATTTGGATTAATTTTGTTTATATATATAACTTGAATCTGATGCTACAGAGCTTCATTAAAAAAATCAAAAGAACCTGATGTACTTAACCAAAAGACAAAATGAGATTCCCTTACATAACTATCCATAACTATCTCCTCTAAACTAACACTTAAGAAATTAAAATAGATTCATGGAACCAATCTTAGTGTAGACCGTTAACCATGTTTCACAAGAAATGAAGAATCTGATGCAGACATAGTTATCTATGGATCACTACAAAAATTAAAGAATTTTTGCCTTGTCCTTAAATCAGAAGACAAATGAGATAGTTCTGCACAAATAACTATGTTAACACTCTCCTCCAAACTAAGTACATGCTTCTTCATTGAAAATAACAATATAAGGGATCCTAACCGACATGCAATTCCCAGTCCTCTAGACTCTATATACAAGTCACCAATGTCTTTTGGTGTCACTCAACCAGAAGCTTTACTATTATCTAAAATCTATTTCCAAGAAGAGAAAACAAGCATGATGAACCAAAAGAAGCTCACTAACATAGAAAACAAATGGAAAAAGACTGTTGCCTTGAGGAGGAAAAGGATTTCTTTTCCTAGGATCAGTAGCAACAAAAATTTGTTGGGTTTTTTCTAACATTAGAAGACCTTTAGGAACTTAAACCCTTTAAGAGCTTAAACCCTTTAGTGGGATAGATATATTCTATATAAGAGTTTACGAGGTTGACTTTATGAAGAGGGTGAGGTGAGAAAAAAGAAGCAGAGAATACAAAACCAAAAGGAGAGAAAACAAAGAGTTTGAAAAACCATTTTTCTTCTCCATCACCAGCTGTACGTTTTTGGCTTTTTCTTGAGTTTCGACCATTGCATCACCTTGAAATTTGAGAAAAGTGTTCCTAACATTTGTGTCTTCAATCTTAATAGTGGAGATCGTCGTCGGAGGTCCGGAGGGTATTTTCATCCAAAGTTAGATTGTGCGTAATTTGGTTTGTTCTCGGTCTTTTCTCCCATTTTGTTTGGTTTCCATTATTCTTGATGATTTATTCGAAGAAAATAAAGATTGATGTTGTATGCTTCTAATTCATTTAGGAAAGAATTGTTGTATCTACCCATTATTGGTTGATAGTAGAAGATTAAGCGGTCTAAGGGTCCCGTAGTTTTTACTTATCGGTTTGAGAGGGTTTTTCACGAAAAATTCTTACGGGTTGTGTTTGTGCATTGCTCCATTTTTGTTGGTGTTGCTCTAATTTTTAGTTTCATCAAAGATTCATACGAGTTGGGAAAAGACTCAAAACAAAGTTTTATTCCACATTTGTTATTGCCATTGTGGTCTGTTTATTTTTCTCATCAAAATGAAGGTTCTAAAACATCCTCTTCAAAAGGTACAGGGAATTTTGTTATCTACACGAATGATCATAAGCGATTTTGTCATTCCCTTGCCATTTATTAACAATAACATAATCAAACAGTTTTTTAAAATGTCAGAACAAGTATTTGGGCTGCCAAGCGCAGGTCCTATCAAAATTGCCATGCGATGCTGCCTTCGTGGAATATATGGTCACACTCATCAAAAGAGGCTTAGCTAAAGACATAGAGAAAGCTGTGCTTATGTTCATGGAACCAAACTGTTGGTCATTTTATGTTGGTCTCCATGAAGGACAAACATGTCAACAATTCCATGTCTGTGGCTGTTGAAGCAGTTCAATTTTGTAAATTTTTCATTATTCAATGTGCTATATCATTTCACAATTTACAATGTAACGTAGAAGGATGAAATTAAAATACATTAGCAACTACTATTTTTTTTTTCAAGACTTCCTAAAGAAACCAAAATTACCAATCAAAACAAAAGGTTGCCTGTAATGTAAAACAGAATAGGTCCAATAGAACTCCTTTAGTAGCACAGCATAAGTAACTTTGCTCTGAATTGCTAGGATCCTGTTTTGCTATCTAACTAATTCTCCCCTTGATCTATTTTCAGACAGTATGTAGCACTATCAGTAACTCAGCAAGTATAATTCTTATATACACAAACTAAAAAATGAAAATCACAGTTAGAATTTGATCTATCCAACAGAAGAAAAAGTACTGGCATGACTAAGATCTGATGCTACTTTTATTCTATCTATTTATTTACATATGCTTTTTTTTCCCTTCAAATCATGGAAACAGTAAGTCTTAATTCAGGAATGAATAACTAAAATTGAACAGAACACAATATTTAGCATGAATAATGCTGCAGGTTTCCCAGTAATCAGAATGCAAGTCACGACATTAAAATTTTGCATAAACCAAAACAAATGAAGAAAAAGATTATTAGAATGATCACTTTAACGTGAGTAATGCAATTTCTGCCAAGAAAAAGCCTGCTGGTGAAGGAAAAAAAAAAGGGTCCAACGGCCTAAATGTATAACTTATTACTATAGGAATGAAGAGAATGATTTCAGAAAAAATTTAAGTCTATCATCCTCTTACAATTCCAAGAGAATCAATTCCGGCAGCAGAAAAAAATTAAGTACAGGCAACGACAAAGCAAGATGCAAACAAGATGATAGACGCGAAAGTTTAGACAAAGTAGGTCAATTCACAATATTCATGGAAATCCGTACAACTTCATTCTCTTTCAGCAGTCTATTTCATGAACCTAAAATTCTACATATATACATATTTTATTATCATATTTCTGTTTTTGCATCACCCTTAACAAGATACAATAACTTTGTAAATTACAAGAAAGAAGCTATAAGTTTTTGTCAAAAGCTTTGTCTTGTAGAATGAATAGACATGTTTTTGCATAATGTGACAAGCTTCTGATAATGTTTCATGAATCATGAATCATTAATTTACTAATAATGAGGAAAGTTTTCCAATATCTCAAAGGATAACATACCTTCAACAATTAAATTAAGGATAATAATTGTTGCCAAAAAAACAAAAGAAAAAGATGGAAAATTATCAGCTTCATTCATGATTTGTGAATCATAGAAAAGTTTAGGTTCCTGCTAGATTTATATTATTTATTGTCCTGGTTGCTGACAAATTGATTTTTGTTAATTTAGTTATTGTGAATTTTAGTATAGGCTGTTAGGGAAATCCAATGATACCTAATGAAACCCAAACCTTGGACATGTTTAACTAGATGAGAACCAGACAAACTTAAAACTCATAAGCAGACAATTAATATTTCATTTTGGTATTTCACAGTAATCCTTGTTTTCTATTGCATCCTAAAGTACACAAATGAATATTTTGAGGCTTACTTGGTGAATACATTCTAAGGGGAAATAATCTACAGAAAATAGCAGAAGACAAAATTTTGGGGTTGCACCACAAAAACATTTAACTTTCTGGTTACATTCTTGAAACCAATCGTAGTGTAGACGGTTAGGCATGTGTTCCAAGAAATGAAGAATCTGATGTAGATCTAGTGATTTCTGGATTGCAAGAAAAATCGTATAGTTTGTTCTCTCCTTGAACCAAAAGGCAAAATCAGATTGCAGGATGTATAAAATTATGGTAACAACCCCAATATCTCCTCTAAAATAACTAATTTACATGTTCTTCATTGAAAATAACAATAAACGGAATCCTAAAAAGACATGCAATTTTTCAAGCCTTCTGACCATATACAAGTGACCAATTTCTTTTGCTGTCACTCAACTCAAAACTTTCCTAATACCTGAAATCTTGTTTCCAAGAACAAAAAGATAGCATGATGAGCCAAAAGAAGCTCAGTAAGATAGCAAAAAAATGGCAAGGGATAGCTGCCTTGAGGAGGTTCAAAAGGTACAGGGAATTTTGTTATCTATACGAATGATCATAACCGATTTGTGATTCCCATATCATAATCTTAGCTTAGCAGCAGTATAATCAGAGAGCTATTAGAAATGTCTAAAGAAGTATTGGGTTGCCAAGTGAAGGTCCAATCAAATTGCCATGTGATGAAGCCTTTAGGGAGTATGTGGTCACACTCATCAAAGGACATAGACAGAGCTTTACTGATGTCCATGGAACCAAGTTGGTGCTCATTTTATATCGGTTAACAGGTCAACAATTTCCTGTCTATGGTTAATGAGCAGTTCACTTTTGTAAATATTTCGTAATACTAATGTAAATATGTTCTACAAAATACAATGTAAAGTAGAATAATGAAATGAAATTACATTAGTATTACGATTAGTATAATGAAATGAAATGTAAAGCACACAATTTTCTCAAGAAATATCTAACATGAATGTACTCTGTGTCCACTTCACTGAGACTATCTTAGGAAGTTTTAGTATTTACATGATGATTTGATCAAAATTGGAATGAACCGAGCAGCTCATGAACTTACCTTAAACACACAGAATCGATTGTGCATTCTTCAAAAAAAAAAAAATAAAAAAAAATAAAAAAATAAAAAAAAAAGTGGGTGACGTCCAGGTGCAATTTTAAATGGGCTTTCAACATGAATCCAGTAAGTTTCCGTAGCCCAATCCATTGAATCATTAATGTTAGGTTGATATTTAACTAATATGATTTTAAATCTTTATAAATTTTTCATATTTTAGTCGACTATCCATTTATAATAACCATCAAAGACTTTTCATAAAAAATTAAAAATAAATGATAAATTGTAAATTATGGTTTTTAAAGATTAAACATTCCCTAAAAAGTAATTAAAGAAATAACTTTGAAGTTTTTAAATATTATAATTATTATATATATATATATGGATAAATAAAAATCTACATATACTCATATTAATTTATTAATTTTGAATTTGTGATTAGCTGACAGTTTTAAAATGAAAAACCATTATTCCATTATTTAATTGTGCTACGTCCTCTTGTTATGGTGGTTACCTTATTAGTTTCCAAACACATTGAGAATATAATATTTTGGTTTGCAATCTTAGTGTTTTTTTTTGTTTTTTTTTTTTTTTTGTCCAGCCTCGTGGAATGACATATCACTGTGATTTTGTAGGTTATGTAAGTATTCATACGTTAAAAAAGTATGACAAAAACAGCAAAAGAAACTCGGTATTTGCACAAATGAAAAGGATATATCATAGTTGTGAAAACCGGACCGGACCGGCCGGACAGACCGGGGTTGACCGGAACCGGAGATCAGACCGGTCGGTTTCCATCCGGTTTTCACTTTGGTTAATAACCGTTCAACTTTCAGTCGGATCGGTCGGTCGAACCGGAAAACCGTGAAACGGACCGGTTTTCCGGTTCGACCAGACTATTTTTTTTTAAAAAAATTATTTAAATATAAATTTAATTTATTATTTTGAGGTGTTTTTAATTAAAATAAAATATAGTTTGTATTTTTAAATTATTTTAAATTAAATTGATATTTAGTTGTAATTATAAAAACTATATTTCATAAATTGAGGTTTTTTAATTACTATATTGTGTCTGGAATGCATAAATTTAAAGAATTATAATAAAAATATTCAAATTTTCATAAATTATAAAAATAAAAATAAAAATATATTAATATTTTAATATATTTATTAAATCCGGTTCGATTCCGGTTTAATCCAAAATCCATGAAAGCCATGGGATATATATATATATATACACACACACACATGAAAGCAACAATATTTAACTATTTTCCAAGTTTGTTATAACCTGTGTATTACATATTTTGTTTTGACAATAGTTGAAGCTCAAGTGGTACTCGTATAAAAGGGTGTTCAGATATCATAATAAAAATGATTGTTGGACTTTACCTATTAAATTAATTTTTCGAGTGAATTGGTTTCATGACATTCAAGATTAGGGTAAAACATGGAATTTTCTTGGAAAGTTCCATTATAGTTTGTAACCAAAACGTACTGCTTAAACGTAATATCAAAAGCTTAGTTTTGCTATGTCAAAATGGTATAATTTTTATATCAAAAATAGTATAACCAGAACTCAAAATGATTATCACATAAAAAAAAAAAAAAAGGAACCCAAAATGAAAATATGTTTCCAGAACTAGGTTGATCAGTTTCACACATGATACATAACAAAAGGGAACTAAGATAAGATTTAGTTACGTAATATCAAGCCTTTGATGATTAATAACACGTACTTGTTAAGTACCTCTTTTTTTTTTTAATTTTTTTTTTAATTTTTTTTTGTACAATTAACATATTTTCAAACCAGAACTTCATACTATTATATTCTAGCAAGCCACACCTACATTTGACAACTCATGGTTTGAAGTTAGATGTGGAGGCAAACTAATTAACCCAAATATGATGCAATTCTCAAAGTAGTTAGTCAACTACATCACCTGCCAAAGTGCAGTCTATGCATATATCTCATCCTATATATAGACCCAACATTGCTTTTCATTTTACTCACTTCCAAAACAAAACAAACTTCATTACAACACCAAGATACAATCCCTTAAGAGTATTAATAATAATATGGCATCTAATATGAAGTGCTTCCTGTTGTCATTCTTGGTTGCTTTATCATTTTCAAGCATGGAGATTGGGTTAGCAGCTCGTAATCTCCTACAAATGCCACCTCTTCCTTCAATCCCAAATCTGCCTCAACCCACATTACCCACCTTGCCTACAACTCAGCCGTCTTTGCCGAAACCTGCTGCTCTTCCACCACTTCCAAGCTTGCCCACCTTGCCTACTACTTGATGGAAAGGGAGAACCAAAACAGCAATGAGCCAAATAAACAGAGTAATAAACGTGCGGAATAAATACTCTGTTATCACCTTTCCCCTACTTAATTAAATCTGTGAGGAGCATAAACAGTAGAATGTATACAAACCAATCACACAAACAGCACCGAGAATTTTAACGTGGAAAACTCCTTCAATGAGAAGGATAAAAACCACGAGGCCTCTCCTGGCCCAAATAAAAAATATCCACTATAATTTAAGTGTTTTACAGCGAATACAAATCGAGCAAAGTGAATGAAAACAGATTCACAGCTCCAAAACTGCATCAACAATTACAGCCACAACAACACAGCCAAAGCACTAGTTCAAGACTTCTAAAACCAATCTCCACCGTACAAAATGAAGAATAATAAGGCAGGAACAATCTCACCAAAATTCAGCCAAATCTGGAAAGAACAAACCCACCAAAAACTGAATAGATGAAGAAGCTCAAAGCTGTAAAACCCAGAAACTGCAAACTACAGACAGCAGATACACGACCAGAAAATAGAACTTTACACAACTCAGAATCTGATCTCCACCGTTCAGAATACATAACAATATGTCATTCAGCTGCAGAACAAATTTCGGCCAAATCCAACGGCTAGAAAACGATCTACAGCAATAACAATAAAACTGGGCAGAAAACCAACGCCCAGAAACAGCAGTTAAAGAAGAGGAGAAAACACAAACCTCTGAACCTCCAAACACGATCTTGACCGTTCAGAATCAAGAACACACACAGCTTAACCTCCTCACCAAAAATCAGGACAATCGGACTACAGATGAGTGAAAGATCGTGGCTGGAAGATGAAGGAGGATATGAGGGTGGAGCTGGAAGTTTTGAGAACACCTTTCTCTCTAACTTTTCTGCACTCTCTCTCTTTTTTCTGCTCTGAATTTCTATTTTCAAAAAACTGTGGCTGCTGTCTCTCTCTTGTGGCCAAAAAAAAAAAAAAGGGCTAAGCAAATGGGCCTCCTCCACATAGGAAGGGAACCCAAGCCCAACAAATCTCCCCCTTCCCGACTATGTGGGAGATCTAGCCAAACCGGCAGTTTCTCTGCAAAATTCAAACTTGCCTCTAGGAAGAATTTTAGTGCACATATCTGACCCATTATTATCAGTATGGATCTTTTCAAGTTCAAGTTGCTTTGATTCTAAAACATCTCGAATCCAATAATACCTTATTTCAATGTGTTTAGATCTTTGATGAAAGGTAGGATTCTTACTCAGATGAATTGCACTTTGACTGTCACAAAACAAGGTGTATTTCCCTTGAGTGAAACCAAGTCCTTGCACAAATCTCTTCATCCAAAGCAACTCTTTGCAAGCCTCAACCGCTGCAATCAGTTCTGCCTCTGTGGTAGATAAAGCAACACATTTCTGCAATCTAGACTGCCATGACACTGCTCCCCCTGCAAAAGTGATCAAATATCCAGAAGTAGACTTTCTGTTATCTTGGTCTCCTGCCATATCAGAATCTGTATACCCAGTGAGAATAGGTTTCCCAGATCCAAAACAAAGCTTCATACTAGAAGTACCACGAAGATACCTCAGTATCCATTTCACAGCTTTCCAATGCTCACTTCCTGGATTAGACATAAATTTGCTAACAACACTAACAGCATGAGCAATATCTGGTCTAGTACAAATCATTGCATACATCAAACTACCCACAGCAGAAGCATAAGGCACTTTCAACATTTCTTCCTTATCCTTTTCAGTTGATGGACATTGCTTCTTACTCAATTTAAAGGAAGCACAAAGAGGAGTACTTACAGCTTTAGCATTTGACATGTTGAAACGCATCAACACCTTTTCAATGTACTTCTCTTGAGACAACCACAACCGCTTCTCCTTTTTGTCACGAATAATCCTCATCCCAAGAATGAGTTTTGCCGGCCCCAAATCTTTCATTGCAAAACACTTGCTCAACTCCTTCTTTAACTCTCTAATCCTGGAGGAGCTAGGACCTACAATAAGCATGTCATCAACATATAAGAGCAGAATAATAAAATCATTGTCAGAGAATTTCTGCACAAATACACAATGGTCACAAGTTGTCTTCTTAAAGCCTTGTTCAATCATCACAGACTCAAACTTTCTGTACCACTGTCTTGGAGCTTGCTTCAACCCATATAAGCTCTTTTTCAACCTGCAGACATAATTCTCCTTGCCCTTCACTACAAAACCATCTGGCTGGTCCATATAGATTTCCTCCTCAAGATCACCATGGAGGAAAGCAGTCTTGACATCCATCTGCTCAACTTCTAAGTCAAGACTTGCAGCCAACCCTAAAACAACTCGAATAGAAGACATCTTCACAACTGGAGAGAAGATTTCCCCAAAATCGATGCCCTGCTTTTGACTAAACCCTTTGACAACCAATCTGGCCTTATATCTAGGAGAAAGGTCCTCTTCACACTTCACCTTGTAGATCCACCTATTCTTCAAGGTCTTTCTACCCTTAGGAAGCTTCACCAACTCAAAGGTGTCATTTTCAATCAAGGAATTCATTTCCTCTTTCATTGCAACAATCCATTTCTCCTTTTTCTCACTCTCCATAGCTTCTTCATAACACTCTGGTTCCTCTTCATCTGTCAAGAGAACATACTCATTCACCGAGTACCGAGTGGAAGGTGTTCTATCTCTGGTAGACCTTCTAACTATGGGTTCGGGTTCTTCATCAACAGCCTCTTCAAGTTCTCGAGCTTCTAACTGATCACCAGCTTCATAAGCATCTTCAACATGATCATTCTGAACTTGGTTTTGCACATTTTCATGATTTCCACCTGAAGGAATAGGATCCAAGTCAACTAAGCCATTATTAGTCTGTGACCTATAAGTTTCAACCTTGCCAATATCTTCAATGGTTTGATCCTCCATGAAGACTACATCTCGGCTTCTAACAACCTTCTTCTGAATAGGATCATAGCACTTGTATCCAAACTCATCCCTTCCATAGCCAATAAATATGCACTGTCTTGTTTTGGCATCCAGCTTTGACCTCTCATCTTTGGGCACATGGACAAAGCATCTACAGCCAAATACACGCAAGTGGTCATAGGATACATCCTTTCCATACCACACTCTGTCAGGAACATCAGATTGCAAAGCAACTGTAGGAGTTAGATTGATAACATAGGCGGCAGTATATAAAGCCTCACCCCAGAAAGACTGTGGCAACTTTGCTTCTGAAAGCAAACATCTAACTCGCTCCATCAAGGTCCTGTTCATTCTTTCTGCCAAACCATTCAATTGAGGAGTTTTAGGTGGTGTCTTCTGGTGTTTAATACCCTGAGATTTGCAGTAAGCATCAAATGGTCCAATGTATTCACCACCATTATCAGAGCGAACACACTTCACTTTCTTACCTGTCTCCCTTTCAACAGAAGCTTGAAATTCCTTGAATTTCTCAAGTACCTGGTCCTTTGACTTCAAAGCATACACCCAAAGTTTCCTAGAGCAATCATCAATAAAAGTCACAAAGTAAAGTGTACCACCCAAAGACTTTACCTGCATAGGACCACAAACATCCGAGTGAACTAGCTCAAGTAGCTCATTTCTTCTAGAGGGAGGATGATGCTTGAAAGAAACCCTTCTCTGTTTCCCAGCCAAACAGTGAGCACACTTGTCTAAATTTGCACCTTTCAACCCAGAAAGCAAATTCTTCTTAGCTAAGCAGTCAAGACCCTTTTCACTAATGTGACTCAATCTCCTATGCCACAAGCTTGAAGAACTAGCATTTTCCACAGCATTCACAAGATTACTTGAAATAGAAGTCTGCAACCAATACAAATTGGAGTACTTCTTCCCACGAGCAACAACCATGGAACCTTTAGAGATTTTCCATGAACCATCAGCAAAGTAGCAAGAATAGCCTTCATCATCAAGTCTTCTAGTAGATATCAAGTTCAGCCGAACATCTGGAGCATGTCTCACATCCTTGAGCACTAGTCTTGTGCCAAGGTTGGTCTCCAAGCAAATAGATCCAGTTCCCACTACCTTAGAAACGCCATCATTGCCCATTTTCAATGCCCCAAAATCACCAGAAGTATATGATGAGAAAAAATCCTTCCTTGAAGTGACATGAAAGGCTGCACCACTATCAACAACCCAATTGATTTCATCTCCAGCAAGATTGACACCATTTTCATCATAAACAGTGACAAGATCATCTGGTGTAGTGGTATTGACACGATCACTGCTACTAGCATCATCACCACCCTTCTCTTGCTTATTACCCTTTGCTTTTTGTTCTTTCTTCCACTTGAAGCAATACTTCTTGATATGCCCTGACTTCCCACAGTGATGGCACTCATAGTCTTTGTACTTTGATTTTGACTTGCTTCTGCTTCTGCTTTTGTTCTTGCCTCTCCCATTCTGATCTTGACCCCTACTCTTACTTCTCCCCCTATTTTCTGTGACCAGAACCTCTGAATGTGATGTAGAAGTCCCCTGAGTTCTTCTTCGAACCTCTTCATTCAAAGCACCACTTTTAGCAAATTCAAGAGTCACTGAACCACTTGGGGCTGAGTTGGTCAAAGATACCCGAAAGCTCTCCCATGCATCAGGAAGAGTATTAAGTAACCAAAGGCCAAGAACCTCATCCTCAAATTTGATTCCCATACCAGACAACTGATCAAAGCAACCTTGAAACTCACTTATATGATCAGAAATAGAGCTGCCTTCTTTATACTGCAACCGCATAGCTTGCTTGAGCAAGAACAGCTTATTGTTGCCAGTCTTAGAAGCATACAACGTCTCAAGTTTCTCCCACAAGGTTTTAGCATTTGTTTCATTTATAATATGATTCAACACATTATCTTCCACCCACTGTCGAATAAAGCCACACACCTGCTGATTCTCAAAATCCCATTCTTCTTCGGATTTAGACTCAGGCTTTTCTTTCCCAAACACTGGCAAGTGCATCTTCTTCACAAACAGAAGATCTTTCATTTTTCCTTTCCACCTGTGATAATTTGTACCATCCAAACAGACCATTCTACTGACATTTGCCTCCATCATTCAATCAAGCAATACACAACAAGCTACCAACCAAGCTCTGATACCACTCTGATGGAAAGGGAGAACCGAAACAGCAATGAGCCAAATAAACAGAGTAATAAACGTGTGGAATAAATACTCTGTTATCACCTTTCCCCTACTTAATTAAATCTGTGAGGAGCATAAACAGTAGAATGTATACAAACCAATCACACAAACAGCACCGAGAATTTTAACGTGGAAAACTCCTTCAATGAGAAGGATAAAAACCACGAGGCCTCTCCTGGCCCAAATAAAAAATATCCACTATAATTTAAGTGTTTTACAGCGAATACAAATCGAGCAAAGTGAATGAAAACAGATTCACAGCTCCAAAACTGCATCAACAATTACAGCCACAACAACACAGCCAAAGCACTAGTTCAAGACTTCTAAAACCAATCTCCACCGTACAAAATGAAGAATAATAAGGCAGGAACAATCTCACCAAAATTCAGCCAAATCTGGAAAGAACAAACCCTCCAAAAACTGAATAGATGAAGAAGCTCAAAGCTGTAAAACCCAGAAACTGCAAACTACAGACAGCAGATACACGACCAGAAAATAGAACTTTACACAACTCAGAATCTGATCTCCACCGTTCAGAATACAGAACAATATGTCATTCAGCTGCAGAACAAATTTCGGCCAAATCCAACGGCTAGAAAACGATCTACAGCAATAACAATAAAACTGGGCAGAAAACCAAAGCCCAGAAACAGCAGTTAAAGAAGAGGAGAAAACACAAACCTCTGAACCTCCAAACACGATCTTGACCGTTCAGAATCAAGAACACACACAGCTTAACCTCCTCACCAAAAATCAGGACAATCGGACTACAGATGAGTGAAAGATCGTGGCTGGAAGATGAAGGAGGATATGAGGGTGGAGCTGGAAGTTTTGAGAACACCTTTCTCTCTAACTTTTCTGCACTCTCTCTCTTTTTTCTGCTCTGAATTTCTATTTTCAAAAAACTGTGGCTGCTGTCTCTCTCTTGTGGCCAAAAAAAAAAAAAAAAAAAAGGGCTAAGCAAATGGGCCTCCTCCACATAGGAAGGGAACCCAAGCCCAACACTACTCAGCCGTCTTTGCCGAAACCTGCTTCTCTTTCACCCCTTCCAAGCTTGCCCACCTTGCCTACAACTCAACCGTCTTTGCCGAAACCTGCTTCTCTTTCACCACTTCCAAGCTTGCCCACCTTGCCTACAACTCAGCCATCTTTGCCGAAACCTGCTGCTCTTCCACCACTTCCAAACTTGCCCACTTCTGTACCGACACTCACCTTGCCTCCAATGCCTAGCAATATCCCCTCAATCCCAACTATTCCAACTACAACTCCTTCCATCCCTTTCCTCTCTCCACCACCTGCAACTGGAAACTAAAGGAGATTCAAACATATAGACTAGAAAAATCCATATCACTTTCATTCATTTTCATTTATTCATGAGTTATACACAGTTGTTGTGTGTTGAGCATGTATGCTCCTTTGATATTTGTGTTTACTGTCTAATGTTATGCTTTCATGTTTTTATGATTGTTATTGGCTTGAATTTTTTTGTATCTTATTTGAAAATGCAATAATATATGAATACTTCTATTTTTTATAATTTGGATTAATTTTGTTTCTATATATAACTTGAATCTGATGCTACATAGCTTCATTAAGAAAAAATCAAGAGAACCTGATCTACTTAAATCAAAAGACAAAATGAGATTCCCATACATACCTACCCATAACTATCTCCTCTAAACTAACAATTAAGAAATTAAAATAGATTCATGAAACCAATCTCAGTTTAGACCACTATACATGTTCCACAAGAAATGAAGAATCTGATGTAGACATAGTGATTTCAGGATTACTAGAAAAATTATACAGGTTTTGCCATGTCCTTAAACCAAAAGACAAAATCAGATTGTGGTACATAAATAACTATGTTAACAAACCAAAACTCTCCTCCAAACTAACTAATTAAGTGCTTCTTCATTGAAAATAACAATATAAGGGATCCTACACGACATGGAATTTCTCAATCCTTTTCACTATATAAGTCACTAATTACTTGTATTGTCACTCGACTCAAAACTTCCTTAATATCTAAAATCTTTTTCTAAAAACAGAAGCATAAGCATGATGAGCCAAAAGAATCTCACTAACATAGCAAAAAGATGGCAAAGGATTGCTTCCTTAAGGAGGAAAACAATTTCTTTTCCTAGGATCAGCAGCAACAAAAATGAAGGTTTTAGCACATCAGGAAAATTTGTTATCTACACGAATGATCATAGGCGATTTGTGATTCCCTTAGCATATATCAGCAATAACATAATCAAACAGCTATTTGAAATGTCTAAAGAAGTATTTGGGCTGCCAAGTGAAGGTCCTATCAAATTGCCATGTGATTCTGCCTTCATGGAGTATGCGGTCACACTCATCAAAGGAGGTTTAGCTAAAGACATAGAGAGAGCTTTGCTGATGTCCATGGAACCAAGTTCTTGCTCATTAAATGTTGGTTTCCATCAAAGACAAACAGGTCAACAATTTCCTGTGCATGGCTATTGAAGTGGTTCAGATTTGTAAATATTTCTGAATATCGTGAACTTGTAAACTACTTCAATGTGTTATATCATTCCACATTTCACAATGTAAAGTAGAACAATCAAATGAAAGTATATTACAACTATTATTTGTTTTATCAATATTGACTTCCCGAAGAACAAATATTGCCAATCAAGACAGAAGGTTGCCAGTAATGTAATATAGAATTGGTGCAAATAGCAATAGAACACCTTTGCAAGATTCCAAATTGTTCTAACTTAGTAGAGAATCTTGGTATTAACTGTTAGATAAGCCTGGTTTATAACCAAGACCTCCTCTGTCCTCGAAGTACTGTTTTTTTTTCTTGGTTGATTCATAGTTTTTGTTTTCTTCCATTGTATCATTTGCTTTTGTTGGTTTAACTAATTAAATGTCAAATCTTTTTTTAATAATAAATATATTAAAAACGGCAGAATCCATGCCTCTAAGGATTAAAAAAAAAAATGATTTCAGACAAATTACAACTCCATATCCTCCCACAATTCAAACAGAATCAGTGCCACCAGTAGAATCAAATAAGTACAGGCAAGAACAAGGACAAAGACAGATGCAAACAAATTGACAGATAGGATTAGTTTCAAAAAAATGAGGTCAATTCCCAGTCTTCACGGTAAGCATACAAATCCCATTCTTTACTCATAAGACACAACTCTGCACAACAACAACAAATTCAATAGCAAGAAAGTGGCAAACGGTTTCTGCCTTCGGGAGGAAAAGTATTTCTTTTCCTAAGATTAATAGCAGTAGAAATGCAAATAGTTGTAACACACCATTGGCTGAGACAGGAGATTTTGTTATTAACATCAACTTTTTAATTATATTTCTACTTATTTTCAAATTAGAACTTCATAGATTCTAACAAACCGCAGCTACATTTGACAACTTCCCAATGTAGGTTAGATATGGAGGTAAACTAACAGAAATAAATAATTAATTAATACAATTCAAAACCCCAACAAGTCAACTACATTAACTACTAAAGTCAGACTCAATATCTATGCATAAATCTCATCCTATAAGTAAACCCAACATTGGTATTCATTTTACTTGCATCGAAAACATAACAAACTTCACACAACAAATATAATTCCCTAATATTATTAAAATGGCATCTAATTTCAAGTGCTTCCTCTTCTCATTCTTGATTGCATTATCATTTTCAAGCATAGAAATCAGGTTAGCAGCTCGTAATCTTCTACAACTGCCACTTTTGCCTTCAATCCCAAATCTGCCTAACATTCCAAATCTTCCTCAACCCACATTACCCACCTTGCCTACAACTCAGCCATCTCTTCCGAAACCTGCTCTTCCTCCACTTCCTAGCTTGCCCACTTCGGTCCCCAAACTCACCTTGCCTCCCATGCCTAGCAATATCCCCTCAATACCGACCATCCCAACTACAATTCCCTCCATCCCTTTCCTCTCTCCACCACCAAGTGCAAACTGAAGGAGATTACAACATATATATAGCTGCAATATGCATATCACATACATCAAATTTCATGAAACCTTTAGCAGCATATATGTTTCGTTTGTAGGGTGTTTTTGCTCCTCATATTTATATTTGTGTTTACTGTCTAATGTTATGCTTTCATGTTTTTATAATCGTTAATGGCTTGAATTTTCTTGTATTTTTATTTGAAAATGCAATAATATATGAATACTTTTATTTTTAATTTGTTTATGTACAAAACTTGAAAATGATGCTACAAAGCTTCCGACAAAAATAATAGGATCTGCTGTACTTAGACCACTGATGAGATTCCCACACATAAATTGCTATGCTAACTACCCATAACTATCTCCTCGTAACTTACAATTAAATGACTAATTGTGTAGTAAGATTCTTGAAACCAATCATAGAGTAGACCATTAGCCCTATTTAACAAGAAATGAGGAATCTGATGCAGACCTAATGATTTATGGATCACTAGGAAAATCATAGAGTTTTCCATATATGTCTTTAAACCAAAAGACAAAATTAGATTGTGGTACATAAATAACTATGCAAACAACCCAGGTATCGCCTCCAAACTAACTAATAAATGCTTCTGCATCGAAAATAACAAGATAAGGAATCCAACACAACATAGAATTTTTCTATCCTTCTGGTTATGTAAGTCACCAATTTCTATTGCTATCACTCAACTCAAAAACTTTACGAACATCTGAAATCGTTTTCCAAAAACAGAAAAACAAGCATGATGAACCAAAAGAAGCGCACCAAGTTAGCAAAGAGATGGGAAAGGATTGCTGCCTTAAGAAGAAAAATAATTTCTTTTCCTAGGATCAACAGCAAGAAAAATAAAGGTTCTTGTCATTCCCTTAGCATATATCAGCAATAACATAACCAAAGAGCTACTAAAAAAGTCAGAAGACGAATATGGGCTTCCAAGCGAAGGTCCTATCCGATTGCCATGTGATGCTGTCTTCGTGGAGTATGTGGTTACACTCATCTAAAGAGGTCTAGCTAAAGACATAGAAAAAGCTTTGCTCATGTCCATGGAACCAAGTTTTTGCTCATTTTATGTTGGTTTCCACCAAGAACAAACAGGCCAACAATTTCCTGTCTTTGGTTATCAAAGCAGTTCAGTCTTGTAAACATTTCTTGATATTGTAAATTTGTAAATTACTCTACGTGTTCTGTCTTCCCACAGTTTACAATGCACATTCGAATATATAAAACGAATTGAAACTACATTAGTAACTATTATTTTCTTTTTAGTATTGACTTCACGAAGAAACTAAAATTGCCAATCAAAAGAAAAGATCACTGCAACAGAATAATAAAATTGGAGCAATAGAACACCTTGGTAGCACAAAATAAGCTTGTCTCAATGCAGAATGAACAATCAAAATTCAAAGAAGCATTATATTAAACCATGAGATATGGCGTTCGCTATAGGTTCCAAGAATCAGAATGCTACTGATGGCATTGAAATTCAGCATAAAGCTAGATAGATGAGGAAACGTCTGGTAACATAAAGAAATTGATAATGAATTTGCGTAGAACTCTTCTGGTCATTTATGAACAACATATTCATAAATAACAAGGAAAATTTTCTTCTCTATTTTCTCAAAAACTTGAAATCATATATAAGCAGTTTAAAATGGATAATATTTGTAGGAGGGTTCTGTTTCCTAATTTAGATAGAGCACTTGTTCCTAACATTGAATACTTGAAGAGTTGTGGGATTTGTCCCTTTCAGAATGCTAGATGTATTTGTCACTTTCCGACAACTTTTGTTATCAATCCAGACAAGTTAAAGAATATTGTTGAAAGAGTTGATGAGATGGTTGTACATAGGAATTCTAAGATGTTTCTTTATGCTATTAGGGTGATGAATTCTATGACGAGAAAGAATTGGGAGCTGAAGTTGAAACTTTTTAGGCAGCTTGGATTTTCAGAGCAGAATATTTTACGTGCTTTTAGGAAAGTACCTACAGCATTTGCTGTATCAGAAAGGAAGATTAAAGAGGTAACACAACTGTTGCTAAGTTTGGACAACTTGGATATCTCTTATATTGCTAGCTACCCACAGTTGCTTATTTACAGTGTGGAGAAGAGGTTGAAGCCCCGACTTCGCATGTTGAAGGCCCTTGAAAGTAGGAATTTGCTCACCAAACGACCTTGTTTAGTTGCATTTTGACATGTGACTGATGCAAAGTTCATGAATAAGTATGTGATTCCTTATTCAGATGTAGTAGGAGATTTGTGTGTGGGTAGTCAGGGTTCAAAGCCAACAAAATCTATGTTGCTGATAAATAATTCTTGAGGTGTGGATGAATTTGTTCTTTGGCATACTTGATATATGATTAATGATACCTCCAGATGGTCTGTGTTATAATACTTGGCATGAAATGCATTGGTAAATTTAATTTCCAACAAGACCATGAACTGCAATTTCACTGAGTTGCTGGTTCTTCAGTACATTGTTTTCACTGAGTTGCTGGTTCTTCATTTATTAAATATTGACATTATTAACTTCTGGTTTATATTCTTTTAATTGAATAGTTGATAGATTATTGATTTTTGTGATCCCTGTTTTGTCAATTGCTTGTTTGTGGGGGTATTGAAGTCAAAACTTCAATTCTTTGAAGTCCTTATCGCCGTGGTGTAAGAATAGAATTTATTTCAGTTCTTTGGTAGCACAATATTAAAGTAACTTAATTCTGGTTTGCTATGGTTCTTTTATCCATCTTCTATTTTTTTGATCTTCAGTTGTTTACTGGAATATGCAATTTCTTTGATCAAACAGTAGGTCACAATAGAATATGAAATGATCAATCAGTTATAACATTACTTTCAATTTTCAATTACACTAATTAAGCCTGGAAGGTGAACAAACATGAATTGAAGACTACATTTTGCACTTTTCTCAGCAACACAAATTAATCTATGGTGATAGATTCCCCAAATTACCACATATAAATTCAGAAGTTCAGTCTTCATTTCTCTGATCATATCAAAATCCACTCATCCCATCTTTGTAGCTAACCCTAATTCTCCTAGAGTTGGCTTCATTTTTCAAAATGGCTATTCCAAAAATTTCGTGTTAGTTCTTTTGTTTCTTTGTTGATTTCAAGCAGGGATGTTGGAGCAGCTGCTCGTAATCTTCTCAAATGCCACCTTTTCCTTTGATCCCGAATTTGCCAAAGCCTACATTGTCTAGTACTATTCCAACACTACTTCAACCTGCATTGCCGACTTTACCAACTACCCAACCATCTTTGCCGAAGCCTAGTCTGCCTCCAATGCCAAGCATGCCTACTTTCCCCAACACTATTCCGTTTCCATCCATCCCGTTTCTTTCTCCTCCGCCATCTCCTTCTTCCCCTTGAATTTCTTTCTTATTCACGTGACCAACTTGTTCATAGATTTTACCACTCACACACATTATGGATTGAATCTTGTGTCATGAATTGAGTTTGACTATTATTTGTGATTTTTCTTTTGAGATTTTACCTTTGAGTTGTATACGTTATTAATTATTTTATGTATTCATCACTTCATGATTTGTATGGATAATATAAACTTATAAGTGTGATATCGGAATTATTTTATCTGCAATGTTCTTAAATGCACAAAATCTGATACAGAATCGTTCGACAATACGATTGAATATTATAATTAATAACTTAAACATGGAAAACTTCTGCCATTTTTGTGCCTAAGAGCAGCGATTTGTTTATGCTCAGACTGTAGATACATTCTTTTTTCTCCTGAGAGCAGCAAACTTCTGCCATTTTTCTGCTAATTTTGAGAAGCTTTTTAGCAGTGATCATCTTGTGAAAGATAATGAAGTAGAACAATTGAAGAGAGAAAGATTACACAAGTATAGAATGGTAGTGTCGTAATAAATTTACACCCATTTGCTCATAAAATCGAGACAGGAAAAGCATTTACTCTTCAGGATTAACACTTCAAAAAGACCGCTTCTTTCTTGTGTTTCCAGTACTAAGTAAGTGATACATATCACATAATTAGTGAATTTGCCAGGTCATCAAGTCGATCTACCGCATGATAAAACTATTAATAGAACAGATGAAATGAGTAACACGCTATTTATTGAACTTAATATGCTCAACTATTGGCCGAGGGTTGAGCGATGCAGCAAATAAAAAAACTGACTCGCGTGTAAAATTTGAAAATATCAAGTCATTTACTTCCTTTATTTTTATTTAACATAAAATTCATGAACTAAAGACAAATGTCTTTGAGGATTTAGGCTCAAATTTTGTTAATATTAGTATTAGAGACAAATAACTTTATAAATGCAGACAAATAACCAAAGAACAAATTCATTCACACCTCAAGAATTATTTATCAGTAATACAGTACCTAAATGCAAATCTCCTACTACATCTGAATAAGGAATCACATACTTATTCATGAACTTTGCATCAGTTATCTGAAAAAATGCAGTTAAATGAGATTTTTTCTTAAGCAAATTCTTACTCTCAAGGGCCTTCAACACTCTAAGTCGGGGCTTCAACCTCTTCTCCACACTGTAACTAAGCAACTGCGGGTTGCTAACAATATAGGAGATGTCCAAGTTCTCGACACTTAGCAACAGCTGTGTTACTTCTCTAATCTTCCTTTCTGATAAAACAAATGCTGGAGGCTGTATCCGAAAAGCATGCAAAATATTCTGCTCCGAAAAGCCAAGCTCCCTAAAAAGTTTCAACTTCAGCTCCCAATTCTCTCTCGTCATAGAACTCATCGCCTTAATAGCATAAAGAAACATCTTAGAATCCCTATGTACACCCATCTCATCAACTCTTTCAACAATATCCTTCAACTTGTCTGGATTGATAAGAAAAGTCATCGGAAAGTTACAAATACATCCAGCAATGTGAAAGGGACAAATCCCACAACTCTTCAAGTATTCAATGTTAGCAACAAGTGTCCTATCGAAATCACGTATCAGAATCCACCCACCCCTAGCATTCTTTAAAAACTTACAAATATCAACAGTCGGGGCTAAAGCATTCTTTAATCTTACGATAGATAGTCGAATAAAGTCACAACTCCTACACAAGAACCATGGAGAAGTAGAAATAATCTCCGCAACATCAGTGGAGTGAAATCCCAATTCCTGAAAAACCTTGATTTTGGGCTTAATTGTGCTTTCAAGTTTAGAAGAAAGAACCTTGGGTGATTTTTGGAGAATAGCTGCAATCTGATTCTCAGAAAACCCAGTTTCCTTGAGGAAATTGAGAACGGAATCAGCATTTTTGGGTTTGGTGAGGAACTTGGTAGTTGAGGATGAGGAAACATTTGAAGCGCATTTAGGGGACAATTGGTGGTGAGTAACTAAGTAATCGAAAATTGAGATTTTGGGAGTTGAAGTGGAGAAGGAAACTAGAGATACAGTTGGAAAGATTGGAAATCTATGGAGATAACGAGAGGTCCTCAAAGAGGGAATTCTGCATATCCAGGGAAGCATTTAATTTCTCAGGGGGGAATTGAAAAAATTCTTATCGAGATGTGGAAGGTAAAGCCAGCATAATCAACAATCAAACAGTGGGAAAATAAAACAAAAACTCAGTAAGAGAAACCGAATCGATAATACCTGGAGCTGGAAGTCATTTCGATTGAGTAACCCTACTACAATCAGAGGAAGACGATCGAATTGCAGGGTGTTGGCGCTGCAGTGGAGAGAGATGAAACATGATATCATAGATTGGGCCACTATCAAAAGCCCATTCCACATGGGTCAGTCCAACTTTCTATTCAACTGTGCCATTTCATCAATTAATGTGGATATTAACAGATGATTACCAAATATTTATCAAATATTGGGTGTTTTGTTAGCCTAAATTATTAAAGTTTTTCTCATAAAAAAAAAATTATTACAGTTTTATACCATAACGAAACATCATCAATCAAGAGATTATCAATTATGCATTTAACCCAGTAAACATTACCATAAATAGATATATACATTCTGATTGTTTTTTTTTTTTTTTTAATATTATTTAATACACACACACACACACACATATATATATATATATATATATGGAATATAAATTTACTATCGAATAATTTCTTTAAAGAATTATGTTGCCAGAAGTGTAAAGAAAACTGTAGCTTGCAAAGTATTAGCGGTTTACTATTTTTGTGATTCATAAAATTTTATTTTAGTGTGGTGATCAACTATTCTATTTTAACTAGGCCAAGATCCGAACAAATTATTATTTATTATTATTATTATTATTATTATTATTATTAACAAATTAATAATTGTGTTGTATAGTTTGATTAAGATATGTGTTGTTAATTTTAATTATCTGTTGTATTATTTTATATCTCATCCAACAATAAAAAAAATTTATATAAAAATTTGAGGGCTCATTTTATGTATAGCTTTTGAACCGTTAATAGATTTGTTATTTATAACTTTACTAATTATATGCCTTTAATAAATGCAACATAATATTTTGTATGAAATCTTCAATGGCGAATATTTATTCTTTCAACATAACTCAGGCACTTATTTTTCTATATGTGTCCCTCCATGAGAGAAAACAAATCGACACGATGACTTGTTAAAGGATACAATGACCGTAACACAGATACTTCAATATGTCATACATTTGAAGCATGTATGGCTTGTGGTTGCACCATTTGATAAAGGGACTAAGGAATGGAGCATTTGGAATTCTAGACAATTATATATTATATTATAATAGATAACAGATTGGCGGTTGTAAAAAATTTATAAATGTCTAATAGTATTTCTTTTAAACATGTCAAAAATGTACAAACACACAAGTCAAAAGAAGCATATGAGCATTAAAAAAAAAAAAAAAAAAAAGAATTATTTGGTGGAGTATCCGTTGAGAATAACAAGTATCCCAAGTGGTCCACGGCTCTTTTAAATTTTACTAATTGATAGATCTGTCTACAGTGACAGGAAACCATTTACAAAATGCTACTAAGGCTATAGTATAATAAATACCATATGTAATTCAAATTCAACTTTGATATTGAATTGAATGTGATACGTGCATGCACTAAATTAACTCATTGCTCTCTATTCTATGATCACTAGGAGGAATTGATTCTTGTGGTATTTCCATCCAGATTCAATTTTTATTTTCGCTGTTGAAATCTTTATTGATGGGTGTAAATCCTTTTTGACTTACACTAACCATCGTCGACTGCTGGAGTTACCCCTAAACTTTTCCAAAAAAAAAAAAAAAAGATAATATCTTATTACTAAATTGATTTTGGACTAAATTGAGTATTTGAGTCAACTTTGGGAGCCGAGTTCTTGATCCTTTTGGTGGTCTTCCTGAGAAATCTCAACAACCCACTTACAATGAGAGGCAAAGTCCAAGAAGTAAAGCATGAAGACCAGCACAAAGCAACACAGAAACATAGGAATCGGGCCAAAGATCCACAAAAATAGAGGCAAAGAGAAGTAGAAGGCACGCAATCCTAGGGACCAAAAATAGCTACCCCGATTTATAGAGTTGGCCACATACTTCGCCGTGAGATGGTGGTGGTCCGGCGATATTTTGTTGAAATAAGGGACATTAATGAGTATGCTTGCGTGGCTGTAATACCTTATGGATTGCACGTTGAAAAAAAAAGCCACCAAAAAACATATCATTATACAAGAAAACTTAACCGACATAGCCTTGTCGCTTTTGTCTCCGTACACAAACAAGGCCGTCCGATCCTTACCGGCGTTCGCCATCAGCACTGCAATTACGGAGCTGAGCATTATGGCCGTCGACGCCAAAAGGGTTGATGCCATTATGTTGTTTCGAAGAGTCTGTACAGAGAGAACTCCATTTTTGGACGTGTCCTGCCGTTAATGAACAGTTAAGTGGGTAATTAAAACAAAAAAAAAAAAAAAAGACATGTAAAAGGATGAGTAATTAATGAATTACGACCTCCATCATAGCTCGAACCCAGAAACGGCGACTGACGGCGTTGACACCAATAACAGTTTTGTAGGGAGTGTATAGGACTCGAAAGAAAAGCCATAGGTGATATGCTAACAGTATGGATAATCCAGCGGGAACTAAAGTGTAATCAAGAACCCTTTTGTCCATTGAAAATGGGGGGGTTGAAGAAAACAAATTAAAGGGTGTTTTGTTTATTAATTAGATGATGAAGAAGATCAGTAGTTAGAGAGGCGGAAAGAGAGTCCTAAAGTTGCACGGGTGTTAATTTGTTGATATGGACTTCCCTAAACTTGGGATCTGTGGTAGTATTAATATCACATAAAAGGGGGTCCCCCGCAGTAATCACAAATTAAGTCGCAAAACACTTACTTTAATAATTATAAAAGGGGTCCCCCGCAGTAATCACAAATTAAGTCGCAAAACACCTACTTTAATAATTATGGATAATTAATAAAAAAAAAAAAACCATGTGGCTCCACTTATTTGTAAAAATACTCTAAAGGTTTCTTTTTAACAAAAAAATTATTGTGGTTTTTCACTATTAATAAAAAAAGGATTTTGATATAATGCTATCAAAAAATGAACACGTGGCAATTTTTATCTCTGTCATGTCATCAAAATTTATCTGCTACGTCATCATTTTTTGACGGTGTTAGGTCAAAATATCTTTTTTTTGTTAACAGTCGGAAACTACATGAATTTTTTTTTTGGTAAAAAATGAAACCTATAGGACTTTTTTCTAAACAAGTTTAAGCATAAGGGTTTTTTTTTTTTTTTGCATAATTATCCCTAATAATTATTCACAACTTAAAATAAATAATTTATTTGTTGTTTACAATTAAACGTTGTTCATGTATAACGCATTGTATCCAAACAGTTGTACGACTGTTGTTTGGGTGGCACGACTGTAATTACAGTTGTACCTCTGTTTTTTTGTCACAAGAACAGTTATACGGCTATTCTTATTTTCCAGAAATAGCAAGCAAAAAAAAAAAAGAATTTTATGCATGAAAACCAACCAAAACACCCAGAAAATGAAGCAAAATGAAAGTTTCAAGTATAGTTACCCTTGTTGTGCTGATCTACCGTCGATTTGACCGTTGGAAACACCTTAATTGGCTCCGGATTGCTTATTTTCCTTTGTGAGTCAAGGTTGCAAAATGGATCCGAAATTCTCCAAAAAGTCACGGATTTATGTAAGTCTAAGGTCTGGAATTGATTTAGTTTTTGTGTGACAAGTTTAACCTACGATTTCTAATAAATTTTAAGCTTTAACACTTTAGAATTTAAAAGAAAAAGAACAAAAGAAAGTGTGGTTTTTGGGTTTTCCTCTTTCCCTCTCTTCTTTTTCCTTCTCTTCTCTTTCAATTTTTCTCTCAATTTTCTGTTGCCAAAAGTCCCTTTCTCTTTCTTCTTTTTTGCCTTATATCTCCTCTTGCTTGCTGGAGAAAACGAGCATTAAATGGCTCTCAAATCAATCCAATTTTTTAATTGTAAGGTATGAGTTTCTGCTATCTGCTCTAATATTACAGTTGTACGACTGTAAATTCAATTACATTCGTACGACTGTAATTAAAGTCCCACGACTGTAACTACAGTCGTGGGACACACGGCCTTTTTTTTTTTATTTTTTATTTATTTTTTTTAATGACCCGGAAAATCCCGTGTTCACAGCTATCACATTTTTTTTCCTATCCCATGTGGTACAGATATTGTTTGTTTATTTTATGTGATATGAAAAAACGCTCTAAAATAATCTGAAAATAAGCATATTTTATCATATTATATTTACATATAGAATATAAATCAAAAGAGGAAAGTGTCGATGGGGCATGAAATAAAAAGGTCTTCAATCGTATTAGCTTATACATGTACAAATCACGTGTATTACTTAAAGAAGACGTGCTTTCGTATTTCCTATTTATTGATTAACAGGGACAGCTTCTACACTGTAACCTAACTAATTCAATTAGTGAAAATCGTATTTCTTTCATTGATTAATATATTTGATAAGGTGTTCTTTAATTTATTTATTTTTTAATAATGTATTGTTCGGGCTTGTGGGGATGACGGTGGAAAATAAAGCCAGTGATAACCTCACGCTCAATAATTAGTGGGAAAGGTCTCATTTATAATTTTTGTTTATTTCCCAAATTCCCAAGCCTTAGACGTTGAATTCATATTTTATAATTTTAATCCTAAAAATATTATCTCTCTATTTTCTAAATAAGTTTTAGGTGGTGTTTAACAAAATTCAAAAATTAAAAACTGAAAATTTAAGCATCAAATTTTAAATGATAAAGATTATAAATACTGAAACTTTTAAATGATCGTGTTATTTAATAAATATAAAAAATAAAAGCATGAAATAATTTTTAACCTAAAATTTTTTAGTCAAACATTTTGGCTTGATAAATTAAGTAAATATTTAAATTTTATAGAAATTCTTAAATAATATAATAAAAAAAATTTAAAATATTGATTTTAAGTGCTAAATTAGATTATTATGTTTAAAATACAAGAAAAAAAAAAAGGGAATGAGAATGAGACATTCTCATTTTTAATGTTTGGTTAACTGAAATTGGTCGTGGAATGGGAAATAGATCCCCTCATAAATGGTAGAATGAGCCATTCTTCGTAAATTTATGTTAATCAAATCTCATTCCCCTAAAAACACAATAAATCCACGTTTCTTGTTTTTGACTTTAAATGTCTATTAAACTATGTATTACATGTATTAATCACTTCCAAGTTTAAAATGGAAGTTTATGTTACAACTTTACTTGAAAACACAAACTTCCATCCCTTTTTATATACTATACCAATAAATAAGATATTTCTTAAGTAGTAATTTTTATTTGGTTAAAAATCTGAAATATTTTTGATAATATAATTAAATTTTTGGAGTTTTTTTTTTCTCTAATTTGCTGATGGATTTTTTTTTTATTTACCTGTTAAATATATTGTTATTATTAATTTGTAAATTTTTTATTCCGATTCCGACCATTAAAAAATTAAACAATTTTAAAGGAAATTAAAATCATATTACAGTAAACAGAAGAAATAAAATGTCATCCTGATTCTGATTTTCTCTCATTCTCGTTTGAATTCCAGATCTTAATATCTATTATCCACGTTAATAGTTGTAAAGTATTAAAATGAAATGGCACAGTTGAATAGAAAGATGGACAGACCCATGTCGAATGGGGTTTTTGATGGTGGCCCAATCTAGAGTATCATATTTCATCTCTCTCTTCTTCTGCAATTCGATCGTCTTCCTCTGATTGTAGGGTTACTCTATCGAAATGACTTCCAGCTCCAGGTACTATCGAATCGGTTTCTCTTACTGAGTTTTTGTATTATTTTCCCACTGTTTGATTGTTGATTGTGCTGGCTTTACCTTCCACACCTCATTAAGAAATCGTTCAATCCCCACCTGAGAAATTAAATGCTTCCCTGGATACGCAGAATTCCCTCTTTGAGGACCTCTCATTGTCTCCATAGATTTCCAATATTTGCAACTTTATCTCTAGTTTCCTTCTCCACTTCAACCCCCAAAATCTCAATTTTCGATTACTTAGTTACTCACCACCAATTCTCCCCTAGATGCGCTTCAAATGTTTCCTCATCCTTAACTACCAAGTTCCTCCCCAAACCCAAAAATGCTGATTCCGTTCTCAATTTCCTCAAGGAAACTGGTTTTTCTAAGAATCAGATTGAAGCTATTCTCCAAAAATCACCCAGGGTTCTTTCTTCTAAACTTGAAAGCACAATTAAGCCCAAAATCAAGGTTTTTCAGGACTTGGGATTTCACTCCACTGATGTTGCGGAGATTGTTTCTGCTTCTCCATGGTTCTTGCGTAGGAGTTGTGACAGAATTCGACTATCTATTGTAAGATTAAAGAATACTTTAGGCCCTAATGTTGATATCTGTAAGTTTTTAAAGAGTGGTGGGGCTGCGAGGGTTCTGGTACGTGATTTAGATAGGACACTTGTTGCTAACATTGAATACTTGAAGAGATGTGGGATTTGTCCCTTTCAGATTGCTAGATGTCTTTGTAGTTGTCTGACGATGTTTGTTATCAATCCAGACAAGTTAAAGGATATTGTTGAAAGAGTTGATGAGATGGGTGTACATAGGGATTCTAAGATGTTTCTTTATGGTGTTAGGGCAATGAGTTCTATGACGAGAAAGAATTGGGAGCTGAAGTTGAAACTTTTTAGGGAGCTTGGCTTTTCGGAGCAGAATATTTTGCATGCTTTCAGGATACAACCTCCAGCATTTGCTGTATCAGAAAGGAAGATTAAAGAGGTAACAGAGCTGTTTCTAAGTGTCGAGAACTTGGACATCTCTTATATTGCTAGCAACCCACAGTTGCTTATTTACAGTGTGGAAAAGAGGTTAAAACCCAGACTAAGAGTGCTTGAGGCCCTCGAGAGTAAGAATTTGCTTAAGAAAAGACCTGGTTTGGCTGGATTTTGTTACATGAGTGATGCAAATTTTATAAACAAGTATGTGAGCCCTTATTTAGATGAACTGGGAGATTTGTTTGTGGCTAATCAGGGTTCATAGTCAACAGATTATGCATTACTGATCAGAAAATCTTTAAGGAGCTGGGCTTTTCAGACCAGGATATTTTGCATACTTTTAGGAAAGTACCTCCAGCATTTGCTGTATCAGAAAGGAAAATTAAAGAGGTAACACGGTGGTTGCTAAGTGTTGTTGGACATCTCTTATGCTGTTTGCCATCCACAATTGCTTATTCACAGTGTGGGGAAGAGGTTGAAGCCCAGACTAATTGCTCGAGAGTAAGAATTTGCTTAAGGAAAGACCTTTATATGCATTTTGTCACTTGATTGCTGCAAAGTTTGTGCACAAGTATGTGAGTACTTATTCAATGATGAACTTGGAGATTTGTATGTGGCTAATCAGGGTTCATAGCCAACAGATTCTGCATTACTGACCAGAAATCCCCGTGTTATGAATGAATTTGTTCGTTCACATACTTGATATGTGATTAATGATTCCTCCAGTAAATTTATGTTCTAATGCTTGGCATAATTTGCATTTGTAAGTTTCATTTCCAACGAAATCATGGACTTGAATTTTATAGCATAAGTCTGGTTTGTAATGATTCCGTTTTGTTATGTAACCAATTCTTCCCTTCAATTCATGTGGAACAGAGTTAACGAAATGTGTAATTTCTTTGATCAAATTAGAGAAGGCATTGTTGAGTTCCATATTTAGCAATTAAGCCACCAACTACCAATTTTTGCTCAGAGAGTTACTTGTAAATTGATGAATTTTGTAATATTTCTATAATGCTGAATTTTTGACCTGGTGTAAAATTAATCCAATTCATTTATGAGGTTGAAATGCAGAACATATATATATATATATATATATATATATATATATATATATATATATTTTGGTTTTTAGTAATGATCAGAGTTAAATTTGTGTCTCGTAGGCAAAGGTAGCTCAAATAAGAGAATTTGTTTACAAATTATAGACGGAATGGTTATTTGTGTCTGAGACTATTGTTAACAAATTTGAGTCTAAGTTCATCCTCGAATCGAAGCCACTTGCGTTTAGTCCATGAACTTTATGTTCATTTGGTAAAGCAAAAGGAAATGAAGGTCCTAATCTTTTTGATTCTACACTTGGGAGACCCTAAATTTATAATTTGAGCTTAATTGGACAACTAGTTGAGCATATCAAGTTAAGTAAATAGCGTGTTGCTCATTTCATCTATGTTTGACATGTTATGTTCTAGCTAGCAAATTATGAAAAAATGTCAAAACACTAGTAATAGTTTGATCACGCGGCAGATCGACTTGATAACCTGGCAAATTCGGAAATTCGCAAATTCACTAATCATGTGACATGTTTGACTCAATGATGTGACACTTAGTTAGTGATTGAAACACAAGAATTTTTTTTTTTTAAAGTTTTAATCCTGTAGAGTAAATGCATTTCGTCTCTTAATTTCATCAGCAACTGGGAGTAAATTCTTTACAACATTACCATTATATATTGCTGCAATCTTTCTCTCTTCAGTAGTTCTTCATTATCTTTCACAAGATGATCAGGGCTAAGAAGCTTCTCAAAACTAGCAGAAAAATAGCAGAAGGTTGCTGCTCTCAGGAGAAAAAAGCATATATCTACGATCTGAGCATAAAAGAATCGCTGCTCTTTGGCGAAAAATGGCAGAAGTTTTCCATGTTAAGTTATTAATTATACTACTCAATTGTACTGTTGAACGATTCTGTTGTTTTGTGCAATTTAATTAGATTTTGTGCATTTAAGGACACTGTAAGATAATATTCGTCAGGCACTCTATTTTATTGCTAATGATATCACACGTATAAAGTTTATATTATACATAAAAATCAAGTGATGAATACATAAAATAATAACGTATACAACTCAATGGTAAAAGCTCCAAAGAAAAATTACAAATAACAAAGAATCTTTGTTTCATGACACAAGATTCAATTCATAATGTGTATGTATGGTAAAAGCTCTGAACAAGAAGGTCACATGATATAAGAAAGAAATTCAATGGGAAGAAGGAGAAGGCGGAGGAGAAAGAAACGGGATGGATGGAAATGGAATAGTGGTGGGGAAAGAAGGCATGCTCGGCATTGGAGGCAGAGCGACCTTCGGGAGAGTGGGCATGCTTGGAAGAGGAGGCAGACTAGGCTTCGGCAGAGATGGTTGGGTGGTTGGTATGGTAGGTAATGCGGGTTGTGGTAATGTTGGCATATTACTAGGCAATGTAGGCTTTGGCAAAATCGAGGTTGAAGGCAAAGGTGGCATTTGAAGAAGATTACGAGAAGCTGCTCCAAAATTCATGCTCAAAAGTGACAAAGCAACGAAAAGAGCTGACATGAAAATATTTGAAGAAGTCATTGTGAAAAATGAAGCTAAACAAAACTCTAGGAGAATAAGAGCTAGCTAGAGAGCAAATAATTAAGAAGTTGAGTGGATTTGGTATGAGAGATATAAGGCTGATAAATTGAATTTATATGTGCAATCACCAAATAAGTGTATCAGTTTACGTTGGTGGGAAATCTGCAAATTAAATCTAGTCTTCATGTTTGTTCACCTTCCAAGCTTAGTCTATCGAAAATACAGTCTGTATCTTGACTGTTTCCATATTCTGTTGTTGTTGGCTAACCACTCAAATTGATGCTTAATCTCAACTACTACTGGAGTTATTGGCACAATCTGTTTCATGATTATTTAGCAGAATTAACTTGACATCTCTTTCATTGAAAGATTGACATATTTGCGTGTGAATGTACCTAAAACTGAAAGTAGCAGTATTGTGTTTAATATCATTAAAATTTTATATTTATTGGACAAAATTGATATTATAGCATTGGAATAGAGTAATCAAGATTACAATGGTAAAGAACAAATTCAGTGTACCCAATTTTTATACAACATAAAAATGTTCATTTTAATATATTAAGTGTTAGGGTTCCATCTAATTCAATAAATTTTAGTATTTAAATTTTTGGTAGTTTTATGTTAAGTTCAACATATTTCTTAGGGTAAATTACAAAAAAAAAAAAAAAAAAAAAAAACCCTGTGGTTTTATTTTTTTGCAAATAAAGAACTGTGGTTTTTTTTGTTTAAAAAAAAGGATTGTGTTTTAAAATGTTAATAAAAAAAGGATAACTAGAATTAAATCATAACATTATATAGGGTATTTTTGTTCATTTTGAACTCAAAATTTTCAAGTTGGTTAATAAAAATACAATACACATGAATAATAAATTTTGAAAATTTTTGAAAAGCGCAAATATTTTTATAGATTAAATAATGATAATAGATTTAAAAAAAATCATAACAAATTGAAAAATCTTTGAAAAATATTTAAATTTTGATGTAAAATTATTAAATAATATACATAAATTATTGGTATGTTAAATAACTAAAAATACCCTCTGCTATATCATCATTTTTAACGGAAAAATGTTAGTTATCCTTTTTTTGTTAACATTTTAAAACACAATCCTCTTTTTTAAACAAAAAAAAACCACAGTGCTTTATTTGCAAAAAAGTGAAACCACATGTTTTTTTTTTTTTTTGTAATTTGCCCTATTTCTTAAGTATTCACAGCTTGTTTGGTAAAGGGGATAGAAGGTGGGATAGGAATTTCTTATCCCTATCCCACCCCTATCCCCCATTTGTTTACATGTAAGTGGGATAGGGACAAGGGATTTTATCCCACTCCTATCCCAAATACATATTCCTGCCCCCCCACCCCCCCAGGTATAACTCAGTTGGGATAGGGATTTTGTGGCTTTTACCCAATTTGTCCTCTCCCTTCTTCGTTCTCCAGCTCTCTCTTTGCTCTCCTCCATCAGCTCCCACAAACTCGCGTCTCATCTGCCCTCTTCTACTCTCCCTCGTTCTCATCATCATCTTCTTCGCTCTCATCTTCTTCAATCTGCCGCCTCCCACCTCCGGTTAGGTCGCCGGCAATTTACAAGTTGCCAAATTGATTGCAGGGTTGGATGGGTCCTAACTATTCAATCTCTTCTGCTTGTGCAACTAGCAATTTTTGCATACTAAATGATGCTAATCATATCATTAGAGGTGAAACAGTAAGTGCCCCTCTTTCATCTCAAAAAACAAAAACTAGGATTTTGTTGTTGCAATGCTGTTTTCTTAAGAATTTATGAACATTTATGTCCTTTAAAACTGCAGGATTTGATGCTTTGTGGTGGTTCTGATGCACCCATTATTCCAATAGGTTAATAACCTATGTCTTCTGCATTCTAGTTTGGATCGAAATTGTATGCAATTTCAGAACTAAATACTCACATCGTATATTTATCATTCGAATTTTCAGGATTGGGAGGGCTTGTAGCTTGCAGAACTCTTTCTCAAAGGAATACTGATCCAACAAAAGCTTCTCGCCCCTGGGATATGGTAATGCTTCCGCACTTTGCTTTTTCATTCTTCTTAGAATAAGGGTCTTGATCCTTAAACTATATTACATAGTGCTTTACTGGCTATGTTCCAGTAAGCACTGTACTTCGGATTAATTAACCTTTCACAAGTTGTCTTGGTAGACATCCTAATAACTTAAGTTTTAGATTTATCAATGTTGGATATGTGTTCTTAGTCTAATTCCTGTCATATTCTCAAACTGAAATGCAATTCTGTGATTGAGCAGGTTCGCGATGGCTTCGTTCTGGGAGAAGGTGCTGGTGTTTTACTTTTGGAGGAACTAGAGCATGCTAAGGTATGTTAGCTGCAGATTAAGTTTTACATTTATTTTCATTTTCGGGGTCGTATTTTTTCATACCTAAATCATCATATTGACAGAAAAGAGGAGCAAAGATTTACGCGGAGTTCCTTGGTGGAAGTTTTACAAGTGATGCTTGTCATCTGACTGAGCCTCATCCTGATGGTGAGAACAAGAATGTTAAAATATCGTCAAACACATTATTAAAACTCAGCCTAATCCTCCTGTTTTCATTTCTATAAATAAGGAATGGGGATAGAACTTTGCATAGAGCAAGCATTAGCTCAATCTGGTGTCTCCAAAGAAGATGTAAACTACATAAATGCACATGTAACATCGACGCAAACTGGTGATCGTAGAGAATTCCAAGCTCTTGTTCGTTATTTTGGTCAGAATCCAGAGGTAAAGAAATTATATACACTTTCTCTATGATCTTTGCTTATGAAACACTTTTTATATAGCCTAAAAATTCAGCTGAAAGTGAACTCCACAAAATCCATGATTGGACACCTAATTGGAGCTTCAGGCGCTGTGGAAGCTGTGGCAACAGTAAAGGTAAGCAGCGTCTGCTTTTAATTCTTTTTCATGAGCAAAACATAATATTTTGGACTACTTGGCACAATTTGTCCTAATACTTCAATTCAGGCACATTGGACATCTATAATTTTGTTTTCAGAAAACGATTAAGAATGTATCATACATACTCTTGAAAGACTCTGTGGTGAAACTATATACTCCAGTTGTGAAACTGTGTTGAAAACTGTCTGCCAAAGATAGAATTGTGCAAAAAAATTGAAGTAAGTATGCCAAGATAACAAATTATGCCAATCACTGATACCAAATGTCAACTTTTATCCCTTTTTCATGGCTCATTTTGTAACTGATTCAAGATTCTCTGTATTTGAACAGGCAATAGAAACAGGATGGATCCATCCTAACATCAATCTTGAGAATCCTGATGAAGATATGGTAGGTTATCCGTCGAACAAGTTTCTTGTTTCTCCATGTATTATTCTTATATTGATTGTGCTATATTGTCTGTATATTTGATGCTGAAAGTATATGAAATTCAGGACACTAGTATACTAGTCAGTGCCAGAAAAGAATGCATGGAAATAAAGGTGGCATTATCAAATTCTTTTGGATTCGGTGGACACAATTCTTCCATCTTATTTGCACCTTATAGATGAATCTACAGCACAAGCATAGAGTATAGCCTACTCGCAAAATCAGTCTCTTCATGGGTTCAATTTTTTCATACACAAAAACGAACACCCGGGAAGGCACAGTATAGAAGAGAAATAATGTAGTTTAGAGTGTAGCAAACTTGTGCACTAACAGACTTTAATATGCCAGATTGCTGGTTCAGTCAAATTAAGCATTGCGATTAGAAAATGCAACAAAAGTTATACTTGGTATTTGTTTGAATCCCTCGCTCAATTATCATGATATATTAAAATTTCCACTATTTGTAGTAACTGGTTTACTAGAATCGAAGTGCTTGATTGCTATGTAAATTGTTGTTTAAAAATACAAACATTACAATAGGTCAATATCTTCGATAAATTTGGTTACATTACAAATGCTTCTTTGTTCTAGGGTAATCAATGGATGAAGCTAGATATTATTCTAGGGTCATCTCATGTTTGAATGAATAAAATTGCTAAAACATTTTAGTTCGGTTTGGTTGTAATTTTTTCAGTTTGATTTTAGCAAAAAAAGCCTGGTTAGACTGAAACCCAATCGAAATTCATATGTAATACCAAAATGTTTTTCTTATAGCTTTGTTTTACATTTCTATAATATTACTTACTCATCTACTCAAATGTATATCGAAGCATAAGTCATGTTGTTGTCACTTACAAAAATTACGAATATGCGCATAATTTGGTCGTTATGCGAAAAATGGCGTTATTTTTGGTTCAAAACCGTTGAGTCGCCAGCGCGAAAAATTTCTCGGGCTGGCGAAACAAGGCCATTGTGGCCTTGTTTCCTTCGGTCGCGAGCGCGACCAAAATAATCGCGCTCGCGACATGCCGGAAGTGGGCGTCGCTAGAGCGAAAACATTGTCGCGCTAGCGAAACAAGGCCACAATGGCATTGTTCCCTTCGGTCGCGAGCGCGACAAAATTTGTTGCGCTCGCGACGAGGCAAATGTAGGCGTCGCCAGCGGCCATTGTAGCCACATTGGCCTTGGTCGCGAGTGCGAAAAAATTTTCGTGCTCGCGACGAGGCAAACGTTGACATCGCTAGCGTGACAAATTTGTCGCGCTGGCGAAACAAGGCCACAATGGCCTTGTTTCTTTCGGTCGCGAGCACGACACGCATGTCGCGCTCGCGACCTGGCTGGTCATTTCAAAAAAATGACCGTTGGGTTTCTCCACCCGACTCTCCGAGCGGTTCCTTGTAAGTCCGTTCACAACGATTTGTCAACTATTTAAAGGGCCAAAAAGCAGCCATAGAGCATAATTTAAGGATTGAGGAATTCTTACTCTACTGTTTTTATTTTTTTTGTACACTTTTAAGTTGATACAACTTCGTTTTGTGAAGATTTTCTTATTTTAATAGACTAATTTTTATATGTTTTCACATAAGAAATTATTTATATGCTATGTTATTTTAACAAAATTCGTTGTGTCAAGATTTTCTTATTTTAATAGACTAATTTTTATATGTTTTCATATAGTAATATATCATTTGTTATTTTAAACATGTTTAGGGGTAATTTCGTCATTTATATTGATTTATCCCTATCCCAATCCAACATACCAAACATATCTTAAATTATCCCTATCCCACTTTTAACTTTTACCCTCATCCCTATCCCATTCTTTTATCCCTGTCCTTATTCCTATCCCCATCAATTGCCAAACGCCCCGTCAAAATACAAAACATGGGGTCCGACGGCCCAATCAATATCTCTTTACTTCATTCAACTATCAACATTCATTATTCAACCCCCGGTTCGACGCCTTGCTCGCTCTGGTTCTAGCTATAGGGATTATGAGCTCCAGGTGCGTTTGATTTCACTTTTCGAAGCTGTTTACGTTGTTTGATTGTCTTTTTTAGCTCAATTCTCATTAAATTCCCCCGATAAATATGCCTCCCTCGATTTGCAGAATACCATCTTTCAACAGCTCTCACAGATTTCCAATACCTCTTGTTTCCTTCTCTACTTCAGCCCCCAAAATCTCAATTTTCGATTACTTAGTTAATCACCACCAATTCTCCCCTAAATGCGCTTCAAAAATTTCCTCATCTTCATCCGTCATGTTCCTCAACAAACCCCAAAATGCTGATTCCGTTATCAATTTCCTCAAGGAAACTGGGTTTGCTAAGAATCAGTTAGAAGCTGTTGTCCAAAAAGTACCCTGTGTTCTTTCTTCTAAGCTTGAGAGCACTATTAAACCTAAAATCAAGGTTTTTCAGGAATTGGGATTTGACTCCACCGATTTGGTTGATATTATTTCTACCTGTCCACTGATTTTGAAAAAAAATAAGTGCTAATAGGATTCAAATGTCTATTTTAGGCTTAAAGAATGTTTTGGGACCTAATGCTGATATTCGTAGGTTGTTAAAGATGTCTGTGGGTAGGAGATTACCGGCATGTGATTTGGATAGGACAATGGTCCCTAACATAGAATACTTGAAGAGTCGTGGCATTTGTTCCTTGCATATTGCTATATTTGTTCGTAACTATCCATTGACTTTTCTCGGCGATCAAGAGAAGTTTAAGGGTTATGTTAAAAGTGTAGATGAGATGGGTGTTGATAGGGAATGTAAGATGTTTCTTTCTGGTGTTAGGGTGATGAGTTGTATGACTAGAGAGAATTGGGAGCTGAAGTTGAAAACTCTTTAGGGAGCTTGGCTTTTCAGACCAAAATATTTTGCACGCTTTTAGGATAGCACCTCAAGCATTTGCCGTATCAGAAAGGAAGATTAAAGAGGTAACACAGCTTTTGCTTAGTGTTGAGAACCTGGACATCTCTTATATTGCTAGCAACCCGCTGTTACTCTGTTTCAGTGTGGAGAAGAGGTTGAAGCCCCGACTAAGAGTGCCTAAGGCCCTTGAGAGTAAGAATTTGATTAAGAAAAGACCTGCTTTGACTTCATTTTTTAAGCTTACTGATGCAAAGTTCGTACAAAGGTATGTGGGTCCTTATTCAGACGAACTAGGAGAGATTTATGTGGCTTGTCAGGGCTCATAACAACAAATCCTGTATTACACCATTGGCCGAAATAAGAATTTTTCAATTCCTTATTGTCTTGATCAGCAATTTGTTATTCCATTGAGCTGTAAAATCTTTGTCGACCTATTCAAAATGTCTGAAGAAGCATTCAGATTACTGAGTGAAGAGCGTATTAAACATCCATGTGATTGGATGTTTATGGAGTATATAATCTCACATGTCAAAAGGGAATTAGCTAAAGATATAGAGAAAAGCATTGCTTACATCCATAGAAACTAGTTGCAGATTCCATCAAGAATGCAGTACAAGAGAATATTTGCTCTGTTGGAATTAGTGAAGAAATTCGCAGAAAGTAATCAGCTCTCCTCTGAGCAGTTTGCTAAGTCGATGATGAACTTGGGAAATTTCTATATCTGACAGGTTCAAGGGGAGAAATGAGAAAGAATTGCAGGAAAATTAATGCTCAAATGGATTACCCAGTTACTTATATCGTATAGTCATGTTTAGCTAAGGATTATGTACTCATTTCCTGTTCAAGTACTATTGTCTTTATTACTTGCTGTATTCAGGTCTTGTTCGTCATTGTTGGTTTTTTAGAGAGGAAACCTAAGCTAAGAGATTGAGAAATAAATTCTGCAAATGAAATATCCTTGGACACATTTTAGAGAATTGTTAATGCCTATTTATAGGCTTACATGACAACTAAAATGCAGAAAATCATCAATTAAAAGATATTAATTCAAATTTAACTAACAAAATATCTAATCCTATCTTTTTCCAATAAACTAAAAAAATTTTCAAATTTTAAATATTACAGATTTTGCATCAAATTTCTAAGCATACTCTTGTTCTTGTCATGTTTTCTTGTCGAAGAAATATCTATTATATCTGTTAATCACTACTAAACTTTAAATTTGTGGAATAAAATAAATAACTTTTTGATTTTATTAAATAAAGTCATTTTGGTAATTTTTCGTGCTGTTTTAATGTTGATTAGTATACTTTATAATGCATAGGTCATGTTTGGTTCACAGAATGAAATAAGGTTTTCCCATCCTATTTCAATATTTGGTTCAATACTCGAATAATATATGGAATATGTCATATTCAAATGAAAAAAAAAAAATGACGAAAACTAGGTGAAATCAGGTTAAACAAATAGAAAAAGAATCAAACAATGAAATTCTTTTTATATGTTATTAAATTTTTAACCTAAAATTTTAGGTAGTATAATATTTTTGACAAGTGACACTGACATGACATTATGTTTGTGTTGTAAACTACCTTAGTCATCATTTCGGCGTTAATTATTTGAAAATTGCCAAAGTTAATTTATTGAAACAAAATATTGTCACATTGAAGTTAGTGACAACATCACATCGAAACCTTAATAAAAGTTAGGTGACCATCAATGCATTTAATCCAATCAGTATCTAGTTAGTGATTTATATATTTTATTTCGAGTTACTGTATTATTAGTTGTCTGATTTAAGTATTTGTGGGAGAGGATGGTCTGTCTTTCATCCTTCAAGAGTTATAATATCCAATTTATGCCTTTAACTTAACATTAAAAAGTAAAAAAGAAATTCTAAATTTTATGTTATATATAGATACATATATCCAAGTCCATTTTGGTCGTGGCATTTCAGTAAGATAATATTACACATAAAAATCAAATCATGAAATGAATATATATAATATCAATGACGTACAACTCAAAGGTAATAACTCAAAAGAAAAATCACAAATAATATTTAAACTCAATACACTACCACAACATTCAAGCCATAATGTATATGTATGGTAAAATTCCTTAACAAGTAGGTGACATATATAATGAAGAAATTCAAGGGCTAGAAGGTGGTGGAGAGAAAAATGGGAATGATGGAATTCTGGGGATAGAAGGCATGCTTGGCAATGGAGGCAAAACAACCTTGGGGAGACTAGGAATGCTTGGAAGTGGAGGCATACTAAACTTGGGCAGAGATGGTTGAGTGGTTGGTAATGTTGGCAATGTCGGTTGTGGAAGCATGCTAGGCAATGGTGGTGGTACTATAGGCTTTGGTAAAGTCGGAATCGAAGGCAATGGTGGCATTTGAAGAAGATTGCGAGCACCTTCTCCAACATTCATGCCCGAAAATGACAAAACAATGAAGAATGCTAAAATGAAAATATTTGAAATAGCCATTGTGAACGAAGATGCTAACTGGAACTCTAGATAGTAAGAGCTAGCTCGAAACTAAGCAAACGGTGACTTGCCTAGATGTGGATATGAGAGAGATGAAGGATGCTCATTTGAATTTATATGTGCTAATATGGGGGATCTATCACCATAGATTAGTTAGTGTTGGTGGGAAAAAACTGCAAAATCTAGCTAGTAATTTTATTTGTTCAACTTCCACACCTGGACTATTGAAAATACTAGGAATATGTTGGCTAACCAATTAAGTTGCTAATAAGATGCTTAATCTCAACTAGAATTGAAATTATTGGCATCAGTTTAATGAATTAACAATGAGAAACAAAAACGATATTATCGGAAATTTAAGCATAGTAGCATTCTCATTAGAAACGCAAATATTTACCAACAACATTAAACAGAAGTTTCAAAGAATTTAAACATACTCAAAAGTGATGCAGTTTATTGAGCATATTTTTATCATGAGCCACAGTTTTCATAAATTTGTTTGGCTCTTACCAAACATATTGGGTCAAACATAAATAGTAATTTCCAACTAGGCTTTTAAACGGGGAGGGATGCAACCTCCATCCCCATCTCTATTAAAGAATCCATGAAAAATTCTTAGTCCCTATTTTCATTAAAGAATTGTGAATTTTTTTTTTCAATATGGGGATTCTTATGGTAATTCTCCATGGGTGGCCGGTTTACATCCCTATTTCCCAGGGAAATTACCAAAATACCTCATTTTTAACTTTTCTTTTATGCGTATGTTCAGCCATTCTTTGAAATACGCAAATTTAATTGTTAATTTTGTTTTTACCCATCTCCTTTCCCCCATACAATTCTCTTTCTTCTTTTATATTTTTAACCATAATTTTATCGTTTATCTTTTAATCCATTAATTTTTTTGCCACGCCGCTTTAGAATGTTTTTTATCATCTTTTCTTTCTCTTCAAAACAAGAGTTATATGTATATATTTTTTCGAATTTTTTTTAAAATTTCGAGAAATCTATTGAAATTGTATCATAAATGTATAAAAAAATGTATCAAAAATGATTTTATCCGTAGTGAAGAACTAAACTGGTTTTTTTTTTTTAAATTTTTTTTATTGTTATGAATGCTAAATAAAAACTAACCAGAGGAAAAAATATAGAATAAAATATATTGTAACAATGTTTGTTTGTCAATATTTTTTGATACATTTATGATACTTTGCGTTCTGTGTTTTATGTATTAATTCCATATGTTTTATCTGTAGTGAGAAATCACCTAAACTGATTTCTTTTATTGTTATGGAATTAATGCATAAAACAGTACATAAAGTATTAGAAATGGATCAGAAATTAATAAAAAATGGATTAGAAATGTATCAGAGAAGTATAAAAATATATCTTTGATAAAATTCTAATACATTTCTGATACATTTTTAGGATTTTTTTTCAGATTCTAGAAATGTAAAAAAATTGTATCATAAATGTATTCAGAATTGTATAAGAAATGTGTCAAAAATGTATCAGAAATGAATTAGAATTATAGCATAAATGTATCAAAAATGATTTTATCTGTAGTTAGAGACTAAACTGATATATATATATATATATATATATATATATATATATATATATATATATATATTTTATATGAGGGCTATATAAAAGCTAACCATAGAAAAAAATATAGAATAAAGTATATTGTATCAATGTCTGTTTGTTGATATTTTCTGATACTATGCGTTTTATGTTTTATGTATTAATTCCACATGTTTTATCTGTAGTGAGGAATCACGTAAACCGATTTCTTTTATTGTTATGAAATTAATGAGTAACATAGTACATAAAGTATCAGAAATGGATAAAAAATGTATAAAAAATGTATCAGAGAAGTATCAAAAATGTATCAGAGAAGTATAAAAAATATATCATTGATATATTTCTGATACAACACTGACAATAGGAAAAAAGAAGAAGAAATATAAACATTTGGATACCAATTTGAAGATAAAAAAGAAACGAAAAGAATTTACTAAATATATACAATTAAGAACTAATTTAGTTCTTAATTGGAATGATTCTTTTACCATATATGCTGTTTTTAAAGAGAAAATATTTGTTACCAAAAAATCAAAACAAAAAAATGATAGAGTTATCTCTTTATCATGAATCATGCAAATTTCTGGCTAGAAAATCAGTGCTAGTGAAGAAAATAACAGTCCAATGACCTAATTGTATGTAATGGCCATCTTGTTATTGTTATAATGTTATTTTCACGGTACCGAGTTTTGTAGGAGAGCATGGTTTGTCTTTCATCTTCCAAGAGTTATAATATCCAATTTAGCCTCTGGAGCTTTACAAACGTTGGAGCTTGTTTCACTATCTTTCCAAACACATTTAGATATTATACATTGCCTTTCAATCTCTTCCCACATATAACTTACCATACTATACATTAACATTAGTAACGCCCAATCGAAGCCTTATGAAGAGAACTTTTATGCCTTTTTTTTTTTTTTTATGAAAATGAACTTTTATGCCTTTAACTTAACATTAAAAAAAAAAAAATCTAAATTTTGTGTTATATATAGATTTTGCTCATGGCATTTCAATAAGATAATATTACACATAAAAATCAAATCATGAAATGAATATATATAATATCAATGACGTACAACTCAAAGGTAATAACTCAAAAGAAAAATCACAAATAATATTTAAACTCAATACACTACCACAACATTCAAGCCATAATGTATATGTATGGTAAAATTCCTTCACAAGTAGGTGACATAAATAATGAAGAAATTCAAGGGCTCGAAGGTGGTGGAGAGAAAAATGGGAATGATGGAATTCTGGGTATAGAAGGCATGCTTGGCAATGGAGGCAAAACAACCTTGGGGAGACTAGGAATGCTTGGAAGTGGAGGCATACTAAACTTGGGCAGAGATGGTTGAGTGGTTGGTAATGTTGGCAATGTCGGTTGTGGAAGCATGCTTGGCAATGGTGGTGGTACTATAGGCTTTGGTAAAGTCGGAATCGAAGGCAATGGTGGCATTTGAAGAAGATTGCGAGCACCTTCTCCAACATTCATGCCCGAAAATGACAAAACAATGAAGAATGCTAAAATGAAAATATTTGAACTAGCCATTGCGAGCGAAGATGCTAACTGGAACTCTGGATAGTAGGAGCTAGCTCGAAACTAAGCAAATGATGACTCGCTTGGATTTGGATATGAGAGAGATGAAGGATGCTCATTTGAATTTATATGTGCTAATATGGGGGATCTATCACCATAGATTAGTTAGTGTTGGTGGGAAAAAACTGCAAAATCTAGCTAGTAATTTTATTTGTTCAACTTCCACACCTGGACTATTGAAAATACTAGGAATATGTTGGCTAACCAATTAAGTTGCTAATAAGATGCTTAATCTCAACTAGAATTGAAATTATTGGCATCAGTTTAATGAATTAACAATGAGAAACAAAAACGATATTACCGGAAATTTAAGCATAGTAGCATTCTTATTAGAAACGCAAATATTTACCAACAACATTAAACAGAAGTTTCAAAGAATTTAAACATAATCAAAAGTGATGCAGTTTATTGAGCATATTTTTATCATGAGCCACAGTTTTCATAAATTTGTTTGGCTCTTACCAAATATAATGGGTCAAACATAAATAGTAATTTCCAACTAGGCTTCTAAACGGGGAGGGGAATGCAACCTCCACCCCCATCCCCGTTAAAGAATCTATGAAAAATTCTCAGTCCCTATTTTCATTACAGAATTGTGAATTTATTTTTTCAATGTGGGGATTCTTATAGTAATTCTCCGTGGGTGGCCGGTTTACATTCCTACTTCCTAAGGAAATTACCAAAAATACATCATTTTTAACTTTCCTTTTATGCGTACGTTTAACAATTCTTTGAAATACGCTCATTTAATTGTTAATTTTGTTTTTACCTACCACCTTTCCCCCATGCAATTCTCTCTCTTTTTTATATTTTTAACCTTGATTTTGTCATTTATCTATTAATCTGTTAATTTTTTTGCCACGCTATTTTAGAATGTTTTTATCATCTTTTTTTTTTTCTCTTCAAAACAAGATCTATATGTATATATTTTTTCGATTTTTTTTTTTTAGATTTCCAAAAATGTATCAGAAATGTATTGAAATTGTATCATAAATGTACAAAAAATGTATCAAAAATGATTTTATCCTTAATGACGATCTAAACTGTTTTTTTTTTATTGTTATGAATACTAAATAAAAACTATCCACAGAAAAAAAAAATATAATAAAATATATTGTATCAACGTATGTTTTTCAATATTTTCTTATACATTTATGATACTTTGTGTTTTATGTTTTATGTATTAATTCCATATGTTTTATCTGTAGTGAGGAATCACCGAAACTGATTTCTTCTATTGTTATGAAATTAATGCATAACACAGTAAATAAAGTATCAGAAATGGATCAAAAATGTAGAAAAAATGTATTAGAAATGTATCAGAGAAGTATAAAAAAATGTATGTTTGATATAATTCTAATACATTTCTGAAACATTTTTATGATTTTTTTTTCAGATTCTAGAAATGTAACTAGGGGTGAGCAAAACCGAACTAATGTCCAAAAACCGAAAATCCAAACCGAACCGAACCGAACCAAACCGATCCATTTAATAGTTTGGTTCGGTTTGGGTTTAAGTTATGAAAAAGTTTGGACTTCGGTTCGGATCGGTTTGGTTCGTTTCAAAACCGAAAAAACCGAAAAACCGAATAATTGGTAAAATATTAAAATTAATTATAAAATTAATATATACTAATTGTAGAGAATTTTAGACATTATATTGTTTTATATTGTGATTTTTTATGCTAATTTATAGTTGTTAAAACTTGAGAGTTGAAAAAAAGAAGAAGAGAATTTTAGTATTTTATCGTGATATAATAGTATTATTTAGCATTACTATTTTTTTAAGTTAATTTTTTTGTATTTCTTTTTTTCTTTTAAAACAAACTACTTATATAAAATTTTTATTTTGATTTTTTTTAAAAAAAGTTGATGTTTTTGGTTCGAGCTAGTCCAAACCGAACCGAACTAGTTCGGTTTGGACTGAACTGAACCAAAATTTAGTTTGGATCGGATTGGTTTATAAAATATAGTATTTTTTGGATCGGTTTTTTTCGGTTCGGTTCGGTTTTTGAACCGAACCTGTCCATGCTCACCCCTAAATGTAACAGAATTGTATTATAAATGTATTTAGAATTGTATCAGAAATGTGTCATAAATGTATCATAAATGTGTAATAAATGTATCAGAATTGTATCATAAATGTATCAGAATTGTATCAAAAATGATTTTGTCTGTAATTAGGGACTAAACTGGTTTTTGTTATTGTTATGAGGGCTAAATAAAAGCTAACCATAGAAAAAAATATAGAATAATGTATATTATATCAATGTCTGTTTGTCGATATTTTCTGATATATTTATGATAATTTGTGTTTCATGTTTTATGTATTAATTCCACATGTTTTATCTATAGTGAGGAATTACTTAAATTGATTTTTTATATTGTTATGAAATTAATGCATAATATAGTACATAAAGTATCAGAAATGGATAAAAAATATATAAAAAATGTATTAGAAAAGTATCAGAGAAGTATAAAAAATGTATCTTTGATACATTTCTGATACAACACTAACGATCGGAAAAAAAAAAAGAATAAATATATACATTTGGATATCAATTCAAAGATAAAAAGGAAACGAAAAGAATTTGCTACAACGGAATATCGAAAAAGTGAACGGTTTGAGAGATAAATGAAAACATAACGTTTAAATAATAAAAGAGGAGAGAGAGAGAATAAGATGAAATAATTGTAGAATGCTTGGAGCATATAACAAGAATTAACTATAATTTTGAAAGATTTAGAGGAGAGCGTATTTTTAATATAATAGTTGAAAAAACTAGTATTCCTCGATATTACCCTATTTCCTACAACCACTGAAAATGGGCTTTTCAATATGAAAGCTTTGGATGGCCCACGTTAGTCCTCAATACATGGCTTCTATTGAATCTGAACGGGTCCATAACCTAGTAACATTTGTTGAATTTTTCTAAAATATTGCAATGGCCCAAACGAAAATACCAAGACTGCAATCCAAAGATGCAAAATGAAAATGGGCCGTACAGATGAAAACATTGAGATGGTCCAGTTCATCTGTTTCCTTGACCATCAACACGCACACCTGTTCCATGCCTTCTCGCTCAGAAGGGATTATCAGGCTGCCGAAATAGGTACGTATTCCTTCACTTTCTCAGCTTTTGTTTAACTGTTGGATTGTCGATTATTGTAGCTTTAGCTTCAATTTCTCATTCAATTCCCCCCCGAGAAAGATGCCTCCCTGGATATGCCGAATTTCCTCTTTGAACTTCTCTTATTATCTCCATAAATTTCCAATCTATGGCATGGATGGAATCGGGAATATACAAAATATACCAAAAAAGTTTCACCCTTCATCTTCTGGTTTCACCTTCACTTCTCTTTCAAGCCTGTTCAACAGCCTTTCCATCCCAATCTCATATCACTTCTAGCATTCTCTATTTAACCCTACAATTTGCTGTGGTGTCTTACCTTATTAGGTAATGCGGTGTTTTCCATGAATCTGCTAAATCTGTTTCAAAACCCAGATAGACCAGATTCAGCCCCTTCGCCATGGTGTTTATAGGGGATTTAAGATGTTTATTGAAGCTGTTATGGTGTTGAGTGCTATGAGTAGAGAAAATTGCTAGCTAGGAGTGAAACTCTTCAGGGAGCTCGGTTTTGCTTTTGTATCAGAAAGGAAGATTAAGTTGTTAAAAGGATGTTAGGAGTAGAAGGTTATGAAACTTGATTTGGATAGAATATAACATAGAATACTTGAAGTGTGTTGGGATTTGTTCACTTGGCTGTGTGAAAGAAATTTGGAAGAAATTCTAGATGAAAAATTGCAACTCTTTCATCGTGCTGCTAGATGAATGCGGAATCACATTGATGAAAGATGAAGGAGGAGAAAGAGTCAAGGAATCAAATTGACGAAAGATGAAGGAGGAGAAAGAGTCAAGGAATCAAATTGATGAAAGATGAAGGAGGAGAAAGAGTCAATCTAACGACCGGAAGTATGTAAGGATTTTTTCGAATCTTGATCGGAAGCATACATACTTGACTCGTACTAGTCAAGGCATTCTCTACGTGGATTGCTAACTAAGACAAGGAAGTTGATGGGTATGGTTAAAAAGGTTAATGAGATGAGTGTTGATAGGGAATCTAAGATGTTTATTGAAGCTGTTAGGGTGTTGAGTTGTATTAGTAATATTTTGCTTGCTTTTAGGAAACTAGATCAAGCAATAGTTGTATCCAAATGGAAGATTAAGAAGCTAACAGGGATAAGTGTTGATAACTTGGACATCTTTTTTATTGTCAGGAATCCGTTGTTGCTTGCTTTCAATGTGGAGAAGAGGATAAAGCCCTGACTAAGAGTGCTTAAGGCCCTCAAGGTAAGAATTTGCTTAAGAAAATACCTGATTTGCCTCGATTTTGTGCTCACTCAAGGTGCAGAGTTTATGAAAAAATATGTGATCCTTTATTCGACCAACAGAGTAGATTTGTATGCGGCTAGTCTTTCAACAGGTTCTGTATTACACTATTGTCTAAGATAGAAATTTTGTTCTTTACGAAGTGAAAGTCTATGTCGAGCTATTAAAAAATGGCTGAAGAAGCCTTGGATTACAAAGTGAAGAGGAAGGGCTTATTGAATTTCCATGTGATTCTGTGTATATGGAATATATATAATCTCCCATTAGCTAAAAGTATGAAGAAAGCTTTGCTTATATCTGTAGAAACTAGTTGCAGATTCCATCAAGAATGTAGTACAACTTGAGTTCCGTAATTATATGAAAGCTTTATGCAATGGAAAAATTTTATATCAGTAAATTCCAGTTCTCATTATTATTTCAGAAATCTCAATTCTAATGTTCTTTCCCTCTTTCATTATCATACATATGAATACGTAATTTCTAGTTAAAGAGTTTCTTTTGTATGTTTTAACTATATTAATTTGTAAATTGATCAACTTTTCTGTCTCAGCCCTCTACATCTTATTTTTGTATGTGCATGATTTACTACAAACTGATAATTCTCTACCATTGAAAGATTCAGATTTAGGTAGTTCATCAAACTGTTCCGTAAGCTGTTTGGAACCAATTTAATTCAGTATGTTATATGAGTATGATTGTATGAATATATGGTTAACTAAATTGTATTGTCATCTTTAAGAATCTTGTGAAAGTGACAGATTCTTTTTCTTTTAACTCATGCATTTTTTTTTTTCCTTTTGGGGAAGGACATATATGAACAATTAGTTAGAAAGGTCTTTCTCTTTGACATATATGATTAGTAGTAATTAGATCATCATTTGAAAGGGTTGGATCCACGAATGGCGGAAGAGATTCTTTGATTCCTAAAACAGAAGCCAACATATCCAAAATAAGTTTCCCATTTGAGAATCTTCCTGTTGGCAAGCTAGATTCATAGTTTTAACCGTATGGGAGATAATTAGCCTGAAGCCATGTTGGGATATAATTATTATTGTCTATGTCCACGACTAAATCGCCAATGATGAAAATGGCTGAAATTTTTGCAAAGGAGAAGTAGAAGTGGCTGCTAATGTGGCTTTTGTTGCTACAAATTTGTATGTCTACAAATGGAAAAAGATTGCGAATGGTTTGACGGTTGTCATAAAACGAAGCTAATAATATACAATACGAGTGATAATAGTATACATAAAATCATGAAGTGAATACATTAAGTAATAACTTACAATCAATGGTAATAGCTGAAAATTAAAAAAGAAAAATGATCACACAAACAATATTGAAATTGGATCCAAGAACATAAAGCCATAGTTAATCTGTAAGTATGGTAACATAGATGAGAAAGAAATTCAAGGGGAAGAAGGGGAAGGCGGAGGAGAAAGAAACGGAATAGATGGAAATGGAATAGTGGTGGGGATAGAAGGCATGCTTGGCAGCGGAGGCAAAGCAACTTTCGGTAAAGTAGGCATGCTTGGGAGAGGAGGCAGTGTAGGCTTAGGCAGAGATGGTTGGGCGGTTGGTAAGGTTGGCAACGCAGGTTGTGGAAGTGTTGGTATATTAGTACTAGGTAACGTAGGCTTTGGCAAATTCGGAATCGAAGGCAAAGGTGGCATTTGAAGAAGATTACGAGCAGTTACTCTTAACATCCATACTCGAAAATGACAAAGCAACTAAAATAGCTAACATAAAGGCTTTTGAATTGATCATTTTGTGAAAAATGAAGCTAATTAGAACTCTAGGAGAATAAGTGGTAGCCCCGAATTAAGCAAACAATGACTCTGAGGATTTGGGTATGAAACCAGTGAAGGCTACTAATTTGAATTTATACATGCTAATTAATTTGTGTTGGTAGGAAAATTAAGAAACAGGGTCAACCTGTTTGTTCACTTTCCTTACCTACTAATCTTTTGAAAATAATGCCATATCTTTCACTGTTCCATATATGTGTTGTGGTTAGCTAACCAATTAAGTGTTAATTGTATGCTTAATCTCAACTACAACTGAAGCATACGTGTATTGGGGACCTTTTTTGCTATTAACATAATGTTGTAAAAAAGAGATGCAACCATTGCTATTTACGGTAAAAAAAGTTATGTTGTGGTTTCACTAATTTTCAATACGAGAACGATGTAATTATTATTATTATTATTTTTTTTTAAATGAGAATTGTGGCTTTAAAAGTTAATACAAAATGAATACTGATATTTTCTATTAAAAATGATGTGGAAGATTATTTTTCTGTTAATTTTTGATTTAATATTTAGTTATAAATTTAATGTTTATCTTCTTTTTATCACCGTTCACAACTAATTCATCAACTACCAATTTACAGATGTTGCCAGAGTTACAGTTAGATCTATGAAAATGCATACAAAATTGTAAATTCATAACTTCTGCAAATGGCCTCTGAATATTTTTTCTTGTCTAGTCATATTTTCAAGGAAATATCTTGCATAATCACTTTAGTAATTAAGTTAACGCAAATTATACAACATATTTTCATTGTCATTGCAGATTCTATATTTTTAGTTAGGGTATTAGATCTCTTGTTCAACTTGATACTTTGGATTAAATTAGTCCAATTCCAAAATGAATCGGTGATGACATACAAAATTGACATGTGTTAGACAAATATCAATCATATGTTAATTCGCGTCATTTTCTCGTTATTATTTTCTCTATCTTAGAGAAAGATGAAGGATGAAAAGATTTAATTTTAGGGCAAACTTTAAAAACATATCTTGTGATTTAGCTCGTTTTCAAAACGAGAACAGTGGATTTTTTTTTTCTCAAAACGGGGATTGTGTTTGACACCGTTATAAAATATATATATATATATATATATATATATATATATATATATATATATTCGTTAAAAATAATAATGTGGATAAGGGTATTTTTGTCCATTTCACATTCCAATAGTTTACTCATATTATTTAAGAATTTTACATCAAGATTTGAATATTTTTCAGATATATTTTGTTATGATTTTTTAAAATTTATTATCATAATTTAATTAAGAAAAATTTTTGCCCTCATAAAAAATTTTTAAAATTTATCGCTAAAATCTATAGTATTTTTATTAACCAAATTGAAAAATTTTAGATCAAAATGGACAAAAATACCTTCTGTAATGTCATGATTTAATGTTAGTTGTTCTTTTTTTGATAATGGTCGAAAACCACTATCCTCGTTTTTGAAAAAAAATACCATAATCCTTGTATTGAAAACGAGTTAAACCACATGGTATGTTTTTGAAGTTTACCCTTTATTATTATTATTATAAAAGAAATTGGAAATGGGCTTCCCAAATAAAAACCATTCTAATGGCCCCATCCATCTCAATTTTGTATTCCACCACCATTACCAATAGGGGATTTTACAAAAATACTTGTTTTTTGACACCATATAACATTTTTACCAGAAAAGAAAAAGTTTGCATAAATACATTAAAAACTTTCAAAAATTTCAAAAATACCTAAAATAAAGCATTCATTTTTTACGCGATTCTTCTCCAATAAATAACAAAGCAAAAAAATCATAATCTCCAAAATACATTATATAGTTTATCTACTTTTCTCTCTCCTCTTTTATAATTTTAATCTAATTTCGTATTTATCTTACAATCCATTTATTTTTTCGTCATGCAACTTTAGAAAGTTTTTTTCATTTTTTTTCTCTTCGAAACGAGATCCATATGTATATATTTTCTCCGATGTTTTTTTTTCATCGTCAGTTTTTGTATAAGTAGTATATAAACAATATATAAATAGTGTATAAACAATGTATAAAAATAGTATATAGCAAACAAAAAAAATGTATAAACGATGTATGTGACAATGAAAACATATATGACAATAATAAGAAGCTATTATAAGGTATAACTAAGGTATAATCACTGTAATAGTATATCTTAGGGTATAATTAAGGTATAACTAAGGTATAATCATTGTAATATTGTATCTTAAGGTATAACTAAGGTATGATTAAGGTATAATCATTATTATCTTTAGCTATACCTTTGATACTCTTATTATACCTTTTGATACGTTGATTATACCATAGTTATACCTTCTGGTACACTGATTATACCTTAGTTATACCTTCTGATACATTAATTATATATTGTGATACATTAATTATACCTATTTATACATTGTTTAAGCATTATAATGTATAAGTCATATATAACAGTGCATATGCAGTGTATAATAGTGCACAAGTAGTGTATTTATAACTTTTATAAATATTGTATGTTAGTTATACCTTGTGATACAATAATCATACTTTAGTTATACATTGTTTATACCTTTGTGAAAATGTTAGACCTTGTTTATACATTGTTTATACCTTATTTTATACAGTGTTTAAGCATTATAGTGTATAACCAATGGATAAAACAATATATAACAATGTATAAGAAGTATATAAAGAGTGTATAACAATATATAACAGTGTATAAGAAGTGTATAAACAGTGTATAACAATATATAAGAAGTATATAACAATGTATAAGAAGTGTAAAAACGGTGTATAACAATGTATAAGAAGTGTATAAACAGTGTATAACAATATATAAGAAGTGTATAAGAAGTATATAAACAGTGCATAACAATGTATAAGAAGTGTATAACAATGTATAAGCAGTATATAAAGAGTGTATAACATTGTATAATAAGTGTATAACAATGTATAAGCAGTGTATAAAGAGTGTATAACAATGTATAATAAGTTTATAAACATATAATATTGTATAAGAAGTGTATAACAATGTCTAACAGTGTCTAAGAAGTATATAAACAATGTATAACAGTATATAAGTAGTGTATAAACAATGTATAACAGTATATAAGAAGTGTATAACAGTGTATATGAAGTGTATAAACAGTGTATAACAATGTATATAAAGTGTATAACAGTGTATAACAATATATAAGAAGTGTATAAATAGTGTATAACAATGTCTAAGAAGTGTATAAACAATGTATAAGAAGTGTATAACAATGTATAGTAAGTGTATAAATAGTGTTCATGTTTGTAAGTGTATAAACAATGTATAATTAAATTTAAAAAAATGGCTCTGCAAGCTGTTCATGTTTCAGAGGTATCAATTTTTGATCAAATTCAACAAAATGCAGTCCCAAAGTGTAGTTCAAAAAGATGCAGTCCTAATAATAAAATGCAGTCATGAAACGCAGTCCCAAAGCGTAGTTCAAAAAGATGCAGTCCCAATAAAATGCAGTCTCAAAGTGCAATTCAAAAAGATGCAGTCCCAAAAGTGCAGTCCTAAAATGTAGTCCTAAAGTGCAGATGCAGTTCTAGAATTGCAGTCCTAAAATACAGTCCAAAAGTGTAGTCTCAATAATAAAATGCAATCCCAAAAGTGCTGTCCTAAAATACAGTCTCAAAGTGCAGTCTTAATAATAAAATGCAGTCCCAAAATGCAATCTCAAAGTGCAATTTCAAAATACAGTCCAAAAGATGCAGTTCCAATAATACAGTCCCAAAGTGCAGTCTCAATAATAAAATGCAATCCAAAATGCAGTCCCAAAGTGCAGTGTCAAAATGCAGTCCTGTTAATAAAATAAAATGCAGTCCAAAAAGATGTAGTCCCATTAATAAAATAAAATGTAGTCCCAAAGTGCAGTCCTAAAATGCAATCCCAAAAGGTATAATTAGTGTATCAGAAGATATAACTAAGGTATAATCAGTGTATCGGTGTATCAAAAGGTATAATCAAAATATCAGATGGTATAATTAATGTATAAACAAGGCTAACAGTTTTACAAAGGTATAATATTTATAAATGTTATAAATACACTGTTATAAGCTGCTTATATACTGTTATACATTATGTATACATTATGATGCTTAAACATTGTATACATAAGGTATAATCAGTGCATCAGAAGGTATAACTAAGGTATAATTAGTATATCAATGTATTAGTAAGTATAACTAAGGTATAACCTGTAGGGATTTTTCACCGGAAATCAACCGATAAAGCAGAAATACGCTTTGATTTCCTCAAATCCGTGTCTAGGAGCAATTGAAATGGAAATTGAAAATAACAAAACAAATGGAGAAAGAATATATTCTTACTAGAAAATCTTTTTAAGAGATAGCTGCAGAAATCGAAACCGACTTCCTCCACGTTCACGTACACGAATGGCTTTGGAACTCAACCCGTGCTAGCGTCGGGATCGGCCGGAAGGAGAGGAATTAGGGCTGGAAATTTCTGATGTTCCAAGGGTTGTTTTGGCTGAAAATTTTACTACAGATTTAACCTAGTAGGCCAAATTCCTCTAAGGAATTTTAGGCCCAATTTTTTCCTTTATTTTACATGGGCTTTTCTTCTTTTAAACCCAAGTCTGATTTAATTCTCTAGGTCCAATTTAATTCCAAATATAATTTTAATCCAACATGTATGTCAATATATTATACCATATAATATATTACATGTTGCCTTGAGGTTGTGCACTAGCAAGTATACTAGGTCAATTGTAGTATTAGGCAAGACAAGTGTCGTATCCACAGGGAGTAAGAAAAATTCTAAAAGTTTTAAAGGTTTTCCAGTTAAATTAGCACAAAGAAATTATATAAACCAAAAACAGAAAACATGTAAAGTAGGAAATATAAGATTGCATAGAACAGAATAATATAAAACAATAATGATAAAGACATAGGCTTTCACCAGCTAAACAAGTAATCTCATAATATCTTCCTTTAGAATTTGATATGAATATATTAAGAAACGTAGATCTAAGGTCTCTTGCCCTCTATTCACTAGGCTTATCTCTCGACCTTACTTGGATCTATGACCCATAACTAAGCTTATCTCTCGACCTCACTTGGCATAGAAAATCATGCATTAAGGTTAGCAAGCATTCCACATCAAGTAGAAACCCTTAGCACACTTCGAATCTCCTCTCGGTCTCATGGTAAGTGTGTGTGTGTGTGTGATTTTCTATATTCCTAAATCTCTTCTCGGTCTCATCGGGAATACTAAAAATATGAGAGGGCCCTTTCCCATATTTAATTAAGCACTTCACCACATAATCATCAAAGCATGATATTCATAATAAAAACAGAGAAAGACTTCTTAAGACCACCAGCCAAAGCTGGTTTCAGCCTACTAGGAAACCTACTCACTGCACATAATAGGAATAAAAAAAATAAGATTTCCCAGATAGAAAATATTAAACTTGCAAAGAAATAATATAATTGCAAACTAAAAATATATTGAAATTAACAAGTATTTGAGCCAATTAATTGCTACCCCCCACCACTAAATAGTCAAGTATTTATAGTTCCAAAAAGAGAGATCTAGAGAAAGTGAGGTGTCAAAAATGTATTGTGCAAGTATAAGATAAAATATTGTCAAATAATTACCACTACAAAAGTAAGTGGCTTCCTTGAGAAGCTAAAGGCAGCAGTGGAATTTCCACCAAAAAATATCTCCTCCTCTCCTCTCTTGGGCCACGCTTTCCTCTTTAAATCAGGCCCATTCTTGCCGCTTGCCTTCAACAATCTTCTTTTTTCCATCTTGAGCGCTCTGAGACTTCCTTGTTTAGGCAACCTTGCTGATTGAGGCAGAAGACCTGGAAAAACTCATATTTAGCCATGTTTCCTTTATTCTTAATAGAATTTTAATCAATTTAATGTTGAATTCTCACTAAATTACTCCGTATAATTTTCACTTATCATTACATATATTTAAATTAAAATTAATTTGACCAATTAATTTAACCAAGAGATTAAATTAGACTTTCATAAAATAAAACACATGTAAACCTATACATGTAAAATATTTCCACCTAGGAAATAATCTCATAAATTAATTATAAGAAGGCTAATACAAATATTAATTATATTATTTTGATCAATCCAATTGATCTATATAATATAATTAATACAATCCTCTTTCTCTGGTGCGTATACTCCAAGTATACTGTTGATCCCTTTAGTTCGAGTTCAGACGTTCAATGTATACGATCCTGTGGACCCGCTTTATGTTGGCAGTGGGCCTATGGCCTACAGACTATAAGCGGGCTCTAGCAAGCCACTGCAACCCCCAATCAAGACGGAGATAGCAGTCCAACTGTAATCATAACCCTGTAGTTTAAACTTGTACATCCCATGTCATTGATATCTGTGTCCAACACAGAGGCATGGATTGATCACCATTTTTTGTGTCCGGACATTTACTTGATCCCGAATGAACTGATGCTCATAAACAAGTTCCAACTTGTTTGGGTGTGGCCACACTCTTATCAGTTGCATTCATCAAGAGGCCGATGATATCTTCTCAGTGGTCTACTAAGTGACATTCCCTTCTGCATATCTATAGCACTACCATGTTCACTGACATACCTAAACGTACCCATACTTGGCATCCTATTACAGGCCCTTTAGGCGTACACCAAAGTATGCCACTTCATACACAGCACCATCAGATGGTCAGGTCAAAGGATCCATATAAGTACTACATGAGAATCACTTGTGATACTATACCATGTGGATTTCTCGTTTAGTGGATCTATCCAGTATCATGCCCCTTTTGCATGTACCCATTAACCTGGTTGACATCCTATGTTCAATGGCCGGTAAGACACCACCATACAACCAAGCTAATGATAGTTTCTAGTTCCATTCATTCCTATAACTGGAAAAGACTACAGATGACTTTATGGTCATATCGTTTTCCTTATCCATGGTCTTACTGCCAAGTGCATAACACTTGTCAACATGGATATGGATATGTCCATTGGATACTCTATTTAAAACATAGCACAAGGTATCTAATAAATAGATTAATGCCTTCATTTAATGACACAAAATGTATAATACATAAATCCAATAAATGTATAATACAAATATAAGGACCAATGCCTCGGGACTAAGGCACATCCAACAATCTTTTACTTGCAGTAGTTCCAACTAGGCACGGGCCTAATCCCTATAGATCTAGTATGACCCTCGTGCTTGGGCTAAGCTAGTGCCTTGGTCAAAGGATCTGCGACATTATCCTCAGTGTCCACTCTATATAATGAAATGTCACCCCTCTGGGCGATTTCTCATATGAGGTGAAACTTCCTGAGCACGTGCTTCATGTTCTTATGTGATTGGGGCTCCTTAGCTTGTGCAACAGCCCCATTGTTGTCATATAAGATATCAATTGGATCCTAGATAGTTGGCACTACTCCCAATTCAGTGATATAATTCTTTATCCATATAGCTTCCTTAGCAGAATCACACGTTTCAATGTACTCAGCTTCTATAGTAGAGTCTGCGATGGTCGGTTGCTTGGAGATTTTCCAGCTTACAGCACCACTGTTTAGCAAAAACACATACCTAAACTATGACTGGTACTCATTCTGGTTGGTCTGGAAGCTTGCATCAGTGTACCCAATAACTGACAGCTCTTCCTGACCTCCATACACTAAGAAGCTATCCTTAGTCCGGTTAAGGTACTTCAGGATTGCTTTGACAGCCTTCCAGTGATCCTCATCGGGATCCTGCTGGTATTAGATCGTCATACTCTATGCAAAGGTGACATCAGGTCTCGTACATAACATGGAGTACATGATTCATCCTATAGCTGAGGCATATGGGACCAACTTCATGTTCTCCCTGTCCTGCCTTGTCTTAGGACAATTCTTCTTACTAAGTTTTAGCCCATGGCTCATTGGCAAGAAACCTTTCTTGGCCTGATCTATGCTGAATCTTTTCAAAACTTTGTCTATGTACGTGGCCTGACTTAGGCCCAGAAGTCGATTGGATCTATCCCTATAGATCCTGATCCCTAGGATCATCTCAACCTCGCTTAAGTCCTTCATTGCGAAGCACTTACACAACCACTGCTTTACTCCTTGCAGTGTTGGTATGTCGCTTCCAATAAGAAGGGAATCATCCACATATAATACCAGAAAGGTGACAATGCTCCCACTAATCCTTTTATACACACAGGGCTCATCTTGATTCTGTATGAAGTCGTATTCCTTTATGGCTTCATTGAATCATCTTTTCCAACTTCGAGATGCTTGCTTCAATCCATAAATGGACCTTTGAAGCTTGCATACCCTTCGAGGATACTTTGGATCGGCAAAACCCTCAGGTTGTGTCATGTACAGATCTTTGAGTAGCTTTCCATTAAGAAAAGTGGTTTTGACATCCATCTGCCAGATCTTATAGTCGTACCAAGCGACTATGGCTAGCATGATCCTTATGGATTTGAGCATAGCGACTGGTGAAAGTTTCATCATAGTCTATTCCATGGACTTGTTGAAACCTTTCACAACCAGACACCCCTTGAAGGTGTTGTCGGCCTTTAGCTTGTAACTCTTGCAACCTATTACCTTAGCACTCGGAGGTGGATCAACCAGGTTCCTAACCTGATTATCGTACATAGATTGCATCTCCGCTTCCATGGCCTTGCGCCAGTTGGCAGACTGTAGGCTAGCTGTAGCCTCCTGATAGGTTTTGGGCTCTTCCTCATCGAAGACGAGAAGAGTGTGATCGTCGCTGACGAGAAACCCATATCTCTTTGGTTCCCAACGATCCTTACCAGACCTTCTAGGTCCTTATGTGACCTGGGTCGGTGCTTCCTCCTGTGGAAGCTCCACCTTGGTCTCCGAGTTATCTTCTTTAGGAGTTTGTGAGCTTTGAACTTCCTTGAGTTCAACATTACTCCCACTATCTTTCTTGGAAATGAAATCCTTTTCTAGAAAGACCCCCTTTCATGCCACGAACACCTTGTTCTCGGTGGGGTAGAGGTAATACCCTTTGGTTTCCCTAGGGTAGCCCACAAACAGGCATTTATCGGTTTTAGATTCTAGTTTGCCCCCAGTCAATTTCTTGACATGTGCATCACATCCCAAATCTGCAGGAAAGACACATTGGGTGCCCTGCCCGTCCATATCTCAAATGGCATCTTTTCCACAGCCTTAGTCGGAGTATCATTCAAAATGAGACATGCTGTCTTAAGAGCGTATCCCCAAAAGCTTATTGGGAGAGAGGCGTGACTCATCATTCAGCGGACCATGTCCAACAGGGTCCTGTTCCTCTATTCGGACACCCATTCCATTGTAGTGTTCCTAGAGAAGTGAGCTGTGGAATGATTCCATGTTCTCTCAAATATGATCAAACTGTAGGCTCATATACTCGCCTCCTTGGTCTGACCGAAGGGCTTTGATATTTCTGCCTAGCTGGTTATGTACTTCGTTCTTAAATTCCTTGAACCTATCAAGGGTCTCAGACTTATGTTTCATCAGATAGACAAAGCCATATCTGCTAAAATCATCAGTGAACGTGATGAAGTACAGGTGTCCACCTCTGGTAGCTACGCTCATGGGCCCACATACGTCTGAATGTATAGGTCCAATAAGCCAGCAGTCCTTTCAGCTTTCTTGCTAAAAGGTGCTTTAGTCATTTTACCTCTTAAATAAGATTCGCATATATCAAGTGACTCCAAGTCAAATGATCCTAGGATTCCAGCTTTGTGAAGCCTAGCTATGCGTTTCTCATTTATGTGGCGTAAACGACAGTGCTAAAGGTAAACAGGGTTAAGTTTCTCTTTCTTTACTCTCCCAACAGCTGGGGACATGATCTTTTCCAACGTCCAGCCTGCTTGCACCCGAAACAGACATCCTCGGGACTGGCCTTGGGCTGGGCCTTAACCTTCTTGGCCTTGGCTTTCTTAGCCTTGCCTTGGCCTTTGACTTGGCCTTGCCCTTTATAAGAGGAGGGTTCCCCTTGTTGACCAGCAGTACCCGCAGAGTCTTTTTGATCGACTGTTCAGCGAGCTTAAGCATCCCATGCAGCTCACTAATAGTACGGTTCATCCCTTGCATGTTATAGTTCAGGATAAACTGATAATAAGAATCTGGTAAGGAAGCCAGGATTGTGTCAACCGCCAGCTCCTGTGAGATAGGCGATTCGAGACGGGGTAAAGTGTCCAGATAGCCCTTCATCTTGAGCACGTATGCACTCACAGATGTCCCAGCCCCCATCTTATAGGAGTGGAATGCCTTATTGGTCAGGTACCTTTCCTGATGAGCTTGCTCTTGAAACATCTCGTTAAGAGATGTTATCATAGCATAAGCCTGATGGTCCATGAATTGCTTTTGCAGCTCAGGGACCATACATGCCAACATAAGGCACATCACATCTCGGTTATTCTTGACGTGCACCTCGTATTCCTCCAGCTGGGGAGCCGGTGGATTATGCCCCATTGGTGCAGCTAGTACAGGTGGATTATGCCCCATTGGTGCAGCTAGTACAGGCCTTTCCAGCACATATTCCTTAGACTCTTGTCTTAGAACTATTCTTAAGTTCCTAGACCAGTCCAAAAAGTTAGGGCTAAAAAGCTTGTCCCTTTCTAGGATAGATTGCATTGAAAGTGAGTTGTTTGTTGCCATTTGGTTACTACACAGAAAAATTATAAAGGTGTTAATAAAGGACTTAACTTATTTTCCCATATTTAATTAATAATGAATCATGTTATTAATTAACTCAAGTTGTTGGGCTCATGGGCCGAGATCCATATTTCATTAAGATATAGTCAGACGAGGGCCTGTAAAAACTATACCCTAATTATTTAGGTAGGAGCGCCATCCAATCCCAACCTAGGGACTCTCGATTTGATAGGCTTGTTGGCACTTACCTATCTGTGCTTAGGGCCAGGAGAATCCTACTACCCTTGTTAAGTCAACCAATACTCTAACCTAATACAAAATGACGATACTCCAGTGCATTCAGCGAGGGCATGGTCTACAACTGGCCTATCCCCACTTCGAGTCGGTTTTGAATGAGGGAAGCACTTTTAAACGACTTAATAATTTTCTTTTGGTTATTAGATTCATTTTAATAACGGCTTAGATGCATAGGCGAGTGAAATTGGGTTTGGATCATACATTTACACATGTAAACAAATAAAGCATAATTAAATAAAATGGACTGCTACGGACCTATATTACAACCTAATATAATTCTAGTAAACCTATACTAGAAAATACATCAGGTGGGCCTCCTCTTCTTCCTTCTGAGCTCTCCACTCCAATGGGCTTCTTCTTTACAAATTTTACAATAAATAAATAAAATAAAATTACATAAAAAAGAAAAATGGCAAGCAGGCCGTATTTACCCAAAAAGAAAAATACAACCCAACTCGTATAAGGCCCAATAGCATCCATATACACATTTAATCATACAACATGCAATCCAATACATCAATTTATAAACATGTTATAATGCATGAATTTAAGCCCATTTTAATTATGTCCTTAACCATTATTTTGAAATCGCCAATTTTTGGCCCATCATGGTTCTAGCATTTAATGGGCTTTGGACCTCCAGCCCAGGCAGAATACTACTCCCACTGGAATTGGAAAACCATGAGTCCATATTAACAGCTTGGGTGATCGTGCCAAGAAAACCCCAACCGATTTCAATTATACCATATTAATTTCCAAAATTAATATCTCATGAATAAAATTAAAATTTCATTCAACAAACCATGCGCATTTAAATAATAAAAGTTAAACACAAAATTTTAAAACCCATTAAAATTTCAAAACTGGGCTCAAGCCCGAAACCTGCCAAATCCAAAACTGGGCCCGGCCTGCTACAGCCAGGGGCAGCAGCGCAGCGGCACACTGCCTGTAGCGCCCAGCGCCGCAGGCAGCGGCTGCTGCCGCTGTTTCTGCCGCTACGGGGTTGTCGGGTAGTTTTGACAATTTCTCTTAAAAAAATAACTACAAAAGTCGTTACCATATATGTATATACTACTGTGATCGAATTAATATTAAATTTTTTGGCAAATACCTGTCACCACAATTTTTAACCAGCTAAACCTATAATAACGACTTTCGCATTTGTTGCAGTAAATAAGTCTGGTATCGAGTCGTATTTGTGTAAAGCTTTAACTGATTAGACAGTAACTTTACAATCACCAAGTCACCTTCCATGAATTCCAAAGGCTTCCATTTAATGTCAGCTCATTTCTTCATCTTCTTTGAAGCTTTGTCAAGGAAAACCCGAGTACCAGTCATATCATTTTTCGATGACTATGAAATACAAATAAATACTACATGGGTTAAAGTCCAATTTTACATCTAATATATTTTCACAGGCTTAATTATACTCTTATCTAAACTCTTATCTAAAACTTGAGTTCTTGTTTCCACGGTTCAAATATAGACTTATTGTTACTGTCCTTTAAATTTTTCTCTTGGAAATTTAAGAGATTCATCAACTAACTTTATTGAAAATTACGGTCAAATTTCGATCACTCTCTTATATTTGTCGGTTTTCAATTGGAAAAATGCAAAATTGAGTTAGAGCAAAAATGATTAAATTAATAAACCTGTACCATGAAAAACCATAAGAGTATAATTGAGCCCGTTCAAATACATTAGGGTGTTTTTTATCCTTAACACAAACTCACATAAAAAATAAAAATAAATCATGAATTAATTAATTATTATTATTATATATAATGAATTACAACTCAATGGTAATATCTGAAAAGAATTAATAATCAACAATAAGCAAACTTAATAAATCTTTTCACGCATACATAGATGTAAAGTACTCATCAACACAATAAAACAGGAAACAAAGCCGTAATATACACAGAACAATGATAGAGAAATTCAAGGGCTAGATGGGGAAGGTGGGGGAGAAAGGAAAGGGATAGAAGGAATTGTAGGCATGCTTGGCAATGGAGGCAGAGCAACCTTGGGGAGAGTAGGCATGCTTGGAAGTGGAGGCAGAGTCGGCTTAGGTAGAGACGGTTGAGCGGTTGGCAAGTTTGGCATTGTGGGTTGCGGAAGTGTTGGAATAGTATTAGGCAATGGTGGCATTGTTGATTTGGGCAGATTCGGCAACACGGGTTGTGGAAGTGTTGGCATGGTATTAGGCAATGTAGGCTTAGGCAAGTTCGGAACCGAAGGCAAAGGTGGCATCTGAAGAAGATTGCGAGCAGTTGCTCCAACATCCATGCTTGAAAACGACAAAGCAACGAAAAGAGCTAAGATGATTAAGTTTGATTTAGCCATCTTAAAGAGGAGATTAATGTATTATGTGAGGTATTATAATCAAGAAAATGTTGATTTGGATGATAGAAATGAAGGATAGTATTTGCTTATATATAGATGGAGAAGATAGTACAGGTGAGAAAAGACAGAAATTCAGATTTGATAGTTAGCTAACCTTAATCTGCATCTATCTTCCATTGAAAAATAACTTATACTATTTGACTTCTTTTGTTTTGTTGGTTAACCAATTGTAGAATATCTGTTATATTAATTAATTTAATTAATCTTTAGAACACAAGTGTTGATCTACCTGGTAATAGGTTTATTTAGTTCGAGTTCAACGGTGCAAGAATAAGCTGTCAAAATTTAATTGAACACAAGTAGACTTAATCATTGATTGAAAGATATATAAATGAAATTGCAAAGATTTATCTAAAATTGGAATGGTAATTAAATCATGCGTATGTTGGTTAATACCCTAATTGGGAGAAGTCACAGAGCATGCCTGACATATCAAGTCATCTTTTTGTTAAGCCAATAGCATTATAACAAGTTACACCCCAACTGATAAAAAAAATAATACGGTGTAATGAATGAATGAATTAAATAATCGTTAAGTGATGTGATTTTATTGGTTTGACACACGGATATAAATTCTATGATTCCTCCCGATTGCTATTGAGGAACGATTTTAATTTATTGTACGCCATTCTTTTTCTTTTCCAAATGAGAAAAGAAATCAATTCCTTATTTCAATGAATAAAACTGTACTAGAAATCAAACAACCTTTTTTTTTTTTTGGCAAATAAATCAAAAAACCTTTTAAAAGCAAAGAATTAGTAGCAAGAATTAGATACACAACTTGTAGCCAAAAATTTTCAATCTTCTTTAAATTATATATTTGTACGCAATATATGTCGTTATTAAAATATTATTACATATGTATGTTTAGAAATTCTGAATTATAGCTCAATTGGTGTGTGTACTGAGTTTATGGGTAAATACTCATTATTGATTACCACTATATTAGCACAAGTTGTAATGGAATTTTCCAGACACAAATTGCAATCCGGAAGGGGATTGAGGAGATTTAAAATTATGTGTTTTAAGCTCCAAACATAATTATCTCAATAAAAATATATATAATTTTTAAAAAAATCTTTTACTTTCGTAGTACTCCCTCCCATCATTTTTATACGTGTTTAAAGCATTTTTTTTTAATGAAAGTTACATTTACAGTTTTTTTTTTTTTTTTTAAACACATTTATAGGTTTTTTTTAGTTACATTTATAGTTATATTTGTGGTGAAAGCTAAAAATAGAAGTGAAAATAAGAGTTTAAGCCTTATGTCTCTTACCCCATGGAGGTCTTGATTCAAAACAGTTGTCAAGAGCTTGCGTGGAACCCAATTTCAAAGGAAAGTTTTTTATTTGAATTTGCCGGTTGGAATTAATTAATCGGAATCCTTCTCATTTGTTATGGCTTTGATCTCCCCAAGAAGTATTAGTTAGGGTATTAAAATGATTGATTTGCTTTTAATATTTATATTCTAAAACTCTATTTTTCATGTTGTTATTTTAAGAATTTAGAGAAAAGGAGAAAATAGAAATATTGTAAAACACACATGATTATTTTATTCATCAACCAAGCCTATATTTATAGGCTACAGAAAATCACAAAATAACAAACAAATCAAAAACCATTTCAAATAAAATCCCAAATCTCTTAAAAATCTAAACCAACAAAATCTTAAACAACTATTATTTGAAATATCAGCCACATAAATCTAACATTTCATTAGGACAGCTCCTAATGCATTTGCTGTATCAGACAGGAAGATTAAGGAGGTAACACAACTGTTGCTAAGTTTGGATAACTTGGACATCTCTTATATTGTTAGAAATCCACAATTGTTTTCTTACAGTGTGGAGAAAAGGTTGAAGCCCCGAGTACGAGTGCTTCAAGCCCTCGAGAGTAAGAATTTGCTAAACAAAAGATCCAGCTTGTATTCATTTATTCAGATGTTCATACAAACGTGTGTGAGTCCTTATTCAGATGAACTAGGAGATATTTATGTGGCTTGTCAGGTTTTATAGCCACACATTCTGTATTACTAGACAAAAACTCACAAGATTTGAATGAATTTGTTATTTTGCATTCTTGATTTTATGATTTTAATCCTACTTCCAAAGGATTTATGTTCTAATGCTTGGCATAAAATTTATTGGCCTAGAAAAACCATGGACTGGAATTTTACTTTTCGTTTACTGAATAGTTTCATCATTTGTTATAATCTGGAGTTATTAAAGTTGTAGTCTCTGTTATTCTCGGTTGATTGGTTATTGTTTTAAACAGATGACGGAACTTCCAGAGGTGAAGATTTCCATTATCTCAGACAAGTGTAAATATATCTCAAATGAATGTATATATTTGTCACCGAAGCCAGAAGAAAAAGATGAATAGAGGTTTCTATTTTGCATGAATGATGCTATTTACAACAGTCAAAACCCTGCAAATTAGTCTCACACATGGAATTTGTGAATCAGACTGTTAATCACATGGAAGGATTTTTAATGATTTCTGATCATTAGGTTTTTCTGAATCCAAGTTAGGGATACAAACGTCAAACATGGTTAACAAGATGAGAATGATACAAAATTAAGTAGACAATTAGTAATTCATTTGCTAATTAATATGTCTGAGAAACATGTTTTGACTGTTTGATGTAAGCTGTAAAATTATCTTGTAATCATGAACTTCATATGTTGTTGAGCATCCTTGAACCAAAACACCGGATTTTAATTTAAATAAAACCGTGCCACCTCTAAATCAGTTAGTATCAATGTTTTTGCATTGGAAATAACTTTTTAAAGAAGGCTAAGATTAATTGGAGATTGCAATCCCTTTATGATTATATGAGTGGGCTTTGCCTGGCATTCCTTACTCACCAAACTGCTCTGTACTATGTATAGTCAAGTCCATTTTACTACTAATGATATTGCAATAAGATAATGATACACATGTGAATCATGAAGTGATGAATACATATAATAATCAATAACGTACAACTCAATGGTAAAAGATCAAAAGAAAAGTCACAAATAGTACTAAAACTCAATCAACTAACATAAGAATTCAAGCCATAATAATCTAACGTGCGTGTATGTATGATAGAATTTTTCAAACAAGTTGAAAACATAGATGAGAAAGAAATTCAAGGGGAAGAAGGAGAAGGCGGAGGAGAAAGGAACGGGATGGATGGGAATGGAATAGTGGTGGGGATAGAAGGGAAGCTCGGCATTGGAGGCAGAGTGACCTTCGGGAGAGTGGGCATGCTTGGAAGAGGAGGCAGAGTAGGCTTTGGTAGAGATGGTTGGGCAGTTGGTAATGTTGGCAATGTGGGTTGTGGAAGTGTTGGCATAGTACTAGGCAATGTAGGTTTTGGCAAATTCGGAATCGAAGGCAAAGGTGGCATTTGAAGAAGGTTACGAGCAGCTGCTCCAATGTCCATGCTTGAAATAGACAAAGCAACGACAAGAGCGAACATGAAATTTTTTAAGCTGGTGGCCATTGGAAAATAGATGCTTAGACCTCTTAGAGAATGAAAGCTAGCTAGAAATTGAAATTAACGATGAGAGAAGTGAAGGGTAGTCATTTGTTTATATATGCTAATGATGGGAATAAATTAGTTTGTGTTGGTAGGAAAAACTGAAAAATGTAGCTAGTCATCATGTTTGTTCACTTCCCTTATCTACCAATCTTTTGAAAATAACGTCATATATGATGATTGTTCCATACATATGTTGTTGTTGACTAACCAATGAGGTGTCATTAACTGGATTCTTATTCTCAACTACAGCTGAAATTATTGGCATCAATCTCTCTGTTTCTCCATTCTCTAGTTACCTAATCTGAAAATAGTTTATGTTAGTGCAATATGTTTCTGTTTCAAACCTAAACTTGATGAAATAAATACAAACACTTTTCTGTTGGCTTCATCTATTTAATTAGGAACATATTAATGTAAATTCAATTGATTAATTTATCATTTTTCTCAGAATTTTTTTAAACTTTATCTTGCCAATTTTATTTTTTTTTAATCTTGCTGAATTTGGTTTATACCTCCATAGCAGTTAAAGGTTAACAAGTGGGACTCAAACATACACCAAAAGAAAACTATGCCTTAAAAAATTTCAACTTTGAGTGTATAAGATTTAGTGTATGAATTAACATATATGGTAATATGGTTCCTCCTTAAGGGATCTCGCACCATCACTCAAGGAACAAAGAAAAAGGAAGAGCAATAAAACAAAAAATACCATCATATTGCCTTTGGCAACCATCTTCACTCTAACAATGCAATATGTTGGTTTCTACTTTATGTTGTGTATATAAAGAAGAGTAATTAGACTAGAAGAAGGAAAGATATCCAAGTGTCCATTCATTGATTGTTGGAAAATTGACAATTATATGTGATTATTTGTCAACTTTGGACTTAGTTATTTTATGGATAGATTATGATTTGAATAACGTGAATTATGTTATCGTATACTTTACAATGAAGTCAACAGTATCTAATACGCCCAAAACGGATAAATAATGAATGATAAATTGATGTTCAAAGTGAATTTGTTGCAAATGAACTTGTAGAGGAAAAATAGGATTAAAAACTCATATCCGACATCTCTTTTTATGAGAAGAACAAAGAATATATAAGCTAAAATAGTTCTTAAGATGGTTAAGATTTAATAGGCCAAAATGCTCTTTCATGCGCAAGAGGTGAAAATCCCTGCCTAGCGGATTGGGGCCACACTCGTATGATGTAGGCGACAGAATGTTAGACCGAAATAGGCCACTATAGACTTACCTATATATTCCTGCAGATTAATTTCATTACGGAGAATAACTCTCCATTACGTCAATTTAATTCAATTAAATCCTTTCAACTTATAATTTTTCGGTTCTCCATTATGTTTTTCACAAAGACAAAATTCCAAAATTATTTCCTCTCCAGTTTCGAAATTTCACAGGCTGCTAGTTTTAGGCTCTAATGATTTATCTCTACACATGGTTGAGTTCAAATTTTGCCATTGTTGTATCGTGCAAAACGGTTGTTCATAGCGGACAAATTCTGTTTTTAAAGAGACTGTTCATACAGGCCTCAACATTCCAATTTCCAGTATTCTTGATCGAGGTTTATTATGCTCTTATATAATATGTAAATTCCTTCAAATGTTATTGTTATTTTTGATAGCTGTGTGTGATGATGTGTATGGGCTGCGTAACTGAAAGTGGGCTATGGGCCGGCTTCTTCAATAAAGACCAAATGAAGACTAGATCAACGGCCATGATTGAGATTGATGACTGGGCAAAATCAATGTACACTATCACTTCTCCTCTAACAGAATTTGGTTATAGCTGGGCGTTATTTTTGGTTTTCTTTTGATAGGTATATTTTGTGCATATATTTTTGTCCTATTTTGTGGCTTTTATTGCACCATCTTGGTTTAATTTAGGCGGATTTTATCTCATTTGTTCTATTTTTATTTTTAGGGCTTTAAAAGAGGAATTTGAACATTTGGAGACTAAATCGCCTATTTTTGGAGCTCAAACGTGTAATTTGGAAGAGCAAGGAAGTCCCAAGGCATGGGCGTGCCTCATGAAGAGCCAAAACTGAAGAATTTTTGAGAAATAGAAGCTGACCAGTCATAAGACACGCCCGGGCTGCAGAATTATGAATTTTGTACTCCAACTAATTTTAGGAGTTTTCCTTTTTAGCTTGTGGGCTGTTTTAATTTCTCCCTTTTTGGCAAGTAGGATAGGGAGAAATAACTAGCATTTTAAGACTTTTATTTTAGGAATAACTCTAATTAAAGAATTAGTTTTTAGCATTAATTTTTTAGGAGTTATTTCCTAAGTAGGGCTCTCTCTCTCTCTCTCTCTCTCTCTCTCTCCATCTCTTGGAAGGAAACGTGTTTTAGTGGGAGAGGGGGACGTTTTTATTATTATTCATCAAGTCTGGATTTTTTTTATTTTCTTTGAGGAGAAAACGTGATTTTTGGGGAAGAAAGGAGGAAGCTAGGTTTTCAAAGGTTCAATCCGCAACTCATCTCCGATTTCTCTCCGCAAGCCTCCATTGGGACCTTCATCTTCCTAGTTTTTCTTCTTAACTCCCTTTATTATGTTTTCTTTGATTTATTCATTTGTTTAATAACTCAATTATGAACTAATTCCTCCATAGCTAAGGCTATGGTGGAGCTTAGTAGGATTTCCATGTAATTTCCCTTGTTTAATGCAATTCATTCGTATTATTTTTCCATTATTGTGTTATGATTGCTTAAAGCTTTGAATGCGTGACCATCTATTTCAAAAGTTCATAGTTAATTCATAATTGACCAAAGGACTAAATTAACGGAATCTCATAACATGACAAATGCATGACCATTGCTTTGTGGCTCACTAGTTCGTGCTAGGTTTTCGTATGCTTAATGCTTCTCAAATTAATTGCTTAAGACCGAACAAGTTTAGGTAGCTAAGTTGAGGATTAGAGTTAGCAGCCCTAACCGGTGTTAATTGTTTTAGGAATTCGCCATCTTGGGAATTTAATAAGTTTGATTGCATAGCCCGAGGAAATTGCTGGAATGAATCTAAGTAAAACCATTTGCCTTAGCCAATTTCTCCATTAAGTTTTTATCCAATTGCATCCCTATTTTAGTTTAAATTATTTTATTTAATTTGTTGTTTTACAGTAGATTTTATGTTACAAACCACAATCAAAGATATAATTTCCTCCGCCTAAATTAATAGAAACCGATTGCATTTAGGATTAGCATACATAGTCTCCATGGGATCGACATCCTTCTTATTTCTATATTACTTGAGCGACAGAGTACACTTGCTCTATAGTGTACGTTATACACGCATCATCTTTCTAGTAGATTCTTCTCTTCTTATAAATAAATCTCTGCACAATTGTAAAATTCCCAATTCAATGAAATCAATTCATCCTTGAATCTCCATGTTATTATGGTATCAGAGCACAAGGATTGAGATATCATGGTGAGAAGACGAAGGAACGTACAAGAAGTTCCTCTTGGCGCGTTCTTCCATGGAGAAACGGAAGAGGAAGATGAATCAAACGTGGAGAAGCGATTGAATCGTCCAGAGCAAAATCATTCTAGCAACTCCGATAATCCTGGTTTGATACTCATTAACATCGTTCTTACTGGACAACATAATTATCTTTCTTAGAGTAATGCAATAATCAGAGTTTTGACCGCCAAAGAGAAGTTGGAATTCATTCTCGATGACGATGAAGCACCGGCAACAAATACGCCAGAATACAGGCAGTGGCACAAAGATGATTGTCTCGTCTCATCCCGGATCCTAAACACTATTTCTAAAGAGGTAGCAGAAGGCTTCCTTTATGTAGAATCCGCAAGAAATCTCTGGAAAGATTTAAAACACCGCTTTGGCTATATTAATGGCCCGATGCTTTTCAAAATCAAACGAGACTTGAGTTTGTTCCATCAAGTTAATCTATCCTTAATGCCTTATTTCAATAAGATGAAGAGGTTTTGGGATGAATTAAGCATGTTGAGACCACTACCTCATTGCAAATGTGGTGCTAGCAGAACCTGTGATTGTAATGCTTTTAGGAGGTTGGTTGATGTAAATGAAGAAGACAATCTTTTGCAATTTCTGATGGGCCTTAGTGAACAATATGACCATGTTTGTAACCAAATTTTTCTCACGGAACCGTTACCTGATGTGAATCAGGCGTATTCTATGGTTTTGCGAATTGAGAGCTAGCATGAGGTTACTCTTGATTCTCAAGTGGAGATAGCGAATTATAGCAAAACTTTGTCACACAAAACTGATACTAAAGGAAAGAAAAAGAAGGAAGGCTGGTGTGATTTGTGTGAAACAGAAGGACATGTGAGAGCAACTTGTTTCAAACTTATTGGCTATCCGGATTGGTGGAAAGGTCCCAAGCCAAAAGGTGTTTCTCAAGGTAAATCAGCTTCTACTTCTTCTTTTGCTAACAATGCTAATGCTCCTGCTTCTTCTTATTTGGCCAAGGACTTGACAAATTCAGAAGCAATTAGAGAACAGGACATTAATCAATCTGGTAGTTTAACCTTTCTAATGCAAGAGGTGTATAGAAAGAAAATAAATCTGCAGGGGACACACCACTTAATGCAGGAACATATTTTTCAACATTTGCTGGTTTTTCAGGTAAAGGTGTTACCTCTATTTCTAATTATTGGATTGTTGACAGTGGTGCCTCAATGCACATGTGTGCAAATAAAGCATGGTTTACTCTTTTAAATCCTGTTTCTGCCACACAGAAGGTGAGTTTACCGGATGGTACCTTCCAATTGGTTAGTTACACTGGTGAAGTGCAATTTGATGCTGTTAAGTTACAGGACATTCTTTATGTTCCAAAACAAGTATAATCTGTTATCAGTGGGGCAATTACTACGACAACAACAGATTGAGATACATTTTACTTCTTCTTATTGTTGCCTGCAGGATGTGGTAACTAAGAAAGTGCTAGCTATAGCATGGATGGTGGATGGTCTGTATTTGCTAGATGAAGGATCTTTTGCTCCTGACATGATTTTGAAAGTCCAAAAATGTTGCAGTACTATGACTACCAGTGTTGACAAGAATGCAGTGGATATTTGGCATAAAAGGCTGGGGCATGCTTCTTTTGATGCTCTAAGCCATATCAGTAGTATAGATATGACTTGTAATTCCTCTTGTTGTGAAATTTGTCCAAGTGCCAAACAGCACAGATTATCATTCAATAAAAGTAATACTTGTACTACTCATAGACTACAAATGCTTCACATAGATGTATGGGGTCCTTATCAAGTTGAATCCATTTCAGGTGCCAGATATTTTTTAACTATTGTTGATGGTTTTACAAGAGTTACATGGATTGTGCTCTTAAAAGCAAAAAGCCAAGTCAGTCATGCTATACATGTTTTCTTACAACATATTAAAACACAGTATGCAGCCAAGGTGCAGATTATTCGAAGTGACAATGGCAGGGAATTCTTGAATCAAACTTGTGGGATCTCTTCGAAACTGAAGGAATTATACATCAACGATCTTGTCCATATACGCCACAGCAAAATGGCGTGGCTGAAAGGAAACACAGACACTTGTTAGAAACGGCTTGAGCAATATTGTTTCAAGCAAATTTGCCTGTAAGTTTTTTGGGGGAAGCCATTCAAATGGCTGCTTCTATTATAAATGTTCTCCCAAGCTGGAAAATGGGATGGATGTCTCCCTATGAAAAATTCTTTGGCAAATTACCAGATTACACTGCTTATCATGTGTTTGGATCCCAGTGTTTCTACAAAGACTTACATAATACAGATAAGTTTTCTCCCAGGGGTCACAAAGGAATCTTTCTTGGTTTTCCATCTACTCAGAAGGGGTATAAAATTTATGATCTGCAGTCCAGAAGTATTGTAAGTACCCGAGAAGTAATTTTTCATGATGATGTTTTCCCTTATGCACCAATTACACCTTCTGCATCTCCTGATGTGTCCACTTCAGTTGTCGACACTACCGGAGTTCCTCCTACTGAAATTCTTCGAAAATCTTCTAGAACTACTAAGTCTGCTGCCTGGATGAAAGATTTTATTCTTTCTAGTTCTGCTAATGTTTTGAACTGTGCCACTTACACTAATCAATATAAAGCTTTTCTTACTAATATTCTGCAGGAAACAGAACCCTGAAACTTTTACGAAGCTCAAAAGGATCCTAGGTGGAACAAAGCAATGCAAGATGAACTTCTTGCTCTGGAAATTAACAATACATGGGAAATTACAGATCTTCCCATCAATAAGAAATCGTTGGCTTCAAAGTGGGTTTATCGCCTCAAGTATAAATCCAATGGCGAGGTGGATCGGTTTAAGGCCAGATTGGTGGCTAAAGGCTTTAAACAACAGGAGGGCATTGATTTTCATGAAACATTCAGCCCAGTAGCTAAAGGTGTTACTGTTCGATTGTTCCTCGCCTTGGGTGCAATGCATCAGTGGCCTATTCATCTAATAGATGTCAACAATGCATATTGGCATGGACATCTTGAAGAAGAGGTTTACTTATCACCACCACCTGGATATCAGAATGTTCCAACCGGTAAAGTATGTAAACTAATCAAATCATTGTATGGCCTAAAACAGGCTGGTAGACAATGGCATAAAGAGCTATCCCACAAGCTTATGGATTTTGGTTTTGTCAGGTCATATCATGACCATTGCCTTTTTATTCAAAGCAATGGGAACATCCTTACTTTTTTGATCATCTATGTTGATGACATTCTAATTTCCAGTTCTTCGGAAGCAGCAATCACTAAAGTAAAGGAGTATTTGCACAGACTTTTTACCATAAAGGATCTGGGTCCAGCAAAGTACTTCTTAGGAATTGAATTGGCTCATTCTGCAGATGGTATCCTTCTTTCTCAATCTAAATATATTCTTGATATGGTTGCTGAAGTTGGGTTATCTACAGCTAAAAGTGTTCCTAGTCCACAAGCTGCAGGAATAGACTTAATTGTTGAAGGGCCATTATATACTCATCCGGAGCAATATAGGAAAATTGTGGGAAAGCTTTTGTATCTTGGATTCACAAGGTCGGACATTACACAAGTGACTCATCAACTAAGTCAGTTTATGCAAAATCCAGGAGCACATCATTTCCAAGAAGCATTACACACTTTAAAATACCTCAAAGGTACTTTTCAGTATGGCTTATTTTATCCTAGCACTGGAGAACCCAAACTTAAAGCCTTTTGTGATTTTGATTGGGGTACTTGCAAACTCACTAGAAGATCTACCACTGGTTTTTGTATTTTTCTTGGCCCATCTTTGATTTCCTGGAAATCTAAAAAACAGGGCATTGTTAGTCGCTCATTAGCTGAAGCTGAATATCGCAGTATGGCGGCTAGCTATTGTGAATTGAAGTGGATTCATTTCCTTCTCTAGGATTTCAAGGTACAAATTCCTTTGCCCATTCCTTTACGTTGTGATAGTCAGGCAGCAATTGCCTTGGCTAAAAATCCAGTCCACCATGAAAAAACCAAGCATGTAGGCATCGATTGTCATCTTATTCGAGATTATATATCCGATGGCTTCATTGTTCCTGACTATGTTCCTACTCATCTTCAACTTGCCGATTTATTTACCAAGCCACTGAGTAGTTCTCACATGCTGCCTGCTTGGTCCAAGATGGGATTTCTCAGTTCTGCAACTCTTCCATCTTGAGGGGGGGATGATAGCTGTGTGTGATGATATGTATGGGCTGAGTAACTGAAAGTGGGCTATGGGCCGGCTTCTTCAATAAAGACCAAATAAAGACCAGATCAAATGAAGACCAGATCAACGGCCATTAGGGGTGCACACGGTCGGTTAACAGGTCCATGTGGACTTTTGCTAACGGTTAACCGCTTGAACGGTTTTTCTAATTTACTAACCGTACACTGTCCATTAAATGCGGTTAACCATTATTCGGTTAACCATTTACGGTTAACCATTTCCGAAATAAACATTATTTTTTAAACCTCAAAATTTTAAATCATAAATCTCAAATATCAAAGACAAATATGAAATTATAAACCATAGTCTTAATAATTGATTAAAAATAACATTACAACTAGAAGTGAACTAATTATGTTTGTCGATGAATTAATTGTTACCAATTAACAGATTGAGACACCTGACGTACTTTAGAAGTATTGCAAGATATACTGCTGTACAAGATTAGCTTTTTCTTCTAAGTTATGATGTAAATCCATGTTGACATTAGGCTTTCTACCTATAAATATGACAGAAATCTTGCAATCTTATAGTCTTGCATCGTACAGATCATAAAAGAAAAAAAGCAAGATTTAGCATAGATTTCATTTACGGATATTTAATTATGAAAGTAACATAACAAATTAATCAATATATTTTTCCAGTACATGACAAATTAAGCTATTCGAACTCTATAAACCTCAAGTATCGATGAATTTCTATAGTGATTCAAGACGATATCAATCTGGGACCATTACGATTGTGACATATCAATAATAGCATTGACGTATCAAAATCACAATGAATTTTTATAAATACTAGATTTTATTTGTGTAACACAAACTTAATTCTCAATCTACATCCATTACATACACTTGTTGGTTTATAAAATCAAGAAATTATTAGATGAATTTCTATTTAGATTTGGGTGAGCAATGAGTTGAAATTTGAAAGTGATAGGTTGGGGTTTGACCTTTATTGGCTAGATTGTAATAATACAGTCCTATATATTATAGGATGTAACAATTAATATTATTGTTAAATTACTGAAAAATGTTTTCTCCATAATACATAAATGTATCTTTAGTATTTTCCTTTTCATGTCTAAAAATTCAATTTTCTTTTCTATATATATATATATATATATATATATATATATATTGGAAAATAAAAATTAAATTAAGGACAAAAATTACATTAAACATATTGGAAACTATAGACGTAAAATTACATTAAACACCCCAATGTTTCACCATTAAATATATAAAAAAAAAAATTTTTTTCAACGGTCGGTTAACCGAGTCCACATGGACTTCCGAAACCAAAAATTTTTAAAAACAAAAACCGTACACTAATCCATCGGTTTCGGTTAACCATGTTTTCTGTCCGGTTTCACGGTTTTTCGGTTTTTCGGTTTTTTTTGTGCACCCCTAACGGCCATGATTGAGATTGATGACTGGGCAAAATCAACGGACACTATCACTTCTCCTCTAACAGAATTTGGTTATAGCTGGGCGTTATTTTTGGTTTTCTTTCTAGTAGATTCTTCTCTTCTTATAAATAAATCTCTGCACAATTGTAAAATTCCCAATTCAATGAAATCAATTTTATATACTTTGTTCTAATGTTTATTTTGTGAACATATTTAAACTTGTTTTCTAATTATAAAGTGTGCATGATGCAGAGAGGGATTGAAAGAAATAAAATTGAAGGTTTTAACCTTAAACCAACAAAGATTTTCAAGCTAAACTTAAAGGAGAAAAATCCTCCAATTTGTAAATTTACGGTTCAAACCTTTGTTCTTCAAAAGATGATATTAATTGATGATAAAATGATTGAAGTTGGTGACTACAAGAGAAAGAGAGGTAGTTATACCTCAATCTAAACCATAGCTAGAAAATTACAATAAGCCAAAGGCTATTTAGAGAAATAACACAAAGAGAGAGGCTAAACTTGTCAAACAAATAACTAATGGCAAGACGGTAAATAAATAGAATTTCCTAAGAAGAATTATGGATTTCTGCACTTGGCTAAGCCATGCCCAGGACTTAGAAATGATGGGCTACTGCATCTTCCAAGCAGATTCTCGCCTAAACCATGCCCACGACTTAGGAAGGGTGGGTTATTGTATCTTCAAAGCAGATTCTTGCATAAGCCATGCCCACAGTTTAGGAAGGATGCGCTCTTGACCCTTGAAATGTGATGCGTGCCGAACACACCAAAAATAAATTCCTACTCTTAGACACAAAATTTTGTAGTACAGATGGAGCAGGGTCGAATCCACAGGGATTGGCTGATTATTTCTTCTAAAATTAAACAATAAAAGTAAAAAGGGGTTTTGAAGAATTGCAATGAAATTAACCAAATTAACAGAAATAAATCAATTGGGTAAAAAAAAAATCTATCTGAGGTGAACTCCAGCTAGAAGGCGAATTCGAGTCTTAAATCAATCCAACTGATCATCGATCAAACACAAAAGATAACTCCCATACATTCAAATAAATTAGCTATAGCAATCATAAAGCATGAATCGCCTAATCTCTTCTTATGGAATAGATAACCAAGAGAAGCTCTTTGATTATCTCTAATTAATCAAACAGTCCCGAACAAGCTTCGGAATTTAATTCAATTAAAAGCTTTAACAAATGAAAGAGACACTAATTCTACTCAATAATCACCCAAGCGGGATTATTTAAAGCATATCGATTTCATCTATAACACGAATTAAAACTTGTCCGTAATTAATCGTATTATTTGCTACCTAGGTTAAGTGAATTAAACAATTACGTATTCAATTACTTAAATAGCAGAGCAATCACATGTAAATAATTAAATCAAGAACTTAATTAAATCATGCAAAAGTAGTAAAAACAGAAGGAAATCGATTACTTGAATTAAAGAATAAAGAAAGAACAAATGATCTCACAGTTAGACGTTACAAGACTGAATTGCCCACTAGCTAGAGATTAAGGTTTTAGTTCTCCATGAAGAAAGAACACAATCCAGGAAGAGAAGAAAGTCTGCTGCCCCCCCCCCCCCCTATGAATCACGTTCCAGCCAAAAAGAAGAAGAAGAGAGAGTCCCAAAAACAAAAGACCTAATCCTATTTAAACCTAAGCTATTAAGGAAAGACTTCTAAATAGGAAATAACTCTAATTAAGATTTTTGTAGGAAAATCTAATTAGAGCTATAATGGAAATAAATAAAATAAAATAATCCCCAAAAGTATTTCATAAGGGCTGAATTAAATAAACTTAAATTAAAATAAAAAGTCTTCTAATCCCACAAAAGTTCTTCAAATTCGCAGCTCCCTATAAGCCATGATCATGGCTTATGCAAAACAGTCTCCTAGGCCCATTTTCAGCATAAACGGCACCCCATAAGCCATGCCCATGGGTTAAGCCTTCAAGGTCCAACTTCATGACACTCCAAGCTCCCAAATAAGGCTCTTTAAGCTCATTTACAACTCCAGAGTACCTAGCACGGGTAATTGCACCAAATGAAATAAATCCGCCTAAGTTAACCAAAAATATATCAATTAGAGCCCATAAACAAAGACAGATTTCGTGCATAAAAAGCACTCATCAAAAATTCCCCCCACTTAAACCTTGCTTGTCCTCAAGCAAACAAAACAAGTCCAATTCCAAAGACAATTACAGGCACATTATATCTCACAAATCATAGCTTCAAAAATCAACTCATAAATCAAGCACGCTTATCAAGGGAGAGATGCGATAAACTTGGTAATTGGCCCCAACTAAAGCACTCAAAGCGACTCAATTAACAACTAAAATATGATTTGCATCACTAGGATAGTGGACCACTAATCGCTTCTTAATCAAAAACATAAACAAGGGAAAATAGGATTTGGATAAGCACACAATTTACTTAGGACATAAACAACCAACGGATCACTTTGTGATCTTATTAACTTTTCTTTTCACAATATTTAACCGTACTTAAGATGCTTTAGCTTTTCCGAACGGATAACAAAAATGGAGCAAACACAATGCACCCGACTTACTTGGCTAAGCATATTCATTAAGCGGCTACTAGCACTATTCATAACTTGGATTCGCAAATCAAGCCAGCGGAATAGAATGTGAATTTTCTTTCTTTTTTTTTTTTTTTTTTTTTTTTACTTGAATTTTTTTTTTCTTTTTTTTTTTTATGCATAAAACCTATTTTATCCCCTTGATTTATGATTAGTCAAAAGAAGTGTCTTATACAATCCATGTCTCTAAGTGATACATTTCAATTCAAGTGTCTATTGATCACAATGTTTTCAAGTAGCTAGAGCTTCCTAATTCATTTATGCAAACATCTCCCTTAACAATTACACAAGACATAAAAGAAGAATTTACGGTACTACGATTGTTTAAAGAGAAATAATGCAAAAATTTTAAAGGAATTGAAGCTAATATCTGTTTTGCGAGATGACAGTCAAGAGAACAAAACAAATATGCACAATAAGCAAATAATGCGTGATCCCTCCCCCCACTTAAATCGGCACATAGCCCTCAATGTGCAAGAGAGCAAAACAAACATAAACCAAAATAAAGTAAAAGAAGAAAGTGAGAACGAAACTCCCCTGGTTTATGAATGCCAAATATCCGCCGCTCCTAAGGGGAAGGTGGGCACGGGGGATCGCGGTCCTGAAGTCGGCACAACTCAGCGACATTGGTTTCAATGCGGGTCACTTTCCGATGCAATGTGTTGACGTTGGTATCAATGGTATGCAACTTCTCCATTGCTTGCTGCATCATATTAATCATAGGTGAAAAATCAAAATTAGTAGATTCAGTATGAATGCTACTCTTGGCACGACGTCCTGGCTTCGGATCTTCACCAATGGGCAACCAACGAAGAACGCCATCGATTCGGGAAACTAGTCCCATGTTGCTCAAACAACTGTAGTCCAAAGGCTCCATCTCAAAAGCAATGTGTAAGTTAGTAGAAACAGGATCAATAAGGTTCAAATTCACAGCTAATTGAGTAATTAAAGAACCAAAGATCAAATCCCTACCAGCAGTCCAGGCAGTACGCATTTGACTAGCAATCCAACATCCTAAGTTCACTTTGACATTATTAAGCATACACCACAAAAAATATAACTCAGTCTTATTGCAAGTGCTAGAACTAGAAATTCTCCCAGAAAAAGCATAAGCTAAAAAGCGATGGATGTATTGCAAAGCAGGTTGTTTCAAGTAATAAGCCTTGGATTGACTAGAATCATAGGCAAACACATCTATAGACATTTGGGGCCAGACTTTGCAACCATGGAAATCACGAGGGAAATCAATCGAGGATAACCTGTATTCATCGGTCTTTGCAAACTCGGAGCTAATCAAACCACAAGTAATATTAAACTCAGTCACAGATAAAACAAATTCCCTTCCCATCAACCTAAATCTAATCGCAGCTGGTGTGTCGATAGTGAATTCCTTAGGCGTGGTGAACTGAAAAGTCGTGTAAAACTCCCTAATCAATTCAGTGTACCCAGGGTATTTTAATGCAAAGAAAGACTTCCAGCCAATATGTTCGACCATTAATTGAAATTCATCCAACAAATTAAGCTCACTCAACAAAGAAGTATCAATACGTTTACAAGGAATAATTTGCCTATTACAAACATCAGCATATTTCTTTGTTAACCCAGCAGGAAAATTCAAACATCCATGCAAATGATGTTCGGGAACAAGTGAAGACGTACCTCGGGGTAGTCGAGAGCGAGTATGTGGTACCCGATTTACCTTTTGTTTCTTGGATGGTGGTTGAGCTGGGTTTGAAGGCGTGGTAGCTTGAGGGGTGAACCCTTGTTTCCTCTTAGAGGTGACTCTTGACTGGGCAGGGGCTTTGGGAGTCTTTGCAACTGATTTCCCCTTTATTTTGGACTGAAATTCTGCGTTGGAAGAGTTCGTCGGAATAGATGGTTCAATGACCGGTATGGATGGGTCAATGGTGGAGATGGGCGGCGCTATCGCCGGAATCTGGTCGGGAAGGGCAGAACCGGCAACGGGAGGCTCTGCTGCAGCGTTGGAAGGTAGATCGGAGGTGCAGGCGGCGGCGTTGACCGAGACGGCGGAGGGAGAAGCCGACGCAGCCGGGCGGCGGAGACTGGCGAAGCGCGTTCCTGCGGCGGTTGTTTTAGTCGATTTGCCGCCTGAACTCTGCCGTGGTCGCGTCATCGGTGGTGGGAAGCGGTTGGACGGAGGACGGCGGCTGCTGAAGGTTGGACGGTGGTCGGAGACGAAGGACGGCGGCGTTGAAGAGTTTCTGCAAAATAAAGATAAAAGGGAAGAGAAAAGAAAAAGAGAAAGGGAGAGTCAACAGCCCGTAATTGCAATTGAAATAATTTTCTTTTTTTTTTTTTTTTTTTTTTTTTTTTTTTTGAAATAAAATAATAAATAAATAAATAAAATATTATTATTATTATTTTGTTTTTTTTTTTTTTTTTTTAAACAGAAATAAAATAATAAATAAATAAAGAAAATATTTTTTTTTTTTTTTTTTTTAAAAAAAATGAAATAAAATAATAATTAAATAAAGAAAATAAATGTTTTTGTCAACAAGAAGCAGAAGACTAATTCTCACAACCCATGACCTTGGCTTAAGTCCACAATTTCAAAATTGTCACAAAAAGAAACAGAAGACTAATTCACACAACCCATGACCTTGGCTTAAGTCCACAATTTCAAAATTGTCACAAAAAGAAACAGAAGACTAATTCACACAACCCATGATCATGGCTTATGTTTTCCCCCTTTGCAAATTTCTAGTCCACACAAGCCAAGACTCTGGCTTAATTAAATTGTTTGTATCTTAAAAACAAGTAATTAGCGACCTAAAGCATGATCAAAGGTAATGAAAGACGCAAAAATATTTTTTTTTTTTTTTTTTTTTTTTTTTTAGTAAAACTAAAAAATAAAAATACCAAATTAACACACAAAATAAAAATAATTAATATGAATTAAAATTAATTTGGGTTGCCTCCCAAAAGAGCGCCTTTCTTTATTGTCTTTGGCTAGACAATCGATCCGTTTATCCTCCATAATCCGGATTCTCCAAGATTAATTCTTCCACATTATTAACTTGAAAACCTTCATAAAATGGTTTAAGTCGATGTCCATTGACCTTAAAAATTTTATCTGTGGATAAACTCCGAATTTCGACTGCACCATGAGGAAAAACATTAGTAATGACAAAAGGGCCTATCCACCTAGACCGAAGCTTACCCGGAAATAATTTGAGACGAGAATGATAAAGGAGTACCTTTTGGCCTATGACGAATGTTTTCCTAGAGATCATTTTATCATGCAAAATTTTCGTTTTCTCCTTATAAATCCTAGAGTTTTCATACGCCTCATTCCTTATCTCTTCTAATTCTTGCAACTGCAATTTTCTAGATTCTCCTACCGCATCCATCTTCATATTGCATTGTTTCACTGCCCAGTATGCTCGATGCTCAAGCTCTACTGGCAAGTGACATGGCTTCCCAAAAATTAGACGGTAAGGAGACATACCTATGGGTGTTTTGTACGCTGTGCGATATGCCCACAAGGCATCATTGAGACGCACACTCCAATCTTTGCGATTAGGATTCACGGTCTTCTCAAGAATAGATTTGATTTCCCGGTTAGAGACTTCAGCTTGACCGCTTGTTTGAGGGTGGTAAGCGGTAGACGTGCGATGAGTAACATTATATTTCTTTAACAAAACCTCTACCACTTTATTACAGAAGTGAGTTCCTCTATCGCTGATCAGTGACTTAGGCACACCAAACCTGGAAAAAATATTAGATTTTAGAAAATCAACAACAGTTTTGGCATCATTATTTCGTGTGGCTTTAGCCTCCACCCATTTTGATACATAGTCCACTGCTAACAAAATATACACATTACCGAAGGATGATGGAAACGGGCCCATGAAATCTATACCCCATACGTCAAATATTTCACATACTAACACAGATTGTAAGGGCATTTGATCTCGTTTATTGATGTTCCCTGTTTTCTGACAATTAGCACATGTTTTACAGAATGTATATGAATCCCGGAAAAGGGTGGGCCAGTAAAAACCACATTCAAGTACCTTACGAGCTGTTCTTTTAGGACCAAAATGTCCACCACAGGCATGAGAATGACAAAAAGACAATATAGATGGAATTTCAGAGTCGTTTACGCACCTCCTTATTATCTGGTCAGAGCAATATTTCCACAAGTACGGTTCATCCCAAATATAGTATTTAGAATCGCTTTTTACCTTGTCTCTCTGGGCACGAGTCAAATCCTTGGGTAAGGTTTTGGTGACAAGGAAATTTACAATATCGGCATACCATGGAGTGTTCTCTTGGATAGCGAAGAGGTGTTCGTCGGGGAATGAGTCTTGTAATGGTAATGGCTCTTCAGATCGAACCAAGCGGCTTAAATGATCTGCCACCAAGTTTTCAGTTCCTTTCTTATCTCGTATCTCTAGATCGAATTCCTGTAGTAGGAGGATCCATCGAATTAACCTGGGTTTTGCTTCTTTCTTGGTGAGAAGGTACTTCAACGCTGCATGATCAGAATAAACAATCACTTTAGTGCCAATCAAATAAGAACGGAATTTCTCTAAAGCAAATACAATAGCTAAAAGTTCTTTTTCCGTTATTGAATAATTGCACTGAGCGCTATCCAACGTCCTTGAAGCGTAGTAGATCACATGTGAGGCTCTGCCAACTTTTTGTCCTAAAACTGCACCGATAGCATGATTGCTAGCATCGCACATGATCTCGAACGGTAAGTCCCAATTTGGGGGTTGCACAATAGGTGCAGAAGTAAGTGCTTTCTTCAGCTGGTCGAAAGCGGTTTTGCATGCACTGTCGAATTCAAAATCAACATCCTTCTGCATGAGTCGACACAAAGGCTGAGCTATCTTCGAAAAATCACGGATGAATCTCCGATAAAATCCTGCATGACCAAGAAAAGAACGAACTTCCCGCACATTTGTGGGGTAGGGTAAGGATTTTATAAGATCAACCTTAGCTTTATCAACTTCTATCCCCCTAGCAGAAATAACATGTCCTAGCACAATACCTTGGTCAACCATGAAATAACATTTCTCAAAGTTAAGTACAAGGTTTTTCTCAATACAACGTTGAAGCACTTTGGTGAGGTTAGATAAACACAAATCAAAAGAGTCACCATATACTGTAAAATCATCCATGAAGACCTCTATGATGCTCTCTACATAGTCGGAGAATATACTAACCATACATCTTTGGAATGTAGCAGGTGCATTGCAAAGGCCAAACGGCATTCTTCGATAAGCGAATGTTCCAAATGGGCATGTGAATGTCGTCTTCTCTTGATCTTCGGGTGCTACGGGAATTTGATTAAAACCTGAATAACCATCAAGAAAACAGAAATAAGATTTTCCAGCTAACCTTTCTAACATTTGATCAATAAAAGGCAAAGGAAAGTGGTCTTTTCTAGTCGTAGCATTCAGCTTACGATAGTCTATACAAACCCTCCACCCATTCTGAATTCGGGTGGGCACCAACTCATTATTGTCATTCTTCACTACCGTGATTCCAGTTTTCTTTGGGACAACTTGCACTGGACTTACCCATTTGCTATCTGAGATCGGATAAATCATACCAGCGTCTAAAAGTTTCAGCACTTCTTTCTTCACCACCTCCATCATAGGTGGATTCAAACGGCGTTGACCATCTCTTGAGGGTTTGGCGCCGTCTTCCAGCAGAATCCTATGCATGCACGTAGATGGACTAATGCCTTTTATATCAGCTATTGTCCAACCAATAGCTTCTTTATGAACCCTCAACACTCGAAGCAACTTTTGCTCTTCCAGCTCTGTAAGTTTGTTGGAAATTATTACAGGAAGAGTCTCTCCATCACCCAAGTAGGCATACTTAAGGTGATTGGGTAACGTCTTCAATTCAAACTTCGGTGCCTGCACAGTAGAAGGAAGAAGTTTAACAGTTGATCTTGGTAGATCGATGTAAGACACATTTGGACTTAATGATGTTAGAATTTGAAGTTCAAAAACAGTGTCTTCTATTGCTTGGTTAACCACAAATTCTTTGGCAACATCCTCCATCTCTCGTTTGTTGAAGTTGTGGCAAAGTACAAAGTTTAATCCATCTTCCTCTTCCATATCAAAAACTTTCTGCACCAATGAATTAGAAACATCCAAAGCAAAAACAGAGTGCATTTCACTAGGGTATTTCATGGCATCATAGATATTAAATTTTATAGTGTCACCATCAAACTCCATAGTTAAAGTACCTTCATGCACATCAATTTTAGTCCTAGATGTTTTCAGAAAAGGTCTTCCTAACAAAATAGGCACGGAACTAGAGGATTTTTCTTCCTCCATATCTAACACATAAAAATCAGCAGGAAAGACCAATTCATTAACTTTGACTAGAACATCTTCCAACACACCATCAGGATACACATTAGATCTATCAGCTAATTGTATTATCACGCCCGTTTCTTTTAATGGTTCAGCATTCAAAGAATCATAGATAGCACGTGGCATGACATTAATTGAAGCACCTAGATCTAGCATAGCTCGTTCGATTTTTTTACTCCCTATAGTACAAGGGATAGTGAACATACCTGGATCCTTGCATTTTGGAGGAAGTTTCTTTTGAAAGACAGCAGATACATTTTCTCCTACACTTATCTTTTCATTACCCCTTAGTTTCCTCTTGTTAGTACATAATTCTTTGAGAAATTTAGCGTATCGAGGAACTTGCTTAATTGCATCAAGAAGAGGAATATTTACCTGGACTTTTCTGAACAAGTCAAGTACCTCTTTCTCTTGGTCTTCCTTTAAAGATTTGGAGAATCGGCTCGGAAATGGGGGTGGGATGACAACGGATGGTGGCGACTTTGGCTTACTTGGTATAGGAGTTACCTCTTCTTTTTCCAGCTCTTTCTCCATCTCATGCTTCGGAACTCCAGCAGATGGTATCTCTTTGCCACTCCTCAAAGTGATGGCACTAACATTCTGCCTTGGGTTTACCTCAGGCTGTGATGGCAGGCGTCCAGAAGTTTGTGACTCTAGCTTACTCATTGAAGTGGCTAATTGGCTCATTTGGGTTTCAAGGTTCTGGATGCTTGTCTTAGTGTCTTGTTGGAATTGTTGCACATTGGTAGCCAAGGCAGATACGATTTGTTCTAGGGACATGGTTGGCTTAGGTGGGGGTGGTTGTGGTGTATGTACTGGTGGCCTAGGATGGTAATTATTTGAATGCTGCCCTTGCTGGAAATTATTTGGCTTATGTGCATAGCTGAAATTCGGGTGGTCCTTCCATCCAGGATTGTAAGTGTGGGAATACGGATCATATCTCCTCTGATGTTGTTGGTTCTGAAAATTACCAACAGCATGCACTTGTTCTTCCTCTTGGAGAGTATGACAAGAATCCGTAGGATGATCAAAACTCGAACAGATCCCACAAACATTTACTTGTTGTTGTTTTCCCAAAAACGCTTTCTGCATGAGTGAAGTAAGGGTGTCAAGTCTTTTTTCAATAGCAGAAGTGCTTACCTCATTCACTTTCTGCGCAGGATGTTCTTGTCGAGTGCCAAACTGTTGTGTATTAGCAGCCACTCTTGAAATCAGCTCTCTTGCATTGGTAATCGTCTTATCGGCCAAGGATCCACCACTGGATGCATCAATTAGATTCCTGTCAGATAAGGTTAGTCCTTCATAAAAATATTGAAGTAAAAGTTGGTCCTTTATCTGATGATTTGGGCAGCTGGTGCAAAGTTGATTAAATCTCTCCCAGTATTCATAGAGATTCTCCCCAGTATATTGACGAATGCCCGATATATCTTTACGGATTGAAGAAACTCGTGAAGCAGGAAAGAATTTCTCCAAAAATTGCTTCTTCATCTCGCCCCAGGTTGTGATTGATCCAGATGGGAGATAATACAGCCAATCCTTAGCTTTATCAGTCAATGAAAATGGAAAGGCTCGCATTTTCACTTGCTCCACGGAAACTGCATTTCCTGGCGGTTTCATACTCGAACATACCACATGGAGCTCCTTCAAATGTTTATGTGGATCTTCACCTGAAAGTCCACGGAAAGTAGGCAATAAGTGAATTAAACCAGATTTTAATTCAAAATTTACCTCATTTTCCGGGTATAGTATGCATAGGGGTTGTTGATCCATATCCGGTTCAGCCATGGCTCTCAATGTTTGTTCTGGATGAGCCATCTCTTCTTCCTCCTCAATTTCACTCTCACTTGATTCTATCGAATCAGCTACCACGTCCGGTGGAAGTGATTCCTGATATCCTCTTTCCTTTGTCTGCTTTCTCAATCGACGAGCAGTTTTTTCTATTTCAGAATCAAACACGAGTTCACCTGTACGAGAAGAACGTGGCATACACTAGAAAACACAGATTAGAAGAAATAAACGATTAAGACACCAATCCCCGGCAACGGCGCCAAAATTTGATGCGTGCCGAACACACCAAAAATAAATTCCTACTCTTAGACACAAAATTTTGTAGTACAGATGGAGCAGGGTCGAATCCACAGGGATTGGCTGATTATTTCTTCTAAAATTAAACAATAAAAGTAAAAAGGGGTTTTGAAGAATTGCAATGAAATTAACCAAATTAACAGAAATAAATCAATTGGGTAAAAAAAAAATCTATCTGAGGTGAACTCCAGCTAGAAGGCGAATTCGAGTCTTAAATCAATCCAACTGATCATCGATCAAACACAAAAGATAACTCCCATACATTCAAATAAATTAGCTATAGCAATCATAAAGCATGAATCGCCTAATCTCTTCTTATGGAATAGATAACCAAGAGAAGCTCTTTGATTATCTCTAATTAATCAAACAGTCCCGAACAAGCTTCGGAATTTAATTCAATTAAAAGCTTTAACAAATGAAAGAGACACTAATTCTACTCAATAATCACCCAAGCGGGATTATTTAAAGCATATCGATTTCATCTATAACACGAATTAAAACTTGTCCGTAATTAATCGTATTATTTGCTACCTAGGTTAAGTGAATTAAACAATTACGTATTCAATTACTTAAATAGCAGAGCAATCACATGTAAATAATTAAATCAAGAACTTAATTAAATCATGCAAAAGTAGTAAAAACAGAAGGAAATCGATTACTTGAATTAAAGAATAAAGAAAGAACAAATGATCTCACAGTTAGACGTTACAAGACTGAATTGCCCACTAGCTAGAGATTAAGGTTTTAGTTCTCCATGAAGAAAGAACACAATCCAGGAAGAGAAGAAAGTCTGCTGCCCCCCCCCCCCTATGAATCACGTTCCAGCCAAAAAGAAGAAGAAGAGAGAGTCCCAAAAACAAAAGACCTAATCCTATTTAAACCTAAGCTATTAAGGAAAGACTTCTAAATAGGAAATAACTCTAATTAAGATTTTTGTAGGAAAATCTAATTAGAGCTATAATGGAAATAAATAAAATAAAATAATCCCCAAAAGTATTTCATAAGGGCTGAATTAAATAAACTTAAATTAAAATAAAAAGTCTTCTAATCCCACAAAAGTTCTTCAAATTCGCAGCTCCCTATAAGCCATGATCATGGCTTATGCAAAACAGTCTCCTAGGCCCATTTTCAGCATAAACGGCACCCCATAAGCCATGCCCATGGGTTAAGCCTTCAAGGTCCAACTTCATGACACTCCAAGCTCCCAAATAAGGCTCTTTAAGCTCATTTACAACTCCAGAGTACCTAGCACGGGTAATTGCACCAAATGAAATAAATCCGCCTAAGTTAACCAAAAATATATCAATTAGAGCCCATAAACAAAGACAGATTTCGTGCATAAAAAGCACTCATCAAAATGGAGGTGTCCTCTTCAGCACATACATGTATCATGATCATCTTGAACTATTTTCTAGTAACAACGAAAAAAAAAAGCCCAAAAATTATAAGAAAAATGAGGATATTATAAATAACTTTGGATGAATGATTATGCAATAATAGATTTAGGTTCTGATGGTAAGTTTATTTAAGGCCAAATACATATGCGGCCCCTTCAACTTTAATTTTTGAGCCGCTTAGCCCCCTCAACTATTTTAGCGATCTATCTAACCCCTCATTTAAAGGTAAAATACATATGTAGCCCCTTCAATTTTTATTTTTGAGCCGTTTGGCCCCCTCAACTATTTTAGCAACCTATCTAACCCCTCATCTATTTTAAAGTGGTATTTTTAAACCTTTGAGTGAACATAACCAGACACAACAGAGTACCATGCATTACACGCGTTCGACACTAAAGACATGTAGGACGCTCGCTGGAAACTATCTTCTATCTAATTAATATTACAAACTATTATAAAGTGAAGATTTCCCAGCGATTAATGAAACTCAAGAGGAGGAAGAAATACGACACATCAGCAATTTAAATGTCTAAAAATATCACTTTAAAATAGATGAGAGATTAGATAGGTCGCTAAAATAGTTAAGGGGGCCAAGCGGCTCAAAAATAAGAGTTGAAGGGGCTAAATATGTATTTGGCTTTTAGATTAGGGGTTAGATAGGTCGTTAAAATAGTTAAGGGGGCCAAGCGGCTCAAAAATTAAAGTTGAAGGGGCCGCGTATGTGTTTGGCCTTTATTTAACTTGAACATAACATTTTAATATGAACCATTTCACATATTTTAGAAGAATATGATGTCTTGACGCTTTATTTTGGCCTTGGTTAACTAAATGATACATCTTTATATGACACCAGTAGGAGTGGGCATAAGTAGGTTTGGGTTGAAAATAAAACCGAAATCCAACATGTACTCAAAGTAAAAATTAAACCAAATTAAATTCGCAAAATTTAAAAATTTTAAAAAAATTTATTGAGAATACAATTCCAATTTCCCCAACTTTTTTCTAATACTAATGAGATGCAACTAGATATGAACATATTGTTTCTTTTAATATGAACAAATTATGACCATATAAAAGCATTATCTTATGCAATGTAAAATTCAGGATAATGAGAACGTAATAAAATTCAACAATAATGTCATTATCATTGAATTATGTCTGAAAAATTACAATTTGTAAATTGCAAACGAGCTGGATGTGATACAGATAATATATTAGCTTTAGAGTTGTACCTAGTTTTTTTTTTTTTTTTTTCCCTTAATATTAGTTTTTTTCTTAATATTATCTTTACATTTACATTTGATTCGGGTTTATTCGGTTTTTCTTAAAACTTTGAATCCGAAGTGAAATCCAAAATACTATATATTAAAATCAAACCAAAATCAAAGTATATTTTGTTCGATGTGGTTCGGGTTTATTAATTTGGATTCAGTTTAGTTTTCGAGTTTAGTTTGGTTATGGTCACTTTGGACCGTGGTTTTGAAAACCGGACTGGATCGACCGGTCCAATCGGATTCAACCAGAACTGAATGCCAATTCGGTCGGTTTTCAACCGAGTCAATTGCTATCTAAGAACTACTCAAGAATCGGTGAACAGGTCGAGTTTTACCATTTGGCAGTTTTGGGCAATTCAACTTTTAAAGGGAAAAAAATATGGGAATAATTTTTATATTGATCAGCATTGGAAAAGAGGGGGCTACTACTTTTCTCACACTTTCTAATGGAAAATACAGTCCCAATTAGGGTTGTCAAAGGGGACGCGGGGGGTCCGCCAGAACGGGGATGGGGATTTCCGTTTAGGATCCCTGTGGGACGTGAATGCAAATACTAAAGGGAAATTATCGGTTTTACACCAAAAAATAAGTTTACTTTCAAGCTATACATTTAACTATTTACTAAATTATGTTTTTTTTTTAAAATTCTTTTACTCCTTACTTTAAATACTTATGTTTTTCTTTTTTACGTTTTTCTTCGTCTTCTTCTTCTCTTTTCATCACTTGCTTCCTTCAACCGAATGAAGAGCCAATTTTTTGCCGTTCTGCATCAGATATGGCTCTCCCCTCTTGCTTCTCCCATTCTCATTTCTCCATCAAGGTATGCCCTTTAATTTGTGCCTTCGATCTTGCTTTATGGCCATGTGATTCAATTTTATAATGGGTAGGGTTTGTAATTTGCTTTACGCCCTTATTTTCAAATAAAAAATTCAAAAATCGGCAACTTGAGGGACCTTTTGCTTAATTAAATCAAATGTTGGCGAACCTTCATTTGCTTTGCTCTGGGATGGACAGCCCAATCTGTTATTCTAATTCCAGGTTGGTTTTTTCCTTCAACAATATTTGGATTGTAGTCCTGTGTTTTTCCTTTTTTGGTCCGACTTTCTTTGCTACTGTTTGAGTGAATTTGTTTTTGGCCATTTAAATTGAAGATATATAGTTATGTATCTTTTTTGAAGAGTTTATAGGTAGATTAAAATTGTAATGAAAAAACAGTCGCTGGGAATCAATTATAAAAAATTAGTTTCATGTGGCTTGTATGATTTGGATTTTTTTTTTCTTTCTTAAGCAATTGTAGATGGTAGTGGAATGCGAGTGCGATGTAAGAACGTTGGTGGAACCTATTATTGCTGCACTTAAGGTGTTTGTTTTTATGTCTGAATGAGCTCAATTTACTTAATTAATCAATTCTCAAATTTGATAATAAAAAATTGCTTAAATTTAATTTATAAAAAAAAGCTTATCCAGAATTCCATACATGCATACAACAAATTATCTCTGATGAATTAATCAACTAAAATATTTATATATGATGAAAAAAAAGGATATCTTCATAGTTTTCCCCACTTGAAGCAAACCACAATAAATAAGTATCTGCATATGTTAAAAATTTAAAATAGAATAAGTTTTGCAGACTTGTTATTACAATTGACCAAATTTCAGAAAGCAGACCTTAAGGAATTGAGTCAATCTTAGGAATGATAATGCCATTGACTTTCTCCCTTAAAAGAAACTTCTGGATCTTCCCATTAAAATTGACAGGAATTTCTCCAAAAACTACAATCTTAGGAATCATATGGTTAGGCAATTTACCATAACAAAATTACAAGTGTCAATTTAAGTTCTGATTTCTATGATATGGCTCATTTACTTGGAATTTTGAAGGCTACGAGAACAGTTTGGAGATATTGCAATGAACTCATCTGCTTCATTTACCATTGAGAAGTGCTTCGGTGCCAGTAACTTGTCACTAAGGGAGTTGATAGCATCCGACTTTTCATATCTGTACAGAACATCTTTGCTGCAAGACATATTAGTATTATCTTGTAATTTAGATTAGGTCCTTTTGTTCCTAATGTATTTATACACTTCTTATACATTGTTGTACATTGTTATACACTTCTTATATATTATTATACATTGTTTATACACTGTTCATACACTGTTTATACACTGTTTGTACACTGTTATACACTGTTTATATACTGTTTATACATTGTTTGTACACTGTTATACACTGTTTATACATTATTTATACACTTCTTATACACTGTTTATGCACTTTTTATACACTGTTTATGCACTTCTTATACATTGTTTGTGCACTGTTTATACACTTTTTATACATTGTTATACACTTCTTATATATTGTTATACACTGTTTATACATTGTTTATATATTATTTATACATTGTTTATACATTATACACTGTTTATACATTATTTATACATTATTTATACATTGTTTATACACTGTTTATACATTGTTATACACTGTTATACATTGCTTATACATTGTTTATACACTACTTATACATTGTCATACATTATACACTTTTTATACAATGTTTATACACTACTTATACATTGTTTATACATTGTTATTATTTATACATTGTTTATACACTACTTATACATTGTTAGACATTATACACTTCTTATACAATGTTATATGTTTATACACTTATTATACATTGTTATACACTCTTTATACACTGCTTATACCTTGTTTATACATTATTTATACACTATTATACATTGTTTATATATTATTTATACATTTTTTATACATTATACACTGTTTATACATTATTTATACACTGTTATACATTGTTTATACACTTCTTATACACTGTTATACATTGCTTATACATTGTTTATACACTACTTATACATTGTTATACATTATACACTTTTTATACAATGTTATATGTTTAGACATTTATTATACATTGTTATATACTTTCTTATACATTGTTTATACACTGATATACATTGTTTATACATTATTTATACATTATACACTGTTTATACATTGTTTATACACTGTTATAAATTGTTATACAATGTTTATACACTTGTTATACACTGTTATACATTGCTTATACATTGTTTATACACTACTTATACATTGTTATACATTATACACTTTTTATACAATGTTATATGTTTGTACATTTATTATACATTGTTATACTCTTTATACACTGTTTATACATTGTTTATACATTATTTATACACTGTTATACATTGTTATACACTGTTTATATACTTCTTATACATTGTTATACATTATTATACACTTCTTATACATTGTTATACATTTCTTATATATTATTATACATTATTTATACATCGTTTATACACTTTATACATTATTTATACACTGTTTATACCTTAGTTATACCTTAATTATACCTTAAGATACACTATTCTAGTGATTATACCTTAGTTATTCCTTATTTATACCCTATTTATACCCTAAGATACATTATTATATTGATTATACATTAATTATACCTTAGTTATACCTTAAGATACACTATTACAGTGATTATACATTAGTTATACCTTAAGATACACTATTACATTGATTATACATTAGTTATACCTTAATTATACATTAAGATACACTATTACAGTGTTTATACCTTAGTTATACCTTAATTATACCTTAGTTATACATTAAGATACACTATTACAGTGATTATACTTTAGTTATAGCTTAATTATACTTTAGTTATACCTTAATATACAAAGGCATAATTAGTTATACTTTAGTGAAAAAAATATGACGGAAAAAGTATATACATATGGACCTTTTTTTTAAGATAAAAAAAAAATAAAAAAAAACTTTCTAAAGTCGCATGACAAAAAAATAAACGGATTGAGAGATAAATGCGAAATTAGATTAAAAATTATAAAAAGAGGAGAGAGAAACGTGGATAAAGTAGAGAAGGTATTTTGGAGATTTTGATTTGTGTTTTGTTGTTTATTTTGTGAATGAATCACGTAAAAATGATAATTTTTGTTTTAGGTATTTTTGAAAAGTTTTTAAGGTATTTATGCAAACTTTTTCTTTTGAGGTAAAAATGTTATATGGTACCAAAAGTTATGTATTTATGTAAAATGCCCAATACTAAATTGGGATGATGATGCGATTACCTCTCCTCGTCTCGCGGGCCTCCGTTGTTGTCTCAGTTTAATCCCCTAGGAATCACCGACAATATCTCCATTAAAATCCTTACTTCTAATTATTTATATTATTATACATATAGTTATATATTTATTTGATATAAATAATTGAATTTTGTAATGCTAAAAGGGTTTTATGTTGATTGTTTAGTTCACCTATGGACTTAATTAGGTATTTATTTAGATTATGAATATTTGTCAAAATTATTTTGAAATTCAAAAAGAGCCATAGCTTCAAAACTGAATTTTATTTATTTATTTTTAAATTGTCTTAACAGGGACAAAGATTCTTGCCTAGCCAGGGAATGAAAATGGGATTGCCAATCTCTGCCATGCTCTTTTACATCCCTAGTCCCAATGCATGTGATGTCTTACTTTTTCCTTCATAGGTAAATGGTCCTATGTGTAAAATTTAATAATTTTTTATATTATTATGAAACATATCTTAATTTCATTGTATTGTTTATGACTTTAATAGCTAATTATTTCATGTAAGCTATTTAACTAGTTTTCAAGTAATAATTCTTTTAGCCACGAAAAAAAGTATTAATTCCTTTTATATTCTTATTTATATAACATGATGGAAACCGAAAACACTACCAAGACATTTTAAAATTTATTAAGTATTAATTATTAGGGATAATTACGTAAAAAAACCTTTGTGGTTATACTTGTTTGCAAAAAGTTTTAGAGGTTTTGTTTTTTGCAAAAAAATCCTTGTGATTTTTTACCGTTAACAAAAAAGAGGATTTTGGCCTAACAACGTCGAAAATTGATGATATGGCACAACAATTTTGATGACGAGGCAAAGGCAAAAATTATCACATCATCAATTTTTGACGATATTAGGCAAAAATCCTTTTTTTATTAATTATAAGAAACCACGGAGATTTTTTTGTAAAAAAAAAAAAACCTCCATAACTTTTTTGCAAACAAGTGTAACCGTATGGTTTTTTTTTTTTTTCATAATTATCCTTAATTATTAATATCATGTTTAGTTTGAAACTAATATTTTTATTAATCGAATATTAGATTTTATTTTATATCAAAAATTAAAATGTCATATATTATATAATACAAACTAAAAATATTATAAATTTATATGTATTTCAATTAATTTTGTGAATCTGATTCGAACTCGGTTGAATCCCGGTTCTATGAACCAACATCTGTACTAGTTCAAAGATTGATCCGGTTCTAAAAACCATGGTGTAGACACTGCAATTAATTATGTTTACATAATTGTATCAATAGATTTTTTTGCACATATTGGAAGTGAAAAATAGTTCTGAATTTTAGGTCAAATCCATTTTACTGCTAAGGATATCCAATACGATAATATAAATAAAATCAGGAAGTGAAAACATAATAATGATGTACAGCCAGTGGAAAGAAAAATTACAATAAGCGATATTCTACTGACAATTTGATGTAATATTTCTTTATTATTTATTTATTTTTTTTTTTTTTTTTGCTTTTTTCTAAATCTGACAATAATTTTACTGGAAAATTACAAAAGTAAAATTGAAATCTGACCTCTATCAAATAATTGAAAAAACTCAAAGACTAAAAGCTTAAAATTCCCAATTAACTCTATAACTAGATTAATTGACATAACAATACCAAAATTAAACTGCTTGAATAAAATAACGTTGAAATTGAATTGAATTGTTGAAAATATAAACTTATAGAGTGAATGAATATAAATTACTGAGAATTCTCCAAAAATGGCTAAGAATTCTTTAAGGAAAAAATTACTTAAAACAGAATGAAATTGAATAAAAGAAATTGAAAATTTGACTGATGCTTTGCTTGAGTGGAGTTGAGTTGATGTCCAGGATCTCTCTTTCTTTCGTCTAGGACTTCTATTTATATGAGTAAAAATTTTACCACTTTCTTTGCATGTTGAGTTCAACTATGCCACTTCTCTCTGCTCTAACTTCCATGACTAAAAGAAGATTATATATATATATATATATATATATATATATATATATATAATGCTATTTGTCCAAAAGAAAAAGGGAAATTATCAGATTTACGTTGGATTGGGCTTTTGTTTTTTGGGCCTACCTTTTATTATTTACTGAAATACGTGTTTTTGTTTTTTCTTTCTCCTCTTTACCTTTTTCTTCTCTTTTCTCTCATCTTTACCCCTTTCTTCTCCTTTCTCCCATCTTTACGATTTTCTTCTTCTTCTTTCTCTGTTCTCTACTTTTTTTCTTCTTCAAACATTCACTCAATATAAACAGCTGCTGAAGTTGTTTAAGAGGAATCTGATGGACGGCGGTGAAGATAGTGGCGACGGTGATAATCTATTGCCGGAGACGCCTAGCTGGAGCGATTGGCAAGGGAATGCGACGGAGGCTGCTGATTTTGGGAATGGAAATGAGGGTGTTATTGGCGATAACGTTGCTGGTTCTACAGTCCCTGAACCAATGTTGCAGGAAGAAACAACATTGTATAAACCCTTGGTTTCACAAATGGATCTGAAATCGAGTGGTTTGTTGCTGAGAATATAATGTGGGAGAGTAATGTCACTACTCCCTCAACTCAGGTAATTTCACTCCTTTCACTATTACAGAATTTACTTTCAAGTTTTGTTGCTTTCTTGACAGGGAAAGGTTATACCTTATTTAAACCTAAATTATACCTTAGTTATACTGAGTTATACCTTAGTTATACCCTAAGATACACTGTTATACCTGATTTATACCTTTGTTAGACATTCTGATACACTATAGTAACTGATTATACCTTAGTTATACCGCAATTATACCTTAGTTATACTGAGTTATACATTAGTTATACCCTAAGATAGATTGTTATACCTGATTTATACCTTTGTTATACATTCAGATACACTTTTTTCACTGATTATACATTTGTTATACATTCAGATACACTTTTTTCACTGATTATACCTTAGTTATACCGCAATTATACCTTAGTTATACTGAGTTATACATTAATTATACCTTAAGATACACTGTTATACATGATTTATACCTTTGTTATACGTTAGGATACACTGTTATTATGATTATACCTTAGTTATACATTCTGATACATGAAGTATACCTTAGTTATACATTGATTATACAATTTTTTCACTGATTATACCTAGTTATACCTGAATTATACCTTAGTTATACTGAGTTATATTGAATTATACCTTAGTTATACCTGAATTATACCTTAGTTATACTGAGTTATACCGTTAGTTATACCCTAAGTTACACTGTTATTGTGATTATACCTTAGTTATACATACTGATACACATTTTTCACTGTTTATACCTTAGTTATACATGAATTATACCTTAGTTATACTGAGTTATACCCTAAGATACATTGTTATTGTAATTATACATTTGTTAAACATTCAGATACACTTTTTTCACTGATTATACCTTAGTTATACATGACTTATACCTTAGTTATACCTGACTTATACCTTAGTTATACCTTTGTTATACATTCAGATACACTATTTTCACTGACTATACCTTAGTTATACTGAGTTATACCTTTGTTATACATTCAGATACACTTTTTTCACTGTTTATACCTTAGTTATACCTGAATTATACCTTAGTTATACTGAGTTATACTTTAGTTATACCCTAAGTTACACTGTTATTGTGATTATACATTTGTTATACATTCAGATACACTATTTTCACTGACTATACCTTAGTTATACTGAGTTATACTTTAGTTATACATTCTGATACACTTTTTTCACTGTTTATACCTTAGTTATTCTGAGTTATACCTTAGTTATACCCTAAGTTACACTGTTATTGTGATTATACCTTAGTTATACATTCTGATACACTTTTTTCACTGTTTATACCTTAGTTATACCTGAATTATACCTTAGTTATACTGAGTTATACCTTAGTTATACCCTAAGATACATTGTTATTGTGATTATACCTTTGTTATACATTCAGATATACTTTTTTCACTGTTTATACCTTAGTTATACATGAATTATACCTTAGTTATACTGAGTTATACCTTAGTTATACCTAAGACACATTGTTATTGTGATTATACCTTTGTTATACATTCAGATACACTCTTTTCACTGATTATACCTTAGTTATACCTGAATTATACCTTAGTTATACTTAGTTATACCCTAAGTTACACTGTTATTGTGATTATACCTTTGTTATAAATTCTGATACACTCTTTTCACTGTTTATACCTTAGTTATACCTGAATTATACCTTATTTATACTGAGTTATACTGAGTTGTAATTGATGAATCTGTAATCTTCAGTCCAAGTTCCATTATCATGGAGCAGAATTGTGATTTCTTGCATATCTCTGTGATCGATTGAATTGCTATATCTGTTTTGCAGTGATCGATTGAATTGCAGTGATCGATTGAATGTGTAGGAGAGAGATCGATCGATATAGATGTGCGATTTCTAGATGGCGAAACTGATCTGTGATTATCGATCCAGGTATGCGATTCCAGGTGAAGAAACTGATCTGTGATTCTTGGCGAAATTGATCTGCGATTTCTTGGCGTTTGGGAGGTTTTTGAGCCGGAGGGAATCACGTATTTTGGAGATTTATGTTTTTCTGTTTTGTGTTTTTTTCTGCAGATTTACGTAAAACAGGAATTTCCTGTTTTATGTATTTTTGTAATTTTGGAAAGTTTTTAAAGTATTTAAGTAAAGTTTTCCCTTGTAGGTAAAAAAGTTAGGTGGTGTAAAAAGGTAAGTATTTATGTAAAAAGCCCAAAGAAAAAGGTACTGTTTAAAATCTTTTGTTGAATTTTTCTAAAATGATCCAATGGCCCAAAGCGAATAGCCCAAATCCATCACTCACTTCTTTCCTTCAACCTCGTCTTTGAGCTCCCACTTCCATGCTCAAGGGGATCATCACAATACCCAATTCACTTCCACTTCCAGGTATGATTGATTTCACTCTCCCTAGCTTTTTCTACCCTTTTTAGCTTCAATTTCTCATTAATTTCCGCTGCGAAATATGCCTCCTTGGATATGCACAACACCCTCTTTCATCAATTCTAATCATCTCGGTAAATTTCAAATCTTTGGACAAATATCTCTGCTTTCCTTCTCCACTTCAGCCCCCAAAATCTCAATTTTGGATAACTTAGTTAATCACCACCATTTCTCCCCTGAATGCGCTGCTAATGTTTCCTCCTCCTCATCTACCAAGTTCCTCACCAAACCCCAAAATGCTGATTCTGTTCTCAATTTCCTTACGGGTTTGCTCAGAATCAGATAGAAGCTCTTCTCCAGAAATCACCCTGTTTTCTTTCTGCTAATGTTGAGAGTAGCCTTCAGCCTAAATTTGAAATTTTTCAGGAACTGGGATTTGACTCCACCGATTTGGTTGATATTATTTCTGCTTCTCCACAGATTTTGAATGCCAGTGCTAATACGATTCAACTGTCTATTATAGGCTTAAAGAATGTTTTGGGACCTAATTCTGATATTCGTCGGTTGTTAAAGGGTTCTGGGAGTGGGAGGTTACTGGCACATGATTTGGATAGGACAGTGGTCCCAAACATAGAATACTTGAAGAGTCGTGGGATTTGTTCCTTGCATATTGCTAGACTTGTTTGTAACTATCCATTGACTTTTCTCGCCAATCAAGAGAAGTTTAAGGGTTATGGTGTCAGGGTGATGAGTTGTCTGACTAGAGAGAATTGGGAGCTGAAGTTGAAACTCTTTAGGGAGCTTGGCTTTTCAGACCAGAATATTTTGCGCTTTTAGGATAGCACCTCAAACATTTGCCGTATCAGAAAGGAAGATTAAAGAGGTAACACAGCTTTTGCTTAGTGTTGAGAACCTGGACATCTCTTAATATTGCTAGCTACCCGCTGTTGCTCTGTTTCACTGTGGAGAAGAGGTTAAAGCCCCGATTAAGAGTGCTTGAAGCCCTTGAGAGTAAGAATTTGGTTAAGAAAAGACCTAGCTTGTAATCATTTTGTCACATAACTGATGCAGAGTTTGTACAAAGGTATGTGAGTCCTTATTCAGATGAACTAGGAGATGTTTATGTGGCTTCTCAGGGTTAATAGCCAACACATTCTGTATTATTGGTCAGAAACTCTCAAGATTTGATTGAAGATGTCTTTTTGCATTATTGATTGTATGATTTTAATCCTACTTCCAAATTTATGTTCTAATGTTTGGCATAAAATGTATAGGCCAAATTTCATTTCTAGCAAAACCATTGTCTGGAATTTTACGTTGTTGCTGCTACTTGAGTACATTTTTTTTAACTGAATGTTTTCATGGTTTTTTGTAACTCAAGAGTTATTAAAGTTTTAGTCTCTGTTCTGTTCTCTTCCGTTGATTGATTATTGTTTAAACAGATGAGGAACTTCCAAATGCTTCCTATTATATATGAATAACAGGTAAAGATTTCCATTATCTCTGACGACTGTAAATATTTGTTAGGGAAACCAGAAGAAAACGATCACATGTTGTTGAGCATCTCTGAACAAAAACACAGGATTTAATTTAAATAAAACCCGTGCCACCTCTAAATCGGTTAGCATCATTGTTTTTGCATTGGAAATAACTTTTTAAAGAAGGCTAAGATTAATTGGAGATTGCAAGCCTTTTATGATTATATGAGTGGGCTTTCCCTTGCATTCCTTACTCACCAAACTGCTCCGTACTATGTATAGTCAAGTCCATTTTACTACTAATGATATTGCAATAAGATAATGATACACATGTGAATCATGAAGTGATGAATACATATAATAATCAATAACGTACAACTGAATGGTAAAAGCACAAAAGAAAAGTCACAAATAATACTGAAATTCGATCAACTGTCACAAGATTCAAGCTATAATCTAATGTGTGTGTATGGTAGAATTTTTGAAACAAGTTGGAAGCATGGATGAGAAAGAAAATCAAGGGGAAGAAGGAGAAGGCGGAGGAGAAAGGAACGGGATGGATGGAAACGGAATAGTGGTAGGGATAGAAGGCATGCCTGGGAATGGAGGCAGAGCGACTTTTGGGAGAGTAGGCATGCTTGGAAGAGGAGGCAGACTTGGCTTCGGTAGAGATGGTTGGGTGGTTGGTAGTGTTGGCATTGTGGGTTGTGGAAGTGTTGGCATAGTACTAGGCAATGTAGGCTTTGGCAAGTTCGGAATTGAAGGCAAAGGTGGCATTTGAAGAAGGTTGCGAGCAGCTGCTCCAACATCCATGCTCGAAAATGACAAAACAACGAAAAGAGCTAACATGAAAATATTTAGACTGGCCATTGCAAAATAGATGCTTAGGCCTCCAAGAGAAGAAATGCTAGCTAGAAATGGAATTTGCTTGAGAGAAATGAAGGGTAGTCATTTGTTTATATATGCTAATAATGGGAGATCAATCGCAATTAAAATTAGTTTGTGTTGGTGGGAAAAACTGAAAAATCTAACTAGTCATCATGTTGGTTCACTTCCCTTATCTACTAATCTTTTGAAAACAATGTTATACCTTGACTATTCCATATATATGTTGTTGTTGGCTAACCAATCGAGTATCATAAATTGGATTCTTATTCTCAACTACAGCTGAAATTATTTGCATCAATCTCTCTTTACATGAACTCAGCTCAAGTCACCCATTTGAAAATAATTTATGGAAAAAAATACTGATTTATGGGAAAAAAATACTGACACATATATGACTCTGAGGCATAGTTTTCGCACATCTGGCAGTTGGTCAAACTTCAAGAACATTCTCTTTGACTGTATATAATTTCATAAGCCAAAGATTATAGATATCTATTTGACAGTCAACATATATACATGTTGGGTCCAACTTCAAGAAGTGTCATTGTATATATGCATAACTTTGCCAGCTTTCACTAATAATTTGGCTGCTTGCTGTACAATGCTATTGAAGGCAACCATTTAATCTTGTGGTACACATAGTTTCAATTTGCTTTATTATAGTAAATACTTATACTATTCTGCTATCTAACTACTTAGCATGCCCAACTCTCTTGCAAGCACCCTTCACATGGCCTTGCTTCCCATTTGGCCCTATCTGGTGGGAACTTTAGTGCAAATGGCCTTTGCCAATATAAATTCAGGCTAATGGCTTTGCTTTCCACACCATCACAACAATAGCATTCAGCACTGCAAAACACTAGAATCTGAAACTTCCTCCTTCACTTGCCCTCTTAAAAGCAGTTCCTTTTCGTTCAGTATAGAAAAGCAAGATGATCAGTGCCAAGAAGCTCCTGAAGTTAGCAAGGAAATGGAAGAAGCTTGCTGCAATCAACCAAAAAAGAATCACATTGCCACAAACTGATGCAATAGCTGACACAAGCAGCTGTAGCACATCAACAAAAGCAGAGTAAGGGTCATTTTGTAGTGTACTCTGCAGATCACAAACGATTTGTGCTCCCGTTGCAATATCTTTACAATGAAATGATGAGAGAGTTATTCAACATGGCAGAAGAAGAGTGCGGTTTGTGTGGTGACGGACCTCTCACATTACCGTGTGATGCACAGTTTATGGAATACGCAATTGCTTTGATCAAACAAAAGGTTAATAGAGATGTACAAAATGCACTATTGACTTCCGTAGCTAGCAGTTGCTCATCTTTCCATCTCCAGCATCAGTTAGCATTCCATCAATTACAAATTTGTAGCTTCTGAAGAGTTACTATTAGATCTGTAATCACAAATATACAGTTGTACATTAATATACTTCATCAAGAATCTTAAAACCTTTTTGTTCATCTACTCATCTCTCTATTATAATCACTGTATCTGTGCAAAATCAAAATCCTTGATCTCGTAGATATTTTTAGTATTGCCTGCAAGTAATGCTAGGAAGGAAATGGAGACTAATTAACTAAAGCATATTTAGATACTTGATTAACAGCCTGTTAGAAGCTTAGAACACTCTTTCTTCCTTCTCTCGAACTCTATTTATGTTACCAATGAAGAGAAAACTATACGTAACATTTCTGCTTGTCATATCCAGGAAACATATGTTTATGTGTTGCTTCAACTCTGAATTTGGGGGATGAATTCTAACCTAAGAGATGGATTTGATAAATTTTCAAATTCAAGATTTGGAATATAACACACAGTACGATTTGAAACTATCCTAAATTGACAGAGAAGAAGACGGTATTTCTGTTAATACAGTGAATTTCAACTACAGTTGGCTACAGACTTTCATAGACAAAAAGATACCTCTAAGTACCATATTTAACATACGGATTCTTTGCCACCTATTACAATTCAACTTATGCTTAATGACATTCAGTGGACTGCATTTTACAATTTCAACATGATCAGTCTTAAATACTAAAGCTACCTATCCTAACAGACATAGATTATAGCAATGAGCATAATTTCCTTCGTGTTCACTGCTCATTGTTTCTTAGGTATGCAGGACATAGTTAAGTTGTTGTTGTATGCAAACATTGCAATGAATTCTGTACTAGTCCACCCTTAAACCTACCAATGATTGCGGGAAAAAAATCCTGAATTCTGAAAGTAAATATTAAGATTCAAAATCATGGTCATGAATCGAGACTGGCATTTAAAGATCTGCTTCTGATTTGGAATTAAACACAACACACACACATGATATAACTTCACACGCCAATGATTCAAGACATCTATTTGGCGATAACCAAACATATTGGGTCCAACTTGAAGTGTCTTATACAAACACACGCGGACACATCACACATGCATATGTCTAGGCTTCAGAAATAATTTATCAGCTTGGTGTACTATACTACTGAAGCCAACCATTTTGTCTTGTGGTTCTCATAGTTTGCATTTGCAATGATAATAATTTCTCCTATCTATTATGCTATCTAACTACTCAGCATAAGGATAATTATATATCACAAAGTATACTCTACCTTCATCTGTTGTGTATCAAACATGCCTACCTCTCTTACATGGTTTTGCATCCCATTAGCCCTTCCAGGTGGGTCCTCCATTGCTTATAGCCTCGTAAATATAAAGTCAGTTGCCTTCGCCTTCAACACCATCACAGGATCACCATTCAGAATTTCAAAATCTAGAATCTGAGATTTCTTCTTCCCTTGTCCTCTTTACCAATTCCATTTCATTCATAGAAAAGCAAGATGATCAGTACCAAGAAGCTGCAGAAGTTAGCAACTAAGTGGAAGAAGCTTGCTGCAATCAACCGAGAAAGAATCACATTGCCACAAACTGATGGAGTTGCAGAAACTAGCAGCTGTAGCACATCAATAAAAGCAGAGAAGGGTCATTTTGTTGTGTACTCAGTAGACTACAAACGTTTTGTACTTCCTTTGCCATATCTTAACAACGAAATGATAAGAGAGTTATTCAACATGGCAGAAGATGAGTTCGGATTGTATGGTGATGGCCCTCTCACATTACCATGCGAAGCAGAATTTATGGAATATGCAATTACTTTGATCAAACAAAAGGCTAATAGAGACGTACAAAAAGCATTGTTGACGGCCGTAGCTAGCAGTTGCTCTTCTTTCCTTCTCCAACATCAACCAGTAGTCCATCAATTACCAATTTGTAGCTTTTGAAGAGTCACAGTTAGACCTGTAATCACAAATATACAAATGTACATTGATAAAGTTCATCAAGAATCTTAAAGAGTTTTGTTTATAACAATTTATCTCTTTATCATAATCACCATAAATGCGTGGAAGGAAATGAGATCCTAAATTTGGTCTTAATTAAACAAAAGCATATTTAGCTTGACAACCCTATTAGAACCTGCCTCCCACCACGTCTTGAATGGTAATTAGACCTCTCTTTATGTCACTATTGAACTCTGTTTATGCTACTGATTAAGAAAATCCAACAGAAAATCTAATAAAATATCAAGTACGTAAGCTTCTAACCTATATTTAGTGAAAACTGCAATTCAAGATGGTTTTATCAGTTTTTAAATTCAGACAAAGCCACTTCTACTCATTTAACGAAAATAATACTTCAATCCACCAAAGAGTATTTCAAGTTTCAACTGAATAAAAAATTTGTCACTAGGAATGATCGAATTGCAATATGATTCCAAAAATATGAGTATCAGCACCAGAGGAATTGAAATTTCCACTTTTCCTCAAAATTGAATCTCGACAACATAGCACTGAAATTTCAGTATCTCTATCTCATGCATATTGTTTAACTCATGCATTTTACATAACTCAGTTCTGGTCTACAGTTTCCATCTCATTAAAATACATAGGCTGAGAACAGTTCCAATGTGATTGTTGGTTATGTACTAATCATTTTCAGTAGGTAATAGAAATACTGAAACAAATCAACCACCCGTTGCTAAATAAACACATCTCAACAAATTCCACTCCTAAATGCTGCAAATTCATCGACAATTTTGGAAAATTCAGAATTTCCAAAATCCATAGTCAAATCTCAGAAAATCATAATATTGGTTCAAGATCCAGACTGGAAAATAGACAAACACACGTCTTGTTATCCAAAGTTTCATACAAATTGGGACCAACTTGTACTGTCATTTTCATCCACCTATATGTTTAAACTTAATAAAAAAACTTGAACAACTCTGCCAGCTTTCACTAATAATTTGCTGTAGAATGCTCCTTCATTGAATGTAACCTCATATCTCCTTTTGTTGTGATGCACAGAGTTTTCATTTGCACAAATAACACACTCTCATAGTCATATCTATTCTGCTACGTCACTACTTGGCATGAAGATATAGATATCTCACAGCCTTTGCTCCACATATCTTGTTGACTGCCAAACATAACCAAACATCACCACCTCCCTTTTATCTCCAAAACACATGGTTTTGCTTCCCATATAGCCCTACATGCTGGGAACTCCACTCTGTCAGGCCTTGCCAATATATAGTCATGCTAACCATCACAAGATCAGCATTCACTTCAAGAACCTCAATCTTTCTCTTCTTTCAGTTTTTCTCTTGAAACCATTTCACTTTAGTCTCCAAAAAAACAAAATGATCAGTACCAGGAAGCTCATCAAATTGGCAAGAAAATGGCAGAAGTTAGCTACTATTAGGAGGAAAAGAATCACATTCCCACATACAATTGGATCTACAAATACAAGCAGTTGCAGCACATCTGCAAAAGCTGAGAAGGGTTGCTTTGTTGTGTATTCTGCAGATCAAAAGCGCTTTCTGCTTCCTTTAGAATATCTTAACAATGAAACAATCAGAGAGCTATTCAATATGGCAGAGGAAGAGTTTGGATTACCAAGCAACTGCCCACTCGCATTACCATGCGATTCGGAATTCATCGAATATGCAGTTACTTTGATCAGAAGACGAGTCACAGGAGATGTAGAAAGAGCACTATTGAGTTCAATAGCTAATTGTAACAGCAGTTCATTGTCTTCCCATCTCCATCATCAAATAACCAGTCATCAATCAGCAATTTGTAGCTTCTGAAAAGTTATAATAAAAAATATACATTTCTACATGTTATGAAAGAGTCTCAAAAGTTTTGTTAGCACCTACTTTAATTACATTTGCTAAGGAGAATATCACCAAGCACAAAATATGGAACAATTTATGATTAGCATTCATTTATTCACTTGACGTTTGTTATTTCCAGCTATAATAATTAATAACACATACCAATAATTTATAAACAAATGAACAATCTATTTATGCTAATAACTTTATTAGAAGTATCTGAACCAAGGCACTTATACATGCTAGAATGAGTAAGCACAATCCTTTGCATTGAAATCAGCCACATAGTCAGTTCTATGATTTCTCTTCCTAAGGTTACCTAAAATACTGTCTTACAGTCCTCGTTAATTACAGTTAACTGTAACACAAGTGCAAGAAAGTTTGATCTCTTCTGATTTGGCTTTCTTTTGCGAGGCAAAAATCACCAAGGAGGACAGCTATCCAAGTGAAATGCGAATATACAATAAATTGCGAAGGTAAAAATCATCAACAAACTGAAAAGGTGTATTTTACAAGGATTTAATTAGAAAACCTATAATGACCATGGATAGGTACACATAACACCAGAAGAATCAACCTTTACATGAGAACAATATATGAAAAGAGAATACAAATATTCCCATTACTAGAAAATGAATATATCTTTAATAAATAACTATTTATTCAGAATTTATTTTTGATATATAACAAATAGCAAACAAGACGTTTTTTCATCTTAAAAGTCACCTTCTACTTCAGTTTACCATAGAGACTTTTTCAACAAAGAAAAGGTACTAAACGTCAGAGATAATAATAAAAGATATGATTGAGCCTTATCTATCAGTTTAAGCTTTTAGGTCAAATGGTTTTATAACATAGTATCAGAGCCGCTTAGATTTAGAGGATAAGGGTTCAAATCCTGGCAGCTCCATTTGTTGATTAAATTCAACACATGGTAAGTTGAGCCTGTGTTGTAATAAACATATGAATGTATCCTTATTAAAATTCTCTTGAAAGCATCAACATGAGGGAAATCAACTTTTTTCCTTCAAACTGAAAGTCAAACACCAAGAACAGCTGTCTTCAATGACATTAAGTAGACTGTGTTCTACAATGTACACTTGACCACTCTTATTTTCATAGAAATAGTAAAGTTACTCATCATAATTCCCAACAGACACAGGTTATTGCAAGGAGAATCAGATTTTATTGGCCTTTACTGAACACTGTGTTACAGGAATGCTGAAATAAAGAAAAAAGCTTATGCAATGTGAAAATGTTCAAATAAGTTATGCACCTCTCCGCCCTTAACTTGCAAATGAATGTGGGAAAAAATCCTGAAAGTAAATATTAGCATTCCAGAATCTTGCTCATCAACCAAACATATTGGGTCCAACTTGAAGTGTCCTATACGAACAGACAATGTTGACAGCTTCCATAACTTTGCAGTTTGGTGTAGAATGCTAATGAAGAAGGCAACCATTTTATTGTGTGGTCCATATAGTTTGCATTTGCTATCATAATAAATACTTGTATCTACTCTGCTATGTAACTACTTAGCATAAGGACATTAATATTATCACAAACTATGCACCACCTTTACTTTTTGCCCATCAAACATGCCCACCTTACAAACACCCATCACATGGTTTTGCTTCCCATTAGCCCTGTGCGGTGGGACCTCCATTGCTTATGGCCTTGTGAATATAAAGTCAGGCTAATGCCTTTACTTTCCACACCATCACAAGATTGACATTCAGCATTCCAAAAATCTAGAATCTGGAGTTTCCTCCTTCACTTGTCCTCTTAGAAACAATTCCATTTCGTTAAGTTATAGAAAAGCAAGATGATCAGTGCAAATAACCTCTTGAAATTAGCAAGGAAATGGCAGAAGCTTGCTGCAATCAAGAGAAAAAGAATCACATTGCCCCATAATGATGCAATAGCAGAAACAAGGAGTTGTTGCACTTCAACAACAGCAGAGAAGGGTCAGTTTGTAGTGTACTCTGCAGATAAAAAAAGTTTTGTGCTTCCTTTGCAATATCTTAACAACGAAATGATGAGAGAGTTATTCAACTTGGCAGAGGAAGAGTTCGGGTTGCGGAGCCACGGACCACTCACACTACCGTGTGAGGCAGAGCTTATGGAATATGCAATTGGTTTAATCAAACAACAGGTTAATAGAGAGGTAGAAAGAGCATTGTTGATCTCCATAGCCAGCCATTCATCATCTTCCCGTCTCCAACATCATCCCAAAATCCATCAATTACCAATTTGCATATATGATTGTACATTAAATACATACTCAGAAATTTTGTTCATTTTCACATATAATTATATCTCCAAGAAATTAATATTCACCCCTCACTATTGTTTGCTAATCGACGAATTACAAACCTCATAAAAAATTATCCGTTCCGGCCGCCGTGGGTCGCCGGGTCCCGGTGGTTCAAGTTAAATGACGAGCCATTCAATAAATGATAGCGGAAAACGCCGTTTAATGACAACTGAAGCTGATATATTTACTACTGCTTTGTTTTATATACTCCAGTTATCAAATTTTTATCCAGTCAAAATTTTTTATGTTCAAAATAGATTTGCCTTTGTATCATTTAACAATTTTTTTTTTTTTTTTTAAGGCTTTGCTTGTACGAGGTTTTGAATGAAGATTTTTAAGGTAGGGTATCTAATTGCTGGTACTTAGAGGAAGAATTAATTGAAAGAAAGGAATTGCGGGTTTGGGAGGGTTACCAAAACCCCTTCTTTTTTCTATTTTTCAATCCCACCGATTTGGTAGGATTTGAAGGATTAAAATATTAAATGAACAATTATATCCTTTAATATTATTTATATTTCCCATCTTGTTCTCCATCAATTATACCGTGATTATAATCTCAATTAATAAAACCTTTTCTTCACCCAATCCGCTCTTTTCTTCAATTCTGCTCTTTGCCTCTCCTCTTCCACTTCCTGTTATTATACCCCAAATCCAACTTTAATCACAACAAACTAAAATTGTTTTTTTAAATTTGAGATATTATATTATGATCTTAATCTTTAAATACAAAACATAATAATTTAATTAAAAGCTTATCATATAATTAAATATAGATATTTAAATTATATTGTTCCAAATACTTTTTGAGTGAACCAAACTTTAGTTTAAATCTTTGCATGTTTTTGTTGAATTTACTTTTTCCAATTAATATTATTTGTTATTATCATCAAAATCTCAAACACAATGATTATATATTAATATATTACACCGATAGAATTTTATTTTATTTTTTAATTTGTCGAATTAAAAAATTATTTTTTGGTTAAAGAGATTCAACAGAAAATATGGATATGGACATAAAGATAGAACTATAAAATATTAGACTTTAATTCGACAAAAAGTGAACTATAAAAGTGAATTTTAATTTTAATTTTGTTGTATTAAAAATAAAAACTTTTTTAAACTTATTTTGAGTACAATGATATAAAAATAATTGACATAGTTAACCATACTTTATAAAATCCTCCTCCCAAGCAAAACAAAGGTTCGTCATGGTTACCTAACTTTATAAAACCATTCATTTCTCCCAAGCAAGATACTACCCAATTCCTTATTTTTCTCCTCAATACTACACCGCACCCTACCATCCATTCCTTTGTGATTCTTATGTAACCCCCTTAATACTTATCTTGAAGTTTTACCCTTAATATTTAAATATATTTTTTTATTAGCACATTTAAAATCAATATTGTCAAATGTTGAATATCAAATATTATTATCAATTTGATTATTTTTATACAACGTCTTAACATTATTTTTTCCTCAATTTCTTCATTGCTTATAATAAAAGAGACGTGTCCAAGACGCCTTAACCCTGGATACTTACGGGGCGTTTGGTATGTGGAGATAGGGATAAGGATAAGGATTGGGATATGGATTAGGATAAAGTATTGGGATATGGATGGGGATAAAAAAAATAATATTGAGATTGAAATAATATAAAATATGTTTGTTATGTTAGATAAGGATATGAATAAAACAATATATTTTATTATATTACCTTTCTGTATATAAAAAAAAATCTTTGTATTTAAATGGGTAAAATAGTCATTTCTAACATTTAATTTTTATCCCCACCCTTATAGCACCCCCTCTCCATGGGATAGAATACTTGGGATAACTCATCCCTTTAATCCCTATCCCAACTCTTTAAAAATTTTTATCCTCCTTAACAAACAAGGGATAAGAGATAGATGGGATAATAGATCCCTATCCCACTCTCTTATCCCACCTAACAAACATCCTCTTAATGAATTATTTGCTGTAAAAAAATAATAAAAGAGACGTTTATAATTAACTAATTAAACAATATTAATTAAGAACAAAAAAATTTTAATATGAAAAATAGAGTTTAGAAGATAAATATTAAAAGCAAATCAATCATTTTAATACCCTAACTAATATTTCTTAGGGAGATCCAAAACATAACAAATGAGAAGGATTACGATTAATTAATTCCAACCGGCAAATTCAAATAAACAACTTTCCTTTGAAATTGGGTTTCACAAGCTCTTGACAACTTTCTGAATCAATACCTCCATGGGGTAAGAGACATTAGGTTAAAACTCTTATTTTCGCTACTATTTTCAGCTTTCACCACAAATATAACTATAAATGTAACTTAAAAAAAAAAATAAATGTAACTTTCATTAAAAAATACTTTAAACACGTATAACACGATGGGAGGGAGTATTATGAAAGTAAAAGTTTTTTTTTAAATTATACATATTTTCATTGAGATAATTATGTTTGGAGCTTAAAACACATAATTTTAAATCTCCTCAACCCTCTTGCGGTTGTATATGTATTACAAGAAAAATTACAATTTGCATCGGAAAGTTCCATTACAACTTGTGCCAATATGGTGGTAATCAATCAAGAGTATTTACCCATAAACTCAGTATGCATACCAATTGAGCTATAATTCGTAGTTAATAAAAGAATTTCTAAACATACATATGTAATAATATATTAATAACGACATATATTTCGTACAAATATATAATTTAAAGAAGATTGAAAAATTTTGGCTACAAGTTGTGTATCTAATTCTTGCTACTAAGTCTTTGTGTTTAAAAGGTTGTTTGATTTATTTGCAAAAAAAAGGTTGTTTGATTTCTAGTATAGTTTTATTCATTGAGATAAGGAATTGATTTCTTTTCTCATTTGGAAAAGAAAAAGAATGACGTACTATAAATTAAAACCGTTCCTCAATAGCAATCGGGAGAAATCATAGAATATATATCCCTGTGTAAAATCAATAAAATCACGTCACTTAATATATTTTAGAATGAAGCATCTAGGGTTTATATTTTAGGATCTAGAGTTTTTATTTTAGGGCTTAGAATTTTATTTAAATAATTAACTATTATTTAATTAATTAATTCACTACATCATATTATTTTTTATCAGTTGGGGTGTAACTTGTTATAATGCTATTGGCTTAGCACACAGATGACGTGATGTGTCAGACGTGCTCTGTGACTTCTCCCAATTAGGGTATTAACCAACATACGCATGATTTAATTACCATTCCAATTTTAGATAGATCTTTGCAACTTCATTTATATATCTTTCAATCAATGATTAAGTCTACTTGTGTTCAATTAAATTTTGACAGCTTATTGTTGCACCGTTGAACTCGAACTAAATAAACCTATCACCAGGTAGATCAACACTTGTGTTCTAAAGATTAATTAAATTAATTTATGTTACAGATATTCTACAATTGGTTAACCAACAAAAACAAAAGAAGTCAATTAGTATAAGTTATTTTTCAATGGAAGATAGATGCAAATTAAGGTTAGCTAACTATAAAATCTGAATTTCTGTCTTTTCTCACCTGTACTATCTTCTCCATCTATATATAAGCAAATACTATCCTTCATTTCTACCATCCAAATCAACATTTTCTTGATTATAATACCTCACGTAATACATTAATCTCCTGTTTAAGATGGCTAAATCAAACTTAATCTTCTTAGCTCTTTTCGTTGCTTTGTCGTTTTCAAGCATGGATGTTGGAGCAACTGCTCGCAATCTTCTTCAGATGCCACCTTTGCCTTCGGTTCCGAACTTGCCTAAGCCTACATTGCCTAATACCATGCCAACACTTCCACAACCCGTGGTGCCGAATCTGCCCAAATCAACAATGCCACCATTGCCTAATACTATTCCAACACTTCCGCAACCCACAATGCCAAACTTGCCAACCACTCAACCATCTCTACCTAAGCCGACTCTGCCTCCACTTCCAAGCATGCCTATTCTCCCCAAGGTCGCTCTGCCTCCATTGCCAAGCATGCCTACAATTCCTTCTTTCCCTTTCCTTTCTCCCCCACCTTCCCCATCTAGCCCTTGAATTTCTCTATCATTGTTCTGTGCATATCATGGCTTTATTTCATGTTTTTTTTTTTTTTTTCTTTTTTTTTTTTTTTTTTTTTTTTTTTTTGTGTTGATGAGTACTTTACATCTATGTATGTGTGAAAAGATTTATTAAGTTTGCTTATTGTTGATTATTAATTCTTTTCAGATATTACCATTGAGTTGTAATTCATTATATATAATAATAATTAATTAATTCATGATTTATTTTGATTTGTTGTGTGAGTTTGTGTTAAGGATAAAAAACACCCTAATGTATTTGAAAGGGCTCAATTATACTCTTATGGTTTTTCACGGTACAGTTTTATTAATTTAATCATTTTTGCTCGAACTCAATTCTGCATTTTTCAATTGAATACCGACAAATATAAGGGAATGATCGAAATTTGACCGAAATTTTCAATAAAGTTAGTAGATGAATCTATTAAATTTCTGAGAGAAAAATTTAAAGGACAATAACAATAAGTCTATAATTGAACCCTAGTAACAAGAACTTAAGTTTCAGATAAGAGTATAATTAAGCCTGTGAAAATATATTAGCGGTAAAAAGGAGAATGGACTATGAATTCTGTCTTACACGATGCCACTGCTGTGGTCAGCTCTAACTTGCTTTTGCCTGTGTTTCTTTTTGGTTCTTGCATTTGTATGCTCTTATTTTTGTTGGAACAATTGCTGGTTCTCTTGACTTAAATCTTTTAATTTTTACTTTTAGTGCCTTCAAATTTTTTTAACTTTATGCCTCCAGCTTTTAGAACTTGTAGCTCAAGTCAATGAAGCATGCTATCAGTTTAATTGAAGCTAAATTTAACTGCTTTTGCTCTTATTTGATTGTTCAGTATCTGCAATTTGCGCACGTTAATGTTTTCTTCTATATGCTTCTACAAATTCATGATTACAAGATTTATTCAATTGATTGTGTTCATGTTGAGTGGATTAGGAATATTTTTCTATAGGATTTGGTGTAGAAGTTTTTTCTTTAGAGCAATTGAAAATATCTTTTTCTTATTTAGAAAAAGGAATTTGCCTTTGGTTTGAATTTTATGATAGTGAAACTTATTGGTTTCTGTTACCTGTCACAGCACGTTTTGCATAAATATTACTGCAGAGCTGATGCTTCTGTAATGTGCTTCTGCTACTGACCTAATTTTTTACTTTTATACTGGTGACTTAAATAGGCTGGCTCAGTTATTGGTGGAATGCTTGGTGCAGTTCATGTTTTCAATACTGGCACTATTGGATTCCTTTGTTTGATTAAATTTTAATATGATTTTCCCATGTGGTTTGCTCAATCTTATATTTGACTATATTTTAGGGATTCCATTCCTTCAGAGTCGTCTCAAGGGACCAAAATGGCTGCCCTTTGTTGTTGGGGTATATAACCTACTCTTATTCTTTCTTGATTTTAAAAATTTTTTGAGCTACAAAGGCTAACATCTTGTCTCTTGATTTCATTTATACGATGTTTATCTTGGCTCATTGGTCTTGATTTTTTTCATTTTTAACAGCTTCCTCCCCTGCTAATGGTGTCAGGTGCAACTGCTGCATTTGGAGGCAAGTCTAGAATCTCCATAGGTGTATGTGTTTTTTCTGGGTCCTAATTTGGTTGTGTATTGGCTTAGTTCCTCTAGGCCTAGCACATTAGAATTTTGAAACCAAAGGAGTCCATGGATAAGAAGCAAATGGTCTGCTATACGAAAATCAAGAGGAAGATTTCTTCCTTCATGTAAATTATTATGAATAGCAAATTAAGCCCCAAAAATTATTGAAGGAGAAAAGCCAAATTTGGGATTTGATTGATCTTTGACCTAATTTAAGTTGTCAAGCACACATACATGGAAGAGATTTCTGAGCTATGTACATCTGATGCAGTTGTTTATATATAATTTATCTTTGGGTTTTAAATTTGTAGGTTATTCACTTCCAAAGTTTGTTCAACTGACTGTGACATCCTATTATTCTGCCTTAAGTGCTCCGTAATATGGGTTTCATTGCTCACCTGACATATCGAAGAGGCCCATAATTTCCAGGTTCAGAAAGAAAGGCATGATTAGTTCTTTGCAGGTGCATATACCAGTGTATAGAAAATGCATTTAGGGGCACTTTCTACCATTTTCCATGTAAAGGTTCATTCCAGTATCTCAAGTACCAATAAATAGATTTTCCTTTCAATACCAATGAAATATTATGGTCTAATTTTCAAAAATTTAGTCGGATCAATGTTGAAATGTCTGATGTTGTGTGCATATAATCATTGCAGAAGTTGATACGCACAGGGACAATAAGCATATCAACTCAGTAGAAGAGAAGAAACAATATGCTTCGTGTGACTTCAGCTCACAATCTTCATGGAAAGCCATACAATTTCATTCTCTCTCATCAGTCTTTTGATGAACATAGCTAGATTCTAAAAATTTCTTGCATATTGCTATGTCTACATTTTCTTTCGAGGCATGATCTATTTGCTTAGTGTAGGGCTGACGGAATAAAGTTTTCTAATTGATTATTATATTATTGTCTTCTGGCATGATCATCCTTATGATGATGTAGTAAATAAGTTTTCATAAATTACAAGAGAGATATGCTTATAGTTTTCTCAAAAACCTTTCATCTTGCAAATTGTGGCCTTTATAGTTATTTTGTTATTGATTTTCATTAAAGTACCAACTGCTTTGGATAGTATGTTCTTTTCATCAAATAGTCTCATTCATGCCATTTGTCCTTGTTAGAAGCAGACTATGAATTACATAGCAGAAAGTTCACAGATTCCTGCTGTTTAAGTGTCAGTGTTCTGCCTGATGCTCAATTTTTTGTTAGTTAGGTTTGCTGGATCATATAGGTTTGTACCTAATGACACCAGGACCTTGCACATAGCTAAGTAGATCAGGAGACAAAATTAAGCAGAATATTAATGCGGTTTGCATCCAGACCTTGTGATTTATGAATCACTAGAAAAATCAATACAACTGTGCTGTGTCTTAAAACCTAAAGACAAAATGAGAATTGTCTTACATAAGTAACTGTGCTAGGAAGTGGGAGCCCAACCATCCTTTCTGAACTTTCTTTGGTGAAACTAACAATATTTTGCGATCCTACCTATAATGTGGAAATTTAGAAACCTTCAACCATGTAAATCGCTAAATTCATTTCCTGTTATTCAACTCATACTTTCCTAAGATCTAATATCTTCCTTCTAACACAGAAGTGCTCAGCCCAGAGAATTTCTTTAGCAGGAAAATAATCGTTTCCTATGTCAAGTTACATTGTTGTTAGAGATGATAAACACTAACATTGAAATTTTACCTATCAACTTGAACTTTTTGGTTGATTGATTGTTTCATTATTTCATATGGTAGCAGAGCTTCCAAGGCAAACAAGTCTAGATTCGAATCCTATCAATCTCATTTATTATTAAAATTTCACCACAAGATATAGTTGGTCCGTGTTTATATACACTTGAAGCCTGTTACAGAGTGTATAGGTATTTAGTGTGGTTCACACTAAAAGTATAGGCACATGTATGGGGGTTTGCATTATAGTTCACACTATTAGACTCTATGTATAAATATATGACCTTCTCTAATACGAATAACAAGAATTCCATGTATTCTACTCTCTGATAACATGGTATCAGAGCCTTTGTGCTCTTCACCAACTTTCTTGCTTTTGATGGGCCTGTTGTTAGTCGATTTCTGTTCTGGTTTGCAATTGAAGTTGAGGTTCTGAAATTCGGGAGCTTTGTTTACTGTTCTAGGAATGCAGTGTTTTGGGGAATCTTTGTTTACTGCTATGGATATTCCGCCTCTCCCCAGGTGCGCAGTGTTGTTATGAATATTGGCATAATGCCCTTGTGTGCAGTGTCATTTGTGGCATTCACTTTACTGCCCTGGTGTGCAGTAGTTTCAAGCCTGCCGTTTGCTGCCATAGTGCCATAGTCAGTGGTTTCTTCCTCCTTTCAAGTCTGCCTTCTGAGCAGTGGTTTCTTTCTCATGTTTTGTCTTTTATGTTACTAGTTCTCGTGAATGTGTTTTAGTTTGTGTATTATGTTTGTTCCAAGCTAGGCATAATCAAATCTATGCTCCAACTTGAGGGGAGTGTTAGTGTATAGGTATTTAGTGTAGTTCACACTACAAGTATAGGCACATGTATAGGGGTTCACATTATAGTTCACACTATTAGACTCATGTATATAAAAATATGTCCTTCTCTAATACAAATAACAACAATTCCATGTTCTACTCTCTGATAACAAAGCCTTAGGCGAATTTGCGTATGAGGATATGTTAGAGATGAAAAAAATTGGTAGTGGTACCTTACCTCTCTATCTAATTTCAGGTTTGGTGTTAGTTGACAATTAAATATGTTAGGTCTGAGACATGATGTTCAATAGATACAAGGTATTGTTACACATAATTATAAGCTATTTGTGATTCCTTTAGCATATATCAGAAATGACATAATCAGACATCTATTCAAAACGTTTGAAGAAGTATTTGGACTGTCAAATTGCCATGTGATGCTATCTATTTTCATGGACGAAAAGGCTTTGCTTATGTCAATGGAAACCGGTTGCTGTGCATTTTGTAAGGTTCCCATCAAAGACCCACAGGTGAACAATAACTTCTTTCTGGCTATTGAAGTAGTTCAGTACTGTTATGGATTCCTAATTACACCTTAAAATCTTGTTATTTTGCTGTACTATATTTGTATGGATCATTTTGTCTGCTTAGCACAAGATAATAAAATATTGCTTTTTTACGGTTATATGATTGGTCTTCCTAATCATTTAATTTTCTTGATATGAAATAAGCAACATTTGTATGATTTTAGTGTTTAATTTGTAAAGAAATGATAATTGCCAGAAAACAATTTTTGGTTGGAAAAAAATATAGCATACTATTAAAGTTTTATAAGAACTCTTATCTATCATAAATGAGTTATGGATGTGAATGCAGAGCGTAGAAAAAATTTTCTTATGAAAAGAAGATTGCAAATGATAGGGAAACTTTCCACCAGCAACCAAAGATTTTTCTCACACAAAATTGTTCTTTGTTCCTCATCACAAGACAATAACCTTTGAGAAATAAATACCTTGACATGTACTGCATTGGACTTGAAAAATTGTTTTTACGGTCACAGGGCTAAAATATTCTTAATTACTAAATGAGATGCAATTGAAACTAAGTATCCTTAATATAGGGTCAGTTTGGGGCTGTTTTTCGTAGCTCCAAAAGTAGTTTTTAGCCAAAGTATGAGAAATTTTACTTTGGCTGAAAGCTGCTTTTAGGGCTGCAGAAAGCAGGTTCAAATGCACAATTGGTAAAAGTTAAACTGAATTCAGGAAAGGATTGGAAAAACACTTAAAATTACTTTTAAAAAAAGCAATGAAATCTAGATTTCCCTGACAACACTTTCACTAACAGCAATCATATGGTTAAGTAGCAATAATAATAATAATAATAATAATAATAATAATAATAATAATAATAATAGGTCCGAGTTTGACCACACATTTAGATTAATTCTGAATTGAGTTACTGTCAGGTTCATTTCTGGAAAATCTTAAATAGTAGTTTTTATTTATTTACTATATCGGACTAGTTCAATAGTCGGTTGAACCATATTTATAATAAAATTAATTAAATAATATTTTAAAAAACAAAAATTTAGTAGAAACGATTGAACCGCAAACCGATGAACTTGTTATCCGATGCAGTTTTAATAACATAGGTTATCTTATAAAAATACTTTTGAATTTTCTAAAAAGTAAATCGTGGCAAATTTCAATGGACAAATTCAAAATTCCAAGAAGAAATTAACAAACATGGGCTCATCCATGTTCATGGAAGTCCAACTACTGTTGGAATGGGCTTTGCAAATTAACAAACACTCTGATCTGATGGCCTAGTTCATCTCAATTCTCAATAAATTCATCTCGTGTTCTTTGATGCCTTCGTCAGTGATTCTACCTTCAGAAAATGTGGCTGGAAAAGGGGATGAATGCATCAGACTGCTGAATTCTCTGACTTCCAGGTACAATTCATTGATTTTACTTTTTACTCAGCGTTTTAATTACTGTTCGATTGTCTATGCCTCCTTGGATTTGCTCAATTCCCTTTTTGAATAGCTCTCGTTATCTCCATAAATTTCCAATCTTTGGACCAACCCCCAAAATCTCAATATTTGATTACTGTTAATCACCACCAATTCTCCCCTAATGTTTCCTCATCATAAGCTCACTCCTCTGATTCTGATTTTGCCGATATTGTTTCTGCTTCTCCATGGTTAATGGGTAGGAGGGCCGATAAGCTTCGGCTGTCTTTAAACAACGGCATGGTTGGAATCGGGAAGATAAAAACAATACCAAACAAATCTTACATTTACTTGTTTGGTTTCATCTTCACTAGTATCTCAAACCAGTTCAACAAATTTCACATTCAGATCTCCTATTATTTCTCGTCTTCTTTGTAGAGACCTACAGCTTGTTGTGGTCTCTTACCTCATTACTTATGGTGGGTTTTTATCTGAATCTGCTAAATCTGTTTCGAAACCCAGATGGACCAGATTCAGTAGAAGGCTTCAGCACTGACCTAGTGTTGGACATGATTTGGCATGGATGATGAGGCTAAACATAGAATACTTGAAGAGTTGTATGATTTGTTCCTTGTCCATGTGCAGTTAAAGGAGATGATCTCTCCCTCAAAGCTCAATACAATGATATGGCAGCAAAGTCCAGTGGAGTGATGGTATACTCCCCAGTTGGCATGTGGATAGATTGCTGTATGTGTTTGTTGCTTCCTACTAAGTTAGAGGGTATTGTTAAAAGAGTAGATGAGATGGGTGTTGATAGGGAATCTAAGATGTTTGTTTGGCTTTTAAAGGTGATGAGTTCTATGAGTAGAAAGAATTGGGAGTTGAAGTTGAAACTCTCCCTTTGTAGCAATTAATTCGGCAAGAACGCTCTCCAATTCTTGCCTAAGCGAGGAAATCTTGAATTGGAAGACAAATTGAAGACTTTCATTCCTCTTAGCTATTTTGAAGAATAAAGGAGGAAATTTGCAACCTTTACAAAAGAGAAGACTATGTCAATGAAAGAGTTTACATGACAGTTTCTAAAGTCCAAAAGTGATGACAAATGAAAGGACAAAATGTTCTACTTACATTTCAAGATTGGGAGAGCTGTATACTTCTATGCTTGTTATTTCAACAATGTGAGGATGCTCCTTTTCACAGTTAGTTGATGCTACAAAATGGATGGAACTTTATTTTACTCAGGCAAGGGCAAAATGTCAGTCTGTTTAGAAAACCCTAAGCCGAGGGATGGTGGTCAGTCTTCTCCCTGGTGCCTAACGTATAATACTTGAAGAGTTGTGGAATTTGTTCCTTGCATATTACTACACATGTTTGTCTCTATTGATTGGCTTTTTACAGCAAACCACAGAAATTAAAGTGTATTGTTAGAAGTGTGGATGAGATGGGTGTCAATAGGGCATCTAAGATGTTTCTTTCGGTTGTTAGGGTGATGACTTCTATGAGTAGAAGGAATTGGTAGAGGTGGCAATTCGTGTTATCGTGTCATAATCATGTTATGTTGTTTAATGTATTCTACATGATTATAACATAAAAACAATAAAAATGAGTTTCGTGTCAAACGGGTCGCGTCAGTTGGGTTGTCTCTATAATTCGTGTTGTCGTGTCAGAAATTGCCACCCCTAGGAATTGGGAGGTGAAGTTGAAGCTCTTCTGGAGCTGGGATTTTCAGAGGAGAATATTTTGTTTGCTTTTAATAAAGCAACCTCAAGCATTTGCTGCATCAGAAAGGATGATTCGATGCAAAGTGTCGAGGGCTTGGGCATCTCTTATATTGCTAGCAGTGCACAGTTACTTGAGAGTAAGAATTCGTTCAAGAAAAGAGCTCATTTGGCTGCACTTTACGAGATCACTGATGCAGAATTCATGAACAAGTATGTGATTCTCTATTCAAATGAATTAGGAGATTTGTTGTGGCTAGCAAGAGTTCACAGCCAACAGATTCTGTATTACTGGTGAAAAATTCTTGAGGGTTCTGTTGTTCTTTTGATTTAGTAAATATTATTGATTTTTATTATCCTGTTTAGTGGTTTCTTGTTTATGGATATTGAAGCTGAACTCCAATTTTTGTGTAATGTAGAACAAAAGTCATCCAATAGAAGAAATTTTTGTATCATAACATAGTCAACTTGTTTGCTAGGATTCTGTTTTATCATTCAATTAATTCTTCCTCTGGGTATATTTTCAGATAGTATGACCAATAAAGACACACAGAGAACAAATATGAAGTATTTCTTTCTGGTATTAGGTTGGTCTATTCTGTGACTTAATTTTCCATTTTTCTTAATGGCTTAGAATTCTTTTCATCAAAATAAAAATGAAAAATGGCGCATAATAATATAAATTTATGTATATTAGACCTTTTGAGGCAATTATAGATCTTAGGAGTCAATGAGGATTGGTCAATAAAAATGTATTTCAATGGTATTTCTTTTTTATTTTTTTTTCTTAAGTTAGTCAATCTATCATGTTCCAATACAACGAGAAATCGAAATAGCAGATAGGGACAGCTTTGTAACGCCAAACCAAATGGTCTGGTCAAATCGAGATTTAGTTGGGTTCAAATGCTATCCGAAATTTAGTACAAATAAACACAAGATAATTTGATACCTTTGATTAAATAATAATTTTTTGAGATTCCGATTTGTGTTGAAGTGTTAAAATAATATCCACGCTAAATGTATAAAATAATATTTTTTTAAAAAAAAAATTTGTTAAGCGCTAATAAAAATATAAAATAATAATTCATCAAATATATATAAAAAATAATTTTATAAAATTCATAATATTAAATTATTTTCCGAATAACTAATCTTATTCAAAGTAAATTTTCCTTCTTAACATATGAGTTAAGTTCAATTTTATGTTTTTTTTTTTTTCATTCACATGAAATAAACCACGTTAAGTATATTTTTCTCATAATTTAACAAGTAATTCTTAATTAAGGAATTTAGGACTATAAAAGGCTTTTTGGAATAAAAATATGGTAAAATATTAGTTTCATCTGGATCGTAATTATTATCTATTGACTTATGTTTTAATGATCACAAAAAGGTTAACATAAAAAGAAAATGAAATTATTCTTATTTGATTAATTATAATTAACAAAGAATGAATAAAAGGATAAAATGTCTTATAAGATAAAAAAAGGGTACTATATGACAAAAGTATCCTTTTATAACTTATATGGTATTACAAGGAGACATGAGAAGCAATTTAAGAGCTAAAAATTTCCTCACAATCATCATGCAGTAATTACTTCTGTTCACAAGACAATGTCAAGCATTATATCTTCAAGCTAAGGAATGAATCCTCACATCTTTATAAGCTTAACATAACTGTCATAATCTCTTGTTACATGAAATCAACAATCATATCATCTTGTCACTTGAGTCAAACGGCCATATGTAGTTCATTAGGTGTATTCAACATCTTCTTGCTTTATGACATGAACATTAACTGTCATATTCTCTTTATGACTTGAAATCAACTGCCATATCTCTTTTGTGACTTGGATGAAACGGCCATTTCTTCATTCTATGAAGCATTCCATCATCTATATAAGGAAATGAAGATCAAATAAGCAAAGCAGAAGACTTAGAAGCAATATTCACACTCTTAAGCTATTATTTTCAAAGTCTTCCGTAATTCCTATAAGAGCAAAATCAAGAGAGAAGAGCTTTATTCTTTTCACAAATATTCATATTTTCAGGAATTATATATTCACACAGGTTGTGTGAAATAGGGTTTACTTTATTGGTAGTGTGATCAACAAAGTCTGTAAAAGTTTGGTGCTTGAGTTTTGAAAAAGCATCGGTAGAGTTTCGTTACTTGAACTCTGAAAAAGTAACGGTAGAGGTTTGATACTTAACCTACAAAAACATTAAGTTTTTTACTTAAACTCGTAAAAAGTAACATAGGCTTGTTTCCTACCCGCAAAGGAAACGTTAGTGAAAAATCTTAAGTGGTTGGCTTGAGGACTGGAAATAGACCGGTTGGGTCGAATCAGTATAAACCTTGTCTTTTCATTTCTCTATCCCTATACTCTTTATTTTTATTGCAATTTAAATTAATAGCTTTATCTTTGAAGGCACTCTTAATTTTAGTAATCATATTTATATTCACAAGTTTTACTGTTTTATCAATTCCGCATTTTTTTTTTTTTTTGTAAAACTTGTGTTTGTTGAAAGAAAATTGGTTTTATTCCAAAATAATTTTTAAAAGAGTTTGCAAAAACTTTTATTCGGTATACAGTACTATTCACTCCCCTCTAATACTGTAGGGACCATCATTATCAAGTATCATACCAATATTCTTAATTTGTACAAAATATTGATTAAAAAATATAATTAAGATATAAAATATTTTGTGAATAAATAAGTATTTCTTTGTTGATAAAATAATATCTTCCATTGAATTTAATTCCAAAAATATTACTTTATTGAGATTTTGTTAAATGTGTTGGATGTTACCCAACCAATATTGATTTTATGCTTGATTTGACCCAATAAAAGGTTAGAATTTCCAATGGGTGACAGATTTGCCTTAGTTGGACATGAACTCTGGGGTGAGCAAAACCAAATCGCGAACCAAAAACTGAACTGAAAAATCAAACCGAACCAAAAACCAAACCGAACTCTATTTGATTTGGTTTTAGTTTTATAAAATATAATAATTTGGTTTTTGGTTTTTATTGAAAAAACCAAAACTGAACCGAACTGAATCGTAATAGGAAAAAAATATTTTTTAAAAATATGTATATATATATATAAATAAATTTTATTTTGCATATTATATATTTACATTATTTTATAGTTTGTATTTATGAGACTTTAGTAATGTACATGTAATATAAATCCTTTTTAAGCAATACTTTACATGTAATTTATAAAAAATAATGATAATAAAAATAAAAAAATTAAAATTTTTGTTGATTCGGTTTTAACCGAACCAAACAGTAACAGAACCAAACTAATTCAGTTCGGTTTGACCCGAGCCATATGAACTTTGGTTTGGTTTTGATTTCTATTTTTTTCTACTTGGTTTTCAGTTCGGTTTGGTTCAGTTTGATTTTGAACCGAACCATGTTTTGCTCACCCCTACATGAACCAATTATGAAATTTATTTAGCATTGTTGTTTGCTTGCAAGGGTGGCGATAAGGGGACATAGGTTTATTGTTGCCCTCCCAATCGTCGACGTCTTTAGAGGCAGTGGTAAGAGAAGCACGGGTTTTCGCTCTCTAGGTTCTGTCACTTTTTATTTGTCCTCATGGAATACATTTTTGAAGCTATGCTTCAGCATTGAGGATTTTATTACTACAATATTCAACTAACATCAACAATATGTTTATTGATATCTTATGAATTAACTTAATGCCTTAAAAGAAGGAATGACACAAATATGTCCCTAATGTATACATAAAAATTGCATTTTACCCTAACCTTTAAAATAGCACAAAATTACCCCTTATGAAAAAATAAAAATAAAATTCAATTTTCATCGAAACTGAAAATTAACTCCACTGGATCCATTATAGGTATTGACTATGACACCACGTTTACAAATCAAGCTATTAAAAAAATGACACATTTCCGTTCATTATTTGAAAAATCTAACCAACATTTTGAGTGGCCTATCATCAAAAAGTTGGTCAAATTTCTTTACTCTGAAAGGACACGTGTCACTTTTTTTATTGACTTAATTTGCTGATACGACTTCCTAAATCAATACTTATAACAGGCTCAACAGAAGTGGATGCAGTCAATCACAGTAATAACCTGGAGTATTTCAAAGTCGAACCCTAGAGATGAAACTAATCACTATTCTAATTAATTCTAGTTTATAAGCAATATTTGTGAACTTGTGTTGAATTAGATGTAAGAAGGCAAAAAAAAAAAAAAAAAATTGAATTAAACAATGGAAGAAAACACTAGGGATTCAGGATTCACCTAATCCAGGCAACCAATTATATTATCACCATATTCTCAACAATCTATTTCCATGATAATTGTTTCTAAGATATCTTAATTTCCATCGAGCTATTAAGTTATGCTTAATTAACTGTGATTATCCGTCGATTTTTCACTAACATTAATTAAACCTATTAAGCCACAAATATGTCATCACAATTATTCCTAATAGGTTTAATTGTGTCTATCTTGCTAGTTCTGGATTCATATTTCACTTTCAGTTTGTCATACAAATTTTAACACTGAATCATGCATTGATCACACACATAATTCACAAATAAAATCAAGAAGATAAATGTAATAAGAAAAATAACTCAATTGAATTAAAATTCAAAAATCTAACATGGTGATATACAATTGATTACCCAAACTATGCTACATTCTTGATCTTAGTTTGAGAATTTAACTGCTCATAACTAAATTAAACAATAAAGCAAAAGAGGAACCAAAATTCATGTTCAAAAGATAAAGAGAAGAGAAGAAAAACAAATTAAAAAATCAATGCGAACTCCATTGAATCCGAATGAATAATCCGTTGAGTTCTCAAACCATTGCTCTTCACTTTGGTAGTTTTTCGTTCTTCCTCCCAAGACACATTCAAAATGAAAAAATTCCCCAAAAACACGTTAAAAGAAAAAGAAAAAAAAAAAAAAAAAACTAAGATTTTGAGAATTGCTGATTTTTCTTTCTTAAAAACTAAAACTAAACTCCTTCTTTTAGGCCAAATTCATAACTCCCAAAAGGCTCATCAATAAAGCTAGCCCAATTGATTAATTCATATCCAAATCCTTAGCATTCTACAAGGCATGGTCATGCACTAAGACTTTTTCTATATTGCTCCAAGCCATTTTTGCTTCGAAATCATGTCCTTTTTACCTTTTTTTTTTTTTTTTTAATTAATCTTCAAAGGCGTAACACAAAAAAATAACATAAAGAAAGTAAAATCCACCTAACATAGAGCAAAATATATCAATTATAGTCCATAAACAAAGGCAAATTAAGGGGTATAAAATGTAGGGATAACAACAAGTAGGAGATCCATGGGTAATGGGACTATCTTTCTTATTCATATTTACAAATTTCACTATCCGTCATGTTCCATTATCTATGGGTATTGAATAATTCAATTCCAATTCTAGTCCCATGACTGGTAGCGGATACCGGGTAATTACCCTAACCAGTCAAGTAACCATTAAATAAATAAAAAAATAAATAAGCAATATAATAAAATTAAAAAAAAAAATCTACAAATTGACAATCGATAAATCCGTAAATTAGCATTGAGAGGAAAGAAAAAATAAGACTTATGGTAGATTTAGTTAATAATTCTTTTAGGGTTAGGTAAATATTGGGTCAAGTGATGGGGTATGAAAAGGATAAAACCCAATATAATTATATAAATAAATATAATTAATATAATATACTTATATCTAATTGACATAAATATAATTGATTTAATTTAACTGAAAAATTTATTTGTAATAATATAATTATATCTAATTTTAATAACATATTATTATGTAATTATTATATATAAACGGGTTTGGATTTCATAGTTATCTGAAAGGGTAATCTCGTTTCCATCCCAAATCCGTGACGGATAGAAAATTAAACTCCACTTCTATACCAAATTCTTTTATATCAGATTCAGGTAATTCCAATAAGGTTGCGTAACACCCGATACCCACGAAATCCGAACTAGTTGCCATTCCTAACAAAATGCACTTATGAGACGGATTTTTAATCCCGTTAAAAAGAAATTTTTATTTTTAATGTTTATTCTAGAGGCCGGGGGAAAATGCATCTTCTGACAACTCCAAAGTGTTGAACTTCAAAATTGTGCTGAGTTCGTCTTCGTCCCTTTCCTTCAACCACCAAGTTAGAGATCAAAATGGGGATTATGTAAGACTATCGATATGAATTCATCATGTTTCAAGGTATGCATCATTTCATCTTCAAAGCTGTTCTGGACTATTGGATTTTAGAGGTACGGTTGATTTCACTTACAGAGTTTTCTTACACTGTTTGCTTGTCGATTCTGGTACGTAGCTTTAGCTTCAATATCTCATTAAATTTCCCCAAGAGAAATGCCTCCCTTGATTTGCAGAATTCCCTGTTTGAAGAATTCTAATCAGCTCCCTGAATTTTCAATTATATCCCTCGTTTTCTTCTCCACTTCAACCCCTAATATCTCAATTTTCGATTACTTGGTTAATCACCACCATTTCTCCCCTGAATGCGGTGCAAATGTTTCCTCCTCCTCATCTACCAAGTTCCTCACAAAACCCCAAAATGCTGCTTCCTTTCTCAATTTCCTCAAGGAGACTGGGTTTGCTAAGAATCAGATTGAAGCTCTTCTCCCAAAAGTACCTAACTTACTTTCTGCTAACCTTCAGAAGAGAGTTCAGCCTAAATTTATGATTTTTCAGGAACTGGGATTTGACTCCACCGATTTGGTTGATATTATTTCTACTTGTCCACAGATTTTGAATGCCAGTGCTAATAGGGTTCAACTGTCTATTATAGGCTTAAAGAAAATTTTGGGACCTAATGCTGATATTCGTAGGTTTCTAAAAGATTCCACGAGTGGGAGGTTACTGGTACGTGATTTGGATAGGAACATGGTCCCTAACATAGAATACCTGAAGAGTTGTGGGATTTGTTCGGTGCAGATTGCTACATTTGTTTTTAACTATCCGTTGACTTTTCTTGCAAATCAAGAGAAGTTTAAGGGTTATGTTAAAAGAGTAGATGAGATGGGCGTTGATAGGGAATGTAAGATGTTTCTTTATTGTGTTAGGGTGATGAGTTGTATGACTAGAGAGAATTGGGAGCTGAAGTTGAAACTCTTTAGGGAGCTTGGCTTTTCAGACCAGAATATTTTGCACGCTTTTAGGATAGTACCTCAAGCATTTGCCGTATCAGAAAAGAAGATTAGAGAGGTAACACGGCTTTTACTTAGTGTTGAGAACCTGGACATCTCTTATATTGCTAGCTACCCGCTGTTGCTCTGTTACAGTGTGGAGAAGAGATTAAAGCCCCGACTAAGAGTGCTTAAGGCCCTTGAGAGTAAGAATTTGCTTAAGAAAAGACCTGCTTTGACTTCATTTTTTGGGCTTACTGATGCAGAGTTCATAAACAAGTATGTGAGTCCTTATCCAGATGAAGTAGGAAATTTGTATGTGGCTAGTCAAGGTTCATAGTACTGATAGAAAATTCTTGAGGTTTGAATGAATTTGCCTTTTGCCTACTTGATAAATGATTAATGATATGTCTGGTCCCTGGAGGATTTATGTTCTAATTCTTAGCAACAAAATGTATTGGTACAGTTCATTCATAGCCAACAAAACCATGAACTGGAATTGGACTTTGTTGCTGGTAAGTTAGTACATTATTTATTCTGAATGTTTCTTGTAATTTGAAATTATCAATAAATATGATGAGTTAAACTTTAGTTTATGTTGCTGTGTTGATTGAGTTTTGTTATCCTGTTTAGTCGATTACTTGTTTGTGGGTATTGAAGTTGAAATTTCAGTTTTGTAACTAGTCTGATGGTTCTGATGTAAAACAGAATCCATCCATTTTACTGCTATTGATATTAGATGGGATAATGTTATACATAAAACCATGAAGTGAATACATAAAATAATGATTTAATCAAATGGTACTAACTGAAAGGAAAAAAAAAAAAAGATCGCAACCAACATTTGAACTTGATTTGCTGAAATAAGATTCAATCCATAATTAATGTGTGTGTATAGTAAAACTTCTAAACAAGCAGCTGGTAACATATATGATAAAAGCATTCTCAAGGGCTAGATGGAGGTGGTGGTGGAGAAAGAAATGGGATAGATGGAATTGTGGTTGGCTGAAGAAAAGTTGGATTGCAGGGTAGTTGCAAAATGTTTCTGTTGCAAACATAAATTTTATTAGAAAAAAAAAGGAAGGGCACATTGATATAAGCCATCATGAATCTTAAAAACATGTGTCTATCTACTTTTCTCTCTTAATATATGTATAATTGTGCAAATTTAGAATCTCTAATCTCATAAATATTTTCGTTATAAATTAACTTTTGTTTATATACAAATTTGACATGCATGCCAGATGATAGCACTAGGGAACAAAATTTAGTCATCTGCCTCAAAACTGACTCTCAAGAATATAGCAGTGAACAATTACCGTCGAGAAAAGTAAAACTGAATGCTTAAAAGGTTAAAATCAAATTAAATAAGTAACTCTTTAATATATATATATATATATATATATATATATATATATATATATATATATATAAAATTATTATTGTGTGTTTATACAGATAATTTTTCTCCGAGGAGAAGTCAATAATGTGGAGAATGTAAGTAGCAGCAGCCAAGGGAATCCGTTAAAAGATATACAATTCCAACGTGGTGAAAAAGTTATGCTTGCTAAAGAAAATTTGTCTTCTCTTTCGATTCAATTGAGTTATTAGTATTAATTAGTACTAGAATTTGACTAGAATCATCAAGTATTGTTAAATTCTACTATTAAATTATTTTACTAGAATTTGACACAGAATCACAAGTATTATTAAATTCATTAATCAGTAGCAATTATTATTAGTAGTTAATATAATTTGTCAAGATAAAGAATTTTTTTTTTTTTTTTGACTCAAAGATAAAGAAAATTACTTTCCATGAAAATATTGGAACCGTAGGATGTCTAAAATGGAGGGCTTCCACTCTGCCACGTATTCTCATACCCATATTTAGAACAAAATCACCCAATTATATTCTCACAAATTCTTTTTCTCCAAGCATTACAAAGATGTACGGATTATCAATTATGTTATTGGATAGAAATAGAATGTTGCAATCTTTTCTTTCTACTCACAAACAAAATTTGTCTACAATTCCTGATGCTAACGAAATAATTCACTATAAATTTCAGGTTGCTTCAGCTTTCTTTCCAGAAATCATATTCTTAATTCTCATTAATTGAATCAATCATGGATATTCAATCTCAATCTCATGATAAGCTCCATGTGTTTTTCTTGCCATACATGGCACATGGCCATATGATTCCAATGTTAGACCTTGCCAAGCCTTTTACTTCACGAGACCTGAAAGCTACCATTGTTACCACTCCTCTCAATCTCCCTCTTGTTTCCAGGCAAATCAAGAATTCCATAGCCTTAGGCTTCGAAATCGATGTTCAATTTCTTGAATTTCCGACGGCTGAGGCTGGATTGCATCTCAATTTCATCCTTTCAAATTCAGGATTCCGAGACTTGTTTTTCATGGGTTTGGTTTCTTTCCTTTGTGTTTCCTTTGTGTGCGAGCATTTCTGTTGAGCAGAATATTTATGGCAAGATAGAGAATCTGAATATTAAGTAGGATCCGACACCTTTTATCATTCCTGGTCTCCCTGATGAAATCAAGATAACTGGGAAGCAACTACCTGCTTTTCCTTTTCCAAGTGAGACTGCGAAACTCTTCCTGGCATGCTGAAAAGCGGAACTCACCAGCTTTTTAGTGATTGTCAACAGTTTTTACGAGTTCGAACCGGCTTATGCTGAACATTACACAAACGTTTTAGGGAGGAGAGCTTGGAATATTGGCCCAGTTTCACTCTACAATAGCGATATTGAAGAGAAAGCGGGAAGAGGAAACAAAGCGTCCATTGACGAACATGAATGCTTGAAATGGCTGAACTCGAAGAAACCGAATTCTGTTGTTTATGTATCCTTTGGCAGCATAACCGACTTGAGTGCATCTCAGCTGAAGGAGATTGCACTCGGGCTCGAATCTTCTGGACATGATTTTGTCTGGGCTGTGACAAGGCAAACTGGAGATCATAACGAAGACGATTGGTTGCCTGAAGGATTTGAAGAGAGAATGGAAGGGCTGATAATTCGAGGATGGGTGCCCAAGTGGTGATACTTGAACATGAAGCAATAGGGGGCTTTGTGACTCATTGCGGATGGAATTCGACACTTGAAGCAATAGCTGCTGGATTGCCAATGGCGACTTGGCCTTATGTGGCTGAGCAATTTTACAATGAGAAATTGGTGACCGATGTACCGAAAATCGGTGTATCAGTTGGTGTTGAAAAATGGTATCCGATTGGTGGAGCTATCATCCAGAGTGAAACTGTGGAGAAACCTGTGAATCAGATAATGGAAGGTGAGGAAGCTGAAGAAATGAGGAAGAGAGCGAAGGAACTCGCAGAAACGGCTAAGAAAGCTGTGGAAGAAGGTGGATCATCTTATTCTGATATTACTGCTCTGATTGATGAACTTAAAAGAAGCAGGAAATAGTAGTTTTTATCAATTAATTTTTTGGTTAGTTTAGTTTAGAGTTGTTAGCTTATCGGTTAGTTTATGAATTAGCAGTTTTTATCAATAAAATAGGTCTTGAGTTATCAATTAGTTTATGAAGTTTTTTTATTTATTATTAGATTGAAAAGATCCCATATGTTTGTAGTTTTCCATTTGCAGAAATAGAATGAATTATTTCCTTGTTTGCGAGTAATTTTGTTTAATTATAAAGGGTTAGTTTGAGTAATAAATTTTGTAATATACAGCTCATATCAGGTTCAAATCCACAGCACAATTCCAAAACAAACATAGGCAAGCTCTGTAGATACATTAAATTATTACAATATTCGAATTAACGTTTGACTCTGACATCACCAAACTAATCCTAAACACTCAAAAGGAGACTAATTTTTCATTAAGTAAAAAAAAAAAAAAAGAGTTAATTCACTCAATTATAATTTGGGAAATATTGTGTTTTTTTTGTTGGAATCATATGCAATCCTTTGTCCCATTAATGGAGCTCAAATAACATAGTACAGAAGTCTCTGATACTTCCATTCAAAGTCAAAATTGATGAAGTTTATGTTTCATAGTCAATTCCCATGTGATCATTTCCACATCAACTTCTGAAGCTACACTTAATACACACACACACACACACACACACACACACACACATGAAATCCCTTCATAAGCCAAAGATTCCACATCTATTAGACAGGTATCAAACTTACCAGGTCCAACTTGAAGTATCTTGAACACACACAAGCACATGTGTAGGCTGCATAAGAAAGCTTGCACAACTCCGCCAGCTTCCACAAATAATTCTCTGCTTCTTGTAAAATGCAACTGAAGGAAACCCTTCTATCTTGTGGTTCATAAACAATATCTCTAGCCTTCATTTGTTGACTATCAAACATAATTCAACATGCCCACCTCTCTTACAAACTATATTACATGGTTTTGCTCCCCATTTAAATCCAGTGGGACCTCCATTGCTTCCGGCCTTGCAAATATAAAGTCAGGATAATCCCTTTCCCTTCCACACCATTACAACATTATCATCCAGCATTCCAAAACTATAGAATCTAAACTTTCTTCCTTCACTTTTACTCCTAAAAAAAATTCCATTTATTTCAGTTGCAGGAAAACAACATGATCAGCGCTAAGAAGCTCCTGAAATTAGCAAGGAAGTGGCAGAAGCTTGCTGCAATCAAGCGAAAAAGAATCTTATTGCCACAAACTGATGGAATAGCAGAAACAAGAAGCTGTAGCACATCAACAAAAGCAGAAAAGGGTCATTTTGTAGTGTACTCGGCAGATCAAAAACGTTTTGTGGTTCCTTTGCAATATCTTAACAACGAAATGATGAGAGAGTTATTCAACATGGCAGAAGAAGAGTTCGGATTGTGTAGCGAAGGACCTCTCACATTACCATGTGAGGCAGAGGTTATGGAATATGCAATTGCTTTGATCAAACAAAAGGTGAATGGAAATGTACAAAAAGCATTGTTGACTTCCATAGCTAATACTTGCTCATATTCCCATCTCCAACATCAATCAACACTCCAGCAGTCACCAATTTGTAGCTTCTGAATAGTTACAATTAGATCTGTTAAAAAAAAAAATACAATTGTACAATCACAAAGTTGATAAGAATCTTAAAAAACTTTTTGTCGATATATACTTGAAAATTATCTATCATAATCACCATATTTGTGCAAATTTAGAATCTTTAATCATATACATATTTTCTATGTTACTACAGTTTATATCATTATCCTCTCCTCCCATGACATTTGGTCTTTCAAAGGCTATAACCAGATTTGACAGGCAACATCATATAATTGTTTAGTATAGTAAGCTGCTAGAAGTATTTGAAAGAGAAAGAGATTCTAAATTAACAACCCTGTTAGTAGCTTTCTCCACATCTCTTGCATGGTAATCATACCCAATTAAGTAGAATCTTTATGTTATCACATTACGTTTCTTCTTCAAAACTAAATTTAGTAAAAAAAAAATACCATCCATCTTAAGGGAACACAAAGCAGTGAACTAAATGGAATTGTGACAACATGAGTATAAGCGAAAGGGATAAAATTTTAATCATCTGCCTCAAAATTGAATCTCACCAACATAGAATCTAGTAAATATTAGGATTCAAAATTCTCGAAGTAAATATTAGGATTCAAAACTTTGATCATAATTATAGACTAACCTGTTCAAATCTGCTTCTAATTATACAATAAACAAAACACACACATGATATAATTTCATAAGCCAAAGATTTAAGACATCTATTTGGCAGTACCAAACATATTGGGTCCAACATAAAGTGTCTCGTACAAACACATTCACACAACTTTGCCGGCTTTCACAAACAATTCCTACTGAAGGCAACCATCTTATCTTGTGGTTCATACATAGTTTGCATTTTCTATGATGATAAATACTCATATCAATTCTGCTATCTAACTACTTAGCATAAGGATATTGATGTCTCACATAGTATACTCTACCTTTATGTGTTGACTATCAAACATGCCCACCTCTCTTACAAGAACCCTGTACATGGTTTTGCTTCCCATTTGGCATATCTGGTAGGACCTCCATTGCATCTGGCCTTGCCAATATATAGCTAGGCTAATGCCTTTGCCTTCCATACCATCACAACATTAGCATTCAGCACTTCAGAAAACTAGAATCTGAAACTTCCTCCTTCACTCGCCTTCTTAAAAGCAATTCCATTTCGTTCAGTTATAGAAAAGCAAGATGATCGGTACCAAGAAGCTCTTGAAATTAGCAAGGAAATGGCAGAAGCTTGCTGCAATCAAGCGAAAAAGAATTGCATTGCCACAAACGGATGCAATGGCAGAAACAAGCAGCTGTAGCACACCAACAAAAGCAGAGAAGGGTCATTTTGTTGTGCACTCAGCAGATAAAAAACGCTTTGTGGTTCCTTTGCAACATCTTAACAATGAAATGATGAGAGAATTATTCAACATGGCAGAGGAAGAGTTTGGATTGTGTAGTGACGGACCTGTCACATTACCATGTGAGGCAGAGGTTATGGAATATGCAATTGCTTTGATCAAACAAAAGGTTAATAGAGATGTACAAAAAGCATTGTTGACTTCCATAGCTAATAGTATTTCATCTTTCCATCTTCAACATCAATCAGCACTCCAGCAGTTACCAATTTGTAGCTTCTGAATAGTTACGATTAGATCTGTGAAAAAAAAAATATATACAATTGTACATTCACATAGTTCATCAAGAATCTTAAACTTTCTGTCGATATTTACTAGTCTCTCTATCATAATCACCATATTTTGCAAATTTAGAATCTTTAGTCACATAAACATTTTCTACATTACTTCAGTTTATATCATTATCCTCTCCTCCCATGACATTTGGTCTTTCCAAAGGCTATAACCAGATTTGACATTGCGCATAATATACCATATAATTTTTTAGTACAATAAAATGATCAAAACTCTCTGTATCTTCTGTTGAACAATTATGCTTATGCTAGCAATTAAGAAAGATCTGTACATTGTCAAGTTACTATGCTGCTTTCAACCTAAATTTAGTGAAACCTCTGATCCATCTCCAACGAACACATTGCAATGAACTAAAAGTGATAATAAAAATCTAAGTATAAGCTCTAAGGGAAGATTTTTAATCTCATATATATCTTGTTTCACTCATGCATTGGATATAACTCGGTTTTGATCTACAGTTTCTATCTCATAAAACTAAAGGGAAAGATCATTTCCAATGTGGTTTTGTTGGCTAAACGAAGGATCTGTTGCCAAATATAAATATGCCAATAAACTCCATAGTCCATACCTGTCTGCTTCAAATGCCTCAACTGTCTAGAAAAAGTCAGAATTTTCCAAAGTCAGAGCTTGTGGAATATGCAGTTGGTTTAATCAAACAACAGGTTAGTAGAGAGGTAGAAAGAGCATTGGTAGCCTCCATAGCCAGCAGTTGCCACTCATCATCTTCCAATCCCCAACCCAAAATCAGAATACAATACATCAATTATCGATTTTTAGCTACTAATAAGATAGAATAAGATTTGTAAACATGTAAATAGTACATTAATATATTCTAAAATTTTCTCTTCATTTTCATATATAATTATCTCTTCAAGCAAAAATATGTTCACAATCATTAATATATATCTATGCTAATCCACAAAATCCCTAACCTCATAAATATTAATATCTGTCTGTTACGCTTCCATTGTTCATAGTTGCTCATAAGCCCTCACCCTCTAACTGGATAGTTAAGAAGGATGTTTGTTTCATTACAAAGTTGGACAGGCCTTCCCGCCCGTGGATCGTCGGAGCCTGGTGGTAATGGGCGATCCAGTAAAAGATAGCAGACAGCTCTGCTCAAATTAGAAAGGAAGAGAACTATTCCTTCTCTTCATTTTTAACCATAAACGATGGATTTTCGTTGGCTTAGTTCGAATAAAAATAAAACTGAATTAGTTTAAGAAAATAATTACCGATTTAATATAATAAATTTACATTAAATTTGAGGATAAATTTTCTTCTCTATTATCACTAACTTCCATGTTTTTGAATAAATTTTTTATTTTTACATAAATTTATGATAGTATTATTGTCGCTGGACGACGGCCATGAAGTCGGAAACCTCCGTGTGGATGATTTTGGGGAAGAAGGAGTAGATGATGACTGGCTGCTGCGGCGGCGGAGGAAGTGGTGGTTTCCTGATTTTGCGGGAGTCTTGATTGACTTTAAGTGGAGCAGGACGAGGGCCTTGGATCTGGTTCTGCTTCTTTGATTGTTGAAGCGGTGGCGGATGTGGTTTTGGCGGCGGCGCCAGTGGCTTATCGCCGGTGGAAAAGTAGTATGGATCCATGATGAGATGAGATGAGATGAGATGAGAAGAGATTGAGCGGAAGAAAAAATGGAGGGTGGTGGGGAATAGGAAAAGAAAGGTAACTGAGAATTGAGAGACTGGCGAGTTTTTGGAAAATTATTTTCCTTTGATTGGGCTGTTGAATTGCAAAATTGAAAACAACAATGATGGCATTACAATTATAAAAATAATAATTTAAAATATACATATCAGACAATGACTCTTTGTTTAATGAGGATTCTCAAAAGTCAATTTAATTAGTATATCTCATTTTACAAAAATACGTTTTTTTGTTTTATTTAATTTTTTTTAAAGAGCGCAGTATCCGCCTCTCGTAAAAAACACGTTTGCTATTAATATAAATTATATTAAACCATGTGAAAAATTTTTTTTGGCTTATTAAGGATAAATTAATTATACTATTAATCTAATTAATATTTTATTAGGCTCGATAAATAACTTTAAATAATATATAATTAAAATACGTATTAAAATATTTTAATTATAATATATTTTGTTAAATATGAAAATAAAACATTACTGATGTTTTAATTTTTAAAAAATTAATAACAAATTGTATTTTTGAAACACAAGCATGTTTATAGAAAGATATAGGAGAGAGTAATTTTGGATAAAAAAAATAATAATGTAATTTTGTTATGTTAAAAATTATATTTTTAGTAACAATATAAATTAAGTTTAATGAAAATCAGCAGTGAAAATAATAATAAATAGAATTTATTCGTTTCTGTTTTTTATTTGATTTGATATCTATTTCTTTAACTTTAACACCATTGAGTATATACTTAACTTGATGAATTGGTAAAAAAAGAAAATTTTAGAATGGGCGTCCTCTACCGTAAGTTAGGGTTTTATGTTCTACCCCATATTAGGGTTTTGGATTTTCCCTTTGATTAATCTCTGATTTCATATCAGTATCACCAGTAACCTTTCCCTCTCCTGTTGTCATACCCCTCCTCTTGTGATTAGCGCACCTGTGGAGACATAAGCACTGCACGTAATACCTGCCTGTGGCTGGATTGCGTTCAATATAAAAGCATGGCCGGTACACTGGATGCAGACGCCATAGCTAAGGAATACGAGCAGATGAGATTGGCAGAAGAAGAAGGCGAACCTGTAATCGTTCTTGTAGAAGAGGAAACACAGCAATATGATCTTAGCCTAAGTATTGTAGGCCGATTCCTCACAGATAAGGAACTGAACACCGATGGAATGCGAGTTACATTGGCTAAAGTTTGGAAACCAGTGGACGGAGTATCGATAACACCATTGCAACACTCTAGGTATTTGTTCCAATTTAATCATGCCTTTGTTCTGAATCCGGTTATAAGGAATAGTCCGTGGAGTTTTGAAAATCGCTTGTTAGTTTTTGAAAGAATCTTTACAATGCAAGAACTGTATTCTGTGGAACTATGTTTTGCTGAATTTTGGGTACAATTGCATGGATTGCCGGTGGGTTTTCGCACAGAAAGGGTAGTGAGAACTATGGCAGAATATATTGGCAAATTTGTAAACGGGGACCCTCAGGATTTTGTTGCACCATTTAAAGGATATTTACGTGTTAGGGTTCGCTTAGATGTACGTCAACCTTTAAAAAAGAGAATGCGACTTGGTCGAAACTCGACGGAATGGTTTTGGGTTCAGTTTAAGTATGAGAAACTCCCCTTATTTTACTTCTTCTGTGGAGTCTTGGGCCATAGTGAGCATACTTGTGCAGCTTATCGCGCACTGGGCAACCCGAATGTTGAAAAATTATTCGGTGTGGAAATGAGGGCAGTCCCAAAAAGGATGGAAATTATGTCTGTTCCATGGTTGAGGTCGAGACCGAATCTGCAGGTTACATCTTCTCAGGCGCGGACCCAGCAAGGTGGTTTTGTGGACCTCTTGACAGTACAGGAACTCCAGGCGCAACAGATGAATAATGAACAAAGAACAATAGTAATACTGGATCCTAAACGGAAGAGGTTGGAAACGGGGGAGCAGAGCCATGACTCGAATACGGAGGTAATGGAAACGGATATTGTACCACAACCTGAGATATCGGTCGGTCCCATGGGGGGCCGCCGACAGCCATGAATTGCCTAAGTTGGAACTGTCGGGGATTGGGTCGTCCGGCGACAGTTCACGAACTGCAGGATGTGATTTCTGCATACAGACCTAGGGTGGTGTTTTTAATGGAAGTTAAAGTTGATCGTAAGTAAAGTCGAGGTTGTGTGTACCAAATTAGGATTCTGCGATTTTCTGTATGTTCCACATGTGAATCATGGGGGAGGGTTGGCTCTTCTATGGAAGGATGAAGGGATGATTGAATTACTTTCATCGGATGTTAATTTTATTGATGTGGTAGTCCGGCAGAATATGGGTAATTGGAGATTGATGGGCTTTTATGGTTTTCCTGAACGGAATCGATGAAGAGACTCTTGGGATTGCTTACTTCGGTTGGCTAACGTTGCAACGCTACCGTGGTGTATTTTCGGTGATTTCAATGATATGGTCTCAGCGGAGGAGAAGTGGGGTGGTCAACCTCAACCGTTACACTTATTACATGGATTTCAGGACGCAATTAGTCAATGTCAGTTAATATATTTGGGGAGCAGTGGACCTAGATTTACATGGCAAAGATGGCATAATGGAAGGGTGGTGTTAAAGGAACGGTTGGATCGAGTGTTGGCTCGGGTCGATTGGATGGATCAATTTCCGCAGATGCAAGTCGTGGTGGCTCCTGCAGTAAATTCTGATCACGCCATTCTGATTTTACAGTCCTCGGAAAGAGCTCAATCATTTTATCCTCCATTTCGGTTTGAGAATGCATGGAGAGGCATCCCGGAATGCCGTGATGTGATTTTTAAGGCCTGGACGGAAACTGCAGTAGTGGGCGATTTGGTTCGAGACGTGATGCTGAAACTGAAAGCTTGTAGTAGAGCGCTGTGTGATTGGGGCCATGATTACCGAAATTTTTTTCGTCGCAAGCTGAAGCAATATAGACAGCAGCTGCAAACGTTGAGCATAGGGAAGATGACAGCAGCGTGGACCAAATTAGACAGCTTAAGCACGAGTATAATCAGTTGTTACAACAACAGAACGCATATTGGCAGCAGAGGGCAAAAAAATTGTGGCTTAGTAACGGCGATGTTAATACAACTTTTTTCCACCGAAGTGCGACGTTTAGGCAGCAGAAAAACCAAATTAAATCTTTGGAGGATGAGCATGGGGTAACGTTAACTTGGGGAGAGGGTCTGGAGCAACATGTGCAGGACTATTTCCAAAGCATTTATCAAGCAAAAGGGGGGAATATGGAGCCGATCCTTCAAGGGGTACAAAATAAAACTACCGATGACATGGGCTGGGATTTAATGAGGCCTTTTGAAGCGGATGAGGTAAAACGAGCATTCTTCAATATGCATCCAGATAAAGCTTCAGGTCCAGATGGGTTTAATCCGGGTTTTTCCAATATTATTGGGATATAGTTGGGGGAGATATCACTAAGCTTTGTTTGTACTGCTTGAATAATTCTTTTATTCCCGAAGATCTCAATGCCACAACGATAATTTTGATTCCGAAGAAAAGTAAGCCGAGGAAAGTGACAGATTTACGACTAATTTCGCTTTGTAATGTTATTATGAGAGCTATTTCAAATGCATTGCTACTCATTTACAGCCATATATGCAGTTGCTAATATCGAAAAATCAGAGTGCATTTATCCCAAATCGGTTAATTTCCGATAACGTGATGATTGCATTTGAGTTAAGCCATTTTTTGCGACGCAAGCGGAGGGGCCATGTTGGTTTTGGGGCTTTGAAAATCGACTTGTCAAAGGCTTATGATCGAGTGGAATGGGATTTTGTGGAAGCGATGATGCTGAGGTTGGGTTTACCGGTTGCTTTCATTGGACTGATTATGAAGTGTGTTTCATCCGTAACATACAATATAGCGTATAGAGGAGCGGATTTTCGGAGTTTTGCACCTAGTTGTGGGGTTCGTCAAGGGGATCCCATCTCTCCATATTTATTTTTGTTCTGTGTAGAAGGGTTGTCATCTTTGCTGAATGGTTGGGTCGATAGAGGCTTATTGCACGGCTGCTCTATTGCTACAAATGCACCAGCTATCTCTCACCTATTTTTTGCGGATGATAGCATTTTCTACTTCCGCGCAAACTTGGAAGAGGCCATCCGATTAAAGCAAGGCTTTGAGTTGTACATGCAGGCTTCGGGACAGGTAATTAATTTTGAAAAATCGAGTATCCTATTCAGTATGAATACAGCAATGGAGGTACGGAACAGTATATGTGATATTTTTCCAGGTCCAATGTGTCTCTTCCCATGGCATGTATTTGGGCCTTCCCTCGACGATTGGTCCAAGCCCAACAACTACATTTCAGTACTTGGTGGATAAATTAGCTAACCGCATTCAAGGGTGGAGTAAAAGAGGGATCTCACAGGCAGGTAAAGAAGTCCTTCTTAAATCAGTGGCTCAAGCCTTACCAGTTTATGCGTTGGGGACATTCCTTTTACCGTGTGGCCTTTGTGATAGATTGGAGAAAATGCTCAATGCTTTTTGGTGGGACAATAACGTGTCTCGCAGAAGAGGGGTGCGATGGATGACCTTGAACAAATTATGTCAACCGAAGGATGATGGGGGATTAAATTTTCGCAAGCTAAAAGAGTATAATTTAGCTTTACTTGGTCGCTCGATTTGGAGATTACTGGTGCAACCGGAAGCCTTAGTGAGTCGGTTAATGAAGGCAAAGTATTATCCAAATTATAATGTTCTTCATGGTGTGTATAGGAACAATGATAGTTACCTATGGAAAAGTCTTGCAGCAGCTGTCCCTCTAGTTCAACATGGTGTCCGATCAGTCATAGGTGATGGGACAAGTACGAGAGTTTGGCATGTGGCATGGCTCCCGGATGCCGAATCCCTTATGGTGCAGACGCCATTGATAGCGGGCATGGAGAATATGAATGTTAGTGAATTAATGATGCCAGAACAACAGACTTGGAATATGCCACTGATTCAAGCATTGTTTCATCAACGGGATGTGGATCTAATAAGAAAAATCCCTCTACCGTATTCTAAAAAGCCAGATCGAGTGAGATGGGTGTATGAGGAAAAGGGCCTGTACACGGTGAAAAGTGCTTATTATGCTCTAATGCAAAGATATCGTATTCGTAATGATATCATGTCGACTCACTGGAAACTATTGTGGACACTACATATACCCCCCCCCCCCCCCCCCCCCCCCCCCCCGTTTTAAAAATTTTTGGTGGAGATGTGTTACTTGTTGTTTACCGATCAAGGGCAATCTCCAACGGCGGGGTGTACCAGTAGATGATGGTTGCGGCCTTTGTAATACTACAAAAGAAACTATTGAGCATGTCTTGTTCCGTTGTCCCACGATTTCGGCTATCTGGGCGGATCTTCCGGCAGTAAATCAGTTGCAGCAGGGGCTGTCATTGGCGCAATGGATCTCGGCAGTCTCATTGTCAGAAACCGAGTGGACTCAGGTGATAGCCAGTGCTTGGGGTGTTTGGACGGCAAGGAATGGGCTGATTTGGCGGCAGGAACCCGTGGAAGTAAGCCGGATCAGGTGGACTGCTGCGTCAACAATTCAGGAATTGAGATTGGCTCAGCCTGTTGCAGCGACAGCTGCAAATGCTGCCGGCAACATCCATGAAACCAGGGTGAAGTGGCAGCGGCCGGTTTCGGGGATATTCAAGTGCAACATTGATGCCAGTTATTTTGCTCAGCAAGGAGATGTCGGAGCAGGTCTAATTATTAGGAACTCATCGGGCCAAATGGTTGCCGCCAAATGTGTTCGTCTGTATGGAGCATCTTCGGCTGCAGAGGCGGAGGCTATGACATGTCAGGAAGCGCTTTCCTGGCTAAAAGAGATGATGTTCTTGCCTATTATAATTGAAATGGATGCTCAAGGCATTGTTAACTACCTTCAATCTCGAGGCCAAATAAATACTTCATTGGGTTTTATTCTTGATGATTGTCTAGAGTTGGCTAGAATAATAGGAGGGGTTTCTTTTCAATTTGTTCGTAGGTCTGCGAATCAAGTCGCCCATAGATTGGCTCAGGCGGCTTATTCAGCGACAGTTGGGGAGTGGTTTGGTGAACCACCTTTCTTTATTCTTTCTGTATTACAGAATGATTTGAATTAATGAAGTGGTATTATTTCAAAAAAAAAAAAAAAAAAAACTTGATGAATTGGTATATAAATTTGAACTTTACCCTTTTGTTAGTTTTTTACGTCTCATTTTGTGGGGGATCCAACACCCTAATTAAATATGCTTTAATTAAACTATTTACATATTAGTCAGGGATAATAAATTTTTTTTATTTTTGCTTTAATTAAATATATATATTATATAAATTTATGCATTTCTCATGTGGTCCACAATAGTGTTTTTTATTTTACCAATGCTTATACTGCTTACGTGTCAGTTTTTCATTGGAACGGTCCACATGGACCCGGTCTACTATAAAATTTCTCATAAATCATATGCATTTCTCATGTGGTCCACAACAACAAGTAATCTATTGTTGTTGGCTGCACCAATTGAATCAGAATTTGGTCATTATACAGTTCAAATTATTTTCATGTGTTCCTTTTGTCTTTCAAATAATTTCTCCAGCTTCTAACTATATATATGATCTCCCATTCAATTGAAAAAAAAAAAAAAAGCTCACTTTCATGGATGCGTTCATGGGACTTGGTGACTTGCATGACATTGTGAAATTGATTGTTGTAATTGAAAACCAAAACATCTCCCACCTCAAAAATCCTTTCATCAGCCCACCTTTCATAATCAGTATGGCCCTTACTGTTATAACCTGCATTATCACCAACTATATGCACAGTAGCCATCGATACTCCACGCATATACACCATTATTATCATCCACACTACTACCATTGGACTCATCTTATAAACGAAACCCATCATGATTTAAAGTGAAATGCTTATCAATTGCTGAATTGTGTGTGCGTGGCGAATCCAGGAGGTCAGCTTTTGGGGGGCGAAAATTTCCGTAAAAATTTTCCGGCCGGCGATCAAAAATTTCCGGCCGATCAAAAATTTCTTACCGGCCAACAAACCTGAAATTAATTCAATAACAACACAATTAATTTTATATAACACAAATTCTCAATATATCAATCACAATTCAAATTATAACACAATTAGTTATATTCAATGACAATTTATTACATTCACTAAATTAGAATCTCTAAATGGCTAAACCCCTAATTAATCTATTTATCATATTAATAAAAAAAAATTGATTCAAATAATAGTAATACAATAAAATGCTAACATATTATTTGCAATTCCTAATCCTAAACATCGTAACAATTTCAATCAATCTAATTTTAATTGATAAATTTCAAATTCAATTTAGGATAAAATATAAAATATTTAGGAATTGAAAAATGAAAATTACCTAATTGAAGAGCCGACAGACGGACGGAGAGCAGCTAACGGAGCGGAGAGTGGCCGGGCGACGGCGGCTTGGGTGGGGGAGGCAGTGGAGGAGAAGAAGGAGTTTGTGTTGTAAAAAGGAAGAAATTGTAGAAAGGAAGGATGATAAGGACATTTATTTTATTTTAAATTTTTTTTTTTTTGGGTACCCTCCTAGGCAAAACGACGTCGTTTTGCCTGGGGTATATTAAAAAAACCCCTAGGCAAAACGACGTCGTTTTGTATGGGTTTTTTTTTTTTTTAAATACCCAAGCAAAACGACGTCGTTAGGCAAAACGACGTCGTTAGGCAAAACGACGTCGTTAGGCAAAACGACGTCGTTTTGCCTGGGAATATAACAAAAAAAAGAAGACGAAAGCCCAAAAGGCTTTCGTCTTCCTTTGGTTTCTGGGGGGCAAACAGCCCCCCCAAAACCAGAGATACGGAAGTAGGGGGCGCCGGAAAACACCCCTGCTAGGGGTGTTTTCCGGCGCTTGGGGGGGCAACGGCCTACCCGTGCCCCCCTGCCTCCGCCCCTGTGTGTGTGTGTTTTTTTTTTTTTTCTGGATTTCTATTACTCCTTAGTCCTAATTGGATAGGAAAAAATTAATGATTTATACTCACCCAAGGAGTTACGTGACTGAAGTAATTTTCTCTTTATTTAATTAGTTGATTCCTAAATCCGAAAACTACTGCTACTATTAAATCTTTTGTAATAATCCGAACTTGTTCGTATAACTTTGATTAGTTGTTGTCTTTGGTAAAGAAACACCTACTATGATAATTGACTTTTCTTTTCTAAGAAAAAGAAACATATTTATAATTATTAATAAATTTACTCTCAATATATTTTACTTCAAAATATTAATGTCACAGATGTTTTGTTTTATTTATTTTATTAAAAATACTTACTTCAATCATATAAAACGAGAATGAGATTACAAAAATTACTCAAAAACTGGAAAATGTATAAGTATATACCCAAGGTACACATACTCATACTGGTTATGAGTATGTATTTATCATCGAATTTTATGTTATGTTTATCAAGGTACCTGTTAATTATACCCGGTTATGTATTTATTAGTTATGAATTTATTAATGCATTTTATGTTATATTTATTTATAACTTTAAAAGTTTGTATGAGATTTATTTGTTAAATTTTGAACGATTTATCAAATTTTTTGAATATTCAATTTATGTAACAATTGATTTAGATTGTATTAATAAATAGATAGTTTTGATAAATAAATTAGACATTTAACAATTTGATCCTTCTTGTTATTTATCTTGAAAATTGTAAACATGGTGTATTTTAAATATAATCTATGCTTGACATATTTGTGACATTGAAACTAGAAAGCATACCATGAAAAAAAAAAAGAAAAACGAATATGTTAAATAATCGTTTTGCAAAAGAAAATTGTAATTCATCTTATGCATTCAGAGATAGCACACTATATTAGATGTAATTCAACTGAATGAGTTACTTTGCGGGGGACATTTTTGCTCAATGCGTAATCGAATTCTTTAATGTTAAAAATTATATAAAAAAAAAAGTTATATATATATATATATATATATATATGTACACGAGTTTGATGTATAGGTTAATGATCAGCTAACAGGGCACAATTCAAAACATGTGTTAGGGAAATTATGTAAAGAAGTAGAAATTGGATCTACCCTTAATTTCTCTGCTCTGTTTACTCAATATTCCAATGAAGATATCAGTTTTCAGAGGCATGTGATGAGCATAAATATGTTTGTTAGTTTTTGGACATAATATGCTATTTGTTCACAACAACTTTGAAAGCTGAGCCATTCTAACAGCTTCCAATAATGGGTTAGATATAGATGTTGTTTCCAAATAAATGTATTCATAGATTCATGCATCAGCAAACTATACCTTTATATGCATTTCTTTTGTGGTCCACATGAACAACTAGGGCTACAAATATAAATTTCTGTTGGACGCATTTTCTATTTTTTTATTAATGTAATTGGAAAAAGACAAGCCAACTTACCCACTTGTCCAAAAGCCTTGATCTCGTATCAATCTCTCACATGGCTTGCTTCACTGTGGGATCTCCATCAATAGTATCTATATATAGCCAAGTTCCTTCCTTTACCTTCCACCCGTCCCATATTTTGCATTCCATAACCCAAGAAAAAAACTTGAGCTCTCCTCTACCAAGAAAATGATCAGTGCCAAGAAGCTCATCAAATTGGCAAGGAAATGGCAGAAGTTGGCTGCTCTCAGGCGGAAAAGAGTCACCTTGCCTAATACCATTACACCTATAGATACAAACAATTGCAGCACATCAGAAAAAGCTGAAAAGGGTTATTTTGTAGTGCACTCTACAGATAGAAAACGTTTTCTGCTTCCTTTGGATTATCTTAACAATGAAGTTATAAGAGAGCTCTTCAACATGGCGGAAGAAGAGTTCGGGTTGCCAGGCAATGGTCCTCTTACGCTACCATGCGAGGCAGAGATTATGGAATATGCAATTGCTTTGATCAAACGGCAAGTTAATAGAGATGTCAAAAGAGCATTCTTAACTTCCATACCTGATAGTTCTTGTTCATTACCTTCTCATCTTCAACATCAAGTGGCAACCCATCAATTACCAATCTGTAGTTTTTAGAAAATTACAACTAGATTTAAGAAAACATACAAATGTAAAGTAAATTGATTTATTCATTAATTTCCATCAGAATTTTATGAAAATTCTTGCCAATATTACATATATTCTCTTGTTCTCTTTGTGCTTGAATTTGGTACATACTTTTATACCAGCTAAGAGATAACAGGTGCACCCCAAACATACACGCAAAGAAAATTATGCCTATGATAATTTCAATGTCAATGAATATAAGAATATGCAAATATGAATTAGTTAAGAAGTAGAAAATTGAATTGTAAGTAGAACCGTGGAAGAAATAGTGGTAGGTGGAACAGTTCAAGAGGAAATCCAAACGGTGTCCTTTTTTTCTATGGCTTGTGAGAAGTCTTAAAAGACTGTTGGGATTCTCCCGGTGCAAAACAAAACTTTAAAACCGCATCGGAAACGATTTCGTTTCGCGTTCGAATCTGTTCTTTTGGATTATGGAATGGAACAAATAAACAACAAGAATAGAGAATCAATTCCATACCTACGTTGTCTTCGCAACAATGAAATTGATAGAAAAGCTTGCTAATCCACGAAGCTTCTCCACGATCACGCACACAGATGCCTCTCCAACCGAAGGGTGTGCTAGCACGGGACAAAAACAAAGCTTTCTCCCTCAAACCCTTGTTGGCCGAAACCCTTGCTCTCAAAAGGATGGTGGCCAAATTTTGCTTCTCTAAGAATTATGGTTAGGGTTGGGAAAATGGGCCTTATATACTCCTTACATATAAGTGGTCCAAATTAAATTAGGGTTTGTATTTTAATTTATTTAATTGGCTTTATTCAAATTAATTTGATTTTATTATAACCATATAATAAAATCATAATTGACTAATTATAGCCCAATTAATTAAATTAAATAAATCCCAATTTATTTAGTCCATGTCTTAAAATTAAAATATTTCATATTTAAATCTGAAGACAATTTTTCAATCTATTTAAATTACTCAAAGTAATTATTTAATAGATCCAAAACAAGAATTTTTTCCATGAGTAAATTATATTAATTTGACTTTACCGAAAAGTCCATGAATATAATTAATATGAAGCTCTGCATAATATATATAATCAATACATATTAAGTCCGTGACAATTCTGTTTAGATATCTTTGCGATCCTGTGGGTTCATTTTATGTTGGCAGTGGGTCTAAAACCTTAAGGCGCACAAACTACTAGTGGGTTCTAACAAACCATAGCAGTTACACAAATAAGACTAAAACATAAATCTCATGCAAGGCATGAACCCTATAGTAACTTATACATCCTGTGCCAATGATATTGGTGTCGTGCAAGAGGCATGACAATGTTACCCTCTATAGCTGCTTTGACATTCTTTGATACCGAGTAGACTGAAGTTCACGAATAAGTATCCCACTTACTCGGGTGTGGCTACACTCTTATCAGTCGTGCTCATCAATGTTGGTGTGCCCTAGTTTTTAGGGTATTAGATTCTTGTATTTTGTATTATACATTAAGATTCATTGTATGTATACATAATTTGTGTCAAATTAATAAAGGCATTTAATAAATTCTATTTATATCTTATGTTATAACATAAATAAAGTATCCATTGATTGATAATCATAAAACATATCTCAAGTCTATTCTAATCGTGGGAAAGAAAATAAAATCACAGACTTCAATATTCGATGACTGTATGGTAGTTCTTAACTAAACTAGTACTTGTAAAGTCAATCATGAATATAGTTACATGTCATTAACATGGGACTGGATCGATCCGCACAAGAAAGCCACATGGTGGTCACATCATAGGTCTTTTTTGAGCGGGTCTCTTTTGTCCTCAGACCAGATTTCATCATAGTATCGATAGGGAATTCGGTTCACTTTGACATATGCCTAATATGTCTGTAAAAGGATGCTAAATACGAGTGATAGGGTGGATCGATGAACATATTAATATTGATGATGAAGTGATGGAATTGCCACTCAGGTAACACTGGGATGATATCACTAGCCACTTGATGAGTGGGACTGATAAGTGTATGACCATGCCCAGATAAGTTTGTTGCTTATTTGATTAATCAGTTCACTGAAGATCAAGAACTATAATAAACAACAGAAAAGGATAACGGATATCGTGTCTCTTGTTTATTCATATTGATGTCATTTGGCAAAGGACACTATGAGATTACTATTGGGTAAGTATCTTCAACAGACTGACGTATTTCTATCTTAATTGTGGGCTATAACAGTTTGCTAGAATCCACTTACAGTCTGTAGGCCATAGGCCCACTGTCAACATAAAGACAGACCCATAGGATCATACACATAGATTAACTGAGCCGAAACTTATAGAACTTGTACATGTAATGTACATTAGAAGGAATGCATTAATTAATTAGTTGACCTTAATGTCAAGGTAATTAATTAACATTGGGTTGATTTGATTTAATTAATAAATTTACATAATATCAATTAACTGAATTACATAAAGTAAACAATTACTTAAATTTTTTTCCTAAGAAGGAAAATTAAATACATGTATTGTATTTATTTAAGTGTGATTTAATTTTATTTAGGGATAATTAAATTTAGCCAATTGGAATTAGATTATATAAAATAAACTTTTAACATAAAGTTTATTTGCGTAATTAAATCCTATTAAATTAACCTAACTAAAGCCCTTTTATAGGAGAACTATAAAATGCTCACTTAAGCGAAAATCAACATGAACCCTAGACTAACAAGGAGATTTTGGCCAGCCATCAATTGCAGCACCATAACCAAAATTTTCAGTGTTATTCTTTCTTCCCTTCGCTTATTCAGCTAGCACATGTTCCCGCTTGATAGTTGGTCGTGCACCGGACTATGGAGATCATTCCAGGATTCGATTCTGCAGTAGTCTCTAGGAGAAACATATCTGATGAGTTCCATCTCTTTTAATGCAAATCGATTTTGTTCCAATACATGGCAAAAGGACACGATAAGTGGATTCTAGGAACTTTTAACCGCCAAATTCCATTGCACCTAGTTATTTTTCCAGTGATGAATCCCAACAATCAAGTGGCCGGTGATATCTTCTCAGAGCTAACTGAGTGGCATATCCCTTCACATCCCTACTAGTCCTACAATGGTCACTAACATACCCAACCATACCCATACTTGACACCTTGTTACAGGCCCGTTAAGCGTACGTCAATGCGAGCTCACATCTAGGCCTACCGGAATATCAGGTCTAAGGATCCAATATAAGTACTACTTGAGAACCACCTATGACATAGGGGCCATAAGGTGTTCTCAAAGTGGATCAATTCAGTACCATGTAACCTAACATGTATCCATGTCCTTGAATCCATGTCCAATGGTCGATAAGACACCACCATACAATCAAACTACATGCTAGTCTTTAGTTATTATCGTTCCCATGATTCTAAAAAACTGGGGATATATTTTATAACTGTGTTTGATTTCCTACTCATGGTCTTATTGCCCGTAGAACGTTATCAACAATAATGAGTACAAACACAATCACTGTATACTTTGTTACTATTAATTGCACAAGAAATTAAAAAAACAAATTATGCCTTTATTAATAATACACTGATGTATACTACATAAACCATAATATATAATACAAATGAGATACAATGCCTTGGAATTAGGGTATACATCAACAAAGACCTCAATTGAAAAGTCTATAGGTGCAAATTGAGAGCTAATTGAAAGAAAAATTTGAAAATAGTATATAAATAGCATGGTTTTCTGACTCGGACCGGTCATCGAACCGGTGAAGGGATGGATTCATGGATTTTGGATTAAACCGGAATAAACCGGAATCGAACCGAATTTAATAAATATATTAAAATATTAATATATTTCTATTTTTATATTTATAATTTATAAAAATTTGAATATTTTTATTATAATTCTTTAAGTTTAAACATTTCAAACACAACATAGTAATTAAAAAAACTCAATTTATGAAATATAATTTTTTTTAGTTACAATAAAATGTCAATTTAATTTAAAATAATTTAAAAATACAAACTATATTTTATTTTAATTAAAAACATCTCAAAATAATAAATTAAATTTTATATTCAAACAATTTTTTTTTTAAATTCTGGTCGAACCGGAAAACCGGTCCGGTTCACGGTTTTCCGGTTCGACCGGCTGGTCCGACCAAAGTTTGACCGGTTGTTGACCAAAGTGAAAACCGGATGGAAACCGACTGGTCTGACCTCTGGTTCCGGTCGAATCCGGTCCGACCGGCCGGTCCGGTCCGGTTTTCACAACTATGATAAATAGTAATGGAAAAGAGGTGGGAAATGCCTTTAACAACCCTCCTCAAGAAAGAAATTTTTTTAAATCAAAGGGTAATTTTGGGAAGAAATTGAAAATAGTGTTTCAATTGAAAAAGGGAACACTGTTAATTTCATCATTTTTTATAATCTTTATATATATTTATATATATTATTGCATTTAAATTATTATTTTTAATACTATGTTGCATTTAATTTTCTTTTGCTTGCATTATCAAATGGCCATACAGGTCGACTGTTTAAAAGAAAAAAAAATGATGGCCATATAGGTCATATATAATGTTGGAAATGTGCCTTAGTGTTTGAATTAGTCCTTATAAATGTTGTAATTGCACGTTTTTAGGAGATAAGTTTTTTACTGTTACACATGCTTAAGAGTAGTGGATCATGATTAGAAGTTATATGAACGTGGTTGTTATGTTTTGTCTATAAATATTTAGCAATAAAAAGAATTTGTGTGTGCTCCAAGTGGTTGTGTAAGCTGGTCTCTTTTGACAGCTATATTCCTTTTATATCCTTTTTAACTATATACTACATATAATGACATTAGGTTGGTCATTGGAACAAAAAAGTTATTAATTTTCATAAGAATGAAATCAGTAGAATTATAATATGGATGGATATATGTTGTTCATAATTTCTGTAATAATTTTGTTTTTCGCGTTCACCATTTAATTAGTTTAATTTTCAGTTGGATTATCTCTAGATAGTTCTAAGCATGAGTTGTGGATGTGTGTCGATTTTGATTTATTGATTCTCTGGATCGATTTGTATATTTTATGCGAATCGCTCTTTTAAAGTTGTAAAATGTTCCCAGAACTCCACATATTTTGTAGTTGATGAATCTCAAATCGTAATTTCATGTCTCATTATGATGGAGTAGAATTATGATTTCTTTAACTTTTTTTTCTTTTTTCTTTTTTTTTTTTTTTTGTTTGTTTGTTTTATGATTTGATCTTTGTGTTGTATCTCTTTAGTTTTTCCTATTTGATCTACGTAGGCTGTTGCAATTTGTTTTGATATCCATTTGATCTCAGTTTTATTGCAAAATTGGTGTCTTGCTTTTTGATTAATTGTTGGTGGTTTGAGTGGTGTATTTGTGTGATAATGGGGTTGTAGAGATATTTGCAATACAAAGTTTGTGGTATTTGAGTTATTTTGAAATTCATCTTGTGTTATTTCTTTTATAGTGATGGCACTCCAAGAATCACGAAAATTAGTATTTCAAGAAGGTTTGTCCCGTTGTTGGTTATTTTGGGATCCTATACGCGTGTGGTATTTGAGTTAGCATTTGTGAAAACAATGGCATTTTACTGAAATACCCTTATTTTCTCAATGTGTATATTTTGAGGGCGCATTTGTCACTTTTGTCCATTCACTTCTCTAATTTTAGCTAACAAGCTTTAACTAGGGGTGGCAACGGTGCGGGTGCGGGTGCGGGTGCGGGTGCGGGGGTGCATTACCCACTCCGCCCCCAATGATTGCGGGGGCGGTTTTGGTGATTCCCCATTTAACATTTCGGGGATTTTTTCACCCCCATCCCCGCCCCGCGCGGGTGCCTACGGGTTTCGGTGAATCCCCGCCCGTCCATATCCAATAAATAAAAAAAATTAATATTATTTTAATAACCCTTTTAACATTCAATAACCAAAATACAAATTCTACCACATTACAAATGTGGTTTAACATTAAATATTCGAAGTACAAAATATATCCAATATTACAAATATTTAAGTTCCGAGTGAACTTTCTTTGAACAACTTGAAATTGAAGTCCAATCATTTAAGAACTAGGACTTGGTTTTGTTGTTTTGTTGTGATTCGTATTTTCATCATCCTATAAGAATAAAAGCAAATATTAGATGCATAGAATAATAAATAAAAAAACTAAATATCAAAAGTTAAAAACTACCTGAAGAACATTCATATCTTTGTTCATGTTCCACAACAATGAATCCATAACTGATTTAGAATCTAAAAACACAAGTATTCATTATATTAAAACATTTAATACATAACTTTGAAGTAAAGTAAATTAATAAGTAACCATTTATAAGTATAATACTTTTTACTTCAACTTCTAACCAACTTTAAGTACACATCAATGCTTCTACTATCTCAGAATTAAGACTGCTACGAGACTCACTTATAACTCTACCACCTGTACTAAAAGCTGACTCTGAAGCCACAGTTGACATGGGAATTGCAAAAATATCCCGAGCAATTAATCGCAACATAGGGAACTTGAGATAATTTTTCCACCAACCAAGTAAATCAAATTCTTCTTTCCTTGGTAACAAATGCTCCTCCAAATAATGATCAAGTTCAACCCCAACATTTTCAATAGATTGTTCAGAAGCAGCAACAAATTGTTCAAAGCATCCATCTCTTTGAACTTGGTGAGTTGACGATAATTCATTATTTTTTGGCGATAATTAGCTTGACCTAATTAGAAATTACTTAACCTTTATATATATATATATATAAAGGAAAGTCAGATGGGCGGAGCCCATCTCCGCCGATCTCACTTTCCTTATATATATATGTATGTATGTATGCGGGTTTTATACGGGGATTTATTCGGGAGCGGGGCGGGGATAGTACTACTCGCGCCCACGCCCGTTTAAGTACTGGGGGTAAAAAATCCCCACCCCCATCCCCGTGGGGGATAATATCGGTTATTCCCCGCGTCCACCGATTCGGATCTCCACGGTTTTCGGGTAATCCCCGCCCCATTACCACCCCTAGCTTTAACCCAGCGGAATGGATGAATTTGATATTCTTCATAACCAATATATTTGAATGTATTTACCAAAAAAAAAAGAAAAAAAAAATTAGGGTAAAAACTCATTGATCAAAGTGATGGTTGATCACATCATTGCAATGACGGCCTAAATATATGTAAAGGGATTCAAGACCAAGAAAATCAGCTGACAAATAATTAATTACGATTCAAAAATGGATTAATTATTGTACAACTTTCAACATTAATTGTGCATATAAATTGCTCATAGCCTTGCCTATCTATCTTGTATCTTTTTAATATAATGGAATCTTTCTCCATGTGATCAATACAAAATTACAGCGAAAAAATCTCAAGTTGTCCACGACAGAAAAGTTGGTGTGGGCTTGATGATCTGTACCAGTATGAAGGTTTTTTGTACTATGAAAGAGTCCTGGAAGGAATAATGGCTGCTCAAGAAATCTTTGAAGCTAGATCCACTGATATATTTTTGGCTAGTCATATGAAAACTGGCACAACTTGGCTTAAGACTCTTGCTTTTGCTATCGCTAAAAGAAATACCGTTTCTACTAGTCCATTGCACACCATGGGGTCTCACGATTGTATTCCCCTTTTAGAGGTGGATCTTTCCAAAATTTCTATTGCTAATTGCAATACCGAAATGACATTTATTTCCACTCACATGTCTTAAAACTCTTTATCAAAATCCATCTAAGAATCTGGCTGTAAAATTTTGTATATGTTGAGGGATGCGAAGGATGTTTTTGTTTCTTTCTGGTATTTTGTTAACAAGATTAACAAATCTGTGAATGCTCCTGAACCTCCTCTTGCGATCGAAGAAGCTTTTGAGCAATTCTGCCAACGAGTATCAGCTTACGAACCGTATTGGGATCATGTTTTAGGGTACTGGAAATCGAAGCTTGTGTTACACCCATAATTTAACTGGACCGATTTTATAAATAATTATAATTTATGGGCTAATTATTTCTTTTATCAGATTATTTTTTAATTCATTATTTATCCGATTAATCGGTCAATTAATTTTGGTCGGGAGTTTTGTTGCTTGAAGTGGTGCTGGTAGTGGGAAGTTGTTTTTTAAAGTTGGAGAAAGTGGTGAAGTAAGTGACATAAAGTCATCGAAGTTGAGACAGTTTTTACTAGAGAAAGTGGAAAAGTGAGAGACATACTTGGACCTGGACGTGAGGCAACAGTTGGGTTTCATTTCTTTATATAGTAGAAGTGCTGAAGAAAAAAGGAATCCCAGACATCAATCATCAAACTCAACAATTGAGCATTACTCAATACCAGTCAAACTTTCAACTTCAGTTTGTTTTAAGGATTTATTTTCTTAGAGAATCCTTAGCAATTTTTGGAAAATCCTAGGGAGAATCCTTGACAATTTACGTTCCTTCAGTCTGTAAGTTTATATTTTCTGCGATTCAATTCAATTACAGCAACATTTTATTCAAGCAATTCAAATTTAGCATTGTTATTTCAATTGATCTAGTTGTAGAATTAATTGAGAACTTTAAGCTTTTAATCCTTAAGTTTTTAATCCTTAAGCTTTTCTAATCGTTTGATAAAAGTCAATTTCATTTCAATCCAATTTTGTAATTTTTCTACAAAATTTATTGCATGCTCACTCGAAATTCAAAAAGGTAAGAAACAGCTTTAGTTTCCAGACAAGATATTGTTCTTGAAATGAGAAGAAATGGAGGACGATACAAGGTTTTATGTTAAGCAGTTGACAGAATTCATTATTTATCCTTTTAGTTTGGAGGAAGAAGAACATGGAGTTGTGGAGAAGATCATTAACCTGTGTAGCTTTGATAATCTAAGCAATCTTGAGGTGAATAAAACAGGAAAGCATCGCCCAGATTCATCTCTTGCTGTTAATAACAATATATATTTCAGAAAAGGGGAGACTGGAGATTGGAAGAAGGTGTTGACACCATAGATGGGATTGGATTCTATTGTGCAAACAAACTCAATGCTATGGGCTTGCTTAAATAGATAACATTTGTCTCCTTATCAAGATACACCCATCAAAATAAATAGGAGCGGAGATTGTGGTATTTAAGTTATTTTGAAATTCATTCCTCTTATGGTGTTGGTATTCTAGGAATTAGAAAATCTTTTACTTCGGGAATGTTTATCCCTTTTTCTATTCTGTGTTCGGTATTTGAATTAGTATGTACCAAAGCTGTCACTTTGCTAAAAACCCCTTAATTTACCTATATGTATATTTTGAAGGCCCATTTGTCACTTTTCTCCATTCTCTTCTCTAATTAATTAACAAGTTCTGACCTAGTGCAATGGATGGATTTGATATTCTTCATACTATTGTGCAATAAAAAAAATGTCTCTAACCTAAACATACAAAAATCTCTAACATGCAATTTTTTAAGTCTTTTATCAAATAACATGTAATTAATCATTTAATGGTAAAGCGGTCTCCTAAACCAAGTCATTATATATGAGGTGATCAAACTCATAAAATATGAAATACTCCATTTAACCAACCATCAACTAATTTTAGAAAAAATTAAATAAATAGTCATGAATTAAGACTTATTTATTAGATATCGCCCCAATATTAATTATTAATCAAATTTGTGACTAAATTATTTGCTTGGCAACTGTTGTAAAAACTATTTATTGGTTAGTCAACATAATTATTTATGGAATTTTTTAACTAATGTTGCACATATGGTAAGTCTTGCATATCAATTAAGATAAATATTTACCAATATTACATTTTTGACTATTAGTCAAATTAATTTAATTAGAATCATGCCACATTTTATTTCTTTGTTCCAATACCCGCAGAATCCAATGAAAGAAAAGAAATTGTTTTTAATTATTTTGTCTTCGTTCCTACCTCATCACCGACAACATCACTTTCCCATCTGTTTTTCCCCGGCACTATGAACCATCTCCGACGCGGGTGACGTATCCACACCCCATTCCTCTCCATTCGGTTTCCGCCTTTCTTTATTTTTTACTTTCTCATCTTCTTGACATTTTCTTTGCAAATTCAATCATGAAACAATTAGGGTTTTCCCTCTGTTGTTATTGATGAATAACGAGATATATATTGGGAAGTTACCAAAAATACCTCATTTTTTACTTTTGTTTTATGCCTACGCTTTGACATTCTTTAAAATACGGTCAATTGATTGTATAGTTTGCTTTTACCTACTTCCTTTCCCTCATGCGATTCTCTCTCCTATTTTATATTTTTAACCTTAATTTTGTCATTTATATTTTAATCTGTTAATTTTTTTTACCACGCCACTTTAGAATGTTTATGTCATCTTTTTTTTTTCTTACTTTTCAAAACGAGATCCATATGTATATGTTTTTTCGGATTTTTTTTAATTTTAAGAAATGTATTAGAATTGTATTAAAAATGTATCAGAAATATATTAGAAATGTATTAGAATTGTATCAAAAATGATTTTATTTATAGAGAGGAACTAAATTGGTTTTTATTGTTATGAAGGCTAAATAAAAACTAACCATAGAAAAAAAAAATCTAGAATAAAGTATATTGTATCATGTCTGATTGTTGATATTTTCTAATATATTTCTGATATAATTTTGATACATTTATGATACAATTCTAATACTTCACGTATAGTATTTTATGTAATAATTCCACATGTTTTATCGGTAATGAGGAATCACCTAAACTGATTTTTTTTTTATTGTTATGAAAGCTAAATAAAAACAAAGCATATAAAAAAAATATAGAATAAAGTATAATGAATCAATGTCTGTTTGTTGATATTTTTTAATACATTTTTGATACAATTTTGATACATTTATGATACAATTCTTATACTTCGCGTATTGTGTTTTATGTAATAATTCCACATGTTTTATCTGTAGTGAGGAATCACGTAAACTGATTTTTTTTATTGTTATGAAAGCTAAATAAAAGCTAACCATATAAAAAAAATATAAAATAAAGTATATTGTATCAATTTCTATTTGTTGATATTTTCTAATACATTTCTGATATAATTCTGATACATTTATGATACATTTATGATACAATTATGATATATTTATGATACATTTTTTATATAATTTTAATACATTTATGATACAATTCTGATACTTCGCGTACTGTGTTTTATATATTAATTTCATATTGTTTATCTGTAGTGAGGAATCACCTAAACTGATTTTTTTATTATTATTATGAAAGCTTAATAAAAGCTGACTATAAAGTATATGGAACCAATGTTTGCTTGCTGATACAGTTCTGATACATTTTTTATACATTTTATTATATTAAAATTGTAGAAATAGTTATGTTTGATACATTTCTGATACTTTTCCAATACATTTATTGTGTTAATGTCTGTTTGTTCATATTTTCTGATACATTTCTAATACTTTGCGTATTGTGTTTTATGTATTAGTTCTACATGTTAAATCTATAGTCAGAAATCACCTAAACAAATTTTTTTATCATTATGAAGGATAAATAAAAGCTAATACATGTGGAATTAATGCATGCCATGGTATATAAAGTATCAAAAATGTATTAGAAATGTATCATAAATGTATTAGAACAGTATTAAAAAAAGTATCTTTGATACAGTTCTGATACATTTCTGACAATTGGAAAAAAATAGAAAAAATATTTACATATGGATCTCATTTCGAAGATAAGAAACAATAAACGTAAAGAACTTGCCAAAGCGAAATGTAAAAAAAATGAACTGTTTGAGCGATAAATGAAAAAATAATGTTTAAATTACAAAAGAAGAGAGAGAATAAGTGGGATTTGTATGGCATAAGCAGGGGAGTATTTTTTAGATTTTAGATTTTTTTTTCCTTGTTGTTTTTATAACTAAAAGGGCATATTTCAAATATGAGTATGTTAAGAATTATTCAAAGTTTTGTAAGTATTTTAGAGAGAATTTCCTTTTTATGTATTTTTGAAAGAATAGTTAAAAATAGGGGTATTTATCTAAATTACCTATATACATGTGTTTACATGGGCTCTAATCATGGGCCAATACAACATATTAATATACAATATAATACAAGGTATAATACTCTATCAGCCCCCCTAGGGAAGTTGAGCAGGATTCTTCACAGTTGACTTGGGATGAAGAGCACGAAAATGCAACTTGGATAGAGCTTTGATGAGGACATCGGCGAGCTGCTCAAGGGTAGAAAGTAGTTGACCTTTAACTGATGTTGAGCAACCTTGTCATGAACAAAGCGAAAGTCAAGCTCCAAGTGCTTCGTGTTGTTGTGAAAAACAGGATTAGCACTTAAGTAGGTACCCCCAAATTATCGGACCAAACTATAGGATCAGTAGTCGAAGGAAAACCAATTCCCGTAAGAAGCATGGTCAGCCATAAAAATTCAAAGCTAACCATGGCTAAAGCACGGTATTCAGCCTCCATAGATGAACGGGACACAGTGTGCTACTTCTTAGAACTCCAAGACACCAAATTATTACCAACAAAAACAGCAAACCCAGTGGTGGATTTCCTGTCATCCAAACATCCTCCCCAATCCACATCACAAAAACTATTGATTGCCATAGAAGGAGACTTGCGCAACATCAAACCATGTGAATCAGTGTCCCTAAAATACCGAAGTATCCGTTTCACTGCCTTCCAATATTCAGCTGTTGGGTTATGCATACATTGTGACACTTTGTTAACCAAAAAGGCCACATCTAGATGTGTGATAGTCACATATTGGAGGCCCCCCAACAATGCTATGATATAAGGATCATTAAACGAGTCACCACCTTGTAGAGTCAATTTTGTACTAGTACAAAAAAGGGTAGAAATGGCCTTTGATTCATGCATTTTTGCATAGACAATCAAATTTGAAATATATTTATGTTGATGAAGAAGCAAGCCATCAGAGTGCCAAAATGCTTCAAAACCCAAAAAATAATTCATGCGACCAAGATTCCGAATGGAAAATTTCTGTTGTAAGAAATCAACTACCCGATCCAACACAGAGCTGTCATTCCCAGCAACTAGGATGTCATCCACATAAAGCAAGCAAAACAACCGGATACCCCGTGAACAATAATAGTATAGTGACGTGTCAGCTTTTGAACATGCAAAACCAAACTGAATCAACACATCAGTTAGACATTTGTGCCATATTTTCGGATCCTGTTTGAGACCATAAAGAGATTTTTTCAAAAGATAAACATGGCCATGCTTTTACTTGTCAACAAAACCAGGCGGTTGTTGCATATAAACCTTCTCTTCGAAAGTATCACGTAAAAAGGCATTGGACACGTTTATATGTAACACAGACTAGCCAGAGGAAACTGCCAATGATAAAAAAAGACCAATGGTAGTGGGTTTTATCACCAGACTGTATGTCTCAGCATAGTCTAACTCTAGGCATTGATGAAACCGTGAGCACGGGTTTTTCCCGACCTCTATGTTGAAAACCCTTTGTTACCTGTTAAGCAGACAAACGTGAATTGGATTTGAGAATCAGTGGGGTGTTGCTTGGAATGTCTCAAACGCTCTGAAATCGAACAGTCTTCGATTCGAAACCCCGAGAAAGGTCCTTCGAGTGAGTAGAGGGCTTAAAGGTAAGTGTGGGATTTAGAAAAATCTGCCATGTCTCTTATTAGAGCCGCACGGTTGTAGTCTCAAAACTACAGCCATGCGGCTGTAATTCCAAAGCCGCACGGCTATAACTTTATAACCGTATGGCTCTATCGAGTGGATAGAATTCTTCCTAAATGGCAGAATCAGTCTTTGATAGGGATTATAATTCCTTAATTAGGGGATTTAAATACCAAAATTTTCTAGGTTTAGAGGGGAGCTGAATAACAGAAAGGAAAGAAGAACAGAAAGAACATAACACAGAGAATTACATAGAGAATTAGAGAGAGGATTCTAGGAGAGAGCATAAACTAAACAAGAGAGAAAACTAAAGGAAAACAACAACTAAATTCACCAAAACACCTAAAACGGATGAGAGATAATTAGGGTAAGGGTTTTCCAGTGACTTTCATTTATCTGGGTCTATTCTCGGGTTGCATTCGGATCAATTCAGGACACAAACTCGAAGATTTTGCAGTGTTCATGGGATTCTAGGTGCATTCCACCTTTTTAACCCATTTCCAGATGCCAAACATGCTGGAACATCAACAAAGTAAACTCTGAGAGGCCTTAAACTCGTTCTTGTTTGATTTGTGTTATGCTTTTTGTGTTTTGTGCAAATTTCCAAAAACTGGTAGTTTGATTACAGTCGTATGGCTCTAGCTAGAGCCGAGCAGCTGTAATCCTTTAGAACAGAGACGAGCGGCTGTAACACTATAGCCGCATGGCTATGTTCTTTAGTGTAGAAACCCAAAAAGCCCTAAAATTGACCGAAAATAGCTAGGTTCCATTTTGTTCATCTTGTTATGATTTATTTCGGTCCCAATCACATCCATTATATTCTGAATTATGTTTTTCGGTTTTCATTGAACGTTGATGTGAGATTTTTGGATTCTTTGGTTTTAGTTTTTTGAGTTTCGGGTTGTTCGATCCAAACCGGATCCTCTGTCCAATATCAGTGGACCCCCAGGTTCCTCAAAGTCCTTAGAAATCATTGAAAACGATCAAAACAGTGATTTTCAAAGCAAAAAAAACCAATTTCGGGTTCTGAATACTATAACCGTACGACTGTAATGCTACAGCCGCATGGCTATAGTCCTATACTATAATCGTACGACTGTAATGCTACAGCCGCATGGCTATAGTCCTATAGCTGTATGGCTGTAGCTTCCAAAAGGAGGCAGAATCACGGGACTACTCGCATGGATGTCGTCGCGTGATGCTGTCTTTAGAATTAATATGTTTTTGGCAAGTTAATTGCTTTTGAGCCTTAGATGGATGTTTGTAATTAAGGACCCACACGAACGAAACCTCGAGTTCCGGGATAACCAACCCACTAAATGGAGAAATTTGCATGTAATCGAGCCAATCATTTTCCAAAACTGTTTTCAAGCACAAAAACTACAGGGCGTTTCTAAAATCGTTTTTCAGGTCTAACCGAGTAAGTCGCCCGAACTGCTTGGTTATCCCCTAAACGCATGTTCCCACTCCCTTGCAATCCCAATTCTGTCTTATGTGGGTCCTACTTGTATTTGTAATATGATTGTGCTAACCAATCTATTTTGCAGCTTTTATTTTTTCTTTATTTTTATTTTGGATGTATTTTATAGATTAATCGTGTATTCTAGGCGATTGTAATTTTTAGATATTCGTGTATTTAAGCGATTGTAATGGTGTGGATGAGAGCTTTTTCTCTTTTTGGGTTGTAATAAGAGGCCTCTATTTCTTTTTGGTTTTGATGTATGGTTTATATTTCTGCACTTTAATTTTATGCAATTTATTTTTGTCATCTGAATGAGCATGGGTTAAATAACAAGAGATAAAAATGGGTAGAGAATTAAGGGAGTAAAAGATTGCCATATGCATTTATAAATGAATGCAAGCTTGAGGTTGAATAGGTAAGTTGCCCGAACCCTAAATCTCTGAATTAGGTATAGTAGTCTACGCTCGGTAGGGAGCTGTACCGGAATTTTGTGGATGAGCTGATCCGGGTGGCGACTCTGTCACTGATCTTGAAATTTAGGTTTCGCGATTTTTAAGTAATAAAACAGGATTTTCTAAAGATGTAAAACCAGTTTTCTCAAAACTCACATCGAAAGAAAAGGTTTTCTACAAAAGGGATTTCCAAATAAATCAATGGTTTTCCTAAGAAAGATACAAACCCGTTTTCCAAACAAACATCAATCAAAAGCACCATTCTTCTTTTTCCCCAGTTCACTTCACATTGTTCCGCTTTCATTCATTCGAAAAGGTCGTCCGCTCACTGCTACCAAATGAGACTTGTGCCTCTCAATAGAACCATCAGGGTGTAACTTTGTTTTAAAAATCCATTTGCACCCCACCAAATTTTGAGCTTCTTCAGGTGGAACGAAGATCCATGTACCATTTGTAATTAAGGCTTCATATGCTGTAGTCATTGCATCACGCCATTTTGGGATTTTGATTGCCTTGGTGTAGCAAGTGGGTTCAATTGGTAGAGAAGTAACAACACTCAACACCTGAGGCTTCAAGGAATCGGTCTGCATTCTAGTCACCATACTGTGACTTTTCTACTCCTTAGGAGTAGGTGGTGCACAAGCATTAAGGTCCACAATTAGTTTCAACCTAGGGAGATCTGAAGGGCGAGTAGTGTGTTTTGGAATTGGGGTTGGTGTTTTCGGTGAGGCTGACTGTTCTGGTTCTGTGGAGTTTGGCTCGAGCGGTGATGTAGATAGGGTAGCATCTCGGTTTCAAGTGGCTGGCGAATTTGAAATGGGGCTGTTTGGTCTTGTGGGAGTCAAAAGGCTTGTGTTTGGGTTTCGGTTCATATCATGGGTTGGGTTAATGGTGTCAGATGGTAATGGTGTATCCTGGTAAGTGACATAGAGAGGGATGTCATGCTAAATTCGAGTAGTAGTCCTAGAACTTCCCGCATTCAAAGGCTGAAAAGGAAAGCATGTTCATCAAAAAGGACATGGCATGAGATATAGAGTTTACTCATAACATTGATATCCTTCATGAATTTTACTATAACCAAGAAAAGCACAACGGCGAGAACGAGGAGATAATTTATTAGGTGAAGAATAATGTAACCACAGATAACAGACATCCAAAAATACACAAGGAATTATAATCAGGCTGAGAACCAAACAATTTTTCATAAGGAGTCATTGAATTTAAAGAAGGCATGAGCATGCAATTAATCAGATAACCACTTGTTTCAAAAGCAAAGTTCCAAAATTTAGCAGGAACCATAGAATGATTTAGAAGTGATAATCCAGTTTCTATAATGTGCCTATGTTTACGTTCTGCACAGCCATTTTGTTCAGGAGTATATGGACAGGAAACACGATAAGCAATACCATTAGAGCACAAATATGGAACCAATGCCTGAAATTCACACACCCCCCCGCCCCAAAAAAACCAAGTCAGATTGAAAAGATTTAATAGGCTTCCCAAAGTGTTTTTCAACAATAGTGCAAAACTAAATAAAAGCATGCCTAACATCAGATTGATACTGCAATGGATATATCAAGAATACTTGCTAAAATGATTAAAGAACAAAACATAATAATTAAATTTATCAAATGATGTCACAGGAGCTGGACCCCACAAGTCCAAACAGACAAGCTCCAAGGGTTCATAAACAACAATATTTGAAATAGAAAACTGCAATCGATGAATTTTGCTCATGGAGCAAGCATGACATAAAGGTTCATGTTCTTTATTAGAGACAGAAATATCATTTAAAGCTAAAATTTTCTTCACTGCAAGAAAAGCAATGTGTCCACGATGGGCATGCCACTGGGAGACTAAGGCAAGATTTGTTTTTATTCGATTAGGAGGACTTCTTGGCAAGCTAAAGGAGTACAAGCCATTTTTATTCTACCATGTATGAAGTACCTGCTTTGTCACCAAATCCTTCAAAACAAAGGAGTCAACAAAAATTCCCACATAATAAATAAAGTAAAACTCATTAGTTGATTTAATTAAAACTCATATCTCTCATTAATCTGCAAAATTGCCAAATTAATTGAACAATGAAAATTCTCTTATTGATTTCTTTAAACCCTAAGGAAATCTTGTTATTTGATTACTTAGTTAATCACCACCAATTCTTCCCTGAATGCACTGCAAATGTTTCCTCATCATCATCCACACCAATAAAGAATAAAAAGTTTCAATATATATATGTATCTTAGTAACAAAAACAGAAATTAATCAATAAGAAAGGATTTTTCTCATTAGGTTTTCAATGCTCAGTAGAGCTATTTATATACAAGTAGAATCACAACTCAAGTAGCTAATAAAAGAAGGAAAAACAATTAAGAAAAGTGGAGAGGAAGAGAATTAACTTTGACTTAAAACTTACCGTTTTACTAAAGTCAATAACCCCCTCAAGCTGAAGGTGTGTAAATGGATAAAACACCCAGCTTGGAAATAAATGGTTTAAAAACTTTTGGTGGCAATGGTTTAGTTAGAATATCAGCTGATTGGCGATGACTTGATATAGGTAAAAGTCTAATAATACCAGTGAGTAATTTTTTGTGAACAAAATGGCAATCCAGTTCGATATGCTTGGTTCGTCCATGAAAGGTTGGATTATTTGCAATGTGTAAAGCAGATTGGTTATCATAGAAGAGAGGGACGGTTTGTGTATGAGAAACACCAACTGCCTGTAAGAGATATAGTAACCATTGTACTTCACTTGTAATAGTTCTTCACCTTTAATTTTACTAAACCTTTTTAATTAAAATTGTTACCAAATTTTACAAACAAATGTTAATGACTTATTCTGTGCACTTGTATATAATAATTTTGGATTAAATTAACATAGATGGTTCTATTGTTGCTATCATGAATGTAATGATTTAATCTGATGAAATTTTTTTAACAAATTTACTTTTTGTTCCACTCCTTTTTTCATTTTTCTCCTCCTTCAAAGAGTTCTCAAAGGGTCTTATATATCTACTTTATTTTTTCACCATATCATTTTTTTTAATTCATATATTAAATTTAAAAATTAACTATTTGTTCACAATTATATTTTAATTATATAAAATAATATTTAAAAATATAAAAAATATAATTTTAATTTTTAATATTATTATTATAAGATTTAATAATATAAAATATATAACTCGATTTTATGTAAAAAACATACAAGACCAAATAAATTTTTAATTATAACCGTTGCAATTTATTGAATCTGATTTTAATCAGATTCTCAATTACCATTTTACCTTTTCTACAAATGTGGGTTCCAAATAAAAAATAATGATTTCAAAAATATTATAATGAATTGTGGTTTAATTGGTTTTAAAAATATGATTTAATAATATATTATAATGAATTATAATTATTTTTAAAAACTGAAATTTTTAATCAAACCGATTAGATCTATAGTCGATTTATGGTTGAGCTGGTCTAACCGACTAGTCAGATCCGATTGATAACAGTGGTTTCTTAATCATCTTCATCAGACCCTGAAATGCTGAATTTCTTTAAAGAGATTGGGTTTGCTCAAAATCAGATAGAAGCTCTTGTCCAAAAAAATACCTATTTTATTTTCTCATAACTTTGAGAGAAGAGTTTAGCCTAAACTTTCTGTCTGTTTTTCTAGCAATCAAAACAAAACCCTGCAAATTAATCACATAGAAGCAATATATGTTATCAAAATTAGACCGGTTAGATCAATTAATTCATCACGAACAAACCATAGGTTCAGTCGGTTTGGTTAAAAATTTATATTTTCAAAAAAATAATTTATTATAATATATTATTAAATAATATTTTTTTAAACTTATTAAACCTAATTTATTATAATATATTATTTAATAATATTTTCTAAAAAATAAATATTCAATTAAACCATTAGTTCAAACCGATTTGAACTGCAAACCAAGAATCGTTTTTCAATTCGGTTTTAATAACATTGCATGAAAGTTTATTAGTTTATTAGTTTCCTCCCTCCTTTTTTTTTTTTTTTTTTTTGAAAATTAATTTAGTGTCCAGACTGATGTCATATACATTTTCGACAGCTTTGTTATCCTAAATCTAAGCATAGATTTCTTCTTATGTAATGCAGATTAAGTTTCAATCTACCGTCTTCTTACCACTTTACGTGGCAAGAAACAATAGCGTGTATGAATTGTATTTTTCATTTATATATTTTCTTAGTTAGTACTTTTTGATGTGTGAATTATTTTCACAGTAATAAAATCATATTTTTTTTATTATTCACACAAGCCAATAAATTATAAAAATTCACTCATCAACAAATAAAAAAATATGTAATTAGTAAATAAATTATTTAATAGTCGAGAATAAATTCTATACCTTAATTTTATATCGTTAAATATTTTACAGGTTAATTTATAAATCTTAGATCCTAAAATTTAAATTGTAAAGGCTAATTTAGAAATGCTAGATCCTAAAATATAAACTCAAAATGCTAATTTATAAATTTTGGATCTTAAAATATAAATTTTACGGGCTAATTTATGAACCAAAGACCCCAAAATATTAACCTTAAATGCTAATTTATAAATTTTTGACCCTTAAAGAATATGATTTATTTGCCAAAGATATCATAAATGTAATTTATAAAAATTATTTTTTCTAAAAAGTCCAAAATCATAATTAGCACTTAAAATTTAACTGCTCTAACATGTAAGAAAGGAAAACACTTTTATATTTATTTACCAACTTAAAGATATAGAGGGTAATTTTCTCAACAAAAAATAGGATATTTCTGATAATTTTCCTAGTTTTAGTACCGCATATAAACGATTCGATAATTAAGAAGGTAAAATCCAAAAGGATATCAACACTGCATTTTGTTAATTAGTGCACACGATATACATAATAACATATAAAAAAGAGAACTAAACAACCATTAATTACTAAAAATATGCATCAAAAGATAAATTATAGCGACTTGACAGAACTTATGGTTTGGAGTAGTGTCATGATCAAGAGAACGACTGCCGCGACAGTTCCAGTACCTCTCCAAAGATTACTGAAATATACAAGTTTCAACGTTGCCTTTCTATGGTTCCATTTGTTCTCATAATGCTCATTCAATTTGTTATAAAGAGAACCATAACAAGTTACATAATCACCCATACCTTGACAGAGTCTGTTGATGAATTCTGCTAATAGCTTGTTGCTGCCACACCAATGAAGTACAATTCCATCATCGACCAACAAGTCCACATCTTCACCAGTGTTGATGAGATGATCCAACAGGAAAAAGTAATTGCAAATGTAACTTTCAAATGGATGATGTAGTTGCTCAAACTCCATCAAATTTCGAAAATACATTTCAGAGAAGTCATCAACTTCAAAAACAGGTATTCTTAGAACTCCTATCCATCTATAAATTCAATGTCAAGTCTCAAATCACTATTATGTCTTACTGCCTCAAATTTCACTCCTGCTTCATGTAGTTTGCTTGCGCTATATTTTAGCTTCCCAGTTCCACCAACTTCGAACTCTTGTTGGCTTCTATCCAAAATTTCATATCTAAACAAGTCAAGAAAATGTTTTACTTTCTCTAAGATAACTAACTTGTTCTCTGTCGACAATGTTATGTCAAATAGACGAAACATAAGCTCATCGAAATCGCAAGATTTAGTAATGAGAGTTTCCTCGTATAATCTCTTAGTTATAAAGTATGGCAGCTGATTTTCAATTAAAGACAAATCAAAGAGTATGATTTCTCTCATCCATAGTGCACCCATAGCGAAATCATCTCCGTATTGTTCTTCCTCATCGTCCCTCAAAGCAAGCTCTATAACGAAGATAGCATCTAGCACAATCATTTTCACAAACTCGGAGCTCCCAAGTTCACAAGGCTCCTCGTAGCAACAACGGATTTCTTCTTCACATTCCTTAACAATGCGCGAAAGATGATTCACAACTTGTTTTTCTGTCATCCCTGCTACTCTTTGACAAAATAGTTTTAAAAATCCCAATTTTTTTTTTTTCCATATTCTGTAATTCAGGCTTACCATGATGAAAAGGGCCAATAGATACTAGCCGGGGAGTGTAGGCTGCTTCATTTATTCTTCGAATTGAAGGGCGAACTTTGTAGATACAAGTCTTAGGGCGTAAGGTAAACTCTAAGGTTTGTGGAATGTCAATTAACAGCTCCTCTGCCTCTTCATCTTTATTTATATCGTCTCCCATTTTTTCCTGTAACCAATATTAATGATTCCAATAAACTAATGTTGAATACTAATTCATTTTAAACTGAAATTAATTAGTTCAACATGTAAATTGAAAAATACAAAAATAAAATTTTAATAAATTAACACCGAAAAGAATGCAATTAAAACAAATGGTATTGGGGCAACGAAGCTTACAAGTTTCATAAAAAAATATATATATTTTTGTTCAATATTTATCGGGTATTAATTGTACGTTCATTCCGATATCCATCAACTGGAGGCAGATCTCTTTGCTTTTGTTTTGACTGAAAATGAGATTATTGTATTAAGTCCAAAGAAAGAATGTCCCTAATCTCACTAGGAGGAGAAGAGCTACTAATGACCCTATTTTTCCAAAGGTGTGAGCAACATTATTTGAGTTTCTCCTAATAAACTTAATATACAACGAAAAAGATGTAAACATTCCTCAAGAATAAGATTAATTGAAGCGTTAGAGTGCAAATTATTATGCTGCAATTGGTTGATGAACTAGAGGCGGATCTTATTCTACTATGAGAGTGACGTATGTACAATTATGTATTCTATTCTTGATCATGTAAACACAGTTTTTGGGATTTTTTTTTTTTTTTCAAAAGTTAAAATATAAGAAGTAAAAAAGGGCATAAATAAGTACATTAGAAAAATTTTTTTAAATTTTATTGAACCAGAGTTCATTTCAAACAATACTAAAATGCATCAACGTAATTAAAGTCGATTAATCCTTTATAAAATCAAATAAATCAATTCAATTTTTCTGCCATAAATTGAAACGAAAATAAAACTAACAGCATACGGTCAGACAATATATATATAGAATACATATGTAAATTTGATTTCTAATGTTTTCTTTAAGATTACTATGATTTTTTTTTTTTTAAAAAAGTCTCAAAATTATGTATTAGTTATTCCATTAATTATTTTAGGTAATTACAAATATATTATGGAGAATAATTTGGTAATTTTATGTAAAATAAAATTAATGGGTAAGAATTAAAAGAAAGAATAAATAGGAGGACTAAAATTTGTATTTGGTAACTATAAACAAGGAAAAAAAAAATCTGGGAAGAAGCTCCTCCATTGTTCACGACCAATTTTCACTTTCAAATTCCGGCGACTGATTCTCCCTCATTCGATTTCCGTTTTTCAATTTCTTAGTACCAAAACGAAGCTCTCAACTTGTACTACAAGATGATATGATTTTTAGAGGGAAAAATTACGTTTTGAAAAGTCATAGGGGAGTAAATTTTCGATATTATGGTTGCCCTATTCGTTTCTCTATGTTCCAGCCATTATTTTTCAAAATCAACCCCAAAATTGACTCAAAAGGCTGGAAAACCTTTGGGTAAGGTTGCAATCGAAGTTTTCACAGTGGTTTGGCTAACGATCGGAGCTTCGTTGTAGAAAATGAATTTTCTCCGATTAACTGTCTTCCCGGCTAAATTAGTGTGATTTAAAGGTATATTTGGAATCCTCAGGTTGCAAGGATCGTGATGGCATGGTCAGATTATTAGTAGGTCAATGTTTAAATTCCTAGTCACCACGCATGGCTGCACTGGCGGCGATTTCTGGTGAGGTACGGAATAGTATAGGGAAAAATCATAAAATTAATTACAGAAATTCTAAATATTAATTAAAGCAACTTTACTTCTTGTGATGTTTTATGATTTTGAGTAGTTTAGTTTCTAGGAATTTTTTTAAAAAATTACTTTGGGTTAGTTAATTATGTTATTATTAGCTAATTAGTTTAATTAATATTTATATTTGGAGAAAAAATTATGAAAAAATTTTGCTAGAAATGTGTTTGAGGCAATATGTAATATTTTGGTAGTTTCTTGGTATTTTGTGAATACTTGCATACCGTAATTATGGGTAGTAATTTTTTATGATTGATATCTACGTATATAAATAGCAATAGAACAACATTTTATTAAGATTCATTGATGTAATTAAATAGATTGAGAAGAAAATTAGGTTATATAAGATTAGTAGAACTACGTGGCTTTGATTCTCAAATTGGAATTTGGGATACTTAGAAAGCTTGATAATAAATAATTATCAAGTCCAAACCAAATAAGTATATTAAATTAGATAGATTATATATAAATTTTACTGATGCATCAATATAAGAATATTCTATATTAGAAATTGAAGATTGACATCAACAAGGAATTTATTTGGATATTAAGGATATTGTTGGGTGATTCGAAAAATGTTAGGAGGAGTATAAAGGTTAAAATATTTTGGAGTCGGGTGTCACGCTTACAAACAAATTACTAGAAATTAAACTACTTTATTTTTCTATCTGCAATATTTTTTGGACAGGAAATGAGTACCGTATCTATCAAAATTCCATTCTCAACCTTGGAAAACTATCTAAATTATTGTAGAGTCATTTGACCAAAAAAACTTAATCTTATAGATAAGACACAATATTATTTTTATAATTATCTTTTATGTATAGACATTCGCATGTGAATGCCTTTTAGATTTGAATCGTGTACAATATTAATTTATTCTATCATGTGTTGAAATATTGACACTAAGTGAAATTGCCATTATTTGAACATTCAACGTCTAAATCTTAGATTCTATGAACTTTGTTACGAGACAGTTCACCCTAAAAAAACACTTAAGCTTACATATAATAAAGCACAAAACGGTTTTTATGATTATCAGTGCAGGCTAATAATGTAACATGATAATATTGGTACATATTCTCAGCAGTTGAATGGTGGTGAGCATATATTAAAATCAAATTAAAGAGCAAAATCCAAAAGTAACTAACCTCAAATGGATGGATGTGGATCAATACCACTAGAATTTCTCTTCTTAATCACTGGATTTGATGCGCAAGTGATCAATATATATACAAAAACTAGCAATTATTATATTAGAATTGACCAAGACTTTGAATTGGTAAGAGATAATTTTGAGCGGGTGTGCTCACTTTCGTTACGTTGCAGCCAATGGTGAAGAGTCAACATGACCCACATTCTTGAAGGACTGGTTGCCTGTTTGTGTTTGTGCTTAGCCGGCTAACTAATTGATGTCCCACCATCCTTCCCCCAAAAAAAACATATATATATATATAAATATATTAGTGTCTCACCCAAAAACAAAGCAACCAATTAGTAAAATGGACTTTTGTGAATGTTGTAAACGGGATGGGAATTATCCATTTCTCACTTGAGACCTATTCAGATAAAAATAGAGATAAGAAATTCCTAACAAAAACTTTTACAGGGCGGGAGTGGAAAAATTTTTATCCCCAAACAGAAATGGTCTTTCTATCCTGAGAAATTTCCGATCCCAACCCCTATGCTTCCGAGAAATCCTGTATATATTATGTTTATCTTATTTTTATTTTTAATATTTTATTAGTTTTTACCTAATGCTTTATAACATTGCAATTAAATTTGTTTTAATCTTCTGCAGTTTTTACCTAATCTTTTATTTGATTTTCAATTCGGTTTTAATAACATTGCATGGAAGTTTTTTAGTTTCCTTCTTTTTTTTTTTTTTTTTTTTTAATTAATTTAGTGCGCTGGCTGATGTGATATACATTTTCGTCAGCTTTGTTATTCTAAATCTAGGCATAGATTTCTTCTTATGTAATGCAGATTAAGTTTCAATCTACCGTCTTCTTTCCACCTTACGTGGCAAGAAACAATAGAATGTGTGAATTGTGTTTTTCATTTATATATTTTCTTAGTTAGTACTTTTTGATGTGTGAATTATTTTCACAGTAATAAAATCATTTTTTTTATTATTCTCACAAGTCAATAAATTATAAAAATTCACGCATCAACCAATAAAAAAATATATAATTGATAAATAAATTATTTAATAGTCGAGAAAAAATGTTATACCTTAATTTTAGACCATTAAATATAAACTTTACAAGCTAATTTATAAATCTTAAATCCTAAAATTTAAATTGTAAAGGTTAATTTAGAAATGTTAGACCCTAAAATATAAACTCGAAACGCTAAAATATAAATTCTTAAAATATAAATTCTACGGGCTAATTCATGTACTAAAGACCCCAAAATATTAACCTTTAATGCTAATTTATAAATTTTTGACCCTAAAATATAAATCCTAAAGGTTAATTTATAAATTCGAGATCCTAAAATATAAATCTTAAGGGATAATTTATAAACTCTGTACCCTAAAATATCTAAATAGCAAATAATGATAAAATATTTTATCTTGAAAGAAAACAACAATAAAAAATTTAATAAGTAAATTAAAATTCGTTAAAAAAAAAAAAAACAAAGAAAAAGTAAAAGAAGATTTAGCATTGGCGAGATAGCACAAACACGGTAAATTTAGCATTTTTTATTAAGTTTTTTACCCCTTTTGAACAATTAATTCTCCGTTTTTTGAACCATGAAAGTATATTCGGAATCAATTTATTTATTTTTCAAGGCCCCCTCCCGTTGGTCTAGTTGTGGGAATTGACTGGCAAAATCTTTTCTATGTGAACATATCTCTCCTAACCAATTATATATATAATTAAATGTAAAAACCATCTCGAGGCCCCGAATTATTATGAATTTCGCAATTAGTTTCATGAAGTTTTTCAACATATTGGATATATGATCTTTTTTTTTTATAGTGGTACCTCTAAATTTGACATTTTCGTCTCTTATGAGCTACAGTATTAATTAACTAGCAGGTGACACAATTTTTGAAAAAAATAAAAAACTGTAGAGTTTACTTGTGGGATTTGAATCATACTTTCTATTCAGTTGTACCATAGCTACAGATGTAGAATATATCTCCAAGTTAGTATCACGTGTCCATAAAAATTGTGTCACGTACTAATTAACCGATATTACAACTACATGAAGAAAAAATATCAAATTTAAGAGGTAAAAATCATCAATAGTACATGAACTTTCACCTTACTAACATAATAGTACATGAACTTCAAAACTAGACATAAAAGTACATCAACTTAGCAATCCGCTAACATGAAAGTCAAAATTACCGTTGACCACGCCAAAACCGGTCAAAATAATAACGTGTCAGTTTTCAAATGATGACGTGTCAGTTTTCACCGGGTTTTGGCGTGGTCAACGGTTATTTTTTATGGTCAACGGTGATTTTGACTTTTATGTTAGCGGGTTGCTAAGTTGATGTACTTTTATATCTGATTTTGAAGTTCATGTACCATTATGTTAGTAAGGTAAAAGTTCATGTAACATCGATGATTTTAAGCCAAAATTTAAGACTAATACTATCAAAACAGAAAGATTTTATATTCAACGTATTGAAAAAGTTGATCAGATGGTCAATTGCAAAAACCATAAAAATTTAAAAGATTCGTTTTGCTTGGAAAAAAAAATCATGGAAGATTTTATTAATCCAGAAAACAGCTCAAGCAACATTGCAAGATTTTATTAATCCAGAAAACAGCTCAAGCAACATTGCAAGATTTTATTAATCCAGAAAAAAGCTCAAGCAACTTGCAAGATTTTATTAATCCAGAAAACAGCTCAAGCAACTTGCAAGATTTTATTAATCCAGAAAAAAGCACATGAAACATAAAATGGCTGGCAATAATATTTTAATACCATAAAACTTTTGCATTTGATCTTCTCCCTAATATTATTGATTGCATACTTATTTGATAGTTTTCTAATCCCATATTACACGGATCAGAGACAGAAACAACATGTGATCCACAATTCATTTGTTTACTTGGGATCAGAGGTTTGCTCTAATGAGATTTGAATTACTAATTAAAATATTGCTAGTAATTCTTTTCTTTAGTGACACACAAAATATTGTATAAACTTTCTTAATAGTTGTTTAGAAATTTATTCTAAAGTAGCTTAAGAAATTGTCTCATATTTATAAATTATAGATTGCCTTTATATTTTCCTTAAGTTGGATACTTTAACGATACTTGAAACCAACTTTATTTTATGTCACTTTGTTTATTTGTCATGAAGATTTTGGGCCTTGCTTAGTTATGGAAAATACATTATGTTTTCAGAAAATTTTACTTAAAAAGTTAGAAAATGGGAAATGTAGTTTTAGTTTAGTTGTCTAAATATATTAATTTTATTTTTTTAAACAAAAAAAATAAAGAAAGGCCCTCTTTTGGATTTCAGGATTGTTTATCCCTTTTTCTATTTCTTTGGTATATTACAAATTGTGTTCGATATTTGATTGCGGATGTACCAAAGCTGTGTCACTTTACTAAAAGTCTCTTAATTTATCTATATGTATATTTTGAAGGCCCATTTGTCACTTTTCTCCATTTTCTTCTCTAACTAATTAACAAGCTCTAACCCAGCACAATGGATGGATTTGATATTCTTCATACTATTGTGCAATAAAGAAAAATGTCTCGAACCTATGCATATAAAAATATCTAACATGCAATTTTTTAAGTCTCTTATCAAATAACATGTACTTAATCATTTAATGGTAGATCGTTCTCCTAAACCAAGTCATTATATATGAGGTGATTAATTCATAAGATATGAAATACTCCATTTAAACAACCATCAAATAATTTTAGAAAAAATTATATAAATAGTCATGAATTAAGACTTATTTATTAGATGTCACACTTATATTTATTATTAATCAAATTTGTATCGAAATTATTTGTTTGGTAACTATTGTAAAAACTATTTATTGGTTAGTCAATAATTATGGAAATTTTTTATTATTATATTTTTATGTTGACTAATGTTGCATATATGGTAAGTCTTGCATATTAATTAAGATAAATATTTACCAATATTACATTTTTTACTATTAGCCAAATTAATTTAATTAGAATCATGCCACATTTTATTTCTTTGTTCCTATACCCGCAGAATCCAATGAAAAGAAAAGAAATTGTTTTTAATTATTTTGTCTTCATTCCTACCTCATCACCGACAACATCACTTTCCCATCTGTTAATATAAAATATATAACTGCATTTTATGTAAATAAAAAAATACAATGCGAAATATATATATTTAATTTCAACTTATCGAATATGATTTGAATCAGATTCTCAATTATAACCGTTTGATCAAAATCATTGATTGATCAAACAGTTATAATTAAATCAACCATTAAAAGAAAAGTAATTCAATCAACCATTTTTTTTTTTATAATATCACCCTTTTACCGTTTCTACAAATGTGGGTTTCAAATGAAAAATAATGATTTCAAAAGTCATCCATTGTACCGTCCAAAAGCTTTTAAAAATATTTTAAAAAAAGTAATGAAAAGCTGTCCTTTTGGTCATATTAAATTTTTAGATCAATTTAAAAAAAAAAAAAAGCTAAGAAAGAGATAGCTTCAAATTCTAACTATATCATTTACTGTTGAGACAGTGTTGGGCAAGGCTTCCTTTGACAAATTCATCAATAAATTAAGATCAAGAAAACTATGTGACATGTGATATGTAGAAAGATGCATGTGTATGTAAGAAAAAAACAATTAAAGAAACAAATGAATTGGTGAGGTGAAGATTGGCAGCTTCTTTAAGTTTGAATGCACGTATTGAAGAATGGGATGATGTGGTGGCAAGGCAAATTTAGGATTATAATACTATCGTTTATTTGAATTATTTGTGTCCGTAGAAACTCTATAAATTGAGTCGTGTATTAAGCATCTAATATATGAAAAAGTTGGTACAACAAATTGATTGCTGAATTTTGTGTTTAATCTTTGTCTATGTCTTCAGTACAAAATCTAAGAGAAAAAAAAATCTCAAGCTGTAAATTGTCATGGAACCAATTGATCTAATAGTTTAAACTGATAGCTGAAATCTAATTATAGGTTTTATTATTATCCCTAACTCTCCTCCGTATGTGAATGCTTCTTACCTTTTAAGCGTGTACAACACAATCCCACTCTGCCATGTGTTGAATTTTAATCAATAAATGGAGCTACCATGATTTGAACCCTTGACCTCTAGATCTAAGCGGCTTTGATACCATGTTATGGAACCAATTAACCTAAAAGCTTAAACTTATAGGAAAGACCCAATTATATCTTTTATTACCATTCCTGACACTCCCCTATACGTGAATGCCTCTTGGCATTGAAGCGTGTACAATACAGGCTCACCCTGCCATATGTTGAATTTTAATCAACAAATGGATCTACCAGGATTCGAGCCCTTGACCTCTTGGTCTAAGAGACTTTAATACCATGTCATGGAACTATTTGATCTAAAAGTTTAAACTTATAGGTAAAGCACAATTACAACTTTTATTATTATCTCTGAAAAATTGCATTTTTGAAGAAAAGAGCCAAAAAGAATTAGAGAGAGAAGAAGTATACTACTATAAGGGCTTGAAAAGTGTTCAACACATGGCCAACTTTACCATGTTTTGAAATTTAATCAATAAATGGAACTACTAATATTTATACTTTCAACCTCTAAGTCTAAAAGATCCTTTTGACCCAAAAATTTAAATTAATAGCTACGACCTAATTATAGCTTTTATTATTATAATCTCGGTCACTGCTTTAATTTAAGCTTAATTAGTCATATTATACCTTTAATTTGTAATCGATTATTCTTAAAGTTCTGGCCAAAACCTAATTCTCATTCGCAACCTTAGCAACGTGTAATCATCTGTGAAATGCTAAGAATTTTGAACTCTTGATGATTTGTTTACACTTGTGATTTGTGAAAGTAGATTATGCATTGCAAGAACCAGAATTTTATTTTATGTCTCAACTTGTTGGCTAAATTTTGATTCAACTACAAATTTCTTAACACCAATGTGAGGAACTTTGAGCCTACTTGTTCTTTAAATTGAATCAATCTTTGCTTAATTTTCTTGTGAGAGGGCTCACACCTTGTTGTAATTAGAAATTTGATTGTTGGTGCTTGTCAAAATCACTTGTTTGTTTATGTGCATAAAAGGATTAAGGCATTAGGTTCACCATTTTTTTTTTTTTAGCTTAAAAAGCCACCATTAAACTCCTCATTTAGAGTAACCCCATTAAGCCTAGCCCTTTTCATTTTCGGAAACCCACATAAATTTCTGCCTTTAGCCTTTCACTTATGTTTTTCCAAAAATTTACCCAAGGAATTACCAAAGAAATGGAAGTTTCATTTTAGAGCAAGCTGTCAATCGAATGTGGTATATTGAGCTTTTGTTTTCTAAAAACCAATGTCAAAATTCTTGAACAAAAGAAGAATTTTCAAGATGTCAAAAACACCCCTTCACAGTTCATTATCATATTTCAAGCAGTATCCAGAAATCCAAAAATTTTAAGAATTGAGCCATTAATCTCTAAATTCATCCTTGTATCTTGAGCAACCTCAGAAATGTCATTCACAATATGTTATCTCAAGATGCAAGCCCATCCTTTGCTCAAAAACCTCTTTTACCTATCTTTTCCATTTCAATAAGACTTTTTGTTCAGGCTGCTAGAAAAATTCAAAACAATCTGGACACATTTTCTTTTATATAAAAAAAAAAAAAAACAAAAAAAAAAAAAAAACAAAAATTCTTGACTGCTTCACCTTCACTCATATGCGTGAAAGATACTTGTGCAATAATTGTTCTTTTTTTTTTAGATTGCTTAAGTTCAGTAATGCTGCATTAGTGAGATTGCTTGCTCTGCTCTTCAACACAAAATTTTTTTTTTTTTGGTAATCCTATTCACCCAAATTTATCCCTTTAACACACCCTTAACCTTAACCAAGTTACAACCCCCATGTAAAGTCCTTTTGATTATGCATTATATTCAATAAGTGTTGGCGATGAGTTTTTGATTATCAAGTTTTGATTATGATGAATGTGTAGGCTGCTGAGGGCACCTCAATTACATTTTCACCAAAACCACATTGGAGTGATTGAGTGATATCCATTGCGAGGTGGTTGTTTTGAAATGATTGCCAAATTGTTGAGATATGAAATATAAATCATGGTCTTTATTGTCTTTGAAACTCAAGCAGGCTGCCTGTGTAAACTCATCATCTTGTTCTTCTTAAGACTGGTATTTCTCCTTTTGATTATGTTGGTCGCTTCAAAGTTGAAAGTAAGTAATAGCTGCTGCCCTTGTTTTTCCTTTAAGCTTTCTCAGCTATGTCATTTCTGTTGTTATTTCTTTTTCAAAGTTTTCTCTTTTCTTCGTTCTTTTAAATTGCTTGAGGACAAGCAAAGGTTTAAGTATGGGGATATTTGATAAGTGGAGATTATACCTAGTTTATTGGGTATAAATTGAATATAAATTGAATTAAAAGAAGAGAGAATTAGCTAAATTGGGACATTTTCAGGTTGCTGGAATTAATTGTGGAAAATGGAGCAGCAAGGTAAACAAGCAGGCTGAAATCTGTTTAAATTGGACAAGAAAAACGTGCAGCCCATTCCTCCATGCATAGGGAGAAGAGAAGATGCCAAGACAAAACTTGATGGTCATTAATTAATTTTGTTTTACTCAAGAATGGACATGATCTCTAATTTTGGCTGCAAGTGAAAGCTGCCAGCTCATTACCCTGCAAGTGGAGGCTGCCAGCTCACTACCTTGCAAGTGGACTATTTATTTAATACTTTCTTTTTCTATTTAAGCCACATGTTTGGGCATGACTGAGGACGTTTTTCTTTGGTGGATCATTTCTGCTTTCTTTTCATTCATTTCTGCATTTCAAGACTTTGGATGGTGTTCCATCCCCTTGTTCTTCATTTATTTCAATAACATTTTCTTTTATTATATTTTATATTTTATTGAAATTATGAAGCAGCAATCTCAAATGCAGTGTGAGTAGTCTTTTTCCCGCAGGCTTAAGCCTGCTCGGCAGGCATATGTAAGTAATGTAGTCCTCAAATGTTTATGAGTAATATCTATTGGAGATTGTTTATTGGTGTGCTTAACAACATTGAGAATGATCACCTCATAACAAGTATATGTAATGAAACCAAGAGGGTATTTGCATTGCGGAAAAATCAATAAACACATGTAGACTATGAAACCGAGAGGAGATTAGATGCATGCTAGGGGTTTTTATTTATCAATAAAATGCTTGTTAGAACTTAAGGCATGAAAGTTTTATCTATGAGGAAGAGATTTAAGTAGATTAACTTCCATAGGATCCATGTGAGGGAGAGATCTAAGCATGGTGAGTTAAGAACAAGAAACCTTAGATCCATATGCCTAACATTACTCATAACATATAAAGGACAAGTTAACTTACAGTGTCTGACCTTGCTTGCTTAAGTCTGCATTCTTTATTATCATATTATCCCACGACCTGAATCTGTTTCACGCAACCTCAACACTGCTGATAATTTATTTTCCTGTTGTTGTTATATTTCAGCTATTATTAATTACATCCATTTATTTGAAAGAAATCAGATCTATTAATTTACTTGAATAATTTAAGATTTGTTACTTTAGTCCCTGTGGATACGACACTTGGACTCGCCAGTCCTATACTACAACAAGACCTAGTACACTTGCTAGTGTTATATTTTGGCGACAACAAGTTTTTGGCGCCGTTGCCGGGGACTAAAAGTAAAAAGTTTTAAATTTTCTAGTAAATTGATAGTTTTTAACCTTGTTTGTTCATTCTGTTTTGAGGTTACTTGATTTCCAAGCAGTCTGGTTTGTATGCGAAGAACCGGTTTACCATTAATTCCTGTAGATCCGGAGATTGAAAGGACTTGCAGAAGAAGAAGTGGTGCAGCCAGGCGAGCTCGCCAAAATCAGAGAATGAATAACAACTTGCCTCCACCTGTTGGAGGAATACAGCAACCTCAACCAGTAAGAAGAGAACAGCAAGATGACGTGGGGGAAAACATTGTTCAGCCCCAAAGGCAAACTCTCAAGGAGTATTTGAGACCTTCAAACGAGGGACACTCTTCGTGCATTGTGCTACCCGATGAAGGGAACAATCTCTTTGAGATTAAAGCTTCAATGATCCAAATGCTCCAAGCCGCAGTGCAATTTGGAGGATTACCTGGAGAAGATCCTAACTCACACATCCAAGACTTTGTCACAATGTGCAACACCTTCCGAACAAATCGTGGCGTGTCAGACGATGTCATTAGACTCAAGCTTTTTCCTTTTTCATTAAGGGATAAAGCTAAGAGCTGGCTTCAAGCAGGGTCAGTAACAACCTGGGATGAGATGGCCAGAGCCTTCTTGACGAAATATTTTCCACCGAGAAAGGCGATCAAACTCAGGAATGAAGTTACTCATTTCAGCCAGCAACCTGACGAATCTCTTTCCGAAGCTTGGGAGAGATACAAAGAGCTTTTGAGAAAAGTGCCAAACCATGGCATTCCAATGTGGATGCAAATCCAAAACTTCTACAATGGATTAACCAATGCCTACAAAATACAAATTGAATCCGTGGCTAATGGTGATCCCGAGGAACTTGCCCCGGAGGAACTTTATGATCTTATTGAGAGACTAGTAAACACTAGTTACAAATGGCATTCGGTTAGTGAAGATAGAGGAAGAAGTGGTGAATCTGAGGCTGTCTCCAAATTGTCAAACAAGGTGGACCTGATTCTGAGGCAGCTTGCTAAGCAAAATGTATCTTCCATCCAGCAAGCTCAAACTATCTGCGATTTTTGTGGTGGCAACCATAGAAACATTGATTGTGAAGGACCACTAGACATTTCTAGCAAAGAAGAGTGTGATTATGTTGGCAACAACCCAAGGCAGATGAACAACCCATATGCAAGTACATTCAATCCGGGTTGGCGCAATCACCCTAATTTCTCATGGAACCAGCAATCTGGAAAACAATCTCAACCGCCTTTTCAACAGCCGCACAACAATTTCCAGCAACCCCATCATTCTCAACATTTCCAGCAGGCAGGATCCTCACGCGAGCCCAAGAAACCTGAATTAGAGGAGCTTGTCATGCAATTTATGAAGCAAACTCAAGCTTCAATCAAGAATTTGGAGACATAACTTCAGCAACTCACGACAATTGTTACTCCAAAAAGCAAGGGAACCATTCCAAGCAATACTGAACCAAATCCAAGGGAAGAATGTCAAGCAATCATGCTTAGAACTGGTAAAAATGTTGGAGAAGTGAATAATTTTGCTACTAATGATGTTGTTAGTGCAGGCATGCAAACTGAACAGGTGAACGAGCAACCTGCCCAAACTGGAGAAAAATCTGTAGACCCAAGTAAGCAACCTGAGGCTGCTGGAACTGGAAGCACGCAACCTCCAGTAACAATTGATGTCGCTGGAACTGAACCTGTCTCAACCCAGCAAGCTACTCCAGCATACCAACCAAGGATACCATATCCTCAAAGAGCCAAGCAACATGAAATGGCTAAGCAATTTGATAAATTTCTTGAAGTGTTTAAGAAACTTCACATTAACATTCCTTTTGCAGATGCACTTGCCCAAATGCCCTTATATGTGAAGTTTTTGAAGGAACTATTGTCAAACAAAAAGAAATTGGAAAACGTAGCTATGGTACAGCTCAACCGAGACTGCTCATCTATTCTGCAATGCAAGCAACCTCTGCCCCAGAAATTAAAAGATCCAGGGAGTTTTTCTATCCCTTGTTCTATTGGCAATCTCAATATTGATAATGCATTGTGTGATTTGGGTGCTAGCATAAATCTTATGCCATACTACATATACAAACAACTTGGATTAGATGACCCGCAACCTACTAGGGTATCTATTCAGCTTGCTGATAGATCCATTAGATACCCAAGAGGTATAGTGGAAGATGTGTTAGTTAAAGTAGGAAAGTTTATATTGCCTGTTGACTTTCTTGTAATGGATATGGCTGAGGATTTTCATGTGCCTATTATACTAGGAAGACCCTTCCTTGCTACTGGTCGTGCTCTAATAGATGTGAATAATGGGAAATTAATTCTAAAAGTTCATAATGAAGAAGTAGTTTTTAAAATGAATGAGGCGATGAAACATCCTTCTTCTTGTGATGATGTGTGTTACTTCATGGATACCACTGATTTGGACTTAAACCCATTCTTTATGCAGGTAGATAAAGAAGAATTTGATAATGAGGAGATTGCTAGAGAAGAAATCGACATTGAAGCAAGCTGTCTAGCAACATCATCAAGCAGGCAGTTTGTGGAACCTTTAAACCATACTCCCACACTACCTTCCAAACCATCAATTGAAGAACCGCCCACTCTAGAACTCAAACCCTTACCACCCCATCTTGAATATGCTTTCCTAAATCCGCCCAGCAACCTGCCTGTTATTATATCTTCTCATTTGACCCAAGAGCAAAAGGACCAACTTCTTGAAATCCTTAAAAGAAACAAGGAAGCAATGGCGTGGACAATCTCGGACATAAAAGGGATCAGCCCTTCTATTTGTGTGCATCGAATTCTAATGGAGGAAGATCACAAAGCAACAGTGCAACCTCAACGAAGGCTTAATCCGAACATGAAAGAAGTAGTCAAGAAAGAAGTAATCAAGCTGCTTGATTCCGGAATCATTTATCCAATTTCAGATAGTGTTTGGACCAGCCCGGTTCATGTTGTTCCTAAGAAAGGAGGGATGACTGTGATTCAAAATGAGAAGGAGGAAATCATTCCTACAAGAACTATCACCGGATGGCGAGTTTGCATTGATTACCGCAAGCTCAATGATGCAACAAGGAAAGACCATTTTCCTCTTCCATTCATAGATCAAATGATTGAAAGACTCTCGGGCTATGCATTCTATTGTTTTCTTGATGGTTACTCGGGGTACAATCAAATCCCAATACACCCGCAAGATCAAGAGAAGACTACATTCACTTGCCCGTATGGTACCTATGCCTATAGAAGAATGCCGTTTGGTCTATGCAATGCTCCAGCAACCTTCCAAAGGTGCATGATGTCTATTTTTCATGATATGGTGGAGAAGACCGTGGAAATCTTCATGGATGACTTCTCGGTTTATGGCAAGACATTCCAAACTTGTCTAAGCAACCTCGAAGCTGTCCTAGTACGTTGCAAGAAGACAAATCTTGTGTTGAATTGGGAGAAATGTCACTTTATGGTAAATGAAGGCATTGTTCTTGGCCATAAAATCTCAAGGAAAGGCATAGAAGTTGATAAGGCAAAAGTGGAAGTGATCGAGAAGCTTGCTGCCCCCACATCAGTCAAGGAAGTTCGTAGCTTTCTTGGACACGTTGGCTTCTATAGGAGATTTATAAAAGATTTTTCTAAGGTTGCTCAACCACTCACAGCCTTGCTCCACAAAGATGTTGAATTCAAGATGAATACAGATTGCTTGAAGGCATTTGAAGAACTCAAAGATCGATTAATCCACTCACCTATCTTGATTGCTCCTGATTGGGACCTCCCCTTTGAACTCATGTGTGACGCAAGTGATAATTGCATTGGAGCAGTTTTAGGTCAAAGGATTGACAAACATTTCAAGCCAATTCATTATGCAAGCAGGACGCTCACGCAAGCTCAGCAGAATTACACTGTGACAGAAAAGGAGCTGCTTGCTGTAGTATATGCATTTGATAAATTTCGAGCTTACTTGGTACTCAGCAAGGTCACTGTTTTCACTGATCACGCAGCCTTAAGATACTTGCTTGCAAAGAAAGATGCAAAGCCTCGTCTCATCCGTTGGTTTTTATTGTTGCAAGAATTTGACCTTGAAATCAAAGACAAGAAGGGTGCAGAAAATGTGGCTGCTGATCATTTGTCTAGAATTCCTGCGAGCAACCTCAGCACGCAACCAGAAATCAGGGACTCATTTCCAGATGAGCAACTCTATTTGGTACATTCTTTTCCATGGTTTACTGATATTGCTAATTACCTTGCTTGTGGCTTAAAACCTAGTGACCTTTCCTTTCAACAAAGAAAGAAATTCTTTTCAGATGTTAAGTATTATTTTTGGGAGGAGCCTTTCCTTTTTAGATTGTGTGCAGATCAAATTATACGAAGATGCATTTCCCAAGATGAGGTTCCAGCAATATTAAATATGTGCCATACCAAGGAAGCTGGAGGTCATTTTGGTGCTACACGAACAGCCTCAAAAGTGCTGGAATGTGGTTTTTATTGGCCAACAATCTTCAAAGACTGTCACAGGTTTGTCAAGCAATGTAATGAATGTCAACGGACAGGTAACATCTCGGCTAAAAATGCCATGCCCTTACATAACATAATTGTTTGTGAAATTTTTGATGTATGGGGTATTGATTTTATGGGACCTTTTCCGAATTCTTATGGGAACAAATACATTTTGGTTGCTGTTGACTATGTGAGTAAATGGGTAGAGGCCATAGCTAGTCCTACCAACGATGCTCGTGTGGTGGTGAGATTTCTAAAGAAATTGTTTACCCGATTTGGCATGCCTAGGGCAATAATAAGCGATCAAGGAACACATTTTTGTAATTTGCAATTTGAAAAGCTTCTTGAAAAATATGGAATAACTCATAGAGTTGCCACACCATACCACCCGCAAACCAGCGGGCAAGTTGAAATCTCTAATAGAGAAATTAAGCGCATTTTGGAAAAAACGGTAAACAACTCTAGGAAAGATTGGTCTAAAAAGCTTGACAATGCTTTGTGGGCTTATAGGACAGCCTACAAGACTCCCATTGGGATGTCACCATTTAGGTTGCTTTATGGAAAAGCTTGTCATTTACCAGTAGAGCTGGAATTTAAAGCTTTATGGGCCCTAACTTACCTCAATTTTGACAGGCAAGCTGCTGGAGAACAAAGGAGATTGCAGCTGCAGGAATTAGAAGAATTTAGGCTGTTTGCCTATGAAAATGCCATGAACTACAAGGAGAAAACCAAAAAGTGGCATGATACACGAATTCAAGCAAAAGAATTTCAACCGGGCCAATAAGTCCTCTTATACAATTCAAAGCTGAAAATATTTTCAGGCAAGCTCAAATCAAAATGGTCCGGTCCATACATAATCACCAAGGTTTTTCCACATGGTGCCATTGAGATAAGTAATTCTAATGGTGAAAGTTTCAAGGTCAATGGCCATAGACTCAAACCTTACCTAGCCCAAGGAACACCTCAGGTTGCTGGAAATGTGCATAACCCGCAACCTGCACCAACAACCTGAAACAGAAACATGGTGTCAGCTTCAAACACCAATTGAAGCAAATTTTATTGGGTCAATCCCAATTTCTCTGAACTTGCATTTTTATTTTTATTTTTATTTTTATCTTTTTTTTTTTTTTTTTTCGTGCGTGTTTTATTTTTACTTTTACTTTTATTTTTATTTTGTTTTAGTTTTTGCTTTGTTATTTTCTTTTTAGGTACCCATGATAAATCTCAAGTATGGGGATTTTCACAAATTATACTTGTGATAATAATTGGCTTTAATGGGACCTTGAATCAAGAATATAAGCCAAAAATCTTTATGGGTACAAGTCAACCGGATTTCTTTTTCTTTTATTAAAAAAAAAAAAAAAAATGAAAAGAACTGCCAGAACCGCCATCTGCCGCCAACCCACATGGTGATTTGGACTCCCTCTTTAATTCTTGACAGTTTTGTCTCCCTTTGAAATTCAAAATCAAACCGTTTGGTTTCCCCAAATTACTGCCCTCCTTGTCAATTAATTGTGTGTCTTCTTCTCTCATCCGTTCATTATCTCTCCTCCATACTTTCTCTCCTCTTTTCAATTTTTTTTTGTTGCAGAAGTCAGAACAGCAAGCATGGGGAAAACACGAAACTTTAAGAAGGCAGCCCAACACTCACACGCTGTCGCCTCCCTTCCTTCATCCGCCAGCACCGATTCGATGACGAAAGAGCAACTTTTCAGTAAGATGCTCACCTTTTATGACGAAGAAGAAGAAAAGCGGTATAAGATGTATGCAGACTTCACATCCGCAGCATCGAGAGTGATTTGTTGGAAGACCCTCAAACAGTTCAAGCTGGACACTGAAATCCGAGAATTATTACAGGGAGGGGGTTTTGAATCTTTCGCTGCTATTAATGAACCAGCGTACAAGGAACTCACACTTGAATTTCTCTGTACTTTTACCAACGATGAAACAGTGAAGAATCCAAATAACCCAAAGAAGTTCAGTTTTCGGGTAATGGGAAAGGGGCACTCTGTATCATTGAACGATTTCAACCGCTACCTTGGAGCAGTTGATGAGGACACAATCGACTCTGAAGATTACAAAAATGCTTTAACCACCTATGACCCAGAGTTTGATGCTGCACAATTCTGGAAGGAAATCACAGGGCAAGACAACTACTCTTACTCAGAGTGCAACGCCAGCAACCTCATCAGTTACTCTCATCGAATTATGCAGAAATTTATTGCTGGGTCAATATTTGCAAGATGGAATCAGTCCCATATACCACAGATGGATCTCTTTGCGCTTTGGTGTATGGTGAAAAAGAAGAGAATGAATATAGGAGCATGGTTTGGGGATTACATAGCAAGCCTTCCAAGCAAGACAAGCAGCAAACTGATGTGTGGCTCCTATGTTACAAAGATTGCCAAGGCTGCTGGAAACTTCAAGGAAACACACTTAACTCTGGAGTGCAGGCCATCCCCAATAGATACTGGCAATCTGAGGCAAATTGGAGTTATCAAGAAAGTGGGAAATAGATGGATGCTAGTGAAGGAAGCAGAGGAAAGAGAGCAGGCAGTGCAGGCTGCTCGAGATGCAAAGAAAGTAATAAAAGTTGAGGATGAATCGCAGACCAAGAAGAGAAAGAAACCAGAAGAAGATGAACCAACGGATGGGCTCAATATCCCCCTACCAAAAGTTGAGGAAGTTAGAGATAAGGCTGCTCTGTACAAGAAATGTGCCAAAGTTAACATGGAAACTCTTGTACTGTGGATGGAGGAATTATGGATGAAAAGGTATTCTGATACCTTGCTAATGGAGGAAATGCAGAAGGATATCAAGGAGCTTCAGAACAAAGTGACAGTTCTGGAAACACAAATAGAACTCATGGGAACAAGCATTGAAACTTCTCCAACCCACACCTCCAAGCCAACAGCATCCAAAGCCCCACAATCTGAAGACCCTCATGGGAAGGACACCAATATGGAGGAGGAGCAGCAATCTTCCCCACCTTCTTACAACTAACAAGACAAGTGTGTCTGCTCATCTCTCTGGTATGTCTAAAACTTTATTACCCTTGTTATTTCCATCCATATAATGCTAAGGTAATACCACGAGAATCTCTGTGCTTTATATTGTTTTAATTACATTGGGGACAATGCATTCTTTAAGTATGGGGAGGGGAATTTATTGGCTGAAATTCAATTTAAAATTCAATTGATTCTGCTTGTCTAATATTATCATGCTTAGAACACAAGCAAGTCCTCAAGATTATCAAATTTTCTGTCTGATCTATTGTTCCCTGTGATCTGAGTTATCCAGCAATTTGCATAGGTTGCTTGATTGTTCTGTTTTTCAAGTATGATGTGTTTTGTGAAAATTTGCAAAATTTTTCAATTTTACATGTCTGTAGCAGCTAAAGAATACTTTTCAGCTTATGAGCACGTGTAATCATCTGTGAAATGCTAAGAATTTTGAACTCTTGATGATTTGTTTACACTTGTGATTTGTGAAAGTAGATTATGCATTGCAAGAACCAGAATTTTATTTTATGTCTCAACTTGTTGGCTAAATTTTGATTCAACTACAAATTTCTTAACACCAATGTGAGGAACTTTGAGCCTACTTGTTCTTTAAATTGAATCAATCTTTGCTTAATTTTCTTGTGAGAGGGCTCACACCTTGTTGTAATTAGAAATTTGATTGTTGGTGCTTGTCAAAATCACTTGTTTGTTTATGTGCATAAAAGGATTAAGGCATTAGGTTCACCATTTTTTTTTTTTTAGCTTAAAAAGCCACCATTAAACTCCTCATTTAGAGTAACCCCATTAAGCCTAGCCCTTTTCATTTTCGGAAACCCACATAAATTTCTGCCTTTAGCCTTTCACTTATGTTTTTCCAAAAATTTACCCAAGGAATTACCAAAGAAATGGAAGTTTCATTTTAGAGCAAGCTGTCAATCGAATGTGGTATATTGAGCTTTTGTTTTCTAAAAACCAATGTCAAAATTCTTGAACAAAAGAAGAATTTTCAAGATGTCAAAAACACCCCTTCACAGTTCATTATCATATTTCAAGCAGTATCCAGAAATCCAAAAATTTTAAGAATTGAGCCATTAATCTCTAAATTCATCCTTGCATCTTGAGCAACCTCAGAAATGTCATTCACAATATGTTATCTCAAGATGCAAGCCCATCCTTTGCTCAAAAACCTCTTTTACCTATCTTTTCCATTTCAATAAGACTTTTTGTTCAGGCTGCTAGAAAAATTCAAAACAATCTGGACACATTTTCTTTTATATAAAAAAAAAAAAAAAACAAAAAAAAAAAAAAAAACAAAAATTCTTGACTGCTTCACCTTCACTCATATGCGTGAAAGATACTTGTGCAATAATTGTTCTTTTTTTTTTAGATTGCTTAAGTTCAGTAATGCTGCATTAGTGAGATTGCTTGCTCTGCTCTTCAACACAAAATTTTTTTTTTTTTGGTAATCCTATTCACCCAAATTTATCCCTTTAACACACCCTTAACCTTAACCAAGTTACAACCCCCATGTAAAGTCCTTTTGATTATGCATTATATTCAATAAGTGTTGGCGATGAGTTTTTGATTATCAAGTTTTGACTATGATGAATGTGTAGGCTGCTGAGGGCACCTCAATTACATTTTCACCAAAACCACATTGGAGTGATTGAGTGATATCCATTGCGAGGTGGTTGTTTTGAAATGATTGCCAAATTGTTGAGATATGAAATATAAATCATGGTCTTTATTGTCTTTGAAACTCAAGCAGGCTGCCTGTGTAAACTCATCATCTTGTTCTTCTTAAGACTGGTATTTCTCCTTTTGATTATGTTGGTCGCTTCAAAGTTGAAAGTAAGTAATAGCTGCTGCCCTTGTTTTTCCTTTAAGCTTTCTCAGCTATGTCATTTCTGTTGTTATTTCTTTTTCAAAGTTTTCTCTTTTCTTCGTTCTTTTAAATTGCTTGAGGACAAGCAAAGGTTTAAGTATGGGGATATTTGATAAGTGGAGATTATACCTAGTTTATTGGGTATAAATTGAATATAAATTGAATTAAAAGAAGAGAGAATTAGCTAAATTGGGACATTTTCAGGTTGCTGGAATTAATTGTGGAAAATGGAGCAGCAAGGTAAACAAGCAGGCTGAAATCTGTTTAAATTGGACAAGAAAAACGTGCAGCCCATTCCTCCATGCATAGGGAGAAGAGAAGATGCCAAGACAAAACTTGATGGTCATTAATTAATTTTGTTTTACTCAAGAATGGACATGATCTCTAATTTTGGCTGCAAGTGAAAGCTGCCAGCTCATTACCCTGCAAGTGGAGGCTGCCAGCTCACTACCTTGCAAGTGGACTATTTATTTAATACTTTCTTTTTCTATTTAAGCCACATGTTTGGGCATGACTGAGGACGTTTTTCTTTGGTGGATCATTTCTGCTTTCTTTTCATTCATTTCTGCATTTCAAGACTTTGGATGGTGTTCCATCCCCTTGTTCTTCATTTATTTCAATAACATTTTCTTTTATTATATTTTATATTTTATTGAAATTATGAAGCAGCAATCTCAAATGCAGTGTGAGTAGTCTTTTTCCCGCAGGCTTAAGCCTGCTCGGCAGGCATATGTAAGTAATGTAGTCCTCAAATGTTTATGAGTAATATCTATTGGAGATTGTTTATTGGTGTGCTTAACAACATTGAGAATGATCACCTCATAACAAGTATATGTAATGAAACCGAGAGGGTATTTGCATTGCGGAAAAATCAATAAACACATGTAGACTATGAAACCGAGAGGAGATTAGATGCATGCTAGGGGTTTTTATTTATCAATAAAATGCTTGTTAGAACTTAAGGCATGAAAGTTTTATCTATGAGGAAGAGATTTAAGTGGATTAACTTCCATAGGATCCATGTGAGGGAGAGATCTAAGCATGGTGAGTTAAGAACAAGAAACCTTAGATCCATATGCCTAACATTACTCATAACATATAAAGGACAAGTTAACTTACAGTGTCTGACCTTGCTTGCTTAAGTCTGCATTCTTTATTATCATATTATCCCACGACCTGAATCTGTTTCACGCAACCTCAACACTGCTGATAATTTATTTTCCTGTTGTTATATTTCAGCTATTATTAATTACATCCATTTATTTGAAAGAAATCAGATCTATTAATTTACTTGAATAATTTAAGATTTGTTACTTTAGTCCCTGTGGATACGACACTTGGACTCGCCAGTCCTATACTACAACAAGACCTAGTACACTTGCTAGTGTTATATTTTGGCGACAACAAGCACACTACGAAAAATGCAGAAAATAAAATACTAAATAAAGCAATGATGATAACATTAATAATCAAAACTTGCAAAAATTTAAAATTTCAACTTGAATCAAATAGTGGCTTCCTATTTTCTATCCACCATGGAATAAAAGTAAAGGAAAAAATTAATCAAAAAAGAGAAAATATCTTGAGGGCAAGCAAGATTAGCCGATGGATCTATATGTAAGACATAATTAAGGACCTATTTGATTCAACTGTTAGCTGTTAGTTATTGTTGTTATTGTTGCATTAAGTTGTTAACTATTAGCTACTTGATTGACAGTATTTGGTAAACTAATGATGAGTTATTGCTATTAATAAAAATAATTTAAATTCCAATTTCATCTATGTAAAATGATCAAAATAATATGATTTCACTCTTTGGCTAAATTAATATATATATTAATTAAAAAAAATATGAAACAAGACCAAATAAATTAGTTTGAAGTATTGCTATCGCTTAATTTTTCAACATTTATAGACATGAAAAAATTCATTAAGAAATAAGATGTAGGTATTTATATAAAACTATAATTTATTATTTGAAAATATTAAATTTATAAAAGCTAAATAATTATAAAAAGTTTTTTGTGAAAGGTTTTTAAAAAATGAGTTTTTATTGAAAAGCTGCTTTTTCTTACAAAACAACTAAAACTGTTGTTTATTAACTCTAATCAAATATTAGATATTCTGCTTTTTAGTGTAAAAAGATAAAAGAAGCTTCGAAAAGTTGGCTTTGCATATAAATGCCTCAAATGTTTTGTCATTGGTGAAATTCAGTTGAAAATGGAACACCTGGCGGATGGCAAAGAAAAAGTAATTCATGTTTATAAATAGCTAAGTAACTATTGTCCCTAAAATGATACTAGTAAGTTCACTAGTGACAAGTAATTAGTGGATTAAGTCAAGAATATCGTCCTCAAGAATTGTAAAGAAGTGAAAATAATAAAACTTTGGAAAAAAAGCAGGTTGACTTTTTAATGATTCTTTTAAAAGGATTTATAACTAAAAATAATGTAAAGAGCATATAAATTAACAATAGAAATAACAAAGAAAAGATGACTTTTACTAATAATATTAAGGGAACAAGCTAAGAATAGACTGGAATAGGCTTTTCGATATTCAAAGTTTCTTTGTAAACATAAATGAGATTAACTCACGTAGGACTAGGATATCTACTACTTATTTATCACTCAAGCTAAATTGTCTATCAACAAGAAATTATTTAAACACTTTTCTATCAAGTGGTCTTTCTGTAGACATAGTTTTCAAGCATTAAATACAAAGAAGAATTATGTGGTATATCTCATGGATTAGTATGTGAAAAATGACATTTCTATTCATTAGATCAATTGGTTCTTCTCACTAAGAAACCAAAGTATGAATTGGCCTGATTCACGTTTAATGATTTCACCATTAAATATGAAAACATGTCATTCATTATATAAATAGTAAGGAATACTTATTTAGGCCCAGCCATCCGGCCTAGCTTGTTATGACTACTCACACATTTTTTAAGGGAACAATTTCATTAAAATTAAAAATAACTAACATTCAAGTACTACAGAGAGTAAAAAGGAAAAAAGTTGAAATTACAATGTCAAAGTGATTTTTTTTAACAGCCCAGAAAAGGGATAATTTGTAGCCTAAAGTTTGGCTAGTACAAGACATAAAGCAAGTCTGGGACAACTATTTCCAAAGCCAAACAGAAAAACAAAGCTAATCACATTACTAGGACTTTAGCTAAAAGCTAAACGAGGCTTTTGGATAGTTGACATGGCTCTAAGGAGTCTCTTCCACCTTTTTCCTCCATTGGTGGACTTTGAGATTTTCAAATTTTGGCTTTTTAAGATTGTTCCGGCTTTGATTCCTTCCCTAGACAGTCTAGGAAGTTATAATAGACTTTGACAGCATTCACTTTTGTCCGTATGCATTTAGAAATGCATCCAGCCAGTTTCCAAAGCTTTTTGTCCTACAAAAGAGATATTTTTAGTCATTTTTCTTCATTAAATCAATTCTTTTTAGCTTTAATTATTATTTTGAGGCTTAAATCAGATTGTACAATATTTATTCATCAGTAACAAAATTGGAAAATAAATCAATAAAAAAAATTAAACAATGTATATAAATCTAAAATGACAAAAGTAAAACATAATTTGATATTTGATTTAAAACCAAAGAAAAGGTATGAGATGACTAGAGGTCTATTAAAACTGAAAGAAAGCAAACTTACGTACTTAAAAAGGAGGTAATTTCTAAGAAATTCAATAGGTTGATAGTTATAACAATTGAATATTTTAGAAATTTAGAGCGATTATACTGCATTTTAAACCTACGTTTTTTTTCTTTTTATTTATTTATTTGAAAAAAATGTTTGTAACCGATTGGTTTGAAATCTCCCAATGTTTTTCTTTTCTTAAAGGCCTAATACATCTTTTACTTGCTTAAAATTGGCACCAATCGTCTACGGTCATTCCGAACTTAAGGAACATCTATTTTGCCCTCTAATCTTGGCTAAATCGATCCATTTTACCTCTCTTATCTTTGCTAAAACGATCGAATTTACCCCGATAAGATTCAAGCTCTTTGAATTACACTTGCTTGACATGTAGAATTAAGGGGCTTATTTGGGTCGGTTTTGCCAACATAAGAAGACAAATTGGATATTACTTAAGTTCAGGATGACAGTAGACGATTAATGCTAACTTTAAAGAGCAATTATGTATTAGGTATTTTTTAAATGATGTAAATTTATCCAAAATTATTTATTATTATTATTATTATTATTATTATTATTATTTGGAAAACGACATTAAAAAAAGAAATTGGAAATGGGGATTCCCGAATAAAAGCAATTCAAATAGCCCAAATATATCTCAATTCTGCAGTCATCTCTTTCCTTCTACCACAATTATCAAGAGTGGGATGCTTCGCTGTGATTGTAGATTAGGTTAAAACGAGCTCAAAACGTACGGGGAGTGTCAATCGAACCTCCACTACCAGATACGATTGATTTCACTTTCTGCAGCTTTTTCTACTCTCTTCGATTGTCTGTCTAATTTGCTGTCTTTTGATTTCATTAAATTCTAATCATCGATATGCCTCGTTTTCTTCTCCCCTCCTACCCCCAAATTCGTGATTATTAAATTTCATTTTAGAATTTTTTCCATTTTGATAATTAAATTATATATAGTTTATGATAGGTGAAATGAAGAGAATTTGATGTTTTTATTTTATTATTATTTTTTTTGTGCTACGCAATTATTATATATAATTAATTTAAGGATAAAATAAGAAAAATTTATCTAAATTTGCCTTGATTTATAAAGTGACATTTATTTTAGAAATAATAGAATTGGCGTAAGTGGCATCTATTTATGAATGAAATGAGTACTTGGTTACTCATCACTACTTCTCCCCTAAATCCGCTACTAATGTTTCTTCCAATATAATTAAAACTGGACCGGAGAACGAATCGATGAAGTTACCTGTTTGACGGTTCAAATCGTTGAACCGAATATTTAGTTTTTAAAAAATATTATTTAATAATATATTATAATAAATTATGGTTTAATTGTCTTTAAAAAATATTATTTAAAAAATAAATTATAATATTATTTAAAAAATATTATTATAATATATTATAATGAATTATTATTATTATTTTTTAAGATCGGAATTTTTAACCAAATCGACTGGATCCATGATCAATTCGCAGTTGAACTGGTCTTACCGATAGGTCTTGTCCGGTTTTCATAACATTGGTTTTTTAATCATCATCGTCAAACCTCGAAATGCTGAATTTCGTTAAGGAGACTGGGTTTGCTCAAAATCAAATAGAAGCTCTTGTCCAAAAAATACCTATCTTATTTTCTGCTAACTTTGAGGGAAGAGTTTAGCCTAAACTTTGTAGTGATCAAAATAAAACCCCTTGAATTAATCACATAGAAGCAATGTTATGAAAATCGGACCGACCAGTTCAATCAATTCAACCACGAACAAGTCATGGATTCGGTTGGTTTGATAAAAAATATATTTTTTCAAAAAAACCATAATTTAGTATAATATATTATTAAATAATAATTTTTTTAAACTAAGTAAACCATAATTTATTATAATATATTATTAAATAATATTTTAAAAAAATAAATATCCAATTGAATCACCAGTTCGAACTTTGAACCGCAATCCAGTAGCTTCACTAGTTGGTTCTAAAAAAACAGAGAGAAAAAAAAAAAAAAAGGTCATGTACGTGTAGTGAAAATTTATTTATTTATTTAAAAATTAAAGTACATTTAAGAGACGCGTTTTGCTTAAAAAAAAAAAAAAAGGAATATTTTATTAATCCAGAAAACAGCTCATGAAACATGCAAGATTTTATGAATCCAGAAAACAGCTCATAAAGTATAACCAAAATGCCTGCCTATAATATTTTAATACCATAAAATCTTTTCCATTTGATCTTCTCTCTAATATTAAACTCTTATCTGTTAACGTAATGGGATTCTACGTGTAGAGCTGCTGTCTTATAATTAAGAAAATTACGATTCAAAAATTGAATAATTATTTATTTTACTTTTTTGTCCCGCCTTTGATAGATAAAGACATATAAATTGATCGAGACAAAACTTAGTCCATATAAATTGATATTCCATATTTTATTTGATAATACCACCAAATCTGTGTCTTTTTTTATTTGATAATTCACATGTGATTAATTACGTGTCACTTTTTTTTGTCACAACTTGAATTAATAACTAGTTCACGGCCGTGCTGCATGCACCGTTGCTTTTTATATTTTTAATTATAAAAAATATCATTAAAGAAAATAAAATCATACAAATAAAAATTAATTTCCGAAATTTTCAAGTTCTATATTGATTTGTTTGTTTTTCACATTAATTAATATAAAATTATTATATCGCTACAAAATCTAATATTAATACAAACATCATATTATACATAATTAATTATAAAATAATAATAAAATCTTCTTGGCTAAATTATATTTTTGACTTCTTTTATTTCATAATAAAAAATCAGAGTACATACATAAACTGAAAGTTTCTCAGTCAATAAATACACGAACTAATTTTTGAAGAGTTCACAATCCTACAAATTTTATATACTAAAATGAATTTTTCTATTATTCATAAAGTTAAAGCTTTCAGTGATAATATTTCATTGCTTCAAGACTTAAAATTACATCAATTTTAATCATTCTTATAGAATCTTTTAAACCTATAGCAAGTCTAACTGTTTTATAGCCGTGACTACAAAATAGAGGCTGAAATTAAATATCCCCTTTGGTTTTGAAGGAATTATATAGGGTTTATGAACCTAATAGATCAAGAGCGATGGAACCTTAAATCATGAAATCAATGGGGATTAGTCTTACCTCTTGAAGTGCAGATCGTAGCAGGATCCTTGGTTCTAATCCACAAACGGTTGCAGCGGAAGGAATCTCGTCTTGAGTCACCGGTCGGATTAGTATCCACAAGTCCGGGATACGGATTTAATTCCACAATCTACAAACGGTGGAACTGAAGAAAAAACTTTTTGAGAGACAGGGAGCCGGGCCGAAATTTTGGAGAGGAGGAGAGGGAGAGATTTTGTCTGACAGTTTGATTGCTTATCTCTTTAGAATCAACCTTGAATCCAAACTGTATCCCTCTATTTATAGATTGAGTCTCCTAAGGCTATCAGGAGAAGGATTAGATAATTATCTAATTAAATAAATAATTGATAATTATCTAATTGGTTTAACCATTCATCAAACCAATTCCAGTTTAGAGCGAACCGGTCCTGATCCCATTGAGTCATGGGCGGACCGCTCAATTTCTTTCATCTCTGACTCTCACATGGCGAAAATACTTATATTCTCTTAGCCGTTTAAATCTCTCTCTTTGACATAACTTGTTTATGTCTTCATCTTCGTTGTAAATGCGTGTAGACTGTGCGACTGGCATACATCGATAGCACTAGTGATGTACATCTGTTAGGAGTATACAGCGTCTTGACAAGATTTCTCGGTTTCAAGATGTATGCTTGAGCCCCAGATTATCCTTTTACATCCATTGTTTCCAACTCAATTGATCTCGGAAGAACATTGTTCGCATTCACTATTATGTTCTCGTAACAATAATAGGCTAGCCAGTGAAATAAGAATCTTTGGGAGTAATCAAAGATAACCATTCCCTCTTACTATATTCTATCCATAATGGTTAAGCTCACTTTGCTAGTTAATTCGGCCAGGTTGCATTATCATGACCTTTAGGAGGATTAACCAAACTAGCCACACTTAGCCACATTTCAAGAACAAGTTAATGGTACTGAGGGTTCATATCACGTTAGGTCTTACACCAGGGTAACGCCATTGAGATCATAAAAGTTGACGATTCCCATCCTAGGTCGCAAAGCGCATTTGATTCTCAAATCAATTGCCACAGTGTTTTCTCCCTCCCTTTAATAGGAGTGCATGTTTTTGAATGAACAACATCACTTATGTTCTTCGAAAAGAAACACCATGCAGAAACATAAGGTTGAAAAGTTGCGTAGCTTTCAACTTTAGTCACTTCTTTTAGGACTATTTCTGGCTATATTGAAGACAGAGGGGCGATTCCAATTAATCACTTTCTTGAATTTTATTCAAGGCATACAACAAGTTGTACGACTTCATTTTGTAACGGTTTTACAAAGCGACACCAACATTTTGATTAAGCTCTTGCATTGTTCCAAAAATTGTCTCATCTCAGTTTCTGTTAAGCTTATTTAACAGGAACTAGGTAAGCGCCAATGTAAGTAGGCAGCTATTCTATCCAACATGCTTAATAGTAAAAATAGTAACAACAAGCAAAACACATATTATTCACACTCAAGTATTGCCATTGAAATTGAACCAGTCACATTATTTAATGAAATAATGGAGTCAAAGGGATTACATTAAGGTTAATTGAAAAATAAACAATTGAGTTTTTCTCTAAATCCTACACAGACCCATGCATCTTCTGTGTTTCTGAAACACGTCTCGATTGATAGCCTTAATCGTGCGTATAGATATACTCTAGGTTCACTTCGCCACGTGCAACTATGTCTCTTATATAATGAAACTTAATGTCAATATGCTTGGTCCTATTGTGAAACTTAGGGTCTTTTATGTAAGCTATTGAAGATTGACTACCACTGCAGATTGTCAATGGTATCTCCGGAGTCGTTACTTGTAAGTGGTTCGTGAACCTCTTTAGCCAAATGGCCTCCTGTACAACGGCAGAGGAGGCTACAAAATTCTGCCTCCATAGTTGATAGAGCAACACAGGTTTGTTTCTTACTGCACCAAGATATTGCACCTTTGTTGAGTAAGAAAACGAAACCAGAAGTGGATTTCCTGTCATACATGTCTCCAGCTCAATTAGCATCTGTGTAGTCAACTGCTCTAAGCTCTTCCCGTTGATAACATAGATTATAACCATTGTACCTTTGAGATATCTTAGTATTCTCTTAAACACTTTCCAATGTGCTTTGCCTGGGTAAGATTGGAATCTGCTAACCAAGCTTACTGCATAGCAAATGTCAGGTCTCGTACACAGCATTGCATACATTAGGCTTCCTACGACCATAGCATATGGAACTTTCTTCATACGTTCATTCTCATTTGGTGTCTAGGGACACATTTCCTTGCTTAGATTTTGATTTTTAGCAATTGGGGTATCAATTGGTTTGCATGCTGCCATGTTGAAACGTTCAAGGATTTTCAGAATGTAAGTATCTTGTGAGAGACATAACATTCTCCTTAAGGGATCCCTTGAAATCTTAACTCCAAGGATGTAGTTTGCCTAACCAATATCTTTCATTTCAAAGTTGGCTGATAGCCATTCCTTGATTTCATCCGCATACTTCTTGTCGTTTCCCGCTATGCGTATGTCATCTACATACAGAGTGTTGGGATACAAACCCAAGTCCCACATCGGAAGTTTAAGGAAGAAACTCCTTGAATATAATGTGCCACCTTGACTCAATTAGTATGAGGCCTTTTGGGAAGGAACCCAAAAACAAATCCGTGCGGGCTTGGCCCAAAGCGGACAATATCATACTAATGTGGAGTTAAGGTGATGTTTGGCAGTCCCTACAAGTGGTATCAGAGCCATGGTTTGGCAACGGTCAGGAATAGTGGACTGCGTTGTGTGGGAGGCTCTCGGTATGACCTCGTGATTGGAGATTCGTGTTTGATGCCTTGTGTCGAAAGTCTTCCTGACATTGTGGTGGTCAGGCGGCGTGTCCCGTTGGTTGATAACGGCGGTGCAAGATGATTTGACGGATCAAATGAATTATGGCTCGAGGGGAGGACATGTGTGGTCCTTGGTTTGAGGGGAGGATTGTTGGGATACAAACCCAAGTCCCACATCGGAAGTTTAAGGAAGAAACTCCTTGAATATAATGTGCCACCTTGACTCAATTAGTATGAGGCCTTTTGGGAAGGAACCCAAAAACAAATCCGTGTGGGCTTGGCCCAAAGCGGACAATATCATACTAATGTGGAGTTAAGGTGATGTTTGGCAGTCCCTACACAGAGTCAGGATGACAAATTTCGAGCCTAAGCTTCTGAAGTATACACAATGATCCTCATCAATCATGTTGAACTTGTTCAATATAATCGAATCATGGAACCTTATGTACCATTGCCTAGAAGACTGCTTGAGGCCATAGATTGATCTTTTCAACCTGTAAACCTTATGTTCGCTGCCCGATTCGAGAAAACCTACCGGTTGATCCATATAAATTTCCTCTTTCAGTTCTCCATTGAGAAAGGTAGTCTTAACATCTATTTGATGTAGCTTGAGGTCTATACTTGCTACCAAGGCCAGTAATAACCTTATAGATGTGAATCTAACAATAGGTGAGAAAGTCTCCTCATAATCGATCCCTTCCTTCTAGGTGTACCCTTTAGCGACAAGCCGAGCTTTGTACCTTTCGATACTTCCATCAGCTTTATGCTTTATCTTGAGAATCCACTTATTTCCAATTGTCTTGTGTCCTTTTAGCAGATTAACAAGTTCCCAAACTTGATTAGATCTCATTGATGCCAATTCCTCTTCCATTGCTTTAATCCATTTACCCTTAGCTAGACAAGAGAGGGCTTGTTTGACACTTTTAGGCTCATCCTCTTCCTGTGGGTCTACTAATAGGGCTTCGCTCGTGCCTTCGATTTGAAATCTCCAGCGTGGAGCAGATTTCCTACTAGTTTTATGAGGTTCCACATCCTGATAAACTTGTCTCATATATTCACCGTAGTTCGGAATGCTCCCACTGGGACTGAGACCAGGGTCATGAACATTCGGATCGTATTGAGGTGGGTTTGAACCATCTTCCTCAAATTCCCTCCCACTCGGATGGAGTGATCCTGGTAGCTCATCTTCCTGAGATTCAAAGAAGGCAAAATCTTTGTCGACTTGTCCAAAGCTTGGGAATTCATCTTCTATGAATGTGACGTCTCGTGATTCAATTTCTGTCACAGTGCCATTTTCTTGCTCACCTACTAAAACGTATCCTTTGAATACTTCAGGGTACCTTATGAAGACACATTTTTTTTACCTCTAGGTCCCAATTTACCAAACTTGCTTGAAGTTTGATGGACGTAAACAACCCAATCCTATGGTCGTAGATGGCAAAGATCGGGTTTCAGACTTGTCCACTGCTCGTGAGGAGTGGTTGTAATAGATTTAGAGGGTACACGATTTAAGACATATGCGGCGGTAAGCAGAGCATCCCCCCAATAGGAGATGGGTAAGTCTGCTTGTGCCATCATAGACCTAATCATGTCAAGAAGAGTTCTATTTCTTGTTTCAGCAACACCGTTTTGTTGTGTGCGGGGAATCGACAATTGATGTTCAATTCCTTTTTCATCATATAAGGCCTTGAATTCATCTGAGAGATATTCCCGTCCACGGTCAGTTCTCAAAGCCTTTATCTTTCTATCTAACTGATTCTCTGCCAAATTCATAAATGTTTTAAAACAATTCAGCGCTTCCAACTTGTGAGAAATCAAATAGATGTGACCATATCTTGAATAGTCATCGATAAATGCGATGAAGTAGTAGGCTCCATGCCTAGCCCTCATATTCGTTGGACCACATACATCAGAATGGACTAATTGCAATGGAAATTCAGCTCTAGTTCCTTTTCCAAATGGTTTCCTAGTTATTTTTCCTCGGAGGCAGCTATCACAGGTAGGCAATTCAATCTTGTTTAAATCACCTAACAGACCTAATTTGGCTAACCGACTCATTCGATCTTGCCCAATATGGTTTAATCTAGCATGCCATAACTTAACATCATTCACATTTTGGGATGAATAAGTATTGAAAGAAAAACTATCTTTATTTAAAGAATATGGAACAATATCCAAAATAAGAAAATCATCCGAAAAATGTCTAGAACCATAATAAGCATCATTCATACATAAACGAACAAAATTATCCTTAAAGAACAAATTGAAACTGAGTTTCATCAGGGTCGGTACTGAAACTAAATTCCTACGAATGTCTAGTGCAAAAAGTACATCATGCAAGAAAAGAGTACGGCCTTCGCGTAAAACAAGTTTACACGTGCCAATGCCTCGAACTGCCACTCTGGCGTTGTTTCCTACATAGATCCACTTAGCTCCAGAGTTCATTCGTTGGAAATTCATAAAGGCTCCTCGATCCCTCGTCACATGGTCTGTTGCGCCTAAGTTTATCACCCACAAAGGATGAGATTCAGTTAGCAATGCAGAGCTAGATACACATATTTGACTCACAAATGAGTTAATAGACAATACCTTGGGTGCTGTGCAATCACTTGCATAATGTCCCTTCTACTGGCAGTTGAAACATTTCACAGAGAAATGTTGACTTTTCTCTTTCTGCCTTTAGACTTTGTGTTGGGTGTTTCCCCTTTTTGTTTCTTTTGCTCACTAGCTTTTTCCTTTCCCCGTTTTCTGTAGCTCTTCCTTTTCTTCTGGTTAGAATTTCTCTTACCAAAATTGGAAAGTATCGAAGTGACCTTAGCATCAACCTTGATCGCTACTAAACTATCTTCTTCGAGCAACAAATGGTGTGAGACAATCTTAAAAGTCGTCACATTGTCCATGTGAGTTAGTTGCATCTTCATATTCTACCAGCTGCGGGGTAAGGACCGAATAACTGCTTGGACCTTCTGCTCTTCAGTCAGCTTGTGATCGGCATCATCAAGCTCACTTATCATGTTTTCCATTTCACGCAAATGTACCAGCATGGTGTGCTCAGGTTTCTTTTGATAAGTATCAAATTTGATCGTTAAAGATCTGAGTGTAGTTAGGGTCACACCTCCAAACTTATCTCGCATGGCATTCCACAGCTCCATTGCAGTTTTACACTTATCAAACTGCTTGGTCATGTTATCTTCTATAGTACTAAGCATGATCAGTCTAGCTAAGGAATTCTTCCTCCTCCAAAGCAGGTAAGCATCACAGTCGTGTCTATGCTGGGCAGTAGTTCCTTCTTCGGGTTGCTGCATAATAGTCCCTAAAGTTTCGAGAGCCTCTTACTCCTCGAGCACATACTGAATCTTGGTCTTCCAGATCTCGTAGTTGCCACCGTTCAACTTGAGATCTTTGTTAAGTTCAGTAATCACAGATTTTGCAGCAGTAACCATTGTGGAATTTTCTTAATACTGAGAGTTTTATTATATAAGAGACAGAGGAAAAAGTGCACGTAATAAATAACTAATCAACAAATTAATTAATTAATTTTGGCAATACTTGCAATTTATTATGCAAAAAAAATATTTCAGCTAACGTCATACTAAGTCTTAATTCGAATAAGATACTAGGAGTATTTAATTACCCTCTCAACCTAATATTCAGCTAGCCAATTTAAGTTTCATGCATAATAAATGTTTTCGTTGAATTTGGAATTTTTAATAAGTTCAGAAACTCATAGGGGAGATATTAATTAGCTAATGACTTAAGACATGCATTAATCATATAGCATTTAAATTAAAAAAAAATACTAATAATTAATGCTAGCAAAAAAATAATAATTCATCAATTATTAATTAAGTCATTAAAATTAAATGTGCAACATAAATTTAATTAAACTAATTAATAAACTATTCCATCAATTCAACAAAAACAAAATTGAACTCTAAGTTCAAAGAATTAATAAAACGCTAAAATAAACCAACACTTGTTGTCGATCTATGATACTAGGATTAGAAAATTTTCACTCAAATTTTCTTCGAACTGGAAAGCTATCTTTAAGTATTATGGCCAGTTATAGTGGAAGGTATGTAATTATTTTCCTTTCCATCAAGAAACGATTAATTTTTTGACCACTCCTCAGAGTTAACACCGAATCAGTATAGTTGGCTCTTAAGACACCTTGTCCTACAATCACCTTGGCAAAGACTTTCACACAATCTTTATACCTCTTAGTTGATGTGCACCAACAAATTTTTAAAATAGTTTGTAGCTTGGGATGCTTTTGAAAACTTCCACGAAGTGTCTCATACAGCACCTCTTGATTTAACCCCTTTTCAAGGCCACTGATCCATATGCAGTCTTGCATAGATTGTTTCATCTTGACTATATGATGAACAATTCCATCAATGTCATCATCTCGAACGTGAGTGCTGATCCTCAAGCTCTTTATAAGATGAACCTGTTAATTTGTGCGAGCAATAGACTCCTTAAATCGAGGTACGATAGGTGTTCGGATTCTTATCTTTCTGCAACAAATTGCAGTAAAACGAGAGTCGAAAAACATACACATATATTTATTCAAACCATATACAATTAAACAAATCGGTTCATCGAACAATTATAAAAAAAAATTTATTATTTATTTATTATTATTTTTTTATATATATAAGCAAATTACTAAAAAAAAAAAATTCACTTTCTTGGAAAAATAAATAAAAATTATCAAAAAATCTGGAAAATTGGTAAAACTCGATCAGCATAAAATGAAAATTTTTTGAGGAGCGGTTTGGCCGCACGCGCCGTCCACGCGCCCTCACCCGCGTCACGCACCGTCACGCGCTGAGGGAGTCTGGTCGAAGTTCGGTCAACGCGGGACACATAGCACCCGCTGGTTGGTCCACGTGTTCTGACACATGACACGTGTCATCCTGCTACTGTGCCACGTCAGCATCAGAACCCACTCTGTCCGTTGACCTTGCAGGCGCGTACGCGTCATCCCTAGTGCACACACGCCTACGTTGGCAGCGCGTGAGTGCCACGCGCCACCTTCCCAACTTCCGTTGGCTCTGAAAATTTTTTCGGTGGGGGGGTTTTTGGGGTGGTCACTGATTCCGATGGTGTGGTAAAAAATTAATTATCTCGACTCCTAGAATTTCGTTTTATAAATTCATGCATTCCCCCGCGGACAAAATACTATCCTGTTCGAATTTTTCAGGCTAGTTTCGAAATTGATTGTCTAAAATTCGAATCTACTATTCATAAAATTGAAAATTAAATTCTAAATCCTAACCAAAACTCAAAACTTATGGCTCTGATACCAATGAAGGAATTATATAGGGTTTATGAACCAAGATCAAGAGTGATGGAACCGTAAATCATGAAATCAACAGGGATTAGGCTTACCTCTTGAAGTGTAGATCGTAGCAGGATCCTTGGTTCTAATCCACGAACGGTTGCAGCGGTCTCGTCTTAAGTCACCGGTCGGATCAGTATCCACAAGTTCGGGATACGGATTTAATTCCACAATCTACAAACGGTTGAACTGAAGAAAAAACTTTTTGAGAGAGAGGGAGCAAGGCTGAAATTTTGGAGAGGAGGAGAGGGAGAGAGTTTGCCTGACAGTTTGATTGCATATCTCTTTAGAATCAACCTTGAATCCAAACTGTATCCCCCTATTTATAGAGTGAGTCTCCTAAGCCTATCAGGAGAAGGATTAGATAATTATCTAATTAAATAAATAATTGATAATTATCTAATTGGTTTAACCATTCATCAAACCAATTCCAGTTTGGATCGAACCGGTCCTTATCTCATTGAGTCATGGGCGGACAGCTCAATTTCTTTCAAGTTTTTTAGAAATATTTAATAAATATTTAAACTTATTTAAATATAAATTATTTATTCTTTTGTAATAATTTTATAAACTTTAACACTAAATTAGGCTAACGCAAAATATATATTATCTTTTTAAATATAAGTACATATAGCATGTAAAAACCATGGTAATATATATGTTACAATTTGCATTATTTAATATACTATTTCCACTCATATGGCATATAATGTGTGAGATTTTCTTATTGTTATTTATAAAATTGTTTTCAAATATATTTCACTTTATTGAGTATTGTGTAAAGACTAATAGTATAATCTAATCATTTAAAAAATAATTAAAGATTTAAAACTAATAAAATACCTTTGCAACTGTTAACTTACAATGGTGATGAATCCTAAATTCCTAATATGCATCCTAAGTTCTTATATATATCAAAACATTCAACATTCATTAGAAGTTTGTTTCAAAAAAGAAAAAAAAAAGCTTCTATATATCAATTATAGATAAATACATAAAGCATAGCACATATACGATCTCAGATATAATGATCTTCCATCAACAAATTAAGGCATAAGCTCCTTGTCATTTTCCACTTGTCTTCTAATCATATTATATTGTATAGATTGAACTCCACTATTCGATCAAGAATGATAAGGACAATTAAGTAGCATATATACTCAAAGAAACCATTCATAGTTATTTTGCAACCAAATGCAACACTCCTTATTTATGTTTTCACATAAAATCTTTGAACAACATATGAATGATCACAAATCTTCTTCTTATTGCTCCACTGTATTTTCCAATATATGACAATTTTGCAACCGCTAAATCAACAACAACAAAATCACTACCTCCTCATGACCTTTTAACCGCAATATCATAAATGGTACCATTACACCAACTGCAAACCCTACCCTTATGCTCGTGTATTTCCACTTGTCTTCATCAGTACTCTTTGTGAGATCAGCTTTTCTTCCACCATAGCACTAAAAATTAAACAAATCAGAAAATATATGTACCACCAACATCAATAGGTACCTTTTAATCATTCTAAAATGAATAGGCACAATACCAAATGTTGTTTCTGTAGTAGAATGAATCTCAATTCCAACTCATAACACAACTTATTTGAATAAGAAAAGAGTATAACAATCTTTCCTACAATTTTGAAATGCCCAAATCACACAAAAACCAAAACAATAATAAAAGAAACTCAATAAGAGAATAAATACAGAATAACAACCAGTATGAATTCATAGACTGTTAAACCAAAGCCCGTAGTTGAACCTTAGGAAGATAACTGTCTAAATTTAAGCCTGATGAAGAAACAATGTGAAAACAGAACCAAATGCATCATCAGTCTGCATATCATCTTTAAATTGATCATTACCTTTCTTGGATTATTAAAAGGCAAAATATTACCATTTGAACTATTATTAAACATGATTACCAAATTAATTTTCGACTTATTGAAGTGATCATTTCCTCATTTAAGAGAGCTTGAATGCAAAGGCATCTGAATCGGCAATGAATTTCCTCCCATGACTCACTGCATCAGAGTCGCCAAATTCATAAAAGATGATCTATCCTTTGGGATCAGCCTATGTGATCAATCAGTCCACCGAATATTTAAGTTACCGCATAAAATTACCAATTAGGTATGGAAAAGAAAGCTGAAAATTAGTTTACCTTTTGAAGCTTGCAACCGAAGAAATCTTTGCAACCATTATGTGTACAAAAACAGAGCAAATAACATAAAAACTGCATCTCAATTAGAGGAAAGCATTAAACAGGGAATTGAAATAGAAACTAATATTGATTTTGGTTAAAAAAACAAAAAAAAAAAACCAATTTATTTTACCTCTAACTCTAGTTGAGAAATTAGAAATTAATTAAGATAAAATGAAGAATCTATACAATGGAAAACAACTGAAAAAAGTGAGAAAAAATGCATATGCTTGGAGCTCTAGAACCATCTTCACATGAGAATGAGATAAAACATAAATTATATATGAATCAAATCAATATATCATATGGCTACTGGTTCATCCAACAAATGGCCTTCATCCGATTGTCTATCATTATCCAAAGGAAGTGATTCCAAAGTATTCATAGTAAGAAATTGCGGCAAGAAGAAATGTTGTGGGGCTTTTGGTGTAGCTGAATAAACAAAGTTTCTATCATCAATTACATAAGACATAAGCTTACAATCTCCTCCCCACGCTTTCCAACCCTTAAAACTTCTCAAAACACTGAAATAACACATAAATCATACAACCAAAAATTCAAAAATGATGAAATAAAAAATACCGCAATCACAAACAAATCATTTGAAAATCTATGATACCAACATGGAAAATAAAACTCCTTAAACCCAAATTAATTCACCTTTAATAAATAAAGTGGGAAAGATTGAATGGATGGATTTGTGAAGGTGACAAGAATGTACAGTAGGACGAACCCATGGTAGTTCAAAATTGTTGGAAAGAAACCATTATTTGAGGAAGAATTGATCTCATAATTTGGACGCATTTGATTCTTGAACTATAAATATATAAAAGAAACTTTAATAAGAATTGTTAATAAAAAAAGATGTATACCTCAGTGGATTGGAAATGAAAGTCACCTGAAAACCCATAATGGTTTGAATTGAGCCTGACATGTGAACATGTTAAAAAGCCATTGCTATTGCAAATTGAGTGGAACAGAGAGAGATTAAACTGAAAATAAAAAGACTTTAGGAGAGAAATTAAGACTAAAGTCACATTCCTATGTTTTGAACTAAGATAATAAGGACTTGCATATGGGCACTTCAACAGCTAAGAACTCTAAACCCAATGGTCTATTTATTGTCTAAATAGTGATAAGGGTGTAGTAGGAGACTTTTGGAGAGGAATTAAGTCATCTTCAATCAAATATCCAGAAATCATATTCCATGTTCAAGTAATTCCACTTAAAATTCCAATAATTATGCATATGCGGATACCAAAAGGAACTGTAACATCCTTAAAACTACAACATAAACACTAGTAAACAAATTCACATGTAGGACTAATATGAAAAAAGAACGCACGCCTGTTCGAAGATGATAATTTAACTGTAGAGGTCATCATCATCAGCTGCACCAGTAAATGCTGTAAAAGGATCAGTTCCAGTAGCTACACTAGTTTCAAAAAACCTGAATTCGCTTCAGAAGCCTCTCGATTGTTGTAGAGTTTAAGCAAAGGCCTGGTACTTGCGGATATCAGCATCACTCACACTCCTGTTTAATACTGTTTTGAAATTGACAAATTGATGTGAAGAGACAACAATGTAAACCCCAAAAGCATTAATAGGCCAAAAACTAAAACCATCAAATAGTAATAAAATCAAACACTTCATGTGCAGTCTATTCATTCCAATGTTTCATTTCGCAAAATCAAAACTGTAATAAAAAAGCCAAGAACAACAATTATTGTCAGGCGACATAGAGAAAAAGGGTAGACTTATTTGAACCTGAGGATCGCGGCTGAGAACAATTTCAGCATTCTAGAACTTGTTGGTGAGGCGAATCATGAAGCAGCCAAGTGTTTCATTTAAGTGGAGGCTACCATTGTGTGTACCCACACGCTTCAGAGGAGCTTGAAAGGAAGCGCCAGTAAAGTAGGAAGGAGAAGAAACAGCAGGAGAAGCCATTAGAGGGATTAAAAAATGGGCGAGTTAAGGTTTTGTGTAAACTGAAGTTGGAGAAGAGCAACAACTTGAGGCGAAGGTAAATTGCAGGGATCCATAAGCAAGGAATTCAGAAGAAACGGCTTAGAAATCATAGGAATTGATGCAAAGGGTGAGCGATAATAATGGAGAAGAGACAATAATGGAAGGAAGTGGCTGTAAGATGAGTGAAAGGAATGTAGGGATAAGTAATTAGAAATAAGTAATTAGGGTTAAAGTAAATAAAGTAGTAAAAATTGGTAAAAATTTAAAGAAATTAAATGAGCTCAAATTAAGGTGAGCTTGACATATCAGCTCAATGTTTACTGTTTTAATACATATATGGATTCTACATATACAAGCTGTGATATATTAGTAGCACCACATGAAAAATAAACTTAGATAGTACCCTTGGACATGCAAGTGAGCCAGAGTCAATAAGTTGTATTTAAGTCAATAACATCAGTAAGAAAATTAAAGTCAAATGGTTAGTAACGAACTCCATAAATTGCCAAACTGAAAGCCATTAAAATCATTGAGAAAGAATAGGACATGCCTCCTAAGCTATGATAGTATACTATGTATCATTTCCAAAGAGCAAGCTCCCTATGCTAGCAATCAAAGTCAGTTTAAAATAATGAAATTATCACTTGTTAATTGGTATAATCTGAAATAGGAATTCTCAAGTAGTTTCATTCCAGATGTGGATTTTCATGTTAGCACCAGAATGTAATTAACTAATACTATATTTTCACAATCTAGATTTAAACCCGTAAATTGACAGCTACATGGTCCAACCAACTGTATCTCACTATCTCAATGTAGGTTTGAGCTCAAATTAGTTTCTCAATAATATTTTATTTATATATAATTTTATACTTGACTTATTATCAACAGGGCAATGATTTCAACAACTATCACTCTAAAAAATGGCCTTAGTATGGTTTTTAACTAACTTTGCACTGTAATTGAAATAGCTTTAGCACTCAAACATTGGTAAAATCAGCAGAAAGTTCTATATAAAAATGACAGTTTTTAGGTTGAGCCTAATGTGTAAAAATTGAAAACTAATGCATGAGCTCTCAGTTATGGAATAGGTCTGATAAAAGACAAAAAAATAAAAATAAAAAATAAAAATCCAAGAAAGGTCTGAAAAGGAAAAGGGAATAAAATATGGAATATGAAGAGAAATGTTAACTTTCAGTTGTGAGCCCTCAGTTATGTTAATTGTAGAAAGAATAATGAAATTGGATGAAATGTCTACTTTGACAATAAGCACCAAAAATTATGAATAGTAATTCTCCCAGCTCAAAATACTAAAATTCAGAAAATTAGTAAAATCTGATAAATATAAATTTTGGAAAGCTTTTCCCTTTAATTTATGTAATCTACTTACAAAACGACCAATCTTTGGGGTTGGAAGACAACAACAAAGACCACATATAGTAACCTATACAAAAATAGCATATTAAAAAAAATTCAGTGCCTATGCTGTTAACACTCCCTGCATCTATCCACTTCATGGAGAACAGAGTACACCACCGGTAATCCCTTTTTTCCTACCATTTACTTAGGCAGGTAGTGATCATCCTTCATTTAAAAGACCACTAACACATTTTAAGAATAGTATAATGAACCTACAATTTAAATCAATGCTCTTTTATACCTGTGCTTAAATGTTCTTTGACAAAAAAAAGAAAAAAAAAACAAAAATGATTATAAGAGCCCAAATCTAACGGTGAAGAACCAGAGAAAGGAAAAAGAAAAATTCCACACTCATTACTCCTTACAAAAATAACCACTCTTTCCCATGCTTTTCTAAAGATCCAAAATTCCAAGAAAATAAATTAAGAAGGTCGAAGAAAACAAATATGATGACAAGTTAAAAAAAAGAAGAATAGCCAAAAGCTACGATCATAAAATACCTTCAAAAAGTTTTACCTTGGTAAAGCTTTGGAATACAGATCGTCGAGCCACCGTGATTTGCATTCTCTAAACACTAGAAAATAACAAAGTGAGAAGGAGAAACAGAGGAATCCAAAAACAATGAACAAAGAGATGGCGGTACAGATCGGAATGAAGCCCACCAGTAAGATACCACAAGAAAGAGGAGGCAGAAGGGAAATTAAAAAATTCTGATGTAAGTGAATAATGAATGGTTGTAAGATAGAAAATTGAAACCTATCTTACCTATTCGAAATCCATATGAGAAAAACAAAGAAGAAATAGAGAAACACCGAGATGCAGAAAGAAGTGGAGAAGAAATTGCGACAAACCCAAAAGCAGGTAAGGGAACCCTAACTTTTTGTAGGTGAACAATGATTCAATGAGTATGTGATAAAGATGAGAGATTAGTGTAAAAAATGGTTTGATTTGAAATCTAAGAGCAAAGCAAGGATGTAATTGAGTGATAAGATAGGAATACAAATAGCAAAGGATGCAGAGAAGCCATTTCTCTAAAGTAACAAAATAGAGTGAGGAAGCACGGAAGTAAAAAGATAAGCAGCAGTTAAAGGAGTAACTAATTAAAAAAAATAAAAAGTAATTAATTAATTTATAATGATTTAAGCTCAAATTAACCACAAAATGACAACTCAGCAACCTGTATTTACTTTTAATATATATATATAATAGATAATAGATTTTCAAAACAAATTTTGTTTGGACATGGAGATTGAAATCTTTGCAATAATGCATTCTTTTTCTTTTATACTATATTATTGCATTTAAATTATTACTTTTAATACTATAATGCATTTAATTTTCTTTTGCCTGCATTATCAAATGGCCTTACAGGTCGATTGTTAAAAAAAGAATGCCATATTAGTCATATATAATGACATTAGGTCGGTCATTGGAACAAAAAAGTTATTAATTTTCATAAGAATGAAATTAGTAGACTTATAATATGGATGGATATACGTTTTTCATAATTTCTGTAATAATTTTGTTTTTCGCGTTCACCATTTAATTAGTTTAATTTTCAGTTGGATTTGTGAATATTTATTTCACTCTCTAGAGAGTTCTAAGCATGAGGGACGGGTGGATATCGATTTTGATTTATTGGTTCTCTGGAACAATTTGTATATTTTCTGCGATTAGCCCTTTCCAAGTCATAGAATGTTTACAGAACTTGACATATTTTATAGGTGATGGATATCAATTTTTCATTTCATGTCCCATTATGATAGAGTAGAATTACGGTTTTTTTTTTTTTTTAACTGAAACAGAGCTAGTAGTAGATGAGTTTCTAGATGGAGAGTCAAGGAAGAAAAGGATCGTAGGCCCAAGAAAGGAAACAAGTAGTTTTATTTTTCGGTAGATCTTAAAACGGACGTAACTCTTGCTATAGGAGTCCGATTGACTATTATAATATGTTTTCGAAATGTGATTTTCGAGCTTTATAAGAGTTATCATTGATTTATTGTAACAGGTCGCGTTTGGGCCTAAAAAAATGCTGTTTAGGCCTTCATCCGTCAGTTTTAAGTTTCGGGGTATTTTAGTAATTTTTATTTTTTAGTGTTTTCCTTGTTAGGGTTGGACTACAGCCTATATAAGGCTGTCTTTTTCTGTTGTTCGGCAGTTTTTTGAATTATTCAATAATATTGCAGACTTTCGTCTTGAATTTTCCTAATTTTTGTTTGAGGGATTAATCGTTGATTGATCCCGTATTTTCACGCGAACTTGCTGCGTCACTAACTTTTTTATTGGCTGTTGTTTGTTTTATGTAGAAATAAATACTTTAGGGGCTTTATTGTAATTGTCATCTGCTAATTAGTTACAATTGGTTATAACTAATTAAAAACTAATTAGCTACAGCTGTATAAAACAACTTTACTTTTGCTCTGTTTTGTAATCGTTTTTCCTCAAGCTCATAAGCTTGTAAATAAAATCTCTCTAAAGTTTCTCATGGTATCAGAGCTGGATTCCGCAAAATGGTGAGAAGTGGCCGCAGAGCAAGGGTGACGGAGATTCCGGCCGGTGGAAGATTTGATGATGAAGGAGAATTTCCGGAACCAGATGAAGAACGCATACCTGGAAATCGAGATCGATTTTTCCCGGACTTCGATCGCCATATGTTCTCTGGTTTCACTCACTCACATGATAATCCAGGTATTTCGATTATCAATTTTCAATTAAACGGAAATAATTACATTTCCTGGCGAAGAGCTATGATTCGAGCCCTAAACGTTAAAGAAAAAAGCGATTTAGTGCTGAAGGATGTTGAATCACCAAAGGAAACAGATGCTGGATATCAGTCATGGTTGAAGACTGATAGCTTGGTCACGGCTTGGCTGATTAATAGCCTTGAAAAGGACATTGCTGATGGTTTTCAATATGTCTCATCCGCTCGAGAATTATGGCTGGAACTGGAACTTCGTTTTGGAATTAGCAATGGTCCTCTCCTTTACAAGATTCAAAGGGAAATTACACTGCTGACACAAGGTAACTTGTCAATTTTACAGTATTATAACAAGATTAAGCGCTTGTGGGATGAGTTGAGTTATCTTACCCCTGTACCGAGTTGTCACTGTGGTGTCTCTCGAAACTGTGTCTGTAATGCTTTTCAGAGGATGGTAGATTCTATAGAGGAAAATAAATTGATTCAATTTTTGATGGGATTACATGAGGCTTATGATAATGTAAAGAATCAGATTCTGTTAATGGATCCTTTACCTGGTTTAAATAAGGCATATGCTATGTTGTTAAAAGTTGAGAAGCAGCAGGAGATTTCCTTGATGCATACAACAGAAATAGCTAGTTTTGTTAAGAATGATAACAAGAAACCTCCAGAGATTAACAAAGATGACTTGAAGTGTGATTATTGTAATGGGACACGGCATGTTAGGGCTACCTGTTTCAAGTTGATAGGGTATCCAGATTGGCATCCCAAGTCTAAGAAACAGAACTCCAAACCACAGAAGAATAATCAGCCTTATCGAGCTAATGCAGTACAGGGAGGGATAAAGAAGATGACAGTGGGCAGTGATACTGAAGAAGATGATGAACAAAAAGAGGATTTTCAACAAATGGTGAGAGAAGTTTACAAGATGATGAAGGGGAAGACTTCCATGGCTGACTCACCTCTACAGACTCCTGACTTCACTGCTTTTGCAGGATTCTCAGGTACTTCTTCTTCTTGTTCTTCATCTTGCTGGATTATTGATAGTGGTGCTACCTCTCACATGACTTATGTTTCAAGTCATTTTATCCCTACCTCTTCTGGTTTAGTTAGGCAAGCAGTAGCTTTGCCTGATGGTACTTTAAAACCGATTAAGAATGTTGGAAAGGTAGAGTTGTCATCTACTCTCACTTTACATGGGGTTCTTTTTGTGCCAAGTTTTCGATACAACCTTTTGTCTGTTGGACAGCTGTTGCAAGATAGCAACCTTGAGGTGGTTTTTCATTCTCACTATTGTTATCTGCAGGATAGGGAAACTCATGTGGTTAAGGCAGTGGGGTGGCATGTTGATGGCCTCTACTTGTTAGATGCATATTCTTTTTCTGCAGATGTTATCCATAAAGTTCAGCAATTATGTTTAGCTGTGATTGATTCCAATAACACAGAGTCTGATATATGGCACAAGAGACTTGGTCATGCTTCTTTTGATGTTCTTAGTCATGTTGGTAATATTGATATTCAATGTAATTCACATTCTTGTACTATCTGTCCTCGTGCTAAACAGCACCGTTTTCCTTTTACTAGAAGTACAATAACTACTGAAAAGTGTTTTGATTTGTTGCATATGGATTTATGGGGACCCTACAAACTGAATTCTCTTACTGGTGCTAGATACTTTCTGACTTTGGTTGATGATTACACTAGATACACTTGGGTTATTTTATTACACACTAAGGCACAAGTTGGGCATGCTATTGCAGTTTTCCTTAAAATGGTAACCTGTCAATTTAATACAACAGTGAAGGTAATCCGCAGTGATAATGGTACAGAATTTGTAAATAAGTTCTGTGCAGGGTTATTTCAAACTCAAGGTATTTTACATCAGACTACTTGTGTCTATACCCCTCAGCAAAATGGGGTTGTAGAACGCAAACACAGACACTTGTTGGAAGTTGCCAGGGCCATTTTATTTCAGTCTCATTTACCACTGCAGTTTTGGGGGGAAGCTATTTTGATGGCTACTTCTATTATTAATGTTCTTCCTGTTAGAATGTTGAATTGGCAAACTCCATTTGACAGATTGTTCCAGTGCAGGCCAGATTATACAAAGTTTCATGTTTTTGGGTGTAGTTGTTTTTACACTAATGTGTCTCCTGCTCATGATAAGTTCTCTTCTCGTGCTTTTCCAGGAGTTTTTGTCGGCTTTACATCAGGTAAGAAGGGTTATAAGATTTTTGATTTAACAACTCAGAAACTTGTTGTTTCCAGGGATGTGCGATTTATGGAGAATGAATTTCCTTTTCACCTCCCAACTTCTTCACTGAATTTTCCTTCTTCTGATTTTGTTTCACACTTTGATGTTGCTCCCTCTCCTGATGCTGATGTTGCTCCATCACCTGCTGCTGGATCTGTTTCTCTGCGGCGGTCAGTAAGAATTAAACAACCATCTTGTTGGTTACAAGATTATGTTACAGATAATGCTCATGCTGTTTCCCAAATACCTTTTCAGCAAAGAGTTTTTCTTACAAAGATTTTGCAGATAAAGGAACCTACTCATTATCATGAAGCTAAGGCAGATGTTCATTGGATTCAAGCTATGAATACTGAATTGCAGGCACTAGAAGACAATCATACCTGGGAGATTGTGCCTCTTCCTTCTCACATCAAACCCCTTGATACCAAATGGGTATACAGGGTTAAGTATAAGAGTAATGGTGAGGTTGATCGTTATAAGGCACGTTTGGTTGCCAAGGGTTACAACCAGATTTTTGGTGTGGATTACCATGAGTGTTTTAGCCCTGTAGCTCGCACAGTTACAGTTAGATTGTTTTTGGCAATCGGTGCTGCTAAAGGTTGGAGTATACATCAGATTGATGTTAATAATGCCTACCTCCATGGCATCCTTGATGAAGACATTTATTTGAAACCGCCACTTGGTTATAAAACTGTTCCTGCAGGTCATTGTTGCAAGTTAGTGAAATCCCTTTATGGTCTCAAGCAGGCTGGGCGTCAATGGCACAAAGAGTTATCCACCAAACTCTTGGCTTATGGTTTTCAAAGGTCCATCAATGACCATTGTCTGTTTATTTTGGTTGATAGTCATGATGGTTCTTTCTCAGCAATATTAATCTATGTAGATGATATTTTGATTATGGGTTCTCATGCTTGCAAAATTCAGGCCATCAAGGATTATTTACATAATCTTTTTACCATCAAAGATATGGGGGATGCTCGTTATTTCTTGGGTATTGAGTTGACACGGACTGATGCAGGTATTTTCCTCACTCAAACCAAATATATCACTGATTTGTTGGATGATGTTGGTTTATTGCAAGCTTCCCCTGTTTCTAGTCCTTTGGCTGCTGGTTCTGATTTTACTAGCTCAGGAGAGTTGCTACAGGATCCTGCTATGTATAGACGCCTGGTTGGTCGATTACTGTATTTGGGTTTCTCTCGCCCGGATATAGCTCATGCCACCAATCAACTTAGTCAGTTTATGCAACAACCTTGTAAGCATCATCTTCAAGCTGCTCTTCATGTACTCAGATTTTTAAAAGGCACTCTGACTTGTGGATTATTCTATCCTGCTAAGTCTGATTTATCATTGCTTACTGCTTTTTGTGATGCTGACTGGGCCCGTTGCAAAGATACCCGTCGTTCTTTAACAGGTTACTGTGTGCTATTGGGTGGTTCCCTCATCTCTTGGAAGACCAAGAAACAACCTACTGTCAGCCGCTCCTCTGCTGAGTCAGAATATCGAAGCATGGCTACCACAAGTTGTGAACTTAAATGGCTTCATTCCCTCTTAGCAGATTTTCAGCTACAACCAGCTCTCCCTATTCCCCTTCATTGCGACAGTCAGTCTGCCATTGCCATTGCCAAGGATCCGGTTTCCCATGAAAAAGTCAAGCATGTTGATATTGACTGTCATTTGATTCGTGAGCATATTGCCGCTGGTTTTCTTTCTCCCGTTTATATCTCTACTTCTTTGCAATTGGCTGACTTGTTTACCAAACCACTCAGTGCTGCACATATGTCTCCTGCTTTGGCCAAGATGAACTTTGTTTCACTCCCTTCATCTTGAGGGGGGGCTGTAGAAATAAATACTTTAGGGGCTTTATTGTAATTGTCATCTGCTAATTAGTTACAATTGGTTATAACTAATTAAAAACTAATTAGCTACAGCTGTATAAAACAACTTTACTTTTGCTCTGTTTTGTAATCGTTTTTCCTCAAGCTCATAAGCTTGTAAATAAAATCTCTCTAAAGTTTCTCATTTTACGATTTGATCTTTGTGTTGTATCTCTTTAGTTTTCCTATTTAATCTACATACGTTACTGCAACTTGTTTTGATATCGATTTGATCTCAATTTCGAGTAAGATTGGTGTTTTGCTTTTTGATTAATTGTTGGAGGTTTGAGTGGTGCATTTGTGCAACAATGAGGTTGTAGAGATATTTGCAACACAAAGTTTGTGTTATTTGAGTTATTTTGAAATTCATTTCTCCTGTTATTTCTTTTATAGCGATGATATTCTAGGAATCACGAAAATTAGTATTTCAAGAAGGTTTGTGCGGTTGTTTGTTATTTTGGGATCCTATACGTGTGTGTGGTATTTGAGTTAGCATTTGTGAAAACAGTGGCATTTTGCTAGCCCTTATTTTCTCAATGTGTATATTTTCAAAATAGATTTTGTTTAGACATGGAGATTGAAATCTTCACAATAATGTATTCTTTTTTTAAAAAAAAAAAGATACTCTCTTCGGGTTATTCGGTATTTTATCACTACAAAATAAAATGACTAATATTTGTTGTTTGTAAAATAGAATATTAAAAATTGTTATTTTAATTTTGTTATAACAACAATAAATTTTAAATAAACTATTTAATTCTGTAATAAAATAAAAGTAAGCGGTAAAACTCTTATATATATTATTTAAAAAATATAAAAATTATTATAAAATATAAATAAAAAAATTGAAAAGCTAATATCTTAATTAATTAAGTTTAACACTCCATTTGAAAAAAAAAAAAAAAAAGTGGAGGCCTTATATAATTTTGATGGAAATTAGAAAGGTTAGGGCATGGAAATTAATGATAAACTTGTGGGCAATGATCGAATATGTCACCCCATTAGATATTCACATTAGATATTTAGATACCATAACTCACTAACATAAATATTTCTCTAAATTTCAAACGTTTATCAAATAATTGGAGAATGGAGAGCAATAGTAATGAGAAATGAAACTTTTTAATTAGATTTTGTAGGATAATAAATATAATATTACAATTACAATATTTTAACTTATATTATTAGTTTTCATGAAAAGATAGAAAGGGTAATAATCCTAATCCTATTGTATGAATATGATATTAGTTTATTTATAATGTATAGCTGTAACCCTTGCACTGATTAATAATTATGATAAGATGGATGCCATTTATGTATGTATATATAAACACAACATTGAAGAATTTGTTTACACCATCGATTCTGTGGTTTATTTGTCTTATTTATTTGGTTTTTATAAAATCCTTGACAAATTAGCAGTATCGTAAAAGACAAATGTAATAAGCAAAATAATGACAAATATCTACATTGAAATAAGAAAAAGAAAAAAGAAAGAAAGAGAAAGAAAGTGAAATCGATTATTGGAGGGAGAGAGATGGGAGGACATTCACGAAGATACAATTATTGGAGAGAGAAAGGATAACAGTATTAGCACAAAGGGATTAAAATTTAATCATTTGCTTGGCTAACTTCTTTTTGTTCTCATTGATATAGTAAGATCAAGATATTTATTTTGTTTCACTTGTGCAGTTTGTGCAACTCAGTCCTAGTCTACAGTTGCAATTAGGGTTGTAAATGGAGCGGGGCGGGGATTGTGTTTTCCATCCCCGTCTCCAGATTAATCTGGGATCCCCGTCCCTGCCTCGTTTATTAATCGGGGACAAATTTCGGTCTCATCCCTGATCCCAGTGGGGAATCGGTTCTCTGCGGAAATCCTCGTCCCCGTTTAGCTAGTTTTATATTTTATAAAAAAAACTGTAAAGTTTCAATTTTCACCCTTAAACTTATCCAAATGTGCATTAAACTATAAACATAGAATTCTCAAAACTCAATTCTCAAATACACTAATATATAATTAATAATTATATATAAAATAACATCAACATAATATCATCAGTGTACGATTTTCTTTAAAAAGTCAATCCCAGAAAATACAGAAATGATAATTGAAGAAAAAAATTTCAATCTTACTAAAAAAAAAAAAAAAAAGGTGAAACGCTACTGAAGAAACTTTTATTACATATACTTATTGGGCGTTTTTGAAATTCAATTTGATGATAATTGTATATATATTTTGTAATTTTGAATTACCCACTTATGATATCCAATATGACTAAACATTTGGTAATTTCCAACTAGCTATAGGAAATTAAAAGATTTGGACATAGAAATATAAACGGGGATTAGTTTTATTTACTTTATTTTATAAAATAATAAATAATAATAATAATATTATGTAATAATATTAATTAAAGAAATATAAACGGGGATTTTGATATTTTATTGGGGATCCCCGCTGGTTTTAAACGGGGATGGGGACAAAGGTCCGCGGGGAGGGTAAGGCTATTACCATCACAAGATTAGCATTCACTTCAAGAATTTCAATCTTTCTCTTCGTTAAGTTTTTCTCTTCAAACCATTTCACTTGGACTCCAAAATAGTTGAAAATAGGGGTATTCACGATCAACTTGTCATGAAGAGCAAGAAAACACAACTTGGATGGAGCTTTGATGAGGACATCGGCGGGGCTGCTCAAGGGTAGAAATGTAGTTGACCTTTAACTGACGTTGAGCAACCTTGTCATGAAGAAAGCGGAAGTTAAGCTCCAAGTGCTTCGTGTTGTTGTGAAAAACAGGATTAGCACTTAAGTAGGTAGACCCCAAATTATCGGACCAAACTGTAGGAGCAGTAGTTGAAATAAAACCAATTTCCGTAAGAAGCATGGTGCCATAAAAATTCAGAGCTAACCATGGCTAAAGCATGGTATTCAGCCTCCATAGATGAACGGGACACAGTGCGCTACTTCTTGGAACTCCAAGACACCAAATTATTACCAACAAAAACAGCAAACCCAGTGGTGCATTTCCTGTCATCCAAACATCCTCCCCAATCTGCATCACAAAAACCATTGATTGCCATAGAAGGAGACTTGCGCAACATCAAACCTTATGAATCAGTGTCCCTCGAATACCGAAATATCCGTTTCACTGCCTTCCAATGTTCAGCTATTGGGTTGTGCATATATTGTGACACTTTGTTAACCGAAAAGGTCACATCTGGATATGTGATAGTCACATGTTGGAGGCCCCCAACAATGCTACGATACAAGGATCATCAAATGGGTCATCTCCTTGTAGAGTTAATTTTGTACTGGTACAAAAGGGAGTAGAAATGGCCTTCGATTCATGCATTTTTGCATAGACAAGCAAATCTGAAATATATTTATGTTGATGAAGAAGCAAGCCATCAGAGTGCCAAAATGCTTCAAGACCCAGAAAATAATTCATACGACCAAGATTCGGAATGGCAAATTTCTATTGCAAGAAATCAACTACCTGATCCGGCATAGAGCTGTCATTCCCAACAACTAGGATGTCAGCCACATAAAGTAAGCAAAACAACCGGATACCTCGTGAATAATAATAGTGGAGTGACATGTCAGCTTTTGAACATACAAAACCAAACTGAATCAACACATCAGTTTGACATTTGTGCCATATTCTGGGAGCCTGTTTCAGATCATAAAGAGATTTTTTCAAAACACAAACATGATCATGCTTCTACTTGTCAACAAAACCAGGTGGTTGTTGCATATAAACCTTCTCTTCCAAAGTACCATGTAAAAATGCATTAGACACGTCTAAATGTAACACAAACCAGCCAGAGGAAACTGTTAATGATAAAATAAGACCAACGGTAGTGGGTTTTATTACCAGGCTGTATGTCTGAGCATAGTCTGACCTGGGGCATTGATGAAACCCCTTAGCTACCAAACGAGACTTGTGCCTCTCAACAACATCCGGTTGTAGTTTTGTTTTACAAACCCATTTGCACCCTACCAAATTTTGAGCTTCGTCAGGTGGAACTAAGATCCATGTACCATTTTTAATTAAGGCCTCATATTCTACAGTCATTGCATCACTCCATTTTGGGATTTTGATTGCCTTGATGTAGTAAGTGGGTTCAGTTGCATAGATGTATGCCCTAGTCCCAAGGCATTGGTCCTTGCATTTGTATCATACATTAATTGGATTCATGTATTATACTTATTTATGTTATTAATAAAGGCATTAATTCATTTATTATATTTATCTTGTGCAATATATTAAATGAAGTATCCGATGGACATATCCATATCCATGATGACCAGTGTCATGCACTTGGCAGTAAGACCATGGATAGGGTAAACGATATGACCATAAATAGATCCGTAGTCTGTTCCAGTCATGGGAATGAATGGAACAAGAGACTATCATTAACCTGGTTGTATGGCGGTGTCTTACCGGTCATTGGACATGGAATGTCAACCAAGTTAATGGGTACATGCATAAGGGGCATGGTACTGGATAGATCCACTAAACGAGAAATCCACATGGTATAGTATCACAAGTGATTCTCGTGTAGTACTTTTATGGATCCTTTGACCTGACCATATGATGGTGTTACATGTGAGGTCGCATACTTAGGGGTACGCCTAAAGGACCTGTAATAGGGTGCCAAGTATGGGTACTTTCGGGTATGTCACTTAGCATGGTAATGCTATGGATATGCAGAATGGATTTGTCACCCAGTAGTCCACTGGGAAGATATCACTGCCCTCTTGATGAATGTGACTGATAAGAGTGTGGCCACACCCAAACAAGTGGGAACTTGTTTGTGAGCTTCAGTGCATTCGGGATCAAGTAAATGTCCGGACACAAAAGAGGGTGATCAATCCATGCCTCTGTGTTGGATACCGATATCTATGACATGGGATGTACAAGTTTAAACTACAGGGTTATGATAACAGTTAGACTGCCATCTCCATCTTAATTGGAGGCGGCAGTAGCTTGCTAGAGCCCAACTGCAGTCTGTGGGCCAAAGGCCCGCTGCCAACATAAAGATGGGCCCACAGGATTGTACAAATAGAACGACTGAACACAGACTTAAGGAATCACATGTATACTTGGAGTATACACTGTGGAGAGAGAGGTATATATATATTAACCATATTATAAAGATCAATTGGATTGATCCTAATAATGAAATTAATATATTCAATTGGCTCTTTGTAATTAATTGGATTAATTATGAGATTATTTCCTAGGTGGAAATATTCATATGTATAGGTTTACATATGATTTTATTTTGTGAAGATTTAATTTTAATTTGATGGATTAAATTAATTGGTCAAACTAATTTTAATTTAAATGTAAATAATATATTACTTGGTGTAATATATTAAATACATGGGTATATTAAAATTGGGCTTGAAATTAATTTAAACCAGAATTATTAAAATTAGATTGGGCCTAAATTAAAAGATGGAAGCCCACACAAAATGAAAGGAGCCAAGTTGGGCCTAAATTCCCCTAGGGGAATTCGGCCAACCTAGGTATAAAAACCTAGGGAAAAAATATCGGCCCCCAACACTACAAGCCACCATAGCCGAAATTTTCCACCCTAGCCTCCTCTCCATTGCTCGTTTTTCCTACGCTAGCACGGGTCGTGTTCGTTAGGCATTCCTGTACGAGAACGAGGAGGGACTCTACTTTGATTCCTGCAGTCTTCATCCATCTCTAGAAGAGATATTCCGGGTAAGAGAATGATCTCTTTCTATTGAATTTTTATGTTTTGCAATTTCCATTTCAATTGCTCCTGGGCACGGATTTGAGAAAATCATCGCGTTCTTCCGCTTTAATCGGGTGATTTCCGGTGAAAAATCCCAACAACAACACTTAGCACCCGAGGCTTCAAGGAATCGGTCTGCATTCTGGTCACCATACTGTGACTTTTCTGCCCCTTAGGAGTAGGTGGTGCATAAGCATCAAGGTCCATAATTAGTTTTCAACCCAGGGAGATCCGAAGGGCGAGCAATGTGTTTTGGAATTGGGGTTGGTGTTTTCGGTGAGGTTGAGTGTTTGGGTTCTATGGATTTTGGTTCAAGTGGTGATGTAGATGGGGTAGCATCTCGGTTTGGAGTGGCTGCTGAATTTAAAGTGGGGCTGTTTGGTTTTGTGGGAGTCAAAGGGCTTGTGTTTGGGTTTCGGTTCATATCATAGGTCGGGTTACTAGTGTCAAATGGTAATGGTGTATCCGGGTAAGTGACATAGAGAGGGATGTCATGCTCAATTCGAGTAGTAGACCTGGAACTTCTCGCATTCAAAGGCTGAAAAGGAAACACCTATTCATCAAAAAGGACATGGCATGAGATGTAGAGTTTATGAAGAGTAAGATCATAATACTGATATCCTTTATGAATTTTACTATAACCAAGAAAAGCACAACAACGAGAACGAGGAGATAATTTATCAGGTGAAGAATAATGTAACCACGGATAACACAGACATCCAAAAATACGCAAGGAATTATAATCAGGCTGAGAACCAAACAATTTTTCATAAGGAGTCATTGAATTTAAAGAAGGCACGGGCATGCGATTAATCATGTAACCAACTGTATCAAAAGCAAAGTTCCAAAATTTAGTAGGAACCGTAGAATGATTTAGAAGTGATAATCCAGTTTCTACAATGCGCCTATGTTTCCGTTTCGCACATCCATTTTGTTCAAAAGTGTACGGACAGGAAACACGGTGAGCAACACCATTAGCACACAAATATGGAACCAATGCTTGAAATTCACACCCCCCCCCCCCCCCCCCCCCCCCTCCCAATTAGATTGAAAATATTTAATAGGCTTCCCAAAGTGTTTTTCAACTTATACTGCAATGGATATATCAAGAATACTTGCTAAAATGATAAAAGAACAGAAAGTAACAATTAAATTTATCAAAAGATGTCACAGGAGCTGGACCCCACAAGTCCGAACAGACAAGCTCCAAAGGTTCAAAACAACAGTATTTGAAATAGAAAATGAAAAACAATTAATTTTGCTCTTAGAGCAAGCATGACATAAAAGTTTATGTTCTTTATTAGAGACAGAAATATTATTTAAAGCTAAAATTTTCTTCACTGCAAGAAAAGCAATGTGTCCAAGACGGGCATGCCACTGGGAGACTAAGGCAAGATTTGCTTTTATTCAATTAGGAGGACTCCTGGGCAAGCTGAGGGAGTACAAGCCATTTTTATTCTACCCTGTATGAAGTACCTGCTTTGTCACCAAATCCTTCAAAACAAAGGAGTCAGCAAAAAATTCCCACATAATAAATAAAGTAAAACTCATTAGTTGGTTTAATTAAAACTCATATCCCTCATTAAACTGCAAAATTGCCAAATTAATTGCACAATCAAAATTCTCTTATTGATTTCTTTAAACCCTAAGGAAATCTTGATTTTTGATTACTTAGTTAATCACCACCAATTCTTCCCTAAATGCGCTGCAAATGTTTCCTCATCATCATCCACACCAATAAAGAATAAAAATTTTCAATATATATTAGTAACAGAAACAGAAATCAATCAATAAGAAAGGATTTATCTCATTAGGTTTTCAATGCTCAATAGAGCTATTTATATACAAGTAGAATCACAACTCAAGTAGCTAATAAAAGAAGGAAAAACAATTAAGAAAAGAGGAGAGAAAGAGAATTAACTTTGACTTAAAACTCACAGTTTTACTAAAGTCAATAACCCCCCCTCAAGCTGGAGGTGTACAAATGGATAAAACACCCAGCTAGGAAATAAATGGTTTAAAAACTTTTGGTGGTAATGGTTTAGTTAGAATATTAGCTAATTGGCGATGAGTTGACATAGGTAAAAGTCTAATAATACCAGCGAGTAATTTTTTGTGAACAAAATGGCAATCCAGTCCGATATGCTTGGTTCGTCCATGAAAGGTTGGATTATTTGCAATGTGCAAAGCAGATTGGTTATCATAGCAGAGAGGGACAGTTTGTGTATGAGAAACACCAACTGCCTGTAAGAGATATAGTAACCATTGTACTTCACTTGAAATAGTTCTTCACCTTTAATTTTACTAAACCTTTTTAATTAAAATTGTTACCAAATTTTACAAACACGTGTTAATGACTTTTTCTATGTACTTGTATATAATAATTTTGGATTAAATTAATATAGATGGTTCTGTAGAATGCAATGATTTAATCTAATGGAATTTTTTTTAGCAAATTTACTTTTTGTACCCCACTCTCATCATTTTTTAAAACTCCACTCTTTTTTTTTTTTCATTTTTCTTTTCCTTCAAAGGGTTCTCAAAGGGTTCTACATATCTACTTTATTTTTTCACAACATCATATTTTATTTTTTAATTCATATATTAAATTTAAAAACGAATTATTTGTTCACAATTATATTTTAATTATATAAAATAATATTTAAAAATATACAAAAGTACACTTTTAATTTTTAATATTATTATTATAAGATTTAATAATATAAAATATATAACTGGATTTTATGTAAAAAAACATACAACACCAAATAAATTTTTAATCATAACCGTTTCAATTTATTGAATCTGATTTGAATCAGATTCTCAATTATAACCGTTTGATCCAAATCATTGATTGATCAAACGGTTATAATTCAGTCAACCATTAAAAGAAAAGTAATTCAATCAACCATTTTTTTTTAATATTACCATTTTACCTTTTCTACAAATGTGGGTTGCAAATAAAAAATAATGATTTCAAAAATATTATAATGAACTGTGGTTTAATTGGTTTTAAAAAATAACATTTAATAATATATTATAATGAATTATGATTATTTTTAAAAGTCGAAATTTTTAATCAAACCGATTGGATCATGGTCAGTTCACGGTTGAGTCGGTCGAACCAACTAGTTAGATCCGATTGATAACATTGGTTTCTTAATCATCGTCATTGATAGAAATTCAGTCCGCCCATGACTCAATGGGATTAGGACCAGTTCGATCCAAATTGGAATTGGTTTGATTAGATAATTATCAATTATTTATTTAATTAGAGAATTATCTAATCCTTCTCCTGATAGGCTTAGGAGACTTACTCTATAAATAGAGAGATACAGTTTGGATTCAGTTGGGATGCTAAGAGATCCTGCTACGATATGCACTTAAAGAGGTAAGCCTAATCCCCGTTGATGTTATGATTTACGGTTCGATCACTCATGATTTATTAGGTTCATAAATCCTATAATATTCCTTTCAGTCATCAAACCCTGAAATGTAGAATTTCCTTAAAGAGACTAGGTTTGCTCAAAATCAGATAGAAGCTCTTGTCCAAAAAATACCTATCTTATTTTCTCATAACTTTGAGAGAAGAGTTTAGCCTAAACTTTATGTCTGTCTTTCTAGCAATCGAAACAAAACCCTACAAATTAATCACATAGAAGCAATATATATTATCAAAATTAGACCGGTTAGATCGATTGGTTCATTGCAAACAAGCCATAGGTTTAGTCGGTTTGATTAACAATTCATGTTTTCAAAAAGACCATAATTTATTATAATATATTATTAAATAATATTTTTTTAAACTAATTAAACCTAATTTATTATAAAATATTATTAAATAATATTTTCTAAAAAATAAATGTTCAGTTAAACCATTAATTCCAACCAGTTTGAACTGTAAACCAGTGACTTCACCTGTTTTTTTTCCAGTTCGGTTTTAATAACATTGCATGGAAGTTTATTAGTTTCCTCCTTTTTTTTTTTTTTTATTAATTTAGTGCGCTGGCTGATGTCATATACATTTTCATCAGCTTTGTTATTCTAAATCTAGGCATAGATTTCTTCTTATGTAATGCAGATTAAGTTTCAATCTACCGTCTTCTTACCACCTTACGTGGCAAGAAACAATAGAATGTATGAATTGTGTTTTTCATTTCCATATTTTCCTAGTTAGTACTTTTTGATGTGTGAATTATTTTCACAGTAATAAAATCATATTTTTTTAATTATTCACACAAGCCAATAAATTATAAAAACTCACTCATCAACCAATAAAAAAAAATATATGTACTTAACAAATAAATTATTTAATAGTCAAGAATAAATTCTATACCTTAATCCTAGATCCTTTAATATAAACTATACACATTAATTTATAAATCTTAGATCCTAAAATTTAAATCTTAAAGGCTAATTTAGAAATACTAGACCCTAAAATATAAACTCGAAACGCTAATTTATAAATTCTGGATCTTAAATTATAAACTCTACGGACTAATTTATGAAACGAAAGACTCCAAAATATTAACCTTAAATGCTAATTTATAAATCTTAGACTCTAAAATATAAACCCTAAAGGTTAATTTATACATTCTAAATCCTAAAATACAAACCCTACGGGATAATTTATAAACTCTATATCCTAAAATATGTAAAATAGAAAATAATGATAAAATATTTTATCTTGAAAGAAAACAACAATAAAAAATTAATAAGTAAATTAGAATTCGTTAAAAAAAATAATAAAGAAAAAGTAAAAGAAGATTTTAGCATTGGCGGTAGATTGGCGGGATAGCATAAACGCGGTAGATTTAGCATTTTTCATTCAGTTTTTTTACCCCTTTTGAACATTTAATTCTCCGTTTTATTATTATTATTATTATTATTATTATTATTATTATTATTTCCCTCTTCCTTGTACCTATTTGAATCATGAAAGTATATTCGGAATCTATGTATTTTTTTTTCGAGGCTCCCTCCCGTAGGTCTAATTCCATGTGAACATATCTCTCCTAACCAATTATATATATAATTAAATGCAAAAACCATCCTGTGGCCCTGGATTATTATGAATTTTGCATTTGGTTCCCTGAATTTTTTCAACACATTGGATAAATAATTTTTCTGTTTTGATAGTATCATCTCCAAATTTGATATTTTCGTCTCTTGTGAGCTACAATATCTGTTAACTAGCAAGCGACATAATTTTTTAAAAAAATAAAAAAATTGTAGAGTTCACTGGAGGGATTTGAATCATACTTTCTATTCAGCTGTACAATAGCTACAGATATGGAATATATCTCCACGTGTCCATAAAAATTGTGTCATATGCCAATTAATAGATACTACAACTAAATGAAGGAAAAATGTCAAATTTGAGACTAATACTATCAAAATAAAAAGATTTTGTATTCAAAGTGTTGAAAAATTGATTAGAGGGTCAATTGCAAAAAAGCCATAAAAAGTTAAGAGATGTGTTTTGCCGAAAATAAAAACATGGAAGATTTTATTAATCAAACGGTCAAGTATCCAATGGTGCAAACCACGGTGACATGATCCACAGTAAAATCTCTCGGATTTTATTAATCCAGAAAACAGCTCATGAAACATGCAAGATTTTATGAATCCAGAAAACAGCTCATAAAGGATCACCAAAATGCCTGGCAATAATATTTTAGTACCATTAAATCTTTTCCATTTGATCTTCTCTCTAATATTAAACTCAAATCTGTAAACGTAATGGGATTCTAGGTCTAGAGCTGCGGTCTTATAATTAAGAAAATTACGATTCAAAAATTGAATAATTATTCTTTAGCCTTAGCATTAACTGTGTATAATAGCCTTAGCATTATTCAAAAATCGATTAATTACTGTACAACTTTCAACATTAATTGTGCACATAAATTGCTCATAGCCTTGCCTATCTATCTTACGTTGACCGTTCACTGAAAAACTGACACTTAAGCAATATAACAATTTGAAAAATAAAAGACGTTTATGTGTCAATTTTTTACTGGGAAGGTCCACATGGACCGGATCCATTGTATAATTTCCCCTATCTTGTATCTTTTTAATATGATGGAATCGTTCTCTATGCCTCCTGTACAAAATCACAGAGAAAAAATATCAAGCTGTCCACGGCAGAAAAGTTGGTGTGGGCTTGGTGATCTGTACCACTATGAAGGTTTTTGGAACTACGAAGAATTCCTTGAAGGAATAATGGCAGCTCAAGAAAACTTTGGCGCTAGATCCACTGATATATTTTTGGCTAGTCATATGAAAACAGGCACAACCTGGCTTAAGGCTCTTGCTTTTGCTATTGCTACAAGGAATACCTTTTCTTCTAGTCCTTTGCTCACCAAGATGCCTCACGATTGTATTCCATTTTTAGAGATGGATCTTTCAAAAATTCTACAGCTAATCGCGACAGCGAAATTCCTCCTGTTGCCACTCACATCTCTTACAACTCTTTAGGGTACTGGAAAGCGAAGCTTGAGTTTCCAGACAAGATATTGTTCTTGAAATACGAAGAAATGAAGGAAGATACAAGGTTTTATGTGAAGCAGTTAGCAGAATTTATTGGGTATCCTTTCAGTTTGGAGGAAGAAGAAAATGGAGTTGTGGAGAAGATCATCAACCTGTGCAGCTTTGATAATCTAAGCAATCTTGAGGTGAATAAAACAGGAAAGCATCGCCCAGATTCATCTCTTGCTGTTAATAACAATATATATTTCAGAAAAGGGGAGACTGGAGATTGGAAGAAGGTGTTGACACCAGAGATGGGAGCTCGCTTGGATTCTATTATGGAAAACAAACTCAATGCTCAGGGCTTGCTTAAATAGATAACATTTGTCTCCTTATCAAGATACACCCATCAAAATAAATAAGAGCGGAGATTGTTGTTACTTATAGTATTGGTACTCTAGGAATTAAAAAAATTTGTATTTCATAATGGTTTAGCCCTTTTTCTGTTAACCCAGTGCAATTGATGGATTGATATTCTTCATACTATTGTGCAATAAAAAAAAAATGTCTTGAACCTATGCATACTAAAATCTATAACATGCAATTTTTTAAGTCTGTTATCAAATAACATATACTTAGTCATTTAATGCTAAATCGGTCTCCTAAACCAAGTCACTATATATGAGGTTATCAAACTCATAAGATATAAAAGACTCCATTTAAACAACCATCAAATAATTTTAGAAAAAATTATATAAATAGTCATGAATTAAGACTTATTTATTAGATGTCACCCCTATATGAATTAAGACTTATTCCCATTTGTTTTTCTCCGGCACTATCAACCATCTCCAACATCGGTGACGCACCCCATTCCTCTCCATTCAGTTTCCGTCTTTCTTTATTTTTTACCTTCTCTTCTTCTTGACATTTTCTTTGCAAATTCAATTAGTCCCCTAAATATGCCGCCGGCTATGTCTACCTTCAATATTTACATCTGGTGAGATTTTGATTTTTTTTTTTTTTTAATATGCATGTGCATGGTTTTGCTATTAAAACTTGAGATTATTTTTATAAATTTTTCTAGGATTTTGTTAATAATTCAAATTCACAGTTTCATTTTAGTGAATGTAGTATATATTAATTGCTATGAATTTCTATTATGATTTTCTGTCATTTTTATTGGATTGCCACATCATTCCTTGCTTGTTGTTAGTATATTGTAAATCTCCTTATGGATTATTAGTAGTATATTTTGAGATTATATAAGTATCTTATTTCTTCATATAGTTATTTTCTATTTTTGTTAATTTTATTGATTATGTAATGATTGTACTTTTGTATATTGTTAGTCTGTTTCTGGATTATTAATAATATATATATGAAGATTACATAAATATTATTTATCCATATGGTTATTCTTTATGATTGTGTCTTTTATATATATATATATATATTGTTGGATCAATTTACTTTAAACAAAAATCTGCTTGATATTCAGTGGTAATGTACACTTAATATTTTCAGATAGTTTTTTTTTTTTTTTTTTAATTATTTCTATTGGTGCATACACTTAAAATTTCATGTATACTCATTATCTTTTATCCATATACCTTCGTGGTGAAACAAACTTGGTGTATCATCCATGAATAAAAATCAGTCTGTCTGCTTGATTTTGTAATTTTCTATAAATTTTGAAATATCACATTTTCTCCCCAAAAATATAAACCTACATATATGTTTGTCCATTTTTTCTATCTCGAAAATTATGTGTAATAAATTTAATCGATTTGTAAAAAGAATACTATTTAATTCATTTATATGTTACCATATTAAATTGATATGTATTTATTCCCTTATATAATATGGGTTATTTTTTTCTTTTATAATAAATTCTCCAAAATATAAAAGAATGAATAAATGTATTAATTACTTTCCTGATACATGTATAGTTGATATCTTAATAATTTATAAGATTTATTTGATTAATTGTTAATTACTTTATTATCTATTGACTTTTAATTAATTTGCTTTTAAATTCTAACATTTACTTCATTCATAATTTTATCATTCTTAGAGAGAGAGAGAGAGAGAGAGAGAGAGAGAGAGAGAGAGAGAGAGGACTTACAACTACAAGCCCATGATTGGTCTTTATTTGAAAAACGAACTACTCACTCTTTCTTATGCATCAAATACCATAAACAACTTGCAAAAATTTAAAGAACAGAGAAACTAAAGAAACTATTGTAACATTAATGATAGAAGATGAGATATTATGTGTTACAACAACCCAAGTTAAAAAGGTTTATATACTCCTCAAGAGAAAATTAGGGTTACAAAAAGGAGGGAAGCAGATTGCTAATCTAAAATTAGTTATAAAAAAAACAATATGCTGTCCACACAAAAAGGAATTTAACCAAAAAAGGAAATAATGAAGGACATCTGGCTTCCACATCCCCGCCCCACCCATTCGTCTTGGGATTCTCAAGGAAAACATGCGGCCCACTCCGTAATTAATGTGAAAAGTAGGAGCAACAAAGGACAAAATTAGGTATTTCCTTTTTCCCTCTCTCGATTTCATGTTGGGTTTATCATGATATTGACTTAATTAGCTATTATAAATTTTACAATTCGCATGTGTTAAAAGTGTTGGACTTGTTATTAATTCTTAATGGAGTTGCTTTCAAGTCTAATTACATGTTCTTGAATGTCTAATGAAAATGTTGGGACTTGAGTGTTTCTTGATACATGCAATTGCTTTATGGTAGGATTTTGGAGTTACAAGCAGGGGCGGTGTTTGGGGGGAGAGAGATCACGGAGAGGCACTTGGCCCCCTAGTCGCCGGAAAACACCCAAAATAAGGGTGTTTTCCCGGCTGCCTCCCCTCCCCAGAAGTTGGGGGCCGCTGCAATTGTCCTCTCAATTTTTGGGGAAGGCTGGGCTGCTTTATTTTGTTTTTTTAATCCCAGGTCGTTTTACTTTCGGGTTTAAAAAATAAAATAAAACAGCCCAGCCTTTATTTATATTATTTTTTAGATAGAAAATTTGTATATAATATTTGATTTAAAGTATACTAAACATGTATTAGTGTATATTATACATAATGAAATGTCATTTTTTTTTTTTCTTTGTCTCTCAAACACTTTTTTTTTCTTTGAGATGAAATTGGATATATTCAAACTTTCATATTCTAATTGAGTTTTCTTTAGTCATGATCATATGTACATTTATTATTTTGATTTCTATATTTAATCAATTATTACATATTATTATTGTTTTTTTCTAATTCAAATTTATAATATATATTTTCTAAAAATTCGAATTCCATTGTTTGTATTTATGATTATGTTTCATACCAATTGAAATATTATTTACACAATTGGTATTTAAAATTCTATGAGTAAATGTGTGTTATTTTTAGTTTCTCTCCACCGATATCTCCCGGTCCACCACCGTGACGACCTGTCGGTCGCCGTCTGTTTTTGACCCCTCGGTATTGGAATCTTGGCTTAGCCACTGGTTCCAAGGATGCAGTATATTCGCAATTGAGCTGAAACCACTAGATACAAGTTTTTCATCTTCTCTTCACAATTCAATCATGTCCATTTCACATTATGTTTAATGTCTAAATGTCACGAAGCTTCATAATTGTGGCTCAAAGAGATATTTGATAGATTTAATAGTTCTTAACCTTTAATTTTACTAAACCTTTTTAATTAGAAACATGTTAATGGCTTTTATATGCACTTGTACATAATTATTTTGGATTAAATTAATACAGATGATTCTGTTGTTGCTATCATAAATGCAATGATTTAATTTAATGGAATTTTGTGGTAAATTTACTTTTTGTATCACCTCGTCATTTTGAAGATCCCATTCCTTTTTTCATTTTTATTTTCTTTTAAAAACTTCTCAAAGGGTCCTACATCTATCTCATCTCATCTACGTTATTTTTTCAAAACACCATATTTTATTTTTTTAGTTCATATATTAAATTTAAAAATTAATTATTTGCTCACAATTATATTTGAATTATATAAAATAATATTTAAAAATATAAAAAATACAATTTGAAATTTTAATATTATTAGTATAAGATTTAATAATATAAAATATATAACTAGATTTTATGTAAATAAAAAACATACAAGACCGAATAAATTTTTAATTATAACCGTTTCGATTTATTGAATCTGATTTGAATCAGATTTTCAATTATAACCGTATGATCCAAATCATTGATTGATCAAACGGTTATAATTCAATCGACCATTAAAAGAAAAGTAATTCAATCAACTTTTTTTTTTTTAATATTATCATTTTACCCTTTCCACAAATGTGGGTTTCAAATAAAAAATAATGATTTGAAAAGAGAGATTACCAAAAATATCTCAATTTTAACTTTTCTTTTGTGCCTAAGTTGTGTTATTCTTTGAAATACGTCCATTTAATTATACATTTGTTCTTACCCACTTCATTTTCCCCGTACGATTCTCTCTACTTTTTTATATTTTTAATCTTAATTTTGTCATTTATCTTTTAATCCATTAATTTTTTTCCACGTCACTTTAGAATGTTTTTATTATCTTTTTTTTTTCAAAACAAGATCCATATGTATATTCTTTTTCTAATTTTTTTTTTCCGGATTTCCAAAAATGTATAAGAATTGTATAAGAAATGTATCAAAATTGTATAAAAAATGATTTTATCTATAATGAGAAACTAAACTCTTTTTTTTTTTTTTTTGAAGGCTAAATAACAGCTAACCATAGAAAAAAAAATAGAATAAAGTATACTGTATCAATGTCTGTTGCCAATATTTTCTGATACAATTATGATGCATTTGTGATATATTTCTAATGCTTTGCATACTATGTTTTATGTATTAATTTTACATGTTTTATCTGTAATCGGGAATCACCTTATTTTTATGGAATTAATGCATAATATAGTACATAAAGTATCAGAAATAGATAAAAAAAAATGTATCAAAAAGTATCAGAAATATATCAGAGAAGTAATAAAAAAAATGTATCAAAAATATTTTTTTGATACAATTCTAATACATTTCTGATACATTTTTAGGATTTTTTTTTCGGATTTCTAGAAATGTATCAAAATTGCATTATAAATGTATTAGGAATGTATCAGAATTGTATTAAAAATGATTTTATCTGTAGTGAGGAACTAAACTTTTTTTTTTTTTTTTTGTTATGAAAGCTATAAAATAAAGTATATTGTATCGATGTCTGTTTGTTGATTTTTTCTGATACATTTTTTATTCTGATTCAATTTTGATACTTCGCAATATAATTCCGATACATTTATAATACATGTTTTCTTATTGTTATGAAAGCTAAATAAAAGCTAATCATAAAAACACACACACACACACATATATATATATATATATATATATAGAATAAAGTATACATAGTTAGTAAGTTAGTATATATATAGTATTTTTGTAAATTACCCATTTCAAAAGTCATCCATTGTACCGTCCAAAATCTTTTAAAAATATTTAAAAAATAAGGAAAAGCTGACCTTTTGGTCAGATTAAATTTTTAGATCCATTTTTTTAAAAATTATGTAATAGATAGCTTCAAATTCTAGCTATATCATTTACTGTTGAGACGGTGCTGTGCAAGGTTTCCTTGACAAATTCATCAATAAATTAAGATAAAGAAAACTAACCATCAAAGTTTTATTAAAATTGAAAACAATTACAAATCTAGAGTTTAAAAGAACACCTTTATTATCATAAACTATGCCTCACTACAAGAAAAATTGCCGATACTAGGTCGGTGATACTAGGTCGGTGAAATGCTCGTTGTCTTGATTTACCGATAGATCCATTCTTTAGTGTGTGAACAGTTTTCTTGTAGTGCCTCCAAACTTAGGAAATCCTAACTTAAGGTAAATTATATATATATATATATATATAATCCAGAAAACAGCTCATAAAGGATAACCAAAATGCCTGGCAATAATATTTTAATACCATAGAATCTTTTCCATTTGATCTTCTCTCTAATATTAAATTCAAAAGTTGAATCTGAATGAATAAAATAACTCATCCATGACATATATTTATAGGCTAACATTGGAATGATGGCAGGGTTCTGTATGGCACATGTGATCAACCATCCTTTGATCAATATAATATCGGTTCGAGGCATTCATTTTATCATACGCATAAATCTAAAGAATATCAAATCCACCCATGGCGTTGGGTTAAAGCTTGTTAATTAATTAGAGAAGATAATTGACAAAACTGACAACTAGGCCTTCAAAATATGCAAATAAAATGCTACTGTGTCGTGCAAGGCTTCCTTGACAAGTTCATCAATAAATTAAGATCAAGAAAACTAACCATCAAAGTTTTATTAAAATTGAAAATAATTACAAATTTAGAGTTCAAAAGAACACCTTTATTATCATAAACTATGCCTCACTACAAGAAAAACCGACAAATATCCAGAATTACTGATGGAATCCGGTCGATAATGATGGGAAAGGAATGCAGAATAAACTTTCCCCCTGTTTAAAAGAATTTGTAAGGAGTGTAATCAGTAGAACATCCACAAGCACACAGGAAGGGCTTGAAAGTCTCTTCCTCCACATAGGATTGGAACAAAGCCCGGCTTATCGTCTTCATTTACCGACGGATCCCTTTGTCGGTGTTCAACAGTTTTCTTGCAGGCCGCCAAAGTAAGGAAATCCCAACTTATAAGGTAAATTACATATATATATATATATATATATATATATATATATATATATATATATATACTTACATTTGTAGCCCATAACCACTAAACATTTTGTTGGTAATTTGATCAATCCTTTCTGCCATTTCAGGTGTTAAATAATTTTTCCAGTCACCAATTTTACCTTTCCTGAAATATGTTTCGTTTCCAAGTTTAAAGCGAGGATCTTTTCTGCTTGTTCTCTTATTCACATCTAAATTGCTCAAATTTTCAAAACTACACAATTGAACAATTCTTTCCACTATTCCTTTTTGTTCTTCATCGATAGAGAAACCACAACCCATAAAGTCAGCCATTTTCTTTACATAAAAACAAGTATCTTTCTTCAAATCTTCATATTTTAAAAATAATACTCTTTCAGGAAACTCTAAGCTTGCCTTCCAATATCCCAAAACATGATCCCAAAATGGTCCACCATGTGAAAAACCGTTGCAGAACTTCTCATACGCCTCTTGAAATGATTTGATCTCTGCATCAGGTAACTTAGAAGTGTAGAAAAACAGAGAGACAAGAACATCCTTTGGATCCCTGCATAAATAAATGATTTTGGCATTGGAATTTAGAATGGATTTAGGCAAGGAAGTAAAAGGAATATGGGTGTGAAATAATGGACCTTGAGGGTCTCTATTTTCGCCAAGAGAATAATGAATTTCTGTACAAGGAATAAGATCATGCGGCAAGTTCGAAAGTAATGGAGAATCAGAATCAGAATCACCATTGATATATTGGGTTCTAGTGTGAATGGCAAAGGCCAATGCCTTAAGCCAAGTTGTGCCGGATTTTGGAGTAGTGGAGAGGATAATATTGTGGTTGGGTTGAGGGATGAAGTTTTTTTGAAGCAAAATGATTCCTTTAAGTGCAAATGAGTGGTACCAAAATTGTTGGTATTTGTACAAATTGTCAGAAACTATCCAGCTTGGTTCTTGAGGAAGTTTCGAGATATTGTTGACATCTTCATCTTCAATTGCTGAACAACGATCCATTATTTTGCTTTAATATTTTCTCACACTTTCTTCTCCTTATTTTTATGTGTACCAAATAGCTACAAGCCATCTTAATTTATAACCAAACAAATCATGGATCTGCCTACAATAATATATTTTTTTTTTTATTCATTGAAATAATTATTTTAATTACTTGGGCTGTGAACACGTTGGAAATTTCCATCTATACATGTGGTGCCACCAATGTATTGATGTTATATTTTATTTTCAAAACAGATTTTGTTTAGATATGGAGATTGAAATCTTCACAATAATGTATACCAAATACATACACGGCCCCGTCAACTTTTATTTTTGAGTCGCTTGGCCCCCTCAACTATTTTAGCGATCTATCTAACCCCTTATCTAAAAGCTAAATACATACATGGCCCCCTTTAACTTTTATTTTTGAGCCGCTTGGCCCCCTAAACTATTTTAGCGACCTGTCTAACTCCTCATCTATTTTAAAGTGGTATTTTTAGACTTGTTAGACACTTGAATGCTGATGTGTCGTATGACCTGGAGGTAAGAGAAATATCAGTGCGTTTGGGATGAAGTTTACAATTTTACAAGGGTAATATTTTATAAATATTATATAAAAAAAAATTATCTATATTTTTTTCCCCTCTACTACTCACTTTGGTTAAACTCTCTTCGTTCTTCTTTGTTGTCTCTTCTGCTATCATATTTCTTCCTCCTCTTGAGTTTTATTAATTGCTGGGAAATCTTCACTTTGTAATAGTTTGTAATATTAATTAAATAGAAGATGGTTTCCAGCGTGTGTCCTACATGTTTTTAGTGTTAGACAAGTGTAATACATGATACTCTGTTGTGTCTGGTTATGTTCACTCAAAGGTTTAAAAATACCACTTTAAAATAGATGAGGGGTTAAATAGGTCGCTAAAATAGTTGAGGGGTCCAAGCGGCTCAAAAATAAAAATTAAAGGGGCTACGTATGTATTTGACCTTTAGATGAGAGGCTAGATAGATCACTAAAATAGTTGAAGGGGCCAAGCGGCTCAAAAATAAAAGTTGAAGGGGCCGCGTATATATTTGGCCCAATAATGTATTCTTTTTCTTTTATACTATACTCTAGAAGATACCCTTGCTATGCTTTGGGGTTATTCGGTATTTTATCACTACAACGGAAAATTACTAATATTTGTTGTTTGTAAAATAGAATATTAAAAATTGTTATTTTAATTTTATTATAACAACAATAAATCTAAAGTAAACTATTTAATTCTATAATAAAATAAAAGTGGTAAAACTCTTATATATATTATTTAACAAATATAAAAATTGTTACAAAATATAAATAAAAAAATGGAAAAGCTAATATTTTAATTAATTAAGTTTAACACTCCATTTAACAAAAAAAAGAAAAAAAGAAATGTTGCTGGAAATTAATGATAAACTTGTGGGCAATGATCGAATATGTCACCCCATTAGATATTTACATTTAGATATTTAGATACCATAATTCACTAACATAAATATTTCTCAAAATTTCAAACATTTATCAAATAATTGGAGAATGGAGAGCAATAGTAATGAGAAATGAAACTTTTTAATTAGATTTTGTAGGATAATAAATATAATATTATAATTACAATGTTTTAACTTATATTATTAGTTTTCATGAAAAGATAGAAAGGGTAATAATCCTAATCCTATTGTATTAATATGATACTAGTTTATTTATAATGTATAGCTGTAACCCTTGCACTGATTAATAATTATGATAAGATGGATGCCATTTATATATGTATATATAAACACAACATTGAAGAATTTGTTTACACCTTCGATTCTGTGGTTTATTTATCTTATTTATTTGGTTTTTATAAAATGTGTAGGTATTATAGAGAGGGAACATAAATTGAAAAACTAAGAACTGAATACTGCAAATGCAAAATTAAGAATTGAATACTGTAAATATAGTATCCTTGGGCGCAATTTATTAGAGAACTGTTAATACCTGTTCATAGGCTCATAAAATAATTATATCACATAAAATCAGTAACCACTAGATAATAATTTAAATTCGAAATCTAATCTTTATCTATCTCTAACAAATTAACTAAATCTTAAAAATATAATTACAGATTTTGTAATCAAATCTCCAAGAAAATACTTGACAAATTAGCAGTATCGTATAATAAAAAAAATGTGAATAGCAGAGGCCACATGAAACAAACCTGGAAGAGGACATGTAAAAGACAAATGTCATAAGCTTGAAGCAAAATACTAAATAGCAAAATAATGACAAAGATCTACATTAAAATAAGAAAAAGAAAAAAGAAAGAAAGGAAGAGAAAGAAAGCTGAAATCGATAGAGATGGGAAGACATTCACGAAGATACAATTATTGGAGAGAGAAAGGATAACAGTATTAGCACAAAGGGATTAAAATTTAATCATTTGCTTGGCTAACTTCTTTTTGTTCTCATTGATATGGTAAGGTCAAGATATTTACTTTGTTTCACTTGTGCAGTTTATGCAACTCAGTTCTAGTCTACTGTTCCAATCCCATAAAAATATATACGCTAAGATCAGTTCCAAAGTCATCCTTTCCTTGAGTACTACATATTTTTCATTGATCATACACAAACAAAAATGAAAGGTCATTTGCAAAATAATACATCTCAACAAGCTCCATACCTCTTTTGCAGCAAATTGGTTGACAACTTTGGTTAAATTCAGAATTTTTCCCAAGTTCCAGTCATAGAATATCAAATATTGGTCAGACTGGCATCTGTATCTGTTTCTAGGAATACCCAAAAACATGATTTGTGACCAAACCTTTGATACATGTTGGGTCCAATTTGAAGTGTCTTTTTCATCTACATATTATATGTTTCCACTTCTTAATAAAAACTTCAACACTTCTGCCAGCTTTCACCAATAATTTGAGTCACTTGGTATAGAATACTCCTTCATTAAATGCAACCATTTTATCTCCTTGTCTTGTGATTCACAGTATATGCCTTTGCACAAATAACACACTCTCATACTAATATTTATTTTGCTACAAAACTACTTGGCATGAGGATATAGATATATCACTACCTATGCTCCACGTTAATGTGTTGACTGGCAAACATAACAAAACATCACCACCTCCCTTTTATTTGCAATTCACATGGTTTTGCTTCCCAATTAGCCCTACATGCTGGGAGCTCCACTCTAACTGTTTCTGGCCTTGTCAATATATAAAGTCATACCCATCACAAGTTTAGCATTCACTTCAAGAATTTCAATCTTTCTCTTCCTTAAGTTTTTCTCTTCAAACCATTTCACTTTCAAAACAACAACATGATCAGTTCCAAGAAGCTCTTCAAATTGGCAAGAAAGTGGCAGAAGTTGGCTGCTATCAAGCGAAGAAGAATCACATTGCCATATACAACTGGAACTACAGATACAAGCAGTTGCAGCACATCCGGAAAAGCTGAGAAGGGTTGTTTTGTAGTGTACTCTGCAGATCAGAAGCGGTTTCTGCTTCCTTTAGAATATCTCAACAATGAAATCATCAGAGAGCTATTCAATATGGCAGAGGAAGAATTCAGATTGCCAAGTAATGGACCTCTCACATTACCATGTCATTCATAACTTATCGAATATGCAATTGATTTAATCAAACAGCAAGTCAGCGGAGATGTAGAAAGAGCACTCTTGACTACTGAAGTATATGCTTAATTATGATATTGTTGCTATTGTTAGATATTTTGTGTTAATAAGTCTCTAGAATGTGTCTAGAAGTCTCTAGAATGTGTCTAGAATGTCTCTATAAAATATCTCCATAAAATATCTAGATATTTACTTGTAGTTGGCTCTAGAAATTTACTTGTTGTAGCAAACTCTAGAACATTCCAATGAGCCTATAAATATGTATGCTATGGTGTTTGATGAATGAAGAACATATTCACCACAATACTCTTGATTTCCTTCTCATCATACCATAACCTCTCTAAACTAAGTCCACTAAACCAACATTTGGTATCAGAGCCTTACAACAAAAACACCCAAAAACTAAAATCACATAAACACTAGATTACCCAAAACCTAAAACACCAAAACCATTTCATCAAGATCCTTCAATGGCAACCTCAAGCAACATTTCAAGCATAGCACCTCCATTTTCAATGGCGAAAACTACAATATTTGGGCAGTCAAAATGAAAGCTTACCTCAAGGGTTTGCTGCTATGGGAAGCTATAGAAACAGAGATGGAGCCCAACCTTCCTGACGATGCGACATTGAATCAATTGAAGGTTTATGAAGAAAAAGTCTCTAGAAAGTACAGAGCTCTGAGTATACTTCATGCTGCTGTAGATGAAACCATTTTCACAAGGATTATGACTTGTGAATCAGCCAAGCAAGTCTGGGACAAGCTAAAAACAGAGTTTCAAGGAAGTGACAAAACAAGGCAAATGCAGGTTTTCAATTTAAGGAAAGAATTTGAGCTCTTGAGGATGAAGGAGACTGAAAACGTGAAAGAATACATTGATAGAGTCATGAAGGTTGTGAATCAAATTACATTGCTTAGTGAGGAACTGCCAGAGAAGAGGATTGTAGAGAAGGTGATGGTGACTCTTCTTGAGAGGTTTGAGTCAAAAATCTCATCCCTTGAAGATACATGGGACATGGGACAACTCACTTTGACTAAGTTGGTGAATGCTCTTCAAGCTGTAGAGCAAAGAAATGCTTTTAGAGAGGAAGAAAAAGCAGCAGAGAAGGCGCTCTTTGCATCCCAAAAATCTTTTTCTCAATCAGAAAGTAGTAAGAAGAAGAATTCTAATGAAAGAAAGAGCAAGGAAAAGAAAGACCAGCAAAGTTTCAGAGGAAAATACAGAAGAGGAAAGCTTCCTCCATGTCCTCATTGTAAGAAAACAAATCATACTGAAAACTACTGTTGGTTCAGACCAGTTATTCAGTGCAAGGTCTGCAAGCAATTTGGACACTTTGAAAAAGTATGTCCAAAGAATATAAATAATCAACCTCCATCACAATCGGCTCATGTCACAGAAGGGGCTGAAGTAAAGGAGGAGGATGCCTTTGTTGCAACAGTAGTTGAAGAATGTTATGCTGCAACTGAAGATGCCAGTATGTGGCTCATTAATAGTGGCTGCACGAATCATATGACTTCAAATATTCAGTGTTTCAAAACCATTGATAAAGGATACTGCTCCAAAGTGAAGATTGGTGATGGAAGATGGCTTGAAGTGCATGGGAAAGGAAATGTTACTGTACAGACTCCATCAGGTAACAAACTGATCACTGATGTTCTTTTTGTGCATAAACTAAATCATAATCTCTTGAGTGTTGGTCAGCTACTATACAAGAATTATGCACTTTCTTTTAGAAGTAAATGTTGTGAAGTAGTTGATCCAAATGGAGTTAAGTTGTTCACTATTAGAGTGCAAAATAGAAGTTTTCCTTTAGAATGGAGTCTTGTGACAGCTAAAGCCCTCACCAGCGTTGTTGATGAGACAAATCTCTGGCATAAGAGATTTGGGAACACAAATTATATTTATTTGGAGAGGCTTCGTACTAAGAACATGGTTTTGAATATGCCCGCCGCTCATACTCAATCAACTATATGCGGCACATGTCAAATGGGGAAGTTAACTCAATCTCCATTTCCTATCAATCAAGCTTTTAGAGCCACTGAAAAGTTGCAGCTGGTGCACACAGATGTGTGTGGTCCTCTAAGGACTCCCTCTATTAATGGAAGTATATATTTCTTGTTGTTTATTAATCATTGCTTTATTTTGTTTTTTTAATCCCAGGTCGTTTTACTTTTGGGTTTAAAAAATAAAATAAAATAGCCCGGCCTTTATTTATATTATTTTTTAGATAGAAAATTTGTATATAATATTTGATTTAAAGTATACTAAACATGTATTAGTGTATATTATACATAATGAAATGTCATTTTTTTTTCTTTGTCTCTCAAACACTTTTTTTTCTTTGAGATGAAATTGGATATATTCAAACTTTCATATTCTAATTGAGTTTTCTTTAGTCATGATCATATGTACATTTATTATTTTGATTTCTATATTTAATCAATTATTACATATTATTATTGTTTTTTTCTAATTCAAATTTATAATATATATTTTCTAAAAATTCGAATTCCATTGTTTGTATTTATGATTATGTTTCATACCAATTGAAATATTATTTACACAATTGGTATTTAAAATTCTATGAGTAAATGTGTGTTATTTTTAGTTTCTCTCCACCGATATCTCCCGGTCCACCACCGTAACGACCTGTCAGTCGCCGTATGTTTTTGACCCCTTGGTATTGGAATCTTAGCTCCGCCACTGGTTCCAAGGATGCAGTATATTCGCAATTGAGCTGAAACCACTAGATACAAGTTTTTCATCTTCTCTTCACAATTCAATCATGTCCATTTCACATTATGTTTAATGTCTAAATGTCACGAAGCTTCATAATTGTGGCTCAAAGAGATATTTGATAGATTTAATAGTTCTTAACCTTTAATTTTACTAAACCTTTTTAATTAGAAACATGTTAATGGCTTTTATATGCACTTGTACATAATTATTTTGGATTAAATTAATACAGATGATTCTGTTGTTGCTATCATAAATGCAATGATTTAGTTTAATGGAATTTTGTGGTAAATTTACTTTTTGTATCACCTCGTCATTTTGAAGATCCCATTCCTTTTTTCATTTTTATTTTCTTTTAAAAAATTCTCAAAGGGTCCTACATCTATCTCATCTCATCTACGTTATTTTTTCAAAGCACCATATTTTATTTTTTTAGTTCATATATTAAATTTAAAAATTAATTATTTGCTCACAATTATATTTGAATTATATAAAATAATATTTAAAAATATAAAAAATACAATTTGAAATTTTAATATTATTAGTATAAGATTTAATAATATAAAATATATAACTAGATTTTATGTAAATAAAAAACATACAAGACCGAATAAATTTTTAATTATAACCGTTTCGATTTATTGAATCTGATTTGAATCAGATTTTCAATTATAACCGTATGATCCAAATCATTGATTGATCAAACGGTTATAATTCAATCGACCATTAAAAGAAAAGTAATTCAATCAACTTTTTTTTTTTTTAATATTATCATTTTACCCTTTCCACAAATGTGGGTTTCAAATAAAAAATAATGATTTGAAAAGAGAGATTACCAAAAATATCTCAATTTTAACTTTTCTTTTGTGCCTAAGTTGTGTTATTCTTTGAAATACGTCCATTTAATTATACATTTGTTCTTACCCACTTCATTTTCCCCGTACGATTCTCTCTACTTTTTTATATTTTTAATCTTAATTTTGTCATTTATCTTTTAATCCATTAATTTTTTTCCACGTCACTTTAGAATGTTTTTATTATCTTTTTTTTTTTCAAAACAAGATCCATATTTATATTCTTTTTCTAATTTTTTTTTCGGATTTCCAAAAATGTATAAGAATTGTATAAGAAATGTATCAAAATTGTATAAAAAATGATTTTATCTATAATGAGAAACTAAACTGTTTTTTTTTTTTTTTTTTTTTATGAAGGCTAAATAACAGCTAACCATAGAAAAAAAAATAGAATAAAGTATACTGTATCAATGTCTGTTGCCGATATTTTCTGATACAATTCTGATGCATTTGTGATAAATTTCTAATGCTTTGCATACTATGTTTTATGTATTAATTCTACATGTTTTATCTGTAATCGGGAATCACCTTATTTTTATGGAATTAATGCATAATATAGTACATAAAGTATCAGAAATAGATAAAAAAAATGTATCAAAAAGTATCAGAAATATATCAGAGAAGTAATAAAAAAATGTATCAAAAATATTTTTTTGATACAATTCTAATACATTTCTGATACATTTTTAGGATTTTTTTTTTCGGATTTCTAGAAATGTATCAGAATTGTATTATAAATGTATTAGGAATGTATCAGAATTGTATTAAAAATGATTTTATCTGTAGTGAGGAACTAAACTTTTTTTTTTTTTTTGTTATGAAAGCTATAAAATAAAGTATATTGTATCGATGTCTGTTTGTTGATTTTTTCTGATACATTTTTGATTTTGATTCAATTTTGATACTTCGCAATATAATTCCGATACATTTATAATACATGTTTTCTTATTGTTATAAAAGCTAAATAAAAGCTAATCATAAACACACACACACACACACACATATATATATATATATATATATATATATATATATATATATATATATATATATATATATAGAATAAAGTATACATAGTTAGTAAGTTAGTATATATATAGTATTTTTGTAAATTACCCATTTCAAAAGTCATCCATTGTACCGTCCAAAATCTTTTAAAAATATTTAAAAAATAAGGAAAAGCTGACCTTTTGGTCAGATTAAATTTTTAGATCCATTTTTTTAAAAATTAAGTAATAGATAGCTTCAAATTCTAGCTATATCATTTACTGTTGAGACGGTGCTGTGCAAGGTTTCCTTGACAAATTCATCAATAAATTAAGATAAAGAAAACTAACCATCAAAGTTTTATTAAAATTGAAAACAATTACAAATCTAGAGTTTAAAAGAACACCTTTATTATCATAAACTATGCCTCACTACAAGAAAAATTGCCGATACTAGGTCGGTGAAATGCTCGTTGTCTTGATTTACCGATAGATCCATTCTTTAGTGTGTGAACAGTTTTCTTGTAGTGCCTCCAAACTTAGGAAATCCTAACTTAAGGTAAATTATATATATATATATAATCCAGAAAACAGCTCATAAAAGATAACCAAAATGCCTGGCAATAATATTTTAATACCATAGAATCTTTTCCATTTGATCTTCTCTCTAATATTAAATTCAAAAGTTGAATCTGAATGAATAAAATAACTCATCCATCACATATATTTATAGGCCAACATTGGAATGATGGCAGGGTTCTGTATGGCACATGTGATCAACCATCCTTTGATCAATATAATATCGGTTCGAGGCATTCATTTTATCATACGCATAAATCTAAAGAATATCAAATCCACCCATGGCGTTGGGTTAAAGCTTGTTAATTAATTAGAGAAGATAATTGACAAAACTGACAAATAGGCCTTCAAAATATGCACATAAAATGCTACTGTGTTGTGCAAGGCTTCCTTGACAAGTTCATCAATAAATTAAGATCAAGAAAACTAACCATCAAAGTTTTATTAAAATTGAAAATAATTACAAATTTAGAGTTCAAAAGAACACCTTTATTATCATAAACTATGCCTCACTACAAGAAAAACCGACAAATATCCAGAATTACCGATGGAATCCAGTCGATAATGATGGGAAAGGAATGCAGAATAAACTTTCCCCCTGCTTAAAAGAATCTATAAGAAGTGTAATCAGTAGAACATCCACAAGCACACAGGAAGGGCTTGAAGGTCTCTTCCTCCACATAGGATTGGAACAAAGCCCGGCTTATCGTCTTGATTTACCGACAGATCCCTTTGTCGGTGTTCAACAGTTTTCTTGCAGGCCGCCAAACTAAGGAAATCCCAACTTATAAGGTAAATTACATATATATATATATATATATATATATATATATATATATATATATATATATATATATATATACTTACATTTGTAGCCCATAACCACTAAACATTTTGTTGGTAATTTGATTTACTGATGGATCCATTTGTCGGTGTTCGACAGTTTTCTTGCAGTCCACCAAACTAAGGAAATCCCAACTTATAAGATAAATTACATATATATATGCACTCTTACATTTGTAGCCCATAACCACTAAACTTTTTGTTGGTAATTTGATCAATCCTTTCTGCCATTTCAGGTGTTAAATAATTTTTCCAGTCACCAATTTGACCTTTCCTGAAATATGTTTCGTTTCCAAATTTAAAGCGAGGATCTTTCCTGCTTGTTCTCTTATTCACATCTAAATTGCTCAAATTTTCAAAACTACACAATTGAACAATTCTTTCCACTATTCCTTTTTGTTCTTCATCGATAGAGAAACCACAACCCATAAAGTCAGCCATTTTCTTTACATAAAAACAAGTATCTTTCTTCAAATCTTCATATTTTAAAAATAATACTCTTTCAGGAAACTCTAAGCTTGCCTTCCAATATCCCAAAACATGATCCCAAAATGGTCCACCATGTGAAAAACCGTTGCAGAACTTCTCATACGCCTCTTGAAATGATATGATCTCTGCATCAGGAAACTTAGAAGTGAAGAAAAACATAGAGACAAGAACATCCTTTGGATCCCTGCATAAATAAATGATTTTGGCATTGGAATTTAGAATGGATTTAGGCAAGGAAGTAAAAGGAATATGGGTGTGAAATAATGGACCTTGAGGGTCTCTATTATCGCCAAGAGAATAATGAATTTCTGTACAAGGAATAAGATCATGTGGCAAGTTCGAAACTAATGGAGAATCAGAATCAGAATCACCATTGATATATTGGATTCTAGTGTGAATGGCAAAGGCCAATGCCTTAAGCCAAGTTGTGCCGGATTTTGGAGTAGTGGAGAGGATAATATTGTGGTTGGGTTGAGGGATGAAGTTTTTTTGAAGCAAAATGATTCCTTTAAGGGCAGGTGAGTAGTACCAAAATTGTTGGTATTTGTAGAAATTGTAAGAAACATTCCAGCTTGGTTCTTGAGGAAGTTTCGAGATATTGTTGACATCTTCATCTTCAATTACTGAACAACGATCCATTATTTTGCTTTAATATTTTCTCACACTTTCTTTTCCTTATTTTTATGTGTACCAAATAGCTACAAGCCATCTTAATTTATAACCAAACAAATCATGGACAATAATAATTTTTTTTATTGAAATAATTATTTTAATTACTTGGGTTTTAAACTCTTTGAAATTTATATCTATACACGTGGTTCCACTAATGTATTGATGTTATATTTTATTTTCAAAACCAACTTTGTTTAGACATGGAGATTGAAATCTTCGCAATAATGCATTCTTTTTCTTTTATACTATACTCTAGAAGATGCCCTTGCTATGCTTCGGGTTATTCGGTATTTTATCACTACAAAATAAAATTACTAATATTTGTTGTTTGTAAAATAGAATATTAAAAATTGTTATTTTATTCTTATATAACAACAATAAATCTAAAGTAAACTATTTAATTCTATAATAAAATAAAAGTAAGTGGTAAAACTCTTCTATATAGTATTTAAAAAATGTAAAAATTATTACAAAATATAAATAAAAAAATGGAAAAGCTAATATCTTAATTAATTAAGTTTTCCTTGGGTTGTGAATGCGTTTGAAATTTCCATCTATACATGTGGTTCCACTAATGTATTGATGTTATATTTTATTTTCAAAACAGATTTTGTTAAGACATGGACATTGAAATCTTCGCAATAATGCATTCTTTTTCTTTTATACTATACTCTAGAAGATGACCTCGCTAAGCTTCGGGGTTATTCGGTATTTTATCACTACAAAATAAAATTACTAATATTTGTTGTTTGTAAAATAGAATATTAAAAATTGTTATTTTATTTTTATTATAACAACAATAAATCTAAAGTAAACTATTTAATTCTATAATAAAATAAAAGTAAGTGGTAAAACTCTTATATATATTATTTAAAAAATGTAAAAATTGTTACAAAATATAAATAAAAAAATGGAAAAGCTAATATCTTAATTAATTAAGTTTTACTTGCATATTATATTTTATTTTCAAAACAGATTTTGTTTAGACATGGAGATTGAAATCTTCACAATAATGCATTCTTTTTCTTTTATACTATATTATTGCATTTAAATTATTATTTTTAATACTATATTGCATTTAATTTTCTTTTGACTGCATTATCAAATGGCCATACAAGTCGATTGTTAGAAAAAAAAAAAAATGGCCATATAGGTCATATATAATGACATTAGGTCGGTCATTGGAACAAAAAAGCTATTAATTTTCATAAGAATGAAATTGGTAGAATTATAATATGGATGGATATATGTTGTCCATAATTTCTGTAATAACTTTGTTTTTCGCGTTCACTATTTAATTAGTTTAATTTTCAGTTGGATTTGTAAATATTTACTTCACTCTCTAGATAGTTCTAAGCATGAGGTGTGGGTGTTTGTGGATTTTGATTTATTGATTCTCTGGATCGATTTGTATATTTTCTGCGATTAGCTCTTTTGAAGTTGTAGAATCTTACTAGAACTCCACATATTTTAGTTGATGAATCTCAAATTTTTATTTCATTTCTCATTATGATATACTAGAATTACAATTTCTTTAACTTTGACCAATTCTTAAAATACTCCCATTCGTCATTGTTGAAAATACTTTCATTTAGTTAAAAAAAACAGCAACAAAAAATTAAAAAATCCCAAAAATACTCCCGTTCCTAATCCATATGATTTCCTATTGTTCTCTCTCCTCTTTTATTATTTAAACATTATTTTTTTCATTTATCTCTCAAATCATTCACTTTATAAATTTCAAAGAACTAAATCTATTAATTTCATATGTCATCATTGGCTTACGATGGAGTATTATTTAAATCGAATTATGAGAATATATATATATATATATATATATATATATATATATATATATATATATATATGAAAATGAAGAATAATGTAGTAGTTGAAAGTTTATGCAAAAAGTTAAGATGATTAGTGCTTTTTAAACAAAGAGAGTAAGTGATGGACAAAAATATAATATAAAAAAGGGTTTTAACTTTTGAATGGCCACTTGTGGACATCATCATTTTGTGCTTACTAACTCTCCACTCTCTTTTATCCCACTTTTCTTTTGCTTCCGAATAATCACTCTACGCCTATATATCATCATTCCAACCAAGAATATTTTTTTAATTCAATAATCCAACTAATTATTACCATAAATTGAACATAATCATTTTAAATCTAGCTTCTTAGAGAAATAGGAAACAAAGATTCAAGAATTGGCCATTGTTACATATGTTAATTAGGTATGTCTCATAAGATAATGTTAATTATTAAATATATGATATAGTTGGTTTGCTATAAAATTTTCCACTTTGGCGTGACATGGTATGTTAAGTACTACATGTTAACTATAAATACGACGTGTGTAATCATACATAAAAAATAATAAATATTTGATTCTGAATAATTAAATTTATATTTTTCATAAAAATTTATTATTTCTATTGCATTTATACCGTCAATAAAAATACTATATTACATTTACAAAGATCATAATATTACATATAATTCTAAAACTGAACCTTTTTTTTTTTACTATCCGTGCATAAATCAGAATATTTACTTTGATACATGAACAATCATAATTTCTTATCTGACGAACGAGGAAGAGAAGTATTTTTTTTTTTTTTTTTTGATGCTATATTATTTATTTGATTCTTATCTTTCATGTTATGACTTGATAAAATTTACATTTTTTTTTTTTGGGACTTGAATGTCATCTTTCTTGCCAAAAAAAAAAAAGGCTTTGGTTTGAAACCAATTAGGCACTAGTCACTTCTATATATACTTTCATGTGATATATATATGTAATATATAAATAAAATAAAAATATGAAAAAGTTCATAAATTTGATCCAAATGTTAAACAATACTCCATTGTAAGCAAATGTTATATTTATAAATGAACCTAGCTAAGTTGACTCAGTCAACAACGGCAATACAGTAATCTAACAGAAGTAAAAGGAATATGGGTGTCAAATAATGGACTTTGAGGGTCTCTATTTTTGCCTAAAGAATAAAGAATTTCAGTACAAGGAATAAGATCATGCGGCAAGTTTGAAAGTACTAGAGAATCAGAATCAGAATCACCTGTGAGCGGACGACCTTTTTGCGAGAGCGGAATGCGGCGAAGCAAACCAGGGAAAAAGAGAACTGAATGTTTGTTTAATGAAAACGGGTTTGTATCTTGCTTAGAAAACCATTGATTTGTTTGGAAATCTTTTTGTAGAAAACCTTTTATTTGAATGTGAGTTTTGGGAAAACTGGTTTTTAAATTTTAGAAAATCCCGTTTTATTACTTAAAGATCTCGAAACCTAAATTTCGGGATCAGTGACAGAGACGCCACCCGGATCAGCTCATCCAGGAAATTCTGGTACAGCTCCCTACCGAGCGTAGACTGCCGCACCAAATCCAGAGATTCAGGCTTCGGGCAACTTACCTATTCACCCTCAAGCTTGCTTTTATTTATAAGTTCATATCACAATATTATGCTAACTTATTCTCTACCCATTTTATCTTTTATTATTGATTAACCCAGGCTCATTCAGATGACAGAAATAAATAGCATGAAATAAAGTGCAAAAAAGTAAACCATACATTCAAACCAAACTAAAAAATAATAGAAGCCGCTTATTACAACCCAAAAAGATAAAAACTCTCATCCTCACTAATACAACCGCCTAGATACATGAATATCTAAAAAATTACAATACAAGAGCTGATCTATTAAATATATCCAAAATAGTAAAAAGAAAAATAAAAAGCTGCAAAACAGATGGTTAGTACAATTATATCCCAAACACAAGTAGGACTCATAACAGGACAGAATGGGGGATTTCAGGAAACGGAAGCATGCATTTAAGGGATAACCGAGAAGTCCGGGCGACTTACTCGATTAGACCTAGAATACTGTTTTAGAAACGCCCTGTAGGTTTTTGTGCTTGAAAACATTTTTGAAAATGGTTTGGCTCAATTACATGTAAATTGCTTCTTTTTAGTGGGTTGGTCATCCTGGAACTTGGGGTTCCGTTCGTGGGGGTTTCCTATCTGAAACATCCATCTAAGGCCCAAAACAGTAAACACATCAAAAACAATTTGATTCCAAAGACGGCATCACACGACGACGTCTGTAGGGATCGTCCCAAGATTCTGCCTCATTGGCGACTACAGCTGTGCGGCTCTAGTTAGAGCCGCGCGGCTATACCCACTACAGCCGTGCAGCTGTAGTATCCACAACCCAAATTTGGTTTTCTTTGCTTTTGTAAACACTGTTTTGACTCGTTTTAATGGTTTCTAAGAATTTTGTGGAATCTGGGGGTCCGCTAATGCTGGACAGTGGATCCGATTTGGATCGAATAACCCCAGATTCCAAAAATTGAAATCAACGAAACCTAAATCTTACATCAACATTATTGGAAATCCGAAAACCATAATTCTGAATGTAACGGAAGTGATTGGACCGAAATAATTCATAACAGAATGATTAAAACAAGAAACTGACCACTTTCGATCGATTTAGGGCGTTTCAGGTTTCTACGCAGAAGAACACAGCCGTGCAGCTATAGTTGTATAGCTGCTCGGCTCTGTTCAAAGGGATTATAGTTGTTTGGCTCTAGTTAGAGCCGCACGGCTGTAATCAGATAGACAGTTTCTGAAAATTTTATAAAACATAGAAAACACACAGCAAAAGCAATCAAATACGAGTTTAAGACCTCTCAGAGCTTACCCTTTTGATGTTCCAGTGTGTTTAAAGATCGAAATTGGATTTAAATGCCAGAATCCACTTAGAACCTCACGAACATCCCGAAATCCTCGAATACACGTCCCGAATTGATCCAAACAAACCCAAAAATGATCCCGAATGAATGTGGCACGTCCAGACACTCTCACCTTATGTGTTTATAGTCTGTATTCTCACTGTTTCTATCTTTTTCTTTTGGTTTTGTCTTCTCTCTTTTTCTTAGTTTTCTCCCTTTAGAATTCTCCTTCTTGTGTTCTCTGTTATCTCCCTCATTTTTCTGCCTCTAAACCTCTTTAAGACCTTGCATATTATGCTCTAATTCCCCTAATTTCAGAATCATCACTGCTGTCAAAGACTGATACTTATTATTTAGGAAGTAATATGGCCGCTTGTTAGAGCCGTGCGGCTGTAAGGTTAGACCCATGTGACTCTGGTATTACAGCCGTGTGGCTGTAGTTTTGGAACTACGGCCGTACGGCTATAACCAGAGCTAACAAGGTTTGTCCGAAATTGCACACTCATGCCTAAGCTCTCTAATCACTCGAAGGACCTTTCTCGGGGTTTCAGATCAAGGATTGTTCAGTTTTCGGAGCGTTTGAGACATTTCAGGTATCATTTCGCTCATTCTCAAATTCGACTCACGTTCATCTATCTAACAGGTAACATAGGATTTTCATCACAGAGGTCAGAAAAAACCCGTGCTCACATGCTGCCCCTCGTGGGATCAAAGTCTATACATGGTCAGGCTGTTGTGCCCGGATCGAGTTTGGTCTCGCGATTGGGAGCACGGTGAGAAAAGGAAAAGGAAATATACCTGACGTCTTGGTTTGTCGAGGAGATCAGGCACCACATCTAGCTGTGGACGTGCCTTGGCTCTTCATGAAGCAATGATTCTAACGTTGGCTCTAGGAGCTTTGGTTTGAAGTTGGCTCTCGGTGGAGCAATAATTTTGAAGTTGGCTCTTGGCGGAGCAATAATTGTGAAGTGGGCTCTCGGCGGAGCAATAATTTGAAGTTGGCTCATGACGGAGCAATAATTCTAAAGCTGGCTCATGGCAGAGCAATAATTTGAAGTTGGCTCACGGTCGAGCAATAATTTAAAGTTAGCTCAGGGCAAAGCAATAATTCTGAAGTTGGCTCACGGTGGAGCGATAATTTGAAGTTGGCTCTCGGTGGAGCAATAATTTAAAGTTGGCTCTCGGCGGAGCAATAATTTGAAGTTGGATCATGGCGAAGCAATAATTTGAAGTTGGCTCACGGCGGAGCAATAATTGTGAAGTTAGCTCACGGCGGAGCAATAATTGTGAAGTTAGCTCACAGCGGAGCAATAATTGTGAAGTTGACTCATAGTAGAGTAATAATTGTGAAGTTGGCTTAGCTTACGACGGAGCAATAATTTGAAGTTGGCACTCGGCGGAGCAATAATTTGAAGTTAGCTCACGGCGGAGTAATAATTTGAAGTTGGCTCACGGGGGAGCAATAATTGTGAAGTTGGCTCACGGAGGAGCAATAATTGTGAAGTTGGCTCACGGCGGAGTGATAATTGTGAAGTTGGCTCATGACGGAGCAATAATTTGAAGTTGCCTCACGGCGGAGCAATAATTTGAAGTTGGCTCACGGTGGTACAATAATTTGAAGTTGGCTCTTGGCGGAGCAATAATTTGAAGTTGGCTCACGGCGGAGCAATAATTTGAAGTTGGCTCACGGCGGAGCAATAATTATGAATCTGGCTCACGGCGGAGCAATAATTTGAAGTTGGCTCACGGCGGAGCAATAATTTGAAGTTGGCTCCCAGTGGAGCAATAATTGTGAAGTTGGCTCACGGCGGAGCAATAATTTGAAGTTGGCTCACGGCGGAGCAATAATTATGAAGTTGGCTCACCGCAGAGCAATAATTCTGAAGTTGGCTCTCGGTGGAGCAATAATTCTGGAGTTGGTTCACAGCGGAGCAATAATTCTAAAGTTGGCTCAAGGAGCTTTGGTTTGAAGTCGAGAGTGCGTATTTATTCCTTGATCGATAATTTTGGAAAAAAAAATTTTTGCCCCTTCGATCAAGAATAAATATGGCTTGGTTGTATTGCCCCTGGATACCTGTAAAAAGCAAGAAATACCCTATGTGGGATCATATCGGTGTAAACGGAAATTCTAAAAATTAAGGAGATTCTCTTACTTGGGATTTAGAGGATGCCCCAATGTCAGACTATTTCCGCTTTCAGAGCGCCCATGAATCAGGACAACCCCATGATGACAGTAAGTACCTGTACTTGAGTTAGCATTGATGCATGTATGCATATGTGTGTGTGTGTATGCTTCGAATATATACATGTATGTGACATAATGCTTCTGCTGTTGGTCTTGGTGTCTGTGCGAGTCCACAAACAGGATTTATGACTTTCGATTAGCCTCAGTGGGGGCCCAGATGGTTTACAGTGCTTCACCTATGGGGGTTATCTTAACTAAGACCCTGATTTATTTGGATTCTATGCATTCTAATTGCCCAATTGAGACCAATGGATGCTCCTTCCTACTTCAGGCATGTTTCTATACCATGCTTACTCAGTTTGATTGTCTCAACACCTTCCTGATCGACTGGCTATTACACAGATCTGATTACTAGAGAAATTGAGCCTTTTAAGTATTCCTCCACCTTATTCGTGGTACACTCTGAAGCGCTATCGGGCTTGGCGTATCGAGATCACAGACTTTGCCACCCGTTCTGCAAAGGAATGGTCTACTTGGCTTAGGGAGAGGGTGAGAGTTAGACTCTGCATTTTGAACTGCACTTTTGTACATAACGTCCTGATCAAGCTTTACTATTTATAACATGAAATCCATTTTCATCGTCGTGGGCTTGAATGCAATGACCTACTAATAGATGTTTATATGTAATGGCATGATGTGTGCAAGATGAACATCTAAGCAGAAAATCAAACATGTATAATATCATTATGATGACATTAGAATGAGCACAATAGGGAAATTAAAAGTGACTTTGACTCTAAACATCACCCTCTTCTTGTTACCAACACATCCTTTCGGTTTTCCATGTTGGAAATTTTCTCTTTATGATAACTTGCTTCTTTTTTCTTTGTTTTTTTTTTTTTTGCATAGTCTAAAAATTCTACACAAGTATTCCCGCCAAGTTGATCTATTCATATTGGTCCACCTTGGTATTGGAAAGTGTGCCTTGACATGTTCATCGAAAGTTGTGAGAACATCCAGTGGTTTGGCCTTTACTCATCCTTAGTATTAGGAATTTGTATTCGGGCGTAAAACGCTTCTTCAAATATGGTTCGCTGTGTGTTGTAATCTGTATGTGGACATTTATATGCAATGACATGATGTATGCATATTAAACATCAAAACAAAAATATAAAACATCCATGACATATTGAATGTGGTTGCATCAGGAAAATTCAAACTGTGGCTCTGGTTTTGATCAATGCCATGTCCTTGTCGTTTTCCACATTGGAGACTTTTTTTTTTTAGGGAATCAGTGTGGACTAATGTATGTTATTTCAATATCTTTCATCCTAGGCTTTTCCTCTTTGTGAGATTTGTTCTTCGGATCTAATGTTTCTAACCCTCTCTTTGATGTAATGCCGAGTTTACTTTAGAAGGTATTTCATTTGTTACCCTACCAACTTGGCATACCTAGATCTCTGTCCCTTGAGCAACCTCTGAAATTTAAGTGATAATCACCCCTTCATTTTCTGCCCCTCGCGTAGGGAGTCCTGTGATGGTCCTTTGATTTGTTGTGTTTAGATATCGAATTATCCTTGCATCATTTACATTATCTACGTCCTACCTTGGACCCCAACGGTGTCATATTGGACAGTTGCAATTGTCTTAGGTCATGCCTTTTGAGGCAAAATGAGAAAAGTGGGTGAAACAACGTAGATGACATTCTTCTAGGTTCGAGCTTATGAAGGGAATGAAGTAATGGGATGACATGGGTGATGTGGCATGGTAATTTGGGTGTGAGGAGAATTTTTTTTTTTTTTTTAGGGAATCACAACAGGAGGTGTCCGAATTCTCATATATCAAAGAAGCGTGGCTGATTTAAGGAATGGGTTGGTTATGACTTTGATAGGGAATTGGGGCTGTAAACTTGGATGCTATTGGGGTCAAAATCCGTTGAGTCTGTCTCCCGCTAGTTGAATGACCTATCGAGATACCACTTTTTTTTCTTCTTTTTTTTCTCTTTTTTTTTACCCAATAAAAAAACTAAACCCAAGCCACAGCCACCTTTTGGTCTTCCTGCTGCACTTAAATTCATACATGTCATGTATGTTTAATATGCCTTTTGGATGAACAAAATGCATGCGTAATATCATGTACACATGAATGTCATACGAATAAGATAATACATGCACTATGACCGAGAACTCCTTCAGGGTTTTACCATATGAGGGGTGATAAGGTTATTTGAATTTCTCACAGGTTGCGGATTTTGACGAGTTTGGGATTTAGCTTTAATGTTTTGACACGAGGTACCTTCTTGGATAGGAAATTAGGCTTGGGGTTTCATTTTGGAGCTTGAATTTGAGGTTCAGTAGTAGCTTTTGGCTTGGAATGGTCTAGGTATCATGTGTGCTGCTCAAATTAAAACTCTAGAGCGGGCCCGATAACATCTTGAATTATGATTCGTAAGGACTACTGATCTTGATTAGCGAATGACTCAGCGGAGATAATGCCATTCCATATTTATTTATCTCATAAAGTTACTTTTCAAGAGAGAGTTCAATCAGAGCCAAATTCACTTTCAGGTTCCCTACTGTACTTAGATTGATGTCATGCATTTTAATATTACGTGTGTTGGACATGTCTTTTCAGATGGTCAAATGCATGCATAATACTATGTACAAACAATCATCACATGAGTAAGAAGATAACAAACTGCATTGCATTCAAAATAAGTTCAATACACCTTACAAACAAAATGAGTTCCCTACAAGAAGGAAGTCCCTAAAAGGTGTTGACCTCATAGAATCTGATTATTTTCCAACTAGTCACCATTTCGGCTTCAGTGCCATTGCCCCACTCTTATCAGATCAGACCTTGTAGTTCTTCATCATATTCCTTTCCTCGAGAGGTTTGAGGAGTTTCCTTTACAGTTTCTTTGATTGCCCTAGGTCGTCTATCAAAGCCAGATGAGATCTTCAATTTCCCTTTGTCAATTTGCTTCTGAATCTCATCCCTTAAGCCTAAACATTCTTTGGTCCGATGGCCTCCCATCACATGATAGCTGCAGAAATTACTCTTTTGTGCTTCTTCTAGTTCCACGTATGGCCTGACTCTCTACAACAGACCCTTCTTTCTACACTCAAAAAATAGTTTGTTTAACCAGTAGGGCCACAGGGAGATGCCTTTTCCGTTACCCTTGGTAGGTGGGTTTCGAGCGTGTCGTGGAATGGGGTCAGTATCGACATTGGTCTTGAGGGGCCCCTTCAATCCTACTTCATTGGTCAACCCTTGAACACCCTCTTGAAAGATCTGACCCAGAGAAGCCGTCTCGGGGAGTGTCATGTGATTCTTTTGGATTTCGATCCGAGTAGGGTGCCCTTGAGAGGCTACTACAACATCTTTTTTTGGATAGTCTACAAATTCCTTTGATTCAAAAAGGTGTAGCAGCCATGCTACTGTCTTCACAGTGATTGAAGGTGACTCCGCATCCTTGTTCAGCCCTGGTAGACCCAAGTCTCGATAAGAGGACCTTTCAAGGTGTCAGGAATGAGCATCAGTAATCTAGGCATTCTGCTTCCTGCTAGCATTGGTGTTGGAATTTATGCATACCATATCTCTTATTTTTCCTTTGAGCTCTGCCACTTTTGCTTCTAATTCGGTGGACTTTGCCGTCAGTCTCTCTACTCTGCCAAAGTTATCCCCTAGCATTTCTTTTAGCACTGTTGCTGCCTTTTCTGTGATTACCTTTCGAAATCGTGATTAAGTGACATAGTCCTCCACAACGTCTATCATGCTATTTTGTTCATTGAATTAGTCATCCCCTCCTTATGGACTTTTGTTGAAACATTAACTCCTTCTGCCACATTCGGCTCTGATCCTGACACTACTTGTGAACTTGACTTCATCATTTTCTGATTCTAACTTTCATGGTTGAACTTGACTGATTGGACTCTAGTTCAACACGCACTAACCGTTTCGAAGCTCGACTCAACTGCACGTTTAGTATAGGGTTAGTATTATGGATGGATGTTATGACTCTAGACACGGATGTGATTGGACCAAAATAATTCATAACAGAACGATTAAAATAGGAAACTGACAACTTTCAGTCGATTTAGGGCGTTTTAGGTTTCTACCCAAAAGAACACAGCCGTGTGGCTATTGTGGTACAGCCACTCAGCTCTATTTAAAGGGATTACAGCCACTGCACAGCTGTAATCAAACAGACAGTTTCTGAAAATTTTATAAAACACAAAAAATACACAACAAAAGTAATCAAAAACTAGTTTAAGGCCTCTCAGAGCTACCCTTTTGATGTTCCAGTGTGTTTGACGACTGGAATTGGATTTGGATTTGGATGCCGGAATCCACTTAGAACCTCACGAATGTCCCAAATCGATCCCAACAAACCCAAAAATAATCCTGAATGAATGTGGCACGTCCAGACACTCTCACCTTACGTGTTTCTAGTATGTATTCTCACTGTTTTTATCTTTTTCTTTTGGTTTTCTCTTCTCTCTTTTTCTTAGTTTTCTCCCTTTAGAATTCTCCCTTTTGTGTTCTTTGTTATCTTTTCTGTCTCTAGACCTTTTTAAGACTTTGCTTATTACGGCTCTAATTCCCCTAATTTCAAAATCCTCACTGCTGTCAAATACTGATGCTTGTTATATAGGAAGTAATCTAGCCGCTCGTCAATTCCCCGTGGCTGTAAGGTTACACCCGTGAGACTTTGGTATTTCAGCCGCGCGGCTGTAGTTGTGGAACTATAGCCGTACTGCTATAACCAGAGCTAACAAGATTTTTCTTAAATCCTACACTCATGTCTAAGCTCTCTAATCACTTGAAGGACCTTTCGCTGGGTTTCGGATCGAGGACTGTTCGATTTTCGGAGTGTTTGAGACATTCCAGGCATCATGCCGCTCATTCTCAAATCCAACTCACATTTGTCTGTCTAACAGGTAACATAGGATTTTCATCATAGAGGTCGGGAAAACCTGTGCTCACATCACCATTGATATTTTGGGTTATTGCCTTAAGCCAAGTTGTGTCGGATTTTGGAGTAGTGGAGAGGATAATATTGTGGTTGGGTTGGGGGATGAAGTGTTTTTTTTTTTTTTTTGAAGCAAAATGATTCCTTTAAGTACAAATGAGTAGTACCAAAATTGTTGGTATTTGTAGAAATTGATAGAAACTTTCCAGCTTGTTTCTTGAGGAAGTTTCGAGATATTGTTGACATCTTCATCTTCAATTACTGAAAAACGATCCATTATTTTGCTTTAATATTTTATCACACTTTCTTCTTCTTATTTTTATATGTACCAAATAGCTACATGCCATCTTAATTTATAACCAAACAAATCATGGATCTGGCTACAATTCTAAATTCATGGTCTTCCATATCCCTTTGTGCATCAAATTCTGGATATCTTGGCATTCCTTCATTGTCAGAGTCAGAATCTGTGTAAAGATCATCGGAATCACCATACTCTAAGGAATTGTTTCCCACTTCAAAATTCATTTGTGTGTCAAATCCTCCACTTCTTACTTCAACAACACTACCTTTAGGCCTTCCTTTTGATCAAGTTGCTAGTCCCGTCCTTGCATTCTCAACCCCATCAACTAAATCGTCATCACCTTCTTCTAGCACATAATTAGGGTCATGAAATTCTACTGCATCTTCTTCTGGTATTACTACCAACCCCTTCATCAACTGCAATACTACCATTTTGATCCATATTTGGCTCATGATTAGGGTCAGAAGTTGATGTATTCTGTGCATCGTCTTTTGTATTAACACCAGTATGTCCATCAGCTGTAATACTTGTATTTTGATCCATATTTGCCTCATGATTAGGGTCAGAAGTTGATGTATTCTGCTCATCTGTTGTATCCCCATTAAATGCTTCACTCAAACCAAAATCCATTTCAAATTGATTGTCATCAAAATTCATTCCATGTGGTTCACTTACAACATTAAAAAAAGACTCATTCAAATCTCTTTCTTCTTGATTATCAATAAATGCATTCTATTTTTTATTATCCCAATCCCCTGTGTTATGCTCAAGCAAATAAGGATGCTCAATCACCTTTCCCTTCCCTTTAAACCTCCTTGTTGTCATAGAAGGCAACTTCCTTTGGCTCATCCTCTATCTCTTCTATAACTACGCTGCCTTTAATAGTAATTTCTGACTCTAAAACCTTTCTAATCTCAGCCTCATTCAAACTCTTCACATACAAATCTATTAGCCCATGCTTAGCTCCCATTAAAGCCATCTTGTACACATCATTGTCACTACCTAAATAGGTTAGCTTCTCTGGGTGGTACATGACATTGTGAGCTTTCCAATAATACTGAAAGTTACCCATACATTTTAGCTTCTACAACTCTTTATCAATTCTAACTAAATATAATCTTTCCCAATGACAGCCATACCAAAAATGATCCAACCCATCTGAATAATTATAGGTCCCCATAAATCCATCATAATGCATTACTATGGTAAAATAACCGTCTTCAGGATCTGTGATAATTAAAAGTATACATTTAATACTAAATATAGACAAATTATATCAGTCAAATATTACTTCTTTAAGCAGAATGCATATACAACTGAATAAAAATAAAAATAAAAATAAAAACATCACTGCACATGCACATAGACAAATGCTAAATAACCAACAAACAATAGACAAAAAGCTGAAAATGGTCCCTCAAGCCACCTTGTGGTCCCCTAAACCCTCCTTTATTACCTATAGAAATGCCAAATCTGACCATAACTTACGACAACAAATATCAACCTGGAAATTTGATATTTCTCTCTCCAAATATTTGCTCTCTCTCACCTCCTCTCTTTTCAAAGTGGGAAAAAGATCATAAAACTCACTTTAGAACAGACACTTACAATCCATATTTGAAGCCTTAAACTACCTCTAATCAAGAAATTCCAAGTCTCAAAGTTGTTCAAAATCATTTTTTCTTTAAGCATTAGTTGTTAGTTTTCTGAAAACTACAAGTTTTGAAATTATTTATATCAAACAAAGCATGCCATAACAATGTAAACATAAAGCACTTTTGTCAATAAGCACATGCTAACAGACAATAAGCAACAAACAATGCACAAAAAGCACTTTTGTAAACATAAAAAACATCACCACATACTAACAGACAATAAGCACTTTTGTCTTTCTAATTGTTTAATTAAAAAAAAAACACTAATTGTACACAAAATCATGAAAACCATTTTTTAAAAAAGTGCAGGCAATATAATATAAATCCAACTTACATGGTCTATTAATTGCAGCCATTAACTTTGCTTGTCGTGGTCCACAGCTACACAAGCTTTATTGTGTAATAACAATGACAATTCTTACTCATTCGATAGGGTCCACCACAATTACAACCACCAAAATATTCAATCAGTACAAATATGGGTCCAGATTCAAAATTTTCTATATTATCAGACAGTAGATGGAAAAAACAAGGTACAGAGAAACAAAGTCTATATAACGAAATAAAAAAAAGTAAATCAAATAGAAAGAAAACAGAGCACTTACCAGTTCAAACATGAACTGCAATACGATTTCCCATTTCCTATTCATTCTCTTATTCAATTTAGGGTTTCAAATGGAGAGAAATTTTTTCAGTTTTGAGTGAGAGAGATGAGATTCAGAATTTGGGAGGGTAGATTCCTTCGAAAATTTAAGAGAAAGAAAGCAAAATAAAGGAGAGAGAAATGTCATGGGATGAAAATAGAAATTATTTGGGAGGAAAAACGATAGAGGGGCAAATAGGTCTTTTCACCAGATTATGGGGCCCGGGTGCAAATTTAAAAAGGGTTAAAGCGCTGACGTGGCGTGTTGACCGGTCATTTACCGGTGATTTAGACCACAATGGGAGGTCACTACTAAGTTTATGTACTTTGTTGAGTAAAAACGAAGTCTGTGTACCATAATATGAAACTAGACAAAATCTGTGTACCATAATATAATTTAACCTATGAATATGATACTAGTTTATTTATAATGTATAGCTGTAACCCTTGCACTGATTAATAATTATGAAAAGATGGATTCCATTTATATATATATAAACACAACATTGAAGAATTTGTTTACAGCTTCGATTCTGTGGTTTATTTGTCTTATTTATTTGGTTTTTACAAAATCCTTGACAAATTAGCAGTATCGTATAACACAAAAAAATGTGAATAACAGAGGCCATATGAAACAAACCTGGAAAAGGACATGTACAAGACAAACGTAATAAGCTTGACGCAAAATACTAAATAGCAAAATAATGACAAAGATCTACATTAAAATAAGAAAAAGAAAAAAGAAAGAAAGGAAGAGAAAGAAAGCTGAAATCGATAGAGATGGGAGGACATTCACGAAGATACAATTATTGGAGAGAGAAAGGATAACAGTATTAGCACAAAGGGATTAAAATTTAATCATTTGCTTGGCTAACTTCTTTTTGTTCTCATTGATATAGTAAGGTCAAGATATTTACTTTGTTTCACTTGTGCAGTTTATGCAATTCAGTTCTAGTCTACTGTTCCAATCCCATAAAAATATATACGCTAAGATCAGTTCCAAAGTCATCCTTTCCTTGAGTACTACATATTTTTCATTGATCATACACAAACAAAAATGAAAGGTCATTTGCAAAATAATACATCTCAACAAGCTCCATACCTCTTTTGCAGCAAATTGGTTGACAACTTTGAATAAATTCAGAAATTTTCCCAAGTTCCAGTCATAGACTATCAAATATTGGTCAGACTGGCATCTATATCTGTTTCTAGGAATACCCAAAAACATGATTTGTGACCAAACCTTTGATACATATTGGGTCCAATTTGAAGTGTCTTTTTCATCTACATATTATATGTTTCCACTTCTAAATAAAAACTTCAACACTTCTGCCAGCTTTCACGAATAATTTGAGTCACTTGGTATAGAATACTCCTTCATTAAATGCAACCATTTTATCTCATACACAGAATATGCCTTTGCAAAAATAACACACTCTCATACTAATATTTATTTTGCTACAAAACTACTTGGCATGAGGATATAGATATATACTAAAATGAGCAAGCACAATCCATCAATGATTCTCTTCTTAAGGTGACATAAAAAATACTTACTGTCATCGTTAATTACAGTAAACCGTAACCCAAGTGCAACAAATTTGATATTCTCTTCCGATTTGCCCAATCTTTAGCCAGGCAAAATCACCAAAGAAAGTTATATGGTAAGTGAAATAGACGTATAGGGTAACTTGTGAAGGTAGAAAATTATCATCAAACTGAAAAGGTGTAGTTACAAGGATTTAACTAGTAAACATATAGTGACAATGGAAAAGATAAATACTTATAACACAAGAAGAATCACTGTTTACAAGAAGATGAGAATTATACATGAAAAGGGAACACAAGTATCCCATGCCGTATTTAGTCTTTCATGCCTTTGTGTACATGCCAAAAAAGTATGCAAGACAACTAATATCTATCAAGGGTTGGAGTGACGGAAATACATGCAGACCTGAAAATTGCTCCGGCAGAAGATCGATTTATACATTGCACCATCATAAACAATCACTAATAGCATCAAACTTCATATCCAGGATTTACTTTCTGCTGTACATGTTCATAACTCTCAAGCTCTTCCATGTCCTCCAGGCTTCCTAGAAATAGAGGAAGTCTCTGGTGCAGCTTGACGGGTTGGATTGAAAGTATCCTAATTTTACCATCAGAACCTCTGCCCCCGGCTTGCTCCACCAGAAAACTTAGAGGATTTGCCTCATAAACCAGCCGAAGATGGTCCCTTGGATTCATTGCTACTCCACCATACATCAATGTCCGATGAAAGTCAGCTACAAGAGAACATATATAACGAGCAGAGTACTTCTTGGGGTATCTGCCTTTTCCTTGTCTAACAGTGTCAATATATTGCCTTAATCCTTCAGGCCAGTCAAAGTATCGAGCGTCATTTACAGAATAGATTTGCCCTGACATAATAAACAGCACAGCAGTAAAAATGGGTTGGTTCTTAAGACTTTTATATCAACAATCATAATTCAATTTTATCCTCTTTAGAAAAGCACAGATTAATGTAACAACATAACGGCAGAAATCATAATTGTCCTCATTATTGGTGATAATCCAAATGTAGACGGCATCATTACTGCCCAGGCCTATCTGCTTTGTGATACCCCAAATATTTAAAATTTAATATATAATACATTTTTGTAACCAATAAATTTTACCTCGAGGAGGAATCGTAATGCCAGGGTGAGTCAGAATGAAGTCTCCAGTTGAATGATCCAGTGTAAATGCATGTGTTCCAGAACCAAATGTTGCACAAAGAATTGTTGCCGATGAATAGAGGACATAACCAGCTGCAACAAGCCTTGATCCACTCTGTAAAGAATTCAGCATAGCCTTCTCCTTCTGTGGTAGCTGATCCAGTTCTTCAAGGCGTCTGTAAATGCCAAAAATTGTTCCTGTAGGTATGGATGCATCGATATTCCGGGAACCATCAAGGGGATCTGTTACCACCACAAAAGGACCATCATCATTTATCCAAATTGGCGCATCATCTTCTTCTGAAGCCATGACAGCCACTTTCCCAGAGTTTTTAAGAGAAGCCAAGATTATTTCATTCTGCACGAAACAAAACAACTGAATTATGAACAACTCACCAAGATTTTACCAATAGCCAAGAAAAATCCAATAAATAAAAAGTTCATGTAGGACATTGAAGTTGTTATTTCTCCTAAATATTGATAATGATTAATGGACTACTGAATGTATTGCTTTGCATAAGTTATGACCTAGTGTCTAATTTTTACCCCATCTCACTCACAGTTGCACTCCTCCTTCAGTTTTTCATTTTTTCTCTATTTTTAAGTTCCTTAGCTGAATTTAGAACTGATTTCTAACTGAGTTTTCTTCTTGAATTATCCAGGAATTTATGTCAAAATCACCTTGCAACTTGCATATCTAAAAGCCTAGACCTTACATCTACACAATTATGAATTGCTTGATGATAAACATTTAGGCCTTTTGGTTTCATTTCATTACAATCCCATTCAAAATTCAATAAAAAAAAAAATCATGAACATCAAAGAACAAATCTTTCGAGAATTACAAATGTGACGTTGAATCGTTAATAAACAATGAACAAACCGAGACAATATCGAGTGGCTTCGGCGCATCCCTTTCTGAGCCACTGCCGTCACCAGCAACAATACTTTGTTTGGAAAGACTGGAATTGAAAGGGGAAGCCACAAGCGCAGCAATTCGCTTGCAAGCATACTGTATATGACTAAACAGCAAAACCAGATCATCCCCTACATTAATCCCTCCCTTACCAATGTATTCCACCAACGTACTAAAACCATTATCACCACTTCCAGAAGTACCCACTTGCGATCTCACAACAAAATTACCAGCAGAAGCCATTCTAGAGCTCAAACAGTAGCGGTTCCCCACAAAAATTGAAGCTTTAGGCGGGAAAAGGTCGAACCTTGGGAGGAAAGTTGGAGACTTTGGAGGGAAAAGTGGAGCAGGGCATATGGGTGTGATAGAAGATTGCATAGCAAAAATTTAGCTTAGAAGAAAATTGATCAGTAAGAAAACATTTGTACAGATTTATCAATTTGAGCACATAACCAAAGATTAAACAATTGAAGAGGAAAGGATAGGAAACATAGGATACAGGCAGAAATGAAATAGATAACAATGGAAAGATTACGGAGGTCGGTTTTTGAATAGGAATGGTGCAGAGTGTGAGGATATGGGCCAGATACTTCATCTACCGACTTGCCTTCTTCAACTGGACTGGATCTATACGAAAAAGACTCCATAAGTAAAGGCCTAACTCTGATAAGTTTAGGCTTTACCATTCATTTGTGATTCTTATTTTAGAATTCAACTTTCACTTTTTTTTTCTTTCTTTTTGTGAGAATAACTTTCACATTCGTTTAGGACTTATTAACTTTCTTTTTTTTTTTCCTGCTGTTTACCATTTAGTTGAATTTGGATCCAATTGCACCGAAATTTCAATTTTTTAAATCGTTTTCTGGTTTCTATGTTTCGGAAACCGGAAACTATTGGAGTCATGTATAAAACAGCGATAATATTTTTGTAATTTTAGAATATTGAAAACTCATTTTTTGGTGAGGTATAAAATTGAAAATTCATATTTTCTTCTCTTGTATGATTTGTATATATATTTTCTTTTTTCTATATTTATAAAAGTAATAAAAAATGCTTGCTTATCATTTTTAAATTTATAAATATTTTATTACATTTTTATTATTTACACGTTTCCGTACCCTATATTATTTATAAATAGCATTTCTTGATGGCTCTGTCTGTTTCAGATTTCATGCATATAGATTTGGATTCAACCCAAAAAGTGCTATCCAAATTGATAGATCGTAAAACATTTTGATCCTTATCAAATCATGGACAATTTTTTTTCATAAAGATTAAATCAACATACTTCTTATTTGTTATGTATAGATCAATCAAATACATCAAAATAACTTAAATTTATAAATATTCTACCAATCTAATTCTAATATTTTCATTTACTATTTTTATTTTAAATTAAGGGTGTAAAATCTAGTTCAATGAGACCAGATACTAATAGTCATAGTAACTTAAAACCCGACCACTTATATATTTAATTAAAATAAGAATAAATAAATAAAAATGTGCGGAAAAAGTTATCTTTTAATTAATTACATATGTTATAAAATTAGGTAAAGAAAAAAAAAAAAAAAAAAAAAAAAAGAAAAGAAAAGTTTATGATTCCTACTTTCACTAATGAAAGGTCGAAGAACCATTAGACCACATGTAGTACATGAGTGTTTATGGTTGCTATAATTTTAATATATATTTTTTGGATAAAATATGTTTGGTGTATTAAATATCCCTCACGTATTGAAAAATGACTACACTATGTCACTGGTGTCACAATAGAGATATGCATATATATATATATATATATATATATATATATATATATATATATATATATATATATATACCTACATTATATGCTCTCCAAGTGGAAAATAGATCATCAGAATTACGTAACATAAAATTATAATCATTTCTTTGGCAGGATGTAATAAGTTATTTGTATTTATCTTATTGTTGACTTTTTGACTAATCCCACATAAAACAAAGAAAATTGAAGGGTTAGCAGATGAAGACTGGTGAATTTGATGTGGACGAATAGAGATTCACAAACCTAATTAATTTTGCACTTGAAAGAATAAATCTTTTTGGATCGAGATCAAGTTTTGATCTTTGAGAGAGAATTGAATTCGGGTAAAAGAAAATGGTGTCTCCAACAATTGATCTTTTGAAAAATGAGCTTCCACTAGAGCAGGAGGCTGTGGTTTTGGGTGAAGAAGGTGTAACTGGGCTTGTTCTTGTGGATATCATCAATGGGTTTTGCACTGTTGGTGCTGGAAATCTGGTATTCATTTTCTTCAACCTTTTATTACTCTTTTCTTCTTCCTTTATATGTGTGTGTGTGTGTGTGTGTGTGCAAGATTTCCAGTTTAGTTCAACAAAATTTATTGCCATATTGGTTCGAAAGTACCCCAAACATATTTGAGACCAAGTGCAACTATATATCCGTAACTTATTTGAAGGTGCAATTTTACTCTCATTGTTTTCGTCCTAGCTCGATTTTGCACCAAAACAATCAGATTTATCGGTAAATCTGCTAGCACACCACCAATGAACTACCCCTTTTTATCTTTTTACTTCGAACAACCGTTTAGGATGAAGAAATGAGCTAGGAAACGTTACTGGATATAATTGAATCTGCTTAAATATATTATGGATATTTTTGAACCTTAACCCTCAATTATTCTCATGTGTTTACATAGAACAATATTAGTATTGATTAGTTGTCTAAAGAATGTTCCTCTGAATGATTGGCTTTCAGGCTCCAAGAGAAACCAACAGACAGATATCAGGAATGATAAGTGAAGCAGAAAGATTGGGGAGGGTTTTCTGTGAAAAGAAATGGCCTGTGATTGCATTTATTGATTCTCATCAGCCAAACAAGCCTGAGGATCCCTACCCACCTCACTGTATTACTGGAACTCAAGAATCCAACTTAGTTCCTGGTACTTCTCAATCTCTCTGTTTCTCTCTCTCTCTGTCCATGTTCATTAATTGCTTAATCAGTTGCTTCAATGCATTGCAGCTTTACAGTGGTTAGAGAATGAACCAAATGTAACAATCAGACGCAAAGACTGCTTTGATGGATTTCTGGGTTCAATTGAGGAAGATGGCTCCAATGTTTTTGTAGACTGGGTGAAGAACAATCAGATCAAATCCGTAAGTAGCTGTTGCTAAAATGATTCATCCCAGACTTCTACTCTTTAACACCAAAGAGTTAATACATAGTGTGCCAAATCAGAAATCGAATCATTATTTTGTCTACATTTATCTGTTATGGTGCAGATACTGGTTGTAGGAATATGCACAGATATTTGTGTTCTGGATTTTGTTTGTTCAACATTATCAGCCAGAAACCTCAGTTTTCTGACTCCTCTGGAGGATGTTGTGGTGTATTCCGGCGGCTGTGCCACCTTCGATGTGCCTCTTCAGGTTGCTAGAGACACCAAAGGTGCTTTAGCTCATCCTCAGGTAATTCGTTTCCTCCTTGTTTGGGTTCCACCTGGGGAGTATGAAATGTATACCTTTAGTTCTGGTATTGATTTGACAACCTAAGCATGATTTTGTTTGCAGGAGTTTATGCATCATGTTGGGCTTTATATGGCAAAAGGAAGAGGAGCTATAATAGCAAACCAGGTGTCAGTGGCTGGGTTTAAGAAGCCATGAATGAATCTTCCAGTTTGCCACCAATAGTTTAGACAGACGATGTGTGCTTTTTTCTGCATTAGATTATAAACAATGGGAATAATGTCTCTAATTGGTAGCATTATGTTTAAAATCCCCTATCAAAAGGATAGCCAGATGCTGGCATCAAGGAAGTAGCATACCAATCTGTGATACATTACTTGAATTCACCAGCTCATAAAATTCTGAATCAAACAAGAAAATTAACTTGAAGCCAAGAGCAAGAATACCTTCCATTCCAACAAATAGTTTCTTTCACCTTTCGTTTTTCAAATACATAAGATACAATCAAAATTTGCATTCTCATTCTCCAAATACAGACATAAATGCACAGATGGAAGGAAGTAATCAGGGATGACTTCTGCAAACAAATCAAATAAACAAGAGAAAAAAGTGTCTATATAATTTTGGGCTAAAAGCTGCATTTCTATTCATTTATCAGAATGAATAAATAAAGATGATTACACATTATTTGACGGTAAGCGAGCTCATCGGGTACTATTGTAACCCGAACATAGGTTCTTCCTCAAGTCTTGCCTAATCTAGCGAATACATACAGATAGCAGGTGCCCAGCCGTAGTCAAATAGTGCATCAGAATTCTAGAAAACTCTAATAGAAGCTAACTGCCTTCCATAGTATTGCACAATAAAAAAATGTAATTGTTATAAAAGGGGTGAACTACGAATGAGTTTGCTCAAAATCATGCAGCAGAAGAATGAACATCAACAGCATCACCGAGCTTCTGGGTTAGTTTCACAAAATTAGTATGCTTACACATGCAACAGTTAGTTGGGTGTAGATTGGACATCGCAACCAGAAAATAACACCCTCTATGCTGGAAACGAGTACCATTTCCATCCAATACTGCAAAAGAAAAACCACACAAAACTTTGTTAGGAAATGTACCAATGAAACATTATCTAATAAGTCACCCAAAAAATTAGGTTTCAAGTTTTCAACTTTATTTAAGAAACTCTGATATGCCTACACTATAAAGTGCAGATATCCAAAGAAGTAACCCCTTGTATCCGATCAAATGGCAATTCAACTTAAGATGAGAAATGTGAATACGAAGCTATGAGGAAAAGGCAACAAGAAAGAAATTCAATTATCAACCACAGAAACATAACATTTCACATAACAACCTTCAAAAAGAGGAGGGAAAGCCACAGAATTTGTTTATGTTGAAACTTGTAAGTGAGATCTTCTGGGGCATTAAAACACTTTCAACTTTCACTGAGAAACATGAATTCAATTTGAAATCTGTTTATACTTGCAGCATTCTGATGCATCAAAATGTGAAATATATAGTCAATTGGTTTCAAATTAAACCTTTGAAAGCAAAAATATAGTCCAAGAATCAGCAGACATCCACATATAACAATGAAGTGAACTGCCAACAGAACTCCTTTGTAGATCAAAGCATATACTACACACATACGAGGTCTGACAATAGCATGAACATGGGAAAAGGTTAAAGCAAAATCAAAAGATTATCCTCTTGCGTAAAACGAATGGGCCATAACTGATTATTAAGTTCACCTACAAATTTTACAAGTACTTGACCTAATTCATCTAAGAAAATGCACACCTCATCAAAGCAAGAGAACAAACAAGCTTGAACATTATGTACATGAGCATCCACTACTGAAGCCTCAGACGGTTGAAGAACACCAAGAAGTGATATTCCGGAGCCCAATATACAAACCCGACAACAGGGCCCCCTTTGATATACTGCACAAAAACAATATCATGCTATCAATACCCTTCCTTCAAGGAACAAAGAAAATATACCTTCAAGAGAACTGCAAAGCATACAAGGATACAACTAAAAAAAAAAAAAAAAGAATCAGCTCAAACCTTTCCATCAAGAATAACTAGTTCACCATCAACCCATCGAGGATTCTTATAACCAGGCTCAGCAAGCCTCCCTTGTCCTATATACCGAGCAATCTAAGTAGGAAATATCAAATCATAACAAACCCTTCAGTAAAGGAAAGATGAAGGGGAGAGGGGGAGAGAGAGAGAGAGAAAAGGGCTAACCAACAAATAAATTTCATATCAAAAACTTAGGACATACCACTCCAAATTCTTCAGGAATGATGCCTTTATGAGGAAGCTGATATCTCTTCCCAACCTTTGCACGAAATGCAACCTATAAAAAGCAGTAAATAAAAAACTCTACAATGAAAAGAAAAAAAAAGATATATGAACTCAGAACCATGAGCACATTCTGGGTCTTCCAAAATATATGTTTCCTTGGGGCTATCCAATAATGCAGAAAAATCTTGTGATAAAACATAAATACAGTGACAGTTACTTGTCATCATCAAGTAATTCAGGGTTATAATTTTTAAGAACCAAGGAGTGGACATTCTAAATTTACATATACTGGTGGTGCTCAAACTTGTAAACTTCACACTTGAAAATGGTGCACATAAGCAAAAATTAATAAGCAAAACACAACTAAAAAAGATAACAAAATGCAAGAAGGTTATCCAGCTTTCACAAAGAATGTTAAATACATGGAAATTACCTGTCCAGCAGGTACATATGGATCACCCGTTAATTTTACAGCTTCAACATATTCATAAAACTCTAGATTAGAAGGCTCATTGGTTCCACGATCATCTTGCCACTGACCAAATTTACGTTGTAATTGTATGACTTCAGATGTGTACAACCCATGTGCTCCAATATATAGTCCTGAATCATACAGTACCAACACTTTCAAGTTTTCAACATACATTGAGCTCATAAAAAAAGTCTAGAAAATCAAATACAAGTGTGAAGGGTTCTAAAGCATGCAAATAATAGAGTACCACAAGCATGAATAAATAGCATCCCACATTCATGACACAAAAAATTTTAATTTGCGCATTTTGGAATGTGATCCATGAGAAACAGCTACAGCTTAAGACTCGAATAATTACAGCAATTGTGAACATACATACACTCTAGTCACAAGCTATTTCGCCCCCTGATGAACCAACACTGAAGTGAACCATGTAGTGTCAGAAAAACATCCACAGCAAACGTGCATCCTACCTTTTGTCTTTTGTCCATTAAAGCGATAAACTATAACATGATTTCCCTATTCGCAGGAGATCTAATGCATTAAAGTAGGTACAGAGTGTTTTAGGGGAAAGTTCCTACATTAAACATCAGTAGTGATGAGTCTACTTGACTTCAACCTTGACCAAGTACTTTTTCTATACTTATGCATGCAAGTACCAAGTATAAGTAGTAGTTCCAGGCCGAATTAGATTTTTCAATGAACATTAGCCGAGTTGAATGAGGGTACAGATTCTCAAATTTCTTATGGTTTATTTAAGAAATGTTTTTGCTTCAGCACCACATTGAAAAAGTGACTATAAAGTTTGCACTTATGCTCATATATTGAAACAATTTGGAGATTCATTAATAAAATCACCATTTAAAGGGTCTGGGGAGGCTGATACTTCTATCCGATGGAAAGTTGTTGATCCAGACATTGGTTGCCGGTTTTGAGCCTGACTAAGGGTAAAATTTATCAAATCACCAACATCTTTCAGCACCTGCACAATTAAAATAAATAAATACATAAGTGACAGAAGTATTCATTAGTGCAAAAAACAGACAAAAAATGATCTCTCTTAAGCTACCTAAGTACACAAACATATAACCAGTAAAATTTGAACAAACCTTCAAAGGTATCTTCTCCTTGCCAATGAATTTAGCAAGATCTAACATAATGCTGTCCGCACTACGTTGACCTCGAAACTTTGCCTTCCTATTGACTGAGGTTGCATCCTTGTCACTAGAACCTTGTTGGTTGACATCTTTCTCAATAGAAAATGAAAACGATCTGCGTCCATTCTTCTCTAGCTTAGCAGGCACTCTAATTAACTCTTTTTTAGGCACACCAGAAAATTTCTCAGCAAGACCTCCGACAACCAATTTAACTGAAATTTCACTTGGCTCTTCACTCTCCATGATTCCATTAGAAGCATCCATTTCAGTCTCATCCCTTTCTTGATCAGTTTCACCCCTGAATTCATCTTCTACTTCTACACTTTCTAATTCAATATCTTTCTCTTCATCTTCTTCATCCATAATCTGTTCAATAACCTTAGATATGAAATCCCTATCTGCCTTTGCAGGTGCTGTCACTTTCAGAACCTTGACCTTCAAACCAGGAACCATATCCCGTAAGATATTATTAAAACCAGGTAATCCCTCTGTGAGATCAGAGCCATCATCTGTATCATCACCATCTTCAGCATCTTCAGAGCTCACAACAAATAGATCACCTTTTTCTTCAGTTGGCCCTGGTGAACTCAAGCGGCTGGTGGCACCTGGTGCTTTAACAGACACTGCTGAAGGCTCTTGGTGAAGTCGTTTTCTTTTCAAGTACACAGCCTACAAGAACCATGAAAATGCAGAGAACTTAGCTACTGATAAAAATTGAATGAGATGTATAACAAGCATGATAGTAGACAGCTTCATGAAGGAACTAAGAACTGGCTGTGTACTCAGAAGGGGAAAAATAGAACTGAAACAAGCAAATCAGATTTCTTGGCAGAAAGGCTATAAGGTCACACAAAATGATGTAAACACTAGATTTAGCCAAAATAGCACCCCTTACTTGACTAGAATATTCTGTGGTATCCTTACAAAGCCCTATTAAAAGACTCATGGCACAAAACGCTCGAGTTATTCAAGAGAGTAGCTTATCATTAATAATGATACGCCTAGTATTGAAGAGTTCCATCATGTATGCAAGCTAGCACTAGGAAACTCTTTCGCACCTCACATGCTCTTCTATATCATTGCTCACTACATAAATAAACCAAATCTCACCTGCTGCTTGTATTCACCATTTTCATTCTTTGTCAGGAATATCTCAAACAAAGGGACACCAACTGCTGCTGTAGCAAGCTGTCTGAAAAAAAAAAAAAAAAAAAAAAGAAGAAAACTAATCTAGTATTATGCCTTAAAAAATTACAAAAGGGGGAATTTTATACCACACAGCCAGCAGATGAAATAGCAAGCAATTGCAAAATGGCTTCATAAGAAACATTTCAGACAAATGCATGCATCAACTGATTTATTTAGCATATCCATATATTTGAACTGAAACTGTACTAGCTATGGCAAGAAAAATTTTGTGAATGAATGGAAGACAGTAATATAGGCCAGAATACTCTGACAGCCATAAATCACACACCTAAAGAGCTGAAGAAATTTATTCCATGGCATACAGTTGTTTGCAATACAAGGCATGGACAGCAAGACTTGCAATAATTGAACTGAAACATTAAGTTTCTACGGATTGAAAACAACTACTCATACTAGCTCATTTATCACATACTGTGTTACCCATAATAATTAATTAGACAATCACTTGACCATAAAATAATTTGGAAATGCTTGATAATGTTGTGTGCAGTGATGTGTGCAGCGAGAGGTAACAGAGGAAACAAAGATCTCCTCCACCACGCATACATTGATACATGCCAGTTTGCTTAACGGCCTAACCTGAAACCATATCCTTACCGGCTACATGTTGACAAGACACTCCATATATATATATATATATATATATATATATATATAACCAAAAAAAAATGAAACCTATACCTGAATCTGTATTTATTGTTTTTGCAGTGATATATCCCCTATAACGGTAAGAATTCAACTTACACGACAGAAAGACAAAAAATGGTTACACATTAACTAATAATTTTGTGGCAAAAAGAAAAACTTTTGAACAAGGGAGGAAACTAGAAAAACACTAACAAGAATGCGTAATGATTGTTAAGCCTTGAGTATAGTGCCTATGAATGAATAATGAACTTGAAAAGCTATTCCAGGTGTATGAACAATTACCGAGGACTATAACTCCTGGCAACATATCTTCCATGCTCAGCAGTAATGCGTATAATCAGACCATAAGTGTCATTAATATCTTCTGATATTCCAGACCACCATCCCACCTGGATACCAATGTAAATTAAAATCAATAAATGACAGAGTAAGCTTATGCAGACAACAAAATTCCAAAATAGCTCAAAACAAACAACAATAAATCCTCAAATAATAAGACTCGAAAGATTATTTTACCTAGTTCCAGACCATAAAAGGACATAACTACAATTACAACAAAGAATACATTAACCTTGGTACACCAAACTTACAGCTACAACTACTGCAATAATCTTCCATTTCAGCAGTAAAATCTGAAGAAATTGTTGGAAAGATAGATGCATCCAAATACCTAACAGATTGCAGCCGGCACCATATGCAAAGAAGAAATAAATTGCATATATCATATTAAAAGATTATAGCATCCTCATGCACTGTCATCCCCAAATTATTTTCTAGCATCGAAATTTTATACTAGATGATAAAAGCACTCAGTTGCAGAGAATAAACATCCATTCCAGGCTTAATCAATCACCTCGAAGTTGCTTCTAGGATGTCTGACCAATAATTGAATATGTCTGTGTGAGTTCGCCTATCCAAGCACATGCCATAAACAAAAGTGGAAAGGTGCATATGCATTTATGAAAAGGGGAAAAGTTCAGCCTTTACTCACCAATCCAGCACCAGCATTATCTCGCAAGAAAGCTGCATCCCTGTAGCGCTCTTCTGCTACTGCTCTCTGAAGCACCAAAAGTTAAAGAGTTAGCACACAGAGACATCAAAATCCTTCCACCCTTCCAAGCAGAGGAAAGCATAGCAAGAGGTCAAATTACATACATTCAGCTGAACCATCACTCTGCCAACAGCATCATTAGTAGCTGCAGCTGCAATTGCCACCTTAAGCCTAGCTGCATCCTCATAATCCTCCCTATTTACTGCACGACTCATTTGTAACTGCAGAAAGAGATAAGTCAGCATGTAAGTAATAATTTATTGGTATGAATATAATCAGTGGCAGCTTCCAAATATTTAAGAGTTGAGAAATAAAAACTTTTAATTTGCCAAGATTCGTGTCTCCCATATTTCAATCTCCGTGGGCATATAAAGTAACTCGTTTTGTACACAACTAAACAAAGCTTACGAAGTATCCTAGGTGAATAATTCTTTCATCATCGTAACATACTGCAATCATTATTGTCACCCCCAAAAAAAAATGCACTTGATGAGTGGAACTTAACGAGAGAGAAATAGGCTTTGAACTTCGAAAAAAAAACATAGTAATATGAAATTAGAAAACGGTTTTACTATTGAGATGAAAAAACAACTACAAAGTCACTAAGGGCTTTGCGCAGATAGTGCTCAAATTCTTTCAAAATGCTCTGTTAAATTAAAGACAGTCCTTCCCACAAAATCGCTATAGGCTCACAAGTTCCCTGCAATTTGTGCTTCTGAAACTTTTTCCAGTGTCCACAAAGCCTAATACTAAATATTTAAATACTTCAAACAGCTTTAGTAATGTACGATGGATAAAGAAAATACCTTCAAAACGGAGACGATTCGCTCCTGCTCTTCAACTTCTTCGAAATGCCTTCTCCATCGGTCCCAATCCCAATCTTCTTCAGCCCTAGTTTCCATCTCCTCCCTGGCCCCAATCCCAGCAGCTCCATCTTCCACCTCGTTCCTGCGCGGATTGATATACGACTCAATTCGTTTAATCGCGCCATCAATGATACCTTGAAGAGCAGAATCCCATCGCCACTGCGAAGAAGAATTATCAGACGAAGAAGAAGATGAGGAGGAGGAACTACTGCAGCGGCATGGAGAAGTGGCAGCGGTAGAAGAAGACGAATTATAATAATAATTAGAAAAATCAGAAGGGTTAGAGGAAAAAGATTGAGAGGGGAGTGTAGGAGAGGAAGAAGAAGAAGGGAAAGATGGTATTTTTGGAAGAAACCTGCGGTTAGAGGTGAAGGAAAGCTTGTACGGAGGAGTTGGCGGTGAAATTGAAGCCATGAAAACAGCAAAAAAAAAATAGAGAGAGAGCTCAAAAATTGATTAATGGGTACGAATATAAAAACGAGAAGAAATCGAAAGAGAACAAGAGGAGAGGATCTGTGGGTGCAGAGATTGTGGCTATGGGACTCGACCAGAGGTTTTAGACGACACAATCACATACAACTGTTTGGTTTCAAAATAATCTTACAGCTTTTAGGATAAAGTACTTTAGGAAAACCAAAATGGAAAAAGAAAATTAAAAAAAAAAAAAAATACATTATGGTTTTTTTAAAAAAATTTTTTTAAAAAAATAAGTAAATTGAAAATTCCAACCTAAAATTTTCGCTTTTTCTGTAAGAATTTTTAATTTTAATTCGTATTATATAAGGTTGAATAAGTTGATAATAACTGGATGATAAAATACAACATAATAAATAAATAAAAAAATTATGTTCATAATTTATAAATGATAAGAATCCTTGAATTAAAAAATATGAACTCTCATTGTCAGACAAATTATATAATCTGTAAAACTATTTTAAATTCCTTGTATAATACAAATTAGTTTCTTAATCATATTACTAAATTCATCTGTTGTCTTTTTCTACTAATTTTCCTTTTCAACATCTCTTCCCAAAGAGATTAGTGTATTATGGATTACATGTTTCACGGATTATAGTATTTTTATTATTTAAGCAAACAATTTAAACCCCACAAATAATTTAAATATAAATGATTTTTCATTAAGAAATGATGAAATGGAATTATTATAGTCCATGAAAAGATTTGTGATAAGATAATATCAAACAGAAAGAAAAATAATTTTATGTACTGATTATTCAATAAATTAAATTAGCTCAAAATAGATAAAGAAAATTAACATTTTTTTTTTTTTTTTTTGGGTTAACAGAAAATTAACATATATCCAAAGCAAATTCTGCTCTGGAAAGTTGTGCCATACAACACCAATGATACGAGAAAAAAGAAAAAGCACGAAATTATAGAATAAAAAAAAGGAATTAAAATATATTATTTTTTTAAAGAGAGAATTAAAATATTGTAGGTAAAAAGTATATAGGGAACTTTTTTTTTTTCCTCTTACATATATATTTGTTAATTTTTGAAATAATTATAAAAAAATAACTTTCATTATACGCATTCGAAATAAGTTTCAAAGGTTTAACTTGTACTTAGGAGCGGCGTTGAGATCACAGAGGGACACTTGGCCCCCAGCCGCCAGAAAACACCACTTTTCGTGGTAGCCGCTCCTGCTATAGAAATTGGGAGATGCTGTAATGCCCTCCTAATTTTTTATGAAGGAGAAATAAAAATAAAAAAGAGTCCAGTCCATACTTATATGTTTATATTTTTTTTTTTAATAGAAAATTTGTATATATTATTTGATTTAAAATATATTAAACATTTATTAAAGTATATTATTCAATGGATATATTCAAACTTTCATATTAGTTTTCTTTATCCATTATCATATGTATTTTTATTTCTATATTTGATCAATTATTATATATTATTATTGTTTTTTTCTAATTCAAACTTATAATATATGCTTTTTAAAAATTCGAATTACATTATTTATATTTATGATTATGATTCATACCAATTAAAATATTATTTATATAATTGTTATTTAAAATTCTATGAGTAATTGTGTGTTATTGTTTGGTTTTTTTTCACTGTCTTTTTTGCCCCTCGGGATTGGAGTCCTGACTCCGCCACAGCTTGTACCAAAACGGTGACTGCAGATTCAACTCGTTAACAAATGAATGTGGTTTATTGTGGTTTGCAACACGGTGATGGCCTCACGAGACTCAGCTATTATGTCTCCCGAAAATACATACAAATTTTATTTTGCCATTTGATTCAAATCATTTTCAGATGACAAAAATTATCTGAAATTTATGGAGATTTTACCATATCTCATCCCTTTCTTATTTGTAATTGCAAGATAATAATATTCAAACATTTACAAATAATAATGTTTAAATTTCAAACATTTTACAACAATGAACACAAACTAAATTTAGTAATCTTGCAATCATTTGAATTATTTTACAAGTTTTTATGGTACCTTGGAGTCTTTGACTTACGAGGACTTCTTGTGTAATAAGGGATCAGAGATGATTTGAGGCTCAAAGTCCGGCTTTAAGTAATTGGCCAGCAGATCAGCATACAACTCGTAGCGAGCAGTCATCCGAAATCCCCACTTGTCTTTCACCTGTCTACACAGGTTCAGGTCCATGTCGGAGATTAGTAATCCATCCCTGTGACGAGATATAGAGGGCGTGCAAGAAGCATCTGGTGCTGAGAAATGACTAGACCCGTAGAAATGCCCGAAATCTGTGTGTTGTGGCTTGCCGTCACCCGAAGTGAATGGATTCGGGAATGTCTCGGTTCCAACACGATTGATAGATCCAACAAAGTAGCTATTGGCTATTGCAGCATTACGAGCCTGTAAAACCATTCATTTTATGTTCTTGACTTATTCAAGCCAATCATCCAAACAATCTCGAAATTGACACAGCATTATAAATGTCATCATCTAGATGATTAAACCGAAGGTAACTCTAGAATTCAGTGTGATTCATCTTCATCTATATGAAGATAGATGATATTATCGAAAGTACAGTCCATCAAGTAATCAAATAAAAATTGTAAGAAAATATCACACAGAAGCATGAATAAATCCAAAGGATAAACTAACCTCAATAGACCACATTGGTTTGCTAAGTTCACCAACAGTGGCAGAAGGGTTGAAAACAATCTCTGCACCGTTAAGGCCAAATGCTAACCAATTCAACGGGTGGTGCCTCCCATAGCATATATTTACCGCAATCTTTCCATAAGCTGTTTCGAAAACTGGATGACCTGTATTCCCTTCCATGTAATATGTGCTTTCATTGAAGTCACCAACCCTAGGTATATGATTCTGCCAAATGGAATGTCAGTAACATGTTAAACAAAGTACACTATTGGCAATAAATGACAGCTTGTAAACTTATTTACCTTCCGATGTTTGCCAATTATGTTCCCATGGTTTCCAATTATAACAGCAGTGTTCCAGATTGTCTCGCCATGATTAACATCTCTTTCAAGAATTGGACTTACAATGACCATGTTGTATCGGCGTGCATATTCCTGAAGAAACTGAATTGATTCTCCATCTACAGGTTCTGCAAATTCACACCACCTCTTCTCCCGAGTACAGAAGGCAAACGGCATCATCCATGCTTCCTGCAGTAGATTTTTGTTTATTATCACTCCAGACTCTTAACAGGACAGTGAAGACATCGATAAATGAGTTAGTTAACTCTGATGCCTCAACTTACTTGCAGGCATAGTATGTTGACTCCTGAAGAACCCGCAGCATCAATTATTGGCTTCAATTTCTGAAAAATAGCCCTCTTTTGGTCTGAGAAAGGGGCAGTGGTCGGAAGAGCTGTAGAGTTCTGAATAAGACCCACGCGAACTACTCGAGGTTGCCTCATTAACTCTCCATCAGCACCAAAACTAAAGGCCTGAAAGATATAAAGACGAATACTTAAGTACAATTAGTGTCATAGCACATATGACTTAAGAATCCTACCATAGATTATAAATAGATACTCAGTTTTATATATTTAACAAGTGAACAAACAAAAATATTCATAAACACAGACCAATATAAAATCGTGAAGTCTCATGTCACAACTCACAAAAATTCAACACGAAAAGAAGTCCCAACTTTCAAGGACTTGATTCTCTGTGTGCACTATTAAAAGAAACCAAAGACATTTAACAATCTATGTTGAGACTATATGATATTAAAGCAAACGTGCAGATGATGAAAATGCTATCAACTCTATGTAGTATATGTTATCAACAGAAGGTCAATTTCAGAAAATTTTGAATGAAAGTCAAAACACTTCATCACCACTCATAATTCATAATTCTTCAAAATGTTAGGCATAAAATTATCCCTTGTAATGAGATCTTAACGTTTCAAACCTTTTCCCTGTGAACATCCGATCCCCTTTTTACTTCCTACAAAAACATATCAAAATAGAGCTCTTTCAACTTTCAAGCTTCAGCTATTTACTACCCTCGTCTTTCATTTATCCTCGAACCAGTTTCTACCTTGAACACCATCATTCAGAACCATATATGTTTCCAGAAATACACGAATTTTGAAGAGTAATAATAGCATAATATATGTACAGCCAACTCATTTCTTCAAATAGATTGTAGTGCTGAACTTAAATACAGAACAGGCTGTTACCTGTAGATCAAAACCATGCTCTGAAGAGAGAGCTTTTGGAGAATCTGGTAGAGACAAAGGTTCAAGTGCTTTCCCGCAATTCAGACCCAGAAGCAACCGGCCGACTTCCTGCAAAATTGTTAAGTCATATCATATCATCGATTCATCGTACGGAAATCGAGAAAATGAAAATCTAGAAGAAAGAAACTGCAAAATTATATGGATGTGCCTCGATTTTCTACTCAACCTCAAGGAATAAAGAAATTGGATCAGTGACATACAAAGGGGGAAGTAATTACCTTGAAAAGATGGGGTTTGAGATTAGAACTGAGGAGATGATGAAGGGAGTCATACCCACAAATGGAACCATCTTTAGCGGTGGTGGTGTCTTCAATAGAGTGATTTTCTGTTGCATCATTTCCATTTCTGTCCATTTCGATGCTGTTGCGTCTCTGATGATGAATAGCTACTTGTGCTTATGATAATGATGATAATGGTAGAATAAGAAATGAAAAGCCAAGAAAAATGATGGGTTGAATTTTGTGAGTTGAATCTTGGATATTAATTATGATCCCATAGGATTTGATGGATCCATTCCACGTGGTTTAAGAAAGTAGTTTTGTCCAAATAACACAATCACATGGTGATTGCGAGATAAAGAAAAATATAGTATAGCAACGCAAAATACATGAAATACATAAGTTAGAGTAAAAACAGTAATACAATCCTTTAACATATATTTTGCTAAGCGTCATCTTAACTTATCGGAGATCCGCAGCTATAAAGATTTTGGAGTACATTTTTACGGTTACTTAAAAGGAGATAAATCTGAGTTATTATGATGCAAAAATTGACATGTATTTTTAACTAAAAGCAGATGACAACTAACCCAATCGAAAAAAATTATCAAAGTCGTATTACGTAGCAATAGATTTATAATTGAGAAACACGATTTTTTAGTTGAAACTAAAGAAAATGTCGAATACAACGCAAAAAAACCAACACACGGGAACTTGAATGAGAGGAAACGAATTAGAGAGAAGGAGACATTTGTTTGCTTTTTGATTTTGGGATTCTTGTTTTTTAATTGAATTGAGTGGCTGGACTTGGAATCAAGATCAGTTTAATTTTGGGGTTTAAAATCACTATTGTATTATATGAATTTAATTCATAGGTCATAATATTAGTAATGGTTTAAATGCCCTTTTACTCCTAAACTATCAACAAAATGTCATTTCACCCATTGTGTTGTTGGAATTCACCCTGTTTTAACTATATGTAACATAGTATTTTTGTTGGATTTATGAAAATGCAGTATTATATAGTTCATCGATTTCTCTTAAAAGATAAATTATATGAAACCATGTGATATTAACCTGGATTATAATATTACAAAGGACAAATATTTCATTTTAATAGTCTAAGCGTAAAAAAAGATTCATAAATAGTACAAGGAGTAAAAGGATATTTAATCCCATTAGAAATTGGAATGTTGATTAATCACTCACCTCTCAATAAAAATTTGCTGCACATAGTGACACTTGAATTTCAAATCTCCATCTCAAGCAGCTCGAGAGTCTTGCTGTTAAAAGTACAATTATTTTAAGGATCGAAGATACTTCTAATTTTTTAGTATCTATGAAATACTTTACCCATTGATTTTTTGAATCTGGTGTTGGAAATTTGATAAATATTGGGTTATGTATTAGTGACTATTTATCAACTTCGGACCAAATTATATTATGGAAATGAAATGTATTAAATCAAATGATTAGTGTCATTGTATAGTACGTAACGTGAGCTTTCCAACGGTATATAATTTACCCAAAACGGACAAGTAGTGAATGAGAAATTATTGCTCAAAGTTAGCCTAATGAAATAGAATATTTGGAGAAAACTGGCTCATGTTAACTACCACATGGGAAAAATATAAAGTGGAAAAGGTGTTTATATTGAAACATACTTTTGTAAGGTGTTAACTTGTGTAAGCCAAAAGGCTCTCTCTCGCGGGCGCAGGGAGTGCAAATCCTAGCCCCGAGCCTTCAAACGCCAATGCGCACCCGCATGACGTGGGCGTCTCGAATGCCGGACCGAATTGGGCCTGCCTAATTTTTGCTTCGGTCCGACTAATTTTCTCCAGATATTTTTTTTTGAGCCTTTTCAAATTTCTGTCAATTTTATTTTTTAAATAAAAAAAAACTGCAGAATGAATTCTCTCTTAATAAGAGAATTAATCCAATTAATTGTCATTATTAATCCAATAAATCCTCTTAAACAGCCTATATCTTCTTGCTCCATCAATTGCAGGAAAAAAACTTAAATTCGAATTTCCTTTTCCTCCTTTTTCTGCAATTTGCTTCCTTCTAAATAGGCTGTCATTTTTCTTTCTTCTCCGGTGATAGTCCGCTTCGCACAGTTGAGTTCGCCATCGAAAGTTGTTTTATTTCGGGAGACAAATCGCCAACTACGGGCAGATAATAGTCTTAATGAAACTGTATTTACAGGCCTCAACTCTACTATTTTTTTTGTTAAGGTTGAAAAGTATAATTTATTTAATTTCTATTTTCTTTTTGTAATTTGCAATTTAATTATATAATTTATATTTGTGTTTACTGATTCTAACATCTAACTAGTGTAATATTAGGATTCAAGCAACATCTAGCTAGTGTAATATTAGGACTCAAGCTAATATCACTCTACGTTAATAGAATGCAGCATATATTATGGAAAAATTATCAGGTTTTAACTAAATATTCTATGGTTTTTATTGAAATATAAAAAATGCGATATATGGTGTAGTTTATTGATTTCTCCTAAAAAATAAATTAATACGAAACATTATTACATTTAATTAGTAAAAAAAATCATTTTTTCTTGCAATTGTGAATTTTATTGCAAGTGTATTTTTTTTTTTTTTATTGTTGAAAAAAATGGAGAAGAATTCATTAAAGAAGATGATAAATACAACTTCGAACTCCAATCTTTTTTTTTTTTTTTTAAATGGGAAAAAATTGAATGAAATACATAGATGCTATTTTACCAAATAAGAACAAAAGAAACGATCAAATAATGAAAATTACCATCATATACCATTTTTCACCATATTCCACATATTAACCTTAATTAAAAAAATGATTATGTAATATAATAGAAAAAAAAAAAAAAGACATTAATAGAAAAACAAAAAAGACAAGTGTCATTCATCCCTACCAAACTGCCTTCGCGCATTGAACAGCAGGTGAAAGAAAAGAAGAGAATCCCGCTTTTCCATTTCCAACAAATTCCCAGAACCTTTTCTTCAACCCCACAAACTCCACTTTTACAAAATTCTTTTCTTCTCTTTGAGCTGTTTCACTAACTCTGCTCTTTATTTATTCTGAAGCTGAATTTGTCTTATTTGCTTCATTTTTCTCCCACAAACAAATGGCCACAAACAGGGGAGGCGAAGGAGGTGGAGTAGCAGGAGGAGCTAGCGTGCCTCGGTTAACCTCCAGTTCCAGATTGAGAACAAGACCTGACCCCTTTTTGGTCGTTTGTCGATGCTTCAGCTTCTTGACGGCTCTTGTTGCCATCCTCTGCGTCGCTGTTAACGTTCTTTCTGCTGTTCGCTCCTTCAAAGACGGATCCGATGTATGTTTTCATCTGTTGATTCCATTGTTGTTTGCACTATGGATATGCATTCCTCTTCTTAAATTTAATGCGTCGGTGAGCTGTTGACGGTTAATTGATTGTTTCCTGTTAGATATTCAATGGGATATTCCGGTGTTATGCGGTGGTGATTGCGTTTATTGTGGTTATTGCAGAGACTGAGTGGGGATTTATTACCAAGTTCTGGAAGGTTAGTTTTTCTCTCCTAGTTTTCAATTTGGAGAATGCCGATGATTTTGCATTTCATTTTTAGCAATATTCTTACTATAATCCAAAAAATCGTAAACATTTACTTCCTGGAAATTCAAAATTGATCTCGAATTAAAGCTTAGCCTTCCATTTGAAACTGAATGGTTGAGGTTATATAGCCATGGTAGGAACATCCTTGGTTATTTGCAATCACTTTCAGTTTTATATCCGATTGATAGTTACCTTACCCTCTTTGATAATCGAGTAAACATACTTTTTAGTTCTGTAAGTGAGCCTTGACTTCACTTTGTAATCAAGATTCTTATGGAGGACAACTATCTCTGGTTGAGAGCATGTGCCTTTATCAGACAAGGAAATAATGTCGAAAATTAGGAAATGTGGCTACTGGAAATTTGTTTTCCTGAACAACGAAACTTGCATTCTTAAGATCAATAAAGCCAGTCCTTCTTATTGAAAGTAGGTGGAGGAAATGGCATTGTTTTCCAAGTGTCATCATTAGGGTCTGAAATATCACGTTGTCTTGCTTAATATTACGCATAAAACCAAATACTACCATCACTTTAAACTAGATTCACGAAATCAGATTTAATATTTCTCATAATGATGAGGATATAACTTCTTTCATTGTAAATTTGTGTCGTCAGTGTTCTAGTTGGCAAAACATGTATCATTTTAGAAAAAGAAATATCATATTTTACATATGCCTTTGAGTACTTAGATTTGTACTTTCAGTGCATGGCACATGGGTATGGAGTCTAGTGTTTCCTTAAGAAAATATATTTTCTGAAATTGGACAAACGACACAATAGGCATTGTCATTCTGTGTCATCGACTTCCTATCTTGGTTTCAGCATCTCATGATGCTGATTGCAAGCGAAATTAGTGAAGAAAACGAGTGAGACTTGGAAATTAAACTTTAAAATGTCTCCACCTAATGCATTATATCCAGAACAAACAGGTGATGAAATTCAGGTCTAGGATATATGTTGCTTGCTTGAAGCTGCTTGGAGACCTGGATCCTTGTATCCCTTCTTAATAAAATATTCTATTTTGTGCAGGTGTTAGAGTACTGGGCTGGTAGGGGTATGCTGCAGATTTTGTATGTCTTATGTTTTAGTAAGACCTTCCTATTTTTTTTTTACTTACACACACTCAAACAAACTCACTCATAGAGAATGGACAGAGGTTCTTATTTGGAGTTTAAAATAACGGTTACTCTGTTCAGTGTTGCTGTCATGACGAGAGCTTTCCCTGACTATTCAGCAAGCCAGAAGGATCTTATTCTTCTACAAAATATAGCAAGTTATTTGCTCCTTGCTTGTGGTTTTCTCTATGTTGTTTCGGTAAGATGACAAAATGAACTTGTTTCCTTTAATTTTACGTGGGTCTGATCGAGTTTGAAGTGATTGCCAACTGAATTATATGTTTGAGAAGCTTCCTTTTGTTGCTTCAGAGCTTTTTGATATACTAAGCAACAAAGTCACTATTATTTTTTATGCGTTTTTACTGAGATCTATTTTGCAACATCTGACTTGACTGAACTGATTCAAATGATTTCAAATTTGATCCTTCTTTTGTTTGAGGAATCTTGAAACCAACAATGGTGCTTCATACTTGATGGAAATTTCAATTTGTAGGGAATTCTTTGTATTGGCTTTCTGAAACGAGCTCGTCAGAAGAAAGAAATTACGAGGGAGCAGGCAATCAATGATCTGGAGGTGAGATGAGTATTCTGATACAAGAAGGTCGATGGATTCTAATTGTAGTTCATTCAAAACTTTGAGCCTGCATTTCAATCCCAATCCTGCATATGATTATTGATACTCCAGTTTACCGCATTCATATGCTTTTGTACAAACACCATTTCTTTAGTTCTGGGCATTATATGGACTTTCCTTTGAGAATAAGATAGCATGGGTTCTTAGATATCCTTGAAAGTCTCATTTGTTAAGCACATTGTCTGTGCATGGAGAGATAGTTGTTATCTACTAACCTTGTAGAATGGAAAGTTAGGCCAATATATGACAATGATGAAGATAAATTATATGATTTAACTTCATTCTGCAAGTGTTTGAAGGACTCGGATTCTTTGTATTCCAAATTATCAGGGGCAAAAATAATTTTGTTGTATGTGATACTTAGATGAGGACCACATGTTTTGCTGTCTCTGATAGACTAACAGATTGTAGATGAAAATTTCTTATCTGAAATGCTGCTCCATGGCATGAGCATTCATCAAATTTTCACAATTTTCATTTTGATATATGTGTATTATTTACTCAAATTTCCTCTACCTACTAACATTGGATTCAAAATTGCAGCAATTGGAGCGAAGAAGGGAGGAGCTTGAACAATTGCTTTTGGCAGAAAGAGCTTGATATCATTTGTGTAAGGACTGTAGCTCGGATCATGGAAACTGAGCTGTCTTCAATTGTGTGAAACTCATGTTTGTATGTCTTGTTGTCTGATTAATTTTATTCCATTCTTCTTGAGGCAGTACCCTTTTTTTTGGGTACAGTTGTATATTTCACATTTGCTATCCAAAAATTTCTATCAAATGCATAGCTTTTGTAAGTAAGATTTTGGTTTGATAATTTTTATTAGTATTAATAACCACATATGTTTAGCTCATTAACCTTGCTGGGAAACTGTGTTTAGTGCATATGAATTGATAATGGAAGTTATTTTCATGTTGACAGATAATGAAAATAATCTGAGATATGCTGATAAATTTTATCTATGTACACTTGCATGCAGTCATTACAATTCTGATAGGACTCTTTTATAAGCTGCAAATTGGTAGTTGATGGCTTCTCTCTTGATGTCTGAGATACAAAGACGGAAAACAACTTAGTATAGACATAGCTAATGCTTTTTGTATATCTCCATTAACCTTCTGTTTGATCAAAGAAATTACATACTCCAAAAGTTCTGCTTTGCAGGGCAACGTGAGAGGCCCTTTGCTTGGAATTCCGAACTCTTCCTCTGCCATGTTAAATAGTTCTTTGATCATATCATTGTTAAGATATTTCAGAGGAAGCGAAAATCGCTTATGGTCTGTGGAGTACACAACAAACTGGCCCTTAGCAGCCATAGCTGATGCTCCAAATTCTGCTTCTTTTTCTACACTTTCAATATCTTGCTGTGGTGTGATCTGTTTTCTTCCGATAGCAGCAAACTTGTGCCATTTCCTTGCCAATTTGAGAAGTCTCTTGGCACTGATCATCCTGTTACTCTTATAAATGATGGGGAAAGATTCTGAAAAAGAAAAATGGGAAAAGCGCAAATCTTTGAAATGGGTAGAGAGCAAAGGAAATGAGCTGATTATATATTCAGGAAGTAGAATTCTGTAAGAAGCATAAGCATGTGATTGGTAGATACAGGGGGTTGGTTATGAGGTAGGCATGTTGGTTTATGTTTGAAAATCAGCTCAATTTATGTCATATCTATATCCAAGTGTTAAGTGATAGAGCAGCAAATTAAAACAGAGTGATTGTTTATGATCTAATGAAATCAAAAGAAAACAAGATACATTATCCATACAAAACGAAAATATCCATGAATGGGCTGTCACGGTTTTGAATTTTTCTTTTCAAACTTATCTATATTCAACATTTCACTGAAAGGTTGTAGAGTTGTGCAAGTTTGGATGACTGGCCATTTATGTGATGACGTAAATAGACGCAACCAATAGCTATTGTTCACACAACTACACACAAATTGATGAAAAATGTTCCCCAATATTATATTTGATTCATATATTAATTTAAAATAGTTCTAACTCGGTTCAAATAGAAGCAAATACACCCACCTGTATTAAGTTTCAAATTTATTTTGGTCCACAGAATGAGAATTTGTTAATAAATTCCTCGGTGAATCACCATTACAAAATATGGGGAATTGGTATTAAGCACCAAGAATGTTTTTAACCTTTTCTTTTTCATATATCAAATGGGAAAAAAAAAACATAATATTAAAACAGATAACTGATACATGGAGGTGAAAGCAGCCTTTCACAAACAGAACCTGTAGTGTTTGAGCTTAACATTTTAGGTTGGAATCTGTAACCTTTTCTCTGTTTGCTAGTATGGAAGTATAAACCGAATAATACAAAAAAAATTGGACGAATAAAAAGCAAGAACAAATTTCAAAAAGTAAAGATGAATTAATAAACAAATCAACTGAATTTACATGTGTATGTATTCTTCTTAAATCTAGTTACAAATATTCTTTAAAAGCTACATACGGTAACTGATGTTGATGGCGAAAAAGGCAAAGAATAGCACCTATTAGTTATGGTAGTTAAGAATGCTCTTTCTACATCTCTAGTAACTTGTTGTTTGATCAAAGAAATTGCATATTCCATAAGCTCGGCCTCGCATGGCAGTGTAAGAGGGCCACTGCCTGGCAACCCGAACTCATCTTCTGCCATGTCAAACAGCTCTCTAATAATTCCATTGTTAAGATATTCCAAAGGAAGCAGAAAGCGTTTTTGATCTGCAGAGTATACTGCAAAGTGACCCTTCTCAGCTTTTGCAGATGTGCTGCAACTCCTAGTATCCGTAGTGCCAGCAATATGCAGGAATGTGATTCTTTTCCGCTTGAAAGCAGCCAACTGTTGCCATTTTCTTGCCAATTTGATGAGCTTCTTGGCACTGATCATCTTCTTGGTAGAGAAAAGCTCAAGTTTTTAATTTTTTAATTTCTTTTGTTATTTATCAAAAGCAAATTTGTGATGAGTGGAAATCAAAGGGACTTGGCTATATATACACAATTTCTGCAGGAAAAGTCCTTTTGATGGAGATATCACATTGCAGGGGAAAATGGGAAGCAACCCATGTGAGAAGTGGATATGAGATCAATCCTGTTGGATGATTGGGTAAGTTGGCTTGTCTTTTCCAATTATATTTGTTTCATCCTATTAGTTTTAGAATAAATAGGTGCAGCCAACATACATATATTTGTGGCTCTACTTCTTGTGGACCACAAAAGAAGTCCATATAATTTAGTATATTGAGACATAAATCTTTTAATGCATTTACTTGAGACCAACATATTTAATCCATTATTTGAAGCTTATTATGATGCAGGTTTCAAATTTGTTGTAAAGAAATAGCACATTGGACCTAATATGTCCAAAAGCTGCCAAGCATATTTATGCAGATTCACATGCTTCTGAAAATGATATCTTGATTGGGATCTTGAGTAATTACAAGGATAGATCCAATAACTACTTCTTTATACAACTCAAGACAAATAATCTAATCTAAAGAATCAAACTTGTTGATTTTTATTTAATTGCAGATAATGCTGTTCTTGAAAGAACAGTAAAAGAACTGGTAATTGCTTTATGTCTATTTTCTGACAGCAAATCACATGAACTCTTCACTTGTTAATCTCTAAATTGTTCTTTAGATATCATCACATGAGTATATTCAATCTTAGCATATGCAATAAATCAATTAGGATCAAGATGTGGACTTAATGAATGCTAGTTGTACATCATATAGTTAAATTCTATGGGATGGAAACTATAGACTAAGCTTTTTTTTTTTTTTTTTTGGTGACTTTTGCCCGGCGAAAGATGGGCGAAGCAGAAGAGAAGATCAAACTTCGTTAAAACTGTAATTTAGATACTTCTTAGGTACCTTAAGAAGAGAAATCATAGAATGGATTAAGGGGTTGATTTTAAGGCACAAGATCAGTGTGCTTACTCGTTCTAGAATGTGTAAGTTCCTTGATTAGATACTTTTAATAAATAGACTCATCATATTTTTTTTTCTCATTTTGTTTTAAATTTATAGGTCTATGCTATATTGTTATTTGGAGGTGTAAAAATTTTAAGTATGTAAATGAACAGAAAACATAAAGTCGAATCTTATGTGCTCGGTGATGGAAATCATCAAGAATAGAAAAATTCTCTGATGGAAAGATAATTAACTAGGTGGGAACAAAACTTTTTTGAGAACTTCTCATAATATGTATAAATGTACACTTGTATTATTAACTTTTCAGAAGCTACAAATTGCTGATTGATGACTGGTTATTTGATGATGGAGGTGGAAAGCCGATGAACTGCTACTGCAACTAGCTATAGAACTTACTAGTGCTTTTGCTACATCTCCTGTGACTCGCCGTTTAATCCAACCAATTGCATACTCCATAAGTTCTGAATCACATGGTAATGTGAGAGGGCCATTGGCAGGCAATCCGAACTCGTCTTCTGCCATATTGAATAGCTCTCTGACGATTTCATTGTTAAGATATTCTAAAGGAAGCAGAAACCGCTTTTGATCTGCAGAGTAAACAACAAAATGGCCCTTCTCAGCTTTTGGAGATGTGCTGCAGTTGCTTGTATCTGTAGTTGCAGTTGTATGTGGAGATGTGATTCTTTTCCTCTTGATAGCAACCAACATCTGCCATTTTCTTGCCAATTTGATGAGCTTCTTGGTGCTTACCATCCTGTTATTTTGGAGTCCAAAAATGAAATGGTTTGAAGACAAAAAACTGAAAGAAAAGAAAGATTGAGGTTCTTGAAGTGAATGCTACTCTTGTGATCGGTGTGGAAAGCAAAGGCCGTAGCATGAGTATGTATTGACAAGGCCAGAAACAATGACCCTCCCACCATGTAGGGCTAATTGGGAAGCAGAACCATGTGATTTGCAGCTCTAAGGGAGGTGGTGATGTGTTGTTACGTTTGACAGTCAACACATCAATGTGGATACATGTATATCTTCATGCCAAGTAGTTGTGTAGCAGAATAAATATGAGTATGAGAGTATGCTATTTGTGCAAAGGCAAACTCTGTGAATCACAACAAAAGGAGAATTAAATACCAACCAAAGTGACTCAAATTATTGGTGAAAGCTGGCACAAGTGTTGAAGTTTTTGTTAAGAAGTGGAAACATATAATGTGGATGAAAAAGACACTTCAAGTTGGACCCCAACATGTATACCAAAGTTTGGATTACAAGTCATATGTGTCTGACCAATATTTTGATACTCTATGACCTGACTTTGGAAAAATTCTAAATTTATCCAAAGTTGTCCACCAATTTGCAGCAAACAGGTGTGGAGTTTGTCTAGATTTATTTATTTTGCGAATGATCTTTCATTTTAGTTTCTTTATATAATCCACTGAAATATATTTCGTACATAAGAACAGAATGACATTGGAACTGATCTTTGCCTATATGTTTTTATGGGAATGAAACTGTAGACTAGAACTGAGTTACATAAATTGCACGAGTGAAACAAGATAAATGGGATTAGAAATCTTGACTATATCAATGAGAAGACAGGGAAGTTAGCAAAGTATTAAAGAGAAATATCAGAGTTCAGTGCTAAATATTATATGTTATGGAGATTCAATTTAGAGGCAAATGATTAAACTTTTTGTGCTGATACTGCTACTTCTTAACTAAATCCTATCTGCATATTCTTCTTTTCACTGGAATTGGAACTATCATAGGCATAATTTGGTTTACGTGTATGTTTGGGTTGCACCTGTTATCTTTTAGCTAGTATTAAAGTGTATACCGAATTCAAGGAGAAACAGAACAAAAGAAAATATAAAATATAAGCAAAAACAAGTTTCAATAACTTCAGATGAAATTAATGAATAAATCAATTGAATTTACATTTGTATGTATTCTTAAATCTAATTATAAATATTCTTTAAAAGCTACAAATTGGTAATTGATGGGTTGTCTCTTGATGTTGAAGATGAGAAGGCAAAGAACAAGAGCTATTAGCTATGGAAGTTAAGAATGCTCTTTCGACATCTCTATTAACTTGCTGTTTGATCAAAGCAATTGCATATTCCATAATCTCTGCCTCACATGGAAGCGTGAGAGGGCCGCTGCCTGGCAACCCAAACTCTTCTTCTGCCATATTGAACATCTCTCTGATAACATCATTGTTAAGATATTCCAAAGGAAGCAGAAAACGTTTCTGATCTGTAGAGTACACTACAAAATAACCCTTTTCAGCTTTTGGTGACGTGCTGCAATTGCTTGTATCTGCAGGTCTAATTGTGTTTGGCAATGTGATTCTTTTCCTCTTGAGAGCAGCCAACTTCTGCCATTTTCTTGCCAATTTGACGAGCTTCTTGGCACTGATCATATTCTTGGTAGAGAAAAGCTCAAGTCTTTTCGGGTAATAGAATGCAAAATATGGGATGAGTGGAAGGCAAAGGAAGGAACATGGCTATATATAGATACTTATGATGGAGATCCCAGAGTGAAGCAGGCCATGTGAGAGATGGATACGAGATCAAGCCTTTTGGACAATTGTGTAAGTTGGCTTTGTCTTTAGTCTTTACCCTTCATATAAAATTAGTTTTGAGAGCCAACAGAAAATATATTTGTGGCTCTACTTGTTCATGTGGACCACCAAAGAAATACATATAATATGCTGATACATGAATCTATCAATACATTTAGTTGAAACCAAAATGTATTATTGGTTGCCGTTAGAATGGCTAAGGTTTCAAATTTGTTATAAACATATTTATGCACATCACATGCCATTGAAACTGACATCTTGATTGGAACATTTGAGTAATCAGTAGATATACCAAGGGTAGATCGATATCTACTTCTTTACATAATTATCCTCATATGGGATCTCCAACACATGTTTTGTATTGCGCTCTCTTAGCAAATCATTAACTTAATGCTCAAACTTGTATATGTAAATTTTTATTTTTTATTGTTGATGTAAAAGAATTTGATTTTCATTGATCAAATGTGACATCCACAAAGTAACTCACTCAATTGAATCACACATAATATAGTATGCCGATACATGGATCTATGAATGCATAACATCTATGTCTAACCCATTACTGGAAGCTGTGGAGCAAAATTTTGATATTCTATGACTTGACTTTGGAAAATTTTGAATTTTCCCAATGTTGTCTTTAAATGTCAACTTGCTGCAAACAGTTATGGAGTTTGTGGAAAAAAATGTTTATTTAGCAACAAATCCTTTGATTTGTTTCAGCATTATCCACTGAAAAGTCCTTCTTCTGCATATTTGTATACGGTGGAACCTGATACATGAGATTAGAAATCCTGACTATATCATTAAGAACAAAAGAAGTTAGCTAAACTATAGAGGAGAAAACACAGAGTTCAGTGCAATGTTGAGAATTCAATTCAGAGGAAAATTAATGGTTAGTTTTTATTCCTTATTTGATGATACTCATATCTTCAGAATCGCTTTTTTATTCGTTCATTCATTCATTAATTCCTCTTTGCAGATTTTAGTGGACTGGATATCACTCTGTAACTTGCAATGTGAAACTAGTGTGGAATTACAAACCAAATGCAAGCAGAATTAGAACAAAAAGAAAAAAAAAAAATGCAAAGTTAGCACGACCAAGTATCAACAACTTGTGATGAAATTGATAAACAAATCAACTGAATTTACATATTTGTATGTATTTTTCTCAACTAATCATGATTCTTTAAAAGCAACAAATTGGTAATTGATGGCTTGCAACTTGATGTTGAATATGACAAGGCAAGGAACAACAACTACTAGCTATGGAGATTAACAAAGCTCTTTCTACATCTCTATTAATTTTCTGTTTGATCAAAGCAATTTCATATTCCATAATCTCTGCGTCGCATGGTAGTGTAAGAGGCCCACTGCCTGGCAACCCGAACTTGTCTTCTGCCATGTTAAACAGCCCCATGATAATTTCATTATTAAGATATTCCAAAGGAAGCAAAAAACGTTTTTGATCTGCAGAATATACTCCAAAGTGACCCTTCTCGGCTTTTGCAGATGTGCTGCAACTCCTAGTATCCATTGTGCCAACAAAATGTGGGAACGTGATTCTTCTCTGCCCGAGAACAGCCAACTTCTGCCATTTTCTTGCCATTTTGATGAGCTTCTTGCCACTGATCATTTTCTTGGAAGAGGAAAGTTCAAGAATTTGAATGAAAATATGTGATGAGTGGAAGGCAAAGGAAGGGAGTTGGCTATGTGTATATATATATATATATAAAAGGCCAGCAAAAAATGCTTCTAAAGGGGTAAATGGGAAGCAACCCCATGTGAGATGTGGATATGAGATCAATGCTGTTGGATAAGTTGGCTTGTCTTTACCATTTATATTAATTTTCAGAATAATTGGCAGATAGCTCTACTTCTTTTATTTATGAGATTAAATTTTTGGATTAAATGGTTTCATATGTTCAAGAAAAGGCCAAATATATTTATGCAGAGATCACATGGCTCTGAAAATGATATCTTGTTTGGAATATTTAGTAATCAGAAGAGAAAGAACAGATCCAAATTAAAATCTACTTCTTTACACAATTTCCCTGAAGTGGAATCTCCTACACATGACACAACTCAAACTAAAGTAAAAAATATTTTTCTGAATTGTGGCCTAATCATTTAATCTTAAGGAATAAAACATGTGGGTTTTTTTTTTTTTTTTAATTAAGTGCAGATTATGCTGTTCTAAGAATAAAGAACAGTAAAAAAAAAAAAAAAAACTGATAATTGCTTTATGTTAATATATTTATGATAGCAAATCCTTTTAGTGAGTGAGATATCATGGATGACATGAAAATTCTGATAGGCCCACTTCAGTTGTTTAGTTTCATGGTCATATTTTCCTACAGAAAAAATTAGGATAAGGATGTTAATACGGGAGAATTACAGAAATCACAATGTGAAGCGAGTGAGGATGGAGGATTTTGAAAGTTGCAATGCAACTTCTCTAATTGCTACTTGCAGGAATATGGAAGCATGTAGGGCTAAAATTGGGGAGCAAAACCATGTGATGAGATGAGTTGTTGAAAGAGAGGTGGGGATTCTATGTTTAATACCAAAGGTTTAATTAGCTCACTATTTAAATATGAATAAGATAGGTCTCCTTTAGGAACTATTATTATTCATGATTGTAAACATTTAGCGTCTCAGTTTAGCTCTGGTTCTTTTTCTTTTGTTCGAACATACATTAGCTTGGGAAGCAGGTTCTATGTCTGATCGGGTGAGTGGTTTAATTGTGTCTACTTTTTGAGTCAAATGTATTTTGCTTTTTACTCTCTAATAATCTGGTTCGAGCTAGGCTATAAACTTAGTGCCCGTTTGGCAGGGCTTTCCCGTTTGGGAAAGGAGCTTATTTTCAGAGGAAAGCTCTTTCAGTTAGAATGGTGGTGTTTGGTAAATCACAAACGGGAAAGGAGAAAACACGGAAAGGAGCGTCCCATGGCTTTCCTCAAAAGCTCAAAATTGGAGCTTTTCTTGAAAGCCAAAGCACGGAAAGGAGCTCCCTTCCTTCTTCTCTCCTTGGTGGCTGCTGCTGCTGACGGTCCCTTTTGCCGCCGTCGCCGCTGCTTACCGTCCCAAATCGTCGATCTCTGTCTCTTACAGGTATATCTCTCATCGTCGTTTCTTTACGTTTCTTCCGTTTACACTTTGGTAATTGCCTTCTCCTTTCTGGGTTTTGTCTAGTATCAAAACATTTGTCTTTTTAATTGCTTGTACAAATTTCATTAGCTTTCGAATGTAATTTCCCACATTCTGGAGACGGGACCGGTAATTTCAATGTTCTCTTTAAACTCTTTTTCTTATTGCGTCTGTGTTATTATTCAAAAGAACAAATCTCTTGTAGTGAAACACTTCATTGATGAAATTCATGCATTATCTATATGGAATGTGGACTGTTAGGTTATCCTGGTTAAGATTTGAGTCTTTGTTGAAGTATCAGTTTTATTGGAAACAGGGATGGAGACTGGTTTCACCCCATTTTTTGCATTTGTTGGATTCTGCAATCTTCCCAGTACTAGTCCTCAATGAAAAGGTGCAATTTCTGAAATAAAGCTTCTTGAAATTATATTAAGGTGATCTCATAACATAGTTGACCCATGTCCAGCATCTTCTTTTCTTTCACTGTGGATAGGATATTTTGGAGTGGGAAGAAGACACAGAAGAGTACATTCGAAAGAATCATCCATCTGAACTTGTATGGAAGTGACATTATTTTTTTAGTCATCCAGTGATAACTTTACTTTTCACTATGTCATTGTGTAAGTGTTCCATTGTAGAAATTTTCATGCATATACAGGAAGAAATTTCTCGATGGAGGGAGGATCTGTTTACGGCCAGAAAAAGTGCAATAAATCTGCTAGGCGTTATTGCAATGTGGATGGTACGTATGGCAGCACTTTTGTGCCAATTTCTTTATATACATGAATAGCAAAGCAATAATATAAATCTTCAACTCGTGCAGAAAAAGTTTATGCATTTTCACTTGGATGATGACTCATTCTTATCTGGCTTTTTGTATTATTTCTCTTTAATTTCTTTGCAACCTGAACGCATCAAGTATCAAAAAATGATTGGGTTATCAAGTGTCTGATACAGGATTTGGGATTAGTTCAAGTTAATTTGATCATATAAAAAGTTCCTCCTAGGCCCTCTAGTCTAGATTGAGCTATATATATATATATATACTAGTCTACTTTCACTAGCAGAATCAATTTGTAATGATTGAATCTCTCTCCTTGAGTTAGTTTTGTTATGAACTCAATCTGCTATATGAATGCCATGATGTGTGCACTTGATTGAATATGTAATTCATGAAAGAAAGAAACTTAAATGTGCTATATTTGTCACTTGCTTTTGAGTGAAATGCTATGTAATGCTCAGTTTCATCCCTTGACAGACTGAATATTTTGAATTGACTATTAACTCAATACTTTCCCCAAATTTAAATCTGAAAATTTTAGTAAAATTGTTGGTAGAAGAAAAAAAAAAGAGTAAATTATATTAATGAAAATTCCAAAGAAGCTTACAATAAGTGGAATTTTGTAATATTACAGACATTTGCAAAAATATCATAGTAGTATCAGGCAATACTTATCAAAGACCCATGCTGAAAATGAAGGTTATTTGATGGCATTATATCGTTAATCAAATACATGAAAAAACATTTTGCCTTCAATTCTATGCATGTGTCAATGCAATTAAAGCATTAATTATCTGCAAATGTCTTTTGCTGAGCATCACCAAGAAGTTTGGTCTTTAGTTCATTGCATCTTGAAATTGGAATTTGGTTGATGTCAAGTACGTCATAAAATTATGTGCTGAGCTGTAGTATTTTGAGGATTGAGTTTATATTTATTGGGCAATTGTCCCATCAACTTATTGAACTGAATTCTGTTCTTAAGTTAAATATGCACTTCTCTTAAATACTTCAACATTTCCTCACTAGTTGAATCAGTTATGTAATTTTGGAGGTTTGAGGGGGCATGTAGAGTTACATAAAGTTGCTGGAGGAAAGATCTTAGGGTGAAGAATGAATTTGTACAATTTTCTTGGTATTCCTGGTTCTACTGAATTGAAAGAATGCATTTCCTCATTATTCATCATTTTATTCTTGTACTTTTCACTAAGTGTTTTCGAAGAAGGCATAATCAACGTTACACTTCAATGGTTTTGAAAGTTCCCCAAAAATATGATTGTAATTACTTATGGTGTGAAGCACTTCTTGTACATTTCAAAATATTAATAAGAATCTAATGCATTCGAGGATGCTTAAAATATCAACTCTTATATAGGGCTTGTGTTGAGGATTCGTACTTCTGTTACATGCACAAAATTCATCTGTGCATGGATTGTGTTGTTATCACACTTCACTTCCAAATAATATGAAATAGCAAAGCACTTCTGCGTTTTCAAAATGTTAACCTACTGCTTCATTGGATGCTTACTTTATCAACTTATATAGGGTCATTATGGGATTCCTTTAGCTGCTTCTTTTACATGCACTAGATTCATCTTTACATGGCTTCTGTTGGTTATAAACGTCCTAATGTATTATTGCATTGATAGCAGGAGAATCAGGAAACTCCAATGAAAGCATCCAGCTGATGGAGCCGGAGTTTACTCTATACTGGAAGATTGTGTGTAGGCATTTGCAGACAGAGGCACAAGTATGTCTGTTGTAATTTCTGTTGTGGTTTTTATTGCTGTTCCCTTTTTGTCTTCTCATTTCCTGTAATGGCCCTTTTTTATTGTAAATGAATGGCATTGGCAATGAGATAAACAAGTTGAACATTTCTTACTGAAGAGAGGCTGACTGTTGAAGTGGCAATCTTTTCATTCCTGTCAACATTGGTCAATAAAGGGGTAGGATTTTTGCTACATGATCACGAGCTGCCCAATTGTCGTTTAGAGAGTGGATTAGGAGACATATCGCCCCATAACCAGATCCCATGTGTTTTGAGAAATTTTTCAAATTTTGGAAATAAACCAATTCAGTAGTAACTCCACAGGCCTCAGTAAAATCTCAGCTTATAATACTGAAGTATTAATAGTACTGCAGTGGCAAAGTTGTTTAGCATAAAATATGGTGCATGAAATGTTTCCAATTTTGTAATCGAACACGTTTTAGTTCTTTTATATCATTTATGTCCTTTTATATCATTTTATATATCAACAGCACTTTTATAAACAGTTTTACCAAACACCACACAAACTGCTTTTAAGAATAAAGCTATTTCTATAAAAATATTACCAAACGCTTATCAGCTTTCCCTAACAGCACTTTCCCTGACAGCTCTTTCCCTGACAGCCCTTTCCCTAACAGCTCTTTCCCTGACAGCCCTACCAAACTGGCCCTTAAACTGATCCAATTTCGGATTTCAACAAAACAAGTAAAAATTTGATCTTTCTCCTTAAAAAGGAGCAATCTCTGTTTTTTTTATCAAAACAGAGTTGTAACCGGCAATTCCTGTGAAGGTCTTCGTCGTCGAAATTCAATAGCAATGAAGCTCTCCTTCTCAATTCCTGTAAAATCAGCCCCCAAATCTACGCTTAAACCTCAACCCTATTTTGAGTTCGACACTTCAGGCCAAAACGATGGCGCTGCGAAACAATATGTCACTGACTTTGATGCTTTAAAAACCCTACCCAATTCGAATCGTACTATCATAATCCCACCCATAGAGAACGAATGGCGCCCTCGCAATCGTATGAAGAACTTCGACCTCCTTCCGTCTATGCAATCCGACGGCGAAGGCCTTCGTTTCGAGGTAGCCTCCGGCGCAGACGACGGTAACGATAAGTCCATGCCTTACGGTCTTAATCTCCGAGAGCAGAGTAATGCCGATGGGGAGGTTTGTGGAGCAGGAATAAAAGGTCAGCAGAAGCATGAAAGTACTGAGAATATTTTGTTGGAGAAATTGAGATATGATCTTCAGCGGTTGCCGGAAGATCGAGGATTTGAGGAATTTGAGGATGTTCCGGTAGAAGGGTTTGGCGCTGCTTTGCTGGCTGGTTATGGTTGGCATGAAGGAAGAGGGATCGGCAAAAATGCCAAGGAAGATATCAAAGTGAAGGAATACCGTAAGAGAATCGGCAAGGAAGGTTTGGGCTTTGTTGCTTTTGCTTCTAATACTAGTAATGAATCTGTTAAGGATAGGGCTGCGAAAAGGAGAAGAAAATAGAACGAGACAGATACTTATTACACTTTCCTTAGTGGTAACTATTGCCATATGTTTGTGTTACAAATTTAGGACATCCAAACATTTTTGGTTCCAGTTGAAGGGCTTATAATTGCAGTTTTACAGAGTCAAAAGTCTAGTTATAAATGTTATTTCCAATTAATATTAGGGTGCTACTGCTCACTCTAGCTTTGCAATTATTACAGATGTGCTCTCATCCTCTGATTAGTGGAGAAAAATTGCTTAATTTTTTTATATAAATTCATTGAATATTATGCATTATGGTGGATTGAATTGAATTTCAAACATGTCACGTAATAAATTTGTATCCTTCAATTTGTTGAATAGTGCGTAAGACATTGGAAATCACAGTTACTAGTGGAGGAAATACTACTTCTGATTGCTGCATGCTTACTATCGCAACTACAGTCTTCCTGTTGTGTGTTTTTGTACTGTATTTGCATACTTTTTTCCCTTTTGTATTGACCTTATAAAAAGCAAAAAACAGAGTTGTAGTTAGAGTTGCTGCTTTAGTTAACCACCAGACTTTGATGACTCACAGTGGGAAGAAGGTTAGTCCAACATAGAAATGAAAGGAACATGCTCTTTAACTACCCAGTTAAAGTTAGGATGACATTCGAGCATCTTTGAAGATTCAATGGTAAGATTAGTGAGTTTACAATTTTGTTAATTAGCTTAAATAAAAGTGAGTAAATTGCTAACTTGGAGAGGTAATTTATGTGTGAACATGAACAAAAATTTTGAGAATATATCAATGTACACTTGTATATTTTTGTTTACAAATCGTATTGTATCTCTTCAGTAGATGTAAATCGGTAATTGACGGATTGTGGGTTGATGTTGGAGATGGGATGATGATGAATGGCAACTGCTGGCTATGGAAGTCAAAAATGCTCTTTCAACCTGTTTATTAACCTGTTGTTTGATTAAACCAATTGCATATTCCATAATCTCTGCTTCACATGGTAATGTCAGAGGTCCATTGCCACACAATCCAAACTCTTCTTCTGCCATGTTGAATAACTCTCTCATCATTTCATTGTTAAGATATTGCAAAGGAAGCACAAAACGTTTTTGATCTACAGAGTACACAACAAAATGACCCTTCTCTGCTTTTGTTGATGTGCTGCAGCAGCTGGTTTCTAGAACTCCATCAGTTTGTGGCAATCTGATTCTTTTTCGGTTGATTGCAGCAAGCTTCTGCCATTTCCTTGCTAATTTCAGGAGCTTCTTGGCACTGATCATCTTGCTTTTCTGTATTTGAAGAAAATGGAATTGGATTTAAGAGGACAAGCTGAGGAGAAAATTCTAATTTTGTGATGGTGTGAAAGGCAAAGGCATTAGCCTGAATTTATATTGGCAAGGCCAAATGCAATGGAGGTCCTACCTTATAGTCCAAATGGGAAGCAAAACCATGTGATGGGTTCTTGTAAGAGAGGTGGGCATGTTTGATAGTCAACACACGAAGGTAGGGTATAATTTGTGATACATTAATATCCTTATGCTGACTAGTTAGATAGCATAATAAATATGAGTATTTATTATCATAGCAAATTCAAACTATGTGAACCACAAGTCCACCAGATTATATGTTTGTCTTCAGGATGAATTATTTGTGAAAACTGGCAAAGTTGTGTTTGTATGTTTGTGTAGAGACTTCAGGTTGGACCCAATATGTTTGGTAACTGCCAAATAGGTGTCTGGAATCTTTGGCTAATGAAGTTATTTCATTTGCTTGGTTGTGTTTAATGTAGAATCAGAAGCAGATGTTTAAATGTTATTCTAGATGTATGACCAGTATTGAAGTTTACTTTGAGAAATCAGGAGCTTTTAAAGCTGGACAACTAACAGAATTTATTGGGACTTTCATACTTCAACAGCTTTTTTTACTTGATTTAAGTTAATATTGAGTTGTATTAGGTATCTTGACTTTCAAATGATGGCAAAGAATTGACTCCCTTCATTTTGCTGCTCTTAATAATGTTATTAAGCATTAATTGATATTGACTATGGCATTTAGATTTATCTTTTTCTCTTTGAAAGTCTGTGAAGTGAACTGAAGTAAAATTTCACTCTCTTAACAGAAATTGGAATCAAACATTTTGTAGAGGTGCTGCGACTACTTGTATCTGTAGTTCCAATGATTTGTGACACTGTGATTCTTCTCCTCGTGAGAGCAGCCAACTTACGCCTTTTTCTTGCCAATTTGATGAGCTCTTGGCACTCATCATATTCGTAGCAGAGAAAAGCTCTAGTTTTTACGTTGCTGAATGCGAATGTGTGATAAGTTGAAGGTAAAGAAGGAGACTTGGACGTCCCATAGTACTGGGGTAAATGTTAAGCTGCCCATGTGATAGGTGGATATGGGATCAAGCCTACTGGACAATTGGGTGAGCTTGTTTTTAAAAATAAAAGATTAACTTAATTTTATGTTTCAACGCTGCCAATTATATTTGCTTCACCCAATTATTTTTCAAATTAAATAGATGCAACCAACATGTTGTACGATGACACATGAATCTATGAATCCATAAACAACAGCTCTAATCTAACCCATTATTGGAAGCTGTTAGAATGGCGCAGGTTTCAGATTTGTTGTAAAGGAATAGCATAGATAGTTTACCTAATATGTCCAAAAACTGCCTAATATATTTTATGCAGAGATCACATGCCTCTGATAATGATATCTTGCTTGGAAGTAATAAGAAGGATATATAATATCTACTTTATACATTTGCCCTGATTTGGAGTCTCCAACACATGATACAACTGAAGGAAGAAAAAAAACATAAAATTGTTTTCTGATTTGTGGCCTTTATATTGAAATCATTTAGTATGAAGAATAATACTTGTGTTTCTACTTAATTAGTTGCAGATTTTGCTGATTTGCTTAACCGTAAAAGAACCGTTTATTGCTTTAATTTATATAGAACAAATGTCTATTTCTGACAGCAAATTCCTTTGGTGTCTGAGACATCATCAAATGGATATCCGAGAGGCTCCTTGTTAATCGCCAACCAATTCTTTGGACACCATCAACATGATTATATTCAATCTCAGCATGCAAAGTTCAGTTATGATGAAAATGTGGGCTTAATTGAATGCAAAAATAAAATTATTGAACTGTCAAGGTGTTAATCATATATGTAATTGATAATTTTATCAGCACCACATAGCTTTCTTTATGAAAAAGTATGGAAGTAACATTCAATTGCAGGGTCATGAAAATAATTTGATTGAACATTTTTCTATGTTATAATATTCATGTGTTATCTACAAATCTAGTAGTGTGTAAACTTCAAAAGCTGTAAATAGGTAATTGATTGCTTGTTATTACATGAGGTTGGACATGGAAAGACAATGAACAGCTGCTTACTAAGGAAGTTAACAATGCTCTTTCTACTTCTCTTGTGACTTCCTGTTTGATCAAATGAATTGCATAATCCATGAGTTTTGAATTGCATAGTAAGGTGAGAGGGCCATTCCTATGCAATCCAAACTCTTCCTCTGCCATACTGAATAGCTCTCTGATAAATTCATTGTTAAGTTATTCTAAAGGTAGTAGAAAGCGCTTTTGATCTACGGAGTACACAACAAAAGAACCCTTCTCAGCTTTTGCAGATGTGCTGCAGCTGCTTGTATCTGTAGATCCAATTGGATGTGGCAATGTGAATCTTTTCCTCCTGATGGCAACATATTTCTGCCATTTTCTTGCCAATTTCATGAGCTTCTTTGAACTGATCATGTGGTAGAGAAAAACGGAAGGAAAAGACAGATCGAAATTCTTGAAGTGAATGCTAATCTTGCGATGGGTATGGCTATATATATTGACAAGGCCAGAAACGTGGAGCTCCCAGCATGTAGGCTAATTGGGAAGCAAAACCATGTGAATTGCAAATATAAGGGAGGTGGTAATGTTTTGATATGTTTGACAGTCAACACATTAATGTGGAGCATAGGTTGTAATATATGTATATCATCATGCCAAGTAGTTATGTAGCAAAACAAATATTAGTATGAGAGTGTTATTTGTGCAAAGGCATACTCTATCAATCACAACAAAAGGAGATACAATGGTTGCATTTAGTTACTAGTGAAAGCTGGCAGAGTTGTTCAAGTTTTGTTATGATCACTTGTGTAAACTTATATGCGGATGAAAAAGGCACCGCTAATCGTACCCATTATCAATATGTGTATGTGTGTTTTTCGAAGAGGGGCACCAATCTTGATAATCTCGAGTTCAACTCCTAACTTGTTACACAATTGGTTGATGCTTTCTGACAATTTGGTTTATCTATTTCTTATAGATAATTTGGACTGCTTTTGTAAGTGGTAATTATAATATTTTTATTTTATTTATTTTATTTTTTTTATAAGATGAGGGTTGCAAGAGATGTGGCAAGGCGTTGCTTAAAATGTTAGATGCATGTATGGTATGTACATGCCCTGTCCATTCTAAAATTATATTCTCCTTTCATTTTTTAAATTTTTAACAACATCCAACCTCTTGCAACAATTGCAGTGTCTTTTTAATTATATTTATCATTATTTATTGATCTTGTGATGGTTGTTAGTGCCTTTTTAATATTTTGGTATTAAAATTGTTGAAAAATTAGCAAATGTAATTTTATTGGAACAAAATAAAATTTCAATTATTTCAGAAATTAAAATTTTATTATGAAAGTGAAACATAACAAATATTTCAGCCAATACCGTGCACAACAACCAGTTAAGTCAAGAGCAGATTTCCTTTCAAATAATAATAATAATAATACAAAATTAGTTACTTTTGGTGTATATGGGCTAAGGTTCTTTTTGTGGAAAATCTTCTTGGAGAAATTGAGAAAAAGACGTTTATTCAGTGGCGCATGCAATATGAAGATGAATATCAACATCTTATTGAACAAGCTGATGACCCTCAGAACATAATCTCTCAAATCAGACGCATCTTTCTTATGGAAGATGCTTATCAGGGTTCTACTGAAGAACAAGATCGTGCTTATCAAGATTGAGAGAGATTACAGTGTAGTGAAATGAAGGATCTTATTAACTACATGAACGAGTATAAAGTTTTTACTGCAAAAACTGGCAAATTATTCCTTTCCACAGAACTTTCAGAAAAGTTCTTCAGAAAAATGTCTCCTCTCATAAGCAAGGAGATGGAAAAAGAATTTCTGGCTAAGTATCTTGGAGTTGTTATTGGCGTCTTCCCACGTATATATTTTGCATATCAATACTTGGCAGAAATTTGCAAAAAGGCAGCAATTCAACGTGGTGTCAGTGATCTTTCATTTTGTTCAAACATACCAATTCCTGGTGTTTATGGTGGAGAAAGGAAAAGGTATGGATTGCGAAAGTCACGCACCTATAAAGGCAAACCACATAGCAGTCATGTACGTGTTGTAAAGACAAAAGATGTTAAACGAATGACCCATAAATGCAGATGTTTCATTTGTGGTGATGAAGGACATTTTGCACGAGATTACCGCAAACAAAATGGTAACATCGCCAGAGCAGCTATCATTAACAATCTAGAACTACCTGATCAATGGGAAGTTCTTTCTGTTGGGTTAGATGAATCTGATAGTGATGGCATCTATTCACTATCTGAAGGTGAAGCTGGAACATGTTATTTAGCCAAGAAGGAAGCTTTTGAGTTTCCCTACAATGCTGATGAAGTTGTTTTTATGATTCATTCAAAAACTCCTTGGCGACCTCACATTCATGTGACTACACAACAGGCAGAATGTTTACATGAATGGGAGGATAATTCTGATGTTCCTCCTGGCTCTACAAAATGTTCTCTGTGTAAATTTTAGACTTCTCAATCCTTACGCTCATATTGTCAGAAGTGCCAACTTACAACATGTGGCAATTGCGCCTTTGTCTATTTTGAAAGGAAGGTCTTAACTAAACCTTTTCTGCACTCTATCCCTTATGGGAAGAAGAAGAATCTGATCAACGAGCTAATGGAGTATATTCAGTACCTGGAAGCTGAAAATGCAAGATTGAAGCGTCAATTAGCTCAGACCTTGCACCAAGACTTATCTACCGGTCTTGATGACCAAATTGCTTTTGATGAAGAAAAGATGCTGTATCAATTCCGTCAACAACATCATGGGAAATTACCAGAGTTTCAAGATGCTCAAAGCCCGGATGATGATACTATGCAAATTTATGATGAAGATACTGGTGAGAAGCATCTAATCAAAGCAGGAATTTACCAAGGAAGCAGTGGTGGTGGCCCTGTTATTCGAGAAGCAGCACATATGGTTGATGAGTCTATGGAATTTTGTGACACTACAGATATTTTAACCCTTAAAATGTCCCCTAATGAAACAAAGAACAAGATTGTCAATAAACTATATAATATGCAAATTACTTTGCATATTGAAGGCATACAACCTTTTACTCTACAGGCAATCCTGGATACAGGAGCAACAACTTGTGTCGCTGAAATTAGTGCCATTCCACAAGAAGCAATGGAGGATATTGGTTATCAGATAGCAATCAATGGTCAGAACTCTCAGCATACATCACAAAAGAAGCTAAAAAAAGGAAAGATGACAATTGGTAATAATGAATTTTATATTCCTTTTTGTCATTTATTACCTATGGGATCTCAGACAGGGATTCAATTCCTCCTTGGAGCCAATTTTATCCGTAATATGAAAGGTGGTGTTCGAATTGAAGGAGATCTTGTTACTTTTTACAAGATGGTGACACCAATTCAGACAACCCTGGAATTACTTCTCACTGCAGCTCATGCTGATTTTGATATCGCGGGAATGGATGAAAACTTAAAACTTCTTATTGTTGATGAATTTATCTATTTATCTCCTGCAGTCCCTTGCTTCATGGAACGTTTTAGCTCTCTGATACAGCAGCTACAACAGCTAGGATATATTGGAGAAGATCCTCTAAAGTTCTGGAGTAAGAACAAGGTGCAATGTAAACTAGATATCATTAATCCAGATATCACAATTGAAGATAAACCTTTGAAGCATGTTACTCTAGCAATGGTGGCCTCATTTCAGAGGCATATTTCGGCACTTTTGCAGTTAAAGGTGATCAGACCTAGTAAATCCAGACATTGTACCATGGCTTTTCTAGTCAACTCTGGAACAACAGTCGATCCAGTCACCGGACAGGAGAAGAAAGATAAGGAACGGATGGTATTCAATTATCGATCTTTAAACGATAACACTCACAAAGATCAGTATAGTCTGCCTGGAATTAACACCATCCTCAAGAAAATTGGTGGCAGCAAAATTTACAGCAAGTTCGATCTGAAAAGTGGCTTTCATCAGGTTGCAATGGCATAAGAATCCATATCTTAGACATCCTTCATTGTTCCTAATGGATTATATGAATGGCTTGTTATGCCATTTGGATTGAAGAATGCACCTGCTATATTTCAGAGAAAGATGGATAATTGTTTCCGTCATTTAAGTGACTTATTGCTGTATACATTGATGATATTCTTATTTTCTTAGAATCACCTGAAGAACATGCGCAACATCTCTCTTAGTTCTTTAACATTTGACAACAAGAAGGTCTAGTCCTTTCACCTTCAAAGATGAAGATTGCAGTTAACGAAGTTGATTTTCTCGGCGCAATCATTGGTGAAGGAAGATTAAAACTATAGGAGCATATTATTAAAAAGATTGCAGATTTTCCAGACTCTAATCTAAGTAACAAAAAGGGTCTACGAAGTTGGCTTGGCTTATTGAACTATGCCCGGCCTTACCTGCCAAACCTAGGCACATTACTTAGGCCGCTCTACAATAAGACTAGTCCTCATGGTGATATGAGATTTGAACCGTCTAATTGGGCCTTGGTACAACAGCTAAAAACCCAAATCCAGCAGTTACCAGACTTGGAAATAGCTCCACCTAAGAGCTACATTACACTAGAAGTTGATGGTTCTATGGAAGGATGGGGTAGAATTTGCAAATGGAAGCCCAGGAAGTACAGCCCAAAAACTACAAAAAAAATCTATGCTTATGCAAGTGGCTGATTCTCTATGATCAAGTCCACCATTGATGCAGAAATCCATGCTGTAATGCATACTATGGATGCCTTGAAGATTCATTGGATTGATCGAGAAGCTATTACAATCAGGACAGATTGCCAGGCAATTGTCTCTTTCTTCAATAAATCTGCCACAAACAAACCTTCACGTGTCAGATGGCTTCGCTTTTGTGATTCTATAACCGGAAGTGGAGTTGAAGTGGAATTTGAACACATTAAGGTTACTACTAACACTCTAGCAGATTCTTTGTCTAGACTTGTTTTCTTTGTTTTACAGGTCACTAACGTTTCTGCTCAACAAAAGGAGAAACTAAAACTGATCAAAGAAACCCTTGAAGAACTCAATACAAAACGGGAAGAAGGATGTCCATAAGTGGTGCACAAGGAAGTTCAAGCAGCCAGAGCATTCCAAAAATTGATGCCAGAATTGCTAGATATCAAAGGTGTTATCACAGAATCCAACAGACCAGAAGCCATTATGAGCAGCGCAGATTACATGAAGAAGCGGAAGCAATTCCAAGAAATCTCGCCACCAGGATTCAAACAGAAATTCAAGCACTCCAGCAACTACTCATAATCCGAAAGAATATCATGGATAATAACGATTTTGAGATGGTTGATAATGATTACTGTCTTTACCTTCTTCATCTTCCTGAACAAAGAGATGAGCTCACCAACATCCAAACACAGCTAAACAATCTTCTCCTCCAAATCCAAATTCTGCATCCTAGTACAGGTCAGCCATGACATCACTAGAACAGAACGTAAGCACTTGCGTCAGCAAAGAATCGCCAGTTGTCTCTCTTTCCAACTGTCCCAACAATCCAAAGAAACGTGTGTTTTTCTATCTCCCAGCTTGCACTAAGAGCTGTTTGTCTTTTCTCAAGGTGTCTTGCACCGAAAGGTATTTTGTCATGTTGTAATCATTTAGGAATCTCTTATCTGTCAAGAAACTAAGAGAAATGATCGATAGGGCCCACATGTGTACCCGGTTTCTCTTCGGTTTCCAGTTTCTAATTCCTTTTCTTCTGTATAAATATATGTTAAAATGTAAAAGAGTAAGTCAGAAGTAGTCCATAACTAATCTTCTGATACTCTTCTTGTTCACTGTAATATTTCCGCTGTAAGATCTTTTTCTGGTGTATGAATAAAACTGTTTGATATTTCTTCATAATTCTTGTGTCACAGTTTTAATTAGTTTACTTTTGCCTGGGTCTTTTGGTATCAGAGCTTGTAAGAATTATGCAAGCTTAATTACATCAGTGGGATCATTGGAAAGGTTTGTTCATCATCTATGAACTGACTATTTATTTACTCTTTCTTTCTGAATCACTTGAGCAGTACGGCGCCGATGAGAGTAAGGCAACCGAGAAGTGTAAGTCCTGAATACTGGCATACTGTTCAGTCATCCATGTTAGCAAGGTGCTAAACAGAGGGGTTTGTTTATAGGTGACGTGACATACCCAACTTTTGGTTTCACTTATGAACTGGAAACATACACAAGCCTGCACTGATTATAAGGAAGCGTTACAAGCAGTTGATGATATACAAAGTCCAGCTTTTGGATTTGTACGACCATCAGAGTTTAAGTCACAAGCAGCTTTAGAAGCCTGCCTCAAACAACATAATACTATTCTCCAAGTATTATTTTCTATTCAACAACAGTTACGTGATCAACAAGCTCAGTTACACGCCATCAGGGCTGAATTGCAGAACCAAGGACGAGCAAAGGAGGAAGCTGCAACTCTTGAAGAATCTATCTAGCAGCTGCAAGGAAAACTATCTAGTTTATCCTTAGGCGAGTCAAGTAGTAAGAAGGTGTTTCCCAAGTCAAAAGGGAATTTATTTGTTTTCAAAAGTCCTTTACAGATTCGTCACGAAGTTGTAGCTCGTGAGAAATTGAGATGAGCCAGACACAGACTCAAGTGTTACCACCAGTAACACAGCAGACATCATCCTCTACACTAACTATAGAGGATCAAATTCGCCAATATCGCCGTAATGCTCGACGACAGTTTGACTTCAAAAGAAGAGCCCGAAGGTTCTTTCGGCAACGACGACCAGAACAACAGGATACGCTAGAAGCACAGCTTGATCCAGATGCAGAATTAGCTTTCTCGCAGACTCGAAGAGCTAATTTGGTTCTAGCTGAAGTTCTTTATGATGTTCATCAGAATGAACCACAACATCGTGTTTATCAATACTATTCTGAATCGCGAATTCTTTATATCTCTGATGATTCTCAAGAAGAACTACCCTTCATTCAATAGCAAAGCTACCATGAACTGCAACGATCTGGTTTTCAGCATATTCATCTTGGCATGATTATGATACGAGTTATGTCGTTACACAGACGATATACAGGAATCAAAGTATTAATAGTCTTTCGAGATACCAGATGGAGTGATGATCGAGCCATTCTGGGAGCCATGGAAATAAGTCTTGATCAGGGCAGTCGTTTAATTTACTTAATTCCTGATCTTATGCTTTCTATTCAAGATTTCCAGCAACACATTCAACTTGTTGTCCAGACTCGTGGTTATAACTAGATGGCAGTCTGCTGATAGTAATCTGCTTATAACTAGAAGTCTAATTGGCAGACTGACAAATACTAGTGTTGCAAGTTTTCATTATCAAGTGGATAATGTTCTGGAATATTTACAGGAGCGAGGGATCCAAGCATGTCCCGGTAGACAATATGATTCATAGCAACTGGAAGGTATGGAGTGGCGGATTCTCCCTGGAAGGACACAACAGCCTGTACGACAACCCACAGGCATGGTCACTAGAACCTTATTGGATCAGACAACATCACTACGCTTTCAGCACTATAAAGCAGAACCATCTCGTCCATCCATCAGTCGTCTTATTAATCCGCAGGACCGTGAAGATCCAGCAGGTGATGAGGAATTTATTGGCGTTTGTATAAGTTCTCCTCCAGATCAGTCCTAACCGTTACATGGTACTTGGGATACCCTTGGTGAACCCAGTGGTAAATATGATTACTATGTTCAGTATAGCAAACCACCAAGTGTAGACATTCCTCTGACGTCAATACAAGCATCTAGCTGGGATGATGATGAAGCAGTTTATTCCTTTTCCATCTCACCACCTCTTCCTGAAACGGATAACTCTGATGAAGATCCTATTCAGGAATATAGTTCTTATCTTTATTTTTTGTCCCCTAATCAACATGTTGTCCAATATCCCCAGTCTTCACCCACAACTACTGAAACTTCTATACATTTCTCTTCTTCCGCCGATGACACTTCCCATACCACAACCGTCTCCCTTCCTTCTTCTTACCAGTCTTCTATTTTTCCCACTAGTAACAACACTCTCTCTACTGTTTATATTACCAATTCTGATTCCGACTACTTGGTTGATCCATTACCCTCTCCAGCACCCCCCGTCGTACCCTTGGTCTATGAACATCCCAATGATAAACAACTTTGTCCAATTTGTCCACGAGCACCAGATCGTGCTTCTCGACCAGGACCGGAAGAGACTCGTCTTTTTTCGGAAGGTGGTGGGAGGGGAGGCGAGGCCAGGGGAGGATGTCACATACTTTAAGGGATGAATTTCCGTACACATTTATCAAAGTTCATTTCATGAAATATGTGTCATCTCCTCCTTCCCATCCCTTCTCCATTCCCTTTAACAAACACACCATTACTCTTATACTGTCTTTTTGTTTTAATTTTATATATAGGTACTTAGCTCGCAATATAACATGACATTAGTAATACTAAAAATATCTACGGGTTGTAGTTTACTTGACAAAGAAGGTTGAATTTGTGAAAAAAAATTCAGGTGTAAACTTCGTTAGTAAATATATTGGTAGAAATGGGTGAAAAGTCTTAACTGTGATTAATTTCGGAATATAGTAATAATTAAACTAATAGATTTTACTTCAAGAAATAAATAAACAGATAAAAAGATTTTACTTTTCAGAATGTATTTGGACGGCCACAGAAGAGGGCGATTATTGTGATTTTGATTGTACTAACAAGAAGTTCATGTACATTCTCAGACACCTATATAAAATTTAAATAAAATTGTTTGAAATTATGGGTAAAAGAGGCATTGTAGTTTTGAAACCAGAACGGCCCTGGATTGAGCTAAATATCCTTTCTCTTTAGAACCGGTGACAAACCGCCGCTAAACCAAATGGGTCAACCAAAAACTGTCAACCGAGTATGGTATAACAAAAATCTTACAATAAATATTACATACCTTACTTCATATTCTATCTTTGCAATATAAAAACTCAATTACCTAAATTAATTTAAAAGAAAGAAAATTTTTTAATCAAAGTTTAATAAATATGTCGTAGTTAATTTTGATTTTCTGTATATAATAGTAATAATAACTACTTAGTTATAAAATCAACATTTTGTATATATTTTCAGTTTTTTAAGTATATATTATATATTTTCATATCTTATATATAATATTTTAAAATAATTGTACTCTAGTCAATGCTAGTTCAATCTCTAATCTTTTGGCGCATTGAATCCAGTGATTCTTTGACATGATAAGATTTTTTTTCTCCTTTCTGTATTATCAATAAAATGTCATTTTACCCTTTTAATTATTGGAATCGAACATTTACCCTCTATAATATTACAATATAAGCCAACGTCTGCTTTCATTACCCATTTATATAAGCAACCTAAATCAATTGTTACATAAATTTAATATTCAACAAAATTTGACAAACTTTTCAGAAAATTTACAAATAAATCTAATATAAACTCTTAAAGTTCTAGATAAAGATAAAATTCATGCAATAACATAACATGCAATAACAAAAACTTAACTAATAACTACATAACCGAATATAAAGTAGTGGGTGTTATGAGTTTACACTTTGGTTGTTTTAGCTAATTTAATACTATTTTTTTACTATTAAGCGTGTGATTTCTTATACATATTTGTTTAGTTAGGCAGCTTTTAAGTATAAAGTATGACAAAAGTATTGGGTTTTATTTTAATTATAGTTGTAAGCTTTTTGGTAGGATTAGTTAATTGCTTGACAACAAGTATTTTATAACCAATATGAATAATTTGTTCAATGATATTGATATGTATTCGTAACTTTCAATTTTCAGGTTGCTCTATTTTGTTTCTTTATACCTCTTGGTTGATCGTGGGTACGGTATCTACGAGTATATCACTCTATATCAGAGATACGTGTGATGGGTAATATTTTAAATCTCATTTTCATTCCATACCATTGGAATAATTATTTTCTTTTAATAAAATAGATAAAATATAGAATCTGTGGAATTAACATTTAGAATTAAAATATATTCAAAATAAATTATATAATAATTGTAAATATATTTATTTTCCTTCAAGAAAAATTCAATTATCAAATTAGTACTAACAATAATAATAAATTCGCCTATCCCAAGTGGTCAAAATATCTTTCCACAACTATGAAGTTCAAGATTCGAGTCTCATTGAGACCAGATACTACACTCTTAATTAAAAATGTGAATAATAATAATAAAAAAATGAAATAAGTTAAATAAAATGCAAAAATTAGGTATTTATTTACCATTGCTAGACAAGTACCTAATCAAGTCAAGAATGCAAAATTTAGGATGATTACAAAAATCTGATATTATATATAATAGCAGTACGTAGTTTCCGGATTTAGGTTTGTAGAACTAGATAAGATACTTGCTAATTAGGATTTAACTAATTAAATTGATTTAAGAGAAAATTATAATTGAATCAAGTAATTCCTTCACCGAATATAAATAATTTTTCTCCAAATAGAAATGCCGTTACTCGTTAGTTAATCATTAATCTTCTAATCCAATTTAGGACTAAGGTATAAATCCAGTTAATATAGTTCTACAAAGGACTAGTACTACCCACTACAACTCTATATAAATCAATCATCAAAACACAATTCATAGATTCAATTTGTTAGTCATAGTATTTGTGTTTTATTATAATTCACATTAAATCATGATGGGTTTCGTTTATAAGATGAGTCCAATGGTAGTAGTGTGGATGATAATAATGGTGTATATGTGTGGTGTATCGATGGCTACTGTGCATATAGTTGGTGATAATGCAGGTTATAACAGTAAGGGCCATACTGATTATGAAAGTTGGGCTGATGAACACAATTTTGAGGTGGGAGATGTTTTGGTTTTCAATTACAACAATCAATTTCACAATGTCATGCAAGTCACCAAGTCCCATTTTGATATTTGCAATCCAACTTCCCCCATTGCTGCTTTTACCAGTGGATCCGACTCAATTAGCCTTGAAAAAGAAGGTCACATGTATTTTATATACAGACACCCTGAACAATGTCATTTAGGCCACAAAGTCGATATCTTTGTCACTCAATCCACACGTTAATTCATTCTCCGCCTGTTGCCTCTTCTCCGAACTAGTGCTTGTTCGAGAGTACTTAATTTTTTTTCATTTTAGCTAATTAATTGTATAGTCGTTATCTTTTATGAATAGTTTATTTTGTTGGTTTCTCAATCCTAAATTTTACTTTTCGATTGCAGAAGAGGTTAGATTATGCTGGACTCTATTTATTTTTATGCATCATCCAAATCGTTTTCATAAAATATATTTTAATTCTTTAAAGCATCGATGAAAGTAGGATTATTTAATTCAATGGAGATCTGTAAGAAGCTGGATTAATTATTTGATACAAATTAAAGTAAAAGGAATACGTACGTGAAAATAATTTGACTGTATAATTAATCCATTCCTATTTGCAGATATTTCATTCACTGAAATTGAAATTCTCCCATTCAAGCAGAGAATTAAAACAAAAGAAATTATTAAAAAAAAAAAAGCAAGATAAAGTTTCAAAATTTTTTGAGAAAATAATAAATTAATCAATTGAATTTACATTTATATCTTCTTAATTAAATAGATGCAAGCATCTCTACGTTGTTGTGGACCACAAAAGAAATGCATATAACAAAATATAATATAGTCTGCTAAATTGCTGAAAACAACATATATAACCCATTATTTGAAGATTGTAGCATTCTCCAAGTTTTATATTTAATTTTTGTAAAGATATAGATTATTGGACCTATATAAGTTTGAATTATTAATTAAATGCAGTCAAGTGAACGTCATTAAGCATAATGTTGAACCAAACACATCCTTGATTTATTTCAATATTAACCATGGAAAATATTTAGTACATAAACCAACAAAATAATATTGTAAGTGATATTAGATGACTATATTACTTTTATGCGATAGAAGCTGTAGACAAACACTGAGTCAAATATGCACTACCGAAACAAGATATATGTGATTAGAAATGTTGACTCTCTTCAACAACAAGCTATTGAAGAGATATATGAATTGTTGGAATGTGATTCTTTTTCGTTTGATTGCAGCAAGCCTCTGCCATTTCCTTGCTAATTTCAGGAGCTTCTTGGCACTGATCATCTTGCGTTTCTATAACAGAATGAAATGGAATTGCTTTTAACAGGGAAAGTGAAGGAGGAAGTTTCAGATTCTAGTTTTTTGCAGTGCTGAATGCTAATGTTGTGAAGGTGGCCATATACACTGAAGGTCCCACCAGAAAGGGCCAAATGGGAAGCAAAACCATGAGAAGGAAAGAGTATAGATTGTGATGCATCAATATCCTTATGCTGAGTAGTTAGATAGCAGATTAGATAGGAGTATTTATTATCATTGCAAATCCAAACTATGTGTTGAACACAAGATTAAATGGTATTGCCTTCGTTAGCATTGTAACACCAATTAGCAGCCAAATTATCAGTGAAAGCTGGCAAAGTTGTGCATTTCTACAATGACACTTGAAGTTGGACCCAACATGGATGCTGACTGTCAAATACATGTCTATAATCTTCTGGCTTATGAAATTATATCATGTGTTTGTATTGTTGTTAATGTACAATCAGAAGTTGATAAGTAAAAAAAAAAAAGAGAAAGTTGAAGTTTGACCAACTGCCAGATGTAAGAAAACTATGCATCAGGAGTCATATATGTTTTTGTATTTTTTTTTTTTTTTTTTCATCAAGTTTAGGTTTGAAACAGAAACTTAAATTATTTTCAAAATGGGTTACTTGAGCTGAGTTCATGTACACGTGGATAAAAAGAGAGATTGATGCCAATAATTTCAGCTGTAGTTGAGAATAAGAATCCAGTGAATGATATATACTTAATTGGTTAGCCAACAACAACATATTATTTTGAAAAGTTAATTAGTAGATGAGGGAAGTGAACAAACATGATGACTAGCTACATTTTTCAGTTTTTCCTACCAACACAAACTAACTTATTCCCACCACTAGCATATATAAACAAATGACTACCCTTCACTTCTCTCATCGGTAATTTCAATTTCTATCTAGCTTTCATTCTCTAAGAGGTCTAAGCATCTATTTTCCAATGGCTACCAGCTCAAAAATTTTCATGTTAGCTCTTCTCGTTGCTTTGTCTATTTCAAGCATGGACATTGGAGCAGCTGCTCGTAACCTCCTTCAAATGCCTCCTCTGCCTTCGATTCCGAATTTGCCAAAACCTACATTGCCTAGTACTATGCCAACACTTCCACAACCCACATTGCCAACATTACCAACTGCCCAACCATCTCTACCAAAGCCTACTCTGCCTCCTCTTCCAAGCATGCCCACTCTCCCGAAGGTCACTCTGCCTCCAATGCCGAGCTTCCCTTCTATCCCCACCACTATTCCATTCCCATCCATCCCGTTCCTTTCTCCTCCGCCTTCTACTTCTTTCCCTTGAATTGCTTTCTCATCTATGTTTTCAACTTGTTTGAAAAATTCTATCATACATACACGCACGTTAGATTATTATGGCTTGAATTCTTATGTTAGTTAGTTTTAGTACTATTTGTGACTTTTCTTTTGATCTTTTACCATTGAGTTGTACGTTATTGATTATATATTATATGTATCCATCACTTCATGATGTGTATTTATGTATAATATTATTATTTTATTGAAATATTGTTAGCAGAAAAATGGACTTGACAACATATATTTCCATAGAGCTTAAATTTAAAATTGCATAAAGTCTAATAATATTATGCAATTACTACAACAGCTAAAATGTATGAACTAGAATCAGAGCAAGGCATGAAACAGGTGGCTGGGTGGCTTGGTGGAATGTTGCTTCAATTAATTACATACAATATCTATACCATGATTTGAATATACATAAGATAAATATATTCAATTGCCCATAAATTTTCACATCATATTTGCATATCATCAATTACAAAAGTAAACAATAAAAAATTGTTGATGATATATATGAGAACATTTTGCCACAACAAATTTTGTTAACAATTAAAACATGGCTATCAAATACTAATAACCAAAGATTAATAGCTCAATAAGACCGAATATAATATTTTATTATTGTCTTGGTAATCCAAAATTAATTTCATGATAGGCCTATTAATACACATTAATACCTAATATTAAAATTACTCCAAAAAATAAAAGTGCAAAATGACCTTTATTTACTTTATTATTTGGGCATATAATTAATATTGGCTGAAAAATTCTAAAAACGTCCATGCGACCGAACATTTTGTTGCGATTAAGATTTCCAATAAAAGCTTATACAAATCGTCCATGAAAAAAAATCATATCGGCCATAGAATTAATACGAGATAATCAATTCTTTCAGTTTCGATATTCAATAATTGTATAATCAACCCAAAACTACAATTCCTTTATTATCTCTATTATTAGCAAAATCCTGGAGATTTAATGGTTTAATACACTATATTTCAATTTCAAATGCTTTGGGCTAAAAAGATTTTGAAACGGCCAACAATGGAGAGTTTTTTATGTTTTTTTCCGTTGTTTTAAGAAGATAATTCAAGATGATTATGATACATATGTGCAAAATTTTTTGACAGTAATTATAATTAGAAAACAAGTTTAATATGTTGACAAAATCAATTTATGCGTTTTGAACATCCAAATATAATTAGCAAATTCCTAGAGATTTGTTTCCTTTGTGTAGTCTAATTCGTCTTCCTATAAATACACAACTAAAAATCATAAACCAACATACTTCATTGTCAAAGAAAGTGAAAATGGTTGCCAAAGTCAATACTATGATATTTTTTTCTTTTATTTCTCTTCCTTTTAGTGTGTTCCTTTAGTGATGCTGCGAGGTCCCTTAAGGAAAACTATATTATTGAACGCGTTGATCCGTACGCTAAACGACAACTCGTTCCACCTACATTTTACAGTATATACAACGCCAAAAGTCATACTCCACCTTTGGCGCCATCCAGAAGAATTAATCCAGATCCAAATCCTCCACCCAGGTCAAAGAAGAAGATTATATCAAAGAAAGAATGAATTTTTCTTTTTTTTTTTTTTTTTTTTTTTTAATTACGTAAGCTTTATTAATAAATACATATTATCTGAGCAATAACTAATAAGTAGTTGGTGTTGAACTCATGGATGAATTGATTATTACAAGTTTTTTTTTTTTTTTATGTATTACTCATATAATAACGTACAACAAAGTATCATGTTGATGTTGTTTGATCTTTTTCAAGTCTTATTGTTTACATCTCATGTTTTTAAAATAGGGTAAACTTAAAAAACAAACTTTGTGGTTTAGTTCGGTTTTAAAACGAGGATGGTGGTTTTTTTTTTTTTTTTTTTTTGCAAAAAGAGATAATGTGGTTTGTGCCATTATAAAGAAAATAACAATTACAATTAAATTATAATGACATTACATATGATTTTTTTTTTTTACCTATTTCGAAGCGAAATTTTCCAAGTTGGTTAACAAAAGTACAATATATCTTAGTGAAAAATTTTGAAAATTTTCAACAAACGCAAATAATTTTTCTTAATTAAATAATGATAATAAATTAAAAAAATACAAAAAAAAAAAAAGCAAAATCTCTAAAAATTATTTAACTCTTAATGTAAAATTTTTAAATAAGATGGGTAAGCTATGGAATGCTAAATAAATAAAAAAAATAGTTACATCATCATTTCTAACGGAAAAATGTTACTTGTGCTTTTTTTTATAACGTTACAAACCATATGATCTCTTTTTGCATAAAAAAAAAAAAAAAATTAACACCATCCTCGTTTTGAAAACGAGCTAAACCACATGTTTTTTTTTTTTCTTTCATTTACCCTTTAAAATACATATATATGTATTAGAAACACATTTTATTAAATGGTGCTATACGAATTAGACTTTAAATAAGAGAATGATAACCTAAAGAATGACTGAGTAATATCGAACAAAGTAATTTGACTATAAAAAGAAAAAAAAAATTATGTATAATCTTATTATTTTATTGCAACATTACTATATATACATATTTATATAACATAAATCTAAAAACTACTTTACCTTTCAATGTTATAATAAATATTAACGTGTCACATATTTAACGGTGCGAATCACATGGACCTATCCATATTAGAAATTTTCCTAATAATATTATGCAATACAGCTAAAATATTGGCTATTTCAAAAAAGATATATATATTTTAAATCTTATTTAGCAGGCTTATAGATAATATGGTTTTCTGTACTTGTGTGTTACGGATGAGTGTGGAATGCATGGAAATGCCCACTCGTATAAAATCACAAAACGCTTTCAAGGTCCAATTAATGTTAGCCTTCTTCATTTTGCTACTCCCAATGCAAAAACAATGATGCTAGTAAGTTTAGAGGTGGCATAGGTTTTTTTCAGATTAAATTCATTCTCGTTCAAAGATGCCCAACAACATCTGAAGTTATGAGTACAAGATAATTTTTACAGTTTACATCGAACAGTCAAAACATAGTAGATCTTGTGTTCTCAGATACATTAATTAGCAAATGGAGTACCAAAATGAGTAACTAATTGTCTACTTAATTTTCGCTATAAGAAAACTTTAAAAAAGGATTAGCTAGGATTTGTTTTCTGATATAACAGAAGTTTCCTTGATAATATGCTTTTTGCTAATTAACAAAAAGTATATCCTCAACGAAAATTTTACTTATACTTTGATTTATAAAATCATTTTGAAAGAAAAAATTTATAATCACCAACTAAATTTTTCATTCTTATTATTTTCATTTACGCTTTCCCTGCTAATTAGTTGGTATTTTTTTCATTTTCTTGTAGTGCACGTATCATTCTCATCTAGATAACCATGTTTAGTGTCCGTATCCCTAACAACCTATACGTTGATTCAGAATAACTTAATTATCAGAAATCATTTTGGTATCAGTTAGTACACTAAATTAATATATAATTGAAGAAGAAGAAAAAAACAGCAGGAATCTAAAATCCTTGTCTGTGATTAACAGTCTGGTTGAGAAATTCCATGTGTGAGACTAATTTGCAGAGTTTTGCTTGCTATAAATAGCATGATTCATGCAAAATAGAACCCACTAATCATCTTCTTCTTCTGGTTTCGGTAACAAATATTTACAGTTGTTCGAGGTAAACTTACGGACGTCTGAGATAATGGAAATCTTTACCTTTGGAAGTTCCCTCATCTGTATAAAACAACAATCAGTCAACAGAGAAGAACAGAGAGATCAACTTTAATAACTCTAGACTACAACAAATAATGAAAATATTCAGAAAAAAAATGAAATTCCACAGCAACAACGTAATGGTTTTGCTAGACCAAAGCATTAGAACATAACCCTTTGGAAGTATGATTAAAATCATACAATCAAGAATCCAAAATAACAAATTCATTCAAATCTTGTGAGCCACATACGTATCTCTTACTTCTTCTGAATAAGGACTCACATACTTCTACACAAACTTTGCATCAGTCATGTAGCAAAATGAATACAAAGTAGGTCTTTTTTTCAGCAAATTCTTACTCTCACAGGCCTTAAGCACTCTTACTCAGGGCTTTAACCTCTTCTCCACACTGTAACCAAGCAACTGCAGGCAGCTAACAATCTAAGAGATGTACAAGCTCTCAACACTAAGCAACAGCTCTGTTGCCTCTTTAATTTTCCTTTCCGAAACAGAAAATGCTGAAGGTTGTGTCCTAAAACCATGCAAACTATTCTACTCTGAAAAGCCAAGCTCCCTACAAAATTTCAAATTCAGCTCCCAACTCTTCTTAGTCAGACAACTCATCACCCTAACAGCACAAAGAAACATCCATCTTACATTCCCGATCAACACTCATCTCGTCTGCTCTTTTAACTATTCCCTTAAACTTCTCTTGATTGGCGCAAAAAGTCAATGGATAGTTAAAAACAAATTTAGCAATGCGCAAGGAACAAATCCGGCAACTCTTCAAGTATTGTATGTTAGGGACCATTTTCCTATCCAAATCATGTGCTAGTAACCTCCACCTCCTAAAATCTTTTAAAAACCTACGAATATCAGGCATTAGGTCCCAAAACAGTCTTTAACCCTAAAATAGACAGATGAAGCCTATTAGCACTGCTATTCCAAATCTGACAAGTAGAAATATTATCAACCAATTCGGTGGAGTCAAATCCCAGTCCCTGAAAAATCATAATTTTAGGCCTAGCAGAAAGCAAGTTAAGTAATTTTTGGACAAGAGCTTCCATCTGGTTTTGAGCAAACCCAGTCTCCTTAGGGAAATTGAGAAAGGATTCAGCATTTCAGGGTTTGGTGAGGAACTTGGTAGATGACAAGGAGGAAACATTTGCAGCGCATCTAGGGGAGAATTGGCGTTGATTATCTAAGTAATAAAAAAATTGAGACTTGAGGGGATGAAGTGGAGAAGGAAACCAGAGATACGGGTCCAAAGATTTGAAATTTACGGAGATGATTAGAACTGATGAAAAGGGCATTGTGCATATCCAAGGAGGCATCTTTCTCAGGGGGAAAATTAATGAGGAATTGAAGCTAAAAAGACACAAAAACAGAAAATCTGAAAGTGTAGAAAGAGCTAGAGAGAGTGAAATCAATCACACCTAGACGTGGAAGTCAATTGGGGTAGAGATAATCCCCGCTTCGTTTTGAGCATGGAAGTGGGATCTCAAGACAAGAGGTTGAAGGACAGAGATGAAGTGAGAAGTGAGTGATGGATTTGGGCTTTTGGGAATGGTCGCTGAATGTTTTCATTTGTACGGCCCATTTTCATTTTGAATTGCAAGTATTGGGCCAATGGAATATTTCACTTCCAAAAATTCAACAAAAGAAGAGTAATTACAAAAATAATTATTATACAATACCTTTTTCTTTTGGACAAATATCATTATATATATCATAGTTGTGAAAACCGGATCGGACTGACCGGTCGGACCGGATTCGACCGGAACCACAGATCAGACCGATCGGTTTCTATCCGGTTTTCACTTTGGTCAATAACCAGTCAATAACCGGTCGGACTGTCCGGTCGAACCGAAAAACCGTAAACCAGATCGGTTTTCCGGTTCGACCAGACTTTTTTTTTTTTAAAAAAATTATTTGAATATAAAATTTAAGTTATTATTTTGAGGTGTTTTTAATTATAAAAAAATATAGTTTGTATTTTTAAATTATTTTAAATTAAATTAACATTTAATTGTAACTATAAAAACTACATTTCATAAATTGAGTTTTTTTAATTACTATATTATGTTTGAAATGCTTAAACTTAAAGAATTATAATAAAAATGTTCAAATTTTCATAAATTATAAATATAAAAATAAAAATATTTTAATATTTTAATATATTTATTAAATCCGGTTCGATTCCGGTTTATTCCAAAATCCATGAATCCATCCCTTCACCGGTTCGATGACCGGTCCGGATCTGAAAACCATGATATATATATATATATATTTTTTTTTTTTTTCAAAGTGATCATAACCACATAAACATTACAAGTACATAAATTAAACAGATAATTAACCATGTCCAAGGTTTGTGGTGTGGTTAGGCTTTGCCTGAACATCTAAGAAACCATGAACCATTCTATTCTGCACCTTTTTGCTTGCTAGTAATTTACTAACCATAGAAATTAGGATAAGTACAAAATTAAATCATGTATTTTCGTCTATTTGATGAAGGGTAGCTGTGGTTTGAAACTTTATAAACTGGAATATGTGGTCATTCGTACTGTTGATAATTTTACAAACTCCCCAGGAGCGCATAAAAATGAAAAAATAATAAAAAAAAGGCCAAAATAATTAAACATATATCAAACCCGGAATCATTTTTTGCGTTATACAGCTCCAACATGCAGATGAGGCATAGAATCATACCTTTCAAATAATTTTATCAGTGGCTTTTTAGGTGTATCACAGCAACTAATTTTTCCATATTCAATCAGTGCCATTAATTTACAGTTTGTGAAATGCCTCTTGTTCCATATCATGATTTGCTGAATTAGTTATTGATAATTTTATGCGTCATCATAACATATAATTAGATTGTATTAATTATTCTTATTTGTTATTGTCATAAGATTCTGTACTTGATAGTTTTGGCCATTAGGTTTCTGATGTTGTCCGGTCCTCTGGAACTTTATGCAATTAATTATGCATTTCGTCTTAGAATATCATTATTATGCCTACAGTTGCTATTGCAGTAATGAGTATTTATTCTCCCTATGAAGTTAAAGAAAATTAGTGTGCAAGTAGATTGTTTTCTTTTTATTATTTTATTGACTAGGACAGTTCACGCTTAATTTCTTTTTATTATTTTATTAAGCATGTAGAGAAAAGTTGTAAGGGCTCTTTTGTCTCTTTTTACTACTGTAAATAAGTGGTAAATTTGGATAGTTGGATATTATTAATTTGATCATCAATTGTTCAATTTAGTTCCGTAACTTTCTCTCTTTATATTTATAATATTTTCTTTTTATATTAGGAGTAGCAATGGGACTGAAATTACTCGAAAATCCTGGGGATTCGAACCGGTAGACATGAGAAAAAACCAATATTATTTCCTTTATATATATATATATATATATTAATGAATTTCTATTTAGCACAATGCAATGACTTTAATCGTTTTACATTGATCACAACATCAGCCCATCTCTTTTCTTTGCTTTCTCTGTAAAATCCTGTTTTCCTTTCCTCATCCTTGCTCAAAGCCTAAAACCCTAACCTCCCAAAATACGAATCACAACAAAACAACAAAATCAAGTCCTAACTCTTAAATGATTAGACTCCAAATTTAAGTTGTTCAAAAAAAGTTTACTTGGAACTTAAATATTTGTAATGTTGGATATATTTTGTAATTTGGATATTTAATGTTTAACCACATTAATGATGTGGTAGAATTTGCATTTTGGATATTGAATGTTAAAACGGTTATTAAAATAACTAAATATAAATTTATTTTATTTGTTGGATATGGGTGGGGATTCACTGATATCCGTAGGTACCCACGAGGGGAGGGGATGAGGGTGAAAAAATCTCCGAAATATTAAACGGGAAAAGCTATTTAACTCATATGCAACCTGAGACCGAGAGGAAGCAGTTCATATGTTAAGGCTTTTTATCTAAAATTGGAAAAATGCTTCTTAAAACTTAAAGCTTGAAATCTAATTTGAGGACGAGAGTTAAGTAAATGAAATCTCAAAGAATTCATGTGAGGACGAGAGTTAAGCTTGGTGACTTAAGAAGAATATACTTTAAACCTATGTTCTTTACCTTGCCTATGATAAATAAAGGAGATGGACTGAAGCTATTGGACATTGCTTGACTTATTGAGTTTGTGACCTTTTTTATATATTGTTTTCATTACATTTCTCATTCATGTCCTTATTCTTTCATTTATATTGTTTATGCTTTATTTTAGGTTGTTTATTATTATTATTTTCCCTTATTTTATCAAAGAAAGAAAGATAACTCAAATTTGTTGTTTTATTAAGAAATCTGACGTTGCTTACTGTCAATCCCTGTGGAAATGACACTTGTAATTACCATCATCTTGCATAACTAATATAGCACACTTGTTAGAGTTACATTTGCAGACAACATTTAGCAAGCTAGTAAAACAATCTTACAACTCACGAAGGCTTTAATACCCTTAGTTGGAGGAGGACATAAAATATCAACAAAGCACAATAGATTTTCTTTTCATAATAAGCTCTTTAAGTAGAGATCATCAGCGACAAACAATTTTTTTCCCTATTAATATTATTATTACTATCATTTATTACAATTTTTTTTTTTTAAATTTTTAACGGACACAAGAAAAGGAGAAAAAATTAAGATTAAAAGAAAAATTACACACAAGAGAAAAGATTATTTGTTTTGGTTTATGTATGTTGCTGAGGAGACGGATGCAATCTATTTAAGGAAGCCCGAAGCATCTAATTTGTGATCCATAATAGAATCCAGGCGAGCTCCCATTTCTTGTGTTAGCACATTCTTCCAATCTCCAATCTCACCTTTTCTAAAATATGCATTGTTATTAATAATATGATACTTTCCGGTTTTATTCACCTCAAGATTGCTTAGATTATTAAGGCTACACATGCTAATGATCTTCTCCACAACTCTATTTTTTTCTTCTTCCAAACTGAAAGGATACCCAATAAATTCTGCTAACTGCTTCACATAAAACCTTGGATCTTCCTTCATTTCTTCGTATTTCAGGAACAATATCTTGTCTGGAAATTGAAGCTTCGCTTTCCAGTACCCTAAAATATGATCCCAATACGGTCCATAAGCTGATACTCCTTGGCAGAATTTCTCAAAAGCTTCTTCGATCTGAAGAGGAGCATTCACAGATTTGTTAATCTTGTTAACAAAATACCAGAAAGAAACAAAAACATCTTTTGCATCCCTCCATATATACACAATTTTACAGCCATATTCTCGGATGGATTTTGGTAAAGAGTTGTAAGACATGTGAGTGGAAAGGAGTGGCATTTCTGTATCGCGATTAGCAGTAGAAATTTTGGAAAGATCCAACTCTAAAAAAGGAATACAATCGTGAGGCCCCTTGGTGTGCAATGGACAAGTAGAAACGGTATTTCTTGTAGCGATAGCAAAAGCAAGAGCCTTAAGCCAAGTTGTGCCAGTTTTCATATGACTAGCCAAAAATATATCAGTGGATCTAGCTTCAAAGGTTTCTTGAGCAGCCATTATTCCTTCCAAGACTCTTTCATAGTACCAAAAACCTTCATACTGGTACAGATCCTCAATCCCACACCAACTTTTCTGCCGTGGATAACTTGAGATTTTTTCTCTGTAATTTTGTATTGAAGACATGGAGAAAGATTCCATTATATTACAAACATACAAGATAGATAGGCAAGGCTATGAGCAATTTATATACACAATATATTTAGTCCATCATTGCAACAATGAATTTTTACCATAATTTTTTTTTTTGGGGGGTAAATACATTCATATATATTGATTCTCAAGAATATAAAATGGGATTTTACAAAAATACTTATGTTTTTACACCCTCTTTCTTTATTACGTGAACAAGAAATTTTTGCTAAACTTTCTTTCAAACTTTTCAAAAAAGTAAAATACTTACTTTGTCTATATTTCTCTCTTATCTTTTTATAATTTTAATTTAATTTTTCATTTATTTCTTAAACTATTTAATTTTTTGTCATGCGACTTTAAAAATTTTAATTATAAGACCACAGCGCTACACCTAAACTCCATTACGTTTACAGATTTGAGTTTAATATTAGAGAGTATTGGCAGGCATTTTGGTTATCCTTTATGAGCTGTTTTCTGGATTAATAAAATATTGCATGTTTCACGAGCTGTTTTCTGGATTACATATATATATATATATGTATAGTAGTTACTTATTCTTATATTTTATTATATTATTAAGTAATAATATAAATATTAATTAAAAGAATAGTAATACCAAAAAAAAAAAAATATTAAATTACTATATATATATATATAAAATTTACCTTAATTTGGGATTTCCTAAGTTTGGAGGCACTACAAGAAAACTGTCCACACACTAAAGAACGGATCCGTTGGTAAATCAAGACAACGACCATTTCACCGACCAGATTCCATTGATAATTCTTAGAATTCAGCAATTTTTCTTGTAGAGAGGCTTAGTTTTTGATAATTAAGGTGTTCTCTAAATTTGTAATTGTTTTCAATTTTAATAAAACTTTGGTGGTTAGTTTTCTTGATCTTAATTTATTGATGAATTTGTCAAAGGAAACCATGCACAACATCGTCTCAACAGTAAATGATATAGTTAGAATTTGAAGCTATCTATTTCTTAGTTTTTTAAAAAAATTGATCTAAAAATTTAATCTGACCAAAAGGTCAGGTTTTCCTTATTTTTAAAATATTTTGAAAAGCTTTTGAACGGTACAATGGATTACTTTTGAAATGGGTAATTTACAAAAATTCTACCTTTTTAAACAATCATATCAAATATACGCTTGATCTAAAATCTCTCAAAAATACCTTCAAAAGTAAGTATGTTTTACGCTCTAAGCATTCTTCAATTACTCCACCATATTTTTTCTCTCCTATTTTATGATTTAAAAGTTATTTTTTCATTTATATATCAAACCGTCCACTTTTTCGACATTCCGATGTAGCAAGTCCTTTTCGTTTCTTTTTTATTTTCGAATTGATATCCATACGTATATATTTTTTCTAATTTTTTTTTCCAATCTTCAAAAATATATCAGAAATGTATCAATAAACAAACATTAATATAATTCTTTCTACAGTTTTAATACAATAAAATGTATAAAAAATGTATCACAAATTTTACATAAGAAGCATTACAGACAACATAATTTAGAAAATATACAAACAAACAAACAACATATACATATGTGATATGTTGCTGAGGAGACAGATGCAATCTGTTTAAGGAAGCCCGAAGCATCTAATTTGTGATCCATAATAGAATCCAGGCGAGCTCCCATTTCTTGTGTTAACACATTCTTCCAATCTCCAATCTCTCCTTTTCTAAAATATGCATTGTTATTAACAGTCTGATACTTTCCTGTTTTATTCACCTCAAGATTGCTTAGATTATTAAGGCTACACATGCTAATTATCTTCTCCACAACTCTGTTTTTTTCTTCTTCCAAACTGAAAGGATACCCAATAAATTCTGCTAACTGCTTCACATAAAACCTTGTATCTTCCTTCATGTCTTCGTATTTCAGGAACAATATCTTGTCTGGAAATTGAAGCTTCGCTTTCCAGTACCCTAAAATATGATCCCAATATGGTCCATAACCTGATACTCCTTGGCAGAATTGCTCAAAAGCTTCTTCGATAGGAAGAGGAGCATTCACAGATTTGTTAATCTTGTTAACAAAATACCAGAAAGAAACAAAAACATCCTTTGCATCCCTCCATATATACACAATTTTACAGCCAGATTCTCGGATGGATTTTGGTAAAGAGTTGTAAGACATGTGAGTGGAAAGAAGTGGCATTTCGGTATCGCGATTAGAAGTAGAAATTTTGGAAAGATCCACCTCTAAAAAAGGAATACAATCGTGAGGCCCCTTGGTGTGCAATGGACTAGTAGAAACGGTATTTCTTGTAGCGATAGCAAAAGCAAGAGCCTTAAGCCAAGTTGTGCCTGTTTTCATATGACTAGCCAAAAATATATCAGTGGATCTAGCTTCAAAGATTTCTTGAGCAGCCATTATTCCTTCCAAGACTCTTTCATAGTGCCAAAAACCTTCATACTGGTACAGATCATCAAGCCCACACCAACTTTTCTGCCGTGGACAACTTGAGATTTTTTCTCTGTAATTTTGTATTGAAGACATGGAGAAAGATTCCATTATATTGAAAAGATACGAGATAGATAGGCAAGGCTATGAGCAATTTATATGCACAATTAAGGTCGAAAGTTGTACAATAATTAATCGATTTTTGAATAATGCTAAGGCTAAAGAATAATTATTCAATTTTTGAATCGTAACTTTCTTAATTATAAGACAGCAGCTCTGGACCTAAAATCCCATTACGTTTAGAGATTTGAGTTTAATATTAGAGAGAAGATCAAATGGAAAAGATTTAATGGTATTAAAATATCATTGCCAGGCATTTTGGTTATCCTTTATGAGCTGTTTTCTGGATTAATAAAATCTTGCATGTTTCATGTGCTGTTTTCTGGATTAATAAAATCTTCCATCTTTTTATTTTCCGCAAAACGTGTCTCTTCAATGCACTTTAATTTTTAAATAAATAAATAAATTTTCAGTACACGTAGTGGCGATGGAAAACATATAAAGAGAACATGGGAAATGGAAGATTTTGAAATCTGTTTCCTAATATTTTGTTTTGCAAATTTTCACAACTAAACAACATTTCCCATTTTCTAACTTTTTAAGAAAAATTTTTGTGATAATGTATTTTCCATAACTAAGCAAGGCCTAAAATAAAGTGACAAGTAAGCAAAGTGACATAAAATAAAGTTGGTTTCATGTGTACACATCTCATTGGTATTGTTAAATATGAGACAATTTCTTAAGCTTCTTTAGAATAAATTTCTAAACAATTATTAAGAAAGTTTATACAATATTTTGTGTGTCACTAAAGAAAAGAATTACTAGCAATATTTTCATTAGTAATTCAAATCTCATTAGAGCAAACCTCTGATCCCAAGTAAACTAATGAATTGTAGATCACATGTTGTTTCTGTCTCTGATCCGTGTAATATGGGATTAGAAAACTATCAAATAAGTATCCAATCAATAATATTCCATATGGCAATAATTTGCAGCCAATTTGGCTGTGCACTGAGGTTGGTATTTTTTTTTTTAAATGATTTCCTTGTTTAATCTACAGTATTTATCATTTTTTCTCTGCCCACGTTTACTTGAGTTTTTTCTTTTTTCTATTTTAGAACCAACTAGTGAAGCTACTGGATTGCGGTTCAAACTGGCGATTTAACTGGATATTTATTTTTAAAAAAATATTATTTAATAATATATTATAATAAATTATGGTTTACTTAGTTTAAAAAATATTATTTAATAATATATTATACTAAATTATGGTTTTTTTGAAAACATATATTTTTAATCAAACCAACTGAATCCATGACTTGTTGGCAGTTGAACTGATCGAATTGGTCGGTCCGATTTTAATAACATTACTTCTATGTTATTAATTCGTGGGGTTTTATTTTGATCACTACAAAGTTTAGGCTAAACTCTTCTCTCAAAGTTAGCAGAAAGTAAGATAGGTATTTTTTGGACAAGAGCTTCAATTTGATTTTGAGCAAACCCAGTCTCCTTAATGAAATTCAGCATTTCGAGGTTTGATGATGATGATTAAAAAACCAATGTTATCAAAACCTGACAAGATCTATCGGTACGACCAGTTCAACTGCGAATTGATCATGGATCCAGTCGATTTGGTTAAAACTTCCGATCTTAAAAAATAATCATAATTCATTATAATATATTGTTAAATAATATTTTTTTAAGCCAATTAAACCATAATTTATTATAATATATTATTAAATAATATTTTTTAAAAACTAAATATTCGGTTCAACGATTTGAACTGTCAAACCGGTAGCTTCATCGATTCGTTCTCCTGTCCAGTTTTAATTATATTGGAAGAAACATTAGTAGCGGATTTATGAGAGAAGTAGTGATGAGTAACTAAGTACTTACTTCATTCTAAATAGATGTCACTTAAGCTAATTCTATTATTTCTAAAATAAATGTTATTTTATAAATCAAGGCAAATTTAGATAAATTTTTCTTATTTTATCCTTAAATTAATTATATATAATAATTGCTTAGCACCAAAAAAAAAAATAATAAAATAAAAATAAAAGCATCAAATTCTCTTCATTTAACCTATCACGAACTACGTATAATTTAAATATTAAAATGAAAAAAATTCTAAAATGAAATTTAATAAAACTAATTTAGTAAAATAACATTATTTTGTAGATATATTAATTATTTTATTGATATATGCCCATAATGTAAAGCAACATCTACTGTGGAAAGAAGGAAGAAATCGAAATCACGAATTTGGGGGTTGGAGTGGAGAAGAAAACGAGGCATATCGATGATTAGAATTTAATGAAATCAAAAGACAGCAAATTAGACAGACAATCGAAGAGAGTAGAAAAAGCTGCAGAAAGTGAAATCAATCATATCTGGTAGTGGAGGTTCGATTGACAATCCCCGTACGTTTTGAGCTCGTTTTAACCTAATCTACTATCACAGCAAAGCATCCCACTCTTTATAATTGTGGTAGAAGGAAAGAGATGACTGCAGAATTGAGATATATTTGGGCTATTTGAATTGCTTTTATTCGGGAATCCCCATTTCCAATTTCTTTTTATAATGTCGTTTTCCAAATAATAATAATAATAATAATAACAACAATAATAATAATAAATAATTTTGGATAAATTTACAACATTTAAGAAATACCTAATACATAATTGCTCTTTAAAGTTAGCATCAATCGCCTACTATCATCCTCAACTTAAGTAATATCCAATTTGTCTCCTTATGTTGGCTAAACCGATCCAAATAAACCTCTTAATTCTACATGTCAAGCAAGTGTAATTCAAAAAGCGTGAACCTTATCGGGGCAAACTGGGTCGGTTTAGCAAAGATAAAAGAGGTAAAATGGGTCGATTTGGCCAAGATTAGAGGGCAAAATAGACGTTCCTTAAGTTCGGGATGACAGTAAACGATTGGTGCTTTAGGGAAGTAAAAGATGTATTAGGACATGGTAAAGTGGTCATTTGTTGAACACTTTTCAAGCCCTTATAGTAGTATACTTCTCTCTCTAATTCTTTTTAAGGAAATTGTCAAAATTACCCTCGTTTCAGGGTTTATTTTGGTGGCTTACCTTTTCTTATTTACACTATTACATTTTTTTTAGATTTCTATTTTTTCTTTACGTTTCTCCTTCAGTTCTTCCTTTCTTACGTTTTTTTGATTTCTTCCTTTGTACTTAGTCTTCAAAATCCCCACTAAGAAATCCGATTCTTCCTCTCAACCCCATCAAGATTCCGCCAACAACGCCCTATACGAACTATGCCTCAACGCTCCTACCACTCTCCATTTTCTCAAACCTAAAAAATGAGCTCGCGAAGCTCAGCGCCAGAAATTGGGGTACGTTTGTATGAGGTCATGGCGAAATACAACTGCAAGAAGGTACGTCTGTCTTTCAGTATTGTTTGAAAGATTTTCTTGCCATAATCTGCTGTTTGTGTTCAATTACTTTTAAGGGACATAATATTATTCTTCTCTGTTATCAAGATTTGCAAGTGGTGATAAATCAGTGGCATCGCCGAGAATTTCCCACAAAGAAAATGGATTGAATTAATTATTAATTAGCATTTCAATCACTAATTAGAAGAAGTGGAAAATTAGTAATTATGAGAATGAAGGCAATAGGATTGAATAGTCTGTGATTTTGTTTGCTTGTAAAGGACAGAAAGAGTAAAAAAGAAAAAAAAAATAGGTAGGGGCAGTAGAGTTTAGGGTTAGTTGATGAAGCTTATCTAATCTAAAGAGTGTTCATATGTTTTTGTCTGTAAAGTAAAGTTGATGTGTCATTAATTATGAGGTCATTAATTATGAGAAGCTTCAAAGTGAATCTTTTGTGTATCTAATTTCAAGTCTCATTGTAATTCTACAGTTTCTTAGATCATTTCAAAGATCTGATCATTTCCCCATTTGAAATACTGATATCAAGAAAGCATGAATTTGGATTTGTTAATGCAATTGAAGTAATCTTTACACCTAAAGATTTGATTACTGATTTGGCAATTCGTTTGAATGGCAATAAAACTGAGAAATTTGATGGGTTAACTAAGCATGCTCTGGAGACTATGTATAGGATCAATGTTGGAGGTCCAAAATTGACTCCGTTTAATGATTCAATTTGGAGAACATGGGTGCCTGATAATGGATTCTTTGTACCAAATGAGTTGTCAAACACCAAATATTTTGGTGGTCGAATTAAGTACCAAAATGGAGGGGCTAGCTGGGAAGTTGGCCCTGATTTTGTTTATGGTACTGCTAGAATAATCAGAAGCAATAATGCTTCAATTCTTAATACAAACATGACATGGGAATTTCCAGTGATCAAAGGATATCAATATTTTGTTAGATTGCATTTCTGTGATATTGCTAGCATGAGTCTTGGTTTGCTGTATTTTAATGTGTATATCAATGGGTACTATTCTTATTTAAACAAAATTTGAATTTTTGGATATTATTGTATTCATTGAATTGGCTTTTGAAAAGAACAAACCTTGATTTCATCTTTGCAACTTGGTTTTAGGATAAATTTATGTCAAAATAATTTTGCAAGTATTAATTTTGTTTTTTAAACTTTGACATTCTTTGTCAATTTAATTAAAACTTTTCCACCTCTTATCCTAGATTCTATTACTATAATTGCAGTTGCGAGTTAGATTATTTGATTGCAGTTCTATTGTAGGCTAGTACATTCATAAAGATTCTAGTTGTAATTACCAGAACATTTAATGAAATTTGAAATGTTACCTTTCTGTTCCAAGATAGCATATCTCTTCTTCTGAAAATTATTTCTCATTATGTTGTCTATGGCTTGAATTAACTCATGGCAAAGTAACTGTTCTTGTGGGATGGTTCTCTGCTGTAAAGATTAGAAATTTTCCATCATATCTCCCACACATGAAGAATTTGTTTTTACTTGTTATTAATAGTTGTGATAAAGCTATCACAGTACTTGTATTTTTTGCAAATTTGAATGATTCTTGTGGGAATATTGAGTTATTTACTCTCATGATTTCTTTAATCTGCTATAGATTTCCAAATTATATTATCTCTCACATTTATTGACACAATGTTTCTTGACTCTTTTTTGTGGGGCTGAAAAATAGATGGTATTCTCCTCATCTGCAACTGTATATGGCCAACCAGAAAAAATGGTGACCGCATAAGAAATTTATAAGAATTCGTAAATCTTCTTAATAAAGTAGTTTGTGGGACTGCATCTGCAATTTAGGACTGCATTTCAATTTTGGACTGCATCTGCACTTTAGTAATAGAGTGTATTATATTATATTGTATATAATTGTCAAATTATAATTGGTATAGGACTCTTCTTGTAATTTCCCTTTGTAAAGCACCTATATATATACAAGTTATTCTCTCCCCACAATTAAGGAGAGTTTTCACAAAACCTAAATTCTATCTTGGTATCAGAGCAAAACTTGGCTTAACCGCCCAAACCCTAGCCGCCCCTACCTTCCTTCTTTCTTCTTTCGGCAGTCATGGTCTCCACCGTTTCCGCCCATAGCTCCACCGTAGCTGACTCCACCGGTCCTACCCTAGGTGCCGCCGCAACACCTATCTTCTCCCATCAGCTGCCGTTAAAATTGGACCCTAATAATTATGTTCTATGGCGAACCCTAATCATGCCAATGCTCACAGGTGCAGCTTGATCAGCCATGTCGATGGGAAGGCAGCCACTCCAGCAGAGAGACTTGCTAATAATGATATCAATCCCGTTTTTCAACTTTGGTTTCAGAAAGATCAACAGGTATTAAGTTGGATCCTTAATTCTCTCTCTCCTTCAATTCTTCCATAAATTATTGGTGTTAAAACGGCTCGTGAAGCCTGGTTAAAATTAGAGAATGCATATGCGTCGGGGTCTAGGGCGCAAGTTAGAGATTTGAAACAACAGTTACATTCATTGGTTAAATCAAATACGGAGTCAATTTCAGAATATATGCAACGCGCTAAGTTAATTGTGGATCGCTTAACGGCTTTACAATATGTTGTGTCTGAGGAAGATTTGGTAGATGCCGTGTTGGATGGTCTTAGAGGACCGTTTAGAGATATGTGTCGAACCTTTGGTTCACGTTCAATTGCATTTGATGATTTTTTTGGACTTTTGTTGACGGAGGAACATCATTTAAAGAAAGAAAAAATGCTGACGGAAGAGTTGAATACTCCGGCAGCCCATTATACGGCAAGACAGCTTAGTACCGGCGGTTTAGGTGGCAGAGGCAGGGGCCGTGGACTCCACCAGCAGGACAGAATGGCCAAAACGGCCAAGGTTTTCGACGGCATCAGTAGCAGCCGTTTTTTGGACATCATCAGCAGCAATTTTTTGGTCAAAATCAATTTTATAAGCCCAATTTTACACGGCCACAGCAGGGACAGCAAAGCCAATTTGCTCCAGTCGATGTGGCAATTGTTACTTGTCATAATTGCAGAGGAATGGGTCATTATGCACGCCAATGCCCCTCTCCAAAATTTAATTCATCACGGACCAGCAACCCGCCCACTTCCAACCACACTACCATTAACCAAACAGAGCCACAGTGGATCATGGATGGCGGAGCTACACACCACCTTACTTCGGATTTAGGACAACTTAACCTGCATTCCGAATACTCTGGGCCCGAAGAAGTTCATCTAGGTAATGGTTCCCGTCTCCCTATTGCTCATGTTGGGTCTTCTTTGCTGTCCACTTCAGTTACTCCTTTAAAATTATCTCAAGTTTTACATGTTCCTGAATCCAAGTCCAATTTAATTTCTATTAGTGCTCTAACCCGTGCTAATGATGTTTCTGTTGAGTTTTTTGATTCTTTCTTTGTTGTGAAGGACCTGAATTCCAAACAGGTGATACTTCGAGGCCAGAATAAAAATGGTCTAAATGCTGTTTCTCCCGGTGCTCCACCCCTAGTCCGATCGCACCTCACTTCTTTGGCCACCTGGCATACGCGTCTTGAACACCCTGCTGCTCCTATCACTCATCATGTTCTTCGAACTAATAATATTAATTTTTTGTCTAGTCGTGATCGTAATATTTGTTCTAGTTGTGTGGTCAGTAAAAGTCACAAATTACCATTTCTTGTTTCTGATACTGTTGTTGATGGACCGTTGGATTTAATTTGTTCTGATTTATGGGGTCCTGCCCCGATTGAATCTGATGATGGTTTTCTTTATTATGTTCTATTCTATGATCATTTTAGTAAGTATTGTTGGATTTATTTTCTGAGGTATAAATCTGAAGTGCTCAGTACGTTTGTTAAATTTCGTTCTGTTGTTGAAAAGTTTTTTGGTCGCCCCAGCAAAATTTTTCAATCTGATGGCGGGGGAGAATTTGTTGCTATGAAATCATACTTAGCTGAGCATGGTATCCAACATCGTATGTCCTACCTGTATACCCCTGAACAAAATGGGGCAGCGGAATGGAAACACCGTCATGTTGTCGAAACGGGTCTCTCTTTGTTAAATGGTGCTAAATTGCCTATGAATTTTTGGACATATGCCTTTGATACAGCTGTGTATTTAATAAATCATATGCCATCACATGTGCTGAATATGTCTTCTCCGTATTACATTTTATTTTGCCATCACCCTGATTATTCTATGCTTCGTGTGTTTGGTTGTCTATGCTATCCATGGCTGCGTCCGTATTCCTCAAATAAACTTCATTGTCGTTCTCGTAAATGCATCTTTTTGGGATACAGTAAAATTCATAAAGGCTATCGATGTTTTGATCCTGTCTCCAAAAAATTTTTCTTCTCACGTCATGTTATTTTTGATGAGCAGGTGTTACCATTTTCGGACCTATGCAGCTCCGTTCTCCATGATCCGCCTCCCTCCGCCACATGCCTACCGTCCTGCCAAATTTTTCCAGCCACCTCATCTCGGCCCCACCAAACACCTACAGCCCCCACTGTTCCCTAATCTCCACACCGATCAGCCCCAACTTCCGCCACCCGTCACCTGCCGGCCATCCAGCCACCAATCAACGAACCAACCCATGACCCTACTACCCCAACTTCTCTAACCCGAGACCCTCTTAATCCACCCTCTCCTACCCGAGATAATTCACCCGGCATTCCTCTCATTGTTGACTTAAGGGGGGCTGCGAATAATGCTCCCACCTCCTCTACTGCACGTTCTCCCTTTCCTGAGGCTCCGGTGTCACCTCCAATTCGCCGAATGGTTACTCGGCAGCAAACAGGGAAATTGCCTCCACCTCCAAAGATGTTTAACACCTCTGTGTTACCAGCTGACCCCACATGCTTCGCTGAGGCGTCTAAAAGTGCGCATTGGCGCCAAGCAATGGCTGAGGAATTTTCTACCTTGGTTTCCAATGGAACTTGGGAATTGGTTCCGGCTTCTAGTGCTCACAATGTTATTGGTTGTAAATGGGTGTTCAAAACCAAACTCAAGGCGGATGGCTCTATTGAAAGGTATAAGGCTCGATTAGTTGCCAAGGGGTTTCATCAGCGCCTGGGTATGGATTTTCATGATACATTTAGCCCAGTAGTGAAGCCAACCACTATTCGGCTACTTCTCTCGCTTGCAGTGTCGTTTTCATTGTCCATCACTCATTTGGATGTCTCAAATGCTTTTTTACATGGGGATCTGGATGAACCTGTGTATATGACTCAGCCTCCTGGTTTCACAGATAAGTCTTTTCCTACTCATGTTTGTCGACTTTGTAAATCTTTATATGGGCTCAAGCAGTCGCCCAGGATATGGCACAGACACCTTACAGATGCACTTACGGCCTATGGTTTCACTTGCTCTCGGGCTGATGTATCTTTGTATTTTCTGCGGAAGGGTTCCTATGTTTTGTTCTGTTTAATATATGTTGATGATCTCCTAGTTTTGGGCAATGATCCGGGTCAGTCGGCTTCTTTGATCTCTTATCTCCAGTCACAGTTTGCTATCAAGAATTTAGGGTCTGCTAAATATTTTTTGGGGATTGAGATGACTTGGCATGCTGGCTCTCTATTCTTGGTCCAACAAAAATATGTTCTGGATGTGCTGTCTAAGGCCAAAATGCTTGCTTCCAAACCAGTTGACACCCCTGCTAGTTCAACGGATCGACTTCGGGCTTCCGGCACTCCTTCACCTGATGTTACGGCATATAGGAGTTTAGTTGGCAGTTTGCAATATTTGACCATCACTCGTCCTGATATAGCCTTTGCTGTCCACAAAGTTGCCCAGTACATGCATGCTCCTACTCAGTCTCACTGGCAAGCTGTGAAGCGGATTCTACGGTATCTTAAGGCCACGGCTTCTTATGGGTTACGGTTTCAACCTCAACTGCAGATTCAACTTAATGCTTTTTCTGATTCTGACTGGGCAGGGGATGTTGATGATAGGCGGTCGACTTCTGGCTTTGGTGTTTATCACGGTACAAATTTGATTTCTTGGGCATCACGTAAGCAACGTACCGTTTCCCGCTCCTTGATGGAGGCTGAGTACCGTGCCTTGGCCACCACTACGTCTGAGTTGTCATGGTTAAGTATGCTTCTTGTGGAAATTGGGTTCCCTCTTGTTCAGGCGCCTACCCTATGGTGTGATAATCTTAGTGCTACGTACCTCACGGCCAATCCAATTTTTCACAACCGCACTAAGTATTTGGAACTTGATTTCCATTTTCTTCGTGAAAGGGTTGCCTCCAAGTAGCTGTTCGTTCGGTATATCTCCACAGATGATCAAATTACGGACATCCTCACCAAGCCTCTACCCTGATGCCGGTTTCAAGAATTGAGAGACAAGTTGGCTGTGGTTTCCATCCCAGCTCAACTTGCGGGGGAGTAATAGAGTGTATTATATTATATTGTATATAATTGTCAAATTATAATTGGTATAGGACTCTTCTTGTAATTTCCCTTTGTAAAGCACCTATATATATACAAGTTATTCTCTCCCCACAATTAAGGAGAGTTTTCACAAAACCTAAATTCTATCTTTTAGGATTGCATTTCAATTTTGGACTGCATCTGCACTTTAGGACTACATTTCAATTTTGGGACTGCATTTGCACTTTATGACTGCATTTTAATTTTGGACTGTATCTGCATTTTAGGACTGCAATTTTGGGACTGCATCTGCACTTTAGGACTGTATTTCAATTTTGGGACTACATCTGCACTTTAGGACTGCATTTTAGGATTTGCAATTTTGGGACTGCATTTGCACTTTATGACTGCATTTTAGGACTACAATTTTGGGACTGCAATTTTGGGACTGCATTTTAGGACTGCAATTTTGGGACTACAATTTTGGGACTGCATTTTAGGACTGCAATTTTGGGACTGCACTTATATTTTTATACACTGTTTATACATTGTTATACACTGTTATACATTGGTTATACACTGTTTATACACTTCTTATACACTGTTTATACACTTCTTATACACTGTTATACATTGTTATACACTGTTTGTACACTTCTTATATATTGTTGTACACTGTTATACACTTCTTATATATTGTTATACATTGTTTATATGCTTCTTATATATTATTATACACTGTTTATACATTGTTTATACACTTCTTATATATTGTTATACATCGTTATACGCTTCTTATATATTGTTATACGCTGGTTTATATATTGTTTATACACTTCTTATACACTGTTATACACTATTTATACATTTCTTATACACTGTTATACATTGTTATACACTATTTATACACTTGTTATACATTGTTATACACTTCTTATATATTGTTATACACTGTTTATACATTGTTTATACACTATTTATACATTATTTATACACTGTTTATATTATATATTGTTATACACTGTTTATACATTATTTATATACTTCTTATACACTTTTTATACACTGTTATATATTGTTTATACACTACTTATATACATTGTTATACACTTCTTATACAATGTTATATGTTTATACACTTATTATACATTATTATACAATCTTCAAATCTTAATTAATATTTGTTATGCAATTGCTAATGTTAATTTTAAAAGGAGATTTCCATGTTTATAGATTTGAAGATTTGTTACCGGGAAAGTTGAAATCCACCTTTTAAAGGTGAAAATACCTTCTTATATGCTAATATATATGCTTTTTTTTTGTTGCAGGAACTGAATAGAATCTCATCTTTGGTGATACAATTGAAAACCAAGAAGAATTTTTCCTTTTACTAAAGAAGAAGATTGAAGGAACTGAATAGAATCTCAACATTGAGTAGTTTAAGTTTGTCATCTTTTTTATATTTGTACCCAACACCTTTGCTGCAAGACATTAGTATTATCTTGTAATTTAGATTAGGTCCTTTTGTTCCTAATGTATTTATACAATTCTTATACACTGTTATACATTGTTATACACTTCTTATACAATGTTATATGTTTATACACTTATTATACATTGTTATACACTGCTTATACATTATTATACACTGTTTATACACTTCTTATTCACTTCTTATACATTGTTTATACACTTCTTATACGCTGTTATACATTGTTATACACTGTTTATACACTTCTTATACATTGTTCTACACTTCTTATATATTATTATACATTGTTTATACATCATTTATACACTGTTTATACACTGTTTATACACTATTATACACTATTTTTACATTGTTTATACATTGTTATACACTTCTTATATATTATTATACATTGTTTATACATTGTTTTATACACTGCTTATACATTGTTTATACACTACTTATATACTGTTATACATTATTATATACTTCTTATACAATGTTATATGTTTATACACTTATTATACATTATTATACACTCTTTATACACTGCTTATACATTATTATACAGTGTTTATACATTGTTATACACTTCTTATACATTTATATATTGTTATGCATTGTTTATACACTGTTTATACATTGTTTATACACTGTTTTTACACTTCTTCTACACTGTTATACACTATTTATACACTGTTTATACACTGTTATACATTGTTATACACTGTTTGTACACTTCTTATCCATTGTTATACATTATTATACACTTCTTATATATTATTATACATTGTTTGTACATCGTTTATACATTGTTTATACACTTTTTATACACTGTTTATACATTGTTATACACTGTTTATACACTTCTTATACAATGTTATACACTGTTATACATTGTTATACACTGTTTATACACTTAGTATACATTGTTATACTCTCTTTATACACTGCTTATACATTATTATACACTATATATACCCTAAGATACATTATTATATTAATTATACCTTAAGATACACTATTACAGTGATTAAACCTTTGTTATACCTTAATTACACCTTAAGATACATTATTACAATGATTATAACTTAGTTATGCCGTAAATATACCTTAAGATACACTATTACAGTGATTATACCTTAGCTATACCTTAATTATACCTTAGTTATACCTTAAGATACACTATTACAGTGATTATACCTTAATTATACCTTAGTTATACCTTAAGATACACTATTACATTGATTATACCTTAGTTATACCTTAATTATACCTTAAGATACGTTATTACATTGATTATACCTTAGTTATACCTTAAGATACAGTATTACATTGATTATACCTTAGTTATATCTTAATTATACCTTAAGATACACTATTCTAGTGATTATACCTTAGTTATTCCTTAGTTATACCCTAAGATACATTATTATATTGATTATACCTTTGTTATACCTTAATTATACCTTAAGATACACTATTACAGAGATGATGCCTTAGTTATACCTTAATTATACCCTAAGAGACACTATTACAGAGATAATACCTTAGTTATACCTTAATTATACCTTAAGATACACTATTACAGTGATTATACCTTAGTTATACCTTAATTATACCTTAAGATACACTATTACAGTGATTATACTTTAGTTATACCTTAATTATACATTAAGATACACTATTACAGTGTTTATACCTTAGTTATACCTTAATTATACCTTAGTTATATATTAAGATACACTATTACAGTGATTATACTTTAGTTATACCTTAATTATACCTTAGTTATACCTTAAGATACACTATTACATTGATTATACATTAGTTATACCTTAATTATACATTAAGATACACTATTACAGTGTTTATACCTTAGTTATACCTTAATTATACCTTAGTTATACATTAAGATACACTATTACAGTGATTATACTTTAATTATACCTTAATTATACCTTAGTTATACCTTAATATACAAAGGCATAATTAGTTATACTTTAGTGAAAAAAATATGTCAGAAAAAGTGTATACATATGGACTTTGTTTCGAAGATAAATAAAAAAAAAAACTTTCTAAAGTCACATGACAAAAAAATAAAGGGATTGAGAGATAAATGCGAAATTAGATTAAAAATTATAAAAAGAGGAGAGAGAAACGTGGACAAAGTAGAGAAGGCATTTTGGAGATTTTGATTTGTGTTTTGTTGTTTATTTTGTGAATGAATCACGTAAAAATGAAAATTTTTGTTTTAGGTATTTTTGAAATTTTGAAAAGTTTTTAAGGTATTTATACAAACTTTTCCTTTTGAGGTAAAAATGTTATATGGTGCCAAAAATTATGTATTTATGTAAAATGCCCTTCTTTTTATAGTAGTATACTTCTCTCTCTAATTCTTTTTGGCTCTTTTCTTCAAAAATGCAATTTGTCAGATATAATAAAAAAAAGTTGTAATTAGGCCTTACCTATAAGTTTAAGCTTTTAGGTCAAATGGTTCTATGACATGGTATTAGAGCCGCTTAGACCCAGAGGTCGAGGGTTTGAATCCTAGTAGATCCATTTGTTGATTAAAATTCAACACATGGCAGGGTGAGATTGTGTTGTACACACTTCAATGGCAAGAAGCATTCACGTACGGAGGAGAGTCAGGGATAATAATAAAAACCATAATTGGATTTCAACTATCAGCTTAAACTTTTAGGTCAGTTGGTTCTATGGCATGGTATCAAAACTGCTTAGACCTAGAGGTCAAGGGTTCAAATCCTCGTAGCTCCATTTGTTGATTAAAATTCAACACATGGCAGAGTGGGATTGTGTTGTACATGTTTCAATGGCTTGAAGCATTCATGTACTTAAACTTTTAGGTCAATTATTTCCATGACAATTGACAGCTTGAGATTTTTTCTCTTTGATTTTGTACTTAAGACAGACAAAGATTGAACACAAAATTCAGCACTCAATTTATTGTACAACTTTTTCATATATTACATGCTTAATACACAACTCAATTTATAGAGTGTGTACCGACAGAAATAATTCAAATAAACAACAGTATTATAATCCTAAGTTTGCCTTGCCACCACATCATCCCATTCTTCAATACGTGCATTCAAACTTAAAGAAGCTGCCAATCTTCACCTCACCAATTCATTTGTTTCTTTAATTGTTTTTTTCTTACACACACATGCATCTTTCTACATATCACATGTCACATAGTTTATTTTCTTTCATTGGATTCTGCGGGTATGGGAACAAAGAAATAAAATGTCGCATGATTCTAATTAAATTAATTTGACTAATAGTCAAAAAATGTAATATTGGTAAATATTTATCATAATTGATATGCAAGACTTACCATATATGCAACATTAGTCAACATGAAAATATAATAATAAAAAATTTCCATAATTATTGACTAACCAATAAATAGTTTTTACAATAGTTGCCAAAAAAATAATTTAGACACAAATTTGATTAATAATTAATATAAGGGTGACATCTAATAAATAAGTCTTAATTCGTCACTATTTATATAATTTTTTCTAAAATTATTCAATGGTTGTTTAAATAGAGTATTTCATATCTTATGAATTTATCACCTCATATATAATGACTTGGTTTAGGAGACCGATCTACCATTAAATGATTAAGTACATGTTATTTGATATGAGGCTTAAAAAATTGCATGTTAGATATTTTTATATGCATAGGTTCGAGCCATGTTTCTTTATTGCACAATAGTATGAAGAATATCAAATCCATCCATTGCGCTGGGTTAGAGCATGTTAATTAGTTAGAGAAGAAAATGGAGAAAAGTGACAAATGGGCCTTCAAAATATACATATAGATAAATTAAGGGGCTTTTAGTAAAGTGACACAGCTTTGGTACATACAAAATCAAATACCGAACACAATTTATAATATACCAAACAAACAGAAATAGGGATAAACAATCTTGAAATCCAAAAGAGCGCATTTCTTTATTGTCTTTGGCTAGACAATTGCAATTTTGTATTATCTAACTCCTACTCGTTCATCCTTTTGATCATCGCAATTATAAGCATATGGAATTTCAGATAAATTTTCCATGCCTTTTCTCTGCACACTAGAATCAATCATGTCAATAACAAAAACAAATTCAATTTTATTAGTATTATTACCTTCATGTATATTATTTTTATGTTATTGGTCTTTGTAGGTAAATTACTTGACAAAATTGAAATTGATTTTATTATAGCCCTATGATTCATATCCATGATGCAAAAATCTTTTTCATAGATTAATTCATCATTAATTGTGGAATTTTCATCATCAAATACTATGTCTTCTATTTGATCTTCTTCCTCTAGCACTAGCTCTTTGAACTCTTCTTTCTTATGCACTAACACATAATTTCAAATCAAAATTTGAGTTTCTAAATTACCCATGATCGCAATCAAGTGGCTCATTTGTGAATTCAAATTTTTGAGACTAGTTTGTGTTTCTGATTGAAATCTTTTAAAGTTGTCAGCTAAAGCATAAACAATATCTTCCAGAGACATACCTGAACTTGATGAAGACTGATCAACATAAGAAGATTGATAATAATTATGATTTGATTGATTCTCATAATTAAAACTGGGATAGGAATGATTAAATGGATCAACGTAAGGGTCATAGTTCCATTGGAACTCATTAACATGTTGAAATGGATGATCCATCAATTTCCAAAATTGCTAAAAAGAAGAAAAAATAAAAAGAAATAAACTGATTGACCACTAATCCCCGGCAACGGCGCCAAAATTGGATGCGTGCTGAACATACCAAAAATAAATACCTACTCCTCAAAACCAAAATATGTAGCAAGGGTGAAGTAGGGTCTAATCCACAAGGATTGGCTGGATTATTTCTTATAAAATTTAACAAGAAAAGTAAAAAGGGGGGTTGTTTATAAATTGCAATTACAATTTGAAAGTAACAAAAACGAAATAATTTGATAAAAAATCTATATGAGGCAGATTCCAGTTAAAAGGCGGATTCAAGTCTTGAGTCAAACCAACCGATCATCGATCGACAACAAAGGGTAACTTCAATGCATTCAAGTAAATTAGCTATGGCTATCACAAAGCATGAATCACCTAATCTCTTCTTACAGAATAGATAACCAAGAGAAGCTCATTAATTAGCTTTATTTAATCGAACAGTTCCAAACAAGATTCAGAATTTAATTCAATCGAAAGCATTAACACACGAAAGAGACATTAATTCTACTCAATAATCACACAAGTGAGATTATTTAATGTTGCAAATGCCCTAGTCCCGAGGCATTGGTCCTTGTATTTGTACTATGCATTTATTGGATTTATGTGTTGTACTTATTTGTGTCATTAATAAAGGCATCAATTCATTTATTATATTTATCTTGTGCAGTATAGTAAATGAAGTATCCAATGGACATATCCATTTCCATGACGACTAGTGTCATGCACTTAGCAGTAAGACCATGGATAGGGTTAACGATATGACCATAAATAGATCCGTAGTCTGTTCCAGTCATGGGAATGAACGGAACAACAGACTATCATTAACCTGGTTGTATGGCGGTGTCTTACCGGTCATTGGACATGGAATGTCAACCAAGTTAATGGGTACATGCCTGGAAGCATGGTACTGGATAGATCCACTGAACGAGTAATCCACATGGTATGGTATCACAATGGATTCTCGTGTAGTACTTGTATGGATCCTTTGACCTGACCATATGATGGTGTTACATGTGATGTCGCATACTTAGGGGTACGCCTAAAGGGCCTGTAATAGGGTGCCAAGTATGGGTGCTTTCGGGTATGTCACTGAACATGGTAATACTATGGATATGCAGAAGGGATTTGTCACTCAGTAACCAACTGAGAAGATATCACCGGCCTCTTGATGAATGTGACTGATAAGAGTGTGGCCACACCCAAACAAGTTGGTACTTGTTTGTGAGCATCAGTACATTCGGGATCAAGTTAATGTCTGAACACAAAAGAGGGTGATCAATCCATGCCTCTGTGTTGGACACCGATATCAATGACATGGGATGTACAAGTCTAACTACAGGGTTATGATATCAGTTGGACTGCCATCTCCATCTTAATTGGGGGCTGCAGTGGCTTGCTAGAGCCCAACTGCAGTCTGCGGGCCAAAGGCCCGCTGCCAACATAAAGATGGGCCTACAGGATCGTACACATAGAACGATAGAATGCAGACTTAAGGAATAGCATGTATACTTGGAGTATACACATTGGAGGGAGAGGTGTGTATATATTAATTATATTATAAAGATCAATTGGATTGGTCATAATAATAAAATTAATATATTCAATTGGCTCTTCGTAATTAATTGGATTAATTATGAAATTATTTCCTAGGTGGAAATATTCATATGTATGGGTTTACATATGATTTTATTTTGTGCAGAGTTAATTTTAATTTGATGGATTAAATTAAATGTCAAACCAATTTTAATTTGGATGTAAATAATATATTACTTGGAGTAATATATTAAATACATGGGTATATTAAAATTGGGCTTGAATTAATTTGAACCAAATTAATTAAAATTAGACTGGGCCTAAATTAAAACATGGAAGCCCGCGCAGAATAAAGTGGAGCCAAGATGGGCCAGAATTCCTTATGGAATTCGGCCAACCCTAGGTATAAATACCTAGGGTTAGAAGAATTCGGCCAACCTAAGCTAAAACCACTCATAGCCGAATTCTCTAGCCTCTACTCTCCTTGGTTCTTGCTTTTCCATCGCTAGCACGGGTTGCATTTGCCAAGCGTTCGTGTACGTGAGAGCGGAGGAAGTCTAAATTGAGTTCTGCAGTCATCATCCGTCTCTAAAAGAGATTTTTCTGGTATGAAATTTCAATCTCTTTCTATTCAATTTTATGTTTTTCAATTTCCGCTTCAATTACTCCTGGGACCGGATTTGAGGAAATCACCGCGTTCTTCCGCTTTTATCGGGTGATTTCCGGTGAAAAATCCCAACATTTAAAGCATATCAATTTCATCCATAACATGAATTAAAAACTTGTCCATAATTAATCATGTTATTCGCTACCTAGGTTAAATGAATTAAACGATTACGTATTTAATCACCTAACTAGCAAATCAATCACAAGTATATAATTAAATCAAGAATTCAATTAAATCACGCAAAAGAAATAAGAACAAAATGAAATTAATACTCGAATCAAAGAAGAGAACAAGAACAATTAATCTCACAGTTGACTTTACAAGACCAAATTCCCCTCTAACTAGAAAAGAAAATTATCTATCTCTCCATGAGAGAAAGAAAAACCAAACTCAAACTAAAAGAAACTCAAACTAAAACCTAAAAACTATCACTCTCTCCAGAAGAAGAAGAAGACTCCCCTTGTAAACATTGGGAAGGGAAAGGAAAGAAAATCCTAAATAGAATAAAACTCTAATTATGAAAATTAGAGAATATCCAAAATAGAATTAAAAGCTTATACAAATAAAATAAAACTAAAAAGGAAGTCTTCTAATCCCATAAAAACTCTACAAATTCGTAGCTCCCCCTTAAACCATGATCCTGGATTATATAGAAACAGCTTCTAGGCAATTTCTAGCTTCAGCAGAACCCCACAAGCTGTGCTAATAGGTTATGACTTTAAGCTCCATCCTTTATGCACTTCAAGCTCCCAAAATCGGCTCTCTAAGCTTGTTTTCAACTTCAAAGTTCCTAGCATGAGTAATAATGCAAAATGAAGTGAATCCACCTAAGTTGTCCCAAAATATAGCAATTTAAGCATATAAACCAACGCAAATTACATGCATAATATACACTTATCAGTAGACAACCCAAAGATGATGGCGATGTTCAAGCATCCTACTAGTTCGAAACCCTAGAACTAGCCTCAATCAATAGCTGGAAACAGTTGAAGGAGCAATTCTACACGAAGTTCTACGGGTCTGTACCTACAAGAACGGCAAGCCAGACCTTATACAATGTGAAGCAATGTTAAGGAGAATCCCTCAGGGACTTTATTGACTGGTTCAACTAGGCAACGGTAGAGATCCGAAAGATGGACATCCACACAGCGTTGGAGGCATTGATAGCTAACACTAACAATGAGCGGTTGAGGGCTAACGTAGCCTTGAGAAAATCACAGAACATAATTCAGATGATCTCCATGGCCAAAACTTTCATCCAGTTAGATGAGGTGGGGGTGCCAGCCAAAAGCTGCAAAGAATCTGAAAGGAAGACTGACGACAGAAGATCCAAGAGGGACAGAAGGGACTTTAAGCAGTCCAGAGGATTCACCCCTTTAAACCGACCACTCAGTGAGGTATTGGTGGTAGTGGAGAAAAGTTTAGACAGGAAAGTCTCTCATACCTGGAAGCTAGGAAGGGACAAATCATGGAAGACAAGGGCGCCTACTATAAGTATCATCGAGTAAATGGCCACGACACGGATGAATGCACACATTTGGATATGGATATATTTTTTCTGACTTTTTTTCTTCACTAAGGATAACTAATTATACCTTTATATCTTAAGGTATAACTAAGGTATAATCACTGTAATAGTGTATCTTAAGGTATAACTAAGGTATAATCACTGTAATAGTGTATCTTAAGGTATAATCACTGTAATAATGTATCTTAAGGTATAACTAAGCTATAATCACTGTAATAGTGTATCTTAAGGTCTAACTAAGGTATAATCATTGTAATAGTGTATCTTAAGGTGTAACTAACATATAATCACTGTAATAATGTATCTTAAGGTATAACTAAGGTATAATAAAAGTCTAATCACTGTGATAGTGTATCTTAAGGTATAACTAAGGTATAATCATTGTAACAATGTTATTATACCTAAGTTATACCTATGAGACTCTTATTGTACCTTACTTATACCTTTGTACAACTGTTATGCCTTAGTTATACTTTAGTTATACCTAGGGGTGTACAAAATCAATCCAACCCAATGAATTTAATCAACCCAATCCGACCCAACCCATATATTCTTTATCTTAATGGTTATTCATTGGGTTGGGTTGGTTTGAGTGGGATGAAATAGGAAAAGTAATTGGGTTGGGTTGGGTTGGGTTGGATTCAAATTAACCATCACATGTAAAATTCAATTTTCTCTCTTTGAAAATCTTCACTTATTTGTACTATCTTTCATCAATATTCAATTTTATCATTTTGAAAATTTTCACTTTTCAATCTCATGTTCATAAAATTGAATTCATAATCTGTGAATAAATTACAACCCGTATGCTCTAAGACTTTAACTCATTTTAATTATTAGTTAAATTCTTTTTTACATTATTTTTTTACACTCATAATTTATTATTTTTCTTAATCAAAAAATCTGAAAAATCTTCACTTTTTTTTTATATATTATTGTGTCAAATACTATTCCGATTCATGGTATGATGATGCTATATATATATATATATATATATATATATATATATATATATATATATATTAAAGCATTGTAGAAAAAAATAACTAATTTTATTTTTGGAACCTTAAATTTCATGCTTAATTTTTTTGGAACTTTAAAACCAAACCAATATGCATTCAGTTTGGGTCGAACTGAACCGAACCAGTTCGGTTTGGTTTTGGTTCGGTGTGGTTCCAAACCAAAATTTCTAAATTTTAACATTTAAATAAATTATCATTATTATTATCATTAAATTATTATTAATTATATATAAATAATTTTTAAATATTTATAATTAGTTCGGTTCGGTTCAGTTTTTTGTTTGCTTTTTCTATCAAAAATCAAAATCAAGGCAAACAAACTTTTGTTCGGTTCGGTTTTTCTGCTCGGTTCGATTCAGTTTTGGGTTGTGGTTTGGATTTGCTCACCCCTATTTTCATCAAGTAAACTATGTAATTGTACGAATAATATTCAACCCAACCCAACCCAACCCAACCCAATATTGTGTGAGTATTCATGAGTTGGATAGATTTTTAACAACCAACCCATGGATTGCTTTTATTATTGGGCTGGATTGGATTATCACCCAAATACTATTGGGCCATTCATTGAACAGCCCTAGTTATACCTTTGATACTCTTATTATACCTTAGTTATACTTACCAATACACTAATACATTGATTATATCTTAGTTATACCTTCTAATACATTGATTATACCTTAGTTATACTTCATGATACACTGATTATACCTTAATTATACTTACTAATACACTGATTATACCTTAGTTTACCTTCTGATACACTAATTATGCCTTATTTATGCATTGTAGTGTATAAGCAGTATACCAAAAGGTATAACTAAGGTATAATCAGTGTATTAGTATATCAGTAAGTATAACTAAGGCATACTAAGAGTATCAAAGGTATAAATAAAGTATAACTAAGGTATAATAAGAGTATCAAAGATATAACTAAGGTATAATAACACTATTACAGTGATTATACCTTAGTTATACCTTAAGATACACTATTACAGTGATTATATTTTAATTATACCTTGGTTATATCTTATGATACACTATTACAATGATTATACTTTAGTTATATCTTAAGATACACTATTACAATGATTATACCTTAGTTATTCACTGTTATAGTGATTATACCTTAGTTATACACTATTATAGTAATTATACCTTAGTTATACCTTAAGATACATTATTACAGTGATTATGTCTTAGTTATACATTAGTTATAGTTATACCTTAAGATACAAAAGTATAATTAGTTATACCTTTGTAAAAAAATGCCGAAAAAAATATATACATATGCATCTTATTTCGAAAAGAAAAAAACTTTTTAAAATCGCATGACAAAAAAAATAAACAGATTGAGAGATAAATGCAGAATTATATTAAAATTATAAAAAGAGCAGAGAGAAATGTGCATAAAGTATAATCACGTACCTAAGTAAATTTGAAAAGTTTGAAAGGGATTTTTGGAAGAGAAAATGTATAAAAAATATGAATTAAGAAAAAAGGCGATTTAATAATTATGAAAGCAAAAGAAGGTAGAAAATGTATAGTTCAAAAACAAAGCCTAAAACAGAGGTATTTTTGACAATCTTCCAATATAAAATCCATCCATTGTGCTGGGTTAAGCTTGTTAGATAAAATTAAAGAAGTGAATGGACAAAAGTGACAAATGGGTTTGCAAAATATACACATTGAGAAAATAATGGCAAGCAAAATATCACTGTTTTCACAAATGCTAACTCAAATGCCACACACACGTATAGGATCCCAAAATAACAAACAACCGCACAAACCTTCTTGAAATACTAATGTTCGTGATTCCTAGAATACCATCACTATAAAAGAAATAACAAGAGAAATGAATTCCAAAAAAACTCAAATACCACAAACTCTATGTTGCAAATATCTCTACAACCTCATTGTTGCACAAATACACCACTCAAACCTCCAACAATTAATCAAAAAGCAAAACACCAATCTTGCATAAAAATGAGATCAAATCGATTTCAAAACAAGTTGCAGTAATGTTGCCATAAGATTATGCACTAGCAAGTATACTAGGCCAGTTGTAGTACTAGGCAAGACAAGTGTCGTATCCACAGGGAGTAAGGGAAATTCTAAAAGTTCCTAGTAAGTTATCAAATTTGAAGATTCATCAATTAAATTAGTACAAAGAAATCAGGTAAATTAAAAGTAGTAAGCATACAAGATAATAAATGTAAAATGGCGTAGATCTGAAGAGTTTAAAACAATTATAATGAAAATATAGGCTTTCACCAGAAAAGCAGGCTATCTATCTCTAGGATTTACTATGAATATGTTACGGAACGTAGATCTAAGGTTTCTTACTCTCTATTCACCAAGCTTATCTCTCGACCTCACTTGGATCTATGACCCACAACTAAGCTTATCTCTTGACCTCACTTAGTATAGGAAATCATGCATTAAGACAAGCAAGCATTCCACATCAAGTAGAAACCCTTACCACACTCCCAATCTCCTCTCGGTCTCATGGTAAGTGTGTGTGTGTGTGTGATTTTTCACACTCCTAAATCTCCTCTCGGTCTCATCAGGAGTACTAACAACATGAGAGGGCCCTTTCCCATATTAATTAAGCACTTCATCACACAATCATCTCAACATGACTTCCTGAGACCACCAGCCTAAGCTGGTTTCGGCCTTTTAGGAAACCTACTCACGGCACATAATAGCAATAAAAACGAGATTTCCTAGACAGAAAACTTGTAAAGAAATAATACAATTGCAAATTAAAATTAATTCAAATTAGCAAGTAGTTGAGAGCATTCAATGCTTATCCCATCCCCAAAATAGTAGAGTATTTATAGTCCCAAAAAGTAAAATCTAGCAATAAGGTATCAACAATCTATGGTGCAAGTACCAAATAAAATATTGTTAAAAAGTTACAACCACAAAATCACTTAGCTTCCTTAAGAAGCTAAGGACAAATACGGAATTTCCTGAATCAAAATATCTCCTCCTCCATTCATGGGCCGCGCCTTCTCCTCCTCTTCGGCCCATCCATTCCGCAGCCTGTTACATTTCCCTCATCTTCTTCTGCTGCACTCTGAGACTTCCCAAATCCAGTGATCTTGCTGAACAAGGCATCAGACCTAGAAAAGCTCAATATTAGCCATGTTTTTTCTATTCTCAAAGGAATTTTAATCAATTAAATGCTGAATTCACACTAAATTACTTGATATAATTTTCACTTATCAAGTAATGTACGTGGATTAAATAGGAAAACCAAAGAGATACAACACAAAGATCAAATCGTAAAACAAACAACAACAACAACAAATAAAAAAATAAATGAATAAAAAACCCCGTAATTCTACTCTATCATAATGGGACATGAAACGAAAAATTGATATTCATCACCTACAAAATATGTGGAGTTCTGGTAACATTCTACGACTTCGAAAGAGCTAATTGCTGAAAATATACAAATAGATCTAGAGAACCAATAAATCAAAATCGATATCCACCCGCCCCTCATGCTTAGAACTTTATAGAGCATGAAGTAAATATTCACAAATCCAACTGGAAATTAAACTAATTAAATGGTGAATGCGAAAAACAAAATTATTACGGAAATTATGAACAACATATATCCATCCATATAATAATTTACTAACTTCATTCTTATGAAATTTAATAAATATAATGCCATCTTTTTCTTTCTTTCTTTTTTTTTTTTTTTTTAACAATCGACCTGTATGGCCATTTGATAATGCAGGGAAAAGAAAATTAAATGCAATATAGCATTAAAAATAATAATTTAAATGCAATAATATATTATAAAAGAAAAAGAATGCATTATTGTGAAGATTTCAATCTCCATGTCTTAACAAAATCTGTTTTGAAAATAAAATATAACATCAATACATTAGTGGAACTATTGGAGATGTTGAGGAATGAATCCCACATCGGAAATATGTAAGATCAAAGAGTAGTATATAAGTGGTGTAAATTGAGCTTTAACACAAGCCAATTGATGTTGCGTTACATGGGCTCAACCCACTTATATGCTCACTCATCCAGTTAAGTTCAGCACTCTCAAGACCCACGGAATCTCTTCAAGAACCACGTGTATAGACAGAAATTTCAAACGTGTTTAAAACCCAAGGAATTAAAATAATTATTTCAATAAAAAAAAAAATATTATTGTAGCCAGATCCATGATTTGTTTGGTTATAAATTAAGATGGCTTGTAGCTATTTGGTACACATAAAAATAAGGAGAAGAAAGGGAGCGATTAAGTGAGTGTGAGAAATTGAAGCAAAATAATGGATCCTTGTTTAGCAATTGAAGATGAAGATGTCAACAATATCTCGAAACTTCCTCAAGAACCAAGCTGGGAAGTTTCTGACAATTTCTACAAATACCAACAATTTTGGTACTACTCATTTACCCTTAAAGGAATCATTTTGCTTCAAAAAAACTTCATCCCTCAACCCAACCACAATATTATCCTCTCCACTCCTCCAAAATCCGGCACAACTTGGCTTAAGGCATTGGCCTTTGCCATTCACACTAGAACCCAATATATCAATGGTGATTCTGATTCTGATTCTGATTCTCCATTACTTTCAAACTTCCCGCATGATCTTATTCCTTGTACTGAAATTCTTTATTCTTTTGGCGAAAATAGAGACCCTCAAGGCCCATTATTTCACACCCATATTCCTTTTACTTCCTTGCCTAAATCCATTCTTAATTCCAATGCCAAAATCATTTATTTATGCAGAAATCCAAAGGATGTTCTTGTCTCTGAGTTTTTATACACTTCTAAGTTTCCTGATGCAGAGATCATATCATTCCAAGAGGCGTATGAGAAGTTCTGCAACGGGTTTTCGCATTGTGGACCATTTTGGGATCATGTTTTGGGATATTGGAAAGCGAGCTTAGAGTTTCCTGAAAGAGTATTATTTTTAAAATATGAAGATTTGAAGAAAGATACTTGTTTTTACGTAAAGAAAATGGCTGACTTTATGGGTTGTGGTTTCTCTATCGATGAAGAACAAAAAGGAATAGTGGAAAGAATTGTTCAATTGTGTAGTTTTGAAAATTTGAGCAATTTAGATGTGAATAAGAGAACAAGCAGAAAAGATCCTCGCTATAAACTTGGAAACGCAACATATTTCAGGAAAGGTAAAATTGGTGAGTGGAAAAATTATTTAACACCTGAAATGGCAGAAAGGATTGATCAAATTACCAACAAAAAGTTTAGTGGTTATGGGCTACAAATGTAAGAGTGTATATATATATGTGTGTGTGTAATTTACCTTATAAGTTGGGATTTCCTTAGTTTGGCGGACTGCAAGAAAACTGTCGAACACCGACAAATGGATCCGTCAGTAAATCAAGACGATGAGCCTATTATCCATCGGATTCCATCTGTAATTCCGGATATTTGTCAGTTTTTCTTGTAATGAGGCATAGTTTATGATAATAAAGGTGTTCTTTTGAACTCAAAATTTGTAATTGTTTTCGATTTTAATAAAACTTTGATGGTTAGTTTTCTTGATCTTAATTTATTGATGAACTTGTCAAGGAAGCCTTGCACAACACCGTCTCAACAGTAAATGATATAGTTGATCTAAAAATTTAATCCGACCAAAAGGTAAAATGGTATTATTAAAAAAAAAAAAAAATGCTTGATTGAATTACTTTTCTTTTAATGGTTGATTGAATTATAACCGTTCGATCAATCAATGATTTCGATCAAATGGTTATAATTGAGAATCTGATTCAAATCAGATTCAATAAATTGAAAGGTTTTAATTAAAAATTTATTTCTTCTTTTATGTTTTTCATTTACATAAAATCTTATAGTAAATCTTATAGTAATAATATTAAAAATTAAAATTGTAATTTTTATATTTTTAAATATTATTTTATATAATTAAAATATAATAGTGAGCAAATGTTCTAAATTTAATATATGAATTAAAAAATAAAATATGATGTTGTAAAAAGATAAAGTAAATGAGAGTATGTGGTACCTTTGAGAATTGTTTGAAGGAAGAGAAAAATGAAAAAAGGAGCGGGTCTTCAAATGATAAGGCTTTTCAAAAAGTAATTTTACTGAAAAACATTTCATTACATGAAATCATTGCATTCATGATTGCAACAATAAAATATTAGACCCATTACGTTTACAGATTTGAGTTTAATATTAGAGAGAAGATCAAATGGATGACTTTTGAAACCATTATTTTTCATTTGAAACCCACATTTATTGAAAAGGTAAAAGGGTGATATTAAGCAAATAGTTAAAATATAATTCATACTAATTAATACATACTATATTTGCTAAAATGAGACTGTGAATTCGAATTATAAACAAAATCTTAGAAAAATTTATAAAAATAATCTCAAGTTTTAATAGCAAAACCCTGCACATGCATATTGAAGACAAAAATAAAAATAAAAATCTCGCCGGATGTAAATGTTGAAGGTAGACATAGTCGGCATATTTAAGGGACTGCTTGAATTTGCAAAGAAAATGTCAAGAAGATGAGAAAGTAAAAGATAAAGAAAGACGGAAACCGAATAGAGAGGAATGGGGTGTGGATGGGTCACCGGTGTCGGAGATGGTTGATAGTGCCGGAGAAAAACAGATGGGAAAGTGATGTTGTCGGTGATGAGGTAGGAATGAAGACAAAATAATTAAGAACAATTTCTTTTCTTTCATTGGAACAAAGAAATAAAATGTGGCATTATTCTAATTAAATTAATTTGACTAATAGTCAAAAAATGTAATATTAGTAAATATTTATCTTAATTATATGCGAGACTTACCATATATGCAACATTAGTCAACATGGAAATATAATAATAAAACATTTCCATAATTATTGACTAACCAATAAATAGTTTGTACAATAGTTGCCAAACAAATAATTTAGACACAAATTTGATTAATAATTACTATATGGGTGACATCTAATAATTAAGTCTTAATTCATGGTTACTTATATAATTTTTTCTAAAATTATTTGATGGTTGTTTAAATGGAGTATTTCATATCTTATGAATTTGATCACCTCATATATAATGACTTGGTGTAGGAGGCCGATCTACCATTAAATGATTAAGTACATGTTATTTGATAAGAGACTTAAAAAATTGCATGTTAGAGATTTTTATATGCATAGGTTCGAGACATTTTTCTTTATTGCACAATGGTATGAAGAATATCAAATCCATCCATTGCGCTGGGTTAGGGCTTGTTAATTAATTAGATAAGAAAATGGACAAAAGGGACAAATGGGCCTTCAAAATATACATATAGATTATTTAAGGGAAATTATCAGATTTACGTTGGATTGGGCTTTTGTTTTTTGGGCCTACCTTTTATTATTTACTGAAATACGTGTTTTTGTTTTTTCTTTCTCCTCTTTACCTTTTTCTTCTCTTTTCTCTCATCTTTACCCCTTTCTTCTCCTTTCTCCCATCTTTACGATTTTCTTCTTCTTCTTTCTCTGTTCTCTACTTTTTTTCTTCTTCAAACATTCACTCAATATAAACAGCTGCTGAAGTTGTTTAAGAGGAATCTGATGGACGGCGGTGAAGATAGTGGCGACGGTGATAATCTATTGCCGGAGACGCCTAGCCGGAGCGATTGGCAAGGGAATGCGACGGAGGCTGCTGATTTTGGGAATGGAAATGAGGGTGTTATTGGCGATAACGTTGCTGGTTCTACAGTCCCTGAACCAATGTTGCAGGAAGAAACAACATTGTATAAACCCTTGGTTTCACAAATGGATCTGAAATCGAGTGGTTTGTTGCTGAGAATATAATGTGGGAGAGTAATGTCACTACTCCCTCAACTCAGGTAATTTCACTCCTTTCACTATTACAGAATTTACTTTCAAGTTTTGTTGCTTTCTTGACAGGGAAAGGTTATACCTTATTTAAACCTAAATTATACCTTAGTTATACTGAGTTATACCTTAGTTATACCCTAAGATACACTGTTATACCTGATTTATACCTTTGTTATACATTCTGATACACTATAGTAACTGATTATACCTTAGTTATACCGCAATTATACCTTAGTTATACTGAGTTATACATTAGTTATACCCTAAGATAGATTGTTATACCTGATTTATACCTTTGTTATACATTCAGATACACTTTTTTCACTGATTATACATTTGTTATACATTCAGATACACTTTTTTCACTGATTATACCTTAGTTATACCGCAATTATACCTTAGTTATACTGAGTTATACATTAATTATACCTTAAGATACACTGTTATACATGATTTATACCTTTGTTATACGTTAGGATACACTGTTATTATGATTATACCTTAGTTATACATTCTGATACATGAAGTATACCTTAGTTATACATTGATTATACAATTTTTTCACTGATTATACCTAGTTATACCTGAATTATACCTTAGTTATACTGAGTTATATTGAATTATACCTTAGTTATACCTGAATTATACCTTAGTTATACTGAGTTATACCGTTAGTTATACCCTAAGTTACACTGTTATTGTGATTATACCTTAGTTATACATACTGATACACATTTTTCACTGTTTATACCTTAGTTATACATGAATTATACCTTAGTTATACTGAGTTATACCCTAAGATACATTGTTATTGTAATTATACATTTGTTAAACATTCAGATACACTTTTTTCACTGATTATACCTTAGTTATACATGACTTATACCTTAGTTATACCTGACTTATACCTTAGTTATACCTGACTTATACATTCAGATACACTATTTTCACTGACTATACCTTAGTTATACTGAGTTATACCTTTGTTATACATTCAGATACACTTTTTTCACTGTTTATACCTTAGTTATACCTGAATTATACCTTAGTTATACTGAGTTATACCTTAGTTATACCCTAAGATACATTGTTATTGTGATTATACCTTTGTTATACATTCAGATATACTTTTTTCACTGTTTATACCTTAGTTATACATGAATTATACCTTAGTTATACTGAGTTATACCTTAGTTATACCTAAGACACATTGTTATTGTGATTATACCTTTGTTATACATTCAGATACACTCTTTTCACTGATTATACCTTAGTTATACCTGAATTATACCTTAGTTATACTTAGTTATACCCTAAGTTACACTGTTATTGTGATTATACCTTTGTTATAAATTCTGATACACTCTTTTCACTGTTTATACCTTAGTTATACCTGAATTATACCTTATTTATACTGAGTTATACTGAGTTGTAATTGATGAATCTGTAATCTTCAGTCCAAGTTCCATTATCATGGAGCAGAATTGTGATTTCTTGCATATCTCTGTGATCGATTGAATTGCTATATCTGTTTTGCAGTGATCGATTGAATTGCAGTGATCGATTGAATGTGTAGGAGAGAGATCGATCGATATAGATGTGCGATTTCTAGATGGCGAAACTGATCTGTGATTATCGATCCAGGTATGCGATTCCAGGTGAAGAAACTGATCTGTGATTCTTGGCGAAATTGATCTGCGATTTCTTGGCGTTTGGGAGGTTTTTGAGCCGGAGGGAATCACGTATTTTGGAGATTTATGTTTTTCTGTTTTGTGTTTTTTTCTGCAGATTTACGTAAAACAGGAATTTCCTGTTTTATGTATTTTTGTAATTTTGGAAAGTTTTTAAAGTATTTAAGTAAAGTTTTCCCTTGTAGGTAAAAAAGTTAGGTGGTGTAAAAAGGTAAGTATTTATGTAAAAAGCCCATTATTTAAGGGGTTTTTAGTAAAATGACACACTTCGATACATACGAAATCAAATACCGAACACAATTTATAGTATACCAAAGTAACAGAAAAAGGGATAAACAATCCTGAAATATAAATTTTTTTCAATTCCTAGAATACCAACACTATAAAAGTAACAATAAGAGGAATAAATTTCAAAATAACTCAAATACAACAATCTCTGCTCTTATTTATTTTGATGTGTGTATCTTGCAAAGGAGACAAATGTTATCTATTTAAGCAAGCCTAGAGCATTGAGTTTGTTTTCCATAATAGAATCTAAGCGAGCTCCCATCTTTGATGTCAACTCCTTCTTCCAATCTCCGGTCTTGCCTTTTTTGAAATATATATTGTTGTTAACAGCAAGAGATGTATCTGGGCGATGCTTTCCGATTTTATTCACCTCAAGATTGCTTAGATTATCAAAGCTACACAGTTAATGATCTTCTCCACAACTCCATTTTCTTCTTCCTCCAAACTAAAAAGGATACCCAATAAATTCTGCTAACTGCTTCACATAAAACCTTGTATCTTCCTTCATTTCTTCGTATTTCAAGAACAATATCTTGTCTGGAAACTGAAGCTTCACTTTCCAATACCCTAAAACATGATCCCAATACAGTCCATAAGATGATACTCCACGGTAGAATTGCTCAAAAGCTTCTTCAATCGAAAGAGGAGGTTGAGGAGCATTCATAGATTTGCTAATCTTGTTAACAAAATGCCAGAAAGAAACAAAAACATCCTTTACATGTAAGAAATATGGCCTGATGTTATGGCCCATATTTTAAAAGCTCATTAGGTTTACGGTTTCATTAATTTAATAGTACATTAAATCTTGACCATTTAATTAGTACTTGATGGACGTACAAGATCTAAAGTTATAGATATATAAACTAGTCCTCTCTCCACCCTAATTAGTAGTACGCAGAAAAACCAAAATACAGAAAGATCGTATTTTAGGCTATACATCGAGCCACTGCTACAGAAAAAGGGTTAAGGGAGAGAAACTAGTTCGATTAGTTCGTGACCATTGAAAGCCCTCGCATCATGTCGAATTCCACACAAGGTAAGTGATCTATCCAATTTTCTATGTGATTATTATATTCAAGATCCGAATGGGCATGATGTTTATGATTGATTTATGTTTTGATGATTGAATCTGAATAAAGAAAACCTTACATGTGGTATCAGAGCTAAGGGTTTTAATAGATAATAATCCTTAGATTTATGATTATTTCAATTATGAGATTTGTTGATGTTTATGTTGATTATGAACATTATGATGTTTATGAAATTTAGGGTTTTGTATTAAGATTAATTATTCTCTAAAAAAAAAAAAAAAAAGTTGCGTGGAAAAAGTGAAGTTAAAATAAGGAGAATAAAAGAAGTGGGTTGAGCATGGGACGGTGCACAGTGCAATTTAGCCAACACCAATCGTCCATATTGGGCTATAACCAATAAGTGGTTATGTCTGGATCCCACTTTTGAAATTTAATTTTTTTTTTCTCCACCTATTATTATTGTTATTATTAATTATTATTATTATTTTTATTATTGTTATTTTATTTTATTAAATGACATTATGATTAAAATTAATTTGTTAGTCACTAAAGTGGCCAAATTAATTTTTGAATGTGTAGTCATATAATTCACGATACATTTACATATATATGTTTATATGTATGACAGTATGATTATAATTAATTTGTTAGTCACCAAAGTGGCCAAATTGATTTTGAATGTGTAGTCATATAATTCACGATACATTTACATATATATGTTTATATGTATGACAGTATAATTAAAATTAATTTGTTAGTCACCAAAGTGGCCAAATCGATTTTGAATGTGTAGTCATATAATTTATTTTTTTTATAAAATGCCGTTATGAATAATTTATTGGTTGATAGAAATTAAGGATTTTATCCAAAGATAAAATCAATATTCTATAACTAATGAAAATAAAGTAGAAAATTAATATACATTTGTCACATGTATATAGTTATCCAAAGATGCTATATGTATTTGATGAAGTTTATTTATTTTCTTACAAAGTTTAAATGGCATTCTAATAATGATGATGATAAATATTGTTGCGTTTACCTAAAGGAAACCTACAATATATATTTATGTGTGTGCTTCCTATCTGAATTTGTTAATTAGTGAACGTTTATGTATTTGCAGCTATTAACCTTCACTCTCAAGCTTCTTCTGTTACCTTGTTCACTGGTGTGAATTTCTCTGAATGGAGTGAACAAGTCACTTTCCATTTAGGTGCTTTGGATCTTGACCTGGCGCTATTAGAGGATAAGCCTGCTGATCTTAATGAAACTAGTACAGAGGCCGAAAAGGCGCACCATAAGGCATGGGCAAGGTCTAACAGGTTATGCTTGAATTTTATGCGAATGACAATTGCCAACAACATTAAGTCTACTCTTCCTAGCACTAAAAATCAGAATGCTAAAGATTTTCTTAAGCTAGTGGAAGATAAGTTTCGTTCTGCTGATAAGGCATTTGCAGGGACACTTATGACTGAACTCACGACCATGAAGTTTGATGGGTCAAAGAGCATGCAGCAATTGTCCTTGACATGACCAATATTGTAGCAAGACTTAAGACACTGGGTATGACTGTGGAAGACTCCTTTTTAGTGCAGTTCATTATGAACTCACTTCCTTCTGAATATGGACCATTCCACATCAATTATAATGCATTGAAAGATAAATGGAATATTGATGAACTGTCTAGTAAACTTATTCAGGAGGAAGCGAGATTAAAGAAACAAGGAGTTCATTCAATTAACCTAGTGGGTCAAGGAGCTGGAAAGAAACTCAAACCAAAGGCCAAGAATTTTAAGAAGAAAGTACCTGCTAAAGTTCCACAGGTAGCTGATAGTGAAAGGAAGGGACCCAAGATAGATAACTGCCATTTCTGTAAGAAAGAAGGGCATTATCAGAAAGATTGTCAGAAACATAAGGCTTGGTTTGAAAAGAAAGGTATACATTATGTTTCTGTATGCTTTAAATCAAACTTATCTGAAGTTTCTTCTAATACTTGATGGTTTGATTCTAGTGCCACTACTCATGTTTCCAATATTATGCAGGGATTCCTTACAATCCAAACCACAAGTCCAACTAGCAATTTTCTATTTATGGGGAACCAATGAAGGCCCCAATTGAAGGTGTAGGGACTTATCGGTTGACATTAGATACTAGGCATCACTTGGATCTAATGAATACTCTATATGTACCTTCAATTTCTAGAAATTTAATTTCTATTTCTAGACTAGATGCTAGTGGATACACCTTTAATTGTGGACATGGTTGTTTTAAATTATATAAGAATAATTTCTTTATTGTTTGTGGAATTCTTATGGATGGTTTATGTCAATTGAAACTTGATGATGTTTTTTCTGAATCCCTATTTATTGTTAATCATAATGTTGGAACAAAATCGTAGTTTGGTGAATGAACATTCTGTTTACTTATGGCATAAACATTTGGGTCATATATCCAAGGAAAGGTTAGAAAGATTAGTAAAGAATGAGATTCTACCGAATTTAGATTTTACTGATCTTGGCTTATGTGTAGAATGCATTAAGGGAAAGCAAACCAAACATAGCAAGCAAGGAGCCATAAGAAGCAGTCAGCTTCTTAAAATAATACACACCGACATTTATGGACCTTTTGACTCTCCGTCCTTTAATGGAGAAAAATATTTCATCACCTTTATAGATGATTTTTCACGGTATGGATATATCTATTTGTTACATGAAAAATATCAAGCTGTAAATGCCCTTGAGGTGTTTGTGAAGGAGGTTGAAAGGCAATTAGATAGAAAAGTGAAAATTATAAGATCAGATTGAGGTGGTGAGTATTATGGAAATTATAATGAATCTGGACAGTGTCCTGGTCCGTTTGCCAAGTTCCTCAAAACTCATGGCATATGTGCACAATATACTATGCCAGGCACATCGCAACAGAATGGTGTAGCAAAAAGACAAAATAGAACATTAATGGATATGGTTAGGAGTATGATGAGTAATTCCTCATTAACCAAAAGTTATGGATGTACGCACTTAGAACTGCTATGTATTTATTAAACAGGGTTCCTAGTAAGGCAGTTCCTAAAACTCCTTTTGAGTTATGGACTGGAAGGAAACCAAGTTTAAGACACCTGCATGTTTGGGGTTGTCCAGCAGAAGCACGAATTTATAATCCACATGAAAGAAAATTGGATTCTCGAACAGTCAATGGATACTTTATTGGTTACCCAGAGAAATCTAAAGGGTACAAGTTTTACTGTCCAAACCATAGTTCTAGAATTGTTGAAACAGCCAATGCCAAATTTTTAGAAAATGGTGAGGTTAGTGGGTGTGCTGAAAAACAAGTTGTGGATATTAATGAAATAAGGGTTAGTGTTCCATTACCCGTGATTGTTTTTAAATCCATAACCACAACAAATGTTTTCCTATTTTGGAAAATCAAAATAATCAGGAACAACATTTAGATAATGAAGAAACACCCCATGAAGAACCTGTGTTACCATCAGCCCCTGCAAATGAACCAATTGGTATAGCCTTGAATAAACCTGTAAGGGTTAGAAGGCCGGCTATCTCTGATGATTATGTGGTTTATTTGCAAGAGTCAGATTTTGATTGTGGCATTGATAATGATCCTGTTTCGTTTTCACAAGCCATCAATAGTGATAAGTCTGAAAGATGGATTGATACCATGAAAGAAGAGTTAAAATCAATGGCTCAAAATAATGTCTGGGATCTCATAGACTTGCCAGAAAATTCTAAACGAGTTGGCTGTAAATGGGTTTTTAAAACCAAACGTGGCTTAAACGGCAATGTTGAAAGATATAAAGCTTGACTTGTTGCTAAAGGTTACACTCAAAAAGATGGCATTGATTATAAAGAGACCTTTTCACCTGTCTCAAAGAAAGATTCTTTGAGAATAATTTTGGCTTTGGTGGCTCCATTTGATTTAGAGCTATATCAGATGGATGTAAAGACAGCCTTTCTGAATGGGGATCTTGAGGAGGAAGTTTATATGGATCAACCTGAAGGTTTTTCCATTGAAGGCAAAGAAAGTATGGTGTGTAAATTGAAAAAGTCAATATATGGACTTAAACAAGCTTCTAGGCAATGGTATATTAAGTTTAATAATACCATTACTTCTTTCGGTTTTGAGAAAATAACTGTTGATAGGTGTATTTACCGGAAGATCAGTGGGAGTAAGTTTATTTTTCTAGTTCTGTATGTTGATGACATTTTGCTTGCTACTAATGATTTGGTTTTATTGCATAAGACTAAAGAGTTTCTTTCTACGAATTTTGAAGTGAAAGATATGGGACAGGCATCCTATGTAATTGGAATTTCAATATTCCGTAAAAGATCAAAAAGTTTATTAGGATTGTCTCATAAAGCCTATTGTGATAAAATTCTTGAGAAATTTAACATTAGCAAATGCTCAGCAAGTAACGTCCCTATCCAAAAGGGAGATAAATTTAGTCTTATGCAATGTCCAAAGAATGATGTGGAACGTAAGGAAATGGAAACAATTCCATATGCTTTTGTTATGGGTAGTTTGATGTACCTATAAACCTGTACCAGACCCGACATCAGTTTTGCAGTAAGGATGTTGGGTAGATATCAAAGTAATCCTGGTATTGATCATTAGAAAGCTGCAAAGAAAGTACTGAGATACCTTCAAGGAACAAAGGATTACATGCTCACTTATAAGAGATTTGATCATTTAGAAGTGATTGGATATTCAGATTTAGATTTTGCTGGATGTGTTGATAGTAGAAAGTCAACATTTGGCTATTTGTTCCTATTAGCAGAGGGAGCAATCTCATGGAAAAGTGCAAAACAGTCTATCATTGCTTCATCCACTATGGAAGCATAATTTGTAGCTTGTTATGAGGCTACGATTCATGCATTATGGCTGCGGAACTTTATTTCAGGGCTAGGAGTTGTCGACACAGTAAGCAGTTGTTTTCTTCTCTAAAAATGACAAATATTCCAAAGGAGCAAAACACATGGAATTAAAGTATATTATTGTTAAAGAGGAGATTCAGAAACAAAGAGTGTATATAGAACATATTAGAACGGATCTCATGGTCGCAGATCCTTTAATTAAAGGTTTACAACTCAAGACATTTAAAGAACACGTGATCAGGATGGGTCTTGGTTGTATTGATGATTAATAATGATGTTTGACACTCTTGAGCTCAATAATGTTATGTTTCTGAATTCTATATTTCTTATTCATTATGTTTACGTATACATGATTGTTTGAATAAGAAAGTTATATGCTTTTTCATACCAAGTATGTGGACTATATGTTGTTTATATACAACTGATGAACCTAGCATAACGAGTTCTTAATGTTGTGGTATATGGAAGGGAATATACGACTATACTGTGTATAACCGCCATAACCCATGTTATGTAATTTGTTGTGTTAAGTTGCTTATGATATCAACGGTTTTACAAGATTTAATTTTGCTAGCCTTATGTTATACTATTAAATGTAATGATGAAACATCCGGCCAAGTGCGAGAATGTAAGAAATATGGCATGATGTTATGGCCCATATTTTAAAAGCCCATTAGGTTTAGAGTTTCATTAATTTAATAGTACATTAAATCTTGACCGTTTAATTAGTATTTGATGGACGTACAAGATCTAAAGTTATAGATATATAAATAGTCCTCTCTCCACCCTAATTAGTAGTACGCAGAAAAACCAAGATACAGAAAGATCGTATTTCAGGCTATTCATCGAGCCACTGCTACAGAAAAAGGGTTAAGGAAGAGAAACTAGTTCGATTAGTTCGTGATCATTGAAAGCCCTCGCATCATGTCGAATTCCGTACAAGGTATGTAATCTATCCAATTTTCTTTGTGATTATTATTATATTCAAAATCCGAATGGACATGGTGTTTATGATTAATTTATGTTTTGATGATTGAATCTGAATTAAGAAAATCTTACATTACATCCCTCCATGCATACACGATTTTGCAGCTAGACTCTCGGATGGATTTTGGTAAAGAGTTGTAAGAGATGTGAGTGGCAACAAGAGGAATTTCGCTATCACGATGAGCCGTAGAATTTTTGGAAAGATCAACCTCCAAAAATGGAACACAATCGTGAGGCATCTTGGTGAGCAAAGGACTAGAAGAAAAGGTATTCCTTGTAGCAATAGCAAAAGCAAGAGCCTTAAGCCAGGTTGTGCCTGTTTTCAAATGACTAGCCAAAAATATAATCAGTGGATCTAGCCTCAAAGTTTTCTTGAGCTGCCATTATTCCTTCAAGGAATTCTTCAAAGTTCCAAAAACCTTCATAGTGGTACAGATCACCAAGCCCACACCAACTTTTCTCTCGTAGACAGCTTGATATTTTTTCTCTATGATTTTGTACAGGAGGCATAGAGAACGATTCCATTATATTAAAAAGATACAAGATAGATAGGCAAGGCTATGAGTAATTTATATGCACAATTAATGTTGAAAGTTGTACAATAATTAATCGATTTTTGAATAATGCTAAGGCTATTATACACAGTTAATGCTAAGGCTAAAGAATAATTATTCAATTTTTGAATCGTAATTTTCTTAATTATAAGACGGCAGCTCCAGACCTAGAATCCCATTACGTTTACAGATTTGAGTTTAATATTAGAGAGAAGATCAAATGGAAATGATTTTATGGTATTAACATATTATGAGCTGTTTTCTGGATTCATAAAATCTTGCATGTTTCACGTGCTGTTTTCTGGATTAATAAAATCTTCCTTTTTTTTTTTTTTTTTGGCAAAACTCATCTCTTAAATTTTTATGGCTTTTGCAATTGACCCTCTTATCAATATTTTCAACATATTGAGTACAAAATCTTTTTGTTTTGATAGTATTAGTCTCAAATTTGACATTTTTTCTTCACGTAGTTGTAGTATCCGTTAATTGACATGTGACACAATTTTTATGGACACGTGACACTAAATTGGCGATATATTCCACATCTGTAGCTATTGTACAACTGAATAGAATGTATGATTCAAATCCTTCCAGTGAACTCTACAGTCTTTTATTTTTTTCAAAAATTGTGTCACCTGCTAGTTAACAGATACTGTAACTAAGAAGAGACGAAAATATCAAATCTGGAGATGATATTGTCAAAACAGAAAAATCATGTATCCAATGTGTTGAAAAGAACTAATTGCAAAATTCATAATAATTCAGGGCCTCAGGATAATTATATATATATATATATAATTGGTTAGGAGAGATATGTTAACATGGAATTAGACCCACGGGAGGGGGCCTTGAGAAAAAGAAAAAGAAGAAAAAAAAAAAAAAAAAAAAAAGGAGAATTAAATGTTCAAAAGGGGTAAAAAAAAAAAAACTGAATGAAAAATGCTAAATCTACCGCGTTCGTGTTATCCCGCCAATGCTAAAATCTTCTTTTACTTTTTCTTTATTTTTTTTAACGAATTTTAATTTACTTATTAGTTTTTTCTTGTTGTTTCCTTTCAAGATAAAATACTTTATCATTATTTTCTATATAGATATTTTAGGGTATAGAGTTTATAAATTATTCTGTAGGGTTTATATTTTAGAATCTAAAATTTATAAATTAGCCTTTAAAGTTTATATTTTAGGGTCTAAAATTTATAAATTAGCATTTAAGGTTAATATTTTGGGGTCTTTGATTCATAAATTAGTTCATAGAGTTTATATTTTAAGATCTAGAATTTATAAATTAACATTTCGAGTTTATATTTTAGGGTTAAGCATTTCTAAATTAACCTTTTAGGATTTAAATTTTAGAATCTAAGATTTATAAATTAGCCTCTAGAGTTTATATTATTAATTACATATGTTATTTTTTTATTTTTTGATGTGTGAATTTTTATAATTTATTAGCTTGTGTGAATAGTAAAAAAAATATGATTTTATTACTGTGAAAATAATTCACACATCAAAAAGTACCAACTAAGAAAATATAGAAATGAAAAACACAATTCATACTTGCTATGTTTCTTGCCACGCAGGGTGGTAAGAAGACGGTAGATTGAAACTTAATCTGCATGACATAAGAAGAAATCTATGCTTAGATTTAGAATAACGAAGCTGTCGAAAATGTATATGACATCAGTCTGGATACTAAATTAATTTTAAAAAAAAAAAAAAAAAAAAAAAAAAGTAGCAGGAAACTTATAAACTTCCATGCAATGTTATCAAAACCGAATTTGAAAACAAACAGGTAAAACTACTGGTTTGTAGTTCAGACCAGTTGGAACTAATGGTTTAACTGAATATTTATTTTTTAGAAAATATTATTTAATAATATTTTATAATAAATTAGGTTTAATTAGTTTAAAAAAATATTATTTAATAATATATTATAATAAATTACGGTCTTTTTGAAAACATGAATTGTTAATCAAACCGACTAAACCTATGGCTTGTTCGCAATGAACCAATCGATCTAACCGGTCTAATTTTGATAACATATATTGCTTCTATGTGATTAATTTGCAGGGTTTTGTTTTTATTGCTAAAAAAAAACAGACAGAAAGTTTAGGCTAAACTCTTCTCTCAAAATTATGAGAAAATAAGATAGGTATTTTTTGGACAAGAGCTTCTATCTAATTTTGAGCAAACCCAGTCTTTTTAAGGAAATTCAACATTTCAGGGTTTGATGACGATGATTAAAAAGCCAATGTTATCAACCGGATCCGACTAGTCGGTTCCACTAGCTCAACCGTAAACCGACCATAGATCCAGTCGGTTTGATTAAAAATTTCGATTTTTAAAAATAATCATAATTCATTATATTATATTATTAAATGATATTTTTTTAAAACCAATTAAGCCACAATTCATTATAATATTTTGAAATCATTATTTTTTATTTGAATCCCACATTTGTAGAAAAGGTAAAATGGTAATATTAAAAAAAAATGGTTGATTGAATTACTTTTCTTTTAATGGTTGATTGAATTATAACCGTTTGATCAATCAATGATTTGGATCCAACGGTTATAATTGAGAATCTGATTCAAATCAGATTCAATAAATTGAAACGGTTATAATTAAAAATTTATTTGGTGTTGTATGTTTTTACATAAAATCCAGTTATATATTTTATATTGTTAAATCTTATAATAATAATATTAAAAATTAAAATTGTATTTTTTATATTTTTAAATATTATTTTATATAATTAAAATGTAATTGTGAGCAAATAGTTAATTTTTAAATTTAATATATGAATTAAAAAAATAAAATATGCTGTTGTGAAAAAATAAAGTAGATATGTAGCCATTTGAGAACTCTTTGAAGGAGGAGAAAAATGAAATAGGAATGGGATTTTCAAAAAGACGAGATGGCACAAAAAGTGAATTTGTGAATGTCATTTTGGGGACAAGAGTTACTTAGCTATTTACAAACATGAATTACTTTTTCTTTGCCATCCTACGGGGGTTCCATTTTCAACTGAATTTCACCAATGATAAAACATTTGTGGCATTTATATGCAAAGCCAACTTTTCGAAGCAACTTTTAGCTTTTCACACTAAAAAGCAGAATATCTGATATTTGATTAGGGTTAATAAACAACAATTTTTGCTGCTTTGTAAGAAAAAACAGCTTTTCAATAAAAGCTCATTTTTAAAAACTTTTCACAAAAAGTTTTTTATAATTATTTAGCTTTTATAAATTTAACATTTTGAAATAATAAATTATAGTTTTATATAAATACGTAGATCTTATTTCTTAACGAATTTTTCATGTCTATAAATATTAAAAATTAAGCGACATTAATTCTTCAAACTAATTTATTTAGTCAAGTTTCATATTTTTTTTAATTAATATATATATTAATTTAGCCAAAGAGTGAAATCATATTATTTTGATCAATTTATCCAGATGAAACTAGAATTTTTAAATTATTTTTATTAATAGTAATAACACATCATAAGAATACCAAACACTTTCAATCAATTAGCTAACAATTAACAACTTAATGCAACAGCAACAACAATGGCTAACAGCTAACAGTTGAATCAAATAGCCGTTAATTATGTATTGCATATAGATCCATTGGCCAATCTTGCTTGCCCTCAAGATATTTTTTCTTTTTTGATTAATTTTTTCCTTTACTTTTATTCCATGGTGGATGGAAAATAGGAACCCACTATTTGATTCGTGTTGAAATTTTAAATTTTTGCAAGTTTTTGATTGTTAATATTATCATTATTGCATTATTTAGTATTTTATTTTCTGCATTTTTCGTAGTGTGCTTCAGTTTTTCTTAGTTGAAATAGGGGATAGAGACAAAAGAAGAATGGCTAAGGTTGTGAAGGAGAATTAGGCTTTGGCCAAAACTTTCCTTCAAAGCACTTTTTCTAAGAGTACTTTCATTAACAGTAATGTTAAACTGGCCCTTAGGCTTTGGCCAGAACTTTAAGAAAAATCGACTACAAATTAAAGGTATAATATGACTAATTAAGCTTAAATCAAAGTAGTGACCGAGATTACAATAATAAAAACTATAATTCGACTATAGCTATTAGACCTAGAGGTTGAATGTATGAATATTAGTAGTTCCATTTATTGATTAAATTTCAAGACATGGTAAAGTGGCCATGTGTTGGAAACTTTTCAAGCCCTTATAGTAGCATACTTCTTCTCTCTCTAATTCTTTTTGGCTCTTTTCTTCAAAAATGCAATTTGTTATAGATAATAATAAAAGCTATAATTGGGCCTTACCTATAAACTTAAGTTTTTAGGTCAAATGGTTCCATGACATGGTATCAAAGCCGCTTAGATCTAGAGGTATAGGATTCGAATCTTGGTAGCTCCATTTGTTGATTAAAATTCAACACATAACAGGGTGAGCTGTGTACACGCTTCAATGCCAGGGAGTATTCACGTACGGGGGAGTATCAGAGATAATAATAGAAACTATGATTAGGCTTGCCCTATAAGCTTAAGCTTTTAGGTCAATTAGTTCCATGACATGATATCAGAGCCGCTTAGACTTAGAGGTCAAGAGTTCACATCCTGGTAGCTCCATTTGTTGATTAAAAGTCAACACATGGCAGGGTGTGGCTGTGTTGCACACGCTTCAATACCAAAGAGCATTCACGTATAGGGGGTGTCAGAGATAATAATAAAAGATATAATTGGGCCTCTTCTGCACTCAATTTATTGTACAACTTTTTCATATATTACATGCCTAATACACAACTCAATTTATAGAGTTTCTACTGACACAAATAATTCAAATAAACAATAGCATTATAATCCTAAGTTTGCCTTGCCACCACATCATCCCATTTGAAAGCTTCAAAAAAGCTGTGAGTAAAATTGATTTCAATTGAGATCTCATACAAGGATTATTGGTAAAGTTGTTATATACAGCAACTGATATCAGTTTGTTGTAACAAACCATTTGAGGAAAGACTAAAATGCCCCTAACATGTCCCTTTCTAATCTCATATCCCCCCTTAATATGAAGGTAGTGTAACGAAATTCAGCTTGATCAAGGCAGGAGACGTTTGAGCTTTACTCAATGTTTAGTAAACATATCAGCTAATTGCAGGGAAGTGTGAGTATATACCAGAGAAAGAAAACCAGCAGCTATATGATCCCCGGATGTTGTTGGTTTTGACTAATATGCAAAAATATACCTAGTAAGTGCACTAGGGTCAACAAGTAATATAAATGGTAACTCTAGATATCGTATTCCATAGGGATCTAGGTTTAGTATTTGCAAAACAGAAATGGTACAAGACTGAAATAGCTTATGGCAGAATTTATAATTAAATTATCAAGTGTAAGTTTTTAAGTCTAAAATCTACTGGAAATTAACAAATTCAAACAAATATCATAAAAATGAATTAACTTGAAGATAGATCTGCAAACAACAATGATGACAAGCGGAGTAAACACGACAGGGCATGGAACAGCTTGTACCTACATGCAATCTAAACGATTTCAGTTTTCATGCAAAAGGGTATCTTCCTCTATCATTGCTAGGATTAGTTTAACCAGAGCATTCTCTGTAGTTAATTACCTTAAACTCTATGCCTTCAAATAATCAACCCCGAGGATTCTCTGCAATTAACATCTGAAGACATGTATTAAGCAAAGAAAGCATCAATATGGGTAGTCCTAAAATGAACCCTAATCATATAAGGCAAAGCCATTACTAAGTTCAATATATGTGTCTAATCTTGTATTTCCACATGTAAAGCAAGAATAATTAACTAAACATGCCATGCATGAGGTGATCAAACTCATTTAAGCAACAAACTCACAAGATAAACATGCATAAACTAAAATACTCTTAAATTAACATAAAAGGTACTTACAAACTTCTAGCCACTACTGGTTTACACCTTAAGACTACTCCTCCATGGCTAGAATAGCTTTTGCCATGGATGGCAATGCAGAAAACTTAACCAAAACTATCTTAAACTAAGATGGAGGTGGAGGAAGAAGAGAAGAGGTGGGTGCTAGCCCACTATAATAGAAAAATGAGAGTTTATATAGAAAATCTTAAGAAACTAGGGCAACAAGCCCTCAAAACACCACAAAGTGACACGTGGCAAGATCTAATTGCTATAAACTAAAGCAGAAATTCAAAAGGGTCTTCTAATCATGTCTTCCAGCTTAGCTAATGAGAATCAGGTCTTCAAAACGTCCTGGCAAATTATTTCCCGATTTAGTAAAAGCTGTTCTGCAGCAATCTGCCTGTTCTGCCTGTTTTTGCTATTTTCAGATAAGTTCAGCATTAGCATTAGCAAGGACCAGCTTTTGACCTTTTTTTTCAGTAGATTATCAAGATTTCATCTAGGGATCTCTAAAACCTGAAAAAATCAAGATAAGAATCACAATTAGCCAAATAATTAATCATAATTAAGCTGTTTTAGCATGAAATTAACATAATTAAGCCCTAATTAGTAGATAAAAAGCTGGAATATGTTCTCTTATCAAATTCCCCCATACTTAAGCAATTGCTTGTCCTCAAGCAAAGAATATCAATATTAATTGAATACAGCAGAAGATTAGAAGAAAACCATCAAGAAGAACAATTTCAAGCAAAGAGAGAATTGACACTTAAGCAAAATATAAGTCACAGAGGCATCAAGGCAAACAGCTTCGGCATTAACACTTATCAAGCTTTCAAACCAGTAATTTTATGCAAACAACATAGAGAACAGCTTTGAACTAAAACACCTCACAAATCAAAGATTCACTCAAATCACTCAAAAAGTGTTTAAGAGCTAGTGTTTGTTCACTCATCAGCAAGGCAAGATTTCAAAATTCCAAAAAATCACAATTCAATCAACTTAATCACCCAAACAAAATCAGACAATATCAAAGGTCTTTCCCAAGGGTTGTAACAGGGGAAGGGTGAAAGTTATGGAATGGATGTAATAAAGGCAATTGATTATCAAAATGCAATTTACGAAAACAACAACAATGCACAAGATGAACTTTTCTCAAGGAATTTCAAAGATAAGCACAAAACAGCTTTTGAGAAGAAAATTAAACACTTCAAAAAATTGGTCAACAATTATATATATATTTACTTTATTCAATAAAGGAAAAGACAAAAAAGAAGGAAGGATTGATTTTTTATTTTTGATTTTTGATTTTTTTTTAAAAGCAAAATTGATAATCAAGGGTGAATTTGGGAAAATCAAAGTGAAATGGCTTAGGTAAAACAATCTAGTGGCTTCACAATGAAAAAGGCTAGGTTCAACTTGGCTTCTCTATAATGATGGATAAATGTAATCACAGAACAAGTTGGCAATTTAAGCTAAAGTTGGCTAAACCTAGATGCCTTATCATTTAATGTCCGAAAAAGTCAAGCAACTAAGCAATATCAAAGCAAGTTCTGGAATTCATCAATACATGCAAGCCCACTTAGAAAAAGATAAAGCAATTGAATTTATGGAGGTGAGAAACAATTGAATGCAGAATTTTGAGCTCAAAAATCTCACATAATTTACAGGGCTTTTGCATTTTAGCTCAAAAACTATGACTCAAAGTTGATGCAAGAATTACTAGCAAGATTACTTGTCAAAGAATTTCTGCCTACAGTAAAAACCAAGAGAATCCAGACAAATAACTGCAAAAGATACTTCTTTTTCTCTAAACCGATCATGCTCAAAAATTTGGTTTCTCTGATTCTGACTACTAGCTAACAAAAAACAGATATAGCAAATTGCTTCAAGAACATACAACTATTTAATGTACAAAACAGAATAGCTTGCCTCTCCCCCACACTTAATCAACACATTGTCCTCAATGTGAAAGGGAGACAAGAAAAAAAAAGGGAAAAACAACAAATTTACACAATTTTAGCAAGAGAAAGTATCCAGCATAGCAATTGACAATGTCAAACAAAACAGCATATATACAGCAGAAACAGTAAAAACAGCTTATACACAATTTCATAGCACTTTACCAACAACGCACTTACCAACACAGCTTCACAAAAAACTAAAAAGCAAGGTCAAAGAAAGCATACTAGAGCCAGGAGACAATCAGAAATGCAAAAGATTAAGCATTATCAGAGTGAGATGAGCTTTTATGCTCATCAATGGCTTTGAAGTCTTCATCATCCCTAAATAGCTATTTAGAGGTAGCACTGGAAGTTTTCTCAGTCTGAGCTTCTGAAACAGGACGGGGGGCATAAGAAGGGCTCTTATCCCTTATGGAAGATGAAGTCACAGAAAAGACTTTTTCTCCCTTCTTCTTCTTAGGAAGGATACACATCTCTGTAAGTATGTCAATTTGAACCCACAGTCCCTTATTTTCTAACTCCAAAAAGGCAACTTTAGCCTTCAGATCTTCAATGGTGGAAAGAAGACCTTTCAAAGGTAAGTCCAGCTAAGGCACTCCTGGAACAACTTCCATATTCTACCTAACATTTTGGCTTCTTGCTCTTGTAAGTTGGTTGAGCATTTTTCCTTTTCTCAATCCTCTCCTCTGGAGTCAACAACACATAAGGCCCGTTTCCACTTTTTGACAAATTCCCAGCTTCGCCATGGATGGAAGATCAGATGGAGCCATTTCCTTTATCACAGTTAAGGGGTGAATAGAAAGGTAGAACGAACTGTGATTTTTAGCCAAAGCAGTCACATAATGGCCAACACAGTGATTACTTCTTTTTATGCGAATAGAAGAGATATGCTCTACCAACCAGTACCCAATGTTGAGTCTTACACCCTTCACACAGCACCATAAGAAGAACAAGTCCGTTTGAGGAATGGTACTCTAATTTCCTCAGCTAAATACAGAACAGGAGATGAATTTTTGATGACAACACAGAGCAGGTTGCATGGAGGCGGAGGGGTTGTACTCATCCTGTTCTGAAATTTCTTTCTAGAACTTAGCAGCATTGAACTCAGCCGGCATTTCTGTCAAGGCATTTTGGTATGCTTCAGTCTCAATCTACTCATCACCAACAAAACCACACAGCCTGTTAAAGTTGTTCAAAGACATGTTCATCTCAAGAACCATAAGTTGGAAACTGTATTTTCCTTTGCCCGTAGGGTCTGTAATCTCCTTGTTATGGCAAAAGGAACTCAAGAACTTCAAGTTCAGCTCTTCATAAGTAGGTTCACGGATCTCTAGAAATTTTTAAAAACCAGCCTTTTGAAGCAGAGGCATGACAGCTTGGTGAAGCTTTATGGACTTCAAGCTTTTCGCATGCACATATCGAGCAGGGATGAAAGTGCAGGTTTTGAACAGTTCATACCTTTCAAAAGAAGCAGGATCTTCAAAGGTTTTCATACTTGTGATAAGGCTTTGAACTTTGCCATCGTCGGACAGGACAACAGTAGAAGCTGTTTGCTTCCCCTTACTTTCTTTTGCAACCTTAGCAGCACTTCTGAGTTTGAGAGCCATGGATATGAGATGGGCTATGAAGAAAAGATGGTGAAAGGTTAAAATTTTGGCTGAAACTCAAAGAAATAAAACTGGTTATAGTGCAAGAGAGAAAAGAAGGTAGTTTCTTTTTGTGAGTGGGAAGTTGAAGAGTGAGAGGTAACCGCTTAAGAAAGAGGGTGGATTTGAAGAAGTAAATAAATGCAGTTAGTAAATGGCCTCTCTTCCATAAATTAGGGTTAAAAATCTTGATGAAAAGATAAAACTGCCCCTTACATGCAACTGTTAAAAAGAGATGAAACTGACCGACAAGACACATTTGCTCTCCATGCTTGACACGTGTACATATGCAGTAAAAACGTGCAGCTTTTACAGTAAAGACGTGATGGGATGGGACAAGTGAGAACGTGGGAGAGAGAAAATGAAATCTAATAGTTTTGGAGGGAAATTTCCAAAAATGGTAAATTACTTTCTGCCTTGAAAAACTGCTTTTTGCTTTTTACATAAAAATGGAAATTTTTAGGAAAATATGCACAATGATCATGATTTTGACACGTGGATGGCTGGGGAACATCAAATAAACAATTAAGGGATAATTACACAGTTACTACATTAAAAAAAATTAAAAAGCAAATTTAACTACTAGTATACAGAACATGTTACCCAAACTGTTTTCATGAAACAGTACTTCTTTTTGTTGCAGCTATGGAAGCAACACAGCTTTCACTTCTTCTTTCCTTAAGGAGGCTTTAACTGGTGGAAGGTTCTATCTGGCCCACTCTCAATTCTCTCATGAAAGTACTTGAGCCTTTGGCCTTTCACGATGAAGTCACCATACTCTAGATGAGAAATTCTAACAGCTCAATGGGGGTATACATGAACAATTTCAAAGGGTCCGGACCACCTAAATTTCAGTTTACCTAGAAATAGCTTTAAACAAGAGTTACAGAGCAAAAATTTTTGGCCAACTGTGAGCGGACGACCTTTTTCTTCTTCCTTCGGAAAAGGCGGAAGCGGGGGTCCGAAAGGAAAATGGATTTGAAAATGTTCTTTCTTTGTTTTCGGGGTGAGATTTGGGAAAATCGGATTTTGTTTATCTTACTTAGAAAAATCCATTCGTTCGTTTCAAAATTAGTTTTGTAGAAAACATTTTCCCATTTGATTACTTGAAAGATCTCGAAACTTAAATCCCGAGATCAGTGACAGAGTCGCCACCCAGATTAGCTCATCCGGGAAATTCTGGTACAGCTCCCTACCGAGTATAGACTGCTGTACCTAATCCAGAGATTCAAGGTTCGGACAAGTCCCTTATTTCACGTCTAATCAAAATAAATTTGGTCAATATTCTTTGATGATATCTTACATTTCTAGAGTTGATTTTTATTGCATTAAGTTAAACATACAGCGCACACACAAATAAAATAAAATAAAGCAGTAAATAATTAAATTATTACAACCCGATCGAATAAAATAAAAATTCACTTTACAACCGCCTGAAATACGCGGATAAATCTATTAAATACATCCAAAATAAAAATAAAAGGCTGCAAAATAGAGGGTTAGCACAATTTATATTGCACACATAAATAGGACTCAAATCAGGACAGAATTGGGAATTTTAGGAAATAGGGGCATGCATTTAGGGGATAACCGGGTCAACCCGATCGGTCGGACCGGTTAGACCTGGAAAACGGTTTTGAAACGCTCTGTAATTTTATGTTGGAAAATCAATTTTTGGAAAACAATTGGCTCGGTTACAGGCAAATTTTCATTTTCGTGGGTCTATTGTCCCGGAATCCATGGCTCCGTTCGTGTGGGTTCCTAAATTCAACATCCATCTAGGGTCCAAAACGCAATAAACACACCAAAAACATTTATTAAAATGCCATTTTATTTGTTTTTAATATTTTCCAGGGACTTATAGAGTTCAAGGGTCCGCTAACGCTGGACTATAGATCCGGTTCGGATAAAATAACCCTGAAACTTAGAAAATAAACCCCGGAAAACTTGAAAATATTAATATCTGTATGTATAGGAATCCAAAAAATAAATATTTTATGACATACGGATAATTTTGGGCCGAAATATATCACATCAGAGTGTATAAAAATGGAAAACGAGCTATTTTCGCCATTTCGGGACAGATCGGGGAGCTGTCCCTGAAGAACAGAGCCGTACGGCTCTGGTTAGAGCCAGCCGGCTCTGTTATTATGGAACCAAAGCCGGCCCGATCTGTTCTTTGATGAACAGAGCCGTACGGCTCTATTCGGGTAGGTTCGGTTCTAAAACTTGCCAAAACAAAGAAAGTGCACAGAAAAAGCAATGCAAACAGGTTTAAGGCCTCTCAGAGTTTACCTTGATGTTGTTTTAATGCTTTGAATGTCAAGAAACGGATTGGAAACTTAGGATTTGTCCTTAAAGTCCAACCGGCAGAAAATCGAACAATTCCGAAACTAACCCGAAATGATCCGAATCAATGAGCAAAGGTTTTGTAACTTGTTGCTAATGTTTTGAGGTTGATTTTTAGGGTTTAAACTCTTTGTTTTTGGACTCTCCCTGGTTCCCTATCTCTCTGCCTCTTTCTGTTTCTTTTTTTTTTTTTTTCTTTCCTTTTCTTTCTTTCCTTTTTTCCGTGTCCTCCTCTTTTTGATCTCTCCATACTCTATTATTATTGATTGATTTTTTTGAAATCCCCCCAGGAGACAAAATAATTTCCCCCATTTAATGCACAGTTTTGAATTTTTTGTCATTTTTCATCAAATTTCTCTGGCTTTGGGACAAGGTGGGACATTTTTGTCCGACCCACTAGAGCCGGCCGGCTCTATCTAGAGCCATCCGGTTCTAGCTAGAGCCGCGGCGACATTTCGACTATCCAACGCGTACACTAAACCCTGAAAATCACTCGGAGGATCCGCTTTACTGTAGTTTTGGATCGAGGATAGCTTGGTTTTCAGGACATTTAAGACTCTTTGGGCAACATTCTGGTCGTTTCCAAGTCTGATTCAAGTACATATGCTTCACAGGTAACACAGGAATTCTCATCATAGAGGTCGGGAAAAACCTGTGCTCACAGGCTGCCCCTCACGAGATCAAAGTCGACTAGAACGGTAGCTTATGTCCGATTCGAGTTTGGTCTCGCGATTGAGAGCGCGGTGAGTAAAGGAAAGAAAAGCGCACCTGATGCCCCTCGTAGGGGTACAGAATTATCGACTCGCTGTGGTGGAGTGTTCCCGTGATGTTGACTCGCTGTGGTGGAGTGTGTCCATAATGTCGACTCGCTGTGGTGGAGTGTGCCCATAATGTCGACTCGCTGTGGTGGAGTGTGCCCATAATGTCGACTCGCTGTGGTGGAGTGTGCCCATAATGTCGACTCGCTGTGGTGGAGTGTGCCCATAATGTCGACTCGATGTGGTGGAGTGCGCCCATAATGTCGACTCGCTGTGGTGGAGTGCGCCCATAATGTCGACTCGCTGTGGTGGAGTGCGCCCATAGTATCGACTCGCTGTGGTGGAGTGCGCCCATAATATCGACTCGCTGTGGTGGAGTGCGCCCATAATATCGACTCGCTGTGGTGGAGTGCGCCCATAATATCGACTCGCTGTGGTGGACTGCGCCCATAATATCGACTCGCTGTGGTGGAGTGCACCCATAATATCGACTCGCTGTGGTGGAGTGTGCCCATAATAATTTTTAACTCTTCTCCGTGTGGTGGAGCGACCAAATAAGACTGTCTTCTCCGTGTGGTGGAGTAACCATATAGATCTTTTTTTTTTATGTGGAAGAGTGGACCGTTGGAATTGAGTCAAAAGCACGTATTTATTCCTTGATCGATAATTTTGGAAACAAAAATTTTGCCCCTTCGATCAAGAATAAATATGATTTGGTTATCTTTTGCCCCGGATATCTGCAAAAATAAAAAAAATGATCATTATCGTTTAATTTATGTTATGAATTTCGACTTATCTGAAAGTGCCGATTGTGCTTCGTGTTGTTGTAGATTTAGGCCTATGAGTACGCCTTCTTCCGTCCACCGATCGTGCGTATGCCGGAGGATGAAAACTTCGTGTTAGTAGTGTTCTCACGGGTTGCGCGATGGCTCGGGTTCCCATGGTCCCAGGTGGAAAGGACGGTCACTGAGTGCCGACAGCCGCTGGCTCTTCGGGTTGTTCTGCCCCTGAACCTGCAAAAGGCAAGAGATACCCTTCTTGGGGCAATATCGACATGAACAAAAAAAAAAACTTCGATAATTGGCGAAATTCTTCATACCTGAGATTTGGAGTCACATAACTTTAATTTGCACGTTATGACTCTGATTGTGTCCCTAGATTACGTCTTTTCTGTCACAGGAAATGGTTCCGTGTTGCGGGATCGGTAGGAATGATCCTGTGCCCGTAACTTTGAGTCCATCCACGCACATTATTCAAGATCTGGTTAGTTTTAAATTTTTTTTTTGAATTCCTGCAAAATAGGTAAAATTAGACAAAATTATATGAAATTGATGCATGTTTAGAGTAGATCTTACCCCTTGGAAACTTAATTGATGATTCAAAGTTGGTTAGAATTGATTTTAGGGCGAAAATGACAAGAACCAAACTTGAAAACCGAAGAACTGGTTTTTCCCGGACAGAGCTGGGCGGCTCCCCGTTAGAGCCGGGCGGCTCTGTTCCTGGTTCTGGCGAAGAACAGAGCTGGCCAGCTCTGTTCTTTCCAGAACCGAACAGTCCGGCTGTGGTTCAGCCGGGCGATTCGACTTTTTTTTTATGTATACATATATTTTTTTGTTTTTATTTTTATTTTATTTTTGTTTTTTTTTTCCGGGAATAACCCGTGTTCATAAGAACCTATCCCGTGGAAGGGGTGCACGGTTCACTTTCAATTCGAATAAAATAACTACTATAACGACGTATACTACAAGGACGAACTGGAACAAAAGAAGCGATGTTTCGGAATCCATAGTGACTGAAGCGTAGAAATTAGAGTTGGGATGAAGAATGTATAAAATGGGTTGGAATGGAGATGTATATATACTCGTTGTCTCTAACGGCATGTGACCCTTGAAAATGTAGCCGTTGGGCGCCATTTCAACGGTCCCCGAGCCGTTGGACACGCGGGGTTTTTTTTTTTTAATATATGTATGTATATATGTATAAAAGAGATGCAAAATATAAGTGATTGAGAAAACTCCCTGATTATTGTTTTGCAGGGGCGAAAAGATAACCGGGGTGCCGGTTCTGTGTCCGATGCACTAATTTGGTACAGGGGACTCCCTGATGAGGTGCGGGAGGACTTTGACGCTTTTTTTTTCCTTTTTTTTTCTGTACACAACATGGACTTCACTTTTATTATTATGGGAATTGGATGCAATGACCTACTAATGGATGTTTATGTGTAATGGCACGATGTATGCAATATGAACATCTAAGCAGAATGTCAAACATGCATAATATCATCACGACGACATCACATCGAGTACAATAGGGAAATTAACAGTGACTTCGGCTTTGGACATCACCCTCTTCTTGTTACAGACACGTCCTCTCGGTTTTCCATGTCAGAAATTTTCTCTTTGCCTTCTTTTTTTTTTTTGAATGGTCCGAGAGTTCTACGCGAGCGTCCCAACCAAATTGATCTCTTTGTATTGATCCGTTTTGAGATTGGAAAGCACACCTTGACAATGCTCAACAGAAGTTGTAAGGAGGTTGCTGCTGATGACACCCGGTGGTTTGGCTTTCACCTGCCCCTAGCATTAAGGGTTTGTGTTTGGGGTATAAAACACTGAATCAGACATGGTTCGCTGCGTGCTGTCACCTGTATGTGGACATTGACATGCAATGACATGACGAATGCATATTGAACATCAAAATTGAATATGAAACATCTATGACATAATGAATGTGGATGCATTAGGAAAATCCAAAGTGTGGCTCTAGTTTTGATTGATGTCCCTTCAAACTACCAATATGTCCTTTCGGTTTTCCATATTGGAGTTTTTTTTTTGTTTTTTGTTTTTTGTTTTTTTTTTTGTTTTTTTTTTTTTGATGGATACCCTATCACTGGATAGAGTTGCCATTGTGGATGGATAACCTGAGATGAATTCAATTAACCACTTGCTTCTCCTGTGGCCTGATGCCGTATTCATGTTTCCAATTCACCCCAAATTCCAGTTCAGGCAAGGTTTCCGAAGATTGAATACTTGAAATGGTTGGTAAGTGCAACTTTCCCTTGGAATATGAGTACAACAGACTTTGTAAGCTTTCCTGTTGATGGCATCATCCCCTTCATGATTGTTGTAAGCTTTGTAAAGCCGAGTTGTCCCGACACTGTTGGTGAAGTTCACAAATGCATAACCAACATTTCCTCCAGTCTTGAAATCCAAAGGCGAATAGAGGAAATCATAAGCAGACTTCCCTTCGGACTTATTGTTGTTTTCCTCCAGACAATGCTTGTCCAGAATTTACAGCAGATCATGTCTTGGAAACTGATTTGGTAGATTTCTAATCATCAGGCTTGTTTTTCCACCAAGATTAACTTCAATCTCTTTTTTATTCAGTTTGGTCTCCTCAATAGTCAATTTCTTGGGTAACCATTATTAAGCTCGTTTGAAGTAGACTCATATTCAAATCCTCTCTCTGCTCTGTTGCCCTTCTGGTGATGAGATGATGCGGAAAAATACGGTGTGGAGCAGCATTGGTGTTCAATCTCTTGTTGGAGGCCATTGGTGGTAGAAAATAAGGCTTCACAGAGTCAGTTCAGGAGAGAAGATGAAAGCGTCGTGCCTTGTCATTCAACATCATGGGACACTCCAGGCTTATTTATGGTCGCTGTGTATGAGGTAGATAAAGACACCAACCTTTTTTGCCACCGCACGAAGTTAACTTTCCAGAACAGGCAAAAATGTACTTTTCTTCTTTTTTTTTGTTTACTCTTTTTTTTTGGGAACTAAATCAAAGACATAGCCACCTTTTGGTTTTCCTGCTGCATTCAAATTCGTGCATGTCATATGTGCTTAATATGCCTTTTTGGATGAGCAATGCATGCGTAATGTCATGTGCACAGGAATGTCATGCAAACAAGATTATACATGCACTACAACCAAGGAATGATTCAGATTTTTACAATAAGATGGGTAGTGAAGGTTATTTGAATTTCTTGGTGGTTGGTGCTTTGGATAAGTTTGGATAAGTTCGATTTCGCCCTAAGGAGGGCTTTTTTTTGGGTTTTTTTTTTGAAGTTGAAGCTCTAGGGCAGGATTAGTAGTGTCTTTCAAGGATTGTTGAGTTGAATCAGCAGATGCCTCGGTGGAAGTGGTACCATCGTATTGTTTTATTTATCTCACAAGCTCACTTTTCAAGAGAGAGTTCGTTTGGGACCAGGTTCACTTTTAGGTTCCCTCATAATACTTAGAATGATTTCATGCATTTTGATATCATGTGTGTTGGACATGTCATTTCAGATGGTCAAATGCATGCATAATTCCTTGTGCAAGTAATCATCACATAAGTAAGACGAAGATAACTTTCATTGAATTCATAATGAATTCAATACATCCCACAAACAAAATGAGTCCCTTGTAAGAAGGAATCTCCAAGAGGTATTGATCTTATAGAATGTGATTATTTTCCGGTTGGTCACCATTTCAGCTTCAGCATCCTCAACCTACTCTTATCAGAGCAGACTCAGGATTTCTTCATCATATTCCTCTCCTCGGGAGGTTTGAGAAATTTCTTTGGTAGTCTCCCTGATTGCCCCTGGTTGCTTATTAGGGAGGATCAATTTCCTATCGTCTACTAGCTTCTGGATCTCCTTTCGTAAAGCAAGGCACTCATTGGTCCGATGGCCTGCGATCAAATGATAGCTACAGAAATTACTCCTATGCTCTGGTGTTGGCGCCACATATAGTCTGACACTCTGTAATATACCTGCATTTCTGCATCTAAGGAATAGCATACTTAATGAGTCAGCCCATGGAGAAGTGCCTTTTCCGCTATTACCGGTAGGCGAGTTTTTGGTATGCCGTGGAATAGGGTCGGTGCCAACATTTGTCTTAAGGGGCCTCTTCAGTCCTATGTCATCAGTCAGCTTTGGCAGACCCGAATTTTGGAGAGAGGGCCTTCTAAGGTGGCGAGGGTGAATGTTAGGAAACTGGGCATTCTGTTCCTCGCTAGCATCAGTATTGGAGTTTGAGAATGCCGCACTTTTCATTTTCCCTTCGAGTTCTGCCAGTCATGCTTCCAATTCAGTACACTTCGCTGTCAGCCTTTTTACTCTGTCAAGGTCATCCCCCAGCATTTCTCTCAGCATTGCTGCCGCTTCCTTCCTGACCGCATTTCGAAACCGTGATGAGGCGATATGATCCTCCATGATATCCGTTATGGATTTGAAGTTTATTGGGTTGGCCATCCCTGAAATCTCTTCCCTTTTTCCTCTTATAAGAAGACTTATTAGCATTAACGGGCGCATACGCGTGGAGAACACCAAATCACAGGTGATGTAGGTATGAATGCATGATGGAATATGTATGTGTATGAATGATGAGTTGCATATATGATGTTCATGAGGGAGATGATGATGATGATTTTATTTTATTTTATTATTATTATTATTATCATTTTTTTTTTGGACATCCCAAGAACACCAAATGCTATGCAAGAGATAATGCGAAAAAAAACCACGTGTGGACTGCCACACAAGCAAGGGTTCGGTGCTTTTGGAGAACCTAGTGAATATCATGAAATGATCATGTGTGCTAACACACGGGCAGAGTTTCGACACCTTGTAGGTCTATGAGATGAAGTGAAGTGATCACATAGGGGCTGGCCCATGGACAGAGTTCTGATGCTTTTGAGGCATATGATACGAGGTGATGTTTACAGACAAGTCTCGTGTAGGTAAGGACACGGACGAAAGTTCGGCATTCATGGAACGCCTCTCATGATTTGGTAATGCTATGAAATGTCCCTTATATGTGTAATAATCGGGTACTCGTGGAGTACCTCAAATGATACAATAATGTCAATGTCATGTAACAATCCGAAATGGATCGCTACACACCAACAAAACTTCGGCATCCCCACGACGCCAATGATAAATGACGTGATGCCATGCGATGATGTCGTGTGACCTGCCACACGAAAATAGACCTAAGACCATTGTGGTCTCTTATCTAATGAAATGGTTTAGTGAAATGGCCAAGTGTATTCCGGTACATGGTAGAACACGGGTAGCTTTAGGACTCCCGATATGCTATGAAATGAAATGGCCGTGAAGGGTATCCTTAGAATATCCTTAATTTAAATGACATGAAATGACGTGAATGCTCGTGTCATACAAAAATGCAAGTGGCTGCACAAAAACGTGGTTAGGATGCATGACATACATGATGATGTCATGTATGCTTTGCGAAGATAACAATGTACAAAACATAAATATGCATGGCACACAAATAGAATGTCATGGCTGCATGGAAACGTGGTTAGAATAACTGCTATGCTCATGTTGATGTCTTGAAAATGGCTGCACAAAAATGTGGTTAGAATGGCACATAGGCAAAGTTTCGGCGCTTGAGGAGCACCTTGGGATTTCATGTTATGATATGAGATGATCATGCGCGTGGCACATGGTCCGGATTTCGGCACTCGGGAAGCACCTTGGGTTTTAATGTCGTGATATGAAATGAACTCGTGCTTAGTGCACGAATGGAATTTCGATGTTCGGGGAGCATCTTAACTTCCAAATCATGATATGAAATAAATGTGTTCTTAGTGAACAGCAGGGTTTCGGTGCTCAAGGGAGCATTTTTATGAGATGAGATGAACATGCGCGTGGCACATGGTTGAGATTTTCGGTGCTCGGGGAACGCCTAAATGATTTAATGGATGAAATGTAAGTTTTCGGCGCTCGCGTAGCACCTAAATGATTGAATGAAATGAAATGAACTTTTCGGTGAGCTCCTAAATGATTTGATGGAACAAAATGAATTTTTTAGGCGCTTGTGGAGCACCAAATGATTTAATGAAATGAATTCTCGGCGCTCGTGGAGCACCTAAACGATGTAAGGGATGCGATGAACTTTTTCGGCGCTCGTGGAGCACCTAAATAGTTTAATGGATGAAATGTAATTTTTTTCGGCGCTCGTGGAGCACCTAAATGATTCAATGAAATGAATTTTTCGGTGCTCATGGAGCACCTAAATGATTTGATGGAATGAAATGAATTTTTCGGCGCTCGTGGAGCACCTAAATGATTTGATGAAATGAAATGAACTTTTCGGTGCTCGTGGAGCACCTAAATGATTTAATGCATGAAATGGAATTTTTCGGCGCTCGTGGAGCGCCTAAATGATTTAATGCATGAAATGGAATTTTTCGGTGCTTGTGGAGCGCCTAAATGATTGAATGCATGAAATGGAATTTTTCGGCGCTCGTGGAGCACCTAAATGATTTAATGCATGAAATGGAATTTTTCCGCGCTCGTGGAGCGCCTAAATGATTGAATGCATGAAATGGAATTTTTCGGCACTCGTGGAGCGCCTAAATGATTGAATGCATGAATTGGAATTTTTCGGCGCACGTGGAGCACCTATGATTTAGTGAAATGAAATGAACTTTTCAGTGCTCGTGGAGCACCTAAATGATTTAATGTGTGAAATGAAAAGTTTTCGGCGCTCGTGGAGCACCTAAATGCTTTAATGGATGCGATGAAATTTTTTATGCTCATGGAGTGCCTAAATGACTTAATGCATGTGATGAAATTTTTCGGCGCTCGTGGAGCGCCTAAATGATTTAATGCATGAAATGGAATTTTTCGGCGCTCGTGGAGCGCCTAAATGATTGAATGCATGAAATGGAATTTTTCGGCGCTCGTGGAGCACCTATGATTTAGTGAAATGAAATGAACTTTTCTGTGCTCGTGGAGCACCTAAATGATTTAATGTGTGAAATGAAAAGTTTTCGGCGCTCGTGGAGCACCTAAATGCTTTAATGGATGCGATGAAATTTTTGATGCTCGTGGAGCGCCTAAATGACTTAATGGATGTGATGAAATTTTTCGGCGCTCGTGGAGTGCCTAAATGATTTAATGCATGAAATGGAATTTTTCGGCGCTCGTGGAGCACCTAAATGACTTAATGCATGTGATGAAATTTTTCGGCGCTCGTGGAGCACCTAAATGTAATTTTTCGGTGCTCGTGGAGCGCCTAGACGATTTTATGAATGAATTCTCGGCTCTCATGGAGCACCTAAATGATTTAATGAATTCTCGGAGCTCGTGGAGCGCCTAAGTGACTTGATGTATGCGATGGAATTTTTCGGCACTCGTGGAGCACCTAAATGCATGGAATGTAATTTTTTTCGGCGCTCGTGGAGCACCTAAATGATTTAATGAGATGAATGAACTTTTCGGTGCTCGTGGAGCACCTAAATGATTTGATGGAATGAAATGAATTTTTCGGCGCTCGTGGAGCACCTAGATGATTTCCTACTTGGTAGGAGGTGTGATGTGTGTGAGCTTTATGGAACTCCCCAAGGTCCTTGTGAATGTTTTATGCATGACATGCGTTCCCTATAGCTACAAGATAAATTGGTTAATGTTTATGACATTCACATGATGAATGTGAATTAATGTTTAACACAATGAAAAGATGTGTGGGTGCAAAAAATATTGTTAGTGTAAATGTCACGTGGGTAACTAATTTATTTACACAAGAAAAATAATGGCTATGGCTGTACAAAAGATGTGAGTTAGTATCACACAAATGCTTCACATGTAGTATGTTATGTTTGTGAAATGATGTAGATGATAGTTTGTCATGTAGGACAAGAGAACACGTAGCAATAAGCACACGAATCGAATCTTTCAACCTTATTTCCCCAAACATGGTCAAGTCGATAAAATTGTAATCGAGTCCTAGGAGGGGTTCTCTTCGATCACCAACCGGGGATGATGAAGGCGCAATTTATTTTATTCACACGATTTGTTTTGGTATCCTAAGGGAATCCAACTAGGGTTGCCTAAATGAGTTCGGTCCAAAGTCGGGATAACATCAAGGCTCCCATAGCAAAGTATACTCCTCACTTCTCCCCACTCAAGGGTCTGATCGAAGGGGTTCGTACGAGGCTATGGGTGGTGTTTCGTATTCGCGCCCCCAAGACCAAGAGGAATTTGGGCGACACTTCAACAATTCACCGAGCTAAATATTGGATACTTAACCTAATGCAAGTATGTCTAACTAAAAAGCAAAAATAAAATACCATGCAAGAATCATCCACCTTATTTTGATTAGACATTTTTCAGGGCTAGTCAAATTCTTTTAAGTTTTAAGAAAACTTTTATAGAAATCCCCAGCAGAGTCGCCACTGTGAGCGGATGACCTTTTTCTTCTTCCTTCGGAAAAGGCGGACGCGGGGGTCCGAAACGAAAATGGATTTGAAAATGTTCTTTCTTTGTTTTCGGGGTGAGATTTGGGAAAATCGGATTTTGTTTATCTTACTTAGAAAAATCCATTCGTTCGTTTCAAAATTCGTTTTGTAGAAAACATTTTCCCATTTTATTACTTGAAAGATCTCGAAACTTAAATCCCGAGATCAGTGACAGAGTTGCCACCCGGATCAGCTCATCCGGGAAATTCCGGTACAGCTCCCTACCGAGTATAGACTGCTGTACCTAATCCAGAGATTCAAGGTTCAGACAAGTCCCTTATTTCACGTCTAATCAAAATAAATTTGGTCAATATTCTTTGATGATATCTTACATTTCTAGAGTTGATTTTTATTGCATTAAGTTAAACATACAGCGCACACACAAATAAAATAAAATAAAGCAGTAAATAATTAAATTATAACAACCCGATCGAATAAAATAAAAATTCACTTTACAACCACCTGAAATACACGGATAAATCTATTAAATACATCCAAAATAAAAATAAAAGGCTGCAAAACAGAGGGTTAGCACAATTTATATTGCACACATAAATAGGACTCAAATCAGGACAGAATTGGGAATTTTAGGAAATGGGGGCATGCATTTAGGGGATAACCGGGTCAACCCGACCGGTCGGACCGGTTAGACCTGAAAAACGGTTTTGAAACGCCCTATAATTTTATGCTGGAAAATCAATTTTTGGAAAACAATTGGCTCGGTTACAGGAAAATTTTCATTTTCGTGGGTCTGTTGTCCCGGAATCCATGGCTCCGTTCGTGTGGGTTCCTAAATTCAACATCCATCTAGGTTCTAAAACGCAATAAAAACACCAAAAATATTTATTAAAATGCCATTTTATTTGTTTTTAATATTTTCCAGGGACTTATAGAGTTCAGGGGTCCGCTAACACTGGACTATAGATCCGGTTCGGATAAAATAACCCTGAAACTTAGAAAATAAACCCCGGAAAACTTGAAAATATTAATATCCGTATGTATAGGAATCCAAAAAATAAATATTTTATGACATATAGATAAGTTTGGGCCGAAATATATCACATCAGAGTGTATAAAAATAGAAAACGGGGCTATTTTCGCCATTTCGGGACAGATCGGGGAGCTGTCCCTGAAGAACAGAGCAGTACGGCTCTGGTTAGAGCCGGTCGGCTCTGTTCTTGTGGAACCAGAGCCGGCCGGCTCTGTTCTTTGATGAACAGAGCCGTACGGCTCTATTCGGGTAGGTTCGGTTCTAAAACTTGTAAAAACAAAGAAAATGCACAGAAAAAGCAATGCAAACAGGTTTAAGGCCTCTCAGAGTTTACCTTGATGTTGTTTTGATGCTTTGAATGTCAAGAAACGGATTGGAAACTTAGGATTTGTCCTTAAAGTCCAACCGGCCGAAAACCGAACAATTCCGAAACCAACCCGAAATGATCCGAATCAATGAGCAAAGGTTTTGTAACTTGTTGCTAATGTTTTGAGGTTGATTTTTAGGGTTTAAACTCTTTGTTTTTGGACTCTCCCTGGTTCCCTATCTCTCTGCCTCTTTCTTTTTCTTTTTTTTTTTCTTTCCTTTTCTTTCTTTCCTTTTCTTCGTGTCCTCCTCTTTTTGATCTCTCCATACTCTATTATTATTGATTGATTTTTTTGAAATCCCCTCAGAAGACAAAATAATTTCCCCCATTTAATGCACGGTTTTGAATTTTTTGTCGTTTTTCATCAAATTTCGCTGGCTTTGGGACAAGGTGGGACATTTTTGTCCGACCCACTAGAGCCAGCCGGCTCTAGTTTGAACTAGAGTCGGCCGGCTCTATCTAGAGCCGTCCTGTTCTAGCTAGAGCCGCGGCGACATTTCGACTATCCGACGTGTACATTAAACCCTGAAAATCACTCGGAGGATCCGCTTTACGGTAGTTTTGGATCGAGGATAGCTTGGTTTTCAGGACATTTAAGACTTTTTGGGCAACATTCTGGTCGTTTCCAAGTCTGATTCAAGTACATATGCTTCACAGGTAACACAGGAATTCTCATCATAGAGGTCGGGAAAAACCTGTGCTCACACCAACAAAGAATTCTCTCTTAGAAATGCGTTTATCATGCCATAATTTTGTCTTTTCTTTGTAAAGCTTAGCATTCTCATAGGCAAACAGTCTAAACTCTTCAAGTTCAACAAGTTGCGTTTTTCTATGGTCACCTACAGCTTTTTCATTAAAGTTTAGAAATTTCGCAGCCCAAAAAGCCTTATGCTCCAATTCCACTGGCAAGTGGCCGGGTTTTCCATATATCAACCTAAAGGGAGACATACCAATTGGTGTCTTGTAAGCTATTCTGTAGGCCCATAAGGCATTGTCTAACTTTTTAGACCAGTCCTTTTTAGCATTACCTACAGTCTTTTCTAAGATTCTTTTGATCTCCCTATTAGAGATCTCCACCTGCCCACTTATTTGGGGGTGGTATGGAGTTGACAACTTGTGAGTAACACCATACTATTTCATCAATTGTTCAAAATTAGCATTGCAAAAGTGGGTACCATTGTCACTTATAACTGTCCTAGGGACTCCAAATCTAGCAAACAATTGCTTAAAGCATTTAGTTACAATCATAGAGTTATTAGTGGAACAAGGCCATGCTTCAACCCATTTGGAAACATATTCAACAGCAACTAAGATGTAATGATTTCCATATGAATTTGGAAAGGGTCCCATAAAGTCAATGCCCCACACATCAAAGATTTCATATTCAAGAATATAGTTTAAGGGCATTTCAGATCTTCTTGAGCTATTACTTGATCTTTGGCATTCATTGCAAGTTTAAACAAAATTGTGTGCATCTCTAAAAATTGAAGGCCAATAAAATTCAGATTGTAAGATTTTGGAAGCTGTTTTGTCTACTCCAAAGTGGCCTCTTGCCTCCCTAGAGTGGCAATGAGTAAGGATAGACTGAACTTCCTCTTTTGGAACACATCTCCTGATAATTTGGTCTACACACAGCTTCTACAAGAAGGGTTCATCCTATACATAATATTTCAAATCAGAAAAAAACTTCTTTTTCTGCTCGAAATTAAGCTTAGGGTTCAAAACATTGCATGCAAGGTAATTAGCATAATCAGCAAACTAAGGGTCAGAGTTTACTTGAATGGAGGCAAGTTGTTCATCAGAAAAAGAATCTTGAACAGGTAATTGTCCTGGCGAATAGCTTGAATCTAGTCTTGATAGATGGTCTGCACAAACATTCTTCATACCTTTCTTATCTCTAATTTCCCATCAAACTCCTAGAGTAGAAGAAGCCATCTTATAAGGCTCAGCTTTGCATCCTGCTTTGTCATCAGATACTTCAAGGCCGAGTGGTCAGTGAAGACCACTACCTTTGAGAGAATAAGGTACTGTCTAAATTTGTCAAAGGCAAAAACTACTGCAAGAAGCTCTTTTTCTGTGATTGTGTAGTTCTTCTGAGTCTCCGTGAGAGTTTTGCTAGCATAATAAATTGGTCTAAAGTGCTTCTCAATTCTTTGGCCTAGAACAGCTCCAATGCATGAATCATTAGTGTCACACATCATCTCAAAAGGTAAATTCTAGTCAGGTGAAATCAGAATAGGAGCAGAGATTAACTTCGACTTAAGCTGTTCAAAGGCTTAAACACAGCTTTCATCAAACTTGAATTCAACTTCTTTGTGTAATAGAGCAGTCAAGGGCTGGGAAATTTTGGGAAATCCTTAATGAATCTTCTGTAGAATACAACATGGCCCAAGAAACTCCTCACATCTTTGACTGAGGTTGGAACAGGCAGATTTTCAATAACTTCAATTTTGGCCTTGTCTACCTCTATTCCTTCTGATGAAATTTTGTAGCCTAGGACTACGCCTTCAGTAACCATGAAATGGCACTTCTCCTAGTTAAGAACAAGATTGGTTTCCATACACCTTTGTAGAATAACTTCCAGATTGGTCAAACAGCTTCCAAAAGACTTTCCATAGACTGAAAAGTCATCCATGAAAATTTCAACTGTTTTCTCATTCATGTCATGAAATATTGCCATCACGCATCTCTAGAATGTTGCTGGAGCATTGCATAGCCCAAATGGCATCCTCCTATAGGAAAAGGTGCCATAGGGACATGTAAATGTGGTCTTCTCTTGAGCAGCAGGGTAGATTGGTATTTGGTTATAGCCTAATTATCCATCGAAGAAACAGTAGAAAGCATACCCAGCAAGCCTTTCCAACATCTATTCTATGAATGGTAATGGAAGTGGTCTTTCTTTATAACTTAATTTAGCTTTCTGTAGTCAATTCATACTTTCCATCCTGTTACAGTTCTGGTTGGAATCAGCTCATTCTTCTCATTTTTTACCACTATGGTACCACCTTTCTTTGGAACAACTTAGACTGGACTAGTCCAAATGCTATCAGAAATGGGATAAATGATACCAGCATCAAGCAGCTTGATGACCTCAGCTCTCACAACTTCCTTCATATGTGGATTGAGTCTCCTTTTTGGTTGGCATGAAGGCTTGTGAATGTCCTCCATAAGAATTCTATGCACAAAGATACTAGGATTGATACCCTTAATATTTGAGATTTTCTAGGCTAAAGCTTCTTTATGGTTCCACAAACAGATAAAAGTTGGTCATTTTGGTCAAGGGTAAGTTTTGAGGAAATGATCACTAGTGAGCTGTTTGGGGGGTCAAGGAATGCATACTCAAGGTGAGAAGGCAATGTTTTTAGGTCTAGCTTTGGTTCTTCAGTTGAGGGTTTCAATATCGGGGATGATAAGCTGTTTAAAGGTTCAGAAGTGTTTAAGGTTTCAGAATCGCTTTCATCTTCTAGGATTTCATCCGGAACAGCTTCTGAATTATGAATGATGTCAGGATTTTTGTTCAAGCATTCCTCCAAAGAGTCTTCACTAATGTATTCCTGCATGTAATGCAAAAGGAATCCAGTATCAAGAAAATAACATTGATCATCATTAGAAGATGCATGTTTCAAAGCTTTATTCATCTTAAACACCACTTGCTCATCATGAAATTTTAAAATCAACTTTCCATTATGCACATCTATCAATGCTCTACCAGTAGCTAGAAAAGGTCTACCTAAGATGATAGGTGTGTGAATATCTTCATTAATATCCATGATAATAAAATCCACAGGCAAGATATGTTTATCAACTTTGACTAGCACATCTTCAACTATTCCCCTAGGGTATCTAATAGATCAGTCAGTTAACTGAACAGTAACCCTAGTAGGATTTGGTTCAGTTAAGCCAAGCTGTTTATACACAGAATATGGCATAACATTTATACTGGCCCCTAAATCATATAAAGCATTTTCAATAGTCAAATTTCCTATAGAACAGGGTATAGAGAAACTCCCTGGATCCTTAATCTTTTGAGGAAGAGGCTATTTTGACTGCAAGATTGAAGAATAGTCTTGGTTGAGTTGAATAGTTGCAACACTCTCCATCTTAGTCTTGTTGAATAGAAAATGCTTCAAAAATTTTACATATAACAGCATCTGAGCCAATGCTTCTGCAAATGGGATGTTGATGTGCAATTTCTTGAACACCTCAAGGAATTTTACAAATGATCCATCTAATGATCTTTGAGTCTATGAGGGTATGGCAAAGGAGGTTTGTATTCTGGAACTTTCTCTATAGAGAATTTCCTTAGAGCGACTTCTACAGTTTGCATTGGAATATCGGAAACAGCTTTTAAAACTGTTTGGTCAGATTTTGGAATAGCATCTGAAACAACTTTAGGTTCTTTCTCTACTCCAGAAGTGACTTTTTACATTAGCATTGGAACATCAAGTAGCTGTTTACCACTCCTCAAGGAAATGACTTTCAACTCTTCCTTAGGATTAACTTCAGTTTTACTTGGAAATGTATTCTTTTAGGCTGGCTTCACCATGTCTACCAGTTGATGCATTTGTGTCTCAAGATTCTTTATGGATGTCTGAGTTTGTTGCATGAATTGCATCAATAGGTCTTCAACTGATGGTTTCTTCTCGGGAGGATGATGAACAGTTTGTTGGAATTGAGATGGTTGATGAAAATTTGGTGGATTAGGTCTAGGTTGGTTTTGGTTCCAGAAAAAGTTGGGGTGGTTTATCCATCTAGGGTTATAGGTATTGGAATAGGCGTTGTTTTGGTTTCTGGGATAGTTTCCAATGAAGCCAAGCTATTCTGATGTGGAAGGGTGGTTGGCTTGGCAATCAATAGGTCTATGCTCTCCTCCACAAAAGTGACAACTTGGGGAAACATTCGTCATGGCAGCAACAGTGTTTACCCCCATATTCTTGATATATCTTGTTAAACCAGCAAGTTCCTTGGATAATCTTGAAATAGCTTCTGGATCAACAGATCCACTGCTTTTTCTCTTGCTTCTTTCAGCATGCCACTTGTAACTCTGGTTCACCAACTTCTCAATAGTCTCATAGAGACTTTCTGCATCCATAGATCCTAGGTCTCCATTTGTGACCAATTCAATTTGAAGTTTAAAGGCATTGGTTAACCCATTGAAAAAGGTCTGTATTTGCATCCATAGAGGAATTCCATGGTTTGGAACTCTCCTTAACAAGTCTTTAAATCTTTCCCATGCTTCTGAAAGTGATTCATCCTTTCCTTGCTTAAACTAAGACACTTCATTGTGCAACTTGATAAGTTGTTTTGTTGCAAAAAACTTCAGCAGAAAAGCTTGGACAAGCTGTTCCCAAGTTGTGATAGAGCCTGGTTGTAAGTTCTTCAGCCACGTCTTTGCCATGTCTCGGAATGAAAAAGAAAACAGCTTCAATCAGATAACATCATCAGATACACCTCTGTTAGTTTTGAAAGTGTTGAACATATTTACAAAATCATGGATGTGGCCATTCAAATCTTCACTGGGCAATCCATCAAACTAAACAGCAGCTTGTAACGTTTGGATCATAGAAGCTTTAATCTCAAACATGTTGTCTCCTTCATCTGGAATCACAATGCTAGATGTTAGCCCTTTAAGATTTATCTTGTTATGTGAGTCAAGACTAGGTCTTTCAGTATTGACATTACCATGCTCATTAAGATGAGCCATTTTGTTTTCTAGTTCTCTTTCAGGTTCAGGAAGTTGTTCTGTAGCCTGTTGAGCTAACTCAGTATCTCTTTGCCACCTTGCTCTTCTAGCAGCACCACTCCTCCTACAAGTTCTTTTTATCTCAGGATCGACTTGTATAAGGGGAGGACCAAATCTTCGCATAAAACTAAAAGATTTACTCTAAAAACAGCTTCAGAAACTAGCAAATAGGTTAAACCCACAAATGTTATGGCAAAATACTAAAAACAATATAGATCCCCGGCAACGCAAGCCAAAAACTTATTGTTGGTTTTGACTAACATGCAAAAATATACTTAGCAAGTGTACTAGGGTTAACAAGTAATATAAATGGTAAGTTTAGATATTGTATTCCACAGGGTTCTAGGTTTAGTATTTGCAAAACAGAAATGGTACAAAATTACTTGTGGCAGAATTTATCATTAAATTATCAAGTGTAAGTTTTTAAGTCTAAAATCTAGTGGAAACTAACTAATTCAAACATATCATAAAAATGAATTAACTTGAAGACAGATTTGCAAACAACAATGATGACAAGCAGAGTAAACACAATAGGGCATGGAAAAACTTGTATCTACATGCAATCTAAACGATTTCAGTTTTCCTGCAAAAGGGTATCTTCCTCATCATTGCTAGGATCAGTTTAACCAGAGCATTCTCTGTAGTTAATTCTCCTAAACTCTATGCCTTCAACTAATCAACTAGAGCATTCTCTGCAATTAATATTTAAAGACATGCATTAAGCAAAGAAAGCATCAATGTGGGCAGTCCCAACATGAACCCCAATCATATAAGGCAAAGCCATTACTAAGTTCAATATATGTGTCTAATCTTGTATTTCCACATGTAAAGTAAGAATACTTAACTAAACATGCCATGCATGAGGTGATCAAACTCATTTAAGCAATAAACTCACAAGATAGACATGCATAAACTGAAATACTCTTAAATTAACATAAAAGGTACTTACAAACTTCCAGCCACTGCTGCTTTACACCTTAAGACTACTCCTCCATGGCTAGAACAGCTTCTGCCATGGATGGTGGTGAAGAAAACTTAACTAAAACTATCTTAAACTAAAATGGGGGCGGAGGAAGAAGAGAAGAGGTGGGTGCTCGCCCCTTATAATAGAAAAATGAGAGTTTATATAGAAAATCTCACGAAACTAGGGCAACAAGCCCTCAAAACACCACAAAGTGACACGTGGCAAGATATAACTGCTACAAACTAAAGTAGAAATTCAAAAGGGTCTTCTGATTATGTCTCCCAGCTCAGCCAATGAGAATCAGGTCTTTAAAATGTCCTAGCAAAGTATTTCAGATTTAGTAAAAGCTGTTCTGTAGCAGTCTGCTTATTCTGCCTATTTTTGCCATTTTTTTAGCATCAGCAAGCTCCAGCTTTTGACCTTCTTTTTCAGCAGATTATCAGGGATTTTGTCTAGGGATCTTTAAATGCTGAAAAATAAAGATAAGAATCACAATTAGCCAAATAATTAATCAAAATTAAGCTGTTTTAGCATGAAATTAACATAATTAAGTCCTAATTAGTAGACAAAAAGCTGGAATATTTTCTCTTATCACTAGATGACATGACAATCAATATTAACATGCTTAATCTTCTTCTAAGAAACCGGATCCTTAGTTATAGCAATAGCTAATTGACTATCACAGCATAGAGAAATGGGAAGAATCGGTTGCAGTTGAAAATCAGCCAGAAGATAACTGATCCACTTAAGTTTACAACTGGTTACTACCATGCTCCGATACTCAGACTCAGCTGAAGAGCGACTGACAGTGGCCTATTTCTTGGTTTTCCAAGAGATGAGGGAATGACAAAGCAACACATAATAGCTAGTTAAAGAGTGTTTGGAATCTTTGCATCTAGCCTAATCAGCATCGCAGAATGCGGTGAGAGTAGACAAGTCTGAATTAGTAGGATACAACAGCCCATTTGTCATGGTACCCTTCAAAAACCGTAGAACATGAATCACTGCCTGTAAATGATGTTTGCAGGGACTCTGTATAAACTGACTAAGCTGATTAGTAGCATGAGCAATGTCAGGCCGAGAAAAACCCAAATATAACAATCTCCCAACCATTCGTCTATATAATGCGGGATCCTACAATAATTCTCCTGAAAGAGTTAAATCAGAACCAAGAGCTAAAGGACTAGACACAGCTGTAGCATGCAACAAACCAGCATCATCCAATAGATCCTTGATATACTTAGTCTGAGTGAGATATAGGCCTGCAGTAGTCCGAGTTAATTCAATACCTAGAAAATATCTAGCATCTCCCCTATCCTTGATAGTAAACAAACTATGCAAGTAATCTTTAATGGCCTGTATCTTATGATCATGAGATCCCATAATTAGGATATCACCCATGTAAATCAATAATGCCAAAAAGGACCCAATACTGCTATCCACCATTGTAAACAAGCAATGATCATTTTTGGACCGCATAAAACCATAATCTAGGAGTTTTGTAGATAACTCTTTATGCCATTGGCGTCTGGCTTTTTTGAGGCCATAAAGGGACTTTACAAGCCTACAACAGTGGCTGACAAGAACTGCTTGATATCCAAGTTGAGGCTTTAGATAAATATCCTCATCAAGCATGCCATATAGATAGGCACTGTTCACATCAATTTGTTGAATGCTCCACCCTTTAGCTGCTCCTACTACCAAGAACAGTCGTACTGTGACTGTGTGAGCTACAGGACTAAAACTGTCATGGTAATCCACCCCCAAAAACTTGATTATAACCCTTTGCTACCAACCGAGCCTTATAGTGATCCACATCACCATTGCTCTTATATTTCACCCTATAAACCCACTTATAATCAAAGGGCTTAATATGAGAAGGAAGGGGCACAATTTCCCAAGTTTGATTAGCTTTTAAAGCCTACAATTCGGAATTCATAGCCTGAACCCATTTGACATCTGCCTTAGCTTCATGATAATGAACATGCTTTTTAATCTGTAAAATTTTAGCAAGAAAAACCTTCTGCTGTAGAGGAATATCAACAACAGCATTTATATTGTCAGTTACATAATCCTACAGCCAATGCGATTGCTATCACACCCTATCCGATCTTCGCAGCTGTTGGGACACATGACTAGTGGACAATGGTACAACAGGAGAAGAAACAGTAGTAGGAGAAGCTGAATCCATAGAAGAATCAATTTGTTGGAAAGGAAACTCAGTTTCAACAAATTGAACATCCTTGGAAACAATTAACTACTGAATAGCCAAGTCAAAGATCTTGTAACCCTTTTTGCCTGGAGTAAACCCCATAAACACCCTTAGAGATGCTCGAGGAGAAAACTTGTCTCGACCAGGAGACACATTTGTGTAATAGCAGCTGCAACTGAAAACATGGTACTTTGTATAATCTGGCCTGCGCTAAAACAATTTGTCAAAAGGGGTTTGCCATTGTAACATTCAAACTGGCAAAACATTTATAATGAAGTAGCCATCAAAATGGCCTCACCCCAAAACCGCGATGGTAAATGGGACTAAAAAAGAATAGCCTGTGCAACCTCTAATAAATGCCTGTGTTCTCACTCAACCACCCTATTCTGTTGAGGAGTATACACACAAGTAGTTTGATGCAAGATTCCCCGTGCTTGACACAACTCTGTACAAAACTGATTTACAAATTTTATACCATTAGCACTTCGAATCACTTTGACCTGTGTGTCAAACTGACATTGAACCATGTTTAGAAAAACTGCTATAGAGCATGCCCTACTTGAGTCTTAGCAAGTACATCTAGTATAGTCATCAACCAATGTCAAAAAATAACTAGCACCAGTACTAGTCTGTACTTTATAAGGACCCCAGAGGTCGATATGTAACAATTCGAAACAATGTTTTGTAGTTATTTCACTTCAAGTAAATGGAAAAAGGTGCTGCTTAGCACGAGGACAAACAATACAAGAATAGGAATTACATTGTATATCAATATCACTAACATGACTCAAAACATCAAAAGAGGCATGTCTAAGTCTTTTGTGCCAAATATCAGGTTCTACGTTACTGGAAATAGCTACTATCATCAAGCATAATTGTTGTACCTTATTTATGACTTCTTCAGAAAATGAGTGAGCATCTAACAGGTAGAGAGCATTAACATGCCATCCTACTGCCTTAATCACATGTGTGTCTCTATCCTGCAGATAACAATAATGAGAATGAAAAACCACCTCAAGATTGCTATCCTTCAATAACTGGCCAACAGATAAAAGATAGTATCAAAAACTTGGCACAAAAAGAACCCCATATAAGTGTAAAATAGGGGATAATTCAACTATACTAATTTTCTTTATGGTTTTCAAGGTACCATCAGGCAAAGCCATTGTTTGTCTATCTGGAATAGACTGAGTAGAAACAAAATGACTAGAAGAAAAAGTCATATGAGAAGTGGCACCACTATCGACTATCCAACATGTATCATGTGCAATGTTTAAGCTAGAAGAAGAAGAAGAATTACCGGACAAACGGCAAAAGCAGTAAAATCAGGTGTCTGCAAGGGTGAATCAACCATGGAACTTTTTTCCTTCATCATCTTATAGACTTCTCACACCATTTGTTGAAAATCCTCCTTTTGATTGTCTTCTTCAGAATCACTTCCAACTGGCATTTTCTGAGTTCCTCCTTGTACTGCATTGGCGCGATAAGGCTGTGAACTTTTCTTCTGCTTGGAATTCTGCTTTTTAGACTTGGGATGCCAATTAGGATACCCAATCAACTTAAAACAAGTTGCACGATCATGTCTAGTGCCATCATAATATTCACATTTCAAATCATCCTTATTAACTTCTAAAGGAGAAGAAGGATTCTTCTTACTATCAGTCTTAACAAAACTGGCTATTTCAATTATATGCATCAAAGATATCTGCTGCTACTTTTCGACCTTTAACAACATGCAGTATGCTTTGTTGAGGCCAGGTAAAGGATCCATTAACAGTATTTTATTCTTGACATTATCATAAGTCTCATATAACCCCATCAAAAACTGAATCAATTTAGTTTCCTTTATTGAATCAGCCATATGTTGAAAAGCATTGCAAACACAATTGCGAGAAACTCCATATTGACAGCTTAGAATTGGAAAAAGATAACTCAATTCGTCCTACAATCGCTTAAGTTTATTGTAATACTGTAAGATAGAAAGATTATCTTATGTCAACAATGTGATTTCTCTTTGTATCTTATACAACGAGGACCATTGCTGATACCAAAACGATGCTCCAACTCCAGCCATAATTCACAAGCAGATGAAACATATTGGAAACCATCAGCAATATCTTTCTCAAGGCTATTAATCAACCATGTTGTAATCAAACTATCAGTTTTAAGCCATAACTGATAACCTGGATATGTTTCTTTTGGTAGATCTGTATCTTTCAACACCAGATTACTCTTTTCTTTGACATTTAGGGCTCGAATCATGGGTCTCTGCCGGGAAATGTAATTATTGCCATTCAAATGAAAATTGATAAGCGAAATACTTGGATTATCATGTGATTGTGGAAGACCAGATGAAAAATTATGAATCACGCTGTGATCGAAATCCTGAAATTCTCGAGTTGCAGTTGGTGAAACGCATTCTTCTTCTTGTTCAAGAAACACTTCCTCATCATCAAACCATCCGCCAACTGGAATCTCTGTCACTTTTTCTTTATGGCTTTTCCTCACCATTCTCGTCAAAGTTGAACCTTCAGCTCTGATACCATGAAAGCTTCAAAGAAGCTGTGAGTAAAATTGATTTCAATTAAGATCTCGTACAAGGATTATTAGTAATGTTGTTATATACAGCAACTGATATCGGTTTGTTATAACAAACCATTTGAGGAAAGACTAAAATGCCCCTAACATATCCCTTTCTAATCTCATACCATTCTTCAATACATGCATTCAAACTTATATAAGCTGCCAATCTTCACCTCACCAATTCATTTGTTTCTTTAATTGTTTTTTTCTTACATATCACATGCATCTTTTTACATACATATCCACACCCACCACCAAAAATGTATTTGTTTTCTAATCAAACAACATAAAATATTAATATAAAAACATAATTAATTGAATTTTAACAATAAATGATATATATATATATATATATATATATATATTTCTTAATATAAAAGACTATAATATTAGGTTAATAAAAAGTTTGATCTAAAAATTTAAAACTGGTAGATAAATTTAAGAATACTTTTTTATATGTTTATTTCTAAGAGGATTAGTTTACATAATTCGTGATTTGGTTACTCTTTTTTAAAAGAAATGTTTTCCGTTTTGTTATAAAATTTGAAAGTGTTATTATTACCCTTTTAAAAAAGAAAAAAAAAATAAAAAAAGATTGGATAGTTTGATCTTATTTACCTTTTTTTATAAGTTTATGATACATTTTTGATACATTTTATTGCATTAAAACAGGAGAAAGAGTAATGTTTGATACATTTTTTATACATTTCTGATACATTTCTAAAGATCCAGAAAAAATTAGAATAAAATATATTGTATCAATATCTGTTTGTTGATACTTTATGATATATTTCTGATACTTTGCATATTATATTTTATGTATTAATTCACATATTTTATTTGTAGTGAGGAATCACCTAAACTGATTTTTTTTATTGTTATGAAGGATAAATAAAAACTAATGTGCGTAGAATTAATGCATATCATAGTACATAAAGTATCAAAAATGTATCAGAAATGAATCAGAGAAGTATTAGAATACATTTTTTATACAGTTCTGATACATTTGTGAAACATTTTTGACAATCGAAAAAAATAAAAAAATATATATACATATGGATATCGTTTCAAATATAAAAAAAAATAAACAAAGAGAACTTGCCAAAGCTGAATTTTGAAAAAGTGAACGATTTGAAAGATAAATAAAAAAAAATAACGTTTAAATAACAAAAGAGGAGAGAGAATATGAGGGAATCATATGGGTTAGGAACGGGAGTATTTTTGGGATTTTTGATTTTTTTTTTTTTTGTTGCTGTTTTTTAACTAAAGAGGTGTATTTTCAACAATGACAAATGAGAGTATTTTAATAATTGATCAAAGTTTTGTAGGTATTTTGGAGAGAATTTCCTTTTTATGTATTTTTGAAAAAATTATTGAAAATAGAGGTATTTATCTAAATTACCCTTGAGAAAATAAGAGCATTTTAGCAAAATACCACTGTTTTCACAAATGCTAACTAAAATACCACACACGCGTATAGGATCCCAAAATAACAGACAACGGGACAAACCTTCTTGAAATACTAATTTCTGTGATTCCTAGAACACTATCACTATAAAAGAAATAATAAGAGAAAATAAAATAACTCAAATACCACAAACTCTATATTGCAAATATCTCTACAACCTCATTGTCGCAAAATACACCATTCAAACCTCCAACAATTAATCAAAAAGCAAAACACCAATCTCACAATAAACCTGAGATCAAATCGATATCAAAACAAGTTGCAACAATGTACATAGATCAAATAGGAAACTAAAGAGATACAACACAGAGATCAAATCATAAAACAAACAAAAACTACAAAAAAAAAAAAGTTAAAGAAATTGTAATTCTACTCCATCATAACGAGACATGCAATGAAAATTTGAGATTCATCAACTACAAAATATGTGGAGTTCTAGTAAGATTCTATAACTTCAAAAGAGCGAATCGCAGAAAATATACCCACACCTCATGCTTAGAACTATCTAAAGAGTGAAGTAAATATTCACAAATCCAACTGAAAAGTAAACTAATTAATTGGTGAACGCAAAAAAAAAAAAAAAAATTATTACAGAAATTATGAACAACATGCATATGTATATATTTTTGTCATGCGACCTTAAGATACACTATTACAGTGATTATACTTTAGTTTTACCTTAAGATATACTATTACAGTGATTATACCTTTGTTAAAACTTATGATACATTATTACAGTGATTATATCTTAGTTATACCTTAAGATACAATGGTATAATTAGTTATACCTTAGCAAAAAAAATGTTGGAAAAAATATATACATATGCATCTTGTTTCGAAAAAAAAAAACTTTTATTAAAGTCGCGTGACAAAAAAAAAAACGAATTGAGAAATAAATACAAAATTAGATTAAAATTATAAAAAGAGGAAAGAAAAATGTGGACAAAGTAGAATCACATATCTGAGTAAATTTGAAAAGTTTGAAAGGGATTTTTGCAAGAGAAAATTTACAAAAAATATTAATTAAGAAAAAAAGGCAGTTCAACAATTATGAAAGCAAAAAAAGGTAGAAAAGTAATTTTGAAAAGGTAGAGTCCAAAAACAAAACCTAAAACAGAGGTATTTTTGACAATTTTTCAATATAAAATCTATCCATTCCGCTGGGTTAATGCTTGTTAGCTAAAATTAGAGAAGTGAATGGACAAAAGTGACAAATGGGTATGCAAAACATACACATTGAGAAAATAAGAGCATTTCAGCAAAATACCACTATTTTCACAAATGCTAACTCAAAGACCACACACGCGTATAAGATCCCAAAATAACAAACAATAGGACAAACCTTCTTGAAATACTAATTTCTGTGATTCCTAGAATACCATCACTATAAAAGAAATAACAAGAGAAATGAATTTCAAAATAACTCAAATTATCTAACGAAATATTTCATGCTTAAGAAATGAAATATTTATGTTAGTGGGTTATGGTATCTAAATATCTAATGAGGTGATATATTTGATCATTGTCGACAAGTTTATCATTAATTCCCATGGCTTTACCTTTCTAATTTCCATCAAAATTATATAAGGCCTCCACTTTGTTTTGCTTTTTTTTTTTTTAAATTAAATGGAGTGTTAAACTTAATTAATTAAAATATTAGCTTTTCCATTTTTTTATTTATATTTTGTAACAATTTTTATATTTTTTAAATAATATATATAAGAGTTTTACCACTTACTTTTATTTTATTATAGAATTAAATAGTTTACTTTAGATTTATTGTTGTTATAATAAAATTAAAATAACAATTTTTAATATTCTATTTTACAGACAACAAATATTAGTAATTTTACGTTGTAGTGATAAAATACCAAATAACCCCGAAGCAGAGCGAGGGTGTCTTCTAGAGTATAGTATAAAAGAAAAAGAACACATTATTGTGAAGATTTCAATCTCCATATCCAAACAAAATCTGTTTTGAATTAAGATCCATGATTTGTTTGGTTATAAATTAAGATGGCTTATAGCTATTTGGTACACATAAAAATAAGGAGAAGAAAGTGTGAGAAAATATTAAAGCAAAACAATGGATCCTTGTTCAGTAATTGAAGATGAAGATGTCAACAATATCTTGAAACTTCCTCAGGAACCAAGCTTGAAAGTTTCTGACAATTTCTACAAATACCAACAATTTTGGTACTACTCATTTGTACTTAAAGGAATCATTTTGCTTCAAAAAAACTTCATCCCTTAACCCAACCACAATATTATCCTCTACACTACTCCAAAATCCAGCACAACTTGGCTTAAGGCATTGGCCTTTGCCATTCACACAAGAACCCAAAATATCAATGGTGATTCTGATTCTGATTTTCCATTACTTTCGAACTTGCCATATGATCTTATTCCTTGTACTGAAATTCTTTATTCTATTGGCGAAAATAGAGACCCTCAAAGTCCATTATTTCACACCCGTATTCCTTTGATTTCTGTTAGATTACTGTATTGTCCTTGTTGACTGAGTCAACTTAGCTAGGCTTATTGTTTTCATTGCTACTATATAAAACAGTATTACTTCCTTGTTTACTTTTGAGATGAAATAAGAATTAATTTTCCTCTTATGTTTTAAGATGGTATCAGAGCTCTGTTAATTCCAACCAAACAGCTTCATTTGAGGAATTTTTTTGCAATTTCATCTAGAATGACTCGACATAGTCATAGTTATTTACAAGCTGCACTTCAGACTCGCGAGGGTGAAGATTCCGGTGATATTCATCCGCTGCAAGAGCATGAACCAAATTGCATCATTGTTCGCAATAATAGGAGTCATAATACGGAAGAAAATAATGCTGAAGATTGTCAGAGAGTCATTTCTCCAGGTGATCGCTCTCACACTTCTTCAGATCTGTTTGGATCTACTTCAAGTATAGATAATCCAGGACTAATGCTTGTAAGCTCACCTCTAACTAATCATAACTATATTTCATGGAGTCACTCCATGATAAGAGCTCTTCGAGATAACCACATACTTGATTTCATTATGAAAGATGATTTTGAACCTCCTCTGGCTTCACCTGACTATGATCGATGGGTAGAATTAAATAGTCTTGTGTTCTCATGGATAATCAACTCAATTTCGAAAGATTTAGTTGATGCATTTCGATATGCAACTTCATCTCGTACTTTATGGCTCGAAATCAAACAACGATTTGATGATAGTGATGGAATTTTGTTTGTCCACCTAAAACAAGATGCTAGCAGTGTTACACAGAACACTCTCATAATTACTGAGTATTTCCCCAAAGTTAAGAAGCTGTGGGATGAAATTGCAACTCTTAGGCCGTTACCTTCTTGTGACTGTAGAAGTGCTAGACTTGTTGTGCAAACTTTGTAGAATGAAGATTAGTAAATGCAATTTTTATAGTTGAATATGAACATGTTCAAAACCAAATCCTTCTCTTAGATCCTTATCCTTCTTTGAACAAGGCTTACTCAATGCTTCAATAAGTTGAGAGATAGAAGGAAGTTTCTCTAGATGTCTTTGCTATAGAATTTTCTCATGTTGTTGCTAATGCTAAGTGCAATGGAGGGAAATTAGATTCAAAAAAGAAGAAAAAAGGGAAGGAAGATAAGATTTTTCCTTTATGTGATCAAGGAGACCATAACAAGAGTAAATGCTTCAAAGTTATTAGTTATCCAGATTGGTGGAAGGGAAAATGTCCTATGCTTGTTGGTGCTGACAAGGCCTGTGCTATGCAGGAGAAGGATTCACCTTGTGATAGTGATTCAGATTCAGACAGGGAGGATTTTATGATCTAACTGAATAAGAACAAACAAAAAGTTGAGAAGAATAAGCACCAGGAAACTATGCAACAAATTATTCAATAGTAACTTCATAAGTTCTTCAAGGCAAAAGGAGGAACTATTGCAGATTTCGCTGCATCAGCTTTTGCAGGAAACGGTAAGGTTTCTAATTCTTCTCATCCTTTGAGTCCTTATTCACCGAAAGTAGACTGGATCATAGACTCAGGGGCCACAACACACAGGTTGTGAGCACGGGTTTTTCTGACCTTTATGATGAGAACTCTTCGTTACCTCTGTTAAGCAGTCGGACTTGGAAATAGAGCAAAAAGTCGCCTGGAACACCTCGAACATTCTGAAAACCGAGCTATCCTCAATCCGAAACTCCAAGATAGGTCCCCCCCGGTGATTTTAGGGTTTTAGGGTGGCATTGGTTTTTTACAGATTTCGGCCCCGGTTCTATCTAGAGCTGCACGGCTGTAGTTTTCAAACTACAACCGTGCAGCTGTAGATCTAGAGCCGCATGGCTCTAAACTACAGCCGTGCGGCTTTAGATCTAGAGCCGCATGGCTCTAGCACAACTAGAGCCATGCAGCTCTAGTGGGTTAATCAAGTTACTCTGCAAAGCAAAGCAACTTGACTGAAAGGAGGGAAAATCGGCTGAAATTCGCAAAAACGAAGACAGCGCATTTAATTCTCGAAATCATTACGGGGTGTGAGATAAAAAGGAAAACAAAAAATCAAAAGGGTAGGATTGGGAAAAAAAGAGGGCTCTCGGCCAAAAAAAACCAAGTGATAGAGAAATAGAAACAGAGAGTGAGGAAGAAGAAGAGAGAAAGAGAGGAAGGGAAATTATGAAATCCAACCCTAAAACTCGTACCCTAATCATCCTTAACATGTTTAGATCATTACTCATTCATCCGGATACATTTTCGAATTCATTTCGGATTCATTTTGGGATTCGTTTTCGGGATTTCGGAACGTTCGAGGATTCGAAGCATATTCTCACTTTTCAATCCATTTCTGAAAATCCAATACACTGGAACAATATCAAGGTAAACTCTAAGAGGCCTTAAACTTGTGTTCATTGTGTTTTCTGTGCATTTTTCCTCTGTTTTCTCAAATTTTGAAAAATCAGCTACCCGTACACACCCCTGAATCCTATAAAAATCCTCGAAAAACACTGAAAACGAGCAAAATAGCGATTTTCAAAAAACGAGAAAACCATTTTTGGGTTCTGGAAATCATAGCCGTACGGCTGTAAATTAGAGCCGCATGGCTCTAGGTACGCGCAGCTGTAATTACAGCCATACGGCTGTAGATTCCAGAAAAGACAGAATCAGGAAATGACCCGTACGGATGTCGTCACGCGATGCTGTCTTCAGATTCAAACCGTTTTTTGCAGTTTTACTTTTTGGACCCTAGATGGTTGTAAAAATTAGGAAAACCAGCACAAACGGAACCTCGATTTCTGGAATAACAGACCTGCTGAAATACAGAAATTTGCATGAAATTGAGCCAAATGTTTTCCGAAAATTGTTTTCCAGCACAAAAAACTACAGGGTGTTTCAAAACCGTTTTCCCGGTCTAACCGAGCCGGCTGGCCGAGTCGACTCGGTTACCGCCTAAATGCATGCCCCCATTCCTAAAAACCCTAATTATGTCCTGCAGTGAGTCCTATTTGTGCTTGTGATATAAACTGTGCTAACCCTTTGTCTTGCAGCATTTATTTTCCTTTTCATTATTTTTGGTGTAATTAATAGATTAATTCGTGTATCTTAGGCGCTTGTAATTTTCTAGATCCTCATGTATCCTAGGCGCTTGTAAAGCGAGAACGAGAGTTTTTATTTTTATTCAATTTGGTTGTATAAGCATCCTCTATTATTCTTTTGTATAATTTGGATGCATGGTTTATTTTTCTGCAATTTATTTCTATCATGTGCTTGAGCATCGGCTGATAAATAAACTTAATTGGGTAGAGAAAGATAATAAATTGAATAAATATGGTAATATAAATTATAAACGGAATACAAGCTCGAGGTTGAATAGGTAAGTTGCCCGAACCTTAAATCTCTGGATTAGGTACGGCTGTCTGTGCTTTGTAGGGAGCTGTAGTGGAATTTCCTGGATGAGCTGATCCGGGTGGCGACTCTGTGACCGATCTTGAAATTTAGGTTTCGAGGTCTTTAAGTAATAAAACGGGAAAATGTTTTCTACAAAAAGAATTTCTAAAACGAACAAATGGTTTTCCCTAAAGCAAGATAAAAAAAACCCATTTTTCACTCAAATCAACACTTTCATTTTTTCCTGGTTCACTTTGCCGCGTCTCAATTCGGTTTTCAGGTCATCCGCTCACAGTGGCGACTCTACTGGGGATGCGAAGTTTCCTAAAACTTTTTTTATAAAAACTTAAGGAACTTAGGCAACTACTGAAATATCACCTCGCTTGTATTCATTTATCGATTTATAAATACCATATTTGTTCATACCTTGCATATCATGACATTTTCTTCTTCTCACCCTCAAATACACTAATCATCCCGGTTTACTCAAGAAGGTGACCTACCTCTACCGCCAGGATTGGAGGCACCCGATGGGGTAAACCACTCATAGCACTACATGACCTTACATCGTGTTCTACAGTGAGGAATGTATATTCGCTATGGGAACCTATATGACCCTTGGTGTGACTTTGGCCCATATGTAATGGCTTAGCAACTTCCCCTAGGATTACCAAAACATAAATTTGAAATTGGACAATTGAGTGTACGCCTTTGGTATCCCCATTGATGCCAAAGAGACCCAACACCTAGGAAGAATTGCAAGACCAATCGAAAGCAGAAATAAGGTTGGAAGGGAGAGCATATTTTTACGTGTTCTAGCGTTTGTTCCATGGTGGTTTTCCTTTTACCTTTCACGTAACATCAAACACGCATAATCATCCGTGTGCCATTTTAACCACGTTTTCATACAACCATTTTTTACACATATGCATATGTATGGCATCTATGCTAACCACGTGTTCGTGCAGCCACGACATTTCATTCGCATGCCATATATATACATCTCGTGTGCCAACATTTCCATAAAGCATGCACGGCATCATCCCATGTGTCACGCATCCTAACCATATTTTTCTGCAGCCACTTGTATTTTGTGTGACATATACATTCATGCCATTTCATTCCATTCCATCTAATAAGGGACGTTCTGGGAATGCCTATCACGATCATTTCTTTTCATACCATATCGGGTACCCCAAAGCTACCCGTAATCCGCCTATGCACCGGTTCGCATTTGGCCACTTCACTATATCATATCATTCACTAGAAGATCATAAAGATCTTAGGTCTGGTCGTGTGGCAAGTCACACGACAACATAACATAACATCACATCCATTTGTCGTTGGCGTCGCGGTGATGCTGAAACTTTGCTTACATGTCACGATCCACATCGGATTTATTTTATGACATTAATAACTCATTCGAGATGCTCCACGAGCGTCGATTCGTTATGCACATAGGAACATTTCATAACATTACCAAATCATGCAAGGTGTTCCACAAACGCCGAACCTCTGTCCGTGTCTCGAGTGACACGTGACTTGTTTGCAATATCATTTCATACTAGATGCCCCAAAAGCATCAGAACTCTGTCTGTGGAACGGTTTTCACGTGACCACTTCATGCCATTTCATTTTGACCTACAAAGCATTGAACCTCTATTTGTGTGTCAGCACACGCGCGACCATTTCATAACATCCATTAGGTGCCCCGAAGGCACTGAACCTCTATCCTTGTGACTGTCCGCACGCGACGATTCTTGCATTGTCTTTTGCATAGTTCTGGGTATTCTTGGAACTTCCAAAATAAAAAAAAAAAGAAACCACATTTGTTATCATTTTCATTCAAGAAACATCATCCAACCATGATCATCCCACAATCATACCATACATGCCACTTAGTACATTGAGTCTAGGTCCATGACATTCATCCACAATGCCAACTTTGTGTTGAATGTGCAGTTTGGAGTCGAACTTCGAAGCGACTGGTATGGGTCAGATCAGGGACTAATCAATCGGTTCAATTTTCTCAAATAGAATCAGTCATTGTGGAAGAGGTTAGAGTCAGTTCAGATTCAGATTCAGAGTAAGAGTTTGGGGGACAGTTGCCTTCCTTGCCAGTTGATAGTCAGTTTGTGTTGGAAGAAGCGAACAGAACAGAAATGGCTCAAGATGGGAATAGTGGAAACCCGCCCTTTGATATGAATGCATTCATGACTGCTTTTCTAAATTTTTATCAGTTCAAAGCTACCATAAGGGAGCAAGTGCAGACTGTAATGACTGCCGCTGTGGGTCAGATTAGTCAGCAGGCCCAAACCCTAGTTGACAACGAAGGAAATGTAGTTCAGGGGGGCCCTAATTCAAGAAGGAACATCCCTAGCAGTAGTAGGGTGGTCATCCCACCCCCGGAAGTTGATCATCATTCTGAGGAAGATAAGGCCTTTGAAAGGGCTAGAGAGGCCTCGATCGAGACAGCTGCTGAAAGGTACCTAAAGGAAAAATTCTCTGATTTTAAGGCACTGTTGCCGAAGCTGAAGGAAATGGTGCATTACCAGCCTGTTAAGTGTGCGGATCCATCTACTTTATTGGCAGAGGGGGGAGAGCCACTCTCGGTTGGGTTTCAGATGCTGTATTTGCCCTCATACATTGGGGAAGGTCCGCCAGAAGCTCACTTGGATAGCTACGTGAGAATCATGTCTAGCTTGGGGATCGGGAAGGTCCATTTGCTGGATCTGTTTCCAACAACCTTGCGAGGCGCAGCAGCAAAGTGGTTTTTGAAGACACCAATCCACACACGCTCCACGTGGGAGGATCTATCAGAGGCATTTATAAAGCAATGTGCCTACAATACTCAGGTTGAAACTACACTGGAAGATCTGGGAAGAATCCATCGGTGGCCTAATGAATCCTTCTCTGCCTACTACAAGAGATGGATGGATGTGCAAGTGCTAGTAGATGGGGCTCCTAAGCTGGAATCTTTTATTGCGAAGTTAGTTGACTGTAGCTTACCACTTTACAAGGAAAAAATGAAGCTAAAGAGGTTCCACTCCTTCAATGATGTTGTGGACTTTACAAAGCATATCGAGAGATACGAAGAAGAAGAGCAAATAAATAGACAAAACTCAGGCGCTTATCGAGGTAACCGGGGATATACACAAGGGTATAAGGCTAGTAGCTCTATGACTACGCCATCTAGGTGTAGTTTGAAACCAACTCAGTCAGCACAATTAGACCAAGCAACACAAGTGGAGGTGGCATCAGGGACCCAAGGGGGGCAACCAAGAACTCCACAAAGGCTCACTAACCCATGGGCTGAACCCTTGGGCCGCATTTTTGCCAAATGTAGGAAAGATGGTTTGTTACAAAGTTTGAAGCCCTATGTTCCTCCTTCTGAAGCAGATAAAGACAACTACTGTGCCTACCATGTGACAGTAGGCCACCGTACCAATGATTGCACCCAGCTGATAAAGGTAGTTCGTCAGTTGGTCGCTGAGGGAAAGATTGTGGAACCATCCTCGAAGCCGAACGTTTAGAACAATCCCTTACCCAACTTCGGCTAGTCTGGGGCACAAAGCCATGATGCTGCAATGACAAAAGACCCTCCGCATATGGAGGACGATAATTTTTTTTATGTACTTGTTTATTTTGTTATTTTTATTATTATTATTATCTATGATGCAAAAAACTCAGCCCATAGGCATTTAATTCTATGTAATTTGATTTCAATTACTTGTGTGATATTTTTCGGATGAATCCCTGCATACATACAAACATTCATTTAATGTCTTTAGCATACATGATGCATCATTGCATGAAATGAATCTAAGGATAGATGATAAGCCAAAAATGGTATCCATCTCGAAAGACCTCATGCCTGACGAGAGAAAAGAAATTGTGAAGACACTTCAAAAGCATGCAACAACCTCCACCTAATCTTACCGTGACATGCCTGGGGTCGACAGCAAAATTAATGAACACCGGATTCCAAAGGATTTGAGGATGAAGTCGGCCAAACAGAAACTCCACAAACTCAGACCAGGCAAAGAGGGGGAAGACCACAGCAGAAAAAAAAATTGAAGTCCTCAGAAAAATAAGACTGCTCACCACAGACAAACATTGGTTCGCAGTGATAACCATTAGTTATGCAAAGTGGATGGGAGCGGAATTATCTACGGGTGTCACAGCCAAAAAAAAAAGAGAGAGAGAGAGAGAGACATTTGCACGATACGGAGGTCCATGTTCTGTTGTGACCAATAAAAGGCCGTGATTTCAAGGGGCAATAGAGCAGTTGTTCTAGAATGAAGGACTGGGGCACCGCTCATCATCTCCGCATCACCCATAAGCCAACGGAGCGACGGAAGCGATCAACAAATCCGTCATAGGGATTCTATAAAAAATGGTAGCGGCTTACATAGCTTAGATTGGCATGTTACTATTTGCCTAGCAAGGACACTGAACCGACGTCAGAGCCCGCACTAGGGAAACGCTGTAGCCATCAACCTGCAAGGTAGAAGCGGTCTTACCAGGAAAGACAGGGACTAAGCCATCAACCCTTTCAACCAAAGACAGGCTCAGATGTCACAAAAAAAAAAGAGTCCGATGGATCGAAAACTGAAAAGGCGATCCACGTAAAAATTAGGACAGTCCGATGGATCGAAAATCGAAAAGATGGTCCATGCAAAAGTCAGGACAAAAAAGTGAGCACCATTGGCCAGAAAATCTACAAAGACCAGCTGGTGGTGAGCGTGGATTCGTTCGAGACAGATACCATTACTGATTCTGTCCCTAACTTTATTTCATCTTTGAAGTACATTGCGCTAAAACATTATTAATGAATGAACGAATGAATGCTTGGCTCTGTGCATCATGCATATATGGCCATATACATTTCTTATTCGCTTGCATCGTAAAAAAAAAATTCCGATGGACTGAAAACCGAAAGGCGGTCCATGCAAAATTTAGGATACAAATAAAAGTCTGCTGGGTTACCGAGAGGGCAGTCCAGGCAAAAGTTAAGATAGTCTGATAGACTGAAAACCCACAGGGACAGTCTATGCAAAAATGAGGGCTAAAAAAAACCCGAGAAGTGTCAGACTAATCTAAATGACATCAAAGAAAAGAGAATGCATTCAGGGAACAGTTCCAACAGAAGAAAGTAACATAATAGAAAAAGGCAACGAATTCCATAGATTATCAATACAGTCAATGTGCCAGATTGAACAGACGAGTATAACAAAAAAAAGGGCCAACAAACTGGCAAAATGTCCTACAACACCAAATCCCAGCCCACAGACAGAAAGGTAGAAAAAGGATAGGCTATGGCTTTCCCCCACCGGTCAAGTCATCGGCCTCGTCCTCGCTCTCGGCCCCGCCATCACCACCAAAGATGCACCGGCCGGTCTCCCAGTCGTTCAACTGAGTGTGGAGGGTCTCATTCATAAATCTAAGATACGTGACGGTCCTCTATAGCTCCTCCATCTCTATCCTCATGTGGGTCTCTTTACACCGGCATGTGCTAACCGCAGCCTGCATAAGAATCAAACAACATGGACATCATCTCATATACATACATGCATTTGAAACACGCATACATACATGCATGTATACATCGACGTAGGTACTTACCGCCATCGCCCCATTGTCTCGAAGCGATAGTGACGTGAACGTGGAGACTGCCTGACACAAGGCCATCCCCTGTGATACCGAAATCGGCATAAAGAACAGTACACAAGTCAGACCAGTGGCAACAGTAAAAGTAAAAAATAAATAGGGGCAAGAGTACTCACGTGTGTCGCGTCAGGAGGAACAGCAGCAGGAGGGGGTTGTTCCTGGAGGAACAGATCAGCCCGATAAGGTAGCCCAGACTCGTTGAGCAACATAACCCACGGCTCCACCAAGTACTCGAGGCGGCCTGGAATGAAGCCGGCAGGAGGGACCACCGGGGGCACTTTCGTGGGGATGGGCTTAGTATACCCCATCTCTGCGTTAGCACCGTACTCACCCGCATATGTTGTAGAACCTCCATCTCCCTGGCAACCAGTGGTCTGGGACCCATGGCCACTGGAACGTCTATCAGATGATGTGCGAGGGTGCTTGCCCCTCTCAGACAGCTAAAAAAAGCGCTTACCCCTCCTAGACGGCTAAAAAAAAGCGTCAACAAATAGCAGAATAGTCCAGAAAAGCAGAAAGTGAAGGAGAATAAAGACGTACCCCGGCTAGCGCCTCCCCTGCCTGTGCGGATCCGATGGGAGGAAGGAGCTGCGTACTGACGAACTAGGGGTAGTCTCCCTCATCCCACATGACCATATATCCAGACTCGAACAGATCTGGATGTTCCCCCTCCGACAACAAATGTGGCTAGAACAGTCCAACCGGAGGTGTAGACGGGATCCTATGCTCTATAGGGCCGGCACGCCAGTTAGTGACCCTCTCTCCTAAGTACCACTCCAGACCAAATCGACTCTCCATCATAAACTGCCGAGGTGTCAGCCTCCTAGCATCTATCAGCTCCATGGCCCACACGACCTTTCCCCACGGCTCCTTGATCAACTGAGATCAGAATGTAAGAAATCAGAAGATCAAGAAAACAACTATCGGACTATGAGAATCATGACGTATAAGGAGAAGAAGATGTGTACCTGCTCGAAGCTCATATTCACCAAGAGTTGGTGGCAGATCCATGGGTCATTGTCCATCTCGCTCCAGCTGTAACCCAGCCACCGCCTCAGCCGGGGGAAGTATGTAAACTCTGCGTTGGCCGGTATGCCCAGCTTCGGCTGAGGGATGAAGGCATACTCGTATGCCCAAACCTATACATTGAGGAAGTCAGTGTGAAAAAAAAAATTACGTGGAGGACTATCCACATGCCCTTCACCTCCCGGTGCTTTCCCCGGGCACAGATATCAAGGCCGTAATACAGCTGAGCCAACCCGGCTCATCCCCAGTTCAAGCTCCCAACATCCTCCAACTGTATCAGCGAAAGGAGCACCGCCAGATTCAGATCGCTCTAGCCCATCAGGAACAGCAAGGTGCTCAAAGCATACAGTAGAAATGCTCGAGCATAGCACCTCGCATCCTTAACAGAGAAGGTGGAACTGTCAGGGATGCCAGCCTGTTTGCTCAGCCAGTACTCCTACAATGTGCTGCCTTGGACCCGCTTGCCCTGAGGAGACAAACCGACCAGCATGGCTATGGACTCTAAGCAGAAACCCCCTCGCTCTAGGGTCTGGTTGAACTCAATGGTCCGCCCGCAGAATGATAGCCTGGTGATGGCCACAAAGTCCTCGGGCATAATGGTAAATTCCCCGATCAGGAAATGGAAGGTATGGGTGGAATCCATCCACCGCTCCAGCAGCACCATCAATAAACCCCTGCTTGCCCGGGGTAGGACCTCACACATAGAGCACATGAACCGATCCAGCCCAGTGGAGTTGACAATCTCCCTCACCTCGTCGGGGAGTCTCCTGTACTAGATCAGGGCATCCGAGACAGACCCAGCCCCACGGTTGTGGCTCCGGTCCTGTAAAAAAATGAACAGGGGGTTTCATGAATTATTTATATTGTGCATTTCTTGAATAAATTGAATGGAAGAATTGAAATAGAATTAAAACATAAAAAATCCCTTTTCTGCATGAACAAAGCTACAAGGCTGTAGCCAGAGCTGCACGGCTATAGCTACAGCCGTGTGGCTATGTTCATGAAAGACAAAGCCGCACGGCTCTATTCTTCAGCACAGCCGCTGGACCAAGAACAGAGCCGCCCGGCTCTGTCGTTGAGCCGCGCGACTCTGTTCGGGAAACCGACGGTTTTCACTTCTAAAACCTAGGTTTTGTAATTTTTTACCCTAAAATCAATTCTAATCAACTTCAAATCATCAACCAACGTTTCTAGAGGCATAATCTACTCTAAACATGCATCGATTTCATGTAATTTCAGCTAATTTCATCTACATTGCAGAAATTCAAAAATTGGAAAAGAGGAGGAAAATTGTGAAAACTAACCAAATCTTGGACAAAATGCATGGATGGCTTGAGAGTCACGGGCACAGGATCATTCCTACTAACCCCGCAATAGGCGACCGATTCTGAGAGCCCGTAAACATCCACGGTGGATTCGGTGGAGAGAAAAAATTCTCCCTTATGTAATACGTATCTGATGTGAGGAGTGGGTTGTACGAGAGCGTTCGGATGAAGAGCTTTCCATATTTTCTTCATTTTGGCAGTATTGAGTTCTAGTGGAGATTTTCAAAGGAGAAGAAATGAAAGAAGAAAAAATTGTGACTTGTGAAGAAGGAGGCGTCAGCCCCCTTCCTTAAAGTCTCTCCTTACCCGCTAGAGCCGCACGGCTTTAGCCTGCATGGCAAGCTAGAGCTGCATGGCTCTAGATGAGACGTACGGCTCTGTCTTGCCAAGATAGAGCCGCGCCGCGCGGCTCTGATTCCTCGGGTAAGCGATTTTTCTTGATTTTTCATAATTTCCATTTATTCCAATATAATCCCGAGAAGGGTATTTCTGGTCTTTTGCAGATGTCTAGGGGCAAAACCAATCTAGCCGTATTTATTCTTGATCGAAGGGGTAAAAATTTTTGTTTCCAAAATTATCGATCAAGGAATAAATACGTGCTCTCGAAACAAGTGTTATGCGGTGCTCCACCATATGGAGAATCAACTTTTCATTGGGTGCTCCACCACACGGAGAAATCAATTTTATAGGGTGCTCCACCTCATGGAGATTTAACTTTTCATTGGGTGCTCTACCACACAGAGAAATCAGTCTTATAGGGTGCTCCACCGCATGGAGAATCAACTTTTCATTGGGTGCTCCACCACACGGAGAATCAACTTTTCATTGGGTGCTCCACCAAATGGAGAAATCAATCTTATATGGTGCTCCACCGCACGGAGAATCAACTTTTCATTGGGTGCTCCACCACACGGAGAAATCAATCTTATTGGGAACTCCACCACACAGAGAATCAGATTTCACTGGGTACACTCCATCACAAGAGAGTCGACCTCATCGGTATACTCCACCACACGGAGAGTCAACTTCACCAGTATGCTCCACTACACGGAGAAGCAATTCCAATGGTACACTCCGTCATAGAGAGTCGACTTCAATGGGACAGCTCCACCATAAAGGAATTTGATGATAGTGATGGAATTTTGTTTGTCCACCTAAAACGAGATGCTAACAGTGTTACACAGAACACTCTCATAATTACTGAGTATTTCCCCAAAGTTAAGAAGCTGTGGGATGAAATGGCAACTCTTAGGCCATTAAGTTCTTGTGATTATAGAGGTGCTAGACTTGTTGTGTAAACTTTGCAGAATGAAGATTAGTAATGCAATTTTTATATGGTTTAGGAGTTGAATATGAACATGTTCAAAACCAAATCCTTCTCTTAGATCCTTATCCTTCTTTGAACAAGGCTTACTCAATGCTTCAATAAGTTGAGAGATAGAAGGAAGTTTCTCTAGATGTCTCTACTATAGAATTTTCTCATGTTGTTGCTAATGCTAAGAGCAACGGAGGGAAATCAGATTCAAAAAAGAAGAAAAAAGGGAAGGAAGATAAGTTTTTCCTTTATGTGATCGAGGAGACCATAACAAGAGTGAATGCTTCAAAGTTATTGGTTATCCAGATTGGTGGAAGGAAAATGTCCTATGCTTATTGGTGCTGACAAGGCCTGTGCTATGCAGGAGAAGGATTCACCTTGTGATAGTGATTCTGATTCAGACAAGGAGGATTTTATGATCTCACTGAACAAGAACAAAAAAAAATTTGAGAAGAATAAGCACTAGGAAACAATGCAACAAATTATTCAATAGTAACTTCATAAGTTCTTCAAGGTACAAGGAGGAAGTATTGCAGATTTTGCTGCATCAGCTTTTGCAGGAAGCGGTAAGGTTTCTAATTCTTCTCATCCTTTGAGTCCTTATTCACTGAAAGTAGACTAGATCATAGACTCAAGGCCATAACACACATGTTGTGAGCACGGGTTTTCCTGACCTCTATGATGAGAACTCTTCGTTACCTCTGTTAAGCAGTCAGACTTGGAAATAGAGTAGAAAGTCGCCTAGAACACCTCGAACATTTCAAAAACTGAGCTATCCTCGATCCAAAACTCCGAGATAGGTCCCCCAGGTGATTTTAGGGTTTTAGGGTGGCGTTGTTTTTTTCCAGATTTCAGCCCCGGCTCTAGTGGGTTAATCAAGTTGCTCTGCAATGACTGAAAGGAGCGAAAATCGGTTGAAATTCACAAAAACGAAGATGGTGCATTTAATTCTCGAAATCATTACGTGGTGTGAGATAAAAAGGAAAACAAAAAATTAAAAAGGGAGGATTGGGAAAAAAAGAGGGCTCTCGGCAAAAAAAAACCAAGTGACAGAGAAATAGAAACAGAGAGTGAGGGAGAAGAAGAGAGAAAGAGAGGAAAGGAAATTGTGAAATCCAAGCCTAAAACTCGTACCCTAATCGTCCTATAACACGTCTAGATCGTTACTCATTTGTCCGGATACATTTTCAGATTCATTTCGGATTGGTTCGGGATTTGTTTTTGGGATTTCAGAATGTTTGAGGATTTGACACACATTCTCACTTTTCAATCCATTTCTGAACATCCAATACACTGGAACAATATTAAGGTAAACTCTGAGAGGCCTTAAACTTGTGTTCATTGCGTTTTCTGTGCATTTTTCCCCTGTTTTCTTAAACTTCAGAAAACCGGCTACCCAAACAGAGCCGTATGGCTGTGTTCTCCAAGAACACAGCCGCACGGCTATGTCCCCTTGGAACAGAGCTGCACGGCTATGTTCCTCCCGGGAAAAAACCAGAAAATGCCCTATCGACTGAAAATAGCCTGTTTTCCATTTTTATGCATTCTGTTGTAATGTTTTTCGGCCCAAATACATTCTTACATTATTAAACTTTGGTTTTTGGATTTCTGTACATACAGGTGTTAGATTTTTCGATTTTTTTTATTTTATTTTCTGGATTTCGGGGTTATTTGATTCGAATCGGATCCGTAGTCCAGCATTAGCGTACCCCCGAATCCTATAAAAATCCTCAAAAAACATCGAAAACGAGCAAAATAATAATTTTCAAAAAATGAGAAAACCATTTTTTGGGTTCTAGAAATCATAGCCGCATGACTGTAAATTAGAGCTGCATGGCTCTAGTTATAGCCGCACGGCTGTAGTTTCCAAAAAAGACAGAATCGAGAAACGACACTTACAGACATCGTCGCGCGATGCTTTCTTCGGATTCAAACCGTTTTTGGCATGTTTACTGCTTTTGGACCCTAGATGGTTATAAAAATTAGGAAAACTTGCACGAAAAAAACCCCGAGTTCCGGAATAACAAACCCGCTGAAATACAAAAATTTGCATAAAATTGAGCCAAATGTTTTCCAATAATTGTTTTCCAGCACAAAAAACTACAAGGCATTTCAAAAACGTTTTCTAGGTCTAACCGGGCCGGTTGGTCGAGTCGACTCGGTTACCCCCTAAATGCATGCCCCCGTTCCTAAAAATCCTAATTCTGTCCTGCAGTGAGTCCTATTTATGCTTGTGATATAAACTGTGCTAACCGTTATGAGCGGACGACCTGGAAAGAGGGCGGGACGCTGCGATGCGAACCGGGGAGAAAAATGAATGAAAGTGTTGATTTTGGTGAAAAACGGAGTTTCGTTTATCGTACTTTAGGGAAAACCATTCGTTTATTTTAGAAATTCCTTTTGTAGAAAACATTTTCCCGTTTTATTACTTAAAGACCTCGAAAGCTAAATTCCAAGATCAGTGACAGAGTCGCCACTCGGATCAGCTTATCCCGGAAATTCCGGCACAGCTCCCTACCGAGCATAGACTGCCATACCAAATCCAAAGATTCAGGGTTCGGGCAACTTACCTATTCAACCTCGAGCTTGTATTCAGTTTATGATTTATATTGCCATATTTATTCAAGTGATTATCTTTCTCTACCCGATTACGTTTATTTATCAGCTGATGCTCAATCAAATGACAGAAATAAATTGTAGAAAAATAAACCATGCTTCCAAATTATAAAAAAGAATAATAGACACCGATTATACAACCAAATTGAATTAAAAAAAACTTCGTCCTCACGTTACAAGCGCCTAGGATACACGAGGATCTAGAAAATTACAAACGCCTAAGATACACGAATTAATCTATTAATTACACCAAAAATAATAAAAAGGAAAATAAATGCTACAAAACAGATTGTTAGCACAGTTTATATTATAAACACAAGTAGGACTCACGGCAGGACAGAAATGGGATTTTTGGGAATGGGGGCATGCATTTGGGGGTAACTGGGTTGACCCGACTGGTCGACCTGGTTAGACCTGGAAAACGGCTTTGAAACGCCCTATAGATTTTTGTGCTAGAAAACAATTTTCGGAAAACATTTGGCTCGATTTCATATGAATATCCATACTTCAGCGGGTCTGTTATCCTGAAACTCGGGGTTCTGTTCGTGCGGGTTTCCTAATTTCAACATCCATCTAGGGTCCATAAAATAGTAAACACACCAAAAATGATTTAAATATAAAAACAGCATCGCACGACGACGTCCGTATAAGCCGTCCCGCGATTCTGTCTCCCTCTAGAGACTACAGCTATACAGCTGTAATTAGAGCCATGTGGCTCTTATTACAGTCGTGCGACTGTAGTTAGAGCCGTGCTGCTCTAATTACAGTCGTGCGACTCTAGTAAGCAGCCATGCGACTATAGTGTCCAGAACCCAAAAAAATGGTTTTCTCGTTTCGAAAATACCAATTCGCTCGATTTTAATGGTTCCACGAGATTTCTATGGAGTCCGGGGGTCTGCTATTGCTGGACGCTAGATCCAATTCGGATCGAACAACCCCAGATTCCAGAAAATCGAAACTGCGAAAACCGAGAATCTCACGCCTGCACGGATATAAATCCAAAAACCAGAGTTTGATGATGTACAGGTGTGTTTGGGCTGAAATATATCACAAAAGAATGAAAGAAATGGAAAACAGATTATTTTCGATCGATTCGGGGTAGTTTCGGGTTTCTACTCAGAAGGCAGAGCCGTGCAGCTGTGTTCTTGTCAAACACAGCCTTGTGGCTCTGGTTGGGCAACCAGTTTTTTGAAAATTTGAGAAACGGAGAAAAATGCAAAGAAAAATCAATTTACAGAGGTTTAAGGCCTCTCAGAGTTCACCTTGATGTTGTTTTGAGGTGTTTGACATCCAGAATCGGATTGGAAACTTGAAATGCACCTCGAATCCTCAACCAACCAAAACTTTAAAAACTATCCGAATCAATCCGAAACCAATCCAAGACGATTCCGATTAGTTAAGCAAAGGTCGAGAACACTTTCTTTGATGTTTAGGAATTGGTTTTGATCTTAAGTTCTTGGTTTTGGTTCACGGTTTCCTCCCTCCTTATTCACGGTCTCCTTCCTCCTTGTTCACGGTCTCTTTCTCTTTTTTTTTGTTTATTTTTTCCTCTCTGCTTCTTTTTTTTTAAGACCTCCCTCCTCCTTTTTTGATTTTTGATTTTTCTTTTATATCTCATACCCGTAATGATTTCACGAATTAAATGACCCATCTGTTTTTCTGCGCATTTCGGCCGTGAATTTTCGTTTCAGTCAAGTTGCTTCTACTTTGCAGAGCAACTTGGATGACCCGCTAGAGCCGTGTGGCTCTAGTTGTGCTAGAGCCGCTCGGCTCTAAGTCTATAGTCGTGCGGCTATAAATCTACAGTCGTACGACTGTAGATATACAGTCGTATGACTGTAGTTTTAGAACTACAGTTGTGCGACTCTAGACAAAGCTAGGGCCGATTCTGTTAAAACCTACGCTCACTTTTAAGCCCTAAAATCACTTGGAGGACCTTTCTTGGGGTTTTCGGATCATGGATAGCTCGGTTTTTAGAGCGTTGGAGATATTCCAGGTGGCATCCCGGTCGTTCTCAAGTCCGATTCGTGTCTGTCTGCTTAACAAGTAATACAAGAATTCTAATTATAGTGGTCGGAAAAAACCCATGCTCACAAGCTGCCCCTCACGAGGTCAAAGTCAGCTCATGGTTGGCTGTGAAGCCTAGATCGAGTTCGGTCTCATGATTGGGAGCACAGTGAGAAAGGAAAAGGAAACATACCTGACGTCCCTTATCGGGGATGCTGGCCATGGTTCCGAGTTGGCTCTCTGTGGTGGAGTGATCCCGTGTAGTCTACTCTCTGTGGTGGAGTGTACCAACAAATTCTGCTTCCTTTCCTATGTGGTGGAGAAACTCAAATAAATTCTACTTCTTCTCTCCTATATGGTGGAGAGCCTCAAATAAACTCTTCTTCCTCTCCTATGTTGTGGAGAGATTTGATAAACTGCACTTCCTCTCCTATATGGTGGAGAGACCGAAAAAACTGTAACTTCTTCTCCTATGTGGTGGAGAGACTCGACAAATTGTAACTTCTTCTCCGTGTGGTGGAGTGCCTAAAAAAACTGTATTTCCTCTCCTATGTGGTGGAGAGCCTTAGCAAATTGTATTTCCTCTCCTATGTGGTGGAGTGCCTGAAAAAACTGTACTTCCTCTCTTATGTGGTGGAGAGCCTCAAAAAGCTGTACTTCCTCTCCTATGTGGTGGAGAGACTTGACAAATTCTAACTTTTTCTCCGTGCAGTGGAGTGCCCGTAAAAACTTTACTTCCTCTCCTATATGGTGGAGAGGCTCAACAAACTATACTTCCTCTCCTATATGGTGGAGAGGCTCAACAAACTGTACTTCCTCTCCTATGTGGTGGAGAACCTCAAAAAGCGGTACCTCTTCTCCTATGTGGTGGAGAGACTGAAAAGATTGATACAAGAGCGCGTATTTATTCCTTGATCGATAATTTTGGAAACAAAAATTTTTACCCCTTCGATCAAGAATAAACACGGCTGAGTTGTTTTACCCCTAGGACCTGCAAAAGGCAAGAAATACCCTTCTCGGGATAATATTGACGTGAATTAAAATTCTAGTAATTGGAGAATTTTTCATACCTGAGATTCAGAGTCGTATAACTCCAATTTGAACATTGCAACCCTGGGGGTGCTCCTGGATTAGACAATTTCCACTTTAGGAGGGATCCTGGTTCGGGACGACCTGATGATGGTAGTGAGTCACCACTGTGGGCGGAGGACCCGATGATGGAAGCGAATGCCTGCATTTGGATTGATTTTGATGCATGTATGTTTTGAGTGTATACATGTATGCGACATGATGTTTATGCTATCAAGACAGGATTTATGGCTTGTGATGATCTTCTGCGGTGGTCTCGATGGCTTACAGTGCCTCGCCCATAGGGGTTATCTCAGCTGGGACCCTAATTTGTCTAGGTATTGTTCATTCTATCCGCCCTATTAAGACTGACAGATACTTTTTTTCGTCTTGGGGCATGTTTCCATATCGACCTTATTCAATCTGGTATTCTCCAGACCCTCCTGATCAATTGGTTATTACCTCAAAGTGCTAGCGGTCTTGGCATACCGGAATCACAGACTTATTACCCGTCTTGTCAAGGGAAGGTCTATTTGTCTGAGTGGGAGGATGAGAATTAGATCTTGTATTCTGTATTTTATGCTTGGATATAGCATCCGGACCAGGAGTTGCCATCTATAACAGGAATTCCATTGGAGCCATCGTGGGCTTGGATGCAATGGCCTACTGATGGGTGTTTATACGTAATGGTACGATATATGCAATATGAACATCTAAGCGGAAAATTGAACATGCCTAATATCATTATGATGACATCAGAATGAATACAATAGGGAAATCAAAAGTGACTCTGACTATGAACACCACTCTCTTCTTGTTACCAACACGTCCTTTTGGTTTTCCATGTCAGAAATTTTCTCTTGGTGATTACCTCTTTTTTTTTTTAATGGACTGAAAATTTTGCGCAAGCACTCCAACCGAGTAGATTTCTTCACACTGGCTTATCTTAGGATTGGAAAGTGTGCCTTAACATGTCCACCGAGGGTTGTGAGAGCATTGTCCTTAATGATGCCCAGTGGCTTAGCTTTTACCTGCCCCTGGTGTTAGAGATTTGTGTTTGGGTGTAAAACACCTCATCAAATCTGGTTCGCTTCGTGCGGCAACCTGTATATGGGCATTTATGTGCAATGACATGACGTATGCATATTGAACATCGAAATAGAATATGAAACATCAATGACATAATGAATGGGAATGCATTAGGAAAATCTAACCCGTGGCTCTGGTTTTGATCAATGCCCCTTCATGCTACCAATATGTCCTTTCGGTTTTCCATATTGGAACTGTTTTTTTTTTTTTTTGCATGTTAAAGGCAAGTCACCAAGGTATACAGCCGATCACTGGTATGTAGTCACTTTTGTTGCAGCTAAAGACTGAGTTCTTGAAATGGTTGGTAAATGCAACTTTCCCCTGAATATTGGCACAGTAGGTTTTGCACGTCTTTCTGTTGATGGTAGCATCCCGTTCAAGATTGTTGAGAGCTTTGTAAAACCTGGTTGCTCCAACACTCTTGGTGGAGGATTTCCTCCAGCCTGAAAAGGAATTGGTGCCAATCTCCACCTTCTCCCTATCATCTTTTGCTTGGCTAAACCCCTTGTACCACCCCTTGTTGGATTGAATGTTATTGGTAGATAATCATCCCTTTCACACTTAAATATTAACCTCTCAAAGTGCCTCACCAGCTCCTTTTTTCCCTGAAGCCTAACACAGGCTATAGTGCGGACTTTGCTAGATAAGAAAAGTGGTCATCTCTTATTGTAAACTGCTCGCTGAAGTTGGCATGCGGCTTTTGGGCTTGTGAAATTTACAAATGCACACCCTTTGTTCACTTTGTTTTTTAACTCGAGGAGAAGGTGTAAGAAATCAAAGGTTGACACTGATTTCTCATTATTACTCTCATTCTCTTTCATGCAATGCTTATCTAGGAGTTCCATCAATAGTCTACAGGCATAACGGCAATCTTCAGCTCAATTGAAGCAGACTTGTATTCAGATCCTTTCTTTATCATGAAATTAAGGCCCTTCCCACCTTCTGAGGATGCAAAGTAATTAGTCTAGGGGTTTAGGTTGAAGAGAAGCGGCACGGGATAAAAGGGGATTCCTATTCTGGTATAAGTTGATGATAAACTAAGACTGATTGAAACAGTACCATAACCACCTACCCCGTCGCCTTTCTAGTGATGAGATGATGCAATATGGAATGGCGTTGGGGCTCAATTTCTTGTTAGAAGCCATTGATGGTAGAAAAATGAGGTTTCATAGAATCAGTTCAAGAGAGAAGATGAAAGGGGCAATTCATCAAACAAGTGTTGTGCCTTGTATATAAACGGAAAAGCAAGGGTGTTGAAGGTATGGATGGAGGTGGAAAAGGGAAGTGTTTTGGGTTTGAAAACAGGAAAGTCCAAATCTTTCATAGGAAGGGTACGAAAATCTGATAGTGATGGAAAATTAGGAATTCGTGACACTCCAGTGTTAAGATATAGCGGCCATGTATGAGAGAGAAAGATTCTTCCACCTGCACTGATTCCTTTTTTGTTTTTTCTGTTTCTTTTTTTTTTTTTTGAAGGACCAAATCCAAGCCATAGCCACCTGTTGGTTTTCCTGTTGAATTTAAATTCATGCATGTCATGTGTGTTTAATATGCTTTTAGATGAACAATGCATGTGGAATGTCATGTACACATGAATGTCACATGAACAAGATAATATATGCACTACAACCAAGAACTGCTTCAGCATTTTACCGCATGATGGGTGATGAAGGTCATTTGAATTTCCTATGGGTTAGAGATTTTGACGAGTTTAGGAATCTTAGCTTCAGGGTTTTTGGCATGAGGTACTTCCTTGGGTAAGGAATTAGGCTTGAGGCTTCATTTTGGGGTTTGATTTTGAGTTTCAATAATAACTTTTAGCTTGGAACAGTTCGGGTATCATGTGTGCTATTCAAATTGAAACTTTGGAGTAGGGCTGATAGCATCTTAAACTGTGATTTGTAAGGATTGCTGATTTGGATCGGTAGATGACTCAGCGAAGGTGATGCCATCATGTCACTTATTTATCTCACAAACTCACTTTTCAAGAGAGAGTTTGGTCAGGACCAGATTCACTTTTAGGTTCCCAACAGTATTCAGACTGATGTCATGCATTTTGATATTATGCGTGTTGGATATGTCGTTTCAGATGATCAAATGCATGCACAATGCCATGTATATGCAATCACCACATAAGTAAGAAGATAACAAAACGCATTGCATTCAAATCATTTCAATACACCTTACAAATAAAAATGAGTCCCCTACAAGAAGGAAGCCTCTAAGGGTATTGATTTCATAATTGACTGTTCTCCGACCAGTTGTCATCTCGGTTTCAGTGCCGCTGTCCCACTCTCATCATATCAGACCTTGTAGCTCTTCATCATATTCCTCTCCCTGAGAAGTCTGAGGAATTTCCTTTGTCGTCTCCCTGATTGCCCCTAGTTGCTTATCAAAGGTAGATGGGACTCTCAATTTTCCTTCATCGATTAGCCTCTGGATCCTATCTCGTAGAGCGACACATTCATTGGTCTGGTGGCCCGCTATCACATGATAGCTGCAGAAATTACCCTTTTGTTCTGGTGTTGGCCCCATATATGGTCTGACACTCTGCAGCAGACCCACCTTTTTGCATATGGCAAATAACCTGTTCAACGAGTGAGGCCCAGAGGATGTGACTTTTTCACTATCTTTGGGAGGTGAGTTCCAGATATGTCACGGAATAGAGTTAGCGTTGGCACTGGTGCCAAGAGGCCCCTTTAGTTTTACTTCATTGGTCAGCCCCGATAAGCCTAATTCCTGGTGAGAGGGCCTTCCAAGGTGTCGAGGGTGAGTGTTAGTAATTTGGGCATTCTGCTTCTTGTCAGTATCGACATTGGAGTCCGTGCTTACCATATCCCTTATTTTTCCTTCGAGCTCTGCCACCCGTGCATCCAACTCAGTGCACCTGGCTGTCAGTCTCTCCACTCTGTCAAAATCACCCCCTAGCATTTCCCTCAACATTGCTGCCGCTTCCTCCCTGACTGCCTTTCAAAATCGTATGAAGCGACATAGTCCTCCACAACATCTGTTATAGTTTTGAAGTTCATTGGGTTGGCCATTCTCAAGATTCTTTTCCCCTTCCCCTGATAAGAACACTCGTTAGAATGGACAGACGCATACGTGGCAGATACCAAATAGGGAATGATGTATGCATGAGTGTGTGGTGTGACGTGTACGTGTATGAATGGCAAGTTGCACATGTGATGTCATGTAATGCCATGTCATGCTATACCATTCCGAACCAACCAAGTGTATGCAAAGTTACGAACAGAAACATACAGATGCAATGGATGTCGCTGAAATGGCCACAGATTGAGACAAAGTATGGTGTATAAATATACACCACGTGGATAAAATGACATGCGAGATGTCCACAGATCGAAGCAAGATGATACTTGCGAAAGGGGTTGGAATAGGGTGCATAACTATGCACCCGGGGAATAAAATGACACACGGGGTGTCCACAGATCGAAGCAAGATGATACTTGCAAGGGAACTTTATGCCATGAATGTATGCATGCACGTGGTGTACCAATGTAATCTCGATACTTGGGAAGTACCTTTGGATCTATGGATGAAATGGAATGAAGAGGTGTGCTTGGCATGTAGACAGCGTTTCGACGTTCGGGGAGCACCTTGGGCTTTTTATGTGATGGAATGATATGAGATGGCATGCTTGGCACGCGAGCCAAGTTTCAGTGCTCGAGGAGCACCTCGGGTTTATGTATGAATGAGATGTACGGTCGTGGTTTGATCACGATTGAATGATGTCAGATGGATGGAAACAAGAATGAAAATGACTTTCCTTGTTTTGTTATTATTATTATTGATTTATTATTTGTTTTGGACATTCCACGAATGCCCCAATGTTATGCAAAAGGCGATGTAAATAGGCCGCGTGTGATCCGGCACGCAGGCAGGGTGTAAGCGTTGAAATTTTACTCCGTCCATAAAATAAAAAATAACGCAGGTGTCATAGGACTGTAATCTACAGTCGTGCGACTATCGTTACAGTCGTACGACTATACGATCGGAGCAAGTACAGAACACCATGCCCATGACATAAGAAAGAAGAAGGAGAAGATTGGGCAATTAATGCCCGAGATTTTGTTAAAGAAAAATCAGAAGATCAGAGATAAAAAGGGGAAAAAAGAGAAAAAAAAAGGGGCTGACTTTGGATTTCTGAAAAACTAGAGAGGGGAGAGGGAGAAAGAGACAAGGAAAAGACAGAAAAGAAAATCAACTTTAACTTTCTTTTCCTCTTCTATTTCTCTTAATTCTCAAAGTTAGGATTAAAAACCTGTTAGAAATCAATAGGTTAATAATCTGACTTCACAAACAAATTAAAATTTCGAACTAAAATCATCAGAAACCGTGACATTTGTAGATTTTTGGACCCAAAGCTCTCAAACTCAACTCAAGGAGAAAAGAGCAAATTTGTGTGGATTGGAGCGACGCCAGGGGTCAATCCTACGGTGGATACGCGCCTAAGAGGTAAACACTCATTTTCCCCTCTGTTTTTCATGTTTTCTGGGTGATTGGTGTGTTTTTGGGCATCTTTGCTTTATTTCTGCGTTTTTTGTTTATGGAAATCAAGAACAGTCGTGCGACCCTAGATTCAATTTTCAGTAAAATTGCTTTAGAACAATACAACGACGGAGACCCGACTCTCCCGAAAACCGACCCACCTCACATGTTAAAATTAATTAAACCGGCAAAATTGTTTTCAAAATGATTTTCTCACAAAATCAAAATACAGGGATGTTTCAAAATGTTTTCCAGGTCTAATCGGGCCGGCTAGCCGGGCCGACCCGGTTATCCCCCTATATGTATGATCTTGAATTCTAAATTCCCAATTCTGTCATGTTTGAGTCCTATTTGTGGCGTGCTGTAAATTGTGCTACCCCTCTGTTTTGCAGTTTTTTATTTTTATTTTTGATGTATTTAATAGATTAATACGTGTATCCTAGGCGATTGTAATTTTTAGATAAATCGTGTATATTAGGCGGTTGTAAAAGTGTGGATGAGAGTCTTTATCTTTTCTTCGATCGGGTTGTAATAATTTAATCATTTACTATTTTACTTTACCTGTATGCGCGCTGTATGTTTAATTTAATGCAATAAAATTGACTTTAGAGTATGAAATACCGTCTATGACCATTGGCCAATATTTATTTTAATTAGACACGAAATAAGGGACTTGTCTGGACCTAGATCTTTGGATAGTGTAGCAGCCGTTCGTCCGGTTCAGATACAATATAAATTTCCCGAATATTCATCGAGACTTAGGTCTCGATTCTTTTAAGAATTAATTCCATTTTTTCCAAACCGATTTTTCCATAATAAAAACCCCACGCGAGGGAGGGATCCGCCCAAAATCGAGGCGCCCCTTCCAAAAGGGAGTCCACATTCCGTCGAAAACGTCGTCCGCTCACAGTGGCGACTCTGCTGGAGATTACTTACAAAAAGTTTTCTTAAAAACTTTAAAGAATTTGACAAGCCCTAAAAAGTGTCTAATTAAAATAAGGTGGATGATTCTTGATTAGTATTTCATTTTGTGTTTTTAGTTAGACATGCTTGCATTAGGTTAAGTATCCCATTTTAGCCCAGTGGATTGTTGAAGTGTCGCCTTTGTTCCTCCTGGTCTTAGGGGCACGGATACGAAACACCACCCATAGCCTCGTACGAACCCCTTCGTTCGGACCCTTGAGTGGGGAGAAGTGAGGAGTATATTTTGCTATGGGAACCTTGATTTTAACTCGACTTGCACCGAACTCATATAGGCAGCCTTAGTTGGATTCCCTTAGGATACCAAAATAATTGTGTGGATAAAATAAAATGGCGCCTTCATCATCCCCGGTTGATGATCGAAGAGAACCCCACCTAGGACTCGGTTAGAATTTTTGAGACCTACCGCGTTTGGAGGAATAAGGTTGGAAGAATTCGTTTCGTGTGTTATGTGTTTCTTGCCTTCCCGTGACACATCACCATCGCTATCTACGCGTGTATAACATACCATAATCACCGTTTTCCATACATATGACATACAGTTCATAAAACATTTTTTGTGTGATACTAACCCACATTTTTATGCAGCCATTTGCATTTTATTTTCATGTGAAAGCATTAAATCATCCATTTGCCATTCATACTAACCATTTCTTTTTCAGCCATAACATTAAATTTGTGTGATTAGCATTTTTTCACATAGCATACATAACATCATTATGTATGTCATGCATCCTAACCTTGTTTTTGTGCAGCCATTTGCATTTTGTGTGTCATAAACATTCATGACATATCACCTAAATTAAATTAGTGGCATTCCAAGGATGACCACCACGATCATCTCATTTCATAACATATCGGGTATCCCAAAATGCCCGTATTCTGCCAATGCACCGGATTGCATTCGGCCATTCCACCAAATTATCTCATTTAAAAGAAACCACAATGGTCCTAGGTATATTTCCGTGTGGTAATCCACACGATGCATCTCATGACGTCATACCCATTCATCATAAACATCATATGACATCGTGATCCATATCGGGTTACTTCATGAAATTACTACATTATTCAAGGCACTCCCCGAGTGCCGGGTTAGTACGCATGTAGGGGCATTTCATAACATCCCAAATCATGAAAGGTGTTCCCCGAACGCCGAACTGCTGTCTGCGTCTCCTATGGCACATGACTTTCTTACAACATCATTTCATTTCATATGCTCAAAAGCATCAAAACTCTGTCCAAGGGGTGGCCCCATGCGACCATTTCATATCATCTCATAGACCTACAAAGCGTCGAAACTCTATCCGTGTGTCGGTACACACGTGGCCATTTCACAAAATTCATCAGGTGCTCCAAAAGCGCCGAACCCCTGTCTGTGTGGTGGTCCACACGTGTTCTTTTACATAGCATTGGGTGCACTTGGAATGTCCAGAATAATAAAAAGAAAAGGTCACATTCATTATCATCCACATTCACGAAGCATTATCCAAGCATTATCATCCATACCATCCAACCATGCACTTTTTAACCCTAACATTCTTTATGTGCATAAAGCAGAACAAGCTGGGGCATCCTAAAACAAGATCCCAATCTGCAAGAGCACGTGAAAGCGAAAGATCAGTCGAATCAACCAGTGCAACAGAGTCCGGGGAAGAAGTAGCAATGGCTGATCAAACGCCAAACATTGCTAGTGTTCTGAAGGATTTCTTCCGATCCCAAGACTTTCGGGATATGCTGAAGGAAGAACTGAGGGCTGTTGTTAAGGAAAGTGGTGAAGCTGGTAATGGTGGAACCGGTAAAGAAAAAGAAGGGGAGACCTCTCAACATGGGGCTGATGCTTCGGCCAGTATAGAAAAGCTTCAGGAAATCGAGGAAGCTATGGAACAGAAAATGAAGGCCAAATACTCTGAGCTAGATGAGATGGTAGCTGAGCTGAAAAAGGGAGCCAATATCAGTTTGGGTTCCAAGCGGGGCGTCAATGTGGATGCCATGATAAACAAAGATATCGAGACATTCCTTGTGGCATTCCAAGTCCCAAAAATTCCTTCTTACAAAGGGCTCGGATCACCAGAAGCTCACATCAACCTCTATGCCCGTATAATGCTAACCGCGGGCACTACCAAACAGTAGCTGGTCAACTTCTTCCCAACAATACTAGAAGAAGGAGCTTTGAACTGGTACAACTCCCTAACGGAGGAAGTACAGTCGGATTGGGAAACATTGTCAGCGGCCTTCATCAAATATTATATCTTCAACACAAAGATCCAGGTGAAGCTATATGACTTGGAAAGGATTAAACAGAAGCTCAATGAACCCTTTGATGAGTATTACCAAAGGTGGATGAGCAAAATGATCCTGTTGAAGAATCGCCCCAATGAAGACGAAGTGATTCAGAAACTGATTGAGGGCAGTAAGGATGTCTACAGAGACAACATGAAGTTCCATGATTTCAATGAACTCAGCGAGGTCTACAGTATGGCCATAAAAGTCAAGAGGGACGAGGAAGAAAAAGCAGCCAATCAAAAGAGCAGAAAAAGCTTCAAGCACGGTCTGGGGTATCGATTGACAACTGCCACCGGATCAAGCAGTGGATCTGGTTTTGGCTTTACAAACAAAAGTGGCCAATCTCCAGAGGATAAATCAGCTAAAGCTACTATAGTGTCTCAACAACAAGGTGATCAAGATGGAAATTCGAAAAATCGAGGCCTATCCCCGTGGACCCTTTCTTTGGCCAAGATTTTTGCGAAATGCAGGAACGGCAGTCTCTTGAGTTCTCTGAAGCCGTTCGAGAAGCTGGCTAAGACAAAGGCAAATTCTGTTCCTATCATGTGACAGTGGGGCACCACATGAATGACTGTAAGCAACTGCTGAGGGCTATTCATCAACTGATCCCTGGGGGGAAAATCATGGAGCCACCTTCGAAGCCCAGTGTGTAGACCAATCCTTTGCCCAGCTTTGACTAGTCCAATCAAAGTGGACGATGCAGCAGCGAAAGAAGACCCTCTATATGTGGAGGACGTTAATTATTTTGATGTATCTGTTTTCATTTTCTATCTTGTTTTGTGAACAATGCAGCCCACAAGGTGTTTAATGTAAGGTAATTTAATGTCAATTGTTTGTGTGATATTTTCCTGGATGGAACACTGTGCATGCATACAAACATTCATTTAATGTCTTTAGCATACATGACACATCATTATGTGAAATGAACCTAAGGACAGATGAGCATCCAAAATGATATCCGTCCTGAAAGACCTCATGACTGATAAGAGAAAGAAAAGAAAAAATTGCAAAATATCTAAAAGCATGTGGAGACCTTTGCCTGGTCCTATGATGGCACACTTAGAGATTGACAAAGGATTGCAGGATACAGAATTACAAAAAATCCGAAAGACAAGTCCAGCCAAGCGGAGGTTCCGTAGCAAAAAAAACAAATGGTTTCAAGTTCCGAAACAAGAATGCATTTGTATCATATGATGTTTCGCACCATATCATCCCCGATAATAGAACACGAGTTCTGGGGCAACAGTACAATCATTCCAGAATCAAGGAGAGAGGCATCATGCATCTCCTCCGTACCACCCATAAGCCAGTAGGATAGTACAAGTAGCTAACAAATCAACCTGCAGGATCGAAGCGGTCCTACCGAGAAAGACAGAGACCAAGTCGTCAACCCCTTCAATCGGGATAGGCTCAGGTCTCCATAAGATAAAATAAATAAATAAAAAGGAGTCCGATGGATTGAAAATCACGAAAGCAATCCATGCAAAAGTTAGGACGGTGAGGTGAGCACCACCGGCAGGAAAATCCACAGGGACCAGTTGGTGGTAGTCGTGGATTCGGTCGAGACGGATACCATACTCATCTTGTCCTTAATTTCATTTCATATATAATGTGCATTATGCTAAAACATTATCAATGAATGAATGAATGAATGCCTTGCTCTGTTCATTTAAATATCCCAAGTTTGCTTGAAATTGAATTCACATCGTGCATCATATATGGCTATTCGCCTGTGAGCTTCAACAACAGCGATGGAGCAACCAAGTCCTGCAAGATTTTCCACAATCATCTCATCATCAGAGGGACAGCGGAGCAAGTGGACATGGCGCTGCTTCAATTAATCCCCGGTTATTGTCGACCTATACTGAATTGGAAGTCTTCTTCTAATTCCACGGCATCTTCAAAAAAAAAAGAGAGCTCGCTAAGGTGAAAACCGAAAAGGCTCCTCAGACAAAAATTAGAGTAGCTTCGCTAAGCTGCAAACCCATATTGGGTAGTTTAGGCAAAAGTTAGGGCATATGAAAAGCTCGCTAAGGTGAAAACCGAAAAGGCTCCTTTGGCAAAAGTTAGAGCAGCTCGCTGAGTTGAAAACCCACTTTGGGCTGCTCAGGCAAAAGTTAAAGCACTTCCAAATTCATAAAGCCTAGAGGCAGAGAAGGCAAAACCTCTCGGTCGTTCCCCTAGTAGGAACATTTCATCAATCCCCAACAAGATCCTCTACATTATTTCTCAATGACATCGTTACCAAGAACATCATCACTTTCTCTCCAACAGTCATTGTACTTCCTCATTAGCCATCATATATCCCTAGCAGGAACGCAAGAATTACATTGCACCCAAAATTTTGTTTCTCCAACTATGGACGATCAATCACACAACATATCTTCCCCAGTAAGAATCTGGAATATCAAGATTGAGCAAGTGGCACGAAATGCATTTTCTAAAGTTCATTTGAACATGCACACATTGAAACATATACATGCATTCAAAACACACATGCATACATGCATATATGTATCACAACCAACCCAAGCACAGGTATCCACGATATTCATCGGGCTATTCCAAACCAGGATTGCTCTCAAAGCAGAGATGGCATAATGCCGGGGCATTTATTGGGCCTTAACATATGAGAAGGATCCGTGCAAACTCAAATCTCAACATATCAAGTCTCCGAGGGGCAGATTAATCAGGCCGTATTTATCCTTGATCGAAGGGGCAAAAATTTTTGTTTCCAAAATTATCGATCGAGGGATAAATACTCATCCTCGAGCCAACATCAAAATTATCCTTCCTAAAGCTACCTCCTTATTTCATTCAAGCCAGATTTTGAACCCTTGAACTCCATTATGTTCAAGCATGGTTGCAAATCCTTGAACACTTTTCTTCATTCAACCCAGATTTTAGGCCCTTGAACTCCATTATGTTCAAGCATGGTTTCAAATCCTTGAACCTCTTATTTCATTATTTCGAGTCCATCTAATTCCAGCAAGATTTCAAATCCTCAAAATTTCAGTAGATTTGCCTCGGATAACCTAGACCCGGTATTGGCTTAGTTCTATATCAAACCCCTTATTTCATCCAAGCCAGATTTCGAATGCTTGAACACCTTCAAGCTAGATTCTTAATCCTTGCAAATCCTCTCAAGCATGATTTTGGATCCTTGAACTCCTTCACGCCTGATTCATGATCCTTGACCAAACCTCCTCAAGCGTGATTTTGGATCCTTGAACTTCTTCAAGCCTAATTTATGATCCTTGACCAAACCTCCTCAAGCGTGACTTTAGATCCTTGAAACATCTTCAAGCCTAAATCATGATCCTTAACCAAACCTCCTCTCCAGCATGATTTTGGATCCTTGAAACCTCTTCAAGCGTGATTCATGATCCTTGACCAAACCTCCTCAAGCGTGATTTTGGATCCTTGAACTCCTTCAAGCCTGATTCATGATCCTTGACCAAAGCTCCTCAAGCGTGATTTTGGATCCTTGGACTCCTTCAAGCCTGATTCATGATCCTTGACCAAACCTCCTCAAGCGTGATTTTGGATCCTTGAAACCTCTTTAAGCTTGATTCTTAATCCTTGAAAACCGCCCAAGTCAGATCTCGGATTCTTGAAGATCGATTCAAGCAAGATCCAAATCTTTGAAGCCAATTCAAATCCCGCATTCCATTTTCCTTGCCTCGGGTAACCTAGACCCGGTATCGGCTTATTTCATCATCAATTCTGCCTCAGGTAACATAGACCCGGTATCGGCTTATTCCATCCAATCAACTCAATGCGTCACCACAGCAGTGAGGCTTCAGCAACTCATTTATATGTTTTATTTCCTGTGTCTGCGGCGCTTTGATTTGTGCTCTCAAATTCATCACCTCAACTATTTCAAACCAAGATGGGGTGTTGAATTTGATCACGCGAGGGGCAGCTATAAGCACCGGAATTTTACTCCGTCCTTAAAAAAGAATAACTCAGGTGTCACACGACTGTAATCTACAATCGTGCGACTGTCGTTAAAGTCGTACGACTGTACGATCGGAGCAGGTGCAGAGCACCATGCCCATGACATAAGAAAGAAGAGGGGGAAGATTGGGCAATTAATGCCCGAGATTTTGTTGAAGAAAAATCAGAAGATCAGAGATAAAAAGGGGAAAAAAGAGAAAAAAAAAGGGCTGACTTTGGAGTTCTGAAAAACTAGAGAGAGGAAAGGGAGAAAGAGACAAGGAAAAGAGAGAAAAGAAAATCAACTTTAAACTTTCTTTTCCTCTTCTCTTTCTCTTAATTCTCAAAGTTAGGATTAAAAACCTGTTAGAAATCAATAGGTTAATAATCTGACTTCACAAACAAATTAAAATTTCGGACTAAAATCATCAGAAACCATGACATTTGGAGATTTTTGGACCCAAAGCTCTCAAACTCAACTCAAGGAGAAAAGGGCAAATTTGTGTAGATTGGAGCGGCGCCAGGGGTCAATCCTACGGTGGATAAGCGCCTAAGAGGTAAACACTCCTTTTCCCCTCTGTTTTTCATGTTTTCTGGGTGATTGGTGTGTTTTTGTGCATCTTTGTGTTATTTCTGTGTTTTCTGTTTCTGGAAATCAAGAACAGTCATGTGACTGCTCTTGAGTTTGATGAACAGTCGTACGACTGTAAGTATAGTCGTACGAATGTTCTTGGTTTCCAGATTGATTTTCTTCTAGTTTTATTTCAAATAAAATTTTGGCGAAGTGCTGAGGTTGAATAGTTTACAGTCGCACGACTTAATTATAGTCGTACGACCGTAATTACAGTCACACGACTGTAATGCCCGTTCAGAATCAGAATTTCTGTTTTAGTCCATAAAAATTTCCAAAAATCATAAAAATTCAGAAAATTAGAAAAACACCAAAAATGAATTTGGTTATGTGCATTCACAACCCTAGATTCAATTTTCAGTAAAATTGCATTTAGAACAATACAACGACGGAGATCCTACTCTCTCGAAAACTGACCTACCTCACATGTTAAAATTGATTAAACCGGCAAAATTGTTTTCAAAATGATTTTATCACAAAATCAAAATACAGGGATGTTTCAAAATGTTTTCCAGGTCTAATCGGGCCGGCTAGCCAGGCCGACCCGGTTATCCCCCTATATGCATGATCCTGAATTCTAAATTCCCAATTCTATCATGTTTGAGTCCTATTTGTGGCGTGCCGTAAATTGTGCTAACCCTCTGTTTTGCAGCTTTTTATTTTTATTTTTGATGTATTTAATAGATTAATACATGTATCCTAGGCGATTGTAATTTTTAGATAAATCGTGTATATTAAGCGGTTGTAAAAGTGAGGATGAGCGTCTTTATCTTTTCTTCGATCGGGTTACTATTTTACTTTACCTGTATGCACGCTGTATGTTTAATTTAATGCAATAAAATTGACTTTAGAGTTTGAAATACCATCTATGATCATTGCCCAATATTTATTTTAATTAGACACAAAATAAGGGACTTGTCCGGACCTAGATCTCTAGATAGTGTAGCGGCTGTTCGTCCGGTTCAGCTACAACATAAATTTCCCGGTTGAGCTGAGCTGGGTGGCGACTCCTACAATATTCATCAAGACTTAGGTCTCGATTCTTTTAAGAATTAATTCCATTTTTTCCAAACCGATTTTTCCATAATAAAAACCCCACGCGAGGGAGGGATCCGCCCGAAATTGAGGCGCCCCTTTCGAAAAGGAGTCCACGTTCCGTCGAAAACGCCATCCGCTCACACAGGGGTTTGGTGCCTTTGGGGCACCTAGTGGATGTTATGAAATGGTCGCTACGTGCCGACACACAGATAGAGTTATGATGCTTTTGAGGTATCCGATATGAAATGATGTTATCGACAAGTCATGTGTAACTTGAGGCACGGACAAAGATCCGGCGTTCATGGAACGCCTTGCATGATTTGGTAATGTAATGGAATGCCCCTATATGTGTAGTAACTGGGCACTCATGGAGTATCCAAGATGATTCGATAATGTTATGAGCAATCCGATGTGGATCACAATGATGGATGGATGAGACGTTGTGCAATGTTTGTCGTGTGACTCCCTACATGAAAATAGATCTAGGACCATTATGGTCTCCTAGTGAATGTTATGGCGTAGCGGAATGGCCGAGTGCAAACCGAGGAACAGGCAAAACATGGATGGTTTTGAGACATCCGATATGAAATGAGATGACCGTGATGGGCACCTTTGAAACATCCTTTATTTAAACGGAATGAAATGGTTTAAATGAATGTTCATGTCACACAAAATGTGGATGGCTGCATGAAGATATGGTTAGAATGACATACAGGACAATGTCGTGTATGCAAGGTACGAATGCATATGTCACACAAATAAAGTGTCATGGCTACACAAAGATGTGATTAGGACGTATAACACACGAGGTGATGTATGCTTCGTGAACATGTCACACATAAGATGTGAATGGAACACGAATGAAATGTCGTGGCTGCACGAAGATGTGGTTAGTGTCAATGTCATACATATGTTGATGTCTTCGAAAATGGCTGCATAAAGATGTGATCATGATGACACATGGATGACTGTGCGTGTTTGACAATTCATGAATGAAAATGATAATAAATGTGACTTCTTTGTTCCGGACGTTCCAAGAATGCCCAATGTCATGCAAAAGAGAATGCAAAAGAAGTCGTGTGTGAGCTGACACACTGATGGCGGTTCGGCACTTTTGGGGGCGCCTAGTGGATGTTATGAAATGGTCACGTGTGTGCCGTCACACGGACAGAGGTTCGACGCTTTGTAAGTCAAAATAAAATGGCGTGACATGATCACATGGAAGCCATTCCATGGACAGAGTGCTGATGCTTTTGGGGCATCTAATGTGGAATGATGTTGCAAACAAGTCACGTGTGAGTAAGGACACGGATAGAGGTTCAGTGTTCGTGGAACACCTTGCATGATTTGGTAATATTATGAAATGTTCCTATATGTGTAACAAATCAGTGCTTGTGGAGCATCTCGAATGAGTCATTAATGTTAGAAAACAATTCCGATGTGGATTGCGACACACAAGCAAGGTTTCGGCATCACCGTAATGCCAACAACGAATGGACATGAAATAGAGATGATGTAATGTTATGTTGTTGTGCGACTTGCCACACAACACAGACCCATGATCATTGTGATCTTCTAGTGAATGACATGATATAGTGGAATGCCCAAGTGTGAACTAGTGCATAGGCGGACTACGGGGTAATTTTGGGGTACCCGATGTGGTATGAAATGGAATGATCGTGATAGGCATTCTCAGAACATCCCTCATTAGGCGCAATGGAATGAGATGGCATGAATGTGTATGTCACACAAAATGCAAGTGGCTGTACAAAAACGTGGTTAGGATGCATGACATGTAGGATGATGTCGGGTATGCTTTATGGAAATGTTGGCACACAAGACGTAAATATATGGCACGTGAGTAAAAGGTCATGGCTGCACGAAGACATGGTTAGCATAAATGCCATGCATATGTGTATGTGTTAAAGATGGCTGCACGAAAAACGTGGTTAAAAAAAAGGCACATGAATGTTTATGCGTGTTTCATGTTTCGTGAAAATGATAAAAGGAAAACATCATGGAACAAACGTTAGCACAGGCAAAATATGCACTCCCTTCCAATCTTATTTCGCCTTTCGATTGGTCTCGCATTCTTCCTAGGTGTTGGGTCTCTTTGGCATCAACGGGGGATACCAAAGGCACACACACAATTGTCCAATTTCAATTCTATGTTTTGGTAATCCTAGGAGAAGTTACTAAGCCATTACATGTGGGCCAAAGTCAAACCAAGGGTCGTACAGGTCCCCATAGCGAATATACACTCCCCACTGTAGAACATGATGTAAGGTCATGCGAGGCTATGAGTGGTTTACCCCGTCAGGTGCCTCCAATCTTGGCAGTAGAGGTAGGTCACCTTGTTGAGCAAACCGGGCTGATCAGTGTATTTGAGGGGTTGAGAAGAAGAAAATGTCGTGATATGCAAGGTATGAACAAATATGGTATTTATAAATCGATAAATGAATACAAGCGAGGTTATATTTCAGTAGTTGCCTAAGTTCCTTAAGTTTGTATAAAAATGTTTTAGGAAACTTTTATCCCTAGTGGAGTCGCCACTATGAGCAGACAACCTGGAAAGAGGGCGGGATGCGGTGAAGCGAACCGGGGAAAAAAAATGAATGAAAGTGTTGATTTGGGTGAAAAACGAAGTTTCATTTATCTTGCTTTAGGGAAAACCATTCGCTTGTTTTAGAAATTCCTTTTGTAGAAAACATTTTCCCGTTTTATTACTTAAAGACCTCGAAACCTAAATTCCAAGATTAGCGACAAAGTCGCCACCCGGATCAGCTCATCTGGGAAATTCCGGTACAGCTCCCTACCGAGCGTAGACTACTGTACCTAATCCAGAGATTTAGGGTTCAGGCAAATACCTATTCAACCTCGAGCTTGTATTCAGTTTATGATTTATATTACCATATTTATTCAAGTGATTATCTTTCTCTACCCGATTACGTTTATTTATCAGCCGATGCTCAAGCAAATGATAGAAATAAATTGCAGAAAAATAAATTGTGCATCCAAATTATACAAAAGAACAATAGAGGCCGCTTATACAACCAAATTGAATAAAAATAAAAACTCTTGTCCTCACGTTACAAGCGCCTAGGATACACGAGGATCTAGAAAATTACAAACACCTAAGATACACGAATTAATTTATTAATTACACCAAAAATAATAAAAAGGAAAATAAATGCTGCAAAACAGATGGTTAGCACAGTTTATATTATAAACACAAGTAGGACTCACGGCAGGATAGAAATGGGATTTTTGGGAACGGGGGCATGCATTTGGGGGTAACTAGGTTGACCCGACTGGTCGACCCGGTTAGACCTGGAAAACGGTTTTGAAATGCCCTATAGATTTTTGTGCTGGAAAACGATTTTTGGAAAACATTTGGCTCGATTTCATACGAATATCCATACTTCAGCGAGTCTGTTATCCCGAAACTTGGGGTTCTATTCGTACGGGTTTCCTAATTTCAACATCCATCTAGGGTCCAAAAAACAGTAAACACGCCAAAAACGATTTGAATCTGAAAACAGCATTGCGCGACGATGTCCGTATAGGCCGTCCCATGATTCTGTCTCCTTCTGGAGACTACAGCCGTATAGCTGTAATTAGAGCCGTGCAGCTCTTATTACAGTCGTGCGATTGTAGTTAGAGCCATGCGGCTCTAATTACAGTCGTGCGACTATAGTATCCAGAACCCAAAAAAATAGTTTTCTCGTTTTAAAAATGCCGATTCGTTCAATTTCAGTGGTTCCACGAGATTTCTATGGAGTCCGGGGGTCCACTATTGCTGGACGCTAGACCCAATTCCGATCGAAAAACCCCAGATTCCAGAAAATTGGAACTGCGGAAACCGAGAATCTCACGCCTGCACGGATATAAATCAGAAAACTAGAGTTTGATGATGTACGGGTGTGTTTGGGCTGAAATATATCACAAAAGAATGAAAGAAATGGAGAAAAGGGTTGTTTTCGGACGATTCGTGGTAGTTTCAGGTGCCTACCCGGAAGGACAGAGCCGTGCGGCTCTGTTCTTTAAAACTAGATCGTACGGCTCTGTTCTTATCAAACACAGCCGTGCGGCTCTAGTTGGGCAACCAGTTTTCCGAAAATTTGAGAAACGGAGAAAAATGCAAAGAAAAAGTAATGTACATAGGTTTAAGGCCTCTCAGAGTTTACCTTGATGTTGTTTTGATGTGTTTGACGTCCAGAATTAGATTGGAAACTTAAAATGCACCTCGAATCCTCAACCAGTCGAAACTTTGAAAACTAATCCGAATCAATCCGAAACCAATCCGAGACGATTATGATTGGTTAAGCAAAGGTCGAGAACACTTTCTTTGATGTTTGGGAATTGGTTTTGATCTTAAGTTCTTGGTTTTGGTTCACAATTTCCTTCTTCCTTGTTTACGGTCTCTCTCTCTTTTTTTTTCTTTCTTCTTTGCTCTCTACTTCTTCTTTTTTTAAGACCTCCCTCCTCCTTTTTTGATTTTTGATTTTTCTTTTATATCTCATACCAGTAATGATTTCATGAATTAAATGAGCCGTCTATTTTTCTGAGCATTTCGGCCGCGAATTTTCGTTTCAGTCAAGTTGCTTCTGCTTTGCAAAGCAACTTGGCTGATCCACTAGAGCCGTGTGGCTCTAGTTGTGCTAGAGCCGTTCGACTCTAAGTCTACAGTCGTGCCACTATAGATATACAGTCGTACAACTATAGTTTTAGAACTACAGTCGTGCGACTCAGGACAAAGCTGGGGCCGATTCCACCAAAACCTACGCTCACTTTTAAGTCCTGAAATCACTCGGAGGACCTTTCCTGGGGTTTTCGGATAGTGGATAGCTCTGTTTTTGGAGCATTTGAGATACTCCAGGCGGCATCCCGGTCGTTCTCAAGTCCGATTCGTGTCCGTCTGCTCAACAGGTAATACAAGAATTCTCATCATAAAGGTCTGAAAAAACCCGTGCTCACAACCATCTATCTTGCAGCATTTATTTTCCTTTTTATTATTTTTGGTGTAATTAATAGATTAATTCGTGTATCTTAGGTGCTTGTAATTTTCTAGATCCTTGTGTATCCTAGGCGCTTGTAAAGCGAGGACGAGAGTTTTTATTTTTATTCAATTTGGTTGTATAAGCGGCCTCTATTATTCTTTTGTATAATTTGGATGCATGGTTTACTTTTCTGCAATTATGTTCTTGAGCATCGGCTGATAAATAAACTTAATTGGGTAAAGAAGGATAACAAATTGAATAAATATGGTAATATAAATTATAAACTGAACACAAGCTCGAGGTTGAATAGGTAAGTTGTCCGAACCCTAAAGCAGTCTACGCTTGGTAGGGAGCTGTACCGCAATTTCCCAGATGAGCTGATCTGGGTGGCGACTCTGTCACTGATCTTGAAATTTAGGTTTCGAGGTCTTTAAGTAATAAAACGGGAAAATGTTTTCTAAAAAATGACTTTCTAAAACGAACAAATGGTTTTCCCTAAAGCAAGATAAACAAAACCCATTTTTCACTCAAATCAACACTTTCATTTTTTCCCCTTTCGCTTCACGGAATTCCGCTTTTAGGTCGTCCGCTCACACATGTGTACAAACATATCTTCTTTTACAACTCTAAAACAGATCACACCAACCAAACAGGTTTATTTACCTGATGGTTCTGCACAAACAGTTACTCATATTGGCACTATCTATATCACAACTGAACTGAAATTAACAAATGTATTATTTGTTCCTAAATTTGAGTATAATTTGTTGTCCATAGGGCGATTGCTCAAAGATAATGAAGTTAGCATTTAGTTTTTTCCTAAGCATTACTTGTTGTAGGACCAGGCCTCTAAGGAACTTTTAGCAGTGGGTTTTATGCAGCAAGGGCTTTACCAATTGAAGAATATTTATGTACATGCAGACATTTTAGTATCAACATTTTTGTAATGTTTATTTTATTGATCACTGTAATAATGTCAAAATCGATGAAGCAATGTTATGGCATCAAAGACTAGGGCATATTTCTTCTATAAAGCTAGCTCATTTTCTTGGTATTTCATGTAATAAAATAGTTGATTTGTGTGATACATGTCATCACGCTAAACAACATAGAAAACCTTTTCCTATGAGCAGTATTACTACTATAATGCCTTTTGAATTGCTACATATAGATGTTTGGGGGCCTTATCATCAAGTTTTGTTGAATGGTTCCAGGTTTATGTTAACCATAGTAGATTATTATACTAGGTTAACATGGATACTTGTTTGTTTCTAAAGATTAAGTGCCTGATTTATTAACTATTTTCTTACAAATGGTGAAAACACAGTTTGCTGCAACTGTTAAAAGCATCCAAACTGATAATGGCGCAATATTTGTGGGTAGAAGAATACAAAATATGCTTCAGTCTTTAGGGATTCTTCACCAGAAAACTTGCATCTACACTCCACAATAGGACGGTGTGGTAGAACGAAAGCACAGGGTTTTGGGAGAAATTGCCAGGGCTTTGTTGTTTCAATCTAGTTTGCCAAAGTAGTTTTGGGGGGAGGCCATGCTTCATGCCATAAATCTTGTTAATTTGTTACCAACCAAGGTGTTAAAGTGGTTTAGTCCTTACTATAAGCTTTATCAAAAGCATCTAGACTTTAAAACTTTAAGAGTTTTTGGTTGTCAATGTTACTTAGTGACTTCGGAAGCTCAAAGAGACAAGTTTGATTCTAAGGCATCAATTAGTGTGTTTCTTGGTTATTCACCAGGACAAAAGGGATTTAAGGTTTATAATCTTAATAAACATAAGTTGTGTGTTTCTCGAGATGTAGATTTCTATGAAGATAGTTTTCCATGGAAGAAAGCAACTCAACTTCAGTCCAGTTCTATTTTGTCTTTGAATTGCTGTTTTACCTGTGGCTACATGCGACGAAGCTCAAGTACATGGTAGATAAGTAGCTACTACTCAGACAAGTAGTTGTGCTTTAATTTCTCCATCCCTTAATGTCGGTGATGTTCCTGATACTATTGATGAAGAAACCATAACATTGCCTGCAGTTGTACTTGCTTATGATCCTATACCGAGGCATTCTGGCAGAAATATCAAGAAACTAGTATTGATGAGTGATTTTATCACTAATCAGGTACATGGCGGTCCTTTAAGTGCAAATTCAGTAGTCTTTTCTGCTGATTATCACATCTTTTTATCTAATTTAGCAAAAAGAAAGAGCCAACCACTTATAAAGAAGCTTGTCATGATCCAAGATGGGTTATAGCTATGGAGAAGGAGATTGTAGCCTTAGAAACAAATGGCACATGACAGATTACTGTATTACCTACCGGAAAGAAACCCATATCTTCTAAATGGGTATTTCGTATCAAATACAAAGCTGATGGCAGTGTGGAGAGATTAAAGGCCAGACTTGTAGCCAAAGGGTACGATAAAAAATATGGAGTTGATTACACTGAGAGTTTTTCTCTTGTAACCAAAATTGTTGCTGTCAGGACTCTTATTGCAATTGCAGTTGCAAAACAATGGCTTATACACCAAGTAGATATCAATAATGCCTATCTATATGGTTTTGTGGATGAAGAGATTTACATGGAACCTCCTGCAGGTTATAAAAAGGCTGAAAAGAGGCAAGTTTGCAAATTGCAGAAGTTGCTATATAGGCTTAAACAAGCTGGACGGTAGTGGTATAAGGAGTTCACAAGCAAGTTGGAAGCCTTGGGGTTTATGGAATCTATTCATGATTACCACTTATTTACAAGGGACAGAAACAATGCTTTTCTAGCTATTGTCATTTATGTTGATGATATGTTGATTTCTGGAGATTCAGAAGATCAAATCATAGAAGTAAAGCAACAGTTGGATGTAGGCTTCACTATAAAAGACTTGGGATATGCCAAGTATTTCCTTGGAGTGGAATTGGCCAAGTCAAATATAGGTATTTTGATGACTCAGAATAAGTATATACAAGATATGATCAATAGAGTATGCTAATGTAGTTTCTAGCCAAGTATTTCCTTGGAGTGGAATTGGCCAGTCACAAGCTAATGTAGTTTCCAGCCCCTTTCCCAGTGGCGTTCAGTTGTATTATGATTCTATAGAGTATGCAGAACCTGAGAAGTTTAGAAGAATCATAGGTAGGCTACTCTACCTGGGTTTTACGAGCCCTGACAAAGCTTTTGTTTACATAACAGCTAAGTCAATTTATGAATCAACCATAAAAAACTCACATGGATTTAGCCCTGCATGTTCTCAAAGCTTTTTTATGCAAATCATAGTGACTTCAGGCTACAAGCCTTTTGTGACTCTGATTGGGGCACTGCAAGTTGACTAGGAAGTCTATTATTGGCTATTGTATTTGCTAGGGAGCATTTTAATTTCTTGGAAACCTAAGAAGCAACCTACTATGAGTAGATCTTCTATCGAATCCGAATATAGGGCTATGGCTACCATAGCTTATGAGCTAAAATGGTTAAGTTACATGTTGCCTGAGTTTCAGATTGAAGTTATGCTCCCAATTCCCATGAGTTGTGATAACCAAGCTGCAATTGCCATTGCAGCAAACCCAGTCTTCCAACAAACCAAACACATTGATATTGATTGTCATGTGGTTCGAGAATATGTGGCATTCGGTTTTCTATCTACTCCTTTCCTTCCTACTCATTATCAATTGGCAGATCTTTTCACCAAGTCCCTCTCTGCTACTCAAATGCAACCAGCCTTGCGTAATTTAGGATTGTTGTTTCCACCACATCCAACTTCAGGAGGGAGTGTTAGATTACTGTATTGCCCTTGTTGACTGAGCAAACTTAGCTAGGTTCATTGTATTGTTTTCACTGCTACTATATAAAGCAGTATTACTTCCTATTTTACTTTTGAGATAAAATAAGAATTAAGTTTCCTCTTATGTTTTAAGAACTTCCTTGCCTAAATCCATTCTAAATTCCAATGCCAAATCATTTCTTTATACAGGAATCCTTAGGATGTTCTTGTCTCTCGGTTTTTCTACGCTTCTAAGCATCCTGATGCAGAAATCATATCATTCCAAGAGGTGTATGAGAAGTTCTACAACGGGTTTCCACATTGTGGACCATTTTGGGATCATGTTTTGGGATATTGGAAGGCAACCTTAGAGTTTCCTGAAAGTGTATTATTTTTAAAATATGAATATTTGAAGAAAGATACTTGTTTTTATGTAAAGAAAATGGCTGACTTTATAGGTTGTGGTTTCTCTATTGATGAAGAACAAAAAGGAATAGTGGAAAGAATTGTTCAATTATGTAATTTTGAAAATTTGAGCAATTTAGATGTGAATAAGAGAACAAGCAGAAAAGATCCTCGTTTTAAACTTGGAAACAAAACATATTTCAGGAAAGGTAAAATTGGTGACAGGAAAAATTATTTAACCCCTGAAATGGCAGAAAGGATTGATCAAATTACCAACAAAAAGTTTAGTGGTTATGAACTACCAATGTAAGTGTGTATATATAGGAATAGTGGAAAGAATTGTTCAATTATGTAATTTTGAAAATTTGAGCAATTTAGATGTGAATAAGAGAACAAGCAGAAATGATCCTCGCTTTAAACTTGGAAACGAAACATATTTCAGGAAAGGTAAAATTGGTGACTGGAAAAATTATTTAACCCCTGAAATGGCAGAAAGGATTAATCAAATTACCAACAAAAAGTTTAGTGGTTATGAACTACAAATGTAAGAATGTGTGTGTGTGTGTGTGTGTGTATATATATATATATATATTTAAGTTGGGATTTCCTAAGTTTGGAGGACTACAAGAAAACTGTCGAACACCAACCGACGTATTCGTCGGTAAATCAAGACGATGAGCCTTTTATCGACCATATTCCATCAGTAATTCCGGATATTTATTAGTTTTTCTTTTAGTGAGGCATAGTTTATGATAATAAAGGTGTTCTTTTGAACTCTAAATTTGTAATTGTTTTCAATTTTATTAAAACTTTGATGGTTAGTTTTCTTGATCTTAATTTATTGATGAATTTGTCAAAGGAAGCCTTGCCCAACACTGTCTCAACAGTAAATGATATAGTTAGAATTTGAAGCTATCTATTTCTTAGCCTTTTTTTTTTTTTTTTTTTTTTTGTTAAATTGATCTAAAAATTTAATCTGACCAAAAGGACAGCTTTTCATTACTTTTTTTAAATATTTTTAAAAGCTTTTGGACGGTACAATGGATGACTTTTGAAATCATTATTTTTCATTTGAAACTGACATTTCTAGATAGGGGTGAGCAAAACCAAACCAATGTTCAAAAACCAAAAATCCGAACCGAACCGAACCGAATCAAACCGATCCATTTCATAGTTTGGTTCAGTTTGGTTTTAAGTTATGAAAAAGTTTGGACTTTGGTTCGGTTCGGTTTGGTTCGGTTCAAAACCGAAAAATCGAATAATTTGTAAAATATTAAAATTAATTATAAAATTAATATATACTAATTGTAGAGAATTTTAGACATTATATTCTTTTATAGTTTTATATTGTGATTTTTTTATGCTAATTTATAGATGTTAAAACTTGAAAGTTGAAAAAAAAAGGGAGAGAATTTTAGTATTTTATTGTGATTTAATAGTATTATTTAGTATTACTATTTTTTTAAGTTAATTTTTTTGTATTTCTTTTTTTTTTTAAACAAACTACTTATATAAAATTTTTATTTTGATTTTTTTTAAAAAAAAAGTTGATGTTTTTGGTTTGAGCTAATCCAAACCGAACCGAACCGAACTAGTTCGGTTTGGACGAAACCGAACCAAAATTTAGTTTGGATCGGATTGGTTTATAAAATACAATGTTTTTTGGATCGGTTTTTTTCGGTTCGGATCGGTTTTTGAACCGAACCAGTCCATGCTCACCCCTATTTCTAGAAACGGTAAAAGGGTGATATTATAAAAAAAAATGGATGATTGAATTACTTTTCTTTCAATGGTTGATTTAATTGTAACTGTTTGATCAATCAATGATTTTGATCAAACGGTTATAATTGAGAATCTGATTCAAACCATATTCATTAAATTGAAATTAAAAATATATTTCGGATTGTATGTTTTTTATTTACATAAAATGCAGTTATATATTTTATATTATTAAATTTATAATAATAATATTAATATTAATATTAAAAATTATAATTATATTTTTTATATTTTTAAATATTATTCTAAATAATTAAAATATAATTGTAAGAAAATAGTTAAAATATAATTGATAGCAATTAATATATACTACATTTGCTAAATGACACTGTGAATTGGAATTATTAACAAAATCCTAGAAAAATTTATAAAAATAATTTCAAGTTTTAATAGCAAAACCCTGCACATGCATATTGAAAAAAAAAAAAAAAATCAAAATCTCACCGAATGTAAATGTTGAATGTAGATATAGTTGGCGGCATATTTAGGGGACTGATTGAATTTGCAAAGAAAATGTCAAGAAGATGAGAAAGTAAAAAATAAAGAAAGACGGAAACCGAATGGAGAGGAATAGGGTGTGGATGCGTCACCGGTGTCGGAGATGGTTGATAGTGCTGGACAAAAACAGATGGGAAAGTGATGTTTGATAGTTGCCAAACAAATAATTTAGACACAAATTTGATTAATAATTAATATAGAGGCGACATCTAATAAATAAGTCTTAATTCATGAATATTTATATAATTTTTTCTAAAATTATTTGATGGTTGTTTAAATGGAATATTTCATATCTTTTGAATTTGATCACCTCATATATAATGACTTGGTTTAGGAGACCGATCTATCATTAAATGATTAAATACATGTTATTTGATAAGAGACTTAAAAAATTGAATGTTAGAGATTTTTATATGTATAGGTTCGAGACATTTTTCTTTATTGCACAATAGTATGAAGAATATCAAATCCAACCGTTGTGCTGGGTTAGAGCTTGTTAATTAATTAGAGAAGAAAATGGAGAAAAGTGACAAATGGGCTTTCAAAATATACATATAGATAAATTAAGAGGTTTTTAGTAGAGTGACACAATTTTAGTACATACAAAATCAAATACCGAACACAATGTATAGTATACCGAAGTAACAGAAAAAGGGATAAACAATCCTGAAATGCAAATTTTTTCAATTCCTAGAATACCAACACTATAAAAGTAACAATAAGAGGAATGAATTTCAAAATAACTCAAATACCACAATCTCCGCTCTTATTTATTTTGATGTGTGTATCTTGCAAAGGAGACAAATGTCATCTATTTAAGCAAGCCTAGAGCATTGAGTTTGTTTTCCATAATAGAATCTAAGCAAGCTCCCATCTCTGATGTCAACTCCTTCCAATCTCCAGTCTTGCCTTCTCTGAAATATATATTGCTATTAACAGCAAGATATGTATCTGGACGATGCTTTCCTGTTTTATTCACCTCAAGATTGCATAGATTATCAAAGCTACACAGGTTGATGATCTTCTCCACAACTCCATTTTCTTCTTCCTCCAAACTGAAAGGATACCCAATAAATTCTGCTAACTGCTTCACATAAAACCTTGTATCTTCCTTCATTTCTTCGTATTTCAAGAACAATATCTTGTCTGGAAACTCAAGCTTCACTTTCCAGTACCCTAAAACATGATCCCAATATGGTCCATAAGCTGATATTCCTTGGCAGAATTGCTCAAAAGCTTCTTCGATCAGAAGAGGAGGTTGAGGAGCATTCATAGATTTGCTAATCTTGTTAACATGATGCCAGAAAGAAACAAAAACATCCTTTACATCCCTCCATATATACACAATTTTGCAGCCAAGACTCTCGGATGGATTTTGGTAAAGAGTTGTAAGAGATGTGAGTGGCAACCAGAGGAATTTCGCTATCGCGATGAGCCGTAGAATTTTCGGAAAGATCAACCTCCAAAAATGGAACACAATCGTGAGGCATCTTGGTGAGCAAAGGACTAGAAGAAAAGGTATTTCTAGTAGCAATAGCAAAAGCAAGAGCCTTCAGCCAGGTTGTGCCTGTTTTCAAATGACTAGCCAAAAATATATCAGTGGATCTAGCCTCAAAGTTTTCTTGAGCTGCCATTATTCCTTCAAGGAATTCTTCATAGTTCCAAAAACCTTCATACTGGTACAGATCACCAAACCCACACCAACTTTTCTCTCTTGGACAGCTTGATATTTTGTCTTTATGATTTTGCACTGGAGGCGTAGACAACGATTCCAGTATATTAAAACGATACAAGATAGATAAGATATACAGGGAATGGTATGAGCAATTTATGTACACAATTAATGTTGAGGCAATAGAATAATTATTCAATTTTTGAATAGTGATTTTCTTAATTATAAATCAGCAGCTGTATAGATTTGACTTTAATATTTTCTTTGATTTATGTATTGGAGAGATAAGTTCAAATGGAAAAGATTTTATGGTATTAAAATATTATTGCCATGCATGGAATTCCATGTTGTTTTTGTTGTAGGCATAACGCATCTTGTGTGTCTTAAACTTTTATGACTTTTATAATTGGTCTTAGATTAATTTTTTCAACACATTGAGTATTTAATCTTTCTGTTTTTGATATTATTAGCCTTAAATTTAACATTTTTTCCTCATTTGAGTTGTAGCACCTACTAATTGGCATGTGACATAATTTTTGCGAATACGTGATACTAAATTGGAGATAAATTCCATATCTGTAGTTATCGTACAACTGAATAGAAAGTATGATTTATATCTCTCCAATGAACTCTACAGAAATATATTGTAGCTCACATAAGACGAAAATGTCAAATTTGGAGATGATATTATTAAAATAGAAATATCATGACCCAATGTGTAGAAAAAAAAATAATTAGGAACATAATAATTCAAGAGCTTGGGATGTTTTTTTGCATTTTTTTTTACACTGAATAAAAGTGATATTATTGCAAAAAAGAGAGGAGCCAAATATCCCAACTAGGTTGGCACCCCTGGCTTAACCTCTCAGATCAGAATACAAATCGTTAACAATAGTGGAAGGAGGTAAATTGACACTAGTGCTAGGAGTAGGAGAAAGTAGTCCTAATTGAGCTAACCTATGAGCAACCCTATTTGCTGATCAACGAACAGCATGGAATGATACATGATCAAAAGAGATAGCAATCGAGCGACAATCTCCAAGAATGAGCCCTAGGGGGGAATCATCAGTATACTCCTGTTGACAGAGAGCCGAAATAACTAAGGAAGCATCGCCTTCCACTATCACCGGAGGAGGAGACAGGGTCTTCAACCAACTAATAAGGGCTTCCCTATAAGAGATGGCTTCAGCGATGGAAGGATCAACAAGACCTAAAGAAGAAGCAAATCTGCATGCTATAAACTGACCGGAAGGATCTCTAATAACACAGCCAATGCCAACCATACCTCGATTAACATCCACAGCCGCATCAAAATTACATTTCCAACCCGTTACAGGAGGTACCTAAGGGGCAGCGTAAGGGGCTGAATCAGTAGCATTTTGCACCACCTGGACAGCACGCCAATCCAACACAGCTTTCAATCCAGCAGCAACAATAGCGGACGGTGCCAACCATTTCCCTTGCCAAAATAACTGGTTCCTCGAGAACCAGAGGAACCAGCAAATACCTGCAAATAAACCCCGCCCTCTCCTTACCAACCTTGTTAATCATGTTTTGCCACTAGTCCACCAAATCCCCCTCGTCATAAACTAAATTCGCAAATGGGGAAGCAGCCCATACGGCCTTAGTAAATGGACAACTCACAAAGCAATGATAGCTGGTCTCCTCACTCAACCCACACCGACAACAAACCATAGAAATCTGCACCCCTCTGCGTCTAAGAGCAGTAGCAGTGGGAATAAAACCCATCAACAAATGCCACAAAAAATTCTGAATTTTATAGGGAACCTGCAGGTGCCAAAAAGAGAGCCAATCAAATTGACAAGTCGGGTCCGAAGGGGGATGATGCCGCTGCAACAATGCGTAGTAAGCAGTTTTAACGGAGTACCTCCCTTTCCGATCAAATTTCCAAAACAAAAGATCCTCCACATCTCGGTTAGACAAGGGGATGGCCCGAATTCTTTGACAATCAGTAGCTGAAAACAAGTCTGTAAGGATATCATCATCCCAACGTCGACACTCACCAGTAGCAAAAAGCCCTGCCACCACTGCATTATCCATTTCGGGGTCAGGCGCAGCCCTATCAGGTAAACCCAAATCTGAGTCCAGCCATCGGTCCTTCCAAATCCTTGCTGTAAGACCATTACCGATACGAAATGTTGATCCAACCCGAAGTAAATCCTGCACAGCAAGCAGGCTAGTCCAAATACAGCTTGGATGATTCCTTTTCTTAGCCCTCAAAAAGTCACTATTAGGGAAGTATCGTGCTTTATAGAGCCGAGTTACAAGAGAATTTTGGTTATTCAACAAGTTCCAGGCTTGTTTACCCTGCATGGCTACATTAAAGTTGTGAAATCGCCTAAAGTTCATGCCGCCCCACTGCTTACGGGTGGATAAACACTCCCAAGCCTTCCATTTAACAGCCCTGCCCCACCAATAGGCATTGAGCATCCTCTCCATTTTGGTACAAATGGTCTTCAGTATAAGGAACACGTTCATAATGTAAGATGGAAGAGCATGGCCAACCGACTTAATAACCACTTCCTTACTGGCCTGAGACAGATTTATACTTCTCCAACTCTGAATTTTACAGCCTAATTTGTCAATTAAAAATCTAAACACAGAGGATCTATTCCAGCCCACCGCAGTTGGCAACCCCAGATATGCATCCGGCTTATCAATTCTGTCTATTCCAAGCACACAACAAACATGGGAGCAGGTATCCTGTGAGACATTCGGACTAAACAAAAGAGATGACTTCGAGAAATTAATCCGTTGACCAGAAGCTTTCTCATACTTACGAAGAATAGAGTGAACCAATTGACACTCAATATTATCTGCCCTGAAAAAGAAATAACTATCGTCGGCAAAGAGCAGGTGGGAGATTGGGGGAGCACTTCTACTAATCTTACAACCATGGAGGAGGCCTCTCTCTTCTGCATGAACAAACAGGCTAGGTAACCCTTCTGCACATAAGATGAACAGATAGGGCGACAGGGGGTCGCCTTGACGTAGTCCTCGTTGAGGTTGAAACAGCTCAAACCGACCCCTCTGATGCCGAATCTAATATTGGATTGTAGTGACACAACACATAACAAGCCGAATGAAACACGATGGGAACTTCATCTTTATCAATAAAGACTCGAGATAGTGCCATTCTATCCTATCATAGGCCTTGGACATGTCAACCTTCAGAGCCGCCCAACCCGTCATACCCGACTTTTTACGATGCATATAATGGCCCACCTCGAAGGCAATCATAATGTTGTCTATGATAGAATGTTTTGGTATGAAAGCACTTTGCATCTTCGAAATACAGGAGTGGAGCACCAGCTTTAATCTGTTAGCAATAACCTTAGTGATCACTTTGAAGAGGACGTTGCAAAGAGCTATAGGGCGCAAGTCTGTTACTGTTTTCGGAACATGTTTCTTCGAAATTAAAACAATATTAGTAACATTCAAAACCGTTGGAATCTCTCCCGTGTTTAAGCACTGCAAGCAAAAAGCCACCACATCCAGGCCTAGGAGGGGCCAAAAATGCTGATAGAAACCAGGGTTAAGTCCATCTAGTCACGAGGCTTTGTCCGGGTGCATGGAAAATACTGCTTGACGGACCTCATCTGCTGTATACGTTCGAGTCAACTCAGTAGCTTGATCCTCCAAAATACCACTGGTTATGTGCTCCAACATATCTCCCATATCACTTCCCTCTGAAGAAAATAGCTTCTCATAGAACCTCTGAATAATAATGTCAAGCCCATTCTCCCAAGTGAAACGACATCCATGCTCATCATTGAGACTACAAAACTGATTCCGTTTTCTGCGGTAAGAGGCCGATTTATGGAAAAAACGGGAATTGCAGCCCCCATCTGTCAACTAGTTTTGCTTGGCCCGTTGCCTCCAGTAACTCTCTTGCACAAGATGAATCGCTTCTAATTCCTGGTTAGTTGCTACCAATTCTTCACCAGCATGACTATCTCTGTTACCCTTGAGCTGAGAGATACGATGACGAACCGAGCTAAGTCTGTGCCGAAAATGGTTACGGTACTGCTGCCCCCCATATATTCAATTTGTGAGTGCTAAACGCCAATCTGTCCAAGAAGTGCATTCCCACCGAATTAATCCAACTCTGTTTAACCAACTCGTCACAAGCTGCCTCCTGACGCCAGGCATTTTCAAACCTGAAATGATGATGGGAGACACGAGTAGGAGGGGTAATTTGAAGCAATAAAACACAATGGTATGAACCTGAGCTGTGGATATTCTTAACCACTGCATTAGGAAACAGCTGATGCCAACTAAAGGATCCGAAACCTCTATCCAATTTTTCCTCCAATAAGTGTGAATGGGTGCTTCTAGTCCAAGTAAAAGGATAACCCTTTATGTAAATTTCAGATAAATTGCAGCTCATAATGGTTTCTGAAAAACCCTGAAGTAGGGAGAGAGGATGAGGATTCCCTCCTAGCTTTTCATGGCTGAAAAGCATGTCATTAAAATCGCCCATAATGCACCAAGGCAATTAAGAGATCCGATACAAATCCTTCATGCACTGCCATGAGAGTCTACGCCTATTGCGCTCCGGGAAGCCATAAAAACCTGTAAACCTCCAATCACCAATATTATCATGTAAAATTATATCAATGAAATTGGGACCATATTTTAGCAGAGAGACAGAATTGTGAGCCTTAACACCCCCGCCCCCGTTAATGCTATCGACCCCAAAAGCTCCAGCAAAATTTAATTTCCTACGAACCCATTGAATTCTAGCATTACCAACCATAGTTTCCATCAAAAAGATTACCTCAGGCTTAAAATTATTCTCCAATTCCTGGAGTTCATGAACTCTATCGAGGTTGCCCAAGCTTCGACAGTTCCAGCTGAGGCAATTCATTACTAACGGCGGGCCTCTTTTGTAAGGTCGACCGATATAATATCTGTACAAGCATGGGAGACAGAAGTATCCATAGCAGAATTGTCCGCCTCAATATCCTTTGTAGAGTGCCTTTTACGTTTGGGTATATCTATTATGGTCTGATGAGTTTCCGATTCCAAATTGTAAGCTACTGCCTCCTGAGCCTGAAGTAAATGCATAAAGTGTTGGATATGCCCTAGTCCCGAGGCATTGGTCCTTGCATTTGTATCATACATTAATTGGATTCATGTATTATACTTATTTGTGTTATTAATAAAGGCATTAATTCATTTATTATATTTATCTTATGCAATATATTAAATGAAGTATCCGATGGACATATCCATATCCATGATGACCAGTGTCATGCACTTGGCAGTAAGACCATGGATAGGGTAAACGATATGACCATAAATAGATCCGTAGTCTGTTCCAGTCATGGGAATGAATGGAACAAGAGACTATCATTAACCTGGTTGTATGGCGGTGTCTTACCGATCATTGGACAAGGAATGTCAATCAAGTTAATGGGTACATGCATCAGGGCTGTGGTACTGGATAGATCCACTAAACGAGAAATCCACATGGTATAGTATCACAAGTGATTCTCGTGTAGTTCTTGTATGGATCCTTTGACCTGACCATATGATGGTGTTACATGTGAGGTCGCATACTTAGGGGTACGCCTAAAGGGCCTGTAATAGGGTGCCAAGTATGGGTATTTTTGGGTATGTCACTTAGCATGGTAATGCTATGGATATGCAGAAGGGATTTGTCACTCAATAGTCCACTGGGAAGATATCACCGGCCTCTTAATGAATGTGACTGATAAGAGTGTGGCCACACCCAAACAAGTGGGAACTTGTTTGTGAGCTTCAGTGCGTTCGGGGATCAAGTTAATGTCCGACACAAAAGAGGGTGATCAATCCATGCCTCTGCGTTAGACACTGATATCAATGACATGGGATGTACAAGTTTAAACTACAGGGTTATGATAACAGTTAGACTGCCATCTCCATCTTAATTGGGGGCTGCAGTGGCTTGCTAGAGCCCAACTGCAGTCTGTGGGCCAAAGGCCCACTATCAACATAAAGATGGACCCACGGGATCGTACACATAGAACAACTGAACACAGACTTGAGGAATCACATGTATACTTGGAGTATACACTGTGGAGAGAGAGGTATATATATATATATATTAACCATATTATAAAGATTAATTGGATTGATCCTAATAATGAAATTAATATATATTCAATTGGCTCTTCGTTATTAATTGGATTAATTATGAGATTATTTCCTAGGTTGAAATATTCATATGTATAAGTTTACATATGATTTTATTTTGTGAGGATTTGATTTTAATTTGATGGATTAAATTAATTGGTCAAACTAATTTTAATTTAAATGTAAATAATATATTACTTGGTGTAATATATTAAATACATGGCTATATTAAAATTGGGCTTGAAATTAATTTAAACCAGAACAATTAAAATTAGATTGGGCCTGAATTAAAAGATGGAAGCCCACACAAAATGAAAGGAGCCAAGTTGGGCCTAAATTCCCCTAGGGGAATTCGGCCACCCTAGGTATAAAAACCTAGGAGAAATTTAGGCCCCCTGAAGAAGCCATCATAGCCGAAATTTTCCACTCTAGCCTCCTCTCCATTGCTCGTTTTTCCTACGCTAGCAAGGGGTTTTGTTCGTTAGGCGTTTGTGTACGGGAACGAGGAGGGAATCTAAATTGATTTCTGCAGTCTTCATCTATCTCTAGAAAGAGATATTCCGGGTAAGAATATGATCTCTTTCTATTTTAATTTTATGTTTTATAATTTCCATTTCAATTGCTCCTGGGACTGGATTTGAGGAAATCATCGCGTTCTTCTGCTTTTATCGGGTGATTTCCGGTGAAAAATCCCAACATAAAGCCACCAACGGAATTGGAAGAAGTTGTTGACGTTGGGGTGGCCAAAGTTGGATTCTGTTGTAGCCAAGGGGAGGTGGCCGATTCAAAACATCGAGGGACAGCTCGCATAAAAGGGCCAAATAATTTTTCATGGTCTGGATTTTGCAGTGCATGAAACGGGGGGCATTCTGTCTCATTATGCCCTAATACTGCACAAAAATAACAGAATAAAGGCAACTTCTCATATTTGAAAGTGACCAAAAACCAGTTTGTAGGGTTTGTTAGAGTTGTTATATATAAATATATATAATTGGTTAGGTGATATGGAAAAAATTATATATATATATATATATATATATATATATAAAATTGGTTAGGTGATATGGAAAAAATTTAAAGTAATTGCCAGTCAATTCCCACAATTAGACCAATGGGAGGGGACATTGATAAATAAATAAATAAATTCCTTAAACTAGGAATATCCGAATATGCTTTCATGATTCAACTAGGTATAGGGAAGAGGGAAATTATAAAAATAAAAAAAATAAAATAAAAAAGAGAGGGAGAGAGAATTAAATGTTCAAAAGGGCTAAAAAAAAACTTAATATGCATGACATAAGAAGAAATCTATGCTTAGATTCAGAATAACAAAGCTGTTGAAAATCGGTCTAATGATCTTTTTGGTCCCTATCGTATTACTTGATTGCCCTTTTAGTTTGTTTATTATACAAAAATCATAGCTATTAGACCATAATTGACCATATTTCTCTTAGAACGAATTAAAAATGAAGGGTAAACTGGTCAATTATGGTTCACTTGTGTATGGTTTTAAATAAGATAGAAACTAAAAGAGTAATTGATTGATAGCATTGGGACTAAAAAGGTATTTTTACCGTCAAAAATCTATATGACATTAACTCGGACACTAAATTAATTTATTTAAAAAAAGAAAGGAAACTAAGAAACTTCCATTCAATGTTATTGTGAGCACGAATTTTTGTCCGACCTCTATGATGATGATTTCTGATTATCTTTTATCTGAAATTGTTTGAAACACAGCCCGAGGAGTAAATAACAGACCGTAACTCATGTCAAGACTGTTGGAATTTTTCACCAGAAATCATCTGATAAAAGCGGAAGAACGCGGTGATTTCCTCAAATCCGTGCCCAGGAGCAATTGATATGAAAATTGTAAAAATCAAAATTAAATAACAAAGAAAAGATTTTTCACCCAAGATATCTCTTCTAGAGATGGCTGCAGAAATCAAACTTGAATCCCTCCGCGTTCACGTACACGAACGGCTATCGAGCAAAACCTGTGCTAGTGATGAGATCAAGTGTCTGTGAGAGAGGAGGGCGCTGAAAATTTCAGCTATGTTGCTTCTCCCCTTTGGCCAAATCCTCTAGGTTAAAACCTAACCTAGATGGCTGAAATTTTTACGAAAATTTTGGCCCAGTCCACCCACTTAATTTCATGCGGGCTTTTCTCCTTTTTAAGCCCAGGTCACTGTTAATTCCTTTGGTCCAATTAATTATCAAACTTAATTTTATTCAACATGTATTCTAACATATTATACCATATAATATGTTTCATACATTTAAATTAAAATTAATTTGATCAATTAATTTCACAATGGAATTAATTTTGACATTCATAAAATTAAGATACATGTAAACCTATACATGTGAAATATTTCCACCTAGGAAATAATCTCATAGATTAATTCATTGAATTAATTATGAGACGGTCAATGCAAATATTAATTTTATTATTTCGATCAATCCAATTGATCATTATAATATAATTAATATAATCCTCTCTCTCTGATGTGCATACTCCAAGTATACGGGTGATCCCTTAAGTCCGTGTTCAGACGTTCAATGTGTACGATTCTGTGGGCCCATCTTTATGTTGGTAGTGGACCTGTGGCCCACAGACTGTAGGCGGGCTCTAGCAAGCCACTGCAGCCCCTAATTAAGATGGAGATGGCAATCCAACTGAAATCATAACCCCATAGTTTAAACTTGTATATCCCATGTCATTGATATCTGTGTCCAACACAAAGGCATGGATGAATCACCCTCTTTCGTGTCCGGATATTTACTTGATCCCAAATGTACTGAAGCTCACAAACAAATTCCAACTTGTTTGGGTGTGGCCACACTCTTATCAGTCACATTCATCAAGAGGCCGGTGATATCTTCTCGGTGGACTACTGAGTGACATATCCCTTCTGCATATCCATAGCAGTGACATGCTTAGTGACATACCCAAAAGTACCCATACTTGGCACCCTTTTACAGGCCCTTTAGGCGTACCCCAAAGTACGCGACTTCGCATGCAGCACCATTATATGGTCAGGTCAAAGGATTCATACAAGTACTACACGGGAATCACTTGTGAAACATTACCATGTGGACTTCTCGTTTAGCGGATCTATCTAGTACCATGCCCTTTTTGCATGTACCCATTAACTTGGTTGACATCCCATGTCTAATGGTTGATAAGACACGGCCATACAACCAGGTTACTGATAGTCTCTAGTTCCATTCATTCCCATGACTGGAACAGACTATGGATCTCTTTATGGTCATATCGTTTTCCCTATCCATGGTCTTACTGCCAAGTGCATGACACTTGTTAACATGGATATGGATATGTCCATTGGATACTTCATTTAGAACATAGCACAAGATATATAATAAATGAATTAATGCCTTTATTAATGACACAAAATATGTATAATACATGAATCCAATAAATGTACAATACAAATACAAGGTCTAATGCCTCGGGGACTAGGGCATATCCAACAAAGACGGACCGAAAATTGTCGAAAATTGAAATAGGGATTGTCATCATTACAGGTGGGCCGTACGGTCCAATTTAGAAGGAGGCACAATCCAACTTTTAAGGGTTAAGTCGTGGAAGAGAGCTGCTTAAAGTGGGTACAGCTGTAATTTGAAGATGATTCATACAACTCAAAAGATAGACCGCAAGGCTCAATTTGAAGGACAGATGGGCCGTACGACCCATCTCTTAAGAAATTAGTTGACCAAATTGGTCCACTTGTGGAATAAAGAAATGATTTTGTGAGGAGTTGATGTCATTAAGGGAAGAGGGTATTATTATAGGGATAGATTAGATGAAAAGGGGAACAATCACACTTACCAAAGGATGGATTCCCATGGCCCTTCTCTTGTCTGCTTCTTCAAGTTTTCTCCTTCTCCTGCAACTCAAGACCAAGCAACTCCATTTTCCATCGTTCAAGTTTTCTGCTTCTCCCTCCACTGTGTATACTCCAAGTATACAAGTGATTCCTTAAGTTTGCATTCTATCGTTCTATGTGTACCATCCTGTGGGCCCATCTTTATGTTGGCAGTGGGCCTTTGGCCCGCAGACTGCAGTTGGGCTCTAGCAAGCCACTGCAGCCCCCAATTAAGATGGAGATGGCATCTAACTGATATCATAACCCTATAGTTTAAACTTGTACATCCCATGTCATTGATATCGGTGTCCAATACAGAGGCATGGATTGATCACCCTCTTTCGTGTCTGGACATTAACTTGATCCCGAATGTACTGATTCTCACAAACAAGTTCCAACTTGTTTGGGTGTGGCCACACTCTTATCAGTCACATTCATCAAGTGGCCGGTGATATCTTCCCAGTTGATTACTGAGTGACAAATCCCTTCTGCATATCCATAGTATTACCATGTTCAGTGACATACCCGAAAGCACCCATACTTGGCACCCTATTACAGGCCCTTTAGGCGTACCCCTAAGTATGCGACTTCACATGTAACACCATCATATGGTCAGGTCAAAGGATCCATACAAGTACTACACGAGAATCCATTGTGATACCATACCATGTGGATTACTCGTTTAGTGGATCTATCCAGTACCATGCTCCCAGGCATGTACCCATTAACTTGGTTGACATTCCATGTCCAATGACCGGTAAGACACCGCCATACAACCAGGTTAACGACAGTCTGTTGTTCCATTCATTCCCATGACTGGAACAGACTACGGATCTATTTATGGTCATATCGTTAACCCTATCCATGGTCTTACTGCTAAGTGCATGACACTAGTCGTCATGGATATAGATATGTCCATTGGATACTTCATTTACTATACTGCACAAGATAAATATAATAAATGAATTGATGCCTTTATTAATGACACAAATGAGTACAACACATAAATCCAATAAATGTATAGTACAAATACAAGGACCAATGCCTCGGGACTAGGGCATTTCCAACAATCTCCCACTTGCACTAGTTCCAACTAGGCATGGGCCTAATCCCTATAGATCTAGTATGACCCTCGTGCTTGGGCTGGGCCAGCGCCTTGGTCAATGGATCTGCAACATTATCCTCTGTGTCCACTCTGTGTAATGCAATGTCACCTCTCTCCGTGATTTCTCGTATGAGGTGAAACTTTCTGAGCACGTGCTTTGTGTTCTTGTGTGACCGGGGCTCCTTAGCTTGTGCGACGGCCCCATTGTTGTCACAGAAGATATCAACTGGGTCCTGGATAGTTGGCACTACTCCCAACTCAGTGATAAACTTCTTCATCCACACAGCTTCCTTAGCTGCATCACACGCAGCGATGTACTCAGCTTCTGTTGTAGAGTCCGCTATGGTTGGTTGCTTTGAGCTCCTCCAGCTTACAGCACCACCATTCAGCAAGAATACATACCCTGACTGCGATTGGTACTCATCTTGGTCTGTCTGGAAGCTTGCATCAGTATACCCAGTAACTGATAGCACTTCCTGACCACCATACACCAAGAAGCTATCCTTAGTCCGGTTAAGGTACTTGAGGATTGCCTTGACAGCTTTCCAGTGATCCTCCCCGGGATCCTGCTGGTATCGGCTCGTCATGCTTAGTGCAAAGGCGACATCAGGTCTCGTACACAACATAGAGTACATAATTGATCCAATAGCCGAGGCATATGGAACCAATTTCATGTTCTCCCTGTCCTCCCTTGTTTTAGGATAGTTCTTCTTACTAAGTTTCAGCCCATGGCCCATTGGCAAGAAACCTTTCTTGGCCCGGTCCATGCTGAATCTTTTCAGAACTTTGTCAATGTACGAAGCCTGACTTAGGCCCAGAAGCCGATTTGATCTATCCCTATAGATCCTGATCCCTAGGATCATCTCAACTTCGCCTAAGTCCTTCATTGCGAAGCACTTATTCAGCCACTGCTTTACCCCTTGCTGTGTAGGTATGTCGCTTCCAATGAGTAGGATGTCGTCTACATAAAGTACCAAAAATGTGACAATGCTCCCACTAGTCCTCTTATACACACAAGGCTCATCCAGATTCTATATGAAGCCATATTCCTTTATAGCCTCATTGAATCTTAGATTCCAACTACGGGATGCTTGCTTCAGTCCATAAATGGACCTTTGAAGTTTGCATACCCTTCCCGGATACTTAGGATCGACAAAACCCTCAGGTTGTGTCATGTACACATCCTCGAGTAGCTTCCCATTAAGGAAAGCGGTTTTGACATCCATCTGCCATACCTCATAGTCATACCATGCGGCTATGGCCAGTAGTATCCTGATGGATTTGAGCATGGCTACTGGTGAGAAAGTTTCATCATAGTCTATCCCATGGACTTGTCTGAAACCTTTCGCAACCAGACACCCCTTGAAGGTATTATCAGCTTTTAGCTTATAGCACCACTTACAACCTATAACCTTAGCACGCGGAGGTGGATCAACCAAGTTCCAAACTTGGTTATCGTACATAGATTGCATTTCTACCTTCATGGCTTTACGCCAGTTTGCAGACTGTGGGCTAGCCATAGCCTCTTGGTAGGTTTTAGGTTCTTCTTCATCCCAGATGAGAAGAGTTTGATCATCGGTGACGAGGAAACCATACCTCTCCGGTTCCCGACGATCCCTACCAGACCTTCTAGGTTCTTGTGTGGCCTGGGTCGGTGCCTCCACTTGTGGAAGCTCCACCTGGGCCTCCGAGCTATCCTCTTCAGGAGCTTGTGGACCCTGAACTTCCCTGAGTTCAACGTTGCTCCCACTATCTTTCTTGGAAAGGAACTCCTTTTCCAGAAAGACCCCCTTCCTTGCCACGAACACCTTGTTCTCGACGGGGTTGTAGAAGTAATACCCTTTGGTTTCCCTAGGGTAGCCCACAAACAGGCATTTATTGGTTTTGGGCTCCAGCTTGCCACTAGTCAATTTCTTGACATGTGCTTCGCATCCCCAAATCCTTAGGAAAGACACATTGGGCTCCTTACCCGTCCATATCTGATATGGGGTCTTTTCCACTGCCTTAGTCGGAGTATTGTTTAAGATGAGAGCTGCTGTCTCGAGGGCGTGTCCCCAGAAGCTAATTGGGAGAGATGCTTGACTCATCATTGAGCGGACCATGTCCAACAAGGTCCTATTCCTCCGTTCGGACACCCCATTCCATTGTGGTGTTCCAGGAGGAGTGAGCTGTGGAACTATTCCATGCTCTCTCAAGTATGAGTCAAACTCTAGGCTCATGTACTCACCGCCTCGGTCCGACCGAAGGGCTTTGATGTTCCTACCTAGCTGGTTCTGTACCTCGTTCCTAAATTCCTTGAACCTATCAAGGGTCTCGGACTTGTGTTTCATCAGATAGACATAGCCATATCTGCTGAAATCATCCGTGAACGTGACGAAGTACAGATGCCCACCTCTGGTCGCTGCGCTCATAGGTCCATATACATCTGAATGTATTAGGTCCAACAAGCCAGTGGCCCTTTCAGCCTTTTTTCTAAAGGGCGCCTTTGTCATCTTGCCTCTTAAACATGATTCGCATGTATCAATTGACTCCAAGTCAAATGACCCTAGGACTCCAGCTTTGTGAAGCCTAGCTATGCGCTTCTCGTTTATATGGCCAAGACGACAATGCCATAGGTAGACTGGATTAAGTTCGTTAGTCTTAACCCTTTTCGTGTTTATGTTATAGATGTGATTGGTTTCATTTAAGTCCAGGACATACAGGCCATTATTTAATAGAGCATCTCCATAAAATAACCCCTCTCTGGATATAGAAATTCGACCATTTATAATTGAAAATTCAAATCCAGAAATATCCAACATTGATACAGAGATAATATTCCTGCACATAGCAGGTACAAAGTAACAATGTTCTAAAATTAAAACCAATCCGCTGGGCATCATTAGGTGGTATTCGCCGATCTCTATGGCAGCAACCCTTGCTCCATTCCCGACCCGCAAGTCCACCTCTCCCGACCCCAGCAACCTTCTGTTCTTAAGTCCCTGCACATTGCAACAAATGTGAGAACCACATCCAGTATCCAATACCCAGGATGTTGAAACAGTAAGGTTAATATCTATAACATAAATACCTGAAGAGGACGCACCTTGGCCCCTTCTCTGCTCTCCCATCAGCTTGGGACACGATCTCTTCCAATGGCCCGCCTGTCTGCACCCGAAACAGACGTCCTCAGGACCTGCCTTCTGCTGGGCCTTGGGTTGGGCCTTGGCCTTCTTGGCTTTGGCTTTCTTGGCCTTAGCCTTTGCCTTTTCCTTGGCCTTACCCTTAGCAAGAGGAGCGTTCCCCTTGTTAACCAGCAGCACCGGTGGAGTCTTCTTGATCGACTGCTCAGTAAGCTTCAGCATCCCATGCAGCTCACTGACAGTGCGGTTCATCCCTTGCATATTGTAGTTAAGGATGAACTGATCATAAGAATCCGGCAAGGACGCGAGGATTGTGTCCACCGCCAACTCTTGAAAGATAGGCGATCCGAGACGCGCCAAAGTATCCAAGTAGCCCTTCATCTTGAGCACGTGTGCACTCACAGATGTCCCGGCCCCATCTTACAAGAGTGGAATGCCTTATTGGTCAGGTACCTTTCCTGACGAGCTTGCTCTTGAAACATCTCATTAAGAGTTGTTATCATAGCATAGGCTTGATGGTCCATAAACTGCTTTTGCAATTCGGGGACCATGCAAGCCAACATAAGGCACGTCACATCCCCGGTTGTCCTTGACGTGCGCCTCGTATTCCGCCAGCTGTGCAGCTGTTGGATTACGTCCCTGAGGCGCAGCCGGCACAGGCCTTTCCAGCACATACTCTTTCGACTCTTGTCTTAGAACTATCCTCAAGTTCCTAGACCAGTCTAAAAAGTTAGGACCGGAAAGCTTGTCCTTCTCAAGAATCAATCGCAGTGATAAGGTATTAGTGTTTGCCATTTGGGTGTTTCTACACAGAAAAACATTTAGAGTGTTAATAAAGGGCTTTACTTTGTTGTTCCCATATAAAATTAATAATGCATCAAGTTATTAATTTAACCGAGTTGTTGGGCTCATGGGCCGAGATCCATATTTCATTAAGATATAGCCAAACGAGGGTTTGGTACAACTATACCTCAATTATTTAGGTAGGAACGCCGTCCAATCCCAACCTAGGGACTCTCGGTTTGATGGGCTTGTTGGCACTTACCCATCTGTGCTTAGGGCCAGGAGAATCCTACTACCCATGCTAAGTCAAAACCTCCATCCAAGTGTTAGAGTATCCCATACTCTAACCCAATACAAAGTGACAATACTCCAGTGCATCCTGCGAGGGCATGGTCTACAACTGGCCTATTCCCACTTCGATTCGGTTTTGAATGAGGGAAGCACTTTTAAGCGACTTAGTAATTTCCGTTTGGTTATTAGATTCAATTATAACGGCTTACATACATAAGGCGGGTGAATGAGCTATTTGTAACATACATTCATACATGCAAATGAATATAAAATGATTAAACAAAATTAAAATGGACTGCTATGGGCCTATGTTACATCCTAATATAATTCTAGTAAACCTATACTAGAAACATATATTAGGTGGGCCTCCATCTTCTCCTTCTGGGCTTGCACCTCCGTTTGGGCTTGCACCTCCATTTGGGCTCACCACTCCATGGGCTTCTTCTTTTACAAATTTTTATAATATTTAATTTAAATAAAATAAAATTACATTAAAAGAAAACGACACGCAGGCCGTATTTACCCAAAAGAAAAATACAACCCATCTCGTAAAAGGCCCAATAGCATCCAATCAAACATTCATTCAACCATTCATATGCATCCAATACATACAATTCAAAAGCATGTCATAATGCATGATTTAAGCCCATTTAAATTATGTCAAAGCCATTATTAGGAAATCGCCAATTTTGGCCCACCATGGTTCTAACCCTTAACGGGCTTTGGGCCTCCAGCCCAGGCAGTCCAACTGCTCCCACTGGAATTGGGAAACCATGGGTCCAATTTAGCCGTCCGAGTAATTGTGCCAAAATTACCCAAACCAATTTCCATTAACCATATTAATTTCCAAAACTAATATCACATGAACGAAATAAAATTCATCCAAGAAACCATGCGCATTTAAATTACATAAATTTAAACACACGAATTTTAAAACCAATTAAAATTTCAAAACTGGGCCCCGGACCCAAAATACCCGCAAAATCCAAAACACAGGGCCCGGCCCGCTGCAGCCGCCGCGCCTCCCGCCGCGTGCGGCGGCCGCAGGCGGCGATTCCGCCGCCGGCAGCCCCGCCCCCGGGAGGCCGATTTTTTTTTTTTTTTAAATTAAAACCAGAATTAAAAAAATAAAATCCACCAATCATCATCCATAGCAATTCACCAAGAGTTACAATAATACAATAAAATTAAAACAACATAAACCAATATGCAATATTAATTTTCATTGTATCAAAACATATGGGAAAAATCATAAAACCCATACCATGAATCCCAAACAAAAACATCCAATTTCAAAACAGGGATTCAACCAAATTAATCAATTTCCACGGATCAAAAGCCCGCTCTGATACCACTGTTGGGATTTTTCACCGGAAATCACCCGATAAAAGCGGAAGAACGCGGTGATTTCCTCAAATCCAGTCCCAGGAGCAATTGAAGTGGAAATTGAAAAACTTAAAATATAATAGAAAGGGATTAAATTTCTTACCAGAAAAATCTCTTTCTAGAGACGGATGATGACTGCAGAATTCAATTGAGAATTCCTCCACTCTCACGTACACGAACGCTTGGCGAATGCAACCCGTGCTAGCGTCGAAAATCACGAAACAATGGAGAGGAGGAGCTAGGGAAATTTCGGCTAGGAGTATTTTGCAAGGGGTAGCCGAATTTTTTTAACCCTAGGTATTTATACCTAGGGTTGGCCGAATTCCCTTAGGGGAATTCAGGCCCATCTTGGCTCCTTTCTATTTTGTGCGGGCTTCCATGTTTTAATTTAGGCCCAGTCTAATTTTAATTATTCTGGTTTAAATTAATTTCAAGCCCAATTTTAATATACCCATGTATTTAATATATTACTCCAAGTAATATATTATTTACATCTAAATTAAAATTAGTTTGACATTTAATTTAATCCATCAAATTAAAATTAACTCTACACAAAATAAAATCATATGTAAACCCATACATATGAATATTTCCACCTAGGAAATAATTTCATAATTAATCCAATTAATTATGAAGAGCCAATAGAATATATTAATTTTATTATTATGACCAATCCAATTGATCCTTATAATATGATTAATATATACATGCTTCTCCCTCCACTGTGTATACTCCAAGTATACAAGTGATTCCTTAAGTCTGCATTCTATCGTTCTATGTGTACGATCCTGTGGGCCCATCTTTATGTTGGCAGCGGGCCTTTGGCCCGCAGACTGCAGTTGGGCTCTAGCAAGCCATTGCAGCCCCCAATTAAGATGGAGATGGCAGTCTAACTGATATCATAACCCTGTAGTTTAAACTTGTACATCCCATGTCATTGATATCGGTGTCCAATACAGAGGCATGGATTGATCACCCTCTTTCGTGTCTGGACATTAACTTGATCCCGAATGTACTGATTCTCACAAACAAGTTCCAACTTGTTTGGGTGTGGCCACACTCTTATCAGTCACATTCATCAAGTGGCCGGTGATATCTTCCCAGTTGATTACTGAGTGACAAATCCCTTCTGCATATCCATAGTATTACCATGTTCAGTGACATACCCGAAAGCACCCATACTTGGCACCCTATTACAGGCCCTTTAGGCGTACCCCTAAGTATGCGACTTCACATGTAACACCATCAGATGGTCAGGTCAAAGGATCCATACAAGTACTACACGAGAATCCATTGTGATACCATACCATGTGGATTACTCGTTTAGTGGATCTATCCAGTACTATGCTCCTAGGCATGTACCCATTAACTTGGTTGACATTCCATGTCCAATGACCGGTAAGACACCGCCATACAACCAGGTTAATGATAGTCTGTTGTTCCATTCATTCCCATGACTGGAACAGACTACGGATCTATTTATGGTCATATCGTTAACCCTATCCATGGTCTTACTGCTAAGTGCATGACACTAGTCGTCATGGATATAGATATGTCCATTGGATACTTCATTTACTATACTGCACAAGATAAATATAATAAATGAATTGATGCCTTTATTAATGACACAAATGAGTACAACACATAAATCCAATAAATGTATAGTACAAATACAAGGACCAATGCCTCGGGACTAGGGCATTTCCAACAATTTAACCCTTTTTTTAGCCCTAGCTGTTCTAGAAATTCATTTCATAACATAGCATTTATTCATGTTATTATTCATCGTGCATACATTTTTTGTAAAATTAATTTTGGGTGTTTATGTGCTTTATTGACCTAGATTCAATTTCGAAGTATTTCTCAGGATCCACACGAAAGACGTTTTTAATAAATGAATAGATAACCGACTCACATTTGCAATGCTAAATAATAAATATAAATTGGCAGAATTACTTTTCAAAGCTGTTTTCTTCAGATCCAAATTATAGGGTGTTTCTAAAATTGTTTTCCAGGTATAATCGGGTAAACCTACCGGGTTTTCCTGATTATCCCCTATATGCATGTCCCCGAGCTATCTGGATATCTCATTCTATCATATTTGAGTACAATGTGCTTATGTTTTTATGTATCACTAACCTCTGTTTCGCATGTAGATGTATGCTAGCTTTCTATCTTTATAATATTTCGTGTAAACTAGGCGATTGTACCCCCATCCCATTTTTATCAAATGTATCCCCTAGGATAGTTTATTTAATTGGGTTGTAATAATTCTATTTTCTGAATTTTTTATCGCTTTCCGAATTTATTTACGGCTTTCTGTATTAGCATATAATAAATATCTAGGGTTGAATATTGAATAGGAAATAAAATAACAAGAAGTGCAAATTGGGTATAGTTAAATGCTATTTCATATTAAAGCAGAAACAAGTGATTTATTCAGACCAAAATCTCTATCTTAAAAGTATAGGAATCCCTGTCGGGATTAGCTATACCACAATTTCTCGGTAAGAGCTGAGCCGGGTGACGACTCCGGTCAACCTTTAAGGCACGAGGAATTGGTTTCGTACGTTCTTTCGTTTTGCCTTAATATTTTCCAAACCCAAAAACCATGTTTTCTAAAATATTCAAAGCCCCCGGCCTGGTCTCGCGGCCTGCTTTTACTTACCTACAGAAAGGATCGTCCACTCACAGTTAAACCAAACTAGAGAACGAACCGGTGAAGCTACTGGTTTGCGGTTTGAACCGGTTCGAATTGGTGATTTAACTGGATATTTATTTTTTTAAAAATATTATTTAATAATATATTATAATAATTATGGTTTAATTAATTTAAAAAATATTATTTAACAATATATTATAATAAATTATAGTTTTTTTGAAAACATGTATTTTTAATCAAAACCAACCGAATCCATGACTTGTTCGCGGTTGAACTGATCGAACTGGCTATTCCGATTTCAATAACATTGCTTCTATGTGATTAATTCACGGGGTTTTGTTTTGATCACTACAAAAACAAGCAGAAAGTTTAGGCTAAACTCTTCTCTGAAAGTTAGCAGAAAGTAAGATAGGTATTTTTTGGACAAGAGCTTCTATTTGATTTTTGAGCAAACCTATTCTCCTTAAAGAAATTCAGCATTTTGAGGTTTGATGACGATGATTAAAAAACCAATGTTATCAAAACTGGACCAAACCTATCAGTACGACTGGTTCAACTGCGAACTAATCATGGATCTAGTCAATTTGTTTAAAAATTTTGATCTTCAAAAGTAACTATAATTCATTATATTAATAATAATTCTTAAAGCCCATTAAACCATAATTTATTATAATATATTATTAAATAATATTTTTTAAAAAATAAACATCCGATTCGACGGGTTGAACCGCCGAACCGGTAGCTTCATCGATTCACTCTATGGTCCAATTTTAATTATATTGGAAGAAACATTAGCAGCGTATTTAGGGGAGAAATAGTGATGAGTAACTAAGTACTCACTTCATTCCTAAATAGATGTCACTTAAATCGATTCTATTAATTTAGATAGATTTTTCTTATTTTATATCGATTTTTCTTATTTTATCCTTATATTAAATATATATAATAATTGCTTAGCACAAAAAAATAAATAAAAACATTAAATTCTCTCCATTCCATCTATTATGAACCACGTATAATTTAAATATCAAGATTGAAAAAAATTCTAAAATAAAATGTAATAAGGTTAATTTAGTAAAATAACATGATTTTGTAGGCATATTAATTATTTTCTTAATATGTGTGCATAACGTAAAATGACATCTATTATGGAATGGAGGAATTAATTGAAATTACGAATTTGGGGGTTGAAGTGGAGAAGAAAACGAGGGATATAGATGATTAGAATTCAATGAAATCAAAAGAAAGCAAATTAAACAGACAATCGAAGAGAGTAGATAAAGCTGCAGAAAGTGAAATCAATCATATCTGGTAGTGGAGGTTGGATTGACAATCCCCGTACATTTTGAGCTCGTTTGAACCTAATCTACAATCACAGCAAGGCATCTACTCTTGATAATGGTGGTGGAAGGAAAGAGATGAATGCAGAATTGAGATAGATTTGGGCCATTTGAATTGTTTTTATTCGGAAATCGCCATTTCTAATTTCTTTTATAATGTATTTTCCCAAAATAATAGTAATAAATATATCTTTTCATCCTTCACCATGGAGGAAGAGATATCTTTACTATCAAACTATAGCTACATACACTGATGGAGCCAGGACCTGAGAATTGGAGGGGCACAAACGTAAGGAGTCACGGCAGCGGTTGACGAATAACAGGTAGCGTTGGAGAGCAGCGCATCGGCATATTTAGTGAAAGAAAGCGAGGGAGTGATTTTTAGATTTCTTTCCAAGGTTGAGGGATGAGAGAGCCAATTCTTAATTTTAAATAATAATATATAAGAATTTCTATAAAAATGTTTTTTTATTAAATCCTAAACTACGTTAATTTAGAGAATCATAAAATATTTTTTTTATTTATAAATAAAAAAGAAGAAGTAATATATTAAATTTATAAACTAAAAATAATTTCTATAATTAATAAAATTTGGATGTGATAGATGATGGAGGCAACAAAAACATGCAGTATTAGCACCTCACATAATAGCACTGTTATGGTCTTTGTATAATGTAAAAGGGAAGAGATATTTTAATTGGACATGAATGTACCAGCATCTAACCTTAATTACAATTTACAAAAGGTCTTTTTCACTATTCTGCCGCCTTCTTCTATCTTCTCCCTATTTTCAAAGAATTATTTTCTCTTCAGCTCTTCTCCCAACTTCCCGAAAATCAGGCCACACATCTCTTGGAATGCAAGCTCTGTTTCTACATCTTTTACATATTTTCCTCTCATCTCTATCACTTTGGCTTTGTCTCCTTCACAGATTTGGGGGGCACAATACTCCCCAAATGCCTAAATGCAGGGAGTGCGTTTTCCGGCAGCTAGAGGGGTACCGCCCCCCCCCCCCTCCCTCCGCCCCTTGCTACATAGACTCTCTTTCTAATTATTAGTTGTAAGCTCAAAAATAATTTTGGATAAACCTACAACATTTAAGAAATGTCTAATACATAATTGCTCTCTAAAGTTAGCCTGAAAAGTCTACTGTCACTGTCTAATGTCCAATTTGCCTCCTTATATTGGCTAAACCGACCCAAATAACCAATTTAATACTACGTGTTAAGCAAGTGTAATTCAAGGAGCATGAATCTTATCGGGGTAAGTTGGATCGGTTTAGCCAATATGAGAGGGCAAAATAGGTATTCTATAAGTTGGAGGTGACAGCAGAAGATTGGTGTCAACTTTAGGGATAATAGATGTATTAGGCGTTGAAGAAAAGAAAAACGTTGAGAAATCTTTTAATTAATATAAATGACTAAACTACCACATAAACAAAGGAGATTTCACAATGTTATGAAAACCGGACCGGACAGGCCGGTTCGACCGGTTTTACCACGAACCGGCCATAGGTCCGATCGGTTTAATTAAAATGAGCGGTTTGATAGAAAACCGGAGATGACCAGTTCGAACCGCGGAAAACCGATGGACCAGCGAACCGGTCAAAAACCGGTTTTCTTCTCCATATACTCTGCGTTTTATTTGAGCCAAAGAGAAATCCCTAAAAATCTTCATTCGCAACTTCAGCTCCTTCGTTCTCTTCACCCTCACTTCAATCTCTGCTGTAAAAATCTCCTGCGACTATCATTTCCGTGAAAATCTAGCGCCGTCGCCGATCAAAGAGACCGATTTACTTCCGATCAGGTTTTTTTTGGGACAGAAACTCTTGTTTTTTCTATTTTCTTTTCTTTATCTTTTGGGTTTTGGAACATTGATTTCCTTTTGTTGTGGTTGCAATTTGTAATTTGTGATTTGAATTGGTTAATTTGTGATTTGAATTGGTTGAATCAGTGAAGTAAAATCTTGGATCTGATAAGTTTTGGGCACCAGACAAGTTTTGGGCATCAGAATCTAGGTTAGATATGCATCATAATAATCACAGAGAAGAGTGTTCTTTGGTAGCTAAGGATGACTTGCCTGCTCCATAGAAATACAGCTTTCAATTTTTGTTTCGGAGACCATTTTTCCTGCTCCGAGCAGTCTCCTTTGGCTATGCTGACAAACTTTCTCTTGCTAGCCTCCATCTCATTTCTTATACGTATTTGTATAATTTAATTAAGCCCTCTCCTCCAAAATCAGCATTATTCACAAATAGTTCATGAATTCTACATAATTATTATGTGAAGTAGTGCACAAACCTTTATTGGTTTACTAAATTAACAAGCTTAAGTGTCGATTGGTTACATTGCCATGTCAGTAAACATAGGGGTGAGCATGGACCGGTTCGGTTCAAAAACCGAACTGAACAAAAAAAAGGATCCAAAAAACACTAAATTTTATAAACCAATCCGATCCAAACTAAATTTTAGTTTGGTTCTGTCCAAACCGAACCAATTCGGTTCGGTTCGGTTTGGACTAGCTTGATCCAAAAACATCAACTTCTTAAAAAAAACAATAAAAATAAAAATTTTATATAAGTAGTTTGTTTAAAAAAAAAAAGAAATGCAAAAAAATTAACTTAAAAATCAGTAATATTAAATAATACTATTACATCATAATTAAATACTAAAATTCTTTACTTTTTTTTTTCAACTCTCAAGTTTTAACAACTATAAATTAGCATCCAAAAATCACAATATAAAAATATAAAAGAATATAATATCTAAAATTTTCTACAATTAGTATATATTAATTTTATAATTAATTTTAATATTTTACCAATTATTCGGTTTTTCGGTTTTTTCGGTTTTGAACCGAATCAAACCGAACCGAACCGAAATCCAAACTTCTTAATAATTTAAAACCAAACCAAACTAAACTATAAAATGGATCGGTTTGATTCGGTTCGGTTCGGTTTGGATTTTTGGTTTTTGGACATTGGTTCGGTTTCGGTCACCCCTAAGTAAACAAATGTGCTTGATGTGTAAATTTTTCAAGTTGATCTGTGTTAAGGATTTCTCAAAAAGGAAATTATACTACTCTACTCTGTGTTTTCCCTTCAAGCAATGGATTGGAATGATAATTTTTAATCAGTAATTTTGTTTTGAAATTGTAATTTTCATCATAATTATAATTTATGTGCTTATATATCATACAATTACAATGGATATTACTGCATTACTGCTGCTATTTAAATTGTTTGCTTCTTGTGTCTTATGATAATCTACGGAGTATACTAGTTGTTTAAACATATATACATCACACGCACAAGTAATGCATATAATTTGTTTAAGACTTTCAATAATATTTTAAGTTACTAGTTTATTTTTATTATTTAAGACTTATATTTGATGAAGGTTTAAGATATTTTATGAAGTTGTTTTCAATATTAAACATTTGAAAATTGTGTTTTATGAATTTATGAGCTTATTTATTATTTCCGTAATATTTTTCCCAAAAAAATCAATAATCTAGTATAACCACCGGTTCAATCCGATTGAACCGGTTGTACCATGTACCAGTAGCTCCACCGGTTTGATGTCCGGTACGGTTATGATAACATTAAGATTTCAAACCAATCGGTTACAAACTTTTTTTTTCAGATAAATAAATAATAAAAAAACGTCAAGAGCGTTCATTATTTTTGCTTTCTCTTTGTACAAAAGAATAAAAGAAAGGTTTAAAATGTAGTATAAACGCTCTAAATTTCTAAAATATTCAATTATTATAACTATCAACCTATGAATTTCTTAGAAATTACCTCTTTTAAGTACTTTTTCTGGTGAGTACTACTGATTTCCGAACACCACATTGGATGGCGGCTAATCCAATTTCAGGGTAACAGTTCGATGAATTATGATATTAAGATCCCTCCCAATATTTGTACCAAAATTCGAACACCTATCATGTCCCTAACTCAATCTACCATCTAGCATCTAAGCTACCAAACACTGGTACCTCCTTTTAAGTACTTAAGTTTGCTTTCTTGCACTTTTAATAGACCTCTAGTCATCTCATACCTTTTTATTTGCTTTTGAATCAAATATCAAATTATGTTTTACTTTTGTCATTTTAGATTTATATACATTGTCGAATGTTTTTTATTGATTTGTTTTGCAAGTTTGTTACTTAGCTATTTATAAACACAAATTTCTTTTTCTTTGCCATCTAACAGGTGTTCCATTTTCATCTGAACCTCACCAATGATAAAATATTTGAGGTATTTATATGCAAAGCAACTTTTCGCTTTTCATACCAAAAAGCAGAAAATTTGATATTTGATTAGAGTTATCAAACAATAGTTTTTAATTGTTTTGTAGGAAAAATCAGCTTTTCAATAAAAGCTCCTTTTTAAAGCTTTTCACAAAAAGTGTTTTATAATTATTTAGCTTTTACCAATTTAACATTTTCAAATAATAAATTATAGTTTTATATAAATTCATAGATCTTATTTTTTAATGAAATTTTTTCATGTCTATAAATATTGAACAATTAAGCGATATCAATTCTTCAAACTAATTTATTCTAGTTTCATATGTTTATCTCTATATATATATATATAGCCAAAGAGTGAAATCATATTATTTTGATCATTTTAGATAAATGAAACTAGAATACAAATTATTTTTATATACTTATAAAGTCATTATTTAATGAATATAATTATTTTTGAAGTGTATTATAAGTTAGATTAATTTAAACTTATCTAATTATGTACATTAATTTTTATTAATATTTGTGTAATATTTTTATGTATTATTATTGTATAATGATCTAAAATAGAGTCTATATTACTCTTTTTACATTTTAATAGCAACAACTCATTATAAATTTACCAAGCACTATCAATCAATTAACTTACAGTTAACAACTTAATAGGTAACAAGTAACAGATGAATCAAATAGGCTCTTAATTATTTCTTGCATATAGATCCATCGGCTAATCTTGGTTGCCCTCAAGATATTTTCTCTTTTTTTTATTAATTTTTTCCTTTACTTTTATTCCATGGTGGATGGAAAATAGGAACCTACTATTTGATTCATGTTGAAGTTTTAAATTTTCATAATTTTTCAGTACTAATATTATCATATTGCTTTATTTAGTATTTTATTTTCTGCATTTCGTTGTTTGCTTCAGTTTTTCTTAGTAGAAATAGGGGATAGAGACAAAAGAAGATTGGCTAAGGTAGTGAGGGAGAATTAGGCTTTGGCTAGAACTTTAAGAATAATCGATAGCAAATTAAAGGGGTCCTATGACTAATTAAGGTTAAATCAAAGTAGTAATTAACATTATAATAATAAAAGCTATAATTTTTAGGTCAAATGGTTCCATGATATGGTATCAGGACCTCTTAGACCTAGAGGTTAAATGTATGAATATTAGCAGTTCCATTTACTAATTAAATTGGAAGACATGATAAAGTAGTCATATGTTGGACACACTTCAAGACCTTACGGTAGTGTACTTCTTCTCTTTCTAATTCTTTTTGTCTCATTTCTTTAAAAATGTAATTAATTATTTGAGTTTTTTTATTCAAATTGATTTTTTTTTTTGAAAGAATATATTGATTACTTCAATAAAATTTACAGGTTAGATTTAAGTTTTGATTAGCAGAGAGGTTAGGAAAAGAAAAATAGAAAAGCAAACAAGATAGATATGGGAGACTTGGAAAAAAAAAAAAAAAAAAAGGCAAAAGTTTCCTAATCATTTATTAAAACTGCAGTTAGTCTCTTGACCAATTTTTGAACACATTGAGTACCTAATTTTTTTATTTTAATATTATTAGCCTCAAATTTGATTTTATTTTATGTCTACATAGCAAGCATTATTAAGTGACATAACCAATAATATTTAATACTTAACACAATTTTAAAAAATTGTCTGGATAAGAAAACAGATTTGTTGAAAGTGTCCATTTACAGTTTCAAGAGATAAAACCATATAATTTTTAAATTATTTAAAAATATTTGTTTCACCATTGTGTCACTGAACAAACCGTATTACACATACGTAAAAGATAGATTGAATTTGGGGCTAATAATATTTAAATAAGAAGATTAAATTTTTTAATGTAATTAAAAAATTGATCAGTTACCCAAAAAAAAAAAAAAAAAAAAATCATAGTGGTCAGGATGTGTTGTGCGGTAAAAAATAAGCGTATAAACATTATCATAATTATAGGCGATGACAGCAAACTTTTAGTATCTATGGTTATATAATTGTTTTTTTTTTGTGAAAAATTATATAATTTGTTTTTATATATAAATTTTTTAAAATAAAAAATAAACATATTTTTTAATATATAATCCGTGCATCGCGCATGTCTACGAAAAAAAAAAAACTCTAAGGATGACAAGAAAATGACAACGAATTAATAGATGATTAAAAATAAAGAGAAAATTACACGAATTAACATATAAGAATAATGAGAAAATGACACGATGAATGGTAGTTGTTTAACACATGTCAAATTTGTATGTTATTACGACACAGCGTGATTACGGAATTGGACCAATTTAATTCAAAGTGTCAAGTTGAACGGGAGACGGATTCTTGATAAGGAGACGGATGGTATCTATTTGTGCAAGCCCGAAGCACGGAGTTTGTTTTCCATAATAAAATCCAAGCGAGCTCCCATCTCTGGTGTCAATACGTTCTTCCAATCTCCAGTCTCCCCTTTTCTGAAATATATACTGTTATTAACAGCAAGAGATGTATTTGGGCGATGCTTTCCTGTTTTATTCACCTCAAGATTGCTTAGATTATCAAAGCTACACATGCTAATGATTTTCTCTACAACTCCATTTTCTTCTTCCTCCAAGCTAAAAGGATACCCAATGAATTCTGCTAATTGCTTAACATAAAACCTTGTATCTTCCTTCATTTCTTCGTATTTTAGGAACAATATCTTGTTTGGAAACTCAAGCTTCGCTTTCCAGTACCCTAAAACATGATCCCAGTATGGCCCATAAGTTGATTTTCCTTGGCAGAATTCTTCGAAAGCTTCTTCGATCGGAAGAGGAGGTTGAGGAGCATTCATAGATTTGCTAATCTTATTAATAAAATACCATAAAGAAACAAAAACATCCTTTGCATCCCTCCATATATACACAATTTTGCAGCCAGATTCTCGGATGGATTTTGGCAAAGAGCTGTAAGGCATGTGAGTAGCAACAAGCGGGATTTCGGTATCGCGATTAGCCGTAGAATTTTCGGAAAGATCAACCTCCAAAAATGGAACACAATCATGAGGTACCTTGTTGAGCAAAGGACTAGAAGAAAAGGTATTTCTAGTAGCAATAGCAAAAGCAAGAGCCTTAAGCCAGGTTGTGCCCGTTTTCATATGACTTGCCAAAAATATATCAGTGGAACTAGCCTCAAACTTTTCTTGAGCTGCCATTACTCCTTCAAGGAATTTTTCCATGTTCCAAAAACCTTCGTACTGGTAAAGATAACCGAGTCCACTCCAACTTTTCTCCCGTGGACAGCTTGAGATTTTTTCTCTTAGATTTTGTACTGAAGACATAGACAGATTAAACACAAAATTCAGCACTCAATTTATTGTACAACTTTTTCATATATTAGATGCTTAATACACAACTCAATTTATAGAGTTTCTACCGACACAAATAATTCAAATAAACAACAGTATTATAATCCTAAGTTTGCCTTGCCACCACATCATCCCATTCTTCAATACGTGCATTCAAACTTAAAGAAGCTGCCAATCTTCACCTCACCAATTCATTTGTTTCTAAAATTGTTTTTTTCTTACATATCACATGCATCTTTTTACATACATATCCACATTCACCACCGAAAATGTATTTGTTTTCTAATCAAACAACATAAAATATTAATAAAAAAACATAATTAATTGAATTTCAACAATAAATATCTATTTCTTAATATAAAAGACTATAATACTTTATTAATAAAAAGTTTGATCTAAAAATTTAAAACAGATAGATAAAATCTAAGAATACTTTTTTATATATTTATTTCTGGCAGGATCTGTTTACATAATTGGTGATTTGGTTCCTCTTTCTTAAAAGAAATGTATTCTATTTTGTTAGAAATTTCAAAAGTATTATTACTACTTCTTTAAAAAAGGAAAAAAAATAAAATTAAAAAGATTGGATAGCTTAATCTTATTTAGCAAGCAAAATATAAGAAAAAAGGAAAATAAATTAAAATCGAATTAATCACTATATTGATTTGATTATTAATTTGTTGTGATATATTATTATTAGCAATAAAATGAAGAACTTGTATATATAACTCAAAACTAATTTAACTATTTTAGCTTCGAAATGTTCCCAAAATGCACAAAATCTAATAATATTATTCAAAACATAATATACATTAATAACTCAAGGCCAAATACATACGCGGCCCCTCCAACTTTAATTTTTGAACCGCTTGGCCCCCTCAACTATTTTAGCGATCTATCTAACCCCTCATTTAAAAGTAAAATACATATGTAGCCCTTTCAATTTTATTTTTGAGCCGTTTGGCCCCATCAACTATTTTAGCAACCTATCTAACCCCTCATCTATTTTAAAATGTTATTTTTAAACCTTTGAGTGAACATAACCAGACACAACAGAGTACCATGCATTACACGCGTTCGACACTAAAGACATGTAGGACACACGCTGGAAACTATCTTTTATCTAATTAATATTACAAACTATTATAAAGTGAAGATTTTTCAGTAATTAATTAAACTCAAAAGGAGGAAGAAATACGACACATCAGCATTCAAATGTCTAAAAATACCATTTTAAAATAGATGAGAGGTTAGATAGGTCGCTAAAATAGTTGAGGGAGCCAAGTAGCTCAAAAATAAAAGTTGAAGGGGCTATGTATGTTATTTGGCTTTTAGATAAGGGGTTAGATATGTCGTTGAAATAGTTGAGGGGATCAAGCGGCTCAAAAATAAAAGTTGAAGGGGCCGCGTATGTGTTTGGCCATAACTTAACATACACTATTTACAAAACTGAACTACTTCAATGTCCACAGACAAGTAATTGCTTGCTTAATTCAAAGTCCTTGACGATAACCCACAGAAAATCTGCAACAATCGATTTCCATAGACATAATCATAGAAGGATCTTGTTTGTATGTTTGCAATAGAAAGATCTTAAACTAACTTATTTCATACAGCTGAAGTTGTAATTTTCTAACCACTAACCCAAATGACAAAAGTCAATAATCCATCAACAGAACAGAAACTAAAGCTCAATAATTTCAACAATAGCTGATCCTTCTTTGCCCTAGGTAGCTGAAACAGATGCTTCTTCACATACTTGTTTCTGAAGTCTGCATCGACCCATCTTTAAAAATTGAATCAAATCAGGTTTTTTCCTAAGAAAATTCTTACTCTCAAGGACCTTAAGCACTCTGAGCCGAGGCTTTAACCTTTTCTCCACACTGAGTTTAGCAGAAAGAAACCTGGGTGATTTTTGGACAACAGCTTGTATCTGATTCTACCAAACCCTTTAAGGAAATTGGGAATGGAGAAACTTGGTAGATGATTACGACGAAGCAGATTGGGGAGAAATGGTGTTGAAAAATGAGATATTAGGGGTTGAAGTTGAGAAGGAAACAACAGAGATTGGTCCAAAGATTTGAAATTTTCGGAGATGATTAGAATTCATGAAAGAGTTTCCAAGCCAGGGAGGCATATTTCCCGGGGTAAATTAAACGAAATTATAAAGCCCAAGATACCATGATGGAGAATATAACAATTGAATAAAACTCCGCAAGTGAAATCAATCAATCATACCTCGAAGTCAGTCTGATAATCCGTCTCTAGTTTATTTGCCCTAGCTTAGAATCAGAGCAAGCCACTGGATCCAAGGGAAGAGATCAATTTCAGAACAGATATCATCCAAATGTTTTTATCTGCCCATATAATCAAGGTGATTACTATATTGAAAAGAAATTCCAACTTTACTATCCAGCAATAGCAAGATCGTAACGACATCTCTTCCCAACTATGAGGTTCAACAATCAACAATGTATATATATATATATATATATATATATATATATATATATATATATATATATATATATATATATTGACAATTTTTATTCTTTTTTGGCGTGGATGATGATGAGGAAACATTTGCAGTCAGGGAAGAATTGGTGGTGATTAACTAAGTAATTGAAAATTGAGATTTTCTTAGGCTTTAACGAAATCAATAAGAGATTGGCGATTTTGCAGATTAAAGAGGGATATGGGTTTTAATTAATGTTATCATAACCGGACCGGAGAACAAACCGGTGAAACTACTAATTCAATGGTTTGACCAGTTTGGACCGGTGGTTTTATTGGATCTTTATTTTTTTTTAAAATATTATTTAATAAAATATGTAATAAATTATAGTATAATTCGTCTAGAAAATAATAATATGGTATAAATAATTATTATTATTTTCAAAAACTGAAAATTTTAATCGAAGCGACCGGACCCATAACTGGTTCATGGTTTAACCGGTCGAACTGGCCAGTGCGATTCTGATAACATTGGTTTTAATTAAATCAACTAATGATTTTCACTTTATTTATTATGTGGAATATGTAATTTTTAAGTGTCAAGCATATATTCTTCAAAAGGGAAGAAAGTTGAAGTGTTTTACATAACTCCGATGTAAATTTTACTTTGAATGTTGAGTATCCGCATTTCAAAGGATGTGAATTCAAACCATACATGCTCCACAAAAACACCAAAATAAAGCTTTTAGCCAAAACAGCGTTTAAAATTGGCGGATTTAAAGCTTGATTTTTGTGTCCAAATTTGTTGAAAATGGCGAAGTCGTTTTGCTTTGGATTCCCTTTCAAAATATTGGATTCCTCAAATGCGGATAAACAAGGTCCAATTTTCTAAAAAGTGGACTTTGTTGGTCCATGACTGAAAAAAGAGGACAAGATTGTATGCGATGGATCCTGCTGAAGTCCAACTCTTTAACCGACGGACATATTCGAAATGCTGTACAGATATTTCTAAAAATACCCCATACTGAAAAAATGTTTCACAAACAACACGCATAGATAAATTGTTTGTTATAGTGTCATATATAGGTCCTCATGTTTGCTAGTGCAATATTTCAGAAATTAGGAAAATTGGTTTTTTCCAGGAATAGTCCCCTTTTCTGTTACTTTGGGATCCTATAGGCGTGTGTTCGGTATTGATAGAGTACCTGTAAGCGCCGGAATTTTCTATACTTAAAAAAAAAAAAAAAAAAAAAGAAGAAGAAAAAGAGAGAAAAAGAAAAAAAAAAAGAAAGAAAAAAAAAGAGGCGGAGAGATAGAGCAAAAGAGGAATCCAAAAGTGGAAAGTTTTAATACTAAAATCAATCTCCAAATATCCATAACAAAAGACATAACCTTTGCTCATTTATTCGGATCATTTCGGGTTAGTTTTGGAATTGTTCGGTTTTCGGCCGGTTGGACTTTAAGGGCAAATCCTAAGTTTCCAATCCGTTTCTTGACATTCAAAGCATCAAAACAACATCAAGGTAAACTCTTAGAGGCCTTAAACCTGTTTGCATTGCTTTTTCGGTGCATTTTCTTTGTTTTTGCAAGTTTTAGTACTGAACCTACCCGAATAGAGCCGTACGGCTCTGTTCATCCAAGAACAGAGCCGGCCGGCTCTAGTTCCAACAAGAATAGAGCCGGCTGGCTCTAACCAGAGCCGTACGGCTCTGTTCTTCAGGGACAGCTCCCCGATCTGTCCCGAAAAGCCGAAAATAGCCCATTTTCCATTTTTATGCACTCTGATGTGATATATTTTGGCCCAAATTTATCCGTATGTCACAAAATATTTATTTTTTGGGTTCCTATACTTACGGATATTAATATTTTCAAGTTTTCTGGGATTTATTTTCTAAGTTTCGGGGTTATTTCATCCAAACCGGATCAATTGTCCAGCATTAGCGGACCCCCGAACTCTATAAGTCCCTAGAAAATATTAAACAAACAAATAAAATGATATTTTAATAAATATTTTTGGCTTGTTTATTGCGTTTTGGACCCTAAATGGATGTTGAATTTAGGACCCACACGAACGGAACCATGGATTCCGGGATAACAGACCCACGAAGAGGAAAATTTGCATGTAACCGAGCCAATTATTTTCCAAAAATTAATTTTCCAGCATAAAATTACATAGCGTTTCAAAACCGTTTTCCAGGTCTAACCGGTCCGACCGGTCGGGTCGACCCGGTTATCCCCTAAATGCATGTCCCCATTTCCTGAAATTCCCAATTCTATCCTGATTGGAGTCCTATTTATGTGTGCAATATAAATTGTGCTAACCCTCTGTTTTGCAGCCCTTTTATTTTTATTTTGGGTGTATTTAATAGATTTATCCGTGTATTTTAGGCGGTTGTAAAGTGAATTTTTATTTTATTCGATCGGGTTGTAATAATTTAATTATTTACTGCTTTATTTTATTTTATTTGTGTGCGCGTTGTATGCCTTTTATATTCAATAAAATTGACTTTAGATTTTTTAAAATACCATTGGAGAACATTGGCAATATTTATTTTAATTAGACACGAAATAAGGGACTTGTCCGAACCCTGAATTTCTGGATTAGGTACAACAGTCTATACTCGGTAGGGAGCTGTACCGGAATTTCCCGGATGAGCTGATCCTGGTGGCGACTCTGTCACTGATCTCGGGATTTTAGGTTTCGAGATCTTTCAAGTAATAAAATGGGAAAATGTTTTCTACAAAACGAATTTCGAAGTAAACGAATGGTTTTTCTTAAAGCAAGATAAACGAAATCCGATTTTCCCAAATCTCACCATGAAAAAGAAAGGACATTAAAAAAAACAATTTCTTTTCGGACCCCTGCGTCCATCAAATTTTTTCCAAAGAAGAAAAAGGTCGTCCGCTCATAGTAGCCCACTTGTATTATAGTTAATTGTATATTTTGTTAATTGTAAAGCCCATTATGTAATTACCCAATTGTATTTACATGCCTATATATATTAATTTCCTAACTCTCAATACAATTGATTGAGAGCCCCAAACACTAAGTCCCCTCTAACCTAAAATCTTTCATGGTATCAGAACCCTAACGGCCTCACAACCGACCAGCCGTCTCTGCCCCTTGCTCGCAGGACTATTTCTCCTCTTGCCGCTGCTGTTTCTCCTCTTGCCGCTGCCCACTTTTATGTCCTCTGCCGGTTCTTCTTTCAGCCGTTGTTGCCTTCTACTTTTCTTCAGATTTTCTCTTTTCTTTTGCCTTAATATGTCTACCGAATCAGCTCTCATAGATGCAGCCCACTCTTCAATTTCTTCCTCCTCTATGGCGGGTGTTACGCCATCCTTCTCTCATCAATTACCGCTGACGTTGGACTCCGGTAATTATGTGTTATGGAAGACTCTTATTTTGCTAATGCTTACCGGATGTGATCTTGTGACTCATGTTAATGGAACGGCCCTATTCCAGCCGAACGCATGGCCGATGGCAGCCCCAATCCCTCTTATCTCCTCTGGTATCGTCGGGATCAGCAGGTATTAAGCTGGTTACTCAATTCAATTTCTCCTTCTATTCTTCCTCAAGTCATTGGTGTGAAAACAGCTCGTGAAGCCTGGCTGAAACTTGAATGTGCTTATGCCTCCGGGTCTAGGGCCCAAATTAGAGAATTGAAACAACAATTGCATGCTTTAGTGAAGGGAAATACCAAGTCTATAACTGATTATATGCAGCGGGCTAAGTTAATTGCGGATAGACTAATTTCATTGCAATACTCAGTTTCAGATGACGATTTAGTTGATGCTGTCCTTGATGGTCTTAGGGGCCCCTTCCGGGATTTTTGTCGTAGTTTGGGCTCCAAATTAGTTACCTTTGATGATTTGTATGGGCTGTTTCTCATGGAAGAACATCATATTAAACGTGAAAAGGCTGGTTCTGATGATATTAATGCCCCAACAGTCCACTTTACGGCTAGGCAGCCCACTTCTAGCTCTAGGGGGAGAGGGCGTGGACGGTCTCAAACTCAGCAGCCTCACACGGGTTATGGGAGACGTTCTCAGCCTGGTTTCACGCCCTCTTTCACCCCTGGTCTTCTTGGTTCACGCCCACAGCAAGGGCACTTTCCTCCAACAGCTCCAGTGGATATGCTTCTGTTACATGTCATAATTGTCGGGGATTGGGCCATTATGCTCGCCAGTGTCCATCCCCAAGGTTAAATACCCAAAGGAATCAGGAATCACATTACCCCGCCTCTAACCATACCACCATTCAACCCACTACCCCCTCCTGGATCATGGACAGTGGTGCAACTCATCATCTTACTTCGGATTTGGGTCACTTGAATCTCCACTCTGAATACTCCGGACCTGAAGAGGTTCATCTTGGTAATGGCTCTTCCTTATCTATTAAACATGTTGGTTCTTCCATTATTCCCATTAATTCTGCTAATGCACTCCAGTTATCTAATGTTTTACATGTTCCTACTTCTAATTCCAATTTAATTTCTGTTAGTACTTTGACTCGAGCTAATGATGTTTCTGTTGAGTTTTTTGACAAGTTTTTTGTTATGAAGGACCTGAATTCCAAACAGGTGATACTCTGCGGCCCGAATAAGAATGGGTTGTACATAATGCCAGCTTTGCCGAATGCTCCAATCCAGGTCCATCTCACCTCTTTGTCCACTTGGCATGAGAGGCTTAGTCGTCCCACTACGTAAGTTGTCTGTCATATTTTGTGTCACAATAATATTTCTTTTTCCAATAAATCTGACCGTCACATTTGTTCAAGTTGTGCGGTCAGTAAGAGTCATAAGTTGCCATTTAATCTTTCTGATTCTGTTGTTGATGGACCATTGGATTTAATTTGTTCGGATGTTTAGGGTCCTGCCCCTGTTAAATCACATGATGGATTTTCTTACTATCTCTTGCTTTATGATGCTTATAGTAAATATTGTAGGATTTATTTTCTTCACTATAAGTCTGAAGTGCTGAGTTGCTTTATTAAATTTCGTTCTGTTGGGGAAAAATATTTTGGGCGCTCCATTAAAACTTTTCAATCTGATAGGGGGGGGAGGAATTTATTGCCTTGAAAACTTATTTGTCTCAAAATGGCATTCAACACCTGATGTCATGCCCGTACACCCCGGAACAAAACGGGGCAGCGGAGCGTAAACATCGTCATGTCACAGAAACAGGCCTCACATTGTTAAATCGTGCATAATTACCCCTTTCCTTTTGGTCTTTTGCTTTTGATACTGCTGCCTACTTAATTAATCACATGCCATCTCCTGCTATTAATCATATGTCTCCCTTTTTCCCTTATTTGGGAAGCAACCGGATTATTTATCTTTACGCATTTTTGGTTGTTTGTGTTATCCATGGTTGCGTCCTTACTCTTCTCATAAGCTCAATTATCGGTCTCGTCAATGTGTTTTCCTTGGATATAGTAAGCTTTATAAAGGCTATCATTGCTTTGATCCTATTTCTGGGAAATTTTTTGTCTCACGTCATGTTGTCTTTGATGAACAGGTGTTCCCTTATCCGGAGCTGTGCCACTTAGCCAATGCTGATCCAGGTGTTGTACCTGCCTCCTTACCCTCAATCCAAATTTCTCCAGCACCCTTATCCCCTCCACCTATCCCTCACTCAACCTCAGCCTCAAACACCAGCCCCGCGCCTTCTCCTCTAGGCCGCCACAGCCCGCCCCACCCGTCTTCTAGCCCGCCCCGCCCCGCCCGTCGCCGTCCCACCCGCCAGCCCCGCCCTCCTCCCCGACGTCCTCCATTCCACCACCTTCCCCGAACCCTCCTACCACCTCTTCCCCTCCAACCACCAACCCTCCTCCACCCTCTTCCCCTGGTATTCCTTTGGTTGTTGACCTCCAACATTATGATGTGTCTGCTATATCCACTGCTGCTGTTCCCAACAGCACTACAAAGGCCCCTTGTCCGGCTCCTGAGCGGCATATGGTTACACGCCAAATGTCTGGAAAATTGCCTCCCAGGTTGTTTCTTACTTCTGCTCATCCTCCGGACCCTACTTGTTACAGTGAGGCTGTCAAGAGTGCACATTGGCGTCAAGCTATGGCTGCTGAATTTTCTGCTCTTATTTCTAATGGCACTTGGGAGCTTGTGCCTCCTTCCACAGCTCATAATGTTATTGGTTGTAAGTGGGTTTTCAAGACCAAGTTAAAAGCGGATGGCTCTATAGAGCACTACAAAGCGCGGCTTGTTGCTAAGGGATTTCATCAACGTCCGGGTCTTGATTTTTAGGATACTTTCAGTCCGGTGGTTAAACCAACTACAATTCGGTTTCTTCTCTCCTTGGCTGTCTCTTTTAATTGGTTTGTGACTCATTTGGATGTCTCCAATGCCTTCTTACATGGTGAGCTTGATGAGCCAGTCTTTATGATGCAGCCTGTTGGTTTTGTTGATCCTGTGTATCCATCACATGTCTGTCGCCTTCGGAAATCTTTGTATGGCCTCAAGCAGGCCCCTCGGATGTGGCATAGGCACCTCACTTAGGCCCTCCTTGCCTATGGTTTTCAGTGTTCGTGGGCTGATGTCTCCCTCTATTTTCTGCCACGTGGTACTACTCTCTTCTTTTGTCTCATTTATATGGATGATTTATTGATATTAGGCAATGATACCTCCTCTGCTGCGGCTCTCATCAGCAGTTTACAGTTACAGTTTGCCATTAAGAATCTTGGTCCTGCAAAGTATTTTCTCGGCATTGAGATAGTCCGTCGCCATGATTGTATGTTTTAATGCAGAAGAAGTATATCCTTGATCTTTTAGCCCGGGCCCGTATGCTTGACTCCAAACCTGTGGCTACTCCTGCGAGTTCTACTAACAAGTTATCCATCCGTGGTGGTTCTCCAGTTGATGATGTCTCTCTCTATCGTAGTCTTGTTGGGGGGTTGCAGTATCTTACCTTTACTCATCCTGACATTGCCTTTGCTGTTCACAAAGTGGCTCAGTTTATGCACAATCCCACCTCCTTCCACTGGCAAGCACTTAAACGCATTCTCCGGTATTTGAGGGCCACTGCGGCCTTTGGCTTGAGATTTCGGCCCCAAAAGGATATAGCCTTACATGCCTTTTCTGATTCGGATTGGGGGGCGATGTTGATGATCGACGTTCCACGTCTGGTTTTGGTGTCTTCCATGGCACCAACTTGATTTCTTGGGCATCACGCAAACAATGAACTGTTTCTTGTTCTTCTACTGAGGTCGAATATAGGGCCCTTGCTACTACTACTTCTGAATTGTCCTGGCTTCAGCTGCTTCTCCTTGAGATTAGGTTTCCTTTGCCCATGGCTCCAACCTTGTGGTGTGATAAACTTAATGCTACCTATCTTACTCCGAATCCTGTCTTTCATACTCGCACTAAGCATCTTGAATTGGACTTCCATTTTGTTCGTGAATGGGTCTCTTCCAAGCAACTCATTGTTCGGTATATTTCCACGGATGATCAAGCTGCTGACATTCTCACTAAAGCTCTGCCCCGGACTCGGTTTCAACTTCTTCGTGACAAGTTGGCTATGGTCTCTGCCCCAGCTCAACTTGAGGGGGAGTGATAGAGTAGCCCAATTGTATTATAGTTAATTGTATATTCTGTTAATTGTAAAGCCATTATATAATTACCCAATTGTATTTACATGCTTATATATATTAATTTCCTAACTCTCAATACAATAGTAGCATTTTACATGCATATTTTGAAGGTATATTTGTTAGTTTTGTCAATTGTCTTCTCTAATTAATTAACAAGCTTTAACCAACGCCATGGGTGGATTTGATATTCTTTAGATTCATGCGTATAATAAAATGAATGCCTCGAACCGATATTATATTGATCAAAGGATGGTTGATTACATGTGACATACAGCACCCTGCCATCATTCCAATGTTGGCCTATAAATATATGTGATGGATGAGCTATTTCAATCATTCAGATTCAATCACCATAATTAACCATCTCCTAATCAATTAAGGCTTCTGATTACTTTTAAATGTTTTCCATTTCACCATATCTCTCTTAATAAAATAAAGTCAAATCTTTTAAACATAATGGGATTCTAGATCCAGAAAATGAGCTAACAGATAATTAATAAAATTACGATTCTCAAATTGATAATTATTGTATAGCCTTAACATTAATTGTGTATATAAATTTCTCATAGCGTTGTGCCATTAACCTTATTGCTCTAACATTATGGAATCTTTCTTGGGCATTTTACATAAATACATAACTTTTGGCATCATATAACATTTTTACCTCAAAAGGAAAAGTTTGCATAAATACCTTAAAAACTTTTCAAAATTTCAAAAATACCTACAACAAAAATTATCATTTTCACGTGATTATTCACAAAATAAATAACAAAACACAAATCAAAATCTCCAAAATACCTTCTCTACTTTGCCCACGTTTCTCTCTCCTTTTTTTTGTAATTTTTAATCTAATTTTGCATTTATCTCTCAATCCGTTTATTTTTTCATCATGCGACTTTACAAAGTTTTTTTTTATTTTTTTTTATCTTCGAAACAAAGTCCATATGTACATACTTTTTCCGACATATTTTTTTCACTAAAGTATAACTAATTATGCCTTTGTATATTAAGGTATAACCAAGATATAATTAAGGTATAACTAAAGTATAATCACTGTAATAGTATATCTTAATGTATAACTAAGGTATAATTAAGGTATAACTAAGGTATAAACACTGTAATAGTGTATCTTAATGTATAATTAAGGTATAACTAATGTATAATCAATGTAATAGTGTATCTTAAGGTATAATTAAGGTATAATTAAGGTATAACTAATGTATAATCACTGTAATAGTGTATCTTAAGTATAACTAAGGTATAATTAAGGTATAATCAATATAATAATGTATCTTAGAGTATAAATATGGTATACATAAGGAATAACCAAGGTATAATCACTATAATAATGTATCTTAAGGTATAACTAAGGTATAAAATTGTATAAACAGTGTATAAACAATGTATAAGCAATGTATAACAGTGTATAAGAATTGTATAAACAGTGTATAAATAATGTATAAACAGTGTATAATGTATAAACAGTGTATAAAGAGTGTATAAACAATGTATAACAATGTATAAATAATGTATAAACAATGTATAAACAGTGTATAAAGAGTGTATAACAATGTATAATAAATGTATAAACATATAACATTGTATAAAAAGTGTATAATGTATAACAATGTATAAGTAGTGTATAAACAATGTATAAGCAATGTATAACAGTGTATAAGAAGTGTATAAACAGCGTATAACAATGTATAACAGTGTATAAATAATATATAAACAGTGTATAAACAGTGTATAATGTATAAACAATGTATAAATAATGTATAAACAATGTATAACAGTGCATAAACAATGTATAAACAGTGTATAAATAGTGTATAACAATGTATAATAAGTGTATAAACATATAACATTGTATAAGAAGTGTATAATGTATAACAATGTATAAGTAGTGTATAAACAATGTATAAATAATGTATAATCAAGGCATAACTAAGGTATAATTAAGGTATAACTAAGGTATAAAGAGGGTATAAACAGTGTATAAATAATATATAAAGTATATAAACAATGTATAAATAATGTATAATATTATATAAGAAGTGTATAATAACAATGTATGAAGAGTGTATAACAATGTATAATAAATGTATAAACATATAACATTGTATAAAAAGTGTATAATGTATAACAATGTATAAGTAGTGTATAAACAATGTATAAGCAATGTATAACAGTGTATAAGAAGTGTATAAACAGTGTATAACAATGTATAACAGTGCATAAATAATATATAAACAATGTATAAACAGTGTATAATGTATAAACAATGTATAAATAATGTATAAACAATGTATAACAGTGCATAAACAATGTATAAATAGTGTATAAAGAGTGTATAACAATGTATAATAAGTGTATAAACATATAACATTGTATAAGAAGTGTATAATGTATAACAATGTATAAGTAGTGTATAAACAATGTATAAATAATGTATAATTAAGGTATAACTAAGGTATAATTAAGGTATAACTAAGGTATAAAGAGTGTATAAACAGTGTATAAACAATGTATAAAGTATATAAACAATGTATAAATAATGTATAATATTATATAAGAAGTGTATAATAATGTATAACAATGTATAAGAAGTGTATAAACAGTGTATAACAATGTATAACGGTGTATAAATAATGTATAAACAATGTATAAAGAATTTATAACAGTGTATAAACAATGTCTAAACAGTGTATAAAGAGTGTATAACAATATATAATAAGTGTATAAACATATAACATTGTATAAAAAGTGTATAATGTTTAACAACGTATAATAACAGTGTATAATGTATAATGTATAACAATATATAATAAGTGTATAAACAATGTATAAAAAATGTATAACAATATATAAGAAGTGTATAACAATGTATAAGAAGTGTATAAACAGTGTATGAAATAAAAAATAAAAAATTCTATGCTACAAATATCAAATGACGACAAGATATGCTGCAGCAGCGAATCAGAGAGGTAATCTGTCATATTGTCACAAGATGGTTGCCAAAAGCCATATATGCAACAACAGCCATAAGTAATAAAAGCCAAGCCTTGCTCTCAGACGACTCATTAGAATTCGACCACCAGATACCCTGCATAGGTTAAACAAGTTGATTAGTTTAAGTTGATACATACACAGCAAAATACAGTCTCGACACTTGATTAGCTAAAAGTCAACTTCCATAAACAAGTCATAATTCCTCTTTACTTTTTTCATGTTCTAATAAATTCCAGTTTCCAGTATCTTTTCTGTTTATGTTTCTGTCTTTCATTCCACCATCATGGCTAGATAATTTGCAAATGGTTACAACAGAGATCCAAGGACCTAATACTCATATTAAAAAAGGTTTACACACACGAAAGACAGTAAAACAGTTTGGGATTCTCTCATCCTATCTAATTCCAATTTTATTTTTAAGCAGAAAATTAATTAAACACTCACCATATCCCATCAATTCGATCTGCAACTGATTTTCCTTGCTTTAACAGACCAAACCTAAAGCACATTAACCTAAACCAATTGATTTAACAAACGTCCTTCAAAATCAGACTAGGTAAAGTACAACTTGTTAAAGACTCAAATGTATAAGACCTTTTAATCAAGTGATAAAAGCCAAGCTCCAACACTACTTATTTGTGTAAGAAAAGTAGTTAATCCCTAGAATCTTGATTAATTCATTACTCAAAAAATAATTGAAATTAACAAGTACCCGCTCTACGCACTCTAACAAAGAAAATATTGTCGTGTATTGCTACTTCTTTCCAAGTTCGGCATGAAGAAAACGATAAAGACCCAAATTTTCTCAGCACCAAAGACAATAGTCAACTCCAACAAAGAAAATGCAATACAAAGACATAACCCAAAGGAAACGTACTCGATCTGGAGTAAAACTTTCTGAGAATCAGGGTGGAGATCTGCCCACTTCGTACTGTAATTGGCTGGCGCTTTGTCATTGGTGAAAAGATAAAATTGATGTTGCTGTTGCGATAGTTGCTGTTGTTGAAGTTGATGCTGCTGCTGCTGCTGAAACTGAGGCAGGAATTGTTGCTGTTGCGGCTGCTGCTGTTGCTGAGGGAAAAGGGGACTGCTTTGTTGAAATTGCTGCGGCTGAGACTGAAACAGTGAGAGTGGTTGCTGTTGCGGAGTTGAGAATGGAGAAAACGACATTTGCGATTCTGGTTCAAAGGGTCAATAGTAGATTTGAATTGAGCATTTGAGGGGGTTTTTTTTTCCCGATAGATTTTGAAGGGTTCAGAAATTCAAAAACCCTACAGAGGTGAAATTTGGGGGAAAAAAAGACCCGCCTTTCTGTGTTTTGGGGAAAGATTTCACAGGGGAAGAATTAAAAAACGAACGTAAAAAATAAATAGATCTGAAAAAAAACGTAATAACGTAAATAAGGAAAGGTAAAACACCAAAATAAACCCTGAAACGAGGGTAATTTTGATAATTTCCCATCTTTCTTTGCGTCTTCAAGACAAAATCTGATAGAGAATAGGCCAACGGATTAATTCTAGGGAAATTATCAAATTTACATTGGATTGGGCTTTTGTTTTTGGGCCTACCTTTTATTATTTACTGAAATACGTTATTTTTTTATTTTTATTTTTTTTACTTTTTCGGGGTCACGCTTTTCTTTTATACATTTTTCATTTCTGCAGTGAGTAACCTTTTGTATTCCATCGTTTCTGCTTCGTTTGTCGGCGTTCTTCTTCCTGCTTTTTGTTCGATTATTCTACTGTGTGATTTTTCTTCGTTTTCTCTACTTTTGGCGTTCATCATTTTCTTCTTGGTTCGTGTGTTTTGTTCGTGGTCTTGTTTATTTTTTTTTTGTTTTCGTTTAGGTTTTTTTCTGCATGCGTTTGTTTTGTTTTTGTTGGTGTGTTTGTTTGATTTTTGTAGTTTTGTTTGCAGTGTTATAATTTTCTAAGATGGTAAAGGGTGCAAAGAACACTGGGTCACAAAAGGTAAAAAATGTTAAGAAGCCTCTTGCTGTTTCCAAGGGCAAATCGAGGGAGGATGTCGCTGGTGGAAAGTTTGTGGTAAGTTTTGTTGTTTCATTTATGCTGTTTACAGTTTTTGTTTGTTTTTGTTTGTTTTTCTGTGTTTTTTTATTTTTTGGGTTTACTGTAATATTGTAATATTGTATTTTATAGTTTCTGTTTTTGTTTTTTTTTTTTGTGTTTTTCTAGGTGTGTTTATTTTTCTGTTACTGTAATAGTGTGTCTTATACCTTAGTGCATCCTATTATACATTAGTTATACCTTATTTATACTTTATTTATACCTTAGTTATACATTAAGTTATACCTTAGTTATACAGTGTTTATACGTTAGTTATACCGTGATTATTCGTTGATTATACCTTAAGATAAATTATTATTCCTTAAGATACAGTTATTATAGACTTTTTTATACTGTTTTTGCACTATTTATACCTTATATATACATTATTTATACCTTTTTTATACATCATTATAGTGATTATACCTTACTTATACGTTAATTATACCTTATTTATACATTAGTATGCACTATTACATTCATTATACATTTAGATAGAGTATTATATTGATTATACATGAGTTATACATTTTTTATACCTCACTTATACCTTAAGATACATTATTATAGTGATTATACCTCTGTTATAGCTGAATTATACCTTTTTTATACTTTAAGATATACTGTTATGGTGACTATACCTTACTTATTGATTATTTATTCCTTACTTATACATTAATATGCAGTATTACAGTCATTATACATTAGTTATACCATATTTTTTTGGGTAGTTATACATTGTTTATACTTTAGTTATACATTGTTTATACATTACTTGTACCTTAGTCTGCTGTTTTGTTTCTTACAGATTGGTTCCACACTGATTACACCCTACTTATACATCATTATAGTGATTATATGTTTGTTATACCTTTGTTATACCTTTGTTATACCTTAAGATTCAGTTGTGTAGTAATTATACCTTAGTTATACCGCAATTATACCTTAGTTATACCTTAAGATACGCTATTACAATGATTATATTTTTGATTTTAACTTTGTTATGTTTTTGTTATATTTTAACAGACACTATTACATTGTTTATACCTTAATTATACTTTTAGTTGTACTTTTTGAGTAATTATACCTTAGTTATATGTTAATTATACCTTTTAGATACACTATTACTTTGATTATACCTTCTTTATACCTTTTTTATACTTTAAGTTGCAGTTTTTCAGTAATTATATCTTAGTTATGCCTTAGTTATACCTTAATTATACCTTAAGATGCACTTTTTCAGTAATTGTACCTTAGTTATTTTTTAATTTCTAAGGTATAATGAGTGTATAACCAAGTTATACACTGATTATACCCTAGTTATACCTTAATTATACCTTTTTGATACATTATTACTTTGATTATACCTTCTTTATACCTTTTTTTATACCTTAAATTGCACTTGTTCAGTAATTATACCTTAGTTATGCCTTAGTTATATCTTAATTATACCTTAAGATGCACTTTTTCAGTAATTGTACCTTAGTTATTTTTTAATTTCTAAGGTATAATGAGTGTATAACCAAGTTATACACTGATTATACCCTAGTTATACCTTAATTATACCTTTTTGATACTCTTTTACTTTGATTATACCTTCTTTATACCTTTTTTTTATACCTTAAATTGCACTTGTTCAGTAATTATACCTTAGTTATGCCTTAGTTATACCTTAATTATACCTTAAGATGCACTTTTTCAGTAATTGTACCTTAGTTATTTTTTAATTTCTAAGGTGTAATGAGTGTATAACCAAGTTATACACTGATTATACCCTAGTTATACCTTAATTATACCTTTTTGATACTCTATTACTTTGATTATACCTTCTTTATACCTTTTTTATACTTTAAGTTGCAGTTTTCAGTAATTATATCTTAGTTATGCCTTAGTTATACCTTAATTATACCTTAAGATGCACTTTTTCAGTAATTGTACCTTAGTTATTTTTTAATTTCTAAGGTATAATGAGTGTATAACCAAGTTATACACTGATTATACCCTAATTATACCTTAATTATACCTTTTTGATACACTATTACTTTGATTATACCTTCTTTATACCTTTTTTATACTTTAAGTTGCAGTTTTTCAGTAATTATATCTTAGTTATTTTTTAATTACATTTTTCAGGTTGGGAGACCTATTTACAAGAAACGGGAGTATTGGGGAAGCCATCTTTCTGTTTTCTCTGATTACGATCTGCTAACTTTCCTGAAGTTAAACCTGCCTGATCGAGTTATTCAGATGTTTAAGGAAACCATTTTTGGTTACTTCTTGGATTTACCTATTTTAAGGGTTACAAAGCAGCTCATACATTCTTTGCTGCTAAGGGAGATTTATCAGGAGGATGAAAATGATTCAATTATTGTTGAAGTAGCTGGCACTGAGCTGAGGTTTGGTGTGGAAGAGTTTTTGTTGATTTCTGGCTTGAAATCAACTGCTAATGATGATTTTGTTATGTGTTCCACTGGTGTGGGTTGTAGATTATTGTCCTCCTACTTTCCTAATAAGACTGAGGTGAAGAAGAAAGATATTGAAGAAGTCTTGAAGAAAGATTCTCATGTTTTTAATGATGATTCTGTTGAAGATTGCCTAAAGATTGCACTTATATATTTCATCAGCTTCTACCTGATGGGGATAGATTTTTCGAAATATATTCCAAGTTCATATTTTGATGTGGTGGAGTCAGGTGACTATATGAAGGCTGCATGGGGTTGTGAGTCTTTTGATGCAACCATATTTTCTTTAAAGAAAACTGGAATTTCTAGATCGAAGCCCAAGTCTTATCGGGTTGAGGGCTGTCCCATTTTTTTCCAGTTATGGTTCTATGAGGTTTGTCCTGCATGCAGCGGAAGGCTGCAAATTTTCTACCTAGGGTTTTCAATTGGAGGACTTATGTTGAGGATTTTCGAAGGGAAAAGTTGGACAAGCTTTTATTCAACAAGACAGCCAAAAGCGTATGTTATTCCTCATTTATTCATTAATCATACTTTGTTATACATTTTTTTATACTATTACAGTGATTATACTTTATTTATAATCAATTATACCTTAGTTATACCTTAGGATACACTATTACAGTGATTATACCTTAGTTATACCTTACTTATACCTTAGGATACACTATTACAGTGATTATACCTTAGTTGTACCTTACTTATACCCTAGGATACACTATTACAGTGATTATACCTTCGTTATACCTCAATTATACCCTAGGATACACTATTACAATGATTATACCTTAGTTATACCTCGATTATACCTTAGTTATACCTCAATTATACCCTAGGATACACTATTACAATGATTATACCTTAGTTATACCTCGATTATACCTTAGTTATACCTCAATTATACCTTAGTTATACCTTAGGATACACTATTACAGTTATTATACCTTAGATATACGTCAATTATACCTTAGTTATACCTTAGGATACACTATGACAGTGATTATACCTTAGTTATACCTCAATTATACCTTAGTTATACATTAGGATACACTATGACAGTGATTATACCTTATTTATACTTCAATTATACCTTAGTTATACCTTAGGATACACTATTACAGTGATTATACCTTAGTTATACCTCAATTATACCTTAGTTATACCTTAGTTATACCTTAAGATACACTATTACAATCATGATACTTTAGTTATACCTTAATTGTACTATAAGATTCATTAATTGTACCTTTATTATACCTTAAGATACACTATTACAATGATTATATCTTAATTATAGTTTGTTGTACTTTAGTTACTGTTTGTGATACACTAATTATACCTTAGTTATACCTTTTTTCTTATTTGTTTTTTTTTTTTTTTTAGTTGGGATTGAAGAATATATATATTCTACGGACGAGGAGATTGAGGAGCTGTCTTTGGAGAATTTTTATACGAAAAGGAACTTCTCCTTACAAAATTTTGTTGAAATAGATGATAATCAAGTTGATCCTCCTATGGAAGAAGCTGATATTGATGATAATCAAGTTAGGCCTGCTTTGGAAAAAGGTGATGGTGTCCATGTACAGGTTGATGATGATAAGAATGATGTGGAAGTTGATGAGCTGAAAGGTTCTTCTTCTCAATCTCAAGCTTCTAGTCAAGGAGCTGTTCTGTCTGAGATTGCATTGTTGAAGAAATACATGGAGCAACAATTTGGATTAGTTATGCAGAAGTTGGATTATATCAGTAGCCGTGTTGATAAGCTGGTATTTCTATGTTTACTTATGATTTTATTTTATATATATATATATATATATATATATATTCTATTTTTTAACTTTTGTGTTTTTATTTTTTGTTTTTTAAAGGAAACCTCAAGGGACTTTGTGAATAAGGTTTCGTCTGATGGGGCTGATGAGGGCGATGATGATATGGATCATGAGGTTAGTAAATTGATCATCATGTATCTTACTATACATGAGTTATTTTTTGGGGATAAACTGATTATACCCTGGTTATACATTATGATATGTTAATTATACTTTAAGTACATTTAGTTATGCCTTAATTATACCTTAAGATACACTGTTACAGTGATTATACCTTAGTTATACCTTGGTTATACCTTAAGATACACTATTATACCTTATTTATACATTGATTATACCATAGTTATACCTTGATTATACCTTAATATACACTTATACCTTAGTTATACAGTCATTATACCTTAGATATACCTTAAGATACACTATTTCATTTATTATACCTTAGTTATACCTTTGTTATACCTTAAGATACACTTATACCTTAGTTATACAGTCATTATACCTTATATATACCTTAAGATACACTATTATACCTTAGTTATACATTGATTATACCTTACTTATACATTGATTATACCTTACTTATACATTGATTATACCTTAATATACACTTATACCTTAGTTATACAGTCATTATACCTTAGATATACCTTAAGATACACTATTTCATTTATTATACCTTAGTTATACCTTTGTTATACCTTAAGATACACTTATACCTTAGTTATACAGTCATTATACCTTATATATACCTTAAGATACACTATTATACCTTAGTTATACATTGATTATACCTTAGTTATACATTGATTATACCTTAGTTATACCTTGATTATACCTTAATATACACTTATACCTTAGTTATACAGTCATTATACCTTAGTTATACATTGATTATACCTTAGTTATACCTTGATTATACCTTAATATACACTTATACCTTAGTTATACAGTCATTATACCTTAGATATACCTTAAGATACACTATTTCATTTATTATACCTTAGTTATACCTTTGTTATACCTTAAGATACACTTATACCCTAGTTATACAGTCATTATACCTTATATATACCTTAAGATACACTATTATACCTTAGTTATACCTTGATTATACCTTAAGATACACTATTATACCTTTATTATACTTTAAGATACACTATTAGAATGATTATACTTTATGTATACCTTAATTATACGTTAAGATACACTTTTATACCTTTCATTTACTTATACATTTGTGTTTCGCTTTGCAGTATGTTAATAGTCAAGTACAGGAGGATAAGGATGAGAATATGGAGGATATGGAAGATAAGGGTGAAGGAATGGATGCTCAAGATAAGGAGGATGTTGGTATGGAAGGGGGGTTGAAGAATGATGGTTTGGATTCTGAAGCGAAGGGGGATGTTGTTGAAGGAAGTTTCAATTTTGATGTTGTGGTGCCAGAGAGGGCCATAGTTGTTTATAAACCTCCTATTGTTCCACCAATAACAATGAGGGATCCAGAGTTTGATTGCACAAGGTATTTCAACTTCGATGCTATCACTGCATTTGCTGACGAGGTTGTTTTGTCTTTGGGTGATCAATTAGAGATCCCTGATGTTGCTAATAAGGAGGATGCTGCTGAGGGGTGTGAGGAAGAAGGTGTTGCTGTTAATGAGGAGGGTGCTGTTGTTGGTAATGAAGTTGGTGCTGGAAAAGGAAATCTGGAATCTGAGACAGAGCACCAAGCTGTTGTTGCTCTTAAAAAGCTTAAACAAGCTGTATGTTTTTCGTATTTATGATTTTTTGTATTTTTTTGTACTTTGATTATATGCTTGTATTATAATCTGATACAATATTCATTGTTATACACTTATTATTCATTGTTATACAATCTTTATACACTGCTTATACATTATTTTTTACACTTTTTATACATTGTTATGCATCTATATATTGTTGTGAATTGTTTATACACTGTTTATACACTTCTTATACACTGTTATACACTGTTTTTACACTTCTTATACACTGTTATACACTTTTTATACATTGTTAATTAGTTTATACACAGTTTTTACACTGCTATACAATGTTTATACATTGTTTACACATTGTTATACACTTTTTTATAATTTTTTATGCATTTATATGTTGTTATGAGTAGTTTATACACTATTTATACAATGTTATACAATGTTATACCCTGTTATACACTGTTTATACATTGTTTATACATTGCTTATTTGAATATAATGATTATATTTCTGACTTTACTGATTACATGTGATAAGGTATTGATTCTATGTGTTTCTTAGACTTTATTGATCTTGATATTTTGGATGAACTTGAAGTTGAGGGTTATGAGAGAATATATTCTATCAAAGATGTGCGTATGTTTTTTTTTATTTATTTTTTTTTTTTTTTTTGTTGTTGTTGTTTTGTTTATGCTGGGTTTTTATTTTAATTTTTGTTCTTGTTTTTTTTTTTTTTTTTTAGGACGATGATATTGTCATTATTGAGGATGAAGTTGTGAAGAAGGGAATTTATAAAAGGAAGAGGAGAGTTGGTGGTGGTCGGGCGGTTTCTTCACCTTACACAACTAAATTTGGTTCTGATGAGAGATGGTGAACGTTGTTACTGGATCATTTGTGTTGGATGATCTGTGCGAGTTAGGCGAGTATCCTGATGATGAACTCACTCGTGATTTCATCCGATTTATTAACAAGAATAAATATGCAGCTAAAAAGTAATGTTTTTCTTTTTATTTTTCTTCTGTTTTTTTTTATACAATTTTTTTTTCTTTTTTATTTATGTTGTGTCCTTTGTTTTTTTTTTTCCTATTTTCTAGTTCAAGGAACAACTGGTATGCTCCCAAGAATAATCTGTTAAATCCTCCTTTGCGTTATGGTGTTGCTACGATCGATTCAAAGACTTTCTTCCTTGAATTGTATACTCCTGGCGAGTATTTAAGTAGTACTTGAGTATTTTTGTCTCTTATACTTTAGTTACACTTCTGTTATACCTTACTTATACTTTAAGATATATTACTAGAGTGATTATACTTTAGTTATACATTAATTATACCTAAACGATATACTATTATAGTGATTATACTTTATTTATACGTTAATTATACTTTAGTTATACGTTATTTTTACATTATGAGGGATTATTACAATGGTTATACATTATTTATACCTTAGTTATACATTCTGATGCACTATTATTATATATTATACAAGAATTATACATTTTTTATACGTTACTTATACACTTTTTGTATATTTGTTTATGATGCATTGATTATACAAGTATTAAACTTTAGTTATACACTGATTATTCCTTTGTTATACCTTTTGGTGCAGTGATTATATTAGTTATATCTCTAGTTTGTTATTTTTGTCATGTACATTGATTATACACAGTTTATACCTTAATTATACATTGTATAATCACTGATTTATACTTATAAAATGTTTTTTTTTTGGCTTAGCATATGGATAACATATACTGTGATCGTATAACATATAACTTCACAACTACTGATTTGAGGTTTGATGCATGTGTGAAGTATATGTTTGGACAAGTGGAACCTATTCTTGGGAGTGGTGGGATTTTAATCAGTTAAGATTTGATGATACCATCACCAGATTCATGATGGGTGTTGATTTATGGACCGGGAGGCCATGGTCTGATGTTGATGAAGTGTTGATGCCAATTCATGTTGGTCAAAATCATTGGGTTTTGGGAAGGTTTTGCTTGAGGTTGAGGAAGCTCTTCATTTACGATTCCTATTTGGGTAGATGTGCTGCTGATTCAACTGCTAAAGGGGCTAATGAATATGCTGTAATTCTTCCATACTATCTGCATCATTGGTCAATTCTCAGTGGCAGGGTTGATCTTCTGGAATCTGATGTGTATAGTGTTGGGAATCCTTTACGTCCTCTCTCAATGGAAATTGTCGAAGGTTTACCTCAGCAGTCTAACTGGTGTGTTTTATTTATTTTTTTGTTATATTTTCATTAAATGTTATTTGTTATTTGTAATACAAGGATCATACATGAGTTTATACTTGCTGATAAACTGATTATACCTTAGTTATACTTTCGGATTCGCTAGTTATACATTAGTTATACTTCAGTTATACCTTTGTTATACCTTAGTTATGCATTGTGATACACTGTTTATAGCTTAGTTATACCCCAATTATACCTTTATTATACGTTAAGATGCATTATTACAATGATTATACCTTATTTATACTTCAATTATACCTTAGTTATACCTTAAGATACACTATTACAGTGATTATGGCTTAGTTGTACGTAAATTATACCTTAGTTATACCTTAAGATATACTATTACAGTGATTATACCTTATTTATACCTCAATTATACCGTAGTTATACCTTAAGATACGTTATTACATTGATTATACATCACTTATACCTTAATTATACCTTCAAATACAATATTACAGTGTTTATACCTTGTTTATACCGTAATTATACCTTAGTTTTACCTTAAGATGCACTGTTACAGTGATTATCCCTTATTTATACCTCAATTATACCATAGTTATACTTTAAGATACACTGTAACAGTTTTTATACCTTAGTTATAACTTAATTATACCTTAAGATACCTTATTACATTGAGGATACATCAATTATACCTTAATTATACCTTCAGATAAAATATTACAGTGATTAAACCTTCTTTATACCGCAATTATGCCTTAGTTTTTACCTTAAGATGCACTGTTACAGTGATTATGCCTTATTTATACCTGAGTTATACCGTATTTATACTTTAAGATACACTATTACAGTTTTTATACCTAAGTTATAACTTAATTATACCTTAAGATACCTTATTACATTGAGGATACATCAGTTATACCTTAATTATACCTTCAGATACATTATTACAGTGATTATACATTATTTATACCTCAATTATACCGTAGTTATACCTTAGGATACACTATGACAGTGACTATACCTTAGTTATACCTCAATTATACCTTAGTTATACCTCACTTATACCTTAATCATTTATATGGTTACTGATACCTTGTTTATACTTTTTTTTTTGCAGTGATTGTGGAGTTTTTGTGTTGAGCTTTGCTAAGTATCTCATAGAGCAAAAGCCTTTCCCAGATCCATTTGATGTTAAAGCTCATCGGACAAGGTTGGCAGTTTCATTGTATAACCATGGAGTATTAAGGAATGAGAACGAAGAAGAAAGCGATAATGAATATGTTCGTCTAATTGATGTGTAAAGTATTTTTTGTTTCAAATATAGCATTTTTATTGAATGAAAAAATGCAAGTGTAAAGTTTTTTTTTTGTTGAATACAATTCAATTCAATACAACAATCAGTTAATCATTGTTTTGCTCCTCCACATGTTCTCTTGTTATGGCCTGGATTGCCACAAGTTCCACATTTTACTTTCATTTTTGTTTTTCTCTCCCAAGCTGCTCTGAATCTCTGTTTTTTTGGTCTTCATGCTTTTTGTTTTGCTTCTGGTGGATTGAGTTTCTGATCCCTTATATCTTGAGGTATGTCCCATATATCTTTTGAAGGCATTGGGTATATTGTTGCTTCATAAGTTGCTAACATTTTCTGTTTTGTGTAGTAAGGGGAGCAGTAATTATATGTGTTGAGTGGAATTTCCTTATGTATGCAAGGGCATGTGGACATGGAAGCTCATCCATTTGGAATCTGTTGCAGGTACATGTCTTTTCTTTCATGTCAACTATGTAATCTATCCTGTTTCTTGTGACTATTACCAGATTACCTGTGGATGGTTTTACCTGCATTTTTTGTAATCAATATTATGTGTATGTAGTGTATATTGAATGTATAATAGAAGTGATCAGTTGTGAATTCGAACCTCCATTTTCAATGCTGGTATGTAGTTTGCTTGGAGTACTTGTTCTTGCCTTTGTGTGAGTATTGTCATCGTTGCCTGTGCAATGCTTCTATTTTTGTAGAAGAGATCTTGTAGCATGCTCCGTAAGTACTCCACTAGAGTCGTTATTGGTAGGTCTTTTGCTGCTTTGTTGAGAGAGTTTATTGATTCTGCAATGTTTGATGTCAATATGTTGTATCTGTTGTTTGTTGAGCGTACTCTGCTCCATTTGTCATACCCAACGTCTTGAAGGTACGTTGGGATTTTTTTGTTGATATTTTCCAGTTCAGTCATGTACTTATTGAAATGCTCTATCGTGTATGCTCTTGTTGCTTTGTTGAAGTACTTCTTCATGTCTTTTGTGTTGTTTTTGTATCTGAGTTTGAGGTTTTGCAGCAGATGGAATGCACAGACACAATGTGGAACATCTGGTAGCACTGTTTTTGAAGCTTTTTCTATGCTCTTGTGTCTGTCTGAAACTATAACCATTTCTTGTCTCTGTCCATAAGCGTTTTTGAATTGTTTGAAAAACCATTCCCATGATTCATCATTTTCTCCATCAACTACTGCAAATGCCAGCGGGAAGATCATCTCTGCATTTGTCAGTTTGTTGCGTATTAGTATAATATTTATACTTTAGTTATACCTTAGTTATACCTCAATTATACCGTAGTTATACCGAAGTTATACCTTAATTATACGTTAGTTATACCTTAGTTATACCTTAGGATATAATATTATACATTAGTTATACCTTATTTATACTTCAATTATACCTTAGTTATACCTTAGGATACACTATTACAGTGATTATACCTTAGTTATACCTTAATTATACCTTAGTTATACCGCAATTATACCTTAGTTATACCTCAATTATACCGTAGTTATACCGAAGTTATACCTTAGTTATACCTTAATTATACGTTAGTTATACCTTAGTTATACCTTAGGATATAATATTATACATTAGTTATACCTTATTTATACTTCAATTATACCTTAGTTATACCTTAGGATACACTATTGCAGTGATTATACCTTAGTTATACCTTAATTATACCTTAGTTATACCTTAGGATACACTATTACAGTGATTATACTTTAGTTATACCTGAATTATACTATAAATTCGATAATTATACCTTAATTATACTTTATGTTTTACCTGAAGCATCTTGCGTGCAGGCTGAGATGAGCGTTCCACTGTAACATGTTCTGAGTAATGTGGCATCAACCACAACAGCTGGTTTGCAATGTTTCCATCCTTCTATTAAAGCTTGCATTGCTACAAATAGGTACAGAAATCTGTTTTCTTTTGTTTCCAGACTGATTTTTGTTCCTGGGTTTGTTTTTTCCAGCATGTAGAGGTAGCTTGGTAGCATGTTATATGATTCAGATGGTGAACCTCTTATTATTTTGAGTGCTTCTTCTTTTGAACACCAGGCTTTTTGGTAATTGATTTCTGCCCCTATGTGTTCTTTCATGTCATATACTATATCTTTTGTTGTGTATATTCTTTTCAGTCTGATGTATTTGTTCTTGATGATGCTTGCTATAAGTGCCTTTGTTGCCTGTCTTTTCTCACCATTCCTGTCATCAATGTTGCATGTGTGCTTTTCATCATACTTTCTTATTATGAATCTTTTTGTGTTTTTTTTCCTTGATGCACTAAATCTTCATGTACACTGTTCATCAATGCACTGCAGGAAGTACTGTTTTGGACAGGATTTTTTAACCTTGAATGGGAAATTTTTTCTTATTGCATAGAGACTAATTACTTCTTTGAGTGTCTTTTTGTTTGTATAGATTTGTCCAGCTTGTATGTAGTCAACATTGGCATCTGTTATTTCATTCTCTTCTTCTCCTCCTGTAATTGTATTTGCTTGTTTTATGCTGTATATTTCTTCTATTGTTCTGTCTGCTATGTTTCTTATGTAAGCTACATGGTCATCTTCTTCATATTCTGCTTCTGTGTTGTACTGGTTGTACTCTAGTTGGTACACAGATTCTTCCATGTTACTGTTGTGATCCTTTTCTCCACTTCCTATAATATATACACAAAGACAGACACACACCTGTTACATATCAGGTTATACATAGATTATACCTTATTTATACATTGTGATAGACAATTGTGATACCTTACTTATATACCTTATTCACTGATTATACCTTAGTTATACCTGAATTATACCTTAGTTATACTGAGTTATACCTTACTTATATCCTAAGATACACTGTTATACCTGATTTATACCTTTGTTATACATTCAGATACACTATAGTCACTGATTATACCTTAGTTATACCGCATTTATACCTTAGTTATACTGAGTTATACCTTAGTTATACCCTAAGATACACTGTTATACCTTAGTTATACCTTTGTTATACATTCACATACACTATAGTCACTGATTATACCTTAGTTATCCCGCAATTATACCTTAGTTATACTGAGTTATACATTAGTTATACCCTAAGATACATTGTTATACCTGATTTATACCTTTGTTATACATTCAGATACACTATTTTCACTGGTTATACCTTAGTTATACCGCAATTATTTATACAGCAATTATACCTTAGTTATACTGAGTTATACATTACACTGTTATACCTGATTTATACCTTTGTTATACCTTAAGATACACTGTTATTGTGATTATACCTTAGTTATACATTTTGATACATTAAGTATACCTTAATTATACATTGATTATACAATTTTTTCACTGATTATACCTAGTTATACCTGAATTATACCTTACTTATACTGAGTTATATTGAATTATACCTTAGTTATACTGAGATATTGTGACGATTTTACCTTGTTCATCTTCTGTTTCTCTCTGGATTGTTGTTATGCATAGTGGATACTGCATTAGGATATTGCTTGCGCTAAATAGAATCTAATGGACATGTCGTTCATTATATCCATTGGCGGATATCCTTCTGTTACTTGGAATTGGATCTTTAAATCTTCTTTTTGTTGATCGATCTTGATGTTTGCTTTGATAGTTTGGTTGAAGTCATTGAATGTTGATGTTGTTGGTATTAGGACTCCACTTACTTTGTAATTGATGAATCTGTAATCTTCAGTCCAAGTTCCATTATGATGGAGTAGAATTGCGATTTCTTGCATATCTCTGTGATCGATTGAATTGCGATGTCTGTTTTGCAGTGATTGATTGATTTGCAGTGATCGATCGAATTTGTAGGAGAGAGATCGATCCAGATGCGCGATTCCAGATGGCGAAACTGATCTGTGATTCTTGGCGAAATTGATCTACGATTTCTTAGCGTTTGGGAGGTTTTTGAGCCGGCGCGATTCACGTATTTTGGAGATTTATGGTTTTCGGTTTTGTGTTTTTTTGCTACAGATTTACGTAAAACAGGAATTTCCTGTTTTAGGTATTTTTGTAATTTTGGAAAGTTTTTAAAGTATTTCAGCAAACTTTTCCTTTGTAGGTAAAAAAGTTAGGTGGTGCCAAAAGGTAAGTATTTATGTAAAATCCCCTTAATTCTAGGTCAATCTGCTGTTGGGCCCAAACCCACACTTGTGTACAAAAGGAAGAAAAAAATGCACTTAAGGGTATTTGGGGAAACTTATGTTATCTTTGTGTGAGCCGGCAAGGTAGTTGTTATCGGGGATGTTTTGCGTGAGTTGGGGGCAGGAAGTTATTGGGTTTCCATTTCTGCTTTTGTAGGGCTCTACACTGTAGAGAGGGGATACTTCTCCCTGTGGGGCGTTTTGCCTGTTTCTTGTAATTCTCTTCGGTTTTCTTTATTGTAATAAGACCCAGCTCTCCACTTATCTTTCTTCTCTAATTAGTGTTCATCCATTTCTATTTGTATCTGTTTCTTATCAAATTGGCACCATCTGTGGGAATCGATGGGAGGCAACGACCCACCTGCTGTTCAAACTTGTCTTCAATCCGTTCTGGAACTGCAATCCAAGATAGAGGGCCATGATGAGTAGTTTACAAAAGTCAATTAGTCCCTGGGAGGTATAAGGAAGACCATGGATGGCTTGCAACACTAGGTGGAATCCTGGGACTCCAAGCTGGAAGTTCTCACTGCTCAGCTTCTAAAACATGAAGGGAAGCAACCTGCTGAAGAGACTTCTGAAATCTTTACCAACTTCATTCAAATTGATGAAAATCATTTTGCTAAAAAAATAAGCCACTCCTGAGAAGAAAAAAGAAGCGGAATCATCTGATTTCCGTTCCCATTCTTGATCCAGTCAGATGGAAGGGTCTGTTGTAACTATGCCCAAGGTGAAGATACCAGTGTTTTCTGGGTTTGATCCCTGTTCTTGGCTCACCCAAGATGACTTATATTATCGAGTACACAATACCCCGGAAGCTCTGAAGCTTACTCTGGCTCATATGTGTGTGTCCAGTGTCTCACTCACTTGGTTTTCTCGCTTGGTTCGAGATGACCCACAGATGTCTTAGGAGACTTTCAGGGCCAAGATGTAGCATCGGTTTAGTGACAGACGGGTTCAAAATGCTTATAAAGAGCTGAAAACCATGAGACAACATGGGTCAGTCAATGATTACATAAAGGAGTTTGAGATGGTTACAGCCTTCATTCCAAAAGAATCAGAAGATCAATTTTTGGGTTTTTTCATAGCGGGACCACATGAGTCAATTTGGCCATGGGTGGAGACTCTAAAGCCGAAAACCTGTGATAATGCTATGGAATATGCGCAGGATGTGGAGCTGTACTATGGTCTCTCCGGCAGGCAAGGTGTGGCGCGAGACAAAGGAGGAACCAGTGTTGCTTTTTCTGGGGAAAGTTCTCATGTAGGAACTCATATGTGGAAAGCCCAACCCACCAGAGAATTGGGCTACTCAAACCGGCCCAAGGACTCCAAACCAGTTTTTAATCGCCCACCAGAGAGTCAACGCACCATAGCCCTCCCAAAATTTCACCATAAATCATGGTCAACGGCACCTTTCCATTAAGGAGATTGAAGAAAGACGATGGAAGGGGTTATGTTTTAAATGTGCCCAACCTTTCAGCCCACACCACAATTGCAGTATTGGTGAGTTACACCTCACTGTGTCAAAGAATGAGGTATTTCTAGAATCGAAGGATTTTGACGGTAACGGCGGGTTTTCTGGAGGCGAAGATGAAGGAATTGACGGTGAGTGTGCCGTGTTGGAGCTTATGATGGCCACTTCTTCACCCAAAAAATGCCCTAACACAATGAAGGTAAGGGGAAAATTACTGGGGATTCCAATTGTTTTGCTCATTGATTCTGGAGTAAGCCATAACTTCATTTCCCCAAAATTAGTTCACTCTTTGGGTCTGTCTACTGAGATCATTCCCTCTTTGTCAATTAAACTAGGTGATGGTTACACGGTTTTTATTCAAAAGCAGTGTTCAGTAGAAATCTTGATTGGAGAAACTCTTTTTCAATTATCTGCCTTGGTTTTTGAATTAGGCCATTTGGATATGGTTTTAGGGATGGCGTGGTTAGGGTCTTTGGGAGTAGTGCTCCATAATTGGGAACAAAAGTGGATGAAGTTTGTTTATAAAGGCAAATCCATAGAACTTCAGGGGATTGGGGAAGCTCGACATGAATTGGCAGCGTTGCAGGTTTGGTTAGGCGGAGATCATCAGTTGAGTATTTTGGAACCAAAGAACCCAAGCCCTCCGACAAGTGCATCCCCTGCTCTTACCCGCCAATAAACAGAAGAGCTAAAGGTGTTATTCAATCGACACCAGTCCGTATTTGCTCCGTTAGTGGATCTCCCACCTAGGCGGAGTCATTATCATGCCATTAACCTTTTTCAGGGACAGGGGGATGTTAGCGTGAGGCCATATCGATACCCGCACATCCAAAAGGAGGAAATTAAGCACCAAGTGTCTGAGATGCTACAAATAGGAGTGATTTGGCCTAGTCAAAATGCCTTCAATAGCCCTATTTTGCTAGTGAAGAAGAAGGATGGTTCATGGCACCTTTGCATTGATTACAGGGCCTTAAATAAAGTCACTATCCTTGATAAATACCCAATTCCAGTTGAGTTGTTAGACGAGCTTCATAGAGCCCAGTTCTTTTCTAAACTGGATTTAAAATCAGGCTTCAATAAGATTAGAATGCATAAAAGAGATAAGGAAAAGACCGTTTTTCGCACTCATGATGGACATTATGAGTAATTAGTAATGCCTTTCGGCCTTACTAACGCTCCGTCTACTTTTCAAAGTGCCATGAATGACTTGCTTCGTCCCTGGCTTCGCAAATTCACTCTATTGTTTTTTGATGACATACTTGTTTATAGCTGCACTTGGGAGGCACATTTACAACATTTACCTATTATTCTACAGGCCTTGGCAAACAATCATTTCTAGGTTAACTAAAAGAAGTGTGCCTTTGGGTTAACAACCATTGAATATCTGGGACATCTCATCTTTGCAAAGGGAGTTACTGTGGATCCAAGTAAGGTTTCAGCTATTCAAAACTGGCCTCCACCGAAAAATGTTAAAGGAGTTCGTGGATTCCTTGGCCTGACAGGATATTACAGGAAATTTGTGAAGGGTTATGGGAAGATCGCCAAGCCTCTAACAGAGCTAACTAAGAAAAATAATTTTTCATGGAATGAATCTGCACAAGCTGCTTTCCAACAACTAAAAGATAAATTGAGCTCTACTCCTCTCTTAGCTTTGCCACATTTTGCTAAGGAATTTTGCATAGAGTATGATGCATCAGGAGCGGGCCTTGGCGCAGTATTAATGCAAGGTGGGAGACCAATAGCTTATTTCAGCAAGGCACTCTATCCTAACAATCTGGCTAAGTCTGCATATGAGAAAGAGCTTATGGCTTTAGTATTGGCGATTTAGCATTAGCGTCCCTACCTCTTAGGGCGGAAGTTTGTTGTCTTCTCCGATCAGAAAAGCCTTCGGCATTTACTACAGCAACGAATTACCACCATGGATTAGCAAAATTGGTTGTCAAAACAGTTGGGATATTCTTTTGAGATTAGATACAAACCCGGTCCTCAAAATCGGGTAGCTGATGCCCTGTTAAGGCAGCATAATGATGGTGATTTCTTTACTCTGGTGTCATCTCCAACTTGGATAAACGGTGAGCAGTTGTTGAAAGAAGCATAGTCCGTCCCCTATCTCAGCTCTCTCATTTGTGCTTTACATAAGAATCCCTCTTCTCATTCAACCTATAATCTGAAAAATGGAATTCTCTATCGGCGAGGCAGCCTTGTCATCTCTTCCACCTCTAAGTTTATTCCTGCTATTTTGGCGGAATATCACAACACTAAAACGGGAGGGCATTCTAGATACTATTGTACTTATAGGAGGATTATAAGACAGTTCTATTGGAAGGGGATGGTGCAAACCATCAAAGACTTTGTTCGCCAATGCTCCATTTGTCAACGTTTCAAGGCTTCCACCTGGGCGCTGGGGGGTCCGCTCCAACCTTTTCCAATTCCAGCTGAAGTGTGGTCTGATCTATCTATGGATTTCATTGTGGGAAGCCAAAATCTAACGGTTATGATGCTATCATGGTGCTGGTTGATCGCTTGAGTAAATATAGCCACTTTGTGGCTTTAAAACACCCATATACAGTAAAATCCATAGCAGAATTTTTTGTCAAAGAAATTATGCGTCTCCATGGCTTCCCTTCATCCATTCTCAGTGATAGAGACCCGGTGTTCATATGTCGATTTTGGCAGGAAATCTTCAAGTTACAGGGTACTAAGCTGCAATACAATTCCTCTTACCACCCTGAAACGGATGAGCAAACTGAGGTTGTGAATCATTGCCTTGAGTCTTACCTCCGTTGCTTTGCTTCGGATCAACCTAAGTTTTGGTGTATATGGCTTCCTTGGGCAGAATTCTGGTTCAACACCTCCTTCCACATCACCACAGGTACAACTCCTTTCGAAATTGTCTATGGTTGAAAGCCACCAACTATCCTTAGTTTTGGTTCCCATGATATTCAAGTGGAAGCTGTGGCTCTTGCTCTCAAGGATAGAGATGAAGCTTTTAAGCAACTCAAGCAACATTTGCTCCGTGCACAGCAACAAATGAAGCAGGAGGCTGACAAACACAGGCGGGAGGTCCAATTTGATGTTGGATACTGGGTCTACCTGAAGCTTAAGCCTCACCACCAGCAGTCTGTGGTCCGGAGGGTGCATCCCAAACTATGAGCTCGGTTCTATGGGCCGTACAAAGTTCTTGCTCGAATTGGAACTGTGGCTTACCACTTACAACTCCCAGATACATCAAGAATCCATCCCGTCTTCCATGCCTCTTTACTTAAAAAAGCTATTGGCTCTCATTCATGTTCTGCTGATCTTCCTCCTGAACTTGAGTTTGATGCTTCTTCTGACATTTATCCGGAGAAAATTTTGGCCACCAGGGTTATCCAGAAGTATTGGGACTCCGTTCCACAGTGGCTCATCCAGTGGCTCACTCCATATTTCTTAAGTAGTTTTGCCAGGATTCTGTTGCAAAAATGCGTTCCCCTATCACTGATCAGAACTCTTAGTGTCCCAAAGTGGGTAAAAATATATGACTTAATGAAATGAACCACTATTTGAGAGTCATCTCTCCTTGTGGCCTTTGCCTCTACCTACTTCGAAACATAATCCACTGCAAAGATGATGTATTAATTTCCATAGGAATTGGGAAGGGTCCCATGAAGTCTATCCCCCAAATGTCAAATATCTCGCATGATACAATGGAGGTGAGGGGAATCTGATCCCTGTGACTTAAATTTCCCATTCATTGACAATTGGAACATGACTCACAGTAGAGGTAGGCATCTCGAAAGATTGTAGGCCAGAATAGCCCACACTCTTACACCTTCCTTGACGTACGTTTAGGACCAAAGTGACCCCCACAGGCTTCTGTATGGCAGAACTTTAACACTGACTGAATCTCATTGTCTGGGATACATCGTCTAATAATTTGGTCTGAGTAATATTTCCAGAGATACGGTTCATCCCAAGCATAATACCTTGCTTCCTTCCTGAGCCTATCTTTCTCTGAACGTGATAAATCATCTCGAATAGTACCTGTGACAATAAAATCGACCAAATAAGCATACCAATGAAAAAGTGTATTGACTTGAAATAACCTCTCATCCGGAAATTCTTCCTTTAATGGCTCCACTTTTGTTTCTCGAACTAGACGACTGAGGTTATTAGCTACCAGGTTCTTGGATCCCTTTTTGTCATGAATCTCAAGGTCGAACACCTGGAGTAAAAGTATCCATCTTATCAAGTGTGGTTTTGCTTCTTTCTTTGCCAACAGGTATCTCAAAGCCGCGTGGTTAGAATATACTCCTACCTTTGCTCCCAACAAATAAGACTGGAACTTCTCTAGCGCGAATACCACTGCTAAAAGCTCCTTCTCTATGGTGGAATAATTGACCTTAGCACTGTCAAGTGTCCTTGATGCATAGTAAATGGCGTGAGGCTTCTTATCAATTCGCTGTCTAGGCACAATACCGATAGCATAGTTGCTCACGTCACACATGATTTCAAAGGGATGGTTCCAATCAGGTAAAGTGAGTATGAGGGCTGATGTCAGCTTCTCTTTAAGTGTGTCAAAAGCATCCCGGCATTCCTGGTTGAACTCGAAAGTGGCATCTTTCTATAGTAATTTACATAGGGGCTGTGTAATCATCGAAAATCCTTGTCTGAATCGCCTGTAAAAATCTACATGGCCAAGAAAAGAACAAACTTCTCAGACATTGCGGGGGGTAAGGTAGTGACTGAATAACATCAATTTTAGCTTTCTCCACTTCTATACCCCTAGATGACATAATATGTCCCAGAATTAATCCCCTATCGACCATAAAATGGCCCTTCTCATAATTCAAAACAATGTTAGACTCTAGACATCTTTGCAAATTCAACTCAAGGTTGGCGAGACATTCAGAAAAAGAATTCCCATAAACCGTGAAGTCATCCATAAAAACCTCAATTATACTTTCCACATAATCAGAAAAAATACTTACCATACATTGCTGGAAAGTGGCTAGTGCATTGCAAAGACCGAATGGCATCCGTCTGAAGGCGAATGTGCCGAATGGACATGTGAGGTGGTTTTGTCTTGATCTCCAGGAGCAATGGGGATTTGATAAAAGCCCGAATAACCATCAAGGCAACAGTAGAAACTTTTTCCAGCCAACCGTTCTAGCATCTTATCGAGAAAGGGTAGTGGAAAATGGTCTTTGCGGGTGGAGGAGTTTAATTTTTGGTAATCAATACAAACCCTCCAGCCATTTTGGACTGATGTGGGAACCATCTCACCCTTCTCATTCTGAACCACGGTTACTCCTGTCTTCTTTAAAACCACTTGAACTGGACTTACCCACTTGCTATCAGATATTGGAAAGATTACATCAGCATCCACCATTTTCTGAATTTCCTTCTTCACCACTTCTATCATTATAGGGTTTAAACGTCTTTGAGCTTGCCTTTTAGTTACCGCATCATCTTCTAAATGGATTTTGTGCATACAAGTGGCTGGGCTCAGTCCCTTAATATCAGTAATAGTCCAACCAATTGCTGACTTGTAACCCTTCAAAGCTGTCAACAATTGCTCTTCCTCTTCGGGTACCAATTTGTTTGAAATGATCACTGGAAGCGTTTCATTTTCACCTAGAAACGCATACTTCAAGTGCTGAGGTAGTTCCTTTAATTCTAGTTTTAGAGCCTGCAAAATGGAAGGCAATTGCCGAACATTAGATTCTAAAATTTTTAAAATAGCAACAATACTTACTTGAATTGGCGAAACAGCCATGTCTTTTGCAATCTCGAGTGGATCCTCTTGTTGAATTTCTTCACTTTCTTCCTCATCAACACTTTCGCTTAAAAGGACCTGCAACCTATCATTACCACTAACTCGGAAAAAATTTTATGTTAACGGGTCAATTACATCAATACCATAAATAGTAGATATATCATTTGGGTATTTCATGGCATCATAAACATTAAATTGTACCATTTTCCCATCAAACTCCATGGACAAAATTCCCTTATGCACATCTATCTTTGTCCTAGTTGTGGTAAGGAACGGTTTCCCTAACAAAATTTCAGATGACTCGGGAGAGTTGTCGTCTTCCATGTCTAAGATATAGAAATCAGCTGGAAACACTAAGTCATTCACTTGAACCAACACATCCTCTAGGACTCCCTTAGGACAAACAAGTGTTCTATTGGCCAATTGAATTACTACTCTCATTTCTTCTATGGGACGAGCACATAAAGATTCATAAATTGACTTGGGCAAGACATTTATTAAGGCTCCTAAGTCACACATAGCTCTATTTATGCTGGTGTTACCTATACGACATGAAATCACAAACATTCCCTTGTCCTTACATTTCTAAGGTAAATTTTTCTATAGAACAGCCGACACATTGGCTCATACCACCACTTTTTCGACTCCCTTTAGCTTAGATTTATTAACGCACAATTCCTTCAAGAATTTGGCATATCTAGGAATTTGTTTAATAGCATCAAGTAAAGGGATATTTACCTTAACCTTTCGGAAAGTCTCGAGTATGTCTTTATCTTCTCTAAGAGTCAAATCAGCCATAGTTTCTTCCTCAGACTCGTACGAAGAACTTGCTGAAATTTCAGTCACGGATTCACTCAATACAATCTCCGAACTTTCTCCTTTCTTTCTTAGCCTTGTTTCCTTCCGAAGTCTCCTTGCGGTTTTCTCAATTTCAGCGTCGTATTGCAGTTCTTTATAGACTTCAAACCTGGTTATAAAGCAAAAGAAAATCAAGTTAAATTAACTCCCCGGCAACGGCGCCAAAATTTGGTCGGTTGTCGATTCCGCCAAAATTAAATTTATAAAACTCGCTTAAAGCCTAAACAAATGAATTTATAGTAGGTAAGTCGAGGTCGAACCCTAAGGAGTTAATACTTGACTAAATATTGCTAAATACCAAATAAAATTAAAACAAATAAACAATAAAAAAGGGGGGTTTTGAGAATTGATTGGATTAATACTAAACTATAATTTCAAGAAGTGATAATTTTTGAACACTGAATTCACAATTGAATTTAATGTGAGAATACAGAAGATTGATTAGTGTGAAATTTCATCTAAGGCAATTCTTCGGCTTGGAATTAACAGGATTGATCATTAATTGAGAAAAGATAAATTAATTATTCCAGACTAGTTATAACCCTTAGCTTAGCGCATCCGGATCAACTTTTCCTCATGCGAAATTATCTAGCAGGGCTCAAACAATTCCCTGTTTGACATACAACCCTTCCTTAGTGGCTAGGATTTAGTTCCCCAAAAGCATTAAGATTTAGAAAAACCTAGTCTAAACCAACCAATTCTTAGCAATATTGATTTAAGTTTAAATTCTTATTCCTTTTATTGTTCTAGATACAATGAATCGAATGATTACGAACCCTATTCATTGATAACAGTTTATTAATTTGCAATTCAAACAACTGGCCAAGAATTTTAAATCACAAAATAACAAAAGAGAGAATTCCCTCTTGAAGTAAGAATAAGAATATGGAGAATTTAATTAAAAATTAAGGTCTAGAATAATCTCACAATCAAGGACATCCAAGCCATGAATCCCTTAGACGAAAGAAGAAGATTAGCTACACATTGACATTGATAGAACTCCTAAGAAAAAGAAATTGTTTTTCTGATCTCCCCCCTGAAACCCATGTCTCTTCCCTATTTATCTAACCCTAAAGACCATAAAAATTAAAGATGTTCCCAAAATAGCCTCTTCGATCCCACGTCAAAATTCCCTAAATTAGGGCCTTAATCTGCTCCAATTTTTGCCAACTCGGATGCTTCCACAACTACCAGCTCGAAATTAGAAAATTTCCTGAACAGGCCCTGACGGAAGAAATTTAGCCTTGGGCAAGGCTAAAATCGGAAAAAACACACTTCAGCTCCAGTCTTGCAAAGATGTCGCCCAAATCAGCCTTTACAATCCAAATCTCCAATTAAGCATATGCAAATGTAAAAACACACACAACAGTGGATAGCCCATAGAATTTGCCAAAATATATCCATTTAAGCCCCTAAAACAAAGCCAAAACAAGCAAAATATAGCATAAAACAGGAAAACTAAAGAGATACAACACAAAGATCAAATCGTAAAACAAACAACAACAACAAATAAAAAAGTAAAAAAAAAAAACACGTAATTCTACTCTATCATAATGGGACATAAAATGAAAAATTGATATTCATCACCAAGGGCGACGCTGAGGGGGTTCACAGGGGGGCAACTGGCCCCCCAGCCGCTGGAAAAACCCCTTAGTAGGAGGCTTTCCAGTGGCCCCCCTTCACCGGCCGTCCACCCTGCTTCTTCTTCTTCTTCCCATGTATCTGTGTTTTTATTTTTATTTTTTTCTTTACAGGTCGAAACGACGTCGTTTCGACCCTCCTGTTTTATTTTTTATTTTTTTAATTTCCACGGCAAAACAACGTCGTTTTGACCTGGAATTTTTTTTTTTTTTTTTAAAAAAAAAAGAGGATCAAAACGATGTCGTTTTACTCTTAAAAAAAAAGGGAGGGGGGGGGGAAACAAAATTAAGACACAGAAACAGCCTTCGTCCCTCACCACCAAGTCTCCTCTTCTCCTCTCCTTCTTGTTCTCTCGCTCACCAGCCGTGCTCGCTTGCTGCTACTGCCGTACCGACGACGCTGCCGTCTATCTTCCATCTCAGGCGACCGTCTTTGCTTCTTATTATCCAGTTAGTTTTAATTTTAAATGTTAGGTATTTCTAATTTTTTTAGGTTTGATTTCAGTTAGGTTATAAAGAAAAATTTTGTGTAAATTAGGTTTGAATTGGTAAATTGAGGCATTAATTGATAAATTGATTGTGTAAATTGTATTGTTACTTTTAATTGATATTGATAAATTAGGTTTGAATGTGGGTTTGAATTGATAAATTGATAAATTGATTGTGTAAATTGTGTTCTTACTTTTAGATTTGAATTGATAAATTAGGTTTGAATGTGAGTTTGAATTGATAAATTGGTGAATTGATAAATTGATAAATTAATTGTGTAAATTGTGTTGTTACTTTTAATTGATATTGATAAATTAGGTTTGAATGTGGGTTTGAATTGATAAATTGATAAATTGAGGCCTTGATTGATAAATTGATTGTGTAAATTGTATTCTTACTTTTAGATTTGAATTGATAAATTATGTTTGAATGTGGGTTTGAATTGAATTGATTGTGTATTGTTATTTTTGGGTTTGAATTGATAATGTATGTTTTAGATGAAGTTGTTGTTTGGATTAATTTAATTGTGTTCTAATTGAATTGAAGTTTGTGGGCCGATCGGAAATTTTTATTCATTGGCCAAAAATTTTTGTTAACCGGCCGGAAATTTTTTAAAGCAAATTCTGCTCCTCCAACGGACCAATCCTGGCACCGCCACTGTTCATCACCTACAAAATATGTGGAGTTCTGGTAACATTCTACGAGTTCGAATGAGCTAATCGCAAAAAATATACAAATTGATCCAGAGAACCAATAAATCAAAATCGATATCCACCCGCCCCTCATGCTTAGAACTCTCGAGAGCATGAAGTAAATATTCACAAATCCAACTGAAAATTAAACTAATTAAATGGTGAACGTGAAAAACAAAATTATTACAGAAATTATGAACAACAAATATCCATCCATATTATAATTCTACTAATTTCATTCTTATGAAAATTAATAGCTTTTTGGTTCCAATGACCTACCTAATGTCATTATATATGACCTATATGGCGATCTTTTGTTTTTTTTTTTTTTTTTTTTTTTTTTAACAATCGACTTGTATGGCCATTTGATAATGCAGGCAAAAGAAAATTAAATGCAATATAGTAAAATAATAATTTAAATGCAATAATATAGTATAAAAGAAAAAGAATGCATTATTGTGAAGATTTCAATCTCCATGTCTTAACAAAATCTGTTTTGAAAATAAAATACAACAATACATTAGTGGAACCACATGTATAGATGGAAATTTCAAACTGTTCACAACCCAAGTAATTAAAATAATTATTTCAATAAAAAAAATATTATTGTAGCCAGATCCATGCTTTGTTTGGTTATAAATTAAGACGGCTTGTAGCTATTTGGTACACATAAAAATAAGGAGAAGAAAGTGTGAGAAAATATTAAAGCAAAATAATGAATCCTTGTTCAGCAATTGAAGATGAAGATGTCAACAATATCTCGAAACTTCCTCAAGAACCAAGCTGGAAAGTTTCTGACAATTTCTACAAATACCAACAATTTTGGTACTACTCATTTACCCTTAAAGGAATCATTTTGCTTCAAAAAAACTTCATCCCTCAACCCGACCACAGTATTATCCTCTCCACTCCTCCAAAATCCAGCACAACTTGGCTTAAGGCATTGGCCTTTGCCATTCACACTAGAACCCAATATATCAATGGTGATTCTGATTCTGATTCTCCATTACTTTCGAACTTGCCGCATGATCTTATTCCTTGTACTGAAATTCATTATTCTCTTGGCAAAAATGGCGACCCTCAAGGTCCATTATTTGACACCCATATTCCTTTTACTTCCTTGCCTAAATCCATTCTAAATTCCAATGCCAAAATCATTTATTTGTGCAGGGATCCAAAGGATGTTCTTGTCTCTCTGTTTTTCTACACTTCTAAGTTTCCTGATGCAGAGATCATATCATTTCAAGAGGGGTATGAGAAGTTTTGCAACGGGTTTTCGCATTGTGGACCATTTTGGGATCATGTTTTGGGATATTGGAAGGCAAGCTTAGAGTTTCCTGAAAGAGTATTATTTTTAAAATATGAAGATTTGAAGAAAGATACTTGTTTTTATGTAAAGAAAATGGCTGACTTTATGGGTTGTGGTTTCTCTATCGATGAAGAACAAAAAGGAATAGTGGAAAGAATTGTTCAATTGTGTAGTTTTGAAAATCTGAGCAATTTAGATGTGAATAAGAGAACAAGTAGAAAAGATCCTCGCTTGACACTTGGAAACGAAGCATATTTCAGGAAAGGTCAAATTGGTGACTGGAAAAATTATTTAACACCTGAAATGGCAGAAAGGATTGATCAAATTACCAACAAAAAGTTTAGTGGTTATGGGCTACAAATGTAAGAGTGTGTGTGTATATATATATATATGTAATTTATCTTATAAGTTGGGATTTCCTTAGTTTGGTGGACTGCAAGAAAACTGTCTAACACCGCCAAATGGATCCGTCAGTAAATCAAGGCGTCGATATATCGACCGGATTCCATTAGTAATTCCGGATATTTGTCAGTTTTTCTTGTAGTGAGGCATAGTTTATGATAATAAAGGTGTTCTTTTGAACTCTAAATTTGTAATTGTTTTCTTCATCTTAATTTATTGATGAACTTGTCAATTGCACAACACTGTGTCTCAACAGTACATGATACAGTTAGAATTTGAAGCTATCTATTTCTTAGCCTTTTTTTTTTTTTTTAATGATCTAAAAATTAAATATGACCAAAAGGACAGCTTTTCATTATTTTTTTTTAAATATTTTTAAAAGCTTTTGGATGGTACAATGAATGACTTTTGAAACCATTATTTTTCATTTGAAACCCACATTTGTAGATATTATAAAAAAATGGTTCATTGAATTACTTTTCTCTCAATGGTTGATTTAATTATAACTGTTTGGTCAATCAATGATCTTGATCAACCGGTTATAATTGAGAATCTGATTCAAATCATATTCATTAAATTGAAATTAAAAATATATTTCGCATTGTATTTTTTTTATTTACATAAAATGCAATTATATATTTTATATTATTAAATTTATAATAATAATAATATTATTATTATTAAAAATTAAAATTATATTTTTTATATTTTTAAATATTATTTTAAATAATTAAAATATAATTCATAGCAATTAATATATACTAAATGAGACTGTGAATTGGAATTATTAACAAAATCCTAGAAAAATTTATAAAAATAACCTCAAGTTTTAATAGCAAAACCCTGCACATGCATATTGAAAAAAAAAATGATAATAAAAATAAAAATAAAAATAAAAATCTCACCGAATGTAAATGTTGAAGGTGGACATAATCGGCGGCATATTTAGGGGACTGATTGAATTTGCAAGGAAAACGTCAAGAAGATGAGAAAGTAAAAAATAAAGAAAGACGGAAACCGAATGGAGGGGAATGGGGTGTGGATGCGTCACCCGCGTCGGAAATGGTTCATAGTGCCGGAGAAAAACAGATGGGAAAGTGATGTTGTCGGTGATGAATGTGGCATGATTCTAATTAAATTAATTTGACTAATAGTAAAAAATGTAATATTGGTAAATATTTATCTTAATTGATATGCAAGACTTACCATATATGCAACATTAGTCAACATGAAAATGTAATAATAAAAAATTTCCATAATTATTGACTAACCAATAAATAGTTTTTACAATAGTTGCCAAACAAATAATTTAGACACATATTTGATTAATAATTAATATATGGGTGACATCTAATAAATAAGTCTTAATTCATGACTATTTATATAATTTTTTCTAAAATTATTTGATGGTTGTTTAAATTGAGTATTTCATATCTTATGAATTTATCACCTCACATATAATGACTTGGTTTAGGAGACCGATATACCATAAAATTTTTTAGAACATGTTAGTTGATAAGATACTTAAAAAATTGCATGTTGGATATTTTTATATGCATAGGTTCGAGACATTTTTCTTTATTGCACAATAGTATGAAGAATATCAAATCCATCCATTGCACTGGGTTAGAGCTTGTTAATTAGTTAGAGAAGAAAATGGAGAAAAGTGACAGATGCGCCTTCAAAATATACATATAGATAAATTAAGAGGTTTTTAGTAAAGTGACAAAATTTCGGTACATCTGAAATCAAATCCCAATAGGGTCCATAATATCTTGTTTGGAAACTCAAGCTTCGCTTTCCAGTACCCTAAAACATGATCGGGTCCATAAGCTGATACTCCTTGGCAGAATTGCTCAAAAGCTTCTTCGATCAGAAGAGGAGGATGAGGAGCATTCGTAGATTTGCTAATCTTGTTAATAAAATGCCAGAAAGAAACAAAAACGAAAAATATTTGCAGTAATTTAAAATCCTATCTCTCTTTTCTTGCATTGTTTATTGGTCTGTACTGTGCTAAAACGAAAAATATTTGCAGTAATTTAAGAATCCTTTGGGTTGCAAGGCCCATCTTTGAGGAAAATTAAGCCGCACGGCTTATCCTTGCCCATGAGCCGTGCGCTCAAATATTTCTCTGTATTCTGTGAATTTTAATTATACGTATTTGGAGCAAATATCTTCGATTTATCAGTCTAATTAATTGATAGACTCCCACAGGAACATAAAAATTCAAAAGGATAAAACCCTAAAATGAATTTCTATGTGTTAAAATCACAAAAAATAAAATTGTTTATCGTTAGATCTAAATCCCGAGATCCAGATTTAACCCCTTTTTTAGCCTTAGCGGTTCAAGAAATTCATTTCATAACATAGCATTTATTCATGTTATTATTCATTGTGCATACATTTTTTGTAAAATTGATTTTCGGTGTTTATGCTTTTTATTGACCTAGATTCAATTTTGAAGTATTTTTCAAGATCCACACGAAAGAGGTTTTTAATAAATGAATGGATAACTGACTGACATTTGCCATGCTGAATATAAATATAAATATAAATTGGCAGAATTTTTTTCAAAGCTGTTTTCTTCATATCCAAAATATAAGGCGTTTTTAAAATTGTTTTCCACGTATAATCGGGTAAACTTGCAGGGTTTTCCTGATTATCCCCTAAATGCATCTCCCCGAGCTATCTAGATATCTCATTCTGTCAGATTTGAGTCCAATGTGCTTATGTTTTTGTGTATCACTAATCTCTGTTTTGCAGGTGGATGTATGCTAGGTTATATGTATGCTAGCTTTCTATCTTTAGAATATTTCGTGTAAACTAGGCGATTGTACCCCTATCCAATTTTTATCAAATGTATCCCCTAGGATAGTTTATTTAATTGGGTTGAAATAATTCTATTTTCTGAATTTTTTATCGCTTTCGGAATTTATACGGCTTTCTGTATTAGCATGTAGTAAATATCTAGGGTTGAATATTGAATAGGGAATAAAATAACAACAAGTGCAAATTGGGTATAGTTAAATGCTATTTCATATTAAAGTAGAAACAAGCGATTTATTCGGACCAAAATATCTGTCTTAAAGGTATAGGAATCCCTGTCAGGCTTGGCCATATCACAATTTTCTCGGTAAGAGCTGAGCCGGGTGACGACTCCGGTCAAACTATCAGGCATGAGAAATTGGTTTCGTACGTTCCTTCGTTTTGCCTTAATATTTTCCAAACCCAAAAACCATGTTTTCTAAAATATTCAAAGCCCCCGGCTTGGTCTCGCGATCTGGTTTTACTCACCTATAGAAAGGATCGTCCGCTCACAGTTAAACCAAACTGGAAAACGAACCGGTGAAGCTACTGGTTTGCGGTTCGAACCGATTCGAATTGGTGGTTTAACTGGATATTTATTTTTTAAAAATATTATTTAATAATATTTTATAATAATTATGGTTTAATTAATTTAAAAAATATTATTTAACAATATATTATAATAAATTATGGTTTTTTTGAAAACATGTATTTTTAATCAAACCAACGGAATCCATGACTTGTTTGCGGTTGAAGATCGAAGTGGCCATTCCGATTTTGATAACATTGCTTCTATGTGATTAATTCGCAGGGTTTTGTTTTGATCACTACAAAAACAAGTAGAAAGTTTAGGCTAAACTCTTCTCTCAAAGTTAGCAGAAAGTAAGATAGGTATTTTTTAGACAAGAGCTTCTATTTGATTTTTGAGCAAACCCAGTCTCCTTAAAGAAATTCAGCATTTTGAGGTTTGATGACGATGATTAAAAAACCAATGTTATCAAAACTGGACAAGACCTATCAGTACAACTGGTTCAATTGTGAACCAATCATGGATCCAGTCGATTTGTTTAAAAATTTTGATCTTCAAAAGTAACTATAAGTCATTATATTAATAATACTTTTTTAAAGCCCATTAAACCATAATTTATTATAATATATTATTAAAAAATATTTTTTTAAAAATAAACATCCAATTCAACGATTTGAACCGCCGAACCGGTAGCTGCAGTGATTCGCTCTCCAATCCAGTTTTAATTATATTGGAAGAAACATTAGCAGCGTATTTAGGGGAGAAGTATTGATGAGTAACTAAGTACTTACTTTATTCTTAAATAGATGTTACTTAAATCGATTCTATTATTTCTAAAATAAATGTCACTTTAAAAAACCAAGGCAAATTTAGATAGATTTTTCTTATTTTATCCTTATATAAATTATATATAATAATTGCTTAGCATAAATAAAATAAATAAAAACATTAAATTCTCTCCATTCCACCTATTATGAACTATGTATAATTTAAATATCAAGAAGGAAAAAATTCTAAAATAAAATTTAATAAAGTTAATTTAGTAAAATAACATGATTTTGTAGACATATTAATTATTTTCTTAATATGCGTGTATAACATAAAGTGACATCTATTATGGAATTGATGAATTAATTGAAATTACGAATTTGGGGGTTGAGGTGGAGAAGAAAACGAGATGATTAGAATTCAATGAAATCAAAAGAAAGCAAATTAAACAGACAATCGAAGAGAGAGAGTAGAAAAAGCTGCAGAAAGTAAAATCAATCATATCTGGTAGGGGAGGTTGGATTGACAATCCCCGTACATTTTGAGCTCGTTTGAACCTAATCTACAATCAAAGCAGGGCATCCACTCTTGATAATGGTGGTGGAAGGAAAGAGATGAATGCAGAATTGAGATAGATTTGGGCTATTTGAATTGTTTTTATTCGGAAATCACCATTTCTAATTTCTTTTATAATGTTTTTTCCCAAAACAACAGTAATAAACATATATTTTCATCCTTCACTGTGGAAGAAGAGATATCTTTACTATCAAACTATAGCTACATACATTGATGGAGACAGGACCTAAGAATTGGAGGGGCACAAATGCAAGGAGTCACGGCAGCGGTTGACAAACGACAGGTGGCGGTGGAGAGCAGCGCATCGGCATATTTAGTGAAAGAAAGCGAGGGAGTGATTTTTAGATTTCTTTCCAAGGCTGACGGATGAGAGAGCCAATTCTTAATTTCAATGTTATTAAAATTAAACCGGATAAGGAATCGATAAAACTACTAATTCATGGTTTGACTGACTAGACCGAGTTAAGCCGGTAGTTCATCTAAATTTTTATTGTTTTAAAAATATATGAGCTAATGTAGTAATAAGATTTTAAACAAATTACATACTGTCCTAAACATGTTGAAAAGACTTACTAAAAGATATGTCTAATGAATTTTAAATAATAATATATAAGAATTTCTATAAAAAATGTTTTTTTATTAAATCCTAAACTACATTAATTTAGAGAATCGTAAAATGTTTTTTAATTTATAAATAAAAAAGAAGAAGTAATATATTAAATTTATAAACTAAAAATAATTTCTATAATTAATAAAATTTGGATGTGATAGATGATGGAGGCAACAAAGACATGCAGGATTAGCACCTCACATAATAGGACTATTATTGCATTTTATATTTTCTTTATATAATGTAAAAAGGAAGAGATATTTTAATTGGACATGAATGTACCACCTTCTAACCCTAATTACAATTTACAAAAGGTCTTTTTCACTATTCTGCCGCCTTCTTCTATCTTCTCCCTATTTTCAAAGAATTATTTTCTCTTCAGCTCTTCTCCCAACTTCCAGAAAATCAGGCCACACATCTCTTGGAATGCAAGCTCTGTTTCTACATCTTTTACATATTTTCCTCTCATCTCTATCACTTTGGCTTTGTCTCCTTCGCAGATTTGGGGGGCACAATACTCCCCAAATGCCTAAATGCAAGGAGTGCGTTTTCCAGCAGCTGGAGGGGCACCGGCGCCCTTTTGGAAAAATCTACAACATTTAAGAAATGTCTAATACATAATTGCTCTCTAAAGTTAGCATGAATCGTCTACTGTCACCGTTTAATGTCCAATTTGCCTCCTTATATTGGCTAAACAGACCCAAATAACCCATTTAATACTACGTGTCAGGTAAGTGTAATTCAAGAAGCATGAACATTATCGCGGCAAATTGGATCGGTTTAGCCAACATGAAAGGGCAAAATAAATATTCTATAAGTTGAAGGTGACAGCAGAAGATTGGTGTCAACTTTATGTATTAGGCGTTGAAGAAAAGAAAAACGTTGAGAAATCTTTTAATTAATATAAATGACTAAACTACCACATAAACAAAGGAGATTTCAAAACAAGCGGTTACAAACTTTTTTTTTTTCAGATAAATAAATAATAAAAAAACGTCAAGAGCGTTCATTATTTTTGCTTTCTCTTTATATAAAAGAATAAAAGAAAGGTTTAAAATGTAGTATAAACGCTCTAAATACATATGCGGTCGAATTTATTACCATATAACTATCAGCGATTGATGTATCAACGGTTGCAAAACCTGAGACAAGGGAATCGATCGATCGAGGATTATACCACTGATTTCTACCAATTAATAGCCCGGCATGATATCCAAGAAATGGAGGAGCAGTTGGTGTCTCGTTATATTGGAGGATTAAGGGAGCAGCTCCGGGAATTAGTCAACGATTTTGACCCCCTGACTGTTTCAGAGGCGCATCAGAGGGCAGTGCGAATGGAGAGGAGACCGCGTCCTAGGGGATTCAGCAGTAGCGGGTTACCCCGTACCTCAAGGGCAGTACCCCAACCTTTAGGATCAGCAACAGCAATCACACCAAATTGCACACCTGTAACGGCCAGCAATAATAACAGAAGGGGAGGATAGAGTAGTGGTATGAAGTGTTTTGCGTGTGGAGAGGTTGGCCATCATCAATCTGAGTGTAAGAAAGCAGGAAAACGAGCCATGTTTGCTGATGTGGCTGACGAAGAGGGTCAGATTGATGAAGATGAAGGCGAACCAGTTTTTGAAGAAGAGGAGTTCGATGAAGAGATTGTGGGGCGAGATGTAGGCCCTGCACTGGTGGTGAGGAGGTCGTGTCTGGTCCCTCGAGTAGTCGAGGAGAATTGGCTGAGGCGTAACGTATTCCAGTCTACTTGCACCATCAAAGGTAAAATGTGTAAATTTATCATTGATTCTGGTTGCTGTGAAAATATAATGGCTGCTGAAGCTGTGAGGAAGTTAGGGCTTCCGACTGAAAAGCATCCTAAACCGTATAAACTGTCTTGGCTGAAACAAGGAGGTGAGTTTACAGTTTCACAAAGGGTGTTGGTTCCTTTCTCAATGGGCAGTAAGTATAAGGATGAGGTCTGGTGTGATGTTATGGAGATGGACGCGTGTCACTTGTTGTTGGGGCGTCCATGGCAGTTTGACAGAGATGTTCACCATGATGGGAAGAGGAACACTTACAGTTTCGTATTTAAGGGTGTGAAGATCATGCTGGTTCCTCGAAAAGAGACCAGTAAGGAGGCTGGAAGTTTATTGTCATTGGCTCAGTTTGATGAAGAGTTGCAGGATTCGGATATTGTTTTTGCATTGGTGGGAAAAACAGTGGCAGAGGAACATCAAGTTCCTGAAGCAGTACAGCCCCTGTTGCAGGAGTTTGAAGATCTGTTTCCTGAAGATTTACCAGATGGTTTGCCACCATTGCGAGGTATACAGCATCAGATTGATTTGGAGCCTGGAGCAGTTCTTCCAAATCGACCCCATTACCGAATGAGCCCGGTTGAACATGAGGAGTTGCGCAGGCAGGTTGAGGAGTTATTGGCCAAGGGATATATCCGGGAGAGCCTCAGTCCTTGTGATGTTCCTGCATTATTGATCCCGAAAAAGGATGGAACATGGCGGATGTGTGTCGACAGCCGTGCCATTAACAAAATCACAGTCAGGTATCGATTTCCTATCCCTAGGCTGGATGATTTGCTTGATCAATTAAGTGGTGCCACTGTATTTAGTAAACTAGATTTGAAGAGTGGTTATTACCACATACGGATTCGTCCGGGAGATGAATGGAAAACAGCATTCAAGGCTAGAGAAGGGCTGTATGAATGGTTAGTTATGCCCTTCGGGCTTTCGAATGCCCCTAACACCTTTATGAGAGTAATGAACCAAGTGTTGAGGCCTTTTATTGGAAGTTTGTAGTGGTTTATTTTGATGATATCTTGATATATAGTGATAATGAGGCTTAACATTTGGGGCATTTGAGGGCTGTGCTTGAGGTGCTGCGGAAAGAGCGTTTATTTGCTGCCTCGAAAAAGTGCATTTTCTTGTCTAGTAGTGTTCTGTTTCTGGGGTATGTGGTGTCGGACAAGGGACTACAGGTTGATGAGTCGAAAGTTCGGGCTGTTCAGCAGTGGCCTAGACCCGGTACAATCACTGAAGTCCGCAGCTTTCATAGGTTGGCATCTTTTTATAGGCGTTTCATTCCCCATTTTAGCACTATCATGGCACCTATCACAGATTGTATGAAGTAGAAAGGGAAGTTCGAGTGGACGGAGGAGGCTGAAGAAGCGTTTAAACTGATTAAACATCGACTGACTACAGCCCCCATATTGGTTTTGCAGGATTTCTAGCAGCCTTTTGAGCTGCATTCTGATGCTTCGAAATTGGGGATTGGAGCAGTGCTAAGTCAGAGCGGAAAACCAATAGCTTATTTCAGTGAGAAGCTGTCCGGAGCAAAATTGAATTACAGCACTTATGATATAGAGTTTTATGCAGTTGTGCAGGCTGTTAAGCATTGGCGACATTATCTGTTCCAAAGGGAGTTCATCTTGTACACTGATCGTGAAGCGCTCAAACATCTGCACAGCCAGGATAAGGTTTCCGCAAGGCATGCAAGTTGGGTTGCCTATTTGCAGTACTTCATATTTGTAGACAAGCACAAGTCTGGGGTAGCAAATAAGGTGGCTGATGCGCTGAGTAAGAGAAAGACCTTGCTGACTCGCCTTACAGTCCAGGTACCGGGATTTGAAGTTTTTTCTGAGTTATTTGATTCTGACCCGTACTGCTGTCTTGAAAAAATTGAAGTAGGAGAACGGACGGATTTCCATTTACAAGATGGGTTTCTGTTTAAGGGCAATCGGTTGTGTATTCCTGATTGTAGTTTGAGGCTACATATTATACAGGAGCTGCACAATGAAGGTCATGTTGGTCGGGACAGAACATTGCAGTTGGTGCAATCTAACTATTTTTGGGCTTCCATGCGCAAAGAAGTGGAGAAGTTTGTGCAGCGTTACCGGGTTTGTCAGATATCCAAAGGAACAGCCATAAAAGCCGGACTATATATGCCATTGCCAGTGCCGTCACAGCCATGGGTGGACCTTAGTATGGATTTTGTATTGGGCTTGCCGCGTACTCAGCGTGCTAACGACTCAATTTTTGTGGTGGTGGACAGGTTCTCTAAGATGGTGCATTTTATTCCATGCAAAAAGACGACGGATGCAGTAAAAGTGGCTCAGTTGTTCTTTTGTAAGGTGTATAAGTTGCATGGGCTGCCCGAGTCCATTGTTTCTGATCGGGGCACATGATTTCTAAGTCACTTTTGGTGGAGTTTGTGGAAGATGGTGAACACGCAGCTGAACTTTAGCAGTGCGTATCATCCTCAAACGGATAGGCAAACCGATGTGGTGAACCGTTCCTTGGCCAATCTGTTACGCGGTTTGGTAGGTCAACATGTGAAAAGTTGGGATTTGAAGTTGTGCCTAGCAGAGTTTGCGCATAATCATGCAGTGAACTGGAGCACAGGGTTCAGTCCATTTGCAGTGGTATACTCTGTTATTCCCAAGGGGCCGCTGGACTTGTTGCCTTTGCCCTCTCAGACTAAGCTTTATGGCAAGGCAGAGGATTTTGTTGGTAGTTTGCAGGAGGTCCACGAAGCAGTGCGCAACAATTTGCAGGCCTCGGCTGCCAAGTATAAGAAGACTGCAGACAAGAAGCGACATGTGGAGTTTGAAGTGGGAGACTTTGTTTGGGCAGTGCTGACCAAGGATCGCTTTTCTATTGGTGACTACAACAAGCTCTCAGCTCGGAAGATTGGCCCTGTAGAGATCATTGCGAAAATTAATCACAATGCTTACCGTTTGAAGTTGCCGAATTCGATTCGTACACATGACGTCTTCAATGTGAAGCACCTTCTGCCATATGTCAGTGATTCTTCCGAGGATGGAAATTCGAGGGTGAATTCTTTCCAACCCGGGGAGAATGCTGGAGTAGAAGAATTGGCACTGACCTATTGGGAGAAATTCGAAGACGGAAAAAAAATCAGCGAAGCGGTGAATAGTGAAATTTTTAAAGTGTCCAATTTGGTTTTGAAACTAGTGATTTTTCGTGGGAATCGACCTAATGAACAGAACCCACATTTGTGGGCCCCACCCCAATTTGGCCAAAAAATGCCATCTAGTCCTTCAATTTTGCGTTTTTATATTTTTAGGGACCTAATTGCAAATTTGAAAAAGTTTTTTCTTTATTCTGTTATTTTTGAAATTTTAACCCTAGCTTCTAGTCACTATTTAAAGGCGTGTAAGACAAGAATTATTCAGTTTTGTTGAATTCGAATTTTGTTCTATTTTTCCTAACTCTTTGAATTTTCGTAAATTCTAGGGTTAAAGGAATCGTTTCCGGTATCGTGCGCGATCAACGGAATTCGATTGGTTATCCGCTACATCAAAAGCATCGCCCGGATACTATTGCTGATGATAACAATCCATAGTTCAGAAAAGGCGAGATTGGAGATTGGAAGAATGTGATGACACCAGAAATGGGAGCTCGCCTGGATTCTATTATGGATCACAAGTTAAATGGTTGGGGCTTGCTTGGATAGATAGCACCGCCTCCTCATCAAGATACATACGCCAAAATAAATAACCTTTTCTGTCGTGTGTTTAACTTTTTTCTATCTTAATTCCTTTTCCTTTTCTTGTGTAGGTCCAAAAATAATATATATAAATTTAACTCGTAATAATAATAATAATAATAATAATAATAATAATAATAAAAGGAGAAAATCATTTGTTTGATTGTTTTGTGAGTCAAAGTGCTTTTATTATGTGTGCTTACAATATTGCTAGGAAACAAAAATTTATGGTACTTTACTGATCTAAATTAACAAGAATCTTCATTAAGTAACAAATCATAACGGCAGACATTAAACAATCCAATCAAATTAAAATGGAGCAACAAAAATTACTTATTTTTAATTTACAAGTTCTTATAACTAATATCTTACAAATATAATATATTCTAAATATAGGAGGCCTAGTATATTCAGAATCAAAAACAAAGCTTGTTCTGTTGGTCCTTTTCGAACCAGTTTCCTGCCTCAGGAAAATCCTTCATTTCAATTAAATACACAGTTTTTTCAGGTCAAACGGATCATAGAATTAACCAACATGATTTTATATCGAGGCTTTGTTTTTCATAATTTGCAGATTTAATTTCAACCTAAATAACTGTACAATTCTTGCTCATTGCAATAAGTTGTCACAGTTAAAAACAGTAATAATTAAATGTGTTCATTCATATATAAGGGACGAAGCAATTCTTGCCTTCCACAATCAACTTAAAAACTACAAAATTAATATCCTTAAAAAAGACTGAACAAAATGATGATAATTAACCTATTGAAAAATGCAAGAACGCGGCAAAACATTTCTTTAAAGACCGGCAAAATCTCATTTTCGGGAGTGAATACCAAACCAACAAATAAGATGTCAAACATGAGACAAGTCATCTGCAACAAGATCCTCATCAAAATAGCCATCAAGTGGTGGATCATAGCAGGCATTCCGAGGAAGAAGAGAATTTCATTTCTAAAAAGTAAATTGCAACAGATTTAGGCATACAATTCCTAGGCATCATTAATTATAGCTAGTAAAAAATCAATTAATTTGTTGTCATATATCTCTTAGATTAATTAGAATCATTGTTCCTCTATAAGTTTAGGCACTCCTCAGTCGAGATGAGACGTTAATATTTTATTCATAATGAAAAAATACATAGACATATATATTGTTCAGGAAACGTTGGTTTTTTCTTCCATTAATTCTGACAAAGAACACTGAGAAAGCAGTTGTTTAATACTATTCTTCCAATTCTATTTTACTTTACACATACACTTGAAGTTTTAACGTTAATACCCACAAACAAGTAATTCACAAATTTAAACAGGATCACAAAATTAAACAAAACAGAAAATAAATCTTATAAATTTTGAATACAGAAATACTGCAAATCTTTGCGTAAAAACGATGTACCAATTCTTTTATGCTCTGGCTGGAAATGAAATTTACCAATTCATTTCAAGCCAACTATTAGAACATAAATCCTCTGTGAGGTGTCATCAATAATCCATCAAGTATGCAAAAAAAACAAATTCACTCGAACCTTAAGAATTTTCCATCAGTGCTGCAGAATCTGTTGGCGATGAACCCCCGACTAGTCACATACAAATCTCCCAGTTCATCTGAATAAGGAATCACATACTTGTTTATAAACTTTGCACAAGTCATGTGACAAACTCCAGCCAAACCAGGCCTTTTCTTAAGCAAATTCTTACTCTCGAGGGCCTTAAGTACTCTTAGTCAGGGCTTTAACTCTTCTCCACGCTGTAACCAAGCAACTGCGGGTAGTTAGCAATATAAGGGATGTCCTCAACGCTCAGCAAGAGCTGTGTTACCTCTTTAATCTTCCTTTCTGATACAGCAAATGCTTGAGGTGCTATCCTAAAAGCGTGCAAAATATTCTGGTCTGAAAAGCCCAGCTCCCTAAAGAGTTTCAACTTCAACTCCCAATTCTCTCTACTCATAGAACTCATCACCCTAACAGCACACATAACCATATTAGAATCCCTTTCAACACCCAAGTCATCAACTCTTTGAACAAAACCCTTTTAACTTTTGTTGACTGGCAAGGACAATCAATGGCCAGTTACAAACATATCTAGCAATCTGTAAGGAACAGATCCCACAACTCTTCAAGTAGTTTATGTTAGGCAGCAATGTCGCATTCAGATCATGTGCCAAAATCCGGCAACTCACAAATATCAGCATTAGGTCCCAAAACATTGTTTAACACTAAAATGGACTGCCGAAGCCTACGCGCACTGCTACCAAAATACCATGGAGAAGCAGAAACAATATCAACCCAGTGAGTGGAGTGAAATCCCAAGTCCTGAAAGACCTTGATTAAGGCTTAAGGCTTCTCTCAACATTAGCAGAAAGAAGCGTGGGTGATTTCTGGACAAGAGCTTCTCTCTGATTCTGAGCAAACCCAGTTTCCTTAAGGAAATTGAGATTGCAATCAACATTTTGGGGTTTCGTGAGGAACTTTGAGGAGGAAACATTTGAAGCGCATTCAGGGGAGAAGTGGTGGTGATTAACCAAGCAATCGAAAATTGAGATTTTGGGGGTTGAAGTGGAAAAGAAAACCAGAGATACTGGTCCAAAGATTTGAAATTTATGAAGATGATGAGAGCTCTTCAAAGAGGGTAATCTGCAAATCCAGGGATGCATTTCTGTCGGGGGAAATCTAATGAGATACTGAATGTAAAGCAAAATCGACAATGGAACAGTTTGATAAAGATGAGTAAGTGAAATTAATCGTACCTTGAAGTGAATTCCGATGTCTGATGATCCCAATTTTGAGCTCAACTCCGCAATTAGATGAGGGCAAAAGCATCGAACTGGAGTTTCAATTCGTCTATTTGTTGAAGGAAACGGTGAAGCAGAACTGAGATGGATTGGGCCACTGAAATCCTGTCGTACGGACATCCTCGAACATGGATGGAAAAGTCCATGTTTGTTTTGAGCTGCCTCTTCTTATTTTCATATGGGCCATTGAAGTATTTTTTAGAAATAAAAAAGGGCTTTTTACATAAATACTTACCTTTTGGCATCACCTAACTTTTTTACCTACAAAGGAAAAGTTTGCTTAAATACTTTAAAAACTTTCCAAAATTTCAAAAATACCTAAAACAGGAAATTCCTGTTTTACGTAAATCTGTAGCAAAAAAACACAAAACCGAAAACCATAAATCTCCAAAATACGTGAATCGCGCCTGCTCAAAAACCTCCCAAACGCAAAAACCTCCCAAACGCCAAGAAATCGCAGATTAATTTCACCAAGAATCACATATCAGTTTCGCCAAAAATTGCAACACATCAGCATCGATCAGAGACGCAAAAATCAGGATCGCACAACTGGATCGATCTCTCTCCTACAAATTCAATCGATTACTGCAAAATCAATCGATCACTGCAAAAACAGACATAGCAAGGTATAACTAAGGTATAATCAGTGAAAATAGTGTATTTTCAATGTATAACTAAGGTATACTTAATGTATCAGAATGTATAACTAAGATATAATCACAATAACAGTGTAATTTAGGGTATAACTAAGGTATAACTCAGTATAACTAAGGTATAATTCAGGTATAACTAAGGTATAATCAGTGAAAAGAGTGTATCTGAATGTATAACAAAGGTATAATCACAATAACAGTGTATCTTAGGGTATAACTAAGGTATAACTCAGTATAACTAAGGTATAATTCAGGTATAACTAAGGTATAAACAGTGAAAAAAGTGTATCAGAATATATAACAAAGGTATAATCACAATAACAGTGTATCTTAGGGTATAACTAAGGTATAACTCAGTATAACTAAGGTATAATTCAGGTATAACTAAGGTATAAACAGTGAAAAAAGTGTATCTGAATGTATAACAAAGGTATAATCACAATAACAATGCATCTTAGGGTATAACTAAGGTATAACTCAGTATAACTAAGGTATAATTCAGGTATAACTAAGGTATAAACAGTGAAAAAAGTGTATCAGAATATATAACTAAGGTATAACTCAGTATAACTAAGGTATAGTCAGTGAAAATAGTGTATCTGAATGTATAACAAAGGTATAACTAAGGTATAAGTCAGGTATAACTAAGGTATAAACAGTGAAAAAAGTGTATCTGAATGTATAACAAATGTATAATCACAATAACAATGTATCTTAGGGTATAACTCAGTATAACTAAGGTATAATTCAGGTATAACTAAGGTATAAACAGTGAAAAAAGTGTATCAGAATGTATAACTAAGGTATAATCACAATAACAGTGTAACTTAGGGTATTGTTAAAGTATAACTCAGTATAACTAAGGTATAATTCAGGTATAACTAAGGTATAATCAGTGAAAAGAGTGTATCTGAATGTATAACAAAGGTATAATCACAATAACAATGTATCTTAGGATATAACTAAGGTATAATTCAGGTATAACTAAGGTATAAACAGTGAAAAAAGTGTATCAGAATATATAACTAAGGTATAACTCAGTATAACTAAGGTATAGTTAGTGAAAATAGTGTATCTGAATGTATAACAAAGGTATAACTAAGGTATAACTGAAGTATAAGTCAAGTATAACTAAGGTATAATCAGTGAAAACAGTGTATCTGAATGCATAACAAATGTATAATCACAATAACAATGTATCTTAGGGTATAACTCAGTATAACTAAGGTATAATTCAGGAATAACTAAGGTATAAACAGTGAAAAAAGTGTATCAGAATGTATAACTAAGGTATAATCACAATAACAGTGTAATTTAGGGTATAACTAAGGTATAACTCAGTATAACTAAGGTATAATTCAGGTATAACTAAGGTATAATCAGTGAAAAGAGTGTATCTGAATGTATAACAAAGGTATAATCACAATAACAATGTATCTTAGGGTATAACTAAGGTATAACTCAGTATAACTAAGGTATAATTCAGGTATAACTAAGGTATAATTCAGGTATAACTAAGGTATAAACAGTGAAAAAAGTGTATCTGAATGTATAACAAAGGTATAATCACAATAACAATGTATCTTAGGGTATAACTAAGGTATAACTCAGTAAAACTAAGGTATAATTCAGATATAACTAAGGTATAACCTTTCCCTGTCAAGAAAGCAACAAAACTTGAAAGTAAATTATGTAATAGTGAAAGGAGTGAAATTACCTGAGTTGAGGGAGTAGTGACATTACTCTCCCACATTATATTCTCAGCAACAACCCACTCGATTTCAGATCCATTTGTGAAACCAAGGGTTTATACAATGTTGTTTCTTCGTGCAACATTGGTTCAGGGACTGTAGAACCAGCAACGTTATCGCCAATAACACCCTCATTTCCATTCCCAAAATCAGCAGCCTCCGCCGCATTCACTTGCCAATCGCTCCGGCTAGGCGTCTCCGGCAATAGATTATCCCACTATCTTCACCGTCGTCCATCAGATTCCTCTTAAACAACTCCAGCAGCTGTTTATATTGAGTGAAGGTTTGAAGAAGAAAAAAGTAGTGAACAGAGAAAGAAGAAGAAGAAAAGCGTAAAGATGGGAGAAAGGATAAGAAAAGCGTAAAGATGGCAGAAAGGAGAAGATAGGCATAAAGATGGGAGAAAGCAGAAGAAAAAGGTAAAGATGAGAAAGAGAAAACAAAAACACGTAATTATGAAAGGGGAACAATGTACACCAAGAAAGAAATCTTTAAAACAGGGTAATTATGACAATTTCCCAATAAAAAATTGAAAATAAAAGAGATGAGTTTAACTTGAACTTTTTTTTTATGAAGAGAAATAAAGGTGCATATCCAACTATTGGCGGGTGGTAAAGGCATATATGGAGGTGGTCACGGTTTATGAACCATCGGTTCCGGTTTAAGAAATCCTTGAACTTGAACATTAACCTTCAAAAGGGATAAACTACCAGTCCGGTCCGGTTTGGTTCAAATTCAGGGTTTGACCAGGTTCAAGTTTGGTCCGGTCAGGTTCAACCCTTTTGAATAAACATTTAGAATTCAATTTGCGTGTGGTTTTGATGTATTCTTAATAAATTATTAATATACGTAACCAAATAATATAATTTCTCAAATATGAAAAGCAACTTACATTTTTTATTTTACAATTAATAATTTACATAATATTAATTTACATTACAACTTACCCTTAATTGAACCTAAGGGTTGAACCGCCGGTTCAAATATCAGTTCAGAACCACCGATTCAAAGGTTCAGCAGTTCATCGATCCTGAATCTTAACTTTTTTTTTTTTTTCTTCTGAACTGCCGGTCTGGTTTCAGTCTGGTCTGGTTCAGAATTTGACCAGTTTTGACCCGATCCGGTTCGTCCGGTTCATTTCAATTTGACCACCTCTAGGTATACATCTCTTCTTAATTGAAAATCCAGAGTTCGGTACTTAAAGGCTACCTTTTTTGAATTAAAGGTATAAATAATCCTATGATTTTTAGAAAAGAGTAAACTGGACTCCAATACCAAAAAAAAAAAAAAAAAGTGTAATTTTTACTCTAACATCAGCAACAAAATTCAATTTTAATCTTAATGTTTGTGACATGGTTATTGTTATTTTAAATCAATTTTATGCAGATCACAATAAAGTGTACAAAATGGATTTTTACCTATAAATTATATCACATCATTATTTATAGATTTTTTTTTTTTTTTTTTTTTTTTTTTTTGGGAACTAGAGGACATTAATCAGGTTCAAATGCAAGCGAATTAAGCCAGTTTATCTCATTTATTTATTTATTTATTTAAACTGAATATAAGAACAATTCCAATGTGACACGTGTTATTTCTTGATTTGTATCTCAACATGCTCAAACTTAACAAGCAAGGCAATTGTTTTACGCTACCCATAACCAAAGAAAGTAAACATCCATGTTCTTGAAGGGGCTTCAGTTAACATAACATCATTGCAACAAATCACAGTACCATTTCATCCGACAATGAAGTGACCATGTTCATCCCGGAGATAGCTACCAAAACCAACTCTATGACCACCACCAAACAGAGTTCCATCGGTACATTTAACAAAATCCAGAATGAGGTCTTTCCCACCCACCATTATAAGAATTAGGAGCTTTAGAGGTAGGAGCCATAACAACTAACCATTTATCAAGATTCGAGTAAGCCATTCAAGAGATGGCAGAAGCAGTATAAGAGATAACCTGGGCTTATATTATCTTCTCTTTCCGTTCAAGGAAAGAGGACGCCTTAGCTGGTTATAAACCGGGCTCACCTAAAAGTCTATACTATGATTCTCTGTTACTGTAAGCTAGAAGAACTTGGCATCTTTCAGCACATTCAACAATCAAAAGACCAGCAGGAATCTCAGAAATTTTCGAGATATAATCCGCTTTATGACCTTTAGCAAAACAAAATACTGCGAAACTAAGGTCATCACGATAACAAGATGTCTACTACGTAAAATTATGTCACCGGACTGTTATTTTCTCAATCAGCAGGATTTTCCTGCAAGAAATTGCATGATCCATGTTCAAGAGATTAATCTAAGTATCTTTTCCTTCTGATTTGGTAACAAATGTTTCCCTTTAAAAACTGCAGACATGGTATTTATAACAAAAAAGATCCAATGAAATGAGAATCAAGCTACTTATGCTACCAAATGAAAGTTTTCACTTCAATGCCCGAAAACAAGCAATTGATTAAGCAACACCACAAAACTTAATAATTTCAAAAACAACATTCGATGAAAACATACATTAAACATAATATACACAAGGAGCAGCAATACGTCCAATCTAGTTCATGGTTTTGTTGAAAACAAAAACTTACCAATGCAGTTCGTGCAAGCATTAGAACATAATCCTTTGGAGGTAGCATTAATCATATATAAGACCTCAAGAATTATTAATCTGTGATACGGAATTCGTTGGCTCCGAACCCTTAAAAGCCACAAGCAAATCTCCTACTTCATCTGAATAAGGAATCACATACTTGTTTATGAACTGTGCATCGGCAATCTGAAAAAGTGAAGTCAAAGCAGGTCTTTTCCTAAGCAAATTCTTACTCTCAAGTGCCTTAAGCACTCTTAATCGGGGCTTGAACCTCTTCTCCACGCTGTAAGAGAGCAATTGTGGGTTGTTAACAATATAAGAGATGTCCTCAACACTCAGCAACAACTGTGTTACATCTCTAACCTTCCTTTCTGATTTAGTAAATGCTTGAGGTGATTTCCTAAAAGCAAACACAATATCCTGCTCAGAAAAGCCCAGCTCTCTAAAGAGTTTCAACTTGAGCTCCCATTTCTCTCTAGTCATAGAACTCACCACACTAACAGCACAAAGAAACATCTTAGACTTCCTATCAACCCCCATCTCCTCAACTCTTTTAACATAACCCTTAAACTTCTCCGGCTTGGAAAGAAAATTCACAGGAAAACGACATACATATGTAGCAATCTGCCTCGGACAAATCCCATAACTCTTCAAATATTCAATGTTAGGGACTAGTGTCTTGTCCAAATCATGTACCAGAAACCTGCCCCCAGAATTCTTTAACAACTTGCAAATATCAAAATAAGGACCCAAAACATTGTTTAGCCCTACAATAGATAAACGAAGCCTATCAGGACTCCTACCCAATAACAATGGATAAGCAGAAATGATATCAGCGAAATCAACGGAGTCAAATCCTAGGTCCTGAAAAATCTTGATCTTAGGCTTAATACTTGTCTCAAGATTAGCAGAAAGAACACTGGGTACTTTTTGGACAACAGCCTCTATGTGAGTCTTAGCAAACCCAGTTTCCTTCAGGAAATTTAGAACCGAATCAGCATTTTGGGGTTTGTTGAGGAGCTTGGTAGATGATGAGGAGGAAACATTAGCAGCACATTCGGGGGAGAATTGGTGGTGATTAACTAGGTAATCGAAAATTGGGATTTTCGGGGTTGAAGTTGAGAAGGAAACGACAGATGTTGGTGGAAAAATTGGAAATTTATGGAGATAACGAGAGCTATTCAAAGAGGGAATTCTGCATATCCAGAGGGACATTTCTCTCGATGAAAATTAATGAGATTTTGAAGCAAAAGCCAGCATAATCACAACCCAACAGTGTAAATAAAGCTCAGAAAATTAAATCAAGCATACCTTAGATTCACTTTGATAATCCCTATCTTGGGTTCAATTTCCCCATATAGCAGAGAGTAGAGTAGCATCGAACTCCGGTAAATAGGTCTGGGCTTGGTGGTTGAAGGTAGGAGACGAACTGATTAAGAAGGGCTGGGCCTTGGGAATATTTTCGGGGTTTTCAATACAAAAGCAACTAATAATTTCAAGAGCTACAACATTAACATCTTACAAAATAAATGTTAAAAAGTGTTTTATGGTAAAATATTAATTACAATAATAGTTTTTCTTTCTCTTATGCATACTTTTATAGGGATGTATTGGATTAGTACTTTTAACGACTTTTACATACTTTTAAAATCCGGAGGTATTCAATTAAAACTTTTTAGGAGTTTTTAAAAGTCATCAGATATTCAATTATGACTTTTTAAGAGTCTTTAAAAGTCATCAGGTATTCAATTATGACTTTTTAAGAGTCTTTAAAAGTCATCCTGTATTCAAAAAATCATTGACAATTAATGAGAATGACTTTTATAGACTTTTTTTACAAAATATAACACAAAATAATTAGAAAAAAGTCTTGCATCTCTACGCATGACTTTTTATTTATCGTGAACTTTTTATTTATCATAAAATATATTTTATTATTTTATACTTTATACTTTCTCATCATCTTTCTTCTATTTTATTTTGCCTCTTTTTGTTCTGTTTTGTTTTCTTTTTTATTCAGATAAAAAGAAAACTCCAGAATATTTTGCAAGTCAAGAACCTCCATAATCACCCGTCCTTTTTCATTCTGCAACAAGCTTGAGCTGTCATTCTCCCTATCGCCAAGTTTAAGAGGTACTATTTCCTTTCTGTTTGTTTTTTCTCTTTTTTATTTTTGTTTTATTGAAGGGAATAGATCCTTGACTATTTACTGCGTTGAGAAGTACTTGACTACTGGCCTGTTGTAATGGGAATTCTCTTCTCGATTTGAGTGTGTGTGAAAGGTTTAGGAGAGTTATCTTTATGTTTTGAGTCTTTTATGAATCCCTCACTTTAATTTTGTTCTTATATTTGAAGGTCTAATTTTGCTCTAGACCGATAAAAATTAACCTACTTGTTTACGTTTTATCTAATTTCTTTAAAATAATTTTGAGATAACTATTTTAGATCTCTCATTATGCTTCCCTCTTTGAACCCTTTGAAGACTGATGCAACTATAAACTTAGATTTAATGCTAGCAAGATCTTATGTGTGATATTGGAGGAATAAGAAAAATCTAACTATTTTTTCTAAAAATTTTCATATATCCTACACTCTCTTGATTGATGATGAATATTAGAAATTTATAGCCAAATTACAATTTTTTAATTAACATTACTTCTCAATTTTTATGTTACTATTTCATATTTTATGTTTAGCAATTGTTATGGTCATTTATGTGGTGTATTATCATTGCACACATAGAGATTATTAGTATTTTCTAATAAGTCTACAAAAGTCTTTAAAAGTCTATAAAAGTCTATGAAATAAACTTTTTAAAAGTTATCAATACTTTTAAAAACTCTGCAAGATATTAAAAGTCACTGAAAGTCATTCACTCAAAAAAAGTCCATAAAAGTCTTAATTCAATACCACCCCCTTACTCTTTATCTTATCTCTACTTCTATCTCTCTCTTATCCACTACTTTTCTCTCTCCTCTTATATGATTAAAACCTAATTTCTTCATTTTATCTCTATATCTGTTCATTTTTTCATTATTCCATTTTAGAATTTTTTCTTTTGTTTTTTTCTTTTCGAAATGAGATCCATTTCTATATATTTTTTTTTTTATGTCTTCTTTTTAACATTAATATTACATACAATTTATAAAAAGTAATTGTATACTGCATGTATATTGTAGTTATACTAATATTATATTTTGTAACTTATACAAAGATTAAATTAGTTTTATACTGCAATTATACTGGTTTTATACTGCAATATATAGCGATTATATAGGTTTTATACTGCAAATACTACGATTATATTGGTTTTATACTGCAGTCATACTGCGATTATACTGGTTTTACACTGTGTGTAATATTAGTACAAAAAACGAAGATGAAAAAAATATGAATATGGATCTCATTTCGAAAGGAAAAAAAATGAAAAAAACTTTTTAAAACGGAATGATAAAAAAATGAACTAATAAAAAGATAAATGAAAAATTATTTTTTAATTATAAAAAAACAGATAAAAGTAGTAGATAAGAGAGAGATAAATTCGTTAGAGAGGAAAATTTGAATACGTATAAGAGAATATGATTTATTTACCAAAGATGCCATAAATATAATTTAATAAAAGTATTTAAACTAAAAAGTCCAAAATCATAATTAGGTAAAAATTTAAGTATTCTATCATGTAAAAATGAAAAATATTTTTGTATTTATTTACCAATCTAAAGACGTACGGGGTAATTTTCTTTTATTTTTATAATAATAATAAGGCTAAACAATTTATTAGTCTCTTACTTTTTACATATTATACTACTTGGTCCATATATATACTATAAAGTCCCTAAATTTTGTTATATTTAACGCGTTGGTCTATTCCCTTACTTTTGCATATAAAAGTACAAATTTGCCCTTGTTTTTAAGTAAAAAATTTTATTCTTCAAAATAATTACAATAAGGTTTTTGTCACATTTATGTACACCACTATTTCTATATTACCATTATTTTCTTTTTCAATTTTTATTATCATTTCCTTTATTACTTTAATATAATATTTTTAAACTAAAAATAAATATTACTATGAATCTTAATAATATTGTTTTAACTAGGGGTGGCAGCGGTGCTGGTGCGGGTGCAGGGGTGAATTCCCCACTCCGCCCCCAATGATTGTGGGGGCGGTTTCGGTGATTCCCCATTTAATATTTCAGAGATTTTTTCACCCCCATCCCCGCCCCGCGCGGGTGCCTATGGGTTTCGGTGAATCCCCGCCCGCCCATATCCAATAAATAAAATAAATTAATATTATTTTAATAACCATTTTAACATTCAATAACCAAAATACAAATTCTACCGTATTACAAATGTGGTTTAACATTAAATATTCAAAATACAAAATATATCCAATATTACAAATATTTAAGTTCCAAGTGAACTTTCTTTGAACAACTTGAAATTGAAGTCCAATCATTTAAGAGCTAGGACTTGGTTTTGTTGTTTTGTTGTGATTCGTATCTTCATCATCCTATAAGAAAGAAAGCAAATATTAGATGCATAGAATAATAAATAAAAAAACTAAATATCAAAAGTTAAAAACTACCTGAAGAACATCCATATCTTTGTTCATGTTCCACAACAATGAATCCATAACTGATTTAGAATCTAAAAACACAAGTATTCATTATATTAAAACATTTAATACATAACTTTGAAGTAAAGTAAATTAATAAGTAACAATTTATAAGTATAATACCTTTTACTTCAACTTCTAACCAACTTTGAGTGCACATCAATGCTTCTACTATCTCAGAATTAAGACTGTTACGAGCTCACTTATAACTCTACCACATGTACTAAAAGCTGACTCTGAAGCCATAGTTGACATGGGAATTGCAAAAATATCCCGAGCAATTAATCGTAACATAGGGAACTTGAGGCAATTTTTTCACCAACCAAGTAAATCAAATTCTTCTTTCCTTGGTAACAAACGCTCCTCCAAATAATGATCAAGTTCAACCCCAATATTTTCAATAGATTGTTCAGAAGCAGCAACAAATTGTTCAAAGCTGCATATTTCTCCATCTTTTTGACCTTGGTGAGTTAGCGATAATTCATTATTTTTTGGCAATAATTAGCTTGACCTAATTAGGAATTAATTAACCTTTCTTTATCTATATATATATGCGGGTTTTATACGGGGATTTATTCGGGAGCGGGGCGGGTATCCCCACGGGGCGGGGATAGTACTCCCCGCGCCTATGCCCGTTTAAGTACTGGGGATAAAAAAATCCCCACCCCCATCCCCGTGGGGGATAATATCGGTTATTCCCCACGCTCGCCGGTTCGGATCCCCACGGTTTTCGGGTAATCCCCGCCCCATTGCCACCCCTAGTTTTAACGTTATCCATAAAGTATATTAGAGACAAAAAGTTTAGGTTTATAATTTTATATAATTCTAGTGCTACTTTTAAATTTTATAAAATATGTTATCATTTATTTTCTTAATAAAACAAGTTCTAAGCTAATAAATATAAAAATCTACAGTTATATAAAAGTTAATATGAAAATTTAAACTTTTGATCTCTAATATACTTTAGGGACAATATTAAATTTGAAAATATTATCCAGATTCATTATAATATTTATTTTTACGTTTAAATATATTATATTAAATAATAAAGAAAATGATAATAAAAATTTAAAAAGCAAGTAACAGTAAATGTTTTTCACTATAACTAATATATAAAAATATAGAAATAGCGGTGTACATAAATATAACAAAAATCTGATACAATTTTTTTTTTTTTTTTTTTGAAGAAAAATTAAATTTAAAAGCTAAATGATAAGATTTTTTATTTATAATCAAGGGCAAATTTGTACTTTTATATACAAAAATAAGTGGATAGACTAAAGAGTTGAATATGACAAACTTAAAGACTTTAAAATATACGTATGGATTAAGTAGTGTAATATATAAAGAATAAAAGACAAATAAATTGTTTACCCTAATAATAATAATAATAATAATAATAATAAATTCATAATCATAATCATAATCAAATTACTTTTATATTGTGCTAATTAAATAAAACATCAATCCAGCATAAATACATTTTTTCGCTCAACGTTCATACTTGCTACACAATTACAGAGAACAAAAATTATGAAAAAAAATAAATAAATAAATAAAACATGAAAAAGAAAAAGGATAGAAATGCATGATTTTATGATTAGTGAGATATTTGCTATTAAATGAAATGACAATAAATATCCAGAAACTTTGTTATTTGTATTTATTCTCTCAGATATTATGACACCATAAGCCATTCAATTTAAGACTTTTTTTTATATAAAGGAACTAACTAATTAAATAGTACATTGATTTAGTATAGCTTATTACACGTTCCGAATATTTAAGTTTCTTAAACAAAATTTATACATTTACTTTTTTTTTTTTTCAAATAGTGCTGAAGAAGCTTTAGAGACTTGGATCATGAGAGCTCAACAAGACCCAACCTTCCCGGTTCATGAAAAAGAGCAGCATCAACATTACATTTGGCATATGGATGAACTGGAGCAAACCAAGAAGGACGAAGAACAGGCCGAGCCAATGGAGAACTAGAAGTTTTAGAAGGAACAGCAGCTGACCACTGGTCGAGGGAGGAGCAAACAAGGCGGAGAACAGCATCTGAATTCATAAGATTATTTATCCTTCCAAACTTAAGAATTCCGGCGAAACCAAATAGTCCAAAAAAGATAACAGCACAGTTGAAGATTCAGAATCTGAGGATTCTGACTCGGGTTGATAGGGGAACCTTTGCAATCCAGGCCTGATCTCTAATGTTAAAAATGGAAGATTTAAGAAACATGTTTTGAAGCCGTAGCCTGCGAGAGAAAAAACGTAGACCATGATAACAATTCTCTAACGCAATACATGTCACACAAATTTATAAACTTGTATCTCAGTATGCTGGAACGTCATAAAAAATTAAAAGACCAACAAGAATCCATAAATTCCCTTTCAAAAACCACAGATAGGTTATCATAAATAGTTTGAAATAACCGAAAACTTTACTTGTTTTTCATGAATATATTGTTCATAAATCTGTTTATCAATTGCTTTAGGAGGTATTGGAAGTTATCTCATTTTTTCCCCAATTGCACCATTTCTATTTTACAGTCGTGATTATTTTTAGACAACTGAAGTTTTAAGTTCAATACCCACAAGCAAGCAAATGAGTAAACAGGATCACAAAAAATCAATAATCCATGAACAATTCAATCAGCAGAACAGAAACTAAAGCAAGTAAATGTCAATTTCAATTTCAATAAATGATAAAAAGATTCAGTAAAAGTTATATATTTAATTACCAGCAACAATATCCAATTCAATTCTTGGTTTTGTTGGAAATGAAATCTTACCAATGTATATCATGCCAAGCATTAAAACATGAAGCATTAGTCATATATAAAGCATGCAAAATCAAACAATCCAAACCTCAAAAATGTCAATCCGTAATGCAAAATCTATTTGCTTTGAACCCTTTCTAGCCACCTACAAATCTCCCAATTCATCGGAATAAGGAATCACATACTGTTGCACGAACTTTGCATCAGTCATCTGAAAAAATGAAGTCAAAACAGGTCTTTTCTTGAGCAAATTCGTACTCTCAAGAGCCTGAAGCACTGTTAGACGGGCCTTCAACCTCTTCTCCACACTGTAAGTAAAAAATTGCGGATTGCTAATGATATAAGAGACCGCCAAGTGACACAAACTTAGCAACAGCTGTGTTACCTCTCTAATCTTCCTTTCCGATACAGAAAATGCTTAAGGTGCTATCTAGGGATGTAAACGCGGCGGGGCGGGGCGGGGCTTGGCAATCCCATCCCAGTTCTCCGGCTAGGCGGGGATCCCCGTCCCCGTCCCCGTTTAGTAAACGGGGACGATCTTCATCCCCATCCCCAGCTCCGTCGGGGAACGGGTTCCCCGCGGGGATCCCTGCCTCTGTTAAGATTTTTTTTTTTTTTTTTTGAAATTTTAAATAAAATTCAATTTTGTACAAAAATAAGTTAAAAAACATATTACAGTTTGGAAACCATTAAATAAACCACTTAATTTTTCTTATAAGAAAGTGATATTTAATTAAAATATTACAACTACTAATATTATTATTTAAAAATAGAGTACAGGAGTCCAATATACATAAATTAAATTAGAGGTTTCTAAATTGATAGATTCTATTAAGTGCAAAGACTAAATTTTAAGTTTTGCACCTAGGCAAAACATTAAATAATACTAATATTATTCATATAAATAAATAATAAAATAAATAAATAAATGGGGATTTAACGGAAATCCCCGTCGGGGACTAAACAGGGATGAGGACGGGTCCGTGGGGCAGGGGAGGTAAATCCTATCCCCATCCCCGTTTAGTAAACGGGGACAAAATTGTCCCCTTCCCTGTCCCGCGGGGATTCTAAACGGAGAATCTCCGTCCCCGTTCGGGCGGGTCCCCGTGTCCCAGTTGATAACCCTAGTGCTATCCTAAAAGCATGGCATATATTCTTCTCTGAAAATCCAAGCTCCCTAAAAAGTTTCAACTTCAGCTCCCACTTCTCTCTACTCAAAGAACTCATCATCCTAACAGCAAAATGAAACATCTTACATTCCCTATCAACACTCATCTCATCTACTCTTTTAACTATTCCCTTAAACTTCTCTTGATTGGCGAGAAAAGTCAGTGGCCAATTACAAACATATCTAGCAATCTGTAAGGAACAGATCCCACAATTCTTCAAGTTGTTTATGTTAGGCACATTCAAATCATGTGCCAAAATCCTGCAACTCCAAGAATTCTTTAACAACTGAGAAATATCATCATTGTTAGAATATTGGCATTTTAGTTCCAGTTGTCTATTGTTTTCAATTTACTGCTAAATTAGTTTATTTTTTACTATTTTTCAAAAAAAATGACTTAGTCAAATTCAATTGCTTGATTTTAGCAAGTTACTGCTTTTAATGGAGTATTATTTGTTTTCAGTTTCTCCCACTTTGTTAGTGACAACTATTTTAGGAAGTTTTTTATTTTTTATGTATAAAGTTTGTCATTCCTTTGATTAATGAACATAGCTGGAATTTTATCTCAATCTTTTTAATCTTCACTTCACTTCTTTGCCACTACTTGTTCTATCAGTGATATTAGAGCCCTAATTGATCTTATAAGACCAAAAACAAAATTTTTAACCCACAAATGGCATCCCTCAGCCTACCCTTAAACCCACCTATGACCTTCACTGGTCAAAATTATCATATTTGGTCAGTGAAAGTGCAAGCTTTTTTGCAAGCTTATGACCTTTGGGAAACGATTACTGAAGACAAACCAGTACCTCCACTTTCAGCAAATCCTACAGTGGCTCAAATCAAATCCAATAGTGAAGAAAAAGCTAAGAAATCCAAAGCCAAGCCGCTGATTCAGAATTTTGTGGTAGACTTTGTGTTCTACAAGATCATGGCTTGTAATACAGCAAAGGAGGCTTGGGACAAGTTGAAAGAAGAGTACCAAGGCAGTGATAGAACACACCAAATGCAAGTGCTAAACCTAAAGAGAGAATTCGAGTCTTTGAACATGCAGGAGGATAAAACAAATTAGTAATTACACTGACCGAATCTCTTTAATTGTTAACAATATTAGACTCCTTGGTGAGGAATTTGCAGATAAAAGAATTATGGAGAAAGTTCTTATAACTCTACCTGAGAGGTTTGAATCCAAGATTTCCTCTCTTAAAGAGTCCAAGGACTTAAACCAAATCTCATTAGATGAGCTAATGAGTGCTCTTCAAGCACAAGAGCAAAGACAGACCTTAAGACAAGAGAGGTTCACTGAAGGAGCTTTTTCTAGGCAAAAGCAATTTTCTGGTAAAGGAAGGCAGCAACTCAAAAATAGAAGGAAGCATGAGGGTGGAAGCAGCAGCAACGGCAAACATGATGGCAGTGAAGATTCAAAACAAAAACCATTTCCACCTTGCAAAAAAACAACACATCTAGAAAAATACTATTAGTGGAGGGCTGATGCTGTATGTGGCAATTGTAAACTGATTGGGCACATATCCAAAGTGTGCAAATCTAAAAACAAAGCCTTCAAAGCTGAACAAGCACAAATGGCAGAAGCTACAAATGCACAATGAAAACCTCATCCACACCGATGTGTGTGGCCCAATGAAAACCGAATCCATGAATGGTAACAAATACTTTCTCCTCTTTATTGATGACTTCATTATAATGTGTTGGGTTTATTTCATTAAACTTAAAAGTCAAGTTTTCAATATTTTCAGACAATTTAAAGCTTTAGTCGAAAATCAAAGTAATCTCCAAATTAAAGCTTTAAGGTCTGACAATGGTGGAGAATATACCTCTACCTAATTTGTGGAGTTTTGTAATAGTGCAGGCATTAAACATCAATTGACCTTACCATACGCACCACAGTAAAATGGCGTGTCTGACAGGAAGAACAGAACTGTAATGGAAATGGCCAAGTGTCTTTCGATCAAAAAAAAAAAAGATGCCAAATCAATTCTGGGCAGAAGCTATTAATACCTCTGTCTATTTGCTGAACAGGCTGCCCATAAAGGTTTTGCAAAATAAGACTCCTTATGAAGCTTGGTACAGCAACAAACCAGCAGTAGACGATCTAAAAATCTTTGGGTGTATCTGTTATTATCAAGTGCCAAAATAAAAATGAAGTAAGCTAGACGGTAAAGCTCGAAAGGGCATTTTCGTGGGCATTGTTCATCATCAAAAGGCTACAAGATTTTCTGCTTAAAAACAGGAAAAAATTATTTTTGAGTAGAGAAGTGAAGTTTGATGAGGAAGCTGTTTGGGATTGGAAAAATCAGAAAAATGCTCATTCTGATTTTTTTAACCACAACTTATGATAGATGAACTGCTGGATGATATACCAATAAGGGGCACACGAACCTTGAATGATGTTTATCAGAGGTGCAGCGTGGTTATTGTTGAACCAAAAAGCTATGTTGAAGCACAGGACTCTTAAGCATGGAGGAGAGATATGCAAGCTGAAATACACATGATCAACAAGAATGGAACCTGGCAACTTGTTGATAGGTCTACGAATCATAAAGTGATCGATGTAAAATGGGTCTTTAAGACAAAACTCAATCCAGATGGGTCAATATGAAAAAACAAAGCCAAGTTGGTGGTGAAGGGCTATGCACAACAATATGGTGTGGACTATTAGGAAACATTTGCTCCAGTAGCAAGGTATGACACAATCAAGCTTATTCTTGCTTTTACAGCTCACAATTCATGGCAGATTCATCAGCTTGATGTCAAATCAGCATTTTTGAATGGTTTTCTTACTGAAGAGATCTATTTAGAGCAGCCTAATGGTTTCTCAATTCCTGGTCAAGAAGATCAAGTCTATCTCCTAAAGAAGGCCTTGTATGGCCTAAAACATGCCCTAAGGGCTTGGTGTGAAAGGATGGATAATCACCTCATCCAACTAGGTTTTAGCAAAAGTCAGAGTGAAGCTACTCTGTATGTGAGAATCACAGATGGTGAGTTCTTAGTTGTTTCAATTTATGTTGATGACATGCTTGTGATAGAAAGCAAAACTAAACTAATCCAAAAGTTCAAGGATAAGATGGAGAAAATATTTGAAATGATTGATCTTGGAGTCATGAAGTACTTTCTTGGCATGGAAGTGATGCATTCCAGTGATGGTATTTTTATATGCCAGCAAAAATACATTTCTGACATACTAAACAGGTTTAAAATGCAAGACTGCAAACCTATGAGCACCCCAATGTCTACTGGTTTGAAGCTTGGTAAAGATGAGGATTCCGAAAAAATGGATAACAACATGTATAAAAGCTTAACTGGTAGCCTTTTATACCTTACTGCAAGCAGACTTGACATTTTATTTGCTATAAGTTCGCTTTCTAGATTCATGCATTCACCTAGAGAGACACACCTTACAGCTGCAAAAAGAGTGTTAAGGTATATTAAAGGCACAAGCACACTAAGGATTTTTTTTCAAAATCAGCAACAAACACTTGGTTATTCTGATAGTGAATGGGGTGGTTGCATTGATGATTCTAAAAGTACTTCAAGATATATTTTTTCTTTAGGGACAAGTTTTTTCAGTTGGAGCTCAAAGAAACAAGAAACTACAGCTCAATCAACCGTACAAGCAAAGTATATTGTTGCTGCCTCTGCTGTAAATCAGGCCCTTTGGCTGAGAAAGATGCTGAAAGATTTAGGGTGCGAGCAAAAGGAAGCTACCAGGATTATGTGTGACAACATTTCAGCAATTTCAATATAAAAAAATCCAGTTTTCCATGGTCGAACTAAGCACATCAAGATCAAGTTTCATTTTATTAGAGAAGTTCAACAATATAATGAGGTATTAATTGTTTACTGCTCATCAGAGGACCAGCTTGCTAACATTTTTACAAAATCACTGCTGTGAGCGGACGACGCGTTTTCGACGGGATGCGGGACTCCCATTCGGAAGGGGCGCCTCGATTTCTGGGGAGGCCCTTCCTCGCGTGGGGTTTTTGGATTGGAAATTCGTTTTTGGAAAATTAATTGTTTTGTAAAAAGAATCGAGACCTAAATCTCGATAAAAAGTACAGGAGTCGCCACCCAGCTCAGCTCAACCGGGAAATTACAGTGTAGCTGAACCAAAGCGGGAACTACCACACTTTTCAGAGATCTAGGTTCGGACAAGTCCCTTATTTCATGTCTAATAAAAATAAAATGGCCAATGTTCTAATTATGACACTTTAAATTGCTAAAATTGATTTTATTGAATAAATACATGCGGCGCGCATACATAATAATACAAAATAAAAGTAAGAAATAAATACTTAAAAGGCTTACAACCCAATTGAAAGAAAAATAAAAACTCTCGGCCTAACAATACAAACACCTAAAATACACGAGAATCTAAGAAAATTTACAATCGCCTAATATACACGGATTAATCTATTAAATACATTAAAAATAAAAAAATAAAGAAATTAAAGCTGCAAAACAAATAGTTAGCATAAATATATGGCACACCACACATAGGACTCAAGTTGGACAGAATTGCGAATTTTAGAGTTCGGGGTCATGCATTTGGGGGTAACCGGGACAGCCCGGTCTGCCGGCCCAGTTAGACCTGGAAAACCATTTTGAACCGTCCCTGTATTTTGGGTTTTGTGAGAAAATCGTTTTGAAAAATTTTTTCCGATTTATCTTAATTTAGCATACGAGGTGGGTCGGTTTTCGGGAGAGTCGGGTCTCCGTCGTGGTTTTGTTCTAAATGCAAAAACACCGAAAAGTAAATCTAGGGTCGTGAAATGCACACTCCAAAATTCATTTTTGATGATTTTTTATTTTTCAAGATTTTTTTATTTTTTTGATTTTTCTGAGTTTTCTGATTTTTATGAAATTTTTGGGGTTTTATGAATTTTTTTTTTTATTTTTAGGGATTTCTGCCTCTGGCCGAGAACTACAGTCGTGCGACTGTGATTATAGTCGTGCGACTATAGTCCTACCATAAGCAGAAATCACCAAAAAGTTTAAAAGGAAGGACTAAAACTGGGAAAAGTAACAACAGTGGTACGACTATAGTTCCAATGGCACGACTGTAATTACAGTCGTGCCCCTGTTCTTTGTGACAAGAACAGTCGTACACTCTTCTTAATTTTCCAGAAACAGAAATGAACAAAGTTGAATAAAAATGCACAAAATCAACCACAGCACCTAGAAAGCAGGAAAAAGAGAACGGAAAAGAAGTGCCTACCTCTTAGAAGCTAATCCAACGTCGAATTGACCCCTAGCGTCGCTCCAATCCACTGAAATTTGCTCTTGTTCCTTAAGTTTGAGGTTTGAAGAACTTGTCCAAAATAATCCCAAATGTCACAGATTCTAGTAGTTTAAGTCCAAGATCTTGATGTGTTTATGAAGTTAAGTTATTAACCTAGGGGTTTCTAACAAATTTTAAGCATTAACTCTCTGAATTTGAGAAGAAATAAGTTGAAGAAGGTGAGTTTTTCTTTTTCTTTTTCCTTCTCTCTTCTTTCTTTTTCTCTTTTCTTTCTTTCTCCCTATTCTCTCCAGATCCGAAAATTAGCTAAAAGCCCCCTTTCTATCATTCTGGTCTCTTTTTATCTCCCCCTTTTCTGGAAAATCTTGAGCATTAAATGCTCAAGATTTTTTCCAATTTTTAATTCAAAGGGGTATGGGTTCTGCAACCTGTCCCCGACATGACAGTCGTACGACTGTAATTAAGTTACAGTCGTACGACTGTAACAAAAAATCCACGACTGTAATTACAGTCGTGGTAATCAAGGTTGCTTTAATTATTATTTTTTTTTTGAGACCCCGTAAAATTCCGTGTTCACAACTGCTAAAGGAAAAGTTTGAAGATCTGAGATAAAGAATTGGTGTTTGTCACCAAAATGGCAATAAGGAGTGTTAGAATATTGGCATTTTAGTTCTAGCTGTCTATTGTTTTCAATTTACTGCTAAATTAGTTTATTTTTTACTATAATCCAAAACAAATGACTTAGTCAAATTCAGTTGCTTGATTTTAGCAAGTTACTGCTGTTAGTGGAGTATTATTTGTTTTCAGTTTCTCCCACTTTGTTAGTGGCAGCTATTTTAGGAAGTTTGTTATTTTTTATGTATAAAGTCTGTCATTCCTTTGTTATTTTATCTCAATCTTTTTAATCTTCACTTCACTTCTTTGCCACTACTTGTTCTATCAAGCATTAGGTCCCAAAACATTCTTTAACACTAAAATAGACTGTCAAAGCCTATACGCACTGCTATAAAAATACCATGGAGAAGCTGAAATAATATCAACCAAATGAGTGGAGTGAAATCCCAAGTCCTAAAAAACCTTGATTTTAGGCTTAAGGCTTCACTCAAGATTAGCATAAAGAAGCTCGGGTGATTTTTGGACAAGAGCTTTTATCTGATTTTGAGCAAACCCAGTTTCATTAAGGAAATTGAGAATGGAATCAACATTTTGGGGTTTAGTGAGGAACTTGGTAGATGATGAGGAAGAAACATAAGCAGCACATTCAGGGGAGAAATGGTGTTGATTAACTAAGTAATAAAAAATTAGGATATTAGGGGTTGAAGTGGAGAAGAAAATGAGGGATATAGGTCTAAAGATTGGAAATTCACGAAGCTGATTGGAATTCTTCAAACAGGGAATTCTGCAAATCTAGGGAGGCATTTCTCTTGGGGAAATTTAATGAGATATTGAAGCCAAAACAAACAATCGACGGGAGTAGAAAAGCCTACAGAAAGTGAAATCAATGATACTTGGAAGAGGAAGTTCGATTGATAAACCCCGTTTTGAGCTTATTTTAACCTAGAGCCAGAATCATGGAACTGAAGTATAGAGTCGAATTGAGAATTCAGATGATAGAATAAGCTCATAATACTTGAATATGAATGATCCAAGTTTGTTTTGAGGGAAATTACCAAAAATACTCTTTTTTTACTTTTGTTTTAGGTGTACGTTGTGGCATTTTTTGAAATATGCCTATTTAATTTAAATTTTGTTTTTACCCACTTTCTTTTCCCAATGTGATTCTCTCTCCTCTTTATATTTTTAACTTTAATTTTGTCATTTATCTCTTAATTCGTTAATTTTTTTATCACGCCATGTTAGAATGTTTTTATCATCTTTTTTTTTTCTCTTCAAAATGAAAACCATATATGTATATATATATTTTGTCAGATTTTTTTTTCGAATTTTCAGAAATGTATCAGAATTGTATTGATGCATCTAAATCACACACTATAGAGCAAGTGTACTCTGTCGCTTAAGTAATATAGAAATAAGAAGGATGTCGATCCCACGGAGACTATGTATGCTAATCCTAAATGCAGTTGGGTTTGTATTAATTTAGGCGGAGGAAGTTATATCTTTGATTGTAATTTGTAAAATAAAATCTACTACTAAGCAACAAATTAAATAAAATAATTTAAACTAAGATTGAAATGCAATTGGATAAAAATCAATGGAGAAGTCGGTTAAGGCATATGGTTTTGCTTAGCATTCATTCTAGCAATTTCCTCGAGTTTTGCAATTAAACTTATGAATTTTCCAAGATGGCGAATTCCTAAAGCAATTAACACTGATTAAGGCTGCTAACTCTAATTCTCAACCTAACTACTTAAACTGGTTCGGTCTTAAGCAATTAGTTTGGAAAGCATTAAGCAAATGAAAACCTAGCACAAACTAGTGAGCCATAAAGCAATGGTCATGCATTTGTCATGTTATGAAATTCCGTTAATCCAGTCCTTTGGTCAATTATGAATTAACTACAATCATTGAAATAGATGGTCATGCATTCAAAGCTTTAAGCAATCACAAAATAATAATGGAAAAATAATATGAATTAGTTGCATTAAAAGAAGAAATCACATAGAAATCCTACTAGACTCCATCATAGCCTTAGCTATGGAGGAATTAGTTCATGATTGAGTTATAAACAAACAAATAAAATATAGAAAACATGATAAAGGGAGTTAAGAAAAAAAAAACTAGGAAGATGGAGATCCTAATGGTGGCTTACGGAGAGAAATCGGAGAAGAATTGTGGATTGAACCTTCAAAACCCTAGTTCTTGACTTTCTTCCCAAAATCCCTTCTCTTTTGTTGAGAGCCAAAATAAAATTCTGCCTTGATGAATGAATGAATACGTCCCACCCCCTCTCAACATCCCTAAAGCTAAAACGTTTCCAAGAGAGAGAAAGAGAAGAAAAACCTAGTTGGGAAATTACCCTCCCAAAATTAATGATAAAATCCTAATTGAGAGTTATTCCTAAAATAAAAGTCTTAAACAGAAGTTATTTCTCCTTATCCTAATTACAAAAGGAGAAGAAATAAAATAGCCCAAAGTTGAAAAGTCAAAAACTCCTAGGCCTAGTTGGAGTACAAAATTCGTAATTCTGCAGCTCGAGCGTGTCTTAAGACTGGTCAGCTTCTGTTTCTCAAGAATTCTTCAGTTTTGGCTCCTCATAAGGCATGCCCATGCCTTAGGACTTCTTTGCTCTTCCAAATAGCACGTTTGAGCTCCAAAAATAGGCGATTTAGCCTCCAAATGTTCAAATTCTAACTTTAATACCCTAACATATAAAAATAGAACAAATGAGATAAAATCTACCTAAATTAAAGCAAAATAGCACAATTAAAGCCCACAGAATAAGACAAAAATACATACACAAAACGTACTTATCATGTATTAGAATTGTATCAGAATTGATTTTATATGTAGTGATAAACTAAACTAGTTTTTTTATGGTTATGAAGGCTAAATAAAAGCCAACCATAGAAACAATATAGAATAAAGTATATTGTATCAATATTTGTTTGTTGATATTTTCTAATACCTTTATGATACAATTCTGATACATTTATGATACAATTCTAATACTTCGTGTAATGTGTTTTATGTATTAACTCCACATGTTTTATCTGTAGTAAGGAATCACCTAAACTATTTTTTTTATTGTTATGAAGGATAAATAGAAGTTAATGCATGTGGAATTAATGTATAACATAATACATAAAGTATCAAAAATGTATCAAAGATTGTACATAAAGTATCAGAAATGTATCAAAGATTTTTTATACTTTTTTTTTTACTTCTATGATACATTTCTAACGATCCGAAAAAAGTCAGAAAAAATATATACATATGGATATCAATTCAAAGATAAAAAAAAAAAGGAAACGAAAAGAACTTGCTAAAACGGAATGTCAGAAAAGTGAACGGTTTGAGAGATAAATGAAAAAATAATGTTCAAAATTACAAAAGAATAGAGAGGATAAGTTTATGATACATCTTTGATACATTTTATTGTATTAAAACTATAGAAAGAGTTATGTTTGACACATTTCTAATACATATGACACAATTCAAATACTGTGTTTTATGCATGAATTTCACATGTTTTATCTGTAATGAGAAATCACTTAAACTGATTTTTTATTGTTATGAAGGACAAATAAAAGCTAATATATGTGGAATTAATGCATAACACAATATGTAAAGTATCAAAAATTGATCAGAAATGTATCAGAAATGTATCAGAGCAGTATCAAAAATGTATCTTTGATACATTTATGATACTTCTCTGATACATTTCAGGCAATCCGAAAAAAAATCAGAAAAAATATATACATATGAATATCAATTCGAAGATAAAAAAAAGAAACAAAAAGAACTTGCCAAAGTGAAATGTAAAAAAAATGAACGTTTGAGAGATAAATGAAAAAATAACGTTTAAATTACAAAGGATGAGAGAAAATAAGTTTATGATACATTTTATTGTATTAAAAATACAAAAAGAGTCGTGTTTGATACATTTCTGATACATTTCTGACGATCTGAAAAAAAAAGTCAGAAAAAATATATACATATAGATATCAATTCGAAGATAAAAAGGAAACGGAAAGGACTTGCCAAAGCAGAATATCAAAAAAGTGAACGGTTTGAGAGACAAATGAAAAAATAATGTTTAAATTACAAAAGAGAAGAGAGAATAAGAGGCAATCGTATGGGAATAAGAAGATGAGTAGTTTTGGAATTTTTAATTTCTTTTCTTGTTGTTTGTATAAGTAAATGAGCGTATTTTCAAGAATGCAAATAAAAGTATTTTAAGAATTAGCCAAAGCTTTGCTGATATTTTGGAAAAGATTTTCCTAAGATGAATTATCAATTTGGCCCTTCGGAATTCCAACTTTTGCTATATTGTAGCAGGTTCCTCTCCCTCTTGCTCTACTGTGGCAAGTTTCAAACCTAACCCTAGATCTGCATTTCTGTAACCCTTTAATTTATTTTCACAGCACTTTTCTTTAATCATATCTCTCCCTCTTGAATCTTCTTTCACTGCCCCTTCCATAAAACCATCTATCTCTTTTTTTTTTTTTATCAGCAACCTTTTCACTTTAACCTTCCTACATCTCCCCACTTCCATGGCTGCCAATCTATCCTCAGCCGATCATTATGCCCAATTAAACCTGGATGATGATGGTGAGGCTCCCATACCTGTGTGAATGGAGGATGTGCTTCATAACATGAGCAATATTAATTTGTGTCTTGTTGGGCATTTTCTTCCTACAAAAGCTTTCAATTTCTCTATTCTGGAAAACTTAATTGCAAGTGTTTGGAATCTAGCTAAACGGGTATGCATCACAGATTTAAGGCAGAATCTCTATGAATTCCAGTTTTTTCATGAAAAAGATTTACTTAAGGTTACAGATAATGAGCCCTGGTCTTTCAACAAAAAACTTCTTATTTTTGACAAAATAAAGGTGGGTGTTAACCCAGTTTCGATGCCTTTTTTGAAATTGGAATGTGGATTTAGATCTATGATCTTCCTTATGGGTTTTTGAATGGTAATATTCTTAAGGACATTGGGAATGCTATAAGCACCTTTCTAACGGAAGATCAGTGTAGCATCAATAAAAACTGGAGATAATTTGTCCAAATCAGAATAGCATTTGATGTTAGGAAAACCTTAAACATAATGAAACTGGGTAACCCAATTGGGGATCCTTTCTAGATTCACTTTAAGCATGAGAAGTTGCTTTAATTTTGCTTTTTTTGTGGAGTGATCGATCATAGTGACAAGGATTGTGGCAAAATTTATGATTTTGATGAAGCTGCAAGAGCGATTCGAAAGTATGGGTCATGGCTTAGGGCTGAAAGGAGAGTGAAGAAATTGGTTTCAGGTGCTAAATGGCTTAGGCCTAAGAGGCCTTATGTGAATAATGTTGGGAATTAATCGCCAAAATAAATACGCAGCGGAAAGAAAAAAAAAAAAAAAAAACGGATTAATCCCCACCAAGGACCCATGTACATTGCATTGAATCGGAAGGAGGGTTAAAGAATTACCTTAATTCTTTGAAGATTGAATCAAAGGAACCAAGATAGCTTCCCTCTACGGTTGATCCACACGGAGCAATTCATTCACCGCGTGCTAGCGCCGGGATTGAAGAACGATTCTTCGAACGAGACAGAGAAAGCGAAAAATCAAATTTTTCCTTGGAGTTTTTTGAGAATTTCGGCTGCCACTATTCACCTTTGGTGTGGCTGCCGAAATCAGTTTTGTTATCTATTACAATTAGGTTATATTATTTCCTTATATATATAACCTAATAAGTTAATAATAATTATACCCTAATACACTTATTAGTTATAATTATAAATTAACCCACACAACTTAATATTAATTCTCAATTAATATTAAGTCAAATCAATTCTCCATAATACACATATGTATATACAATATTATAATTAATTATATCTCTATATAATTTAATTATAATATGTGGCATACCTTATGCAATATTAACCATATTAATATTCACATACACATGCATAAATATATATCACTATATATATATTTATTCTCTTCCTCATTCATAAATTATTATCTCATAATAATTTATACCCGTTAAGATGAACTTCATTTTGCTCTTGTGTGTGACCCCATAGGATCATATTAATTGGCAATAAGGAAATTACCATAATGTCCTTATAGGTCACAAGTGGACTCTAGCAAGCCATTACGACTACCCAATTAATATGATTGGAATGATCCAATACCTATTTATAGAATGTCATATTCCCTTTTGTCTCTTTGATATCAAGATTAATTATAAGACATGGTACACTTGTCAATCTTACATAATTAATCATATGCTTTCTCGATCTCAAAGTAAACTGTTTAGACAAATCAATTGATACTCTATCAATTATTTGAGCACGGCCATGCATTTAACAGTCTTACTTATCGAGGGGCCCAGTGATATCGCTCTCTTGTTAGAGAGGGACAAAATCCCATATCTGTCACTCACATCCCTAAGCATGAGTCATATTGTACCCAACCACAGCCTTTATAACTACTCTGTTACAAGCAGCGTTTGACTGCGTCAAAGCACAACATGAATTCATCCCGGAATCCATGGTGACCTCAGGTCAAAGGAATCAGCTAATGACACTACTATAATCAAGATCAGTTGTGACACATGACCATGAACTTGATCTCATAGTGGGTCTCCAGTAACATGTTCTCTAACATATTACCCGTGAGTATAATCTGTATCTGTATACACTATATTCATCTTATGAATATCCATTATCACTCACACTAGTCTTAGTTTGTTATTATTCCCATAATAACAATCGACTAGGGATATTTAGAATAACACGATTTATTCATGGATACTTATCATAAATGCTAACATACAAACATAAATGATAATATTAATCTACACTAGATTAATCTTAGAAGTCAAATTACATAATCCAATATTGGCCTTAGGGCACAATCTCCAACAATCTCCCACTTGCACTATGGCCAATCATACATGTATCTTATACCCATTGACCTACATGACTTTCATGTATTCATTCGTGCGGGAGTCTTTGTCAGTGAATTATTAATTTTCGCTTCCGTTGCTACTTTACACATTTTCACTCTTTCTTTAGAGACAGCCTCTCTAAATTAGTGAAAGACGCCTAAGTATATGCTTGTGTCATACAGGGTTCTTACGCATTGAACTATTGTCCCTACAATAGTCTCACAGGATAAGCAATGCTTAGAACAAAACACAAAAATTTTGATGAACTTCTTCATCCAAAATTTCTTTTACATCATATGTAACAATATACTTTGACTACTATTATAGATATTTAGCTATATTGTTTTATTTTGAACCTTTCAAAATCATAACATCTCTTTTTAAGAGAATACTAGATCTCGACTGATATATTGCAACTAATTGCAATCAGTTGTATATGTGCAGTTAACATAAGCAAGCTTCTATTAAGTCTTTTTACATTGAACGCTTTCAATGCTTTGACTTAAGCCAAAACATTCTTTTAGATCTATCTCTATAGATTCCAATTTCAAGAACACAGGTAGTCATGCTTATAACATTAACCGAAATTACTTTCTTAGCCAAGATTTTACTTCTTGCAAGGTAAGAATGTTATTTCCAACAAGCCATATGTCATCCACATATAGCGTTAGGAATACCGATATGCTCCCACTGATCCTTTTGAAACACAAGATTCATCATCCTTTTGATAAAATCAAACCATTTGATTTCTTTATCAAAACTATGATTCCAACTATTTGATGCATGTTTCGATCCTTATAAGAATCTTTGAAACTTGCATACGCTATTTGAATTCTTTGGATGCTCAAAACTTTGGGTTGTGTCACGTACACATCCTCAATCATGTTTTCACGTAGAAAACAGATTTTGATATCCATTTGCCATATTTTATAATCATATTATGCGGATGTGGCAACAAGAACTCAATTTGACTTGATCATGATTAATGACGAAAAAGGATTTTATCATAGTCCTACTATGAATTTGTTCGTATCCTCATAGTCACTACTATGAACTTGTTTATAACCCCTTTTTGTCACTAGTCGTGCTTTATAAGTTTGAAGATCACCATTCATGTCGGTTTTCAATTTGAAAACTCACTTGCAACTATTGCATATGCATCTTCTAAAAGATTTATCAAAGTCTATACTTTGATTGTCAGACATGGACTTATCTTCAACCTTTGTAGCATCAGGTCACTTATTAGATTCAAAATCTAACATTGCTTCTTCATAAAAGAAGACTTACTTCAATCTAGTAAAATTACATCATGACTTTGAGAAATCCATATCTCTCCTATTCATGTCGTATTCTACTAGACTTTCATTGGACTTGTGTAATTTCAACAATGATCATGAAACCATTTCCATGTTCCTCTTCAACGTTAATGTCACTTTGTGAATTACGAGTTTTGTAGGTGTACTTTACTCCCACTAACTCTTCTAGAAATTAACTCCCTCTTCAAGGGGAAACCATTTCTAGCTACAACTACTTTGTATCCCAAAGAAACACAGGAGTAACAACTCCTACTTTCCTTTTGAGTAATCCACAATACGACATTTAAATTTAGGTGCCAACTTATTCGAAATAAGCTTTACAGCCCTAAACTTATTCAATGAAACAACTTGGGTCTCTTACCCAACCATATCTCATATGTTGATTCATGAATTGTTTTAGACGGAACAATATACACAGCTGCTTTAATGGCATATTTTCGAGAAAACGATGATCAACTTGACTTCATCATAGATTGAACTATATCTGTATAGAGTTCGATTACTCCCTTTTCGACACAACATACTTTGTGGCGTACTTGGAGGAGTCAATTGTGAGACAGTCCCACAATCTCTAAGATGATTGTCAAAATCTTGACTCAAATATTCACCACTCGGATCATATCTAAGTGACTTTACTATCTTGTCAAGATACTTCATACTCCTTTTACAAGCTTTTGAACACTTCAAAAGTTCCAAACTCGTGTTTCATTAGATACTCTTATCTAGAGAAAAGTTCCATAAAGGTAATGAAGTATTAAAACCTCCTTTAGCAGTTGATTTATAATTCATATACATCCACATGTATAATGCTTAATAAATCGATTATTCTTTAACTACTTTTAGCAAGGAACCACTTTTGTCATCTTTTACAATAAACAACATTCGCATGATTCAAGATGATTCATAATCTCATGAATCCAAAAGTCCATTCTCATGGAGTTTCGTAATGCGACTTTGCTTATGTCTCCAAGACGACACTGCCAAAATAGGTTGGATCAAACTATTTGATTCGATCCTTACAGTATTTATGTTACAGATGGGCTCCACATATAAAGACAATTATGTAAATCTACATTTCATAATCATGTCTTTATAAAGTTTATAATTCACAATTATAAAATAAACAAAATTTGTTTACTCAAGCCAACAAGCTCAATAGGCAACAAGAGTTCGCAACTCACATGTAAAAGTTCATAACCTTTGAGTAACAACCTTTGCTTCTCTTGCCTATTCGCATTCTACCTTTCACCTTCATAAGGTTTCTATTCAAATTGCGATTCATCATATTCTACTAATATGAGATTCACAACGGTATCTAATACCTTTTGATATAGAAACAAGAGTAGAATAGTTAATAAATACTTAAGGTAGCAGTCTTACTGCCTTTCACCTTCTTATAGTTCTCCAAACAAGGTTTGCTATTTCTATTCTAATGAACGATTCATTCTAGAATTGGCAACACCCTACTTTTGGAGATCTCTCTATGCCAACAGCTTTGGCCTTTAAAACATGTTTCACCCGAACCTTTCGGTCTTTATGCTTTTCGACCTTCCTTTTATCCTTTCCTTTTGAACCATAAGCACACAATTCGAGGCGGGCTTATCCTTTATGGATAGCTTAACAATCTTTTGCATCCTATGCAACTAATTCACAATTTTCCCCATGTCATTCAAATGATAGTTCATCACCAATGACTATCAAATAATGAAATCAAGATCACATCTCAATGCCTTTTGGAGGCCAATGAGAAATTGTTGCCTCAAACACTTATCTTTTCTTGCTCACTAACTGATGGAACATTTCCATTTGTGATGTATCATATACCTCAAGTAAAACTTCCACGTGCGGAAAAATTGGTGGCAAGTGTAAGATAATAAATTTTAAACAGAGTCCCTTCGATGCTTCAAGTAAGCATCTTTTATACTAATGTTACAATTGCTAGTGGTTCATTGGGCAAAAGGATTATTGAGAACATATGATTCCTTTTGATTTGAGAACAATTCTCAAAGTTCAATAACAATCGAGATCATGGTAATAGCAATCATAACTATAATAAAGCGTGTAAAGATTTTTATTTAAATGCTCCCACTTAAATTATAAAACCCTTTAAAATATTTAAGTGGGTGAAGATCCAAAATCCATACTTAACCATAGCACTGCTTTGGCATGTCCCTATGATTAAATATAATTTCGGTAGGCAAAGACTCAAAATCATGCTTTAAACCATTTAAACATATTTTGGATGTGCACTTCTTTGCCAATTGCATCATTATGCAACTCTTCTAATTTATGAGATGCATGATATCATATATCATATTTAATTGTATGTTACTCATCTCATCTTTGCCTCGGGCTCAAACACCGTTTTGATTAACCCTTTGTTAAACCAATTACAACACAATGAGAATCACCATTTCTCATATTATCGCTTCGCTAAGGTCACAACATGCGTACCCGCTTTGGCGTGGCTACCATGATGCGAACATAGTACTTGACTAGTGTTATACGTAATTGGGTGGCAAAAATATAAACTTCATAAGTTTATTTAGGGTTTATTAATTCCTGTGATTAAAATGTATCTCATACAATACATGGCATTAACATTAATCTTTCTAAGTTAATATTAATTCTAGCATGGCATCCAATGTCATACATTCATCTAGCATGCATATTGAATATTTAGCATGGCATCACATGGCATTTAAATGTATCAAAACATGCATTTACATACATATATATTAACATTTGCATCACATGCAAAATAATTTCTAACATGCAGCAATATTTATTAACATGGCATCTTATGGCATAAAATAAATATAACATGCATAAGACTCAAAACCGTGTTATGGTATGGTTTTATCTATATTGATTTTCATAGGCCAATATGAAAATCAACAAGGCCATTTCCTAGGTGGCTGTAACCATCGCATGGTCACAGCTCTCCCGCACCCCTTGGATCCGTCCTCACGTCTTTGTTGCTTGGCACCATCTCATGGATTTACATATTTTACAAAATTGCAACCTATACAATTTTTTTTTAGTAAAATAAAATTTACATATTATAAATTGCATCCTATACAATTTATCTAGTAAAATTAAAATTAAAACTTACATAAATACAAACGACTCGCAGGTCGTATTTATATAAAACCATAATAAATAAAATAAAGCATCCACGGGGTCCAAAACCATACCATAACACCATGCATAAAATTATCAACAATAATTTTATATCTAAAATATTTAGGGTTCAAAGTGGTAAAATACAATCACATTGTATTTAGAATTAATTAATTTGGAAAAATTCGTAAATATGCAGAAACAATTTTCCACACTTAAAACGAAAAAGGGGTAAAACTGTCGGACAGCATGCTCGACGGGCCGCGCACTGCTGCGCAGCCCATGCTGCTCAGCAGCATGCTGCTCAGCAGCATGCTGCTTACGCAGCATGAGAAGAAGGGCGTTGAAATTGCAATTGGTTTTGCAATTTCAATGCCCAAAAAAAAAGTTTCTGGGCGTCATGCCCAGAAAAAAAAAACTTTTTTTTTTTTTTTTTTTTTTTATAATGATGTGTGTGGCAGTTGCAATTGCAATTACAACGCCCAAATAGGTTTCTGGGCGTCATGCCCAGAAAAGAAAAAAAACAATTTTTTTTTTTTATTTATTAATTGAAACAATTTCAATTAAAAACCCATGAATCAAATTCATGACACCAACCCCTTAAACATTCCAAATCATTAAAATAAATTATTCACAATGATTAATGTATAAAATCAAATTTTAATTGTTATTCATAATAACATAGAACCCTAAATAAAAAACATACAAACCCCTAACAACAATTTTGATCCAATCAAAATATCAAATCCAATTCAACCAATGCACAAGTGGCTCTGATACCACTGTTGGGAATTAATCGCCAAAATAAATACGCAGCGGAAAGAAAAAAAAAAAAAAAAAAAACGGATTAATCCCCACCAAGGACCCATGTACATTGCATTGAATCGGAAGGAGGGTTAAAGAATTACCTTAATTCTTTGAAGATTGAATCAAAGGAACCAAGATAGCTTCCCTCTACGGTTGATCCACACGGAGCAATTCATTCACCGCGTGCTAGCGCCGGGATTGAAGAACGATTCTTCGAACGAGACAGAGAAAGCGAAAAATCAAATTTTTCCTTGGAGTTTTTTGAGAATTTCGGCTGCCACTATTCACCTTTGGTGTGGCTGCCGAAATCAGTTTTGTTATCTATTACAATTAGGTTATATTATTTCCTTATATATATAACCTAATAAGTTAATTATAATTATACCCTAATACACTTATTAGTTATAATTATAAATTAACCCACACAACTTAATATTAATTCTCAATTAATATTAAGTCAAATCAATTCTCCATAATACACATATGTATATACAATATTATAATTAATTATATCTCTATATAATTTAATTATAATATGTGGCATACCTTATGCAATATTAACCATATTAATATTCACATACACATGCATAAATATATATCACTATATATATATTTATTCTCTTCCTCATTCATAAATTATTATCTCATAATAATTTATACCCGTTAAGATGAACTTCATTTTGCTCTTGTGTGTGACCCCATAGGATCATATTAATTGGCAATAAGGAAATTACCATAATGTCCTTATAGGTCACAAGCGGACTCTAGCAAGCCATTACGACTACCCAATTAATATGATTGGAATGATCCAATACCTATTTATAGAATGTCATATTCCCTTTTGTCTCTTTGATATCAAGATTAATTATAAGACATGGTACACTTGTCAATCTTACATAATTAATCATATGCTTTCTCGATCTCAAAGTAAACTGTTTAGACAAATCAATTGATACTCTATCAATTATTTGAGCACGGCCATGCATTTAACAGTCTTACTTATCGAGGGGCCCAGTGATATCGCTCTCTTGTTAGAGAGGGACAAAATCCCATATCTGTCACTCACATCCCTAAGCATGAGTCATATTGTACCCAACCACAGCCTTTATAACTACTCTGTTACAAGCAGCGTTTGACTGCGTCAAAGCACAACATGAATTCATCCCGGAATCCATGGTGACCTCAGGTCAAAGGAATCAGCTAATGACACTACTATAATCAAGATCAGTTGTGACACATGACCATGAACTTGATCTCATAGTGGGTCTCCAGTAACATGTTCTCTAACATATTACCCGTGAGTATAATCTCTATCTGTATACACTATATTCATCTTATGAATATCCATTATCACTCACACTAGTCTTAGTTTGTTATTATTCCCATAATAACAATCGACTAGGGATATTTAGAATAACACGATTTATTCATGGATACTTATCATAAATGCTAACATACAAACATAAATGATAATATTAATCTACACTAGATTAATCTTAGAAGTCAAATTACATAATCCAATATTGGCCTTAGGGCACAATCTCCAACAAAATAATTCACCTCAAAATGCTCCTAACATGAATGTACTACCTCAACCTGTAGTTTCGCAGAATGTTCTGATAGGGACAGTTGCTAAATCTCCTGCATATGGATTGTTGCTAGAGCATTTTGAAAAATGGGATTCCCATTCAGTTGAAGGGTCAAGTCAGGTTGTGGCTTCAACTGATACAAAATCCATGGGAAAGCATCGTAGGCCATTGGAGGATATCACAGAAGGTACAAATGTTTTTATTGTTGTATTAGATTCAAATGTGCCAAAAAACTTGCTTGGGTCGGGTACAACTTCACAGGCCCTCCTGTCTCAATGACTACACTTAACTGGAACAGTTGTGGTTTGGGGAGGCTTGAAACAGTTAGTGAATTAATCAAAATAGTTTCCTCAAATCTTCCATAATTTCTCTTTTTAATGGAAGTTCGTAAAAGTTTTAATTATGTTGTTGGAATAAAAAATCAATTCGGTTACGAAAGATCCTTTTATTCCAAGGGGGAATCTACTAATGGTGGTGTGTGTCTTTTATTGAAGAAATAAGAATGGGCTTCTTTGATCAGTTATTCCAAATTCGGCATTGATGTTGTTGTGTCAATCCCATCGATAAGCACATAGAGGCTTACTGGCTTTTATGGCCAACCAGATAGAAACTGTTAGGAATGCCCTAGTCCCAAGGCATTAGTTCTTGTATTGTATATTTTGGATCTTTTATGGATTAATGTATTAGTGTTGATAAATAAAGGCACAATATATCTTATGCAATATTATAAATAGCGTATCCAATGGTTATATATATATCCATGTTGACAAGTGTCATGCACTTGGCAGTGAGACCATGGATAGGGAAATGATATAACCATATAGCCATCCATAATCTGTTCTAGTCATGGGAATGAATGGAACCAAAGACTATCATAGCCTTGATTGTATAGCGGTGCCTTATCGGCTATAGAACATGGATTGTCAATCAAGTTTATGGGTGCATGTAATGGGACATAATACTGGATAGATCTACTAAACAAGAAATCCATATGGTATAGTATCACAAGTGATTCTCGTATAGTATTTATATTGGATCCTTTGACCTGACCATATTATGGTCTCGCATCTAAACTCACACACTTTGGTGTACACTTAAACGATCTGTAATAGGGTGCTAAGTATAGGGACGTTCAGGTGTGCCAGTGAACATGGCAAGGCCATGAATATGCAGAAGGAATGTCACTTGGTAGTCTACTGAGAAGGTATCACCGGCCACTTGATGAGTACAACTGATAAGAGTGTGGCAACACCCGAACAAGTTGGAACTTGTTTGTGAGCATCAGTTCATTCGGGATCAAGTTGACGTCCGGAATAAAGGCACAATCTATTTGTTTTATATCTTGTGCAATATTACAAAGAGTATCCAGTGGTCATATCTATATCTATATTGACAAGTGTCATGCACTTGGCAGTGAGACCATGGATAGGGAAACGATATAACCATAAAGCCATCCATAATCCGTTCCAGTCATGGGAATGAATGAAACCAAAGACTATCATAGCCTTGATTGTATAGCGGTGCCTTACCGACTATAGAACATGGATTGTCAATCAGGCTTATGGGTACATGTAATGGGATATGATACTGGATAGATCCACTAAATGAGAAATCCAAATAGTAAAGTATCACAAGTGATTCTCGTGTAGTACTTATATTGGATCCTTTGACCTGACCATATTATGGTCTCGCATATGAACTCACACACTTTAGTGTACATCTAAAGGGTTTGTAACAGGGTGCCAAGTATGGGTACGTTCGGGTGTGCCAGTGAATATGGCAAGGCCATGAATATGCAGAAGGAAATTTCACTCGGTAGTCTACTGAGAAGATATCACCGGTCACTTGAGGAGTGCAACTGATAAGAGTGCGGCAACACTCGAACAAGTTGGAACTTGTTTGTGAGCATCAATTCATTCAGGATCAAGTTAATGTCCGGACACAAAAGAGGGTGATGATACCATGCCTCTATATGTTGGACACCGATATCAATGACATAAGATATGTATAAGTTAAACTACAAGATTACAACTTCCGTTAGACTGTAATCTCTGTATTAATTAGGGGCTGTAATGGCTTACTAGACCCAACTACAGTCTGTGGGCCATAGGCCCACTTTCAACATGAAAATGGGCCCACAGGATCATACATATTGAATGTTTGAGCTTGAACTAAATGGTTCAACTGTATACTTGGATTATACTGAATGGAGAGGAGAAATTTACTGATTAAATTATAGATCAATTGGATTGATCAAAATAATATAATCAATTGGGTTTCATAGAATTAATTTGAATAAATTAATTCATGAATTTATTTCTTGGTGGTAATATAATACATTATAGGTTTATATGTATTTGATTTAAGTAAAGTCTAAATTAATTTATTAGGTTAATTTAATTAGGCAAATTAATTTTAATTTAAATGCTATGTGTTATATTATATGGTAATATAATAACATACATATGAAATTAAAATTGAATTGAAATTAAATTTTAACCTATGCTAATTAATTTAGACCTAGTGTTTTGAAGGCATAAAAACCCACTTAAATGGAAGAAACCCTAACCTAATTTTGTGATTGAGAATTTTGTCCAAGGAGGGATTTATCTTAGAGAAAAATTTCGGTCCCCTTGCTCTCTCTTGATCTTCACCCTCAGCAAGCACGGGTTCTTGCTCGATAGCCCGTTCGTGTACGGGATCATAGAGGGAGCCTCTGTTGGTTTTTGCAATCATCACATACAAGGTGAGATTGGTTTCTTCTTCTTATTTCTATTTCTGTAATTTTAATTTCTATTGCATAAGCTCCTGGGCTTGGATTCGAGAAAATCTCAATCGGCTTCTGCTGCCATACAGTTGATTTTCGATGATGAATCCCTACGGAAACCTCAGACGAAACTCCTGGATTTTGTTACGTGATTTGTATCATAAATCTCCTTTACCCTGGTGTTGCATAGGAGATTTCAATGATTTACTTGCAATCCTCACCCAGATTACCTTATTAACAATTTTATGAGTACCCTTCTGGATCGTGAGCTTCTTGGGTTTCAGGGTTACCCCTTCACTTGGGAACTTAAGAGTAATAATGAGGTATGGATAGAAGAAAGTCTTGATAGGGCTGTTGTCTCATCAAATTGGGTGAACAAGTTTAGCTCGGCTACTCTTTTGCACATTGATACTTGCTCTTATGATCACTCGGCGTTATACCTACATGTTCCAACTCTTGAGTTCAGAGGTGTCAAGCGATTTCGATTTAAGAATGCTTGGCTTCGAGAAGCTTATTGTAGAATGGTTATTCAAAATGTTTGGAATGTCATTGGTGATTGTGCAAGGAACTAACAGATTGGGCTAGAAATGTGCAAACCCAAAACAAGGAAGAGATTGCCAGGCTTAAACATGTCAATACAATCTTGAAACAAAAGAAAGATCCCACTTCTATATTTAATTACCTCCAAGAAAAAGAGGATCTCAGTAAGTTGCTGGCTTAGAATGAAGTTTACTGGAAATAGAGATCAAAACAATTTTAACTTCAAGAAGGAGATTCAAACTCCAAGTTTTTCCATCGTTTTGCTTTAGCTCATCGGAAGAAAAATGCCATCATGTGTTTGAAAGATTCAAATGGGTGCTAGTGTGATTGGGACAACGATCTACAAGAGGTAATAGCTCTTATTTTACTGATCTTTTTACTTCTCATGGCTATGATGATGATGCTTTGCTTGAGCATGTTGTTCATGTGTAACTATTGACCATAATACTAATTTAATATGCCCTTTTGATCCGACCGATGTTAAAAATGCCCTTTTTTCTATGTATCCCGATAAAGGCCCTAGCTTAAATGGTTTTAATCCTGGGTTCTACCAGAAACATTGGGATATTGTTAGGAATGACATTTCCAAAGCTAGTATTAGATTTAGAATGGCTGCCTTCTAGGGGGTCTCAATAAAACTGCAATTGTATCAATTCCCAAAACCAAATCCCCTAATAACATGACTTAGTTTAGGCCTATTGCATTGTGTAATGTCTTATACAAAATTGTGGCAAAAATGCTTGCTAATAGATTGAAAAATGTTCTCCTTGATATCATCTCTGTCAATCAAAGTGCTTTTGTTCTGAATAGACAGATCCTAGACAACACCATAGTAGCCTTTGAAATTGGTCACTTTATGGATCAAAAGACTAAGAGGAGGGATGGAATTACGGCCCTTAAAGTCGATATGTCTAAGGCTTATGACAAATTAGAGCTGGCTTTTCTTGAGCATATGCTTAACAGGTTGGGTTTTAATTCGTAATAGTCGTTATTATGCTGATTCCAACTTCCTCACAGCTTTTATTGGCTCTAATCCTAGCTTCATTTGGCGAGGAATGATTGCTACTCAAAATCTCATTGTGGAGGGAGCTCAAAAATGAATCGGGAATGGCCTTGAGACAGATTTATGGTAAGATCCATGGCTACTGGATGAGGACTTTCCTTTCCCGATTTCAAAACCGCTTGATCGTTTGGAAGGTTTGAAGGTAAATTTTCTTTTGAATAACAACTTAGAGGCCTGAGACTGGAATTCTGTCAATGGAATTCTGCAACAGCGAGATATTAATTTCATTAGAAAGATTCCCTTATCTTTTTCTGGCATTCCAGATTCATGGTATTGGACCCAAAGGGTAACTTTAGTGTTCATTCTTATTACAAGGTACTAATGCAACCTTTTTTGGCACAAAATCTGTCGGGTTTTAATCTTGCTGGGGTAACTGCTAGTGTGCCCTAGTCCAAATGGCATTGGTTCTTGTATTGTATTATATCTTGTATTTGGATATTTTGTATTATACATTTTGTGTTGAAATAAAGGCATGAATCTATTTATTCATATCTTGTGCTATTTATAAATAGAGTATCCAATGATTATAACCATACTAAAGTAAACCAATGTAGATCATTGGATTATGAACCTTTTAGTAGAGTTAAAGTTATAATCATAAAGATATCCCTAGTCTGTTCTAATCACGGGAATGAATAAAACCAAAGACTAGCATATCCTTGACTGGATGGTGGCGTCTCACCGGCCATTGGACATGGAATGTCAGTCAATGATATGGGTATATGTTGGGTTGCATGGTACTGGATCGATCTGCCACGAGAACACCATATGGTTCGATCGTCATAGGTGTTTCTCAGGTAGATCTTGCTATTATCCTTAGACCCGATGTTCGCTATAACATAACATGGGATCTCATACACTTTGATATACGCCTAACGGGTCCATAACAGGGTACCAAGTATGGGTATGTTGGATGGGCCAGTGAACATGTTGATGTTGATAGTGAAGCTGACGGAATTGCCACTCAGCGTCCCCTGAGATAACATCACTAGCCACTTTATTACTGGGACTGACAAGTGTATGGCCATACCCGAATAAGTTGGGATACTTATTCATTAGGTTCAGTCCACTCGGTATCAAGAGATAAATAAGCATATAAGAGGATGACAAGGCTATGTCTCTTGCTTATATATCGATGTCAATTAGCAAGGAATATACAAGATCATTACCGGGTTATGTTTCACATTAGACTGCAAGTGTCCGTCTTAAATTGGGGGCTATAACGGTTTGCTAGAACCCACTTATAGTCTGTGGGCCTTGTGCCCACTGCCAACATAAAGACGGATCCACAGGATCGTACACATAGAATGACTGAACGTTGACAAATTAGAATTGGAACGGAAACCAAATTAATTTAGTTATTGACATTGGGTTATGTCATAATTAATTCAATTATAATGGGAGAAATTTATTTTATTTGATTAATTAATTATATGTAGTAAATAATTAATTAAATAAAATAATATTTCCTTGGTGGAAATAAAAAATACAAAGGTTGTATTTACTAAGGCTGACTTTAATTTAACTTTGGGTTATTTTAATTTGATGAAATTGTATTTAATTGTATCAATTAGGATTTTATAATATGGTTTTATTTAATCCTAATGATATAAGGTAAATCAATTAAATCAAATTAAATAATCTATAGTTTTAATTAAAATCCTAGTAGGCTAAGGAGTATATATAGAAAGCCTTAACCTAATTCTTCCGAACCCTAATAGAGAATTTCGGCCAACATTAAGAAAATTACAACAGCCCTCTTTTGCACTTTCTCTTGGTTTTCGTCCAATCCGTTCGCTAGCACGAGTCCCGTTCGAGAGTCGTTCATGTACCAGATTGTGGAGGAAACGCGTTTAGATTTCTGTAACAGTCTCTAGAGGAGACAATGAGAAAATTTATTTTCTCCGTTTTTTATTTCATTCTATTAATCTACATGTACATTAGGCTTTGAAATCGAGAAAAATTTAATCGATATCCTCCTCGCGTTTAATTTTTCCCGTGATGATTCCCTACAATGATATCAGACCGTAGGTTCATGTTCCGATTAATAGAGTGGTTCATGTTGATGTTGCTTTTTTCCAGGATATAGATAGAATTGCTTTTAGTTGTGTGATTCGTGATGCCAACAGTATGTTTATTGCAGCTAAAAATAATTTCACCAATGGTCCTACCAATCCTCTCCTTGCCGAAGCTATCGGATGCAAGGAAGCTCTCTCGTGGTGTTTGGCTAGAGGTTTTCGGAAGATTATTATAGAGATGGATTGTGCTATCCTTTTCCAGGCTCTATCTACAAAGCTAATGACCGCTCATATTTTGGTTTGATGGTTATGAATTGCTTGTATGTGGTCTCTTTATTTGAAAGTTGTTGCTTTGGTCTTGTTAAACGATATGCGAATTCAATTGCTTATAAGTTTGGTAGAGCTTCCTATTCTATGTTAGGTCCGGAGGAGTGGTTTGTGAACCATCTTATTTGCATTGGGAACCTTTCGGCCTTAGATGGCTAATGAAGTTCTCTCTATTTTCTTTCTTTTTTATGTATTTTTTTGAAGAATCGTTGAAAATATGAGTAGAGATCTAAATTACCCTTGTTTTGAACTATTATCTAGCTTGCTATTTTGAATCGGGCCATCGGTACAGTTTTAGATTTTTTTTTTTTCTTAATAAAATAACAAAACAAGATTTTTAATTCTTTCAAAATTATAAATATGTGTTACCTTAGAGAAGAGTAAAATATAGTAAAAGAAAGATTAATGTTTGCAAATTTTGAAAAGAAAAATCCAGAACAAATTAATGAAGTTAAAAATAGAAACAAATTGCTACAACAACAACAGTGGTTACTATAGCAATAATGTAAAATATTTACAAAAAAATTGCGATAATAAAAGAAATTTTTTGCCGAATATTGCGATAATAATAATAATAAATAGAAACGAATATACGTTCCCCTCTAATATGTGAATCTACACAGCATATTCTACAACATTAACCATAAAAATTCTCGTAACAATGCATTGGAATTTAATCTATTGTTCAAAAGCAATTGTTGACTGGTTTAACTTCCAGTGTCTTGAATAACTGAAGCTGTAAAATTCCGGTTTTCAAAATTCAATCTTGCTCTTTATTTTTGGATGAACTTGATTTCTGTGAAAATTTCTTCCACTTTTCCTTGTTTTTCTCTGATGTATTGACATTTTGGGTGAATTTTGTGAGCCCCTGTCTCAGTGCTCCAAGATTAACTCCATTTCCTACTAAAATGCTTGTCACTCCCATTTTTGAAACCTGCAAATAAGGAAGAAAGTTTAGAATCCGTAGCAATTCCCTTGGAATTGAAGGGTTCAACTTAAAATCAACATGCTACCGACCAAAGAAAAATGAGGTGTAAGGAACAGAAAGGTTCATTACCGCTTGAATATTCCTGTCCTCGTCATCAAAGAAGAGCATTGAGTTGAAGGGTACCCCAGTTCTTGAATGAATCCTCTGGAAATGATCAGTCTTGTGAGTCCAGCTGGAAAAAATCTCCTGCACAGTTAAAATAAGATTCAGTGAAATGTGGAAGCCATACAACGAGGCTATCCTGATCGTTATTTCTCACTGGAAGCCTTTAATAACGCTTATTTCACTCAAAAACCATGCCAATCATAAAGATGAGTCAATACAAACAGATTTAAGTCCGAATAGTATAGAGAGATTATATTCATGGTCTGTCACCTCAATTTATTCTAAATATGTTTTGGACAAGTAAAGTTTTCTCCTTTCAGAAAATCTTTATGCAACTAAACCATTCATTAGCAGAACTTCAGTGTAGACACTTCAACACCGCAAGCTCCCTATTCATGCTTTAAAGAAAAAGAAAACGAAATAATAAAGACAACCAAAAAAAGAAGATATTAGAAAAGGACCTTGTTGTCAACTCACCTGGGCTACAAACATTGATTTCAAGCTCAATTTATCAAGAAATGTTTTTGCAATATCTGGGGTTGGTGAACGAGAAGCAATAGCTACATCAATCCCCTTGTCCTTGAGTGCATATAATATGCCTTTGGCATGGGGATACAGAGATGGCATTTCACGTTTTGAGCGGCATTCACTGAATTTAGAGGATTCATGTTGACATTAGACCTCAAGAACTTTACTACAGAAATTTATGCAGTGAAAACAAACCATTGCAATGAAAACGGAAACAAGTTAATGCAAAAAGCTCTTAAATACAATCACAACACTAAGTATTGACAATAATTGTTATATGCATGTTCATAAAAAACAGCATAACATGTATAGAAGTCAATATAAAAATAAAAGGAGAAGAGGTCTATGGCACAACATGTATTCCACAAATTGTTTGTTGCAATGCAGACCGAACCAATATTACAAAGCATTCAGTCAACTAGCAAGTAACAGGTAAAGGACAAATCCTCCTTTCCCTCCACAGAATCCATAACCACAATGGAAATCAAACCAAACACTTTCTTCCGGCCTGTTGAACTATAATTTGTAATTTTGTATGTTGAAAATGCATGAATCCAACATACAGATCAAGTTTATGAAGTAAAGAGAAAAAAAGACAAGTCACAGATATTTCTTTCATCTGAATACCATTTTAATACATTCTACATCCAATAGCAATAGCAAGGACCATATCCTCCCCACCAAACAAGTAAATGAGACTGCAGTAAAATTACTATCTCATACAGTAAATTTCACAAACTAATAGTAACAGCACATCAAGAAGCATTTTGAGGGAAATTTTGAAAAGATATCATCAGTTTAAGTGATTCTAAAGACGAATGGATTCAATCCTAAAGCTTCCAGCCACCCTCAGAACGAAGACAATAGAAACAATCCTACCCATCAACAGTTTCAACCGGAGTCAAAACCTGAACCTGCAACCATAGTTGTTACGGGCGCAAGGGGGCAAGGCATGCCCGAGGGTGAGGCACAAGACAAGGTGGACATCAAAAAGATAACGCAAAAAACTATGGAGAACAAGAATTAATATTTCTAAAATACAACAAATGCCTAAAAAAAAAAAAAAAAAACGTTGAATCATAAGTTTAACCAAAGTACCAGATACTCAAATAGACAAATACTAAGCTACTTAACCGAAAATCTAATAAGTACTAAGTTACCGAATACTAAAGAATCTAAACAATAAGACTAAAACCTAAAGTCTCCATAGACCACGACATGAGTCACTAAAACCTAATCAAAAGAAAAAGGAAAGAAACAAGTAATATGTAAAAATAGGCAGTCATTTAATCCCTAATTTTAAATCTTTCCTGAACTAATCCCTAATTTTGGGAGCCATTTAAGTCTTTCTTATAATAATCCCTAATTTCAGGAGCCATTTAATTCAAATACATCCATCAAAAAGAAACACAATCATAAAAACAGCCCAGGTCTAGCCGCTCGAGGCGCGCGCCCGAGGGATGGTCCCTCGCCTGAGGTCTGCCGAGGCGCTGGGCCGTAAGCCTCAGGGAGGCACCCCTTTAACAACTATGCGTGCAACTTTATCATTTTGGGCCCAAAACATTTATCACTAATCAGGAAATGAACCTAAAGAATTTCTCTGGTAAAAGATTATTGACTTCATGACTTTGATACACATAGTATATGCTGGGATTTAAACAAGACCAGTCAATATGTCAAGCAACAAAATTTATGAAGAACTCTACCAGTTTTAAGCCAGCTAATTATCTTGGAAACTAATACTTCACAAAACTACAACTCTCATTTTAAGCCAAATAACAGCAGAAGTATCACAGCTGCTGTAACTCCCTAGTTCCCTCTCCCAACTCCCGAGAGATTGAACCCACTATAAAATATAAAAAAGACGCAGAATACAAGAATATAATATGATACATACATTGAATTTAACGACCCAGCACACGAAAACCTAAGAAAAAGGAGAAAACATAAATTCCCTTCGAATCATGAACAAACTTTAAAGCATGTTAGATGATACAATTTCTTCATACTTAATAATGTGAGAGAGAGAGTACCAGTAGAAAGGCCAGAGAGTATAATCGAGGTCGAAGACAACTAATCTGGGTAACATTTCAAACATGCCTATTATCTGCAAAGCTTCAGCCTTCACCTTCTCATCACCCATGGCTATTAATGCTCCGCCTCTCCGTTCCGATCGGTTTTGGGTGGACGATGAAATGGAAGATTTTTATCCTTTCAGTCTTTCCCCACGATTTGCTCACAACCGAAACGGCACTCCCATACAAGCATTATTTTTTTTTTTAGGCTTCAAGCCCAAATTGCACCCTCAACTATAAAATTTGCCAATTGACCCCTTAACTAATAAAAAGACAGCAAACTGATCCATCGTGCGTAAGCAATGGACCGTTTTTGTTAACGAGTAGGCCTCACCGATTGTCATGTCATATTTCTAACTAGTGTAAAAAAATAGGATTCAATATACAAAAATTTATCTCTCTCTTCTCACTTCATTCGTCAACGATTATAATTAAATTTTCCGAATTAAAACTTTTTTCTTTCATCTTTCATTTATCAACAGCAGTTTGAATAACGACTTACTCAACCCTAGAAATTTGTCAAACATTTTTTTATCCTTTTGCAATTCCTATCTTCTTTATCATCCTCAGAGTAATGACAAATTTCGTACGTTAGACCCTTTTTTTTATACTAGTTAGAAAATCTGATATGACAATCACTTGAACCTACTTGTTAACGGAAGTAGTCCACCACTTACGCACGAGGGATCAGTTCACTGACTTTTTATTAGTTGAGGAGTGCATTGGCGAATTTTGTAGTTGAGGGCTAAATCGAATATCAATGAATAGTTGAGGGGCCAATTTAGGCTTTAATGAAATTGGTTTTCCCTTGATCAGTCAATCAAGTTACTAGAATCTTAATTTGTATCAGAATTCAAATTTTGTATTTTGATGAACAGAACCGTATGTTTAAATAAAAAAAAAATTATGAAATAAAATTTATATTAGTATTCAAATTCTATTTAAAAACATTATTATATATTGAAGTTTTAATAAATATTTTAAAATAAGACTAAATTCCATTTTAAAATAAGTTTTTAAGCGTAATAATACTGAAATATAAATTAAGTTTTTATATTAAAAATAAACTACTTATAATGAATAATTTAAATTATTAGTTATATTTTAATAATTTATTTTAAACTTATATTCATCAAGGTTATGGTTAAGTAGTTGATTTTTCTTCTCAAATTAGCCAAATTCAAAGTGAATGACTTTAAATTACTTTTTGCAAATGTGCTATGTTACTGAGAAACTATAATTGAGTAGAAGAGCTGCGTAGGTTTTGATTCATCAATAACCTCAAGAAGTATATTTTAGCCTTTCTTTAACTCCAAAAAATTTAAGTTCTACTATTCAAGAAGAAATAAACATTTTAGTTTTTAAACTTAAAACAATATTCTACCAATAAAAAAATTATTCATATATTTTGTGAACAAAACCATTAAGAAAACTCTATTTTCTTTTATTACGTAATTGAAAATTTGAAGAATAATACTGCATCTTATTCAAAATTAGTTTAGTTTATTTAAGATTTAAGATTAACTTAAACTAGTTAATTAAGACTCCTCGTCCTTCCTGAACTCAATGTTAAGGTTCAATTAATGTTAAGGTTCAATTATGTCAATCGAAATTTTCAATTAAAAAAAAAATAATAAATAGAGTTGTAAATGGGACGGGTCGGAACGGGAATTGCATTTCCCATCCTCGTCCCCAGACTAACCGGGGATCCCCGTCCCCGCTCCGTTTATTAATCGGGGATAAATCTCTTTCCCATTCCTGATTCCGATGGAGAATTGGTTCCCCGCGGGGATCCCCGTCCCCGTTTAACTAGTTTTATATTTTATAAAAAAAAACCTGTAAATTTCAATTTTCACCTTCAAACTTATCTAAATGTGCATTAAACTATAAACATAAAATTCTCAAAACTCAATTCTCAAATACACTAATATATAATTAATAATTATATATAAAATAACAAAGTGAGATGAGAAGAAACAGAGTAAGAATTGAACGATTGTTTATAAAATTAGTTTTATTTACTTTATTTTATAAAATTATAAATAAAAAGTGAGAAGAAGCAGAGTAGGTGTATAGGAATCGGGTGGATTTAATTTACAAAATTAGTTTTATTTACTTTATTTTATAGAATAATAAATAATAATAATATAATGTAATAATATTAATTAAAGAAATATAAACAGGGATTTGGATATTTTATCGGGAATCCCCGCGGGTTTTAATCGGAGATGGAGACGAGGACCCGTGGGGCGGGTAAGGCTATTTCCGTCCCAGATTAATAAACAGGGACAAATTCATCCCTGTCCCCGCTAATCGGGGATTCTCCGTTCTCGTCCGGGCGGACCCCACCGGGGACAAGATCCCGCCACCCAATTAACAACCCTAAAAATAAAGCACCAAGGAGAAAATTGATGTTAAAGTTGTCCATTTTCTTTCCCATTATAATACAAAACTATCCAGTCTCCATGTAGTAGTTAGACCCCATATACAAATTTTCCCTCAAATCAATTTTCTCTTTTCTATATTCTTCTGTTCTTCTATTTGCACACCTCTAAGCTATGTATCTGTCTGTCTCTTTTCCATCTATCTATCCATCCCTTCACAGTAGATATGTTAGCCAAATATTGCTACTTGCATCAAGGTTAGTTCAAGCAAGGTTTCCAACAGCCACTCGTAAGCATTTCCGCCTTCAGGAGACATCAGCTTTGCCATTTTTTGCAGCCAGTATATCAGATTCTGATGCCAAATTGTCACATGTCATATGCACTTTATCTTCGCCAATAATCATATTCATTCTATCGAACTCTCCATCTGACAGAGAACGCCCATTTTCGTTTTCGATACCACTTGCTTCTTCGGAGTCTTCAACAATACAAGCTGTAAGGTCCTCCTCTTGAAAATCTTCAACAATACGAGCTGTAAGTTCCTGAACAGAAGCTGAACAAGAATCCTGTCTGTTGGTTTCCTTTGAATGCTGCCCGTCCTCACTTTCTGTAGGATATACAAACCCCTCAAACTCTTCATCAGAATGATCACCATCTAACCCTATTTCTGATGACTTCTGAGATCCACTGGTAGCTGATCCACAACTTGTACTATCATCATCAATTTCCTCAATGTGTGCATAATTCTGGCTCGAAAAAGTGGGAGAATCAGTCACATACCCTAGAATTTGGCAGCTACCTTGTGAGGTTGGTGATGAATCAAGATTTTGTTCACCAGATTCTACTGCTTCCTGTTGAAATTCAAAGTAGCAAACGAATCTTCTAATCAAAATACCCAACAATGATGAGAAGTGTTACGATTAGGCAAAATCACATGGCAATTTGCATCCCAATAGAATGCTATAACTATATGGACATACATACATCTTCATATAAAATGATATAAAAAGAATGTAACTATTACTATCTGTAACCAACATAAATTTTATTAGGAATGTCAGTTTTTCTTTATGCGTAAAATCACAATGCAGGGAACAAATTGTCCCAGATGCAGTTCTTCAAACAGGTAACATATGCCACTTGAAAATAAAAGGAAAATGGTTACAATTTCAATGTTGGATCCACTACTTACCTCTATTGGTGACATGAAACTCACTCGACCTGCTCCCACCCGCATGTAATTTTCATAGGCAAAGGGCCTTGTTCTAGTTTCTTGTTCACACAAATCCCTGTCACCCAATCCTGGTTCTTTAATTTTTTGACGAACCAGTCTCGGAGAAGATTCTAAAGGAAGTGAAATCCCAATCCCCAGTTCAGTATTAAGACCAGAAGAATTATCCTCACACACATTCAGGGAACATTTCTCCTCAAAAAACTCTACTCCAGTTTCTCTATCATCATATTTGGAGCAAGGATACGTGTTAATGGATTCCAATTGTGGAACTTTCTGTGAGTGGTCTGCAAGAATTTCGAGCATTAACCTCTGGATGCGTCCCCGTTTCAAAGAAGCTTCTTCAGGTGGAAACCAATTTCTATTAAGCTGCATACAAACGAATTTCATAAAATGCTTGTAATTCACACATGTCAAATGAACAATAGTGAAAGTAATGTGCAACATTTAATAAATGTCACACCATGGACAAAAATATTCCATAACATTCTTTCGAACCAAGAGATAAGATTCTTACAAAGCTTGATGATTGAGTTATCTTAAAAGGGTTGAAATCTGAAGGAACTTCCTCGAGAAACAGTTCCAGATAATGAAGCAAAAAGAGGCCACAATCAAATGAATTTCCCTGTTGCGGCAGCTGAAACAAAGCGGTTAAAAAGATAAAGGTGAAATAGTGTTCTTAATTGCACAGAAAGTAAAAAGAAATGAAACGAAATTCTGACTTAACAGCTTAAAAGAAGCAACAAATGCAATTTCATGGAAATTTTAAGAAGCAAACAAGATTCTCTAGCACATATACAATAAAATTAGATAACACTCCTTGTTCTACACCAGTCCACTTTGAACTGGGTTTTTCAGGAAACCTTATTACCTTTCTCTTTCAGTAATATTTATACAATTATAGATAATTCTTTTTAGATAAGAGACAAATCTGAGAATCACTCATGATGAACAACAAATTTTGCTAGTGTCCCGAATTAGTTAATCACAGCTGGCTTTATAGTTATATAAAAATTGTCAACTAAATAGTCAAATAGCCATTGTCTACTCCGAAATTCAGCCAAGGTACTGTATGAAAGATACTTTGAAACATCATGGCAATACCTCAAGAGGAATAAACCGTAAACATGAGAACTTTGAAGATACATCATCCAGAATCTCACGATGCCTCTCTTTCCATTCTTCACACAGGTAACTGTCATGCCACATAAATGTCACAAAAAATTGGTAAATCAAAGCAAATATTTAAACCTTCTATATTTATAAGAAAAAGAAAACAAACAAACAAAAATGGAACTACATAGCTACAGAACTCAAAATTCCTGCAAAAAACAATCAATATTATCAATCAAATGCGTAAAACTATCTATTACGAATTATTTGAGTAGCATGCACATTCAAGATAGTTGCACTGAGGCATGAATAACATCAAATATTGACCTACCATCCAATAATCATCTTCCAGTTTAAGAATATAAAGCACAAAACCTTTATCTTCATCAATTATCTTCTTTCTCTTTCTTTAGAGGAAGAGGGATCACCAATAATTTACACCTTAAATAATTAACTGAAAATTACATACTAGTTTTAGTATGCCAAAATTGGTGGTAACATTCAATACTAGAATGCAGTTTTATTGAATTATCTAACTTTATTTTTCTTAAAAAAAAGTAGTGAAAATATTAAAGCATAAATCCTTAACTTCAATAGTTTACACCTCAGAACTATAACAAAAAAGGAAATATATTGGCTATAGCATGACATGATTAAATTGAATACAACCTTTGCTGCATAATCAACTTATCATTCTGCAGAAAAAAAAGGGTAAAGATAAAAATGACCATAAAGGTATTGCAGGAGATCAAATATGACCCTAATGTGGAAAACAATACAATGTTCAGCTTAACATTGTAGCAATAGTGCAGTTTTGGGCCATATTAACAAAATAGAAAAAACAATTTGCTGACCCGTTAATAAAAGGTGTTCCTTTAACAGGTTAGTGGGCCCGTTTCTTCTATTCCAATAGTGATGTCCAAAATTGTTCCATGTTCAGAAAGCTGGCTCTAACATTGCAATATTTTTCGAGTTAGGTTCATATTTGATCCCCCAATACCATAGGTTATTTTTTACCTTATCCTAAAAAAGATGTTGAAATTGAAGCATGAAATCTTTAACTTCACCGATTGCTGAAAAGTTCATTTGAATTTGACTAACATTAACACCAGCAATATATAAGTCTTACCTTTGAATAAGATTCTTGAGGCCTCTATGACTTCCTCTAATAGAATTCATGTGCAAAATGCATGGTACTCTAAGTGTGCTGTCAGTTACTTCATCTACATAAGCATTAGAAAAAAGCAATGAGAAACTTAAGTGAAGTAAAATTGGCATATACAAAAAAATTTAAAGCTTAACCACATAGATCTTTGCCGTTGTCCTTGCTCTTGCCTCTGAAATTCACAATTTCACCTGGATGACAAATGACAATCAAACTCCAGTGGAGACTGCAAACAACATGAATTCATCTTTAAAATTTTCAAAAAAGGAAAGCAATAAATTTTTATCTTCCGCACAAAATAAATGTTCAACTATTTTCCCACCTATAATTTATAGGAATGAAAAGGAAGTCCTTTTCAAAAAGATTCACTTTTCTTGTCCATTTACAAACACGTTGAAATGCTGCCCTGCCTTCACAGGCACTAGATGGCTTCTTGTCTAGATCAGCAAGCTTCCGAAAGAAAAAACTATTGAAGAAGTGGAAGCTACGGTTATCCTCTAGCTGAATTCTGTCTTTTAAAAACCTGAAAGTAGAACAGAACCATAGGGTAAAATAAATGTAAAAGTAAAGATGACCACTAACCCAAAAGAATACGAACTATTGACTTCTAATTATAATCCCCTAAAAACAAGATTTAAATAATTTATTATTCTTCAAAAAAGTACAAAACAACAGAAACAAGACAAGGTTAGGTATGTAAAAATTACTACACAATTTCATTTCGGCAAAATGCATTTTTCAGCCATGACTTTCTACAATAATTTTGTTTACTTATGATTTAATTAAGTTATTTTAAAGCAAATAAGTTTACTGAAAGCTAAGGTACTGACACTGCTTGCCATGTACACATTAGGTACTGACACTGCTTGCCATGTACACATTTAAGGATATTGTCTCTAGATGAGAATGATATCATGCAAACTAACGAATTAAAGATTAGAAATGAACTCCACAAGTGAAACAAACACAGTCAATATGCTGGCTTAAACTTACTTTACATAGAAGTCAATGATAGTATCATTGATGAATGTCTCCGGTTGCAGAAGCTCCACATCTCTCATACTAAATGCCACACCATCAGGATCCCCTTTTGGGTATACCACTTCATCCAAAGTCTCATCAAGACTTCAATGCAAAAACTAAACTCAATTACAAGCCTCAAATGGGAGACAAACTACCAAATGAGATAAATATAAGCACATCTTGTAAATTACCAATGTTGAATTGACACAAAGTCTTAGGCCGGCCCCAATCGGAAATCAAGTCTTGTCACATTTTCATAAGCACTCACATAAAAATTGATGGAAAACTAAAAAAAAAGGAGGGACCTTGCAGTTTGATATGTTTACACCACAATAAACACAATTTCAAACATGAAACCATGAAAACAATAAGATACAACATAGGAGCAACATGACCCATCAGAAACGTATACTACAACAGTTGATAGAAAAGTCAAAGTATTTCCATTGAATTTTTTCTTCTAAGTTCATTGAGAAAGGTTGCTAGGAAAGGACATGTTTCCATGACTTACAAATATTGAGAATGCTTCCAGATGGATGTGATGTTGGGCCCTGCAAGGTCATTGTCATCCTTCACCATATTAGATCTGTAACAAAGGATGGAAGAGATAGCCATTGGAAAAAGTGGACCACATAGAGCAAAACATGTCATACTTGTAAATTTCAGAAGCAAAAGGAGGCTGCAACAAGGAAGAAGCAAAATCAAGTGGGAAACCAAATACCAAAAGAGTAATAAAATAACAAGCTATTCCATCAGAAATTATAAGGATTAAGAGACATATGTTAGAAAGAACAGACTATTTCTTCCATTCAATGAATGTGCATATGTTTCAGAAGCAACTCAAGCTACCCAATCGATAACTTACTTGAAAACAACATTCCAGATATCTCTATATCTGACGTCTAAAGATTTGATTGCTTCTTGTCTTTCAGACCAACAAGGATCATAAACTGAAAACTTCAACTTGTCATTACCTGCAAAATTTGTGGGGGAAAGTGCATTCCTTGAGATCTATGGAATTAACCAAATTTTGAATAAGATCCTACTTTCTAATGGAATTTCTAGAACATAAAGGCATAACGATGATTATGCTCAAAAAACAACAATACCATGTGTCGAAGTATTAGCATAACTAAAATACCATCCAAATTTGTTAGAAAAATTATCATTTTGCTATCCAGAGTTCAGATGAAGAAAAGTAACAATTTGGAATACTATTAATTTCAGAAAAACTATAAAGCAATCAAGGTTTTCGATTCCAAATCTTACTTTTTGCCCCCATTTAATTAAAAATAAAAAATAAAAAAAAACACTGATGAAGAGATTTTAGTGTAATAATGCCAGTAAATGGATGATAAAGTAATAGTCAAATTTTTCTAGGATATTAGACTTTTTACATAAGCAATGCAATTATTTTTATGTAACGCACATTACAATAAACATTAGAAAGTATTTCATACTAATGCAGGCAATGAACCATAGTGCATCTCAAAAAAGTTGCTCTCAAAATGAAGAGGCGTTATATCCCTAGATATATGAAGATACGTAGTGCTTTCTGTCCATACTTTGTTTTCGCTTCGTGCTTCACACCATAAGATTGAATTTGCTCCCATAATCTAAGTACAGTTATCCGCAATTTGAAGTTTACTTAGTTAAATACAAAATAACTATAGAACCTCCAGCACACACACTTATCAAAAATGCACAAACCTGAAGTTCCATTTGTGTTTCCAGTTCCTTTAGAAACCTTTGGTTTAAGATAAAGGCTAATCATAGCTGTCTCAAGCTGCACCAAACAAACAAGACATTCAACATACACAAGTGGAAAAGCATATAAAGAGAGAGTAAAAAGCCCAAGTTAGCTCACCCATGCCCACCATTCAGACTCAATACTAGTAATATCACCAGCTGCCCATTCAGCATTAAATGATCCCTTGGACCCATTTACAGTTGGACACTCAATTCTGATGCAGCTAGTTGAGAAAGTTACACAAGCCTCCGTAGAATATATGTCCTTGTATAGGAAAAAATCAGTGGAGACAACTACTTCATCGTCTAAGCTAAGCTGTCACTCGACAAACAAAAGTAGCTCAGAAACCCATCTAGTTCTCTAATCAAAGAAGAAGCCTCTAAGAAGGAGAAAAAGAATATCCAGAAGATGATACAAAATGAACAAGATTAATATAAAAAAAAGGACATAAAAAACACTGTATGTGATATTACTCGGTACAGGGCATATTTCTTGAAGTACATAAAGAGACAAAGGAGAATTGTTTTGAGGCCAACTTCACCAGTTACCCAGAATTTATTTAGGCAAAAAATTATTAAAACGATTATGTCCTTTACTCCAGCTGCAGATATGCACCCACTCTTCCCCTTACACCTTCCCTCTTCAATTTTAATTGACAAACTACGTCCTTTCCTTCAGTCAAAAACCAAAACTCATGAATGGCAGAATATTTAAGCTGTCCAGCATCAACACTCAATGCATTAATTTTAACTATTCCATGACATTTACCAATAGGGCACCAACCAAACGTGATTGCATTCTTTGAAGCCATTTAATACAGTATATGGTAATCACTGGTTAAACTCTTTCAGGAACAATTTGAAAAAAATTTAAAAAAAAAAAAATTGAGAAAAGAATACTTACAATCTCGTGTCCAGCTGAACAACAATCAGGGTTTGGATTTGCTGATGAAACTAAAATAACGATGCAGAGTTTTTTAGTTACATCATATAGCAGAATAATCATGAAGGACCTTGATAAAAGTAGGAGAATGAACCTTCATTTTCTTCAAGGACATGGATGGACACAGACAAAGAATCCAATTCAATTCTGCTATCATCATTTGTATTCATACCCAATGTCTTGTTCTACGATAAATGAAATTGAATAATTAAAACAATAGATAACATATCAACTGTCTAAAAAATGGTTTGAATATTGAGTTGGTAGCAAAAGAGAAAGACAAATCAAACTTCAGTATGCCATATAGAATTCTGCTGCCAACTGAATTTTCCTCACTAATAGGCATCTTACTGAAATTTAACATAATTCGAGAAAGAGATTTCGGGTCCAGATACATTATTGCTAGCATAAGCATACCTCACAATTTGAAGGACTAGACAGCACAGGTACATCCAAGTGACATTTTTCAGTTACAAAGCCACCTTCATTGAGCAAACAGATAGGAGATGGAATTGAAACTTCGTCATTCAAACGTACAGTTTTAGTCTTGGTTTCTACTATGTCATCACTAAGTTCTTCATAATGAGTCTTGATCCCCTCTACAATTTATAGGGAAAAAAAATTATAACACCAGAATTCATAATTGTTTGAAAAAACATGAACCGATATTGAGTTATGATGGCACTCACGTCTAGCATCAACATCAGTTGGTTCATCATCAATGATAATAGGTTCATTAACACTTTCCTTCTCTTGAAGCTTGGTACATCCTGCGACTGCATAGTATAATGAATATAGTTTCAGCAAAAGCCTCAAATAATAGAGCATCGTTCAAGAGTTTAAATTACACTAGATATAAAACTAAATGTGATAAATGATAATAAGAAAAAAGCAAATGTCTCAGTCCTGGAGTTCTGAAGTTTCTTAACTAAGGAAAATCACAAACTTTGTCCAGCTATAGCCAGCACCATTTTTCCATTTAAAATTTACATAACTTTTGTAATTTCATCAGGAATAAATTAACTACTTACAAAACTATATTTTGCTTGTAAATCCTAAAACCACTACCCTACTAAGCATCACAACAAATTTTGGTAGAAATGAAAATCTGCAACATCCATAATTCTAATTCTGTTTTGTAAATTTCTAGATAACATAATTAATTTATACTATTTAATCGCAGGGAAATATATAATTTGATCCAAATTATTAAAAAAAAAAAAAAGAGTAGTCTGATCATCAGCATCAAATTTTTATCAAAAAGATCCTTGGATAAAACTATTAATGTTCTAAAAATTCAGAGAGTCATTGATCTCATTGACTTTAGTGTTAAACTGAGACTTTTATATATTCAGGGTATAAATGGAAATACAAGGATAGGTTGGAGTTAGTGGTCTAAGAGACCTTGTTTAGCAGTTCTCTGTTTTTCGAGTTGTAGATTGGAGTTTGTGGACTCAGAGCCCTTGTTTTGCTGTTCACTGTTTTTCAAGTTGCATTCTGGGTTTGGTTTTTGAGGAATAAGATTCTTTTATTGATAAGAAAAATGTTTAAATACTTTTATTTATTTTTTTTTTTTGTTTAAAAAAACAGAAAAACCATTCAGTAAAACATGGACCAGATATGTAGTTCCTTGCTTTACCCAGATAATCCAATATACATTAACACTAATTAGAGATTCCCGTGAATTGATAGAACAAATCTCAAAAAGGAAGGAAGCCAGTCAAGTCAGCGTAACATTTCTAAATGGTGGAAAGCAAATAAATCAAAACTTTTAAAACTTATAATTCAAATCTCTTCTCAGCTCACATTTTCTTAGTCATCAGCGACAAGCTATTTGTAGTTTTAGATTCTAATTTTTTTCAGTAAATGACAAAACGAAGAGATAAAAATACAACAATAAGAAGACAAAAGCAATCAGAAGGCTGAAATATATGCAATTACATTTCACAAGTTGCTTCTCTGTCAAATTCCAAAAACCCCAAATGATCAAATCCATCATGTCAAGCTTCTTCGACAAACAAATCCCATCATAGCAATATAGAATGGTGAAAAACTTAAACAAAGACATAGCCGCATAATCTACTTCCCTCGAAATTTCCCAGTAGGTCAAAAACTGGTCTTCACCTCAAGTTTACAACACGAGAAACACAACAATGCCACAGATAGAACATCCATACAACACAATAGAATGAGACAGCAACAGGAATCAAAAGCGAGAGAGCACTTGCCAAATTGGTTAGCTAAGAGATACTCCAAAGTTCACTTTCTTTCAATTCGCGAAATTTCTCATCTCTCAAATAGACTAATTTATAAGTTTGATGAGAACAAAATAGAAACAAATAACAAATAAAGCAATATTTCGACTCTTATAAATCTCTCAAAACCAAAACCTCACTATCACCCCCTTCTTACACCATCTTCCAACCGTCCAAGCAAACCCGATCAAGAAAATGGAAGAACTTACATTGCTGGAGAAAAGTGTACTTAGTGATCGGGGAAGACAACAAGTCACGCTTTCTCTTGGGATTTTGATACCTTCCGAGCATATTGACGTCATTATCGACCTTGTCGTCCTCCTCACTGAAATCAAACACGCTAAGTCGGTGGCTGGAACTGACAGCCACACTCGGCGGCCGGGTCATGGCTAAGAAAACTATACAATGAAACAGAGTGAATATGTTTTCTAGTCAAATAGATGAGTATCTGCAGATTGCTGATTTGATTTCTTCCATCAAAAATAGTCGCGATTGCAACAGCGTGTGAATTGAAAAGGGTGAAAGGGGCTTTGGCTTTCTGAAGGAGAGTAGACATTAATACGTTAAAAGTTCAAATTTTTTTTAAAAATAAATTTTTTTCCACGATTGGACAATGGGCCCACTCATTTAAAATGTTAAATGGAAGACTATTTTAACTTGAGAAAAATTCTAGGATTATATGGTAACCCTACATGATATATTAGCAAAAAAAAAAAAAAAAAATTATTAATTTTTCTTTTTATGGTATTCTTGTATGATATTCTTTGAGTATTCTAAAATTTCACTTAATTTTATTACTTTTTAAAAACTTTCTATTCTATCTTGTATATAAATTGGTATATTGATAACTTTTGAAATTTATCATGTTTGGGATAAAAATTGTAGATTCCCAAAACTTTTACGAAATATTTAATAATTAGATTTTACAAAAAAAAAAAAAAAAGACATTGGATGCTAGCATTTTTCGAATTCTAAAATCTTTAGAGAATGCAAATGAAAATTAAAGATCCATATACTACACTCTCAAAAAGAATAAGACATAACAAAATATAAATAAAGAAAAGTGATTTAAATCAATAATCTTCAACAACTAATATAATGCTATTTTTCGCCCAATAACTCTTTCCAATTATATTTATATAGATCTTACTTGAAAAATGTTAAATATGAAAATCTAGCGTGCACTAACTTTGTAATACACCCATTATCTGAGTTATGCAAATAACAAATTGGAGAAATTGTGAGTATAAATATACCGAATTATTAAGTATGCACTTGATAAAATATTCAGAAATTATAATACCAAATAATTTATTGCAATTAATAATAAATTAATGATAATAATAAAAGTCTTTGCAAATTTATTGGTTGAGCAGGTAAACTATTCTAGCACACTAAGAATGCCTGCAGCTCATATATGAACCGAAGATGCAAAAAATTTTCTCCTAAAAAGAGAAGAAGTTAAGTTCAGTTTTATCCAATAACAAAAATTTCAATGACTGATTCCTCCTCTTCATTCTTCTACTTCACCAATGGGGGAAAAATATTAATGGTTCTCATTCAGAAGCACTTGCAGCACTCAGGTCCACAGAAAGATCAAGACTCTGAAATATTCCACAATGAAATTAGTTAGAAGAACTATTATTCAAATCGTGTTCCCTAAACTAATAACAAATTCTTCGTTATTCATTTATCTGAATTGCCATCACATTGATGCTTAGAAGTTACCTTTCCAGTGATCTTGCTGTACATTTCAATCACATCATCTACTGTGGTCTCAAAATGAGTTGTAGCGTCATAACTCTGCAGACAATATCCAATTATTTCATACATCAAACGGAAACTTTCATAGACAGAGAGAAACAGGTAAAGATGCACATTTATAAACATGTTCATCTCCACTTACTTGAGATATGAAGCAATTGTCGGCTTCAGGGCTATTAACGGGTTCGTATCTGTCATAAGTGTCGTAGAATATTTCATCTACTGGACTAAGAAGGTCAACTCCCGGCTTCAGTTCAGCTTCAGGTGTGTCTGTCTCAGCTTCAGTTGATACAAAAGCTATATATTTTCCTTTTGGGGCAACATTGTGAGAGTACGAACAACAAAATAGGTACCTATAACCACGTCGAATTCAAGACATATAACACGGTTAGAATAAAAGCAACAGAATCATATAGAGGAAACGAGGAACGAAATTTAGCAGCTCACATATCTGATTTACGACCAAGTTGTTTCTGCGGCAGAATAAGCTGGACTGAGTGAGAATCACTAGTATGTGCAACAGGATGGCTCATTATACATATAGCTCGGGCAACTTTTCCCACCTTCTTTACCTATTGCATTAAAGTAATGACAGATGAGGACCACTGCGGTGTCTCATATTCATTTCAACACATCAACTAGCTAGTGTAAGAGATAGCTTGTATGATTATAAATCTTGTTAGAATTTACCTTGTCAGGCAAATATGATGGATCACAGACAATTTTCTTACATTTAGCAGTCTCTCCTTCAGAGGTCACACCAATAGCTTTCCCACTGTCATCAAACTCTACCTATCATCAGAAAAGAAGAATCACATAAGTACGCTTACGAACATAAACATTACCAAAAGACTACAGATGAGTATAGAAACATGTGTGGAGCATAAATACTAACTAATTCATAATCCATTTCAAAAGTAAAAGTTAACTCTTGACTTCGAGAAACAAAACATAAAGATTAAAAGGGTAACAACAAAAATCTATTACACCAAGTCAAAGCACATAGAAGATAAGTAGGAGTGTTTCTGTTCATATGAAAACACAAGAGAAGATCATTACTTTCAAGAAAGCAAGCAAAAGAAGTAACTGTAGGCCCCATATGCGAGGATAATCAATAGTAGACTCGTATATTTGGAAAGAAAATACCACACTTGCGTTTACATAGACTCCTTAGAGAGAACGAATAGTAATGATGATGATAACCAGGAATGGCTTTCAGGACACAATTATTGCACATACCTTACATTCTGGCTTGTTCAGCATGTAAGTTCCACCGTATACAGCACTCAAGCGAGCAAATGCCTGCAGTATTTCAGGTACAAAATGTCAACGATGTCATAAAATGTCAATGCTACCACAAACAGTCAAACCAATCTATCTTTAACAACGAATTATTCTAAACATATAAACAAGAACAAACCTGAGGCAATTCACCCAGTCCATACATCGGATAAATATAAGGTGATCCTCCTTGAAAGCGTGCTAAAGACTCTGCATAGAGCTGTATCAAACAAATACCGAAATAGCTATAGCTGTATTAACCAAGTAGTAAATATATGATAACTCCACATAATAATTTATGAATTTTTTATATATATAAGAATTGTTTCAGGTTCATAAATGCACCTTCATTCTCTTCACAAAATCCAGAGCTGGCTGATCCAAGTAGCTATCGTCAAGGTGGAGTGCCAATGCATGACCAATAAAGTCAATTGTATCATCTTCTAGTCCATATTTTCTGCATTGAAATATATAGCAGCTATTAATTATGTAGAAACCAGTGAGTATTCAGATTATAGAAAAACTGATATTAGATTAGTTATTTGATGGTACAGGGATAGTTTCTCCTTGAGGCGTCCCTCAACTGAAGTGAAAATATAGCAAATCTTCTAGAAATGTAAAGATCAGAACCATACGAGATAATTTCTCTTGCTGTAACTTTGTTCAAGTCAAGCCCTTCATGGGATTTTGGATCATTTTCTTCATAGTCTTGTACATAAATGAAGAATTTTCGAGCACGACGCTTCTCGAATAGTCCCATCAAGGGTGACTTCAATGCTTCAACATCATTTGCTGGAACTTTGTGGATCTGAAAAGCACAATTACTTGCTGTGTATCGCGACCAAAAGAATAAAGTTTCTTCTATTTATTTCGTAATACCAATTCACTTTCACCTCAAAGAAATCTAATCACACATCTTACCTTTCCTTTATTGTATACAAAACTACCATCCACTGCCTTGAAGTTAAGATACTTGGTAACATCAGTATGGATGAGAACACGAACCAAATTTCCATTTGCAATGATGAACTGCCAAACAAAGAGAAAGGAAGTAGTACTATTTAGTGAGGTAAAAACCACCAAGATAGAAATTGTGATATGTACTCAAATGGCATGTACCTTTGGTACCATATCAACATTATACTCCTTGCTTAAACCGAGGACTTCTGGAGGCTTTTCATCTCCCCTGAAGCGCTTCCAAAGCTACAATTATCAACAATTTTCAAAGAAAGAAGAGTACAATCAGACAGATACAAAAAAATAATCATAAAATTTAAATAAAACTCCATATCATGACAATGAGAGAACATACCTGATTAAGATTAAGAGAGGTCGATTCACCTCCATAGTAGTCATTGCGGTCCATGTGTAACACCTGTTTTTCAGAACATAATTCAGTAAAATGGTGATAAAATTTGCCTACTATGAAGGTTCAGGAACACTTTTTCACGAAAAAGGGATTATTGCAGATTTGCAGGAATTCTGCAACAAACGAAGCTTTTGGAGACCGAGATCATTCATAACCTCGCTTTATCATATGGAAACTGGATTGAGAAGCCTAGACTTGAAACAAGAGGCAAACAAGTTTGATTGAAATATCAGGCATGAATAGTGCCAAGATAAATGACGTCAGGAAATAATAATTGAGAAGAATGTTAGTGAAAATAGTCTAATACACCAATTGATAGCTACTAATTTCATATAATAACTTCAAATTTTGCTGATTCGAAAAACAGAAAAAAACCAGAAACAACCATTTCGCATCATTCAGATATATTGCTCTTCTACGTGTAAGTTAACATCATCAAATGGAAATGAGATCAAAAAATTAAATGCAATATCAAAATCGAAACATTAGGTCAAAACAAAGAAAAAGTCCAATGGATGATGAAACCCTAAGACTATTTGATACTGAATTCTGTGTATGCAAAGTAAAATAAATGTACCTTGAGTCCATCAACAGAAAGAAGACCGCTGAGAATGCATTCTTTGAGACCAGTACCGAGGACTATGACATCATACTCTTCATCCATGATTAGTAATCAGAAAACCTAAAGCAAATTACAGATGCAGAGAGAGAGAGAGATCAAAGAGAAAGAGAGGAATATGTGATATTGGTGAAAAGGAAAGAGAAAGCTAAGTAGAAGAAAGAAATGGTGTAAGATGTTGAGCAAGTCTTTAGCGGGAATGACCGGAAATAACGAACGAATGATGTTAAAACGGTATTTCCTTAAAAAAAAAAATGTGAATTAAAATTTTTAGATGAATAAAAAATATTTGTTTAGAAATTAAAAAATTATTAAGCAAATAGATGTAAATTACTTTTTTACCAATCAGGTTTTTATTTAATAAAATTATAAATTACTTAATAAAATTAATATATTTAAATATTTTTTTCTTTTCATTCGTATGAATTTTTTTAATATTAAAGTATTATTACTATATATATATAAAAGATTTGGCAGCAAAATTTCTTTAAAAATATAAAAATTGTTTACTATGATTTAAGGCAACAATGAAAAAATTTTGCTGCCTACTATAGAATTATAAGTTGCTATGAGAAACAAAATTATATAGCAGCAAGTTTTGAATATTGTTACTAAGTTGAATTTGTTTTTATTAAAAATTTTACTGTCAAATCTAACAATTCTTGTACTATGAATTTGTAAGATTTAAATATGTGATTTTTATAGTTACATATTGTGTCATTTAGGGATGGCAATTTCTGACACGACAACACGATTTACAAAGACAACCCGACTGACACGACCCGTTTCACACGAAACTCATTTTTCACTACAAGAAAACTCATTATTAATAAGAAAAAATTAATGAGGGTAAGAAAATATTCTTATTAAAAACACCCATTTATGAGTTATAGTAAGGAAAGATGACACCCCTTATTAAATTTCTCTTATTAATACTAGTAAATTTCTATTAGGGATAAAAAAAAAAATTTTCATTTAATAAATAATTTTCAACCCCTCATTATTTAGGGTAAAAATCAAGAGAGCAGGAAATTTTTTTCCCTTCCCACCACTGCTTCTGCTTTTGCCTCCTTTCACGCCCATACCTTCTCTGTTTCACGACCTATCCCTTCCCAATCTCTCTGATTCATCCTTTCACGCCCAGCTTCGCATCTTTCCGTCACCGCTCCGCCCACCGTTGCTCCGCTTCGCACCGCTTCCTTCCGTTTCGCACCGCTGGTTCGCTCCGCTTCATCGTTTCACGCCCAGCTCTGCTTACTGCCGTCATTACTATCGCCACCTCCACTGCTTCCTTCCGTCATCGCCATTGTTTCTGGTTAGTTTCTGTAAATTTTAATTATTTCAATTTGTTTTTCTGTAAATCCTTTTCTGCAAGTGATCTATACTGTGTTTTTGTGCTTCAATTAGGATAAAATTCAGAGTTAATTTGCACCGGTGTCACCTTTAACTAAGTTTATCCATATCTATATTTTGTTCTTCGAACTGAATATCAGTTTGTAACATCTCATGCAAGAACGTTGTTTTGCTGACAATAGCATGAAATCATTTAAGTTTCTTGATTCTCTTGGAGCAACTATAGTTGATGTAAATTGTATATCTGTATGGTAGTTTTATTGTTAAAGGTTGCTGTAGATTTAGAAGTTCAAGCATGATATGTCTCTTTACAAATCAGTCCATCTTTTCTGGAACTGATTAGGGTGTGCAATATTTTTCATTCGGAATACAGATGAGATTTTTTCTTGTGTGTCCTTTCCCCAAACTGCTTCCGGCATGTTTTAAGTTCTCATTATCTGCTCTTTTACTTGTATCACACCTAGAATATGTAGTTGGAATACAAGCTACAGGGAGAAAATAAACATTAAACATTAAAGATTTCAACACTTAAGAATGTAGCCTATACCTCTAGGAGTTTGACCCATGCTCACTCTGAATTTTATCTCATTTCATTATAGTTTCCTGTCTGTATGAACATAGTCACAATGTACTTTATTTTTTATGTTTTATGGTACAGATTGTGTATCATGGTCAATTACAGGTGCAAGCTATCATCTTAAGAATGGATGGTCCTAAGTAGCCCAATGCTTAGGATATAGTATAAGTGTTGGATTTGAACTCTAAATCCCTGGACCTGATCGTTTGCATTTTCTGGAATAGCATCAGCATTGATCTAACTTCTACTCATATTGTTCTTCTATACAGGAGCAAGACTTGAAGTTGTCTGAACTAGAATCTGAGAACCGGAAGATGAAAGTTGAACTTGAGGAGTTCAGAACAGAAGCAACTCACTTAAAGAATCAGCAGGCAACAATAAGAAGACTTGAAGAACGTAATCTTTTATTAATTCTTGGTTTTTTTTAAGTTTCTTGAAATTGCTATTGAATCTCCCCTATGTTTTGTTGATTGCTTGTTTTTATAGAGTTCTTAATGGTGCTAATTTGGGAGGTGAACTTGGCGATGACTTAGCTGCGTTTCATTCTATCAGAACCATGTAAGTTGAAGGCATTAATAATCTGTTCTGCATTTTTTTTTTTTTTTGGGATGGGGGGGTGTTTATAAGTTTTCAGTGTTGTAATTTAATTTTTGTGTTATGTTTCAGAGATTTAAGTAACAATCGCCAGACAAGAAATATTATGCCATTGTTATCTATTGAAGTCCTTATCCCCTGAGATTAGATTTTAGATACCTGTTCTCTACTGTGCCCTTTTATGCTAGAATTCTGATAATATTTACCTTTGATAGTTTCCTTGCAGCAAATAATTTCACTGGAAGCATCCCAGATTCAGTCGCCTCTCTAACATCATTGACAGCCATGTAACTATTGTTTCCCCCTGTTGTTCTTTTTTGGATGCCAAGTGGTTCTTGGTCTCAATTTTATACGTGTCATGCTTATATTTGTACTTCATTGATGCAGGTCTCTGAACAACAATTTTTTAAGTGGAGAGATACCAGATTCTTTCCAGTCTCTTACAGGATTGATCAATTTGTATGTTCTTATTTTCAAGTTAGCATACTATTCCTTTCCAGGTTGCTTCTCGAAGGTAATACAGCTAATGGAACAAATGATTTTTTGCAGAGACTTGTCCAGCAACAATTTGAGTGGGCAGCTGCCTCCTTCTTTTGGAAAATTGATTCACCTTACCACCTTGTACGTCTTTTTCATGATCTATTCCAATTACTCTAATTTCTCCGAATGATCTAAGCTGACAGCTTAGTTGGCAGACGTTTGCAGGATAATTAGATCTCTGGGACCCTTGATGTTCTTCAAGATCTTCCTTTGAAAGATTTGTAATATTGCCAATATCATTAATTTTAACATTTGGGAAGTTAATGTTTCCAAGTCTATATAGTTCAATAGAATGACCCTTTGGCTATCCTTACCTTTCATTGAACAGGAATATAGAGAACAACCTCTTTTCTGGACCCATACCTGACAAAATGCTAGCCATTCCAAGTTTCAGGTGAGACATACAAAGTATAATTTCCCATTCCATGACTTTACTGCGGGAACTCATTTGTCAGCTGTTTGTGCTTCTCATTTGATTAATTAGTGAAATTTGTGTGCTAACTGCTTTTAAATTTCCCCATTGTTGGTTATGATATTTTTTGTTCATAAGTCACGCCCAGCTCTGCTTACTGCCGTCATTACTATGACAAGCTTTATAAGTGCTTAACTCATTATGATGTGTACATTTTTTGTTTAAATTGCCCCATTGTTGGTTATGATGTGTACATTTATAAGTGCTTAACTCATTATGCAAGAATGTTTTTAGTATAATTCAAAATGTTGAAATAGCAATGAATTGCAATGCGATATTGTATTTCTGCAATATTTTACATGCAAAAGACTGTAAATGACTTATTAGGTCCAAGCGTCTATTCTTTACAATGTTTGGGCACAATTCAGTTGCATTTTTCTATCACATCTATAATAGCAGTGTTGGAGTTGGGAGAGCAATGGGCTTGAAGTGAATATTTGTTTGACATCTATCCATAATTGTTGAAGGCGCGCTTCAGCCACGGGCACTCAAGGCTCAAGGCCGAGTGCCTTGGCAAGCCTCAGGCTTTTGTATATTATATTAAAGGGATTCTCTCTCCAAAAATGTTTAAAGTAGCTGTTACACTTGTGATATCTGTTGGCCTGTAAGCTTCCATCATCATCTGTTTCTGTTTTCTGTTATCTTTTATGTAATATGTGCTTTATTATTGAATACAGTAGTGGGGCAATATAAAGTATGCGGAATGTGCCTTCTCTTTTCTTTAAATACACCCAGTGCTTGTTTGTCATAGAACATGAATGATCTCTGCCCTTTGGCATTGTGTACTATTCAGGGCAGTCTGCTGTGCAGTGATGGCAGTTCTTATAGCAATGGTGGCTTCCAGCCCAACAAAGGGATGGAGCGGACGCAGTTTGAGTCTACTTGATCCGTAAGTACCTGGCCATTCATGTCAAGTCTATTCTGGTAATATAAAACTGTCACAACAAGCTTACACGAACTTCTGAAATCATATATTGCATTCGGGAATCTTTGAAGACTGTAATCAGTACAAGATATGGAAAACATAGCCATATGGCAATGTTTCTGAAATAAGAAGAAAAATCTGTGTTTCAACTTTTTACTTTGAGCATGTACCATAAGATGCTAAAATGTATATTTCTCATGTACCGAGGCTTAAAAATTCATAAACAGAACGTATCACTAAATTTATATACACACAACTTCGAGAATTGACAATAAAAGCCAACATAATGACAAGTCAAGAGTTCAGATACAATCTCTTACACTGTATTTTCCATTTTTATTGTACTATGACAGAACTTATGCAAGCAAATAAATACCAATTATTGCTAGTGTTAGTGAACATCAACCCCCAACATGGCCATCATACTTCATGGATATTAATGTTTTAGCATTCTTGGTTCCTGCTGGGATTATTGTAAGTTACATGTACTAGAGCTTTGTTTTTATCTCTTGAACTACAATTATATGTGCACTTGCCTCATCATTGTTTTTGTTTGTTGTAGGCATGTTTTCTGCCTTTGTCTGATGCAAGCTCTTTTGTGGTCCTTTACATTGTGACATCAGTATATTTTTCTGGAGTCATGGTGAGAGAATCTTGGGATGACTAGTTTTCTCTTTATTTTCGTTTTTGTACGTATATTATCTGATCTCTGTGTTTTTCATGTATATATATATATTTATATAAACATTTTAGGTGCGTCTGATGCTTGTACTTGCTCCAGCAGCATGCATCATGTCTGGAATTGCCCTTTCTGAAGCTTTCAGTGTTCTCACTCAATCAATTAAATTTCAGCTGCCTGGAGTATCAGGCAGTTACCGTCTTAATGTATGCATGTCTTTCATCAATCTACTTCTGAATCATGTTCTTTCAACCTTGATAGAGTTATTAAACTCTTAAAACTAACATGTATTTTATACTTTTGACTTCTTAGTCTGGGGATGCTAGTTCAAGTACTATTGTGGCACAAGATGATGCTGGAAAGACTGAAAAAACTGAAGATACAGCAAAAGAACGACCTTCGAAGAAGAATAAGAAGAAAGAGAAAGAGGTTGTGGATAAGCCATCTGTTAGATCCAGGATTGAAAAGAGGCTTCTCGTTTTACCTTTTGAGGTATCCATTATCGGTGTTCTATTACTTGTGTTGCTTGGTGCCTTCTATGTGGTATGTAGATGCTCACTCATACCTTTGTGGCATATCAGTGAATGGAATTATTTATGTATTGTCATATTGCTCTCATATCCCACTGTTGGTTCCCAGAATGCTTTGGGATTTGTAATATAGTTGTGTTATTGGCTTATGAATGATGCTGTGTCATCCAAAAAATTTGTTGGAAGTGATCTTGTTTAAAAGCCTGATATGTACTTATGGAAGCAATTACATGTCCCAGATTTACTCATATTATGAGCTTGCTAAGTATACAGACCAATATTAGATTCACCCTTCTACACCCATCTTACATATCTGCATTATATATTGTTTGTGCTGCCTATTTAGAATGTTGCTTTTGAAAAAGAAGAAAACCCAAAAAGCACAGGATGTCATGATCTTTTAGGGTTCTGTTAGTTATTTAGAAACCGAAATTTAGTGCTTCACCAAAATTGTTTTCCTTGGTTTGCTATATAGTGGTGGCACCAACAAGTGCTTTTTGTATCATATGTTTGGATGTTGACAATTTTAAGCACTTGGGTTGTGAGTTATTTAATGTATGCAGCTATGCAGCTCCACTTGAAAGTGTGTGCATAAATACCAGCCACTAGGTTGAAGTACCTTTATTTAACTTGCCATTCGGCAGGTGGATCTGCTTCACAATGACCACATGACAAAAACAATTTGTTTGAGTTAGTATTCCATGGAACTCGTCTTAAACAAATGTGAAATATATTTCTTTTTTGTACCAGTTTGTGTATGATGGTCTATTGGCATTGGGAGCCAAGCAGTTTTTATGTTCATTCCTTTTTTCCAAATGGAAGAATCTTAAGTTATCCTATTGCTTCCATATAGAGTTTTATTAAATTTAAGTGATTAATTGTATTTGTTTGGAAATTTGTAAACCATTATTTCTTTCTATGTGCAGTTTTGTTCACCAGTTGATCCTTTTACTTGCTAGATGATTTAATTTAAGTACAATTAGAAATACAAGTAACATCTGTTGCTGCAGGTCCATTGTGTCTGGGCAGCTGCGGAAGCTTATTCAGCGCCATCGATTGTGTTGACTTCTTATTCACAAGATGGTGGTCTACATGTTTTTGATGATTTCAGAGAGGCCTATGCATGGTTAAGCCACAACACTGAGGTGGATGATAAAGTGAGTTCCCACTATATGATGACTTCCATATGTCAAATCCATGTTTAATACACAACTGTTCTAGGTGTAGCGGTAATGGCTTTTATCTTTGAAAAGTTTCCACATAGTATATGCCATGTGCAATAGGTTTGTGGTTGCTGGTTGCTGCAATTATATTTTTGGGTGAATTTGATCTGATACTATGTTGTGGATAATAGGAAGCTTGATACTGACTGAATTAGTTATACAACAATGTGAATCTCTGTAATGCAGTATGTGTTTATCATATGATGAAGTATAGGAAGTAGTTATTGACTGAAAAGGACTTTGGCTTGTTTTTAGAACTTGAATTTCCGTGCTTTGTGAGCTCCTGCTGAACTTGTACTTTTGTTTTAGTAGATGAAACTTTAGGGCTTAAAGACTCAGACATGTGTGCTTTGTGGTTACTGCTTGATGAGGTTTCAAACTCAGAGTCAATGATAATAGGCTTGGTTGGAATCTGAGTTTTGTGGGCACATGCCTTAAGCATCCTTACAATGTTGGGTTTATTGATGATTGATCTAGAGTCAACAACAGAAGGTATAAGTCCTGCTCTAGAAACATTGAAATATATGAAGTACTTGGTGAGAAGCATGTTATAAGGCAAAGCAAAGTTGCCTCTCACGAGTCATGTGATTGATCATGATGTAAGGCAAGTTAATTTTCACATAGCTAGCTAAATGCCATATGAAACACAGATTAAAGCTATTCATGGTTGCTAAACTAGCCTTTTAAGGAACAAAAAATTTTCAAGAATGTGGAGATGTAGCTTACTGTTTGTTGGGGTTTCCATCATAAAATTGGGTAGGAAGAGGTGTGGGATAATTGGGGGAGTGAAAATGCAGAAATTTTGAGTTACTGTTGTGTCATTATACGTTTTTCATTGTAGATATGGCTTTGATCTTATGATCCCCTTAGGTATATCAATTTTTTCCTAAGAAATCTGAATGTGTGAATTGGATTCTACTGGAACTCAAGGATATTTTTAGGCTTGTGGTTTTGACATTCATTGGAAGTTCTAATTGTTCCATAGTTTCGGCACTAAATATTTGTATCTGATAATTTAATTTCACATTAGTCATCCCTTCTTATTGTGCCTCCTAGTAAATATCGCATGTATGATTTCATTTCTTTTTCTTCCAATTCTGTTTTAAGACGGACGTGTAATTATTTGTTTTGATTATTTCTTGCAGGCACTTTGATGCACATTCAAGCTAAGGATCATTAATCTAATTAGTGTAATTATTTTCATCTTTTGGATATAATCTTTTGTAAGACCAACGGTCTTTGATTTTGGGTAAAACAAACTACTCATGTCAAATTTATGGAATACCAATTTTTGGTGTTAAGAAGTGACTATTTAATGACAATATGCAATATTATTAATATTAGTTGTTATTGATTATTTAATGAAAATATGTTATATTATATTATTAAAACCCTATATGTCATTTGAAGGGAAATAATTTTACTCATTATTTGTTTACAATAATAAGGGGTTTTTTCAACATTAAAACTGATTTTTAATGAGGGGATTTCCCCTCATTAGTCCCCTTATTATATGGGTCCCTTGTTAAAGGCTTTAATGAGGGTATTATGTACCCTCATTAGTAATTTACAATAAGGGGAATTTTTCCCCTCATTATTGATAAATAATGAGGGGACATAATACCCTCATTAAAACCTTTAACAAGGGACCCATATAATAAGGGGCCTAATGAGGGGAAATCTCCTCATTAAAAAGTTTTAATGAGGGGATTTGAATTTTTAATGAGGGGAAATCCCCTCATTAAAAGCCGATTTTCTTGTAGTGTTTGTTGTTTTTATGTTATATATAATTATATGGAATATATTAAACAACATAATACGATTATAACACGATAACACGAATTGACACCCCTAGTATCATTGATGACTTTATTCTTAATTTTATTGAGTGTGATGATTTATAAATTTACATATTAGTCTCTATATTTGGCCTCTTTATTTATAATTTTCTGATAATTTAGTCTTTGACGAATAAAAATTATCAAACATATCTTTGAGCTTGAGAATATTACATTTCACATATTTCAGTTAGTGGTTAAATTATTCAAAAATTATAAATACATGAGTTAACTATGGCTAAATCAAAATACCTGAATTTCTTAATAAAAAATATATTTTATATTAAAAATTACTGCTCATTAACTGTTTAGGATTTTTTTAAAAAACTTGTTTTTATTTTTTATTTTTATTTTTTATGAAAACATTGAAAATTTAAGAAGTTACATTTTCAGTTAATTAACATTTAAAATACTTTTTTTTTTATGTTTTTCTACTTTTATCAACCCTTAATAATATTTTTGTTTTTGAGAACAACCTTTAATTATTAAAAATTTATAAATTTATGTAATTAATTATAAATCAATATATAAATAATTTAGTACTACTTTTATATGTATTTTTGATGTTCGATCTTATAATAAATAATCAACTGGAAGATATTTAGATAGCTATAAATTATCAAATGCAATCAGTTGCTACCATTAGTATAGTTAGCTGCTAATTTTTACTGATCCTTAGACACTGATGGCTGATTGCTAAATCAACAGACTCTATCTGCATGAAAGGTTTGATCAAATCAACATAAAACTTTTGTAAAATAGATTGCAATTACAACACTGAAATTAAATGATTTTTAAACACAGTATAGTTGAAATCCAATGAAACTACCTCAATTGATGCAGTCCAATTATTAATATAACAAGCTAATTAATATTTGGTAAATAAAGCTACGAAACAAATATGCAAAACTCAACTGGAATACATATTAGTGTTGAAATTTGGAATACAGATGATAATTGAAATACACCCAACTCTACAATAGTATTATTGTTTTGCCATAACTTACAATTATAACCTAAAATGGCAAATCCAGCCTCTAATTTCACTCTAATTGCTGCAGCATATTGCCGAATCATGATGAAGGCTTTTTATCCACTCTTATATATACAAATACAGACCTATATATATATATATAGAGAGAGAGAGAGAGAGAGAGAGAGAGAATCCAAGCAACCTGCAAAGCTGTCATCTTTAATACAGTTGAGGTGGATTGGGTTTTTCATCCAAAAAACACATCTTCTTCATGAATTTGCCAGAAGAAACTGAATAGCCATTCATATTTTAGAGATGCAATTTCATCCATCACATTCAATTTGGGAAGGGCAACCTGCAAAACATTTTGAATTTCCACTCAATACACACCACCATCAGAATTCAGTTTCTGCTCTGAAATTAGGGTTTACTGCGCGCACACGTAGCCATTGAACATATAGAAATATTTCACTACGATCACAAAAGTTCGTTATCTCTCACACCAGTCATGCTAAATCAACAAGAATATCATGTGATACATAAGTCGGTCTACTGTGACATAATCCCTAAAATCAAACCGAATTCTAAATAATTCTCCAATCTTGGAAAAATTCAATCTAACAATTGGCAAACTCATTGGCCGGAGTGCGAAATTTACGACTCAAGTGACATTGCTATACAAGATTAGTGAAACATTTCTTAAGATTGATGATAGGGTGCTATTAACCTTATAATCATACCTAGACAATTCATAAAAAATTTAAGTTTCATTCGAATGATTTCTTTTGTCTAATAAATATGGGTGTTTAAGAGGTTGAGTATTGAACCCATGACCAATCAAACTAGCAATATATCGCAAGCATTTTGAATAGAAATGGATGAGTACCCCAATCTGAGGAAGGTGTCTGAGCCTGAGCCTCGAAAATCTTGAGAAAGATCTACTAAGCTGCTTGTATTAGTGATCATTGAATCAGGAGAACGTCCTTGTTCAAATTGCAATCGCTCCATATTCATCATCTGCTATATAAAGATGAATACAAAAAAGGTGAGAGTTATGTAACAAGGAACTGAGAAATAACAAATCTTACAGACTTGGTCCTTTAGTCTCTTGTTTTCTTCCATTAATTCTTCCTTCTGCAAAATAATCACAAATACTTGTTAAGGCTAAGTTTAGAAGACTGCAATATATAGGATCTAACGTGCTTAAACTGATAGCAATAATGCAACTGCCTTGGAAATATGGATTTTTTTCCACTGTGCCAAAAAATTTCTTTGTAAAATTGCTCCAAGAGGATCAAAAGTTTTCTTTGTGAAATCTAGTATTTCTTGTAACACACCCCGCTCTTGGAATGAAAGCGTATACGACACATGTTCATCCTATCATTGTATTAAAATTTTCTTAATAGATGGAGTTTTTAGAATAAACATTTAACTACTTGGTCTAAGGCTCTCGCGCTATATCAAGAAACTATTCGAACAAAAAAAGTCTAAGAGGATAAGCAAGGCCAAATAATAGTTTTCATTGTCTTTGACACACCAAGTATGTTAACACTTTTTAGGCTTGAAGCCTATATATACAAATATTGAAATTTCATTTTTTAAAGGAATTGTTAGGATTTAAATACGCTTGACCACATAATCTACAAGGCTCCCATACCGTACAAAGAAACCATTTAATCAAAAAACTTGAGTTGATATGTAAGGCTCAAGATCTTATACTGAATAGTTGCATTTTGCTACTGCTTTCAAGTACACTTTCAGATTTATTTCTCATGGTGTGACGCAAATAATTAGCTTTAATCATGATCATATATTAATATCACCATTGATGCAAGGAATCGCTACTCCAATTAATATCATTTTCCCAGTTGAAAAAAAAGCAGTTCAAAGTTTAAGTTATCATGAAAACAACGAGGGTGGCTTCCAACAGTACAAAGATAGGCATGTTACCTTGGTTTTTAGGTCATTAATTTCATTCATGATTGCATCACTCTGAAGCAGAAAAAATAGGTTATAAGATCAACTTATATTTTATATTAAAAACAGTTAGCATAAAAAGATTCAATTTTGCTTGAACCTTCGTTTCCACAACTCGTTTCAAGCCACCTTCAAGTAACTTCTCCAGCTTCTGCAACTCTTCAATGTCCAATCCTTGAAGCTCTTCTCCTCTCAATTTCCTGTCATTTCATCATCATTTTATCAGCAGTTCATACCAGCCACCCCGCTCGCTGCATCTTTACCGGCAAACTTAACTCTTACCTGAGTTCTTGGGTTTTATCAGTTACTTCATTGCTCAAAGCAGTAAGCGTAGTGTTCTCAAGCTAAAAACAAGACAAAAACACTGCTTTTAATGCATAGCCACTACCATAAATACTAGATTTGACAGCAAACCAGAAGTATAAAATGTATTTGCACCAAAATTTGATATAACATAAGACATCAAATTTTGAATGTTGTTGTTATATTAACTTTCTGGCAACAAAGACAAAATTTTCGCTACCAATTCTAAAATTTCTTTTGGTGGTTAATTCCATCTTGGAATACTAATTTACAGAATTGCATTTTTTACCCTAGCTATCATTATAGGATAATTCAGTACTCTGTGTTCAAATTCAGTTGATTTTATCTCACCGAATAATATAAACGGTGAGTTCACTCGCTAAGGAAAACAACACAAGACACTCCAAATTAACATGTCGATTTTCTAAATGGGAAATTTACTCCAAATTCCACAATTATATGAATTAAAAAACCATATATGAAAAGTATATTTTCACACATTTTCAGCAAGCACAGGAAGGAGATCAGAATTTGGAAACCTCAACTTTGCAACGTTCAATTTTATATGTTATATAACAAACATATCATTATCCTTATTAGGGTTAGGCACAATTCGGTCCAATCCGGGGATTTAGAATCTCTGGAATTGGATTGGAATAAATCTCCAGAATTGAATTGTTTCAGAAATTTCGGTTCAATCCAGTTCGGATATTCGGAGATTCGGTTCCGCTCTTATCCGGTTATGGAGTCCCGAGATTCAGTCTGGTTCAATCCAAATATATAAAATAAATCGTAAAATAAAAAAACACATATATTTTCTTATACAATTTCAACTAAAAATACAAATTCTAATAATATTTATCAAAATATTGTAAATTAAGTTGGTTTAGTAATTAGAAATATTATATCTAGACATGTTTTTTTATACAGTTTAGATGAATTATGTATCTAGACACATGCACGTGTATACATTTGTCATTTCATTTCCCATTTTCTTTTCTTGTAACAAACGAATTAGCTATAGAAACTAAGAAATTTTAGAGTGGACCTTCCAATGGAAAATCAACGCGTATAACCATTTTTTAGTTTCCCAACATACTTTTTTTCATTTCCCAACACAGATGTTTATGTGTTATCTTTTCATTGGAAGGGTCCAAATAGACCCGGTCCACTCTAAAATTTCTCGTAGAAACTTTGTAACTAATAGTTAGAACAACTAAAGTGAACCTATGTATTTATTTGCGTTCTTGATAGTGCCTACAAAAATACTTTTACAAATAAGTTTAATTACTTTTCATAAGCTTTCTATTTTGAGAAACCTTTTTTTATTTTGATGCATCAATTATGTAGGATTGGTATTCGACATGCTGAATTTTAAGCTCAAAACCTCAAAATTTTTCTTTTAAATTCCCTTTTTCCGATTCATTGATTCATGATGTGAGAAGCATTTCATCACGGGAATAAAGATTAAAATGCTTGACTTCTGTTTGCAATCATCTAGTGATATTCAGTCTATATAAAAAAAAATGTTCATCTTTTGAATAAGACCAAAATCTTGATATTACATATATATATATATATAGAATAATTTACATCCATGGGAATGTATTATTTTCAATCAAACTTAATAAAGTCAAATTCATGAAAATTACTTGAGCAATTAGGAAATGGTTCCAGGCTAGAAATTTGAAATTCTAACAATGTAATAACCAAAAAAGTTAGAAATTTTCTCGAGGAACTATTTTTCCAAAGGATTTGGAAGGAAGCCCTAAGATCTTAATTGGGTTCAGACCTCAGTGTTTCATCCTCCAATTTAATCACAAAAAAGTTCAAAATTTTCTACAGGAACAGCATTTCCAAATCCATATATAATTGTATAAACCTTGCAATTGATAAATATTTTTTTTTTTCATTTGTCAATTCAGAATTGTAGTAACAACCATAAGTCTAACAACATATTTTCTAGAATTTTTGTTTAATTTTTGGAGAACATGATTAATATTGTGATGACTACCAAATTTGATACTGAAGAACAAGTATGAATTGGTACCTGAAGCTCAAGAGAGGGCTGATCCAGCTTAGCCAGGTTCTTTGGATGCAGATTGTGCCTTTCAATCACCCGAGACATGCTTTAAAAAGAGAAGAAAGTTGGCCTTGTCATTTCTTTTCTTCACTAACAAACAAAAGAAACTAGGCAGTAATTCCAAGAACATTAATTAATTAATTAATTCAAGGTTTTCAAGTTCTCTTAATTAAAGTGTTAGGGTTTTGAAAGTTTTTCTTTTATGTTTTGCTAGAGATTGTTTTCCAATTGGTAATCATCAACCTAACACGTCATAACCATTCTTGATCATCAAATCTTGATTAGCTAAAGCAGGTAATACTAATTGAAGATTGAGACATTTCTGATTTGTAAATTATATAACAGGCCAACACCTCCCCCAAAATAAATAAATATTAATTAATAAAAAGTAATTGTAAGCCTCTACTGTACTATATAATCATTTTTCAGAGTGTTAGATTTAGTGAAACAAACTTACTTGCAATGGGGCAAGCAACAAAAACATGAGCAGTGGAGGATAACTTTTTTCATGTAATGGTCTTAGCCTTTTCAATAAAATTTGATTCTGAGCCAGGTGCTAAGGCAAAATAAAATGGGAATGGCCACCTCTTTTAAACCAAAATTTTTGAGGTATTAATTAGATGTAAAACCAGTTCAGATTATTTTCTTTAGCACTAGACAGTATATGAAACAAAAATTATCAATAATGAACAAATGAGTTGGACAACTGCAAACATTCATCAGTAATTAGTCCAAAATAGGAATTCTAATAAAACTATTGCAAGCTTAACATTTATCGTAATAGAAGAGAATCAGATTCCAAGTAATATGAATGAGTTGCAACCCTTGATACCTCAACAACTTCAAAACTTAGTACATTAAAGGAGTATTAGTTGTTGCTGAGTTTGCTCAACTAAATGTCTATAGGTGGCTCAACATTCAACTCCATTGCCATGTGAACAAACTTAAAACAAACTCACACCAGGAGACATTTGCCTAAATTATCCCACAATACAAACTACTTTGTAATGTTTATATAACAATCACCAGTACTAGTCTATACGAAATGATATCCTCTTTTTTCACAACCAAATATGATTGATACTAAATCTAATTATTAATTATGAATCATTTTACCAATAATTTTTAAAAGGGGGTTTATTTGAACAAGTAAGGGTCTATTTGTGATGGAATTTATATCTTAAACCAATTAGTTATGATTGCCATCATTTTAAGCCACTGTAAATAACTTATTTAAATCCTTATTTACGAAAATATACTGAATCGTATTCACAATGTCTAACACTTGTCTTAACAATTCGTATTTAATTTATTATGTGATCTAACATATACATAAAAGGCTAGATTTGGCAGCTACAGCTTATTAAATGGCATAAACACCCTTTTGACCTTTTGATTTCGCCCTTTCATGTCTAACCTATTGCATTTCAGTTCAATTGGCCTAATTACTCGTATGTCTAAATTACATTGAAGTTGGCAAAGAGAAAAAACTTGTAATTTAGAAGATGTTATACTCGTGTGCTTAAAATGAGTCAAATGTCTAAAATGGACCAAATATTCTGTTTTCTTTTAAGAATAGAAAGAAAAATCAAGGCAAATGCTCTCAATTGAAATATGTCACCAGCCAAATATGTCTAATTACATTAAGTCAGGGGCGAAATACACTGAATGATAATAGTTCAAGAGTGAAAGGACCAAGTCAAAAAATCAAGGGACAAAAGAGCAATTGGTTGATAGAAGAATCACTGAAAACATTTTTTTTTTGCCCATATTAAATCCATGAAAAAATATCTAAATTTTGTCTCTTCCATCTAATATTTTATACATTATGCCTCTTATGTTTTATGCTATGAATAATTTAATCAAATTCCTTCAAAATGGTTTACATGACAAAACAGTTAGGAAATTTGACAAAAGAAATTATTTTTTTCATAAATTCTTTTATTATATTAATTAAAATTTAAAAATTTCTAAACCTACGTATTAAAAGTGTAAACTTGGTATGGTATTGGCATGCACACTGTTAGCTATCTTAATTCTTAGGTTATTTTCTTTTTAATTCTAATTCATGTTAATATTAAAGTTACTTTAATAAGCAAACAGAAATTAATAATAGAGTGCATTTAGAAAAGAATTTGGGATAGAATTGAGGATACTGACATCTACATTTCAAATTTTAGATACCTCTCATTTATGATCTACCTTAATTTTAGAATTAAGTAATTAACCTTAATTTTAGAATTAAGTAAGTAATTAACCTTAATTTTAGAATTAAGTAATTAACCTTAATTTTAGAATTAAGTAATTAACCTTAGAATTAAGTAATTCATACCTTAATTTTAGAATTAAGTAATTAACCTTAGATATATAAATAGTCTAATCTAATATAATTACTAAGATTGTTTTTTTTTTTTTCTTTGACATATAAATTATATATATTTACATAGGAATGGAGAGGTGTCAGATTTCGATCCAAAACGGATTGGTGATGACTTCTTTTCTTGTCTTTTCTTTTAAAAATAATAATTAAAAAAGCATGTATTGTTAGATTGTTCAACTTTGTTGATTGAGTTCTTCTATTTTTTTTTTTTTATTAAGTAATGTAAAATCTATAATAAGTTTATTTTTTATTCAATTAGGTATCTGCAACATTATGTGCTTTAAAGTGTAAAAGGATATATATATATATATATAAAAGCATAAGAGCTCAATAAATATTACGAGCTATTAATAATTTAGCACTAATAAATTCAAAATGTAATAGTATTAAGGACTAAAATACACATTAATGATAGCATTGACTCCCTAATATTATTTGTTTCAATGTACTACATTTTGCTGTTTAAACTTGTATGCCATCTTTGTGCCAATATTTAAGTACTCAATAAAATAGAAAGTGCTAAGTTTGAGAGTTATATAAATACAACATAAAGAAAAATGAAGGGTTTATAAGTTATTCCAAGACAATTTTCTCCACAAAGAAACCAGTTGGAATTAGTAACTTGTAAAACATAACAACTTACCCAAAAAAAAAAAAAAAAACTTGTAAAACATGGTTAATCTATTAGGTTAGCTTGTTGGGTTAAATGTCTCACTTAAATCAAAAGAGATGAAAGCTCAAATTCTAACAACTCTATTTATTATTGAAATTTCAATACATAGTAAACTAAACCTTTAGGCTCAAAGAGCATACAAATTATTTCTCTGTCTTACTATGAGTTTAACCTTTCGAGTTAAATGGTGCATCAACTCAACATCTACAAATCTTTATGAATGCATAATAATAATAATAACAGCGTGTCGAAAAATGAAAATGAACAAAATAGACAAACTTTTATTATATTGCCATGATTGTATGAAACACTTCATAAACACCTTAAGTAAAGTATAATAATTAAATAACTAGTGTGTGGTTCATCAGTTACACATTTATAAACATAAAAACACACCAACCTCAAATTAATAATCAGCATATTACAATGCCATGATATCCTAATCCTACAGTCCCCTCCTAATATAAATTTAATGTCTTGCAATATAATTTGATATAAGTCACAACAACATCAATTAATTCCCATATGAAAAACAAGTCACTCAACCTATAGATTGAAACTAATAGGTAAAGCAATAAAATATGTGTTATTATCTCCAACAGATTGTTTTCTCCATTATCTCATTTTATCACTTGCATTGCATGTATTTTGAGTCTAAAGACATTAAAAGTTTCTTCATCTTAGCATCAACCTCACCTAACTTAAAATCAAAGTACAGTATCAAACCAAAAGATAACACACCTGTAATATGTTAATGAATGATTACTAATCCTACAAAAATGTTACTATTGCTTGTAGCATCTACAAAAAAACTAGATTTTGGTGGAGTTTATTAGTCAATATGAAGAAAGAAATTTAAACACATAGCTAGAGCATCTTTTAGGTTCTTATTTTGATTCAATTGCAAACACTTGCAATCTTGAATTTAATTCCTTGTCAATGAATTGAAGCACATCATAGACTTCAGCTTTAGGGACCCAATATTTTATGAGTACATCCTAATTAATTGATGTGATATGGTTAGTTGATGGAAGGATATAAGGAAAAGGAAGCAAAATTCAAAATAGATAAACTTTGGACCAGAAGTAGTACAGTTTAGTGGAGAAGACGAAAAAAGATCCCTAGAATCTGTATGAATGCAGGATCATAAAGCTTCTGACATAAACCAAAGATGGAGCCATCTTCTTGTATTAACAAGCAATATCAAGACTTGGAAGAGTACTATCAATATATACACTAGTTGGGAGAATGCACTGAACTGACATCAAAAAGTAAAAAAAAAAAAAAAAAAAAAAAAAAGAGAGAGAAAAAAAACTTCTTCGTTTTCAGTTGTACCTCTATGTTGAATCTCCGCACACAGTTTCTTCTAATTACAAGTAATAAATTTTTTCACAAAAACCTAATGAATCTGACTCTTAACAACTGCATATAAATTAAAAAAATTCAGTTTTGTGGGACCGCAAGATCATTTTTTCAAGATTGAAATCATCGATTAATGCCTAAGTATCCCAAAGAAAATAGGAAGAGGGAAGAGAGAAGGATATGTAGAGAGAAGGTACCTTGAGCTAGCATACTCAAAAAGCTTCCCAGTTGCAGAAAACACTATGAGAGCAATCTCAGCATCACAAAGAGTAGATAGCTCATATGCCTTCTTAAAAAGCCCCCTTCTTCTCTTTGAGAATGTTACTTGTCTTGCTGTTGTATTATCTATCTTTTTTATCTGGATTTTTTGCCTTGTCATTTTTTCCTTTTTCCCCTAACACAAGAAAAAAATAATAATTATACTTCAATTCACCATCTTTCTCAGCAAAATCCTTTACTAAACTGAAATTGAAGAAGGAACCAAGTGATGAATTTTGCTTTACCTAAAAAAAAAATTGAATAAAGTTACACAGATACCAATTGGTAAATTATACATAACAAAGAAATCAAGATGAGATCTTTAGAAAGAAATCAGTTAATTAATTACCAAGCTAAACCAAAGCAGAAGAAGAAGAAGAAGAAGATTGATCAAAGTTGAAGTAGTACCTAAAGAGGAAAGACGAAAAGGTAAAAATAAATTGAATAAAAAGAAAAAGCAAAACCCACTGAATTAGAATGTTTCTGTAAATGGGGATAAAATTAATAAAGAAAACGATGATACGCCAAAACCAAATCAAGTCAAGAATCTGAAACCAATAATAAAATGATAAAAGAATCTGATGAACAAAGCCAACCCTAATTAATAGCAAAGAAGAACAAAACCAAAAAAAGAATAAAATCTTACAAAGAAATGGAGAAAAAGGGAGCAATTGGTGAAGAACCCAACTCAATCAGCTAGAAGGAGAAGAAGAAGAAGAAGAAGAGAAGAAGGAGAAGAATCAAGAAGTGAAGAGAGAGAGAAGGAGAGGTATACCTGAAAAAGAGAGTAGAGTGGAGAGGTATACCTGAAAAAGAGAGTAGAGTGGCTACCAATTGAGGCTGAATTAGCAAAGAGAAGTAGGAGCCACAGGGATTGGCCAGATATATGAATATAAATTTTTTATTATTATTTTTTTTTTTAATTTTTGGTTATTTTTTTAATTTTGATGCTGTAAATTAAAAGAAGAAAGGTTGTTTAAGGGAGTTGTTAAAACTTGAAACCTGAAAGCCACCAATCCCATGTAATGAATGCCATTAAAAGAAAAGAGATAAAATTAATTTAAAGAAAAAGATTCTTTTTATAGCCAAGCAAATAAGAAGTGGCTGTGCGTCAGAAGTCTTCTTCCACTTCTGGCATGTAAAGAATTTCTTTTTACTCCAAAAAAGTTTTTGAAATAGACTTCACATATTTTTTTATTTTTTTTTTTTTATCCATTTATTTTGTTCTTTTCTGGTCCTTCACTTTTATGTGACTTTCAAACTAGTCTATTTTTTTTTTTATTTTTCTTCTACTTTTATTATATTCAATAAAATATTGGTTTTGGACTAGAATTTGTAGGACTCTCACAATTGAAAATTATGATTTATTTTACCTGCGAAAAAATTTGAAATGTGAATTAAAGTTGCCTTAGTTGGTTTAATTTATTAATCGCATAAATAAAAAATATATAGTTTTATTGTAAAAAAAATTATTATTAACAAAATAAAAAATTTGACTACTGAATTGTGGAATTTTTATATTTGAACTTAATGATATGCATGTCAATTACTATATGTTACCAAAATCACGCAATATACATAAAAAAAAATTAAAAAAAAAATTGTTAACAGGATAGAATATATGAACTTTTTACAACAAGAAATATTATTTATTTTTATTTATAAGCGCTTAAAATTAGGGGTGGCAATTTCTGACACAACAACACGATTTACAGAGACAACCCGACTGACACGACTCATTTGACACGAAACTCATTTTTATTGTTTTTATGTTATATATAATTATGTAGAATACATTAAATAACATAACACGATTACGATACGATAACACGAATTGCTACCTTTACTTAAAATTTTTTATAAAAAAAAAAATACTTTTTTTCCTAATATATAATTAGGACAATCAAATATATGTGAAAATATAAATTAAATGAAATATAATTTGAAATCCATAGTTTAGGGGCTAAAAAGAAACATTGTAGATATCTGAAGGTGCCATAAGTGGTTTTTTTAAAAAGATATAAAATAATCCAACATAGTACAAACCAAAGTAATTTTCTTACAATAAATATGAAGCTTTTCGTAGTCCGTACAGGTTAACCATGCTGCCAAAGTTGTCACAATTATGACACATTTTGTACCCTCGTACCAATCACGTCTTTCCACCTTTTAATTTAATCATACAAATACAGTATTTTATTTTTTAAATAATACCTTATACTTTACTGGATTTTCCACATATATTCCATCAATACCCTTCTCTTTATGCTCTTTTTACATTATAGCCTATCACATTAAAAAAAAAATCGGATTAAGAGGTGTCTAGAAACTTGGTTTACCACTTGAAATTGATATATTAAGTATTTTTTAATTTTTTAATTGTTTAATAATTATATTTAAATATTTTAGTTAAATCAAAAAACCAACTAATTTAACAAATTAAAATATCTAATCTATATTTTTAGTTGAATACTATTATTAATTTTTTAAAATTTAATTTTTTATTTTTTGTTTTTATTAAATAATTTCATTTTTAAATCTACTATTTAGTTTTTCGTCAATTAATTTTTTATTTTAGGAAAACTATCTTGATCTCTCATGTCGTACATTAATTTGGTAAAATTTGATACTTGAATTTGCATTTTGATTTAAGTGTAACTTTTAATAGACTTCTTTACGAGTAATATTTTACTTCATCACCTAATCTATTTAACTTATCCTTTATTTAGTTTAAGGGTTAATACAGTATGATAAAATATGATAAATGATGTATAATATAGTAATGGTCTATGAAATCTTATATTGTGTTTGGTTTTATGGTTAAGTAAACTCATGGTTTAATAATATAAAGTTATATGAAAATTACAATTATAATATTCACATGTATAATTTTAAGACTTAAAGCTGTAAATTGAAATAAAAGAAAAGATGAAAAATAGCTTATAAATAACAATATATTTTATCATGAAAATAGCCTAATTTAAAGTGTTAAAAAACAATAACAGTTAGCCCATAGAATTACTATGAGCAATCTTATCTCTCATTTACACTTCAAAATAAACATGGTTAATGTCATATGAATAATTATATTTTAAAAATAGATTTCATTAAATCTAACTTGAATTTTAACCAAAAAATCTCATTTTGATTAAAAATGTAGCTCTTGATATGTATTTATCATGTGCAATCCTCTAAAAATTGTTTTGTTTTATTCATAAGATTCAAATCTGAAACTTTACGTAAGAACAAACTTCTTTATCACTTAGACAAATAGATGTTAGTAATGCCCACACTCTATTAATTGGCCAAACTATCTACTTACTAATTAAAACATTAAAATTAAGAATTTGAATACAATTAAAATCTAATAAAATTTAATCTTTGAGCTTTTCAGATTTATTTCCTAGAAAAGATTGTAAAAATGAAAATAGTGTTATTTGGGTTATTGAACAATGTTGAATTTATGCACAATGGTGATAACTTTTTTTGAAATATAATTTATGATTTGTATTTCTTTTTTAATATTTATGTCCTTGGTGGTCTTTTTTCTTCTCCTGGCTGTTTTTTCTTTTCATGCATTTTTATTGTCTAGCTATAACACAAATTTAGACGAAATCATTTGCTTTGATTTATTTTTTCTGCAGTTTTTAAATGAAATGAAATATATATTTTTATATAAAAAAATAAATTTAATATTTATGCACACGTGATTAATTTGGGCAATTCTTTAATAAAAAATCTAAAAAAGGAAAAAAAAAAAAAGTCGTCTTTTCCTCTATCATTGAATTTTCATTGTCCTTTCTCTCTAATTGAATCTCACTATCCCTTCTTTTTTTCATTGAACCTGAGTGTCAATACTAACCGAAAAATGGAAAATTGATTTTTAAAACTGAGATAAAACCGAAAAATTAGATCAACCAAAAGTGATGGATTATATATGTATTATTTTTTATTAAAAAATTGATGGCAATTTTGTCATTTTTCAGATCAAGTGATAGATAAAAATTATTAAAGTGTTAACTTTTACAATCCATCTCTAAGGGCCAGTTTGGGATTGCGGTTAGTGAAAGTGTTGTCAGGAAAAGTTATGTTTCATTGCTCTTTTTAAAAGTAGTTTTAAGTATTTTTCCAATGTTTTCTTGAATACAAAAGTAGTTTTAAGACTGTTTTCTGCAGTATCAAAAGTAGCTTTCAGTCAAAGTAAAGTTTCTCATACTTTGGCTAAAAGCTGCTTTCAGAACTGCTGAAAACTGTCCCAAACTGACCCTAAGATTGTTAATATTAAATCTACACTTATATATGTTTATTGTGTTTTGACTTCTAAAAAAATCATTAGTAGGTCAAAAGTGCAAATTAAAATTGTTACTTTTCACATTTAATGCATTGACCATTGAAATTCTTCTCTTTTTTTTTTTAATTTTTAATTAAATAGTAAATACCTATAAAATAAAAATTATAATTCTTATAATAATTCTCTTTTATAATGAGAAACGAAAAAGAAGATTATACGGAATAATATATATATATGGTTTGTTTCGTTATTAGCTATCATTAGAGTGAAAACAATAATTTAAAATTAAAAAAAAAATCTTGATCTAATTGAATTGTGTTTAAAATGAATGTTATTATCGCGAATCTGCAATAAAGGACCTTTTTCAATTAAATAATTTAAATACCAAAAACGCTCTTTATTATTTTAGTTTAAAAGAAATGAAAAATTTTGAGAGAAATGATTTGAAACCCCACAAACTATTACTGTGATTCCATGGGAAAAAAAAAAAAAGCCATGATTTGATTAACGTGAGTCTTGTTCAAAAAGATTTTTGTCAAATTATCTCCTCAACCAAACTAATTATTGTACTATCTGCTATACTTATTACTTTAACTCGTGCAATTATTAATTAATCTCTTAACTACAATATGAATATATCTTCTGAATCTTATATAGAGAAGACAAATTTGAATACCTAAATGTAAATATCTCATATAATTTTTAATTAAGAGCAGTTGAATACTAACATGCAAGAGAAAAACTGTCAAACTTGTATTATACCGGAGCCGATCTATCACCAAAGAAGCCAATTTAAAAGATAAAGTTAGAAAAAATGTTGAACGCAAATTATTTCAAATAAAAAAGAACAAAAGTACACAAAAGAAGAGAAAAGTAAAGGATGGAATGGGTTGATTCACATGGTTTATGGTCCAACATATTTCAGTTAATTATTTCTAAACCATAAAAAAAAAAAAAATTCAACAATAAAGTGTTGCAGCAAATCAAATTAAAATTGATTATATATATATAAAAATAATAATAATATGGGATAAATTTAGAAAGAAAATTGATAATTAAGGTAGAGGGGCAATTGGTCAAATATGAAATTAAGGAAGTGAGATATTTTATTAAATTACTTGTTGATAATTAAGGGAGTGAGATATGAATTAATAGAGGAAACCAAAAGTAGCATTTGTTAATTAGTATTAGTATTAGTTAATAAAAAAAAAAATGTGGTTGTGGGATTGGAAAGTAGGAAAATGACACAACTTAACGAGATTGAAAAGCATTTTATCTATAGCTGTCTATTTGTTCTGTTTTGGACTATTGTGAAAATGTATTCGAATCTTATTCCTATTTCCTCACATCAACCAAACTACTATGTTTCTCCCATTTTATTCTAATAATTAAGGGACAAATCTCCCAATTTTTTTTTTTTTTAATAAAATTGGTTAAAAGTTCCTCGGAAAAACAAATATATACAGAACCAATAAGAAGGGATTTGGTTGCAATATCCACTAGAAAAAGTACCAGATGTGCTAGAAATTATTTTTGTTGTTTTTGCTCGAGCTTTTAAGTAACAATAAAAGAAACTGCTATAAAATTATAATCGTATATGTTTAATGTAAAATTTTATGTACCGTATTTGACATTGGTATAACATTTGAATATTGATACTAATATTATCTTTTTGACACTATTTTTTTTTTTTCTACTAATATTAACATTATTTGTACCGTCAGCAAAAATAAACTAGACATTTGAGGCATGATAAGACCGTCTAAATAGATTAGGCTTTAACGAGAATAATGTCATTCAGGCAAGGTTAAAATCTATTCTTTGCAACTGCAAAAGAGCAATTAAACTCAAGAACTACCAAATCAAACCAATATTGCTTCTGCTACGGGAAAGTAAACTAGACATGGGCAAGAGACCTATTTAGGCTGCGTTTGAGGCTGCTTTATATAGCTCCGAAAGCAGTTTTCAGTTAAAACAAGCGAAACCTTACTTTGATTGAAAACTGTTTTTGGAGCAGCGAAAAGTAGTATCAAATGCAGAATTAGTAAAAGTCAGATTATATTCATGAAAGCACTGGAAAAACACTTAAAACTACTTTTAAATAAAGCAATGAAACCTAACTTTCCCTGACAGCACTTTCACTAACAGTAATCGCGCCAGTTTGGAATTGTTGTTAGTGAAAGTGCTTTTTCCCACAACTAGGTTTCATTGCTTTCTTTAAAAGTAGTTTTAAGAGTTTTCCAGTACTTTCCTAAATACAATATGACTTTTACCAATTATACATTTGAAACTGCTTTCTACAACGCCAAAAAGCAGCTTTCAACCAAAGCATTAGCCAAAGTAAGGTCTCCTTTACTTTGACTGAAAGCTGCTTTCGGGACTGCGGAAAACAGCTCCAAACGCAGCCTTAGCCCGCCATAAGCTGCTTGAACATGCATATTTTATTTTAAACCCGGCCTGGTCATAGAAATCTAAATAAAAGATGAGTTGGTTTTGGGAATAAATTAAAAGCTCAAGCCAGTCAAATCCGATTTTAATAACATTTATACGACCAACTACAAACTGAATTACACATACAATGTAAGGTCCTAATCAGAATAAACTGTAGCAATGTCCCAATCGAAATGAAATGTTGAAATAACTGACTTGAGGGATTAGACACAAAAATTAGAATTGCATTAATTTACATTTTAGTGTGTGTCGGTACATATGTAAAGTTATGAGTATTGCTACTGGGACAGCCTTATTTCATTTGGTTAAAAAATACAACGACAAAATTCTCTACTTCATTGTAGTTAAACTCCAGATATTAATACGAATGATTTCAAACACCAAGATTTATCAAATTGATGAAGTCATTTCAGTTTCCCTAATTAATTTGATTCAAATTAGCCAACACACTTAATAAACTTTTCTACACTTTACAGCTAATAAACAATTAATTGCTCTTTAGCGAAACATAAATATACGCCTACATTACTGTGGTAATCCCAAACCAAATACAGTCTTAGGTACCCATTTCTTCATCAAAATTTTGGCTTTCAATTCTGAAAAGTAAATAAAATAACATTAAAAAGTTTAATTAGAAATGTATAACATTACATTACCTCAAGTATCTATCCCTATTTGAAAAATATTTACTCTCTTCGTTTTCGTTTTCGTTTTTATGTTATTTAAAATTGTTCACCAAAACCAATAAAATATTAATTAGATTACTGCTTCTTTCCTAAAACTTTATTTTTTATATCAAAATTACCTTCTTAATTGTCAAAACTTAATATAATATTTTTTATAGTAAATAATGAACTCTTACATTTTAAATAAGACGTAAATGTAAGAAAACATGATTAAAAATACATTGATTTTGTAAAGTGTCAAATAAAAAAAATAAAAATAAAAAACCTAAAAAGTATATAATATAAAACGGAAAGAGTAACTAATTAAGATCATAAAAATATTATTCTTCTAATAGCTTAAAGACCTTTTTGAACTATATACTATCAACAGTATGCACTCTTGCCCTATGTCCTATCCAAAATAAGCTGTAAAAATTTGATTGCATAAAGGCCCCAAAAAAAAAAAAAAAAGGCCTTTTAAGTCTTCTTCTTCTACTCATTATAAATACAAAATTAATTTTATTACTTATCTTTGAAAAACTGTCATTAAATAACTCTTTAAAATTTATTGCATACACATTAAACTCAAGTCAACCTAAACGAACACCTAAAATTACTTTTTAGATCTTTATCAGTATTTTATCCCTAAAAGAATTATTACTTAGAATATAAATATGACTAACGAGTGTAGTTTGAAACTTTTAACCCTTTCTGCATAATATTTTCAGAACACATAAAGATTATATAGTATGCCAAAAACAAAATGAACTATAACTACTGATATTTCACACACCAAGCCAGAATTTACATATAAATGGAACAAAATGACCCCCAAAAAAAAAAAAAGGATAAAATTACTTTTAACCTTGAACAAAATAATTTTTATTGAAATCAGCATTTAGATAAGAGTTTTTTCAAATTTGGTTTCAAAAGAAATATATGTTTAAATAAAAAGAAAAAGTTAAAATACTATTGCAATATATTGATATAAAAGCTCAGGAATACATCAGGCAGTTCCCATCATACATCCTTAATAGGCCATGTTGAACTACCATTAGACCAATTATCAACAGAAAACTGAAAATAGGAACAGGGCTGAGGTCTCAAAGACCAATGGGTCAGTTGGACTGAAGAAGGTTCAGGATTGGGACAGAGAAAGAGCACAATGAATCAGAGATTTCACCTGATTGAACATTGACACCAATGATCACATGAAATGACAACAGTTAATAACATAATCACTTCTTCAACAAGAAAATAGTTACAATTCAGGCTTCAAAATATATTTAAATCTTTAAGCTATAAATATTGACTATACTAATACATTGAAAACGGACAACCCTCAGAATGACTTATTTTCAGACTTTTAACCTCAACTTCCATCAAACACTTCACGCTTCCATCTAGAATGTAGAATAAAAAATGATCAAGATTAAAATAATTCAATGTTGGAAACTATGTTTGAAGCCACCAAAGTAGCAGAGCACTTATTTTTCACAAAATTCCTATAATCTAAGATTCAGAAAAAGGGAAGACAACCTGATAATGAAGAGCATAAAGTTTTCGAAGAAACAATCATCACAACATCGTATAGGCCAAATGACAAATATTTCTTGAGCCTTACGCACTGAATGGTCTGTTATCAGCCTCACAAGTAAAAACCAAGTCTTTCAGTCTCAAAATGTACAAACCTTGTCCTAGAACTGCTGCAAAACCATCAAGAATCATGTAATAACCAAGAAAAAATAGGAGGACAATACTTCTATGCATTTTTTAAGTTGTTAGACACGTAGAAACTGAGATAAGAAGGCAATTTAACCATTCAGCAGAGATACAACAAAAATATGAGAGAATATTTCATCTCATACCCTAATGGTGAAGTGAGTTGAGTGTTTTTGGTACAAAGCTTTTCAGATTAGATAAAATCCCTTCACATTTAGCTGCTACAAGTTTATGTAAAAAAGAGCTCATCAAATGATTCATATCCATTGAATGAAAAGATAAGAACTAACAAAACAAAAAAGACAAGAATGGGATGACACAGCACCAAACATGTCATTTAAAAAATGATGAAGAATCAGAGATCAAAGAAAATGTTAGTATCATACTGTGACATGTAAGACAAAAAGCTCAATCATGCCTTGTAAGATGGTGTCATACCTTACATCATCATTGGCTCTCAGAAAAGACACTAAAAAATAATGCACCGTTGATAGTTTACATGTTTTGATTCTTGACCTGTTAAGTATAAAATAGAATTTCACCAGCATAAGGGTTGAACACTTTTTGATCAAAATAAATTAATAATTCCCCTGTTTGGGTTAATAATGGTGAATGAATTTGGCTTCTATTCACTCTGTCATTTTTGTCGATCTTGACTACATCAATTAACCTTTAATATTTCTACCAAAAAAATTAACCTTTAATATTCCTTTCCTCTACTCTTTTTTTTTCAACTGGTCAGTACCCATTAATAATTCTAATTTGGACTAATACTACATCACTAAAACACCAATTTGTCAAGGTTGAGCCGACATCAATGACAATGTAGGTGTTTTGGGCGGCAAAGACCAGACTAAGTTGGCTGAAGAGATTCAAGCCATAACATTCATTGTTGATACAATATATGTCAGCTTGATTTACACAAAGAAAGCAGATTATCACTGCTATAGCATACAAGCTCATCAAACTTTCATGAGTTTCACAAAAAGAGGAAGCTGGTAGCAAAGGTGCAGAGTGTTTGTTTTTTCACAAGCAACACAAGTTGGTTTGTGTAGGTCTATTAATTGCATTGGTTATATACTATTATGACCATGGTTGAAAATAAAACTATGGATATCAACAGTAAATAGAAGCCTTGCATTTCAACTTTTATCATTTGGAAACTTTTATCTAGTTTTCAAATAGGTATTTGAGTGACCAAATGGTTTCCACAAGCAAGGAGAGACAAGAAGTACATCCCTCTGGAAAACTAACTAATAGCTGGCTACAAGTACAGCCACCAGAAAGTTGGGTGGCACCTCAAAATTGATATACAAACCTTCACAGAGAAATCGGGTTTTCGAAAACAATAGATGATACTCTTACAACTATTTTCAGCAAATATTCAGCCTCACCAAAGAAGTTCACAAAGCAAAGGAGAGCTTCCATATCATATCATAAAATATCCTTGAGTGTGGTAGAAGTAGAATAAGGTAAACAAACTACAGAGTGAAGCATACAATAAGCCAAATATAAGACGCTTCTGCATTTAGATGCACAAGTAACGACGTAACATCAAAAGAAGTAGTAGTGAAAGCAGAGCAAGAAGGAATACTTTACCAAGTACGAAACGCCTATCCATTACAGCTTGATACATCCACGGCAAAGTACAGAATAAGCCCAGTATGAAGGCCATGCTAGGTCTCTAGTCTAGCATGAAAAAAAATAGAGAAGCTGCAGCAATATCTGCTATGGCAGTGCCAAACAAAGAGAATTCAGGCATAAAAGCATCACTAAATGAATCCACACAAGAAACCATATTAGCTGTCTCAGTCGATGTCAATAACATGCACAAAACACTAATGAGAGGACATTTGCTCTATAACTTCCTGGTCCAGAAAAGCTTCTGAACTTTATAATCAGATTAATTGTTCAATAACGAAAATCTTTTATGACGAAGTGCATCTTAAAATAACTGTGCATCAACCATACAGTGTATCTACAAAAGTCGAAAAAAGAGAGAGATGTATATACAGAAAGTAAATGTTTCTTTCACAAATACCAATCAACCATGCACCCAAAACCCATCTCCAAGGGCCATGCATTAGTAGTTAGAATAATCTCCCTAACAAATCCTCAACTTCCAAAGGAAAAAATAGATCCATTTCCAGTGCAAAATAAAGAAAAAGAGCTTCACCTTATGATTACTATGCCAACAGGATGCAATTTCGTCTCACTTTTTGGCCATGGAATTATTCTGGCTTAATACTGAGATACACAGTCACGATTCTTGTAAAGCCAACTGTAACACTATAAATCAGAGAGCACTCTTATTTGACATGTCTTCTCTTTTTTTTTATGATAATTTTCCAGCATGTAAAAATTTTAGCATATATATTATAACATGAAGTAGAAACAAGTAGATAGAAGTTAATTTGTAGCAAACATAAACTGTAAAGTTTACTGATTCGAAGGATTTACCTTGCATTTACATTCCTATGCAAAGCTCATGGTGATACTATGAGAAAGGTTAAAAAAGAAAAATATCTTCCTAAGAACTCGTATGATCTACCTGGCTGCTATTCTAACATATAAACAAATCAGATAATTTTAGAAACTAGAGGGTATCAGTACATAAACTTAAAGCGAAGGTATCAACATTTGAAGAAAGTTTTTCTTCAAAAAAAAAAAAACAAACTGAAAAATATTTCTTGGAAGAAAATGGGGAGAGAAAGAGAGAAAAGAAGAACATCATATAGAACTGCATAAACTTCTCTTTGCACAATTATTCTCTTTGCACCATTGAAGTTCCACAACAGACATGCATGCTTCAGATAGTAACACATAGACTTATCTTTGTCTCTATTGAACCTGATCATTAGTTCATACTTCTAAATGGTGTAGTAATATGCTCAACAGAGAAAGTAAATAAATTTCAGAAAGTTGAGACATCAAGGAAGCAATATGCCTGCAACATATACAATAGATTTCAATAGCAAGCCGGACATGCAAACGAAATGATGATGTCTCTCCATGGTTACATACTACAATCATACAACAAAGGCCTACTAAAAGAAGAAAAAAGAAAAAAAAAACAACAAAAAAGGAAGGATCTTACTTCACTAACTGGCCTTGACTTTATCATCTCCAACAACAGAGAGTATTGGCAAGCTACTTAAAAACTCATCAAGACCCTCAAAAAACCCAATTCCTTCAATATTATCTTCCTCCCCATTTCCTGCTCCATTGCTTTCACTCACCCCTGGAACTGCCTCCTCAACCTCATTGCTAAACATAACATTCAAATCCAACTTCCCCAAGTCCTTCGCTCCCCGCTTTTTCCCACTGCTTCCCTCCCCCTTGCCTGCCGCCTCTCCTTGTACATTACCTCCACCTGCTCCATTTTGCAAATTCACCTTCTTCGACCTCTCATTTTGAGATCTCTTCATACTTTTACTAGGGGTTGATTTCCCTCGGGTAGTTTTCGCTTTCTTCCTCCTGTCATCCCAATCATCATCAGAATCAGACTCCTCATCGCCACTTGGGTCAGAAAGATTGATATACACATCGTCGTCGTATATCACTTTAGCTGCGGGTCTCTTAGGTTGATAAGTCTTCTTTGATTTCTCCCCGCCGGGGAAAGGAGTGGCAAATATCGCTGATATCGGTGACCAATTAGTTCCAAAGCCGCCTCCGCCTTTACCATGACCGGAAAAACCCAATGGGAAATAGCCCCAACTACAAAAGTATGTATCTTTACCAGTAATAGGCGGCGATGGTATAATTGCCGCATGGAACGCTCGTTTACATTTTTGACACCTAATCGCACATTCCTCATAACCCTTTGGATATTCATAGAGAATGTAGCAGTATGGACAAGCAGTCCAGAAGCTCGGTACCTTTGACTCGGTCGCAATGGGCACAGTAACCGATCGAGTTGAACGTGTCACTTCGGAACGCTGAGTTGCTGGCCGATTCGACTCGGATGGATTTGGTCGGCTTGGCTCAGCTGCAACAGGCTGAACGGTAGGACGAACGGGTTCGGATGGTTTAGGTTGCGGCTGAGGGGTTGGACGAATGGGCTCGGTTGGTTTAGTTTGAGTCTGCGGGCGAACAAGATCAGGTGATTTAGGTTGAGCTACAGGACGAATTGGCTCAGCAGCTTTATGCTGAGCTATCGGTCGAATCGGCTCAGCTACTTTAGGCGGACTCTGAAAGCGATTAGAGCGAGTTGGAACTGGTTGAGTCACTCTATCCTCTTCCACTACTAATTTACCATCCCTGCTATTTCTAGGGCTTCTTCGATCATTTCCTTGTGGTGATGTCTGCCCCTGCGGATACTCTTGACCAGGCACACCCATTTGCCCAAATTGCCCGATTTGTCCCAATTGTCCGAGCTGACTCACCTGCAACTCGTTATCGTACATTGCCTTCTTAGATGGGTTGGAGAACACCATCCAAGCCTCGGAAACCAACCTAAAAGCATGATCGGCAAAGGAAAGCCTATTCCTTGTAGGGTTCAAAAGCAAAGCAAGCTTACGGTACTGAGTGGCTATAAGCTCCAAGGACTGAGACAATCTCGGAAGCTGCAGGATCGCATAATAGTCAAGGCTACCAGCGCCACTGTAGTTTATAATCCTCAACTCACCGGCGATAATGGTGTCAGCAACGGCGATAATTTGGTCAGCAAACTCGAGTAGCCTGGGGTCAGACTCTCGCGCTCGAATCGCGAAAGTCTTAGCCCCTTGAAAATCGCGCGCCGTTACAAGTTTCTCCGCTATCGTTAACCACCGCTCCGCCTCTATCCTGTAGCTGCTACCTTCCATTTTTCCTAATTTCTCTTTCAGAACTTTCTCTCTCGACACTTTTCCCCAACTTAATTTTTTTAGGTCAAGAGGAAGAAGAAGAAAAGTGAAGTCTGAGAAATGCAAAAACAAAAGGGACAGAGACTTTTATCGAGTTGACGAAAAAGGACTTTTTGGTTTTTCAATGATGGGAAGAGAATTTTTGGATTAGGTACTGTGGATAAGGGTATTTGGGTCATTCCACTAGCCTGTTCAGCAGAGCCACTCGTGTTTTTGACAGGAGGGGTAAGAAGTGGAAAAGAGGGATTTATGTGAGGGTATAATTGTAAATTAGAGGAAAGAAGATATAATAGACATGTTTTAAATGCACAGCTTTTGTCTGATACTGAGAAGTGGGAAGTGAGTGAGGAATTTAATAACGTGTTGACGAAAATGACCCGGTCATTCGAGTGAGTAGTGAAACAGTGTAGGGGTATAATAGTCATTCATGAGATAACACAACATGTTTTTCTACATAATTATTGAACTTCTATAAGAGTATTATTTTGTTAAAGTAAACTCAAAGTACAGTTAAATTAGTTTAAATAGTCTGTAATAACGTTTTATTGACTTGATCCATATATCATGTGATATTTGGATTATTACACTTATCCAGTTGAATAATTCAATTGCATATTTATTTCAAGAAGTTAATTAAACTTATTTATCTAAATAATATGTCACTAAATTTTGCGAACAAAGGCCTAATATATTACTTTTTGCACAAAATATAAATAACACGTGTTATTTAATATTTTTATTCAAATTTTATAAATGGACTGCCCACAAATGAAAAGAATCAAGCATTTATTTATAATTTATTATTGTCAAATAACAGCTAATAAATATAATAAAATCCAAACAAAATAATTGGAAATTCCATTAATTACAACCGAGTATGGTCCATTCATTTAAAAAAAAAAAAATTATAGTCAATGATGGTTTCTTGACATAAATTTTGAGCTTCACATGCGAATCACTTATGTAAAATTTAAGTGTTTAATTATAAATCAGATATGAATAAAGTACAAAAAAGAGCTCTAACAGTTAACAATTAAAAGTGTGTGCATTTATGATCATTTTCGTAGTTCACCTCGTAAAAACAAGTGTATACCAATTTACGATTACGACGTAAATTAAGTTGAAATTCAACTCATGGCATATCTTCATCAATTTCATCTACCTGAAAATTCTCAAGCTATTCTTTCCATAGTTGTGAAAACCGGACCGGTCAGTCGGACAGGGTTCGATCGGAACCGGATATCAGACTGGTTGGTTTCCATCCGGTTTTCACATTGGTCAACAACCGGTCAAATTTAGGTCGGACCGGACGATCGAACCAGAAAACTATGAACTGGAACGGTTTTTCGGTTCGACCAGACTTTTAAAAAAATATTATTTAAATATAAAATTTAAGTTATTATTTTGAGATTTTTTAATTAAAATAAAATATAGTTTGTATTTTTAAATTATTTTAAATTAAATTCACATTTTATTGTAACTAAAAAAAATTATATTTCATAAATTGAATTTTTTTAATTACTATATTGTATTTGAAATGTTTAAACTTAAAGAATTATAATAAAAATATTCAAATTTTTATAAATTATAAATATAAAAATAAAAATATATTAATATTTTAATATATTTATTAAATCCGTTTCGATTCTGATTTATTATGGTTTAATCCAAAATCCATGAATCCATCCCTTTACCGATTCGATGACCGGTCCGGGTTTGAAAACCATGATTCTTTCTCAATGACTAATTTGACTTAAGAACTTGGAATGATAAATAAGACCTATAAATAGTTTTTATATTATTTATGATATATATGCATGCAAATACTCATTCAACTTAAAACATGCATGTACAATACACTACACTGTCACTTTAGCGTTGTTTAAATGTAACTACTTTTTTTTTTTTTTTTTTATACATGACGTTTAAGAAAACCAAGCTATTCATTTATATATTATCACCATCCCATGAATATAGGTAAAAATGTTTAGGCATACTGAACACGAACACATCAAATATAATTGTTGTTTTCTTAATATACCCCCAATTAATGAAGTGATTTAATTTACTCTAAATTTAGTAATTGCAAACCATAATAAATAAGAATATGATAGAAAATTAGTGGTCATTTTGTAGTTAAAAGAGAAATAGTAACTATTTCATAAGATGGCAAAAAGGTAAGTTTTTACCTATATTCATAGTACCGAGTGAGTATGAAGTCATCATCTCCAAATATAATTTTATTTATTTCCTTTCAATTTTGCCCTTAATTTACTTTAAGTATCATAAATGAGAATTGGACCTCTGCATCCACTTAACATGCATAATTGTCTTATCTGATGGCAATAAAACAATTTATGCATACTTGTAAAACAAATTTAATACTCCAATAAAAGAAAAAAAAGCTTATTATGTAGAAAATATAGTTTTAAGTGAATATTATTAAGGATATGTTAGTAATTTAAATAGGTCATTTATTATTTTCTTAATCTTGGTGGTGATTATTCTAAAATTTAATTATAAAAAAAAAAAAAACCAGAGGGAAGTATTTGCATATGGAATGGACAAAATTTAAACTTTTAACCGTTTAGCCCGAAAAGGATCTAATATTGTGTTAGAAAGAAGGAAACTGTTTCATCAATTAGGATCTATCTCTCATTCCTTTCCAAGTTATTTTGTATTCTTTTTACTAAATTGGGCTTTTAATTAGATTCTCCAAGTCATCTTAAATTTCTTTTTACCATTTATTACCTTTTTTTTTTTTTTTTTCTTGAAATCGATCTTTCCTTGTAATTTTGGATGTTGAAGTTGTGGTTATTTGTTTGCATATTTAGTTTGAATACAAAATATCTTATGTTTTACATGTATTTTTATCCACAGTTTTTTGCAGGGTATTATCTTAGTAGATATTTATTGCGGCTTTCCGATATCGGTATTGAATTTAATTAGTTGCCTATAGGGCAGTCAGGTAATTACTTAATGGAACTACAATACATGAATTAAAATGAACTATGTTAACCTTAATTTATGTAGATGCTAAGAATGTGCATTATTTGTGAATCTAAACGGCAAAAAATGATTATTACTTGTATAATATTAAAAGTAATTATTTCAGGAATAACACTTCGCCTTAGTTCATGCAGAAAAGGGGCTGCTGCATCAGATTTTTGGGCTACGAAAGTTGCTGTAGTTGGGCCTAATTGGAAGGCTTTGTTTCTGTATAATTTAATTTTGGACAAGTGGTTTGTTTAAGCCTTTGAACTTAACATTCATCTTTAAGAGCCCATCACGGATTAAAAATGCTGAAGATAATAACAAAAATTATAATTGGATTTTACCGATCAGTTTAAACTTTTGAATTAGTTGGTTCTACGATGATTAAAAAAAAATCCTAATTTGAAATTTCGGATACTACATGGAAACCTAGGGTAAAAAGAATATTGCACTAAATAGCAAAAAATGGATAGAAATGCTTATTTATTTATTAGAAAGGTTATAGGTGGTTTTGAAGTAGTTAAAAGATTTAAATGCTTATGGTTGAAAAGAGTACTTCCAAAGGTTATCCACCGTCCTATGAACTTAGGAGGGGGGGATTGGAATAGTCAAAAACTCAGAAAAAGAATAGGCAAGAGTGATTCGCTATGGAAATTTGGAGGAAGAATTATGTTATACCATGCTCATTGATAATCATTATAGTCTTAGGATATGCAATGGTTTAACTTAGTTTTGAAGGAGAGAGTAAATAGTTTTGGATTAATTTGTCAAATCATGTTTGCATTTTGAACGCTAAATGACCTTACTAATTGATAAGTTAAGATTAGAGTACGTAGTAGGAGTATAGTTCTTAATTTCCTTTGTCGTGGAGATACTTAGAAAGTAGTTTTGAGGAAAAATATGGACGTATTATTGATGGTTTTGGATTGTGAAGACACAATTTGACAACTTGTTAACATTACGTGACTCTAATTTCTTGTAGTGACAATGGATATAGAAGTTATTATAGTGATGTTGCTAATTGTTTAAATAGCAAAATATTTTCAATTTACATAGATCATGTGTTGAACATTTTTGATTCCGATAGGTCAAGTATCAAAAGAACCAAATCAATAGACCAGATACCAAATGGACAAATTGTGGATAGATTAGGCCCCAAAAAAGTCTTTCTTTCACTCAAATCTACAACAAAATGTTGTCACTAGGGTTGTCACATATAACTTTGTTGCTAAAAGTTTTTAAAAAAAGTGAGAATAAAAAGTTCTCACAGAAATTATTAGCTTTTATGATACTTAATTTATTGTCATACTATTTTCTTTTGTTACAACTTTTGTTGTAATTAAAAACAAAAATGTTGTTACAAATATAACTTCTTGTCACATATTATCTCACAAATTAAACTAAAATCAAATGATAACTTAGTGAGTTGTCACATAAAAACAATATTAATAACAACTATAACTGTCACAAAAACAAGTTTTTATGGTTATAATTAGATATTAATAATATATTTAAATATTAATGATTTAATAGTATTAATCCTATTCATTCTACAATAATGGTTTAATCAAATGAGGTAAAATATAATATACAAACAAATAAAAAATTCTATTGATCAATATTAATATATTACAACAATTTAATTAAAAAAAATTATGCATATACATTGGCATTGTAGAGCCAAACATCCCTTTTGGCTATCTCCTTACAAACCCCTCCATATTACAAGTAGAAGAACTCTCATCTATCTTTATTGGCAAATTTCCTTGCAAAGTTTGTCTTTTCTCTGCCTAATGAAGCTATGTTCCTGGATGTTCCTCCTCCTGGTATGATGAATTCGATGCTTCAAGGTGTTGTTGGGCTTTCCTCGGTTTGTGTTTGTTGTAGCCTTCGGGCACTTATTTTCTTATATAAACAAAGAATGTGATGTGTGACTTAGGCTTTACTTCAGTAACTTTTTTCCAAGGCATTCGGGACTTGGGAGCATTAGCATACCTAGCCTTGCTTATGCAATTTGTTATCTGCAACCACCCATCGATCACAAAAATTAAAACTGCATACTCTTTTATTCTCATGGGTCCAATTCTCCTGCATAATTAATCCATGGTTAAAAATGATCTAAGGTACCACTCTCGTCCATAATTGACTATAACCATGTTATTAAACAACCAAACCTTAAGTAATTACTTATAAGAGAACAAAACTTAAAGTGAAGGTAATGAAGTATAACATACAAGCGACTCAGATCAGTTGTTATTAGTTTGTTGCCTTTTCACATAAGAATGCCTCTAATAGTGTTCAATAATGTCCTCCATTTGTTGCATAAGAATAAGATGTCATTATTAATTAAAACAAGAATGAAAACTTGCACAATTCTAATATTTCATTCAAATGTAGAGTATCTATTTTCTTACGCCACTAACCCAAAGAACGAGCAAAAATATAAGTCTAGCTTTATATTTCTCACAAACTCTAACACCTTTAATTATACAAATAATTCAAAAACTGGAATAGAAACCTGTTAATTTGCTATTGCTATTGGACTAATATATACAAGAAAACTAGAAAATCAGCTAAATAAACTCCATTAACTATAACAATATACACAATTATAATTAGATCTAATCAACCTAAACATTAACTATATAAACACCTAACAAATTCATACCATTATATTCAAAAGCAACAAATCAAAGTTTCCCATAAACTAATTCCTAGATTAATTTCAATAAAAGAAATTATTAGTAAAAATTTTTAAAAAAATTACCTCAAGTTACTGCAACGCGATCTGCCAAAAATCAAGATGTTACCAACCAGGACAGAGCTGCTTCCTCCGCCAGTGACCGCCTCTGTAATTCCTCGGATGGAATTTGGTGAGCAAAAGGAGAAGCAAGAAGAAAAGAGAGAGGACGAACTACTGATGGTTTAAAGGAACAAAGTTCTAGGTGCTGCGTGTTAGGTTATGCCCTAATCCCTGTATGATGTATTCTGTTATTTTGTGTATGAGAACACATTTGCTTTATATTAATAAAAGACATAATCATATTTATTGAATTAGTTGTGCAATTAATAAATGTCGAGAATCCAAAAACTAGTGTTCACTCATGTTTGTTAGTAGCGTGTACTGAATGAGTAAGACCATGAGTTTGAAGGACACAGTTTTAAAGTTATCTTTATTTTGTTATAATCATAGGAATGAATATAACTAAAGACTAGTATGTTCCTTGTGGAATGGGTGGTGTTTTACCAACCATAGGACTTGGAAAGTCTATCAAGGACATAGGTACATGTTAGTGAACAGTGTACTGGATTGATCCGCTTGTGAGAATACTACATGGTCAAGTGTCATAAGTGTTTCATACGTATTGCTTATATTGGATCTTTAGACCCGATATTACTACACTCCTAGATGTGACCTTTTATACTTTGATGTGCGCCTAACGGGCTCGTAACTAGATGCCTTGTATGGGTACGTTGGGTATATCGGGAAGCTTGTTAGGACTGGGAGTAATGTGAAGGAATTGCCTAACTCTTTACCGAATAGATGATATCACCGGTCTCTTGACAAGTGAGACTGAGTATTGTACGACCGTACCCATATAGAATGATTATTAGATAATCATTTGTTTGATCTTTTCAGTCTACTTGGATGTCAAGTAAATGTCCTAGCACTTAGAAGGATGACAGTGTCATCCCTTGTGTAGGACATCGATATTAGTGTGCAAAGGATCATATAAGAATACTACATGCGTATGTCGTTGTGATTTTGACATCTCCATCCCAAGTGGGGGTTGCTAGAGCCCACTTACAACTTATGGGCCGAATGTCGTTTCGGGCTCATGGCTAACATATGAATGGGCCTATAGGATCGCACGCTCAGGAGTTTAGACGGGCTTTATGATGGACCAATTGGTATCTACTAGATACATATTAATATTTGGATCATTTATTTTATAGGATCAATTGTTGAGTCCAAATAAAATAAAATAATCCATGATGAGAAATTGGTTTTATGGTTTTTCAAAGTTACCATATGTTGAGTTTGGTCAAACCATAATATATATGTAAAGTATAATGGATATTTTACATTAAGGGTACCTTGGGTATCTTGGCTTATGTTTCATGCACAAAAGGAAAAAGAAAAACCCTAAGACCTAAGGTTAATAACCTAGCCTCCATCTCATCATCTTCTTTGGTGTAAAAGGGGTTTTGGTGCAAGGAAGAAACCATTGGTCCAAGAGCTAGCACTTGATCTCGGTTAACGAGACTCCGCATGTGGGAACATAGAGGGACGACACGTGAAGTCCTTAGTCAAATCAATCTATTGCGGGGACGGCTTAGGTGAGAAATCTCATTTCTCACTCTTTGGTTTTTGTTGAATCCATAACCTAGCTTTGGGATTTTGGGCACGAACCCTAGCTTGGCGACATGTATTCCGTAATTAATTTTTGTTTTCAAGCTTGGATAGGTGCCAACACTGCGCTATTTGGACGAAAAGGAAGAGATGCTGCCTTGGCAATTCAATCTAGTGAGAAAGCGATTCGATCTGGTGATGGGTGTGGTGGTCGCGCTGCTGCTAGGTTTGAGATTGACGATCTGTAATTGGAGGAGAAGAAAACGTGTTTGTTATGTTAGAAGGAAATTGAGAAGTAAAAAGTTATGAACTAATATATATGTAAAAAGAGTAAACTAATTAAACACATCCTTAAAAAAAATAAAAAATGTAGCAATTTACTATTTGTTATAATTTTAAAAAAATCTTGTCACAAAACTATTTTTTGTGACAACTATATAAAATTATTACATGTGTTTAGTTTTTAGTTTCCCTATTTTAGTTGTAACAAATATTTTTCAGTTTCAATTTTAAGAAATCATCACAAAAGTATTAAATTTTAAGTAACAAATCCAGAAATCATTACAAGCGTGCTTAATCCCAAATCCAGAAATCATTAGAGAAAGAAAATCCAAACCTTTAACAATTTCCACCTCCCTCTATAACAAAACCTTAGATCTCCAATTAAAATTTATCAATATCCCCACCAGGCTCTGATACCAAAAACAACAAGATTGTATATTTATAAGATTTTATGTTTATTTAACAATCAAGAACAACATCAAAGGGGTGAGTATATGAATTAAATATTTTTAAAATAAATTTCATTATTGTTTTTATTAAGCTTAATTTTCTTGTTATCCTAATAAATTCATTTTCATCATGATTATTACGGTTATTTCTAAATTTTAATTTAATTTCATAATATTGAATGAACAGAGTTAATTTATCTAATAACATACTAGTTCCTTCCATATTATTGAAATCTAATTGAACAATATTATCTATAAATTTATCTAGAATTGGATTATTATATGGCTCAGAAGGAAACCTTTTTATAAAATATTTTCAATAAAGGTAATTAATAAATTAGCTAAGTAAAGTTTTCGATAAAAATTATTACAATCACAAAATTCATCATTATGATAAATAGTATGTTCTATAAATAAATAATCTTTAAAAGAAATTAATTCATTTTTTAAATTAATTACATCTTGAGTATGTGAAAAATCTATTAAATTTAAAGCATTAATAAAACTTTTATATACCGAGGCATAGTTGATTAAGTACCTTTCTTATTGATTAAATTCTTACAAATAGAAAATTCTTCAATACCAGGATCTTGAATAAAAGACTTTGGAATACAGGACTTTTGCATAAGAAGATATGACTCTGGACTAGAGGGAGAGGACTCTTGAATAACAGGAAAGCTTTGAATATGTGTAACTTGGTTTTGAATAAGTGGGTTTTAAGAAGGTTTTAGAGTATATAAACAAGGGTTGAATATTAATTGGAGATCTAAGGTTTTGTTACAGACGGAGGTGGAAATTGTTAAAGGTTTAGGTTTTCTTTCTCTAATGATTTCTGGATTTGGGTTTAAGCGCCTGTGAGCACAGGTTTTTTTTCCGACCTTTATGATGAAAGTCATTGTTGCCTTTTTCACGGATAAACGTGAAACTGATTCGGACCGACCGGAATAATGTCGGAAATGTCCCGGATGACCCAAATGTGTGTGACAAGTCTTGGTATAGAGCCCCAAAGGAATTCTAGTGAGTATTTAAGAAAACCAAAGAAAAGAATGAAAATAAGCAAAATAGGCTAATCTGGTGACTACAGTCGCTCGACTGTAGTGCCTACAGCCGCGCGACCGTACTACAGTCGCGCAACTATAGTACATTACAGTCGCGCGACTGTAATCATCAGATTTCCTTTTTTTTATCAAAAATTAGCATTTAATTCGGTCTTTTTGAACAAAATAAGCTAATCTGGTCACTACAGTCGCTCGACTGTAGTGCCTACAGTCACGCGACTGTAATCACCAGACTTCCTTTTTTACCGAAAATCAGCATTTAATTCCGATTTTTAACCGAAATGGGAGATATAAAAGTCTTGTATTTGGGATTAGGGTTAAGAGAACACAAAGAGAGGTAGAAAATTAGAGGGTTTTGAGAGAAAAACATACAAAAAATACATAATAACACATGTGAGCGGACGACTCGTTTTTGACGGGACGCGGGACTTCCTTTCGGAAGGGGCGCCTCGATTTCGGGCGGGGCCCTCCCTCGCGTGGGGTTTTTGATTTGGAAATTCGTTTTTTGGAAAATTAATTGTTTCGTAAAAGAATCGAGACCTAAATCTCGATAAAAAGTATAGGAGTCGCTACCCGACTCAGCTCAACCGGGAAATTACAGTGTAGCTGAACCAAAGCGGGAACTGTCACACTTTTCAGAGATCTAGGTTCGGACAAGTCCCTTATTTCATGCCTAATCAAAATAAATTGGCCAATGTTCTAATTACGACACTTTAAATTGCTAAGATAAATTTTATTGAATTAATACACGCGGCGCTGTGAGCACGGGTTTTTCCCGACCTCTGTGATGAAAGCCATTATTACCTTTTTTCACGGATAAACGTGAAGCGGATCCGGACCGACCAGAATGACGTCGGAAATGTCCCGGATAACCCGGAGGTGTGTGACAAGTCCTAGTACGGAACCCTGGAAGATTTGAGCGAATATTTAAGTGAACCGAAGAGCAAACCAAAGAAAATAAGTGAAAATGTAATTTTTGGGAGCTACAGCCGCCCGGCTGTAAGCTGCAGCCGCTCGGCTGTAATCTCATTATTTCCTTTTTAGGCAAAATCAGCATTTAATTCGGTTTCTGAGCAAAATAGGAATTTTTCATGCTACAGCCGCCCGGCTGTAAACTACAGCCGCCCGGCTGTATATTACAGGGGCGCGGCTGTGACCTACAGCCGCGCGGCTGTAATGTTCAGTTTTCCTTTTTTGACAAAATCAGCAATTATTTCGGATTTTATTCCAAAACAGGAGATACTTAAGCCTTCTATTCGGGAATTAGGGCAGAGCAGAGGCAGAAAAAAAAAAACAGAAAAAAAGTAGAGAAAGAGAGAAAAAAAAAAGATCATATAGTTTTGCTTAGGGTTTTTTTCAATAACAAAAAGAAAAAAAAAGAGAATTAGAAAAAAAAAGAAAGAAAGAAAGAAAAGGTTAGAGGAAGAGAAAGCGCTTGAAAACTAAACTTTGAATTTTCCCCGGGGTTCCGTTCGAGGTTCGGGAAGTGCACTTTGCTCGGGTTGTCAGTGACTACGGGACGTTATCCGACATCCAAAAATCTTTTTTGTGGTCCAAACGCTGGAACACATACAAGGTAATTTTCTGAGAGGCCTTAAAATCCATTGTGTTCATCTTGGTTGTGATTCTATTGCATGATTTGAGTTTTTTTTTGCATTTGTTTGATTTTTTGGGGCTACAGCCGCCCCACCAAAGATCACAGCCGCCCGGCTGTAATCTACAGCCGCGCGGCTGTGACCTACAGGGGCTCGGTTGTAGTTCTTTTCCTTTTTTTTCTTTCTGTTCTGTGGGAGTTTTCTGATTACAGCCGCCCCGTAAGATCACAGCCGCCCGGCTGTAATCTACAGCCGCTCGGCTGTGGCCTATAGGGGCACGGCTGTAATACTTTTTAGTGGATTTTTCATGTTTTTTGGGGTTTTTTTGTGATTACAGCCGCCCCATGTGATCACAGCCGCCCGGTTGTAACCTACAGCCGCGCGGCTGTGACCTACAGGGGCGCGGCTGTAACCTACAGGGGCCGAAGCTCCATCGGCCCAAATCGATCGATAACGCTCCCACGCTTCAATTAAATGTGTTTTTCGCATCTGTTATCGATCTAATCACATCTGTACATGCTTCGATTCCATGTTTTCTTTTTTTTTTAATGAGCGGATGTGATGAATTTGATGATTTTGGACGATTAGGGACTTCCGGATTCGATTTGGTCCATTTCGGATCTTTTCTGTTGGTTTTAGTATTTTTCCAGAAGTCCCGGATCGCCTAAAATCATCAAACTTTGCAAAATGATCTTCGAAAACACGAAAAATAAGTCGGAATCGGTTCTGGAGCATTACAGCCGCCCGGCTGTAAGCTACAGGGGCGCGGCTGTAATCTACAGCCGGGCGGCTGTAGCCTACAGGGGCGCGGCTGTAATATGGGCAGAATTGCAGTTTTGCCCTTTTGGGCCCCAAACTTGTAATTTTGCATCCTTTTTACATTGAAAAATGAATTTTGGCGTGTTTGCATACTTTTGGACCCTAGATGGATGTATGTTTTAGGCCCACACACGAACGGGACCCCCGGGTCCCGGGATATCCGGCCCGCTAAAGTTGGATAAATGCATGTAAATGAGCCAAACCGCTTTTAAAACCGATTTTTCATCCATAAAACCTACAGGGCGTTTAAAAACCGTTTTCCAGGTCTAACCGGGCTGACCGGTCGGGTCGACCCGGTTATCCCCTTTGCATGACCCCGTTTCTAAAATACCCCTGTTCTGTCTTATATGAGTCCTTAGTGTGATTTATTTACTTGTGCTAACCATATTTGGATGCAGCTTTTATTTTTTACTTTATTTTTATTTTTGAATGTATTTTATAGATTATCCCGTGTATCTAGGCGATTGTAATTTTTAGATTATCGTGTATAATAGGCGATTGTAAAAGGTGAGGATGAGAGTTTTCTTTTTCTTGGGTTGTATAATTTGGCCTCTGATTTACTTTTCCGCACTTTTATTTTTCTGCACTTTATTTTATTTTTTATATATTTATGTCACATGTATGAGCATTGGCTAATAATAAAGGAAGAGATAAAATGAGTAGAATTAAGTGAATGAAATGTCGTATTACGGAATAATAATTAAAAATTAGTGAGGATTAGTAGATGTGTTGCCCGAACCTCGAATCTCTGGATTAGGTACTGCGTCTACATTTGGTAGGGAGCTGTACCGGAATTTCCCGGATGAGCTGATCCGGGTGGCGACTCTGTACCTAACCTCGAAATTCGCATTTCGAGACCTTTAAGTTAAAATGGGATTTTCTAAAAAGCTCGTTTTCTAAAATTCATGCCTAAAATTAAGTTTTCTACAAAAAGGCTTTTTCAATAAAATGAAAGGTTTCCCTAAGAAAGATTAAAACCCGTTTTCAAAACCAAAACACCTAGACCAGAAAAGAAAATCCCCGGTTCCCGCTTCACCGCGCCTTCCGAAATATGTCGTCCGCTCACAGTGGCGACTCCGCTGGGGATTAACGGTTTCTTCAAAAGAGTTTTCACAAAAAACTTAAGGAACTTAGGCAACAATTGAAGTACATCCTCACTTATAGTTGATTATTAAATCATAATTCAATATTTCATTCACATTGCATAAAGCATGACATTTTCTCTTCTTAAATCCCTCCAACACTCATTTAAACCCGGTTTATTTCTAAAGGTGACCTACCTCTTCCGCTAGGATTGGAGGCACCCGAGGAGGTAAACCACTCATAGCCTTGTATGAACCCCTTCGTTTGGACCCTTGAGTGGGGAGAAGTGAGGAGTATATATTCGCTATGGGGACCTGTATGACCCTTGGCTTGACTCATACCTTCATGTAATGGCCTAGCAACTTCCCTTTAGGATTACCAAAACCATATACTTGAAAATGGACATCGAGAGTACGCCTTTGGTATCCCCCGTTGATGCCAAAGAGACCCAATACCTAGGAAGAATGTGAGACCAATCGAATGGAGAAATAAGGTTGGAAGGGTGAGCATATTTTTGTGTGTGTGCTAACGTTTGCTCTATGGTTGTTTTATTTTCGACCTTTTCATACGACATAAACACGCATCATACGTATGTCATATTCTAATCACTTTCTTTATGCAGCCATTTTTGAGCATCCTCATACGTGTGTGTTATACTAACCACATTTTCGTGCAGCCATAATCATTTTCCGTATGCCACATTCATTTTGTGTGTTCATGAATTCATAAAGCATACACGACATCATCTCGCGTGTCATTCTAACCACATTTTTGTGCAGCCATTTGCATCTCTGTAGGACATAGACATCCACATCATTTCATTTTATCAAAAATGTAAGGATGTTCTAAGTATGCCCTTCACGACCATTTCATAGCATAACATATCGGGAGTCCCCAAGGCTACCCGTATTCCGCCTATGCATTAGCTTGCATTTGGCCTTCCCATTACATTATTAGAAGACCACAATGGTCTTAGGCTCATATTGGTGTGATGGATCACACGAAATCACCGCATCTTGATCATTCACATTTGGTGTCATGGAGACGCCTTCGTTTTGCTTGCGTGTCCCAATCCATATCGGATTGTTACATAACATAGACGACCCATTTGAGGTACTCCACGAGTGCCGAGCTAGTTTTCATATTAAGACATTTCATAGCATTCATAAATCATGCAAGGTGTTCTACGAACACCAAAATGCTGTCCGTGTTTTGATTCGCACGTGACTTGTATGTGACATCACTTCATGTTAAGATGCTATAAAAGCATCGAGTGTCTATCTGCGGGATGGTTCCCTCAAGAACATTTCATGTCATTACATTGGCCTATAAAGTGTCAAACTTTAGTCCGTGTGTCGGCACACATGCGACCATTTCACGACATCCCCTAGGTGCCCCAAAGACACCGAACCTCTATCCGTGCGATGGCTTACACGTGACGTTGTTGCATTGTCTTGTGTATAACATAGGGTACGCTTGGAACATCTAAAACAAAAGAAATTAAAGCACTAAAACTGTCCGTAGCATCATCCACATCCATGAGACATCATCCCAAACATGAACATAAGAATGCCATTTAGAGTGTCGAGTCTAGGACCACGACATCCATCCGAAACTCTAACCTTATGCTGATTGTGCAGTTTGGAGTCGCATCTCGGGAAGGTTAATTCGAGTTGAATCAGAACCAAACACACCAGTTCAGTTAACTCGGTCGGAACCAGTCACCGTGGAGGGAATCAATTCAGGGTCGGATTCAGATAGGGAAGTTGAAGTTCAGTTGCCTACTCTACCGGTTGACAGTCAGGCGTTGTTAGAAGAGGTTGACAGAGCAGACATGGCTGACGGAAACAGTGGAAGCAGTGGGAACAGTGGGACCAGTGGAACCATGCCTTTCGACATGGCTGCCTTTATGAGGAGCTTCTTAAGCTCAGATGAATTCAGGGCTACCCTTAGGGAGCAGGTGCAGGCGGTGATGACTACCCTCCCTGTTCCAGTTGTCCAACCAGCCCAGACCTCGGTTGGGAACGGAGGACGACCACCTGTTCAAGCCACTAATGGAATCGGGGGGAATACTCCTAGCGGCGTTGGCGGAGTTGCTAATCACAGAGAGCCGGACCGTCAGTCTGAAGAAGATGGGGCTTTTGAGAAGGCGAGGGAAGCCTCGATTGAGTCAATGCTGGAGAAACGGCTCAATCAAAAATTTTCAGACATAGAGGCTATGATGCCCAAGTTGAAAGAAATGGTCCACTTTAATCCTATCAAGTGTGCTGATCCCGCGACGTTAGTTGCTGATGCGGAAGGACCACTCCCAGCCGGTTTTCATATGCCATACCTCCCTCCATACACCGGGGAAGGACCACCGGAGGCTCATTTGGATAGCTATGTGAGATTGATGACCAGTATGGGGATTGGGAAGGGTCATCTCCTGAATTTGTTCCCTACCACTCTGAGAGGCGCCGCAGCAAAGTGGTACATGAAGACACCGTTGTACACCCGTTCCACTTGGGAAGACTTAGCAGATGCCTTTGTGAAACAATATGCTTACAACACCCAAGTCGAGACAACTCTTGAGGATTTGGAGAGGATCCGCCAAAAGCCGAATGAGTCCTTTCCGGCATATTACAAACGATGGATGGATGTGCAGGTTTTGGTGGATGGGGCACCAAAGTTGGAATCATTGATTGTAAAGCTTGTGGATGGCAGCTTGCCCCAGTATAAAGACAAGATGAAGCTGAAGAGATTCCACTCCTTCAATGAGGTGGTGGAGTTTGCCAAACGTATCGAGCGATACGAAGAAGAGGAACAAAGGGGCAAGCAGGGTCAGGCTCCTATAGAAACAACCAGGGGTACTCCCAAGGATACAAGAGTGGAGGTTCTAAGACCACTGCGGCAGGACCTAGTTCAAGGACGACACCGAAGGCAGCCTCCATTGAAACTCAGGAAGCCGAAGTAGCTGCTGTGAATCAAGGGAGAGCGAATGTTCCAAGAATCACCAGTCCGTGGGCTGAGTCAGTCAGCCGAATCTTTGCCAAGTGTAGGAAGGCAGGGGTGCTGCAGAGTTTGAGGCCATTCTCGCCTCCGGCAGAGGCAGATAAAGATAATTTCTGTTCCTACCATGTAATGGCGGGTCACCGTACGAACGAGTGTACCCAATTGATCAAAGCCATCAAGCAGCTGGTTATAGATGGCAAGATAGTAGAGCCGGCTCTGAAGCCGAATGTGCAGAAAAATCCACTCCCCACCTTTGGTAGTCAAGTAAACATGGTGCAGTCAGGCTTGCCGGCCAATTATGTGTTCGCCCAGATCATTAAGGCGAATCCAAGTGTGCGAGCTGTACTAGTAGAAGAGGAAGGGAAGCCAGAGGTGTTTGAAGAACAGACTGCTGTGGTAGGGGACAAGATGGGTCCGATTGACTTAGATGACTTTGAGGAGGAAGACGAGTATGATGAATTTGAGGTGCAAGAGTCGAAGCCAGTTTACCCGGTGGAGACAAGAAGAGGGACGGTAATAGAGAAAGATAGGCCGGTGATGCACATCACTAGGAGCGGCAGGGTTTATCAACCCATTAGTGCACCACCTCCAGCACCCCCAAGAAGGAACACAACACCAGTGCAGAACAATAGCCCAATGGTTAAAGAAGAAGATATGGTTGTGGACCAGCTGAAAAGGACACCGGCCCGTGCCAGTGTGTGGCATTTGCTTATGGAATCCAAGAGGCACCGAGAGGCGGTAGTGAAGCAACTGATGGAGATGGATGCTAACTCCACCATGTCCCCCGATGAGGTGTGCGCAATGATAAGGGGAGCGGAGCTGAAGGTTAACAAGGCCCCGGAGATCAGTTTTGGGGTAGAGGACCTCCCACCCGAAGGTGTGAATCACAATAGGGCCTTGTACTTAAGGGTGGAAGTCATGGATAAAATAATGCCGAGTGTGATGGTGGATGATGGCTCGGCCTTGAACATTTGTCCTTCTCAGGTCCTACCTTTCCTGGGAGTGAGTCCTGAAGCTCTCTGCCGGTCCAACACTGTAATCAGAGCTTATGATGATAGCAAAAGAGCTGTCTTGGGGACCTTTGAAGCAGAAGTCAAAGTAGGGGAGGTTAAATCAAAGGTGTTGTTTACTGTGATTGACATTCCTGTCACCTTCTCCTTACTCTTGGGAAGACCATGGTTCCATGCTTTAGGTGGAGTTCCATCGACTTTGCACCAGAAGGTGAAGTTCTTAATCGGAGGGAAAATAGTAACGGTGGAAGCGGATGAGCCTTCTGTGGTGGCTGCATTGAGTGCTACTGAGCAGCCGATGACTGGGTTTCAAATTGCTGTGATTGCTGACAAGCCTGAGTTTCCAAACTGGATTCATAGGTATTTCGCTAAACAGAATTATGAGCCGGGAAAGGGATTAGGGGCAAAGCAACAAGGAATCCCTGAATTCAACATAGAGGCTGGGAAGTACCGACAGTTCGGGCTGGGGTATTAAGAAGGAAGGACCAAGCGAGAAAGGAAGAGTGTGAATCTAGTTGATACTTTTGTCCGGGCCACAGAATCAGTATATGACGGGACTCCTGAACCGGTAATTGTAAAGGGAGGTCAGCTCCCTGGGTTTGAAATATTTGCTGATGTGGTGGATTTCAACAAGTATGGAGTAGAACCGGTTGTGAACATGCTGCGCGGCGAAGCTGGAGCTGGAAACAAGGGGGTTCTGAATCAAAAAGCTGTTAACCAAGTCGGGGTTGAATTTAGGAATAAGGGAGAAGCTTTCAAGAAGACGGATCTGGTGAGAAGTGAGATGGAAGTGGCTATGGAGGCCATCACTAGAGCACTCTCCACCTTAATGAAACCTAGCAAGGGTGCTGAAGAGAAGACATCGCCTAAGGGAAAAACACATGAAGACCTGGTGGAAGAAGCGGTAAAGGAACTCACCAAGTTGGTTATGAGAGGCAAGGCTCAAATGACAGAGGAAGAGCTGAATGACAGACAGAAAGAAGACCTGGAAGGAGACCTAGGATACTTGTTCGAAGAGGTCGACTGTGCTGCTGTTGATGAAGACCCTCCGCATGTGGAGGATGGAAATTTTTTGAATGTATCTGCTTTTTCTATTTTTGATGTGAACAATTCTGCCTACAAGGCATACAATGCAATAAAATCTGATTTTGCTTACTTGTGTGATGTTTTTCCGGATGGAACTGTGCATACATACAAACATTCATTTAATGTCTTTAGCATACATGATGCATCATTGCATGAAATGAACCTAGGGACAGATGATGAACCAAAGATGGTATCCGTCTCGAAAGACCTCACGCCTGATGAGAGAAAAGAACTTGTAAAAATCCTGCAGAAACACGTCAAAGCATTCGCTTGGTCCTACGACGACATGCCAGGGGTTGACAGAGAAATTGCAGAGCATAGAATCCCGACAGATCCGAAGATGAAACCGGTCAAGCAGAAACTTAGACGACTTCGACCAGAATGGGCTGAAAAGGTTAAGGAAGAAGTAGCCAAACAAATAAAAGCCAAGTTCTTAGAAGTGGTAGAATATCCAGAATGGTTGGCCAATGTCGTACCAGTTGCAAAGAAAGACGGTCGAGTAAGGGTTTGTGTGGATTACCGTGATCTGAATAAGGCGTCTCCCAAAGACGACTTTCCACTACCGCATATCGACGTTCTTATTGACAGCGCCGCCAGGGCTGCCATGTATTCCTTCATGGATGGGTTTTCGGGATACAATCAGATTTTAATGAATGTAGTTGACAAAGTAAAGACAGCCTTCATCACAGAATGGGGGGTTTACTGCTACAGAGTTATGCCTTTTGGTTTGAAGAATGCTGGAGCAACTTATCAACGGGCAGTCACGACGCTTCTGCATGATATGATCCACAAAGAGGTTGAGGTTTATGTGGACGATATGTTGGTAAAATCGATGACCCGGGAGGAGCACTCAGCCATCCTGGATAGATTCTTGAATAGGATCGAGAAGTACAATCTTCGCCTTAACCCAAAGAAATGCGTATTTGGTGTCACTTCAGGGAAGTTGCTTGGTCATATAGTCAGCCAGAAAGGGATTGAGATGGATCCAGACAAGATTAAGGCCATCAGGGACATGCCGGCACCACAGTCAGAGAAGGAGGTAAGGTCGTTTCTAGGGTCACTACAGTATGTCAGCCGGTTTATTGCGAGATTGACGACAGTTTGCGAGCCAATTTTCAGACTGCTGAAGAAGAATCAACCCGTGAAATGGAACGAGCAGTGTCAGATAGCCTTTGATAGAATCAAGTCTTATTTGATGAATCCCCCAGTTCTAAAGCCTCCAATACCAGATAAGCCTTTGATTCTGTACTTGGCCATCGAAGAGACTTCCGTGGGAGCCATGCTAGTGCAAGAGCAAGAGGATGGGCGTGAGCATGCGATCTATTATTTGAGCAAAAAGCTACTCGAGTATGAGAGCAGGTATACGATAGTAGAGAAGACTTGTGCTGCTATGGTATGGTTGACAAAGAAGTTAAGACACTACTTCCAGTCATACAAAGTTCAGGCGGTGGCCAAGGTGGACCCCATGAAGTACCTATGCCAAGCTCCGGTATTAGCGGGAAAGTTATCAAGGTGGTTGCTTTTGTTGTCAGAATTTGACATAGAATATGTGACAAGGAAGACAATCAAGGGAAGAGCCGTAGCGGAGTTCCTAGCTAACCAGCCGATAAATTCAGACTATGTGGAGAACTTAGAATTTCCCGACGAACAGCTGGCGGTAGTGGAAGAAGAGTTGAACAGGTGGGTGATGTACTTCGACGGGGCGGTGAATAAACACGGCTCAGGCTTGGGGGTAATCATTGCCACGCCCGAAGGAGAAATCATTCCTCTAGCAAGGCGACTTGACTTTCCAGTGACCAATAATGGGGCCGAATACGAAGCATGTCTTTTTGGTATTGATACCTTGATCACACTGGGGGCAAACGAAGTACTAGTTATCGGGGATTCAGCCTTGGTGATTCGGCAGGTAACTGGAGACTGGGAAATAAAGGAAGAATCACTTCGACCCTATCTCGAGTTGGTTTGGGAAAGGGCAAGGGTATTTAGTCAGTGTGAATTCCGACATGTACCGAGGGAGGAGAATCAGATGGCAGACTCTTTGGCTACATTGTCATCAATGTGGGAAGGCCCCCGAAAACAACCAATACAGCCGGTTATCCTGGAAATCGCTCAGAACCCATGCTATTTGTCAATCAATACGGTTGCAACTACTGAGGCACGCCTTTGGTACCATGACATCCTATTGTTCATCCAGAACGGTCAATACCCTGAAGGCGCCAATGAATCTGATAAGGTTTCCCTCAGAAAGTTAGCGGCACAGTTCCGGATATTTGAGAATCAAATTTTCAAGAGAACGGTTAACGGAGTTCTTCTGAAGTGTATCACGGACGAAGAGGCAGTCGTGGTTATGAAACAGATACATTCCGGTGTTTGTGGCCCGCACATGAATGGGTTGGCTCTAGCAAAGAAGATACTGAGGCAAGGATACTTTTGGCTCACCCTACAAGCCGACTGTATCGAGGAAGTCAAGAAATGCCATGAATGTCAAGTGTACGGAGACCTCAATCATCTTCCCCCACTTGAACTTCAAGTATCTTCGACTCCATGGCCGTTCGCAGCTTGGGGTATAGACATAATTGGAGAGATAAGGCCTCCTGCTTCAAATGGGCACCGATTCATTGTTGTGGCTGTAGATTACTTTTCCAAGTGGGTCGAAGCGGAATCATTCGCAAACATCACTGCCAAGAAGATGGCCAAGTTTATAGAAAGGAACATCTTCGCAAGATATGGGATCCCTCATCATGTCGTGACCGACAACGGGGTTCAATTCCAAGGGGTAACAGCACAGTTATTCCAAGAGAAGGGGATCGAGCACCACAAGTCATCCCCGTATCGCCCACAAGCCAACGGGGCGGTGGAAGCGGTCAATAAGTCCATCAAAAAGATTCTGTCAAAGATGGTGGTAACCTACAGAGATTGGGCCGACATGTTACCATTGGCTTTGTGGGGATACCGGACAAGCATCAGAACCCCTACTGGAGAAACTCCGTATTCACTGGTTTATGGGATGGAAGCGGTGTTACCGGTAGAGATGGAAATCAGATCATTAAGAGTGGTCATGGAAGCACAGTTACCGGAGTCTGATTGGCTTCAGTCAAGATATGAACAGCTAGCACTGATTGACGAAAAGCGTCTTCAGGCTTTAGATCGGTTGCAAATGTACCAACAGCGGATGGCCAGGGCATACAACAACAAGGTTCGCCATCTGAAGCTTCCATTTAAGGCAGGGGATCTGGTACTCAAGCAAATGAAACAGACCAACACAGATGTGCGGGGGAAATTCAAGCCGAACTGGGAAGGCCCATATGTAATTAAGAGGGTGCTTTCGAAAGGTGCTGTAAAAATCATGGATATGGACGGGAACGAATTTGTCAACCCCATCAATCAGGACAAGCTGAAACACTACTACGTGTAAAAAAAAAAAAAAAAAAAAAAAGTCCGGTGGATTGAAAACCAAAAAGGCGGTCCACGCAAAAATTAGGACAGTCCGATGGGTCGAAAACCGAAAAGGCGATCCATGCAGAAATTAGGACAGAGAGGTGAGGATCATCAACTGGAAAATCTGCAAAGACTGGTTGGTGGCAAGCGTGGCTTCAGTCGAGATTTATACCATCGATAATTCTGTCCTTAGTTTCATTTCATCATTCGATGTACATTGTGCTAAAACATTATTTATGAATGAATGAATGAATGTTCAGTTTTGTTCGTTTAAATGTCCCAAGTTCATCTGCAATTCAGATTACTCTGTGCATGTTTATCTTTATACATCTTCCACATATCTCACATCCATAGATTGAACTTATGCATTTAAAAAAAAAAAAAAAAAAAAAAAAAGGGAGTCCGATAGGCTGAAAACCCGAAATGGGCGGTCTATGCAAAAGATAGGACATAAAATAAGGTCTGCTGGATTGAAAACCCAAAAATGGGCAGTTCAGGCAAAAATAAAGACAGTCCGATAGGCCGAAAACCCAAAAAGGGCGACCTATGCAAAAATTAGGACAAAAAAAAAAAAAAAAAAAGGGAGTCATACAGCAGTAATCGATCCTAATCATCTAGAGGCCAAGATACCGCAGCGTCAGCGCTTCACGTCCTCGCCGGGTGGGACAACCAACCAGATCTGCCAGCCAAGCTCTGTAGCAAGCATCTGTCTCTATAGAGGCAAGATTATCATACTTCAGGACCTCAGCACGAGTAGGATGCATCCACTGGTGTTGCACATGCTGAGGCCACGGTGATGTAAACACCCCGCATTCAGTAGTGCACAAAGATCGAGGAACCCCTTGCAGTTGCCCATACTGCCTGCACAACCGAGCAGGAGAGTAGAAAGTCACATGGGTCAACCCAAGCAGCTGAACACCCCCGGCCCAGGTCTCAGTAGTAACATCAGTAATATCCCACCAAGGGCAGACCCATCTGATTGAGGCGTCAGATCGCCTCCTTAGCCAGTCAAACCAATGCTCCATGGACATGAAACCGAAATCTGGAAGCTCGATGTGCCGAGACCAATAGCGCTTCCGAGCATATCTCGGATGAGGTGGAGGAGGACTCAAGAGGCATAGCTTTTCCATCAGCCAAATCTGCGGGCGATTTAGTCCGGATGAAGGGGCAATGAATATTCAAAAAAAAAAAAAAAAAAAAAAAAAAAAAAAAAAAACATACCTGGAGCAGGAAGGGAGATCCACAGCTCTCGATAGGGGAATCAAAATGGATGGAGTCTAAGTATAGCAAGGTCTCGGCCAGAACAACCCCCATGAAAGATGCACCCTGAGACACCTGAGTCACCACTGAAGCCAGCCTAAGGCTACAGGTATCATCTTGGGACTCGCACAGGTAGCAAGCCGTCAATAACAGACTCATCAGTGGAGCCCACCCCGGGGCAGTGGGAGATAAAGCAAAACACAAGTCAGCAACGATGGAAAGACTAAGTCTGGATGAGGTAGACCTCCCGGTAAGTGCACGACTTAGGCCGCTCACAGAAGGAGCGAACTGGCTTAAGAATGTGCGGGCATCATCATAATCAGGGTTAGGAACAGCTAACCGGACCCCTCGGGGGCAAGGAACACAGAGAATGGCACTGAACTCCTCTATCAAGGGGCATAACTCTTGACCTGAGAAACGGAACACATGATCCATAGGATCCCAAAAGCTGACACCTGCGTCCAAGAAGACCCGATTCGGGGCCAAAGCGATGTAATATCGGAGATATTGCAAGTTAAAGGGTGCAAGTAGGGCCCAATTAGAAGAGCGAAGCGTACCCCAGTAGCCCCGGAGTCGTCCTCTAAGCTGATCCATGTTAAAAGAGAAGCGAAAGAAGAAGAAGGGCTGAAAAATGAGTGGGGCGGCTGTAGTATGTGGGGCGGCTGTAATGCACTACAGGGGCTCGGCTGTAATACATGGGGCGGCTGTAATATTTATAGGGGTTCGGCTGTGCTGAGGAAAGCTTGCAAAACCGATGTGGGACAATTTTTTTGCGTAGGGCGGCTGTAGCTGTTACAGGGGCACGGCTGTAGCCTACAGGGGCACGGCTGTAATTCATGGGGCGGCTGTAATGTCTACAGGGGCTCGACTGTGCTGAAGAAAGCTTGAAAATCGATGTGGGATGAACCTTTTGGCATGGGGCGGCTGTAGCTGCTACAGGGGCACGGCTGTAGCCTACAGGGGCGCGGCTGTAACGCATAGGGCGGCTGTAATGTCTATAGGGGCTCGGCTGTGCTGAAGAAAGCTTGAAAATCGATGTGGGATGGACCTTTTAACATGAGGCGGCTGTAGTATGCGGGGCGGCTGTAGCTGCTACAGGGGCACGGCTGTAGTATATGGGGCGGCTGTAATTACTACAGGGGCGCGGCTGTAGTTCAGCTGATCTCTTATCTGTGGCCTTTTATGTTTTCTGATTGCAAAAATAAGGTCTCCGGAGATCGCCTTTCAAGGAAAATGACGTATAAAGGCGCCAAGATGCGTCCCGGGCCGGACCAAGTTGAACAGAAGAGCGGTAAAATGTAAGAGAAGGCGAGAAAATACGTGGATAAGAAGTACAAGTGTCATACAAAAGTTATATACATCAGACATATCCAATACAAAACTAAATCAGATCCACACCAGGACCCGATATGTGCTAAGAAGAATCATCGTCATCCTCATCATCTTCTGCCTCATCATCATCATCATCACCGCCGTCGTCATCGTCTGCTTCTCCCATCTCGGCGTCCCAGTCGCCTGCCTGGTCTTGGAAGGTCTGATTCATGACCTCCAACTCGGTGATTCGACGCCGCAATTGATCGTTCTCGACCCTCAAGCGGGCGGACTCACGACGTTCCATCCCGATCGCCGTCTGCATTAAAACAAAACATGAAAAACATCGCATATGCATCCATGCATACAATGCATACATCCAGACATAAGCATATCATTCTGTGCAGGTACTTACTGTCCTAGCAGAATTGTCTCGGAAAGAGAGCGCCCTCAGTGCATTAATGGCCTGACCCATGTACATACCCTGCATCACTGGAATCTGCAAAAACAAAAGTCGGGATTCAGAGTATCAGCTAATGACAGAAAAAGGGAAAATAGATTAACAAAGAGATACTCACATGTGTGGTGTCAGAAGGAATAGCCGGGGGAAAATTATGGTCTTGCAGATGTAGATCAGCCCGATAAGACTGCTGGAAGTCATCATACAACTGAATGGAGTCTTCGATCGGGAATTCAAGCCGACCATGCACGTATCCGAGATCGGGGGCCAGAGGAGCCTGGAAATCAGGGATCGGAATATCCTCCGCAATGGCAGCAGAATCCACACCAGTGGCCCTGGGACCAGCGGGACGTGACCTACCTCCTCTTCCCCTAGCTGATGAAGAAGCGCTTGCCCGTCTACCCCCGGAAGATGGCTGAAGTCAATTAAGCACCACAGTGTAAAAAAAAAAAAAAAAAAAAAAAAAAAAAAAGAGAGAGAAGAAAAGAGGAGATTCCATTACCCCAGCGCCGGCACTAGCATCAGCGGATGGTGGGAGCAAGTGGACGGTGATGAAGCGGCCATAATCACCTTCTACACTGCCGGCCTCATATCCGACGCCGTAGAGGTCCGGGTGCGACTCAAGGGATAGCAGATGAGGCCAAAATAACCCTACTGGCAGAGCAGCAGGGATCCTACGCGCTCCGGGACCAGAGCGCCAGTCGCAAGTCCTCTCCCCTAAGAACCACTCCTGGCCGAAGGGGCACTCCATCACAAAGCGCCTGCTCGCAAGCGCTTGCGCATCAGCAAGCTGCTGGGGCAAATTTTCCCCTTCCCGGCTCCAAGGGGCCTGGACAATCTGAAATTGAAGAACTCGTCAGTCGCGAAAAAAAAAAAAAAAAAAAAAAATTTTCATACCCCCTCGAACGTCACATCCCTCAGAGCCTGCCGGCACTCCTCCTGGTTCTTATCCACCTCACTCCAGACGTATCCCATGTAACGCCGGAGACGGGGGAATTCAACCAAAGTGACCCCTTCAGGAATCTGCACGATTGGGGGAGGGACGAAGCGATACTCGTAGACCCAGATCTGCGAGGGAAAATTTAAAGCAGGTTAGTAAAAAAAAAAAAAAAAAAAAAAAGGAAGGGGAGAGAGATTCAAGACACTCACGTGCAGCAGAATCCAAAAGGCCTTCAGCTCCTTATGAGAGCCCCGGGCGCAAAGATCTAATGCATAATAAAGTTGGGCCAATCCAGCCCGGGCCCAATTAAGGGTCCTCACAGCCTCCAAGTCGATCAATGAAGGCAATAGAGCCAGATTCACATTGCTCCGGCCTGTGGGGAAAAGAGTGGTGGATAGAGCATGCAGCAGGTACGCTCTAGCGTATTTTCTTTCATCACCAGCATCAAAGGTGGTCCCCTCCGGAAGCTCACGCTGTCGCCCGAGCCAGTACTCGTGGATCCTACTACATTGGATCCGACTCTGTGGAGAACTAATCCCGATCAACGTGGATATCAACTCCTGACGATGTTCGCCACGCACGAATACTTGATTGAAGTGAATCGTCTAGCCCGAGAAGGGAAGACCCGTAATAGCAACGATATCCTCCGGGGTCACAGTGTATTCCCCAGAAGGGAAGTGAAATGTGTGGGTAGAGTCCATCCACCTCTCCAATAGTGCAGCCAAAAGCCCCCGACTCGTGCGAGGAGTGGTGATCGACATGCTGCGAATAAGTCGGTGCAGGCCGGTGGAGTTCACAATATCCTTCACCCCTTGAGGGAGACGCCTATACCACTTTAAAGCCTCTGTGATGGATCCGCTGCCACAGTGGCCGGATCTTGATTGCAAAATTAATAATCAGGGAGTTTATGAGCTTTTTAGAATGCATACACACCATAAAAATCGAAGAAACACTGTTTGAATCAAAAATGGGGTTGCCTTAAAACTGCAGCACTACAGCCGCGCGGCTGTGATCAAAGGTGGGGCGGCTGTAGCTGCATTTTTTCGGCCCAACTCAAATTTTTTCGCTTTTTTCGGTTAAATCTCGTCCTAACTCGAGCCAAACCAACAATTGACCATCCTAGGGGCATAATCTACTTAAATCATGCATCAATTTCACATATTTTCCTCAATTTTGCAGAAATTGGAAACTTGGAAAAAGTGGGAAAGTTTGAGAAAACTAACCGGATTTGTGTAAGCATGGTTCGAAACTTGGAGTAAAATGGGCACCGGGTCGTCGATCTTCACTCCACAGTATGCATCCTCCTCTTTTAACCCATAAATACACTCGGTGGGTTCAAAGGGTAGAGTAAAGTTTCCATCCGGGGTAGAAAACCGAGTTTGAAACACGGGTTGAGCAGCCGGGACGGGACGGAGGACTCTACGCATCTTTCGCCTCATGGTTTCGGCTTGGGAGCAAGAGAAATCGCCAGAGAGGAGAGTATTTTCGGCCAAAATGGGTAAATGGGGGCTGCCACATTGTGTGGTTCTTATAAACTCACCCCCACCTACCACTACAGCCGAGCGGCTGTAGTTTTCAAAACTACAGCCGCGCGGCTGTAGCTGCTACAGCCGCCCGGCTGTAGCCTCCTTTCCCTTAAAATTTGTTTCGTTTTTCTTTTCCGAAATTTATTTTATGTCCATTTGACCCCGAGAAAGGTGATTTTCTTGTTTTGCAGGCATCAAAGAACAGGATTTTGGGCTCAAATTCATTCTTGATCGAAGGGGCAAAAATTTTTGTTTCCAAAATTATCGATCAAGGAACGAACATGCGCCCAAAACGACTCCAAAGCCACGCGTGTCAACCAAAATTCTCAAGCCACCAAAGAACCATCTTCCCGGCTACAATAGCCCCGTGACGACATAATCATCTTTTCCTTCAAGTGACACATGCTTCACAAGAGGTGAAATGTCCAAAGTGCCCCTCGGGTAATGACCACACCACCGGATGGCCAAAACGATTTCTTTTTAGCGATATGAGCTATATGAGGGACCGAGTCACCCAAAATATTTCTCCCCTTAATGACACAAGCTCCATTAAAGGCGAAATGGCCGAGTTTCCTTCTGCCGGCCACCAAGCTGACAAATGACCGAAATACCCCTTCCCACAAAAAGGGAACACCAAATCACAAAAAACCCATTTCTTTTGTGACATAAGCACCGCAAAAGACCAAACGCCCAAAGTCTCCTTACTTCAAGGAACGTCAACTTCCCAAGTTGTAAAATTACCAAAATACCCTTCCCTTTCATAGGCATCGAATGGAAGGGAGAATCCGATTTGGGCAAGTCCTCTGCTTCACCATAGAATCAAAGCATGTCCCTGGCAAGTCAATCATGATCCGGGCAAGTCCTCTGCTTCACGATGGAGTTGAAGCATGTCCCTGGCGAATCAAACGACATCTGGGCACAGTCCTCTGCTTTGCAATGAAGTCTAAGTATGACCCTAGATAATGTCGGAACAACTCGGGCAAAGTCCTATACTTCGTATCAGAATCGAAGCAAGACCCTGAAAGGAAAGAGAAAATCAAATCAACTTAGGCAAGACCACTGTCTCAAAAGCAACCGAGACAAGTCCCTATGCACACCCAAACAAGTCGGCATGAGGAGAACCCCTCAGGTACGTCCCCTTTTCCTTCTCACCGTGCTCCCTATCGCGAGACCAAACTCGAATCGGACATAAGCACCCATTTGAGTCGACTTTGGTCACGCGAGGGGCAGCCTGTGAGCACGGGTTTTTCCCGACCTCTGTGATGAAAGCCATTATTACCTTTTTTCACGGATAAACGTGAAGCGGATCCGGACCGACCAGAATGACGTCGGAAATGTCCCGGATAACCCGGAGGTGTGTGACAAGTCCTAGTACGGAACCCTGGAAGATTTGAGCGAATATTTAAGTGAACCGAAGAGCAAACCAAAGAAAATAAGTGAAAATGTAATTTTTGGGAGCTACAGCCGCCCGGCTGTAAGCTGCAGCCGCCCGCCTGTAAGCTACAGCCGCTCGGCTAATATCTCATTATTTCCTTTTTGGGCAAAATCAGCATTTAATTCGGTTTCTGAGCAAAATAGGAATTTTTCATGCTACAGCCGCCCGGCTGTAAACTACAGCCGCCCGGCTGTATATTACAGGGGCGCGGCTGTGACCTACAGCCGCGCGGCTGTAATGTTCAGTTTTCCTTTTTTGACAAAATCAGCAATTATTTCCGATTTTATTCCAAAATAGGAGATACTTAAGCCTTCTATTCGGGAATTAGGGCAGAGCAGAGGCAGAAAAAAAAAAACAGAAAAAAAGTAGAGAAAAAGAGAAAAAAAAAAGATCATATAGTTTTGCTTAGGGTTTTTTTCAATAACAAAAAGAAAAAAAAGAGAATTAGAAAAAAAAAGAAAGAAAGAAAGAAAAGGTTAGAGGAAGAGAAAGCGCTTGAAAACTAAAATTTGAATTTTCCCCGGGGTTCCGTTCGAGGTTCGGGAAGTGCACTTTGCTCGGGTTGTCAGTGACTACGGGACGTTATCCGACATCCAAAAATCTTTTTTGTGGTCCAAACGCTGGAACACATACAAGGTAATTTTCTGAGAGGCCTTAAAATCCATTGTGTTCATCTTGGTTGTGATTCTATTGCATGATTTGAGTTTTTTTTTTGCATTTGTTTGATTTTTTGGGGCTACAGCCGGCCCACCAAAGATCACAGCTGCCCGGCTGTAATCTACAACCGCGCGGCTGTGACCTACAGGGGCTCGGCTGTAGTTCTTTTCCTTTTTTTTCTTTCTGTTCTGTGGGAGTTTTCTGATTACAGCCGCCCCGTAAGATCACAGCCGCCCGGCTGTAATCTACAGCCGCTCGGCTGTGGCCTATAGGGGCACGGCTGTAATACTTTTTAGTGGATTTTTCATGTTTTTTGGGTTTTTTTTGTGATTACAGCCGCCCCATGTGATCACAGCCGCCCGGTTGTCACCTACAGCCGCGCGGCTGTGACCTACAGGGGCGCGGCTGTAACCTACAGGGGCCGAAGCTCCATCGGCCCAAATCGATCGATAACGCTCCCACGCTTCAATTAAATGTGTTTTTCGCATCTGTTATCGATCTAATCACATCTGTACATGCTTCGATTCCATGTTTTCTTTTTTTTTTAATGAGCGGATGTGATGAATTTGATGATTTTGGACGATTAGGGACTTCCGGATTCGATTTGGTCCATTTCGGATCTTTTCTGTTGGTTTTAGTATTTTTCCAGAAGTCCCGGATCGCCTAAAATCATCAAACTTTGCAAAATGATCTTCGAAAACACGAAAAATAAGTCGAAATCGGTTCTGGAGCATTACAGCCGCCCGACTGTAAGCTACAGGGGTGCGGCTGTAATCTACAGCCGGGCGGCTGTAGCCTACAGGGGCGCGGCTGTAATATGGGCAGAATTGCAGTTTTGCCCTTTTGGGCCCCAAACTTGTAATTTTGCATCCTTTTTACATTGAAAAATGAATTTTGGCGTGTTTGCATACTTTTGGACCCTAGATGGATGTATGTTTTAGGCCCACACACGAACGGGACCCCCGGGTCCCGGGATATCCGGCCCGCTAAAGTTGGATAAATGCATGTAAATGAGCCAAACCGCTTTTAAAACCGATTTTTCATCCATAAAACCTACAGGGCGTTTAAAAACCGTTTTCCAGGTCTAACCGGGCTGACCGGTCGGGTCGATCCGGTTATCCCCTTTGCATGACCCCATTTCTAAAATACCCCTGTTCTGTCTTATATGAGTCCTTAGTGTGATTTATTTACTTGTGCTAACCATATTTGGATGCAGCTTTTATTTTTTACTTTATTTTTATTTTTGAATGTATTTTATAGATTATCCCGTGTATCTAGGCGATTGTAATTTTTAGATTATCGTGTATAATAGGCGATTGTAAAAGGTGAGGATGAGAGTTTTCTTTTTCTTGGGTTGTATAATTTGGCCTCTGATTTACTTTTCCGCACTTTTATTTTTCTGCACTTTATTTTATTTTTTATATATTTATGTCACATGTATGAGCATTGGCTAATAATAAAGGAAGAGATAAAATGAGTAGAATTAAGTGAATGAAATGTCGTATTACGGAATAATAATTAAAAATTAGTGAGGATTAGTAGATGTGTTGCCCGAACCTCGAATCTCTGGATTAGGTACTGCGTCTACATTTGGTAGGGAGCTGTACCGGAATTTCTCGGATGAGCTGATCCGGGTGGCGACTCTGTACCTAACCTCGAAATTCGCATTTCGAGACCTTTAAGTTAAAATGGGATTTTCTAAAAAGCTCGTTTTCTAAAATTCATGCCTAAAATTAAGTTTTCTACAAAAAGGCTTTTTCAATAAAATGAAAGGTTTCCCTAAGAAAGATTAAAACCCGTTTTCAAAACCAAAACACCTAGACCAGAAAAGAAAATCCCCGGTTCCCGCTTCACCGCGCCTTCCGAAATATGTCGTCCGCTCACAGGCGCGCATACATAATAATACAGCAAAAATAAAAAGTAAAAGGAATAAATATTTAGGAGCTTACAACCCAATTGAAAGAAAAATAAAACTCTCGACCTCACGATACAAGAGCCTAAAATACACGAGAATCTAAGAAAAATTTACAATCGCCTAATATACACGGTTTAATCTATTAAATACATTAAAAATGAAAAATAAAGCAATTAAAGCTGCAAAACAAATGGTTAGCACAAATATATAGCACATCACACTTAGGACTCAAGTTTGACAGAATTGGGAATTCAAGGATTCGAGGTCATGCAATTGGGGGTAACCGAGTTGGCCCGGTCGACTTGCCCGGTTAGACCTGGAAAATCATTTTGAAACTTCCCTGTATTTTTGGTTTTGTGAGAAAATCGTTTTTGAAAACATTTTTTTCCGGTTTATTACATTTATCACATGTAAGGTGGGTCGGTTTTTGGGAGAAACAGGTCTCTGTCGTGGCTTTGTTCTAAATGCAATTTCACCGAAAAATAAATCTAAGGTCGTGAATGCACACTCAAAAATTCATTTTTGATGATTTTTTTTTCAAGATTTTTTTGATTTTCTGAAATTTTCTGATTTTTATGAAATTTTGGGATTTTATGAATTTTTTTAGATTTTTAGGGATTTCTGCTTCTGGCCGAGAACTACAATCGTGCGATCGTGGTTACAGTCGTACGACTGTATACTACAGTCGTGCGACTGTAGTCCTTACCAGAGGCAGAAATTGCCAAAAAACTTAAAACGAAGGACTAAAACTGAGAAAGTTAAAAACAGTGGTACGACTATATATCAAATGACACGACTGTAATTACATTCGTGCCCCTGTTCTTTGTGACAAGAACAGTCATACGACTGTTCTTAATTTTCCAGAAGTAGAAGTTCAAAAACTTGGACAAAAATGCACGAAAAACAACCAAATCACCCAGAAAGCTGGAAAATGAGTTAAGTTGAAGTGAGTTTACCTCTTTGGCACCAATCCACAGCTGGAATGACCCCTGGCTACGCACCAATCCACGTGAATTTACTCCTTTTCCTTGAAATGTCAAGGTTGCAAATAAAGTCCAAATATTCTCCAAAAAGCTATGGTTTTGATCTCGTTTTTTTGTCCAGAGATGAGTTCAATCTCTTGTGTGAAGATTAACCTAGGGTTTCTAATTCATTTTAGTCATTAACTCTCTGAATCTAGAATGTGGGTTTTTTGGCTTTTTCTTCTCCCTTCTTTCTTTTCTTTCTCTCTTTTCTTCCTTTCTATCTCAATTATTTTTGCCAAAAAGGTCAAAAAAGCCCCCCTCTCTTTCTGTTTTTCTGCCTTTTATTTCTTTCTTTTCTGGAAAATCTTGAGCATTAAATGCTCAAGATTTTCCTAATTTTTTAATTCAAGGGGTATGGGTTCTGCAACCTTCCCCCGACCCTACAGTCATACGACTGTACTTATGTTACAGTCGTACAACTGTAACCAAACCCCACGACTGTAAATACAGTCGTGGTTCAACGGTCAGATTTTTTTTTTTGAGACCTAGAAAATTCCGTGTTCACACACAGATTTTGGGACTTTTTTTAGGGTTCTTAAGAAAAATAAAAGGGTTTGATCTAAAAAAAAAATTCAAGGAAACACATAGAAACCGTGGTAAGGTATTTTTTTTAATCATCACTACTCACTCAATCTCTCTCGGGGTTTCGTTTGGGATTCGTTGACCGCGCACTTTTCGGGTTGTTCGTGACTGCAAGACACTTTCCTGCATCCGAATCCATTTCTGGTGATCCAAACACTGGAATACAGACCAGGTAACATTTTGAGAGCCCTCAAAAATCCATTTTTATTTATTCTGGGAGTTGTTTATTGATGTTTTTTTGAATTTTTACGATTTCAGAAGCGAATTTTGATTACAGCCGCCTCGCCTAAGATCACAGTCGCCAGGCTGTAATCTACAGCCGCGCGACTGTGACCTATAGTCGCGTGACTGGAATCTTCTGATTACAGTCGCTCGACTATAATCTCTGGGGCAGAAGCTCCGAATGCCCCAAAATCGGCCTATAACGCTTCCGTTTTTTGATTAAATATGTTCTTTATATCTATTACCGGCCCAATTACATCCCTATGTGCTTAGATTCCTGGTTTTCTGATTTTTCATTAATGGATGTAATTTAAAATTTGGTGATTTTGAGGGATTAGGGATTTCCGGATTTGATTCAATCCGTTTCGAATCCATTTTATTGATTTTAGTATATTTCCAGAAATCCTGGACCCCCCAAAATCATTAAATTTGCAAAGCGGTTTTCAAAAAAGAGAAAAGAATATTGGAATCAATTCTGGAGCATTACAGCTGCATGGCTGTAAGCTACAGTCGCACGACTGTAATTGAGGCAAAATTATAGTTTTGCCCTTTTGGGCCCCAAACTTGTAATTTTGCACCCTTTTCCTATTCAAAAATGAATTTTGACGTGTTTACATTCTTTTTGGACCCTAGATGAATGTTTAATTTAGGCCCACACACGAACGGGATCCCCGGGATATCCGGCCCACTAAAGTTGGAAAAATACATGTAAATGAGCCAAACCATTTTCAAAATTGGTTTTTCACCCACAAAACCTACAGGGCATTTCAAAAAACTGTTTTCCAGGTCTAACCGGTCCGACTGATCGGGTCAACCCGGTTACCCCCCTAAATGCATGTCCCCGCTCCTATAAATCCCTATTCTGTCCTATTTGAGTCTTTTGTATGCCTTGATTATTTGTGCTAACCATATTTGGATGCAGCTTTTATTTTTGTTATTTTTCATTTTTAATGTACTTAATAGATTATCTCGTGTAATTTTTTAGATCATTGTGTATTATAAGCGGTTGTAATGGTGAGGATGAGAGTTTTCTTTTTCTTGGGTTGTATAATTTGGCCTCTGATTTACTTTTCCGCTCTTTATTTTAATATTTATATTTATGTCATTTGCATGAGCATTGATTAATAATTAAAAGAAGATAAAATGAGTAGAATTAAGTGAATGCAACATTACGTTATGAAATAATAATTGAAAATAAGTGAGGATTAGTAGATTTGTTGCCCGAACCCTGAATCTCTGAATTAGGTATCGCGTCTACACTTGGTAGGGACCTGTACCGGAATTTCCCGGATGAGCTGATCCGGGTGGCGAATCTGTATCTAATTTTGAAATTTAGGTTTCGAGATCTTTAAGTTCAAATTGGAATTTTCTAAAAAACCTATTTTTCCAAAATTCACACTTACAATTAAGTTTTCTACAAAAAGGTTTTTTTTTTTAATAAAATGAAAGATTTTCTTAAGAAAGATTAAAGACCCGTTTTCAAACCACATCACCACATCTTAAAAAGAAAATCCCCGGTTCCTGCTTCACCGCGAGTCCAGTAAAAAGGTCATCCGCTCACAGTGCCCCTGTAAACTTCTTTTCCATTTGAATAAATACCCAAGAGAACTTAGGAGATAAGTTCTTCATCTGCTACATGTGTTGATGCAACAGATATTCGAACGATGAAATTCTAATCCGTTGATCGCACACGATGCCAGATAGAATTCTTATAAACGCTAGAATTCGCAAATTCAAAGCATAAAGAAAATAAGAGATATTTTATTCAGTTCAAATCTGCTAAATTCTGAATACAACCAGGCCTTATATAGGCAAAAATTTCCACAATAACTATCCTAAATGGACAAGGAAAGAAAAGCAAAAACAAATAAGGAAACATGAAAAAAATTACCGAAAAGTAAAAAAAAAAAAAAAGAAAAACGTAAATTTGAAGGCCTAAATGATGTTTTTTGGCCGAAAAGCGATGGACATCACACCATAGGCTGTGATTTTTTCTCGTTGGCCCGATTCCGATAAGGTTAGGCTCAATAATCATTGAAATTGGCTAATTTTTTGGATTTTACTATTCACCGTAAAATTTGCTCAAAAAGGCCAAAGCTTGCTCTTTTACATCATTCTTCCCTATATGAAGAGAATTCGCCCTCGAATTGTCATCGTCTGATGAATCTCCAGTATACGGAATCAGGTACTTGACAATAAACACATCTGCTGTACGGATGTGGCTAGGCAAATTCAACCGGTAAGCATTGGGATTAATTTTCTCCACAATCTCAATAGGACCAATCTTTTTGGGTGACAACTTGTTATAATCCCCAATAGAAAATCTATCCTTGGTCAGAACGGCCCACACAAAGTCTCCAACTTCAAATTCCATAAAACGACACTTCTTATCGGTAGCTTTTTTATACTTCGCAGCAGCTTTCTCTAGATTATCATGGATAGTTTGATGAATCGACTGCAACTCAGTCACAAAAGTTTCAACCTTTCTGTGCACTCGAGTCTTATCTGGAAGGGGCAAAAGATCAAGGGGGCCCCTCGGGACAATTGAATATACCACAGCAAAAGGGTTGAACCCGGTGCTTTTGTTGACTGCTTGGTTATATGCAAATTTAGCTTGGCACAATTTCTGATCCCAACTCTTCACATACTCATTGACCAGACAACACAACATATTATCGAGAGAACGGTTAACTACCTCAGTTTGGCTATCGATTTGAGGATGGTATGCACTGCTAAAATTCAGTTATGCGTTGACAAGCTTCTATAAACTACACCAAAAGTGACTGAGAAATCTGGTATCTTTATCCGAAACAATGGACTTAGGTAGTCCATGAAGCTTGTAAATCTCTCTAAAGAACAACTGAGCCACGTTCACTGCATCCATTGTCTTTTTGCATGCAATAAAATGCACCATTTTCGAAAATTGGTCAACCACAACGAAAATAGAATCGCTGCCCCGTTGAGTACGTGGCAATCCCAACACAAAATCCATACTGATTTCTTCCTATGGTTGAGAAGGAATAGGTAAAGGCATATATAACCTTGCATTAGTGGTTGCTCCTTTAGAAACTTGACAAATTCGACAACGCTGCACATATTTGTCCACTTCTTTGCGCATTGATGGCCAAAAGTAACTAGCTTGGATCAACTAAAAAGTCCTATCTCTTCTGACATACCCCTGGCTATGACCGTCTTGAATAATTTTTAACCGCAAACTACAATCAGGAATACATAACTGGTTCCCCTTAAAGAGAAACTCCTCACACTGAAGAAACTCTGATGGTTCCCCTACTCGAACCTTCTATACAATAGCTGCAAAGTAAGGATCCGTGTCATATAATTCAGCAAAAGACGCAAAACTAGGAATCTCAGCTGAAAGGTGAACAAGCAGCCCCTTTCTCCTACTCAATGCATCAGCCACCTTATTAGACACACCAGATTTGTGCTTAACGATAAAAGTAAACTGCTGTAGATAAGCAACCCATCGAGCATGCCTAGCAGAAACCTTATCCTGGCTATGTAAATGCCGTAAAGACTTATGATCAGTAAACAGTATAAACTCCTTCTGAAACAGATAATGACGCTAATGTTTAACTGCCTGAACCACCGCATAAAACTCCACATCATAAGTACTGTAATGAAGCTTTGCACCAGACAGTTTTTCACTAAAATAAGTAACTGGTTTGCGGTTTTGACTCAACACAGCCCCAATGCCTAACTTTGAGGCATTTAAATGCAACTCAAAAGGTTGCTGGAAATCCGGTAAGGTAAGAATGGGGGTTGTAATTAGTCATTCCTTAATCATCTAGAATGCTTCCTCAGCTTGTTCAGTCCACTCAAACTTCCCATTTTGCTTCATACACTCTGTGATTGGGGCCATTATACTACTGAAATGTGCAATGAATCGTCTATAAAACGAGGCCAGACCATGAAAGCTTCTCACATCAGTAACAAAACTAGGTCTAGGCCAAGTTTTAATTGCATCCACCTTTGCCTCATCAACTTTCAAACCCTCAGCAGAAACAACATATCCCAAAAACAGAATACTAGGGGACATAAAAACACATTTCTTCAAGGCATCATACATTCTCTCCCTTCTTAACACCAGCAACACTTCTCTTAAATGATGGATATGCTCTTCCTGACTATCACTATATACCAGAATATCATCAAAGTATACCACAACAAATTTACCAATGAAGGGTCTCAACAACTGGTTCATGACACGCATAAAAGTGCTAGGTGCATTAGATGACCCAAATGGCATGACCATCCACTCATACAGCCCTTCCCTAGTTTTAAACGTAGTTTTCCACTCATCCCCAAGTCTTATACGAATATGATAATACCCACTCTTCAAATCTAATTTAGTGAAAACAGAAACTCCACTGAGTTGGTCTAATAAATCATCCAAGCGAGGAATAGGAAACCGATACCTGATAGTTTTTTTGTTGATGGCTTTGCTATCCACACACATCCGCCAACTACCATCTTTTTTTGGAATCAAGAGGCCTGGAATCGTATAGGGACTCAGACTCTCTCGGATATAACCCTTCTGCAACAGCTCTTCAACTTGTCTCCTTAACTCCTCATGTTCTGCTGGGCTCATTCTGTAGTGGGGACAATATAGAAGGATTGCCCCAGGTTCTAGGTCAATCTGATGCTGAATGTCATAAAGGGGTGGTAAGCCAGCAGGAATTTTGTCCAGGAACAGATCTTCAAACTCACTCAGAACGGGTTCGATATGCTCGGGAATCACAACCTCTCTCTCAGCCGTTTTCCCAACCAGTGCATACACCACTTCATTCTCCTTTACTTCCTCCTCAAACTGTGACAAGGTTAACAACACAACATTATCAGCACCAGCAGTATTCTTAACTTCGTCTTTCTTAAGGACAATGGTAATTTTCACCCCTTTAAACACAAAGGTATGAGTGTTTATCTTTCCTTGATGGGTCACATCTCTGTCAAACTACCATAGTCTTCCCAACAACAGATAGCATGCATTCATCTCTACAACATCACACTTTACTTCATCCTTATATCAAGACCCTATCGAAAAGGTATTACTGCCTTCTTAATCACCACCACCTCTCCCCCTTGTTTAAGCCATGCTAACTTATAGGGTTTGGGATGATTTTCGGTCACCAATCCTAATTTTCGAACAGCCTCAGCTGCCACAATATTCTTACAACATGCTCCATCAATCACTAACTTGCACACCTTTCCTTTAATGGTGCAAGTGGACTGGAAGATATTACTCCATAGCCATTCATCTTTAACAGCTGCCTGGGGTGTTAAACAAGAATGATGCACCATTAAAGCAGTACCTGTATCTCCAACCACAATCTCCTCTTCCTCATCAGAGGTTGGATTATCAAACTCACCCAAATCCGCCTCTACACCTTCATCGGCCTCTACAAACATGGCTCTCTTCCTAGCCTTCTTGCAATCAGCCTGCCTATGCCCTAATCACCACAAGCAAAACACTCCATGGTACTGCTTTGGCCAGTCCTCCTAGGGGCAATTTTTAGGGGTTTTACTGGAACTGCCTCTATGGTTTTCTTACCGCCTCTACTACCCAAAAAGCCAAAACTAGGTCGTTGTAACCTTTTCTCGAGCCTTAAGGCTTGTTGATGTGCATCAGATACATTTAAAGGGTCAAAATCATTAATTGCCTCCCTAATATATTCTCTCAACCCTCCAATATACCTAGACACCAACTGATCATCGGATTCCATGATATCACTTCTAGCAATCAATTGATAAAATTCAGTTGTGTAATCATCAACTGAGCGACTACCTTGCCTTAAATTCTGTAATCTTTGATACATTAATCGTTGAAAATTTAAGGGCAAAAAGGTAGCTCTCATCTGTTTTTTCATCTTTTCCCAAGTAACAATTTTAGGCTTACCCATCCGTAACCGAGTCTGTTTGATCTGCATCCACCAAGCCATTGCTCTATCTCGAAGTCTAGTTGCGACTAACGAGACTCTTTTATCCTCTAGGAATCCCTTGAAATCTAGGACCTCCTCCACGGCTGCCAACCAATCAAGAAACTCCTCAGGCTGTAGAGTACCACGAAACTCCGGAATCTCTGTTCTTAATCTAGATTCCCAACATTTATCCTCCACCACTGTCGGATGTCGACACTGGTGGTAAACTCCCTCATTCGAATCTTCTTCGTCCTCCTCCAATACAGCAAATGGATTCTGAAGATTATTCAAATTAGGGTTAGGGTTTTGTCTCTGTCAACGATTCTCCCCCAATCGAGTCGCAAGCAGCTCCTTCATTAGTTCTGCCAATCGATCCATCATGACCTCCATCCTCTGGTCCATCGTGTTTGTAAGGCATTGCTCGAATCTCTGCTCCAACCGATTTAGATCATCCTGACCCGCGACCTCGTCAACTCTTCGCTTTATTCTCGACGGCATGATGACAGTTAGGGTTTAGGAATTTGGCTCTGATACTAACTGATACAGCAGATATTCGAACGATGAAATTCTAATCCGTTGCTTGCTTAAGATGCCGGATAGAATTCTTCTAAACGCTAGAATTCGTAAATTCAAAGCATAAAGGAAATAAGAGAAATTTTATTCAATTCAAATCTGCCAAATTCTGAGTACACCCAGGCCTTATATAGGTGAAAATTTCCACAATAACTATCCTAAACTGACAAGGAAAGAAAAGCAAAAACAAATAAGAAAACATCAAAAAAATTACCGAAAAGTAAAAAAAACAGAAAAACGTAAATTTGAAGGCCTAAACGACTTTTATGGCCGAAAAGCGATGGACATCACACTCGTAGGTTGTGGGTTTTGCTCGTTGGCCCGATTCCAATAAGGTTAGGCTCAAGAATCATCAAAATCGGCCAATTTTTTGGATTTTACTATTCACCATAAAATTTGCTCAAAAAGGCCAAAGCTTGCTCTTCTACATCATGTGTGATCCCAAATTAAAGATGATTGATTATAGCTGATGTGTTTAAAATGATTCATGAATTCTGCCAGAAGGAATCTGAATAGGTGCTTGCCAAAATAATTGCTTGCCAGATGTATAAAATAATGAATAGATTCTGCCAAAATTTGCTAACTCTGCATGATGCTTTTCTTAAAAAACTGTTGGCCAAAAATGTCATTTCTTCTGTACTAAAGGGCCTACCAAAGATGCCATATGTCTAGAAATATCTGTAACATGTCGGCATATGTATACATGTTTTTTAATACTGAAAAATACTCTTTTTTTTATTATTTTTTATGCCTTAATTTTTGCTTGAGCTTTTGGCTCAACAGGCTTTTTATTTTACATATTTTTGGCCCTAATATCTGCATGAGTTGTCCAAATGGGTTTTCATCTCAGCGGATTTTATTTTACTTTTACAAAATTACATTTTACATATTTGAATAATACAAAGTAAATACTACAGTTTTGCAAATCTATATCTTTATAAGGATCTTGACTATCTTGAAATAGCTTTTTTCTTTGATGCAGAAAGTGAAGACTCTACATCCACTGATTCACTGAAGGTTGAATATGCCTTTTGAATAATTTCTTCAATTTCTTTTTCTGATTTTGCTTTTTGAATAAGTTTGATCAATTCATCTTTATCTTTTTGCAATTTTATTTCCTTAATAGTTGAAGTTTGTTGAGGAGACTTGTTCAAGCAAAACTTCTCAATTGCATTTGGAGTAATTTTACTAGAATCTAGATTATCCTAAAACTTGACCCTAAATTCTCTATACAAAAAGGGTAAAGAAGTTTCCTTATCATAGTAACATGTCCATGAAAGAATCCAAGGTATTGAAATAAACTTGCAGATCTTATTAACTTATCAGGCTTTGCGTCATCGTAGTATTCCAACATTATAGATCCTAGGGTCTATAACTTATGACAACCGTAAATATGCTGTAACATATGTTATATTTTTAGTTATAACTTTTAGTTGTAAGCATTAGTTTCAGTTTCAGCTAAATAAAGTTGTCACAAAATCATTGAATTATAAATTATAATATATGAAAATTATTACAAAATTATTTATTTGTGACAACAGTAAATGTCCCATAACATAATTGATATTTTCAGTTACAATTTTAATTGTAACCAAAATGTTTTAGTTATAGATACAAAATTGTTGTCACAAAAACATTTGTTTATTTGTGATAATTTAGAAATGTTTGTTACAAAATCAATTTTGTGACAATTATATAAAATAGTATCACATTTAAGAGGTTTTTTGTTACAACTGTATTGTGACAATTAAATTATTGCCATAGATACGATGAATTCTTATAGTGATAAACAACTCATTCTTTCTTTTTATTACTACTCTTATACTCCCAATATCATTAATTCATTAAAAATTTGTTGTTCAAATATTAAATGTTCTTCATTTCTATAGGTCATGTACCAAAAGGACAAAATCAATAAGTCAGATACGAAATGGACATATTATGGATAGGTCAGCCCGTAAAAGGTCTTTTCTCTAGATTTGAGTTTGAGTTTAAATACATTCTTCATTAAAAACTGCTATTGTAAAAAGCATTGTTTTCAGAACCGGATCGGACTGGCCGGTTAGACTCGGTTCAATTGGAATCCGTGGTTAGTACAGTTTGGTTTAACTCCGGTCACTTTTGATTCAATTGCGGATTTTTATCTGTTTAGTTTCTATTTTGTGGACAGATAGCTCTATCACCAGTTTTGTTTGGTCCGGTTTTGAAAATCATGGTAAAAAGGGACTTTTAAGAAAAACCTTTGAGAAAATCTATAGGAATGAATAAGACCTGTATACACTGCCTTAATTCTTCTCTTGCCTACGATGGGCTTCAGAATAGGAGGCCTGATGTAATTGAGTTTAACGGAAACGATTCTAAGTGGATAATAGTTAAAAAAATCCAAAAATTAGAAGCTTAAACAATTTATTAGTTCCTGTGGTTTTACTTATTACACCAATCAATCCATCCTTTAGTTATATAATCCTTCAATTTAGTCACGTCAACTATTTAGTCTTTTTGTTACAATTCTTGATCAAAACAACCTAATAGTGTCAAAATTACCTTTTATCTTTATTTAAAAAGTTAAAACATATCATCATTTCTATTTTTTTTCACATAGTTTTGATATTACTAATATGTTCATTAAATTTTATATAATTATATAAATTTAATTTATTACCATAGAACTCGTTTCGTTAAAATGAATAAATAAAAACATATTTTAAAAAATATAAAACCAGGAGTAGATCTATGTAAAATAATAAATACGAACATTTTACCCCTAATATATCTTAAGTTATGGATAACATTAACAAAAAATATATTATTTTCAAAAAATTACCAAGATTTATTGTAATATTTGTTATTAGTTTAAAAATATTATATTCCAGTCAAACAAATATTATATTAAATTAATAAGAAAATGATAATATAAGTTTGAAAGAATAAATAATACTAAAACTTTTAATTTTATAACTAATATATACAAGTATAAAAATAGTGGTGCCCCCAATATATTCAACAAAAATTTTATTAGAAATATTTTAATTCAAGTTGAAAAAATAGAAAATAATTTTTTTATTTGTAAATAAGGAAAATTTTGTACTTTCATATAAAAAATAAATAGAGGCACTAAGGAGTTGATTAAGATAAAACTTAAGGACTTTACAGAATATATATGAATTAAGTAGTGTAATATATAAAAACATAGGGATTAATAAACTTTTTAGCCAAATTAAAATGTATATGATAAATTTTCAAAAAGTAAAAAGTCAAGGTCAAATATATATATATATAAAAAAAAGGGAAATCACAAGCAAAATTAAAAGTTGCAAGAAAAAAAGCTTTTATTCTGTACTCAACTCATTCATTTTTTTGTACGACTTTATAGGATTATTAATCGGGTTATTTTTTATATGCTGTTTTGTATTATTGGTTTATTTTTGAATTTTTTAATATTTACTTTTATTATACTAAGAAATAGGTTCAAAATTAATACATACTATATGATCTTATAATTAAATTACAATTTAAGAGATTAACGAATATTACTATTTTACAAGAGAAGTATTAAAAATAAATAAATTAATTTAATTGTTTAATACAAAAATTATTTGCGAGATCGTTATTTAATCTTTAATTTGGTTTTTTTTTTTTTTTTTTTAAAGAAATCTACACTATCCTATCAAGGAATTCTGGAAAGAGCTTATCAAAGTTTTGGGTCAGTTAAAAGCCTCTATAAGTTAGATTCTCATTTACTATATTTAGGCTGTAATTAAATATTAAAAAAACGTAAAAAGAAAAAGAAAAAGCAGAAATCCCCAAAAGTATAAACAAAACAGCTGACCAGGAACGCAACAGACAACTGCAGAGTAAATTAAGCTTAGTTGGCGTTGCCATTAATGAGGAACACATTGTTTTCTCCGTCATTGTTGGACCCTTTCCTCATCCAACCACACATCTTTTTTAAAAGCAAACACTCATTATGCCTGTCTTAAGACTTACATCCTTTTTTCTTTCCTCATTTTGGGCACCAAAAACCTTTCGTCTCCATTCTTATGGCATCTCTCTCGCCTTCAAAGGAACCCTTTTCCTCCCAATTTCCGATTCGAGCTCCTGATTCTAAATCTTTGCCGTTGAGAAGATCAAATGTATTATACAAATTTCTCCCAACCCCTTCAAACTCGTTTTCGCATAGTTTGATTCCCTCTTTTTGATTGCGTGTTTTTATGTTTATTGTTGCAGATCTTTGATTCCAGAGGCAAATTGAGTGGAAGTGAGCGTACCCATTTGAAATTGGGGGCTGTTTCAAAGTAAGTTCCTTTTTCTCTCTTTTTGTGCAGTATCGTTTGCTGTTATTTTAAATTGTTTTCCCTATTTTGGTTAAAAGGAATTCTCTTTTCTTTTAGTATTTTGTATTTAAATTGCTAAGTTTACCAATTTAGCTCATCTACTGCTGAATTAAGCTTTTTTGGCGCTTTATTGTTTTCTCTCCTGATGTATTCTTTTTTTTTTTTTTAATAATTGGGCTTGCTAGTTGAAGTTAGTTAAAGTCTTGGTCCCTTTTCACTTAAATTAGAAGTTAGCATATTCTGGGAAACGGCTTGCTAATTTTACAATCTTCTCCATGATCATGTTTTAGCAGATTTGGGGTAATACTTTTGCTCCTCATTTTAATTTGGCTTTCTACCTGGTTTAATGGTTGAAATCTAATATTCTGCAAGATTATATTCAGACATTTTTGACTGTTTGTTTTCAGCATTCTGCCTTTATTTTCTCAATCTTCTATTTATAAGAAATATATACTTCTGATATTAATAACAAGATATGTAGTTTAAGTGTATTCTTATTCTTTGTCTACGTTTTCAGTGATTTCAAGGATTCCAGTCTGAAGTTGAAAGGTCCAGGGGAGCCTCCAGTGCTGACCAGGGAATGTAAAAGTGCCAAAATGGATAGGCCTGCATTAACAAAAAATGAGCGCGATCTATTTGAAGAAATGAAACAACGTTTTATGAGCTTCAAAAAGCATAAATACATGTAAGCAGTGAAAAAAATCTGACATGAAGCCATTTATCTTCATGATAAATTATTCAGGCCTTGAACGTTACCTTTCATTTTGAGCAGGGAAAACCGTGAACACTTTGAAAGTCTTGCCAAGGGTCAATCACCAAAGGTAAAAATGGCTTCATTAGTTCATCTGTTAGCACTCCATTCTCTTATATCCACGTATTTGATGCATCTGTGGCAGTTATAGTAATTGGCTACTGATCTGCTGGAAAATGTAAATTTGACTAACATTTTTATGGACAGTTTATGGTAATTTCTTGTGCAGACTCTAGAGTTTGTCCCTCAAATATCCTGGGATTCCAACCCGGTGAAGCGTTTGTGGTGCGCAATGTTGCAAATATGGTTCCATCATATGAGGTACAAGATAAACCATATTTAAATAGTCAAACTTGTTAGTTATTGATGCTAATGAGTGAATTTAAAGATTGTGCAGATATACTTTTTTTGGGGGGGCATTTGCCCTTTCTGTTTTCACCCAATTTTTTCATGTGGATGTTTTTCTTGATGCAGAGTGGACCCTCAGAAACTAATGCTGCACTAGAATTTGCTGTAAATTCTCTTATGGTAAGTTTTATTACAAATTAGGGACTTGGCATTGTTTTACTTCGTTTTTTCTTTTTCTTTTGTCCATGTTAATGAAGGAACTTGTTGCTTTATTCTTTAGAGCCAAAAGTGATGGTTCTGAATTTTTCATTTACGAACAATGACTGAAAGTTGCCTCATGATTTATGATTGAATTATAAATATCCCTTATGGCATAGTTAAGTAAGTAATTAAAGAATGGTGGTGCATTTTATTATGGATACCATTATGAAAAATTTGTTGAATAAATGTTCTTGCTGTCAACTTGTGGTCTAGCAAATCAAGCGGAATAGAAGCATAAAATTTCTAACGTCAAAGTTAGCTCAAATAGAATCTTGACCTGTAAAATTAGGTTCCTGCTTTGTAAGATGATGAAGGTTGTTATTGTTTCCTTACCAAAAATTTTGCAATTACTTATTGAAGAGTCAGAATGCTCTAGTTATGCTTTAAGAAACAATCTGTACGAGCCAATAAGCCTTTGGGATGGTATGTTATCTTCTCTAAGAAAAACTGATGATTCTTTTTTTAGGTTGAGAACATTTTAGTCATTGGACATAGTTGCTGTGGAGGCATTCGTGCTCTAATGAGCATGCACGATGATGTGGAGACAAGGTTCTGTTATTGATATGATAATGTGTTTTATTGTTTCTTTTGATCACTGTTTCAGTAGTTTCTCACTCTGCTTTTCTTTCCTTCTCCATTTTCAGTAGTTTCATTGGAAGTTGGGTGGCAACTGGGATGAAAGCAAGGATAAGAACAAAGGCTTCTGCTTCTAATCTCAGCTTTGACCGGCAGTGCAGTCACTGTGAGAAGGTGATACATCTTCCTTTCTTTTCCTATACTTCTTGATCCATCATGCTTATTCACATAGTCTGTTAGTAGAGATTTGTGTTAATTCTCTTAGATGAATATAAACTGGCTGTGATGGAATCTTATTCAGCTCCTAAATTCTTTCTGTTTTATTCAATGATTCTGGATATTTGAACAGGAATCAGTGAACTGGTCATTGCGAAACCTTCTTACATATCCATGGATAGAAGAAAAAGTGAAGAACGAGGAGCTGAGTATTCATGGTGGGTATTACAATTTTGTAGACTGTACATTTGAGAAATGGACAGTGGATTACAAGGGAAGCAATTTGAAGCATGAAAATGGTACAGTTGCAGTAAAGCACCAAACATTTTGGTGCTGATGATAGATATTAGGAGAGTTGAATGATTGATAATACGACCTATCTTGTTGTATGTGATGTGTGGTATAATTAAATTATATGTTTCTATGTGTTATAATGAAGATATGTCAGGGGCTGTCTAATGATATTTGTTGGCCTTTATTGTTATCAAGTTTGGCAGAATGCAGTTTGGAGACTCCTAAGTCCTATACTTTTATTTTCTTTTCAAATTGTTTAATGGGGACCCAACTGGATAAAACGTAAAAGAAGATTTCAGTTGTATTAAAAACCAAAAGGTCAATAGCTCATTGCAAAATTATCAAACGATAAGGGCTCAATTGATACCACGCAAATTCCAAAGACAAAAATGATGCAGTTTTTAAGAGGTAAAGTTGAGATAATTATTCATATTGGTTACACGTGACGTAATGTAACATAAATCTGAGTTGGGCTGGGCTGAACTGAAGCCCAACTCAATGGAACCCAAGTTTATTCGGCCCTGTGTGAATAGCCCACCCAATTGCACGACAGGATGGGGTATAGATTTATAGGCTTTTTTTTTTTCGGAAAATTTTTTTATAGCAATTATAGATCCTGCAACCATTCAATTCATAAGCTAAATCTGATTGATAAGGTTAAGGAATAGCTTTTTATTATTATTTGTGACATTTTTGTATTTGAATACTTTCGAGTTTGAAGCGTGCATAACAACATACCTAATTAGTATTTATATTATTACCTCTGATAATAATGACGAAATTAGAATCGAGGCCTGTTTGGTTTAGCTGTTACTGTTTAGTGTTTGCTAGTAGCTTTTATTATTTGTTGTTTGTTGTTGGTGAACAACTGCTTTTTACCTTCAAAACAACTAGCATCAACTGTTTGGTAGTTCTAACCAAACACCCACTCAATAAGAATGCATTTGGAACCATTTGTTGGTAAGAATTCAATTTTATTCATTTTTATCAAATTTCAAGTTTAAAAGAAAAAAAAATTAAAAATGGATTGTCTCATTATTAAAAATAGAGTATGATGTGAAAACCAGACATGATTTTTTAAGAATTCAATTGAAAATGTTAATGAAAGATACTTTAATTCAATTAGCAATTATATATTTTTATATTAAAAATGTTTTGCAATTAAATGAATTGACATTCAATTATTTTCTAGTAAATACGATTTGTACAATACGCAAGAAGTCTCAATTTGGAGCGAGAGTTTTACCAAAACAAACCTTGAAACGGAAAGGTAACAAGAAAATAAAGATAGGATTCGTATGATTCAAGATGAAGTAATGTAAGTAAGTGAACAAAGTTGGAGAGAATAAGCACACATCATCGAATGAATTGGTAAGAATTTCATAATGGAAGCAAATCAGAAATTGAATCTATATCATCAATTGGTAAAAGGGTTGAGGAGTTGAACAACCAACACAATATTTTGCTTCCAAACTTAAGCTATGTCCACCTATAAAAAGCTCAATAAACATAAGAACCAAATCACAAAGCCAAAACCAGCAAACAAAAATATGAAGAATCGTAATTTGTCATTCTTCATTTTGGCACTGATGTTGATCATTAGCCATAAAAATGGGGTAGATGCGAGGCAACTATTGGAAATATCATTAATTCCTGAAATCCCGGAGATTCCAAAGCCTGAATTGCCATCTTTTCCTAAGGTTGAATTTCCTCAAATGCCTGATTTTTCAGATATTTTTCCGGAGGAACCTGATGAGCCTGAATTGCCTGATCATTTCACTGATCTGCCGTCCACTACCCCTAAATTGCCTTCCATTCCTAAACAAATCAACCCCTAATTACTACTCCTTAATTGTATTGGATTAATTATTAATTAATCGTATGCTCTATCTGAAGTATTATCAACCTTAATGGACGAGTTGAATTACGTGTGCTCTTATCTGTAGTGTGTGTGTTTCTTTTTTTTTTTTTTTTTTTTTTTTCTTGGTTTTCCTTGTAAATTGAGTGTGCATCTGTTGGAATATGATACTTTCATGTTCAGTTATACACTTCATACTACTTTATTTATTTATTTTTATGGCTTTTCTCCTTTTCCATAAATTTATATTCATGTTTTCTTTTATGAATTTTTATATTTTTTTATGTTTTAGTTTTATCTTTTACTCCACTATTTTTTCTAATATTTTGTAATATTATAAAGTTGAAATCCTAATTATATTTTAACATTTTTTTCTGGATAAAAAAGTAATTTTAAAATTCTTTTAAGCTATTTATTTACTTATACAAATCAATATTAAAAGTTACTAGTATTTGGAAAACAAACAAGCACACTAGCAAGTCAAAATTATTAAATAAAGAAATTATCGAACTCAAAGATTAGTGTAACGCTGGAAAAAAATTGCACCAACACATATTATTGCAATTTTCACCTTATTTAATTTTTGTGCCTAATGCTATCAATTTTATTGATAGTCACAATTAGACGGGTAAGTTGTAACCTAATGCCAATATTGCTATTTAAAGCTAGGGATGAACGTAATCAAAGAAAAATTCCACCCTTTTAATTCCAAGATCGAATATTAATCATATAACAACTCAATTCTACTAATGCTACTATGGACCGAGACTACGGTGATTTCGCACTATTATATATTTGATATGTCATTATAGTTGTTGACGTGTCACATATCCAACGGTGCGAACTATCATATTCCATGTCCATACTAAAAAAATGAATGAATATATTGGAATTAATTTTAAACAATGAATATTAATTTCCATTAAAAGAATTCATTATAGCGATGGCATCTTGCAAGTTTGCAAGCTTCAATTTTACCTGATCAGATACAATCTTTTACCCGAATTTGCCATCCCTTTTTAAATGGCCATTTGCCCACATTTAATTCACCTGCTCTGCCTTCATTTCCTACCATTCCTCCTACTCCATCAACATCTTAAGCAATTCTGCTTTTTCATCTTATTATTATTCATTTATTAATTGTCTTACACTTTTGTATATTGATGTTTCCGATGAAAATGTGATTTCCACGCGTTGAGTTTCGTCTCCAGGTGACCTCCTGGGAGTAACGTTCAACCAAAATGGCCGCCTGGGCTGCACAGAAAAGAATGAGAGCACTGGATGATACAGAGGATCCACTCCGATGCCTAAGTTAGAAAGAGAAAGAGAAAGAGAGAAATGAACTAAGAGAGAAGAAAGAATCATGTACCTTTTAGGGTTTTGGGCTTTTTTATTTATACCCGTTTGGAGCTGTCACCATCAGGTGTTTTGTACGGCGCTTTCCTGATTGGCTAGGCTTGGTATCCTTCTGAATCTCACCTCCACTTGCCCATCATCTCGGTTGCTTTGTACCTCTCTCCAACTTGCAGAGTAATGTTTTGGAATTCCCTCCTTACACGTGTACGTCTAGGATGAATGTATTCCAAGCTTCTGCCTTTCTTTGGCATGTGTCTTGTTAACTACGTATCCATATGATACCTTTGATGCCTGGACCTGGCCTCTTGGCCTTCTCTAGTCATCTGGTGACGAGATGCTCTATATGGCCTTTTATTCCTTTGTTTCTCGGAAGCAAGGTTGTTAAGGACCGTGTGGAGGACGTGGGAAGTTGCATATCCTATGTAGTAGCCTTGACAATCGTTGTGCTATCAAGTGTAGGGCATAAGGAGTCGTGTGCTTCACACGGTATTTTGGGTGAGACCATGCCATCAGAAGCCCCCCCTTAAAGTCTCGTCAACTCTTTTAAGGGTGGTAACGGTTTGTTTGCTACAGTCGATGCAAACCTCGCCTTGTGCCTCCTCTACCTTCATGATAAGTGTCCCTCCCCTAAGTGTTGTGTCAGAACGCGTCTTTTCAGTCTCCCTCTTCCCTTATTTCTCTTTCTCTTCTTTTAAAAGGGGAAAACCATTAATTTTTTCTTCATCTTTCGCCTTCTTTGAGAGCCTTTTGTTGTTTCTGAAATTTCTGGGCCTTTCCCGCTTGTGATTTCCAGTTCATCTCTCTATTTTTCTTTCAATTTCAGTAAGTTTTCTTGCGCTACTGCTGTTTTCGTTTCTTAATTTGGTGATTTGTTTTCTTCCATCTGTCCTTGGTTTCATTTTCTATTTATCTTTCCATTTGCATCCATCATCTCTTCCTTATGAGCTCTGAGGTGACCATTAGTGATCAAATTTCCTCGGATAACGAGCAATTAGAAGAATTAGCGGATTCGGCTAAACGCCTTAAAGCCTTTGGGCATATGAAGGGGTTTGGGAATAAGAGCATAGGGCAAAAACCACCTTACCGCCTTTTTGATTTTTCTAACCCTGATGACTATAGAGAGTTTGCAACCCCTAATTTGCCAAGTCCACCCTCTTCTTTTGGAGATGAGGATCAATTTTTGACCTCTCATGAGTCCAGTTCTCTCAGATCTGTGCCCCCTACTTATGTTGATAAGATGAGTGCTTCTGTTGTTCCAGAAAACGCTAGTGGAGATGTTAGACTTAATAGTGAGGCTAGCACCCGAGCAGGCTCTGTTTAATCTGTTCTTGCCCTCTTGACCCTCGAGAGGTCAAAACCAAAAAACTATCCCTGTATAAAAGATATGGTTTCTAAAATTCATAGGGGACACATTGAGCTTCTTTGGGAGTTCTATACTTGTCTCTGTCGATGTAAGATCATGCTTCCTTCTTCCCGCCAGCGTGTTCATCAACCTCCATCAGGTTATTTTTCCATTTACTTAGATCAAATTCGATAAGGTTTTACTTACCCTCTTCCACCTGGTATTTGCGATATCTTACGCAAATGGGAGTTTTGCCCTACTTAGATTCATCCTAGCTCATGGGGGGACATTTGCGCCACCCACTGGCTATGTGAAATCCTAGGGTTCCAATTGAATGCTGCCTTCTTCTGCAAATTGGCTTCCCCAAAATTGAACTTTAGGGATGATCATTATCATCTTTCCAAGAAGAGGAGCTTTTACCTTTTCGATGGTGGAATCGCATCCCTTAAACGGTTTAAAGAGTTCTTCTTTTGTATCGAGGTCCAAAAGAATCTTAAGGGTTTTCCAACCATATGGTCTATTCGTAGGACTGGTAAAGCTCGTCGTCGACTTCTCTCAGGAGAAGATATCCACCTCGAGGAATTTAGATCCTTAACACAGCATAAATGGACTTAGCAGGTTGTTGTTAATGCCCATATTGAGGGGATCAGGCTTGTAGAGTTTGATCTGTTAGGGAATGGTTTTATCTATTACCCAGGTTCAGTTCCTAGATGAGGTATTTTTCTAACCTTATTTAATCATTTATTACTTTCCAGGTATGGATCCAGCTGGCGCTCTTTCAAAAATCCTTGAAGCTCATCAAAAGAAAAACCTTTTAAAGGAGTCGCGTTCTAACCATGAGGTGCTTTCAACATCGCTTGGCTCTGTTGACAAACGGCCAGCTGTGCCAAGGCCCCCCAAAAGGAAGAGGGCCAAAGCTGTTATTGTCCTAAGTTCGAGGCTGTCTCCTCACCCGGTATGATTCTCAGTTCATTTCTCTCTTTCATTTTTTGCTCTTTTGGATGTTTGTATTTGCTAATTTATTATATTGTTCATTGGGTCAGGATTCGATTATGGTAGATGTCACATCCAGATCACTTGAACAAGATTGCATTCTTCCCCAGCACTAGAATAAAGGGAAGAAAGGATAAAAAGTCCGGATAAGGGATCTGGCTGTACAATTAGAGCTTAAGAGTGGATTCCTCCTTCCTCTTAATGAGGAGGAAGATGGCCGACTAGGTGATCGAGTTGCTACTTGAATGTGTATCATGGACGTGACCTCGATAAGAATTTGATTACTTGTGACTCGATCATTTTTCTTTTCCATTCCTCTTTTATAGATTTGGGTGATTGGTTCATAGGGGGTTTCTCAAGCCGTTGAGCTTGTCAACCGTGTGTCTAAGACTAGCCGCTATCCAAGGATAAGGATGTGGCTGAGAAAAAGGCCAAAAAAGCTATCTCAGAGCTTGAGGCATAAAGAAGTAAGGCCTCTAACTTATACAAGATGGTTGCTGCTTTGGGGAAGTAGCTGGAGGAGGAAAAAGCACTATTAGTGAGAAAGCAAGCGGCTCATCAACAGAGTGTTGAAAAGTGTAACGCCTCCCTGCTGCAGTCAACAAGTAAATTGCTCCACTTGGGGAAGCTGTATGGTCAGTTAGTTCTTTCTGCATACTAAGGGATTCATGAGGACTTGGCCTTGGATCTAAACACCATAAACTTTCCCTTTTACAGCAAGCTTGCACCTGAAAGTCCTATTTCTGATGTAGGGATCATAGAGTCACCTAGCAAAAACCAAGTTATGGAGGCGGTAGAAAGGCCAGATTAGGATCTGGATGTGGAGAAAAGGGCACTAGATGCATGATTTTTGCTATCACTTACATATGGGCGTCGGATGCATGATTTTTTGTTATTACTCGTGTATTTTTCTAAGCCTTTATTCATCTTTTTGTATTTGTGCTCTTGTGAATCATTGCTCTTTCTGAGCTTTTGTGTATTTGACTCTTTTTATTTATTTATAGTACATTCAGATGTTATTTTTGCCTCCAAGTTTGTTTACTCAGTTATTTATGCATGAACCCCTTAAAAGTATTTGGTTAAGTCTTTTAGACTTAATTTTACTAAGTATTTTGGTTCGGCTAAAACCTTTGTGTTAGCGGATTTGTCACTTTTAACTTGTAAATTTTAAGCACTAGTTTTGTAATGCTGCCTTTTGCCAAGGGTCCCCATTTGGTTATAATCGTCTGCTCTATAAAGATTTTTTTTTTTTTGTGTAACTAGAAATATATGTATTCATCTTGTTGCATTACATCTTAGAGGGCATTCCTTGCTAAGTTAACTTGTAACGGGGAGTGTTGCCTCGTTGAAAACCCTTTTAAGGAAAAACCATTAGGAAAAAACCTTTAACATAGGAAAAAGAGTGCAACACGTTGTTCCTTTTAGTCATTTTTAGGTTGGAGATATTGCCTAAGATTGGCTACATTCCATGTATGCAGAATTTCTTTTCCATCTAGCTGGCTAAGCTTGTAAGTTACTGGGCCGATTACTTTTGCCACTTTATATAGTCCTTCCTAGTTTGCACCAACTTTGCCTTTTCCCTCTTTTACTTGAGACGCGGCGGAGTCTTTCAGGACCAGGTCACCTTCTTTAAGGATTACCTTTCTCACCCTTCTATTGTGTTAATGGGCTATTCTGCTCTTGTAGGCGGCCATTAGAACATTCTGTGTTTTTGTGTAATATGCCACTCAATCTCTTGGAGATCTAATCTCAACCGAGATGACTGCTTCTACACCATGTATCATGGCAAACAGTGTTTCTCCAGTTGGTTTTCTAGGGGTAGTCCTGTAAGTAGGGGTGAGCAAAATGCGGTTCGGTTCAAAAACCGAACGGAACCAATTCAAACCAAAAATCAAACATTGAAAATTATAAAAACAAAACCAAACCAATATACATTCGGTTTGGTTTAGTTTGGTTTCAAACCAAAATTTTTAAATTTTAAATTTTAAACAAATTATCATTATTATTATCATTAAATTATTATTAATTATATATAATTTATTGTAAAAAATAGTCTATATTACATATATATTATTAAAATCTCATAAATATAAATTTTATAATAATATAAATATATATTATATAAAATAAAATGTATTTTATACATATATATATAAATAATTTTAAATATTTATAATTAGTTTGGTTTGGTTCGGTTTTTGTTTTGTTTTTTCATCAAAAACCAAACCAAAAACTAAACTATCACATTTTTAAAAACCAAACCAAACTAGCTTAGGTTTGGTTGTTCTGCTCGGTTCAGTTTGGTTTTTTATTTGCGGTTTGGTTTTGCTCACTCCTACCTGTAGGCCTATAGGATATTATTTAGTTCATCAACCCAGGTTCCCTTATGCTTCTCTAGTCTTTTCTTAATTCCTTCTCCTAGAGTCCGGTTGGTTACTTCTATCTAGCCATTTCTTTGGGAATCCACCACTGACGATGAGTTATGCTTGATCTTCAACCCCCTATAGAATTCTTCAAATTTGTTCGACGTGAATTGGGTTCCATTGTCAGAGATGATCTTGTGAGGTATTTCAAACTGGTGATGATCTGATCCTAGATAAAAGAGATAATTTTTTTTTTGGAGTGATTATACTAACCGGTTTAGCTTCTACCCATTTGGTAAAGTGATCCACTGCCACAATAATCCATTTCCTTTGGCCGTTAGCTTTTGGCATTGGGCCCACTATATCAATTCCTCAAGTGGAGAATGGCCAGTCCGTTAAAATTGGCTTCTGTTCTGCTGGTGGTAGATGGGATTTTCTTATGTGAATTTGACATTGTTGGCATGACTTCACATTGGCTATTGCATAAGCTTCCAATGTTTCCCAGTAATATCCTTGTAATATTACCCGTCTGACCAGCGTTTGTGCCGCCTGGTGTGATCCACATATCCACTTGTGTAACTCTCATAGAATATATTTGCCATCCTCAATTGTAACATATTTAAGCCAATCATCAATAAAGGATTTTTTGTATAGCTCCACGTCAATCACTGCATATCGCTGGGATTTTTTGGAAATATTTACTGCCTCTTCCCTATCTTCGGGCAACTTATTACCCACCAGGTACTCCGTAATTAGCCACATCCATCCCAGCTTCGCTACTTCTACTGTCAAGACGTCTTTTCCTCTAATGTTGGGTGTGTTCTGAACTTCATATGGGCAATTTAAGAATTGTCATTCTTTAGTGCTTGCTGCAGCTTTGGCTAGTTTATCAGCATTTAGGTTTTCATTTCGAGAGATGTTCTTTATTCTCCACGTGATACCTTTACTTTCAATTGCCTCAAGCAGTGATTAAACCCTGTCCAGATACTTAGACATATAAGGATCTTTAGTCTCAAAATTTTTATTGATTTGGTTAGAGACTAACCTTGAATCACTTAGGAGCTTTACTCTGTTGGGGGCAATTTACCAGATGAGCTCTAGACCTTTAATGACCGCTTCAAATTTTATGGCATTGTTTATGGCTAGAAAGGCTAGTTTAGCCGCATAAGACATCTTGATCTTATCTGGCCCATCGATATGTACCCCGATTCTGGCTCCTTCCTGGGATGAAGCTCTATCCACGTAAACTCTCTATTCTTCTACCTTCAACACTTGACTTGGCTCTAACCCTGTAAACTCAACCACAAAGTCAACTAACACCTTAGCTTTTAATGCTGATCTAGTCTCGAATAGAATATCAAATTCACTAAGCCTGATGGTCCACTTGGCTAGCCTTCCTAAAGTATCTGGCCTTTGTAGAACCTTCTTCAGGGGGAAGTTTTTCCTCATAATCACGGTATGAGCTTGAAGCAGGGCCGCAACCTTACTGATGCCATTACCACCACTAAACCCAGCTTCTCAATTTTTGGGTATCAGAGTTTTACCCCTTTCAACACCTTGCTAGTGTAGTATACCGGGTATTGCTACCCTTCCTCTATTTGAACCAATGCTGACCCAACCATTTTGTCTGTTGTTGCTAAGTATAGGTATAATGCTTCACCTGGTACTGGCCAACTCAACAGCGAAGGAGCACCCAAAAAGCTTTTAATCCCATTGAACGCCTCTTGACATTTGTTGTCCCAGTTAAACTTCTGACCTTTCTTTATGGATTTGTAAAAAGATAGGTATTTCTTGGCTGAAAATGATATGAATCTTCCCAAGGCATTGATGTGGCCATTAAGGTATTGCACCTCATTCATCGTTCTTGATGGCACCATATCTAGAATTGTTTTTATCTTCTTTGGGGTTGCCTCAACTCCTTTTTGTGAGATAATAAAACCCAAGAACTTACCACCTCGAACTTTAAAAACACATTTCTCTGGATTAAGCTCGAGGCGATGTTTCTGCAATATTTTGAAAGCCTTTCTGATGTCACCAGCGTAGCTAGCCTCATCCTTGCTTTTGATGATCATATCATCTATGTATACTTCCATCGTCTCTCCTATCTATCCTTGGAATATTTCATTAACCAGACATTGATATGTTGCTCCTATATTTTTTAAACCAAAGGGCATCACCTTCAGTAATAGTTGGACAAGTAGGGAATACTAGGGTGAACTAGAAAAGTTTGGTTAGAGTCGAGTCTAAATGTTTGCTAGGTAAGTCTCTTGTAGTAAGAGGAGTGGTTATGAACCTTGTAGATCATCTCCATGGGGGTGGTGAAGGGAGGGCCCCAATTGGTAGAAAAAAACCCGTAACCCTTTGGGTTATCCTGCACTTGGAAGAAGAAGTAAAGGAATAAATATAGTGATAATTTGATTCTTTGTTGTCGTGCCTTCATGGGTTACTAATGAGGTTTTTTATTCATCGACTGGATCCATGGGAATTTGGTGATATCTCGACTTTACGTCCAAGAGGGAATATATTGCATGTCCTACAGTTGAATCGACTAGCTGATCAATACTCGGTAGAGGGTAATTGTCCTTTGGGCAAGCTTTGTTCAGATATGTGAAGTACACATACATCCTCTAGGCCCTATTCGACTTTTTGACTAACACCACATTCGCGAGCCATTGTGGATACATTACTTTATGGATGTGTCTCGCTTCCATCAATTTCTTGATTTCCGCTTCGATTGCTTTCTGCCTCTCTGGCGTATGCTTCCTCTTTTTCTGTACTATGGGCTTAATGGATGGGTGTATATTCAGGCCATGTTTCATCACCTCAGATAAAACTCCCGAGATATCGCTGGTGGACCAGGCAAAAGTTTCTTGTTCTTCCTCTAGCACCATGGCAATCCTTTTTTTTTTTTTTAATTCACCATTTAACTTTTTGGCGATGCAGATTGACCTCTCTGGTCCTATCATTAGAATTTCCACTCATCGATGGGCTCAGCTCTGTCCTACTCCACTGGTTTCCAACTAACCTCTTTCGGCTTCAACGAGGCTACATACGTTCTCTGCACTACCTGCTAGCTCCCTCTCGCTATTGCTACCCTAGATGTAGTCGGTATTTACAAGGCTAAGTACCGAATGGAAAGTACCACCTAAGACTCAACCAGGAAAGGCCTTCCTAATATGATGTTGTATGTTAGGGGGTATCAATAATGACAAACTATACTTCTAATCTCCAAGTGTATTTATCATCGCCAACTTTAATGCTCAGTGTCGCCTATCCTATCACCACAATTGAGTGTCCGCTCAATCCTACTAGTGGTGAATACATCGATTGAACCCTACTGTGATGTATTTCCAACTATTATGTCACCTCCTTGGTGATGATGTTTACCGAACTACTAGTATCCATAAATACTCACCTCACTGTGTATGCTTCCATAACAGCTTCAATGACTAGAGCATCTGTAATTTACTGGCAATAGAGAATGAGTAATTCAACTCATCATGCTTCTTATTATTAGCTTCTTGATGGGTTGAGGATCTAGCCTTTTTGTTAAATGGCTAGAACTCGGGCCTGCCTGTTATAACCATAACGACCCTTTTGGATTTTTTAGCTGGCCTTTCATCCTCATCCCTTTTATCCCTGTGTTCATTGTCTCGATCCCCACCCTTCGTTATCCCCTCAACAAACCTACTGAATTTACCTACTTTGATTAAAAGATCTACCTCTGCTGCCAGTACTTGGCAACTATCTGTGTGATGACCATTGACTTTGTGAAACTTGCAGTAGGCCTCTTTATCTTTTCCCATAACCTAATTAAGTTTGGTGCTTGGGTACCGGATACTCTTTGCAACTTAACTTTTTTGTATAGTCATCAAGACTTCACTGAGTGGTGCATTTAAAGGTGTGAATTGAGGCTGGTTACCAGATCGATCCTTGTGATCGTGTCTCTTGTGCCTATCATCAGACCGACTGGATTTCTCCTTGTCATTGTGCTTTTTGCTTCTAGCCGGCGCATTGATCTCATTGATTTCCACTATGCTTTTTACTAGCGCAATCATTTGTGTTAACTCTCTAGGCTTCTTTGTGATTATTTCTCCACGAAGCCTTTTGTTAGTTGTGTTCTTTATCATTGCCTCCTTTGCTATGCTGAAGTTTAAATTCTGGATCTCCAGGCATGCCAAATTGAAATGATCAATAAAAGATCGTAGTTATTCCCCAGCTTTTGGAGTACCTCGTGAAGAGTGCGATTGGCCACTCCAATTAGTATGGAGCCCATAAAATTTTATAAAATTATTGTCGAAGCTAATCCCAACCATTAATAAATGGCTAGAACTCGGGCCTGCCTGTTATAACCATAACCACCCTTTTGGATTTTTTAGCTGGCCTTTCATCCTCATCCCTTTTATCCTTGTGTTCATTGTCTCGATCCTCACCCTTCGTTATCCCCTCAACAAACCTATTGAATTTACCTACTTTGATTAAAAGATCTACCTCTGCTGCCAGTACTCGGTAACTATCTGTGTGATGACCATTGACTTTGTGAAACTTGCAGTAGGCCTCCTTATCTTTTCCCATAACCTAATTAAGTTTGGTGCTTGGGTACCGGATACTCTTTGCAACTTAACTTTTTTGTATAGTCATCAAGACTTCACTGAGTGGTGCATTTAAAGGTGTGAATTGAGGCTGGTTACCGGATCGATCCTTGTGATCATGTCTCTTGTGCCTATCATTAGACCGATTGGATTTCTCCTTGTCATTGTGCTTTTTGCTTCTAGCCAGCGCATTGATCTCATTGATTTCCACTATGCTTTTTACTAGCGCAATCATTTGTGTTAACTCTCTAGGCTTCTTTGTGATTATTTCTCCACGAAGCCTTTTGTTAGTTGTGTTCTTTATCATTGCCTCCTTTGCTATGCTGAAGTTTAAATTCTGGATCTCCAGGCATGCCAAATTGAAATGATCAATAAAAGATCGCAGCGATTCCCTGGCTTTTGGAGTACCTCGTGAAGAGTGCGATTGGCCACTCCAATTAGTATGGAGCCCATAAAATTCTTATAAAATTATTGTCGAAGCTAATCCCAACCATTAATTGTCCCTGGATCCAAGGACTCAAACCAATAAGCAGTTGGCCCTATCAGGGTTATGGGGAACAAACGGCAAACCGGTCCCTTGCTTGCTCTTGTAATATCCATTCGATTTTTAAAATTTTACGTATGGACATGAGGATATGTGTTACCCCGATAGCTGTTAAAGGTTGGCTGTTTGAACTTGTGATCAATTGGTTGGTTAAGGATCCTTGCTAAGAAAGGGGACTCTTTGTTCTCCATCAAAGGTTCTTGGTAGGGTATGGCAAATATGCTTAATGCTCTTTTAAACATAGCCATGAATTTGGGGTTATCAGTAGGTTCAGGGTTTATGGGTGGTGGGATAGGAGGAGCAGAGAAATGCATGGGTACAGGTTGCAAAAGCCATATGAAGTAAAAGGACTAAGCGATTAGGACACTGCGGGTACCTGGAATGGATGGAATTGATTTAAGCTGAGAAAAGGTATATATGGTGTTGGCTGGCCATGGCAACCGCCTGGGGCGGGTGTTGCAAAACTGTTGCTTCTTGGGGCTGCCATGGGTGAGTTGATTTGTGACATTAGAAGTATCCCAACTCTCGGTGTGGGTGTCCAACTACAGGCAGGCTGGGAGTAACCCACCGAGAATCTACTAAAGCCAGTTCCATCAGCCGTACTCAAAGTTGACGGCATCGGCGTGTTTTGAGCAAGCCTCTTAGATCCTGATGCAATTGTTCCAGCTCCAGATATTAGAAATAGTGCTCTAACCATGCCTACATTGGAGATAGTTTCTGATAAAGTTTTTACCATTGATAAAGGAGTGTTGTTGCTCATCGTGGAGGCCATCATGCCATACTCCTACGTTTGCAAAATCGCTCGCCTAAAGTCATTTTGATCAATGGACTTATCCCATAGCTCCTAATAATCTAATTGAACATAGCTCCAGCAGAGTTGTTGCCTCCACCCATAAGGGTTGTAGCACTAATGCTTGTTGAAGCTGTAGTTACAGCCATTAACGACGATGGTGTTGCCACCTTTAACAATGGCAAAATTCCTCGTTGAGGAGGAGTAACTTCTGAAAGAACATATGAAGTGATCAATCTCGATGACATTGCTACTCAACAAGGCCACGTTGTCATCGCACAAACGATGTTTTTGGCGAAAATTTCATTTCCACACGTTGAGTTTCATCTCTAGATGACCTTCTAGGAGCAACGTTTTACCGAAATTGCCGCTTGGGCTGCACAGAAAAGAATGAGAACATCGGGTGATCTGGAGGATCCACTCCAATGCCTAAGTTAGAAAGGAAAAGAGAGAGAGAAATGAACTAAGAGAGAAGAAAGAATCATGTACCGTTTAGGGTTTTGGGCTTCCTATTTATATCCATTTGGGAGCTGTCACTATCAGTCGTCTTGTACGGCCCTTTCCTGACTGGCTCGGCATGGTATCCTTTTTAATTTCACCCCTGCCTGCCTATCAGCTTGGTTCCTTTGTACCTCTCTCTAACTTGCAGAACAAGGTTTTGGAATCCCCTCTTTACACGTGTACCTCTAAGATGAATGTATTCCAAACTTTTGTCTTTATTTGGCACGTGTCTTCTTAACGACGTGACATCCATATGATATCTTTGAGGCTTGGACCTGGCCTCTTGGCCTTCTCTATTCATCTGGTGATGAGATGCTCTATGTGGCCTTTATTCCCTTGTTTCTCGAAAGCAAGCTTGTTAAGGACCGTGTGGAGGACGTGAGAAGTTGCATATCCTATATAGTAGCCTTGACAATGGTTGTGCTATCAAGTGAAGGGCGTGAAGAGCCTTGTGCTTCACGTGGTATTTTGGGTGAGACCATGCCATCATATATATATATATATATATATATATATATATATATATATATATATATATATATATATATATATAGGAATGTTGCATTGTATCTCTGTACATTGAATTTTGGATTTAGCCCCAGAATAATGCCCATAGGCAAAAAAAATCCGGTTTTGATGTTGGGTTGTTAAAAAAATACCTGGTTGGGGCTTTTTTAACCAGGGTATTTTCGGAACCGGTGGTTCCGAAAATGGTTATTTATTTATTTTTTTTTTTAATTGTATTTTCGGAAGCCAAGCTTCCGAAAATATTAAATGTGTCAGGCGCTGAAAAGCGCCTGACACATTTATGGTTTTCGGAAGCTTGGCTTCCGAAAACACAGTTTTTTTTTAAAAAAAAAATAAATATATTGTAATTTGTTTTCGGAAGCTTGGCTTCCGAAAACAAGGTTTTTTAAAAAAAAAAAAAAAATAAATTGTAATGTTTGGCGTGAACGTCTGCTTCTGCATGCATGCAGACGCAGACGTGACTTATCAAACTTTAATTCAAAAATTTTTTTGTTTTTCAATTTTTTTTTTCATCTGTGTATAAGTAGATGTAGGAGTGAGCAGATTTGAAAATGTGTAAGTTTAAGTGTTTAAGGTAAAAAACGTGTAGAGGAGTGAGATTTTGGGATTTAGAAGTGTGAAAAAAAAAGAGTGAGAGAGTAAATTGTGTGTTTAAGATTGTTTAAGTTTAAGTTTAAGAGAATTGTGTGTTTATTGAAAATAAAATCTCAAGTTTTGCATGAGCTATAACTCTTCAAGTGTATAAGGTAATCTTTAAAAGTTTTCCCAGTTTATATATTTTTGTATTTTCCCTTATTATGTTTTTGTTATAATATTGGGTTTGTTACATCTGTTGTTGTTATTGTTATAATGTTAAATTTTTTATAATGTGTCTCCTCCTTTTTGAAGTTAATATGTAATTATGGTGGGTTTAAGATATAAAATTTGTTCATTAGCATATTATCAAATGGCAATAGTAAATTATACATCTGATAAATTTGTTAAATTTTTTTTTTCTTTTTTGAATCGTTGCAGTGATATTTGAGTCAGTTATTTAGCAATTTTTGATTAAAAGTACGTAATTTATGAGTTAAGTTATTAAAATTTGTAAAATTATTATTATTAATATTTTTTTCTATTTTCCTAATACCTGCATATTACCTAAAAATTGTATATAAGTTGTATATTAAATATGTAATTGGACTGCAATTATTTTAGCTGAAAGAGAAATAAGTAGAAAAAATATACCGGCGATGGAATCTGGGGTTAGCTATATCAAACAAATTAAATTAATAGTGGCTATTTTTTATTCTGCCGGCGTGCAAATTTTACATATTGTATGCTATTTTGTAAGTATATTAATCATTAAGTTGTTAAAATAATAGATCCTAATAATTATAAATTCAGTTTATTGCATTCTCAATTATATGGATTCTGTCAACAATTTATGGAGCATTTGATACCTACCATGCATGGTGGAATTATATTTATATATTTCGTTTTTTTTTATTGAATACTGTTTTGTAATTTAAAAAAAAATTTCAATGATTACCAAGAGATTGCCTTTAGATTTAGTCAAGTATGATCTCCTATGCACAAGAACTCGTGAGTTCCTGTGATTAATTAAATAAATATTTTCAGAGAGCATATATATGTATAAACCATATATTGTTTTAATTAATTGATGAATTAAGTACTAAAATGAACTTACAACTTCACATAAGACAAATAAAAAAATGTAAAAATTAAATTTTATGATTAGGTTATTATTTTTGTAATATTATTATTATTAATATTTTTTTCTATTGTCCTAATACCTGCCTATTACCCATGAGTTGTATACAAATTTCTACATTATTTAATTTTAGGGGAATCTTATAAATTAAATTTTATTGCTGTTTTGATATGTATTTTGAAGATTGTTTGTATGTTAACATTAGTGAGAATGAATTTATTTAAATTGAATTTTTCATGCAGCAATGTATAAAAGACTATATTTTGGTTTTAACATTAACTTATTTTGCAAATTTTCCATACAAACATTTATACATCTACATTGATATTAGATTATTTATTAGAAATTATAGTCATCATAGAGAAACCAAACTAAACTAATATAAGGGGAAATTAATTAAGATTAAAAAAAATTTTTATTGAACAATGCAATAATTAAAAATATTCTAAAAAAGTAAAATAAATTTTTTATATTTATATGTATATAAATGTTACTTATTTAAGTCGTTTTGCATTATTTTTAGAGTATAAAAAAAAATCGAATATAAAAAATGTTACTTATTAGTGGTGGGTTTTTTTAAAATATTGTGCTGGATTTTTTTTTGTTTTTTGTACTAATTATTTTAACCATATTATATAAGGAGAAATGGCTTACCAACACAGAGCTGAACAAATCATTGAGGCAGGTCCAATCATGCCACACGTGCTAGTGCAACAAAATGTTCATCGATCTCAAGTTTTATGGACGGGGCAGGTAAAGTATTAGCTCGGCCCATTATTATTTTTGCCAGCTAGAGGGTTAAAAAATGTGGATAATGGATATAAATAATGTCCATATTAAAAAAAAAAGTCACATTATAATGTTTAGTTAATAAAAAATCCCCAGAATAATATTAGTTTAACTTTAATGGGATTTTTTTTTGAAAATGGACATTATTTATATCCATTATCCTAAAAAATGTTGTTAAGTTATAATATAAATGTTGAATAAAGTCGTTATAATATAAAATTTGTATCATTCTCAGGAATGTCCATCGTTGAAATACACAAAAGCCGGGAATGATGATATGTATCGGAACATAGATCCGAGGATTTTTTCATACCTACAACGATGTGGATTTGAGGGCATGGTGAAACTTGGTTCTATGCCCGTAGATCACCATTTGATCACTGCACTGGTAGAAAGATGGAGACCGGAAACTTACACGTTCCATCTCAGTGTTGGAGAAGCAACAATAACGCTTCAAGACATAGAGATTTTAACCGGATTACGGGTAGATGGTAGAGCCGTGACCGGTAAATCCGAAGGTACTAATAGGGCACATCAGTTATGCCATCGTTTATTAGGTAGGATTCCCGGTGAAAATGATATGGAGAGAAATTGGTTGAAGTTGAGGTGGCTGGAGCAGCAATTTATGGACTTGCCTGATGATGCTGCTGATGTAGTCGTTCAATATCATGCACGAGCTTTTATGTTGCGTATGTTTGGTGGATTGATGTTTGCTAATCCGAAATCCACGATAGTTCATGTCATGATGTTGAGTTTGCTGGAGGATTTGTCAGAGGATGGAGTTGGTGGTTTTGCGTGGGGAGCAGCAGTTTTGGCGTTTTTGTATCGGGAAATGTCAAAAGCTACTGCTCCAGACAAGAAGCAAATTGGGGGATGTGCCCAAATTATACAAGTATGGGCGTACGAGCGGTTCACAAATATTGCCCCTACAGTCACAACAGACTACATCCCTTATAATGAAAATCCGTATGCAATAAAGTAAATATCTATATTATTTTGTTACAAATTTAATTCTATTATATTAAATGTTGTTATTATAATAAATATTATGATTTGTCATCTGATGACTTGATATACATAATTGAATGAATTTACAGGTGGAAAGTAGCAATTGGACAACAAGGTCATGGCGCTCATAATGTTAAGGAACTGACGATACGGTTGGATTGCTTAACTCCTGATCATGTTTAATTTTGTTCTTAAACTTTATTTATCCCGAATTTAGGTTCTCGAAATATTAATTTTTTTACTAATACTTGTTAATATCATTAATTATACAGTTCGTATGGGAACCGTACACGGAAGTCATTCAATTATTGCCAGCCTATTGTCGTAGGGGGCAAAATATTTGGCGTTCCATTGTGCCAATTTTATATTTTCATATTGTCGAGTTTCATCATCCCGATCGATGTATGCGACAATTTGGCATGGAGCAACCTATCCCGCAAGGGATAGAACAATCAAACTATGCGCTAGCAACTGTGAAAATGACCGGGCATGGACCTCGTGATTGGGCAGTTAAATATGCCCCATACATAGAAATGTGGGATACACGTCATCACAGGGTTGCAATGACGCCTCAATTGCATCATCCGTTAGGTCCACAGTCTGAATATATGCAATGGTTCAAAAACATTACCCGACGATGGATGACCCCAGAAGGGGCACGAAACGATGTGCTGGTATGAAAATTCCGTTGAATTTATGAAATATAAGTTATCATATGTATAATAATAATTCTAAAATAAATATTATCATATGTCAGTTCAATTTCATTGGTGTCGATTTTTTTTTATGCAGGGAGATGGCCTTGAACGTTTGTATCACATGGGTGCAGATCAATTCAACAGGGCAAACGTGATCAATCTATCAGGAAGCATGCTAGGAGGGATAAACCAAGAGTTTCGTATGTGTACTTCATATGAATCACAACCAGCTCCTCCGGCAATGATGTTTCCTAATGTGGAGTTGCCTATGTCGGAAAGAAACCGAAAGAATTTAACCTTCACTGACAGACGTACAAGAGTTCCTCCCCCTCCATATCCGGAAGGGATTCAGCGGATTCCTCATCCACTTCAGCATCTTTATTACCAACAGCAGCAACCACAATTTCAAAATCCTTGTGATTTTGGTGGTCCATCCATGAGGAGTACAGTCCCATTACATGAACTTCGGCAACAAAGTCAGGATAATGCAGAAACACAATTTGATAATGTTCAACATATGCCTGGTGGTTCTCATTTGAATCTGAATGAAGTTCAGAATGTTCCCATTCATGTCCATGAACATACGCAAGCAGGTGGTTTTGGGTTTGAGTTCACTAGTGGTGTTTCAGTTGCTGGAACATCCGATGATAGACAAGGACAGGGGGATATTGGATGGGGTTCTTTTACAGACCTACTGAATACTAATTTTAATACAAGATGCAACATGGACGAGGAATCCAGCGATGCATTCAGCAATGTTGTCGGTGAAGGGTCTTCATTCTGCACTCCGACGCAACAAAATATTCCAGCCTTCGGCTCACACAATTATAATGATGTTGGTCAGACAATTATGCCACCTCTGAATATGGGTGGTAACTACGAGATGGGCTCTGGAAGTGGAGAGCCGAACACGTACTTTGCTAACATGAACATGAATTTTTCAGAAGGTGTTGCTGGAGGCACGGTGTTAGATTTCTCTGCAGCTTTAAATATGCCTAATGAACAATATATGGGGTTCCAACCCCATGTACCTCCCACATTTGTCCAACAAAATGCGGTGGACCTAAATCTGCATCTAACACCGAGAACGGAGACGGCTGTAACCTATGAAGAGCAGGTTGATACACGGCCCAACCGAAATTGTCGTGAGTGTGTAGGGAGGGGTGTTCGTTGTGGAACATGCAGCGTTAAAATGTTACGACCCCGAAGACAAAATAGGAATTTTTAATGTAGTCGAAACATTAAATGATCGAAATTAAATTTTTTGTGTTTAACTTATTGATGTATATGAATTATTAACGATGATCATAGTACATATCTTTCCTCTCCTTACGTTGATACAACCTATCATGTTATGAACAACCATATCGTAGAACATCATATTTTAAAAAACTGTTATGATATTACATAATAGAAGGTTATGGCATTAAAAAAGTGTAAACCATCATAAATTCATACAACCACCATTATTAAATATGACATGGGTCAAACTTACCCACATCAGAGCAAACTCAGTTTCGAACAAATTAACATTACTACATAAAGCATTTTAAACTTAGCAATTGAATATGAGTTAGCAATCATCTGACATTTCGTCATCGGATTGGTAACGTGGAATTGATAATATGTGACGTTCATGTACAATTGATAGGTCTCTACCGTTAGCCGTAGAATGGTCTTTAGCCATTTTCAACATATAATACCGTGACCGCGTCAATAACATCCTATTATTCTCCACTTGGATTTGTTTCACAGCAAGTCGATACTCATGCGGATTTCGTCTAGGCATACTCAATGAAATGCGGTTGACAGCAGGTGCTTCAACTGACTGTAGGTCATCAACAAGGTTGTCTGATTCTTGCACTCGATATTCCCACTCACGCTTTAAACCAGCATAATATTTCGCACCGTCACTTTCGAGATATCTGCGGTAGTTCTCGGTGAAAGCTGGCAACATCCAATTCCTCCACCTGTTTGCCATGACTTATATCCCACAAAAGAAAAAAATGCAACGTCATTGTCAGATGTCTATATTTTGATGTAACTAAATATTAAAATGGTTCTAAATATTAAAATGGTATCACATAATTTGTCGTCATAATATAAAGCCATGTTTTCACCAATTGAGAAATAAATTCAACAAATAAACTATTTTGCAACATAATAAAAGTACACAGTAATACAAACAAGTAATTACATACACACATACAATTGGTTTGAACACATGATTAAACATCCCCGTCTAATAATAGTTGAAAACTATAATAAGAAACTAGTAAGGGAAAAACAGAAGCTCCGTTTAATTATCTTCATCTGACATATCAATGTCAGATGCATGCTCGGGATGGCGTGAACATGCTGCATAAAACCGCGCCATCTGTATGTCACCATGCTCAGCATAATCTCTAGCACGTTTTTGAAATTCGAAACGATTAAGCCTAATCTTTATCCTATTATTTTCTTCCCTTATTCTATATAAAGCAGCACGGAGTTCATCATTGTTATTACGTGGCATGTTGATTGACTTGTAACGAGTTTTTCGGACTCCCCATGTAGTAGCATCTTCGTGTAAAATCTCAGCCTCGGTCACTCGATATTGCCATTCTTCTTGCATACGATGTATGACATAAGGTGAATTATGTTCTCTAGGATCAAGTGGGTAAACAAAGTCATCATCAAGTGCCCACCAACGCCCCATACCTCGAAATATATCTCCTGGAGTATATATGATCGACATAATTTGCAAGCCTATGGCATAAAAATACATTATCACCAACTTATTATACAAGTCAATAACAATATTTGCCAAAATAAGATATGGTTCACATGGCTTGAAGTCAGAAAGAAAAGCAATTAAGAAATTTGAACTAACAAAATCGAGGCAAATAAGTGGTTGTCTTTAGGCATTAATAACTACGAAATCAAAAGTCCATTTAAAATTCCATCATTAATTTACAACCTATTTCAATTCCCCCTGAAATGTCTTGTCGAAGCAACCCTATTTGGTCCCCTAGAAGAAGACGGTATGTGTCATCAGGAGAGATTCACTCCGGGATTTTGACATGTGGTTCTGTTATGCCCACCTTTACCACAGTTACTGCAGTTGTAAGTATTTGTTCCTTTTTCCTTCTCGTCCATTTCATTGCGGATTCTTGTTGACTTTGGCCTTCCCTTCTTTCGTTTACATATTGGATTGACAATCAATGTTGCCGAGTTGATCTCAGGCCAGTAGTCCGAGTGTGCTAAAGGCTGGAACGGATAGCTATACGATTGTAAATTCTCATCAAGTGTATGCGTTTTATCTACAAAGTCCCAGATTCGACGACGTAGGTGCTTACAAGCAGCTATTGCATGTGAACAAGGCATTCGATAATTTTGGAATTTTTTACAGGAGCACTCACGAGCTTCTAAATTCACAATCTGAATGTTGCTCCCTTTTTGTCTGATTGGATCATATCCTGTTCTCACTTCACAAAGTCCAGTTTGACTATTGTAGTTTGTCACTGTATGACAATTGGCCCTACTAGAATACCTAACCAACATTTTCTTACATTCAGGGGTGACCCTTTCACCGTTGTCGAGCAAATTGGTGTATTTAGTTCGACGGGAGTCAAAATAACTAACAATTTTACCAAGCGTGTGTTCGACGATGCTCTGAATTGGCAAATGACGAATGCCCTTTAACACACCATTTACACACTCAGCAATATTGGTAGTCATGTGACCGCATCTTGAGCCATTGTCGTGTGCCAAACTCCATTTCCCCACTGGTCTTTCCATGGCCCATCGGTATGATCTTTCATCTAACCTCTTAATCGCGTCCATAATCTTCGTAAACTTACGAGGTTGTGCTTGAGCTCCTACGTGTGTCAAAAAGCAAAGAAGGAACGAAATTACAACTGTTGCTAACGAATAACAGGTACGACATGACGTAAGTAATTTAGGAATCATACCTGCGCGATACAAGAGTTTTTTTATTGTCGTATTATGGAAGCTGTGATTGTAATTGCTCACAAAATGACAGAGGCAAAAACGATGATATGACATGGGTTCTTTCCAACCAGATCCTTCATTGTTCATGGCAAATAGGATACCAGCATGTCGATTAGAAATGACACCTAAACCAGTGCTTTGTGTCACGAATGTCCTGATACACTCCATGAACCATTCCCAACATGATTGGTTTTCATTTTCAACAATTGCAAAACCTATTGGGAAGATATGATTGTTACCATCCAACGCGGTTGCCACCAAAAGTGTGTGAAGGTATTTGCCGTACAAGAATGTCCCGTTAATCTGTATGATCGGTCGACAATGTTTGAATCCTTCTATACATGGCTTAAAGGACCAGAACACTCGTTTAAACATTGTAACTCGATTATCAGTTGTTTCATCCGTAAGTAAGAGTGTCACCGACCCAGGATTATAGTGGGTCAACGCGTTCAGATACCGAGGCAAGATATTGTACCATTCTTCCCAATTGCCGTAAATCTTCTCCAATGCCTTTTTTTTAGCACCCCATGCTTTTTTCTTAGAAATGGTGAAGTGGAACACCGCTTTGACGTGCTCAATTATCAAATCCAAGTTCAGTCTTGAATCTTTTCGAACCATCCCCAAAATTGAACTCGCTATTATCTTACTATCAAGATTGTAATGGTCTTGTGATGATCTTGCATTTACACATGTATATGGACCCCGGTAAACAGTTATCATCCAATACCCTACAGATTTCTTGAATTGGGCACGAAACCACCAACCACAGTTTTGGTCTTCGTTCCTACATTTGACGACCAATTTATGAGGATGTGATTCAACCACTTTGAATGAAACATGATTTTTCATCGAATATGTCTTCACCGCTGCTTGTACTTCCTCTTTACCACCAAAAACTAAACCCCGTTTTAGCTCAGATACTCCATCCCATACGTTTATTTCATCAGAATCAATTGCATACTGCTATACATAATCCTGCTCTTCTATAGCAGTATATGTTGGACCTGGGAATACAAAAGATGATAAAGGAGCAATAGGGGGAATATCTACGCCTTCCGCAATATGGGGGGGAGATAAATTCAAATCAATCATCCCCGTCGCTGCAACACTCACATTTTGCTCAACGTTAGCATCAACATTTGTCCCCTCATGACTTTCATCGTCATTGTCATCATCGTCATGACCTTCATCCTCTTCGTCATCATCGTCATCATTGTCAACATCGAACTGTATAAAATCTTCAACAATTTCTTCATCCACTGTATTGTCAATTTCATTAGGCTCCTTACTGCCATCGATATAATGACATATAGGATCTTCTTCTTCTTCTTCATCAATTTGGGTAGCAACTCTAGTAATGTCTTCGGAACTTCCTGATCGAAATGCTGTGGGATCTACAAGCTCCATCGGTGATATGTTACTTACATTATTGTTTTCGGTACCAACAACTTCGATGTGATACCCATCATAAGCATCCGGAACTGGACTGTGAGATGTGCCAGCCTCGGTTCTTATGGATGGGAACGAGTTAAAGTGATCAAATGATGCGTTCGGTTCACCGAATCCACCAGCTGTCATAATTGGAAAGCGTGTTGAAGGAATAACCGATCCACCTTCTACTGCGCCAAAAGTAGGAAATGATTCAAATCCCTGTAAAGAAACAGATGGGGTAGGTTCGTGCCACCCATAAGAACCTATTGACTGAAAGGTAGATTGACTTTCAGAGTTGCCAAGGAAGGAATCACCTGCTCCGTACCCCAGAACAGTACAATCATACACGTTGTTCAAGGAAGTAGGAATTGAAACCATCGCATCGCTTGATGCTTCATTATCTCCAGATGCAACAATCTCATAATCAACGAACAACTCGACTGTATGATAATTTGGAATGTTTGCCAAATTTTCATGGATAATTCCAACATCACTGTCGCAACTGATTATCATGTGGGAGAATGAATTGGGCGATACAGGATACTTATACACGATCTTTATCACCCTTCCATTAGTGCCAAATCCAATCTCACTGGATATCCGATCAACAAGTTTAACGAATGATGGTTTTTTCTTAACTTTCAAACGTTTATGCCTAGCCGATGAGCTAAACATATCATACTCAAAAACGGATTCGCTTACATACATCCTACCCCCCCAGTGTATAACATAATAGTTGCTATTCTCTGACATGATTGCGCACCTACTGTAACGATAATATAATAAAAATAAGTGCATTGTTTTATAGGGTTTATTATTGAACAATTAAAAAAAATTATATAAAATTATATAAATTTCAACATCTACAACTAGATTTACTACATTTACTAAATTATATATAGTCATAATAGTGATCATAATATAACTGATGATACGTACAATGCTACCAAATATTGTATTATTTTAAAAAAGGCTTTGCCTAATTTCGTGTTCATATTCGATAGTACATTAAACAATAAAATCATCCAACGCATATTCATTAATAATAATACGTAATATATATAAATAAATACATAATTGAACTTTACTAACCTCAAATGAGCTATATCGATGAGATTTTATTTAATTTGTTGTGTGCTTGATCAAGAGCTATCCAATATCAAGCTGCATCAAATGCCATAAAATAAATATTAATTCATTTATATATATAATAATATATATATATATATTAATATATATATATATATATTTATACATTAAACGAAATGATAAATATTAATTTTAAATAAATATAAAAACAAACTGTAAAGATAAATAGAATTATAAATGTATGTATGTACGATTTAATGTTATTATGTTAATAAGAAATATTATGCACGATTTAATTAAATATAAAAAAAAATCTCAAACGTTTATATATCTTTAACACATATTGTGTATGACAATTATTTTTTTAAAATACATTTATTTTTTAATACTCATGGTATACATGCATTAAATTTTTTCCATATCTTTCGATTTTTTTTATCCCAATTGACTGTTATTATTAATACTTAAATATATAGAATTGTATATTTAATCAACGATCGTATTATAATTTTATAGTTCATTTATGTTCTATATAATTTAAGGACTTTACCCAAAACAGTGATACTGAATTAGATAATCATACTATGACATTACACAATAATATTAAATTACATGATAACAGTAAACTATAAAAAAAAACCTACTTTATAAAATCATAAAATTAAACTACTACTATAGAGGTTTCTTAAACTTGAATTTGAAACCATTCCTAGCATTCACTATATTACAATAGTCTTCTTGACATTTTGGCATGGTTTCTAAAACTTTGCCAACCAATTCTTTTGGTAAATTCATACAATCACTTTCCTTCGTAATTAACATCTTAACCATATCATCATACTCTATAGGTGATTGTTGTTCGTTAATCTCGTCAAAATAGCGTTTATAACGCCAGGATAATCGATTTCTTAACAGTGTCATTTGTTCCCTCCTGCGCTTATCAAATTTATAGCCAGACATTATTATGTCTTGCAATTTTTCATTCATTTTTAGCAGGTACTCTAACAAGTTTTTTCCCCTTCTCATTCTAATTGCTTTCAAATTTTCTAGTTTCTTCATTGAAAATTCGGGAAATCGGAGACTTTTCGGAGTAACTATTGTTCTCACCATCTATAAATTGTATATAAAAAAAAAATTATATAACACCTTAATTTCAACAATTCAATAATAAATTAAAAATTTATTTGCCACCTTAATCAAAGGATTTCACCTCACTAGTAGCATTTTTTTTATGGTTACTTCTAATAACAATAATAATAACAATAATATTATTAACAACAACAATAATAATAAAAATCAAAATTTATGTAATAATAATGGATTTAGCCCCAGAATAATGCTTAATGGGGAAAAAATTACCGTTATGATGTTTGGTTAGGAAAAAAATATCGGTCTGGGGTCTGATTAACTGGGCTATTTTTAGAACCGGCGGTTCCGAAAATTGGTTGAACCATTTTCGGATCCAAGATTTCCGAAAATGGTTCAAATTTTAATTTTTTTTTAAATAATTACCTTTTTTCGGAAAGACAATTTCCGCAAACAGAGTTTATACTAAAAAAAAAAAAAAAATTAAATTGAGCCCAATTTCGGAACTCATTGTTCCGAAATTGGGACACTATACGTATTAGCTCGGCTTTAAGCCATGGCATATGTATAGTGTCCCAATTTCGGAACAATGAGTTCCGAAATTGGGCTCAATTTAATTTTATTTATTTATTTATTTTTTGCCTATAAACTCTGTTTTCGGAAATTATCTTTCCGAAAACAGGTAATTATTTAAAAAAAAAATTAAAATTTGAACCATTTTCGGAAATCTTGGTTCCGAAACTGGTTCAACCAATTTTCGGAACTGCCGGTTCTGAAAATGGCCCACTTAATCAGACCCCAGACTGGTATTTTTTCCCTAACCAAACATCATAACGGTAATTTTTTCCCCATTAAGTATTATTCTGGAGCTAAATCCTAATAATAATAATAATAATAATAATAATAATAATAATAATAATAATAATACCATAAATAAAAACATTAATAATAATAAAACTACTCAATACTTAATAACCTGTAATAATAATAATAATAATAATAATAATAACATGTAATAATAATAATAATAATAATAATAATAATAATAATAATAATACCATAAATAAAAAAATTAATAATAATAAAACTACTCAATACTCAATAACCTTTAATAATAATAATAATAATAATAATAATAATAATAATAATAATAATAATAATAATACAAAAATAAAAAATAAATATAAAAATTACACCACACCTTAGTTTTTTTCTGTCACAACCCCAATTTTCTTTTTTTTACTAACTTCTAATAATAATAATAATAATAATAATAATAATAATAATAATAATAATACAAATAAATAAATAAAGCAAATTTTATACACGTCACAGCAAATATTTTAACAATGATAATAATAATAATACGGCAAACTATAAATTCACCGTATATATGTATATAACAAAACTCAAAACCTGTAACTTATACTTCAATTTTATTATAACAAACCCAACCCATCAAACAAAATGAAGTGGAAAATTTTTTCATAAGGTTAATATTTACAACTCCCATACAATCAAAACGCACTGATAAACTTAGTTCATTTTATTAAAGTTTACAATTAATAATAAGTTAAACCCTCTAAATTCAAAACTTCAAAATCAAGTTTCCATGAATAAAAATAAAACTGAAAAAGCATAAAAAAAAATTACCTTGAGGAACTCTGAATTAGAAGTATCTACTCTCTCCACCTCAACTCAAAACCACTTATATTTCTTTCTAAAATTCACTCTCCCTCTCTATCAACTCTCTACTAACTTCGGCCAAAAATTTTTTCATCTTTGCCTGTATATATAGGCAAACCAGGCTGCATCCTCCCGTGACAAAATTAAAATATTTTTTATTTTTTTTTAAAATATTTTTTTTTTCGGAAGCCAAGCTTCCGAAAACAAATTACAATTTATTATTTTTTTTTTTAAAAAAAAACCTTGTTTTCGGAAGCCAAGCTTCCGAAAACCATAACATTTAATATTTTCGGAAGCTTGGCTTCCGAAAATACAATTAAAAAAAAAAAAAAAAAAACCATTTTCGGAACCGGTGGTTCCGAAAATGGTTCAACCAATTTTCGGAACCACTGGTTCTGAAAATACCCTGGTTAAAAAAGCTCCAACCAGGTATTTTTTTAACAATCCAACATCAAAACCGGATTTTTTTTGCCTTTGGGCATTATTCTGGGGCTAAATCCTTGAATTTTAATAAAAATATATGATTTAGGAAGGGTATTATAATATATTTTATTCGTATAGGATGTTTAAATGAAATATTTAATATACTCTATCATAGTTGATTAGAGTTCAAAATTGTCAAATAAGGACATTTGAAAATTAATTGTATACATTGAAAAGATTACTAACTTTAAATATATAAGAAATTTTATTATAGATTTCCAACATAAAACTAATACATATGTATTTTAAATTTTTTTAAGTTTTTAATATATTTTTTAATTTTTCAATACTCAATGTCTATGTATCGATAAATTTCTCTTTTCCTTTTGTATAAAATGTTGGTTCATTTCTCAAAAAAAAAAAAAAAAAGTTTGTTGTTTTCCATCTAAGAATTTAATGAGCATTGAGTCGATGAGCATTGAGTCATTGAGCATCAAGTTCAAACCCCAATTAGGAGTTAGAAAGCAAAGCCAAGGGTTGACTTTAAATTTAACTCCACCGATCAATCTGACCACTAAAATTTCTTTCCTTTCACCTATTGCCTAGCAGGGGTGAGCACTATTCCGTAAAACCGAATACTAATACTGAATCAAATTGAAAAAAAAATTGGTTCGGTTATTGAATTTTTTTTGGTTTGGTTTGGTAACAATTTTATATATATATTTTGGTATTCGGTTTGGTTCGGTTTTTCCGTAAAAAAATTCGGTTTAACTGAAACCGAACCGAACTATTATATATATATATATATATATATATTAGTTTGTAATATTCTTATTTACGTAATTGAATTTTATATTTCATTAAAAAATATAAAATGACCAAATAACAATTAATTACAAAAATAATATATAATAGTTCAATTAATTACCCTAAAAATCATTTCAAATATTTTCAGTTCGATTCGGTTTTCATCCTTATTTGGTTTGATTCGATTCTAATTATTACTAACAATTTGGTTCGATTAATTGATAATTTGGTTCGATTTGGTTACCGAACCGACTGATGCTCACCCATATAGCCTAGAATCAGCCCTCTGTTCTAGACATTTCCATTAAGTCGGCTACCTCCCTATATAAACCCACCTCTTCCCTTGCCTTTCCGCGTCTTCTTACTTAAATTCATCAAACTCAATTTCATTCTCTTCTCTTCTAATCAAGCGTCTTTTACTATCTCCAATATGCAGATCTTCGTCAAAACCCTAACCGGCAAGACCATTACTCTCGAAGTCGAGAGCTCCGATACCATCGATAACGTCAAGGCCAAGATCCAAGATAAGGAAGGAATTCCTCCCGATCAGCAGAGGCTTATCTTCGCCGGCAAACAGCTTGAAGACGGTCGTACTTTGGCCGATTATAATATCCAGAAGGAGTCTACTCTCCATCTTGTCCTCCGTCTCCGTGGAGGTATGCAGATCTTCGTCAAAACTCTCACCGGCAAGACTATTACCCTAGAGGTTGAGAGCTCCGATACTATTGACAATGTTAAGGCTAAGATTCAGGACAAGGAAGGTATTCCTCCAGATCAACAGAGGTTGATCTTTGCCGGTAAACAGTTGGAGGATGGCCGGACTCTCGCTGATTATAACATTCAGAAGGAATCTACTCTTCATCTGGTGCTCCGATTGAGGGGAGGGATGCAGATCTTCGTCAAAACTCTCACCGGTAAGACTATTACCCTAGAGGTTGAGAGCTCCGATACTATTGACAATGTTAAGGCTAAGATTCAGGACAAGGAAGGTATTCCTCCAGATCAGCAGCGGTTGATCTTTGCCGGAAAGCAGCTTGAAGATGGCCGGACGCTTGCTGATTACAACATCCAGAAGGAATCCACGTTGCATCTTGTTCTCCGATTGAGGGGAGGGATGCAGATATTCGTGAAGACACTTACCGGCAAGACTATAACCCTAGAAGTGGAGAGCTCTGATACAATCGACAATGTCAAGGCCAAGATTCAAGACAAGGAAGGCATTCCTCCTGACCAGCAGCGTTTGATCTTTGCCGGAAAGCAGCTTGAGGATGGCCGGACCTTAGCTGATTACAACATCCAGAAAGAATCCACACTTCATCTTGTTCTACGATTGAGAGGAGGGATGCAAATTTTTGTGAAGACCCTGACTGGGAAGACGATCACGCTTGAGGTGGAAAGCTCTGACACAATTGACAATGTAAAAGCAAAAATTCAAGATAAGGAGGGAATTCCGCCAGATCAGTAGAGGCTTATTTTTGCCGGCAAGCAGTTAGAGGATGGTCGTACTCTTGCAGATTACAATATACAGAAGGAGTCCACCCTCCACCTTGTGCTTCGACTTCGCGGTGGTGATTGCTGAATTTAATCTAAAACTGCCTCCTTTTTTTTATATCCGTGAATTCTGTTCTTAGTCTGAATTAAGTACATTTTTACTGTTTGGAATTATCAGTGTCTGTTGCTATGGTTTCGATTTCAATTTAGTTTGTCTCCTGTTTACAATCAAATGTCGGCTGAATAAATTTAGTTTCTTTTTCATTTATTTGTGCCTGATCTCTGCATATTATTAGATAAATGTAGTTGTTTTCACAATGCTCTGTTCTTGTAGTCTTCTGCTTCTCAGATGTAGATTTCAGAAGCCTTAAACTTTCATGTTCTTGGTCCAATTCAAATATATATCCAAGTAGAAATTTATGTGTAAATAAAAAAAATTAATGTTGTTCCTTGTTTGAAGGTTCTGCATTTTCTTGATTTGAATGGAACATTGCTATATAGTTCACACCAATTGCGAGGCTCTTGGTAGCAGGCAAGTAAACATGCTATTAAATACTGTGCAATGTTGATAGTCAGTTGGAGATTATTAAGCATTTTACTAGTGCACAATGCTTTTTGTGGTAATCTGGATTATAAAGCATTGTGTGGTTTCTTAAATATACATATCGTGTGGTGCATATATAGTTCTTCTGTTTTCTATTTCTGTCATTTATGCTGGTTCTGTTGTTGGAGATTGGACCATAAGAAGGTTGAGCAGACCTAGGAGCTACTACTACAGCAGCAGCTGCTATAATTAGCAAAATAACAACTCTATTAGAAAGTAGAATTACGGACTATTGCAAAAATTTGACTTATTCACAATTTCATTTGTTTGAACGTATCTATTTTGCAGAGTAGTTGAATTTGGAATGCAATTTTAGTTTGGTTTTTCTTTTTATTTTTTCTTTAATGTTGTTGGCTTCTCGTCTCCGTGGAATTAAATAACAAATGGAGGTGTACATTAGACTGTGATAAATACTACTTTTCTAGTTTTGCTGGATGATAAATAATGGGTTATAGGAATAATACTAGTAAAGAAATGAAAGAAAATGGAAGAGAATTGTTTAGATGAATAATAGCGGTAAAGAAAAAAAAAAAAAAAAAAAAAAAAAAAAAACGAAACAGAAGATCAACCTCGATCTGCTCATACAATCACTCATAACAACTAAAACTGAACTTGATTAGTTTCCAGGAGGTGGAGAAAGGAATGGGATGGAGGGTATTGCTGGGATGGTAGGGATTGAAGGGATAGTTGGCATTGGAGGCAAACTGATCTTCAGAACCGTAGGGAAAGATGGGTTGATAGGCTGTGGTAGAGTTGGAATAGTAGTAGGCAATGCGGCAATGCAGGTTGTGGTAAATTTGGAACCGAAGGTAGAGGTGGGAGTTGCAGAAGAGCAATGAAGAGAAGAGAACCAAGATCAAACCCCTGCAAGAAGCCATAATGATGAAAACCTTCAAGCAAATGCTGTTGTGAGATGAGAAAAGGAAGATCGAGTTTGTGGGTTATATAGAGGGTGACTACTTGAAAGTAACGAAGGTGAGTAGAATTTAAAGCAGTACCCAATATTACCCTTTGTTTGATTATATGACAATACCATTCACTAGAAATCTTTTTTCATTTTTTTATCATGGAAATGACCACATAGCAAAACATTCCTATTCCTTTGTCCAAACAATCAACCATCTTGAAGAAGTATTTATGAAATAAATCATCAATAATGGCATCTCCAAAATGACTTGCTACCAGTGGTTCTGCCATAGCTCTCATGAAATTGGCTAAAAGTTTTCCTCTCTCCCATTTATCAAACACCAATTCATTGTTACCATCTTCAATGTTGGCATCCCAACGTAGATCCAGTTCTTTTATATCTTTAATGCTAAAGGAACTTTCCCTTTCAATTACATTCCTCACTTGTTCTACATATGGAGCATTAAATGCAATGTTGAAACGGTCCAATATTGATTCTTGGATCACTCCCTGCACAAAATTTATCAATAAATTAGTACTGATAGCTAAATATCGACATTTTTTACAATAAGAAGATCCCAGCTCTAATTTTGTTTCATGAATTTAGGGAAGGAAATGTTGGGTGTTAACTGAATCCAAAATTCGGAAAATTTCTTGTTGGGATTGTTAAAATACCCAACGTAAAATTACAAAAATAAAATAGAGGCCAAAACTAAGAGATTAAATATTGTATCACACTTTCCCAATCTAAATCTGTAATATTTTAGAGCTTCCTAGACATGAAATATTTAGGAAGATGCAAAATAGGTATGAAGTTAGTGTTTTTAAAAATATAAATGCTTATTTTATCAAAAAAAAAAAAAAAAAAAAAAAAGCTTTAACATCTAAAAATAGATTACATAATATATTTATTTATTAGAAGAAAGACATAAAAAAATTATCTTAATTTATTTATTCTCACAAATTTAGCTTAATTTAAAAAATTAATTAAATACATAACTAAAGTTAATTACTGTATTAATATGTTAATTGGACATAATTATCTCAAAGCCATACATTTACTTCTGAAAACGAACAAGTGAAAGAGCTATTTTCAGTATATAAAAAAAAAACCATTAATATATTTGTTACCTCGTTAACCATCTCTTTCAAAGAATCTCCAAGTAACTGTAAGTGTATGGGATAAGGATTTTTATCATTTTGAGTAATGAAGGTGATGACCATATGACCACCATTCACCATCTCCACCGATCGTGATCTCAAAAATTTCGTAAAATCCTGTTCGAATTGATTCTGATATGCTTTATGAACACATGCTGGGCTGGATTCTGCTAAGCAAATATTACCTTTGTTTAGTGGAATTCCAGTTTCATTTACAAGTCCTTCAGGAACCTGTTAAATCCAATATACCAATTACCAATTTAGATATTTCTGGGGAAAAAGAATGTCATCATGAGGTCACAAAATCAATTAAACTTACAAATATCACATTACCTTTATAATTAGCTTATGTAGAAAACTTAACACATCTCCTTACTGTAACTTTCCGAATATTTTTAATTATGAACAGGGGCAACGGCATTTCCGGCGAGGTATGGAACAATAGAGGATAAATTACGAAATTAACTCAAAAATATTCTTAATAATATTTGGAGCAACTTTATTTCTTCGTATTTTGATTATTTAGGTTAATTAATTATATTATTACCTGATAATTAGTTTAATTGTTGTTTATTTGTGGAAAACATGATAAATTAGTATAGTAGCATTGAAATACTTGATATTAAAAATAGAAATTTAATTGGTGATTTGACGGTGGTTGTGAGAAGAAGCGTAAAGCCCAGATTCAGGCGTTTGGAGCATAAAGTTTGCACGAATGAACGTCTAAAACAACAAAAAAACTTAGATGGTCCGACGTTGGACAACATGGCTCTGATACATGTAGATTGAATTTGGGCCAATTCACTCATAAAAGGCACATTGGGGAAAGATGGTTTCTTACACTTATAAATCGGACATTGAGCTTACAAATAACCAATGCGGAACACTTAACACATACATGTTAGATTTGAATTCAAATGGTTCTATGATGTAATCATACTAGAGCCTCTTTAATCGAGTGGTTGAGAAAATACTTTTTTTAAAAAAAAAGTGATGCCTTTAAATCATATATAGCCTTTATAACTAGCCCAATCTAAAATACTTTGAAAAAAAAAAAAAAAAAAAAAAAAATCATAATGGGTTAGAACCTGAGAACTCCAATGGAGACTGCAAGATGAGTGAACAAAGTGCAGAAAATTGGGTGGAAACAGCTTTTCATAAAAATTTCCAGGCACTGTAGCAATGAAGCAATCTCCAAATTTTTTGCTGCCTTTGTCATTCTCTAGTTTCTGATAAAACCTGGGCACAGATGACCTGAAAATGGTGTTAAAATCATTACCTGGAAGATCATTAAGGAAATACTGCAGAAGGGGTGGTTTGTTTTTCAATGAAGTACAAGTGGAATCAATTGTTTCAATGATTTCCCAAAGGGGTAGGAGTGTGTTTGGTCCTGAAGAGCAACCCATATCCACCATTCTTAGACATGAGTCTGACAAATTCTTTTTGCATAGTTCTGCAATGCTTTCTTCTAGCATTGGTTTGGCTGTCAAAATCACTTTCTTCTGCATACAAATTAAGAACAATGGATGAAAATTGGTTCAAATTTTGAACAAAGAAACAATTTGCATATAAGTTGGAGGAGGGGTGATACCTGAAATAATGAGTTTTTGTTGTAGCTATATTCTCCTTCTCCTCCATTCATGTGAAGAATATTTGGCCCTTGCATTGCTAATTTGTCCTATTTTGATAGTGTATGTGTACCTGTTTTCTCTAGACACTTATTTATGTACCTTTTTAAGCATACAACTAAACTTTTCCAGTTGCCAAAAATTATTTGGTATCTTGTTTAATACTCCCTCCGTTTTTATATTATATAATGTTTTAGGTTTTTCATTTTGTTCTTTTTTTATTTAACACTTTATATTATCAACGCATTTTTTATCATGTTTTCTCATATTTGCCCTTATTTAAAGTATGAAAGATGTTCATTATTTAATGCAAAAAATACTACATTAAACTCTGATAATTAAGAAGAGTTTTTGGAGGAAAGTGTTGATAGTAAACTAGTCATTTTAGTAACCTAATTAATACTTTATTGGTCTTAGTAAACAGTTTTAATCATCATATAATAAAAAATGGAGCAAGGATAACTCATGTTTAAATCATGTGGGAGAATTTTTGTAATAAGAGAAATGGGTTAATTACCATTTTAGCCTGGACACTTGTGTGTTTTTCTCAATTTAGCCCTTATTGCAACCGAATGTCTTGGAAAGGCCTCAAAAAAACCATTCCTTCTCCTTTTCCTTTCACCACTTCTACTTGTAATTCCACTACTGATTCTCAATTTCTTTCAAATTCAAATTCATCCTTCCATTTTCATTTTCATCTCCAATTCCACATTCATATGCATCATCTCCCGTTGAACAAAGGGGTCCGACAGAGGCCCTGGGTTAAGAAGAAATTGATTGAGAAAATAAAACAAATATATAATTCACATAACCAATTTAAATTATTTAACTCACTAGGTCAATGATGTAAAAAAATCAGAGTGAATATGTATTTTTATTCTTCAAAGTGCTATTTCAATATTGCCCCAATTTATGTTGAAGTTGGAATGGTGAAGTGTGAACCGACAATTTCTTTTTTTATTTTATTTTATTTTATAAATGACTGAACCGACATCTTCAGTGTGAGCTCAATCAATATGATATTCATGCCTCGAAAAGATGGAAATGGATTGATAAATTTAATTTTGCAAAGACTTAAAAAATACCAACCATTTAAAGGTCATATTGCAGCAGAAATTTCTTAAACTTAAATGTACGTATTTTGATAATACTAGTATATACCTTACATTAATTAACGAGGTAAGGATTGAAGATAAGAATTAATTCATATCACACATCCTCAACCACTTCTATATTTAAAATTGTCAATCTTTATAATTGACTTGTTGGGTCGGATCTAGTAGGACATTCCATTAAAGATGTTAAGTAGATCAAATTCAGTCCAAGGCATGGCTCGAGCTTTATAGTTATTTTCCAAGTTCACCCATTTATTTTCTTAAAGTGTTTTAATAATAATAATAAATGGTATATAAATACATAAATTCCCAGAGTCATAAAAGCCTACCCACTCTTGAGACAGAGGGTTTGGTACCCCTTGCAATACAACTTTATAACGAGAGCCCCCTCTTCATTCGATCTCTAACTCCCAACCACTGAGCTAAGGCACATGCATTTAGCCACTACAACAAGAAAGCCTTTCGTGATCAAATATCAAATTTAATATATGCAAAATCAAAAATATCAAATTCATAAACCAAAAAACATGGTACAAATAAACCAAGTTAAAAGAATATCATAAAACATAATCAATAATATAATTTTATACTTTTAATTTTTCAATCATAATAGCAAAATATATATTGGGTCAGGCCAAGTCGGATTTCGTTATAAGAGCCAAGTTCTAACCCCTATAAATCCCGGCCTACCCGGACTTGGATCGAATCAATTAAAAATTTAATATGTCCAAACTTGAGTCATTGAACACTAGTCTAACCAAGCCTGCGAATCTATAGTTTATAAAATGGTAAAATGATTTATTATTAATTGTGGAAATATATATATATTTTTTTTCTCGTGATTCCGAATTCATATTATATTATTTATTAATGTCATATATATATATATATATATATATATATATATATATATAAAAGCATGCGTACATATAATTTAAAAAATAACTCGATATGCAAATGCAATAAAATTTAAATAGCATGTCAGGTGAGTATGGAGGAGCAAAACACGGTTTGGTTCAAAAACCGAACCGAACTAAACCGAATCGAAAACCAAAGTAGAAGAAAAATAAAAACCAAAACCAAACCAAAATTCATACGGTTCGGATCTACGGTTTAGTTCGGTTAAAACCGAATCAACAAAAATTTCAATTTTTAATTTTTATTATCATTATTTTTTATAAATTAAATGTACAATATTGTTTAAAAAGGATTTATATTAGATGTATATTAATAAAGTCTCATAAATACAAACTATATAATAATATAAATATATAATATGCCAAATAAAATTTATTTATATACATATACATATTTTTAAAAAATATTTTTTCTTATTACGGTTCGGTTCGGTTTCAGTTTTTTCAACAAAAACCAAAAACCGAACCAAAAATCAAATTATCATCTTTTATAAAATCAAAACCAAACCAAATAGAGTTTGGTTCGGTTTTTCAGTCTCGGTTCTGTTCGATTTTTGGTTCCCGGTTTGGTTTTGCTCACCTCTACAGGTGAGAAGAATAGCAGTATTACCATGCTATCTCTTCTTTACAACTTAGTTTAAACTATTATACATTTTGACACATTTCTTTCTTAATTAAGTTAATTCTCATTTATACATTTTTCCTTTAATTAGGTTAGCACAATCGGTTCGAAGGTATTTGGATACCCTTCAGGGGATCTATCTTCTAATTAAAGTCTGCTGAATATACCCCGTGAGAATGCGAAAAGAGTGAATTCTTTTTATTGATTTAATTCGACAATGTAAAATAATGCTAGAGTTCAACTTATATACACAAAGAATGAGAGCACGGAAATAAAAGAGTACTGTATAAGAGAGTGAGGATCAGTGCTTCAAGTCATTGAGTTTCCGGCCTGAACTTAAACTTGCTGGTGAATCTTCTACATGCTGGTCAGTGGTGGTGCTAGGATTGTTTCGTTGGGGGGGCAGAATTTGCTTAAAAAAATTTCCTGCTGGGGAACAAAAATTTCCAATCGGCTGACAAACCTAAATTAATTTAATTCAATTCAATAAAAACACAATTAAATTAATCCAAACAACAACTTTATTTAAAACATAAGTCTAATCCAATAACAACACAATCAAATTAATCCAAACAATTCAATACAAAGAGCATATTAACAATTAATTTTTTTTAATCGAAGGAGATGATGAAGCACGAGTAACATGAAAAGTTTTGAGAGGTTTCAAATAGTTTTTGCGAGATGCCAACTTTTGAAAACACTGCAAAATGTCTTCTTCATCAATGCTAATGAATATCTTTTTTTCAATGTAACACAATAAGTAATCTGACAGTAAATCATCGCCCAGCCTGTTGCGCAGATCAGTTTTCACAATATTCATGGTAGAAAAACATCTTTCAACAGTAGCTGTTGCAACTGGTAAGACCAATGCCAACTCAATAAGCCGATACACCAAAGGAAAACAAATGTGATACTTATTCTCCACCATCTTTCTTGCAAGAGCTCCAATATCATCAAGATTAGAGAATTCTGGATTCTCTATCATAGCAGAAATGTATAGTTCAAGTTGGTAGCTAAGCTCGACTAGCTTAATACTACAGAAATCTTCAGAGTATAACCCAGCAAAATTGAGTACTTCATGATGATCAAAATGAGTAAATGAGTTTGAAGGATCAAGACTCATTATGCCCTTAAGCAGATTTGTGTTTGTTTTATTGAAACGATTGTTCCATTCTATAGCAACCTCATCAATTACATATTATTATATGAATAAAAACAATTTAGAACACTATCCATTTAAAGAATAAAGACCAATGACATATATATATATATATATATATATATATATATATATATATCTATCAATTACCATAAAATAAAATGGAATACCTTTGCAGAGATTTTCACCCAAAAATGGTGAAAATGAGTCATGAGTTCTCCATCAATAAGTATTCTACTACGGCTTTCAATAATGTCCTCCATATTGGGCACTTTATTATTCCATTATATAGCAATCTCATCAATTACCTATTATTATATGAATAAAAACAATTTAGAACACTATCCATTTAAAGAATAAAGACCAATGACATATATATATATATATATATATATATATATATATTTATATATATATCAATTACCATAAAATAAAATGGAATACCTTTGCAGAGATTTCCACCCGAAAATGGTGAAAATTAGTCACGGGTTCTCCATCAATAAGTGTTCTACTATGGCTTTCAATAATGTCCTCCATATTGGGCATTTTAATTTTTTGTTTCACACAAAATTCAGTGGTTTATTTCAACAACTTTTCCCAACCATCTTCTCTGTATGTTTGTAACTTCTTTTTCAGCACTTGAACCGTACAAACAATAGTTCCTATGTTTTGATCCTTGACTTGAAGAATTTTTGATAAAGGATCTGTCACTCCCAAAATATACAACATTAACTTTCCAATAAACATAAATTCAAAAGAACCCAATCTATTTACCAAACCCTTAGCCGTGTCTCGATTTTTTCTTGTATCACTATCTTTATTTATTGCTAAAAGCACTTCTTCCACATATCAAAAAGCCGGAGTAATGTTTTATAGTGCGAACCCCAACGTTTAGTCCCTGGTCTTGCTAAACTTATTTCTTGATTCTACCCTTTTTCTGTTGAAATCTCACCACTTTGTATTTTCTTCACAACTTCTTCATGGTGTAATTGGCGAAGAGTATCTTGCCTTTTACAAGAACCTCCAACCATAGTCACTGTCATAGAAACATAGTCAAAGAATTGACTCACATCATCATTTTCCTTGGCAGCAGACACAACAACTAACTGAAGTTGGTGAGCAAAACAATGAATATAATACGCATGCTTGTTTTCATTTAGAATGAGTGATTTCAATCCATTAAGCTCAAGGCGCATATTAGAAGCCCCATCATAACCTTGACCTCTAAGTCTTGACAATGATAATCTATTCTTCGCAAAGAATTCATCAATGATATTCTTTAAACATTTTGCAGAAGTCTCAGTTACATGAACCACTCCAACAAATCATTCGATAACTTCTCCATTATCTTTCACAAATCTCAAAACCATAGCCATTTGCTCCTTCACAGAACTATCTCGGGCCTCATCAAGCAAAAGAGAAAAGAACTTGTCTTTGATCTAATTCAAAATGACTTTTCTCGTTTCTTTTACACAAGCTTCAATTATTTGTCTTTGAATGATAGACGAAGTCCTTTGATTATTTTTAGGAGCATTTGATTGCATTACTTTATTTGCTTCTTCATTATATTTACAAAACCAACTAATGAGTTCAAAAAAATGACCTCTGTGCATTGATTCTCCTAACTCATTGTGTCCTCAAAAACCTAAACCTTCCCCTAAAAGGTGTCGAGCTACTCTTACAACTGTTCTCAATCGAGTATGATACTCATCATCTAAAGAATCACTTTTGGATGACAAAAAAAAAATCAACATTCTCTCTTTGGTTTTGATATTGACCAATCTTAACTCTAGCATAAGTGTGTGGACTATCTGGACCTCTTTCATGACTAACAAAATTTTTCATAGCATGTTTCCAATTATTATACCCAACTTCTGTAAAAGAAGTAGCCCCACTTTTATTGCTATTAGTAGGAAACAAGTAGGAATATAAACAAAACGCTTTGCCTTTAGAAATACTGTACTCTAGCCAAGCAAATTTTTTAAACCAAGCAGATTGAAAACCTCCTTTTACATCCACTATAATTACTTTGAGGAAATTGATACCCAATTGGTTGACAAGGCCCTAACTCTAAGTATCTCATTCTCAATGTATCTCTCATCTCAAATGGATAACTATTAATTATTTTTCTCATTCCCGGATCACCAATGATATCATTATCTAAAACTTCTACTTCTGTGTGGGCTCTTTTTTCACTAGCTTTATCAACAGGGGTTTCATTACTAGTTGATGATGGTTCGGGATTTGATAAAGGATTTCGCTTTGTTCTAGTAACAAACTTATCCATATTTCTAATTCCTATAAATAAAAACACAAATACTAAAATCAATTTATCAATTCATAACTAAATTCAAACATATATTATCAATTCAAATCCAAAAATAACAATACACAATCAATTTATCAATTCAAACTTATCAATTAGTGATAAATTTCAAACTCAATTAATTCCTCAATTTATCAATTCAAACCTAATTTATCAATTTATCAATTCAAACCCACATTTAAACCTAATTTATCAATTCAAATCTAAAAGTAACAACACAATTTACACAATTAATTTATTACTTTATCAATTAATGCCTCATTTTATCAATTCAAACCTAATTTACACAAATATTTTTCTTTAAAACCTAATTGAAATCAAACCTAAATAAATTAGAAAACTAACATTTAAAATTACAACTAACCGGATAATAAGAAGCAAAGACGGTCAGCTGAGATGTAGGACGGCATCATTAGCTTGACAGCAGCGGTAGGCGGGCGGCAGCAGGTAGGAAAGCAAAGAGGAGAGGAGAGGGATGAAGAAGGAAGGCTGTGTCTATTTATGTTTTATTTTTTTTTTCCCAAATGCCAATGGTCTATTTTATTTTATTTTTTTTAATTTTCATAAACAGCTGATACAGGGACAAGGATGCCCCTGCTTTTCTTGGGGAGGGGGGGCTGGCAGCTAAAGGGGGGCCGCAGGAAGTCCCCTACTCAGGGGGGTCAACTACCACCCCTCCCCCCCCCCCCCCCACAAAATATAATTTTCACCTTTACTCGTCTTTTCTAGATACTGTTGAAGAATCAAAGTAGATCCTCTCCATTCTCGTGTACACGAACGGCTATTGAACGAGCACCTGTGCTAGCGTCGGATCAAGCGGAGCTCTCCTCCCTTTCACTGTGATTTTCGAAATTCCAAGTAGCAGGGAGAAAGGGGGCTGACATTTTTCTGACAAAATTAGGTTCAAATTTTTCTTTCTTAAGTGAGTATTTATGCTTCAGTAAAAACTAGGTCTAATTAATTACTTTAGGTTAAAATTTTAATTTCCAATTGATTTAATTTTATATGTATAAATTAAATCATACCATATGATATAATTTATATCATGTCAATTAAATGCAATTGGCCTATTAAAAATTAACCCCAATAATTATTGAGACTTAACTTAAAAAATAATATATATATATATATATATACATACATACATACATATATATATATATATATATATATATATATATATATATATATATATATATATATATATATATATATATATATATATATGTATGTATGTATAAAATTTCCATCCAGAATAAAATTAATTCTATAAAATAATCAATTTCCATTAATTAAATTATTTTTGTCAATCTAATTGATCTATAATTTAATCAATTACCTTCTCCACTTGTCAATATACTCTAAGCATATTAGTGATTCGTTAAGTATTAGTTCAGATATTCAATGTGTAAGATGCTGTGGGCTCGTCTTTTTGTTGGCAGTGGGCCTATTGCCCACTAACTGTAAGCGGGCTTTAGCAAGCCATTACAGCCCCCAATGAAAATGAAGACTGTAGTCTAATAGAAGTCCTAACATTGTAAAATAACTTTTATGTCCTATGTTAATGATATTGAAACCCTTTTTTGCGCTCAGACTTTTACTCGATACCAAGTGAACTGATGCTCTCAAATAAGATCTAGCTTATTTGGGTGTGGCCACACTCTTATTAGTTCCACTAATAAAGAGATTGGTGATATCTTCTCAATGAAACATTGAGTGACATATCCCTTTTGTACATTCATGGTCTTGCCATACTCGCTGCCACACCCAACCATACCCATACTTAGCACCCTGTTACGGGCCTATCAGGTGTACGACAAAGTGTGTGGAGTCACATGCAATTCCATAATGTGGTCAGATCATAGGATCCAATATAAGTACTACATGAGAATTACTTGTGATACTATACCATTTGGATTGCTTATTAGTGGATCTATCCAGTACCATGTCCTATCACATTTACCCATGCACCTGATTAACAACCTATGTACTATGGCCAGTAAGACATCGTCATACAATCAAGGTAATGCTAGTTTGTTGTTCCATTCATTCCCATAATTGGAACAGACTAGGGATGGATTCATGGGTATATTGTTTCCCTATTCATGGTCTTACTGCCAAGTGCATGACACTTGACAACATAAATATTGATATGACCATTGGATACTCTTGTTACATTCATTGCATAAGAAATATATTAAATAAATTATGCATTTATTCAATAACACAAATGTATGATACACCAGTCAATAAAATATCCAATAATATATGGTACATAACAAGGACCAATGCCTTGGGATTAGGGCATATTTCAATAATCGCATCTTGGACAAGGTATGTGTCATGTGCTCTAAGCTCAAAGGCTTAGTCTACAAATCAACTAATTATTGCTTAGTAGCAATGTAAGGAAGCTTGACAAAACCTTCAGCTACATAATCTCAAATGAAATGAACATCTATGCCAACATGCTTGATGTGATCATAAGATATTGGATTGTGTGCAATAGTAATTATTGATTTGCTTTCACAATACAGGGTAATAGGAAGCTTGATTTGCATATTGAAATCCTATAGAATGTAAGACATCGCAATAATTAGCTACTATGCTTATGTACTTAGCCTTAGTGTTGCAGATCAAATACACTATCAAGTATACTAGTTGCATAAGTGTAAAATGAATTAGAGTCCGAATATCAATCCCATAAGAATTAATGGAGCAACAAATATAGTTTTGCCAACTTAAAGGTCTAATATCAATTTTTTCTTTCAAAGTTTATAAGAGTTTAAATCTGAAGTAAAAAGAAGAGTTTAAACAAAAAGAAATACTAAATCCAAGATTATCACGTTGAAATAGTTTGTTAAAAATAGCTACAGAAAACTCAATATAAGAAAAACACATGATAGGCAAACAACTTCAGCAGCAAATTAAAACTCATTTCTCTATGTAATTTTAGGATGTAAAAATGCATTAATCCATATTAGACATTTTATCAGACACTTGTGTGCATAACAAATGCTAACCTTTTTAACATGAATATCTCTATTACATCCATTCAATTTGTTAAGAAGTAGATCTACCTATTTATGCTTTTCTCAAAGTCATAAAACAAGCATTTATAGAGTTTGGACAAAAATCATGAAATAAACACCAATCTTAAAAATCCATGTACAGAAAAATACCATTTTCGAGTAGAAAAGTTACCTAAAAACGTTGCCTATCCTGCCTATCCTGTGAGAGATGACTACTCCCAGAACTTCATATACTTAAGAGCTTAAATGAAAAAGAAACAACTTCGATGCAGAAATTTATAAAAGAATAATATTACAAACTAAGAGAAAATTAGGGTTTCTTTAACGCATTAGTATTGTCTGATGTTTAAAACTATCTTAAAGGGAGGATTTATATTGCTCAAAAAGAGAAAAAGCTTCTAAGGCACAAAAACCTTAAAGCACCAAAGCTATGCCACGTGTAACAATACTATTACATCTCAAAATATGATCCAAAAGGTAAAAAGAAATATTCTAATTGCATAAAAGCACCAAAGCTATGCCACGTGTAACAATACTATTACATCTCAAAATATGATCCAAAAGGTAAAAAGAAATATTCTAATGGCATAAAAGCATCTTCAGCTCATAAAGTCACGTTCTTCACTTTCCTTGCTCATAAGTTTCTTATGGTGCAAGTTGTTTTTGGGAACCACAACTAGCTCAACATATAAATTCTGCCACAATGCAGCTTTTTTGCTCTTTTATCGAGAATAGTCCGAAATCTATCTTGGCTAATCAGCAACAAGTTTCAAAACTTCTTTGCAAAGTATTTCCTGATTTAGTAAGCTGTTTTTAGGCACAATTTTTCTCTTTCTTCCTACGTCAGCAAACTAGGTTAGCGAGCTCAACAAGGAATCCACGATTTTGTCTAGAAAATGCTAAAATCTTCCAAAATGGAATTAGAAACATAATTAGCTCTAAATAACACAATTCTACTATTTTAAGCAAAATTAATCATAAAAATAACTTAATTAGCAGAATTAACTAGATAAAATATCTAAATATTTTCCCTAATCACCCAGCCTTATAGTTTTTTTCTTTCCCTGGAAACAACTATATAATCAACAATAAAATTTTAGAAAGATAAAACAAAATTGTTTAAAGAGAATATTTAGACATTTAAGTGTTCTATGGAACGTTCCTCAATGTTGTAATTAATCAAGTTATTAGACTTAACATCTTCTCTTTATAATTGTACGAATCAAGCATATTTTTTTGGTTTGAGGTTCCTTCTAAATCTTTTTGACATTGAAGTTCAGTTTCTTTTTTTTTTTGAAATTATATTGATAAGTGCATGTTATGCACTTAATTTGTCTTCGTTTGTGAGCTTTAATTAATATATTTTGATTTAATTCGTTTGTGAGCTTTAATTAATATATTTTGATTTAACTTAGGTAGATTTACTTCATTTTGTGCTATTTTTCATGCTAGGGGTCTTAATGATAAAAATGAGTTTAAATTGTTGATTTTGAAGCTTGGAATGCATAAAGAATGGAGTTGTAGCATCGTAACTCACGAGTATAGCTTGTGGTGTGCTACTGATGCTAAAAAGATGATAAAAAAGTTGATTTTTCATAAGCCATGTGCATGGCTTGAGGAGAGTTATGAAATTTGTAGTCAATCTTTATGATTAGAAGACTTCCTAATTAGTTTTATTTTATTTGTATCAATCCTTATTCTATCCTTATTCTAGTTAGATATTAGAGTATTTTATTTTATTTCTAGATTAACTCTAATTAGATTTGCTTAATCTTAATTAGAGTTATTTATTTTCTAGGTCTCTTTTTTCTTAGTTGTCTTTCCTATTTTTAGGAAAAGGACGAGAGATTGTTTGTTTCTTCTTCTTCTTCTTCAAATTTTCAACTTACGTTTTCTTTTCTTTTTAGTGTTTTGTTCTTACCATTAGACCTAAACCCCAAGTTCTAGTTAGAGGGATTTCGATCATGAACAATGAATTGTGAGATCATTGTGCTTATTTCACTTCATTTATTTCAAGCAATCAATTTATTCTCTTTTCATTCGTATTACATGATTTAATTGAATCCTTGATTTGATTATTTACTTGTGATCGATTTGTTAGTTAGGTGTTTAAATATGTAATTGTTTATTTCACCTAATGTAAGTAACAAATAACATGATTAATTATGAATAAGTTTTTAATGCTCGTTATGAATGAAATTGAAATGCTCTAAATAATTCTGCTTTAGTAATTATTGAATAGAATTAGTATCTCTTTTATATGTTAATGCTTTCGATTAAATTAAATTCTAAAGCTTGTTTGGAATTATTTAATTGATTAGGGAATGTTAAAGAACTTTTCTTAATTCTACAATAGGTAAGAAGAGATAGTTTATTCATACTTTATGATAACCATAGTTAATTTATTTGGATGTTTTGAAGTATCTTTTGATTATGATCGATGATTGGTTGGTTTAATTGAAGATTTGAACTTTCATTCTAGCTGGAATTCATCTCACATATATTTTTCATCAATTTATTTTACTTTTGTTGTTTTTAAATTATTTGCAATTTTCAAACAACCCCCCCTTATTATTTTATTTTTTTTGTGTTAAAACTTTAGAAGAAATAACTCAACCAATCTTTGTGGTTCGATCCTACTTCATATTTGTACAAATCTTTAGTTCTAAGAGTAAGATTTTATTTTTGGTGTTCTCGACATGCATCATATATATTATGTTTATTTATGGGAAATTATACCAATAAAATGACATTCATAAGTATCTTTTGTCTGTATTCACTTGAATATAGGCAAAATAAGGGAAAAAAATATGAAATTAAAATTGTACAAAGAAATCATGTAAATTAAAAATGGTAAACATGCAAGAATAATAAATGTAAAATTGCATAGATATGAAGAATTTAAAACAATTATAATGAAAATACAGGCTTTCACCAGATAAGCAGGCAATCTCAGAATATCTATCTCTAGGATTTACTATGAATATGTTACGGAATGTAGATCTAAGGTTTTTTGCTCTCTATTCACCAAGCTTATCTCTCGACCTCACTTGGATCTATGACCCATAACTAAACTTATCTCTCGACCTCACTTAGTATAGGAAATCATGCATTAAGACAAGTAAGCATTCCACATCAAGTAGAAACCCTTAGCATACTTCCAATCTCCTCTCGGTCTCATGGTAAGTGAAACCCTTTGTACACTTCCAATCTCCTCTTGGTCTCATGGTAAGTGTGTGTGTGTGTGTGATGTTCCATATTCCTAAGTCTCCTCTCGGTCTCGTCAGGAATACGAGAAACATGAGAGGGCCCTTTCTCATATTAATTAAGCACTTCACCACACAATCATCTCAACATGATATTCATAATAAAAACAGAGAAAGACTTCCTAAGATCACCAGTCTAAGCTGGTTTCAGCCTGTTAGAAAACCTACTCGCGACACATAATAGAAATAAAAACGAGATTTCCCAGACAGAAAAATTGTAAATAAACAATACAATTGTAAACTAAATTAATTCAAAATTAACAAGTAGTTGAGAGCATTCAATTCTCTTCCCCATCCCTAAATAGTAAATTATTTATAGTCCTAAAAAGTAAAATCTAGCAATGAGGTGTCAACAATCTATGGTGCAAGTACAAATTAAAATATTGCCAAAAATTTATAACCACAAGAGCAAGTGGCTTGAGAAGCCAAGGACAACAACGGAATTTCCACTAAAAAAATATCTCCTCCTCCTCTCTTGGGCCACGCCTTCTCCTCAACTCCGGCCCATCCTTTCCGTAGCCTTCTACACTTCTCTCTTCTTCTTCTGCTGTGCTCTGAGACTTCCCAAATCAAGCGACCTTGCTGAACAAGGCATCAGACCTGGAAAAGCTCAATATTAGCCATGTTTTCTCTATTCTTAAAGGAATTTTAATCAACTAAATGCTGGATTTGCACTAAATTACTTGGTATAATTTTCACTTATCAAGAACCCCCACACTTGAACATTGCTTGCCTTCAAGCAATCTTAGAAGAAAACAGAAAAGGAAAGCTTTTAAGGAAAAAGAGAAAAGAAAAACTTAAAAGAAAAACACAACTTAGAAACTCTCAAAAGACTTTCTTAAATTAACTTGAGCAACAACCAATAATCATCTCATCACCTTTAGACAACAAGACTTCCATGCAAAATATGAAAATTGAGATCACCAAATTAATCAGAGCATTCCCAAGCAACCTGAATCAGCCTCAGAAACAACCTAAGGCAGTAAGACCAGACCTTGAGTTTCAGCGAACTAGCAAGAAATTAGACCAAGACTGCTTCTCTAATAGAGTTCACTTAACTCTCAAGTTTTTCAGGCGATTTTATAAGAACTCTCAGCAGCAATACATAGCAGTCTTAGACCATAGGCTTGATCATCGGTCCTATAGCCACCACTCGAGTTAAACACATGCATAATCAAAAGGTCTTTCACAAGGGTTGTAACGAAAGGTTTGGGCTAGGGGTGTGTCAAAAAGGCTTTTTAGGTTAAAGGAATACCAAAAGAATTACAATTCATCAAAACAAAAAGTAAGCAACCTTAAAAGAACTCATACAATCTTTAAACAGATCAGGAATAGGAATACACAAGGATTTGGATGCATTCTTACGAGCTAAAAGATTGAGCATAGGAAGGAATATCAAGCAATCTCATCGAGAATTATAAGCTTTTTTAGAAATTGCATACATTTTGGAAGAGATTTTGAATTTTTTTTTTGAGAGCAACAATAAAATTAAAGGCAAGCATTGATGAGATGATATGATATGAGACTGAGCTTGCTCAAAACTTTGAATTTAAGCAGTCTTAAAGGAAAATAAGAATTCTGACTGCATTTTGACAATTATTTGAAAAGTGATTGCAAGTTATATCTTCTTAAAAAGGGGCTTTCATAAGAATACTTCTTTTTGAATAAGATGAAATTTTCCAGAAAGGTAGATTGCATAAGTTCAACCAATTTAACATGCTTGCTATGCACAAATAATTAAATTCATTCCTTTAGCATTCCCAAGGTGTTTTTGGACAACATAATGTGAAGTGGTTAAAGTAAAACAATTTTATAGGTTGAACAAAAATAGGCTTAAAGGCTCAAGGGGCTATTTTAAAATTGGGAAAAAAATTATTAGGGTGGCTTTTTGGGATTAAAAACAAAGGAGTTAAAATAAATGCCTTTATCACTTTATGCATGTGAAAAACCATGTGATCTTGACAAGAACAAGCCATATCAAGTTGTAGCTAATACTGACTACGCATGCCCACCCAGCAAGGATTCAAGCAAGAATTCATATTGATAATCAAGAGAAACAGGCTTAAAAACCTCCCAGAGAAATATAAGGTTATTGCAGTTGGTCTAATTTAAGCTAACAGGATGAAATACAAAGGAATTTTAATCAATTAAATGCTGGATTCGCACTAAATTACTTGGTATAATTTTCACTTATCAGTAATGTACTCATCACATATTAAAACAAGAAACAAAGCCACAATATACATATAGCTAGACAAACAAATAATAAAAAAATGTTGACATATATATGATAAAGTAATTCAAGGGCTAGGTGGAGAAAGGGGGGGGGGGGGGCAGAAAAGAAAGGAATAGATGGAATTGTAGGCATGCTTGGCAATGGAGGCAGGGCAACCTTTAGGAGACCAGGAATGGTAGGCAAGCTTAGAAGTGGAGGAAGAGTCGGCTTAGGTAGAGATGGTTGAGTGGTTGGTAATGTTAGCAATGTCAGTTATGGAAGTGTTGGAATACTGCTAGGCAGGGATAGTAGTACTGTCGGCTTTGGCAAATTCGGAATTGAAGGCAGTGGTGGCATTTGAAGAAGATTACGAGCAGCTACTCCGATGTTCATGCCTGAAAATGACAAAGTAATGAAAAGAGAGAACATGAACAAGTTTGATTTATCCATCTTTGGATATTGTATATACTATGTGAGATATATGATTAGTAAAGAAACTAAGAATTATGTTGATTTAGATGAGAGCAATCGAGGTTTGTATATGTTTATATATAGGTAGAAAAGATAGTTTAGAAAAGAAAAACTAGAAAAATAGGACTTAGGTAGGTAACCTTCACAACTTAAAATTTGACTTTTATTTTTGTTGGTTAACCAATAGAAGGATATCTATCTATCTATATATTTTTTTATAGAAATTATAACTAATCTCTAGAACACAAGTTGTTAATCCACCTAATAGGTTTATTTGATTCGAGTTCTGGGTTGCAAGAATATGCATACTAACCCAATAGTAGATTTTTTTTCATACCAGCTCAAACTAGAGACTAATTGTTGTCTCCAAATACAACACTAGTAAGTGCACTAGATTGGTTATAGCACAGTAGTGAGTCCACAGTGATTGATGTGAACAATATCAAATTTTCAAGCAAACAAGTAGATCTGATTTCTTCCAATAAATAAATAAAGCTTTAAAGAAAAAATAACTAAGAAAGCTAAAATAGAATACAATACATACAGATTCAAGATTACTGGAAATAGTAATAAAGATAAAAAAAATGGTAAAATGCAGCAGACTCAAACCAAGTAAGATAAAGTGATTTCAGTGACATTTCTCTCATTAAACATTAAAAGCAGGGTTACAGCACATTGATCTAAGATATCTTACTCTCAAATCACTACACTGGGAACCTTCGGACATGTAGGTCCTATGATAAGCAGCTCAATTGAATCTCTTCAGCAAAAGACTACTTAATCATGCATTAATCTCTTTTAAGCATTTTATCAAAAGATAAAAACCCCTAGCATGCAATCTACTCAAATTTTTTCAGCAATAAATCACGTGTGTTTTATGGTCTTTTCCATAGTCTTGAATCTCCTCTTGGTCTCATCATAATTACTAAAGTATAAGGTGCCCAAACTCATAAGTAAATGAAGAACACCATAAAACAATCAACAACACATAAAACTCGTAATAGATAAGGAGAAAAGCCACTCATGCCAGCCAAGCTGGCTTAAGCCTACTGGGGGGACTACTCAGTCATACACAGCCTTAATAAAGTTGAAAATAAAAATTAAAATAAAAGAAATTGTAAATTAGAAGAAGACAGTTACAAGAGTAGAGAAAAATTGAGCCAAAAGCTTTCAAACTAACAAAGAAATGGAGTATTTATAGTATTCCAAGGATCAATCTAGACTTAGGAATAAAGTAATAATAAAAGACTTAAAGCCTTAGTGGCTCAAAATCAACCACATAATAAAATATTGAATTTGTTCAACCACTAAAGCTAAACTTTTAGCTTAAGTCAAATCTACTTTTTGCAAATCAAATCTTCTTCTCCTCCACTCTACCTTAGGCCCATGACATGGCCTAAAATTCAGCCCATCCTTTGCTCTCTCTTCAAATCTTTCCAGCCACTTTTAGCCTGTTTTCCAGCCTATTTGCTGAGGTTACTCGAGTTTGAGCTTCTTTTTATCTTTTAATCTGAAATAAGTTCTAATTAGCTAATAATTATCCGATTAAACTCATTTTAATTCGTAAATATCTAACTAAATAGGTAAAATATTCACTTATCACTAATCAATCTGATCGACTCTTTTAATAATAATAAAAATATCTTTTATTATTATTTAAACTATTTTTTTCGATTCTTTCAATTCATTTAAAAAATTATGAGGTTTTTATCTATAAAAAAATCATTTTTTATATTGCAATTTTTTTTCTTATTTTTCTTATAAGATTGATTCTATTATTTCGATGTTCTTAATATCATTTATAGCTAGTTAGACTCTTTAATTTCGTTTTAGCAACATTTCATATGATTTTTTTTGATAAATAAGAATTGTATTAGAAACGGACATGGAAAAATGTTCCAAACAAGTTACAACAAAGTTTAAAAAGGACTACAAAAGAAAAAATATAGGGTTGAGATTACATCTCATGCATTTCATATGGAAGTTAGCAATTATACAATGAGTAAGTTGTCGATAGAAAGAATAAGTACATCCAAAATGTATTTTTTGAGGGAAAATTGATAATTCCTTGGAAAATTGAAAAAACAGGAGAGGGACTAATTTACTATATAGTGTCAGGAGTATATAATCTAGGGACTACTTGATGTATTATATTTACACTATTGGGGCTTTATGTAATTATCCCCACCCTCTGTAATTATATATATCAACATTGTACAACAATACAATTAAGGGATTTTCACCAATCTATTATGGTATCAGAGCCTAACAAGGAAAACCCTAATTAAGAAAGAAAAAAAAAAGAGAAGAAAGAAAGTTCAGCCGCCGAAACCCAACCCTAAACACCGACCAGCCATGTCCACCGGTGATAATTCTCGGTTCAATGCCTCTGATGCCATTTACGGCTCCAATCCGCCATTGACAGCAACGTGACCCAGCCCTTCCCACTTTCACTCCTAAATTTTTCGACACAAATGATTAATAAACTTACCTCCACAAATTTTCTGCTGTGGAAGATACAATTACTGCCTATGATTCGGGGCTGTGGTTTTAAAGGACACTTAGATGGGTCAGAACCCATCCCTCCGATGATGCTACTGGACGGCTCTAAAAATCCAGCTTTCATCACCTGGGAGAGAAGGGATCAGCATGTACTTTCATGGATTGTTAACTCTCTTTCTGAATCTTTAGTTCATCAAGTTGTTGGAATCACTACAGCTAGAGTAGCTTGGAATAGATTAAATGAGGTGTATGCATCGGGTTCCCGCGCCCAAATAAGAGAATTGAGACATTGATTGCATAGTTTAAAACAAGGGAATAAATCTATTGATGAATATATGAAAAAGGCTCAGTCAATTTGGGATCAATTGATTTCTTTGGGTTATGAAGTGTGGGAGGATGATTTTGTAGAGTTTATTTTGGATGGTTTGGATGATGTTTTTCATGATTTTTGTCGCTCTCTTGAGATTCGTATTGATGAAATTGGGTATGATTATTTGTGTGGTTTATTACTTACTGAGGAGAGGAATTTGAATCGCCGTGTGAAGCACGAGATCTCCCTACCTGCCGCTAATGTCACCGTGAAACAGTAGCAGCCTGGACATACATTCAGTCCGTTTTCGAGCCCTGGGAGAAGGTGTGGTGGAGGCCGAGGTAGAGGCCGTGGTAGGCAGCCCCACCACCACAATCAATTTCAGCAATTCCAGTCGTACGGCTACCATTCGGGTAATTTTCAACAACAGTTCTGTGGGGGACAGAATTGGCAACAAAATTACTTGTGGCATCAGAATCTGAGTGCCTCTGCCATGGTGGATGTTTCTATAGTTGTATGTCATAATTGCAAGGGCAATGGTCACTATGCTAGGCAGTGCCCGTCTCCGAGACAAAACCAACAGCCCAACCATTTTCCCCAAGCTAATAACACCACTCTTAGCCATCATTCTTACCAACCATGGATAATGGACACGGGTGCCACTTACCATCTAACTTCGGATATGGGGAACTTTGCTCTTCATTCTGATTATACCGAACCTGAGGAAGTGGTTTTAGGTAATGGTGCTAAACTCCTTATTCTCCATATTGATCATTCTTTCCTTTCTGCTCCTGATTATTCGTTAAAATTATCTAATGTTCTGCATGTTCCCAGTTCTAATTCTAATCTTATTTCTGTATCTGCCTTGACTAATCAAAATGATGTTTCTGTTGAGTTCTTTAACAATTTTTTTGTGCTGAAGGACCTGAAATCCAAGAGAATAATTATTAGAGGACCGAATAGGTAAGGGCTTTACACTGTGTCGCATTCTGCTGTTCCTTCAGCACAAGTTCATGTCACGACCTTGTCCACGTGGCATGCTCGATTGGGTCATACGGCGCTCCCAGTTGTCAAGAAAATAGTTAGTCAGCATAGCTTATCTGTTTCCAATAAATTACATAATTTTTTTTGTTCTAGTTGTGCTTTGAGTAAGAGTCACAGACTGCCGTTTGTTGAGTCCAATTTTCAGGCTAAAGGGCCTCTTGAACTTGTTTGTTCTGACTTATGGGGTCCATCCCTGATTTTATCACATGACAATTTTTCCTATTTTTTTTCTGTTCTATGATCACTTTAGCAATTTCTGTTGGATTTATTTTCTGAAATATAAATATGAAGCTTTGTCTGTATTTATTAAGTTCCGTACACTTGCTGAAAAACAATTTAATTGCTCTATTAAGTCATTTCAATCTGATTGGGGTGGCGAATTTCAGCCTATATCCCGTTATTTATCCTCTCCGGGTATCATTCATCGAGTTTCGTGTCCCCACACCCCCCAACAAAATGGGTGTGCGGAAAGGAAACACCGCCATATTGTTGAAACTCGCTTGGCCTTACTTGCTCATTCTGGATTGGACAAAAAATTTTGGACTAATGCCTTTGAAACTGCTGTCTTTCTAATTAATCGGATGCCTACTCCATTGTTGAATTTTGTTTCTCCTTTTGAATGCTTGATGCATGCTGCCCCTGATTATAATTTTTTGCGTATCTTTGGTTGTCTATGTTACCCTTGGCTTCGTCCCTATAACTCCAATAAACTTGATTTTCGGTCTCGTCCGTGTGTCTTTATTGGTTATAGTCATCTTCATAAAGGGTATCGTTGCCTTGATCCTTCCTCTAGCAAAATTTTTATCTCACACCATGTAATTTTTCATGAACAGGTGTTTCCTTATCCAGAGCTCACTCGTGTCTCGGCCTCTCATCCAACCGACAACCCGATCCTTACATATACCCTTCCCCATACCCAACTTTAGCACCCGTCGGCTTCACCTGCTTCCCCAGCCACTGCTCACAGCCCTGAACCCGCCACCCCAACCTCTCCCTCACCTGCCGTAGCACCCCCACAGCCCGTCCCACCTTCGCCCGCACAACCAGCACCTCCCTTACCGTCGCCCCCCGCCTTCACCCACACAACCAACAGCTCCCTCACCGGCTTCCTTTCCTTCTCCTGTAGCTGACCAGCAACCAGCCAAACCATCTTCCTGTTGGATATGCCCTAGTCCCGAGGCATTGGTCCTTGTGTTTGGAATCCCAACACTTCCTCCCCGGGCCTGCCTCTCATTGTTGATTTGTCTCGGTTTGCACCCCGTGAACCTGAGCCTGCTCCAGCTTCTGTTTCGCCTCCTCGGCGTATGATTACTAGATCTTTAACTGGGTCCTCCCGACCTCGGATTTTGCATATAGAAGTGCTTACTTCAGATCCCACTTCTTACACTGCTGCTGTCAAACACGCTCATTAGTGTCAGGTCATGGCTGAAGAATATAATGCATTGCTTGCAAATGGTACTTGGGAATTGATTCCTACTCCCCCGAAGGTAAATATTATTGGCTGTAAATTGGTTTTCAAGACCAAAAGAAAGGCGGATGGGTCACTTGACAAGTATAAGGCGAGACTTGTTGCTAAAGGGTACCACCAGCATCCTACCATGGACTTTACGGATACTTTCAGCCCGGTAGTCAGACCCACGACTATTCGGGTTCTGTTTTCTTTGGTTGTTTCCTTCTCCTGGAAAGTCCTTCATCTTGATGTTTCCAATACCTTCTTGCACAAAGACTTGGAAGAACGCGTTTTCATGACTCAACCACTAGGTTTCATCGATCCGGCCCATCCGACTCATGTCTACTCTCTGAAGAAGTCCTTATATGGGTTGAAGCAGTCCCCGTGTATGTGGCATAAACGGCTTATTACAGCTTTGATTGGGTTTGGGTTTTGTTGTTCGAAGGCTGGTGTCTCAGTTTACATGTTCCGTGTGGGTAAAGTCCTAATCTTTTGTCTTATTTATATGGATGATTTGCTGCACTTGGGTAATGATTTGGTTGATCTATCATGGCTGGTCCAATATCTCCAAACTCAGTTTGCCATCAAAAATTTGGGACGGGTACAGTATTTTCTTGGCTTGGAAACTCAGTGGCATAATGGCTAATTGTATGTTAATCAACATAAGTACATTCAAGATTTGCTCAAGGGGGCACAGATGGAGACTTGCAAACCATTAGCCACCCCAGCTTCTGCCACTTCCTTTCTATCCGCCACAGGGGGTGAGCCCCTTTCTGATGGAACGATGTATCGCAGTATAGTAGGCGGCCTACAGTACTTGACTATTACTCGTCCTGACATCGCCTATGCCGTCCATAAGGTGACCCAATTTATGCATACTCCTACTGATTTTCATTGGCAAGCTGTTAAACGCATTCTCCGGTATCTTCAGGCTACACCTAGTCATGGTTTGCACTATAAGCCGTCCTCCAATCTTGTCTTGCAGGGGTTTTTTGATTCTGATTGGGATGGTGATCCGGATGATAGACAGTCTACTATGGGGTTTTCGATTTTCCTGGGTGATAATATGATTTCATGGGTTTCTCAGAAGCAGCGTACTGTTTCTCGTTCTTCTATTGAGGCGGAGTATCGCACCCTTGCTACCACCACTTCTGAACTGTCTTGGTTAGTGATGCTACTACGTGATATTGGACTACCACTTTCCACTGCTCCCACTCTCTAGTGTGATAATCTCAGTGCTACCTATCTAACTGCTAATCCAATTTTTCATTCCCGCACAAAGCATCTGGAGATTGACTTTCACTTTGTGCGGGAACGGGTGGCCAATCGATCACTTTTTGTTCGGTATCTTCCTACTGATGCTCAAGTTGCCGATGCCCTTACTAAAGCTCTTGCCAAGACACAGTTTTGATTCCTTCGGGACAAGTTGAGCATTGTAGCCTCCCCTGCTCAACTTGAGGGGGTGTGTTAGGAGTATATAATCTACAGACTACTTGATGTATTATATTTACACTATTGGGCTTTATGTAATTATCCCACCCTCTGTAACTATATATATCAACATTGTACAGCAATACAATTAAGGGATTTTCACCAATCTATTATATAGTTGACGAATAAAACTTAAAGATGTCGTAATGTGTTTTAAAAATACATGATTATATATTGACTAGTATAATATATTTAGTAGTATAATATACAAGGGACAGATTAATTTGGAGCGACTAATTTGAGATGTAAGATTTAAAGTTCTCTATTAAGAACATTAAAAGGAAAATCCACAAATTAGGTAGTTCATGTATCAACCCGTAAGAGTTTTGATTCTTATCTAGTATTTGTTTTAATATAATTGAAAATGAAGCATTGTTCATTCCTAGAACCGTCAGATTTGTCATTCAAGCTTTGTGGTGTGGTCTTCTTTTTTCCAAACTTTTGGCGTGTCAATAGCCGTTCCTCGGACTCTTTGTGACTTCTTCATCCAATGGCGGGGTTTGTTCTCCAACAAGAACATTCGCGATCTTGCTTGCTCCATGTGGCTTTATCTCTGTTGGGAACTTTGGAAACGTCGAAACAGAAGAGTTTTTGAGCCGGATTCTTCAACGAAGGCGAAGGATATTTTATTCCATAGTCTCCATCAAGCTTTTTTCTCTTTTAAATGTAATCATAGGCCTTTGTTCTTTTAGTTTTCTACTTTTTTAGCGAATCCGTCTTATTTTTTGTTTCAGAATCATTTGTAACTCTGTTATTTCTTTGACCTCTTCTCGAGGTCCCCATTTTTAATATATTTTCTTTTGGGGGTTTGCGGTTTAGGTTTTGCTAGGGGTGCCAACCTAGTTGGGATGTCTAGCTTCTTCTAGGCCGTTTTCCCCTGTATTTCTTCAAAAAAAGATTTGACAGCAAGAAAAACTTGCAGCAAAGTAAAGTTTGATGCTGAAAAGCTTATTTACCAACAAAATTACATCAACTTTTTTGTTACAAATAGATATAATCATAAAATTAAAGCAGCAACATTCAACAACTTTTCTGTTGTTGCTTAAGTAATAAGCTTTATACTTTTAGTAGTAAGTTTTTTTGCTACGAAATCTTACATTTTTTTTTTCTTTTGTAATAGTGATTCTAAATCATTAAGAAACTATATATTGATTTGAAAAACTATTCGAAAACAGGTGGGACTTTTTACTTTGGTTTAATAGACTAGTGATTCTAGTGTATGTTGTGCATACATTAGGATTTTCACTAAGAGAGCTGAATCATAATATTAAAAATATTACAATGAGGTCCATTTAAATAACAATAATATTTATGTATAATTCATTTCCCTACGTACATTGATTAATTAACTAAAGGATACAAACTCTGGTTGTTCTAAGTAAAAAATGTAACACATCAAATAATTCTAGACATCGATAAAATGAAACTCCATATTAGGCAAAAGTCAGAAAAGACAAAATTTGAGGAAAAAAATAGTAAAAAACAGAAAAAAAAAAAAAAATCTCATGAAGAGATGGAAAAATGATTGTTATAGCTGAAGATGTGGAAATTATTTTTATTATCCACCAAGAAAATTTAATGAAGTAATTAATTAATTATGGTATTGGAGCAGTTACCGGAATAATTTTTCTTGTGGCTCCTTCATTCTCTCCATTTGCATGCCAATTATGCAAATTCCATCTATATATATATGTCAAGATTAAACTTCATTTCTCATCCAAATCAAACATAATTAAAAAAAAAAAAAAGAAAAAGAAATTAAAAAAAATAAAAAATAAAAAACATAATTCTTTGAAGATGGTTGTTTCGAAATGTTTCGTTCTAGGTCTTTTTGTGGTAATATTTTCTTTGTCAAGCATGGACGTAGGGCATGCTTCCCGTAAACTTTTTCAATTACAATCATCGAATGGTCTTGAAGGTCTCAAACAAACCTTGAATGATATACAGAAGCTCATCAATTCCCCCACCGCCCCAAATGAAGCGGACCTTAAGCAAATCCAGAGTTTGCTCAAATCGATTCGGGACCTTCTACCAAAGCCTGTAGATACCCCTAAAGGAACCAATTCTCCACGGCGTTTTTCTCGTAGATTGTCATCAATGAACTCTAGATCATTAGCGGCCATTGAAAAGTTGTCGGGCAAACCCAAGTTGCAAAATGTCGCGGCCATTCCCCCTCCTTCCCGCTTCACGCAACCTATACGTCCTGGAGGTTCTCGTAGCCTTTCTCAGTTACCAACAACTTCTAAGTACCCATCATTGGGCATGTCCAACTTACCTGCTGATGCCGAACCCAAGTTGCCACATTTTCCTCATTTGAATTTCCCAAAGCCCCACAGCCTGCCCCCGCTATCGAGCATGCCTAAAATATTCCCAAAGCCCGAAGGCCTGCCCCCGCTTTCGAGCCTGCCTAAAATATTTCCTAAGCCCCATGGCCTGCCCCCGCTATCGAGCATGCCTAAAATATTCCCAAAGCCCGAAGGCTTGCCCCCGCTTTCGAGCCTGCCTAAAATATTCCCTAAGCCCCATGGCCTGCCCCCACTACCGAGCCGGCCTCTGTTCCCTCATTTGCCTATGCCACATGGCTTGAACTCGCAATCAACTAACTCTAATGGTTTTGGTTCTAACAATGCGGGTGAGAAGAGTACGAATCCATCTAACACAAAAGCTTTTCAACCAATGAACCAGGCATCGAATGCTGCAAGTGAGGAGAGTACTAAACCGTCTAACACACAAGCTTCTCGACCAATGAACGAGGCATCGAACACCGCGAATGACCCGTCTAACGCACAAGCTTCTCAATCAATGAACCAGGTATCGAACATCGCAGGTGTGCAGAGTACTAATCCGTCTACCACACAAGATTCACAACCGACAAATCAGGGACCAGGGAACACCAGAATGCCAAAAAGACTTCTCTACGCCTCAATTCGTCACTTACAATCTACACCGAACAAGAAATCAAATAGAGTCGGGAAGAACGGAATGCCAAAGGGAATTCTGTCTACTTCAACTTATCGAGAAATAAAGAACCAGGGGAACACCAGACCTCAGAAACATTCTCGTTGATTAAACGGGTTAAATTTGATCCTCAATCCACTATCTTGTGTTTTGCGATCAACCCAGAACTTTTTGAACCATGCATATATTATATTTGATACATATACTAGCATAAACAATCCATGCCAATTAGCCAATTAAATTGGTTGGAATTTTGTATTCTTTTTGTTTTTCTCTTAGAAATAATTAGTCTTTTCAGACTATTTTTGGGCCCCGAGGGCGAGCTTAACAAAGTACAAGCAGCTATGTATTTTGTTATCATTGTATATAAAATTATGAACATTTATGTATGAACAGATCATTGTAATAAATTATTTTTTATGTATATATCTTCTTTTGTACTCTCAAATTTGTACGTTGAATACCAATTTATTGTGCAAGAAGTAAAGAACTAGCGTTTATAGTATCCTTTCATAAATTTGAGCCTAATTCCTCCTGAAAAAGTAGCTTGAAGCGGATAATTATCTCAAATATAAATAGTTTCAGATTTTTATAACTAGCAAATGTGAGATAACTCAACCCACTCGTCCCCCTTAAACCCTATGTTCGCATTTAAATAGTGAAGTTTGCAAGACTTGCATTTGCAGACGGATATTATACATTGAATTGATGGCATTGATACCATGTTGATTAAGAAACTTGAGTCTAATGTATCTGGGAGGATGGATTTTCTCACATATATAACGATTCTATCACTTTATACTTAGCTGATATATATTAGACTGTTTAATAAAAATTAAAAAGTGGTCTAAAGTCTTCGAGAAAAAAATCTCCAAATTAACATATGCTCTTTGGCAATTAATAGCATATGCTGGAAACAGGCAACTATATCTTTCTGTAATCCATATTAGATTGATTATGAGGAAACTAAAGCAATAATATTACTGTCGCATCTAATTCTAAAAAAGCAATTCTTGCTAAAACAGGTAACACTAAGCAAAGCATACTATCAAAGCAAATTCTTCATGTACCTAGTCAAGATGTGAATTGGAATTTGCTGTAATTAACAATCCGATCTTTGCTGTAAAAACGGATTCATTCTTTCCATACCAATTATCTCATTCATTAGCAGATTCTAAAACGTCCAAAACCAGTAAACTAATAAATACCACCAAAATACTAAGAATATTCACCAAAAACAAAATGAATTTGACAGCTCTGATTCGAAAAGCCGAAACCTAGATGATCCTATAAATGCTGAATATCAAATGCTAACCCTTGCATTAATTTCAGTAGTAAGCATTTCAAGTCTACTAAGTTAATTAACAAAATGTCAAGAAAGAGTAAAGGTCGCCAAAAATTAGAAATGGTGAGAATATCTAAAGAGAGCAATCTTTTAGTAACATTTTCCAAGCGTAGATATGGCGTATTCAAGAAAGCTTGTGAACTTTCAACTCTTTGTGGTGCTGAGATCGCGGTTATCGTGTTCTCCCCGGGGAAGAAGGTCTTCTCTTTTGGCCACCCTTCTGTCCATACAGTTCTCCAACGTTATCTTTCCACAAATCCTCCACAAATGTCGGGTTCACAGCAACTCCTTGAGGCTCACCGCAACGCCAGGGTTTGCGATCTGAATGCGCAGCTCACTCAGGTTGACTTTGTTTGTTTTAGTCTTGATGCAAAACGAATAGTAGATAAGTTTTTCGACGTACAATCTGATAAAGACAAATAATTATAATAATAAGTTAAAGAACTCAAATAAGAAACTAAACTAAAGTGACCGTTTGAGTACATTTAACTCGACTCGACTGTTACTATTATAATATGTCCAGATGAAGCTAAATTAATGTAGCGCTCTATAGTTGTAACTACTTTACGCATAATTTCCCACTTTACGACCTAAAGTCATCCATTTAAGCCTGAAATTTGCTCGTAAAGTTTGCAAATATTATAACTCGCTTTCTCTTGCATATTTACTTCACTGTTAGATATTCATGCTAACTCGCTGGGTCAAATTTTACTGGAAAATGATGTGTGTACTAGATTGAAAACGAGCTCGAAATGGAGACGAAGCGGGGCCAAGAGATGGATCGAGTGAGGAAACTTAGTCAAGCTCAAAACTGGTGGGAGTCTCCTATTGAAGAACTTAATTTAGCACAGCTGGAGCAGTTGAAGGCATCTTTAGAAATGCTGAGGCACAAAGTAGCAAATCAAGTTGAAGAGATGTTAATTATTCAAACTACAAATAATCCTGCTCAATTTTTCGCCCCAAACAGTTCAAGCAGTACTAGGGTTCTTCATGGCGGATTCAACACAAATATGATGCCTAATTATCAAAATCCTCGTCTTGGATTTGGAAATGGCTTCTTTTGAAATTTACAAGTCTTGATTACACAGTATGGATACAGTTAGTGTATTTTGATTATGTGTTACTGAATTTTTCTATTTATATGCTTGTATGAAAAATTATATTCATAAATGAATTGTACCACATTTTTGCTTTTGTATGAATTGAGAAGTTTTCTTGAATCAATTTTATGTTCATCATCACCATGAGAAATGATTGGTGTTAAAGAATTAAAAAAGCATAAAATGACTAATTATATTTATGATAAAAAAATTAATTACGCTGCCACTATTAATAATGAAAATGAATAAGGCCTTTATTAATAGAAAAACTATTTTCAACAGATAAACAATATATATGATTAATAAATTCTCTATTGATGACATCCGGTCCGGTGCACCCAGCCCAGTCTGGTAGTCCATACCCGCGTCACATCATCCGGCTTAAGAAACCGCCTTCCGCATTCGGATCCCAACCACCCCTGAGCAGATTAAGTTCCCTAGATCCGCGGAGAGATCCTAAGGGAAGAGGTGGCGTCCAATTAGGAATCCACCTCCGTGTTTTACTAGGGCAGGAACACCACCCACGTGGAAGCTCTTTCAATATCAATCCAACTCTACTATTCCCTCCTATAAAAGGAGGATACCCTGCCTGAGGTAAGGGCTATTGAATTCTTTTCTTAATTCTCCTAAAAGTACTTTTCAACTCACAGGAGCATACTAACTTAGGCATCGGAGTATACCCCAGAGGTTACCGGTGTCTCATCTTTGTCTTGCAGAACTTACATTGGATCCGGTCAAGCAGCAACTCGGACCCGGATCACCCAGAGGATTCTACTGAATCTATCATTTGGTGCGGTGAGCGTGGAAGGATAATCATGAATTCGAATTCCGCTAACATGACTTCAGACATTTTGGGAGATTCTCTCACAACCACAACTCCACAGGCGACGTTGAACTCATCCATATCCCCCCAGGCAGCGATAATAAATCGAATAGCCAGCAACTTGAGCCCCGCCGATGCCAGAGATCTGAGACAGGCGTTTCTTCAGATCCAGAATCAGGGTATGGTTTGACCAACCATTAGCAGCAGCACATCCCCTCTGATCATAGGAGTTGACGGCTTGGGAATGGGAATAGCTCGGAACCTTTTCCCACTACCAGAATACACCAGGGCCCCTCCAACCACAAACCCAGCACCTGTTTTTTCGGAAGACACCAGGCAGATGAATCAGCCTAACACGTTCCCTGGGTTTGGGGATCCCACAGCCCAACATGCGATTTTCGGGGCTCCACTGGCTCCAATGATGTCACAGGCCAGGCTACCCAGCTTCCAAACCCTGGTCCAGACACTTCCGCCGAGTTATCACCCGACCCATGGGTACATGTTGGGCCCACCCCCAACACAAACGGCAACACCTACGCCGGAAGGGGCAGACGACCCAAAGATGATGGCGTTGTTCAAACACTACTTTTCCCGATTCTCAGTGCCCATACAAGAGCCACTACTAGAAAGCGGAGGATCCTGCTTCACCAATCGGATCCTGAGCATGCCATGTGATCCCAAATTCAAACAGCTAAACTTCGAGAACTACAATGGGAAAACAGATCCCTACGTCCACTCCAGAAACTACAAGAACAGGATGGAGATAGCTGGGGCCAACGAGGGTCTGATGTGCAGATTATTCTCATCAACGCTGGTGGGTCCGGCTTCCTATTGGTTCGAGACGTTAGAACCAGCATCGATTAATAGTTGGGAACAGCTCCCGGAGCAATTCTGCACGAAGTTCTATGGTTCGGTCCCCACCGGAACGGCTAGTAGAACCCTACACGACGTGAAACAGAGGCAAGGAGAGTCCCTCTGAGAGTTCGTGGACAGATTCAACTTGGCAACAGTGGAGATTCGGAGACTGGATTTCAACACGGCTTTAGAGGCACTGATCGCCAACACAACCAATGAAAGGTTAAGGGCCGACCTCATACTGAGGAAACCCCAAAACGTAACACAGATGATCTCGATGGCAAAAACATTCATAGAACTGGACGAAGTGGGTGCACCAACCCGGCTCCATAGAGATAGCGAGAGGGGATCAGAGGACAAGCGACCCAGGAGGGACAGAAGAGAGAGGAGAGATCACAGAAGACCGAAAGAATTCACACCCCTCAACCGCCCGTTAGGCGAGGTACTAGTGGCGCTAGAAAAGAGCAGAGACAAGAAGAGCCTCTCCTACCCAGAAGCTAGAAGAGGACAGATCATGGGAGAGGACGAGAAGGCATTCTGTAGATACCACCGCGTGAATGGCCACGACACGAATGATTGTAAACGGCTAGCTGAGGACATCGAGGAACTGATCAAGAAGGGCAAACTCCGAAAATTTGTGGAGAGAAAGGGCAAGGAGGAATCAAAGAGACCTGATGAAGACTGTCAACCGACCAAAAAAACGAAAGGAGTGGTCATGGTAATAGCAGGGGGAGATCCGCCAGCTAAAAAGATCAAAAGGAAAGCCGAAAGAGACGCTAAGCCTAACCCTCCCCTCTCGGAGAACGGAATAGCACCGGGTCACACTGATGCCCTGGTCATGGAAGCAGAGATTGAAGGTTATTTAGTCAAACGTATCTTGGTGGACACGGGAAGCTCGACAAACATCATCACAAGACATGCAATAGAAAAGCTGAGAGTTGCGCCCAGTAGAATCCATCCGGTTCATGCCCCACTAGTAGGCCTCAGCGGACACACTGTACCGGTCACAGGTCAGGTAGCGCTGGATATGGAGATAGGAGATGAGAAACACGTATGGAGGACAAAAGCCGACTTCACTATAATAGACTCTCCTTTGGCATACAACGCTATACTTGGTAGGCCACTTCTCTCAGAATCAGAGGCCGTCTTATCGATCCGGTATCTGACACTGCAAATACCTACCGCTTCCGGATGGGCGATAGCCAGGGGGAGCCACCAGACTGCTCAAAGAACATACCTCGCTTCCTTACAGCCAGAGAGGAGCCCAGAGGAAGAAGAAAGGAAGGCAGAGCCGGTGGACAAACTTGAAACACTGACAGTCGCTTCAGACAGAAACGTGTGGATATCCCAAGAGCTAGACTGTGGCATCAAAGAGCAGATTATACAAGTAATAAAAGAAGAGCAGAACACTTTCGCCTGGAAGATTAGTGACATAGAAGGGGTACCATCAGAAATAATCAAACACTCACTCAATGTAGATTCGGAAGCAACCCCAGTAGTACAAAAGAGGCGAAAATATGCACCGGAAAGGCAGAGGGCAATCGGGGAAGAGATCCAGAGATTACTCGACGCAGGACACATCCGGGAGGTTCAATACCCCAAATGGCTGGCGAACGTAGTGATGGTGAAAAAGGCGAGTGGGAAGTGGCGCATGTGCACCGACCTCAACAAAGCATGTCCGAAAGACAGTTATCCACTGCCCAACATTGACCAGCTGGTGGATTCGACGGCCGGTTACGCCATATATTCATGCCTAGACGCAGCATCCGGATATCACCAGATACCTATGGACCCAGTGGACCAAGAGAAGACCTCCTTCATTACGCACAAAGGGACATACTGTTACCAGGTCATGCCCTTCGGATTAAAAAATGCTGGCGCTACTTACCAAAGGTTGGTGAATTGTATGTTCAAAGATTTGATTGGGAAAACGGTCGAAGTGTACGTGGATGACATGATTGTCAAAAGCCGGACCATGAAGGACCATCCTAGGGATCTGCGGGAGGCATTCGACATCCTCCAGAAGTACAAACTCAAGCTGAATCCGAAAAAATGCATATTCGGAGTACGAGGCGGCAAATTCCTGGGATTCATGATCTCACAAAGGGGGATTGAAGCAAACCCGGAGAAGATAAAGGCAGTACTAGAAATGGCTCCACCCAAGACCCTCAATGACATCCAAAAGCTAAATGGAAGGGTCACAACCCTAGGAAGGTTCATCTCATTCTCGGCAAAAAGATGCATGCCATTTTACAAAGCACTCAAAAAAGGGCAGGCCTTCAAGTGGGACAGGGAATGCTATGAAGCGTTTGACCAACTGAAGAAGTTCCTCACATCAGCCCCGCTGCTGAGCAGACCAGTACCGGGGGAAAAATTGTATGTTTACTTGGCAGCGGTAGAGGAAGCTGTCGGATTGGTTCTCGTAAGAGAAGAGACGGACAATAGTATCCGGTGTATTACACCAGTAAGGTACTACGAGGGGCGGAGACAAGATACCCCAACATTGAGAAAATGGCGCTGGCCCTACTCTCGGCAGCCAATAGACTAAGGCCTTACTTTCAGGCACACACTATCATCGTGAGAACCGGGTTCCCACTCAGAAAGGTGCTGCAACGGCCCGAAACATCCGGGAGATTGGCGGAATGGGCGATACGCCTGGGGGAATTTGACATCAGATTCGAGCCCAGGCAAGCTTTAAAAGCCCAAATCCTAGCGGACTTCGTAACAGAGTTCCAAAATCTTAAGCACAACTCAACACCTCCATCTGAAGAATGGGACGTCTTTGTGGATGGAGCGTGGTCAAAAGAAGGGGCCGGAACAGGTGTATACATCAAAGGACCGAACAGGATCCAACTCTCCTATGCAGTGAAGTTGGACTTCCCAACAACGAACAATGCAGCAGAATACGAAGCCATGATCAAAGGACTGGAGCTAATTAAAGAAATAGGGCCAGACAGAGTCCGGATACTTAGTGATTCCAGATTGGTGTCCAACTAGATAAACAAACACTTTGAAGTCTGAGACCCAGCCATGAAGGGATATTTGGACATTGTCCGGAGTTTGGTGAAACAGATTGAGACGCAGGGAACAATGTGGAAGATAGAAAACATCCCCCGGGAAGCCAACAGCCGTGCGGACGAACTCGCTAAAGCTGCTTCTGGCAAAGAAGAGTGGCAACATCTACACTGTCCGTACGAGGTACAATCTCACCCCAGCATTGAGAAAAAAGAAGTCCTGACGGTAGGTCACCATGAAACCTGCTGGATTACACCCATCATGGACTTCCTGAAGGAAGGGAAATTACCGGATGACGAACCAACGGCTCGCCGGATCTCGAGGAAATCTTCTAGATATGCAATCATAGATGGACAACTCTACCGCAAGTCTTTTAGTCGCCCCTGGATGAAATGCATCCCGCTAGAAGAAGGCAACTATGTTTTGAGAGAGCTCCACGAGGGGATCTGTGGGTCACATCAGGCCGCCCTAACCATACTCCGTAAAGCAATGCTCATGGGATACTATTGGGAAACAATGAGAGAAGACGCAGAGGCCTACATCTATGCTTGCCACCAGTGCCAGGTACACGCAAAGAAAACCAGCCAACCACCGGCGGAGCAACAGCCAATCCTAATGGCTTGGCCTTTTTCAACATGGGGGATCTATCTCGTGGGTCCGTTACCGGAAGCAAGCAGACAGAGGAAGTGGATAATCGTAGCGGTTGACCACTTCACCAAATGGGTGGAAGCAAAAGCCCTCTCTACCATCACCCCTGAGAGAGTGATTTCCTTTGTCAAGAAATACATCCTGGGAAGATTCGGCATACCGAATACCATCATCACGGATAATGGGACCCAGTTCACCTCCAGAAAGTTCAAAGAATTCAGCGAAAGCTTCCACATCACACATAGGTGTAGCTCGGTTGCCCACCCGCAGAGTAATGGCATGACAGAGGTCACCAACCGCACCATATGCGACGACATCAAGAAGAGATTGGAAGGGCACAAAGGAGCATGGGCAGACGAACTGAACAGCGTACTATGGGCATACCGAACCACCCAAAGATGGGCCACAGGGGAAACCCCCTTTGCCCTCACTTACGGTACCGAAGCAGTAATCCCGGTAGAAATTGGCTCTCCAAGTGACAGGGTGACGTACTACAACGAAGCTCAGAATGACATCAACTTATGCTTTCACTTGGACTCGCTGGAGGAAAGGAGGGAGAGGGCCTTCGTCCTTATGGCGACATACAAAAACAAAGTCGTTCGGTATCATGACAAGAAAGTGAAGGCGGTAGCCTTCCAGCCGGGAGATCTAGTATTACGAGACGCGGAAGCCTCACAGGCTAGAGAAGGCAGAGGAAAGTTAGCAGTAAAATGGGAGGGACCGTACCGGATCATGAAGGTCCTTGGACCGGCTACATACAAACTATGCCACATGGATGGAAGAGACATTCCACGAACATGGAATTCCAGGGCACTTAGAAAATACTACCAATAGAGCACGTTGCACTCTTTTTCCCTCGATAGCGGTTTTTTCCCACAGGGTTTTCCCTACTGAGGTTTTTAATGAGGCAACTATAGCTGTAGTGCTGTAACTTTAATGCTGCAACTTTATATTAAATGGAGATTCGCTTTCGAATACATCATTTTATTGTTCGCTTTCGAATATTTCTTTGAGGTACTTGGCCAATTTAATTCGCTTTCGGATAAATGCATGAACGACCCGCCCATTCGCATTCGTTAAAATTCAAGTCCTGGGTTAACATTCGATTCTGAATCTAGACTCGGCTTGAAAAGAACAGCCATAAACAGATGCGTAAAGTTTGCATTCAAACACAAAAATTTCTTTTTTTGAACCGCATCGAAAAAAGAAATATATACTTGTTTCATTAATTGCCCTTAATGGGAAAAATGTACATATACAAAATGTCAATTCTAATGGCCGGACCCCTCAGCTGATCCCTCTTCAGGCGCTGAGGCGGTTGGAGGGACATCATCTTCCTCATCCGGGAGATCGGCTTCATCTGGGAAATCCACTTCTATGTCCCCGAAAGCAACATCCGGGTAGACCTCAGAGCACCTTTGAAGGATACGGTCCCCATACAGTAGGGCAAGACGCCCGTAGGTAAGGGTCCTTTCCTTCAACTTCTCCTCAGCCGCCAGTCGGTCACTCTCGCGGGACTTCCTCTCCTGCTCGAGGGCCGCCTCGGCTAGTTCAAGAGAACGCTTGAGGGCCACATTCTCTGCAGTCACATCATCAAGCGCCTTCTTTTGTTGTTCTGCCTCAGCCTTTACTTTCGCCAGGCTCTCATCCAGCTTCTTCCTCTCTAGAGCACCGGCAATGCTCTGATCGAGGATTCGATCAGCTTCTTCGACCCTCTTCAACTCCTCGTAGAGGAAGGGAATGGCCTGCAGAGAAAGAGTTAGATACAGCCAGAAGGTAAAGGCAAGAGTCTGGGACTTACCGTGTACAGCTTGCTCAGGACTCTAGTCCCTATACTCCGGTTGGACATAGTCCTCACCCGAGAGGAGTCAGCAGGAAGATACATGCCGTTGCTCAGCTCCAGCTGCACTAAAGGATCAGCAAGGCTCGCATCTTGGCCGAACTTGGATATTAAGATATCCCGTATCGGGCTATCAGTATTCACCGGACCCGAGAAGTCAGGTACTACCTCCTGCATAACAAAAAGTAAGCGCAATCCGGAGTAACAGTTTAAAGAAAAAAGTAAAGAACTTACCACTCGGGCTTTCTTCCCCTTATCCGACCCGGATACGAGAGCACCAGTCCTCTTCTTTCCTGCAGGCTCCGCGTTCAGTACAGGAGCAATAGGACCCGGAACGATCGGATTGATTGCAGGAACCGGAGCCGGCGCGGCAGTAGACGCCTTTGATCCGCTCTTCCGGGCACGCAAGGCTGCAACAGTATCAGCAAGTGACATCCCTGCCATAGAGGGAGAATACAAAAATGAGTAAATAAATACCTCGGCCCTCTAAGGGATCATTAAAGAACACAGGGAGATCGGTCCGGTCATCAAGCGCTGGCAGAGGCAACCCTTGACGGTAAGCTCTCGTGGCAAACTACAGCTTCCAATATTGAGTCGGGACCGCCGTCAGTAGATCAAGGTGGGCTTGCTCCCGGGGCGAGAGCTTATCCTTCTCCCCCCTCATCTCGCTCGCGGGCCGGAAAGACCAGGCGGTGGGGAACATTGGCACATTTTCCTTCAACTTGATGAAGAAAAATAGACCCTTGAACCCCTTCACCGAAGAGGTGCGGCCAGAGAAAAACCGGAAGACAGGCCCCTTAGCCATTGTCAGATGGTCGCTATTGGTGTTCCGGAGGACCGGAGTGGCGATATGCCGGAAGAGAGAACCGGTCAGTTGGATGCTGAGGTTACAGCACAACCAATACATGGCGCACACGTCCTTCATCACATTCGGGTGCAACTGGGCCGGACACACCCCGTACCGGTTCAAGATAGAGCATATCCCCTCCGGGAGCGGATAAGTGAACCCGCCCACTACGTGGTGAAGATAGATGGAGAAATAGCCGGGCGGTGGTCGATGAACCCTCTGGTCAGAAGCAGGGATGAGACACTCGCAGGCTTCTAACCAGGGGTAATCAGAAGCCAACTGATTAATCTCACGAAAAGCAATAGAGGAGGCCATCTGTGATATCCTGGGGGTAAGGGTTCTCCCTGAGGCACTTCTGACCAACCGAGAGGACTCAGGGAGGTTGACAGGTGCGCTGGTCTCTCCGGCGGAGCAAGTTCTTTCAGAGGACTCAGAGGTGGAGAACCTCGCGGCGTCAGAATGCACCTCCACAGAAGGGGACACAGGGCGAGGAGCAGTGCTAGCGGTCCACGAATAGCTCGAAGAACCCATAATAAACAGTAACCCTAGAACTAAGAACTGAAGAAACACAGGAAAGTAGCAGAAATAAAAAACAAAGAAAGCACTTACTGGATTTTTTCAGAAATGAAAACGCCTGTAACTCAGAATGGCGCACAAGAACAGAAATCAGCGACTTAAATACCCTGCTGGTGGGAAATCGAACGGTTGCAGCATTTAAGTCACATCGAAGGTTGCGTCCCTGCGGCTGAACAGTACGTGGCAGACAGTGGGTGGGCGCGCGTTCCTAGGCAGGGTTTTAGGTGCTAAACCCTAAAGGGCTTATTTCAGACTTAGGGGGGACTTCTGATGACATCCGGTCCGGCCTTACGGTTCGGTCCGGTGCACCCAGCCCAGTCCGGTAGTCCATACCCGCGTCACATCATCCGGCTTAAGAAACCGCCTTCCGCATCCGGATCCCAACCACCCCTGAGCAGATTAAGTTCCCTAGATCCGCGGAGAGATCCTAGGGGAAGAGGTGGCGTCCAATTAGGAATCCACCTCCGTGTTTTACTAGGGCAGGAACACCACCCACGTGGAAGCTCTTTCAATATCAATCCAACTCTACTATTCCCTCCTATAAAAGGAGGATACCCTGCCTGAGGTAAGGGCTATTGAATTCTTTTCTTAATTCTCCTAAAAGTACTTTTCAACTCACAGGAGCATACTAACTTAGGCATCGGAGTATACCCCAGAGGTTACCGGTGTCTCATCTTTGTCTTGCAGAACTTACATTGGATCCGGTCAAGCAGCAACTTGGACCCGGATCACCCAGAGGATTCTACTGAATCTATCATCTATTAAAGTTATAATCAAATTTTATAGTACTATGGAGATTTTTTTTTTAAAAATTATACCCTATCTTTTCTGCTCCAAAGTATTCTAAATTTTTTTCACTATTTATTTAATAATAATGCAAAAAATGAAATAAATAATATTTATGCCAATATATATATATATATATATATATATATATATATATATATATAAAGCAACAGACAAAATCCTGTGCATATCGCGAATTCTAAATGCACTTGTAATAGTGATTTTTTTATTTAGTATTTACTCATCCATCTTGATTGGGAAAATTTTAATAAAAGAAGAAACTCACTAATGTAAATTAAAGTTTTAATAAAAGAAAAAACTCACAATTTACGGTAGAATAGGATGAAAGATGACTGTTTATATTCTAAAATTTCTCTAGATTGAGATTATCAAGAATTTCTCCTTCCCAAATTTTACGTTAGATTCCCACTAATTAAATACAACTATAGAGTATTACCTTATATTCTTTGACTTTTTTTATGAACAAGTATTGTTTGACTTTAATTTTATATATACATTATGATGCAATATCCATGTTGTACATAATATATAGCCAATTAAAATCCAAATATTTCTTGGAGAATTAATATTGATAAGATGGTAAAGTATCAACGAGTCTCCTTTTTCCACAACTAAACATTATTCCATATAATATTGACCTACCAATCAAGTACGTGTATACATATAGCTGAATCCATAACATATTTTCTCAACCCAGATTCAAAACAAATTAAGAAGTTTTTTTCATAGTATATAATAATTTAAAGATGGCTTCTTTCAACTTATCCTTGATTATACCCTTGTCTGTTGCTTTGTCATTTTCGAAAATGGAAGTTGGCCTAGCAGCTCGCTGGCTGTTGCAACTGCGGTCAGGGCAGAACTTGCCACAGCTTCCATTTTCAACTACACTGCTTTCTACACTTCCTAGTTTGCCTACCAATATCCCAAATCTTAATCTGCCTCCATCTTCAACCATTTCCTCCATCCATACTACTATTCCTACCTCACTTCCTAGTTCTCACCCTTTCCCGTCACCTAACCCCTAGTCGAAAATTAACTACTCAGTCTATTGGGATATTTGATCCCTTTGCGTGTTTTCAAGAATTTAGTGTTCACACTAAATTTGTGTGTTTGTGAGCTGTAATTAACATTTTGTTTGTCTTTGTACTTGATCAAATTTTTGGATTTTGATTTGGTAAGATTTGGCCATTGAATATTGAATATTGAAAAATGTAAATATGTAATTCTTAATGGATGGAGCCGTCTTGCTTGAGCGTCTCACATTGTCAAGAAAATCAAAGTAAATTAAAGAGTATGTTTTTGTGAACGTCAAGCATGACAATTGGAAGTACCATTATCATGGACTAAATTTAGCCAAACCAAATTCGAGGGAGGGAAGCCAAAATTTTGACCAAGTACATGAGCTAAAAATAAAATTTTTCAGTTTGAGAAGTGTTGTTTTTTACTTTGTTGTGGCATTTACCTTTGTGGTTCTATGAAACTGTTGTTGCCTGTTCACTTCCTATATGTTTTGGCAGTAAATGGAAATAATACATACCTTCACTTAGACATGTTACATATAGTTGTATTATTATGATATTATTTTCTAAAGCTCAATTTAAAACATGAGATGTTAAATTGGTCGGGCAATTCAGATGGTGGTTCACTAAAAAAAAAAGTCAGGTTTTTGCTGCCAAAAGCATACAAGTTGTTTTCATATAATTTTAGACAATAACAAAAAAGGTTATTACATACTATTACTATAAAGTTATGACCAACTATATATGGTATCGAAATTTAAGGAAAAAAAAAAAAAAACTATGAACTGAAATTGTCATCTCAGCAACAGAAATTCCCATATTTGTATATATAAACAAAAAGATTAAATTTTTTTGGTGAATGTCTTACTAACGTGATATTAGTAGAGTTGACAACCGAGAACATTTTATGTTGATGTTTTAGTTGTTAGAATGATTGGATGAATCAAAAGCAATATAAAAATTTCTCACAATAAAAATAAACGACATCTTCACTCATGAAATTGTGCTTTATCGGAAGATAATAAAATATCAATCGACTTCCCTCTAACTGGCATGAATTATCCTCTATTAAATAAAATATCAACACACACACACACACACACACACACACACACATATATATACAATATTTGCCTCAAGCCGTGTGAAGATAGAAGCGCTGGGCCTAAATGTTGAGTTTGGAGTTATGGCCCATGAGGCCCTAATCCGGCGGTTCATAATATTATGTGTCTCATTAAAAATAAGACAATAATATTTGAAATAATTATTTTTTGAAATGACACTACTTTTTTAAGAAATGGAGTTGGGAGGCGAAAGATAAAATTTGGCCACATACAGAGACTAGAAATTGTGTTTAGCCCACTTCACCTTTTGTCAACTTGAAAAGGGTAAAGGACACAGACCATACTTTACAAATGTATTATATTAATTAATATCTCTTAATAGTTTTGAATAATAAAAAAACTAATGTTTTTGTAATGCTGCTCATGTGTTAAATTTATGACTCATCTTAAACATTCAGGTGTTAAATTTTCTCATGTACTAATAGAAATTGTTTCAAAATCATAACAAATAAATAGCTTGTAGTTAATTAACCACAAGAGTGAAAATATCCCTCAAACAATCCATGAATGCCAGAAAACCAAGTGCAACTTAAAATTCAAGCCTAACCCTGAATTAATAAACAAGGATATTAATTAATATAGGAAATAATCAAAATTATTCTATTTATGTGATTAGAAGTATAAATGTTTACATATTAGAAAATAAATTATTGAGACAACATCGACATATATACATTATACAACACATGTATTAATATTTGCAATTCGCTTAGCGAGAGCAGTCCCATAGACTGCTTATTTTCCAGCAGCCGACTTGGTGTGGATATTTTATGGTAGATATTATATGTTCACAGATATTTTATAGAGTACTCTTGGAATATATACTCTCTCTTCGTTCTAAAAATATAATATACTTAAAACTTAACCGCCAAAATGGAATAGGTTCTTGAGAAACCCTAGAGGTTTTTTGTTGGTCAGAGAAGGTGATGGTGAAGCAGATGGAGTAGAGGGATTTGCATCTGGTGATTCAGCATCAAAGAGGCCAGCTGGTATGTTGGGCATATCTGGCATGTCGGGCATATTCGGTATATGAGGAAGTTTCGGCAAGTTCGACAATGGAGGCAGGCTCGACAATGGAGGGAAGGGTAATTGATGAACATTTCCTTTACCCAAGTTTGACAAATCTAGTGGCAGAGAGCTCTCCTTCGGGGATTCAGCGAAAAGTCTCCGAGCGTTTGGTGATTTCGGGGAGCTTCCATCCTTGGCTAGAAGTGCTTCGTTACGTGCAATTACGCTCTTTAGTTGAGCCAAGGTTTGTTGCAATGCTGCAGAATTGTAAGATGCTCCATTCGCGTTCTTCGGTAGAAGCGAATGAATCTGTTTGAGCAAGGTGTGTATTTCGGCTAAGGTTTGTTTCACATCAGCATTGGGTTGCGGAGAATTTGGGGTTGAATGTAACCTTCGGTGAGAAGCTGCTTGGCCTACATCCAAAATTGAAGAGGAAAATACAACCAAAAGAGCTACAATGAGAATGTTGGAATCACTAGTCATCTCGAATATTGATTTGGGAATGGGAAAAATGTAGGCTAATATTAATTTATTTATATATGTAAATGCGAAAAAAATGAATGAGAGAGATGAAAAAACTCCTAAAAATTCTCTCATGCCATAATTTATTTTCTGAATTTTCTTTGGTGGAAATTAAATGTCTCCAATATATAAATATAAAATCCGAAGAGCCCTTGAACATTAATTAGTATGCAGTAAATAATTCAAAAAAAAAAAAAAAAAAATTGGATTCTTTTTTTTTTTCTATTATTATTCAACAAAATTAACTGTTACTTTTAGTGGTGTAATAAGAAATTTTACTATATGTCAAGCACAGTACGTCACGCGTGTGCTTAGCCAATAAACAATGACAAATCATATTTTAACCAATAGAAAAACAATGTGTAATTAATTAATTTAATATTTAATAGTAAAAAAATTTTAATAAAATTCTATACTCTAAAATAAAAACCCTAAACCCTCAAATAAAATATCCTAGAGGCTAATTTATAAATTCTAGATCCTAGGATATATTATGTGGTATGTTTTTATAAGTTTGACGTATGAATTATGTGATGCGCATGTATCAATTTGATTCAAGACAGGGATGGCGCTGGGGGTCACGGAGGGGCACTTGCCACCCGCCCCTGCTGTAGAAATTGGGGGGGTGCTGCAATGCCCTCCCAATTTCTAATAAAGGAGACAGCCTAGCCCTAATGGGTTGGGCTGTTTTATTTTTTATTTTAAACCCAGGAGCAAAACGACATCGTTTTGCTCTTGGGTTTAAAAAAAAAAAAAGGACCAGGAGCAAAACGAGGTCGTTTTTCTCCTGGGCTAAAAAAAAAATTAAAAAGGAGTCCACCCATACTTATATGTTTATATTATTTTTTTTTAATGGAAAATTTGTTTATATTATTTGATTTAAAGTATACTAAACATGTATTAGAGTATATTATTCATCAATGAAATGTCATTTTTTTCTTTGTTTCCCTTTCTTTTTTTTTTTTTTTCCTTGAGATGAAATTGGATATATTCAAACTTTCATATTAGTTTTCCTTAGCCATGATCATATGTATTTTTATTTCTATATTTGATCAATTATTATATATTATTATTGTTTTTTTCTAATTCAAATTTATAATATATATTTTTTTAAAATTTGAATTCCAATATGATTATGATTCATACCAATTGAAATATTATTTATATAATTGGTCTTTAAAATTTTATGAGTAAGTGTGTGTTATTGTTTGGTTTCTCTCCACCGCTGTCTACTGTTCCGTCACCATGATAACCTGTCGGTCGCTGTCTTTTTTGCCCCCCTGGTATTAGAGTCCTAGCTCCGCCACTGATTTAAGATCATGAGAACAATGAGAACCAAGTTGTAGCGGCAAATATGAAGAGTATTGTTCATTAACATTAATATGTAGTGATAGAGGCCAAAGGAGCATAACTTAGTACACCTCCACTTTGTGAGGTGACGTGTTATAGGTTCAATACTCACCATCTTTAAAAAAAGAAATCCAAATTTATAGAAAAAAAATTCAATGATAGAGGGCTCATATTGCATAAATTAAAAAGGATTTCAAATATACAACAAATTTTTAATGCGAGAGGGGTCATGCCTGATTAATAATCTCTAACCGACTAATCATATATAAGTAAAAAAAAAAATTACATAAACACCAACAAAACATCAATTCCTATTCAAAATGACAAATAAGGCTACTCCATTTGAAAACACATAAGTAATTAAGACCATTCATAAATTGCTTCATTTTATATTAACAAATTGTCGGTCAGTAGTAAGGAGCTCATTTCCTCTAAACAAGGTCTTGGGTTTGAGTTTTGTGACAAGCAAAATAGTTGTGATGAGAGCTTAACCCCTCGAGAGTCCATCTTGACTCAAATCCAGATTTAGATGAATGGTTCAAAACCAAAATACTTGATTTTTCATAATACGAAGCCTATGAACAAAATTGTATTTTATAGAACTACCAACACAAGAAAAAACATAAAGTTTGTTAAAGTAAACAAATAACAATCTAGTGATGAGCAAGGCGACAATACTTCCATTTTATACGTGACTGGGGTTCAAAACATTAGTTACAAGTTTGATATATCTCCACACTTGATCAAGTAGCGGGCATGCTTACAAAACCACTTTTCAGGGATCGGTTTGAGTATCTTCAAGACAAGATAAACATATGTGTCTCCTTTGCTTAACATTGATGCAGGGTGATGAAAGCTAGGGTTATGTTTTGGGAAATCTCACTCGATCAATGTGAGAGGATATTAAGATTTTATATATATGATGGTGCTTTACAAAGGAGTCCTTGTGTCTATGTACAATTACATATAGGGCCTAAGTGCAAAGTTGAAATACAATTAGATACAAATTACATAAGTATAATTACATAACTCTAACACACCCCCGCAAGTTGGGTAAGGGTGGGAACCACAGCCAACGTTGCACGAAGCACCTGAAAATGAGTTCGTGGCAAGGGTTTGGTGAGAGCATTCGTAACTTGATCTTAGGTGGAGATGTAACAGACAAACAGCTTCTTAGATGCAACTCGCTCTAGTACAAAATGAAAATCAAGCTCCAGGTGTTCTGTCTCTGTATGGAAGATGGGATTGGCAGTCAAATATGTGGCACTCAGGTTGTCACACCACAGAGTAGGTGCGCATGACAGAGGAAAGCTGATTTTGAGCAGCTGTGAGCGGACGACGCATTTTCGACGGGACACGGGACTCCCTTTCGGAAGGGGCGCCTCGATTTTGGGCGGGGCCCTCCCTCGCGTGGGGTTTTTGGATTGGAAATTCATTTTTTGGAAAATTAATTGTTTCGTAAAAGAATCGAGACCTAAATCTCGATAAAAAGCATAGGAGTCGCCACCCGGCTCAGCTCAACCGGGAAATTACAGTGTAGCTGAACCAAAGTGAGAACTGCTACACTTTTCAGAGATCTAGGTTCGGACAAGTCCCTTATTTCATGTCTAATTTAAATATTATTAGCCAATGTTCTAGTTACGACACTTCAAATTGCTAAGATAAATTTTATTGAATTAATACACGCGGCATGCATACATAATAATACAGCAAAAATAAAAAGTAAAAGGAATAAATATTTAGGAGCTTACAACCCAATTGAAAGAAAAATAAAACTCCCGGCCTCACAATACAAGCGCCTAAAATAACGAGAATCTAAAAAAAAAATTACAATCGCCCAACATACACGGTTTAATCTATTAAACCGTGTATATTAGGCGATTGCAATTTTTTCTTAGATTCTCGTGTATTTTAGGCGCTTGTATTTTAAATACATTAAAAATGAAAAATAAAGAAATTAAAGCTACAAAACAAATGGTTAGCACAAGTATATGGCACACCACACTTAGGACTCAAGTTTGACAGAATTGGGAATTCAAGGGTTCGGGGTCATGCAATCAGGGGTAACCGGGTTGGCCCGGTCGACCGACCCGGTTAGACCTGGAAAATCATTTTAAAACGTCCTTGTATTTTTGGTTTTGTGGAAAAAATAATTTTGAAAACATTTTTTTCGGTGTCATACATTTATCGCATGTGAGGTGGGTCGGTTTTCGGGAGAAACGGGTCTCCGTCGTGGTTTTGTTCTAAATGAAAAAACACCGAAAAATAAATCTAGGGTCTTGAATGCACACTCCAAATTTCATTTTTGATGATTTTTGATTTTTCAAGATTTTTTGATTTTTCTGAATTTTATGATTTTTTATGAAATTTTTGGGGTTTTATGAATTTTTTTGGAGTTTAGGGATTTCTCTTCTGGCCGAGAACTACAGTCGTGCGACTGTAGTTACAGTTGTATGACTATATACTATAGTCGTGCGACTGTAGCCTTTACCTGAGGCAGAAATCGCCAAAAAACTTGAAATGAAGGACTAAAACTGGAAAAAATAACAGTGGTACGACTGTATATGAAATAACACGACTGTAATTACAGTCTACCCTTGTTCTTTGTGACAAGAACATTCGTACGACTGTTCTTAATTTTCTAGAAATAGAAGTGCAAAAACTTGGACAAAAATACACGAAAATCAACTAAATCACCCAGAAAGCTGGAAAATGAGTTAAGTTGAAGTGAGTTTACCTCTTTGGCACCGATCCACAGCTGGAATGACCCCTGGCTACGCACCAATCCACGTGAATTTGCTCCTTTTCCTTGAAATGTCAAGGTTGCAAATAAAGTCCAAAAATCCTCCAAAAAGCTACGGTTTTGATCTTGTTTATGTCTAGAGATGAGTTAAATTTCTTGTGTGAAGATTAACCTAAGGTTTCTAATTCATTTTAATTATTAAAAGAAATTAGGAAGAAAAAGGTAGAAGAAAGTAAGATTTTTTCTCTTTTCTCTCTTCCCTCTTTTTCTTTCTTTTTCTCTCTCTAAATCTGCTCTAACCCAGAAAAATGGCCAAAAGTCCTCTCCTATCACTTCTGCCTTCCTTTTATCCTCTCTCTCCCGGAAAATCTTGAGGCATTAAATACCCAAGATTTTCCACCAATTTTTTATTCTTGGGGGTATGGGTTCTGCAACCTGCCCCCGACCATACAGTCGTACGACTGTACTTATGTTATAGTCGTACGACTTCAACCAAAACCCCATGACTGTAAATACAGTCGTGGTTCCAACGGTTAGATTTTTTTTAATGCAAAAAATTTCATGTTCACAGGCTGCCCCTCGTGTAGCTAAAGTCCGATTTTCGAAACGGGTTTAGGTACACGATAAAGAACACGAAATTCGTGATGATATGCAAGTGTGTGACTCGTATGTGAACTTGGGTGACTTTGGTAGTCAGGTGGTCCATATGCCTTTTGCACCGAGAAAAATACGACTTTTGGAGTCGGGCGGTTTGTTACGATGATTTTCGCGTAAGGATGACACCAAGATAAAATGACTTTTAGAGTCGAATGGTCGTGTATGATTTGCCATACAGAGCCAAAAATGCATGTAATGCGTGCTTGGTGAACATATTTATTCCTTGATCGATAATTTTGAAACAAAAATTTTTACCCATTCAATCAAGAATAAATACAGGAACGTGTGTTTTGGTTGCCTTTTATAGTCGTGCGGGACTGAACTTGGAAATGTGGAGTGTGTGACAGCCGTGTGCGACTTGGCACACTCAACGGACTGACACGAGAATTCTGGTTCCGTTTTATAGTCGTGGTGGATTGAGATTGGTTGAAAGATGTGATAGCCGCGTGCGACTTGGCTCATTCAACGGACTGACATGGGAATTCTGGTTCCGTTTTATAGTCGTGGTGGACTAGACTTGGGAAATGTGATAGTCATGCGCAACTTGGTGCATAGGACTGAAATTGAATTTTAGGTTCCTTTTTAAAGTCATGGTGGACTGTGATTTTGCAGAAATGTGATGATCTGGTATGACTTGGCACCCGGGATGCGTCAAAATGCAATTTTGAAGAATTATACTTACAGTGAATACTTTGTGATTTTTCTCGGGTTCTGTGCCCCTTGGATATGGAGGACCGTCGTGAGAGAAATTAGTTGCTGCTGGGTTGGTCCTGCAAAAATACTAAAATATCTTCCCGTGGGGAATGATTAAGCATTTGGTGATAAAAATAGGGTTTAAAGAATAAATAAGAAAATAAAAAAATTCCCCCCTTTTTTTCCCATTATAGTCGTGCGACTGTAGACAAAGTACAATCGTACGACTGTACTTCGCGGACAGCAAGCATAAAAAGGGCGGTTTCTGCCCCTTCTTCTCCCATTTCTCAAACTTCCAGAAATTCTAACCTCCTTTCTCTCTCAAAACCGATCCCTAACCCCAAAATCTCGTAAAAAGTTGAAGAAATTAGGAAAGAAAGTGAAGAAACTCTCAAGCAACTTGATTCAGAGGCCTAACAATGCAAACGATATCCCTTTCGTGAGTATTTTGAACGGATATGGCCATCCGCTGTATATGGAGCACTTCGAGGTTAGACTCGGGATGGAGATCCCGATTTTGCTGGAGATGGACTCCCATCTATCTGTCACTTAGGTTGGTACTCGAATTTAATCTTTGATTTTGAGTTTTTTGAACATTTTTTCCTTTGAATGCATGAATCTGATTTGGCATGATTTATTGCTTTCTGGGTTGATTGGTTGAGTAGAATACATGCTAGGAATCCCCTGCAGTTAATAGGAACAAAAACTAGGGAAAACAAGTTAGAAATCATGAAAAATTGAACAAAAAACCAAATCTGCCTGTAAGGGTATGAACAGTCATGTGACTGTTCATGCTAATGATGAACAGTCGTACGACTGTGGGGTGTACAGTCGTGCGACTGTAGTTACGCTCGTGCGAAGCGTACTACAGTCATACGACTGTATCTAAAAATCTGCTCAAAATTTTACTTTTTTAATTAATTTTTGATTATGTTATTGCTATGCAAAAATTGAATATATATGTATTTTACTTCCCAAAAATGCAGGCAAACAGGATTTCCGGTAGCGGAAATCTTTCCTTACCGCGGGTCTAGTGGGACCGCCTTCCCGAGCCTGTGAGCGCCCGGGTTAGGACTCTGGGTCTGGAGACCTTTATATTATCGCTGCCCACGAGTACGCCGCATACCACTCATGCCGTGCCGACGGCTTTATGCGAGAGATGGGTCTGTACTACCTATACGTTTCATTTGCCCATCGGGGAGTTCACCGTCACTCCCTTGGACTTCGCGGCTATCGCCGGGTTTGGGTTCGGCAGGACCCCTATTGCGTTCAACTGCTACTTGACCCATCAGCAGCTGGTGGACAATTATATTGGCAGATTGATCGGCTGCACCCCTGAGAAGGGGAAGATTCTATGCTCCAGGGTGGAGGCTTATTGGGCTGCTCGCCCAGACCTGTCCGAGAGGATGTGGAGCGGTGCGCTCGAGATTATGTGACGCTGTTTCTTACTGGGCAGAGTACTTGTAATATGACTCTGCTGCCCACTCAGCGGACTTAGCTGCCTTTCCTACTCTGGGTTGGGCTCGAGCTGCGCTGGGACAGCTATACTATGGATTGGATTTGTGTGCTCGGGGGCAGCAACAGGAGATCCTCAGCTTTTGGTTCGGCCTTCTGGTATTATCTCTTCCTTCGCTTTTTTTTAACTCTTTTGTTAATTACAGATTTCGGTCTTCGAGCACCGTATTTTAGAGCCGACGGAGCTGAGGGATGTCCAGGGTGATGTTCAGCCGATCGTCCTACGTTGCTGGACACAGTGATGGCAGGGTATTGGCCGGGACTTAGAGGAGGTCAGGCAGAGCTCGCTTGATACTTCCTGGCAGAGGGTAAGTAAACAAAACTTATTAGTAGAAAAATTTAATTAACTTTTACTTACCTGTGTTGAATTTCTTTTGTTGTATTTCTACAGATCCGGCAGCATCCATGGCATGGTCAGGGTGCCATTTCCCTCCTCATACAGATGTCTGTGCGGTTTGACGACCGCCGGTTTGTCTTGGAGTGTCTTATGTCGCAGGAGCGGTATCTAGGCGAGTGTCTCACTCTTTCTGACCATGTAGACAGTCTAGATGGTCGAACCGTACCTCCACCGCTTCTGCATGCATTGTTTAGGCCTCACCTCACTGATCTTGTTGTAGATCGTGACATATTCGGGGAGGGTTACAGCGTTGGACCTGTCGTCGGGGACTATCCGACCTATATCTAGCAGCATCTACTACCGGTTGCGGGTGATGCGCCGGCGGCTCGTCCCACTCGTCGGGTATTTACTTCTTCTTCTTTTTTTTTAACGCCTTTCTGCTTGCAGGTTAAGAAGTGCAAAGGAACAGGGATCACTCAGTCGAGTGGGCCGACCGGTGGGAGTGCCGAGGCGGCCACGATTGGTGAGGATGCCCCAATTCAGGATAGGAGCCACCCTGTCCATGTTGGTAGCGCTGCAGCCTCAGTTTCCCAGGCTGCTAGTGTAGTGGAGGGTCACCTGATGACCGAGCTCAGGACCGGCTTCAACATGATGGGGCTGGATTGCAGCTATTCTTACAGGACATGGTCAGTTTCCCGCGAGCAGTCGGCTAGATTCATTCTGGAGGACACCACTCATGTAAGTTTAAGCGCTTTTTTTTTTTTGACTTTCTGGTATGTTCTAGGTTCCCCGGGCCGAGGTGGAGGACATAGCTTACCAATACATAGGCATGAGGGACTTTCTGGTCTAAGAGCACGCCGTTTGGGTGGTAAGCATTCTGCATTTCCTGCACCATCTTTGTAATTTAGGCAATGCATGAGTGTGTATGTATGTATGTATGCATGTTAATTTATGTTATTGATTGCAGACTCGAGTCCAGATTCTCCAGGACTAGGTCTGACAGGCCACTGCTTTTGAGGCTCGGGCCTTTGCTTCGACCCAGGAGGCGGACCGGATGAGGGCTGATGTGACTAGGTTGCAGGCTGAGCTGACCCGAGTGCGGGCGGACTTTGATTCCTATAGGGCTACGCATCAGAGTGAGTTCGAGGAGGAGGAGGATGGAGAGGGACAGGATGAGAGCTAGATAGAGTGCTCTGTTTTTCATACACATTGTTCTTGTTTTTCTTGTATTGGATTTTTACGCACATCATGAACTGCATATTTCATATTATGGGATGTTATTTTATCAATCTTTGAGAATTAACTCTTCTTCTTCTTTTTTCAATTTTTGCTTCCTTTTATCCAGGCTTTTACAATTTTCTAGAATCGTTACAAGACTCGGATTGGCTCAAATTGAAGCCTTTCGGGTTGTGGAATATCAAGGCCTATTACAAACATCCCTGGAACATTGAATTGTTGAATGCCTATTGTCGCTTCTGGGATCCGATGGATAATGTTTTCCATTTCTCATACCAAGAGCTCTGCCCTTTGTATGAAGAATTTAGTGCCATTCTGAATATCCCGTGTCATAAAGGGGTAGACATTGTTGTTCCTGAGTTCACCTTTGGCAACGTTTCTTCATTGGTGAGCTTGTTTGGGCTCCCTAATCCCGAGGTGGAAGCTCTACTTTCCATTGGGTCCCCTTCTCCCGTATTGAGCTCGGATTCTATACTGGAGTGGTGCATCAATGCCCCTAGGGACCACATGAGCTGGGCTTGTATGGTTAGTCTGTTACTGGTGAGCCGATATTTCTGTGGTCTTAATGATGGGGTTGTCTCCTTTAGAGCCATCTCCTCATCCCTTAGATGGCTCCGGGAGCATCTCCAGCTCCCTTTGCACTTACTGAGACACTGATCAATTTGCATACATATAAGACAAACGGTCTCCTCCACATCGGCCCTCATCTTATACTACTCCAGGTAAATCTCCTTATTGGCCTGTGTGTTCCCGGGACCAAACAAACTTTTAACCCTTGCTTCCTATCATACTGCAGATCTGGTTGTTGGAGAAGCTATCGATTCTTAAGATCCCAAGGGGGACTTTCAAGAAATACCATCCGGCCAACTTTAGGGAAAGAGGCTTCTCCATTGACTCCTATACCAACATGTCTGCTGATGAGTGGGGTACTTGGTTATCTCGCCTAACGAATGACCGGATTAGGTGGGTGTGCCCCTGGTGGAAGATTACCCACATGATTGTGGATATATGGGCACATGGTGTGCAATTGTTGGGATTGACCAGGGTGACATTCTATTCTCCAAGTCATCTTTGTCGACAGTATGGCCATCTACAGAACATCCCCCAGCGCTCTTGTATCACCACTTGTGAGGAGTACACTGCTTTTTGGCCATATCACGTCAGACTTCACTGGACTAGGGATACCCGCCGTGTGGCATTGAGCTATGCTTCTCTTGCTCCCACAGAGATAGATGATCGTTACAAGCAGTGGTTGGCTGAGATCCAGGACCTACCGACCCGCGAGGCGCGTGAGCATGCGACTTTCCACTGGCTGGTTCCTTCTGAGGCCGCGAGATCACTTCCCGTTAAGAAAAGAAGAACATGAAAGAAAAGTGATTTTCATTATTATGCATGTATTGACTATCATTATTATTATTATTTATATATATTTTCCTTTTTTTTTGCCTTAATTTTTGCTTAAATCGGCCTTGCGGGTTTTCGACTTAACAGGCCCCCTCCCCTTTTTTTTGAATGAATGGATGGTGTTCGCAATTCGCACACTTAGGTGCCTGAATGACTTTGTTTATTTGGATGTTTTGACGAATGAATCATGTAACATACTCCAAACATTCATGCAATATGTTGAGCAAGACGTACTTCATTAATGAAATTTAATTATTGTATCAATTAAAAATGCCAAAATTAGTACATATCTCGAACGAACTCATTCCTGTTATCAACCATCCTATACAGGTTTTCTGATCGATAAGCTAACTCTCATTACCTTTATTTTTGCTTAAGCCGCCCTTGCGGGTTTTCGACTTAACAGGTTTTTTTTTACACATGGTAGCATTTGAGGTGATCTTGATTAATCGGATTGGTGAACTCGTTGCCGTCCATGTCCATAATCTTCACTACACCTTTGGAGAGTATTTTTTTAACCACATACGGCCCTTCCCAGTTGGGTTTGAATTTGCACCTCGCATCCGTGTTAGTTGGCCTCATCTATTTCAACACTAGATCTCCCGCTTTCAGAGGCTGTTTTTGATGACGAACCCGTCGATTATAGGCCCTAGCCATCCTTTGGTGGTACGTCTGTAGATGATCTAGAGCCTTGAGGCGCTTTTCGTTGACCATAGCCAGTTGTTCAAACCTCGCCTTTACCCATTCTGTTTCAGGCAATTGAGCTTCCAAGACCGTCCTTAGTGACTTCAATTCCACTTCAATAGGAAGGACTGCTTCCATCCCATAAACCAGCGAATACGGTGTCTCCCCAGTTGGCATTCTAACACTGGTTTTGTATCCCCATAGAGCATAAGGTAATCTATCTGCCCAATCCCTATAGGTTAAAGTGGTCTTAGATAAGATCTTCTTAATAGACTTATTTGCCGCTTCCACTGCTCCATTGGCTTATGGCCTATAAGGTGAAGACTTATGATTCTCTACATTGTATTCTTTGAATAATTCAGCTGTGGCCCTTTGAAATTGCACTCCGTTATCGGTCACCACGTGATGTGGTATACCGTATCTCACGAAGATGTGCTTCTTTATAAACTTGGCCATGTTCTTAGCCGTGACTGTAACATAAGACTCGGCTTCAACCTACTTGGAAAAATAATCCACTACCACTACAATGAATTTGTGACCATTCGATGCTGGAGGCCCGATTTCACCAATTATGTCTATACCCCACACAGAAAATGGCCAAGGAGTCATGAGATTTTGTAACTCCATAGGTGGAAGATGGCTGATATCCTTGTAAATCTGGCACTCGTGGCACTTTTTCACTTCTTCTACACAATATGTTTACATAGTAAGCCAGAAGTACCCTTGTCTCATGATCTTCTTTGCCAGAGCTAAACCATTTATATGCGGACCATAAATCCCTGAATGCATTTCTTGCATAACCCTCTTGGCTCCTGCTTCCGTCAGACACTTTAACAACAATCCATCAGTGGTCCTTTTGAAAAGTTGTCCATCAAACCATCTGAACTGAGCTGCCAATCTCCTTAGTGTGGCCTTATCTAATGCATCAGCTTCTTTAGGATATTGGCCATTTTGTAGAAAGTCAGCTATATCCTGGTACCGGGGCTTATCATCTGCTACTAATGTCAGGACATCACTAGAATGATGGAATGGTGTTCTAGCGGTCTCCAGGATCAAGGGCTGCATTGGTGCCTTCTTAGGTCCGTCCCACATGGATGACAAGGTTGCTAATGAATCAGCCATTTGATTATCATCTCTAGCCACATGCCTGAATTCAATATGCCTAAATACTTTCACCATTTCCCATAAAGTCTCTAAGTATGGGTGAAGTGATTCTGCTTTGATTTCCCATTCCCCAGTGGCTTGACGGATCACCAACAGCGAATCTCCAACAATGGTCACATCATTTGCCTCTAGTGTGATGAGAGCATCAATGCCAAATAAACAAGCTTCGTATTCTGCGCCGTTGTTAGTTACCAAGAATTCTAGCCGCTTTGACAAAGGAATTATTTCTCCCTCAGGAGTTATAATGATTACTCCGAGGCTTGCTCCTCTCTTGTTTATGGCTCCATCAAAGTGCATAATCCATTTTTTGACCTCCACTTCCACCATGGCCAACTGTTCATCTGGAAACTCCAGTTTCTCCAGATAATCAAATTCAAGCGGCTGATTGGCTAGGAACTCAGCCACTGCTCTTCCTTTGATCACCTTCTTTGTCACATACTTAATGTCGAATTCTGATAGCAAAAGCAACCACTGGGACAGTTTCCCTGTTAAAAACGGGGCAGAGCAGAGGTATTTCATCGGATCAACTTTCACCACAGCTTGTATCTTATAGGATTGGAAATAGTGTCTTAATTTCTTCGTCAGCCAAACCATAGCAGTGCAAGTCTTTTCCACCACGGTGTACCGAGTTTCATAATCTAGCAGCTTCTTATTGAGGTAGTAAATAGCGTGCTCCCTCTTATCATCTTGTTCTTAAAACAACATTGCCCCTATGGAGGTCTCTTCAATGGCTAAGTACAGAGTCCAAGGCTTTCCTAGAGTTGGAGGCTTCAGCACTGGTGGATTGATAAAGTATTCTTTGATCCTATCAAATGCAACCTGACACTGGTCATTCCACACGACGGGTTGTTCTTTCCGAAGAAGCTTGGAAATGGGCTTACATATAGTGGTCAATCTGGCGATGAATTTGCTGACATATTGAAGCGACCCTAGAAAAGATCTGACTTCCTTTTCTGTTTTTGATGCTGGCATATCTCGAATGGCTTTAATCTTGTCCGGGTCCATCTCGATGCCTTTCTAGCTGACAATGTGCCCCAATAGTTTGCTCGATGCAACTCCAAATACACATTTATTCGGATTGAGCCGCAAGTTATACTTTTCAATCCTGGTCATGAATCTATCCAGGATAGCAGGGTGTTCTTCCTGGGTCATGGATTTCACCAGCATATCATCAATATATACCTCAACCTCCTTGTGGATCATGTCATGTAGCAATGTCGTAACTGCCCTCTGATAAGTTGCCCCAGTATTGTTCAACCCGAAAGGCATTACCCTGTAGCAGTACACCCCCCACTCGGTAATAAAGGCCGTCTTGACTTTATCAATGACATTCATTAAGATCTGATTATACCCAGAGTAGCCATCCTTAAACGAGTACATAACTGCCCTTGCTGCACTGTCGATCAGGACATCGATGTGAGGGAGTGGGAAATCATCCTTTGGGGAGGGCTTATTCAAATCCCGGTAATCCACACAAACTCTGACTCTTCGATCTTTCTTGGCAACTGGGACTATATTGGCTCACCATTCAGGATATTCAACCACCTCTAGGAAGTTGGCCTTAATTTGCTTTGCTATCTCTTCCTTGACTTTCTCAGCCCATTCTGGACGTAGACGCCTGAGCTTCTGCTTTACTGTACTGAACTTGGGATCTATTGGGATTCTGTGTTCTGCTATCCCTTTGTCAACCCCCGGCATATCGTCGTAAGACCAGGCAAACACTCCTATATGTTTTTTGAGTATTTTTGTTAATTCTCTCTCTTCTTCAGGAGTGAGTTCATTAGAGATAGATACCACTTTACATAACTGCCCTTGCTGCACTGTCGATTAGGACATCAATGTGAGGGAGTGGGAAATCATCCTTTGGGGAGGCCTTATTCAAATCCCGGTAATCCACGCAAACTCTGACTCTTCCATCTTTCTTGGCAACTGGGACTATATTGGCTAACCATTCAGGATATTCTACCACCTCTAGGAAGTTGGCCTTAATTTGCTTTGCTACCTCTTCCTTGACTTTCTCAGCCCATTCTGGATGTAGACGCCTGAGCTTCTGCTTTACTGCACTGAACTTGGGATCTATTGGGATTCTGTGTTCGGCTATCCCTTTGTCAACCCCCGGCATATCGTCGTAAGACCAGGCAAACACTCCCATATGTTTTTTGAGTATTTTTGTTAATTCTCTCTCTTCTTCAGGAGTGAGTTCGTTAGAGATAGATACCACTTTAGGATTTTCAATTGTACCCAAATTAATTTCATGTAATGTAGTGTCTTGAATGCTGAACACATTGAATGAATGATTGCATGTATGCATAAAGCCATTAGGAAAAACATCACACAAATAAGCAAAGTCAGATTTCATTTCATTCATCGCCTTATAAGCGGAATTGTTCACATCAAATACATAAGATAAGTTTACAAAGAAATCATTTTCCTCCTCCATATGTGAAGGGTCTTCAGCAACAAGGTCTTATGGATCAGTAGGTCCTTCCTCGAATAAGTCACTCAGGTCAGCCTTGAGGGTCTCTTTCTGTGCCTCTGACATAACATCTTCTTCTTTCTTTGCTTTCCCTTTAGCCATAATCTTGGTGAGCTCAGCAACAGCCTTTTCTAACAACTTTGCCTGCCCCGAAACAGCTTCCTTTCTCACAGGACTCTCTTTTAACCCTTTCTTCAGTAAAGCAGAAAATGCCTTAGTAATGGCATCTACCAGTGGATCTGCATCTTCTTTTGATCGCTCCTCTAGAATGATGAGGGCCACTACTTCAACTCGAGTTATTGGAGGAGTATTGATCTCTTTCACAGCTTCAAGCTTAAGCATTTCTTCCACCAAACCGACCCCATACTTCCAGAAGTTGATGACATCAGCAAAGATCTCAAACCTGGGGACTGTTTCCCCATGAATTATCATTGGCTCCGGCTTACCATCATATGACCCACCACTTACTCGAACAAAAGTGTCCAAGAGATGGGCTTTCTTTGTCTCAAAGATCTCCTTCTTTTCAGCACCCTTGTAACTAAGATCTCCCCGGTGTGATTGGCCCATAGTGATATCAAATTTTGCAACCCCTTACTGGTGGACTCCAAGCCCCTTTCCTGGGATGAAATTCTGCCTTTGAAAGTACTTATGGATCCATGAAGAAAACATCAGGTCTTTCTCCTTGTGTTCTGAGACAACTGCTACCTGAAAGCCAGTCAGGGGTTGTTCAAATGAGTTCAATGTAGCTACCACAGAAGATTCATCCGCCTCAAGAGTCACGATCTTCTCTCCCATTGGAATCTTTACTTTCTGATGTAGAGTTGAGGGAACTTCTCCTAATGCATGGAACCAAGGTCTTCCCAAAAGCAAGGAAAATGTCACCGGAATGTCGATGCGGTGAACAACATAGTTGATCTAACTTCCCCAACTGACACCTTCGCCTCAAAAGTACCGATCACGGTACACTTCGAATCTTCATAGGCCCGGATCACTGTGTTAGATTGCGATAGTGCTTCTTCAGTTAGGTGGAGGCTAGGTAGTACTTTCAAAGGACAGATATTCAGTGCTGACCTTTCATCAACCATTACACAAGGTAAAGTTCTGTCCATCATTTCAACTTTCAAGTACAAGGCATGGTTGTGATTAGTTCCTTCCGGTGGTAGGTCATCATCAGTGAAAGTGATCCCCTTGGGATTATCAGGTTGCTGACTCTTTGTACTCCCAATTACCATGCATACCTCTTTAGGAGACATCAATGAATTAGTATCCATTTCCATAAGCTTCTTCACTACCGCAGCTCGGTGCCTTTGGGACTCCATAAGTGTATGCCACACAGATGCACGTGCAGGCATCTTTTTTAGCTGTTCTACCACTAGATCTTCTTTTTCATCCACCTTGACAGGTAAGTAATCCTAGACTGGGGCTTCTGCTCTTTTCTTGGCTCCCCTAACCGTTGCGGTTCAGATTGGTACACCCTTCCACTCCTCTTGACATTGTTCATGGGGGCATCCTTCTTTCTTATGTACATCCCATTCTTGGTGCAAATAGGATAAATAGGTGCTGTTTGGCTCATAAGCTTGGGTCTACTTATTAGTTCGAACTCATCTGCATCGTCATCCAACTCGACATCGTCTAAATTTACGGGCTTGTTCTCCTCCACAGGTGGTTTACCATCCTCGCCCACTACCACTTATATTGCAGGGTTCGCCTTTGCAATCTGAGCTAGGACAAAGTTAGGAGACAACCCCGACTGTACCATGTTCACCCTCCTTTCAAACTGAGGCAATGGATTGCTCTGAACATTAGGTTTTGGGTGAGGCTCTTCTATCTTCTTTTCATCAATCAGCTGCTGAATTACCATTTTCAATGCATGGCACTCATTAAATCGATGCCCCTTGGTTACATGATAAGAGCAAAAATTGTTCTTGTCCGCCTCAGCCGGAGGTGTGTACGACTTCAGGCTTTGAAGAAAACCCAAATTTTTGCACTTCAGAAAGATCCGTTCAAAAGAATCCTCCCAAGGAGAAATCCCTTTTCCAGTTGTTTGTTGATTTGCCCCTTGTGCCACTGCCGCTACTTATACTTGTTTGACGGGGGCAGATGGCTGACTCGGTTTGGTGCTTGTCGACGAGGAGGCCGCAGTATTGCTATTGCTCTTGTACCCTAAGGAATACGTCCGGCTTCGGTATCCTCCCCTAGAACTGTTATGGGCCGGATCGATCTCATACTTCTCCACTTTATGGGCTAACTCGTGCACTTCCACCAAGGATTGAAACTTATGATATTTCATCACATTCCGATAGACCTCTAAGCTCCCATCAATCTACTTCACAATCAGCTCGTCCTCCAACGGCTTTTGATGGAGGAGGATCATCTTGTCCATCCACCTTTGATAGTACTCCGAGAAGGTCTCATTCGGTTTTCTATCTCACTGCCTCTAAGTCTTGTAGCTTAACCTCTAGCTGTGTATTGAAACTGAAATACTTTATGAAAGCATCAGACAGTGCATCCCAATCACCTTGCACACTTTCGGGCAGCTTGTTGTAACAAGTGATGGCTCCTCCTTCCAGAGTAGTGGGGAACAGTCCCACCAATTGATTCATCGTAAGCCCCGCCATAGTCATGATCTGTACATATTGGTTCAAATAAGCCGTAGGGAAGGGCTTTTCCCGACATAAGGTGTAATTCTAGGCATCTGGAAGCCTAAAGGTAACATCTCAACCCCTCCGGCTATGAGTGCGGATGGATCAATGCGCTTAGAAGATTGGATCTTGGAGTTGGCATGCAGTTCTGCCACGGGTCGTTCAGTATTATCCCTTCGGCCTTCTTCTGCATCTGATTGCCCATCATTCAGTCTTCCCCCACTACTCTCCTCTCGGGCAGCCCTTTCTGGTCACTGATTGGACTACTCACTAAATGCACTCTGAACTTGGCTCTTGATGAGGTTCCTGAATTCATCAGAGTTTATGAATTCCCGGATGGCAGTAGTGGCCATCATGGCAGCTGCAGCTTCTGGTGTGAGTGCCATGTCTTGAAAGCTTTGCTGTAACTGTTCGAACTCTGGTGAAAACTCAGCACTCAATTCAGATGCCGTCTCAACCTCTCTGAACTGAACGGACTCCTCAGACTCACTGGACGATGAATCACTGTGCTCTAGCCTTACGAGTCTCCATCCCAATCTGAGCCAAACTACAAAACATTTTGAACAAGAGTTGGTAAAAGATGATCACCCAAAGAGTTCTGAACTCTAGGGGATATGCATGTATGCATGGCGTGTTAGATGAATGATATATGGATGTCGTATGAAATGAACTTGTAACTGAACCTTGAACAACTGATCCTTCGGGTGGTGACATATGCATGAATTACTATTTATGTATGTTATGAATTGCAATTTAAGTATTTAGTGCAAGGATGAAGCCTTTGGCGCTCGGGGAGTACCTCAGGTTTTGTGACATGAGTAAATGTTCTTAGCTAACGGACGGAGTTTCAGCACTCGGGGAGTGCCTCTGATTTTTGTGATGTGAGATCGACATGCGCATGGCACATGGTTTGGGTTTCGATGTTCGGGGGACGCCTTGGATTTTTGATGATATAAGATGAACTCGTGCTTGATGTACGAGCGAAATTTCAATACTCGGGGAGTATCTCAATTTCCACATCGTGATGTGAAATGAATGCGTTCTTGGTGAAAGGGCAGAGTTCCGGTGCTCGGGGAGCACCTAAATGATTTGATGTAATGAAAATTTTTTTTTTCTCGACACTCGTGGAGCACCTAAATGATTTTAATGAGATGAAACGAATTTTGTCGGCGCTCGTGGAGCACCTAAATGATTTAATGAAATGAAATGAATTTTTTCGGCACTCGTGGAGCGCCTAGATGATTAAATGAAATGAAATGATTTTTTCAACACTCGTGGAGCACCTAAATGATTTCCTATTTGGTAGGCGGTGTAATGTGTGTGACCCTTATCAAATTGTTCAAGGTCTGTATGAATGTTTTATGCATGACACGTGTTCAACATGACTACAAAACAAATTGGTTAATGCTTATGATATTCAAATGATGTATGTGAATTAATGTTTTTTTTTTCACACAATGAAAGGATGCATGACTGCAAAAAAAAATGTGGTTAGTGTAAATGTCACGCGGGTGATCAATGTATTTACGCACGAAAAATAATGGACATGGCTGTACAAAAGATGTGAGTTAGAATCACACAAATGCCTTTTATGCGGCATGTTATGTTCGTGAAATGATGTAGATGATGGTATGTTATGGAGGGACAAGAAAACACGTAGCAATTAGCACACGGATCGTATTCCTCCAACCTTATTCCTCCAAACGTGGTCAAGTCGAGAAAATTCTAACCGAGTCCTAGGAGGGGTTCTCTTCGATCACCAACCAGGGATGATGAAGGCGCATTTTATTTTATTCACACGATTTATTTTGGTGTCCTAAGGGAATCCAACTAGCGTTGCTTAAATGAGCTCGGTCCAAAGTCCGGATAACATCAAGGCTCCTATAGCAAAATATACTCCTCCCTTCTCCCCACTCAAGGGTCCGAACGAAGGGGTTCATACGAGGCTATGGGTGGTGTTTCGTATCCGTGCCCCTAAGACCAAGAGGAACTTAGGCGACACATCAACGATTCACCGGGCTAAATAATGGATACCTAACCTAATGCAACAAATGTCTAACTATAAAAATGCATAAAGTGCCATATAAGAATCATCCGTTTAATTTAAATTAGACACTTTTCAGGGTTTGTCAAATTCTTTTAAGTTTTTCAAAAACTTTTGAGAAATCCCCAGCAGAGTCCCCACTGTGAGCGGACGATGCGTTTTCGATGGGACGCGGGACTCCCTTTCGGAAGGGGCACCTCGATATCGGGCAGGGCCCTCCCTCGCTTGGGGTTTTTGGATTGGAAATACATTTTTTGGAAAATTAATTGTTTCGTAAAAGAATCGAGACCTAAATCTCGATAAAAAGCATAGGAGTTGCCACCCGGCTTAGCTCAACCGGGAATTACAGTGTAACTGAACCAAAGTGAGAACTGCTATACTGTTCAGAGATCTAGGTTCGGACAAGTCCCTTATTTCATGTCTAATTTAAATATTGTTAGCCAATTTTCTAGTTACGCCACTTCAAATTGCTAAGATAAATTTTATTGAATTAATACACGCGGCGTGAATACATAATAATACAGCAAAAATAAAAAGTAAAAGGAATAAATATTTAGGAGCTTACAACCCAATTGAAAGAAAAATAAAACTCTCGGCCTCACAATACAAGCGCCTAAAATACACGAGTATCTAAGAAAAAATTACAATCGCCTAATATACACGGTTTAATCTATTAAATACATTAAAAATGAAAAATAAAGAAATTAAAGCTGCAAAACAAATGGTTAGCACAAGTATATGGCACACCACACTTAGGACTCAAGTTCGATAGAATTGGAAATTCAAGGGTTCCGGGTCATTTTTGGGGTAAGCGGGTTGGCCCGGTCGACCGGCCTGGTTAGAACTGGAAAATCATTTTGAAACATCCTAGTATTTTTGGTTTTGTGAAAAAAATAATTTTGAAAACATTTTTTTTGGTTTCATACATTTATCGCATGTGAGGTGGGTCGGTTTTTGGGAGAAACGAGTCTCCGTCGTGGTTTTGTTCTAAATGCAAAAACACCGAAAAATAAATCTAGGGTCGTGAATGCACACTCCAAAATTCTTTTTTGATGATTTTTTATTTTTCAAGATTTTTTGATTTTTCTGAATTTTCTGATTTTTTATGAAATTTTTGGGGTTTTATGAATTTTTTTGGATTTTAGGGATTTCTCTTCTGGCTGAGAACTACAGTCGTGCAACTGTAGTTACAGTCGTATGACTGTATACTATAGTCGTGCGACTGTAGCCCTTACCTGAGGCAAAAATTGCCAAAAAACTTGAAATGAAGGACTAAAACTAGAAAAAATAACAGTGGTACGACTGTATATGAAATGGCATGACTGTAATTACAGTCGTGCCCTTGTTCTTTGTGACAAGAACAGTCGTACGACTGTTCTTAATTTTCCAGAAACAGAAGTGCAAAAACTTGGACAAAAATGCACGAAAATCAACTAAATCACCCAGAAAGCTAGAAAATGAGTTAAGTTGAAGTGAGTTTACCTCTTTGGCGCCGATCCACATCTGGAATGACCCTGGCTACACACCAATCCACATGAATTTGCTCCTTTTCCTTGAAATGTCAATGCTGCAAATGAAGTCCAAAAATCCTATAAAAAGCTACGGTTTTGATCTTATTTATGTCCAGAGATGAGTTAAATTTCTTGTGTGAAGATTAACCTAGGGTTTCTAATTCATTTTAATTATTAACACCAAGAAATCAGGAAGAAAAAGTTAGAAGAAAGTAAGATTTTTTCTCTTTTCTCTCTTCCCTCTTTTTCTTTCTTTTTCTCTCTCTAAATCTGCTCTAACCCAAAAAAATGGCCAAAAGTCCTCTCCTATCACTTCTGCCTTCCTTTTATCTTCTCTATCCTGGAAAATCTTGAGGCATTAAATGCCCAAGATTTTCCACCAATTTTTTATTCTTGGGGGTATAGGTTCTGCAACCTGCCCCCGACCATACAGTCGTACGACTGTACTTATGTTACAGTCGTACCACTGTAACCAAAACCCCACGACTGTAAATACAGTCGTGATTCCAATGGTCATATTTTTTTTTAATGTGAAAAATCTCGTGTTCACAGCAGCAGCATATTGAGCCAGGACAGTTCCAAAGTAGCTATAGCCAGTGCACGGTATTCTACCTTAGTGGAACTACGGGACACGGTGTGCTGTTTTCGGGAGGCATAAAAAGTGAGATTAGTACCATGGTAGATACCGTAACCAGAAGTTGACCGACTATCATCTATATCACCAGCCCAATCATAGTCAGAAAAAGCATGCATCAAAATAGAAGATTGAGGCTAGAAACGGAGACCAAATGATTGAGTGGCCTTAAGATAGCGAAGAATACGTTTCAAAACTTACTAGTGTAAGACTGTAGGGGTATTCATATACTGAGCCACTTTATGCCCTGCAAAAGCAATGTCAGGTCTAGTAATAGTTAAATACTGCAGCCCACCAACCAGACTCCTATAATGAGTCACATCATCAAATAAGGAACCACTAGAAGCTGAGAGATTATCAATCGAACTAGTTAGAGTGCCTATAGGCTTGGAATCACACATCTGCGACTCAGAAATATACTTCTTTTGTGATCTGTGACTCAGAAATATACTTTTTTTGTGATAAAAATAAGGAGCCTTTGTGGTGGTGAGATTCAATGCCCAAGAAATATTGTACTAGACCCAAATCTTCGATAGCAAACTAAGACTGTAAGTACCGATTAAACAAGAGGCATGCTGTCTGTCACTCCCTAAAATCAACAAATCATCAACATAGATTAAGCAGTACAGAACAAAAGACCCTTTCCGCAAAAAATACAGAGAAATATCAGCTTTAGAACACTAAAAACCATAAGCAAGCACGGACTGAGTGAGGCGTTTATGCCATATATGGGGGGACTGTTTTAATCCATACAGAGATTTCCTCAATCGATACACATGATGTGGAAAAGACCAGTCAACAAAACCAGGAGGTTGCGGCATATAAACAGGCTCGTCAAGGTCCCTATGTAAGAAGGTGTTGGAAACATCCAAATGCGTAATAAACCAGGAAAAACTAATAGCTAAAGATAGAAACAAACGAATTGTAGTAGGCTTAATCACGGGGCTAAAAGTGTTATGAAAATCCATACCCAGCCACTGGTGGAAACCTTTTGCTATTAACCATGCCTTATAGTGCTCAACTGACCCATCTGCATGCAACTTCGTCTTGAATACCCATTTGCATCCTATGACATTCTAGGCACTAGAGGCAGGTACTATCTCCCAAGTCCCCTTTTTAATTAAAGCAGAAAATTCCTCCACTATAGCTGCACTCCAATGAGAACTCTTGGCTACCTCGGTATAGCAAGTGGGGTCTTCAACATCTGCACTGGTGTTCAGTGCCTTAGGCGCTATTTTTCGAGCTTGGGCTCGTGTCAACATGCGATAAGGAATCGGTTCAGCATGGACATCCCGTGCGTGAGGCAATTTTTCAAACTGCTGTAGATCAACAACCAAAGGTAACCTGGATGAAGAAAGAGGGTTCGATTGGGTTAGTGCAGGTGGAGGGGAGGCTGGTCTTGTTTGTGGTGAAGTAATAGGAGGAGTGTCTAAGGTTGAGGGAGACATGGGTATAAGTGAGGCAGAAATTTTTGGGTTCGATTCCACTGGAGAAATAGGAGCAGGTGGGTGTTTCGGTTTGGAGGTAGAGGCTAGATAGGGAAGAGCTTTGAAAGTAATAGACCGCATAGGAGGTAGTTGTGAACCTAAACCAGGAAGAGAGGAATGCCGCAACTCCAGATAAGGAAACACCTGCTCGTTAAACACAACATGACGTGAGATAAAAAATTTACAAGAAATAGGATCGAAGCCTATAGTCCATGAAAACACAAGGACGAGACTAAAAATTCAACTTATTAGATGTAACTTGCTCTTAGATGCAATCTCTGCTCATTGCATAAACTCTATAATTGATTCGGTACCCTTCTTCCATGAATGCAATTATTGCTTCAGGTCGTGTACCTGCACCCTGGCCCCAAAAGCATAGGTGTTCTCCAATTTTATCCATGCCTCTCTACAACTTGCAGCAGAATTAAGGGGGATATTGGTGTTAATATCCAACCTAGAACTTGCTGATCCTGGCGACTCCACACCTTGTATGCCAGATTGATGGTATTATCGGCTAACCGTTCAGCCAGAATTACAGTTGTTCCATCGACGTGGCTAAGGAGATCGCACCCTGCTAGTATTGGTGTAATTAGAGTTTTCCATAAGATATAGTTGGTCGAATCAGGCTTTAGGGGATGGTGATGGGTGAATGAAGGTGCGACATACATGGTTGAAGATTTTGCTGTTGATGACAATGCATCAGAAATGGCTGGAACGGTGGTGTTGCTGGTGGTCGACATGCCGGTGCTGGAAGGTTTCTTATTTTTTCGGCAGTTTTGCCTTAGGGCTCTGATACCATGAAAGCTAGGTTTATGTTTTGGGAAATCTCATTCTATCAATGTGAGAAAAGATTAAGATTATATATATATATAATGGTGCTTTACAAAGGAGTCCTTGTGTCTATGTACAATTACATAAAGGGCCTAAGTGCGAAGTATAAATACAATTAGATACAAATTACGTAAGTATAATTAAATAACTCTAACAGACGTGAGACAAAAATTTTACTAGAAATAGGATCCAAGCGCCGATATCCCTTATGAACTAGACTATAGTCCATGAAAACACAAGGACAAGACTGAAAATTCAACTTATTAGATGCAACTTGCTCTTAGATGCAATCTCTGCTCATTGCATAAACTCTATAATTGATTCGGTACCCTTCTTCCATGAATGCAATTGTTGCTTCAGGTCGCGTACCTGTGCCCTGGACCCAGAAGCATAGGTGTTCTCCAATTTTATCCATGCCTCTCTACAACTTGCAGCAGAATTAAGGGGGATATTGATGTTAATATCCAACCTAGAACTTGCTGATCCTGGTGACTCCACACCTTGTATGCCAGATTGATGGTATTATTGGCTAACTGTTCAGCCGGAATTGCAGTTGTTCCATCGACGTGGCTAAAGAGATCGTACCCTGCTAGCATTGGTGTAATTAGAGTTTTCCACAAGATATATTTGGTCGAACCAGGCTTTAGGGGAAGGTGATGGGTGAATGAAGGTGTGACATACATGGTTGAAGATTTTGCTGTTGATGACAATGCATCGGAAACGGCTGGAACAGTGGTGTTGCTGGTGGTCGGCATGCCGGCGTTGGAAGGTTTCTTATTTTTTCGGCAGTTTTGCTTAGGGCTCTGATACCATGAAAGCTAGGTTTATGTTTTGGGAAATCTCATTCTATCAACGTGAGAGAAGATTAAGATTGTATATATATGATGGTGCTTTACAAAGGAGTCCTTGTGTCTATGTACAATTACATAAAGGGCCTAAGTGCGAAGTATAAATACAATTAGATAAAAATTACGTAAGTATAATTACATAACTCTAACAGGTAATAGTATATAAGTTGTATGTAATTATATGGATCTAAATGTAATTATACACATCTAGGGTTAGGGTTATCTCTATGTATAAATACTCTTGTTATATCAATACAAAGTAAGTTGTCTACCTTTCTTCACTCATAACAAGTAATATATCCAGTTTTACAATTCTTATGCCTAGAACATTGGCAATCAAGGAAGCTTTATCTTGGCCTTTTTTTTTTCACTCTACCCATGTTATATTAGAGCTTGGTTATTGTATTTTATTTCATGGTTTGGTGAATAATTTTCCTACTCATTCGTACTTTCATTCGGTGGTTTTGGATTGCGAGATTTAGGTTAGTTTTTCTTATGAGTTGTCACTTTAGCTTCGTTTGCCATCAGTTAAACCAAGTTGCTCATTGTTTGGCTCGTGTTTATTTTTTTAGATCGGATGAGGTAACTAGAGAATTATTTGTGTCCCCTCTACCTTGTGTTACCCATCTCTTTCCTTTGACGTAGTTTAATCCTATTTCCTAATAATAATAATAATAATAATAATAATAATAATGATGATGATGATGATGATGATGATGATGATGATGATGGTGATGATGATTGTAATACCCCGAAAATTCAATGAGTATTAATATTCAAAAAGTGATATTATAATTTGAGGATTTTTATAGAGTTTAATTAGCAGTAAAAATTTTATGCATAGTTAGGATATAATCAAAAGGAATTAAAAATTATGTGGAAGAGTTTAGAAATTAAAAAAAAAATGTAAAACTCTAAGGGTAAAATGGTAATTTTCGAAGAAAGATTTTTTTAAAAAAGAAAAGAAAGGATGAAAGAAAAGAGGGGAAGCAGACATTTTTCTTCTTCTTTCTCGTTTTTCTTCTTCTTTCCACCGTCATTGTTTTCCGTCAAAACTTCGGCAACCGTTTCTCCCTCGTCTGACCTCCGTTTTTCGATTTCTTGATACCAAAACGAAGCTCTCAACTCGTACTACAAGATGATATGATTATTAGAGGGAGAAATTACTTTTTAGGAAAATAAAAGGGGAGTGAAATTTCGTAACTATGGCTCTCACTCCCTTTTCTACATGTTCCAGCCATTATCTCTTAAAATTAACCCCAAAAATGGACTCAGAAGGCTGGAAAACCTTTGGGTAAGGTGGAATTCGAAGCTTTCAAGGAAGCTTGGCCGGCTGTCGGAGCTTCGCCGGAGAAAATCTCCAATCCGTTGACTTCCCGACTGTTTTAATGCTATCCAAAGTTATTTTTGAGCTCCTAGAATTACAAGGGTCATGATGATGTACTCGGTTCGTCCATGGGTCAACATTTAAAATTCCAGCCACCGCGCATGGCAGCACCGACGGCGGTTTCCGGCGAGGTACAGAACAATAGTGGAAAAGCTTGAATTCAAGTTCAGAAAATTCTAAATATTATTTAGAACAACTTTAATTCTTGGTATTTTTGATGATTTTGAGTCGGTTATTTTCTATATATTGTTGATGCATTCTTGGTTAATTAATTGTGTTATAATTATTGGTTAATTAGTTTAATCAATACTTGCATGTGGATAAATATGAAAAATTGGAAGCATAATGCAATCAATACCCTCAACTCTTGAAGAGTTTTGAATTCTAGGATTTCAAAATTTATATACATGTATGTGGAGATTTTGTACTTAATTGATGTAGATAGGTATTTGGAGATGTTTAGGAGTTTCATTGATGTCTTTCCTATTCAATTTGGCTTAATGTCATATTGGATTTCCTTGATGAATAGTTGGTTTTAATTTACCTAATTTTGCTTTTCCTTTATGGGAGAAATGATAATTGTTTTGAGATCAATTTGATGCAATGAGAATATTTTAATTCATAATTAATTTGCACTAGAAATAATTAGAAAGATTAAGTTTACCATGCAATGCGTGGGCATGTGTTTAGTTGCTTTTATTAGTTCTGTAATCTGTTTGGTAGAGTGATATGTCATGAAAGTTTTGTAATGTGTTAAAGAAATACTAGAGTGGAAGAGGGAATTAATTTATTTTAAGATTAGGAGAACTACGTGGCTTTGATTCCCAAATCGGAATTTGGGGTACGTAGTAAGCTTGATAATAAATAATTATCAAGTCCAAACCAAATAAATATAGTAAATTAGATAGATTGTATTCAATTTTATTGACGCATTAGTATAAGAATATTTTATATTAGAGTTTGTAGATTGATGTCAACAAGGAATTTATTTGGATATTAAGGATATTGTTGAGTGGTACAGGAGACGTTAGAAGGAGTATAAAGCGTATAACATTTTGGAGTTGGGTGTCACAATGATGATGATGATGTAGAATTATACATCCATAAATTATATATATGCAATTAATAAGTAATTTATAACTACCAAGGACATATAAAAATTAGAAGTACTAAATTTATAAGGATAACAAATATTGATATTAATGGATAAATTCTAAAACTTAATTACATGGTATTTGACCACATATATATTCTTGTATACAAAATTGTATTATTTAGTTAATCTTCTAACAAGGCTCACACTCCTACGTGGCCTACAAAAATAGTCTTTTAAGACTAATTATTTTCTAAAGGGGAGAAAAAACAAGACAAAACTACCAGCCATTTGGCCTCGATTATTTTTGCTAAGCTAGTACATAACTACTTCATCATCATGCCTGGCCTTCTAGGGTAGCCTACTGGGGTATATCCTTGGCTAATAGGTCTAATTGGCATGTCATGAGTCGTAATTTGGTTTGTTCCTATGTTCATTTCTTGTTGTAGATTAGCATTTCTAGAGAATCTAATTGGCATTGGATGTTCTTCCATTGGTTGTTGAGCAGCTCCAAGGTCCCCCATTGAATTAGATGCTTGGTTTATTGGTCGTTGTTGTTGTTGTTGTTGAATACCTGGATTCCTATTTAGCATTCCAACTTGGTTTCCAATTTGAGGTTGTTGTGGATTAGAAAAGGGGTTTCTATTTGGCATTCCAATGTTTCCTGCTCCCTTAGATTGTTGGTTCAACATTGTAGACGGTCGTTGTTGAGTGGGATTTGCATTTGGCATTCCATTAGATGGGTTTTGTATTCCGAGGCTTGTTGCTTCATTGGTAAATGGTTGGTTCATTGCTGGAGAATGTTGTGGTGGAGGAGCTTTGTGCTGAGGTGATGGAGAAGGCTTGGGAGCTTTAGATGATTTTGGGAAATGAAAAATGTTAGGGAAGTGAATATGTGGAAATGGTGGCAATGATGGAAAGTTCAAAAGATTGCGTGGTTCCGGCCTTGATGATAATCTAGAAGACATCTTAATTGGTGAACTAGAAAGAGATCTACCTGAAGTGGATGAAGCTGAAGTAGGACTTGATGGAGTAGAACGTGAAGAACCTTCCACAGCCTTTTCAAAGGGATTTGGGAGATCAAAAATGTTTGGCAAGTCTGAAAGGGGAGGCAAGCCGAGTTTAGAGAGGTCAGGCTTAGGCAACTCAGGGAACAATCCATCTTCAAATGGGTTTGGGAGATCGAATGGGAGATCGGGCAATGGTGGAAGTCCTTCACCAAATGGAAGAGAACCAAGGTTACGTGAATTTGTCATTGATGAACCGCCAGAAGCACTAGGACTAGAACCTGATGGAGAAGACTTATATAAATCTCCAGTGATTAGATCAAAGGGATTTGGGAGATCTGGTAGGGGTGGCAAGCCGAATTTAGAGAGGTCAGGCTTAGGTAAGTCTTCAAATAGATTTGGTAACTTTGGGAGATCAAATGGGAGATCTGGTAAAGGCGGAAGCCCTTCAGCAAATGGAAGAGAACCAAGATTGCGTGCATTCATTGTTGCTCCTAGTCCTAGATTAGTTGTTTGACCTGAGCCTGAATTCCCTGATGTAGCAAAACTAGAACTAGAACTTGATGAAGAAGACTTTGAAAAATCTCGTGAAATTAGATCAAACGGATTTGGGAGATCTGGTAGAGGTGGCAAGCCGAATTTAGAAAGGTCAGGCTTAGGTAAGTCTTCAAATAGGTTTGGTAGCTTTGAGAGGTCTGGTAGAGGTGGCAAGCCAAATTTAGAGAGGTCAGGCTTAGGTAAATCTTCAAATGGGTTTGGTAGCCCATCAGGGAATGGAAGAGAACCAAGGTTGCGCGGATTCCCTATTGATTCTGGCCTAGGAGGAGCAGGGTGACCGATTGCTTTACCAGCACTATAAGGACCAGGATCTGAAACTCTATTTAAAGGATCACCAAGTTTTCTTGCGGCTGTTCCAACATCCAATGTTAAAGCAATACAAAGGAATGCACACAAACAACTCAAGCTAGCCATCTTTATTTGAATATTACAAAACATCTATGCTAAGAAGAGAAGAGAAATTAGAAATAAATATATTTTGATATGGAAAACAATGGAAAGTTGTGATGTATATATAGGTGGAAAAGAATAAAGTTTGTGGTGTAAGCATAGCGAAAAAGAAGCAAAACTATGAACCTATTGTGTTCCTTGAACTACTCCCACACCATAAAGCTGAGTGGAACTGTCCTCAAAATGTTACAATATTTTTTTTTAATATATATATATATATGTGGTTCTGTATATCACATCAGCATGGTTTTTGATTATATGTTGATAGTTTAATTATTATAATGAGCATTTCATGGAAAAAATAATAAATATGAGGATGTAATTATTTTAAAAGAATTATTGAAACTAATAAGCTCATTTCATAGTTTAGCGGTAAAATTTTGCATGATTTTACATTTAAAAAAAAAAAAAAATTGAATGCAAGCTAATCCCACATTGGAAACTTGCACAACTAAAAATCCATATTACTTTTTCGTAATAAACCTAAAAATCCTTATTACTTTATATGAGGCTTGTACTTTCGCTTTTATGTATTGAACGCTACCTTAATCCGAATCTTTTAATTGCTTCGGTTGAGTAAAATTATTAGATACATGCACTTCGATTCAGTCAATTTCAGCTTTTTCAAGGAAAAAATTTCAAATAATAAAAGAAAATGAAAAATTTGGAATGTTTAGATGAAAACCTAATTTTGTATAAATGATGTAAGAACTAGGAAAGAAAATGCCAAGAGTGATTTTTATAAAACATCTTCCAATCCTCTACGAATATTACATTAAAGTCAATAAATAACAAGAGATGCCTAAAAAAAGAGTTGGACAACTAAGGAAAAATGGAACTAATTAATGCTATCAATATTATACGTACGTGTAACCATAACCGTACCTGACATTAAACTGGTGAAGCTACTGGTACATGGTTCAACTGGGTTTAATCGGTGGTTATACCGGATCATTGATTTGTTTGGAAAAAATGTTATTTAAATAATAAATAAGCTTATAAATTCGTCAAACACAAGTTTAAAATATTTAATATTCAAAATGTTTTCATGAAATATCCATAAATATTTAAAAATTATTTATATAAAATACATTTTATTTGATATAATATATATTTATATTATTATGAAATTTATATTTATGAGATTTTAATAATATATATATATATATATATATATATATATATATAGACCATTTTTTACAATAATTTATATATAATTAATAATAATTTAATGATAATAATAATGATAATTGATTTAAATTTTAAAATTTGGAAATTTTGGTTTGGAACCAAACTGAACCAGAACCAAGCTGAACTAGTTCAGTTCGGTTCAATTCAAACTAAATGTATATTGGTTTTTATAATTTTCTATGTTTGGTTTTTGATTCAGTTTGGTTCAGTTGAAAACCGAACCACATTTTGCTCACCCCTGAGAAAAACGCAGAGTATAATATGAATGATAAGAAAACCGGTTTTTGACTGGTTCGTTGGTTCACCGGTTTTTCATCGGTCTAACCAGTCATCTCCGGTTTTTAATTAAACCGCTGATTTTAATCAAACCGACCAGACCCATGGCCGGTTCGCGGTAAAACTTGTCGAACCGGCCAGTCCGGTCCCGTTTTCATAACATTGCGTGTAACTATAGTCTGGTGATAAATGCATAATTTCCTTATCGGATAGACTTCTAAAACTGGATACTATACCCTTAAAAAAAAAAAAATAAGAATTATATATATATATATATATATATATATATATATATATATATATATATATATATATATTAAGATATTTTTCAATTGGTCCTTAAGATTTATCATCTTTCTGTTTACCAAAATAAGTTTTCTAAAATTTTCTATTGAAATCTGAAATTTGTGGCTAAATTTCACCAGTCGTCCCCTAACTTATCAAGATATACAGGAATGCCACTAAACTCATTTTCGTAACCAAATCATCCCTAGCCTTCAAATACGTTGGTAGAAATACATGATTCGATGTTGGAATTAGCCATGTCATGTTTTCGGAAGACACAAATACTTCTGTTTTTATAAATTGAAATACTCCTTTAAAAAAAAAACATGAAATAACAATGTAGAATTTGGCCTTGTTTCTTATTTGTGGACCAATCTTTTTTATTTTGCTCGAGTATATACAAAATTATCTTTGGCAATTAAATTTATTCGAACTTCATTTTTGTTTTAATGTAATTGTTGGTAGAAATACAAGATTCTCCGAGGTATGAAAGCGGTCGATGAACTAAGCATTAAAGCGTTTGCAAGTTTAGTGTAATTAGCGACAGATTTTATATGCGTCGTGCAATTTCAGTAAGTGACATGCCAATTCTTCTTACAAATAGGGCTGGGCACAGTTCGATCCAATCCAAGGATTTAGAAATCTTCAGAATTGGATTGTTTCAAAAATTTCGGTCCAATCTAGTTTGGATATTTGGAGATTCGGTTTCAATCCTATCTGGTAATAGAATCCGAGGATTCAATCCGGTCTAATCCAAATATAAAAAATAAATCCTAAAAATAAAAAAACACAGATATTTTCTTATATGATTTCAACTAAAAAATATAAATTCTAATAATATCTATCAAAATATTATAAATTAAGTTGGCTTAGTGGTTAGAAATATTATAAATTATTTTATTCACATATATTATAAAATTTTAAAATTAAATAGTCTTTTTTATATATGAATATACCAATAAATTCTCAGTTTTATCAGTTCGGTCTTCGTTCCACTCCAATTCAATCTGGTCCCCGGTCCGATCTTGGATAAATTACGGTCTAGTCTAGTTCTTTTTTCAGAAAAAAGTCAACAATTCAATCAAATTCTGGACCTTTATCCTCAAACATTCGGTTCGATCCAGTATATCCGGTTTTTATGTCCGGCCATGCTTACAATGCGTCGTTTAATTATTTTAATGACACATTTTTATATGTCCTGTGCTATTTAATTAAAAGTTACATTTCAACGCTCCTTTCAAAAAGCGTCAGCACGTCAAAAGTACAAAGCCGCCTCGTCTTTCTTCGTTATTTCCCTGCCAACGATGAATTTGTGAATGCTGTGGCTCATGCTTTTAATTCCATAGGTAAGCGACTTTGTGGCTGCTTATGTGCAACAGCAAGCATATAAAAGGTCAATAATTTCCACTTTCTTGTAGTGGGTCTCCTTTTGGCAGTATAGCTAACACCATGCAAAGACAGATTAAGAGAAAAAACCATGTGAATCTTTTATCTTTAAACCAAAAAAAAAAAAAAGCGTTATTCAAGGTAAAATTCTCAATTTCAAAGCAGAATGCCTAATGTTTTTAAATTTGATTAGAAAGTGAAAAAAAAAAAGGAAAAAAAAAAAAGGAAATTAGGACAGTTAAAAATAAGGGTCAAAATGGAGAAACAACATCTAACGACTGGATTACAAAAGAACAAGCAACAAACAAAATATTGAACATTTTCATATACAGAATCGATTGAAACAACATTTATTGTCTTATATATATATAATATCAGCCCCTATAAATCTAGTCATCAGTGAAATGAAAATAAGATCTGTTTTCTTAACATTTATTGGCTTCTCAATTTAAAAAATTTTATATATGCGACACTAATTTTATAGGAATGCAATCAGTAAACTTATAACATCTCTATTTAAAATCATATAAAAAGATAACTGATGAGTTACCATATATTTATGTTTATATTACATCCAACGATTACATGTACATAATATTCTTGTAATTTTTTTACGAACAAAATTGTATTATATCTCTACTAGGCGCAAACTCTCTGGCCTAAGCATTAGTCTGAAAGACTAATTATTTCCTACTAGAAACAAAAATGAAGACAAAAATGCCAAGCAATTTGGCGACCAATATTATTTTGCTAACGTAGTAAATTTACCATATGGTCCAAAGTCTCACTGGACCACAAAAATTCAGATAATTAGTAAATCTACATCTTCCTCTTTGGATTTGGCCTTTCACTGCCCTCAGGTCTATAAACTCATGGGTTCGTGGGTTGACCAGGCATGTTCGAGGGTCTCTTTGGCATATCATGGTTCTGCATTGTGTTTGATGCTTGGTTCATCGGTTGTTGTTGAGCCGGATTCCTATTTAGCATTGTTGATGGGTTCATTGGTTGTTGTTGACCAGGATTTCCATTTGGCAATCCTTGGTTCATTGGTTGTTGTTGACCGGGATTTCCATTTGGCAATCCTAGGTTCATTGGTTGTTGTGGACCAGGATTCATAGGGGGATTTCTATTTGGCATTGGTTGCTGTTGACCAGGATTCATAGGGGGATTTCTGTTTGGCATTGGCTGCTGTTGACCAGGATTCATAGAGGGATTTCTGTTAGGCGTTGGCTGCTGTTGTCCAGGATTCATAGAGGGGTTTTTATTAGGCATCGGTTGTTGTTGACCGGGGTTCATAGAGGGATTTCTATTAGGCATTTTAGTGTTTCCTGCTCCATTAGATTGTTGATTCATACCTGGATTCGTAGGTTGTTGTTGGGAAGGTATTCCAGATGGATTTTTATTTTGAGCTTCGGTGTTTGCCCCTCCATTAGGTGGCTGGTTCACCGTTGGAGAAGGTTTTGGCATAGGCGATGAGCTAGACTTGTGTTCTGATGATGAAGGAGAGTTCGGGGAATTAAAAATTTTGGGCAATGATAAATGAGGTAAGTTTGGGAGCTTTGGGAGATCAAATGGGAGATCAGGAAGATCAAATGGGAGATCAGGAAGATCATGAAGATCAGGGAGATCAGGGAGATCAGGAAGGGGGAGATCAGGAAGAGGGAGATCGGGGAGAGAACCAAGATTGCGTGCATTCATTGTTGCTCCTAATCCAGCATTAGCAGTTTGACTTGTTGCTGAATTTCCTGATGAAGGAGAACTATAACTAGTACCTGATGGAGAAGACTTTGAAACTTCTGATAGTAGATCAAAGGGACTTGGGAGATCAGGTAGAGGGGGCAAGCCAAATTTAGAGAGGTCAGGCTTAGGTAAATCTTCAAATAGGTTTGGTAGCTTTGGGAGATCAAATGGGAGATCTGGTAAAGGCGGAAGCCCTTTACCGAATGGAAGAGAACCAAGATTGCGTGCATTCATTGTTGCTCCTGATCCAGCATTAGCAGTTTCACTTGGTGCTGAATTTCCTGATGAAGGAGAGCTAGAACTTGAACCTGATGGAGAAGACTTTGAAACTTCTGATAGTAGATCAAAGGGACTTGGGAGATCAGGTAGTGGTGGCAAGCCGGATTTAGAGAGGTCAAGCTTAGGTAAGTCTTCAAATAGGTTTGGTAGCTTTGGGAGATCAAATGGGAGATCTGGCAATGGTGGAAGCCCTTCACCAAATGGAAGAGAACCAAGATTACGTGCATTCATTGTTGCTCCTGGTCCTAAATTAGTAGTTTGTCCAGGTATTGAATTTCCTGATGAAGGAGAATTAGAACTAGTACCTGATGGAGAAGACTTTGAAACTTCTGATAATAGATCAAAGGGACTTGGGAGATCAGGTAGAGGGGGCAAGCCGAATTTAGAAAGGTCAGGCTTAGGTAAATCTTCAAATAGGTTTGGTAGCTTTTGGAGATCAAATGGGAGATCTGGTAAAGGCGGAAGCCCTTTACCGAATGGAAGAGAACCAAGATTGCGTGCATTCATTGTTGCTTCTGATCCAGCATTAGCAGTTTGACTTGGTGCTGAATTTCCTGATGAAGGAGAACTAGAACTTGAACCTGATGGAGAAGACTTTGAAACTTCTGATAGTAGATCAAAGGGACTTGGGAGGTCAGGTAGTGGTGGCAAGCCGAATTTAGAGAGGTCAGGCTTAGGTATATCTTCAAATAGGTTTGGTAGCTTTGGGAGATCAAATGGGAGATCTGGCAATGGTGGAAGCCCTTCACCGAATGGAAGAGAACCAAGATTACGTGCATTCATTGTTGCTCCTGGTCCTGAATTAGTAGTTTGACCAAGTGCTGAATTTCCTGATGAAGCAGCACCAGAATTAGAATTTGATGGAGAAGACTTTGAAGAATCTTCTGAGAGTAGATCAAAGGGATTTGGGAGATCAGGTAGAGGTGGTAAGCCGAATTTAGAAAGGTCGGGCTTAGGTAAGTCCTCAAATGGGTTTGGTAGCTTTGGGAGATCAAATGGGAGATCTGGTAAAGGCGGAAGCCCTTTACCGAATGGAAGAGAACCAAGATTGCGTGCATTCATTGTTGCTCCTGATCCAGCATTAGCAGTTTGACTTGGTGCTGAATTTCCTGATGAAGGAGAACTAGAACTTGAACCTGATGGAGAAGACTTTGAAACTTCTGATAGTAGATCAAAGGGACTTGGGAGATCAGGTAGTGGTGGCAAGCCGAATTTAGAGAGGTCAGGCTTAGGTAAGTCTTCAAATATGTTTGGTAGCTTTGGGAGATCAAATGGGAGATCTGGCAATGGTGGAAGCCCTTCACCGAATGGAAGAGAACCAAGATTACGTGCATTCATTATTGCTCCTGATCCTGAATTAGTAGTTTGACCAGGTGCTGAATTTCCTGATGAAGCAGCACCAGAATTAGAATTAGATGGAGAAGACTTTGAAGAATCTTTTGAGAGTAGATCAAAGGGATTTGGGAGATCAGGTAGAGGTGGTAAGCCGAATTTAGAAAGGTCAGGCTTAGGTAAATCTTCAAATGGGTTGGGTAGCTTTGGGAGATCAAATGGGAGATCTGGCAATGGTGGAAGCCCTCCACCAAATGGAAGAGCACCAAGATTTCTAGCAGCTAGTCCAACGTCTAATTTAACAGAAAGACAAAGAATTACACAGAAAAAGGTTAATAAACTGGCCATCTTTGAATAAAGATGTAGTGCTAAGGAGAAAGGAAACAATCAAGTAAGCTTGATTTGAAAAACATAGGATAAACTGTGACGTATTTATAGATGAAAAACAATGATAAGAATGGCATAAGGATAGCGAAAAAACAGCATCAACTTCAACCTAAGAGAAATGCGCAAGTGTTCCTTGAACTGCTCCTATACCATAAAATTTTTTGAGGAATCATAATTTCTCTGTTAAAAATTTCAGTGGAAGTGAATTAATGTAATGGTCAAAACTCCATGAACCGGGAAATTTATTATTATGATTTTTTTACACTAATATTTTTCTTTTTAATTTTGAACAATTCACAAAATTATATGCATATACCTTTGATTATCTTTTGAGTAATTTTTTGCAAATACATCTTCAGTATTTGTATTTTTTTCCTTAAATATATAGATAATATATCAATATTAATTAGTTAAAGCTTTTTTTTTTAATAAAATTAATTAATTAAAGCTTTAGAGATTATATATTTGATATAAAATGAATAGAACTAGATAATACTTATTGCAAAACTAGTATCTTAATTGAGAGTTGAGACCCTGAGATTTTATACTTTAATCCCCTTGTTGAGCCTTTTGTAATTACCTTGCAATATATCTCTTTATAAGATGATCATTAATTCTCAAAACCTTTCATGTCAGCCAGTAAGGCTTAATTGATATGAAATTTTATAATCAGGAATATTATGAAATTTTATTTATTAAATTAGTTTACAATGTGATTGGTTCTGATTCACAGATTACGTGGTAGAATGAGATTCTATAGAAAATTTACTATAAGTTAGATTATGCAGTGGAAAAAAAACACAGAAAAGAAAAGTAAGAACTAGAATATATGTGAGTAGTTCTGACTCGCAACATAACAATTTTTGTTTTCTGAAATACCCTGAACGAGCAAAAGACTCACGAAATGGAAATATTTGCTGCAGTGGCAAGAATTTAAAGTATCAAGTTATACTCAATTATGGTTCAGAACAAGCAGAAAATTAAAACTTACGGACTAGAAATATATAAGTGAAAGAATTAATGAAAGTTTCAACTTCATATCAACAAAGATTTAAGCAATTTAGTTTCAAGAGAAAAATCCCCAATTTCGAATTTTTGAAACCCCAAGTTTTGTTTTATTAAAGATGGTGAAAAGTGTGACAGATAGTAATAATAAAAGTTAATCTTGGTTTTTCTTATCAGCTTTAGTTTTTGTATCAAATGGTTACATAATATAGGTATCAAACATGTTTTGATCAATATATAGCCTGTGCCTTTTTGGCCCTCCACGCTTCCGCTCATACGTGCAAACTCCTAACTAGGGGTAAGCAAAACCAAACCGCAACCCGAAAAACCGAACCGAGTAGAAAACCGAACCGAACCAAAATTAGTTTGGTTTAGTTTTGGTTTTTAATAATGTGATAGTTTGGTTTTCGGTTTGATTTTGGTTTTTGATGGAAAAACCGAAACAAACCGAACTAATTATAAATATTTAAAAATTATTTATATATATGTATAAAATACATTTTATTTGATATAATATATATTTATATTATTATATAATTTATATTTATGGGATTTTAATTTTATATATATATATATATATATATATATATATATATATATATAGATCATTTTTTGACAATAATTTATATATAATTAATAATAATTTAATGAAAATAATAATGATAATTTATTTAAATTTGAAAATTTGGAAATTTTAGTTTTGAACCGAACCGAACTAGAACCAAACTGAACTGATTCGGTTCGGTTCAAAACAAACTGAATGTATATTGGTTTGTTTTTTGTTTTCACAATTTTCCTTGTTTGGTTTTCGATTCAGTTTGGTTCGTTTATGTTTTTGAACCAAACCGTGTTTTGCTTACCCATACTCCTAACTAGAACAGATACATTTATTAGATAAAAGGCCGACAAGGGCTTTGCTCACTGCTCAATTTATTGTATTCATGATATGGTATTATAGCATTTTAGACTAAATGATCGAAGATTCAAATCTTGACAGTCTTATATTGTTGGAATTTCAACGCATGGTAAAGTAAGTCTGTGTTGTATAAATTTCAAGCTTAATGGTACATTCGCGTGAGATTCTGTTATATATAATAATAATACATTAATCCAAAAGCCACAAATAATACTAGGAGTTTGTCTAATTCTTCAAAATCCACTTGAAGCCTCTTCAAATCCATCACGGATAATATAAAGATTATTATGCAGCCTTGCATATTAACTTAACCTTTTAGGTCAATGCTACATTCACATAGTGCGTATCAGGGTATCTTAAATCTATAGCTCAAGAGTTCATATCTTAGAATGCCATTTATCAATATTGGCCCTTGTTGTACATATTTCAACCCAATGGACACTTGCATGCGTGGGTGTATCAAATTGAAGATGACATATACTATTATTAAGCTTTAGCTTTTAGCTTAAGTTTTTAAATGAAATTGTTTATTCAAAATACATTAGAGTTTATTTGATCAAGGGGTCAAGTGCTTGAATCGTGGGAATGTCATTTATCCATGAAATTCTAGCACATGGTAAAGTAGGTTTGTCTTGTCCATGCTTTGAAGACCAAAAGGTCACTTCAAAATAAGGGAGTGTTGGAGATATTTTATTCTTTAATTTTACCTATCTGCTTGAACTTTTGGGTTAGATATATAGCTCCTTGACAATGACATAGGGCATAGGAAAAAGATGAGCGTTAAATAAGTAATTCATTGATGAGTTGTATTTTTAAAGTTTAGTGATTTTGTTTGTTTGACATAGCTAAAGGATTGCTTAACTAGTTTACCATATTCAAGTTTATGGAGAATGGTAATTGTTAGATTTATTGTTCTCATGATGACAAGCATAGAGATCCATCCAGTTTACACCTCTTGATCAGTGTCATCCCATTAACTTTAAACTTGATTACAGTCCTCACATATGTTTTCACCTCTTCGTTATAGTCTATATATAAAGTAAAGAATAATAAGAATTACAAACAAAACATTCTTGAAATCAATAAACATAGTTCCACCTCAAAAGAATCTGACATTGATAATATGATAAAAGATTACAAAAATGTATTTGAATGAAATAGTTGATGCTTCTGCTTCACCAAAAATAAAAAGCTTATAGGATCGATTATTCAAATGCCAAAATCTTCCTCTTCCTGTTTTTCTTAAAATTTAACAAAAGCATAGATTCTTTTACTCTATCAGATATATCTATTTCTCGCTTGAATCAAGAATCACCTTGTTCTATAAGGAAAATTACCACCGGGTTTGTTTAATTCTACTCTTGGGAGGTTGTTGTTGTCGTCCTTATTAGGAACAGCAGAACTTCCAGAATTATTGTTGTTGTTCTTAGGAATAGTGGAATCTCCCGAGCTCTGAGTAGGGGGCTTAGTTGGAGTTGGACTATTTGATGACGGAGAAGTTGCTTTTGGATCGCCTTTTGGTTTTGTCGAGTTCACAACAGGCTGCATATTTTGAACATTGACATTCAAAGGTGGTTTTTTTTCCAATTCATCTGGTTTTAGTTTTGACAATGCTAGAGTGATTGGCAAGATTGGCAATAGGAGCTTTGGATCTGGCTTTAGTTTCGGTAACTTCGGCAGTGCATCTGTTGGTTTTGGTAGATTTGGCACTGGATCAGGTAGTGCATCTGTCGGTTTTGGTAGATCAGGCAATGCATCTATCGGTTTTGGTAGATTGGGTAACTTCGGCAGTGCATCCTTTGGATTTGGTAAATCTGGGAGTGCATCTGTCGGTTTTGGTAGATCAGGTAATTTCGGCAGTGCATCTGTCGGATTTGGTAAATCTGGTAGTGCATCTATTGGTTTTGGTAGATCGGGCAACTTTGGTTTCGGTAGATCGGGCAACTTCGGCAGTGCATCTGTCGGATTTGGTAAATCTGGCAGTGCATCTGTCGGTTTTGGTAGGTCGGGAAACTTTGGTTTTGGTCGGTCGGGAAACTTTGGCAGTGCATCTGTCGGATTTGGTAAATTTGGCAGTGCATCTGTCGGTTTTGGTAGGTCAGGAAACTTTGGTTTCAGTAGATCAGGCAACTTCGGCAATGCATCTGTCGCATTTGGTAAATCTGGCAGTGCATCTGTCGGTTTTGGTAGGTCAGGAAACTTTGGTTTCGGTAGATCAGGCAACTTCGGCAATGCATCTGTCGGATTTGGTAAATTTGGCAGTGCATCTGTTGGTTTTGGTATATCAGGCAACTTCGGCAAAGCATCTGTCGGGTTTGGTATATCTGGCAGTGTATCTGCTGGATTTGGTAAATCGGGCAGTGCGTCTTTAGGATTTGGTAACTTTGGCCCCCCTCTTAGTGGATTTAAATACTTCGGTATTGTATCTAGCGGATTTGGGAACTTCGTTACTAAGCCTACTGTTTCTAATGGACTCGGAAGCTTTGTCACTGAATCTACTGCGTGTAATGGGTTAGGAAACTTGGTCACCGCATCTAGCGGATTTGGTAAGTCCAAGAGACGACGACCGGCTATTCCCAGATGTATGTGTGAGAGTATTGAGAATGCAACAAAGAAGGCAACATTGGAAAAATTAAGAGAAACCATCGGTACTATGTACGTAGGTAGTATGACTTGTTAAAAGAAATGTGGGTTTGGTGGAATAAGGCCTGTTGTCAGCTATATATATAAATACACAAGCATTTTTAGCTATTCTTGGCAACATTTAACTGAGCTATACGAAAATCATGCCAGCTTATAAATATATACTGTGACTTACTTTACATCACTGAAATGGTGGATCAAGTTCATTACCTTGAAATTTTCAAATTGATTCACAATAATTTCCTCGTATCTCTAATTGTTATGTTCCAAATTGTAAGTTGTGAAAACAGTAGTCCACGAAGCTATTAGATTTAATTAAATTAATCAAAATATAGGGGAATTATTAGCTTAATTAATATATAATACCATGCGCAACCTTAATATTTATTCACAGAAATGAGAATTTACATATTTTGGGAAAAAAAAAATCTTTTTATGGCCTCGTCCTATTAATCAATCATCCTTTTAGCCCTTATCCTTTAGAAGTTACCATTTTAATCTCTGTCTTATGCGAAATTTTACCCAACTGGACCATAATGGACATTTTCTCCTTGCAAAAGGGTCCATTATGGTCCAATTGGGTATAGTTTCGTATAGAACAAGGACTAAAATGATAATTTTATTACATATGACATGGGTTAAAGGGACAATTAGATGATACGACCAGGAATAAAAAGGTCATTAAACCTATATTTTGGCTTTCAATAACGAGGAGCTCGTATATATTTTAAGAGAGAGAGAAATAAATACAAATAGTATATTTTACACTTTGGTTTGACTAGTTATGGGTCTTAACTCTTAGGTCGTTTAAGCTGAAAATCTCAAATGTTGGATAGAATCATGTGCAAACTTAATTTAGAAAAATGAAAAAATTTTAGCATTAAAAGTATTTAAGTTTCTCTATTTCTTTTCAAATCTAGTGACATCTAAATTCCAGCAATTTTAATTTTGTTTTGGTGTGTTCATTTCGATCAATTCTTATTCTACGAAAGATTAATCGCGTACTTTTGTTGTTTTAGTCATTTTCAAGAGTGCACAATGATTTGATTAGAAGTTAGATTTTCCATTTTCTTTTAAATTGCATTCATAATTGTGGAATGCATTTAAAATTCCTAGTACGCTTGCATTCTCTAAAAGGGACAAACAGTATGTTAGCGATTTTGGTTTGGAAAACAAATTATGGATTGTTTGTACTACTACTGCAAGACCAGTTGTATATATTCTGTTGTCATTTCTCTTTTGAAGCACCTCATTAGATGAACTATGTTCTGGAATTTCATTGAAAGTCTCATGCTTGTTAATTGTCACCATTTATTATATGTTGGTTGCAATGATCACTATGATGTCTGCTTCTTTAATACTTGTGGTTTAAGTGTTCTTTTAGGGAGTTTGTTGTCCACATGAATAGACACAAGTTGAATCAGTTCTGGGATAATGCAATCAAAATGTTGGAAAACAATCAATCAGCTTCATGGTGAGTTTCACAGTTTTGGTGATTTTCTTGTGTCATAATTAATTCACATGTTTTGCATTATATATGCTTGTGACAATCAATGAGAATAATCAAGTTCAAATCAATTACTTTCACCTATTTGATGTGTGCAAACAAATTACCAAGCAAAGTATAATTTAAAGAAATAGGAAAGACAAATATTCCCTTGCAAATTGATTTTAGAGACCAAATGTATGAGTACAAAGTTTCATTGGCAATATACTCCTTGTTAATTAGCACGAAATAAATTACCAAGGAAACTTCTACCCTACCAAAAAGAAAAAATCCTTCCTAATCCATTGGTATTTTGAATTTTCTTATAGTGTACGAGTATAAAAGAAATAAGAAAAAAACATTTGATATGAAGTAATGAAGAATTTATTAGAAACAATAGAATTCATTATTACAAACAAAAACGAAATTCAGTTGCTGACATCAATGAAGGACAACAAACAAACTAAGAATCGAATTCCTAATTGAATTTTATTGTTGATAGAATAAATTCGAAAAGACTAATTTATGGAGCTGCTGGCAAACCAGGAATCTTGGGACGAGGCAAATCCTTCAACAACTTTAACCAGTCTTGAAGAAGTGGTATAAAATCTGCAGGTTTGGCGTTTCCAGGGGTCAATTTAGACAAATCCTTGAGTAACTGAATCCAATCAGGGATTATCTTTGTCAAATCTGGAATTGGAAATGGTGAATCTGGAAGAGCATCAGTGGGTTTGGGAAGATCTGGGACCAATGGCAAATCTGACGGCTTAGGAAGATCTGACGGTTTAGGAATAACATCTGAGGGTTTAGGAACAACATCTGACGGTTTGGGAATTGCATCTGATGGTTTTGGAAGATCTGGTAATGGATTCAAGTCTGGTAATTGCATTAGCTGACGCCCTGCTATGCCCACATCTATGTTTGAAACTGACAAAACAAAAACCAACATCAAACTCAAATATTTACCACAACCCATCACTTGTTTACCTAATGATTTTTTCTAAAGAAAGAAAGAAAGAAAGTAATTTGTTTGGATGATTTAATGAGGTATGTTGTTTCTATTATTTATACATGATGTTTCTTCTATAATTAGTTAATTTCCTACTACTTGGCCCTACGAGAATTGTGCTGAATTTCAAGTCTAATATAAGATTAGTAGGTTATTAGACATATTGGTTTTAAAAATTATGATTTTACCTTTTGTTGATTTATTACTAATGGTTAAAAATTGAAATAAAAGGTCAACTAACCGAAAAATAGATTAATCAATTAGTGGTTAGCCGAATTTAATAGACTAGAAAATGGTTATGTGTTTTCAAAAACCCGATAAAGTGATTAACAGATCAAAATAGCTTAAATTGATGGATTTGTTAACCAACCATGTACCACCATAGTTTGAGGGGCAAAATTGGTTCACTATGAACCGTGTTGGATAAAGGGTATCCAATGTGCTTAATGTGATGAATTCAACAAACGGTAGTCATAGTGAATTCAATTTCATAAGGGTTTTGATGATAACAAAAGCAAGACCAAAACATGAGAGTGTTGAATCAAAGGTGTTTGATGATAATAAAAGAAGATGATTATGTTCACAAAGTCATACGCACATCCATGGAAGAATGAAGTCAAGGCAAGTGATCATCATTAAAAAAGTCATAGAAAAATTTCCGACTTAGTCTAGACATGAAGTTAGCTGACTAAAATATATCCTCAAAGACCACATCATTTCTACTTCTTTGAGGATGATTGAAATAGATGACAAAAAGTACCAAACGAAGATAATCAGATTCTGGGGTGAAGTTGCAACAACTTTTAGTCAACTAAAAGATTATTACGAGAAGCAATAACAAGCTAAAAACAAAAGTTAATGATAACGACTAGTTTGTAACCAGTTAATGCTTAAGCACTGAGTAACAACCAGTTTTCTAGAAAAGTGTGCCCAACAGCTCTTTTCTGAAATTTGCCTATAAAAGGAACATCCATTTGAAGATTGAAGATTGAAAGACTAATTCCCATGTGCTCTCAACTGAACTTATCCAAGAGTCTATCCCAAAGCTTCTTTATGCTTAGAATTATAGTTATGCTTCTTCATTGTACTTCGTTGTAAATCACCTTTTGTAAAAAGCATATTTTTTCAATTTAGCTCGAAAATTGAGGGGGAAAAGTTCTCAATCGGCCTGTAAAATTGAGTATAATAGGTTCCTTAATTGAGCTTGTAAAATCTAAGAGGTTTCTCAGTTGAACTTGTAAAAGCTAAGAGGTTGCTTTATGAGTTTGTAAAAAAAAAAAAAGACAAAAAACCCTAGACACATGTTACCCCACCAGCCACCACCACACCCAAACCCCAACGCCGGCCACGCCATCACCGCCGATAGCCAATATCGAACCGCCACATACAACCACCGATTACCAGGTACAAAGCTACATCAATCCAATCATTTATCAGCCACTCAATCCACCCACAACCCAAACAAAACCCTACAACCACAACCATCAATCGACTTCTTCGAAGGATTTCCTGAAGGATGGAGCACACAGAATCTGAACAAGCTCTTTGTTTCACATAACATCCATGGTATCATCACTTTGGCTAGAAAGAGAAACAACAGAAACCTGAGATTCAGTTTTCTACGGATACACCAAGACCTAAGCATAGTGACTGTTATTGTTGCAATCAATAAAATATCGATTGGCACTCATAAGCTTCGTGCTTTTCAAGCAAGGTACCCAGTGAAAAAACAACCCCCAGCTCCTTTTAGAAAACCAGAACGACATCCTTTTGAGCCAAAATCTCAACCCACTTTCAAACCTGCTCACAGAGACTTGCGTTCATATGCATCTGTGGCCCAAGGTCAACCGTTAGAGAAACCTAGAATGTATTGTAAGGATTTCAGAGGACCACCGCCATTGTGGATTTCTAACTCATGTGTTGTGTTCCTAAAAGACATCAGACACTTGCTCTCCTTGAAATCGATACTTTGTGAAAGAAACTATGGCTTCAGGAATGTCACGATGTTAGGAAGCTTGTCTGCGATTGTCTCCTTTTTCTCAAAGGAAGCTGCAGAAACTTTTATGAATTCTGATTGGGCATCCCTTGAAGACATTATAACCAAAATTGAGCCTGTTAACGCTAACATGACCCCATCTCATCGCCTTACTTGCATAAGCCTTACTGGCATTCCCCTTAAACACTGCAACAGCTCCTTCATTGAATTCGTTACATCGGATTTCGGGTCTCTCGTTGGAATTAGCAAAGATTTTGTCCACAGAAACCGTTTAGACTTAATTTCATGTTTAATCTCCACAGATGCAAGAAGCTTCAAGGATCAGGTAGTTATTGAAATTAATGGTGAAATGAGAAAGATTGATATTTTTTGAAAACTTATTACCCTGCAGTGCCATGGAGTCAGATTTTATGCCAATCTCAGATTCTCATACCAGCGAATTATCACCAGTGCTATCACAAGGGATTCTTTCAGCGTCAAATAACACAATTGTCCCACTGTCAGTTCAATCTATCCAGGAACAATTACCATTTGTTTCGGATCAGAATGTGATTATCCCAAACAAAGACACGACAGTTATCAAAAAGAAAGGGAAGGGCTGTTCTTTCAAATGGGAATGTGGGTTCAGAAGTCAGTATTTCTTCCAACTTCGACCGAAGTGTCAATATTAATAATATGAATTGCAGAAACTAGAATCTATTGAATGCGGAATCAGCTTCATCATCGAAAGATGAAATCGAAGCTACTTGGCAGGTTGGAAACGCGATTGGCATCTTCAAGGAGAAAAACAAGATTGTGATTAAAGAACGTATTGGAGACCTCATCAAAGTAAATTAAATCTTCAATGCCTTCCAGGTTTTATCTACTTTCTCATGTCTTTAAATTTTGCATTCTGGAATTGCTGAGGGGGTATTAGAAACACAGCAAAACAAAGTTTAATCAGATCTCTAATTATGAATCATGGTTTACATCTTTTTGGTTTATTGGAGTCCAAGGCTGAGTCTATTGATGAATTTTGTTTGAGAAACATGTGGGGTCACTATGATTATGATTTTGTTTTTGTTCCTTCAAATGGGGTAGCAGGTGGTCTAATCATTTCCTGGAACTCGAATCTAATCAATTGCACACTTACAAGTAGTTCTAACAGGTGGATTTTGGTTCAATGTTATAATCGGGATGTTGACATACACATTCTCCAAGTTTATGCACCAAATGAGTGGACGGATAGAACTATTATGTGGGGTAACATTCTACCCATTATTACTTCACTTCCTAAAGTGATTGTTTATGGTGATTTCAACGAGGTTCTTGACCCAAGTGAGAGATCGAACAGTAACTACACAACTTCCATCAGATACTTTCAAGATTTTGTTAACAAAGGGGAATTACATGACATCCTGATTCAAGGCAGACATTTTACTTGGCATAATGCTACATCTTTTTCAAGAATTGATAGGATTTTAGCTTCATCTGAAGTTGTAAGCTGTTGGCCTCTCCAATTTGCTTCCTCTTTTGACACAACGTTATCTGATCACCTTCCTATTGTTTTCAAGTCTTCAGTTGATGCTTGGAGTGGTCCAAAACCGTTCAGGTCATTAAATTGTTGGTGGAAGAAGGAGAATTTCATGCTGTTTGTTAAAGAAGTTTGGGAGCAGATTTGTGTTAATTAAACAGTCCCCTTTCCATCAAACTAAAATCTCTCAGAGTTAGTTTGTCAGATTGGAATAAGAACTCTTTTGGCAAAGTGGGGAGTGAGATTTCATCATTGGAACAACAAATTCTTGACCTTTCTTCAGATATGATTCCTTGACCCTTTTCTAATCAACATCGAGAGTCGCTGGCAGCTCTCAAATCTAATTTGTATCTGAAAAGGAAGCATCTAGATTCCATCCATCACCAACAATCAAGGGTAAAGTGGTGTCTTTTAGGAGACAATAATACCACCTTCTTTCACCAGTCGGCTTCAGCTAGATTCAGGAATAATAGAATCTCTGGATTGGAAACTGATAATGGGTTCATCACAGATCCAGAATCCATCAAGGAGCACATCTTCAGGTTTTATAAGTCGCTTTTTAGCGAGGATGTTTCTGTCCCTTTCACCTTGGATACTTTAAATTTCTCAAAGGTTTTTGAGGATCTGAACAGATATCTTATAGCCCCTTTTAGTGAAGAGGAAACTTGGGAAGCTGTTAAAGCTTGCAGAGAAAACAAGGCTCCGAGTCCGGATGGTCTGAATTTCTTTTTTTACAAGAGAGCTTGGAACTTTATGAAAACTGAAATATTAAAGGTTATTGATTCTTTTTATCACCAAGGAGTGCTCCCGGCAGCTCTGAAATCTTCTTTCACCATTTTGATTCCCAAATCAGCGGGTGTGACATCTATCAACAATTTTCGGCCAATCTCTTTGATTCATGGAGCGTATAAAATTATCTCAAAGATGCTTTCTCGTAGGCTTCAATCTATTCTCCCTTGGATTATTTCAGCACGTCAATTGCATTCGTTAAAGGTAGAAATATTCATGAATGCTCATCCGTGGCGTCGGAAATTGTTCACAATCTCAAAGCCTTTAATCGGCCATCCTTCATTCTTAAATTGGATTTTAATAAGGCTTTCGATAGCATTTCCTGGAAATATCTCTATTCTATTTCTGAGAGCTTGGGCTTTTCTCGCATCTGGAATGTTTGGATGAAAAATTTTCGGGTTAAATCTTCAACCTCAATTCTAGTTAATGGGATTCCTATGAAGCCTATATATCTCAAGAAAGGGGTGAAGCAAGGAGATCCTTTATCTCCTTTTTCTCTTTTTTCTTGTAGTTGAGGGGCTAAAGCAACTTATTAATAAAGCTCGGGAGTTAAATATTTTATCAGGCTTCCACTCAGAAAACGAATTCCAACCGCCTCTAATCTTACAGTTCACCGATGGTATGATCTGTTTTCTACCAGCAGACATTGAAGAAATTTCATCTTTTATGCTTATTCTTTGGTGCTTTGAAATCATTTCGGGTCTTCGGATTAATTTCAGCAAAAGTTCACTTGTTGGGTTGGGTGTTAACAAAGCTTTAACTGAGCTATGTGCCTCCAAAATTGGCTGCAAGGTATCGAGTTTACCCATCCAATATCTTAGAGTTCCTTTAACCCACAAAAAATTAAATATTCGGGATTGGAACCTTCTCATTCAGAAATTTGAGTCGAAGCTAGCTTTGTGGAAAGGAAGTTGTCTTTCTTATGCAAGAAGGTTAACTTTGGTTAAATCGATGCTAAATGGTCTACCGGTGCATTTGTTGCCTCTTTTCAGAATGCCTAAAGCTATTTCTCAGATTCTTGAAAGCTATATGAGGAATTTTCTTTGGAAAGGTAACACCTTTGAATGAGGGCTTAACATGATCAGTTGGCAAAATATTTGCAAACTGTATTGGCTCGGAGGTTTAAACATGAATAGTCTTCCAAATAAAAATGTCAGTCTGCTTATGAAATGGGTTTTGGAAAATAAATGTTTCAGATGAGTGTTCCTTGTGGTTCAGATTGTGTGTGGAACACAATGGATTGAGGGATTGGAATTCCCTTCGCAACGGCCTTCCTCTTAATGCCTCTCATATATGTAAAGGGATTATTTCTTCATGTGTAATGGATGACAGATTTCGGGGGCTGTTCATCAGCAACACTAGTTTTCAGGTCCAAAACGGCAAGAAAGTTAACTTCTGGAATGATGTTTGGGCTGGAACATCTTCTTTACGTAGCCGCTTTCCTATCTTATTCTCTCTGGTAGCTAATAAAATGGCGTCATTGGCTGAAGTTTTTGGGAAAATTTTTTCTGCTGAAGGATGCCCTTTCTGGATCAGGAAATTGCGCCTGAATCACAAAGATCAACTGCACACGCTAACAGCCCTTCTTCCTTGCCATTTAGCTCAGTATGAAGAAGACACCGTTACATGGAAGGGTCACTCAAGCTTAATTTTAGGATTCAGTCCAAAAGCTTTCATTGATTGATTGTTTGGCAATGGACCTGATTCTCCAGCTGCTGCTGTGAGCGGACGACCTTAAACGGAACGCGGCAAAGCGAACCGGGAAAAAAAGAAAAGAAATGGAATTGATAGAGATTTATGGATTTTGTGGAAAACAGGTTTTGTTTATGTTGAGTTAGGAAAACTATTGATTTAATTTGGAAATCCTTTTGTAGAAAACATTTTCTCATATTTTAACTTAAAGACCTTGAAACTTAAATTCCGAGATCAGTGACAGAGTCGCCACCCGGATCAGCTCATCTGGGAATTCCGATACAGCTCCCTACCGAGGACAGGCTAATGTACCTAATCCAGAGATTTAGGATTCAGGCAAATAACTTACTTGACCTCTAGCTGGCTTTCACTTTACAGTTTACATTACCATATTTAATTTGCTTTATTATCTTTCTCTAACTCCAATTAGTTTATTTTAATTATCCGATGCTAAAGCAAAATGCAAGAAATAAATTGCAAGAAATAAAATTATACATTCAAAATATACAAAAGAATAATAGAGGCCTATCATACAACCTAATCGAATAAAAAAGAAAAAGAAAACTCTCGTCTCACTTTTACAAGCGCCTAGCATACACGATTTATCTAAAAATATCACAATTGCCTAAAATACACGATTAATTCTATTAAATACATATAAAATAGGAATAAAAAAAAAGCTACAAAACAAAGGTTAGCACAATATACGGCACGCCATAAGTTGGACTCAAACATGACAGAATGGGAAATCAAGAATTGGGGGGCATGCATTTAGGGGATAACCGGGTTGGCTCGGCTACATGGCCCGGTTAGACCTGGAAAACATTTCTAAACATCCCTGTATTTTTGGTTTTGTGGGAAAATCATTTTGAAAACAACTTTGCTGGTTTACATGCATTTTTTACATATGAGGTGGGTCGGTTTTCGGGAGAATCGGGTCTCCGTCGTGGCATTGTTCTAAATGTAATTTTACTGAAAATTGAATCTAGGGTCATGAATGCACACAACAAAATTCATTTTGATGATTTTGGGATTTTCTGAATTTTTATGGATTCAAAGGAAAAATTTTGATTCTGGAAAATAGGTTACAGTAGTGGGACTGTAACTACAGTCGTACGACTGTAAATTATAGTCGTGCAACTATAAGCAGTCCAGAATCAAGATTTCGCCAAAATTTTATTTGAAATAAATTGGAAGAAAATGCCTGGAAATCAAGAACACTCGTACGACTGTAACTACAGTTGTATGACTGTTCATAAACTCAAGAACAGTCGCACGACTGTTCTTGATTTTCAGAAATAGAAACGCAGAAAAATGAACAAAAATGGCACAAAACCACACCAATCACCCAGAAAGCATGGAAAAGAGAAGGGAAAAGGAGTGCATACCTTTTAGAAGCTTAACGTCGAATTGACCCCTGGCGTCGCTCCAATCCACACAAATTTGCTCTTTTCTGCTTGAGTTGGGTTTGAGCTTTGTATAAAAAAAAAATCCAAAATGCTTGGGATTCTGATGATTTAAGTCCGAGATTTTGATTTGTTTGGAGTGTTAAGTGATTAACCTAAGGATGTCTAGCAAGTTTTAATCTTAATTTTGAGAATCAAAAGAAAAAGAAAGGGAAGAAAGTTGAGCTTTTTGTATTTTTCTCTCTTCCACCTCTTTATCTCTCATTCTCTGTAAATTTCTCTCACTAAAAACCAGAATCCAAAGTTTTTTTTTCTCCCCTCCTTTTTTCTTCTTTTTATCCTCTGATCTTGGGTGCCTTGCTGCAAGAACGGAGCATTTATTGTGCCACCTTCTCTCCTCCATTTTTCTGTCACAGAGGTATAGGCTCCTGCACCTGCTCTGACATTACAGTCATATGACTGTATATTACAGTCGTGTGACTCTAGCCTTTTTTTTTGAAGTAAAATTCCGGCGCTTACAGCTGCCCCTCGCGTATCAAATTCAACACCCGATCTTGGTCTAAAATAGTTGATGTGGATTTGAGAAACGCGATTCAAAGTGCCACAGACACAGGAAAGAAAACATGCAACTGAGTTGCCGAAGCTTCACTACTGTGGTGACGTGTTGAGTTGATTGGATGGAATAAGCTGATATCGGGTCTATGTTACCCGAGGCAGAGTTGATGATGAAATAAGCCGATACCAGGTCCAATCTACCCGAGGCAATGTTGGAGATTTGAATTGGCTTCCATGATCTAGGATCTTGCTTGAATCGATCTTCAAGAATCTGAAATCTGACTTGGGCGATTTTCAAGGATTAAGAATCAGGCTTGAAGAGGTTTCGAGGATTCAAAATCATGCTTGAGGAGGTTTACAAGGATTAAGAATCATGCTTGAAGAAGTTCAAGGATTCGAAATCTAGCTTGGAGAAGTGTTTATCAAGGATTGGGAATCTTGCTTGAAAAGGTTCAAGGATTCGAAATCTGGCTTGGAGTGGTTTTCAAGGATTGGGAATCATACTTGAAGAAGTTCAAGGATTCGAAATCTAGCTTGGAGAGGTGTTTTATCAAGGATTGGGAATCATGCTTGAAGAAGTTCAAGGATTCGAAATCTAGCTTGGATGAAATAATGGGTTTGATGTAGAACTAAGCCGATATCGGGTCTAGGTTACCCGAGGCCAATCTACAGAAATTTTGATGGACTTGAAATAATGAAATAAGGGGTTTAAGGATTTAAAACCATGCTTGAATGTAATGGAGTTCAAGGGTTCAAAATTTGGCTTGAATGAAGAAAAGGGGTTCAAGGATTTGCAACCATGCTTGAACGTAATGGAGTTCAAGGGTTTGAAATCTGGCTTGAATAAAGAAAAGGGGTTCGAGGAATTGCAACCGTGCTTGAACGTAATGGAGTTCAAGGGTTTGAAATCTGGCTTAAAGAAAGAAAAGGGGTATAAGGATTTGCAACCATGCTTGAACGTAATGGAGTTCAAGGGTTTGAAATCTAGCTTGAATAAAGAAAAGGGGTTCAAGGATTTGCAACCGTGCTTGAACGTAATGGAGTTCAAGGGTTTGAAATCTGGCTTGAATAAAGAAAAGGGATTCAAGGATTTGCAATCGTGCTTGAACGTAATAGAGTTCAAGGGTTTGAATCTATCTTGACTGAAGAAAAGGGGTTCAAGGATTTGCAACCATGCTTGATTGTAATGGAGTCCAAGGGCTTAAAATCTAGCTTGAATGAAGAAAAGGGTTCAAGGATTTGCAACCATGCTTGAACGCAATAGAGTTCAAGGGCTTAGAATTTGGCTTGAATGAAGAAAAGGAGATAGCTTTAGGATGATAATTTTGATGTTGGCTCGAGGATGAGTATTTATCCCTTGATCGATAAATTTGGAAGCAAAAATTTTTGCCCCTTCGATCAAGGATAAATACGGCTTGATTATTCTGCCCCTTAGAGATTTGACATGTTGAGATTTGAGTTTGCATGGATCCTTCTCATATTTTAAAGCCCAATAGATGCCCCAGCATTGTGCCATCTCTATTTTGAGAGCGAACCTGGTTCGCAGAGACCTTATGATAATGATGGATACCTCCGCTTGGGTTCGTCGTGATATGTATGTGCATATATGCATGTATGTTTTGAATACATTTATATGCTTCAATGTGTGCATATGTAAATGAACTTTAGAAAATGCATCTTGTGCCACTTGCTTGATCTTGACATTCCAAGTTCTTATTGGGGAAGATATGTTGTGCGACTGACCGTCCATAGCTGGAGAAGCAAAATTTCAGGTGCAATGTAATTCTTACAATCCTGCCAGGGATATATGATGGCTAATGAGGAAGTATGATGACTGTTGGAGAGAAAGTGATGCTGTTCTTGGCAATGATGTCGTTGAGAAACAATGTAGAGGATCTTGTTGGGGATTAATGAAATGTTCTTGCTGGGAGAATGACGGAGAGGCTTTGCCTTCTTTGCCCATATGCTTCATGAATTTGGAAGTGCTCTAAATTTTGCCTGAGCTGCCCAAAGTGGGTTTTCAACTCAGCGAGCTGCTCTAACTTTTGCCTAAGGCGCCTTTTCCGTTTTCACCTTAGCGAGTTTTTCATATGCCCTAACTTTTGCCTAAGCTACCTAATATGGGTTTTCAGCTTAGCGGGCTGCTCTATTTTTTGCCTGAGATGCCTTTTCGGTTTTCACCTCAGCGAGCTCTCTTTTTTTTTTAAATGCGTGGAATTAGAAGAAGACTTCCAATTCAATACACCCTTTGATGATGAGATGATTGTGGGAAGTCTTGTAGGACTTGGTTGCTCCATTTCTGTTGCTGAAGCTCTCAGGCATATATGATGTATGATATGAATTCGATTTCAAGCAAACTTGGGATATTTAAATGAACAGGGCAAGGCATTCATTCATTCATTCATTGATAATGTTTTAGCATAATGCACATTATATATGAAATGAAATTAAGGACAAGATGAGTATGGTATCCGTCTCGACCGAACCCACAACTACCACCAACTGGTCCCTGAGGATTTTCCTGCCGGTGGTACTCACCTCACTGTCCTAACTTTTGCATGGATTGTTTCCGTGATTTTCAATCCATCGGACTTCTTTTTTTTTCTTTTTTTTTTCGTGGAAACCTAAGCCTGTCCCGATTGAAAGGGGTTGACGACTTGGTCTCTGTCTTTCTCTGTAGGACTGCTTCGATCCTGTAGGTTGATGGCTGCGCTTTTTGATGTGCTTGTTAGCTGCTTGAACTATCCTGCTGGCTTATGGGTGGTATGGAGGCGATGCATGGTGCCTCTCTCCTTTATTCTGGAATGATTGTATTGTTGCCCCAGAACTTGCGTTCTATTATCGAGGATGCTATGGTGTGAAACATCATATGATATAGATGTGCATTCTTATTTTGGAACTTGAAACCATGCTTATTTTGATTATGTTGTTACTTACTTTTTTTTTTGCTACGGAACTTCCGCTTGGCTGGACTTGTCCCTCGAATTCTTTGTAATTCTGCATCTTGCGATCCTTTGCCGATGCATGCTGTCATAGGACCAGGTGAAGGTCTTCCATGCTTTTAGGCATTTTGCAATTTTTCTTTTCTTTCTCTTATCAGTCGTGAGGTCTTTCAGGACGGATTTCATGTTGGGATGTTCGTCTGTCTTTAGGTTCATTTCACATAATGATGTGTCATGTATGCTAAAGACATTAAATGAATATTTGTATGCATGCACAATGTTTCGTCCATGAAAATATCACACAAATAATTGAAATCAAATTACATAACATTAAATGCCTTGTAGGTTGCATTGTTCACAAACAAGATAAAGAACAAAATAGATACATCAATATAATTAACATCCTCCACATGCGGAGGGTCATCTTTTGCTGCTGCATCGCCCACTTCGATTGGACAAGTCAAAGCTGGGCAAAGGATTGCTCTGGACATTGGGCTTCAAGGGTGGCTCCACGATTTTCCCATCAGCAATCAGTTGACGAATGGCCCTCAGTAGTTGCTTGCAGTCATTCGTGTGGTGCCCCACTGTCACATGATAGGAGCAGAATTTGCCTTTGTCTATCTCAGCCGGCTTCTCGAATGGCTTCAGAGAACTCAAGAGATCACCATTCCTGCATTTCGCAAAAATCTTGGCCAGACAAAGGGTCCACGGGGATAGGCCTTGATTTTGCGAATCTCCAGTTTGATCTCCTTGTTGTTGAGACACTACAGCAACTTCAGTCGGCTTATCCTCTGGGGATTGGTCACTTTTGTTTGTAAAGCTGAAACTGGATCCACTACTTGATCCGATGGCAGTTGTCGATCAATACCCCAGACCGTGCTTGAAGCTTCTACCACCCTTTTGACTGGCCGCTTTTTCTTCCTCGTCCCTCAACCTTCATGGCCATGCTGTAGACCTTGCTGAGTTCATTGGAGACATGGAATTTCATGTTGTCCCTGTAGACATCCCTGCTTCCCTCAATCAGTTTCTGAATCAGCTCATCTTTATCGGGGCGATTCTTCAACAGGATCATTTTATTCATCCATCTTTGATAATAGTCATCAAAGGGTTCATTGAGCTTCTGCTTAATCCTTTCCAAGTCATATAGCTTCGCCTGGATTTTTATGTTGAAGCTATAATATTTGATGAAGGCCGTTGACAGCGTTCCCCAATCTGACTATACTTCCTCTGTTAGGGAGTTGTACCAGTTCAAAGATCCTTCTTCTAGCGTTGTCGGGAAGAAATTGACCAACTGCTGTTTGGTAGCACCCGCAGTTAGCATTATACGGGCATAGAGGTTGATGTGAGCCTTTGGTGATCCGAGTCCTTTGTAAGAAGGAATTTTGGGGACTTGGAATCCTACAGGGAATGTCTCGATGCCTTTGTTTATCATGGCATCCATATTGACGCCCTGCTTGGAACCCAAACTGATGTTGGCTCCATTTTTCAGCTCAGCTAGCATCTCATCCAGCTCAGAGTATTTGGCCTTCATTTTCTGTTCCATAGCTGCCTCGATTTCCTGCAGCTTTTCCATACTGGCCGAAGCATCAGCCCCATGTTGAGAGGTCTCCCTTTCTTTTTCTTTCCTAGTTCCACCATTACCAGCACCAGCACTTTCCCTAACAACAGCACTTAGTTCTTCCTTTAGCATATCCCGGAAGTCTTGGGATCGGAAGAAATCCTTTGGAACACTAGCAATATTTAGCGTTTGATAAGCCATTGCTACTTCTTCTCCATACTCTGTTGCACTGCTTGATTCGACTGATCTTTCGCTCTCACCCATTCTTGCAATCCGGGATCTTGTTCTAGGACGCCCCAGCTTATTCTACTTTAATGCATATAAAGACTGTTAGAGTTAAAAAGTGCATGGTCGAATGGTATCGATGATAATGCTTGGATGATGCTTTATGAATGTGATCTTTTTGATTCATTTCTCTTGTTTTATTTTGGACATTCCAAGTGCACCTAATGTTATGCAAAAGAACACGTGCGGACCGCCACACGAGCAAGGGTTCGGCGCCTTTGGAGCACCTAATGAATTTCGTGAAATGGTCGCGTGTGTACCAATACATGGACGGAGTTTGACGCTTTGTAGGTCTATGAGATGATATGAAATGGTCACATGGGACCGACCCATAGACAGAGTTCTGATGCTTTTAAGCATATGAAATGAAATGATGTTGTAAGAAAGTCATGTGCCATAGGAGACACAGACGGAAGTTCAGCGTTTGGGGAACACCTTTAATGATTTGGGATGTTATGAGATGCCCCTACATGTGTACTAACCCCGGCACTCGTGGAGCGCCTTGAATAATATATTAATATCATGAAGTAACCCGATGTGGATCACAGTGTTATATGATGTTTATGGTGAATGAGCATGGTGTCATGAAATGCATCGTGTGGGTTGTCACACTGAAATATACCTAGGACCGTTGTCGTCTCTATTGAACGAAATGATTTGGTGGAATGGCCGAATGCAATCCGGTGCATTGGCAGAACACGGGTATTTTAGGATACCCGATATATGATGGAATGATATGATCGTGGTGGGCGTCCTTGGAATGCTCCTAATTTAATTTAGTTGATATGTCGTGAATGCTTATGACACACAAAATGCAAATGGCTGCACAAAAACGTGGTTAGGATGCATGACATACATAATAATGTTATGTATGCTATGTGAAAAATGCTAATCACACAAATATAATGTTATGGCTGAAAGAGAAAGGGTTAGCATGAATGGCAAACGGATGATTTAATGTCTTCACAAGAAAATAAAAATGTAAATGGCTGTATAAAAATGTGGGTTAATTATGGCACACGAAAGCTATGCATATTTGATGCTTTGTGAAAAGTCAGAAAAATAGAAAACAACATGGAACAAACGTCAGCACATGCAAAACATGCGCTCCCTTCCAACCTTATTTCTCCTTTCGATTGGTCTCGTAATTCTTCCTAGGTGTTGGGTCGCTTTGGCATCAACGGGGGATACCAAAGGCGCACTCTCAATGTTCATTTTTAAGTTAAGTTTTGGTAGTCCTAAGGGAAATTGCTAAGCCATTACATATGGGCCAAAGTCAAAACCAAAGGTCGTACAGTTTCCCATAGCAAATAAACACTCCCCCACCGTAGAACACGATGTAAGGTCATGCGGGGCTATGAGTGGTTTACCCCGTCGGGTGTCTCCAATCCTGGCGGTAGAGGTAAGCCACCTTCTTGGGTAAACAGGGGTGAAAAACAGTGTATTTGAGGGGTTGAGAAGAAGAAAATGTCATGATATGCAATGTGCAAATAAATATGGTAATATGAACTAGTGAAGTGACTATAAGCGAGTTCTTATTTCGGTAGTTGCCTAAGTGCCTTAAGTTTTTAAGAAAAATATTTTTAAGAAACTTTTACATCCCCAGCAGAGTCGCCACTGTGAGCGGACGACCTTAAACGAAACGCGGCGAAGCGAACCAGGAAAAAAGAAAAGAAATGGAATTGATAGAGATTTGTGGATTTTATGGAAAACGGGTTTTGTTTATGTTGAGTTAGGAAAACTATTGATGTAATTTGGAAATCCTTTTGCAGAAAACATTTTCTCATTTTTTAACTTAAAGACCTCGAAACTTAAATTTCGAGATCAGTGACAGAGTCGCCACTGGGATCAGCTCATCCGGGAATTCCGGTACAGCTCCCTACCGAGGACAGGCTACTGTACCTAATCCAGAGATTTACGATTCGGGCAAATAACTTACTTGACCTCTAGCTTGCTTTCACTTTACAGTTTACATTACCATATTTAATTTGCTTTATTATCTTTCTCTAACTCCAATTAGTTTATTTTAATTATTCGATGCTAAAGCAAAATACAAGAAATAAATTGCGAGAAATAAAATCATACATTCAAAATATACAAAAGAATAATAGAGGCCTATTATACAACCTAATCGAATAAAAAAAAAAAAAGAAAACTCTCGTCTCGCTTTTACAAGCGCCTAGAATATACGATTTATCTAAAAATATTACAATTGCCTAAAATACACGATTAATTCTATTAAATACATATAAAATAGGAATAAAAACAAAAGCTGCAAAACAAAGGTTAGCACAACATACGGCACGCCATAAGTTGGACTCAAACATGACAGAATGGGAAATCAAGAATTGGGGGACATGTATTTAGGGGATAACCGGGTTGGCTCGGCTACCTGGCCCGGTTAGACCTGGAAAATATTTTGAAACATCCCTGTATTTTTGGTTTTGTGGGAAAATCATTTTGAAAACAACTTTGCTGGTTTACATGCATTTTTTACATGTGAGGTGGGTCGGTTTTTGGGAGAATCGGGTCTCCGTCGTGGCATTGTTCTAAATGCAATTTTACCAGAAATTGAATCTAGGGTTGTGAATGCACACAACAAAATTTATTTTGATGATTTTGGGATTTTCTAAATTTTTATGGATTCAAAGGCAAAATTTTGATTCTGGAAAATAGGTTACAGTTGTGCGACTGTAACTACAGTCGTACGACTGTAAATTATAGTCGTGCGACTGTAAGCAGCCCAGAATCAAGATTTCACCAAAATTTTATTTGAAATAAACTGGAAGAAAACGCCTAGAAATCAAGAACACTCGTACAACTGTTCATAAACTCAAGAACAGTCGCATGACTGTTCTTGATTTCCAGAAACAGAAACGCAGAAAAATAAACAAAAATGGCACAAAACCACACCAATCACCCAGAAAGCATGGAAAAGAGAAGGGAAAAGGAGTGCCTACCTTTTAGAAGCTTATCAAACGTCGAATTGACCCCTGGCTTTGCTCCAATCCACACAAATTTTCTCTTTTCTCCTTGAGTTGGGTTCGAGCTTTGTATCCAAAAAAAAATCCAAAATGCTTGGGATTCTGATGATTTAAGTCCGAGATTTTGATTTGTTTTGAGTGTTAAGTGATTAACCTAAGGATTTCTGACAAGTTTTAATCTTAATTTTGAGAATCAAAAGAAAAAGAAAGGGAAGAAAGTTGAGCTTTTTGTATTTTTCTCTCTTCCACCTCTTTATCTCTCCTTCTCTCTAAATTTCTCTCACTAAAAACCAGAATCCAAAGTTTTTTTTTTCTCCCCTCCTTTTTTCTTCTTTTTATCCTCTGATCTTAGATGACTTGCTGCAAGAACGGAGCATTTATTGCGCCACCTTCTCTCCTCCATTTTTCTGTCACAGAGGTATGGGCTCCTGCACCTGCTCTGACATTACAGTCGTGTGACTCTAGCCTTTTTTTTTGAAGTAAAATTCCGGCGCTTACAGCTGCCCTCTTTCTGGCGGTCCAAAATACGCCCATAACCCGGAAGGTAAAATTTTTTATGTGGACTCTTGCTCATGGCCATTTGCCAACGCGTCTATTCTTGGCTCATTTGAACATTTTGTCAGTTGAGGAGGCTGTTTGCCCTTTCTGTGACAATGCAGAATCACAAGACCATGCAATTATACATTGTACAAAAAGTTCTAAAATTTTGACTGCTCTATTTGCTTGGTTGGGTATTTGTTTTTTTATTCCTAGTTCGGCCTCCGATTTTTTCTTGCACTGGATGGGTTGTTTTAACAATACTAATCAGAAGAACTTCGGCAAAGCTCTTTGGATGACTGTCAGCTGGAATATTTGGAAAAGAAGGAATAGGAAGATTTTTGAGAATGTGATCCCTGCGGAGAACATTTTGTTTGATAGTATTTATCTGTCTTGGTTCAGTGTAAAGATTAGAACTAGAGGTTTTCCCTTTTCAGTTTCTGATGTCATTGTAAATGCAGCATACCTTCTTTTGTAATTCTGACTTTTTCTCAAGGTCTTTAATTTATATGTTTTTCTTTCGGGTTTGGCCTTGTTGAGGTTCTAAAGGTGCCAACCTAGTTGGGATGTTTTGCTTTTTCTTGGTCTAATCAGAGTTTCTTATAAAAAAAAAAAAAGAAGTTTCTTAATTCAACCTGTAAAAGATAAGAGGTTGCTTGGCTACGCCTTTAAAACCTTAGAGGTTCTTAGTGTTAGCCTGTAAAAACTAAGGGATAATGAAACTCTCAAGCTAGCGGGAAGATTGGGGAGAGTAGGCCGTGAATTTCCGAATCTCTATAACTCGCCTACTTTGAATCTCTCTGACTCTACCTCTTTACTTTAAACCATTTATTTACTTAGAATATCTTATTGCTTGATGCTTGGTTATGATTGATTGTTGATATATCTTTCATACCAATTGAGTAGATTTTAGCTTTTCGCTTATGCTTGTTGTATTCATTGATCTTATCTTTATGCATAGCCAAAGTGAGAGTTTTTGTTGCTAGAAGTTTGTATTTGGCATATTTTTTATTATTCTTGTAAAGTGATAGATTAAATTGTTATAGACTTATATTGTTGAATATCTTCATCGTTCTTATAATTTCGCATTTTTTGTGAAAATATTTGTTTTGGGCAAAAAGTTTTGAAAAGCCTATTGTTTCAATTCACCTCCTCTTGAAACTCCAGTTACTAGGCGCCAACAAACTGGCCAAAACTGGATTTTGTAAAAAATGATGCATTTTTTCGCAAATTCAAAATGAATATGATTTAGTATAGAGCACAAGCTAAAAAGGCAATTTTGAAACGATAGAGACTAAAAAAGCAATTAATTAATAGCACAGGAGCCGAAAAAGTATTTTCCTTTTTTCTTTCCTTTCTAGTTTTCTTTCTTTTCCTTATATATATATATATATATATATATATATATATATATATATATATATATATATATATATATTGCATGATCAAGCAATCATTTTCTTGTTCCCATTCGTCTATCTCACCTTCTGAACAGGCCTTCAACTCAAATCCAATAGGCCATAAATATCGATTTTTTTTTTTTCTCTCTCTCAAAAAATCGTTTAATAGACGACACAAGAAACAAAAATAATAATTTGAATGAAGGAATTTATGTGAATTGATTCATAATCACAATAGTAATAAGTATTGTAGTTAGAATAGCATATAACTACGAGTTAATATGAAACAACTATATAAAGCTAAGGTTTGTTAGGTTTTTAAAAATTGTTAATTGTTCATGTTTTATTTGACTTATATTTACTTAATTAGTCCTAAGCATGTTTGATGAACTATATATTTATATTCTACATAGTGATATTGATAAACATATACTAAATACTAGTATTTAAAAAATTAAAAATCTGGTTGAACCTCTCAAGCCTTACACCTTTAGCATTATCGGTTCTTTGTCCAGTTCAATTTTAAATAATATTGACAATTCTGCCCTTGAATTAAGAAAACCTTTTTACCCATGTGTTATAAACTAAATGTAACATCCCAAAAATTCGATAAGTATAAATATTTGGTAAAAATATAGCCCAGTATGATTATAAGTGATATTATAATTTAATGATTAGTTTGGAATGATGTTAGTAGTGGAATATATATATATTTGAGAATATATTTATGGGGTGAAAATTGACGAAATAAAAAAAATGGAAGGTTTAGGGATGAAAATTTATATACACAGTAAGGGTATAGTCGAAAGGAATTAAACGTTATGTGGAGAAAATTTAGAAATTAAAAATATATTACTTGAAGGTAAAATGGTAATTTTAGAAGAAATATATTTTTATATAAAAAAAAAACCTATATAAAAAAATGAATGAAAGAATAGCAGGGGGGACGGGACGCTTATGGGTTGCTTTTTCTCATTTATTCCCATGTCATTTTTTTTCCTTCTTCTTTCCTTCCCAATTTCAAAGGTTCGATTCTCACCCATACTGATAAGTGTATCTTATATACTTATTTCGCCTTTGTTTTTGTGCTTTATTCCGGTTGTTTTTATTAATTTAAAGGTGTATTTTACTTCCTTTGTACTATTTTTCTTGTTACAACCTGTAAGAAGAAAATGGAGCTAAAAGTGCATGAAAAAGGAGCGGAATTAACTTGAAACAGCCCAGGAGCAGTCTTAAGAGGTGCTGATTTTGGAGTTTTAAAGCTGGTTTGGTGTTTTGGGTCTGCATTTGTGATGGGCCAAAGAGAAGCTGTGGGTTTGTCTAAATGGAAGAGAAGTAAAAGTCTTTTGCTGGGATATTTTCCTTAATTGTTGACTCTTATTCTAGTAGGAGTGTCTCTTTTAGTTGTTTCCTCTTTAAAGAGTTGTATTAGACTTTTATTGCAATTCTTTTTCCTTTTTAGTTTTTAGGATTTAAAAGGGGGAAATTCAGCTTTAGTTAGGCAGTTAGTTTTCAGTATTAATTTTATTATTCATTTTGAGAAGAATGTATTGGGAGAACGTGTTCTTGGGAGCTAGGTTTGGAGGAGCATTCATCTTTCTGTCTCAACGATCCGTACCTCCTTCCATCAACCACCTCGATTCTAGTTTTCTCTAAACCTTCTCTTTATCATGTTTTCCTTCATTCATTCGTGTGTTATTAGTTTTGCAATGAATTAATTCTACCATAGCCCTAGCTATGGTGGATCTTAGCAATTGTTCCATGTAATTATTTTATGGTTAATGTAATTTAATTCGTATTATTTTCTAATATTATGTTATGTATGTTTAATGCTTTGGATGCGTGACCATCAATTTTAATGTTCATAGTTAATCTGTAATTGACCAAAAGACTAGATTAACGGAATCACATAACATGACTTTTGCATGACCATTGCTCTAGTGGCTCACTAGTTAGTGCTAGGATTTCTTAGACTTAATGCTTTCTGGCTTGATCGCTTAGAACCGAGCGATTTAAGTGTTTAGGCTAAGAATTATAATTGATAGCCCTAACCGGTATTGATTATTTATGGAAATCACCATCTTGGAATTTAATCGGCTTAGTTGCATATCTTAAAGTATTACTGGGATTAGTGTTAAGTGAAGCCAGACGCCTTAGTTAGTTTTCTCATTGAATTTCTCATATATAACTTTGTTTCATTCTTAATTTTAATTTATTTGTTTTTAGTTGTAATTTTAATTCACAAACCAAAATCAAGAATATATTATTCTCTCTGCCTAGATTAATAGAAATCTGATTGTGTTTAGGATTAGCATAGTTAGTCCTCGTGGGATCGATACTCTACTTACTAGATATTACTTGAGCGACGAAGTGCACTTACTTCTATAGTGTGTGTATTTATGACGCATCATATACGATCACCATTGCTCACAATCTTAGTATCAAAATGAAGTTTTCAGCTTGAGTTATGATTCTATGTAAATTTTGTTGAGAGAAATTGCATCTCCGAAATGTTTTAAGACAGAGAAACTTTGTACTTAAGGCTGCCCACCTTGATGTGCCATGTTTCAGCCTTCTTCTCATGATTCTGACCTCGGATATGAACTCAAGCGGCCGGAAAATTAATTTGTGTTAAATTATTTATTTTATTGGCATGCATATTTAATTTAATTGTTTGCATATTAAATTGAATATGGACTTTGTGAAATTGGCCCAATAAACCGTGACACCGGTTAAAATTGGGAGAGCTAAATTTTAAATTTGTGACAACCCAAATTCAAGTGGGAGCAAAATTGTTAATTTTGCATTTATGGATGTTATCCATTGGGCCTTTATGGGCCTTAGTCACATTTGTTAAAATTGGCGATTTCACCCTAAGTAACTCGGCTTAACATTTATATTTATAATTTGGAATGCCATGATCATGCATCATATTGGTATGTATGTGCACGACAGGTACTTTGTTTGAAATGTTATGTTGAGTTCTATGGGCCCTAAATTATTATTGGTTGTAATTTAATTTTGGGAAATATGGCCTGCGTGCCATTTTTTTATTTTGATGTAATTTTAGAATAGATTTTATTTTACAAAATTATTGTAATTGCATCAAGTATGGAGGAAGGCCCAAATGGAGCAAGCCCATGGTGGGAGCCCAAGAAGGATTGCAGTCCGGCCCATGAAGAATTAGATAGGATATCTAGTTTTTCATTAGGTTGTAATTAAAGGCCCATAGGATCTCATTTATTTTAAATTAAGTATGCTATTGCATTTGTCATATAATATGGTTGTATGGATCACTAAATTATTACCCGCGTTTATGCATGCTAAGCCGCATCACTTAATTATAATCTGGAAATTAAAATATTGAGTCACTTAAAAGTGCTTCCCACATTCACACCTCTTCCTCCCATTGATGCTGCAATGTGCGCCATGCCCTAGCTGGGTATATTGTAGTATTCGGTGGGCCGTCGAGGGTTAAGATACTTGGTATGGTTAACATGTGAATGGTGGTTTGACTCAACATGGGTAGCATTAGCTCAGAGCGGGCCCTAAGCACAGATAGGTAAAGTGTCAATAAGCCCATCAAACCAAGAGTCCTTCGTGGAAGGATTGGATAGGTTGTCCTACCAAACGAATCAATGGTTGGTTAGCGAGCCCTAGTTCGGCCAGTCATTGATAAGTTGTGGATCTTGGTCAAGTCAGCCAATTAACAACACCAACAAACAAATTAAAATCGGATTATTAATTTGAATTGGCTTAAAAGCCCTTTATTTCTAACTCAAGCAATGATTTCTTCCATGTAGATAATCCCATTTCAGTTAAGCAATTTAAATGGCTGCAACAAACAACAACTCACTCTCACTTAGGTCACTCTTGGAGAAGGAGAAGCTTTTGGGGACTAACTTCCTGGACTGGGCTAGGAACTTACAAATAGTTCTTAGACAAGAGTCTAAAGAGTATGTACTGAATGCTCCTTTACCAGCTGGCCCTCCTGCAGGTCGAGGCATCACCACGGCGATGGTGGAGCAGTACGATCGGCATGTGAGGGATGACCGAGATGTCTCGTGCCTCATGCTGGGTACCATGGCTTCTGATCTTCAGAAGCAATTCATGGACGAGCATGCTTATGAAATGATGGATCAGCTTAAAAAGATGTTCGAAGATCAGGCTCGTCAGGAACGTTACCTGACAACTAAGGCACTTTGCACCACTGTGATGGCAACTGGGACTTCTGTTAGCACTCATGTGCTAAAGTTGAAGGGGTATATTGATACACTTGCCCGCCTCGGCTCGCCAGTTCCGCAGGACTTGGCAACAGACATTATTCTCGGGTCACTTCCTGAGTCTTACAACCAGTTTATCATGAATTACCATATGCAAGGGTTGGATAAATCGGTTGTTGAGCTGCATAGCATGCTCAAGATTGCTGAGCAGTCTCTTAAGAAGACTAGTGAAGTATTGCTGGTGAACAAGGGCAATACGCCCATTGCTAAGGGAAAGGCCAAATCTAAGGCCAAGGCTAAGGCCCAAAAGGCCAAGGCTAACGGCAAAAGGGTTGTGGCCCAACCTAAAGCAAGGGTTGCCTCTCCTGACGATGTTTGCCATGAGTGTCAAGAGAAGGGGCACTGGAAGAGCTCATGTCCAAAGCTAAGGGAGCAACTGAAGGGCAAAACTGCTGCTTCAGGTATTTATATTGTTGAGATTAATCTGGCTATTTCTACATCTTGGGTCTTGGACACTGGATGTGGATCTCACATTTGTTCAAATGTGCAGGGTCTAAGAAATAGGAGATTATTACTATCTGGAGAAGTAGATCTTCGAGTCGGAAATGGTGCTCGGGTTCAGGCCATGGAGATCAGAGATTATTTCTTGGAGATGCCTAGTAGACTTGTTTTGGAACTAAGAAACTGTTATTTTGTACTTGCGATGCGCAGGAATATTATTTCCGTTTCTTTGTTGGATATTTCTGGTTTTGTATTTAATATTGGACATGGTAGAATTTCTATGCAATGTGGCAATATTATTTATGGAACAGCATTTCTTGAAAATGGCTTATATATCCTTGATCTAAAACGTGAAAGTTCAATCTATAACATAAATACTAAAAGGATTAAACAAAATGAAATTAATCCTACTTACATCTGGCATTGTCGACTTGGCCATATAAATGAGAAGCGCATTGCTAGACTTCACTCTAGTGGAGTGCTAGGGTCATTTGACATCCAGTCTTATGACACATGCGAATCTTGTTTGAGAGGCAAGATGACAAAGGCGCCTTTTAGCAAGACTACTGAAAGGGCCTCAGAGCTATTGGAGCTAATACATTCCGATGTATGTGGCCCAATGAGCACTAGTGCTAGATCTGGTTTTCTATACTTCGTCACCTTCAGGGATGACTTCAACAGATACGGTTACGTGTATCTGATGAAGCATAAGTCTGAGACTCTCCAAAGGTTCAAGGACTTTAAGAATGAAGTAGAAAACCAACTTGGCAAGAAAATAAAAGCACTTCGGTCTGACCGAGGGGGTGAATATTTGAGCCAAGAGTTCGACTCGTTTTGAGAGAGTGTGGGATTGTATCCCAACTCACTCCTCCTGGTACACCCCAGTGGAATGGAGTGTCAGAGAGGAGGAATAGGACCTTACTTGACATGGTCCGCTCAATGATGAGTCATGCTACACTCCCTGTCTCCTTTTGGGGATATGCTTTAGAGACAGCTGCTTACATTCTTAATAATACACCAAGCAAGGCAGTTGAGGGAACACCATATGAACTATGGAAAGGCTGAAAGCCCAATGTTTCCTTCTTGAAGATTTGGGGCTGTGATGCACATGTTAAGAAATTGACAAGTGGCAAACTCGAGTCCAAATCTGTTAAGTGCCAGTTTGTGGGTTACCCTAAGGAAACTAAGGGTTATTACTTCTACAATCCGGTCGAAAACAAAGTTTTCATAGCCAGAAATGCAGTCTTCTTGGAGAAGGAATTCCTTCCCAAGATAGACAGTGGGAGTAATGTTGAACTATCAGAAGTTCAAGACTCACAAACTCCTGTAGCTACTGCTGAGGATGCTTCGGGAACCAATCTGACCACTCAAGAAATTGAGGAACCAGAAACGGTTGCACAAGACCTTAGAAGGTCTGGTAGGACATGTCATCAGCCAAAAAGGTACGGCTTTCTCGTGACTGATGATGGGGACCTTATGGTCGTTGACCAAGGGGAGCCCAAGACCTATCAGGAGGCTGTTGAAAGCCCATAATCAGGTCAATGGCGCAAAGCCATGGAGGCTGAGATGCAATCTATGCACGATAACCAAGTATGGGACTTGGTGGATCCACCTCCGGGTGCTAAGGTGATAGGTTGCAAGTGGTGTTTCAAGTTAAAGGCCCTGTGTGTATAAGATGGTTAGTGGGAGCGTTTCCACCGTCCTAGTGCTATATGTTGACGACATCCTTATCATTGGAAGTGACATACCAAAACTGCAAGGGGTTAAGCAGTGGTTGAGTAGGTGCTTCGCAATGAAGGACTTAGGCGAAGCTGAGACGATCTTAAGGATCAGGATCTACAGAGATAGATCCAATCGGCTTCTAGGCCTAAGTCAGGCCACGTACATTGACAAGGTTCTAAAAGGATTCAGCATGGACAAGGCAAAGAAAGGATTCTTGCCTATGCGCCATGGGTTGAAGCTGAGTAAGAAAGATGGTCCTAAAACAAAGAAGGACCGGGAGAACATGGAAAAGATCCCTTACACATCTGCTATTGGATCTATCATGTACTCCATGTTATGTACGAGGCCTGATGTCGTGTTTGCACTAAGTAAGGCTAGCCGGTACCAGTCGGACCGCGGTGAGGAACACTGGAAGGCAGTCAAGGCAATCTTGAAGTACCTTAACCGTACTAAGGATGCTTTCTTAGTGTATAGAGGTCAAGATGAACTGGTAGTGTCAGGTTACACTGATGCAAGCTTTGAGACCGATGAGGATGAGAACCAGTCACAGTCTGGTTATGTTTCTCTCCTGAATGGCGGTGCCATTAGTTGGAGGTCCTCAAAGCAGGCCACCATTGCTGACTCTACAATGGAAGCTGAGTACATAGCTGCGTGCGAAGCTCAAAGAAAGCCGTTTGGATCAAGAAAGTCATAACGGAGTTGGGAGTAGTGCCCACTATCCTAGACCCAGTTGATGTTTTTGTGACAACAACGGGACCATCGCACAAGCTAAGGTGCCCCGGTCACACAAGAGATCCAAACATGTACTCAGAAAGTTTCACCTCATTCGGGAGATCGCAGTTTCAAGAAACGATTCTGCAGCAGTCTCTAGAGGAGACGAATCCGGTGAGTTAATCTCTCTTGATTCTTATTTGATTTTATTCTAATCAATGGTAATTGGACACGATAGGTGGATTCTAGGAAATTTTAAACGGTGTATTTTCCACTGCGCCACGTTATTTTTCCAATGACGAATCCCAACAGTGGTATCAGAGCCTAGGTTTTGTCCATTAGATTGATTGGAATTGGTTCTTGAAAGCGTTCTTGAAGAAAGAATGTGTTACAAGTTTGTGATTTTAAGGTTTTTATTCAATTGGTTTTGATTAACCCTAGTTTTTTGATTGGGGTTTTTGATTATTTTCCCCAATTGGTTTCCATCTATAGTTGTTTTGGGTTTTATTTGGATTTTTTTTTGGATAGATTTTTTTTTAATGATTTAATAAAAAAAAAAATTGATTTTGGGTGAAGGGAATCGCAAATTTGCGATTCCCTCACCTGCAGCAGGCTGCTGCTGCCGCGGCAGGCTGACGCGCAGCGGCACTGCTGCCTCGCCGGGACAAGGAAAAAGGAGTGCCTACCTTTTAGAAGCTTATCAAACGTCGAATTGACCCCTGGCGTTGCTCCAATCCACACAAATTTGCTCTTTTCTCCTTGAGTTGGGTTCGAGCTTTGTATCTAAAAAAAATCCAAAATACTTGGGATTCTGATGATTTAAGTCCAAGATTTTGATTTGTTTTGAGTGTTAAGTGATTAACCTAAGGATTTCTGACAAGTTTTAATCTTAATTTTGAGAATCAAAAGAAAAAGAAAGGGAAGAAAGTTGAGCTTTTTGTATTTTTCTCTCTTCCACCTCTTTATCTCTCCTTCTCTCTAAATTTCTCTCACTAAAAACCAGAATCCAAAGTTTTTTTTTTCTCCCCTCCTTTTTTCTTCTTTTTATCCTTTGATCTTGGATGCCTTGCTGCAAGAACGGAGCATTTATTGCGCCACCTTCTCTTCTCCATTTTTCTGCCACAGAGGTATGGGCTCCTGCACCTGCTCTGACATTACAGTCGTACGACTGTATATTACAGTCGTGTGACTCTAGCCTTTTTTTTGAAGTAAAATTCCGGCGCTTACAGCTGCCCTCTTTCTAGCGGTCCAAAATACGCCCATAACCAGGAAGGTAAAATTTCTTATGTGGACTCTTGCTCATGGCCGTTTGCCAACGCGCCTATTCTTGGCTCATTTGAACATTTTGTCAGTTGAGGAGGCTGTTTGCCCTTTCTGTGACAATGCAGAATCACAAGACCATGCAATTATACATTGTACAAAAAGTTCTAAAATTTGGACTGCTCTATTTGCTTGGTTGGGTATTTGTTTTGTTATTCCTAGTTCGGCCTTCGATTTTTTCTTGCACTGGATGGGTTGTTTTAACAATACTAATCAGAAGAACTTCGGCAAAGCTCTTTGGATGACTGTCAGCTGGAATATTTGGAAAAGAAGGAATAGGAAGATTTTTTAGAATGTGATCCCTGCGGAGAACATTTTGTTTGATAGTATTTATCTGTCTTGGTTCAGTGTAAAGATTAGAACTAGAGGTTTTCCCTTTTCAGTTTCTAATGTCATTGTAAACGCAGCATACCTTCTTTTGTAATTCTGACCTTTTCTCAAGGTCTTTAATTTATATATTTTTCTTTTCGGGTTTGGCCTTGTTGAGGTTCAAAAGGTGCCAACCTAGTTGGGATGTTTTGCTTTTTCTTGGTCTAATCAGAGTTTCTTATAAAAAAAAAAAAAAGAAGTTTCTTAATTCAACCTGTAAAAGATAAGAGGTTGCTTGGCTACGCCTTTAAAACCTTAGAGGTTCTTAGTGTTAGCCTGTAAAAACTAAGGGATAATGAAACTCTCAAGCTAGCGGGAAGATTGGGGAGAGTAGGCCGTGAATTTCCGAATCTCTATAACTCGCCTACTTTGAATCTCTCTGACTCTACCTCTTTACTTTAAATCATTTATTTACTTAGAATATCTTATTGCTTGATGCTTGGTTATGATTGATTGTTGATATATCTTTCATACCAATTGAGTAGATTTTAGCTTTTCGCTTATGCTTGTTGTATTCATTGATCTTATCTTTATGCATAGCCAAAGTGAGAGTTTTTGTTGCTAGAAGTTTGTATTTGGCATATTTTTTATTATTCTTGTAAAGTGATAGATTAAATTGTTATAGACTTATATTGTTGAATATCTTCATCGTTCTTATAATTTCGCATTTTTTGTGAAAATATTTGTTTTGGGCAAAAAGTTTTGAAAAGCCTATTGTTTCAATTCACCTCCTCTTGAAACTCCAGTTACTAGGCGCCAACAAATTGGCCAAAACTAGATTTTGTAAAAAATGATGCATTGTTTTGCAAATTCAAAATGAATATGATTTAGTATAGAGCACAAGCTAAAAAGGCAATTTTGAAACAATAGAGACTAAAAAAGCAGTTAATTAATAGCACAGGAGCCTAAAAAGTATTTTCCTTTTTTCTTTCCTCTCTAGTTTTCTTTCTTTTCCTTATATATATATATATATATATATATATATATATATATATATATTGCATGATCAAGCAATCATTTTCTTGTTCCCATTCGTCTATCTCACCTTCTGAACAGGCCTTCAACTCAAATCCAATAGGCCATAAATATCGATTTTTTTTTTTCTCTCTCTCTCAAAAAATCGTTTAATAGACGACACAAGAAACAAAAATAATAATTTGAATGAAGGAATTTATGTGAATTGATTCATAATCACAATAGTAATAAGTATTGTAGTTAGAATAGCATATAACTACGAGTTAATATGAAACAACTATATAAAGCTAAGGTTTGTTAGGTTTTTAAAAATTGTTAATTGTTCATGTTTTATATGACTTATATTTACTTAATTAGTCCTAAGCATGTTTGATGAACTATATATTTATATTCTACATAGTGATATTGATAAACATATACTAAATACTAGTATTTAAAAAATTAAAAATCTGGTTGAACCTCTCAAGCCTTACACCTTTAGCATTATCGGTTCTTTGTCCAGTTCAATTTTAAATAATATTGACAATTCTGCCCTTGAATTAAGAAAACCTTTTTACCCATGTGTTATAAACTAAATGTAACATCCCAAAAATTCGATAAGTATAAATATTTGGTAAAAATATAGCCCAGTATGATTACAAGTGATATTATAATTTAATGATTAGTTTGGAATGATTTTAGTAGTGGAATATATATATATTTGAGAATAGATTTATGGGGTGAAAATTGACGAAATAAAAAAAATGGAAAGTTTAGGGATGAAAATTTATATATTACTTGAATGTAAAATGGTAATTTTATATAAAAAAAAAAAACCTATATAAAAAAATGAATGAAAGAATAGCAGGGGGACGGGAAGCTTATGGGTTGCTTTTTCTCATATATTCCCATGTCATTTTTTTTCCTTCTTCTTTCCTTCCCAATTTCAAAGGTTCGATTCTCACCCATACTGATAAGTGTATCTTATATACTTATTTCGCCTTTGTTTTTGTGCTTTATTCCGGTTGTTTTTATTAATTTAAAGGTGTATTTTACTTCCTTTGTACTATTTTTCTTGTTACAACCTGTAAGAAGAAAATGGAACTAAAAGTGCATGAAAAAGGAACGGAATTAACTTGAAACAGCCCAGGAGCAGTCTTAAGAGGTACTGATTTTGGAGTTTTAAAGCTGGTTTGGTGTTTTGGGTCTGTGTTTGTGATGGGCCAAAGAGGAGCTGCGGGTTTGTCTAAATAGAAGAGAAGTAAAAGTCTTTTGCTGGGATATTTTCCTTGATTGTTGACTCTTATTCTAGTAGGAGTGTCTCTTTTAGTTGTTTCCACTTTAAAGAGTTGTATTAGACTTTTATTGCAATTCTTTTTCCTTTTTAGTTTTTATGATTTAAAAGGGGGAAATTCAGCTTTAGTTAGGCAGTTAGTTTTCAGTATTAATTTTATTATTCGTTTTGAGAAGAATGTATTGGGAGAACGTGTTCTTGGGAGCTAGGTTTGGAGGAGCATTCATCTTTCTGTCTCAACGATCCGTACCTCCTTCCATCAACCACCTCGATTCTAGTTTTCTCTAAACCTTCTCTTTATCATGTTTTCCTTCATTCATTTGTGTGTTATTAGTTTTGCAATGGATTAATTCTACCATAGCCCTAGCTATGGTGGATCTTAGCAATTGTTCCATGTAATTATTTTATGGTTAATGCAATTTAATTCGTATTATTTTCTAATATTATGTTATGTATGTTTAATGCTTTGGATGTGTGACCATCAATTTTAATGTTCATAGTTAATCTGTAATTGACCAAAAGACTAGATTAACGGAATCACATAACGCGACTTTTGCATGACCATTGCTCTAGTGGCTCACTAGTTAGTGCTAGGATTTCTTAGACTTAATGCTTTCTGTCTTGATCGCTTAGAACCGAGCGATTTAAGTGTTTAGGCTAAGAATTATAATTGATAGCCCTAACCGGTATTGATTATTTATGAAAATCGCCATCTTGGAATTTAATCGGCTTAGTTGCATATCTTAAAGTATTACTGGGATTAGTGTTAAGTGAAGCCAGACGCCTTAGTTAGTTTTCTCATTGAATTTCTCATATATAACTTTGTTTCATTCTTAATTTTAATTTATTTGCTTTTTAATTGTAATTTTAATTCACAAACCAAAATCAAGAATATATTGTTCTCTCTGCCTAGATTAATAGAAATCTGATTGTGTTTAGAATTAGCATAGTTAGTCCTCGTGGGATCGATACTCTACTTACTATATATTACTTGAGCGACGAAGTACACTTACTTCTATAGTGTGTGTATTTATGACGCATCACATACGATCACCATTGCTCACAATCTTAGTATCAAAATGAAGTTTTCAGCTTGAGTTATGATTCTATGTAAATTTTGTTGAGAGAAATTGCATCTCCGAAATGTTTTAAGACAGAGAAACTTTGTACTTAAGGCTGCCCACCTTGATGTGCCATGTTTCAGCCTTCTTCTCACGATTCTGACCTCGGATATGAACTCAAGGGGCCGGAAAATCTTGGGATCAGGTGAAGATCGAAGTGTACAAGGTGCTTTAGTCGGAGATCAGAGTTTCACCGGCAAAAAAGTGATTTTCTTCGATCCAACAACTTCCCGATGGGTTTAACGTGTTTCAACGGTGAAATTGAGCTCTTGGGAATATAAGGATCATGATGTTAGGCTCATTTTCTCCATAAGCCGATATATGAATTTTCCGGCTACCATGTACGGCGGCGGCAGTGAAATTTGCCAGCGAGGTACAGAATGGTGTAGGAAATTTATGAAATTACTCTTGAAGGTATTTTCAACAATTTTAATTCTTGAACTCTAACCAAATTTGAATATATTCCATGATAATTATCGTGAAAGCATATTAGTCTCCTAATATAATTTTTGAGACTAAATTGAATTGAATTATATCATAGCTTTTGTTGAAATTAAATCAAGTGAGTTGCATTATAGTGATGAGACATGATGATGATCATTGTAATACATATTGAGTTAGAAATGGACGAGTTGAATAAGAAATTGGATTGGTTTAAATGACTTGAGCTTTATGAATATTATGAGGATACGAAAATAATATTTGGAGTGACGAGATAATAAATTTATTCCTATTTTTAAACTATATATATATATATATTGTGTTGGTTTGAATTTAATGGAAAATGAATCCTTATAATTGTTGGAGTAAATTCTGGCTGGAAGGGAATATTCTATGTGTGGAATTTAAAAGGCTTTTGTGAATGATATTGTATAAGAGAAGTTGAAATGTTGGTTTGATATTGGATTATTGGACAGAGTAAATAGTTGAAGAACTAAGTATGATATAATGAGATTATTTTGATAAATACCATTCAAGATATGCTTGACTAATTAAATTGATTGACTTTTAATATTGCTAAATCTCATTCTAGTATAAAAGTTAGAAAATAGATGTATAGAATTACGTGTTTTTGATTCCCGAATCGGATATGGGATACGTAGGAAGCTTGATAATAAATAATTATTAAGATCAAGTCAAATAAGTATATTGAATTAGATAGATTATATATAAATTTTACTGATGCATTAATATAAGAATATTCTATATTAAAATTTGAAGATTGATGTCAACGAGGAATTTATTTGGATATTAAGAATATTGTTGGGTAGTTCGAGAGATGTTAGGAGGTGTATAAAGGTTAAAATATTTTGTAGTTGGTGTCACACTAAATGATGGTTAGGTCATTGTTTTATGTCATTTTAGACCCACCTCAATTAAAAAAAACTTACCTCAAATGATGGGACTTTTCAAACCTTAAACTTTTGATTGACATGGGTGTGAGATGATAAATAATAGGGACTAAAATGGCAAGTATGAAAGCAAAAGTTAAGGCCAAATGCGTATTTGATGGATAGGAGAGAGGCAAAAAAAAAAAAAGTCTTTTGCCCAAGAACTTTTAGTAGACGGATGAGAGTACTCGACCACTCTAGGAGGCATCCTTCATATTATATTTACGATGATTGTGTAGTTTCCACTAGGAGTGTCGCTATCAAGTGGGGTTGAGATCAGTTCGGACAATTCGGGTATTTAAAATCTTTAGAATCGTTGTCGAGAATTTTGAAAATTAAACCTCTGAATTCGTATTGGAAAAAAAAAAATTCGGATTGGGTTCTATTTAATTTCTGGAACAACCCAACATGAGAATTTGGATATTTGGTTCCAATACAATCGAAGAAGTTAATCTTTTATTTGGATGTTACTTATCAACACAAATTATAACACATATTTTTCTATTAACAAAATGTCAAAATATTATAATTCCAAAAGTTTTAAATTGTTATTGAGGGTAGCATATATTACCTAATGAACATAAAACATATTCGATACATAGAAAAATAAATTTTATTATAATAAAATATATAAAATGTAGTGTACATACCAGCAAAATAAGATGTAGTTATAAAAGATGATCCATATAATAGTCAATTTATATAGAAACACATATAAGATTGGTTCTTTTAGTCCAATATAATAATTGGTTCAATCCAAGTACAATTCGATACGGTTCTCGTTCTAAATATTAAAATGTCTCTAAAATTATACCTAATTAAAGTCAGTAATATTAATTTGGTTCAGTCATAGAGAAAAAGTCAATGGAAGAAAGAGATAGAGAGAAGATACAAGAATTTTGATAAGTGGTGGAATGAAATTAAGGAGGAAGAAAAGAACACAAGGAGTAAATTTGCAAGTTTGACACTAGATTAGGAGTATTAATTACCAAATAATTTAACTTATCGTCTTTTAGTTATACACCTATATATGTCAGAATAGATTTCTCGTGTCATAAATAATTTACATCTCTTGCACTATATATGTTCTTGTCACAGTTCAAATCAATTACTTTCACCTATAATTGATTTGTAGAGTTTTTGTTTCTTGCCTTTGAATATGTTGTGGTGTTACAAGAAAACGGAAAAACCCAAACGAATTAGTAAGGAAAGCATAAATTAAAAAAATAAGAAAGAAAATTTTGGTTGATAATTACAAATTTTTCTTGGAGATTAAAAGTATGAGTAAAAAACTTTCGTTGGAAACATGCTCCTTGTTAATTGGCATGAAACATATTACCATGCAAACTTCTGCCATACCAAAAGGGAAAAAATCCTTACTAATCAGATGGTATTTTTGAATTTTCTCACTGTACGTGTATAAAAGAGAAAAGGGAAAAAAAAAATATGAGTCATGAAGAATTTATCAGAAACAATAGAATTCATTATTACAAACAAAAACGAAATTCAGTTGCTGACATCAACGGAGGACAACAAACAAACCAAGAATCGAATCCCTAATTGAATTTTATTGTTGATAGAATAAATTCAAAAAGACTAATTTATGGAGCTGCTGGCAAACCAGGAATCTTGGGACGAGGCAAATCCTTCAACAACTTTAACCAGTCTTGAAGAAGTGGTATAAAATCTGCAGGTTTGGCGTTTCCAGGGGTCAATTTAGACAAATCCTCGAGTAACTGAATCCAATCAGGGATTATCTTTGTCAAATCTGGAATTGGAAATGGTGAATCTGGAAGAGCATCAGTAGGTTTAGGAAGATCTGGGACCAATGGCAAATCTGACGGTTTAGGAAGATCTGACGGTTTAGGAATAACATCTGAGGGTTTAGGAACAACATCTGACGGTTTGGGAATTGCATCTGATGGTTTTGGAAGATCTGGTAATGGATTCAAGTCTGGTAATTGCATTAGCTGACGCCCTGCTATGCCCACATCTATGTTTGAAACTGACAAAACAAAAACCAACATCAAACTCAAATATTTTCCACAACCCATCACTTGTTTACTTAATGATTTCAAAAGAAAGAAACTACTTTGTTTGGATGATTCAATGAGGTTTGTTGTTTCCAATATTTATAATTGATGTTTCTGCTATAATTAGTTCATTTCCTACTACTTCGCCCTACGAGAATTATGCTGAATTTCAAGTCTAATATAAGATCAGTAGGTTATTAGACATATTAGTTTTAAAAATTATGATTTTACTTTTTGTTGATTTATTACTAATGGTTAAAAACTGAAATAAAAGTTCTACAGACCGAAATAATAAGTTAACCGGTTAGTGGTTAACCGAATTTATTGGACTACGAAATAGTTATGTGTTTCTGAAAAACCGATAATAATGATTAACACATCGAAATAGCTTTATTAATGGATTTGTTAACCAACCATGTGCACCCCTAGTTTGAGGGGTAAAATTGGTTAACTATGAACCGTGTTGGATCAAAGGGTATCCCAGGTGCTTAATATGGTAGTCATAGTGAATTCAATTTCGTAAGGGTTTTGATGATAATAAAAGAAAGACCAAAGCATGAGAGCGTTGAATCAAAGGTGTTTGATGATAATACGAGAAGATGATTATGATCACAAAGTGATATGCACATCCGTGGAAGAATTGATGGAGTAGAAGAATTGGCACTGACCTATTTGGAGAAATTCGAAGACGGAAAAAAATCAGCGAAGTGGTGAATAGTGAAATTTTGAAAAGTATCTGATTTGGTCCTGAAAATAGTGATTTTTCTTGGGAATCGGCCTGATGAACAGAACCTACGGCTTTGCCGTAGGCCCCACCCCAATTTGGCAAAAAAAAGCCATCTAGTCCTTCAATTTTGCGTTTTTATATTTTTAGGGACCAAATTGCAAATTTTTACAAGTTTTTCCTTTATTCTGTTATTGTCGAAATTTTAACCCTAGCTTCTATTCACTATTTAAAGGCATGTAAGACATGAATTATGTAGTTTTGTTGAAATCGAATTTTATGCTATTTTTCCTATCTCTTTGAATTTTCGTAAATTCTAAGGTTAGAGGAATCGTTTCCGGTATCGTGCGCGATCAACGGAATTTGATTGTTTATCCACTGCATTAAGAATGAAGTCAAGGCAAGTGATCATCGTTGAAGAAGAAAGAAGTCATAGATTTCTAACTTAGTCAGAGACAAGAAGTTAGCTGACTAAAATATATCCTCACATACCATATCGTTTCTACTTAGCCGAAGATGAATGAAATAGTTGATTAAAAGTACCAACCGAAGATAAACAGATTCTAGAATGAAGCTGCAACAACATTTAGTCAGCTAAAAGATCAGTACGAGAAGCAATAACAAGCCAAAAGCAAAAGTTACTATAGAATGGCTAGTTTGTTAACCAGCTAATGCTTAAGCTAAGTAACAACTAGTTTTCTAGAATAGTGTGCCCAACAACTCTTATCCGAAAATTTTGCCTATAAAAGGAGCATCCATTTAAAGATTGATGATTGGAAGACTGATTCCCATGTGCCCTCAAGTGAACTTATCCAAGAGTCTATCCCAAAGCTTCTTTATACTTAGAATTGTAATTATGCTTCTTCATTGTACTTCGTTTTAAATCACCTTTTGTAAAAAGCATATTTTTCTCAATTTATCTTGAAAATTGAGGGGGGAAAAGCTCTCAATTGGCACGTAAAATTGAGCTTGTAAAATCTAAGAGGCTTCTCAGTTGAACTTGTAAAAGCTAAGAGGTTGCTTTATGAGTTTGTAAAACTAAGAAGTTTCTTAGTTCAACCTGTAAAAGATAAAAGGTTGCTTGGCTATGCCTTTAAAACCTTAGAGGTTCTTAGTGTTAGCCTGTAAAAAATAAGGGATAATGAAACTCTCAAGTTAACGGGAAGCTTGGGGAGAGGAGTAGGCCGTGGATTTCCAAACCTCTATAACTCACCTACTTTGAATCTTTCTGACTCCACCTCTTTGCTTTAAATCATTTAGTTACTTAGAATATCTGATTGCTTGATGCTTGGTTATGCTTGATTGTTGATATATCTTTTATACCAATCGAGTAGATTTTAGCTTTGCGCTTATGCTTGTTGTATTCATTGATCTTATCTTTATGAATAGCCAAAGTGAGAGTTTTTGTTGCTAGAAATTTGTATTTGGCATATTGTTTATCATTCTTGTAAACTTATAGATTAAATTGTTATAGACTTATATTGTTGAATATCTTCATCGTTCTTATAATTTCACATTCTTTGTGAAAATATTTGTTTTGGGAAAAAAGTTTTGAAAAGCCTATTGTTTCGATTCACCTCCTCTTGAAACTCTAGTTACTTGGTGCCAACAAACCAGTCAAAATTGGATTTTGCCCAAAATGATACATTGTTTTCAAATTTAAAATGGATATGATTTAGTATAGAATATAAGTTAAAAGGACAATTTTGGAACAATAGAGACTAAAAAAGCAACTAATTAATAGTACCATAGCCGAAAAAGTCTTTTTACCTTTTTTCTTTCCTTTCTATTTTTCTTCATTTTCCTTATATTTGATTTTTTTTTTCTTTATTTTATTGCACGATCAATCAATCATTTTCTTGCTCCCATTCGTCTATCTCACCTTCTGAACAGGCCTTCAACTCAAATCAGGCCATAGTTTATCTTTTGTTTTTTCTTTTTTTTCTTTTTTTCTCTCAAAAAATCCTTTTTGAATGTAGGAATTTATGTGAATTTATTAATAATCAAAATAGTAATAATAATTTTAGTTAGAATAGCATATAACTACGAGTTAATATGAAACAACTATATAATAAAGCTAAGTTTTGTTAGGTTTTTAAAAATGGTCAATTGTTCATGCTTTATATGTCTTATATTTACTTAACTAGTCCTATGCATGATTGATGAATGATATATATATATATATATATATATATATATATATATATATAAACCTATACTAAATAATAATATTTAAAAATCAAAAATCTGGTTTAACCGCTCAACACTTGAACCTTCAACATTGTCGGTTCTTTGTCTATCTCAATTTTACATTAACAATTCTAATCTTGAATTTTTTTTTATATATATATAAAAAAAAAAAAAAAAAAAAAAAAAAACCTTTTTACCCTTGTTTTATAAAGTAAATGATGGTTGATCCCTATTTGATGTCATTTTGGACCCACCTGAATAAAAACTTGCCTGAAATTATGGGTCTTTTCAAACCTTAAACTTTTAATTGAGATGGGTCTGAGATGATAAATGATAGGGACTATCATGGCACGTTTGAAAAGAGAAATTAAGGCCAAATGGGCATTCGACGGATAGGAGAGAGGCTTAAAAATTCTTTTTGCCCTCAAAGTTTTAGTAGATGGATTAGAGTACTCGACCACTCTTGGAGGCATCCTTCATATGATATTTACGAACATGATTGTGTAGTTTCCACTAGGATTGTGCAGTCAAGTGGGGTTGAGATCGGTTCAGTAAAATTCAGAAATTTAAAAATCTTTAGAATTGTAGTCGAGAATTTTGAAAATTAAATCTCCAGCATCGTACTGGAAAAAAAATTTCAAATTGGATTCTATTTAATATTTGGAACAATCCAGCATGAGAATTTGGATATTTGGTTCCAGTTCAATCAAAAAAGTTATTTGATTATTTGAATGTTTATTATCCAACACAAATTATAATATATATGTCTTAGTTAACAAAATGTCAAAATATTATAATTACAAAAGTTTTAAATTGTCATTGTGGATAGCATATTAGCTAATGAACGTAAAACATATTTGATGTGGGCCACAAATAGTAAAAGGGATCAACAATTCAACTTGGAAACAATTACTTGTCATAAAAATAAATTAAAGATATATTTTAAATTGTATCTTTATTTTAATTGTAATTATTTTATAATTAGGATTAGGAATAGATTTTATTCAAAGGATCCTAAATTGATAAGGATTCCTATTTTGTTTGTATTTTAATTTATTTAGTAGTTTTTCTTATTTGGTCTAATTAGGAAGTTTAAACTATTTAGGAGTTTTATTACATTTAGGATACTTTGCCTATAAATAGGCTATAATATAGTTTGTAATAGCCAGTTTTCAATTGAATAAAATTTTCGGAATTAATTCCTTTTTACCCTGCTTTTGTGAATTTTGCGAAATTCAATTAGTAGAACTATTATCCGGCATCGTACGCGATCAACGGATGTTAGTATTATCGTTCGAAGTTCCGCTGCATCAGTTATGATGCGGGCCACAAATAGTAAAAGGGATCAACAATTCAACTTGTAAACAATTACCTGTCATAGAAATAAATTAAAGATATATTTTAAATTGTATCTTTATTTTAATTGTAATTATTTTATAATTAGGATTAGGAATAGATTTTATTCAAAGGATCCTAAATTGATAAGGATTCCTATTTTGTTTGTATTTTAATTTATTTAGTAGTTTTTCTTATTTAGTCTAATTAGGAAGTTTAAACTATTTAGGAGTTTTAATTATTTAGGAGTTTTATTACATTTAGGATACTTTACCTATAAATAGGCTATAATATAGTTTGTAATAGCCAGTTTTCAATTGAATAAAATTTTCGGAATTAATTCCTTTTTACCCTGCTTTTGTGAATTTTGCGAAATTCAATTAGTAGAAGACTATTATCCGGCATCGCGCGCGATCAACGGATGTTAGTATTATCATTCGAAGTTCCGCTGCATCAGTTGGTATCAGATCCTAACCTTGCGTCATCATGCCTCCACGAAGAGAGAGACGAGTTGGTGACATCGCAGGGGAAGAGGATCTGGATCGACGGATTGAGCAACGCCTCAATCAAGCGGTCGGACAGCAAATCCAAGCGGCTGTCGATCTATTGACTGAGAGGATGGGAGAGATGATTGCTGCTCGAGTTAGGGCCAATCAGCCCCATAGGAGACAAGCGAATCTGGTCAACTCGTTCGGTAGAGACGAAGAGGACGAGGAAGAGGATTCAGATGGTGAAAAGGCTCCTAATCGGCGTCGTGTAGCAGGCGAAGATCGACGTTGGGAGAGTGGAATGCGGACTGAAATCCCAGAATTCCATGGTACAAGGAGGAACCTTAATTATGGAGAATTTAGAAACCCTTTTGTTGGATTGGAAGAATTTTATGACAGAAAGAATGAACTAATTTTCTCTCAAAAATCAACACTTGAAGAAGGTAAATTCTTTGATTTCACTTTACCTCCAACATATGATGAAGATTATGCTTGTGTTGAAGTAGTAGATTATGATTCTTGTGACAAGATTGTTGGTATTGAAGAGACTTTACAGCCAATTTATGATGTATATGAAGACAAATATGAGAATTCTTATTGGAAGGGTGATGCTGATTGTATTGGAGTCAACTATATTTTGAATATGAATCCATTTAACAAACTCAAAGCTTGGTTTCTTAACGGAAAAACTCGAGGACGAGTTTTTTCTAAGAGGAGGAGTATGATGCGGGCCACAAATAGTAAAAGGAATCAACAATTCAACTTGGAAACAATTATCTGTCATAGAAATAAATTAAAGATATATTTTAAATTGTATCTTTATTTTAATTGTAATTATTTTATAATTAGGATTAGGAATAGATTTTATTCAAAGGATCCTAAATTGATAAGGATTCCTATTTTGTTTGTATTTTAATTTATTTAGTAGTTTTTCTTATTTAGTCTAATTAGGAAGTTTAAACTATTTAGGAGTTTTAATTATTTAGGAATTTTATTACATTTAGGATACTTTGCCTATAAATAGGCTATAATATAGTTTGTAATAGCCAGTTTTCAATTGAATAAAATTTTCGTAATTAATTCCTTTTTACCCTGCTTTTGTGCATTGTGCGAAATTCAATTAGTAGAAGACTATTATCCGGCATCGTGCGCGATCAACGGATGTTAGTATTATCGTTCGAAGTTCCGCTGCATCAATATTCGATACATTGAAAAAAAAAAAAATACATTTTTGATAATAAAATATATAAAATGTAGTATACATACCAGTAAAACAAGATATATGTTGTAAAAGGTGATCCATATAATAGTCTATTTAGATAGAAACACACATAAGTTTGGTTCTTTTAGTCCAATATAATAATTGGTTCAATATCCATGTACAATTCGATATGGTTTCGGTCTGAATATTACAAGAGTCTGCAGAATTATACCTAATGAAAGTCATTAATGTAATTTGGTTCGGTCATATAGAAAAAGTCAATGGAAGAAAGAGAGAGAGGAGATGCAAGAATTTTGATAAGTGGTGGAATGATACTGAGGAAGAAAAGAACACAAGGAGTAAATTTCAAATTTTGACACTAGATTAGGAGTATTAATTAGCAAAGAATTTAACCTATCGTCTTTTAGTTATACACCTGTATACGTCAGAAGAGATTTCTTGTGTCATGAATAATTTTCATCTCTTGCACTATATATTCTTGTCACACTTCAAATCAATTACTTTCACCTACAGTTGATTTGTAGAGTTTACGTTTGTTCTTTATGACTATATTGTAGTGTCACTGCAAGAAAACGAAAAAATACAAAGGAATCATCAAGGAAAGTATATATTTAAAAAATGGGAACGAAAATTTCAATTGGTAATTACTAATTTTTCCTTGCATATTGATTTTAGAGATAAATTGTATGATTAAAAAGTTTCGTTGGTAATATACTCCTTAATTAGCATAATGCAAGAAAAGAAAAAATCCTTGCTAATCCGTTGGTATTTCTAAATTTTCTTATAGTGTACGTGTATGATAAAAAAAAAAAGGGCACGAGTAATGAAGAATTTATCAGAAACAATAGAATTCATTATTACAAACAAAAACGAAATTCAGTTGCTGACGTCAACGGAGGACAACAAACAAACTAAGAATCGAATTCCTAATTGAATTTTATTGTTGATAGAATAAATTCAAAAAGACTAATTTATGGAGCTGCTGGCAAACCAGGAATCTTGGGACGAGGCAAATCCTTCAACAACTTTAACCAGTCTTTAAGAAGTGGTATAAAATCTGCAGGTTTGGCGTTTCCAGGGGTCAATTTAGACAAATCCTTGAGTAACTGAATCAAATCAGGGATTATCTTTGTCAAATCTGGAATTGGAAATGGTGAATCTGGAAGAGCATCAGTAGGTTTGGGAAGATCTGGGACCAATGGCAAATCTGACGGCTTAGGAAGATCTGACGGTTTAGGAATAACATCTGATGGTTTAGGAACAACATCTGACGGTTTAGGAATTGCATCTGATGGTTTTGGAAGATCTGGTAATGGATTCAAGTCTGGTAATTGCATTAGCTGACGCCCTGCTATGCCCACATCTATGTTTGAAACTGACAAAACAAAAACCAACATCAAACTCAAATATTTTCCACAACCCATCACTTGTTTACTTAATGATTTCAAAAGAAAGAAACTACTTTGTTTGGATGATTCAATGAGGTTTGTTGTTTCCAATATTTATGCTTGATGTTTCTGCTATAATTAGTTCATTTCCTACTACTTCGCCCTACGAGAATTATGCTCATTTAATAACCTTTTTTGTTTGTTTCTTTGACTCGCTAATTCATGTTATTACTCATAATATGGTTCTATGGATCGATTAATAAGGGTATTCTCCAATTTCTGCGTTTACTGTAAAGGATAATGTTAATTAGCTTGGATCATAATTCTAGACGCGTCTTCCTATATAGATTCAACTTGTATAGATACTCTTGTTACGATTAATGAAGATATCATAGACTAAAATTGTATAAAATGATTCTGAAACTAATTGTATTTTCCTATACTCTTGTCGTCACGAGAATTAACACATAAATACTAAACCTAATGATACACTAATTGTATAAAATGATTGTGGTAATTAAAGCTAATTATTAATGAAAATAGAAATTTACACTCGATGGAGAATGGTGGATTTAGATGCGATGGATAGCTAATGCAATAACTTTACTTAGTCAACTTATATGTGATTTCCAATAAAAACAATACTAATTCTTTTTATCCTAAGGAGCTAGTAATTTTTCTATTTCAAGTTAGTATCGAGTTCCCAAATTATTAACTTTATTCCTTGTTTCAATTACCTAGATTGGTTTGGTTTTAAGCAAGCAAAACAAAGAAGCAAGAATCTCAATAAAAAAAAAACCTTTATGAACCAAAAGACCCTACTAACTTTTGGTCAAGACAAAGACAAAAGTAGATGATTCTATTGAAGGCATAAAGCTCGCATTGTGGCAAAAGGCTATATCACCAATGACCAAGAATTGATTTTGTTGAAATTTTTAGTCTGTTATAGTAGGGGGTCTACAGTACCTGACTATTACCAGTCCCGACATCGCTTATGCGATTCATAAAGTTGCCCAATTCATGCATGCCCCTACTGATTCACATTGGCAGGCTGTCAAGAGTATTCTTCGGTATCTTCAAGCTACTGCAAGTCACGGTTTACACTATAAGCGGTCCTCCAACCTAGTACTCCAAGGTTTTCCGGATTCTGATTGGGGGGGCGATCCTGATGATAGAAGGTCCACTACTAGTTTTTTCTATTTTCTTGGGTGACAATCTTGTTTCATGGATTTCTTAGAAGCAAAGAACTGTTTCCCGCTCCTCCACTAAGGCGGAGTATCGTGCCCTTACTACAACCACTTCTGAACTATCTTGGTCAGTTATGTTGCTTCGTGACATTGGGCTTCCGTTATCTACTGCTCCTACTCTCTGGTGTGATAATCTTAGTGCTATGTATCTGACTGCCAATCCTATTTTTTATTCCCACACAAAGCACCTGGAGATTGATTTTCACTTTGTGCAGGAAAGAGTGGCCAATCGCATCCTTAATGTTCGATATCTGCCCATGGAAGAACAAGTAGTCGATGCTCTCACTAAAGCTCTACCTAAGACGCATTTTCGTTTTCTTCGGGACAAGTTGAGCATTGTTGCTCGCGTTGCTCAACTTGAGGGGGCGTGTTAGAAGTATATACTCTAGGGACTACTTAGTTTATTAAACATACACTATTGGGGTCTTATGTAATTATCTCCCCACTCTTTGTAACTATATGTAACACGTTGTACAACAATGTAATCTAAGGGTTTTCACCAATCTATTAATATTTACTTCAAACAGAACACACCAAAGTGAATATATAACATATTATATTAAATTACCTGTGTCATTGTTGAAAAAACATTCAAGCATAGCTTCTGGAGGACTAAAAAGTTTTAGCAATTAGTCATATATTGCCTAATAAATTAATGCTCGACAGTGCCAACCACCAATTCAATATTTCAAATAGCCTTTGTCTAACCAAGATGTCTACTAATTACTTTAGTTTATCAAAATAAAGAATACTAGAGATTTAACTCTGTTTACATCATTAACTCTGCTTGCATCATTATCAAAATAAAATGATAAAACATTTAACTCTGTTTTAGTCTGGCCAGCTACAAACATTCCCAATAATGATCAAAACTAATAAGGCAAAAACGGCCAAATTCAGCTCATAAAAAATCACATAGAAAACAGAAACTAATTTAAGAAGTAGCAAATTGACCTATAATCATACTTAAAATGGCAAACCAATTACTGTGCAAAGAGATAAAGCAATCCAAAGTTATATGAAAACCAACATTGAATACTAAGATAAGTAATCTAAAAGATAAAAGAATTCTCAAGAGGAAACCATTCTAGTACCAAGCAAACTTGATGCTGCTTTTTTCTTATTAACCAAATGACCTAAGTGTCACCATAATGCACCATTTAGCAAGGAATTGTATTACATGCCTAGGCATAACCCTTTTAATTTCTTTTTTTAGAATCAAATTAATCAACCACACATTTTACTAGAATATGTAGCTAGTCAACTACACATTTGATAGATGATACACTTAAATTTAAGGAGCAGAACATGCCATGAGTAGGAAGGGATGAGATTATCAAAACCCTAAAACACCAAATAAACAGTTAAAAGTCAAAACCCTAAAACATTCTGATTAGGGAAGCTCATCTTTACAAATCAAAACCATGACATGATCAACAAACAATACAAAACAGAAAAGTTCACCTGATCAGACGAAGCACGACACACTAGATCTTGATATGCAAAAAACCCTAGCCCAATGGAAGAACTAAAGAACGATTGCTCGACAGGAGAACTCCCAATGGCCTGTTAGAGTGAGTGTCACCGGTGTTGGATATGCCCTAGTCCCGAGGTATTGGTCCTTGTATTTGTATCATACATTTCTTGGATTCATGTATCATACTTATTTGTGTTATTAATAAAGGCATTAATTCATTTATTACATTAATTCATTTATTATATCTATCTTGTGCAATATATTAAATGAAGTATCCAATGGACATATCCATATCCATGATGACCAGTGTCATGCACTTGGCAGTAAGACCATGGATAGGGTAAACGATATGACCATGAATAGATCCATAGTCTGTTCCAGTCATGGGAATGAATGGAACAAGAGACTATCATTAACTTAGTTGTATGGCGATGTCTTACCGGTCATTGGATATGGAATGTCAACCAAGTTAAGGGGTACATGCATAAGGGACATGGTACTGGATAGATCCACTAAACGAGAAATCCACATGGTATAGTATCACAAGTGATAGTGCTTGTATGGATCCTTTGACCTGACCATATGAGGGTGTTGCATGTGAGCTCGCATACTTAGGGGTACGCCTAAAGGGCCTGTAATAGGGTGCCAAGTATGGGTACTTTCGGGTATGTCACTTAGCATGGTAATGCTATGGATATGCAGAAGAGATTTGTCACTCAGTAATCCACTGGGAAGATATCACCGGCCTCTTGATGAATGTGACTGATAAGCGTGTGGCCACACCCAAACAAGTGGAAACTTGTTTGTGAGCTTCAGTGCATTCTGGATCAAGTTAATGTCCGGACACAAAAAAGAGTGATCAATCCATGCCTCTGTGTTGGACACCGATATCAATGACATGGGATGTACAAGTTTAAACTACAGAGTTATGATAACAGTTAGACTGTCATCTCCATCTTAATTAGGGGCTGTAGTGGCTTGCTAGAGCCCAATTGCAGTCTGTGGGCCAGAGGCCCACTGCCAACATAAAGATGGGGCCACGGGATCGTACACATTGAGCGACTGAACACCGACTTAAGGAATCACATGTATGCTTGGAGTATACACTCTGGAGAGAGAGGTATATATATTAATTATATTATAAAGATCAACTGGATTGATCATAATGATAAAATTAATATATATTTAATTGGCTCTTCATAATTGATTGGATTAATTATGAGATTATTTCCTAGGTGGAAATATTCATATATTATTTCCTAGGTGGAAATATTCATATGTATATGTTTACATATGATTTTATTTTGTGAAGATCTAATTTTAATTTGATGGATTAAATTAATTGGTCAAACTAATTTTAATTTAAATGTAAATAATATATTACTTGGTGTAATATATTAAATACATGTGTATATTAAAGTTGGGTTTGAAATTAATTTAAACCAGACTAACTAAAATAAGATTGGGCCTGGATTAAAAGAAGGAAGCCCACACAAAATGAATGAGCCAAGTTGGGCCAAAATTCCTTTAGGAATTTCGGCCAACCAAGGGTTTAATAACCCTGAGAATTTCGGCCACTAGGGTGTGAGCAACTATAGCCGAAATTCACCTAAGCCCCCCTCTCCATAGTTCGTGTTTTCCAACGCTAGCACGGATGGTGTTCGTTAGGCGTTCGTGTACGTGAACAAGGAGGGATTCTATATTGATTCCTGCAGTCTGCATCCATCTCTTAAAGAGATATTCTGGGTAAGAGAATTATCTCTTATGATTAAATTTTGTTTTTCCAATTTCCATCTCAATTGCTCCTGGGCATGGATTTGAGGAAATCATCGCGTTCTTCCGCTTTTATCGGGTGATTTTCGGTAACAAATCCCAACAGTGGTATCAGAGGGGGCTTTTGATCCGTGGAAACTGTTAAAATTGGTTGAATCCCATGTTTTAAAATTAGAGATTTTTTATTGGAGTTCTTGGTTTGGGTTTAAGATTTTTCCCCATTTGATTTTTATACAATTGAAATTGAATATGCATATTGGTTTGTGTTTGTTTAATATAATTGTATGTTTTGGAATTCTTGGTGAATTTCCTGTTGTTGGATGCCATGGTATATTTTTATATATTTTTTTCTGTTTAATAAAAAAAATCTGGCCGTTCCCGAGATGCGGGGCTGCCGGCGACCGCCGCAAGGCAGCAGCGGGCCGGGCCCAGTGTTTTTGGATTTGGCGGGTTTTGGGCCCCGGGGGCCTTGTTTTGAAATTTTAATTGGTTTTAAAATTCATGTGTTTAAATTTATGTAATTTAAATGCGTGTGGTTTCTTGAATGAGATTTTATTTTATTCATATGATATCAATTTTGAAAATTAATATGGTTAATTGAAATTGGTTCGGGGTGATTTTGGCCTAAGTACTTGGACCGCTGAATTGGACCCATGGTTTCCCAATTCCAGTGGGAGCAGTTGGACTGCCTGGGCTGGAGGCCCAAAGCCTGTTAAGGGTTAGAACCATGATGGGCCAAAATTGGCGATTTCAATATATTGGCTTGGACATAATTGAAATGGGTTTAAATCATGCATTATAACATGCTCATGGATTATATGTATTGGATGAATATGGGTGATTAAATATTTTGTATGATTGGATGCTATTGGGCCTTATTCAAGATGGGTTGTATTTTCTTTGTTGGGTAAATACGGCATGCGTGTCGTTTTTCTTTTTTTTTTTAATGTAATTTTATTTTATTCAATTATCATAAAATTTGTGAAAGAAGAAGCCCATGGAGTGGTGAGCCCAAGTGAAGGTGGAAGCCCAGAAGGAAAAAGATGGAGGCCCACCTGATATTGTTTTCTAGTATAGGTTTATTAGAATAATATTAGGATGTAATAAAGGCCCATAGCAGTCCATTTTACTTATTTATTTAATTATGCTTTATATTGATATGCATGTATGAATGTATGATCCAACCGCATTTCACCCGCCTTATGTATGCAAGCCGTTGTTAATTGGATCTAATAACCAAATGAAATTACTAAGTCGCTTAAAAGTGCTTCCCTCATTCAAAACCGGCTCGAAGTGGGAATAGGCCAGTTGTAGACCATGCCCTCGCAGGATACACTGGAGTATTGTCACTTTGTATTGGGTTAGGGTATGGGATACTCTAACACTTGAATGGAGGTTTTGACTTAGCATGGCCAGTAGGATTCTCCTGGCCCTAAGCACAGATGGGTAAGTGCCAACAAGCCCATCAAACTGAGAGTCCCTAAGCTGGGATTGGACGGCGTTCCTACCGAAATAGTTAGGGTATAGTTGTACCAGGCCCTCGTCTGGCTATATCTTAATGAAATATGGATCTCGGCCCATGAGCCCAACAACTCGGTTTAATTAATAACTTTGTTCATTATTAATTTCATATGGGAATAACAAAGTAAAGACCTTTATTAACACTCTAAATGTTTTTCTATGTAGAAACTCTAAATGGCAAACAACAACACTTTATCACTGCGATCGATTCTTGAAAGGGACAAGCTTTCCGGTCTTAACTTTTTAGACTAGTCTAGGAACTTGAGAATAGTTCTACAATAGGAGTCCAAAGAGTATGTGCTGGAGAGGCCTGTACCGGCTGCGCCTCAAGGATGTAATCCACCGGCTGCCCAGTTGGAGGAATACGAGGTGCATGTCGAGGATAACAGGGATGTGACATGCCTAATGTTGGCCTGTATGGTCCCCGAACTGTAAAAACAGTTTATGGACCATCAAGCTTTTGCTATGATAACAACTCTAAACGAGATGTTTCAGGAGCAAGCTCATCAGGAAAGGTACCTAACCAACAAGGCATTCCACTCCTGTAAGATGGGGGCTGAGACATCTATGAGCACAAACGTGCTCAAGATTGAGGGCTATTTGGACACTTTAGCCCATCTCGGATCACCCATCTCTCAGGAGTTGGCGGTGGACACTATCCTAGCATCCTTGCCGGATTCTTATAATCAGTTCATCCTGAACTACAACATGCAAGGGATGAACCGCACTGTCAGTGAGCTGCATGGGATGCTTAAGCTTACTGAGCAGTCGATCAAAAAGACTCCACCGGTGCTGCTGGTCAATAAGGGGAACCCTCCTGTTGCCAAGGGTAAAGCTGAGGAAAAGGCTAAGGCCAAGGCTAAGAAGGCCAAAGCCCAACCCAAGGCCCAGCAGAAGGCAGGTCTTGAAGATGTCTATTTCGGGTGTAGACAGGCAGGCCATTGGAAGAGATCTTGTCCCAAGCTGATGGGAGAGCAGAGAAGGGGCCAAGGTGCGTCCTCTTTAGGTATTTATGTTATAGACATTAACCTTACTGTTTCAACATCCTGGGTATTGGATACTGGATGTGGTTCTCACATTTGTTGCAATGTGCAGGGACTTAAGAACAAAAAAGGTCACTGGGGTCGGGAGAGGTGGACTTATGGGTCGGGAATGGAGCAAAGGTTGCTGCCATAGAGATCGGCGAATACCACCTTGTGATGCCTAGTGGATTGGTTTTAATTTTAGAATAATGTTATTTTGTACCTGCTATGTGCAGGAATATTATTTCAGTTTCTATGTTGGATATTTCTAGATTTTATTTTACTATTTCTAATGGTAGAATTTCCATATCTAGAAAGGGATTATTTTATGGAGATGCTCTATTAAATAATGGCCTGTATATCCTAGACTTAAATGAAACCAATCATGTCTATAACATAAAAACAAAAGGGTTTAAGCGCAACGAACTTATTCCTGTCTACCTATGGCATTGTCGTCTTGGCCACATAAACGAGAAGCGCATAGCTAGGCTTCACAAAGCTGGAGTCTTAGGGTCGTTTGACTTGGAGTCAATTGGCACATGTGAATCATGTTTATGAGGCAAGATGACTAAGGCGCCTTTTAGCAAGAAGGCTGAAAGGGCCATTGGCTTATTGGACCTAATACATTCAGATGTATGTGGACCCATGAGCGCAACGACCAGAGGTGGGCACCTGTTCTTCATCACGTGTACGAACAATTTCAGCAGATATGGCTATGTCTATCTGATGAAACACAAGTCTGAGACCCTTGATAGGTTCAAGGAATTTAGGAACGAGGTACAGAACCAGCTAGGCAAAAATATCAAAACCCTTCGGTCGGACCGAGGTGGTGAGTATATGAGCCTAGAGTTTGACTCATATTTGAGAGAGAATGGAATAGTTCCACAGCTCACTCCTCCTGGAACACCACAATGGAATGGGGTGTCCGAACGGAGGAATAGGACCCTGTTGGACATGGTCCGCTCAATGATGAGTCAAGCCTCTCTCCCAATTAATTTCTGGGGACACACCCTCGAGACAGCAGCTCTTATCTTAAATAATACTCCGACTGAGGCAGTGGAAAAGACCCAATATCAGATATGGACGGGCAGGGAGCCCAATGTGTCTTTCCTAAGGATTTGGGGATGCGAAACACATGTCAAGAAATTGACTAGTGGCAAGCTGGAGCCTAAAACTGATAAATGCCTGTTTGTGGGCTACCCTAGGGAAACCAAAGGGTATTACTTCTACAACCCCGCCAAGAACAAGGTGTTCATGGTAAGGAAGGGGGTCTTTCTAGAAGAGGAGTTCCTTTCCAAGAAAGACAGTGGGAGCAATGTTGAACTCAGGGAAGTTCAAGGTCCACAAGCTCCTGAAAAGAATAACTCGGAGGCCCAGGTAGAGCTTCCATAGAAGGAAGCACTGACCTAAGCCGCACAAGGACCTAGAAGGTCTGGTAGGGATCGTTGGGAACCGGAGAGGTATGGTTTCCTCGTCACGATGATCAAAATCTTCTCATCTGGGATGAGGAAGAACCCAAAACCTACTAGGAGGCTATAGCAAGCCCACAGTCTGTGAATTTGTGCAAAGCCATGGAGGCAAAGATGCAATCTATGTACGACAACCAAGTTTGGAACTTAGTTGATCCACCTCCGGGTGCTAAGGTAATAGGTTGCAAGTGGTGCTATAAGCTAAAGGCCGACAATACCTTCAAGGGGCCTCTGGTTGCAAAAGGTTTCAGACAAGTCCATAGAATAGACTATGATGAGACTTTCTCACCAGTAGCCATGCTCAAATCCATCAGGATCTTACTAGCCATAGCCGCATGGTACGACTATGAAGTCTGGCAAATGGATGTCAAAACCGTTTTCTTTAATGGAAAGCTACTCGAGGATGTGTACATGACACAACCTGAGGTTTTTGTCAATCCAGAGTATCCGGGAAGGGTATGCAAGCTTCAAAGGTCCATCTATGGACTGAAGCAAGCATCCCGAAGTTGGAATCTTAGATTCAATGAGGCTATAAAGGAATATGGCTTCATACAGAATCAAGATGAGACTTGTGTGTATAAGAGGACAAGTGGGAGCACTGTCACATTTTTGTTACTTTATGTGGACGACATCCTACTCATTGGAATCGACATACCTACACTGCAAGGGGTAAAGCAGTGGCTGAGTAAGTGCTTCACAATGAAGGACTTGGGCGAAGCTGAGATGATCCTAGGGATCAAGACCTATAGGGATAGATCAAATCGGCTTCTAGGCCTGAGTCAGGCCACATACATAGACAAAGTTCTGAAAAGGTTCAACATGGACCAGGCCAAGAAAGGTTTCTTGCCAATGGGCCATAGGCTGAAACTTAGTAAGAAGCACTGTCCTAAGACAAGGTAGGACAAGGAGAACATGAAATTAGTTCCATATGCTTCGGCTATAGGATCAATTATGTACTCCGTGTTATGTACGAGACCTGATGTCACCTTTGCACTGAGTATGACGAGCCGGTACTAGCAGGATCCCAGGGAGGACCACTGGAAAGCTGTCAAGGCAATCCTTAAGTACCTTAACCGGACTAAGGATAGCTTCTTAGTGTATGGTGGTCAGGAAGTGCTATCAGTTACTGGGTATGCTGATGCAAGCTTCTAGACTGACCCAGATAAGTACCAGTCGCAGTCTGGTATGTATTTTTACTTAATGGTGCTATTGTAAGCTGGAGGAGCTCAAAGCAGCCAACCATTGCGGATTCTACAATAGAAGCTGAGTACATCGCGGCATATGATGCAGCTAAGGAAGCTGTGTGGATGAAGAAGTTTATCACTGAGTTAGGAGCAGTGCCAACTATCTAGGACCCAGTTGATATCTTCTGTGACAACAATGGGGCCGTTGCACAAGCTAAGGAGCCCTGGTCACAGAAGAACACAAAGCACGTGCTCAGAAAGTTTCACCTCATACGAGAGATCGCGGAAAGAGGTGACATTACATTGCACAGAGTGGACACCGAGGATAATGTCACAGATCCTTTGACCAAGGCGCTGGCACAGCCCAAGCACGAGGGTCATACTAGATCTATAGGGATTAGGCCCACGCCTAGTTGGAAAGAGTGCAAGTGGAAGATTGTTGGATATGTCCTAGTCCCGAGGCATTGGTCCTTGTATTTGTATCATACATTTATTGGACTCATGTATCATACTTATTTGTGTTTTTAATAAAGGCATTAATTCATTTATTATATCTATCTTATGCAATATATTAAATGAAGTATCCAATGGACATATCCATATCCATGATGACCAGTGTCATACACTTAGCAGTAAGACCATGGATAGGGTAAACGATATGACCATGAATAGATCCGTAGTCTGTTCCAGTCATGGGAATGAATGGAACAAGAGACTATCATTAACCTGGTTGTATGGCAGTGTCTTACCGGTCATTGGACATGGAATGTCAACCAAGTTAATGGGTACATGCATAAGGGGCATGGTACTGGATAGATCCACTAAACGAGAAATCCACATGATATAGTATCACAAGTGATTCTCGTCTAGTGCTTGTATGGATCCTTTGACTTGACCATATGATGGTGTTGCATGTGAGGTCGCATACTTAGGGGTACGCCTAAAGGGCCTATAATAGGGTGCCAAGTATGGGTACTTTCGGGTATGTCCCTTAGCATGGTAATGCTATGGATATGCAGAAGGGATTTGTCACTCAGTAGTCCACTGGGAAGATATCACCGCCTCTTGATGAATGTGAATAATAAGAGTGTGGCCACACCCAAACAAGCGGGAACTTATTTGTGAGCTTCAGTGCATTCGGGATCAAGTTAATGTCCGGACACAAAAGAGGGTGATCAATCCATACCTCTGTGTTGGACACCGATATCAATGACATGGGATGTACAAGTTTAAACTACAGGGTAATGATAACAGTTAGACTGCCATCTACATCTTAATTGGGGGCTGCAGTGGCTTGCTAGAGCCCAACTACAGTCTGTGGGCCAAACGCCCACTACCAACATAAAGATGGGCCCACGGGATCATACACATTGAGCGACTGAACATCGACTTAAGGAATCACATGTATGCTTAGAGTATACACTTTGGAGAGAAAGGTATATATATTAATTATATTATAAAGATCAATTGGATTGATCATAATGATAAAATTAATATATATTTAATTGGCTCTTCATAATTGATTGGATTAATTATGAGATTATTTCCTAGGTAGAAATATTCATATGTATAGGTTTACATATGATTTTATTTTGTGAAGATCTAATTTTAATTTGATGGATTAAATTAATTGGTCAAACTAATTTTAATTTAAATGTAAATAATATATTACTTGGTGTAATATATTAAATACATGGGTATATTAAAGTTGGGCTTGAAATTAATTTAAACCAGACTAATTAAAATAAGATTGGGCCTGAATTAAAAGAAGGAAGCCCACACAAAATGAATGAGCCAAATTGGGCCAAAATTCCTTTAGGAATTTCGGCCAACCTAGGGTTTAATAACCCTGAGAATTTCGGCCACTAGGGTGTGAGCAACTATAGCCGAAATTCACCTAAGGCACATAGTTCGTGTTTTCCAACGCTAGCACGGGTGGTGTTCGTTAGGCGTTCGTGTACGTGAACAAGGAGCGATTCTATATTGATTCCTGCAGTCTGCATCCATCTCTTAAAGAGATATTCCGGGTAAGAGAATTATGTCTTGTGATTAAATTTTGTTTTTCCAATTTTCATCTCAATTGCTCCTGGGCACGGATTTGAGGAAATCATCGCGTTCTTCCGCTTTTATCGGGTGATTTCCGGTGACAAATCCCAACAGTGGTATCAGAACGGTCTTTTGATCCGTGGAAATTGTTAAAATTGATTGAATCCCATGTTTTAAAATTAGAAATTTTTTATTGGGGTTCTTGGTTTGGGTTTAAGATTTTTCCCCATTTGATTTTCATACAATTGAAATTGAACATGCATATTGGTTTGTGTTTGTTTAATATAATTGTATGTTTTGGAATTCTTGGTGAATTTCCTGTTGTTGGATGCCATGGTATATTTTTATATTTTTTTCTGTTTAATTAAAAAAAATCTGGCTGTTCCGGGGGTGCATGGCTGCCGCCGGCGGAATCGCCGCTGCTGCTGGGCAGTGGTAGTGCCGCTGCTGGATAGTGGCTGCCGCACGGCAGCAGCGGGCAGCCGCTAGACGCTGTGCCGTTACTGCCCCTAGCAGCAGCGGGCCAGGCCCAGTGTTTTTGGATTTGGCGGGTTTTGAGCCCGGGGGCCCAGTTTTAAAATTTTAATTGGTTTAAAAATTCGTGTGTTTAAATTTATGCAATTTAAATGCATGTGGTTTCTTGAATGAGATTTTGTTTTATTCATGTGATATTAATTTTGGAAATTAATATGGTTAATTGAAATTGGTTCGGGTAATTTTGGCACAATTACTTGGACAGCTGAATTGGACCCATGGTTTCCCAATTCCAGTAGGAGCAGTTGGACTGCCTAAGCTGGAGGCCCAAAGCCCGTTAAGTGCTAGAACCATGGTGGGCCAAAATTGGCGATTTCAATATAATGGCTAGGACATAATTGAAATGGGCTTAAATGATACATTATAACATGCTTATGGATTATATGTATTGAATGCATATGGATGATTAAATATTTTGTATGATTTGATGTTATTGGGCCTTATTCAAGATGGGTTGTATTTTCTTTGTTAGGTAAATACGACCTGCGTGTTTTTTTTTTTTTTTTTAATGTAATTTTATTTTATTCAATTATCATAACATTTGTAAAAGAAGAAGCCCATGGAGTGGTGAGCCCAAGTGAAGGTGCAAGCCCAGAAGGAAGAAGATGGAGGCCCACCTGATATTGTTTTCTAATATAGGTTCCCACCTGATATTGTTTTCTAGTATAGGTTTACTAGAATAATATTAGGATGTAATAAAGGCCCATAGCAGTCCATTTTACTTATTTATTTAATTATGCTTTATATTGATATGCATGTATGAATCTATGATCCAACCGCATTTCACCCGCCTTATGTATGCAAGCCGTTGTTAATTGGATCTAATAACCAAATGAAATTACTAATTGGCTTAAAAGTACTTCCCTCATTCAAAACCGGCTCGAAGTGGGAATAGGCCAGTTGTAGACCATGCCCTCGCAGGATACACTGGAGTATTGTCACTTTGTATTGGGTTAGGGTATGGGATACTCTAACACTTGAATGGAGGTTTTGACTTAGCATGGGTAGCAGGATTCTCCTGGCCCTAAGCACAGATGGGTAAGTGCCAACATGCCTATCAAACCGAGAGTCCCTAGGCTGGGATTGGACGATGTTCCTACCTAAATAGTTAGGGTATAGTTGTACCAGGCCCTCGTCTGGCTATATCTTAATGAAATATGGATCTCGGCCCATGAGCCCAACAACTCGGTTTAATTAATAACTTGATTCATTATTAATTTCATATGGGAATAACAAAGTAAAGACCTTTATTAACACTCTAAATGTTTTTCTGTGTAGAAACTCCAAATGGCAAACAACAACACCTTATCACTGCGACAGATTCTTGAAAGGGATAAGCTTTCCGGTCTTAACTTTTTGGACTGGTCGAGGAACTTGAGAATAGTTCTAAGACAGGAGTCCAAAGAGTATGTGCTGAAGAGGCCTGTACCTGCTGCGCCTCAAGGATGTAATCCACCGGCTGCCCAGCTGGAGGAATACGAGGTGCATGTCAAGGATAATAGGGATGTTAAATGCCTAATATTGGCCTGTATGGTCCCCGAAATGCAAAAACAGTTTATGGACCATCAAGCTTTTGCTATGATAACAACTCTAAACGAGATGTTTCAGGAGCAAGCTCGTCAAGAAAGGTACCTGACCAACAAGGCATTCCATTCCTGTAAGATGGGGGCTAGGACATCTATGAGCGCACACGTGCTCAAGATGAAGGGCTACTTGGATACTTTAGCCCCTCTCGGATCGCCCATCTCTCAGGAGTTGGCGGTGGACACTATCCTAGCATCCTTGCCTGATTCTTATGATCAGTTCATCCTGAACTACAACATGCAAGGGATGAACTGCACTGTCAGTGAGCTGCATGGGATGCTTAAGCTTACTGAGCAGTCGATCAAAAAGACTCCACCGGTGCTGCTGGTCAACAAGGGGAACCCTCTTGTTGCCAAGGGTAAGGCCAAGGAAAAGGCCAAGGCCAAGGCTAAGATGGCCAAGGTGATCTCTGTAGAAGTTTGGGATCCAAGGTGATCTCTTATGATGATTTGTATGGTTTGCTCTTGACTGAGGTGTTGGGATTTGTCACCAGAAATCACCGGATAAAAGCGGAAGGACGCGGTGATTTCCTTAAATCTGTGCCCAAGAGCAATTGAAATGGAAATTATAAAACTTAAAATTAACCAACACGAGATTGATCTCTTACCTAGATAATCTCTACAAGAGATGGATGCAGACTGCAGGAATCAAGGTAGAATCCCTCCTTGTTCACGTACACGAACACCTTTCGAACACAACCCGTGCTAGCGTCAAAAAATCACGAACTATTGAGAGGGAGGGGATGAGAATTTCAGCTATGGTGGCTTGGTTCTTCCTTGGCGGAAATACCTAGGGTTATTTTAACCCTAGGTGGCCCAAATTCTCCTTGAGAATTTCGGCCCATGTTGGCTCACTTTGTGTGGGCTTCACTTTTTCTGTTGAGGCCCAAATCTATTTTAATTTATTTGGTTTAAATTAATTTCAAGCCCAATTTTAATTTTAACATGCATATAATATATTACACCATGTAACATATTATTTACATTTAATTAAAATTGGTTTGATTAATTAATTTAATCCATGAAATTAAAATTAGATCTTCACAAAATAAATTCATATGCAAACCTATGCATATGAATATTTCCACGCTGGAAATAATCTCATAAATTAATCCAATTAATTATGAGAAGGCCAATCAAATATTAATTTTACTTTTATGATCAATCTAATTGATCTTTATAATATAATTAATTTAATCATATCTCTCTAGAGTGTATACTCCAAGTATACAGGTGATTTCTTAAGTCTGTGCTCAGTAGCTCAGTGCGTACGATCCCGTGGGCCCATCTTTATATTGGCAGTGTGCCTGTGGCCCACAGACTGTAGTTGGGCTCTAGCAAGCCACTGCAGCCCCTAATTAAGATGGAGATGGCAGTCCAACTGTAATCATAACCCTGTAGTTTGAACTTGTATATCCCATGTCATTGATATCGGTGTCCAACACAGAGGTATGGATTGATCACCTCTTTTGTGTCTGGACATTTACTTGATCCCGAATGTACTAATGCTCATAAACAAGTTCCAACTTGTTTGGGTGTGGCCACACTCTTATCAGTCACATTCATCAAGAGGCCGGTGATATCTTCTCAGTGGACTACTGAGCGACAAATCCCTTCTACATATCCATAGCATTGCCATGCTAAGTGACATACCCGAAAGTACCCATACTTGGCACCCTATTACAGGCCCTTTAGGCGTACCCCTAAGTATGCGACCTCGCATGCAACACCATCATATGGTCAGGTCAAAGGATCCATACAAGTACTACACGAGAATCACTTATGATACTATACCATGTGGATTTCTCTTTTAGTGGATCTATCCAGTACCATGCCCCTTTTGCATGTACCCATTAACTTGGTTGACATTCCATGTCCAATGACCGGTAAGACACCACCATACAACCAGGTTAATGATAGTCTCTAGTTCCATTCATTCCCATGACTGGAACAGACTATGGATCTCTTTATGGTCATATAGTCTACCCTATCCATGGTCTTACTGCCAAGTGCATGACACTTGTCATCATGGATATGGATATGTCCATTGGATACTTCATTTAAGATATTGCACAAGATATATATAGTAAATGAATTAATGCCTTTATTAATAACAAAATGAGTATAATACATAAATCCAATAAACGTATAATACAAATACAAGGTCTAATGCCTCGGGACTAGGGCATATCCAAAAATCTCCCACTTGCACTAGTTCCAACTAGGCATGGGCCTAATCCTTATAGATCTAGTATGACCCTCATGCTTGGGCTGAGCCAGCTCCTTGGTCAAAGGATCTGTGACATTATCCTTGGTGTCCACTCTGTGTAATGCAATGTCACCTCTCTCCATGATCTCTCATATGAGGTGAAACTTTCTGAGCACGTGCTTTGTGTTCTTGTGTGACAGGGGCTCCTTAGCTTGTGCAACGGCCCCATTATTGTCATAGAAGATATCAACTGGGTCCTGGATAGTTAGTACTACTCCCAACCCAGTGATAAACTTCCTAATCCATACAGCTTTCTTAGCTGCATCACACGCCGCGATGTACTCAGCTTCTGTTGTAGAGTCCGCGATGGTTGGCTGCTTTGAGCTCCTCCAGCTTACAACACCACCATTTAGCAAAAACACATACCCAGACTGCGACTGGTACTCATCCTGGTCAATCTGGAAGCTTGCATCAATGTACCCAGTAACTAATAGCACTTCCTGACCTCCATACACTAAGAAGCTATCCTTAGTCCGGTTAAGGTACTTGAGAATTGCTTTGACAGCCTTCCAGTGATCCTTCCCAGGATCCTGCTGATACCAGCTCATCATACTTAGTGCAAAGGCGACATCAGTTCTCGTACATAGCATGGAGTACATAATTGACCCTATAGCCGAAGCATATGTAACCAATTTCATGTTCTCCCTGTCCTCCATTGTCTTAGGACAGTTCTTCTTACTAAGTTTCAGCCCATGACCCATTGGCAAGAAACCTTTCTTAGCCCGATCCATACTGAACCTTTTCAGAATTTTGTCTATATATGAGACTTGACTTAGGCCCAGAAGCCGATTTGATCTATCCCCATAGATCCTGATCCATAGGATCATCTCAGCTTTGCCTAAGTCCTTAATTGCAAAGCACTTACACAGCCACTGCTTTACTCCTTGCAGTGTAGGTATGTCGCTTCCAATGAGTAGGATGTCGCCTACGTAAAGTACCAGGAATGTGACAATGCTCCCACTAGTCCTCTTATACACACAAGGCTCATCTTGATTCTGTATGAAGCCATATTCTTTTATAGCTTCATTGAACCTAAGATTCCAACTTCGGGATGCTTGCTTCAGTCCATAAATGGACCTTTGAAGTTTGCATACCCTTCTCGGATACTCTGGATTGACAAAACCCTCAGGTTGTGTCATATACACATCCTCGAGTAGCTTTCCATTAAGGAAAGTGGTTTTGACATCCATTTGCCAAACCTCATAGTCGTACCATGCGGCTATGACCAGCAAGATCCTAATGGATTTGAGCATGGCTACTGGTGAGAAAGTTTCATCATAGTCTATTCCATGGACTTATCTGAAACCTTTCGCAACCAGACGCCCCTTGAAGGTATTATCAGCTTTTAGCTTGTAGCACCACTTGCAACCAATGACCTTAGCACTCGTAGGTGGATCAACCAAGTTCGAAACCTGGTTATCGTACATAGATTGCATCTTTGCCTCCATAGTTTTATGCCAATTTGCAAACTGTGGGCTTGCCATAGCTTCCTAGTAGGTTTTGGGTTCTTCCTCATCCCAGATGAGAAGAGTTTGATCATCGGTAATGAGGAAACCATACCTCTCCGGTTTCCGACGATCCCTACCAGACCTTCTAGGTCCTTGTGTGGCCTGGGTCGGTGCTTCCTCCAGTGGAAGCTCCACTTAGGCCTTCGAGTTATCCTCTTCAAGAGCTTATGGACTTTGAACTTCCCTGAGTTCAACATTGCTCCCACTATCTTTCTTGGAAAGGAACTCCTTTTATAGAAAGACCCCCTTCCTTGCCACGAACACCTTGTTCTCGGCGAGGTTATAGAAGTAATACCCTTTGGTTTCCCTAGGGTAGCCCATAAATAGGCATTTATCGGTTTTGGGCTCTAGCTTGCCACTAGTCAATCTCTTGACATGTGTTTCGCATCTCCAAATTCTTAGGAAAGACACATTGGGCTCCCTGCCCATCCATATCAGATATGGGGTCTTTTCCACTGCCTTAGTCGGAGTGTTATTTAAAATAAGGGTACTGTCTCGAGGGCGTGTCCCCAGAAAGTAATTGGGAGAGAGGCTTGACTCATCATTGAGCGGACCATGTCCAACAGGGTCTTATTCCTCCGTTCGAACACCCCATTCCATTGTGGTGTTCCTGGAGGAGTGAGCTGTGGAACTATTCCATGCTCTTTTAAATATGAGTCAAACTCTAGGCTCATATACTCACCTTCTCGGTCTGACCGAAGGGTTTTGATATTCCTGCCTAGTTGGTTGTACTTCATTCCTAAATTCCTTGAACCTATCAAGGGTCTCAGATTTATGTTTCATCATATAGACATAGCCATATCTGCTGAAATCATCCGTGAACGTGACAAAGTACAGATGTCCACCTCTGGTCGCTGCGCTCATGGGCCTACATACGTCTAAGTGTATTAGGTCTAATAAGCCAGTGGCCCTTTCAGCCTTCTTGCTAAAATGCGTCGTAGTCATTTTGCCTCGTAAACATGACTCGTATATATCAATTGACTCCAAGTCAAATGACCCTAAGACTCCAGCTTTGTGAAGCCTAGCTATGTGCTTCTTGTTTATGTGGCCTAAACGACAATGCCATAGGTAGACAGGATTAAGTTCGTTGGGCTTAACCCTTTTAGTGTTTATGTTATAGACATGATTGGTTTCATTTAAGTCCCCCATATAGATGCCATTATTTAATAGAGCATCTCCATAAAATAATCCCTCTCTAGATAAAGAAATTCTACCATTCGAAATAATAAAATGAAATCCAGAAATATCCAACATGGAAACTGAAATAATATTCCTGCACATAGTAGGTATAAAATTACATTGTTCCGAAATCAAAACCAATCCACTAGGCATCATGAGGTGATATTCACCGATCTCTATGGCAGCAACCCTTACTCTATTCCCGACCAGCAAGTCCACCTCCCCCGATCCCAGTGACCTTCTGTTCTTAAGTCCCTGCACATTGCAACAGTTACGAGAACCACATCCAGTATCTAATACCCAGGATGTTGAAACAGTAAGGTTAATGTCTATGACATAAATACCTAACGAGGACGCACCCTGGGCCCTCCTCTACTCTCCCATCAGCTTGGGACACGATCTCTTCCAATGGCCTGCCTGCTTGCACTCAAAATAGACATCCTCAGGACCAGCCTTCTGCTGGGCCTTGGCCTTGCCCTTGGCAAGAGGAGGGTTCCCCTTGTTGACAAGCAACACCGGCGGACTCTTCTTGATCGACTGTTCAGTAAGCTTAAGCATCCTATGCAGCTCACTAACAGTGCGGTTCATCCCTTGCATATTATAGTTCAGGATGAACTGATAATAAGAATCCGACAAGGATGCTAGGATTGTGTCCACCGCCAACTCCTGAGAAATGGGCGATCTAAGACGGGCCAATGTATCCAAATAGCCCTTCATCTTGAGCACGTGTGTGCTCACAGATGTCCCGGGCCCCATCTTACAAGAGTGGAATGCCCTATTGGTCGGGTACCTTTCCTGACGAGCTTGCTCCTGAAACATCTTGTTAAGAGTTGTTATCATAGCATAGGCTTGATGGTCCATAAACTGTTTTTGCAGTTCGGGGAACGTGCAGGCCAATATAAAGCATGTCACATCCCTATTATCCTTGACATGCACCTCGTATTCCTCCAGCTGGGCATCCGGTGGATTACGTCCCTGAGGCGCAGCCGGCACAGGCCTCTTCAGTACGTACTCTTTGGACTCAAGTCTTAGAACTATTCTTAAGTTCCTAGACTAGTCCAAAAAGTTGGGATCAGAAAGCTTGTCCCTTTCTAGGTTTGATCACAGTGAAAATGAGTTGTTATTTGCCATTTTAGAGTTTCTACACAGAAAAACATTTGAGAGTGTTAATAAAGGACTTTACTTTGTTATTCCCATATATAATTAATAATGAATCAAGTTATTAATTAAACCGAGTTGTTGGGCTCATGGGCCGAGATCCATATTTCATTAAGACGCCAGACGAGGGCCTCGTACAATTATACCCTAATTATTTAGGTAGGAACACCGTCCAATCCCAACCTAGGGACTCTCGGTTTGATGGGCTTGTTGGCACTTACCCATCTGTGCTTAAGGCTAGGAGAATCCTACTACCCACGCTAAGTCAAAACCTCCATCCAAGTGTTAGAGTATCCCATACCCTAACCCAATACAAAATGACGATACTCCAATGTATCCTGCGAGGCCAAGGTCTACAACTGGCCTATCCCCACTTCGAGCTGGTTTTGAATGAGGGAAGCACTTTTAAGCGACTTAGTAATTTCCATTTGGTTATTAGATTCATTTAATAACGGCTTACATACATAAGGCGGGTGAAATTTATTGTTGGATCATACATTCACACATGCAAATAAATATAAAGCATAATTAAATAAATAAGTAAAATGGACTGCTATGGGTCTATATTACATCCTAATATTATTCTAGTAAACGTATACTAGAAACATATCAGGTGGGCTTCCATCTTCTTCCTTCTGGGCTTGCACCTCCACTTGGCCTCACCACTCCATGGGCTTCTTCTTTTACAAATTTTATAATAAGTAAATAAAATAAAATTACATTAAAAAAAGAAAAACGACACGCATGCCATATTTACCCAAAAAGAAAATACAACCCATCTTGAATAAAGGCCCAATAGCGTCTAATCATACAAATATTTAATCACCCATATGCATCTAATACATATAATTTATAAGCATTTTATAATGCATGAATTAAGCCCATTTCAATTATGTCCAAGCCATTATTTTGAAATCGCCAATTTTGGCCCACCATGGTTCTAAACCTTAACGGGCTTTGGGGCTCCAGCCCAGGCAGTCCAACTGCTCCTACTGGAATTGGGAAACCATGGGTCCATTTTAGCCGTCCAAATAATTGTGCCAAAATTAACCGAACCAATTTCAATTAACCATATTAATTTCCAAAATTAATATCACATGAATAAAATTAAATTTCATTCAAGAAACCATGTGCATTCAAATTGCAAAAATTTAAATACACGAATTTTAAAACCAATTAAAATTTCAAAACTAGGCCTCAGGCCTGAACCCGCCAAATCCAAAAATACTGGGCCCTGCCCGCTGCGGCTAGGGCAACCTAGTTTCCCTAGCAGCAGCCACTGCTACTAGAGGCAGCAGCGGCACTACCGCCGTGCGGTAGCCACTGCCCAGCAGTAGCCCGCTGCTGCTGGAACCAGCGGCAGCGGCTACCGCCGTTGTTCCTGCCGAGTGCGGCGGTAGCCCTATACGCCGGGAATAGCCTAATTTTTTTTTCAAAATAAAATAAAAAAACATCCACAACAAGAATCATCAAGAATCTCATCCAAGAACGATAAAATTAAATAAACATAAACCTATATGCAAATTTACTTTCTATTGCAAAATCAAAGGGCAAAAACCATAAACCCCAATCCAAAAATCCCAATCAAAAATACCAATTTCAAAACCAAGGGATTCAAACCAATTTTAACAATTTCAAGGGATCAAAAGCCCGCTCTGATACTACTGTTGGGATTTGTCACAAGAAATCACCCGATAAAAGCGAAAGGACGCGGTGATTTCCTCAAATCCGTGCCCAGGAGCAATTAAAATGGCAATTATAAAACTTAAAATTAACCAACACGAGATTGATCTCTTACCCGGATAATCTCTACAAGAGATGGATGCAGACTGCAGGAATCAAGGTAGAATCCCTCCTCGTTCAAGTACACAAACACCTTTTGAACACAACCCGTGCTAGCATCGGAAAATCACGAACTATTGAGAGGGAGGGGATGAGAATTTCGGCTATAGTGGCTTGGTTCTTCCTTGGCCGAAATACCTAGGGTTATTTTAACCCTAGGTGGCCGAAATTCTCCTTGAGAATTTCAGCCAATGTTGGCTCACTTTGTGTGGGCTTCACTTCTTCTCTTGAGGCCCAAATCTATTTTAATTTATTGGGGTTTTTACATAAATACTTACCTTTTGACACTATATAACTTTTTTACATACAAATCAAAAGTTTACATAAATACATAAAAAACTTTCCAAAATTTCAAAAATACCTAAAAAACTTATTCCTGTTTTACGTGAATTTTGCCCAAAAAACAACAAAAGTAAAAAATCATAATCTCCAAAATACATCCTCTAATTTGTCCACGTTTCTCTCTCCTTTTTTATAATTTTAAATCTAATTTTATATTTATCTCTCAATCCGTTTATTTTTTTGTCATCCGACTTTAGAAAGTTTTTTTTATTTTTTTTTTATCTTCGAAACAAAGTCCATATGTATATACTTTTTCCGACATATTTTTTTCACTAAAGTATAACTAATTATGCCTTTGTATATTAAGGTATAACTAAAGTATAATTAAAGTATAATCACTGTAATTATGTATCTTAATCTATAACTAAGGTATAATTAAAGTATAACTAAGGTATAAACACTGTAATAGTGTATCTTAATGTATAATTAAGGTATAACTAATGTATAATCAATGTAATAGTGTATCTTAAGGTATAACTAAGGTATAATTAAGGTATAACTAATGTATAATTACTGTAATAGTATATCTTAAGGTATAATTACGGTATAACTAAGTTATAATTACTGTAATAGTGTATCTTAAGGTATAATTAAGGTATAAAAAAAGTATAATCACTGTAATAGCGTATCTTAAGGTATAATTAATGTATAAGTAACGTATAATCAATATAATAATGTATCTTAGGGTATAAATAGGGTATAAATAAGGAATAACTAAGGTATAATCACTAGAATAGTGTATCTTAAGGTATAATTAAGGTATAATCAATGTAATAGTGTATCTTAATATATAAATAGTGTATAATAATGTATAAGCAATGTATAAAGAAAGTATAACAATGTATACTAAGTGTATAAACATTGTATAACAATGTATAACCAATGTATAATAATATATAAGAAGGTATAACAATGTATAACAAGTGTATAAACAGTGTATAACAATGTATAAAGAGTGTATAAACAGTGTATAAACAATGTATAAAGTGTATAAACAATGTATAAATTATGTATAATAATAAATAAGAAGTGTATAATAATGTATAACAATGTATAAGAAGTGTATAAACAGTGTATAACAATGTATAATGGATTATAAATAATGTATAAACAATGTATAAACAGTGTATAATGTATAAACAATGTATAAATAATGTATAAAAAATCTATAACAGTGTATAAACAGTGTATAAACAATGTATAAATAATGTATAAACAGTGTATAAACAGTGTATAATGTATAAACAATGTATAAATAATGTATAAAAAATCTATAACAGTGTATAAACAGTGTATAAACAATGTATAATAAATGTATAATAAATGTATAAACAGTGTATAATGTATAAACAATGTATAAATAATGTATAAAAAATCTATAACAGTGTATAAACAGTGTATAACAATGTATAACAGATTATAAATAATATATAAACAATGTATAAACAATGTATAATGTATAAACAATGTATAAATAATATATAAAAAATCTATAACAGTGTATAAACAGTGTATAAACAATGTATAAATAATGTATAATAAATGTATAAACAGCGTATAATGTATAAACAATGTATAAATAATGTATAAAAAATCTATAACAGTGTATAAACAGTGTATAAACAATGTATAAATAATGTATAAACAATGTATAAACAGTGTATAAAGAGTGTATAACAATGTATAAATAGTGTATAAATAATGTATAAACAACGTATAACAGTGTATAAATAATATATAAACAATGTATAAAGAGTGTATAAAGAGTGTATAAATAATGTATAATAAGTGTATAAACATATAACATTATATAAGAAGTGTATAATGTATAACAATATATAAGTAGTGTATAAACAATGTATAAGCAGTGTATAAACAGTGTATAACAATGTATAAGAAGTGTATAAGTAGTGTATAAGAACTGTATAAACAGTGTATAATAATATATAATTAGTGTATAGCAATGTATAATAAGTGTATAAACATATAACAGTGTAAAAGTAGTGTATAAACAATGTATAAGCAGTGTATAAAAAATGTATAAGCAGTGTATAATAACTGTATAAATGGTGTATAAGCAGTGTATAAGAAGTGTATACAGTGTATAACAATGTATAAGCAGTGTATAAGAAGTGTATAACAGTGTATAACAATGTATAAGAAGTGTATAAGTAGTGTATAAGAAGTGTATAAACAGTGTATAATAATGTACAAGCACTATATAACAATGTATAATAAGTGTATAAACATATAACATTGTATAAAAAGTGTATAACAATGTATAATATTATATAAGAAGTGTATAAATACATTAGGAACAAAAGGACCTAATCTAAATTACAAGATAATACTAATGTTGCAAAATTACAGCTCAAGCAAAATCATCGGACTTTGATGACTACAAGAGAAAAGAAAATGAAACTAATACCACTTGAACAACAAAATACAACAATTGACATGCATCTGTAAGTACATAGAACTGTGTACATAGAAAAACACAATATCTACTGCAGCTCAACTAATTAATTCCACAATTCCACGTGGTGATGGCTTCCCCTTGTCAAGTGAATGCCGCTTGTGTGGAGGAATGTAAGCCATTGCACCAAAGGTAATCCGTCCTTGCCTAATGACAATTCAATTCTTCCACTTCTAGCACTTGCTGCTATAACTGAATTCCAAGAAATTATGTCTTTATTGTTAATTTCATCAAAAACGCATATTGCCTCCTCAACAGAAGCACATTTCCCATACATATCAATCAAGCAATTCCCAGTAACAACGCTACATTATCAATCCAGTTTCAAAGTTCCCATGTCAAAATACTTCCACTAGTCTTCCATTAATTACATTTCATCTGTGTCGTGTGGAAGGAATTGCAATAAATAGTCAAGAACAAAGAATTCCTGAAATCACAATTGCTTAAAATTTATACTCTTCTGTGACTAAAAGCTACGAAAAACACACATAGATGGAGATATGGGATCATTGGATTCAATAGTGTGAAAATTCATTATTAATAATTCAGCAAGCTGACAATATTAAATGATGAACATTAGTTCCTTCTAATAGCTAGAGAAGTGCACTCAAATGATTGTACTTTGCAAAAGCATGAAATGATCTGTATTGCAAAAAATTTTAATGGCCAATTACACTACACGTATTCCATTCGAACTTAGATTATGTCATATATAGCAATCAAGCTGAACTCCAATATTCTTGAAAAATGATTTCTTTTGCAGGCAACAAGTATGAGTTCTTCTCTGTTACTTGTGATGTTCTTGATAACATATCACTTTGTCCAACAAACATTCCAAAGCAATTTTTTGCTATCTTTGGTCTTTTTAACCGATCTTAATTCCAGCAATACAAGTCAATATTATTATTAAACAATTAATCTAGCACTTGGCAGACAGTTTCTACCACCTCTTTAACCAATAATTGAAAAAGGAATTTCCCCTTGAGAATATAATTAATTAATTAATTAATAAGTCCTCATAAATTAAGCATTCATCAAATGCCATTCAACTTAACCTTAATTTCAGGACCAAATTGCAAATAAAGGATATTAGAAATCATACAGCTCAGCTTGGTTGGCATTAAGCAGTAAACTTCTGCAGGATTTCCTAAATCGGCTAGTTAGAGAACATGGAAGCATTGATCTGGAATGGTTGAGAGATGTTCCACCCGACAAAGCCAAGTAAGCCCACAGTTTTTGTCTCAGAAGTACTTAGGCAAATTAATATACTAACATCAGTTAACACGTTGCCATCACATGACTGCTTTGTTAGCAAAATAATGTAATGAAAGCTAAGTGTATTACCTGTTTGGCCTTTTAAAGTGTATATTGTATGTATAGCACATATTGTATTTAAAGTAAATTTTATTGCAGAGAGTATCTTCCCTTAATTTCAGGACCAAATTGCAAATGAAGGATATTAGAAATCATAGTTTAATAAACTAAATGGCAGATGTTTATAACAGAGAACTAACAGGCATTTCATTAAACACATAACAGACCTTGAGAATGGGAAGTTGAAGTGGGCAAAGATTGCTCAGCCCGAGTCATAAATGAAATGCCTCTACCACAGCAAGGAAATGAACCATGCTTCCGCTGTAATCCTCAAGGAACCCAAATTAGAGTATAACCAAAACATAAAACTTTCAGAGAAAGAGAGGAGAAAAACCTGAGGAAAAGAAGGAGATAGCGTTCGCCGACATGAAAACGATGGTTGCCGTCGGCGGTGGGGCAGGGGAAGCGCGATTGACAGGAAAAAGAAACATCCGAACAGAATCAGCCAGAGAGACAACCGCCGGTGAGAAATCAAGACCTTTCGTCAGATAACCAACATGAAAGGAGATCTGCCAAGCCATCAGATGAGGGAAAAGCGTAGACGGAGGAGGGCAGAGTGAAGAATACGAGAACTAAGACCAGACAACGTAATTAATTTTTTTAAAAAAGAAAAAACCATCTTAAAAGAAATAGAATTTGAGAAAAATGTATTTAAGAGAATAGGGAAAGGTATAGGCAAAAAGTAAACTCAAAAACAGTGTATAAATGACAATTTCCCTAATTTATTTGGTTTAAATTAATTTCAAGCCCAATTTATTTGGTTTAAATTAATTTCAAGCCCAACTTTAATTTTAAAATGCATATAATATATTACACCATGTAACATATTATTTACATTTAATTAAAATTGGTTTGATTAATTAATTTAATCCATGAAATTAAAATTAGATCTTCACAAAATAAATTCATATGCAAACCTATGCATATGAATATTTCCACCCAGGAAATAATCTCATAAATTAATCCAATTAATTATGAAAAGGCCAATCAAATATTAATTTTATTATTATGATCAATCCAATTGATCTTTATAATATAATTAATATAATCCTCTCTCTCCAGAGTGTATACTCCAAGTATACAGGTGATTCCTTAAGTCTGTGCTCAGTCGCTCAGTGCGTACGATCCTGTGGATCCATCTTTATGTTGGCAGTGGGCCTGTGGCCCACAGACTACAGTTGGGCTTTAGCAAGCCACTGCAGCCCCTAATTAAGATGGAGATGGCAGTCCAACTGTAATCATAACCATGTAGTTTGAACTTGTATATCCCATGTCATTGATATCGGTGTCCAACACAGAGGCATGGATTGATTACCCTCTTTTGTGTCCGGACATTTACTTGATCCCGAATGTACTGATGCTCACAAACAAGTTCCAACTTGTTTGGGTGTGGCCACACTCTTATCAGTCACATTCATCAAGAGGCTGGTGATATCTTCTCAGTGGACTACTGAGTGACAAATCCCTTCTGCATATCCATAGCATTGCCATGCTATAGGACCTTTAGGCATACCCTTAAGTATGCGACCTCACATGCAACACCATCATATGGTCAGGTCAAAGGATCCATACAAGTACTACACAAGAATCACTTGTGATACTATACCGTGTGGATTTCTCGTTTAGTGGATCTATCCAGTACCATGCCCCTTTTGCATGTACCCATTAACTTGGTTGACATCCCATGTCTAATGACCGGTAAGACACCACCATACAACCAGGTTAATGATAGTCTCTAGTTCCATTCATTCCCATGACTAGAACAGACTACGAATCTCTTTATGGTCATATCATCTACCCTATCCATGGTCTTACTGCCAAGTGCATGGCACTTGTCATCATGGATATAGATATGTCTATTGGATACTTCATTTAAGATATTGCACAAGATATACATAATAAATGAATTAATTCCTTTATTAATAACACAAAATGAGTATAATACATAAATCTAATAAACGTATAATATAAATACAAGGTCCAATGCCTCAGGACTAGGGCATATCCAACATGAGGAGCGTCATATTAGAAGGGAAAAATCTATTTTGGAAAACATTAACGTGCCTACGGCACATTTTACAACCAAACAGCCTGCTGCAGATGGTAGAGGCAGAGGCCGAGGATGATTTCAGGGCAATGTTTGTCCCATTATGGCCAGCGACAACAGGCTGTGTCTGCTTATTCTCCAGCTTCGAGACAAGCTGGTTTCTGTCCCCAACAAGGGCAGTTCACTCAATCTGCTCCAACCAACGTTACAGGCGTCACTTGCCATAACTACTGCGGTTTCGATCATTATGCGAGGTAGTGTCCATCGCTGAAACTAAACACTTAGAGAGCTTAAACCTACCCACAATTCAATCACATGACCATAAGCCCTTCGGACTCAACTTGGATCATGGACAGTGGGGCAACACACCATCTCACCTCGGATTTGGGACACCTTAACTTACACTCTGAGTACTTGGGACCAGAAGAGGTTCATCTAGGTAATGGGTCTTCTCTTTCCATTAAAAATATTGGTTCCTCATGTATTCCTGTCAGTAATAATAATGCATTTAAATTATCACAAGTATTTCATGTTCCTGACTCAAATTCAAATTTGATTTCCATAAGTGCATTAACCCATTCTAATGATGTCTCTGTTGAATTTTTTGACAAATTTTTTATGGTGAAGGACTTGAATTCCAAGTAGATACTACTCCAAGGCCCGAATAGGAATGGACTCTATGTTATGCCCACAGTGCTGCTCACTCCTGTCAAGTCACATCTCACCTCCTTGTCCACCTAGCATGAAAGGCTTAGACATCCGGCGTCTTCTGTAGTTAGTCAGGTTTTAAGAAATAATCAAATTCAATTTTCTAATAAAACTGGTCGCCATATTTTTTCTAGTTGTGCAATCAGTAAGAGTCATCGTTTACCATTTGAACTTTCTGAGTCTGTTGTTAATGGTCCATTGGATTTGATTTGTTCGGATGTTTGGGGTCCAGCCCCGATTAATTCTCATGATGGTTTTTCATATTATTTGTTGTTTTATGACCATTATAGCAAGTATTGTTGGATTTATTTCTTGCATTATAAATCTGAAGTGCTGAATATGTTCATTAACTTTAATTCTGTGGTTGAAAAATATTTTGGTCAACCTATCAAGGTTTTCCAATCTGATGGAGGAGGGGAATTTGTTGCCATGAAAAATTATCTATCCCAAAATGGCATCCAATATAGAATGTCATGTTCGTATACCCTGGAACAAAATGGGGTAGCAGAGAGAAAACATCGTCATGTGGTGTGTTACTAAATCGTGCAAAATTGCCAATGTCCTTTTGGTCCAATGCCTTTAAAACCACTTTCTATCTTATTAACCACATGCCATCTCCTATTCTGAATAATATGTCACCTTATCTTTGCTTATTTAGCTGCCAACCTGATTATTTGTTGCTTCGTATCTTTGGTTGCTTGTGTTATCCCTGGTTGCATCCATATAAGTTGCACAAACTAAATTACCACTCTCGTAAATGTGTGTTTCTGGACTATAGCAAAATACATAAGGGCTATCATTGTTTTGATCCCGTTTCTGGCAAACTCTATGTCTCACATCATGTTCTCTTTAATGAGTAGGTGTTTCCATATCTGGAGTTGTGCCAATCTGCTGTCTCTGATCTAAGTTCAGTTCCCTCCTTGCTTCCCACTATACATATTATACTAGCCCATCCTTCCCCTGCTCCTACATAGCCACAATGCCCAACATATCTAACCCTACTGCTAACTAACACCAAAACCTCTCCTACACAGCCCTTTCTACAAAGCGCCCCTCTTGCTCCCTCATTGGAACAGTGCCAGCCGTCCCCACCTGGAACATCCATCCCATATTCTTCAGCACCAAATAATGCTCCCTCTTCACCCAAATCAACTTCACCTGGGATCTCTGTAAGCGCCAGAATTTTACTTTCCAAAAAAAAAAGGGTATAGTCGTACGACTGTAACCAAACTACAGTCGTACAACTGTAGATCGCCGCAGGTGAGCCAACCCATACCTCAAAAGCTGAAAAAAATAGAAGGAAAAAAGGGGGGGAGACCAGACAAACAGAGAAAAGGAGAGGAGAAAAAGAGAAAGAAAGAAAAAGAGAGAAAAAGAGAAGAGAAGAGAAAATCAAAAAGAAAAGGAGGAACTCCTCATCAGAATCCCTCAGCATTTGAAATCTTTGGACCCAAAACTCTCAAACCCTAACTCAAGGAGAAAAGTCCGGATTTTAGTGGATTGGAGCGACGCCAGGGGTCAATCCTACGGTGAACGCACGCCAAAGAGGTAAACACTTCTTTTCCCTTCTCTTTTACAAGTTTTCTGGGTGATTGGTGTGCTTTTTCTGCATTTTACCCATTTTCCTGCATTTCTGCTTCTGGAAATCAAGAACAGTCGCACGACTGTTCTTGAGTTTGATGAACAGTAGTACGACTATAACTACAGTCGTACGAGTGTTCTTGATTTCCAGCGTTCTCCTCCCAGTTTTCTTCATATAAAGTTTTGGCGAGATTTTGGCCCCGGCCACTCCAGAACCAGAATTTCCGTTTTTATCCCTAAAAATTTCCAAAAATCCCTAAAAATTCCGAAAATCCCAAAATCATCAAAATGAATTTTGTTGTGTGCATTCACGACCATAGATTCAATTTTCAGTAAAATTGCATTTAGAACAATTCAACGACGGAGACCCGGTTCTCCCGAAAACCGATCCACTTTAAATATGTAAAAATGCATGTAAACCGGAAAAAATTGTTTCCAAATGATTTTCCCACAAAAACCAAAATACAGAGACGTTTCGAAACATTTTCCAGGTCTAACCGGACCGGCTAGCCGAGCCAACCCGGTTATCCCCTAAATGCATGCCCCCAATTCTTGATTTCCCAATTCTATCTATTTGAGTCCAACTTGTGGTGTGCTGTATGTATTGTGCTAACTCTCTGTTTTGCAGATTTTAATTTCTTTTATTCTTATTTTGGATGTATTTAATAGAATTAATCGTGTATCTAGACGATTGTAATTATTTTTAGATTCTCGTGTATCCTAGGCGATTGTATAAATGTGGCGAGAGTTTTTATTTTTCTATTCGATTTGGTTGTAAGCCAATTAATATTTATTTTTCTTTATTTTTGTATTATATATTTGTATGCGCGCTGTATGCCTTTTATATTCAATAAAATTGACTTTAGATTTTAAAATACCATCTTTGAATATTGACCAATATTATTTTAATTAGACACGAAATAAGGGACTTGTCCGGACCCGAATCTCTGGATAGTGTAGCGACCGTTCGTCCGGTTCAGCTACCTTAAGAATTTCCCTGTTGAACTGAGCCGGGTGGCGACTCTACAATATTCATCAAGACTTAGGTCTCGGTTCTTTTATGTATTAATTCCATTTATTTTTCTAAACCGATTTTCCATTATAAAAAAAAACCTCCACACGAGGGAGGGGCCCGCCCGAGATTGTGGCGCCCCTTCCGAAAGGGAGTCTCACGTCCCGTCGAAAACCCGTCATCCGCTCACAATCTCTTTAGTGGTCGACTTGCAACAATATCCCATAGCTAAAAATAGAGCATAACCAGCTCCTCCCGGTAAAAAGCAGGCTATTGTTCCAGCCCCGGATAGAAGAATGGTGACACGGCATATGATGGGCAAGCTGCCTCATCTCTCCTTTATAGTATCCATGGCTCCCCAAGACCCGACTTGTTGCAATGAAGCTGCCGAAAGTCCACACTGGCGTTAGGCAATGGCAGAAGAGTTTTATGCACTCATTTCAAATGGTACATGGGAGCTTGTGCCGTCTTCTCAGGTGACTAATGTTATTGGCTATAAGTGGGTGTTTAAGACGAAATTAAAGCCAGATGGGTCGATTGAGTGCTATAAAGCGCGCCTAGTTGCAAACGGTTTCCATCAAAGATCGGGTATGGATTTTCATGATACTGTTAGTCCAGTGGTCAAGCCTACGACTATCTGATTATTGTTATCTCTTGTTGTCTCCTTTAACTGGCTTGTCACCCATCTGGATGTTTCGAATGCCTTTTTACACAGTGATTTGGATGAACCCGTCTTTATGACTCAACCAACTGGCTTTGTTGATCAAAATTATCTGAAGTATCTTTACCGTCTCTGAAAGTCCTTATATGGTTTGAAACAGTCCCCCAGGATGTGGCATATATGCCTTACACAAGCCTTAATTGCTTTTGGGTTTCAATGTTCCCGGGTTGATGTCTCTCTTTACTTCCTGTGCAAGGGCTCCTTGGTGTTGTTATGTGGAGGATTTATTGGTATTGGGTAATGATTCGGTACTAGCTACTACTCTACTTTGCCATTTACAGTCTCAATTTGCCATCAAAGATCTGGGTCCTGTCAAGTATTTTCTTGGTGTTGAAATCATTCGACAGAAGAATTGTATGTAGTTGACGCAGCGGAAGTATATATATGAGTTACTGGCTCGGTCACATATGCTAGTATCCAAACCTGTTACCACTCCAGCGAGTTCGGCTGATAAGTTGTCTGTTAAGGGTGGTTCTTTACTTGATGACGCCTCTCTTTATAGGAATTTGGTTGGGGGACTACAGTATCTCACTATTACTCGCCCGGATATTGCCTTTGTTGTTCATAGAGTGGCGCAATTTATGCATGCCCCATCTACTCTCCACTGGCAAGCCCTGAAACGCATCCTCAGGTACTTACAGGCTACGGCCTCCTTTGGTCTGCGCTACCAACCCCAACGTTCACTTACTTTGCATGCTTTTTCTGATTCAGACTGGGGGGTGATGTTGATGATCGTCACTCCACCTCCGGTTTTGGTGTGTTCCATGGCACCAATTTGGTTTCTTGGGCCTCTCGGAAATAGAGGACTGTGTCTCGTTCGTCCACTGAAGCACAGTATAGAGCACTAGCCACTACTACGTCTAAATTATCTTGGCTTGAAATGTTGTTGCTTGAGATTGGCTTTCCTTTACCTGGGGCTCCAACGCTATGGTGTGATAACCTTAGCGCCACGTATCTTACGGCAAATCTCGTCTTCCATACCCGCACCAAGCACTTAGAATTGGATTTGCATTTTGTCCGGGAACGGGTGGCTTCGAAGCAATTACGTGTTCGCTATATTTCTACTGATGATTAGGCTGCTGATATTCTTACCAAACCTTTGCATAAAACTCGGTTTCAGCTACTGCGAGATAAGTTGGCTGTGGTCTCCACCCCGACTCAACTTGAGGGGGAGCGATAGCGACTCTTATGTATCAATGTATTTAATTGTATATATTTAGGAAGATTGGTGTAATTATGTAATTATCCATACACACTATATAAATCAATTGTCTCCTCTCATCCATGTTAGATTGAGAGATTCACAACCCTAATTTGTGTTTTACGGAGTAAACTACTCCTAGTATAAATAGAAGTTATTGATGTGTTCAACCACTATAACGTTGTCTTTTCCTACTCATAGTTATTTGTATGACTGCTTGAATATTAGTTATAAAAATAAAAAATAATTGCTTGAATATGCATATTACATGTTTGGTAAGTATTTTATTATATGTTTGGTAAGATATACTGATTATTAATTTTATTACTTAAAGTCTTTGAGTTAATTAAATTGCTCTTTTGTATATATGCGTACCATTTTTTATTGTGAACATCTAATATATAACCATGCATATACCAAAACTGAAAAATTATGTAAATCCACAAATGTGCTAATTATTAAGAACGATAAATGAAAAAAAAAATTAAAAGAAAAAGGAATTAATTGATATGAATTGGAAGAACATATTCGAAACATCAGAATTCTTTCAAATTGCATAACAAACAAAACAAAAAGTCAATTCAATTGTTGAGATCAATTGAATTTTATTACAAAGAATAATCATCCTCATCTGAGGTACTCCATTTCCCAATTGAATGTTATTTAAAGAATAAATTCTAATTCAAAAATTCTAATTAATCCCATCACTGATTTATGGAGTTGCTGTTGCAGCTGGCATATTAGGCAAGTTGAGGCGTGGCAGATGACTCAACAATTGAAAAAAGTCTTGAACAATTTTTGAAATTTCTTTAAGCAGTAGTGTGGGATCTCCATTTAAGTTGATTTTAGACAAATCCTGAATCAACTGAATCCAATCAGGGATTATTTTTTTCAAATCTGGAACTGGAAATGGTGAATCTGGAATAGCACTATTGGTAAAAGTTGGCAACTTTGGCAAAACTGTTGTTGGTTTGTCGGTTGGCACAGTGGTTGTTGTATCGGCTGGCACAGTGGTTGGTGTATCGGTTGGCACAGTTGGCATCGGATTTGGTAAACCTTGTAAGAGATGACGACGGGCTATGCTTACATCTAGCATTGAAACTAATAAGGCAAGAACCAAGATCAAGCTCAAATTGCTACCAGAAGCCATTGCTAGATAGGATATATATTTTTCTTTAAAAAACCTCAACTTTGTTGTTAGTTGATGAGATAAGCTTTGTTGTTTCCAATATTTATAGTTTGCTGTTTCAGCTATATTAAGTTAATTTCTCAGTACTAGGCTGTACGAGAATCAAGCTCAATTTGTTACATTTTTTTTTTTTTTTAATTTTTATACTCACTTTTATGTCAATGGTGGATCACGTTGTTAGCTGGATCTTGAAATGTTCACTTCTTTTTTGTGGATTGAAATATTCAAATTTGAAGATGAATTTTGTGTAATAATTATATTGCATAATACTTTCAATTTATTACAATATACATAATTTATATAAATTAAGAGGGAAGTAATATCTATGATCAGTATCAAGTAATTTTTTTTTTTTTTTTTTTTTTTTGGGTTTGATTAATTAGTTTTAGATTGCTCAATTTGACAATCTTTAAATGATCTCTTTCCTAATTAAACTCTACAGTGTTAGCTAGCTAGTTAAACTAAAAATCTCAGGTTTAAACAACTTGAGATTATTATTTTTCTAGTGCACATTAATTGATATTAGTACAAGAGTCCAATTACAATATTCGGATTGCCATGAAGGTCAAACTTGCCACTAAAACTATTATTGGAAGGATCCATTTTATTTTAATTGTGCAAAGTTGGACAATATTTTTCTTATAATAGAAACTCTAGCTCAATTTTATATCTACTTATCAGTTTCATCGTTGTTGATGTAAATATCAACAAAATCACCAATGGGATTCCTTCAAAAAGGGTATATTTGAACTAAGATTTTTAGCATAGAACAATATTAATAGTAAATCATTTTGTATAATAACGGACAAAATTGAGCTCACAGTCCTTATCAACTAGTTAATAATAACCTCAAGTTAAATGCACATAGGGCAACTAAGCTATTGGTATTATTTTGTTCTACTAAAATCACAAGGTTAATTTTCCAGCAATTTCAAAACCATAATGTTTAGCTGATGTCTAAAGAACCAATTAAGAACCCATAAAAGTTGCCACGTGTCTATATATTAAGGGTATCTCTAATAGAAAGAACTCCGTTACAACCTCATCAAGTCCAAAAAAATCCTAAACGTATATGTTCATTTATAATATATAGTGAAAATGATTAGATAATTAAATAAAAATTTTCTAAACGAAAAAAATTAACAAAATCACTTCAATAATTAAGTAATTTAATAGTTCAATTAAAATTTTCAAGAAAGATTATTGAGAAATTCATCTCCAAAAAGTAATTAATTAATAATTGATTTAAAAAAATTATGTAAATGTTTGACTCAATATACTTAACAATACTGATGCAGAACAATTTAAAATTTTGATCAACTAATTAATTACTAATGAACACAAAAATTATAAATATAATTAGTATTTAATAACGAAATTAAAAAAAAAAAATACATCATTAGCTTTATGGAGAAAGAAAAACAAAATAAAGAATGAGAGTGGAAGTCAGAGGGTTTGCTTGGGCTTTTGAGTTTAGATTTTTATCTTCGAAATTCTTTGGCCCAATTCTCAAAAAAAATTAAAAAAATTCTTTAGCCAAAAACGATGACTTCTTACTAGAAAAATTAAAAGAAAAGAAACAAGAGGAGGGATCTTCTTCTTCAACCACTCAAAACCTAAAGCTAGGTAGGCCGATATCCTTGGCCGGGTAGCAGCGGCCTCAGCCCCCGCTGTCCCCTCAGTGTCGCCCTTGCTCAGTAGTTCTTTATATGGTCTCACATCATATGTATTATTTTATCTATATTATTTAAAATTAAATTAAATATATATGTTTTACCATTCTAATTAAAATAAAATATAATTAAGTTTATAAAAAAAAAGAGTACATTAAAAAATGTTGTTATCATAATTTTGTGTTTAAATATGCATAATAGTACATATTTATTTTTTAATACTATCATGACTATTATTTTTCAAAAAAAAAAAAAAACGATAATCAATATGAAAATTTATCAGTAAACTTAAAAATGCTACATACTTGATAAGATTGAAAAATAAAGTGGTGAAAAATTAACATATAAAAATAAATTTAAAAAAAAAAAAAGAGTTAAATTGAAAATTAATTAACTACAGTTTAAATATTAAATGAACAAAAAGATAAATCCAAAACTACCTTAAAAAGAAAAGAAAAAAATAAAAGTAATTAGACTTTAAGAATAAAATAATATAAAGCAAAATTTTAAATAAATAAATAAATCCGTAGCACATTTGCAAGGATAGGGGTGGTAACGGTGCGGGTGCGGGTGCGGGGGTGCATTCCCCATTCCGTCCTCAATGATTACGGGGGCGGTTTCGGTGATTCCCCATTTAAGATTTCGGGGATTTTTTAACCCCCATCCCCGCCCCGCGCAGGTACCTACGGGTTTCGGTGAATCGCCGCCTGCCCATATCGAATAAATAAAATAAATTAATATTATTTTAATAACCATTTTAACATTCAATAACCAAAATACAAATTCTACCACATTACAAATGTGGTTTAACATTAAATATTCAAAGTATAAAATATATCCAATATTACAAATATTTAAGTTCCAAGTGAACTTTCTTTGAACAACTTGAAATTAAAGTCCAATCATTTAAGAGCTAGGACTTGGTTTTGTTATTTTGTTGTGATTCGTATTTTCATCATCCTATAAGAATAAAAGCAAATATTAGATGCATAGAATAATAAATAAAAAAACTAAATGTCAAAAGTTAAAAACTACCTGTAGAACATCCATATCTTTGTTAATGTTCCACAACAATAAATCCATAACTGATTTAGAATCTAAAAACACAAGTATTCATTATATTAAAACATTTAATACATAACTTTGAAGTAAAGTAAATTAATAAGTAACAATTTATTAGTATAATACATTTTACTTCAACTTCCAACCAACTTTGAGTGCACATCAATGCTTCTACCATCTCAGAATTAAGACTGCTACGAGACTCACTTATAACTCTACCACCTGTACTAAAAGCTGACTCTGAAGCCACAGTTGACATGGGAATTGCAAAAATATCCCGAGCAATTAATCGCAACATAGGGAACTTGAGGCAATTTTTCCACCAACCAAGTAAATCAAATTCTTCTTTCCTTGGTAACAAACGCTCCTCCAAGTAATGATCAAGTTCAACCCCAACATTTTCAATAGATTGTTCAGAAGCAGCAACAAATTGTTCAAAGCTGCATATTTCTACATCTCTTTGAACTTGGTAAGTTGGCGATAATTCATTATTTTTTGGCGATAATTAGCTTGACTTAATTAGGAATTAATTAACCTTTATATATATATATATATATATATATATATATATACATGCGGGTTTTATACGGGGATTTATTCGGCAGCGGGGCGGGGATAGTACTCCCCGTGCCCACGCCCGTTTAAGTATTGGGGGTAAAAAAATCCCCACCCCCATCCCCGTGAGGGATAATATCGATTATTCCCCGCGCCCGCCGGTTCGGATCCCCACGGTTTTCGGGTAATCCCCGCCCCATTGCCACCCCTATGCAAGGACATTTCTGTCGATCGATATGTGAATTTGTCCACTCCTTCCTTACGATAGACCAATATGAGGATTCTGCTTATAAGAACACAAAACCGGAAGTCAACGCAACATTTGCGACGAAACTAATCCAGAAATCTCTCCACATTTGCGAGGAAATTGCGACGGAAATGTCCAGCTAGTTGGACAATTACAATTGATCCTTATTACTTTTACAGAATTTCTTTGTTACTTGCGTATTTTTAGAAACTTTGACAAACTTGAATTACTATTTACCATAATTTTCTAACGAACTTCCATCAAGGTAAATGGTTTGGGATTACCTTCCGACATAGATGAATGGGAGCGGTCGACTCGACAGCCATAGTGGAAGACTTTTTTTTTTTTTCCTTTTGCTATACCCTCCTAATATTTCAATAACATTATAAATATCTATACATGACAAAAACAATCTATAGTTTATCTAGAATGTATATAGAAATGAATTACATAATCAAGCAAGGAAATCAAAGTTTCACATTAGCAAATTGTAAACATCATCAACTATATATGATGATGAAAGTCCAACGCCTCCATTAATTCACCATGGTAGATACTGCAACAATCAGAAAATCTCTATTTTCTGTACACCTTCGATTTCTCCGAAGCGCCAAAAAAAAAATAAAAAATAAAAAATAAAAAAAATAAAATTCTCTTCCTTCTTTAAATGCTTCCCACCATTGTATATTCTGCCATTAGAGATTACACATTAGAAATAAATGAGACTAGAGAGTGGTATATAAGTGGTGTAGACTGGACTTCAACATAAGCAAATTGATTTTGTGTTATATGGACTCAATCTTACTTATGTGTTTTTTTATGCAGTCAAGCTCAACATTCCTAACAACTACACATACTTCTTTTTTTTTTTTCTGAAACAACAATTATACTCAATTAATTGATCTTTAAACTAATAGAGAACACAAATTGGTCATTGATTTTTCCTTATAAACTAGATGAGAGACAAGAATGAATAGCTTTAGTCAGTACCATTTTTTTTATTAACCACAGGTATCACTATTGAGATAATTCTGTTTGAGGCTCAATCACAGTTAAAGCTCCTCATCCCTCTGTCATGTATTTAGTGAGATTCAAACATGAGTCTTCTCCCACATACTCAATCTGCGTTGCCAACTAAGATACAACTTGTAGGTTAGTCACTGCCATTTTTAACTATTAGATAAGGTTTATTATTGTGCTTTGATGTAACCAAAACTTGTGCTTTGATTTTTTTTTTTTTTTTTTTTTTTTTTTGTACTTTTTAATATTTTTTAATTTCTTATAATATTTATTTTTGTAACAAAAATCCAATTCACCTAAAAAGTATCTCAAAAGAAAGGATTGTCTCCCATATATAAGATATTTCTCTTACTAAGTAATGTGGGACATTATAATTTTTTGTGTGAAAACCGTAGAATTAAACCAAACCGGACAAAATATTTATCACGGAAAGTTTAATTTCTCCTATACAAATTATGTTGGTTCAACATGTATAATTTTTTTGCACCTTTAGTTTTTAGTTTGTCAATTCGATATTTGGATGGAACTGACTGTTTGCTCACCCTAGATAGCCTGGTTATTATATATATTAAAGTTTTCTTGAGTATGGACAGGGACTGCAGTTATCGGTTGTTCGATTGTTTTTGCCATTGTAGCCCAAGAAATAAGATTGGTACCATGAAAAATTGCAAAACCCGAGATGGACCGCCGATCATCTATATCACCCGCCCAATCTGAATCCGAGAAGGCATGGAGACAAGTCTGAGATTGAGGCTGAAATCGTAAACCAAAAAATGTTGTAGCCTTCAAATAATGCAATATGCGCTTTAGTGCTTGCCAATGCAGGACAGTTGGCGCATGCATATACTGAGCAACCTTGTGTACGGCAAAAGCAATGTCTGGACGTGTGATGGTTATGTACTGTAAGCCTCCCACTAAGCTCCGATATTCGGTAACATCAGGGGATGGTTCTCCCAAAAGACATAACCGATCGGTGGAACGAGCTGGAGTGTCAACCGGTTTGGAATTCAACATACGCGCCTTGGATAACAGATCACAAACATACTTCTTCTGAGTTAGAAACAAAGAACCATCACGCCTTGTAAGTTCAATACCCAGAAAATACTTGGCTGGTCCTAAATTCCATATGGCAAATTGAGACTGAAGAGAATTAATTAAGGAAGCCACTTAACCCAGATCATTACCCAAAATAAACAAATCATCAACACAAATGAGGAAAAACATAACCAGAGTACCTCGACGCCAATAATACAAGGAGACATCAGCTCGGGAGCAAAGAAAACTGTGAGCAATAAGAGCCTGTTTTAGACGACAGTGCCACATCTGAGGCGACTGCTTGAGGCCATAGAGAGACTTCCGAAGTCGACATACATGAGATGGCAAAGTTTTATCTACAAAACCAGGGGGTTGAACCATGTAAACTGGCTCATCAAGGTCACCATGGAGGAAGGCATTAGAGACATCCAAATGTGAGATCGACCACCCAAATGAAACAGCAAGTGATAGAAGTAGCCGAATGGTGGTAGGTTTAACCACAAGACTGAAGGTATCATGGAAATCAAGCCCCGGACGTTGGTGAAATCCCTTGGTCACTAAGCGTGCTTTGTAACACTCAATGGACCCGTCAGGTTTGGTCTTCTTCTTGAACACCCATTTACATCCAATTATATTCTGAGCTGAATTTGTAGGAACTAATTCCCACGTACCATTAGACACCAATGCTGAATATTCTTCTGCCATAGACTTACGCCAATGAGCACTCTTTGCTACTTATGTGAAACTAGTGGGGTCTGGAGGAAGCACCAATGTATGAAAAAACTTTGGAGAAGGCGGCAATTTGCCGGTTTGCTGCCTTGTAACCATGTGGCGAGTGGGCTGAACTTCCACAGTAATAGGAGATGTGGACGGTGCCGTAGAGGGGATAGGGGCCGTATGCATGGCCTTTTGTAGGTCGACAATCAAGGAAATGCCAGGTATGGTGTTTTGGTTGGAGGGAAGTGGTTAGATTGGGACTGCAGTTGTTTGGGCGTCGGGTTCGGGTTGAGCAGGTGGTGGAGTTTGGGTTGCGGGCTGGTCAGGGGTTGAGGAAGTGGGCTGATGACGTGGTAGTTGTTGAAGGGCAGGGGTAATTTGGCAACCGAGAAGCATGGTATGGACCGGGGATGGATCAGGATCAGCAAAACTACACAACTCCGAAAAAGGGAACACCTGCTCATCAAAAACAACATGGCGTGAGATAAAGATTTTCTTGGATACGGGATCAAAGCATCTATAACCTTTATGCATTTTGCTATAACCCAAAAAGATGCATTTGCGAGAACGGAAATTTAATTTATTTGAAGAATATGGCCACAACCACGGGTAGCAAAGACAACCAAATACACACAACAAAGAGTAGTCAGGGTGACGATTAAATAATTTGAAATATGGTGTAGAGGAGTGTAAGGCAGGTGAGGGCATTCTATTAATTAAATAGGCAGCAGTATCAAAGGCATAGGTCCAAAAATTCATGGGCAATTTAGCACAGTGTAATAAGGAAAAACCTGTTTCTACTATATGGCGATGTTTTCTTTCTGCTGCCCCATTTTGTTCAGGGGTATAAGGGCAGGACATTCGATGTTGAATGCCATTTTCGGCTAAATAAGACCTCATAGCAATAAATTCCCCTCCACCATCAGAATGAAAAATCTTAATCGGACGATCGAAATATTTTTCAACTACTGAACGAAATTTAATAAATGTACTTAACACCTCAGATTTATATTTCAAAAAATAAATCCAACAATATTTGCTAAACTGATCATAAAAAAGCAAATAGTAAACGAAACCATCATTAGATTCAATAGGGGCAAGGCCCCATAAATCAGAACAAATAATATCAAGAGGTCCATCAACAACAGAATTAGATGGAGAAAAAGGAAGTTTATGACTCTTGCTAACCGCACAGCTAAAACAAATAGTGCGATCCTACTAGCGAAGAAACGAATATTATTATGACTCAAAACTTGACTGACTACTGGTAAGGCGGGATGACCAAGCCGTGCATGCCATGTGGCTAATGATGTGAGATGTGCTTGAACAAGAGATGGAACACCTGCAGCAAGAGTGTATAGACCATTCTTATTCTGGCCTCGAAGTATCACCTGTTTGGAAATCAGGTCCTTTACAATAAAATAAGAATCAAAAAATTCAACAGAAACATCATTAGTACGGGTTAGAGCACTAATAGAAACAAGATTAGAATGAGAAGATGGGACATGGAGAACTTGAGACAATTTTAAAGGACTAACAGCAGTAGGAATAAAAGAAGACCCAACATGAGTGATAGGGAGACGTGAACCATTACCTAGATGAACCTCTTCAGGCCCGTTGTATTTGGAATGCAGATGGAGTTGACCAAAGTCCGGAGTAAGGTGATGTGTAGCTCCACTATCCATAATCCATGAAGAGTCAGTTGGGTTGGTAGTAGTATGGTTGAAGGTTGGAGGGTGAGGAGTACGTTGTTGGTTAATTTTTGGAGATGGACATTGGCGTGCATAATGTCCCAATCCCCTGCAACTATGGCATGTAACCGTCGACACATCAACTGGCGCGGATTGGGTGTGCTGCCCCTGCTGGTGGCGTGAATACTGCTGGCCGGAAAAGTGAGTCTGTCCGTGTTGCTGCTGTTGATACGGACCAAGGATGGACTGCTGCTGCTGCCGGCGGTAGGAAGGAACAGACTGTCCCTGAGAATACTACAGGTGGTGTCCGCGTCCCCTCCCACGGCCACCTGAACTCGGCTGCCTTGCTGTGAAAAAGGCAGTGGGTGCATTCAGCTCCTCCGTTAAAGATTTTTCCTTCTTGATATGCCGTTCCTCAGTCAACAATAAACCAAATAAATCATCATAAGATATAGTACGTGCCCCAAACGTACGACAAACATCCCGAAAAGGACCTCAAAGTCCATCTAAAATAGCATCAACAAGATCTTCATCCAAAACCATGTATTGTAAACAAGCTAACCGATCAGAAATCAACTTGGCACGTTGCATAAAATCAGAAATAGTTTCAGAGTTCAACTTTACCAGTGAGTGGAGTTGTTGTTTCAAGTCTCGTACCTGAGCCCTTGAACCGGAGGCATAAGCATTTTCTAATTTTACCCAAGCATCACGAGCCGTTTTAACACCAATGATCTGCGGAAGGAGAGATGGAGAGATAGAATTCAAGATCCAACTGAGAACCTGCTGATCTTTTTGAAACCACATCTGATAAAGAGGATTGACATCATTATTAGCCAGCCTCTCTGCTGGAACTGAGGCCGTGCCATCCACATGAGCGGCTAAACCACATCCCGAAAGCATAGGCATAATAAGTGTGCGCCAAAGCACATAGTTGGTGGAGTCTAGTTTCAATGGAAGTTGATGAGAAAAGGTTGGGGTAGCCGTCCCTCCAAGTCCTGAACCAATGGAATCGGTAGGGGAAGAGGTTGCCGAAGAGTTGGTAGAGTTATCGGTGGTTGTCATGATGAGAAGAAAAAGATTGATCAAAGAAAGAAAGCTTGGGGTTAGGTTTTCGGTCACCACAAGAAACAAGAACAAGAAAGAAAAGGAAAACCCAAGAAGACGAAGAAGGAGAGCCAAGATTAGGGTTAGGGTTTCGGTCACCACAAGAATCAAGAAACAAAAAGAAAAACCGAGAGAATCCTTTAGGGTTGGAGTTTTCGGCCTTGCTTTGATACCAACATAGATTTAGGTTTTTGTGAATTCTCTCCTAAAGTGTGGAGAGATAATCCATTGATTATTTATAGTAGAAGAGTACAAATACAAATAGGATTCTACAATTAGAGTTCTATACAAAGTAGAGTTTATAAACATATAAGACATATATACTCTATTATCTTCAACCATATGCGTACACAAGACTCTAATACATTTGGAAGGAAATAGAAAAACTGGAAGCTTTTACATTTCATATGATGATCAAATAGAAAATTAAATAAGTAATTACCAACTGAATGTGATTGTGAACATACTTAACCAAATGAGTAGTTTTCCAATTATTCCAAGGCCAAAGCTCCACTAAACATGCATAGTCCCTAATTATAACCATCATCCATTAATTCCTATTTGTTAAACTTTCAAAAGGGTTTGGTAGATTTAAACCTGCTAAATGGTTGGAAGATTTAAATTTTCTAAGGGATTCAAAAGACTTGGAGATCTTCTAGGACTCAAAGGATTTGAAAGGCCCAAGGGACTGAAAAGACTTGGAGATGTTCTAGGGCTACCACTCAAAGGATTTGAAAGAGCTACGGGATTTAAAAGACTTGGAGACCTTTTAGGCCCAGGGTTTCCCTGTGGGTTTGATCCTTGAAGTAAATCAGACGGTCTTTGCGGGTTTTGCACTACTTCTGTTGGTCTTGGTTTGTCTGTAGGATTTGGAAATCCAGATCTTGGTAGGGTCCAACGGCCCAATGGTGGTTTAGGTTCTTGTGAGTTTGATCCTGGAAGTATGTTCTGTACTACTTTTGTTGGTCTTGGTATGTTCTGTACTACTTCTGTTGGTCTTGGCAAGTCAGGCAATGCATTTGATAGCCTCAGTCCGGAATTTTGCAAGAGATAACGAGCGGCTATACTTACATTTATGCTTGAAAGTGAGAAAACAACACATAAGAACACATTGAAATAGTTAAGAGAAATCATCACAATTACTGCAATGTGTATGAAGAGAGATTTTCCTTTTCTTTTTTTTTTTTTAATTATGGTGGAAACAAGCTTTGTTTGCAAGAATATTTGTACTTGCAGTTTCATCTATTGTTAGTTTGTTATTACCAGACCACACGAAATTCATGCCTTGTTAAATCTGTGACTCATTTTGTGAATGCTAAAATGGTGGATGAAGTAACTTGGCTTCTGTCTTTTCATGTCGTTAATTAGGTAATTTTTCTTTTCTTTTCTTTTCTTTTTTTTTTTTTAAAAGGCATTCCAAAGTTTTCAAGATATGCAATATACATTATAATATATAGCAGTCTGTAATTAATCAAATTTTAGATATTAATTAGTATTGAATCGTTCCAGCAAGTAATTAATCATAAATTTCTTGTAATAAGTTATGATTCAGCTAGCAAAAATTTAAGAGATGAGTGGTAGAATTTTTCACCTCTGTCATTGGAATTTCTCTTTTCCTAAGATCTGAAACCCAGACACCGTTGAGAAAGGAATTTAACTGCATCACCATTGACTTCACTTAGAATTTATTCTCATAATTTATCAAATTATCTTGGCATTAATGGACAATTTCAACATTTATAATATTTAATACTTAAAATATTTATTTTTTCGACATATAATTTTTATGTTTATTAAATATTTTTATCTCTTATGTAGTACTTTTTAAACTAATCACCTCAAATAAATATTATTAACATTATTACACCAGAATTTAACTTAAATTAGCATGAATAACTCAAATTACCTCAAAAATTAAAATAACTCACGTTTTAGTAAATTTAAGTGCAAAGTAACTCACTTAACAAAGAAATACTAATTATTAACTTTTATTACTAAATATATGATATATTTTAGAAAAATACTAAATTTCTTTAACCCATTAAAATTAAAATTTGAAACCATATATAACAATTTCCTCCTATGTTAATTTTATATACAACCCATGTGTGGAAGGATGTCAAGTTAAAATTCTTTTTTTTTTTTTTTCAAATAGTTGAAACATTTAATAATTTTTTTCATGTATACCCACATATTTATTATTTATTACAATAAAATTAATAAAGTGGTGACAAAATGTTAACTGTAATTGAATGATACAAAATATTATTAGGATTAGTTTCTATTTAAAATATCTTCATCCATAATCACACTCCAGACAAAATCTAGTACAAGCCTATGGAATAGCCACCAATTAATTAAGTACGAAAATATATATATATATATATATATATATATATATATATATATATATATATATATATATATATATAGAAAGCATTATCAGTATTAGTTTTTATTTTGGCTCGAGAAAACTGAAAATGTTAATCTGAATTATAGATATTATTTAAATATTGACTTTGGTGTAATTCTTTTATATATATATCAATTGCATTGTCTAGTAAATGTATATGAAATTTCCGCTGGACACATTGACAGTAATAACTGAGTACAACATCAAATTAGAATGGGAGAAATAGTAAATCAATGGGAGAAATAGTAAATCAATATCTTCAGCCATAACCATACTCAAAAAAAAAATTAGAATTCAATAGGAAGTAGGAAATATTTTCATTTCTATTTGATGAGCAAAAAGACAAGCAAACAAATTGTTATTAATGGACTGGAATTAATTCGGCCTAAAGCTACTGATTCTTATTCCCCAAAAAACCACCAATAAAATCCACTAATCCAAATTTGGTCTCAGATTTCTGAGTTTTAACAAATCATAAAATGGGAATTTGGTTACTTTATCAACCATTTGATTATAGTTGTCTCGGCTCATATAAGGATTGGCTCCTGCACCTGCAGGGAGTCCAGTTTTTGGTAAATTTTGAAGATTCGGATTAACTATATTTACAGGATGTGGCCTTTCAGTAGGAATTGGCAGTGCATCGGATGGTTTTGGCAAGCTTTTCAATGCATCCGAAGGTTTCGGCAAGCTTGACCCAGAAAGCACAGCTGATGGATTTGGCAATGCATCTGATGGTTTTGGCCTGTTTCGGATAGCATCAGATGGTTTCGGCAAGTTTAGAATTGCCGATGTTGGATCAGGCAGCGCATCAGATGGTTTCGGTATCTTGTCCAAAACCTCTGATGGCTTTGGCAAGCTTGGCAATGCATCAGATGGTTTTGGCAAGCTTGGGATTGGCAATGCATCAGATGGTTTTGGCAATGCTTCCGATAGCCCAGTTCCAGAAGGTAGCGGATCGGGTAGCTTTGGTCCTGGAAGTGCATCAGTTAGTTTCGGTATGTCCGGCAATGCATCAGAAAGCTTTGGCCCTGGAATTAGAGAAGGTAACGTTGGCAGATTTGGCATTGCATGTGATAGCTTTGGCAGTACATCTGTTATTTTCGGTCCGGTTAACGGATTCGTTAATTTGGGGATTCCTGGAAGTGCACCAACTGTATCTGCTACCTTTGGCACCTCAGATAAGGGATTTGGTAAATCTGGTATTCGTGGTTTTGGTAAATTCTGTATAGGATTTCGCAGTGGCACTTGCATTAGATAACGACCTGCTGTGCTGGTTTCTATGTTAGCAAGTGAAAAGCCTAGCAACAATATCAAATTCAAATAGCTAAGAGAAGCCATTTTATCAATTTTGTATTACTACTATTTTGTGGAAATAAAGGTTTGCTTTTAAGAATATTTATACTCGCTCTTTCATCTATACTTAGTTTTTTATTAATTTACTGTAACAATAATATGCCTGCTAATTAGTTCAAATTTGCAACTCGGTCTATGTTACTAAAATCGAGGATCAAGTTCTTGACTTTCAAATTTTCCACTTTTCTATTTTTTTTTATTTTTTAATAATGGCATTCAAAGTTAATTTCAAATTATGAAATATTATATATATTTTAAGTGTTCGATAATTTCCCGAAGAATTTGCACATAGTTTTTGTTTGCAAAGGGATAGTTGTATATTTATATATGGTTTCAATTGGAAATATATTGCGGCGTTACATTAGCATATTATATATTTTACGTTATTAGAAAATTTAAGTGAATAAATGTAATGGATTGTTTAATTACTTTTACTGTAAATTAGGCTTGTCCATCATGTGAGTAATGTCCACATATACCTATTGTACCCTGCTCTATTCGAGTCCACAAATCGCGAAAGCTCATTTCTATAAAATCTATTAGATACAATAAAATATTCTTTTTTTTATCTATCAGCTCAAATTATTAAGTCAAACGACATGGTATCATAGTCGAATAAAGCCTAACAGTCACAAAATTTCAGATCCGTATTGAAAGATGTGTCGAAGTTTGAGCTACTAGAGAAGATTAGGCCCGCTTAACAATTTTGGACCTAAAAAAAGATAAGTCGGAGAATGTTTGACAAATGGCAATTGGTGTTGTCCCAATTGCACTTGAAGGAGAGTACTACTGAAGATCCTCACATTTTAAATAAATGAGATTAAAAAATTATGTATAAACAGTGTAGATTGGATCTTAATACAAATCTACTATTTTTATATTACATAAATCCAACATCACATAAATTCATTACATGCAATAGGCTTTCTTTACTAACAATATAATTTCTTAATTAACATATTACACATTTAGTTAATTCATATCAACAACATTTTGCACTATCAATTAATTAACACAATAAAAAATATATATAATTTTTTTCCACTAATAAGATATTTTAAAAACCTTACATTGAACAATTATGCTTCATACTCTATTGATAGTTCTATTTTGGTCTAATATATCAATTCCCCCGAACTTGGTTCCGAACATCAAATAGCTCCCCCGAACTTTAAGAATATCCAGTTTGCCCTCTGAAGTTGACAAAACCGACCAATTTTGTGTCCCGAATCTGACGTGGCAAAGAGAAAAAACACAATTGACTTTTTCAAATTCTCTCTTTGTCACGTCAGATTTGGAAGCAAATTGGTTGGTTGAGCCAAGTTCAGGAGGTAAATTAGACATTTTCGAAGTTCGGAGTGCTATTTGCCTTTTGGAGCCAAGTTCAAGAATATCGGATGTATTTAGCCTTTTATTTTATATGATTTAGGAAATTATTTCACAGACGAAGGTATCTAAATGATGAAGAAAACCTTGGCAGAGAATCCAACGGTGTTAATTTAGAGTGTGCTGAGTCTCTGAGTTTGATATATATTGAATGATTCATTGACATGTAGATAAGTCTTAACCCAGTCTTGGATTACCTCTTATCATTTGATCAACAAAGCTCATTTCAATATATTTCTGTTGGAGGGGTCTAGTACTAGTTGATGACGTAGGTCTAGGAGCTGTGTTGGTCTTGATTTCTTTGAGATAAGTAACACTTATTGAACTAGCTCTATTGAAAATTTTAATCAGGGCATAGTCTTATTTCATTTTGAAATGCATGCTATCACTAAAACAAATATTATATTTGGCAGAAAATTATAATTTGTAGTAAAATAAATTTTTCTTCTAAAAAGCTCATTCATAAATTCAAAGTTCACTACAACAAATGTTAGATTTAGCAGCAAAATGAATTTGCTATCAAAGAGCATATTAGCAGCAAAAAACCATTAGTTGTTGCCAAAAAACACAATTGGTAGCAAAATTATATCAATTTTTTTATTATAAATATCTATAGCCAAAACTTAGTAGCAGCATCTTTTTTTTTTTGTTGTTGCTAAATGTGTTTTTGGGCAGCAACTATTGGATTGTTGCAGTTAAATGTGCTCTTTGACAGCAATATTTGAAAATTGTTGCCAAAAAACACATTTAGCAGCAAAAAATTTAGTTTCTGCATGTTGCTACTATAAAATTATGGCCGTAGATACTTGCAAAAAAAATGTTGATATAATTTTGCTACTAAATGTGTTTTTTTGCAATAACTATTGGATTTTTGCTTCTAAATCTAGCATTTGTTGCAGTGGTTGATGTCATACGTATACTAAATTTAGTTGCTAAATATACAATCACAACTTTACAGCAACAACAAAGCTATGGCCAAAACTTTTATCAAATAACTTATTTTCTCTGGTGTATGTTTTCTTTTATATATGGATGAACAAAGCTTCAGATCTTGGTGGTTGCTTGTGTCTGTAAATCCATAATATAAAATTATTTTGCTACGTCTAATGGTAGAGCTTTTGCTTAAGTTGTTACGTTAGTATTGCATCTTGTTGCTGAAGCCTTTTGTTGGTTCACCTCTATTGTGTGATTAGGCTATTAGCTTTCTTATATTATTTCATATGTAGTTCCTTCCTTGATCTGTCATTTCGTTGTAAAATAATTCTCTATTTAGAGTATAGTGATGTTGTCCTGATGTCATTTCTAAGATGTGATAATCTCCTAAAATGACATGATTTCATTGGGACAAATTCGCAGCAGCTTTCTTCAATTCAAATTATTTTGCTTTTTTTTTTTTTTTAAATTCTTCCGGTGGAATTCGTTGGTAATCTGTATAAACTGTACTAGGGTTAGCAACCACACTTTGCACCAGTTTATTTGGTCGCAAAGTTTGCGACTATACGGCAAAACCTAATGACAAAACGTTATTGACTCCAGCTCTTCTCCGACATTCGGTCGCCAACCCATAAAACTTGGCACCAAATGTTATTTTGCACGGATTTGCAACCGAAATTTAGGTCGGTGGAGTAGTTAAAATTTCTGCAGAATATACATATATATTGAAAATTTTGGGGCGGATCACGTTTGATGGGAACCAACCAATAAGTGAAATGAGTAACTACATTAACAGTTATGAAATGGGATAGAAAAAGAAAAAGCTAATCGTAATTAACCAACTTCTCTTTTCTGTTAACTTAAACTCTCTACAAAGAGCATACGTGGGGAAAAAAAAAAAGCAAAAATTTAACACTTTACAATTCGACTCTTTGATTTAATTTTTTTATTTCTATAGATTAAAGATTTGCTTGGAGATCCACAAGAGATACTACTTATATTATGAATTTAATTTCATAATTCGTTAATTTGATTGATGTATAATTATGCGAAATTAATACATGTTTAGCATTCTTGGACATAATCAGTTGTGAATTAATCATATAAAATGGATCAAGTAAATTGAAAATCAAATAGAATAGCTTTCAATTAGCGAATGGACAAAAAAAAATCTTGGGCTGAATATGATTGTGGCTCTAACAAAACCCAAGAAGTGATTAATTTCCAGGATTATTCCCAATAAGCACAAAATAAACCGACATATGATTATTCCTCAAATTATTAACCAGTATCCATTAATTAATGGATATGAATTACTTATTAGCTCCAGGCATAATTGTTGACTTGGGGAATTTTGTGAGTTGCTGCATCATTTTGCTTAATGCTTCACTGTTTCCAAAAGGAAATAAAGGAATGTTATTCTTCTTATAAGAAGGATCGAAAGGGGTTGGAACATTAAATATTTGTAAAGGATTTGGAAGGTCTAAAGGATTCAATGGATTAGGCTTGTCATCCGAGTTTGATCCTGGAAGTAAATCGGAGGGTTTTGGTATAACTCCAGATCCTGGAAGCAAATTGGAGGGCTTTGGCAGTAAATCTGTAGGATTCGGAATCCCTCCTGGCTTATCCGAGTTTGATCCAGGAAGTAAATCCGAAGGTCCAGGCAAGTTTGGAATAAGTTGCATGAGATAACGACCAGCTATGCTTACATTTATGCTTGAAAGTGAGAAGACAACAAATAACAACACACTGAAATAGTTAATTAGAGAAGCCATTACTTCTTCTAAGATTTTTTTTGTTTAAAATTATGAAACTTGATTTGATTGCAATAAGGTTTGTTTTTAGCAATATTTATACTTCAAGTGTGATCTATATTTAGTTTAATGGTTCGATGCCATCGAAATTCGTGTCCAATTCAATAAATTTGTAACTCAATTTATGTTAAATGGCGGATCAACGTTCTTGACTTTGATATTTTCCATGTTCTTAATTAGATGAAATTTGTTTATGATAATTACGTCCCTAATTTTCTGTTTACGAATCAATATTAACCAAAATAGTAGTTAGTAAAAGTATCATATAACTCAATTGAATTGTACCAAAAAAAAAAACTCAATTGCAATCTTGCAGAAAAAACAATTCATATAGTCTTCAAGTTGGTAGGGGAATTAATAATTTTGTATGGTATGCATCAAGCCAATAAAATTATGCCATATAAAATTTTTTTCGAGGTCTAAGCTAGGTTATATGTTAGCCTTTAAGATTTATATCTAATTTAGGGTTTAGAATTTATATTTTATGGTATAGAATTTCATTTAAATAATTAACTATTCAATAATTAATCAATTAATTTTTATTATTATTTTCCTATTACTTGAAATATGAGTTCTCATAATTTTACTGACTTGTCACACAGATGACATAATGTGACAGAATAAATATTTTATGATCGCTACAATAAGAACACCAGGATTTATCTCATTAAATACAATTATGATGTTCTTTCTATTTAATTAAGGATTTTAATTTTGGTTCGAAACTATTTTTACACTTCTATTAAATCTCGTTCAACGAAGGTGGTAAATTTTTGGGCATTAACTCAATTTTTATGTGATCATAGCATAGATATTTTTGCCCTTATACACCAAAATATTTGGTTATGTAACATATTCCTGAAATCGGTATTCTTTATTGAGTGGTGACCAAGTTCCTTCTAAATTATGGTTCACTATCTTTGATTATATTTTTCACACTCTTAAAGGGCACATTACACCGACAGTGACTGAACTTTGAAATTTGTGCGACCATGGTCATTAAACTTTAATTTGTATCAATAAAATTACTAAACTTTTATTTTGGTATCAATAAACACACTCTCACCCTAATCTATCAAAATTTGGCATCAAAATGATGATGTTACAAGTCAACATTACTTTTGAAATGCCAAAAAAGCAACACGTTAGCACCAATAATTTTGAATTTTAAATTTTCTCATTTTTCCCGTGTAGTGTTGTACACATAGGTGTTTTATATTCATGACATGTCTCAGTTTTTTTATTGGTCAGAGTTTATATTGCATTGTATTGGTAGATTTTGTAATGATATGTGAAACTCTTGAATTGTATTGATTCTGAATGGGTATTTATACCCTAGTGATTCACATGTAGAATATATACATAACTCCTTGTGCACTATACATAAATACAACATATACGTAATCATATTCCCATCACACCCCCGCAAGTTGAGCAGGGGAGGAAACAATGCTCAACTTGTCTTGCAACAAATGAAACCGTGTCTTCAGAAGGCCTTTGGTGAGGAGATCTGCCAATTGACATTCTGTGGGTAGATAACGCACAAAAAGGAATTTCACCGCCACCCGTTCCCGGAAAAAGTGAAAATCAATTTCAAGATGCTTTGCATCGGATTGAAAGATCGGATTCGCCGTTAAGTACGTGGCACTTAAGTTGTCACACCAGAGTGTAGCGGCCTGAGGCAAGGGAAATCCAATGTCATTAAGTAGTATAGTAATCCAGGATAAATCAGAAGTGGTGGTGGCCAAGGCATGGTAGTCAGCCTCGGTAGATGAAAAGGAGACTGTGAATTGCTTCTGAGACACCCAAGATATCAAATTATCCCTAAGAAAGATGGCATAGCCCATTATGGATCGACAATCATTAGAGTCGCCACCCCAATCCGAATCCGAAGAACCCTGGAGCTGAAATTGAGGACTAGGCCGAAAGACTAAGTCATGGGAAAAAGTAGCTTGTAGATAGCAGAGAATACGCTAAACTGCTTGCCAGTGCACCTCAGTTGGTGCATGCATGAATTGAGCCACTTTGTGCACTGCATAAGCAATATCTGGTCTAGTAATGGTCAAGTATTAAAGACAGCCAACAATGCTCCTGTACTGAGACCCATCGGCTAGTAACTCATCCCCTGAGGCTGAAATTTTAGTAGAAACACAAGCAGGGGTATTTAATGGCTTACAACTAGACATATCAGACTTTTCAAGTAAATCTCAAATATACTTCTGCTGATTGACATATAAAGAGGTATCAGTCCACTGCATCTCTGGACCCAAAAAGTACTGAACATGTCCCAAGTTTTTAATGGCAAACTACTTTGTAGATAACCAATTAGAGATTGAATTCGAGTGGAGTCATTCCCAAGCAAAAGAAGATCATCAACATAAATAAGGCAAAAAATGGCAACAGCACCAGAACAGAACATGCAGAGGGAGATGTTAGCCTTAAAGCAGTGAAAACCAAAACCAACTAGTGCATAGGTGAGTCATTTATGCCACATACGGGGAGATTGCTTAAGACCATACAACGATTTTCTAAGAGCACACATATGAGAGGGATGGTTAAGATCCACAAAACCTGTTAGTTGCTACATGAACACTTTCTCCTTAAGATCACCATGGAGAAAGGCATTGGATACATCCAAATGTAAAATCTGCCATGAGAAAGAAAGAAGCCGAATGGTAGTGGGCTTCACAACAGGGCTGAAGATGTCTGCAAAATCCATCCCTGGGCGTTGATGATAGCCCTTTGCAACTAGATGCGCTTTGTATCAGTCAACCAATCCATCAGCCTTTCTCTTGGTCTGAAAGACCCATTTGCATCCAATAACATCGGCATTCGGTGGTGGAGGCACCAACTCCCATTTGTCATTCACAATCGAGGCATTATATTCCTCAGCCATGGCAACACGCCAATGTTCTGATTTGGTAGCCTCGCAGTATGTGACAGGATCAACTTGAGTAACTTGGGTATGTAATGCTCTGGGTAGAGAAGAACCAGTTTAGGAGTGAGTCAGCATGTGGCGGGGAGCAGGCGTAGGTTGGTGTTGAGGTGCATCTAGATTTACAGGAGGAAATTTGGTAAAATCAACTATAAGAGATAGCCTTAGGGAGTGATCATTAGTGCTTGGTGAGAGAATTGGGTCAGGTTGGGTGGGGCTGGATGTTTTGGTGGGTGTTCATGAGGGAGGTGGCGGGCTTGATGGGTGAGCGTGGCTTACGTCTAAAGTAGAATGGATAGGCGGTGGGCTAGGTGGACAGGATATAGGAGCATTAGGAGAAGGTTGGCTAGGTAAAAGGGTATGGAAGGGCTGTCATCAGGGTATGGGAGGTGTCTAGCTCGGAGAGCTGTCGGAGAGGCGAGCTGGGGTGACTTAGTGGATGCGGGTGGAAGCAGACCTTGGCTCACCGAGTTGGGGGTGTGTTGGATAGGAAATTGGAGGGTAGGATTGGTATTAGAAGAGGAGACTTGTGAATCACAGAGCCGAAATAACTCTTTATATAGGAAAACCTGCTCATCAAAAATAACATGGCGTGAGACAAAAACTTTGCCAGACGAAAGATCTAAGCAATAGTAACCTTTATGTAAATGGCTGTACCCAACAAAAATACAAGGACACGAGCGAAAATTTAGTTTCAAAGCAGAGTAAAGGCAGAGCCACGGGGTAACATAAACAACCAAAGGCATGGAGAAAATTATAATCAGGAGAAACATGTAATAATTTTTCATACGGAGAGGAAAAATCAAGTAACTAGGTAGGCATCCTGTTGATTAAATATACTGCAATATCAAATGCATGAGTCCAAAAGGATTTAGCAAGTTTAGCATGGGCTAGTAATTCTAATCCGGTTTCTACAATATGACGATGTTTCTTCTCCGCATATCCGTTTTGTTCAGGAGTGTACAGACAGGAAACCCAGTGTTGAATGCCATGCTGAGACAAAGAAGATGAAATGGAGTGGTATCCCCCGCTCCAATCAAATTGGAAAGATTTAATAGCACAGTCAAATTATTTTTCAACTAAGGAATGAAACTTGATAAAAGCAGAAAGAGCATCAGACTTATATTTCAGAAAATAAACCCAAGCAAATTTATTGTAATGATCATAAAAGAGTACATAATAGATTTCACAGGAGCTAGACCCCAAAGGTCTTAACAAACAAGTTCTAAAGGTCGTGTGGCCTGAAAGTTTGAACCGATAAATGGGAGTTTGTGACTCTTATTCACGGCACAACTCGTACAACAAAAAGACTCTGATTTACTTGAAACTAATAAATTGTTTTGACTAATAATTTTCCTGACTACTGGCAGAGCCGCATGACCCAATTCATGCCATGTGGAGAGCGAGGTAACATGAATCCGAGCTGGAGGAGCAGAGAGTTGTGGCACTGTATATAAACCCCCTCTATTCGGACCTTGGTAGATGACCTTCCTGGATTTCATGTCCTTAACAACAAAATAGTCATTAAAAAATTCCACAGAAACATCATTATGGTTAGTGAAAGCAGAAACAGATATTAAATTGGAATTAGACTGTGGAACAAGAAGCACATTAGACAATTTTAGAGATTTACCAGAGACAGGAAACACAGATTAACCAATATGGGAGATTAGAAGTTTAGAACCATTACCTACAATCACTTCTTCTAGCCCAGTGTAGTCCGAATGGAGAGCAAGATTCCCTATATTAGAGGTGAGGTGATGAGTGGCCCCTGTATCCATGATCCACGGTTGGTGAGTTTGTGGGTGAGGGGTTATGGTTGTATGGTTGGCTTGGGGGTCCAGTTTTGGTGTGAGTTGAATCTAGGAGAAGAACATTGCCTTGTATAGTGACCATTCCCTCTGCAGTTGTGACAGACAACTATAGTGACATCATATCCTGCCGAAGCGGTGGAACTTCCTTGCTGAAAATAAGTGCCTTGATCATAACTATTGCCCCGGCCTACATTAATGAATCCATAAGGCTGCTGCTGCCTTCCTCGGCCATTACCGCGCCCTCTATCAGTACTAAACAATCCGGAATTCTAACTGGAATAGCTTCCAAGCGCATTAGCATGCTGCCTCACCATCATATGAGCTGACGGGACTGAACTCTCCCCACTCACACTTTGATTAATCTTCCGATCTTCGGTTAACAACATTCCATATAAATCATCAAATCCAACACTATCCATCTGAACTTCAAAAATTCTGACAAATGCATCAAAATTCTCATGCAATCCCTCAATAATAACCTCAATTAAATCATCTTCTCTAATATTATATCCTAACGCTAAGAAACGAATCAAAAATAGAATTAGCCCGCTGTAAATAAATAGCTATCTCATCATTCCCTTGTTTCAAACTATGCAATCGACTACGCAATTCTCTTATCTGTGATCTAGACCTAAAAGCATACGACGCATTCAATTTATTCTAAGTAGCCCTAGCAGAGGTTACTCCCACAAATTAGGGCAAAAGAGACTCCGAAATCGAATTCAAAATCCAGCATAATACCTGTTGGTCTCGTCAGTGCCATATCGTGTAGGCTGGATTTCTAGTGCCGTCATTAAGAAGTTCGACCAGTGCTGGTTCTGAGCCGTCCAGGTGTCCGTCAAGTCCACTGCCCTTGATCATCGGTAATAGCTATGTCTTCCATAGGAGAAAATTGGAACTAGCTAGCTTGGTTGGCATCTGAGTCGCCAATGTAGGAAGGGATGGTGCTGAAGCTATTAAAGCGGCTGCAGTAGGATCAATGATGACACCGGCAACAGCCCTAGTCATGGCAGCAGTGATGTTTGGAGTGGTGGACATAATTAAGACCGGCGACTAGGGTTAGGTTTCAAGGGTGAAAGATCGGCTGTTTAGCCCTTAATGCTCTGATACCATGTAATGATATGTGAAACCCTTGAATTGTATTGATTTTGAATGGGCATTTATACCCTAGTGATACACATGTAAAATATATACATAATTCCCTGTGCATTATACATAAATACAACATATATACATAATCATATTCCTATCAGATTTGACTTGGTGTTAGCTTGTCCTATGATTATTTCAGCGCTAAATTTCAACGAATTAGGGCAATGGTGACTTTGTTGGCACAATAAAAGTTAAGTGACTTTATTGACACAAATTAAAATTCAGTAATGGCGAACGCATAAAGTCCAAACTTCAATAACCGTTGGTACAATTTTCTCCGCTATTAAAACTATGGATATGTCATTTTATAATTTTAATTCTTTTTAAGAATGTAGTCTCTAGTATCAAAAGTATCTAAACTTTGAACATTTTAGTTGGAAAAAAAATATCTTTACTACCAAGACATAGTTGAATAGGCACTAATATTCATATGTCGTAGTTGAATAGCATGACGATCACATGGTACATTTGTACAGGGACTCTTGTTATGTTTCTCCTTGGATTGTACATATTGTTCATTTGTCTTCAATAACATACCCGGATTTGTCCCAATTTTGAATAAAGGCCTAAATTATGTCAGAGAATGCACAAAACAAACTTTGATCCTTACAATTTGTCTTTTGTTTCTTTTTATGGTCCTTTTAGCTGGAATCTACCAACTTCTTTTGATGCAAATTCAATGTTGGCATTAAAAATAGCAACTTTTTTACCCATGATATTGAAAAGAATAAATTCAAATTTATCTATTGTTATTTTATTTGTCCCAAACATCAAAAAGTTGATAGCATCTAAATGATATTTTCGAAAAATTGTTTTTTTGTTGGATTATCACCAAAAGGACAACACAAATTACGATAAGTTTTATGTTACATATTAAAATTTTAGGCAGTTTTATTTCTAATAATTAAACAACTATGGATATAACTAAACCCAAATAAATTACCACAAAAGATATAGTCAAAATTACACTAAAAATCATCCCTTTAAAATCTTAGATATTTGTTATCCTAAAATTTAAATTAACAAGGAAATGATCTTGATTAAAAAAATATTAAATCCATGATATCCTATTATATTTATGTCATCTAATAAATTTATTTGTAATGTTTATTTTTAGTTATTTATTTTTGAATAAATTAAAGTCAATTTATCTAATTTGTTAATTTAATATTTATTTTTAATCAATTATCTTTGAATAATTTGGGATAAAAAAAATTTATCAAAGTTATATTCAAGTTATATCAAAAGTATTATTAGGGTTATATTTAATCTATATTCAAGTTATACTCAATCAATATCTAATTTATATTGGACCTATATTTAAGCTATATTCAATCTATATTCAAGTTATATTCAATATATATTTAGGATCAATACATAAAATACAATAACTTTAGTTTGTACTTGAAATTGGTTATCCAATAATGTGAATTTAATGTTGACCGCTTGTGTACATTTAATTTGGATTATATATACTCAAGCTATATTCAAGTTATATTTAAGATATATTCAATACACAAAGCACATCCAACAATTTAAGATATGAGTTTAACATACCCAATAAATTATATTCAAGTTATATTTAAGTTATATTCAATATACAAAGCAATTAAATCCCTTCCAAAAAAATAATTCATAAAAGAAACAAAAATAAAATAGTTGAACCTATACTAAAAAAAGTTGTTTATAGAATAATTAATTAGTTGGACGTATATTGGCCAATTTTTTTATAGGATAACTATTAGTAAAAATAAAGTATATACAAGTTAGGAGTTTTTCACATATTTGAATGTGTTTAGAAAATAAATATTGATAGGTTTTGATGCATATTATTTTGGAATATCCAAATCTTTATATTTTTTGTTTTCTTTTATAAAGGTGACCTATATTTTATAGGTTTATATAGTGTTGGTTTTTGGTCCGCCCATGACATTTTGGAATGGCAGGGACTAAACTGTAATTATGTGTAAATTACAGGGACTAAATGTGTAATTTGGTGCGACCCTATATATAGATGGAAGTTGAGATTTCCACTATAAATAGAGAAGAAGTTTCTCTATTTCTAAGTAAGAGAAAATCGTAGAGATTCCCTTCCTATTCCGAGGGAAAACGTCCCTACCGATAAAATACGGATTACTTCTTCGTTCGTCGGAAGAATTCACGGATATAGCCCGTACTCAGTGTATTCATACACTCGTAGGAAAGGCAACCAGAACGATCCGGTTTCTCGCGTAGATCAGATCCATTCCATAAACGAGTTTCCGCTGCACATAAACCGTAAGTCTGTTTATTTATTCTGTTTATGGTTATCTATGGAATTCTGACTTCATTGGTATCAGAGCCGAAAGGTTTATAGATTGATGTGTTCGAATCTAGTTTTCTGGTATTCCATGAATATTGATGTGTTCATATCTTGGTTTATGGAAATCCGTGAATAAGAATGTGTTTCTTTATTCGTTTGAATGCGTATTTATTCGTTTAAATACATATTTGTTCGTTTTGATACGGATTTATATTGAAATCCGCGTCAAAAAGATTCCGTAGACATTGAAATCTGAAATTCCATGAAAAGAATATGTTTCTGTCTATTTTGAATTCGTTTTTTTCCGTTTCGATATGGATTTACATTGTTATCCGAGTCAAAACGATACCGTATTTGATCCAACAGTACAAAGTGTCAAAATTTTTTGTCAGAATTTCGTAAATCTGACCACACCACTGAAATCAGCACGAAAAATCAAGTCGGAATGTCAAATTTCAAGGCCAACGGAGGACCGGAAGGCGGCGCGTGGCCCCCACGCGCCACCACCACGAGTGGAGTTTGTTTCCAAAAGGTGGGGAGAAGTTAAGGATTGGGACACGTGGCGCTACGCGATTCGTTGATTTTCTGACGGTTGAAAAGTCTAACCAATCACGTTAGGCCACGTGTGCAAGTCAACTGCTCCTGAAACGGTCAACCGCCACGTGTCTAACACGTGGACCAATAGCATGTCGCCACGTGTCAAAACAGTTGTGATTCTGCCACGTCAGCGTGCCACATCATCTGCCACGTCATCACTTCGGACCAATAGGATGATGACACGTGTCAAGGCAGTGCCACATCAGTACTCCACGTCATCACCCACGTCATTCGTTTACCCAATCATGTGATGACACGTGGCATGTGTGCCACGTCATCGCCAATCACAGGTTGCCACGTGTCACGTGAGTCATCATACCCTTTTGTGCGCGTGAGGGCGCGTGCGTGCGCGTGGTGGCGCGTGGAACAGATCCGGACGGCGCGTGTGAGCGCGTGCGGTGGCTTACGGCTTCCAAATTTCGTCAAATTTTTTCCAGAATTAAAATTTACATTTTTCTTGAATTTGTGGTATATTTTGGTGAATTTTCGGAATTCATTTGGTATTTTAAACTAAATTTACTTGTATTTATTGTGTATAAATGCTTAATTTATGTTTAATAAATTCAAGAAAATTCATTATATTTATTATGTATTTATATACTGATTTTTGGTTGATCATTAACAAGTTTTGGTTATTTCTATATATGTTGTAGAAATGAAAACGTTCGTAAAAACGGTGAAAATAATCCAGTCTCACGAGGAGACGAGGATTATCCAAAAAAAACTTGAAGATGAGCTTTTCTCTAAATGGTATTCCCCGTTGGAGGAAGGGAATATTGTTAGAGTTTTGGGGCGGTTTAATGCGTTAAAACCGGGAAATCCAAGAGCTTGTCTAGAAAGGAGGATTTTCCTCTGGAAATTGATCAATTAAAAAAAAAATGTTAAAATTTGCGAAAAATGCTTTTTGTGAAAAGCACGTTAAGAAATTCTATTTTGGAGAAAATTCTGATTTTGAGGAACTAGTGGACTCCATTGATGGATTAGTTCCTGAATAGGATTATGGATCCCAATGCAAAGTGTTTGTGTTGACCTTGGCTAAAACGGGAGCTAAGTTATCCTATAATCCTAGAACCATGTTACTTAGAAGTAACAAGTTGGTTCGTCGCCCTGTCTGGATGCTGTTATTAAGACTGTTGTGAACATGCTTTTGGATCTCTACTATAAGTTCGTAGAGCTGATCCCAGTCGCCTTAAAAGAAATTGAGATAGTTCCACTCGATGTAAATGAAGATTGCGCTCTTCATTTTTCACTCTTTCTCTTGCTGATTTCGTTTTTCAATTTTATTGAAGGGCTTTGTGCTAAAAGTTTTTATTGTGGTGGTAATTTTGACTAAATGTTGGATATTTTTTTATGGTATTATAAAATGTTTATTTGTTAAACATTGCTATTTTTAGTTATTTGTTTTAGTATTTTTTTTTATTTATTTATTTTGAGATTATAACTAAGTGTTATATTACTCATTAGTTTTATACTTAAGAGAAGTATAAATGTTAAATAAATTAAAAAATAATCTAAAACAAAACTAAATATATATTTATTATTGGAAATTTAAACCTAATATGGTGTTTGTATTAGCCTATGTAAATGGTGACTCGATGCATTGCGCATGGATGTTCGATTTTACGTGAACCAAACACTATTTTTAGTTTTAAATGATCTTATAATAAATATGGTGTATCGCTTACTTGTCAGTGCTACTTTTGTCTTTAACGGTTTTTCAATAACTGCTTCGAAAGCAATAGTTGCTTACCTAAATAAGGAACCTTCATTTGAACGGTGACAATTATGAAGTTTGGGCTATGAAAGTCCAATACATAATTGAAGAACAAGAGGTTCTTGACACTCTGGCGAGAATAATGGTTCCTCCTGAGGGTAACACAGCCCAAACAAAGAGGGACCTTGAGGCTTATCAAGCCTGGAAGAGGAAGAACTCATCTGCCCGTATCACCATGCTTTAGTGCGATGAATGATGATATCGTGAAAAAGTTTCACGTATATAACACATGCTTAGTGCGATTTATACTCTCGAGGAGCAGAAAGTTCAAGCTGTGATACGTTCTTTGCCGAATGAGTGGGAGCATATGAAGTTGCACCCAACTCATGTCAACGACATTAAGGCCTTTGATGATACCGTTCATCATCTTGAACTGGAAGAGGACCGTCTGGCCTCTCTTAGTGTGAAATCTGAGGTTCACATGGCTAGTTCAAGTACTGGTCTGAAGTCCAAGGAGAGGAACACGAGGTTCTTCAAGAAGAAGGCAAAGAGATCAGTGGGCAGTATTCCGGTTCAAAAGAAGGGCATGAAAGATTTTAACATTTCTAGGGTGAAATGTTACAATCGCAAACAGAAGGGCATTTTGCAAAAGATTGCAAAGCTCCTGAGGTAAATGTTACCGAAGTGTATAAGTGTTATACATTTGTTTCAAGTTCTGTTTTCCTAACTGAATCTCGTCCTTTGTGGATCATAGACTCAGGAGCAATAGACCACGTAACAAAGGATAGAGATTCTTTTGTTGAGTTCTGCAGTGTTCCATGAGGAACAAGGTGGATATACGTGGGAAACAATTCTTAAGAGGAAGTCTTAGGGATTGGCTGTTGACAGCTAGTCTTGAATAGTGGTCGCCCACTATTTCTTGAAGATGTCCTCTATGCTCCTAGGAATTCAAAGGAACTTGATATCTGTTTCTACCCTCATGAATTTGGAATTCATGTTATCTTTTGAATTGAACAATTTTAGTCTCTTTATAAACAATATTTGCTTTGGTGGTGGATATTTGTTGGATGGTTTTATTGTTTTGGATTTGGATCCAAATTATGTGTGTCATAATAGTTTTTCCTTTACTGTTAACTTGTCTGTGGATAATGTTAGCATTTCAAAAATGTGGCATGCGAGACTTAGTCACATTGGTCAACGTCGTTCAGTACGATTGGCTAATGCAGGTTTGTTGGCTGATTTATCAACAATAGATCTCCCAACTTGTGATAGCTGCTTAAAAGGAAAGATGACAAGAAAACCATTCGGTAAAGCTACGCGAGCTGACCAACCATTACAACTAATCCATTCTGACATCTGTAACAAATGAATGTTCGGGCCAGGCATGGTGTGTACTATTTCATTACATTCATAGACGACTATACAAAGTATGGTCATATCTATTTGATTGCACATAAATCTGAAGCATTAGCATGTTTTCAAAAGATTTATGGCTCTAGTTGCAGATCAATTAGAGTAGAGAATCAAAGCTTTAAGGACCGAACGGGGAAGAGAGTGCCTCTCCGAGGAATTTAAAGTTTTATGTGATGAAACAGGTATTGAACATCAGTTGACAATACCTAGGACTCCACAACAAAATGGAGTAACGGAAAGAAGAAACCGAACCCTCTTAGAGATGGTGAGGTCTATGATGGCTGAAGCCAATTTGCCTATCTCCTTTTTGGGGAGACGCACTATTGACTGCCACCTATGTACTCAATAGAGTACCTTCTAAGTCCGTTGAAACCACGCCTTGTGAATTGTGGACGAGCCGCAAGCCCAAATTTGAACCATTTACGACCATGGGGATGTGCTACCTATGTTCGTGATACATCTAGCAAGCATGGCAAGCTAGGCCCAAAAGGCAAGAAAGGTATCTTTATAAGATATCTTGATCTCTCCAAAGGATATGTTCTAGTGGGAGAGAATGAGAATGGTCAAATAACAGAATTAGAGTCACGAGATGTCACATTCTTAGAGAATGAATTTCCTTAGCTGGGAGAAGTGGATAAGAAATTCACCTTCTTTAAAACTCAAGAGTCTGAAACTTCAGGATCGCTCAATCCGAGTGGGAGGAATGAAGTTGAAGACGTAAGGGAAAGGAAGTTGAAGACGTAAGGGAAAGGGAAGAGAATGATGTTTTTCAACCTTCACAAGCGGATTTGAGTAATCCTGACCCTAACTTGAGTGGTCTTGATTTGAGTGGGAGTCTTATTCCAAATTCAAGTGTGAATATGGATATAGATCCCAGTGGGAGTGGTCCCAGTGGGAGTTCTGCCCAACATCTTGATGAATATATAAGATTTGTTTTATCAAGAAGCAGAACCTCTAAAATGATCACAGAGGGGAAATATTCCGCAACGCCGTCATTTAGTTGATAGCGAACCTCTAAAATGATCACAGAGGGGAAATATTCCGCAACACCGTCATTTAGTTGATAGCGAAGCTCTCTTGATCGTAGCTCAAATTAAAGATATTCCAACTAAACATGATAGAGTTATTGGAATCCCAGCGAAAGAAAAATGGATTAAAGCAATGGAAAGTGAAATGGAGTCAATAAGGGTCAATAAAGTTTGGGAACTAGTTGACCTGCCCAAAGGGCGTAGAGCCATTGGGAATAAATGGGTATATACGATAAAGCAATCAGCGGATAGGAAACCTATCCAGACTAAGAGTCAACTGGTTACGAAGGGGTTTACACAACAGGAAGGAATTGACTGTCAGGAGACTTTTTCACCTGTTGTCCGTTTCACGGCTATAAGAAAAGTACTTGCTTTTGTAGCATGTATGGACCATGAATTACATCAAATGGATGTAAAGACTGTGTTCTTAAATCGCGAAATGAACAAAGAAATCTATATGGTTTCATTGTCCAGAGACCAGAACATAAGGTTTGTAAGTTGAAAAGATCAATTTATAGCCTTAAGCAGTCTTCAAGACAATGGTATTTTCGTTTCCATGAAATGATTATATCAATGCAATTTAAGGTGATTAATGCAGACTCGTGTGTCTACATTAAGCGTGAAAACGGAGGGAAGTTTGTCATTCTAACGTTATACGTTGACGATATCTTGCTAGCAGGAAATGACACTTCCTTACTCAAGAAAGTAAAGACTTAGTTGTCTTCTAACTTTGAGAAGAAGGATCTAGGAGAAGCTAATTACATTCTTGAGGTTAAGATCTCAAGAGATCGATCTAAGAGATTATTGGCTCTTTCACAAGAGACGTATATCAATAAGATCTTAGAATGGTTTGGTATGGCTCACTGTGATCCCGATCCAACCCCTATTGCAAAAGGTACAAAACTGAATGCAAGTATGTGTCCCACGACCCCAGAAGAGACTAAAAGGATGGAGAGAATTCCTTTTAGGTGTGCAATTGGTAGCTTGATGTATGCTATGATTTGTACACGACCTGATATAAGTTTTGCGGTGGGTCTCGCAAGCCGTTATCAGGCTAATCCAGGTTTGAAGCATTAGGCAGCAGTGAAAAGGATATTGAGATATTTGAAGGAGACTTCAAATTATTCCCTTTATTACCAAGGAAAGGATCTGCAGTTAAAGGGATACACAGATGCTGATCACGGAACTGATAAAGACGGGAGATAGTCCACGTCTGGGTATATTTTCATTCTAGGAAATGGTGCAATTTCCTGGTGTAGCAAGAAACAAACTTGCATGACATTATCGACTACGGAGTCGGTATATGTAGCTATAGTAGCTGCAGTACTAGAAGCGTTTTGATTCGCTTCATAGATCTTTTGGATCTATTGCCTAAAAGGAAATATACGACTATCTATTTCGACAGCACTGCATCGATAGCTTATTACAAGAATATTTGTTATCATGGAAAAAGCAAGCATATCGATATGAAATATCATTTTGTTAAAGACAAAATAGCACAGAGAGAAATAAGTTTAGTGCATGTTCCAACTGGTAATATGATTGCAGATTCGTTAACGAAGCCAATAGCTCCAAATGTTTTTAGTAAACACATTTTTGGAATTTGGTCTTCGTAGGTTATAGGAACATGTTGTTGTTTTTGAACTGTTATAATAACTTTGGCAAATTCTATTGCAATAGAATGTGAGTTATTTGTTGTGTTCAAATTCATTCACTAATTAAAGCGATACACATAGAGCTATTGAGTATAGTTCAGTATGTTGGCGAAATGTCATCTACTCACATAGATGAATCTTTTACTATGATTGTGTATTCATAGGTAAAAGTCGGAGTGTGAGTTACTCCATATGTGACATTTTGCGTAATATCATCATTTCGTTTATACCGAAAGCTGTCCTGTGAAAGGCTTAAATGTGGACTAGAGGTACTGATGCATGAGTTGCATTTAGAGACTGAATGCTTTCGCATAGTGTTTATAAAACATACGTCCTAAGTGGATTAACACTATGGCATATTTTAGTAATATGTGTAAAAGCCGACCAAGGGATGGAAAGAAGAAAATTGATCTCAACTTTCCTAATGTGAGACCCAAATGAAACTATGAGTTTCAAATTCACCCTTAAAAACTCTTGTAAATAACAAGAAGGGTATGTCTGATGATTAACTTGATTGGAACCCTAAACTAGGCTTCGTTAGCTATGAACGGGCATACAAGGACCAGTCAGATAAGCATTAGACATATGGTGGAAGGTTATTTATAGAGAGGAAGTACATTTTCAGTAACATGTCACTTACTAAACATATAACACTCGAGCTCAATACTTTTTCGTGGAAAAGGTATGTAGTGTATATGAATGTTTTCGTGAGATCAAAAGTGAGTCGAAAACTAGTGATCATGGAAAATGGACTAGGGGGAAGTCACGTTAAGCTAAAGGTGGAACGATGAAGGAGAGCTTCAAGGTTTAACCGTTACGTTGACTGGTCGCGTGAATTCGCCGAACAAGAACTGAAAGAAGTATGTGTGTTCAATCGCAATGAAAGTGTGTCTTGTCATGTGCGAGTGGGAGATGTTGGTTTTTGGTCCGCCCATGACATTTTGGAATGGCAGGGACTAAACTGTAATTATATGTAAATTACAGGGACTAAATGTGTAATTTGGTCCGACCCTATATATAGATGGAAGTTGAGATTTCCACTATAAATAGAGAAGAAGTTTCTCTATTTCTAAGTAAGAGAGAATCGTAGAGATTCCCTTCCTATTCCGAGGGAAAACGTCCCTACCGATAAAATACGGATTACTTCTTCGTTCGTCGGAAGAATTCACGGATATAGCCCGTACTCAGTGTATTCATACACTCGTAGGAAAGGCAACCAGAACGATCCGGTTTCTCGCGTAGATCAGATCCATTCCATAAACGAGTTTCCGCTGCACATAAACCGTAAGTCTGTTTATTTATTCTGTTTATGGCTATCTATGGAATTCTGACTTCATATAGTATTATTATAATCTAAAACATAATTGTGAGGGTCATATATGTAAAAATTTTATAAATAAGGACCACACTTATGTAAAAACCTCAAACAAGTAAAATGGTAATAAATAATTAATGTCTTAGCGACATTATTATATTATCAATTATGAGTCTAAAAGTTTTAATTGACTATGCACGATTTCAATATGATAACAGATATTTTTATATCCTAAGTTATATTTATATGTTAAGGAAACTTTAAAAATAACCCATATGATTCCATCCTCTGACAAATTAATGATTATGTGTGTGTGTGTGCTTTTTTTTTTTTTTTTTTAATCAAAAAGAGGACTTGTTGTTTTAAAAATTAGCAAAAAAAGGATAACTAACATTTTTCATTCAAAAATGATGATATGCCATATATTATTTTTTTCCATTAAGTATTTCAATAGTTTACATATATTATTTAAGAATTTTACATCAAGATTTAAATTTTTTCATTTTTTTTGTTATTTTTTTTAAATTTATAATCACTATTTAATTGAAAAATATTTACACTTCTCGAAAAATTTCAAAATTTATCGCAAAGATTTATTATATTTTTATTAACAAACTGGAAAATGTTCAGCTCACAATGGATAAAAATGTCCTTTTCTATATCATAATTTAATGCTAGTTATTCTTTGTTTTGCTAACTTTTGAAACCACGAATCCTCTTTTTAATAAAAAAGAAAAAACACAATCCTTAATTTGTTAGAGGGTGGAACCACAGGGATGATTTTAAGTTTCCCCGAAAAATTATTATTGAATAAGTAAATATTGCAATTTGTATGTGTCTTTAATATTATTGTGATCACAACAATTAATTCATCTATTTCAAAAAGTTTATATTATTATATTAATAGTACGTGGCATGGCATATTATCATTAGGAGGGAGTAATCTACTCTCTAGTAAACTTTCTGAGTTGCCAAGCATTAGAAAAGAAGAATAAATAATTTATTAGCTCCTTACTTTTTACATATTACACTACTTAATCCATGCCTATATTTTAAAGTCTCTAAGTTTTATCATGTTTAATGCTTTAGTCTGTCCACTTCTTTTTGAATATAAAAGTACAAATTTACCCTTGATTATAAGTAAAAACTTTTATCCTTTAGGTTTTAAATTTAATTTTTCTTTAAAAATTTAATTGAAAATGATTGTAATATAGTTTTCATCTCTAATATACCTTATGGATGATACTAAAACAATAATTTGAAAATATTAGCAAGATTCATAGTAATATTTAATTTTAGTTTAAATATATTGTATTAAATTAATAAAAAAAAAAAACAATAAAAATTTTGAAATAAATAATAGTTAAAATTGTTCATTATAACTAATATATACAAATATATAAATAGTGGTGTACATAAATATAATAAAAACTTTATTACAATTATTTTAATTAAAATTTTTCGAAGAAAAAGTGAATTTAAAATCTAAAGGACAAAAGTTTTCACTTATAATTAAGGGCAAATTTTTACTTTTGTATGCAAAAATAAGTGAATGAACTAAATAGTTGAATATGACAAACTTTTGGCCTTTAAAATATATATATGGACTAAATAGTGTAATATGTAAAATGTAAAATTGTTTACCCAAAAAAAATATATATATACACAAGAAGTTCATGAAGAATGAAAGCCAACCTGCTTCTTATTATGTATAATAGGGTATATATACAATTGTGTAACCCTAACCCTAACAGAGTAAATTACGTGCACATCCTTACATCAAATTATATTTACATATACTTGTCACTCTCCCTCAAGTTGAGCCGATTTGGAACAAATGCTCAACTTGCCTCTAAGTAATGAAAACCGATCCTTCAATAATGGCTTAGTTAAGGCATCGACAACTTGGTCATGAGTGGAAATGTACTGCACTTAAAGTTGTTTATTGGACACACGATCATGAACCAAATAGAAATCAACCTCTAAGTGTTTCCTCCTATTGTGAAAAATGGGGTTAGCAGTAAGATACGTGGGAGAAAGATTGTCACACCATAGGCAAGGAACCATAGGTAAACGAAAACCAATTTCATGTAATAGAATACACAACCAACTGATTTCAGAAGCTCTCGTAGCCAGTGCTCTATATTCAGCCTCAGTAGAGGACTGTGCCACCGAATTTTCTTTCTTGGAACACCAAGAGACAATATTATGCCCTAAATAAATAACATATCCAGTTGTTGACTTACGAATCATTAAGACTCCCTGCCCAATCAACATTAGTAAATCCATGAAGAGAAAAACCAGAATCACGATGAATCATAATCCCATGAGCACGGGTAAGAAATAGATAGTGCAAGATGCGCTTGACTAAATGCCAATGTGTTACTGCAGGAGCATGCATAAATTTTGCTAGCTTGTTCACAACAAATGAAATATTAGGTCCAGGCAAAGAAAGATACTACAAGCTATGCCACGATAATGTATAGGATCTGAATAGGGATTGTCAAGGTCGAGCATAAGCTTTTCTTTTGGACATAAGGGAGTCAAAACTCCTTTGCACTCACCCATGCTTAGACGTTTGAGAAGATCTAAAATATACTTAGCTTGATTAAGAAAAAAATCCAACTTGCACCAAAGTAGCTTCAATGCCAAGAAAGTAAGATAACCGACCAAGATTGCGAATAACAAATTGTTGTTAAAGCTGGGAGACAAGCTTATAAATCAAACCAGAATCAGAACCCATCACAAGTATATCGTCCACATAAATCAAGCAGAAAAGCCGAACAAACCCTTGAACATAGAAGTAAAGAGACTTGTTCGATTTAGAGCCCCTAAAACCCAGAACCTTGAGGACATCTGTCAGTCATTTGTGCCATATGCAGGGTTCCTATTTTAAACGGTATAATTATTTTTTCAATTGACACACATGATGTGGAAAATATGGATTCACAATCCCTAAAGGCTAAGACATATACACCACTTCATCCAGATTGCCATGTAAAAAGGCATTGGACATATCTAATTGCAAGGTAGACCAACTCAAGGAGATTGCCAATGACAAAAGAAGCCGAATTGTTGTAGGTTTAATAACTGGACTCGAGTCTCAAAATAATCAACACCGGGTCTTTGAGTGAACCTTTTTGCAACCAGTCAAGCTTTATATCTATCAATACTGCCATTGGCCTTTGTTTTCAAGCGATACACCCATTTACATCCCACTACATTCTAGGAGAAATTAGCAAGAACCAATTGCCAAGTGCCATTCTCCATCAATGCGTTGTACTCATCAGTTATAGCTTGACGCCAAGCAGGATCTTTATATGCCTGTCAAAAAGTGCTAGGCTGAACGGGAAGTGAGATCACATGTGTAAAGGCCGGGGTCTTTTTGGCTTCAATGAACTGGTTTGAGACTGTGTGAGCATCCTTCTGGGTTGAGTGGATGTTACAATCAAACAACTGGGCTCCATTGTAGAAGTTGCAATAGAGGTCACTACTGCCGGAGACTCATTTTAAAGAGGTTCAGTTTGAGGGACTTCAGGTAGGGGTCCAAATTTGTTAAGTTAACATTTAGGTTTTTGGTGGGAGCAAGGTTTGATTCAATTAGTGGGAAAACAATTTGTATAGGAGGCAAAGGAGTTAGGTTGGGGAAATTGACCGTAACAGCTAGATGGGAAGAGGGATGATGGACCGAAACAGAGAGCAACACATCATGTAACCCAGGATATGGAAACACCTATTCATCAAACAACACATGACATGAGATAAAAAATTTTGAAGAAACAAGATCAAAGCATTTGTAACCCTTGGGGAGTTTACTATAGCCCAAAAAATACATGCTTGAGATTTTAGGGTCAAATTTATGTTTTGTATAAGGTTTTAACCATGGATAACATAAACAGCCAAACACACGAAGAAAATTATAATCAAGTAAATGGCAAAATAATTTTTCATAAGGTGTGTAAAAGTTAATAACCTAGGATACGGAAACACATGTTCATAAAACAAGACATGACATGAGATAAAGACTTTCGAAGAAACTGGATCAAAGCATTTGTAACCCTTGGGGAGTTTACTATAGCCCAGAAATATACATACCCAAGATTTAGGGTCAAATTTATGTTTTGAATAAGGTTTTTACCATGGATAACATAAATAACCAAACACACGAAGAAAATTATAATCGGGTAAATTGCCAAATAATTTTTGATAAGGTGTGTAAAAGTTAATCACTGGGGTTTGAGTATGATTGATGAAGTAAATGGTAGTGTCAAACGCATAGGTCCAAAATTTATTTGGTAATTGAGCCCTATGTAATAAAGCAAGCCCGTGTTCAACTACATGTCTGTGTTTCCTCTCAATGGTGCCATTTTGTTCTAAGTTGTGAGGAAATGAAATCCGATGTGAAATTCCACATTCTTGAAAATATGGTGTTAAGGCTTGGAATTCACCCCCCCCCCCCCCCCCCCCCCCCCAATCACTTTGAAAGGCTTTAATTGGCAAATTAAAAAAAATTCTCCACAAGGGTACAAAATTGCACAAAAACAATATAGACATCAGACTTATTTTTAAGAAAATAAATCCAAGAATAACGACTGTAATGATATCATAAATAACGAAAACCATCAAGAGAGACAACTGGTGAAGGAGCCCAAACATCAGCACAAATCAATTCTAATGGAGCATGAGACTCAAAATTAGATAAAATAAATGGAACTTTGTGACTTTTATTAACAGAACACAATTCACAAATAGCATGTTTATTATCCAAAACAACAAATTTATTTAAATGAAGTAACTGTTTAACTACAGGAAAAGAAGCATATCCTAAAGGATCATGCCAAGTAGTAACAGAAGCTAAATTTGCTGACACTTTTTGAGAAGCTATGACACATAAGGAGTAGAGTTCGTTGTTACTCTGGTCTCTGAACCGAATCTTCCCTTTTGCCAAATCCTTAATAACAAAATAGTCAAAAAAGAATTCAACAAAGACAAGATTAGCATTAGTGAGTGCATGTTGAGATTTTTCACCGGAAATCACCCGATTAAAAACAGAAGAATGCTGTGATTTCCTCAAATCCTTACCCAGGAATAATTAAGGTGGAAATTAAAAACATAAAAATTGAAATAGAAGAGATTAGATTCTGACCAAGAATATCTCTTCTAGAGATGGCTGCAGAAATGAAAGGAGAATTTCTCCACGTTCCCGTACACGAACGGCTTTGGAACTCAACTCTTGCTAGCATCGGAAGCGGTCGGAAGAGAGGAAGGAGGCTGCTGCAATTTTCGGCTGTTGCATGTGTGTTGGCCGAATTCTTCTCTAGGTTTTAAGAACTAGATGGCCGAAATTTCCATATGGAATTTTAGGCCCAATTTCTTTTTAGTTTCATGTGGGCTTTTCTCCTCTTTAAGCCCATATCCGATTTAATTCTTTCGGTCTGATTTAATTTCAAATCTAATTTCAATTTAATATGTATGATATCATATTATATCATATAATATATTACATATATTTAAATTAAAATTAATTTGACCGATTAATTTAACTGAAAAATTAAATTAGACTTTCATGAAATCAAATACATGTAAACCTATACATGCAAAATTATTTCCACCTAGGAAATAATCTCATAAATTAATTCATTGAATTAATTATGAGAAGGCCAATACAAATATTAATTTTATTATTTTGATCAATCCAATTGATCTATATAATATAATTAATACAATCCTCTCTCTCCCATGCGTATACTCCAAGTATACTGGTGATCCCTTTAGTTCGAGTTCAGGCATTCAATGTGTACAATCCTGTGGACCCATCTTTATGTTGGCAGTGGGCCTTTGGCTCACAAACTGTAGCGGGTTCTAGCAAGCCACTGCAGTCCCCAATTAAGATGGATATAGTAGTCCAACTGTAATCATAACCCTATAGTTTAAACTTGTATATCTCATGATATTGATATCGGTGTCTAACACAGAGGCATGGATTGATCACTCTCTTTTGTGTCTGGACATTTACTTGATCCCAAATGAACTGATGCTCACAAATAAGTTCCAACTTGTTTGGGTGTGACCACACTCTTATCAGTTGCATTAATCAAGAGGCCGATGATATCTTCTCAGTGGACTACTGAGTGATATTTCCTTTCTGCATATCCATAGTACTGCCATGCTCAGTGACATACCCGAACGTACCCATACTTAGCACCTTTTTACAGTCCCTTTAGGCGTACACCAAAGTATGCCATTTCACATGCAGCACCATCATATGGTTGGGTCAAAGGATCCAACAAGTACTACCATGTGGATTTCTCGTTTAGTGGATCTATCAATACCATGTCCCTTTTACATGTGCCGATTAACTTGGTTGACATCTCATGTCCAATGACCGGTAAGACACGGCCATACAACCAGGTTAATGATAGTCTATAGTTCCACTCTTTTCCATGATTGGAACAGACTACGGATCTCTTTATGGTCATATCGTTTTCCTTATCCATGGTCTTACTGCCAAGTGCATGACACTTGTCATCATGGATATGAATATGTCTATTGGATACTCTATTTAAAATACAGCACAAGATATATAATAAATAAATTAATGCTTTTATTTAATGACACAAAATGTATAATACATAAATCCAATAAATGTACAATACAAATACAAGGTTCAATGCCTCGGGACTAAGGCATATCCAACAGTGCATAAATAGATAATAAATTATTGGCAGTTTTAGGAACAAAAAAGAATATCTAGAAATTGATAATTATATTGCCAATATGAAAAAAAGAATCACTAATACGAGCAATAGAGATTTGAGAACCATTATCAATTATGACTTCTTCAGGACCAGTGTACTCCGAATGGATGTTCAGGTTCTCCACATCCAAGGTCAGATGATATGTAGCACCCGTATCAATGACCCACAGTTGATTCTAGATATGGCCAGTGGCAATATTGGACTTAGGTTGAAATTTGGTGTTGTTTCTGGGTGGTTTCGGTTTAGAGCAGTCCCTAGAGTGGTGACCATACCCACGGCAGTTGTGACAAACAACAGAAGAGATTACATGGCTTGGTTTCTGATCTGCCTAGTTTCAATTTTTGGTCCAACCATACTAACAGTACTGCTGATGTGCACCATCTGAATATTGGTTAACTCCCCCTTGAAAGCTACTATCTTTGCCCCCACGTTGACCCCATCCTCCTCGAACTCTACACCGAGTCAGCAGTGCCCCTGAACCAAAAAATAAGGCTATCGGTTGAACCAATGAGGTGCAGTTACGTTCTTCACTCAACAACAGCCCAAAAAAATCATCAAACGTGACCGGTTCAAGCTTAGTTTCAATGGTTAGAACAAAGGGGTCATAGCCTTCCTTTAAACCTATAAGAATGGCATCAATCAAATCATCTTCTTGAGCTTGATGACCGAGGGACAAAAGTTGGTCATATAAAGTTTTGGCTTTCATGGTATAAATAGACACACCGTTAGTACCTCGTGTGATGATTTGTAATTGAGTTCTTAGGTTTCAGATTTGAGCCCTAGAAACAGATGAATAAGCCTTGGTTAATTTGTTCCATGCATCTATAGCCGTTTTTGCATGAACGATTTAAGGCATCAATGATTCACTTACATAATTCAGAATCCAACTAAGAACTTATTGATTATGTTGTTCCCAAACATTATAGGCCAGATTTTTGGTGTTTTCAGAGATATATTCCACTAGAATCGGTTGAGTGGAATAAAGATGATGTGCAAGCCAGCAGCCTTTAAGCAGTGACAAAAGTTGCAGTTTCCAAATAACAAAATTTCCAGAGTTAAGTTTCTAGTTGATGTGGCAGGTGAGGTTAGGGAATATTATTGCTTGTATGGGCTGGTGGATCAGCAGCGGGGTCGAAAAATGTTGAGGGACAGAAGCGGTGGTGGTGATGGAGTGCGGTGGTGGAGGCGGTGGCACATAAATAATTGGCTATGTATAATTCATTATAGGTTGTGTAAATATCAAGGGAGTCGAAGATGGAATGAAGAATATTGGTGGTGGTGGAAAACTGAAGCTTGGAGAGATAGTGGTAATAATCGGTGGTGTGGTGGTTGGCTCAACTGCGGCGACGGTGACCAACAAAGAGCTTGTTCCGGTGGACATAATTTTTGACTAGGGTTAGGGGTTTCCTTGCTCTGATACCATGAAGAATGAAAGCCAACCTGCATCTCATTATGTATAACAGGGTATATAAACAATTGTGTAACCCTAACCTAACAGAGTAAATTACATGCATATGTTTACATTAAATTATATTTACATATACTCTATCAGTTCATGCTAAAATATAAGTTTTTATACTTAACTCCCTCAATTTTTAATTTTCAATTTTCATAGATGATCTACCATTTGATAACATCAAACAAACATGAAATGAAAGATTTAACTCATTTACTATTTATTATATAAAAAAAAAGGCGTACAAAACTACAGATGTAAGAACAAGTCAGAATGTAATTTGCCCAATTAATTCTAGTGACAAGCTAACCCAATAATTCCCAAGCACAAAAATAATTTTAATTATATGCTTATTCCCTTGTATACACCTAATTAGATAGATCCTGGAAATATTGATGGTTTTGGGAATCTTTTAAGGTGCTTCTTTAGTTTGTCAAATCTTTCATGGTGACCAGTAAAAGGATTTGGCATTTTTAAAGGATTAAAAGGGTTTGACTCATCCGATTTTGATCCTGGAAGTAAATTGGAGGGTTTTGGTAATGCATCCGATGGCATTGGAAGCCCTGGCTTATCAGATCCTGGAAGTAAATTAGAAGGTTTTGGCAGTGCATCTGTAGGCTTCGGGAGCCCTGGTCCTGGAAGTAAATTCGAGGGTTTTGGTAGTGCAACTATAGGCTTCGGAAGCCCTGGTCCTGGAAGTGAATCGGAAGGTTTTGGTAGTGCATTTGTCGGCTTCGGAAGCCCAGGTCCTGGAAGTAAATTTGAGGGTTTTGGCAATGCATTTGTAGGCTTCGGGAGCCCTGGTCCTGGAAGTGAATCGAAAGGTTTTGGTAGTGCATCTGTAGGCTTCGGGAGCCCTGGTCCTGGAAGTAAATCAGAGGGTTTTGGTAGTGCATCGGTAGGCTTCGGAAGCCCTGGTCCTGGAAGTAAATCGGAGGGTTTTGGCAGTGCATCTATAGGCTTCGGGAGCCCTGGTCCTGGAAGTAAATCAGAGGGTTTTGGTAGTGCATCGGTAGGCTTCGGAAGCCCTGATCCTGGAAGTAAATTGGAAGGTTTTGGCAATGCATCTGTAGGCTTCGGAAACCCTGGCCCTGGAAGTAAATCGGAGGGTTTTGGTAGTGCATCGGTAGGCTTCGGAAGCACCGGTCCTGGAAGTAAATTAGAGGGTTTTGGTAGTGAATCAGTAGGCTTCAGAAGCCCCGATCTTGGAAGTAAATTTGAAGGTTTTGGCAATGCATCTGTAGGCTTTGGAGCTGGCTTATCCAATCCTGGAAGTAAATCTAAAGGTTTTGGCATTGCATCTGTAGGCTTTGGAAGCGTTGGCTTATCCAATCCTGGGAGTAAATCCGATGGTCCAGGCAAGTTTGGGAGTGCATCTAATTGTCGTGGAAGATGATGCATGATATAACGAGCAGCTGTGCTTACATTTATGCTTGAAAGTGAGAAGAGAACAAATAATAACACATTGAAAAGTTTAAGAGAACCCATCACTTGTAATAAGATTTTTTTTTAAAGTGAAACTTGATAATTTGATGAAAATTAGGTTTGTTTTTATGAATATTTATACTTGCTTTGTGATCTATCTTTAGTTTTCTGGTACAAAGCTATACGAAATTCATGCCTGGTTTTGAAATAATAATAATAATAATAAATTTGTAACTCGCTTTATGTAAATTGTCGGATCACGTTCTTGACTTTGAAATTTCCATATTCTTAGATGAAATTGTTTATAATAATTGCGTCCAAATTTTTCAATCTATGATATAAGCCAAAATAATACTTAATTGTTTATGAAAAGAATAGTACTAATATGATTATAATTATATTGTTGTATTTTACCAAAAAAAAAAAAAAAGAAGCATATTATACATAAGGGAATTAATTAATAATTCTGAAATTAACACATAAATTAAGATTTACACTACAAGAAATTCTGCTATTGCGGATGGGAGAACTATCCGTTGACAATCGATTACCAACCAAACCCGCTAGACCAACAGCAATTTTGCGGGTGTCATACACGCTATCACCGCCGGAAATTTGCAGTTCACAACGTAAACTGCATAATATATATATATATATATATATATGCATTAAGCAATATCTGAAACAATTGTAGCACGGATTAAAGATGGACAATGAAACCAACTCCTTCTATTTGTTGAAGAATTAGAAGCTCTAGCTAGTACATGTGTTGCATGATTCACAGACCTACGATTATAGTCAAAACGAAGTGAATTGAAAACCGTTAGCTAACAATAGACAATCATTTAAAACTAAGCCCATTAGAGAATGAATAACTGAACTTGAATTAAGTTGATGAACCAGATTCAGCATATCAAATTCCAAAATAATATTATCATAGTGTAACTCTTTAAGCCAGCTTAGTACTTCCTTGCAGTTAAGAACTTCCCCTAACTCTAGATCTCTCCCACCATATAATAACAAAATACGTGCCGCCACTACTAATTCATCATGATTTCGAATAACACAGCCATGATCTAAATGAGCACCACCATCGAAAAGCCCCACATCGATGTTACACTTCAGAAACCTCATGGGAGGCCATTGCCACCAATCACCAACCGCCACCAGAACCGCTGACTGGTGTCGAGACACTTGTATAGCCTTCCATTCATTTAAAAGTGTATGCGTGAATCTCAATATATATAATATTATATACTATTCTCATTGTAGATATAACACAAAAAAAAAAAAAAAAAAAAAAAAGAAAAAGAAAAAGAAAGCCAACCAACGGAAATTACCAAGCCCTTAGGGCAATTATCTGAATTTTAAAAATTAGATTAATAATATTTTCGCCGGCCAACAAGCGATATGATCGTCGGTTATTCTTTACACCAACGGATATTTGCTGATGACTATCCTGTGGATAAGGAAGCTGATGGATCAAAATATCCGCTGATAACGTTTAGGGATGAGGCTTACTCCATGTGTACCAGTCTGTAGGTAAATGGCATTGCCACCGATTTGACCCTTTACCGCCAGAACATTTCGTTGGTAGCTAGCAAATTTCTTGTAGTGTTAAGACAAAAGATGGATAAGATGACCTTGAAGAGACAACCAAAATGGTAGAGCTATATATATTGCAAAATTTTCTTCCGGCAAATTAGCAATGTGAATTCATCTTTTCTGGGAAATTAAATTACTAGATGGAGTTGATTTTTGCACTTTTTCTTGTATATAATTGCCTTTTAGGTGACTTTCTAATTGTTAATATATATTCCAATTCCAAACTAAGAATGTTAATAGAAGAAAAACAAAGTACGTATAAGAAAATTGCAAATTACAAATTTTAATTTAATATCATAAAAGATAGAGTATATATTTCTGAATCAGCAAACAAATTACCACGCCTAGTTTGCAAGATTAATACTGACCGGATCTTACAGAGATTGTGTATGCAGCATTAATGCATGCTTGTAGACAGATGATGGCATTTTAAGTAAAATGATTTAAAAATTGTTATTTTATTAAATTTCTCCAATCTCAAGATATGAGAGTGGGCTTAGTGATAAGAAAGCTGCTCTTAATTTGAATCTCACAGCTATTAATAGAACTAACGTACGATTAACTTGAAACCCCTGTGAAACAATTTTCTGTGTTTTTAATTATTTGAAACTACAATTAAAATTTTTTTATCTTATTTTTAATTATGCTTTATATTTGTTTATATATATCTTGTTATTTTATGAAGAATTTCTTTGTTGCTTCTCCGTTAGGCCACACAAACTACCATTTTTACTTATTTCAAAATCAAGCTAGCCATGTACAAAAAGTCAAACGAAATATGAATAATAACAGATAACATCCACATGTATTGCATAAATTAGAATTTTTTTTTTTTTTTTTAAAAAAAAGAAGAAGAAGAATACACATTATAGTGAAAAAAAAAAAAAAAAAAAAAAAAAAGGGAAGAAAAAGTAGCTACTTGGTAACCTTCACCATAAATAAAAGATGTTTTGAAAAGGATATTGATATTTTAAAAAATAATAATTTCAACACATGCGTTATATAAGAACCATCAAATTTAAAAGTATTTAGGAAAAAAGAAAAGAAAAGAAAAGAAAAGAAAGGAAAAGTTGCAAAAGAGGTTTACCCATTTCCAAAGAGAAGTTGCAAAATCAATAATAGTATTTAATTTGATATTTGACAATTTTCCCTTTTACAGGTTTAAAATAAAAATTTTATATATTTACAATATTAACTATTAAAACTAAAATAACAAAAACGATTTTTTTACTTTTTTAAAATAAAAAATATATATATACCAATTTAATTTTGACTTTAGACTCTCATATATATATATATATATATATATATATATATATTAAAAGCCATACTTAACAGTAATCAAATTCTATGCAATTGGCCGGTTGGGTCCCTTCTAGAATGAGGCCAAGGGCATTTCAGGGAGAATTTATTTCTTTTTTTTTTTTTTTTTTAAAAAAAAAAAAAGTTTAGAGATACGAAGTCTTTCGGGTTTAGGGTCATGAAAAATTTTTAAGACTAATAATAAAATTTACATACGCTTTACTTTGGGTACTCTGGAGAAAGAATGTATTTATTGTTAGGCAGGTCATGCTTAATCACTTTTCTGTAAGGTGGGCATCTCACTACTGTTTTCAATATTTAAGAATAGAAAAGTATAAAAAAAAAGAAAAATTATTTTGAGGAGAGTTCCCATATTTGCATTCATGGAAAGAACTCTTATTGTTTTTTTCGTTGGATTTTGCTAAAACATCATTATTTTGCTAATGTATGACCAAAAGAACCCGTCTTAAGAAGGTTTTATATGCAAATAAGTTTTTAAAAAAAATAAAATATCAAAAATAATATTTAATATCTTAGAATTATATAAATCGTATGATAAGAGAAAATATTCCAGCTGTTTGTCCACTAATTAGGGCTTAATTATGTTAATTTCATGCTAAAACAGCTTAATTATGGTTAATTATTTGGCTAATTATGATTCTTATCTTGATTTTTCAGCTTTTGGAGATCCTTAGACGAAATCCCTGAAAATCTATTCAAAAAGAAGGTCAAAGATGATGCTTGCTGAAGCTGATGCTGAACTTAACTGAAAATTGCAAAAATCAGGCTGAACAGACAAACTGCTGCAGAACAGCTTTTACTAAATCAGGAAATATTTCGTCTAAACGTTTTGAAGACCATATTTTCGTTGGCTAAGCTGGGAGACATGATCAGAAGACCCTTTTGAATCTCTACTTTAGTTTGTAGCCGTTAGATCTTGCCACGTGTCATTTTGTGGTGTTTTGAGGGCTTGTTTCCCTAGTTTCTTGAGATTTTCTATATAAACTCTCATTTTTCTGTTGTAAGAACTCTCTCCACCTCCTCTAATCTTCTTCCTCCGCCTCCACATAGTTTAAGATAGTTTTAGTTGAGTTTTCTTCACTGCCATCCATGGCAGAAGCTGTTATAGCCATGGAGGAGTAGTCTTAAGGTGTAAACCAGCAGTGGCTGGAAATTTGTAAGTACCTTTTATGTTAATTTAAGTGCATTTCAATTTATGCATGTCGATTTTGTGTGTTTGTTGCTTAAACGAGTTTGATCACCTCATACATGGCATGTTTAGTTAAGTATTCTTGCTTTACATGTGAAAATACGAGATTAGACACATATATTGAACTTAGTAATGGCTTTACTTCATATGATTGGGGTTCATGTTGGGACTGCCCACATTGATGCTTTCTTTGCTTAATGTATGTCTTTAGATGTTAATTGCAGAGAATACTCTGGTTGATTATTTGAAGGCATAGAGTTTACGAGAATTAACTGCAGAAAATGATCTGGTTAAACTGATTCTAGCAATGTTAGAGAAAGATACCATTTTGCATGAAAACTGAAATCACTTAGATTGCATGTAGGTACAAACTGTTCCATGCCCTGTTGTGTTTACTCCGCTTGTCATCATTGTTGTTTACAAATCTGTCTCCAAGTTAATTTATTTTTATGATGTTTGTTTGATTTAGTTAATTTCCAGTAGCTTTTAGACTTAAAAACTCACACTTGATAATTTAATCATAAATTCTGCCACAAGCTGTTTCAGTCGTGCACCATTTCTGTTTTGTAAATACTAAACCTAGATCCCTGTGAAATACGATATCTGGACTTACTATTTATATTACTTGTTGATCCTAGTGCACTTGCTAGGTATATCTTTGCATGTTGCGCTAAGCCGCCAACATCGTAAAAAGATTATCAATTTATTTGATATTTTATTAAATTTCAAAAAGATTATCAATTTATTTGTTATTTTATTAAATTTCATAAACATAAAATACGTAGAAAAAAAAGGGAAATGTGTACAAACAAAATAAAAAATAAAAAGGAAATATTGTTTGGAATCTTTTTACTTATAGTATTCTTGAAGTACAGAAATAAAAATGAAATAATATTATTTTAAAGGAGCAAATTAACTCTATATAAAATACTGTACAATTTCTTTCGGCTTAACTTTTTATTATTTTTTTCATCGAAGTGAATTTTCAAGTTTCAACAAGTCAGTCTAGAAACATCAATTTTTTTTTTTTTAAATATTATCAATGTTGAAATCTCAAATTTGTAAAGAGCTATTATTGTATTTTGCCACATAGACTCTCCAGAAATAATGACGATTCCACCAAAAACCACATTCTTGAGAGAAATTATCAGAAAATAAAAACCAAACAAATTCAAACAATATTAAGTTGTGTAACTTTTTTGTCACTTCATTAAATTCGAACTTTGACACATACTTGTATCTGACAAAGTGGGACTCAATGCCATCATTGACTCCCTCATAAAGTGAAGTGCATTTTTATTAGGTGAAATTCTGTATTTCTTAATCATTCATCTCAAATTTTTTAACTGAATTAACATAATTTTAGTTTAAGATTTTTTTTATAAATTAATTAGTTCAGGATTGGTTAATCATAATTTGATTCATTTACCTCTTAACTGAAATTTTATGTGTGAAAATTAATCAATTATGTGTAAAAAAAAAGAGAGAGAGAGAGAGAGAGAGAGAGAGAGAGAATCCCATATACGACAGTAATTGAATATAATTTCAATGAAAAATAAACCATAAAAAAGACGAGAAATTGTGAAAGTAAATATTATTCCCACTAAAACGAGATGAAATATAACATTCAAAAACTTGGAAGAAATTTAATTATTTCATTTCTTTTGAAAGGCAAATAAAAAATTAATATTGTGATTGTTGGTATATATATATAAGGTGCATATGTTCATACTTGTCGGCGAAATTATTTGAAGTTCAATTTAATTCTTAACTGTTTATTCATGCCATTATTAATTTAGAGGTCAGAAATATTATTTTATTGTACAAATGAAATTTGTAAAAGTGTAAATTCACTCCAAGTACGCCAATTCCAAGATTCACATCTAGCTCAATTTTCACATTTCAAAGTTTGCACCATTTCATATCATACTAATTTTAGTTCATACAATTACATAATATATAAAACGGTATGTACGTGTTACACATATTGAATCAAATTCAAGAGAAATTTATGTGAGCGGGTATATTAATTAAAAATAATAAATATTATTATGTTGATTAAATGGATATATGATAATGTCCATGATGTATTATTTTCGGATGTTTAATTGAAACGTTTCTACTATAAAAAAAAAAAACAAATGTTAAATATTCTACAACGGCAAGTTTTAAGAGCGATAAGTTATTTACTAATATAAAGTAAAACTACTCCGTGTGTACGGCTCTAGGGCGATGGCGAGTTAATGAGTCCAATAATGAATTCATTGTTGGTGATTGGCAAATAATGTTGATTAGCAGTTGTACCTAATTGAAAAGTTGTAAAAGTATATAATGAAGGTTGTACAAATATGAGAATATAATTCTTTCATATGAAAGCGTGTTTCAAGTTGTAGCCGACAAGACATGGTACGTACTAATCAAGTTCAAGTAGTAAGAAAAAAAAAAGGGCTTTTTAATTTGATAGGGGTCGTTAGAAGTTGGATAAGACTCTCCACATAATAGCTAGATCTTTAGCTATGTTCTTACTAAAGTACAACTATAAATTAATGCAGCACAATTACTTCACTAATCATGCACCAAACCCAGTGGCTGAACCAACTGTGCATTAACAACAATTAATTTTTTTCTTTTTTTTTTCTTTTTAAAGCTATAAAAAGCCCCTCATTATACTTCTCAATTTATCAAAAATTCAAAAAAACAAAAACAAAAAAATCTACATATACACGAAGTTGTAGGTAAACCAAATGGCGTGGTTGATGGGTATAGTGAAATGGACAATGATTTTGATGGTGGCAATGGCAAGCATGAAAACGACAACAGGAGCAGGTCGTCGTTTGCAGCCTCTGTGGAGTTACGTACCAAAGGTGAAATTACCACCATTGCCAAAAACTGGAAATACCTTTCCAGTATCACCAGTATACAGGTTGCCTCCATCATTGTTTCCACCTCCTTTTTCATATCCTTATACTCCACGACGTGGTTTCAAAATCCCCTCCTCCACCCCACCTTCTGCTTAATGCACCACCACCCCCACTGCCCACTTTCATTTACTACTTCATCAATAAAGGTCTCATCATAGCCATTGTATTTGTTTTGTGTGATCCATAATTTACTTGTTGTGGTATCTAATTAATATATAATTTGTGTGAGTTTGTTGCTTTATATTTATATATATGTTAACTTATCTTTTTGTTATTGAACCTGTTGTCAATTTCGAACTATGTATAAGAATTATAATACGATTTTGTAGTTCGTATACATGTGATGTGACATCGAAATTTAGCATATATAAGAATGATTTTTGTTTTTTTCTCTATTCATCGTTCAACAAATCATATATGTTGCTCATGTACTATCTATATCATATTATTCTATATCTGTTCTAGATGCATCGTGAGTTGTGCCATCTTATTTTTCTCTTTAATGCATTATCCGAGGATATTGAATGAAGTTCTTTTTCTTTAAAATAAATAAATAAACAAAAAAAAGAGAACCGATATAAATATATCAGTGGGGCCGCGATAATAACAAACCATTTAATTTTACGGAAAACATGCAAATAATAAACATGAATTATCATATTTATAAAGCTGAAAATTACTAGAATGTACTAGAAAAAATAATATGTGAAACTCAAATTTTATCGAAGACACTCTAGAATAAATATTCTGAAAGTTTAAATGAAATGATTCAGAGAAAAATTAAAATGTAATGCCGTATATGTTGTCATCAGTGCATTGTAAATTAATTAAAACCTCAATTAATCCGTATAAGATCTTCTTCTAGAAACGCACTCTTTTTTTTTTTTTTCTAAAGAAATGACAATTTAAATTTTCATTCTTTTACTAGTAACATGGCTGGAACTAACTACAACTGTTTATTGGATTTGCAGGTTTAGATTGGGCTTTACTTGGGCTCAATTTCCAAGTCCAGAAGCTTACCCGTAATTTTTTATATTTAATAATAATATGTATATACATAGGAAAGAATATCAAATTCAATATATATGCAAAATGAAAAACATTAATTTTAAACAACAACAAACATGATGTAAATAATCCAAGTTAAAAAAAAATTACGAAACTTATACAAATAAATTAAAGCAAATCTCATTATAACAGTACTAAACCTGTCCATGGGTATCTAGACCAGCCAAAACCCATTCGCCTTGGACAGGGCTTGGACAAACAAAAATTGAAAAAGTCCGGTCCGATATCGTAAAAGCCCGTTTTTTATATTATATAATTTATAATATTTTTTATATAAAAGTTATATTATATTATTATATAATTTAATATTAAAATTATATAATATATTTTAATATTAAATCTATTATAATTAGGCAAGTTGGACTGGGTTCGGGAAATTTTTTTTTTTTTTTGCCCCAGCGTGCTTAAATTTATGTTGGGCTGGACTTGGGCTCGATGTTTCTTTACTTAAGCCTAGCCTGAGCCAGTTTAAGGGCCAATTTGGAATTGCTGTTACTGAAAATGCTGTCAAGAAAAGTTAGGTTTCATTGCTTTCTTTAAAAGTAGTTTTAAGTGTTTTTCCAGTACTTTCCTAAATACAATCTAACTTTTACCAATTGTGTATTTGAGGCTGTTTTCTACAGCCCTAAAAGTAGCTTTCAGCCAAAGTAAGTTCCTCATACTTTGGCTGAAAGATACTTTCGGAGCTGCTGAAAGCTGCCCCAAACTGGCCTTAAACTCCATCCGTGAATAGGTCTAAACAGTAGGTACCGAGAATAAAAGGATAAAAAATGATAACTAATTCATGTATATCGGGTTTCTATATAAGAATTCAAACACCAACTCATATATAGTAATTGATCGGAGCTTGGGCCGGATCAAGCCAAGTGGAAATTTAGTATATCCAAGCTCTACCGTTTGGACATAGATCTAACGCGGTTCTGACGAATACAGGCCTGCGAGCAAGTTTAACTGAAACTTTCCCTATATTAATTAGTTTAATTATTAAAACGTGCCAAAAAAATTCAATTTTTGTGGGACATAAATAATAAGTAGAGGGCCGATTAGATGCCCAGTGAAGAATCGATTTCCACGTAAAAGACGAACAAAAAAAGTTGAGATGAAAATCTTCTTAGAAAGTATAGATCAAGTCTAAAAAGGAAACGTGAAGAATGTTAATGAGAGAAATAAGAGAATATGATTTCATCCTTCCAACTTTTTAGCAATAGTAGGAATAGATACCTTTCTTACAGTGGCGGCAATAGGTATCTGTCTCCTATGAGACTTAACCACCTAACATTAAATCGAAACTTGAAATTTGGCGAATACCCATGCTTTTTAGGGCATTTTACATAAATACATAACTTATGGCACCATATAAGAAATTTACCTTAAAAGGAAAAGTTTGCATAAATACCTTAAAAACTTTTCAAAATTTCAAAAATACCTAAAACAAAAATTATCATTTTTACGTGATTTATTTACAAAATAAACAACAAAACACAAATCAAAATCTCTAAAATACCTTCTCTACTTTGTCCACGTTTCTCTCTCCTCTTTTTATAATTTTTAATCTAATTTCGCATTTATCTCTCAATCCGTTTATTTTTTTGTCATTCGACTTTAGAAAGTTTTTTTTATTTTTTTTTTATCTTTGAAACAAAGTCCATATGTACATACTTTTTTCGACATATTTTTTTCACTAAAGTATAACTAATTATGCCTTTGCATATTAAGGTATAACTAAGGTATAATTAAGGTATAACTAAAGTATAATCACTGTAATAGTGTATCTTAATGTATAACTAAGGTATAGTTAAGATATAACTAAGGTATAAACACTGTAATAGTGTATTTTAATGTATAATTAAGGTATAACTAATGTATAATCAATGTAATGGTGTATTTTAAGGTATAACTAAGGTATAATTAAGGTATAACTAAAGTATGATCATTGTAATAGTGTATCTTAATGTATAACTTAGGTATAACAAAAGTATAAACACTGTAATAGTGTATCTTAATGTATAATTAAGGTATAACTAAGGTATAATCAATGTAATAATGCATCTTAAGGTATAACTAAGGTATAATCACTGTAATAGTGTATTTGAAGGTATAATTACGGCATAACTAAGGTATAATCACTGTAATAGTATATCTTAAGGTATAATTAAGGTATAACAAAGGTATAATCACTGTAATAGTGTATCTTAAGGTATAATTATTGTATAAGTAAGGTATAATCAATATAATAATGTATCTTAGGGAATAAATAGGGTATAAATAAGGAATAACTAAGGTATAATCACTAGAATAGTGTATCTTAAGGTATAATTAAGGTATAATCAATATAATAGGGTATCTTAATGTATAAATAGTGTATAATAATGTATAAGCAGTGTATAAAGAAAGTATAACAATGTATACTAAGTGTATGAACAGTGTATAACAATGTATAAACAATGCATAATAATATATAAGAAGGTATAACAATATATAACAAGTGTATAAAGAGTGTATAAACAATGTATAAAGTGTATAAACGATGTATAAATAATGTATAATAATATATAAGAAGTGTATAATAATGTATAACAATATATAAGAAGTCTATAAACATTGTATAACAATGTATAACAGTGTATAAATAATGTATAAACAATGTATAAACAGTGTATAATGTATAAACAATGTATAAATAATGTATAAATAATGTGTAAACAATGTATAACAGTGTATAAATAATGTATAAACAATGTATAAACAGTGTATAACAATGTATAATAAGTGTATAAACATATAACATTGTATAAGAAGTGTATAATGTATAACAATGTATAAGTAGTGTATAAACAATGTATAAGCAATGTATAACAGTGTATAAGAAGTGTATAAACAGTGTATAATGTATAAACAATGTATAACAGTGTATAAATAATGTATAAACAGTGTATCATAATGTATAATAAGTGTATAAACATATAACATTGTATAAGAAGTGTATAATGTATAACAATGTATAAACAATGGATAAATAATGTATAAACAATGTATAACAGTATATAAATAATGTATAAACAATGTATAAACAGTGTATAACAATGTATAATAAGTGTATAAACATATAACATTGTATAAGAAGTGTATAATGTATAACAATGTATAAGTAGTGTATAAACAATGTATAAGCAGTGTGTAAAAAGTATATAACAGTGTATAAAAGTGTATAACAGTGTATAAGAAGTGTATAAACAATGTATAAATAGTGTATAAACAATGTATAAAAAGTGTATAACAATATATAAGAAGTGTATGACAATGTATAACAATATATAACAATGTATAAAAAGTGTATAAACAGTGTATAATAAATATATAAACAATGTATAAACAGTGTATAATAGTATACAAGTGTATAAGAAGTGTATAAACAATGTATAAATAGTGTATAAACAATGTATAATAATATATAAAAAAGTGTATAACAATGTATAAGAAATGTATAAACAGTGTATAACAATTTATAACACTGTATAAGAAGTGTATAAACAATGTATAAACAGTGTATAAAAAGTGTATAAACAGTGTAACAACATAATAGTATTTGGCAGTGGAAGGTAATCATGAGTTAAACATTCAAACTCTTCAATATTCATGTTTACAGTTTAAAAACAGTCGTTTATACAAATATATATGGGCGGACAAGTAATGCAATTTTCTTGGTCAATAAACAATAGTAGTATTTAACAGAAAGAGGCATGGCTTAGTTAGTAAACAATATATAATTAAATAAATTAAGTGCACTTCACTCAAAAAAAAAAAAGTGCAAGTTGCTACATGGTGAGTAAACAACATGGGAATGGACGAGTCAATTAAGAAATGGTCTGAATGTGACCAATATAAAGGAAAATTGATGTATCTATTGGCATGCATATTACACTCACATATTTCAAAGTTCATTTCGTTCTCTTCAGCTTCTGCTACAGCTGGCTTTGCTTTGGGTTTGTTGTTCTTTCCTTTAGCTCCAGCCGGCTGAAGCTTGGACACAGATTTCCTCATTGGTGCTTTTGAGGTGGCAAATTCTTTGTAACCGTTTCTTTCAACTACTGGTGCTTATTTGCTTTAAACAGACTGAGCAGAAGCAAACACCACAAAACATGGAAAACACTAACACTGCCATTAATCAAACCTCATTAATTAATATACACAAGGTTATTTAATGATAAAGAGACAGAGAGATAAGATAGTACGTCATTTATAAGCATGTGGAAGCAAATGAGTGCAATCAAGAGAATAATCTAAGAATTTCCCATAATTATTTCAACAACAAGATAAATTACTTCTGTTCAGCATCATTTCATGGGAATATCAGGTAATATATGCTCCCTAATTGCAATATTCTATCATGATTATGAAATTTAATCTGTTGGCAAACTGAAAACGTCGAAAGAATGCTGAAGTAAAAGGTTAAAAGTCTCATATTTAGATCATAAGGGTAGCACATTTATAAAGGATGATCTTAAACAAAATTTCCTCATAATTTAATTTGAGAAGCATATTCTTCTCAAAGTGTCTTATAAGTTCTGAAGGGAATTTAGCATATGAGGTTGTAATATAAGGTTTACCATATTCTAAGAAAGGACTGAACAGGATAAAGAAAGATAATTGAAAGAAAATGTCACGTTGCCACCTTGAGTAAATCAGGCTTAGTTGAGATGCAAACAATTATGAAGTTACGTCTATGTTTGCTTTTAATATTAATCAAGGGCTCAAACATTGAAAATCACCACCATAAGAAGTTATGACTTATAATTAGGACAGGCGTTGTCTCATCCAAGGGTTAATTTCAATCATTTGAAAGAAACGCCATGGTTGCTCAATATGATCAATCAATGAAGCATTATCATCTTTTTCATCTCAATCTAATTGTTCAAAATTATTGATCATGGATCATTGCACAGCATTATTGCTGCAAAAAAGCATGTTAAATTCTCCTATATTGTTGCTTCTGAACTGGATTTTTTTTTTTTTTTGAAATTTCATACTCAAATTATCTGTCTAGGTCTGAAATACATGATAAAATGAACTGTGAAACATCAAGCTAAGAGCAAATAACAGAAGATGGACAAAAGCCATAGTACCAGCAATATTATCTTAGCAACAACAACAAAAGATAAGAACTTTAAACAATAGGTTTAGGACCAAAAAGTCAAATGTGTGTAAAATGCAGAAAATTGGAAAAATCTAGTTTCAGAACCAGATCAAAACATGCATTCTACAAAACCCATTTAGCCTAATCGCACAAACCCATGAATCTATGACAAAACTTGAACAACAATTTGAAAAAATACCAGATTTTTAAGTTAAAAAAAAAATAAACAGATTACACCAGCACACATTCCATACCAAAAACAAAACAAAGTTCAATCTTTCAAAAGAAAATAAAGGAAGGTAGAAAGTACCTTATTGAATAAACAAATATATTCGGCCATTGCCAATACTTGCAGTACAGAACCCAGAACCAGAAAAAGCTCAAATTAGATGATGAAGAAGAAGAAGAAGAAGAGAAGAAATTGTATGTCTTCTCCCTCAAAAAGTAGAGCTAACCATCAGCCGTGCCATTAAAGGGGGGAATAGAAGAGAAATAGAAGGAGCCAAATAGAAGAGATCATCAGTAGTAGCAAAAACGGAAGGAGAAGAGAAGAATGGAAGCTCCACAGGACTGAAGCATTGCGTCCAAATGTAGAGCGCCAGAACTGAAGTTTGTTGGGAAGAAAAAGGGGAAAATAGGGTAAAGAAGAATTAGATCTAGAAAAACACGTAATTGTGTAAATAGGAAAAGGTAAACCACTAAAATAAATCCTGAAACAAGGGTAATTTTGACAATTTCCCTGCTTTTTATGACGCTCATCTACAGTATGATTGGGCCCATCACGATAACTGCTTTTCTTGCCATTGAAAACTGGCTTCTTAAAAGATGCAGGCCGAAAAATCTTGGCAGCATTAACATAATTCACAATTGAATCTATAGTTCCTAAACCATTAAGACTCATAGATGAATGTATCTTCCTTCCATGCTGAACAACCATGTTAAAAGCTTTAGATAAACTAGGAGATAAAAGGAGATAATATTTTTGTTACGTTGGGTTGGGAAAAAATTTAAAAAATAATAGTTAAAATGTGTTGGGTTGGTTCTTGTTTTGATGAAAACAAGTTTATATTTGAAGAAGATAAAATTAAATAAATACTTTGAGAATTAATTAAAAATAAATATAATTTTATTTTTAATTAGTTAACAAAGTATAAGATGAAGACTTACAACAAAAACATTGGAAAGATATTACAAAAATAAGATAGAAAGTTTAGAATAATAAGATAAACATTGCTTCAGGTAGAGCTGTCAAAATGGGTGGTGACACGATAACACGATTCGTTTAACACGGAATTTAACGAATTAGGGTTGGGTTTATGATGCGGGCCACAAATAGTAAAAGGGATCAACAATTCAACTTGGGAACAATTACCTGTCATAGAAATAAATTAAAGATATATTTTAAATTGTATCTTTATTTTATTTGTAATTATTTTATAATTAGGATTAGGAATAGATTTTATTCAAAGGATCCTAAATTGATAAGGATTCCTATTTTGTTTGTATTTTAATTTATTTAGTAGTTTTTCTTATTTAGTCTAATTAGGAATTTAAACTATTTAGGAGTTTTAATTATTTAGGAGTTTTATTACATTTAGGATACTTTGCCTATAAATAGGCTATAATATAGTTTGTAATGGCAGTTTTGATTGAAATAAAATTTCGGAATTAAATTCCTTTTTACCCTGCTTCTGTGAATTTTGCGAAATTTAACAAGTAGAAGACTAAACTCCGGCATCGTGCGCGATCAACGGACTTTAGTAGTTGTTAAGGTTTGGGTATTCTTAGAATCAACAACCCCTCTCAATTTGTATCATCAATATTGAATTCTTCCGCTGCATCAGTTGGTATCAGAGCCTAACCTTGCGTCATCATGCCTCCACGAAGAGAGAGACGAGTTGGTGACATCGCAGGGGAAGAGGATCTGGAACAACGGATTGAGCAACGCCTCAATCAAGCGGTCGGACAGCAAATCCAAGCGGCTGTCGATCTATTGACTGAGAGGATGGGAGAGATGATTGCTGCCCGAGTTAGGGCTAATCAGCCCCATAGGAGACAAGCGAATCTGGTCAACTCGTTCGGTAGAGACGACCCTTTTGTTGGATTGGAAGAATTCTATGACAGAAAGAATGAACTAATTTTCTTTCAAAAATCAAAACTTGAAGAAGGTAAATTCTTTGATTTCACTTTACCTCCAACATATGATGAAGATTATGCTTGTGTTGAAGTAGTAGATTATGATTCTTGTGACAAGATTATTGGTATTGAAGAAACTTTACAGCCAATCTGTGATGTATATGAAGACAAATATGAGAATTCTTATTGGAAGGGTGATGCTGATTGTATTGGAGTCAACTATATTTTGAATATGGATCCATTTAACAAACTCAAAGCTTGGTTTCTTAACGGGAAAACTCGAGGTCGAGTTTTTTCTAAGAGGAGGAGTATGATGCAGGCCACAAATAGTAAAAGGGATCAACAATTCAACTTGAGAACAATTACCTGTCATAGAAATAAATTAAAGATATATTTTAAATTGTATCTTTATTTTATTTGTAATTATTTTATAATTAGGATTAGGAATAGATTTTATTCAAAGGATCCTAAATTGATAAGGATTCCTATTTTGTTTGTATTTTAATTTATTTAGTAGTTTTTCTTATTTAGTCTAATTAGGAATTTAAACTATTTAGGAGTTTTAATTATTTAGGAGTTTTATTACATTTAGGATACTTTGCCTATAAATAGGCTATAATATAGTTTGTAATGGCAGTTTTGATTGAAATAAAATTTCGGAATTAAATTCCTTTTTACCCTGCTTCTATGAATTTTACGAAATTCAACAAGTAGAAGACTAAACTCCGGCATCGTGCGTAATCAACGGACTTTAGTAGTTGTTAGGGTTTGGGTATTCTTAGAATCAACAACCCCTCTCAATTTGTATCATCAATATTGAATTCTTCCACTGCATCAGTTTATGAGGGTCGGTGTTGGAAAATGGTCGACACATTTATGACACGAGATAAACAGGTTGGGTCATAAGTCAACCCATGAACCCGTCTAACACGTTAACAAATTAATAATTTTAACTAATACAAAGGTTAAAACTATCATTTGCACTTGAGAGCTGATATTATAAATTTATTCTTCCTTCAATACTTCCAAACCCTTATTCATTGTGATTTAATGGATATTTTTTTAACTATACTAGGCTAGTAGTTATTATGGCTTTTGATGTAGAAATTGCAGTTTCGGAAGGACTGCCTGATTGGGATGTAAAAACTTCACCAGATATTGTTTAGTTAGTAAAAATGCAGAAAGTTAAACTACTTTTTACTTTCTATTGCCTATTTTCATTGTTGCATGTTTAATTAAGTTGATGAATTTATGTTGATTTATTTTTAGAAGGGTAATTGTTATTTTTATAGATAATGTGATTTAATATTGAATTGATCTATAAATAATCTATTTTTTTGTTACAATAAATAATCTATTTTTAAATAAATGGGTTGAACATGTTAATAGTGTCAACCCGTTATAATATAGTGTTGTGTAGTATCAACCCATTTAATATATGAGTAGTGTCAGTGTTGACCTTATAAGTATCAACCCATTTGATGTAGAAATTGCAGTTTCGGAAGGACTGCCTGATTGGGATGTAAAAACTTCACCAGATATTGTTTAGTTAGTAAAAATGCAGAAAGTTAAACTACTTTTTACTTTCTATTGCCTATTTTCATTGTTGCATGTTTAATTAAGTTGATGAATTCATGTTGATTTATTTTTAGAAGGGTAATTGTTATTTTTATAGATAATGTGATTTAATATTGAATTGATCTATAAATAATCTATTTTTTTGTTACAATAAATAATCTATTTTTAAATAAATGGGTTGAACATGTTAATAGTGTCAACCCGTTATAATATAGTGTTGTGTAGTATCAACCCATTTAATATATGAGTAGTGTCAGTGTTGACCTTATAAGTGTCACCAAACTGTGTCAACACGACACGAACACGACACACGAACCCATTTTGACAGCCCTAGTTTCAGGAGGCTGAACACGTTCAGATACCTGAAGAAGTTCAACTCAAATCTTCAACGATGTGTAACTGCCACATTCAGAGACCTGAAGAAATTCATTACAAATATTCAGAGTCCTAAACACTGTATAACGGTCACTTTCAAAGACCTGAAAAAGCCAAACTCGAATATTTAGAGTCTTGAACACTGTATAATGAATACATTCATAAACTTGAAGAAAGTTCATTAAAAGTCTTCAAAAGGCTAAACCCTGTGCAACGACTAGTTTTTAAGACCTAAAGAAAATCAGAATTAACGTTTCATAGGGCTGAATACTGTGCAACGGCTAGTTTCAGAGACCTGAACAAAAATGAAATTTTTTCTCCAAACCACTTTTCCAATACCTATAAATAGAAGACAATTCCAAACATTTCAGTTTAGGAAGACAATTTACAAAGTATACATTACAATTAAAGTATTCAAAGCATTCTTGAGTAGTCTTTCTAACAAACTTCCAAGAGAGCAATTGAAAAAATTCAAGTTTTCGTCAAAGCAATTCATACACCTTCAAATCAAATATTTTGAGAGAATTATAAAATCGCACAAAGAGGTCTTTGTGTGAAGAGGAGCTTTGTTGCTTGGTGTTATCAACAAAGTTTGCACAAGTTTAGTTGTTGATCTTTAAAAAACAACATTTGTAAAGTTTGGTGTTAAAGATATAAAAACACCGGTTAGAGTTTGGTGCTAAAGTTATAAAAAGCACCGGCAAAAGTTTGGTGTTAAAGCTACAAAAACACCGGTTAGAGTTTGGTGCTAAAGCTAAAAAGCATTACCCAAAGTTTGGTGTTAAAGCTATAAAAACACCAATTGGCTTGATTTCTACCGTTAAAGAAATCGTAGTAGAAAATCTCAAGTGGTGTGCTTGGGGACAGGAGCAGGCCGGTTGAGCTGAACTTGTATAAATCGTCGTGTCTTTAATCTCTATATCCTTACTCTCTTTATATATGGTTAAGTAGCTAAATTAATAGCATTAGTGGTATTTAGAGATATTATTTAAACTAATCAAAGTGATTATATTGACAAGTTTTACTAACTATTTAATTCCACATTTTAAGTAAAACTTGTTTTATTAGGCAAAATTATTTTTACTAAAAAAATTTTATAAAAGATTTTTTATTCGGTAATACATACTATTCACCCCCTCTAATGTATCTCTAGCCTATTTTGGAACCAACAAAATAATTAAATAATAATAAAATTACTAATTAACATTTAATTGAAAATAAGGAGAATTTAACACTATTGTAATTTATACTTTTCTATAAAACACTTTTGACTATTTATTTATGGTTCAATTGTCACTTTATATATATATATATATATATATATATATATATATATATATATATATGAGAAATTTTAGAATACTTCAGAGTATATACCTTCATAGTTATAAGATATGATTTATATTTTTTTATTATACTCTAAAAAGAAAAGCAATAACCCTTTTTACTAATATATCTTACGGGAGTACCATACACTGGGAGTATTATAAAATTTTTCATATATATAACAAAAGGAGTGGAGGGCTGAGTGAATGATTTATGAAGGGAGGTGTGTAATGTATCCCTTGATTAGGGCTGGGCACATTTTTAATGCGTAGAAAGTAGGGGAAATTATACAATGGACCCGGTCCATATGGACCTTCCCAATGAAAAATTGACACATAAGCAATTTTTATTTTCAAAATGGTTATATTGCTTACGTGTCAGTTTTTCATTGGAACGATCCACATAGACTCGGTCCACTATAAAATTTATCAGAAAGAAGTTGCTGAATTTGTACGTACTCTTTCAAGCTTGGAAGAAATATTACCATAAATACTAATAATGGGAAGAATCAATATTGTATCAAGGATTGATTAATCTTTAATCAAAAGGGATCAACACAACTCTTTTAGACTGGAAGAAGCACGTGTCATAGCATGTGTGACACTATCCAATGATTGTTTAACACAAGAAAAGGAACAAGAGATAATATATATAAAAAAAAAAGGGAATTTGTTTACAATCATCAACTAATAAATCGAAATTAATATGAACAATTTGTTATGGAACCCTCCAAGGTATTTGCTAATAACTCTGAATTTAAAGCTAAAATAATATTAGAGAAAAAAAAAATTATCCTTCAACAACGAAATAGCTTCTTTAAAGGAAACCCTTTGAGCAAAACAGAAGAAAACAAAAAGGACTTACATTACATTCAAGCAATGAAAATAATGAAATTAATTCATTATTAATTATTGCATTTAACATATAAAGGGCCTAGGTTATATGGATCACACTTTGATGAGCCGCAAAAACTAGTTTTGACACAAGTAAATTTGAAGGACTGTTGAATTGACAAAATCCTTTCCTTCTTAGTGCATATGACCTACTAAACCTGGAGGTTGAATTTATTACAATGTCAAAAATAAAAGCAAACAAACAAAGGCCTTCTTATTTCTGCCTTAAAAACGTCAAATAAGTACTTAGTTCACACCAACAATTTGACACTATTAATAACAACTTTAACAAACATTTACAACTCATGTACTTCACTGAACTAAAAAGACCTCTTGCCATACTATATATTACTGCCATTCTCTTGTTAGATCACTAACTTATTCACAAGAAAATGGCTTTCCTGCATTTCCTTTTGATCATTCCATTCCTCTGTAATACCAACAACATGGCTACAGCTACCCGTGTCGGTCTTCGCTTATACTCTACTAGAACCTTATCATCAATGGAAAAGTTCAAGCCTCTGCCTCCTTTGCCAAAGCCTAAATTGCCTCCTCTGCCACCACTACCAGCTTCCACACCTCCCGTAGAGCCACCCCTTGCACCGGAAGCATCACCAACTCCGACTTTATCAGAATTGCCGCCTCCTGAATCTGCACTGACACCTACCTTACCACCAAAACAAGCTCCAAAGACTTTCTTCGGTCCCCCAAAACCAGCTCCCAAAATTTTCTCTGCTCCCCCAAAGTCATCAATATTTCCACCAAAGTCAACATCTCCAGCCCCGAAAACATACTTGGCTCCTTCTGAACCACCTACAACCCCAAGGACCTCAGCTCCTCCACCTGCAGAAACGTTCTTCGTTCCAACTGAACCACCATTCGCAACACCAGAACAAGCTCCGACAACTTCCTTGATTCCCCCAGAACCACAAACTTTGCCGCCACCCACAATGGCCCCAGCTCCAGAAACTTTCTTCGAGCCTATAGAGTCACCATTAACAACACCAGGACCATCTTCAGCAACATTCGAACCACCAATGCCACCAAGCCTACCAGTGCCAAAGACAGTAATGCCACCAATATCTAAGCATAAACATCACCAGTCTATCCTGCCTAAATCCCCAAAATTCAAACGTCCACCATTTTCCCCATGGATTCCCAAAACATCCCCTGCACCATACAGCCACTAAAATAATATCAAATTTGTGTTCAATCAGACACCCTGTGTAAGAGTATTCTAAGTGAACCAAATAGCACCAGATTTAGTCACCAATTCAGGTGACAATATCTGATACGCCATTGTGTCCAACTTGTTATGCATACATTTATCCAAAATTTATCTTCTTTTTTTCTCTTGCTCGCGGTACTCTATTGTATCATCAAGCATTTTGATCGTTTGTTGTATTCCATTCCACATAATAAATTTGATTTGAGCATGTAACTTTCTGGACCATCCAAAGGCATAAGTTTAAAAGATTATTTGTCTTCCAAAGGCAATTTGTTAGTTGTCAATATAACTAGATAAGTTGCCTTTAAGAGACTAGTGATCCGAAAGACATAAAATTTAACAAATTGATACACAACTTAACAATAATACAGCAATGCTTTGATTTTGTTTTCACAATTAAGCAATGACATCAAAACAGTCTAGTAGCATGAATCTTATCCTCCCCGCAGCTTCCCCATGAAAGAGTAACGACATTCAAGAAAAAGAAAAAAAAAACCAACAAAATCCCTACCAATGAGTACTGAAATCGTTTCATTTAACAAGAAGGTTTAGCTTCTGGATTTGAAACATGAAAATACAACACACAACAAATAGACCTAAGTATAAAGTCTATTTCTCTCCCATATAAGTCCTCGAGGTTCTTGCTTTTTTATTCAGGCCTCAGCGCCACCATTGATGCACAGCTACTCCGGTATCTCTCAGCCTCCCATACAAAGCTAAGCATTCCCAATAAGCCCTTTTGTTCTTCATTTTTCCTTTCTGATTCTGCCACTGATTCTGGCATTCTAAAAACAGTTCATCAACCAAACTAATAGTTCCCCTTCTTAGCATCTCTTCCACCGCTTCAGCTTCAGCCTTCATCACAACAAACTCATCTTCCTTCACATTCTTCATCAACCAATTCGAAACGTCAAGACTTGTTGACACTCCTTCACCTACCATTTCTATGCTGTAAGTCTCAAACATTCTATTCCTTGTTGGATACTGCTCACTAAACCATGCCAGCACCTTGTCTTTTTCCTCCTGTGAGCTCACATCAATGAAGACTCGACGGGGATAATCTTCTAAGGAATCTCCCAATAAGTCAGGAAGAAACTTGAACTTCTCACTGTATGTGTCAGAATTTAGTAAAGACTTTCTCGGTGGCTCAAGCAGAATATCTTCTAAGCCATTGAGTGCTGCCCTTTTAGCCTCCAATTTCAACTTGCAAGGCTGCTTCTTTGCTGAGGAACCAACTGACTCACTTAGCAAACTTGTTTTTCTGGTGCCTAGAACAGTTGAACTATATCGACGAAGATAAACAACTTTGTAATTTGATTGCTTTTGAAGAGCACTTGGAAAATCACCCAATTGTGTGATCAAAATGCCACCAACTTTCAGAATGGTGTCAAGATATTCAATATCTTCAAATCCAAATGCAAATACAACATCGAATGAGGCATAATTCAATGATATTTTTCTACCAATATCAGATCTCAAGACCCAATCAATCTCATTAGCATTCAAGAATTGTGAAATATCAATTACAGACTCAAATCGAGAGCAAACAAAGAAGGCCTTATTTCCCTTCTTGATAAGGCCCTCATTAGCCAAATCTAGCAATAATGAATCCAGCAATTCAACATCAACCAAATTGGAAACAACCCCATCTGCAGATAGGTTATAATCAGGAGATGCAGAAAATTCCCTCAAAATTGAACCAATGCAAGGTAGCGTAAGAATAACCATAGATAAAAACAATGAACGGGACACAATACGCAAAACCTGCGAATCAGGAAGCTTAATTACCAAAAGGGTATCAGAAATTGTACCAATGCTGCTTCCATTCTGCAAATAATTCATCCTCCTGTGTTCCTTGGTTCGATACCCATGAGCAATTTCCATGGCTTAGTTGCTTTTGCAACTTAATCAATCAATTAAAAACAGTTAAACTCTGTGTACTTCTATCCTCAATCACGTGGAAAACGAAAACTTTAACCAAATTTGGCAAAATGCCAGATTCCAAAAGGCAGAGTAATCAAGAGATTACGGAGAAGATAAACCCAACAAAAAAACTGAACAAAGAAGAATAATTTAGCGAGTACAAAACCTGGAAGAGGTGTGATTTCCACCCACGAGGGCCACACGAGTAGTTTTAATTCTACACCAAAGGAGTAACAACTGTTTGAGTCTCTCAATTTCCATGATTTAAATCTCTCTCTCTATATATATTTCTCTATCAATCTCACCAACCCAGATCAGAAAATTGGCATTTTTAGGGATTTACCCAGAAAATGTAGCTCGAAAACGGATCATCTGAAACGGAACCACTACTCAAAATGAGAGAGGCATGGAATTGGATGGGTTAGGAGAGCCGGAGATGAAAGAAATGAGAGAGGAAATAAGTGAGCCAGAACCAGAAGAGAAAGAAAAGTGTGAGAATTATGATGTCGGTTAGGGGTGAAGGAAGATTTATATAAGAAGAGAGAGAAAGCATGAATGATTGATGAAATTGGTGGCTTGAGAACAAGGGTGAGCTGTGCACGGCTATCGGCTAATGTAATGTGCTTAATTTAGGATTCCATTATGCGGATCGTAATGCCGTGTGAGAATTGTGTCATATTTTTGGAAAGAAAATTGGAATCATTATATATATATACATATATATATATATAAATGTAAAACCCATGAAACAATAGCAAAATAAGCTACTGGATTACTCATGTCAATGATTTTACTGAGATGTCATATTCACTTGTTTATCTTAAAATGAAAAATACTACATTCCTCTATTTGTAATTATGCAAAATAACATTAAATTCTTTTTTTTTTATATACTTTTTCTATAACATTAAATTCTTTTTTTTATATTCTTTTTCCTCTATTTGTAAATGTGCAAAATAACATTAAATTCTTTATATATATACTTTTTCCTAATTTTAATGATGTATCGGCAATCATATAATTTTTTTTACACGATTAACATACTAAAAGTCCATATGAATAAAACCCCTCAAAAACTTATCAAGCAGTCTGTCACCGAAGTCTTTAACATGAATACCAATATCAACAATTGGTTCTAATGCTTTATGAAGTTGCACAGCGGAGTTATACCTTTTTTTTTTTCCTTGTCTTTTGGGGGATATAAGTAGTAAAAAATAAAGAAAAAAGATAGTTAGCGTAAAGTGTAGAATATTTAAGATAGTTCTGTAAAATTGCAAAAATGTATACTATCTAAACAAAGCCAAAGTCACTAGTCACATAAAAAAAATTTTCTTTTACAATTATGATTCTTTTTAAAGGGGTGATATATAATCTCAAAAAACTCAAATTATGAACCTTCCGATGGGAGAAAAATACCTTCACCACTGTCTATAATTAATTGGCCAGTTGTATAGTCTTTTGGTTTCAGTGGTTGTTTGGTTTCTTCCGAACAGCTATTGTTTGTTATTTCTGTTTCAAGCAATAGACTATATGTATTTGGTTAGGACTATTAAATAGCTGCTATTAGCTGTTTTGGAGACAAAAACCAGTTGTTTACCAACAATGAACAGCAAAAACTACCAGCAATAGCAAATAGCAACAACAAACAACAATCAACAACAAACGAAGCAAATAAACCATCAAAGCAACTTGCATTTACCCATTTAACAACAACAAAAGATATAATTTGATCCGGCCCAAGCCCACATCATTACTACGTAGGCTGGACTGTCGGAACACGGCCCAACCCGGCCCACAATTCAATTACCTCCTTTCCAGTTCCAGATACGGCAAACTTGTAATTATGAAAAAATTCTGCAAATAATTATAATATCATGTCACGTGCCAGGCACGGTTTTGCAAAGCACCAATGCTAATGGCAACAGCTACAAATGTGGCAGAGAAGACAAGCGGCGACTATACAAGACCACAAAATCAACACAGCTGCTAGATTTACCGATACCGCCCCGGAAAATGGGAGTGGAGAAACAGCTCATCAGACCCGGCAACGGTCCTAAACCCACCCCCGGTCAAACTGTTACCGTTCACTGCACTGGTTTTGGTTAGCCACCATCTGTTCTCTCACTAAACCCTAATCTGCTTTTTTATTTGCTGATTCCTGGAAAATGTTTCAAATGGGAAAATTGAGATTGTTAATTTTTTATCTTGACATTTTAATCGATCAATTGATATGTTTTATGCTTTCTTTAGTCCCTTTAAATAGTGCCTTCTAATTGATGGGAGGATTAGGTTAGATGTTTAACATTACGATTTGAGTTGCTATGTGTTAATGTGTGAAAAGTTTTGGCCTTTTGTGGGTTATTGGAGCAAGTAAAATTCGATGCCCTATTAATTTCACGAGATGAGAAATTAGTGAGAGACACTGGACGAGCTTGTGAAATGAATTTACCAAATCGGGTGCTTGAAAATAGTAAGACGATGGTAAAAACATCTTCATTTTTTTTTTTTTTCGTTAACTTGTGAGAACAGCCTACTATAATGAAATTGTATCAACAAGGAATTAGGATTGCAAGACTGTTCTAAGGTGCAGAAAAGATTTGTGTTTGAGAAATTTATATACTTCGTTCATCTTCCTTGCAGGGAAAAATAATGATCTTTCTCAGAAGTTTTGGAGGTAAAGATTATGCCATTCATTGGTTTAAACTTTGTTTTTTATTACTTGTATTTTTACTTTAGCTTTTGTTTAACTAAAATTTAAAGTTAATTTATGGTATTCTTGTTTTTTTTTTTTCAGTACAAAGGATATCGGGCAACAACCTTTCACATTCAAAATTGGTCAGGGAAATGTCATAAAAGGTGAACCTTTATAGTAGTTCTTTCATAAACTGTAATACTGTATATTTATCTTTTTATTTTGATTTGAATTGTGTCAATAAGGAAGAGTGAGAGTCTCCAATGTGATGACTGTTGTTACAAAAGCTTTCGTGACCTGCAGTTTTTGCTATACAGATGTTTTTCTTACATCTAGAAGCACTTTGACTACTTAATCTATTTGGTCACTTGTAGAAAATCATATCCTAGTGTAAATACTAGCTGATGTTGGTGCTTGTTTTCTAATATGCCCCCATTATTTCTTTGGTTCAACAAACATTTTAACCTTTCTTTTGCCTGACTTAGGAATAACTCGTATATGCAATTTCTAAAGGATTGATGTGATATCTGGTTTATATTTTAGAAGAGTCCAAAATGCTAATGGTATGTAGAATGCCTATCTGTAGGTAGAAATGATATAATTGTAAAAAGCTTTTTAACTTCTTTCCAATTTGAAATTATGACCTAGTCTTTGAATTTGCTATATGATGTAGCTTTAGTTGTCAGGTGTAAGTGTAGCAGTTGCGAGAATTGTAATTATACATACAAGCAGTTTCCAATATGGTTACATAAAACTCCCTGTCACTAGAATAATTGATCTGTTGGCATTGGACCACCAAATAATTTAAGCTGCAAGGGTTTGTTTAATTTTTTGTATTGTGACTTGATTTCGATGGGTTTAGGTGGCCTATCAATAATTGTACCTCTTGAGTAAGCCATAAGCCAAAATCAGTTGTTCTTAAAGCACATGCGTTAATTAGAAACAGTCAAGTTCAGAACTTCTTTAATAATTTACAACGAAGGAACATGCCAAATGAGGGATTACACCTCCTGTGAAAACATTAGATAAATGAAGACAGTTGAACAAAATTTCTCTTACTTTTTTTTATAAAAATGTTTCCACATTCTTTGAAGTATCAAATCTCCCTCAGTTATGAACAAAATAGTTTCATGCCTTCTTTGTTATGATAAGCACCATTTCAAGCATCAATTTCTCTTTCTCAGTCTTTTTATTGGTTTTGAGCTAGCATATACCGATACTTAATTTGCTATATTTTTTCAGCTCAAGCACAATGGAGAGCATTAATCCCTTCTGCCATTAGAGTTTCTGCTGTTTATTTTCTTGCAAGCTAAAAACTATGCTTTTGAAGAAACTTTTGTAGCTTCATTGTTTCTAATGGAACATCTCTTGCCTTGTTCATCCTATGTATCTGTGTCATTATTTATTTATTTAAGGGTGTGCCACGTGGCTACTTACATAAAATATCTGTCGTTTGCAAAGTAATTCATCCTGTTTGAGATTATCTGAAGAGAAAAGGTAATAGGAAATGGTTTTATTTGGATATCTCAAGTTGGTCAAATTGATTCTTTTGACTGCTCTATCTAACAGTTTAATATTCCAGATATGTCAAGTTGATTGCGTTGTTCTTCAATTGTTGTGTTTTTTTTTTTTTTTTCCTCACCTCTGCATATGAGCATGAGTTTGTGAAGTCTAAATAGATTATGTGCCGAATATATATGGAGACTTACCTGTCCTTTCTTATCAATGTATAGGATGGGACGAAGGTGTCTTAGGAATGCAGGTTGGAGAAGTAGCTCGTCTACGGGTACCACTCTATCTTTTTAGTTTGATGTGTTATTCGTACAATTTCTAGAAAAATTATTCACGAAGCAAATTATGATCGATACTGATCTTATGTTGACTCTTGAACTGTTTTTCCCATTTTTTGGGGGCTTAAGGATCGAAAATGACCCTATGGCTTTTGGTGGAGAACAATTTTGACCTCAACGTATAAGACTCTGCAATTTTGACCATAAGGTCTGTGACAAAGTACAATTTTGTTAATAGGGTCAAAATTGCACTTTATCACATACCTTAGGATTAAAAATGCACCGTTTTTTTTTTTCTTTTTCTTTTTCTTTTTCTTTTTTTTTTCTTTTTTTTTTTTTTTTTTTTTTTTTTTTGTACTTTGTAGTCAAATTTGTTATCCCAAAAAATCATGGGTCACCTTTTACCCTTAACCTTTATATTTTCCTTCTTTTAAATTTTAGGATGGAAATATGTGCATACTATTCATACAGTTTTCTTTATTATCGTGTATACTCAGTTTGCTGATACTATAATGTTGCGATACATGGAATTCAAAAAGGGAAAAATCATCCTTAAGCCCTTGATTTCTGTTGGTTAAGCCCTTGATCTTTTAATTTGACACATTGAGCTCTCGATCAATTATCGTCATACACATTGAGCCCCTCTAGTTGGTAAGATGGTTAGTTGTGCATATCAAACTCAGTTAAACATGCGTCTCATTTCATCTGCATCTGAAACAGCTTTTTTTATAATTCGAAATGATTTTTTCAGTTTCCTATAATCACAACTGGCATATATAAAGCTGCTTTCGAACAGTTAAAACTCCAATTTCAAATGCAAATGATATGAGCAACACACTTTTAATTGAATTTGATGCTTGTAGCTAACTTTCTAGATAGTTACGGGGTTAATGTGTATGGTTATAATTGATTGAAGGTTCAATGTGTCAAATTGAAAAATGAGGATCAGCAAAAATTGTAAAGATCATCATCATAGGCCTCATGTTGTTTTTTCCCATTTAAAAATTTATGAATTGCTCATTGGCTGAACAGTCTAAGGAATATTATGGAGGACTATGACAAATAATGCAATTTAGTTGTAAAATACTGTTGGCTCTTAGGATACATGATATGGATATGTTCATATTCTAAAATGAATTGCAGTGCTCTCCTGATTATGCTTATGGAGCTGGTGGGTTTCCAGCATGGGGGATACAGCCTAACTCTGTCCTGGAATTTGAGATCGAAGTCCTGACTCTCGAGTAACTTTGTCTGAGCAGCTGGTAACTTTCCAGAATACCACCATATGGAATAATCAATGGAACCTTGTCTTAAGTGTAGTCTTACATTTGGCATACATGTTTGATTAAGGTGTAGTTCTTTCCCTGTTTTAATGTTTCTTTTTCCAACCCGGGAGAAAATAAAGTTGTGTTTCACTGTTATATTTTTAGCTTTGTGAAATGTCTATCCTCTAATGAAAAATGACAGGATCTTGAGTTTATATGCTTAGAGATATATTGCTGATCAATAGCTGAATCCGTTCTATAACAATAGGCTTAAGAGTTGCGACAAGCAGAACGAATTAGCACTTGATTAACTGAAGTCTCAATGGAAAACTTGGACTCCACTTCTGCATTATGTGAATTGTTTCTTGAGAGTCATAAAGCATGGCTTATTTTTAATTCAGTTATAAAAATAGTTTATGAAGAATTAAAATGTAGGTAAAAGAACTTACCATATTTAGCTAACAATTATAACAAAAAGAAAAAGAAAAATCCATGTTCTTGGTTTTTTTTTTTTTTTTTTTTAATTCTTATGTTTTGTCTCAAAGAGGCTTGAAGCCTTATATTATATAGTTAAAATGTCTTTACCACAAGACATAGATGAACTGGCTGAATCTTACGAATTTAATATGATTATTTAATCAAGTTTTTGTATTTCCTCAATGAATGGCTAAAATCTGGGTTATGCAGAAAATGGATTTTTTTTTTTTTTTTTAAATAACATAACCTTCAAAAGAGAGGAAGGGGGGTGACTAAGTTTGACAAATAGTTACTCAACTTAAAATATTTTATTTAACAGTAATTAGACATGAAAGTTTTTACTAACGATAAATTAAAACTCCAAAAAATAATGAGTAAAGTGTAAAAGTAGAAAGAATAATCGGTATTATTTTTAATGTATTTCCGCATGATCTTTTGCTATTTAGATGTGAAGAGTGGACGAGTATAACCTTAGTTGTGCTGGAAATTTTAATTAGAAACTTTGAACTTTGTGAGATAAGAAAGAGACTTATTCAACTAGGATCATCTTATTCAGACATGAGAATAATTAAGCACTATACAGAAATGAAATGCTTGAAAAATGCCTATCAACTCTTGGTACCTTGAAACTAATGTGGGTTGTTTGATTGGTCTGAATTTTCAAATCCAAAGACAATGTCTTGCGAATGGTGCAACTGCAATTAATACGAAAGCACAAGTGAACTGCACAAAATTAACAAAATTAAATTAACAAAAAAAAAAAAAAAAAGGGCATTTGGCTCACCACCGTCTATACAAATACAGTTTGGCATTATGGAGCCCACACCACAGTGATTTTAAGTACATTAAATATTTATACAATGTCACAATTAAATTCAACACAAAACTAGATTAAGCTTCAAAGGGTCAAATGGAGACTGCCAAAAAGAACCTTTTAATTGCAATTAGCATAGCTAGCTAGAGTTGGAGATTTAGTCAAAGATGGTAAGACAATCCGCGTAAGACTTTCATGCCACTCTATAAAGAGGCATTTCTCTCTTCAATTTCATCAAACAATTCTAGCACAATTTCTCTTCTCTTTTCATCATATTAGTCATCAGATTTTGTACTTAATTAGTTCCAAAAAAATGGGAGTGAAAGGCTTTGTTGAAGGTGGTGTAGCTTCCATAGTTGCAGGAGCTTCTACTCACCCTCTTGATCTGATCAAGGTCCGTATGCAACTAAACGGTGAATCCCACCGTCCTAATCCAGCTACACTTCAGGCCTATCGCCCAATAATAGCTCTAAACACGGCTGCTACCACCAATATTTCCTTCCCGATGGCAACTCTCAAAGTTCGGCCACCGCCTCGTGTTGGGCCAATTTCTATTGGTGTTCGAATAATCCAATCTGAAGGCATTGCTGCACTTTTTACTGGTGTATCTGCTACTATTCTCCGACAAACTTTGTACTCTACCACCCGTATGGGCCTTTATGACATTCTTAAACAGAAGTGGACCGACCAAGATTCTGGGAATATGCCACTTGTACGTAAGATTACCGCTGGACTTATCTCTGGTGGTGTTGGAGCGGCTGTCGGGAATCCCGCTGACGTGGCAATGGTACGCATGCAGGCAGATGGACGTCTCTCTATTGACCAACGTAGGAATTATAAGAGCGTAGTCGATGCACTTAGTCAAATGTCAAAACAAGAGGGTGTTGTTGGCCTGTGGCGCGGCTCAAGTCTTACAGTGAACCGTGCCATGATTGTGACTGCATCACAACTTGCCACGTATGATCAAGTGAAGGAAACGATATTGAAGAAGGGTGTGATGAGTGATGGAATTGGTACCCATATAACGGCTAGTTTCACGGCCGGATTTGTGGCTGCGGTGGCTTCAAACCCTATTGATGTGGTAAAGACAAGAGTGATGAACATGAAGGTGGAGGCAGGGGCGGAGCCACCGTACAAAGGTGCATTGGATTGTGCGATGAAAACAGTAAGAGGAGAGGGTCCAATGGCTTTGTATAAGGGATTTATACCAACAATTTCGAGACAAGGACCTTTCACAGTTGTGCTCTTTGTTACTCTAGAGCAAGTCCGGAAGTTGCTTAAAGACTTTTAAGAGGAAAAAATATACCATATTAGTTGTGATTCTTAAGCTTTATTATTCAGATCATAAATTGTTCTTTTATTTCTGTGGCTAATGACCATTGTTTGTGTTCTCATAGTTACTCAATTATAAATTAATGGTTAGATTCAATTCTTACCTATGTTTGTCACGATAAAATTTGGTTGTATAAGTTTATAAAAATTAATTTTGTTTAAGTATTTAGTTAATCGTGAGAGATTAGTCCACCGATAAATAAGTATATGATCAATCCCCATCTCTCTGTATTCTTGTCCTTCCTATAGCTCCATAAAATCAAACAATTTTCCTCCCCTTAATAAATTTTTCAAAAGTGATTTAGGATGCAAGTAAACCATCTGAAACATAAAAATTAATATTTATTACAATTTATGATTAAAAAAAATATACTACAACAAATTTAATATCGTATTACAAATTATGCTCTTTTACACCTGTATACTTTATATTTAAAAATTTATTAAACACAATTTTTATTTGTTATGCCAAAAAAAATTTATATATAAGGGAAAAATAAAAAGAAAAAACTTCAATTTTATTTGACTCATCGTTTAATTTGACCAATACTTAACACATTTGTCAATTTGACCTATGTATTTTAATAATCACATTCACATATTTAACAGGCAGTCTGTTAGTCGGTTTAAAGGTACATGGTCAAACAAGCTATATTTCAAAATAGTAAATCTAACATCTTAAAAAGAAGTACATTGAGTCAAATGTATCAAATTCAAATAGAGGGCTTAATAGCTACATCGAAATTGAAGTACATACAAGAGTTTGATAAATGCAACCACGTACAAGGTTCTTATTTTTTTGCCTTCATTTCAATTTCAGGTTAGCCATACAAAGTTGACAGAATGAAAAGAGTCTCCTAAAAATGGGACACAAAGAGGTCGGATGTCATCATCTGCACAAGAGTAGTGTAGATGAACTCCACACTTTTTCACTGCCAAATTCGGACTCCCAGCGAAGAATCGAAACGAGGCCTTAGTGAAAAAGTGTGATGCAGGGAGCTTCTTTAAATTATTCCCATCTAAATATAACCGAACCAATGACTTTAAAGAGCAAAGACTGTCTGAAACTTCTGAAAGGCCACAATATCCTGAAGGATATTTGTCAGAGAGGGCAAACCTATGAAAGGAGGCAATATCAAATCTCTGCATCTCGTACAACTCAAAAAAAAAAAAAGCTTCACCAACCAGTTGATGGTAGATGGCAGTATTCTAATACCACTTCTGGTTGCATCAAGTTTCTCTAGAGATTTTAGATTCCCAATGTTCTCTGGCAATTCTTTCAGATTATGACACTCCTTTATGGAAAGAAATTTAAGAGACTTCAAATTGCAAGTGCTGTCTGGAAGATTCACTAGTTTCAAGCAACCATCAAGATTAAGACATTTGAGAAGTTGCAGCTCACCAATATTGCTAGGAAGAACATGGAGACTGGTGCATGCTTTCAAGCTCAATCTAGTAAGTTGAGAGCAATGCTGAATTGATGACGGCACTTCTTTGACTGCTGTTTTACTTAAAATAAGACATCTTAAGCTCCTTGGTATCTTTGGAAACTCTGTGATTTTTGAGCAATCTTCAAAGGAAAGAAAATCAAGATGTTCCATATACAAAAAACTTGAAAATTTGTGAAGACTTCTGCAACATTCAAGATTTAAATGTCGAAGTTCGCAGTCATATTTTCTACTGGACCAAATCTCAACCAAACTTGTACAACCTCTCAAATGTAAAACTTCGAGTTTCGGAAATTTAGACAAGTTTGCAATTTTGATTAGCTTCACCGAGTAACTGAGGTCCATGAACTTCAAACTCTCAAAAACCTGTAGTGAAAGTAAATACAAATATTTACAAATATATTCAATATGAATGCTTTTGAAGTAGATATAAACAAAACATACCTGATATTTGTTGGAAATTTGTTCAACATGGCTACGAATCAAATGAAGTTGAACTAGATTCTTTGGGCAGAATTTTAAAGGTAAGGAATTTGATGGATATCCATACCAGTAGAGATATCTTAATTCATCCGGTATGAAGACGAGGCCTTCTGCATGTCGATAAAACAGATATCTTGCTTGTTGGATTTTGATCACTCCATTGTGTGAACTATATGCCTTTTCTTGTGGATAGTAAGGATTGTAAAATTTGAGGAGTCGAAGCATTCTCATTCTTATAAAGGCAGTGGAACTCAAATTTATATCTCCAGTTTTTGATAAGTCTAAAGATACGCTTTTAACAAAAACTTCTCCCTGAAAGAAAAGAAACAAAACAATAAATTGCTGTAAACTAAGGATAAACTTATTGAATGAAATAAGAAAGGATCAAACCATGAGAACAAAGCTTCAATAAGAATATTAATGTTGTTGACTCATACCAAATCCTTTGTCAATATATTGTAGATATCTTTAGCAACCACAAATGGCTACGGTGCCAAGGCTTTTCGATGCATTCTTCCCGAAAAATCTCTCTTCCCATTCGTTGTAGTAAATCATGCATATCTAGCTTGTTCTTTGAAATTGTGATGAGAGCCTTATTAAGAAGAATTCCAATACCAATTCTGGCATAACCTTGTAGTATAGTTTCAACATGGTCTCTATCCTCCCCTTTAAAGAAACATGCAATGTCCAAAAAAATCTCCTTCTCCATATAATCCTGTAATCTCAGAGAATATGAGAGAATAAGTTATGATTTATTGATGAATAGTCTAGGGTTTATATACAGAAAAGATACACAGAATAAGGAAACAGTGTAAATACAATACCTAGGTTAGCTCCACTAATTTCTCCCTAATTACAGTTACATTCCATCCAATTCTGTACACTCCCCCTCAAGCTGGAGCATAGATATTGATCATGCCCAGCTTGTTACAAATGTAGTTAACCCGAACCCCGTTTAGAGCTTTAGTGAAGATATCTCCTAGTTGTTCTCCTGTACGAACGAACTTTATAGAGATTAGATTCTATTGAAGGTTCTCACGAACGAAATGACAATCAATCTCGATATGCTTGGTTCTTTCATGGAATACGGGATTGGATGCAATATGAAGGGCAGCTTGGTTATTGCACCACAATCTAGCTGCAGTTGAAACTTAGAACCCAAGTTCAGACAAGAGGTGATGAATCCACATAATCTCACAAACAGATTGTGCCATGGCTCTATATTCGGATTCAGCACTGGACCAAGATACAACATGTTGCTTCTTACTCTTCCATGATACCAAATTTCCTCCAACAAAGATACAAACTCGGTGGTAGATCTTCTATCAATTTTGGATCCTGCCCAATCCGCATCAGAAAAACATTCAATTTGATTATGGCCATTATTTTTGTACACTATTCCTCGTCCTGGAGCTCCTTTTAAGTAGCATAGAATTTGTTTAAGAGCAGCCCAATGATGAATGGTGGGTGATGTCATGAACTGACTAACAACACTAACTGAATATGCTAGATCAGGCTGAGTAACAGTGAGATAATTCAGCTTTCCAACAAGTCACCTGTACTTCGCAGGGTCTTCAAATAATTCTCCATCTGCTGTAAGCTGTAAGTTAGGCATCATTGGAGTACTACATGGTTTAGCTCCTAGCTTCCCTGTTTCTGATAATAAGTCAAGAACATATTTTCTTTGAGACAGAAAAATGCCTTTCTTGCTTCTTATTACTTCAACCCCTAAAAAGTACTTTAGGTTCCCCAAATCTTTTGTATGAAACTAACTATGAAGGAAAGACTTCAGGGATGAGATTTCAGCTGAATCATTACCAGTAATGACAATATCATCTACATAAATGACAAGTTGTAGAATGTCAGATGGTGTGCATTTAAAAAAGACAGAATGATCACACTTACTTTTCTATATGCCAAACTTTTCAACTACTTGACTGAATTTACCAAACCAAGCCCGAGGACTTTGTTTTAATCCATAAAGAGATTTGCGAAGAATACAGACTTTCCCATTCTCCCCCTGAGCAATGAACCCTGGTGGTTGCTCCACATAAACTTCTTCTGAGAGATCCCCATGCAAAAAGGCACTTTTAATGTCTAATTGATGCAACAGCCAATCATGGGACGCAACCAAGGACATGAATAGCCGGATAGAAGTCATTTTAGCCACAGGAGAGAATGTGTCCGAATAGTCAATACCATAAGTTTGTGCATACCCTTTAGCCACAAGGTGAGCTTTAAGATGAGCCATGGAACCATCAGGATTAACTTTTACTGTGAACAGCCATCTACATCCAATAGCCTTCTTTCCAACAGGCAAATTTACAAGGTCCCAAGTACCATTAGCATCCAAAGCATTCATCTCCTCTACCATGGCATTGCATCAACCACTATGAGATAAGGCCTCCGAGACCGACTTAGGGGTAGTTATTGAATCAAGTGATGCAATAAAGGAAGACGAAGAAGATGATAATTGATTATAAGAAACAAATGAGGAAATGGGATAAGTGCATAATCTTTTACCTTTTCGAAGTGCAACCGGGAGGTTTAGATCATTAGGTGGCAGGTCTGATGACAAAGTAGATATTGGTAAAGGGCTAGAGTCAAGAGAATGCTGCCGTCGTGAATAAACATGTTGAATGGGAGGTCGGGTCGGTGTTTGAATACTTGAAGCAGTACCTGGAGAAACCACAAGTCGATGTATCTCATAAACTAAGAAATTGTCGTCTTCTGCTTTGGACGGTGGAATCAAAGGTGTAGTAAAGAATGGTGTATGTTCAAGAAATGTGACATCAGAAGATACAAGGTATTTGTTAAGAGAGGGACAATAACAATGATACCCTTTTTGTAGACGAGAATAACCAAGAAAGACATATTTTACTGATTTTGGATCAAATTTGGTGAGATGTGGGTGAACATCACGAATAAAACAAGTGCTTCCAAAAATTCTTGGTGAAATGGGAAATAGTGGTTTATTAGGGAAGAGAGTATTGTAAGGGATCTCACCATGAAGGACGAAAGAAGTTATTCGATTAATGAGGAAACATGCAGTGGAAACTGCATCAGCCCAAAATTGCTTAGGAATATGTGTTTTGAATAAAAGGACTCGAGCAGTTTCAAGAAGATGGCGATCTTTGTGTTCAGCCACACCATTTTGAGAAGTTCTGTCGACACAGGATGTTTGATGAAGGATGCCATTCTGAAGCATATAAGTGTTAAATTGGACGGAAAGATATTCTTTAGCATTGTCACTCCGAAGAGTATGTATGGAGACATTAAACTGAGTTTTAATTTCAGCACAGACAGTAAAATGTGAGAACAATTCAGAGTGATTTTTCATTAAATAAAGCCAAGTTACTTGTGAAAAATCATCCACAAAGGTAACAAAATAACGAAACCCAGTTTTAGACATTATTGGACACGGACCCCAAACATCAGAATGAACTAACTCAAAAGGAAATGAAGATCTTTTATTGACTCTTGGAATTGACGACACACGATGGTGTTTAGCATACTGACATGACTCACAATCTAAAGTGGTTACATAATGAAATTGGGGACACAACTTCTTCAAAAGGGGAAGAGAAGGATGCCCTAACCTACAGTGCATTTTAAAAGGACTAGAGATGCTGGAAGAAGCAGTGGGGCTGTTATCCAAGATGTAGAGTCCTCCAGATTCCCGTCCTTTACCAATAATCTTCTTCGTCATAAGATCCTGAAATAGACAGTAGTCAGGAAAAAATGAGACCGAGCAATTCAAGGAACGAGTGAGTTTGCTGATAGACATAAGATTGAAAGTAAAACCAGGGAGATTTAAGACTGACGACAAAGATAAGGATGGGGTGGGATTAATAGTGCCAGAACCAGTAACAGTAGAAGAAGAACCATCAGCTAAAGTAACATAGGTAGGAACTTTGTGTGATGTAAAAGTAGAGAAAAGACTAGAGTTACCTGTCATATGATCTGTGGAACCAGAATCAATGACCCATTTGGAAGAAGAGGAAAGGAGACACTTATTAGTGTTACCTGACTTCGCAATGGCAGCAGTAGGATGAGATGAAGTCTTTAGAGCTTCCTGATATTGGGTCAACATTGCAAATTCTTCTGCTGAAACAGTATAAGTAGTAGGATTACTAGATGAGTCTGCAGCATTATTAGTGGCAATATGAGCTGATCGAGAACACTGATTCTTATTCTGCAATTTCCGACAGGTTCGCTTGGTATGGCCTGGCTCATGACAATAAAAGCAAATAGGTCCTTCAGTCTGAGAGGGTTTTGTGTCTCGACTACCACCAGAATTCTGACCTTTATAGGGTCGACCATTTGTATGCCCAAGTAGAGCATTAGAAGGTTGATCAAAAGAAGCAGCAGAGTGGTGGTGGCACTACGAAGCAGTTGGGTATAAATCTCATCAAGGCTGGAAATTTCAGATCCGGATAGGATTTCAGAATTAGCAATTTCAAATTGAAGGCGCTGTACTCGAACATCAGAACTAAAGGGCATCACATTATTCAATTCTTCATACGTTTTCTTAAAATTCATAAAATAGGCCTGAAGAGGTAACCCATTCTGTTGAGGACGGTGAAAGTCCTTACAGATGTCATAAACACGGGAAATATTATCTTTTCCAGCAAAAAGAAATTCCAAATAGCTCATCAATTGTTTGACAAACTCACAGTGATTGGTAAGACTGATAATTGAATCATCAATAGAATTACGGATTTGAATAAAAATTCTGGAGTCAACTCTCAACCATGCCCTATCATCCTCTGGTGGATCATCAGTGAGATAATCATCAAGTGAAATGGAGCACAGATAAACACGAATCGTTTTGGACCAGTCCAAAAAGTTGGGTCCAGTTAACTTCTGTTCTGTAATTTTTGCAAGGGTTGGAATAATCTCCGTAACAACAGTAGCATCTTTCTTTCCGACAGCCATGTCAAAAAAAAGGAGGGCAAAAAACTGAAACTGCAGGTGAATTACCGGTGGACTCGCCGGCACCTGGAATTCCGGCGGGATCAGTGACGGCGCGTGAGGCACACGCGCTGGAGGATGGTGACCAGAGCTACAGGAAACGGCCGATCGGCAGATGGATGTTCTTTCAGGGCGGGCAGTGAGACAAAAAGAGGTCTGGAACCTGGAGTACCAAACGTCTGTTCTAAGGGACAGACTAAAACCTATCAAAAAATGTCTGTTCTCAAGGATAGACCTGAATTCTGGCCGGAAAAAGACTGCTCACAAGGGCAGCTCTGATACCATGTAATCTCAAAGAATATGAGAGAATAAGTTGTGATTTATTGATGAATAGTCTAGGGTTTATATACAGAAAAGATACACAGAATAAGAAAACAGTGTAAATACAATACCTAAGTTAGCTCCACTAATTTCTCCCTAATTACAGTTACATTCCATACAATTCTGTAACAATTCCAATTCATCATAGCTTATCTTTAATATATTCTAAATTTTGTGGTCCGCCACAGCCTCCAATTTCTCCAACTGATCTTCCTATTCTCTTATATTCTTGTTGTGTAATGTGGAACCCAAAACTTTAAGAGCTAATGGAATGCCTTTAGCATATCCTACAACCTTTTCTGCTAAGTTTGTGTATCCTTCAAACGGTGAATTTTGCTTAAAAGCATGTAAGCTAAGCAGTTGAAGAGCTTCACCATAATTCAATTTTTCAGCTTCACAAATCTCATCAGCACCCCCATTCATGAGAATTTGTTTATACTCTACTTGTCATAATAATCCTACTCCCTGGGCCATACATCTTATGTTTTCTAATTAAAAATCCTATTTGCTCCATATCACTAACATCATCGAGAACAATAAGAACTTTTTTTCGATTCATCCATTTCCAAATGGAAGAGGATACGATCATATTGGGCCTTCCTAGATTTGAAATTTCTTTTCCTAATAATTCTGATAGAATTTCATGTTGTAAATGATCCAATGTGTACTTTTCTAGTTTCTCTCTGACATTTACAACAAAATATTTACTTTCAAACTTGGAAGAGATGTGGTCGTATATTTTACGAGCTAGGGTTGTTTTACCTATGCCACCCATGCCCCAAATTCCTAAAAAAGAAACATCTTTTGATCCAATACATAGTTTTGATTCGATAGCATTGACACGTGAATCCATTCCAATTAAACCATTATCATTCCAGATATAAGAAAATGCATGATTTACTCTCCCATGGATGATATTCACAATTTCCTTAATTAGCTCTGTTTCAGGCCTGATTACACATAACGGAACACTCATTAAGTAAAAGTGAGCATCTCCAGAAAATTGACCCATTTGAAGGAATAATAATCACAGTGAATTTTTTTTAGGAAAAATAGAACTTACTTGACATTCCGTGAATCGAGGCCAGATTTCTTTGCTATCTCCTTAAGAGCATTCCTCCAGCTCTCAATTTTGCCTTTAAATTCGTTTCCAAGCAATCCTTCAAATGCGTCCCCAAAACTCCCTGTTTATTCCTGAACATCAGTCGGATTCACATGATAGAAAATAGGTAATACTATTTGTCCCATCCTTTTCTTGCAACCTATCTTCACTAGTTCATCTAAACACCATGGAGAATTTGCATAGTCTTTTGAGAAGATGACGAGGGCGACGTATGATTCTTCGATGACTCGCAAGAGGGAAGGTGAAATTTCTTCTCCTCTTTCAAGGTTTTCATCCTTGAATGTAACAATTTGTTTTTGACATAAAGCATGGAAGAGATGACTGAGAAAACCATCACGAACGTCTGCACCTCTAAAACTAATGAACACGTCATAATTCCACTTAGATTTAGTGGAAGCCATATAACATATAGCAATAGATGTATAACAAAACAAATAGCAAAACAAAACGCGTAGCTAATCACATATTTGAAAAAGAATCAAAGGAATATTTTGGAGACCCAAACCAAAATCATCGAATTCTACCAGCCAAAGTCCCCAAATAAATACAGTCTATGCCATCTTAACCTTCCTTATCCAGTATCATTCAACTCCTTAGCAAGGAATGAGTAATTCGAGTAAAAAGTACAATTAAGGACCTTCCGCAAACTGCAATGGCGTTTTAGGTTTCACCTTTTCACGTACAAAATTTGAAACCGGTGGAGAAATTCAAATACGGGAGTAGTGTAAGCAGCGAACAAGCCAGGACTCCAGTTTCGGGGGCAAAAACAAACACCAACCAACAGGGCGTTACGGTGGTAGACCAAAAGACAGCGATAGACAGAAACCAATGATAACACATATTTAGTCATATAATTTTAAATACTAATTATATAAATAATATTTTAATTGGTATGAAACATAATTATAAATACAAACAATGGAATTCGAATTTTTAGAAAATATATATTATAAATTTGAATTAGAAAAAAACAATAATAAGCGATCAAATGTAGAAATTAAAATAATAAAACTACATATGATCATGACTAAAGAATACTCAATTAGAATATGAAAGTTTCCATTTTCATCTCAAAGAAAAAAAAAAGTTTGAGAGACAAAAAAAAATGACATTTCATTATGTATAATATATACTAATACATGTTTAGTATACTTTAAATAAAATGTTATATACAAATTTTGTATTTAAAAAATAATATATAATAAAACAGCCTAGCCCATTAAGTTTGGACCTTTTTTTTTTAAACCCATGAATAAAACGACGTCGTTTTGCTCCTGAATTTAAAAAAGAAATAAAACAGTCCAGCCCATTAGGGTTGGACTGTCTTCTTCTCCAGAAATTGGGGGGGGGGGGGGGAAGGGGGGAGGGGGAATTACAGCGGCCCCTAATTTCTGAGATAGAGGCGGCACCCATTAGAATATCTGTATTTGAGATATTTTCTGGTAGTTGAGGAGCAAGTGTCCCTCCGTAACCTCCCAACGCCGCCCTTAAGTGTAAGCATAGATTCTTCTCTGTGTCTTCTTTCCCTGCTTGTATGCAAATCATAAATCACTTCCATTATAAGCTTCATTACTTGAAACAAGAATAAATAAAATATGATTTTTCCATATAATTCGATGTCAGTTTTCCAATTAATGCTGACAATGACATTTATCAATCAAATTTCAACACATCATCAAAAAATGGATTTATGTTTTTTATGTTTTAATTGTAGCGGACATTTACCTTCATTGCATGTGTTTTTTTTTTTTTTTTTAAATATACCTTATCACTCGGTTGTACTATGGTTCGATTTTTCGAATTCGAAATCTCCAACTTAAGTGTCTGAAGCGTTTACTATATATATATATATATATATATATATATATATATATATATATATATATATAGGTAAACAATTTATTAGTATCTTAATTTTTATATTACACTAGTTAATTTAAATATATATTTTAATATTTTTAACTTTTGTCTCAATCAATTGTTTAGCTCTCTATTTATTTTTACACTCGAAAATACACAATTATCATTGATTATAAATAAAAATTTATTTTTAAGTTTTCAATTTTAATTAAAAGAAATATTATATACTTTTATATATTAGTTATAAAAATTAAAATTTATCGATTATTTATCCTCTTAAATTTTATTATCATCTCCTTTATTAATTTAATATCATGTAACAAAAAAATATTAATTTTCATCTTTTTTTTATGAAACCAGCTTTATATACCGATAAGTTGAAGTTCTATAATTATATAAAAATGAATTTGTTAATCAATATTGATTAGAAAGATTAAAATGATGTGAAAAGAAAAAGAAATATAAAATAGGAATAACATGTTATAACATTATAAAATAGAGTTAAAGAGCAATTTTGTTATTATTTAATTCAATTTGACTGTTAACTCTAAGAAAAGAATTAAAAAGTAGATTAGGATAAAATGTAAAGAATATATAATTAGTTCATGAAAATATAGGGATTGACTACTATAATATATAAAACTATATATATATATATATATATTAACGTGTACAGTTCATATTCTTTTGCTCTACTTATGAATTATCCAGTAATAGATCTTTCACGAGGAAATCAATGGTATTTGATTACGAGGATTAGCTAACTTCGAATTGGATCAATTTCGCCTAAGTGGTCAACGTTATTTTTTAGTTCAAGTAACGGAGGTTACATACAGTGAAATGCCAATGTAAGTTTTTTTTGTTTGAATATTTTTATCCACTTAAGAATGTCTCAAAATCAATACGGTGGCGCCCATACGATAGCACAACTCCACAACTATTTGTTAACTATTTTTTACTAGATTTTACACTTTACATATGGTTTGATTTTTCAAGTTAGAGTAGCATTCCCGATATGTCAATCCTAGACAGAGGCGGCGCTGGGGGGTCACGGAGAGGTACTTGCCCCCTAGCCGTCGGAAAACACCCCAAATAAGGGTGTTCCGGCGGCAGCCGCCCCTACCCAGAAATTAAGGGGTACTGCAACTGTCCTCTCAATTTCTGAGAAAGATAACAGCTCATTATTTTTTTTTAAACCCATGATCAAAACGACGTCGTTTTGCTCGTGGGTTTAAAAAAAAACGGTCTGTCTTTCTATATTTATATTATTTTTTTAATAGAAAATTTGTTTATATTATTTGATTTAAAGTATACTAAACATATATTAGTTGATATTATTCATGAATAAAATGTCATTTTTTTTCTTTGACTCTCTTTTTTTCTTCTTCTTCTTCTTTTTTTTTTTTTTTAGATGAAATTGGATATATTCAAACTTCCATATTATAATTGAGTTTTCTTTAGCTATGGTCATATGTATTTATATTATTTTGATTTCTATATTTTATCAATTATTATATTATATTATTTTTTTATTCAAATTTATAATATATGTTTTTTAAAAATTCAAATTTCATTGTTTGTATTTATGATTATGATTCATACCAATTAAAATATTATTTACACGATCAGTATTTTAAATTCTATGAGTAAGTGTGTGTTATTGTTGGTTTCTCTCCACCGCTGTGTGCCGGCCCGCCACCGTGACAACCTATCGGTTGCCGTCTGTTTTTGTCCCACCGGTATTGGAGTCTTGACTCCGCCATTGATCCTAGATCCACTAGTGAGTACATCATATAGTTCCTTATAAATGTGAGTATGTAAGGCAATTCTCTCTGTTGGGTAACTTTTTGGATGAGTTAAGCTAGGAATGCAAACAGAACAAGCTGGCAAGAGGAACGGTTCTCTTATCTCTGTCTATAAATCAGAGAAAAAATTCTTCTCATCCCCGCCAATCAGAGATCCCCATGCAATATGGATCCTCATGGAATTTTTTTAATTTTTTAAAAATATTAATTAAAAGTTAAATCTATACAAATAAATAAACATACATCAAACTAATTACATAAATTTTATAATCTTTAAAAATTTAAACTAAATACAAATAATTTGTTTAATTTTGTGTAATTAGAATAGTAATTACAATAATAAAGTACAAAAACTAATATTAAAGTTTAAAAAAAAATAAAATAAATAGAATAAAATAAAATGAGAATTTCAGGGATGATGATTTATTAGGATGAGGAAGGGTATTTGTCCCTCGATCTTTGTTAGTTTTTTAGGGATAAAAATTGTCCCAATTCCTAGTGGCCCTCAGAATATTTTATTGGGAGATAGACTTGTTCATTGGGTTGGGTACCTGTCTGGTCCGTCCAAGCCCATCACTAAAAGTCAGGCTTGAATATGCATTTTACATGTTAGGTCCGCTCGAGCACGAAGAGTCCAAAGTTTAATGGGCTGGGCTTGGGATTTGCGTAAATATCCAAGTCTGGTCTAAGCTCGCCCGACGAATATATACTTACATTTTATTCTATTTTTAATTTTAAATTATACTTTATATAAATAGTTTCTAAATTTATTGAGAATTTTGTTAATAAATTTACTTAGATAATATTAGTTTTATTATGTTATATATATTATGTAACTGTATTTTTTTTATATTGTATTTGTTTTAGTTTGATTATGAAGAAAAATGAAAAATAGAAAAAGTAATCTTTTTTAGTAGGAGGACTTGGATTGGACTTGAGATTGACGTTCTAAGCTTAGCCTAGGCTAGAACCGAACTCGACTTAATTTTATGTGGGGTGGGTTGAGCTTGGACGAACTTTTTTATTATCAAACCTGACAGGCCCGTCCAAGCTCCTCTGATAAACAATTTATCGAGAATTAATATCTCATCCCCATCTGGGCGAAATGGAAACGATAAATCTCGCATTTACATTGCTTAAGTTAGGTATATATTTACATAGTACCATAGCTCCATATTTCGATGTTGTTAGATTGCATGTAGATATTTGTTTCGCTCTCTAAATAGTTCCAGTTTATTTGTGCAAATTAGGGCGTTAAATAGTTTCAAATTGCTCAATTAGTGAACTAGCTCTATGCCTCCTGAAGACATCCAGGATACTCATTTTGCTGACATTTGTGGGACTCGTTTTCCCCATCCGACTCATAGCTCTGACTCCTTGGAATAATAATATTTACGATTGGTTAATTATGTGGAGTAACTTTTATTATGGAGAAAGGTGCATCACAGCAACTATTTCAGACTTCAAGAGTTGAAATAATATGCGAAAGGGTGGAGAAGAAAAAGGCTCCATTCGCGGGAAAAACAATTATGGTAATTAAGCACTAAGATTAATATAATTCCAGTAATCATCAATAATTAGGTTTCCTTTTTAGCTTTTCAATTAGTTTTATTTATGAATAAATGCTTTTTCAACTAATATTAACCTAAAATCATGCACTAACTTCTTAATTTCTCCTTCCACCTCGAACATCAGTATCACAATGGCTACCCATTTTCTCCGCCAATCATTACTTTGTAACCTAAATTTTCTCTCCAATGCTACCTAACTATTTTTGTAAAGTCAATTTGTTTTCACTTTAATTTAGGTGATATATAAGAAGCAAGTGTATCACATCAATGCATTACTTTACTATACATTATTTTATCTTTTGCCTAAAATTATGAACCAAAATCGACAAACTTGTTGATTTACAGTGGTCTGCACCTCTGTAATTTGAACAAGGTCTAAAATCCATATATCGTCTATGGTAAAAATAGTTAAGAGTAAAAGATTTATTTCCCAGTGCTTGTAGTTCAAATTAATAAACATATTATTAAAAAAAAAATTATTAAAATGAAAATTAAAAAGCAAAACACATCTCTAGAGAGTTTTACACTTTCGCTGATTTTACTATTGGGTCCTTTATTAATTTTTTCAACACATTAAGTATATGATCTTTCTGTACTTTCATTTGACATGGACTATAATTTCCGTTAATTGATATGTAATATAAATTTTAAAAAAAATTAAAAGTTTATAGAGTTTACTAGAACGATCTATACCATAATCTTAATGCAGGCATACTATAATCACAAATTTGAATCATACTTTCAATTTAATTTCTTGTGTCTACAAAGTTCATGTCATGTGTTTATTAACGAAAAAAGTAGTCCATGCGAGGTAAGAATGGTACGATAAGGATAAGTTACTAATGTACTCAATGTATTAAAGGTATTAAAGGATAAGTTCAAAAGATTCTGGATGCATTTGACAAATTAAAAATAGGATTGTATTTAGATCACATATAGCATTGACACTTTCACAATAGTACTTTTTGTGAACATATCCAAACAATTTCCAAATTAATCAAATCCTAAGCATGTAATGTCAAGCTATATTATAATATAATTAAGCTACGTACTAGTAGTGTATATAATGTCCATATGATTTCAATCAATTATATGGCATTTTGCCAGCAAAATCTGTCATTGATCAGTGCCTTAAAGACCTTAATTAAAAATGTTGTTAACAAATTTAAGCTCTGGTTTAATAAATAAACCTAAATTCGGAATCCAACATATCCTGCTCCATCTCTTCCAAAGCACACATAATTTATGTATTAAAAACAGAACAATTTTTAACAGTAGTTAATTTGACATGGAAGGATTTAATTAGGTTTCTCCACCTCTGACCTCACCCATAAATACAGAGTTAATTAAGTTTATTTAGAGCTTTGATAATGGCACTGTATATTTATATATTATAAAAGAGTTAATGATCTATTTTTAAGGTTTGATAAGAATATTGATGCAGAATTGACTTTTGTGATTGAAGGGGTAATAATAATTTGAAGAATATGTATGTTATTAATAATGACCATCTTAAATCAATAATGAGCGGAGTGGAAACAAAGCAATGAGTAAGAGGCACATGTTCATGTCTATTGCATATCATGTTTTTCTTTCAATATTAACGTTAATTAAGATTAAAAGTGATTACATGTTTTAGTTGTTATAGATATATATAATTGGGTTCTAGAAGCAATTATATATATTCTTCTGCCAATTTAGGGTAAATTTTCCTCTTTTCTCTTCGTTATGAAAAATGAAAATATCACAAATTTCTTTGACCTTTCTCTTAATTAGATGAGTCAATATTTTGCAGAAATCTAAAAATGAAATTAATTTTTCAATCTAAATTGATGTAGATATTTATTCTTTTTTCGTTTTTTAATCAATTGAAAATGTATTACTCGTGAATTTTTTTTTTTTTCTTCTTTTAAATTTGTAGAGCAGCCGCCCTCTCTCATTTTTTTTTTAGAGTGAAAATTAGTCTAAAACTTAGAAAAAGTAAATACTCTACGTATTTTCCTCCATATACTATTTGAATATTTTTTTTTCCTTCATATTTTTATTTTTGTTTATAATTTTCTTTTTTCATTTTTTTTTTTTTGGCTTGTCCAATCGGATTCCTTAATAATAGATTTGATGCAAAACGTGTTTTCGATAGTTTATATTTGAAGGGTTAATCATGATTTGTTTTAAAATAAATATTTATTGTCGAGATTTTTGCACTGTAAATACAAAAGTTATATCCTTTTTATGCATGATTTATTCAAGTTTTGCGCCTTGCGGTAATATGGAGTTATCATAGTTTTGAATTTCCAGTACTGACATTTATCAATTGTAGGTTGGTGTGCTTTTTATTATTATTATTTTAATTATTGCAATTATGGCATGCATGTTCTCTCTTTGCTTAGGTAAATTTTTTTGTTGTCTCATCATATTGGGTGACTTTTTTTTTGTTTTTTTTCAAATTTGTCAGAATATACTTGTTTGATTTATCTAATTTTACTATGACTCGATATTTGATATATTATAAATAATTTATAATAAATGAGAAAAAATAATTTATGATGGATAATTTCACAAAATTAATGTTAGATATAAAAACGAGACTAATTTTAATCACAAATATTAGCAACGTCAACAATTTTAAAAGAAAAATGCTTAATAAAAAATGATGGGAAGTTATAACGTGGCAAACAAATTTCAGAGATGTACAAATTAAATAAATAAACTCCGAAAAGTACTGATATATTTAACCAAATTTTATAGAGATTATAATTATTTACCTCGTTAAAAAGTCATACAATATGTTTAATATAAAATGGAGATGGTTGTTTATGGAAAAAGAGAGGGGTAAATTATGTACATGAGCTTATGAAGTAAAAACATGGGCTGATGAGCCCATCCTTTTTGGAGTCATATATCCTGCCATTGTTATTTTACTGTATATTCACTAATATATATTAGAACCAAGTAAGCTTCTCAATCTTGTGATGCCATTGCCATATATTGAAAATTAAGTTATTTCTTTATTAAAAAAAAAAAAAGGAAAATTATTTTATTTCACAAAAAGGGTCCTTATTTTTGTAATATAGTCACTCATAAAAAATTTATAAAATGTAAATTGTGAAGACTTATTTGCAATTATTTAAGAGTGAAATTTTTCTACGATTATATGGTATGTCTAACTCACCAAATTATCCTTGTACCAAGCATATAAAACTATGAAAATTCATATTTCAATCAATAAAATTATAGCAATATGTAATCAATTAATTATTTATTTAATAGTTGATTTTTTAAATAAAAATTCTATATCCTAAAATAAAAACTTTAGACATTAAAATATAAAGCTTATACAATAAAATATAAATTCCATATTATAATTTATAAATCCAAAAACCTAATTCGATTTACGTAAATTAATTTTAATTTATTAGTTTAATACATGAATGACGTGGTGCATGTAACTGTGGTTATTGTATAATTTATCGATGAAAACACAATTTTAACACCCAAACCTCATTGGTTTATTCAATTAAACTCTTAAATAATTTATGCAAATCTTATTCTTCTTAATTTGAGTTTACTCTGTCATTTTCTAATTTAATTAATTCAACTTTTACATTAGTCGTTAAAATGCACGTGAAAATATAAAATGCATAAAATTTTAAGCAACAAACCATTAATTTTCTACTTTTATTATGTTGAGGTCATCAGCCTTCCGTATTATAATAATGTTAGGTATTTTGAAAACTGAATAAATTATTTTAATAATTGAATAGTCTAACAAACATTGATGGAAGAGTTTTCTGTCTAGGATTAGGTTTACGGTTTTATCTATGGGTTTTGTCGAATTTTTTTCTAGAATTTCTTACTTTTTTTTTTTCATATGCTGTAGGTTTGTCTTTAGAATTATCACTGAAATTTGTTGGGGTTTGTTAGCGTTTGTTCCACAGTGTTTATATTTTCTTCATTGGTGGTTCCTTAGAATTATTGATTTTTTTAATAGGTTTTCATGTTGTTTCTTTATTAGATTCTCTTTATATGTTTTTATTGTTGGTAGCTACGAAAACTCTGCATGATCTACAACTATAGTACTGATACATGATATCATAGTTCTGCAGGAAATTGGATAGCAAAATCGGGACAAACTGAGTTAAACATGGAGAATTTTCGGTTGCAAGAAGATGATTCTGAAAATCTCATCTTGATTGTAGATAAACATATAGAGAGCACTATTGACTCGTGGGTATGACGTTTTGACCACTAAGCAATTAATTTTCGTGAAACATTGAGTTCGATTAAGTTTTTAAGATTTAAGTTCAATTTAAAAAAAAAAAAAAATTTATTAGTAATATAATTCATGGATGATCTTATTAGTAATTCATATAATTATTGTTTATCCATATGTTAGAACTATTTAATATTAGGTTCAATTTTGTGAATTGGTATGCTAAGGATTTTATACGTAGAACAGCTTATTTTTTGACATCATCTTCTTTGTAATGATTTATAATCTATTGATATAAACAATCGATTTTTATCTTTCATTCAAATAAAATTGAATAGTCTAATAGAGAAAATTCTTAAAATTTGTGTTTCGAAATGCATTTTACCACTTTTTTTTTTAATAATTTTCATTATTTTTAAGGATGTAGTATCTAATTTTAGTTACACTCGAGTTCTGAACTGAACCTTCAAGATTGGAAAAAATAAAAAATTTTTTTGTACAACCAGACTATAATTGGATAGATTAGATTTAAATTTGAATTCACTAGTATACTTAAAGTAAACGAAACAAAACTTTTGAAAATTATCCTTTTAGAATTTCAAATTAACCATATATATGATTCTAATTAAATAATCTTCTTATTCTAGAAAACACGTTAAAATTAGAAGTTTCTAAAAACCTTATTTGTATATGAGAAATATAATTTATTTTAAACAAAAAAAATGATGGACAAAAGTAAAGGATAAAAAGGTAATATGGATAAATGTTGGTGACATCAAATCAGAATCATTATTGAAGGCACCAACAGTAAAGTGGTGTACATCGTCATGCAGTCGGATTTAGTCCATGAAAGAATTAGAAAAATATTGTCATTTGATGGTTTTATATTATTAATGAATACAGAGTTATTTTAATTTTTTTAATGTTGCTTGTTAGATTAATTTTACTAAAAATAAATTTCAGTTATTAATTGGCTCTTCATTGTATCAATGTGGGTTAAATCAAATTAAAAATGGTTACAGGTATCACTATATATAAAAAAAAAAAAAAAAAAAAAATTAAATGCCTCCAAATGTCACAAGTTATATGTTAGCAATATCCCTTTGTGACTAATTTGATACAAATATTATCTAAATTCATATAAATATATTTTAAAAAATTAATTACTTATCATGAGTATGGGTATAATTACGAGATATTCCTTAATTGAACCGGTTATCATATTAAGTTAATTAACTTTAACCATCGAGTAAATTCACTTTTATTTTTTTATATATAATATGACATTTCTTTATTATTACTAATACAAAATTATTGGTATATTGTAATTTGAATATCATAATCATGTATATAATTAATAAATATATATGTAGAAAATTTATCAAACGGGTTTGGATAGTTTTTTTATAATAGAAAATTGTAAAAGAAATTTAATAAAATCGTTGATAGAAATTTGTTATAATTTAACCGCGAAATAAAAGTAAAAAAGGCAAACTCGTAAGTTTCAAGTCTTAACAGTAAACTGACAGTAGATTTTCAGGTAAAAATGGAGCCAATGACAAATTGTTTCCTAAAAAAAAAATTAAAAATCTTTTATGGTACATGAAATTTTTACTCTATTTACATAATAATACATAAACTTCAAAACTAGATAAAAAAATGTACATCAATTTTACATATTTCTAACATAAAAGTCAAAATAGCCGTTGACCACGAAAAATTACCTTTGTCACTGTTTATAACAGGTCGGAAATACCACATCAGCCCTATTAACTTTTGTTTTCCTATTTTGACCTCTTCTTCTTTTTTTTTTTTTTTTTTTTTATTTATCCTTCCTTCGTTCCCTCTCATCGTTCATTTTCATTATCTTTTCTCATCAACCAAACATTCTTTTTGATTCTCACAGTCTTTCTTTCTCTCTTAATCTCTTCCTTTTTTCTTTAAAAAAACGTCCAAATGCAAAAAAAAAAAAAAAAAAAAAAAAAAAAGAAATTAAAAAAAGGGAAAATTAGAAAAAGTCGATTATCAAATTAAAGGAGGATTTGAGATGGAGACAACAATAAGAATATGTCAATGGTGAGAATTAACATGATTGGATGAGAAAGAAAAAATGCAGTGCAGCTCACCCATAGCAGCAGATCCTAGAAAGGAAGTGGTTTTAAGAGTATTAAAAGAAATGAGATTTTTGGGGTCTTGAGATTTGGAATTGAAGGTGGAAGCGGAGAAAACCAATGGAGGAGAATAGACCACCCAAATTTCGACTGCTTAAATATCTTATAATTCGCATCTAATTTGTGATTTTTAGGATTATGCTAGAATTATAATTTTGAAAACTCATTCCATTATATGGCACGATTTGCGGCCTCTTGACATGCTTGTCTTTATGCACTCTAATTAAACTCCCAATTTCTCCTATTAAGCCCCCGTCTTTGCTTATGTGTAGGTTCTGAACTCAATCTCAGTTAACGGCAACCATCCTTGTTTTCCTTATATCATAATTAATGATGAAATGATTAAAAGGGTTTAAAATCTTTTTCTTTAGTTTGAAACTTTTTTTTTAAAGAAAAGAACGAAGAGATTAAAGAGAAAAAATGATTGTGAAAATGAAAAAGAATGTTTGGTAGAAAATGGAGAATGAGAGAGAAAGGGAAGAAGAAGAAGGAAAAAAAAAAAAAGAGGAAGAAGAAAGAAGTGATAACTTGGGAAAACAAAAGTTAATAAAGGTGACGTGGCATTTGTGACCGGATATAAACACAGTCAAGGTAAGTTTTCGTAGTCAACGGTAATTTTGATTTTTATGTTAACAATATGTGAAATTAATGTATTTTTTTGTCTAATTTTGAAGTTTATGTATTATTATGTTAATAGAGTAAAAGTTTATGTATCATAGAAGATTTTTAACCCCTAAAAATATATATATATATATATATATATATATATATATGTGAAAAATAAAGGGGCAATGTGGTCAAATGGTTTTCTATATAATCTCATCATCCTTTAACTTCTTGTTCTTTACCCACAAAAACACATGCACAACACAGCATCCTCCTTCTACTGCACACTTCACTTTTCTATATCTGCTTCTCCTTTCTCTTTCCTTCTTCAGCCGTCTCTGTAACCTTTGGATTTCAAGATTTGCCTTTCAGTCAACTTTCTCTTGCTTCGGATCTGAGCAGTGAAATAGTTTTCATTTTCCCTGTAAGTTGAATTCAATCATACTTGTCCTCTGTTTTATTTTATTGATGATTTTGCTGTTTATTTCCTACCTCTGTTTTATCTTTTTCATCAATATAATTGTTGTCAATTCGAATTTATCTTTTTTTTTTTTCATGGATTCTTGGGATTTGTGATTTTGATATTTTGGTAAAATGGAGATACTATTCTTCTGTTTGATTTCTGCGAATATTCAGGATTGGAGGAGTTATAAGAAAAAAGGCAACTTATATCGGCATCTCTTTTCTTCATTTTCACTTTCTGTTGATGTGATTCTAATTGCCTGATAGATTCCGGTTTGCCTGGTCAAATATTTGGGAAATACATTGAAATATGTGCCAGTATGTGCCAGATATCTTTTTCCAATTAGTTTGATTATTCAGGAACTAGAATAAACATTAAACATCCAAAATTCTCTTGCTCATGAGCGTGCTGTGATGAGTCTGTGAAGCATGTTAAGAAATGCTAACTAGTTAGTCATTCATGCTTGATAATTTCTGTTATTAACATTATTGGGTTTTTTCCCCCTATTTTTCAAGGTTATCTTCAAAGATTGTTACTACTCATTGTTTTTTCTTCCTTTTCCAAACACCCAAAAAATTATCAATCTTCAAAATTTATGAGTTTGCTTTATATTGTTTATCATGTTATTGCTACTTTTCTGTAATGGTTTTTCTGGTTATTTGAATATCTTGTATGTCTTTGCAGGAAATTTCTCATTGTACCTAGTTAAATATCGAAGTGAAGGAGAACAACATGCCTTGGTTGAGTCGATTTGTTGATGTGTTCCGCAATGTTTTGCGATTGAACTTGTATTGCAGGGTTATTCTGTAAACGATCTCTCCTTGTACCAACCTTAACCTTCAGACTTGGCTTTTCAGTTTTTTCCAAACATTTTCATGGGAACCAATTATTTTCACGTCTTCTGTCATGCTATTTATGAGATTAACTAAGATAAATTAGATAAATCTTAGTTGGCTTGTTACTTCTTTGTTTTCCTTGGTCTGTTTTTGTGATTTAAGGTCTCTGTTTCTATTAGCCCAACCTGTTTTCTATCTCCATATCAAATTCCATCTTCATATCAAACCTGCTGTTTCCCTATTTGTTATCTTATCATTAGGTGTTTCTGTGTCGTCCCATTTAATTGCATAGATTGAGTTTTGAGGGTTCAAAAGAAGTTATGGTGTGCCAAGCAGCGAGCCAAACAAGATTTCGGGCATTGAAGTATGAACATGGAATCGCTGGAAAACCAACAATTATAGTTAGAGTCATTGCATGCTACCAACCGTTACAGGATTGCCAGGTTAGAGTTGACAATTTTTCCTGCTTGCATTTCTCAATACAAGATATCACATATGGTTATCCACTTGTTAAATCCTTAGCAAGTCTTAAGAAAAATTTTTGCTTAATGATTATGAAGAACCTTCAAATAATTCGTTGTTTGTTTCCTTTTTGTTCCAGGCTGAGTACTTCCGTAGCTTGCTTAAGCCTGTCACGTAGATTGATTAGACACTCGTTATAGTACAAGCTGGACTTTGTAGTTTCCCATTTTTCTTATATTTTTCCTGAAAGAAGCAGCAAAATCAGTTTTACATATCAAAGCTCGAACTTGGTATGTATGGAATTATCTCAGTGGCTATGCAGCTAACATATCTATAAGTTCAATTCCGAACACTTATTTATTATGGCATTTATTTTATCATGCTCAGGTAATTCTTTTGGTTGGATGGTTAAGGTTAGTAATTCGAGGTTGTTTGTGCCTCATGATGGTTGGCAATCACAAAGTTTCAATGGCATGAGCACATCACTTGAGCCTGTGCAACCTGGATTGCCAGCATGTGTAAACCCAGTTACATACACGATCCCAGGAAATATGACCATTCCAAAAATTGGGGTCCCAAGTATCCCAAATTTGAAGACACAACAAAATGTAGACCAATGGGGGTTGCCTCAAAGTTCCATCCCTCCCTTCCAGAATTTACTTCTTGCTAAAAACCCATATCTGAAACCAAATATATCTGCTTTCTCTCGTGCATATGGTCGGGCAGCTGTGCCAAATGGTATCCCTGGATGTGAGAGGAGATTTGTTATTTTTGATCAGTCTGGAAGTGAAACAAGGTTAATATATAGTTCGTTCCCTACTGCATTGACACCAACTCCAGCTTCGACAAAGCTAACAGATGGTTCTGATTTGAACTATAAAGAACATGCAGATAAAACGAACCAAATCAGTCTGAAATTGCCTGTGTTTCAGGAAGTATTGGATGAAAATCTCTTAAGTGGCAAAGAAAGTGAGATGCATGAAGACACTGAAGAAATCAATGCCTTGCTTTCCTCGGACGATGATTACGATGATGATAGTGATGATGTTGATGGTGATGACGATGATGATGAAGTAACTAGCACTGGCCACTCCCCCTTTCCGATTAAAAACTACGAGGGGATACAAGGACAAATAGGGGAAATATCAGAGGAAGTTGCTGATTCTGATGGCCAAAACAAAAGGCAAAAGTTGCTTGATGGTGGATACACAAGATCATCAGTAGCAGACATTGCTAGTTCCAAAAGAATTACTGGAGTCCACCCTTATGATGATGATACAGAACCAAGTTATGCTATTGGCCAGAATCAAGAAGCAGATACGATTTCTATTTTGGACAACAAACAACTGAAGAAGGACACCGTCCTTCGAACATTGAAAGTTCTGGAAGGCATAATTCCTGGTGCAAAGGACAAGGACCCGTTGTTGGTTATTGATATAGCCATTCATTACCTGAAGTCTTTGAAGCTCAGAGCCAAAACTTCAGGAGTGAACTACAGTTAAGTTCCATTCCTTCATTCCATAGTGGGTGTAAGGTAGCTAGAATAAAGAAAAGTAGCATAAGAGTTCTCTCTGCTTGAATGATTGATGAGTTTGAAATCACTATGCTAGCTTTTTCATGTGGGGTTCCATTTTCTACCTTTTTTTTTCCTCTGGAGTTGTATAATGTGGCAATAAAAGGAGGGGTAGTGGGATGATCTACAGTTTACTTGCAGGGGTGAAAAGGAAAAACGGGGTTTTGTTTGTTGACTTAGAAATGATTATCTTTTAGCTTTATTGTGATTAAAGCTTAACAAAAAGGAAAGTCGCAAAGGTTAGAACGCATGGGATGATACTAGTGGTGGGCTGTGCTGTAATGAAGACTTTATTTCACCTAAATGTTGAGAGCCCCTATGGATTTAGTGCATGCGCGTTAGGTAATTCGGGTCCCACTCTTTTCCCTCTCTGTTTTCTTTTGATTTTATTCATATGTCTTCCTCTCTCTTTACCCTTGCACAAATCATGTTTACATTGAACTCTATTAAAGTAGTAGGAATGTGGGGGGTTTAATGTAAAGAAGCATGTGAATTGTTGGGCTTCACTCTTTTTTGGATAAAAGTCTGTATCTTTACCTAGATTTTATGGCACGTGAGTGTTGGTGTTGATGTTGGCTATTGGCTATGGCACTTCTACAGTACACTCCAGCTGGCATGGCCAATCAGTGAAGTCCTTTTGCACCCAAAATTGGCAGCTTTGGTACATATTATGATTGTGCAATTTGGTGTTAGTATTGATGAATAAAGGAGAGTAATCGAGTTTGAATGTATTTTTATTTCATTTGGGTTTGTTTTATGTTTTGTTTTTGCTGTTGTCTTATATACGAATGCTGTTCTTATGTGTCTTGATTGAAAAAGAGGACATTATGTGCTGTGTTTTATTAATGTAGAGACGTTTTCTCGTGACTGTGATGAGTAATGTGGGGACTATTTGAGATCCCTGAGATGATTTTTATAATAATGCTTTAGGCTTTGTACTTTGTACTTTGTACTGTCCACAGTGACAGGGCATTTTGGAGCATGTAAATCTTGTTAAACTGTGGGTTTACCATATCATTGCGGGCTATGAAAAGGGTTCAATTTGGTTTATTTTATTCGTCATATTTCTCATAAATATAAATTAATAAAACCATATAGTATTGGGTGGTATTTTATCAGAGAAAAAGAAAATCTTGAGCCTGTTAATTTTTTCAATGCTGTAAAGAGTTCTCCATTAATTAGGAGTTTCTGATTAATGAGACTAGCATAAAATATAATTTAAAAAATGTTTTGTTCATTTCATTTGCATATAACACTACTTTTAACATTTCATTATTTTCATTTTAGTGAAGAGCAATCTTATTTTGTTGGTGGCTAAGCCTTTTAAAGAATGTTACATATTTTAGGATTTGAACTTCAATCTTACTTTAAGCGGCTCGAGGTTTTTACCACTTAATCAAATTTTAATTGGTAAGAAAAAAAGTTATATAGTTCTTTTAAAATCACATTGGACATGAAGTTTTTATTTCAAATGGTTTGAAATGTGGTGTCCTTTGTAGATGAAATATGTTACTTTAAATGAACTTTGATAGATTACAAATAATTTTTGGTATCAAATTAAAAACAATGGGGGGGCGGTGATAATAATAAGTTCCAATTTCATTAGCCTATTCATCAAATTCCTAATGATTTTTAGAGTCTTTGGGTCAATCATATCTGTCACGTTTCTCATCATAGATGCTCAATAAATACTTGATGCACCCAAATTTTGTTTCTGGTTTTCAATTTATTGAACTGTGAATACTGTAAAGTGATACCTTCAAGTGTCTATTCAAGCAGGCTTTCCATAGAATTTACACTTTCTCTAGCAGGAAACATTGGCCTTGTTATGTGGCAATGGCACATGAACTGCTAAAATCATATATTGAATTGGGTGGTTGAAAAAGAAGAGAAAAGCACTAAATCTTAAAACATAATGCCAAATCCAGCATCTCCCCACCCTCCACCTATTGCAAAACATGTGAGATTGTGCAATGCATTTCCCTTAAAATATGTGTATGTGCATATAGTACACAACAAATTATAGAGGGACGATATGCATGTAAATTTTTTCACCAAATTGGTAGTGTCATGGATGTGGGCACTTTCCGTCATTTCTAGTATAGAGGCATCTACTCTACTTTAACTTATAGCAGGGCCCATTTGCCTACCAATTAACTATTCATAAAAGGCCTAGATTCTTGGGCAATAACTACAAGAGCCTAGTGTTGATTAGGCACCATAACACAAAAGAAAAGTTGGTACACTAAATTGGTGTTGTTCTTGGTGGAATAATTTGTCGCTATATAAGTGAATTCCAGTAATTTGACCTCACTTCATAGATGTAGCATAAATTTTTTTGGAAGAGGTTTTCACATGAATGAATCTGACAGTACTTCAATTAGGGGTCACAAAATAACAATAACCTAAAACCTTGAATGAAAAACGATTGTTTTCTTAGAAATTCAAAGTCAAAGAATGGCTGTTGAAACTTGAAACACAAATTTCATCTCTTAGATTCTTCCAAATAAGTTTATCTGAGTAGTCCTTTAAATTTAAATAATTTTTAGTACATTAACTGTGCATGAGTTGTCAAAAGAAAAGAAAAGAAAAAAAATCACTTCTATTCGACTAAAAGTATTGTGTACACAATAAACTTTTTATGTTAACAAATTATATAAAACACATAAGTATTATCATAATATTTGACTGATTACGTAGAAACTATAATTTCTAATTTTTAAAACAAATTATAATATAATGTCTAATTTTAAATATAAGTGACAACAAATTTAATACACACAATTATAATTTAAACTTCAATTGTGAAAAACATAAAATATAATATTATTATCATAATTTTAATAAACACATAAAATGAAAAATATAAAAAATTAAAATGACATTAAAAATATTTAAAACACATAAACATACTAGCTATAATTTATATTTATACAAAACCAATTAAACTTTAATAAATAAAATAAAATATTGCTAGGCAAATTTGCTGCAACAAAATGGAGTAGGTTGGATTGCAAACCCGCAGTATAAGAACAAAATCAGAGTGGAAAAATAAAGAGAAATAATATTTATTTTCCTACAACTACCTTCGTTTGTTTTCTATTCATAAACTGCATTTATAGCGACGGACGGATCCAGAATTTGTGTATAATGGGGTAAAGTACTTATTAAACAATTATTTTTTACAATCTTTTTGACAAAAAAATTCAATAGCACAACTTAGAAATGTAGTCATAATAACTTAAAAAAATATATATATATTTAATCGGTTTACAAAAATCATATGACAAAATATACCTTGCTTTTTTTGAATTACACATAAAACAGTAAAATATTTGCAGTTTTAGAAAGAATAAAAATTTTAAATTTGCTCCTATGGTTATTGAGAAAGATCAATTTTACCCTTAACAGACAAACTAGCCTACTTTACATTTATGATAGTAATTTTAACTCAACTTAGTTACTCCCATAACAGAAAATTTAACTTAATTTTAACATTTTCTAAGTAAACATTAATAGAAATTAGCAACTGAGTTAATTAAGAAATGATAAATTTGAGCTAGAACTTTACTATGAGGACAAAATTGAATTATTTAGTGTAATAAGAGGGAAGAGAAAATAAATTTCTCCAATAATCATAGAGAAAAAGTGATTATTATCCCACTATGAGAAAATAGATTAAAAAAAATATAAAGTTTTTTTTTTCTTTTTACTTTTATTCTTTCAAAATTATATCAATGTAAAAATGGGTAAGGGGCAAAATGTAATTTAGATACCTCTATCAACGACCAAAAGAGTTTTTTACTATATTTGCTTGTTTGGCAATGGAGGCAATGGCCCCCATTGCTTGTAACCTACATCCGTCCTTGTTTATAGCACACTTATATTATGCAAATATTATTCCTCTTTGTTTTTCTGCATGGGTATTGCATTTATACAATGTTTATATTACACTTAATATTGTAAAAATACTCCTAAAAGAACTTGCAAATGATGTTACTATAACATCACCCTTCATATTTTCAGGAATATAGTTTTTTTTTCTCCTGTAAAAAAAAAATGCTATGTATTGTAATTTATAATTTTATAAAATACTAGTTTTATAAATTATTTTTTTATGATGTTTATTTATTTATTATAGAAAGGGAATTGTAAAAAATATTAAGTTGATGCATGTGTAATTCTATTATGTCGACAGAAACAAAAGTTTCTTTTCTTTTGATGGCTGAAAGCTCTTTATGAAAAGTTCATACGCACTTCTATCTTTTCTTGGAATTTTAATAAATTTGATTGCTTAAAATGCACATCAATTATTAATTTGAAACATTGCACATGTTTCCTTTATATCAATTAAAAAATAAATTTTATTTAGCAGAAAAATCCTAGTATTATTCTTGGATAAGTTAGAAATTTAGTGTCAAAATGTAGTTTGAAGTCCCTATCCGTAATAACACACTTTTCCACTCTCATTTATTAGCTATACTTATCAAATTATGCCATAATTATCCAGAATATGTACTGTCTTATTACTAAAAGTCGTTATATATCTTTTTATCATATCTTAAAAGGACAAACAATAATCCTTTTTGTTAATATATTTTTTAGGTGTATCATAAAATTTTTTTACAATATTGCAGAAATACATACTCCCTTAGTTACAATAAGATTTGTATTTTTGTATTATATCCTAAAAGAACATTCATTAGCTAGTTTTACTAATAAATTTTAAAGGATTACATACTCTTGAAGTATTCTAAAATTTTCCCAATATCATACTCCACAAATATTTTAAAATTGTTCCAATTAATATTTTCATTTTTTTTTTTATAAACATATGCAATTAATTGGTTTGAGGTTAATAAGATACTCTTAAAACGAAGCATTTTCAAATGAATATATATGCTGCAAATCCAACTTGAGAACTTATTTAAATGGCTAAAGACTTTATTAGGCAAATTAATCTTAATTGGTATAGATGTGTTGACTTTTGGTAGGCCAGTTTTGACCAATTATGCATATTTTGACTTCTTCCCGTGTATTTCCTTTTTCAGTTCTAATTCTTTCATACTTTGATTAATTGCTGAGCTCAACTAGTTGCAGCTTGCAAGTTAAATCTTACAGGACAAAACGACTCAACAATGGCCCACCAATAATAGAAGTAGAAACCAAACTTCCAAGGGAGAGATTCAGTCAAAAAATGGATGAAGAATTATGGTGGTTTTAGTGAATATTGAGAATAAAACGAGGAGTTGTGGCATATTGATCCCTTTTGAAGGGAAGTGCAGTAGCCTTTTTGACAAAAGTTAGTTTGTGGCTACTTATATATTGCTGGGTTTTGGTAGACAGTGGTGCCCTTTTTTACTCGTTAGAGTGGCTTGTAGCCACCAAGTTTTGTCTCCCTTATATAACTTTTTTTTTTAAAAAAAAAAAAAAAAAAAACCCTACCTATCAAGGCTTGAAGCCCAGACCCAAACTTTATAATTATATATGTTCAATAATTCTGCAATATTGGTCTCAAACAAACCTAATTAGTTAGTTTCTATATTTCACTAAAACTTTGATTTTCAAAAATTTCTACTTGATGTTTTTCGCTTAACAAAATTTTCTGAAACTTTTGCATACAATTCAAGTCAAACATAACATCTGTTTTAAAATGGAAAAAAAAAAAAAAAAAAAAAATGCTACCAAACGTTGGTTCATTTTCTATATTTACTAACGTTTCTCAATGTTGTGGGCAAGGGAAACATAACTAAGTTATCATCTTTTTGTAGAAGGCTTGAAATTTAAATATGGAAAGTATACTTCGCTAGTAGGGGTGGATCAAAGGGATCATGAGAGGTTAAATTTACGGATCCCTGTCCACTGGCGACACTTGGAGTTCCGTTAAAGGAGAGGGTTACTTTAGCAACTTCAACTATATGGTTAATTAATTCAACACCTTCAACTACAGCTGCTTAATCCATCCCTCCTCTCTTGAGCACACTAGAATGATAATACACATCAATAATATGAGAATGGTGGCATTGGGAATGGGCCCAATGGTTAGAATATATATGAGTTGCAGATTGGAATTTCGTAGCAAATTATCAATCTCCTGCCCATAAATTGTCTGCTATTATTTGCCTATCGACGTGGCAACGAACATGACTCAAACTACTGTTTCATAACTGCTCTGTCAAATTTCTCTTCCATATTTGCATTTCTCTCACATTTGATTATTTCCAATTCTAACCATATTTTCTTCATATGTATTCTATCACATCATTGTCTCCTTTTTAATTTCACTTGATGTGATGTATGATTTAAACCTATCAAACCTTTATTTTGTTTTTGTTTTTGTTTTTGTAGTTGGATGCACTTTTTACTCATGTTTGGATATAAATTTCTCTGACATATAAATCTTAGGAAAATGGCTAATTTATGCATTTTGAACTACTGTTTTTTTTTTTCTTGGGCATGATGAAAATGAGTCTTTCAGTAAGGTATACAACGCGTCCAAACCTCAGAATTAAAATTAAAATTAAAATTGACAGACTCACAAATGAAAATGACAAATTTTGGGAACAAATGGTACTTGTGCTAGTTTCTTCAAATGATTGCTAAAACCTACGTAGAGAAAAAAAAAAAAAGAACACTTCCAAAGGATCAACAAAAGAAGTATGACGAAAAGTGTAATCAAATAAATTGTTTCATCTCTCAGGAAATTGAATTTCTCCACCTTCTTGGGGTTTTTCTTGTCTGTTCTGGAACTGCTGCAATTTGAGACCCAATTTCGTGGTTTTCCATGTTTGTCATTTTGGTCAATTTGCTCAGCTTCTTCCATCCACTGCTCCAAGCTGATGTCGTCTGTTTTTTATTGGTCATTTTATCGAACTGTCTCTGCAAATTCTCCATGTCATTTTGGAGCTCTAGATACTTTGTCTTCACGCTTTCGAGTTCGAACTTGAGTGTGTTAATATCCTTCTTGGCAGCAGCCCATCCTTCTTGAAACGACTGTGGAGTCCCTTCGAGTAGTGTCTTTCGATTTGGTATCATAGGCTGAAACTGTGCGTCGCCTGCTTCTTTCAGGGAATTGTTGGCCATTGCATTGCTTATTTTCACCTGTTCAGAAAACAGTACTTGCACAACTATCCTGAGAGGTAGCCTCTCATTTTGTGCAGCATGCATACACGCATCAATTGACAGTTTTTGGCAGTCCATCACTCGACATAGGCGTTTCCTTTCGTGCTCAGAAAGCGTTGGATGGGCCTGCAGATTTATGATTCAAATAAGAGTTCATTTCCCGAACAATGCATGTCGTAATATAAATGATCTTGGAGCTTCACTTGTCAGTCTTTTTAAGTTGAATGATTCTCGTACATGGTATCATAGCCTTATCTAACAAAAAAGTATATACAGAATTCGAATCCAAACTACTCCATGTAGTACAAACTAGAGCAAGATTATGCTTACAAAAAGTGTGTTTACAGCTAAGTTAGGACATAAGTGTATGTTTGTGGCTTTTAACAGTTTCCATATTCATGATATGAATCTAAAAGAGATGAAGAAGTAACGGAGTTACCTTAAGGTAAGAATCAATTGCTCGATAAAGCCCATCGTCACAGGTTCTTGCAGATTCAGGCAAAGCTTCGGCAAGTACCTGAAATTTGGTAAGAGAAAGGTTTCTGTCTCTGGAAACCTCAGTAAGGTAACTGTCAACAAGCCTTGCAACTCTCATTTTTGCATTCGGGTTTACACCTCTCGGGTCAGCATATGTTTGTCTACTTGGACTTGAACTTTCTGTCTGTTCTTGAACTAGGAAATGCTCTAGAAGTCTCTGAACAAGGTCCACATCATACATTGTTTCATTCTTGTTGTAAGAAGGGATTAGAAGGTCTGCTAAGGTTGCCTGTTCAAACTGCATCCCGACTCGTTTTTCGAGTTCAGTGACCAATGCTGGCGCTACTTTCAGCATGTTTGCCATTCTCAGAAGGCGAAGAAGAAAGCTACACGAGACACTATCCTTCTGCGGCGGGATTATGCTGATTAAGCTCTCGATGATCATCCGTTGATCTTTATTCTGAATGGATGAGGACTCGTCGTTATTTCCAGCAACAATCATATGAAGTCCACCTTTCCAACTGCTGCTGCTACTGCTGTTACTGCTATTGCTTACTTCATAGTCGACAGAAACTCCCCCGTCTTTGATCAAACCAGGAAGCCATTTGCCCGCATAGTGCATTATTGCAGCTCCAATCAATTCGAACCGCATACCCTTTACCTTGATTGCAGTAATGACTCTAACAAAATGATCAATCCTGACGATTGAAACATCTTCAAACCACCAATCAGGAGGAACAAGCTGACTTCTACTCGGGCTCGAATCCTTCATATCATTCCATTTGGGACTAGAAACTTTTGGGGGTTTTCCAGTGTAAGTCCATCTAACCCCTTTCGGGTTAGCACAAGCTTTCCAAGCAATGGATTCGCTGCATCTTCGAACAATCTGAAGATTCTCAGCCCAAGGGGAGAGCTTTTCGCAGCTTTTCAGTACTGAAATAGAATCCCTCCATGATGATAACACAACATAACTGAGGAAAGCTTCAGTTTTGAATATGAGATTGCCTTCTTCTAAATCCTCCGTCATTTCCAGGTACTCAGCTGCACATCGAAGGCCGGAGATGTTTCCTGCTGTTAGATCAACAGCAATCCCATAGCAGAACTTTGCTGCAAGCTCAAATGCCTCTGCTCCACCTGGAAGATCATCTAATGCTACCTTGTTCAGGTCTGGGTTTCGCGATTCGTATATTAATCTGTTCATCTTTCCACTCCTGGATAGCAATGGATACTTTTACAACAACAACAGAGAAAAACAAACTGAGTCATACAATTAAATGGGGAGAAAAATCAATTTGTCTGTTGAACTGAAATTGGGGGAAAATTATATACACCTTGTGCAAGTGGAAATTGACATCTCCAATTTGAACAAGAAGATCACTAGGAATATCTGTTGCAACATGCCTGCAATAATAAGAACATAAATCCCAATTGAAAACCTGATAATTTGGGTTATCAATTAGATTTTTAAAGAAGAAATTGAACATACCAGGACTGGCCTCTGAACTCAAATCCATCAGTCTTGACAGTATGTTTGGTTGAAGAAAGAACTCCATTGCCGTAATCACGGCCACTGAGGGATTCATTCTCGGAGTCCCACATGATTGTAAACTAAAACCCAAGTGGATTTGTTGCCTGAAAGTGAGTGATGAAGCAGAGAAAAAGAGCAACAAAACAGAGCAAAAACAAGTGAGAGAGAGAGCAGAGTAAAAAGGGGGGAGAATCCCACATGGGTTTGATTGGAATTATCTTCTAATGTCGGCTTGTTGTGGATTTTCTAGGCTGTGAAGTAATGGGCATGAAATTTAGCACTGTTTTTGGATCATCTCGAGTTAGTCAGTAGATTTGGAATTTTTTTTTTTTCTTTTATATTCGCAAAAGAATGGGATTTGAGCTTATAATCTTTCATGGTTTTCTTTTCGTTTAATAAAAAATTAGTTGCTATCAGATTTTATTGCACAATCCCAATAAAAACATTCCTCTGTGGATGACAGAATGACAAGTGAGTCTCATACGTAGAAGTTGCCAAGCTTTGGCCATGGATAAGAAAAAGAAAAAAAAAAAAAAACTGCAATTACAAAACTGCCACTGAGTGAGCAGAGTAGAGGCTTACTGCCGGTGTATATAATGGAATGGACCATCACTCGTACGAAAATACTTCAACCACGTCTCTACGTCTCTCCTATCCCTTTTTCCTACAACAAAGATTCTATTATGTACCAAGAGTGGTATATCAGTATTGGTGTTGATGTGGCGTATTTTTACAAAAACCTTTTTTCTTTTTTTTTACTTTGGTATTGTATATTTTTAATATAAGTTGACTTTGACTAATGATGGTTCATCTTAATGGTAAAGAACAATGTTATGATAACTGTACCGGACATCAAACCGGTGAAGCTATTGGTAGGTGGTACAACCGGTTCAACTAGATTTTACCGGTGATTATACGGGATTATTATTTTTTCGGAAAAAATATTATTTAAAAAATAAATAAGCTTATAAATTCATCAAACACAAGTTTTAAATGTTTAATACTCAAAATAACTTTATGAAATATCCTAAAACTTCATCAATTTTAAATTTTAATAATAATTGATTTATATTTTAAAATTTGAAAAATTTTGGTTTGAAATCGAACCGAACCAGAACCAAACCAAACTAATTCAGTTTGGTTCAATTCAAACCAAATGTATATTGGTTTGATTTTAGTTTTTATAATTTTCTATGTTTATTTTTTATTCGGTAATCAAAAACCGAACATAGAAAATTATAAAAACCGGTTTTTGATCGGTTCGCCGGTTCACTGGTTTTTACCGGTCGAACCGATCATCTCTGGTTTTTTATCAAACCGGTGATTTTAATCAAACCGACCGGATCCATGGCCGGTTCGCTGTAAGACCGGTCGAACCGACCAGTCCGGTCTGGTTTTCACAACATTAGTAAAGAATTGGAACGAGGTTTAATCCTCTGGTCTGTTAAAATTTATATGGAATCTACAAATTCTATTATAAATCATCATCAATGTATATATATATTCTAAAAATTTTTTTTACACAAAAAGTTCAGGAGAGGATATCTTCGACCCAAGGTTGGAGAAAATCTCAAGACTACAAATAGATTTACGAGATAATTTATATATCACTCCACTTATAAAGACTCCAACAACAGCAATACGATTTAAATTCATGTGGAAATGCTACAAAATTCATTAGTTAATTTTTTTTTTTTTTTAAAAAAACCATAAAATCTTATCATAATAGTTTGTAAATACCCTGAAAATTGGTTGATAAGAGTGATTGATAATCGGCCCCATTAACACGAAATAAATATGATTTTCGTAAATTTTCGTCTATTAGATCAAATCATGTGAAGGGTTGGATTAGATATGTGTGTACTTCAAGGGGCAAAAAGAAAAGCTGTCTTTAACGTATGCCTTCACTTTTTTTTAAGTAAGTAATCTACACTGTAATACTGTAAAATCAGTAATTTTTATTCATCAAATTAATTTCATTACAAAAAGAATTTTAGGCCCCTACTCTTTTTTCTTTTTTATTTTTGTTTTTAGCATCTGATGTTAATTCTAATTTGATCACATCTACATTAAACTATTTATTAATTTATAATACCATATATCAAGCCATTGGTTAACGCAAACTCGATTAAAATGGTTTCATCGATTCTGAAATTGTATTTTTTAAAAAATTTATAATTGAAGTTTTTTATACTTTTTTTTTTTATAAAGCACATCAAACGTAGAAGAAATTATTTCTATAAACCGCTAAAAATGTAATTTTGAATATAAAAAAATTAGTGTAGGTATACTTTTAATCGAATTCAGTACAATTACTGTTTTTGACAACAACGGGTTTATCGTCTATGATTATAATTAATTGAAGGTTGATTGTGTTAAATTGAAAACTAAAATTAATCAATAAAAATAAAAGGATTTGGGGTTAATTTGCTGTTATATTATTATCCAAAAGTTGATTTAGTTTTCAACTTTTTTTAAATCGTTGACACCTCTCGTCTTTAAAATTTTTAATAAGTATCCTTTTAGTTAACGGTTATTAATGTATTTTGTTGAAAATTTATATATAATAACATGTGTAAATATGAGTCAAATATATATTTTCATTGAAAATGTGATATCTTTAAGATAAAAGATACAATTATAACCTCTAATTATTACGAAGATGAAACAGGTAAGTAGCAAAAACTAAGAAAAAGTCTAACAATGAAACTAGAAAAATTCATGCTAAGTACAATAACCCAATCCCCAATTCCTGGTGAATTATTGTTGTAAGAGGGGACAAATTGTTGAAAATTTAAAAAATGAGGAGTGATATTAACGATTTTGAAAGGTTAGAGACTGAATCGACTTTTGAAGAATAGTTGAGGGGAGCTGCATATGGACGGATAACCAATCTGTTAGATCAATTCAGTCGGTTAACCATTTTATTGATTTTTAAAAAATGTATAACGATTCCCTAGTCTATCAGAATCTGTTAACCTATTATTTCGATCAGTTAACCTAATTTTATAATTATATTCTTTTGTAAAAAGTATTGCAAATATTCATTAATAATATCTCTATAGCAAATTGCGACAATCTCGAACGTTTATACATTGTGTATATGCTTGATAAATTTCAGAATTGAATTATAAATTACTAATTTCTCAAGATTTCAATTGAAACTTGTAATCATACAAATATATACTTATTCATTAAAAATAAGTACAAAACATGAGCATATGAAAGCAAATAATTTGATCCCAAAGCAAAAAAACAAAAAGGTCGGGGGTTTAGGATATATACATATTTTCCTTAGTCTACTTAAATTGTGGATTCAAAGATAGTAGTAAACTGTACGATTGAGTGGGCATTGGATGGATGGAGTATAGAGATAGATAAAGATAAAAGTTGAGTATAAAGGGTCCCCTTTGGTAATATGAGGAGTTGTCTTATATGTACTCTACCAATCGCAAGATCAACGACTGAATAATGATATAGTGGCAAAATTGGTAGGTCCATTATTTATGTTTATTTATTATACATTTGTGCTATTTGCCCTTTAAAGAGTGTTAGAAATCGAAATCATATGCATGACCACCACTACTTATTGGATATGTCTTATTGCCATTTTTTACTACACTTTTTTTCCCCACTCAAAATCAATATTAAAGCCCTTTTGTAGATAAAGGTTGGTTCGACTGCTAAAGAGTTGAATTCTTGCTTGACAAGTTTGAATTTCAATTCCTCACTCTATCAAAATTTAACATTTGTTGGTAGGTGATGTATAAATTCCACTATAAACTTTCATTGAGGTGTGTTGTTTGCCCTGATATTAAGAATAGGTAGATCTACCCTTACCTAAATTTTTATTTATTAAAAAAAAGATGTATATTGAAGCACTTTTCCTGTTCAATTTAGATTATGAACCTTTAAGAAAATGTTAAGTCCCGGTCTATAAAGAATGTTTTTAGTGAATTTTATTTTTTTCAAAATAATTTTCATTTTAGAAAACAAGGCAAATTTAAATAATTTTTTTCTATTTTACCATTGTATTTATTTTATAAAATCTTTGCTTAATAAAAGATAAAAAAATAAAAATAAAAACATTCATATCTCTACATTTGTGGTTAAATCATGTTACTTTTTAATATAGTTACTTTTATTTGTCATATTACTTATTTAGAGAGATTGATAGCCATTTGATGTCATCATATATTAAGAATTAACATGGCCACTTTTATGCATAATATTTCTTTTTACATATGTCATGTAGCATACAAAAATAAAACAGATATTTATATACAAAATATGGCTTTTTATATATATTCATCATTGATTAATACATGTAATACACTATATAAATTTTGGAGAAAAAATAATATAATCTAAATACTAAATGAAAATTCATCAAAATTATCTTTTAAAATGTATTTTTATGTAAAATTAAATTTTTTTTGAAAGAATTGGAAATTAGCATCTTCACCCTTCACAATATCTATTGTTACTTGAGTTGTACTGACGGTCACTGAAGTTTAGAATTTATGCATTTATAGTCACTAAACTTTAATTTATGTCAATAAATTTGTTGAACTTTTATTTGGTATCAATGAAGTCACGATCGTCCTAATCTGTCGAAATTTGGCGACGAAATGATAACGTAACAAGTCAATATTATTTCGAAAATGTTAGTGCAACACTATGTTAGCTTCAACAATTTTAAATTTCAAATTTTTTCATTTTTTTGGGATAATGTTGTACGAATGGGTGCCACATTTGTGACATGCGTTAGTTTTTCGTTGTCCAGAGTTTATGTCACACTGTGCTAGTAGGTTTGACATGGTGTTTTGATTAGCTTCGATTAGCTTCCTCCTCGTTATTTCGGTATTAAATTTTAATGAATTAGAATGAGAGTGAATTCACTAATACCAAAGTAAAAATTTATTGGCTTTATTGAACAAGTTAAAGTTTGATGAGAATTTAGTATTGACGGTTGTTGAATGTGACCATGAAGAAGCTGAACCTAGCAAGAAGCAGCAGTCCTGCCACCACAGCATTCAGGAATGTTCTTATTAGTCTTAGTCAGCATTTCTGTTTGAGGATTGGGCGGGAAATCACTAGCTAGCTAAGTGAGTTGTAAAGAGTCTAAAAATAAGGATCAAAATGTGAAGTTTCATTTAGCTTTTTGATAATTAAGAAAGTTGCAGAGCTTTATAAATTGAGCATGGCTGTTGGTTAGTTTACCCAATTCTACACTCTAATTGAATATTTGTTTATTAATTTTGGCCATTGTTTTGGGATACTGTGCCTGTGCCGAAGAAGAGGCTATAATTGTTGGTTTATTATTGATTGATTTTGGGTAGGATTATAATGCGACGGAATTTGAGTAAACAACCATAAAACAACACTCCTGATGGACAACGATGGAGATAAGAAGTTGGGACCCATTCCCATTGGCATTTGGATTTTGGACTACTCTCACCACTCCTCTTATATGTGCTTTCAATTGCATCCTCACTGCACTAGAGCTTCGGTCTATTTGGTTCACCAATTGAATCCAACTAAAAATTAACCAGACTAAAATCACTTTAATTTTAAAAACTGTATTGAACCAAAATTATAGATAATAAAAAACCAACCCAACCAAAAATGTCAATTCGGTTTAGTTTCAAACCGAAATTACCAAAATAAATTATTAATTTAATTTATTTTTTGTTTTCACTTTTATTTATAGTAGAAAAAAAATGTAAATTACATTTAATCAATAAAATAAATATTTCTATATATTACATATATGAAGATAAATATAAATTGGGGGTTAAATATAACAAAATGTTAAAAAATTTTTAAATAATTATTAAACTTCGTCTGGTTTGGGTAATTAAAGTTTTAATTATCGAAAACTGAATGAAAAACCGAACCAAATTTTGTGAAACTGATGGGCCTAAGTTTTAAAGTCTTAAATAACCCCAAAACCAACTTAATAAATGGGAGCAAAACCAGAAGACTTTATAAAGCAGCCATCATCAGCCATCATCAAGATCATCTGGACCATTCGTTCAAAACGGATTTTAGGCGACAAAATAACAAATTTTTTGTACCCAAATATAAAAGCTTCTTCTGTAATTCTTCAAGATGATTGTTTGAGAATAATAAAATTGCATTTCTCTCTCTCTGTTTTCACATGATATCAGAGCAGATTGGCGAATTCGACCCTTGATGGCGCCACGGAGAAACAACGCAAATCGTTTTCAGAATCCTCAACCAGATGCTTTTGATGAAGATGAGTCAGTAAATGAGCAGATCGGAGATAGAAATGCTGTTAATGTGGCTTCCGCAATGAATCAAGTAAGCGAGAATCTTGGATTAATCCTTACAGCTGTTCAGCTTTCTGGAAATAACTGTATGGCCTGGAGCAGAGCAATGTTGCGGGCTTTGAAGGTGAATGAAGTTTCTGAGTTTGTTCTTGAAGATCTTGAGATTCCTATAGAAGGTTCAATAGCTTATCGCAAATGGCTTAAAACTGATTGTTTGGTCACTTCTTGGGTCTTGAATTCGATTTCAAAAGAAATCGCAGATGGTTTCCAATATGTTTCTACTGCAAGAGAATTGTGGAAGGACTTGGTTCATCGTTTTGGAGAAAGAAACGGGCCACAAATTTTCCAAATCAAGAGAGAAATCAGCCTATTAAATCAAAGTAATCTCTCTGTCATGATGTATTTCAACAAACTTAAGAAATGTTGGGATGAGTTAGCTTTTTTGCGGCCAATTCCTTCTTACAAATGAGAAGCATCAAGGAATTGTATTTGCAATGCTTTTCAAAGAATTTCAGATATGAATGAGGAAGACAAGTTAATTTAGTTTCTCATGGGGTTGAATGATCAGTATGAAAATGTGAGAAATCATATTTCCTTAATGGATCCTCTCCCTAATCTCAATAAGGCTTATTCAATGTTGTTGCAAGTTGAAAAACAAAATGAAATTTCTGTTGAACAATCAGTGGATGTTTCTAGTTTTGCACCAAGTGACAAAAAGAAGAAATCACCTGTCTTTGTGAAAGGGAAAGGAAAAAAGAAATTGAGTCTAAAGATGATCTTTATTGTGACAACTGTGACTCACATGGACATGTTAGAGCTACTTGTTTTGAAATAATTGGCTATCCAGACTGGTGGGGTAAGAACAAAGATAGCAGAAAGGAGAAAAGTGCTGGTACAGGTTCTGGTGGAAAATTTCGGGCAAATGTTGTTTGTAGTGGTAGCAATTCAGTAAAAATCACTGATGACAGTGACACTGATTCCCATTATGAAGAACCAGATATGACTACCATGATTAAGGAGGTTTACAAGATGATGAAAGGCAAAACCGTTTCTGAATCACCTATGCACACAGCGGATTTTTTTGATTTTGCTGGTTTTTCAGGTCAGTCCTCTATTTCCCCTGTTTCCTTAAAAAGTGAAAATGTTTAGATTGTTGACAGTGGTGCTACTTCGCACATGTGTCCTGTGAAAGAGATATTTGAGAAGCCGAGTCTTTTAACTCATAAGCAAACAGTGACATTGCCTAATGGAAGTTTCATTCAGTTAAAATACAAGGGTGATGTAGTGCTATCCCCAAAATTGAAGTTACAAGATGTGTTGTATATACCCCAATTCAGATATAATTTGTTGTCTGTCAGTCAATTAATGCTACAATCACAGATGGAAGTGGTTTTCTCTAAACATTGTTGTTACATATAGGACCAGCGGTCTAAGAGGCTTGTGGCAGTGGCATGGAAGGTTGATGGGCTATATTTGCTGGATAAAAAAGTCTTTTTCCAACACTATTTTAGAACGCTTACAAAATTGTATTGATGGCAAGACTGATTTTATTGCTTCTGTAGTTCCAGCCAACAATCTTTGGCATTTGAGGCTTGGTCATGCCTCCATTGATGTTTTTCATGCTTTACAAACATTTTTTCTGTTGATTGAAACGCAGTTTGCTGCCAAAGTTAAAATGCTGCGAACAGATAATGGTACAAAATTTCTTAGTCATTCTTGTCAAGAATTGTTCACTGCTCAAGGTATTTTGCATCAAAAAACATGTGTCTATACTCTCCAGCAGAATGGTATTGTTGAAAGGAGGCATCGACAACTGTTGGAAGTGGCCAGGGCAATTCTTTTTCAGGCATCTCTACCAGTTCGGTTTTGGGGTGAAGCCGTTAAAATGGCTGTTGCAATTATCAACGTGTTACCTTCTCATGTTTTGGATTGGCATTCTCCACATGAGATTTTCTATGGAAATTCACCTGATTATGGCAAATATTTTTTTTTGGCTGTCAGTGTTTCTTTACTGATACACATCCTGTCAAAGATAAATTTTCTGCTCGCGCTTTTAAAGGAGTGTTTTTGGGATTTTCTTCTGGCCAAAAGGATTATAAGATATGGGATTTGGAGCATCAACGCATGGTAGTGAGCAGGGATGTTCAGTTTCAGGAAGAGATTTTTCCTTTTGCAGCAGCGTAGTATCAATCATTGCCATTTTCAGTTAATTCACCTAAAGTTGCAGCTGATGTTTTGCCTCTTGCTCTCTCTACTGATGTTTCTTCCAATGAAAATTCCTTGCATCAATCAAATAGAGTTCGGACCAGACCTGTTTGGTTATCTGATTTTGTAGCTTCTGTTACTAATTTTATTTTGCCTATTCCTTCTTCTTTGCAGTTTACTACTACACACACAGCTTTTTTGACGAAATTGCTGACCACTAAGGAACCTCGGCATTATTTTGAGGCTAAGAATGAACTTGCTGGGTTGAGGCCATGCAATAAGAGATATCGGCCCTGGAGTCCGATAATACTTGGCTTATTGTTCCATTGCCACCCGGGAAAAAGGCTTTGGCTACAAAGTGGGTCTATAGGATTAAGTATAAACCCACTAGTGAGATTGACAGATATAAGGCATTGTTGGTAGCTAAGGGCTACAATCAGGAATTTGGAGTTGATTATCATGACAGTTTTAGTCCGGTTGCAAAATCTGTCACAGTTAAAATGTTTTTAGCAATCGGGGCTGCTTTTGATTGGCATATTCACCAAATTGACGTGAACAATGCTTACTTACATGGTGTCTTGGATGAAGAAATTTATCTTCAACCACCTTTGGGCAATGACAAGGCGGCTAAAGGACAGGTTTGCAAACTGGTAAAATCCCTCTACAGGCTTAAGCAGGCTGGCAGACAATGGCATAGAGAAATCTCTGCAAAATTGTTGAGTTTTGGATTTATTCGTTCTTATCATGACCATTGTTTCTTTACTTTGCAGAAATCGACAGGATTTGTTGGATTACTTATTTATGTCAATGATATCCTGATCATGGGTGCTGATGAAGAATAGATTTTGGAGGTTAAGTCTTATTTACATCAGCAGTTTACCATAAAAGATTTAGGCCCTGCAAAAGATGCCGGGTTGGAAGAGGCTAATACAGTTGCTAATCCTGTTGCACATGGTATTGATCTTGCATCAGATGGGGTTGAATTACAAGATCCCTCTGTTTTTCAACAATTAGTTGGTCGATTACTGTATTTGCAATTTACCAAACCGGATTTATCTTTTGTTACTCAGCAATTAAGCCAATTTATGCAACATCCATGCACTCATCATTTACAGGCTGCAATGTATGTCCTTCGTTATTTAAAAGGGACTGCGCATTATGGTTTGTTTTATCCTAGTAAATCGGATGTTCAGATTGTTACAGCATACTGTGATGCAGATTGGGGAAAATGTAAGTTGAGCAGACGGTCTCTTACGGGCTATTGTGTTTTTCTGGGAAATGCCTTGGTATCCTGGAAAACGAAGAAACAATCTATTATCAGTCGTTCAAGTGCTAAAGCTGAATATCGTAGTATGACATCTACAAGCTGTGATCTCAAATGGATACAGTATATTCTGCAAGATTTCGGTATTCAAGCCAAGCTCCCTATTACCATGCATTGTGATGGTAAAATCAGCCATAGCTCTTGCTCAGAATCCTATTTCTCATGATCGTACCAAGCATATCTCTATTGATTGTCATCTTGTACGAGATCATATATCTGCTTGTTTTCTTCATACACCTTATGTCTCTACTGCACATCAACTTGTTGATCTTTTCATTAAGGGCCTTAGTTTGGATCATTTGCGGCCTGCACTTTCCAAAATGGGTTTGGTTACTACCACACACCAAATCCATCTCGAGGAGGGGGTGTGAAACTGATGGGCCTAAGTTTTAAAGTCTTAAATAAGCCCAAACCAACTTAATATATAGGAGCAAAACCAGAAGACTTTATCAAGCAGCCATCATCAGCCATCATCTCATCCTTTTATCAAGATCATCTAGACCATTCGTTCAAAACGGATTTTAGGCGCCAAAATAACAAATTTTTTGTACCCAAATATAAAAGCTTCTTCTGTAATTCTTCAAGATGATTTTTTGAGAATAATAAAATTGCATTTCTCTCTCTCTCTTTTCACAAATTTTTTATAGAAATTAAAACTGAATCAAACTGAAGTAGAAAATAAATAAATAAAATTTTTTTTATTAATTCGATTTTGGTTCGGTAATCAGTTATAACCGATTAACGCTCTGCTCTAATCATCACGGTTATAACCCAATGTCAACTTTACTTACAAGATTATAAAACTAATAATAACTAATAATAAGAGACATATTATAAATTAGAAAAAAAAAAATCTTCCAAAAGAAAAGCATATGGTTTTACATATTAATTTGGTTGGAACAGAACTAATTACTATTTATGCTATAATTTGATACTAAACAAAAAGTACTATATTTCAACTTTATTTAACGGCATTTTCCAAAGATAATCCATCATTAAATCATTATTTGAAAGTAGTGTTAAATCATGTCGAGAAAATGAAGATATTTTGCAAATCTATGATTGTAATTTCAAATTAAAAAAGGAATTAAACAGGCTGCCCGGCAAGTTTCATATCGGTGATCGCACAAATTTTAACTTAATCTACTTTGATGGAACTTTCATCATCTAATAAAATTCTGGTGCTTAGTTTGTCCACGTTACCAAAATTAACATCACTAATCATATAACCTTTATTTATTTATTTATTTATTTATTTTTTTTTTTTTTTAACCATGCAATTGAATTTGTATTTGAGCCGGAATGAAACTTTTTATAGCAGTGAAACTTTTTCAGCAATTGTTTTTTTTCATCTATAAGGTTCAAACCTAATACCTTGTTTAAAGGGAATGAGCATCTTATCATTCTAACTGATAGTTGATAGATAATTCACGGACTGACAAAGTTTTTTCATTTAATTATATGACAAAAATTTAATTATAAAATTCCATTACTTTTTTAATTTATTAATTTGGCTTCTTGAATTCTCTACTTACTATTTCAAATTGAAATGTTCTAGCGTAGCAAATAGCAACCATACTGTTAACCATCATTTCATCCTTTCCTTTAAACATCAATTTTTCAAGTTTTATTGAAAGAAATATCTAGACTTAATTAAACTTTTAAGTTCAGTTGGTTTATTGACAACCAATTTAAATTTTTTTTTTTAATTTTTATATTTTCACTTTTTTGAAAGAAAACTATACACATCACCAAAGACAGTTATTGATAAGTTGCAAATTAATTATATTTGTATCTTATCAATCTCTTTATGTTATGTTTCATTATGCATTTAGGTTCATATTGATTTTTTTTTTTTTTTTTTTTTTTTTTTTGTGTTTTGTAGATATTTTGAAAACTTAATTCATTTTGGAGTTTAAAATATTGATTTTAAAGCTTGGAATGTACGAGGAATGAAGCTGTAAAGTCATGACTTATGAGCACGGCTTATGGTACGCTGCTAATGCTGAAAATATGACCAAAAAGCTAATTTTGCATTAACCAAGAACATGACTTAGAGGAGAAATATGAATCTTGTAGTCTTTTTATGGGATTTAAAGACTTCTTAGTTAGACTTATTTATTTGTATCAACCTTTATTCTAGTTGGATATTAGAAGACTTTATTTTTATTCCTAGATTAATTCTAGCTAATAAATCCTAATTAGAGTTATTTTCTTTTTAGGTCTCTTTTCTAAATTTTTTTTTTCCTATTAATAGAAATATAAGAGGAGAACGTGGGGAATTATCAATGATTCAACCATTTTTAATTTTTTATTATTCTTTTTTAAGTTTTGTTCTTACCATAAAGAATTAAAACCTAGGTTCTAGCTAGGGAGATTTGAGTCTTAAACAATTAGTTATGAGATCCTCTTGTACTTAACTTATTTATTTCATTCAGGTAATTAATTCAATTTTGTTCTTATTCGTATTGTATGATTTAATTCAATTTTTGATTCGATTAATTACTTGTGATTAATTTTCTATCTAGGTGATTAAATACATAATCGTTTAATTTTAACTAGAACACGTAGCACATAACGTGATTAGTTATGGACAAATTTTTAATTCATGTTGTGAATTGATTTGATATGCTTTAAATAATTCCGTTTGTGTAATTGTTGGGTAGAATTAGTATTTCTTTCATGTGTATTGCAATTGAATGGATTAAAGTATAAAGTTTGTTTAAGACTATATATTCAATTAGCGATAATTAATGAACTATTCTTAGTTATGTAATTTATAATAAGAAACTAGGTTATCTAGCGCTTCGTTAATAACTATAGTTAATTTATTTGAATGATTTGATGTTATCTTTAGAATATGATCAATGATCAATCAGTTCAACATAATAAAACAAAGTAGGTATTTATTTTTAGTATTTTCGATACACTTCCGTTGTTGCCGCGATAAAAAAAAAAAGAGAATATGATTTAGTATAATCTTAAAATGATAAAGGAGATTTGTTCTTGTGTACATATATTGTCTTCTCTTAATTAATTAAAATATCATTCATACGAAGCAACAATTATAACCCCTTAAGTGCAACTTTTACGTATATGATTGTCATGTGGACAATTAAGAAAATGAAATTGATAGAGCAGAATCTCTTGTTGGATAAGAAACAATTAATGGTGAAGAGAAGAAGAATGTATTGAATTAACTTTATTGATGAATACTGATGAAGGTCTTCTAGCTGTATGTACACCAAATTAACAACCTCTACTAACAAACTTAACCAAACTATGCCAGCTCATCATATGAGCTTTACTCTACTGCACCCAAGCTTATTCTTCTCTACTTGTTACTGCCTTTATTCCTTCATCTCTCTCTTTTTCACATTGAATGTCTAATTAGCCTTTTTCTAAACAAATTATTAAGTCGTGCAACTTGCACTTAAATTAATGAAGCTTTTTCAAACTAAGTGCTTTGTAAATGATTAATTACTTTAGTTAACGAGTTGATGAATCTTCTAGGTTTTTTTTTTTATTTTTTTTTTATTTTCTATCAGTTATTGTATCATTAGAAATTTTTTATTTTTTATTCTTTTTTTTGTAAAGAATACATGTATTAATATATTAATCAATTACATATTTGGTTGAAAAATCAATTAAAGTTGACATAAGTTATAAGTAATGAAGGGTATCAAAATATTTTTCAAACTTTAGTAAGGTTTTTAGTTGTTTAAATTAGTTTTTGAAATCCACTCTTAATATGAAAAAAATAAAATCTTAATTAAAATACGAGTCCCCAAAACGACTAATTAACATCGAACCGACTAATTGTTTAACTAAAAAAAGTTTATCTTGTTATTCAAAGAAAATATTATACCTACGTTATCAAATTCAAATATACAGACAACGTTCACGTTGATAACCTTTGTTCACAATTTCGTAAATATATATAATAGTCATTATATAATAATTAGTTATTCCTCTTTGAACTGAGTTTCTTCTAGTAATTCTCCTATGTCTTGCAATCACGAGAAGTCGACAAAATATCTGTAGCTATTAGTTGGGTAGGCAAGTCATGTGTTTTCTGATTGAATTATGCATATAAATGTTGGTATTTTATACTGTGAATAATATCTAGCTGTTTTTAATATGAATTTGCATTAGCATTATTCTAATCCAACCCAATTGAAATAGCTGATCTTACTGATGAAATTTGGTTTCTCAGTCGGTCCAGTTTCGGTCTTTGAATTTTATATATTTTCATTCGGTTCAGTATTAGTGAAAGAAAAAATAATATGACCGAACCGACCGATTAAATAAGAAAAGACTATTATTTAGATATATGATATATTATATTTTAGGACCTAATCTATTATGATTTTTGTAAAAGACCAACCATAACATGTGTTTTATATATATATATATATATTCAAAAAAGTAGTGTTATTTGCAACCTCTTCCCCTCTTCTTATTTTAACTTCCTGAAGAATATGTGTTGGCCACCGTAAAAAGTAAGTCCGATTGAACCCAATTTTACCACCTTTGTAGAAGGACATACACCGGCGATCATACTCCGGGAAGGGGCAGTTGTCGATGTTGGGGTCCCGCCATGCACCTTGATGTTTCATCCCAGACCAGCTAGCAATAAAATGGTAAACATATGGGCCTACACCAGCAAGTTTTAAGCATCCCTGAGGGAAGAGTTCCATTGCACTTGCATTTTTGTCCATTAGGAACATGTTGGTTAATTGGGCTCCATGGGGAGATATCAACATATCTGTTAGGCTCATCACCTTCACCTGGATAAATATGTATATATTTACCCACCAACAAATTAGTTAATTATTGTACAAACATCAATTTCATAAAGAGAGGCGGGTAGCATTTTTTGAGTTAATATTTGTAATTTGTTTTAATAATATTTGTTGTTAACAATTGCATATATATTGTTAATTATTTTGGAAAATTAATATGATTGTAACTGTAGACAGGACAAGCATTTACAGTTTTTGAGAGCTTCTGCTTCCCAATAATGAGACTTAATTAATTACAAGGTATTTATAAGGGTAGAGCTGTGAAAACAAGAAAGAAATGAAAATAAAGTATGTATAAGGTTCAATACACCCTATTAGATTATATGAGTGACACGTGTCGGCGGTTTATTGGAGTTGCAGTTTGGAGGGAAAATCTGTTTGTAACAGATTTATTCTATTTGTTATTTTCCTTTCTCTTGTGTATATAAGCATGTCATCCGGTTCATTGATCAATAAGAGAGTTTTACCACATTTTCCACGTATGCTTCATACACCCACAATCCCTTCAACTTGTCTATAAACGCCTAATGACCCATTCATCTTCGAAGATGATCTATTCGTCTTTCAACTTGGCTAATGAGATCAATTGACCCCTTAAATTCCACGTGGCAAAGAGATATTAAACAATTATATATTAGACGCGTAAATGTGTTGAGAGGGTCAATAAGACATTCCAACCAAATTTAGGGGACAATAAATTGTTTTAAACAAATTTAGGAGATCATTCAAGCAAGTTTAGAGGATAAATCAGTCGCTTTTAAAGTTTAGAGATTATAACTTGTATTTGTGAATAAGTGAAAGAGGTTGAATATGTATTAAGCCAATATATAATTTTTGTCAACTAGTTAGATATGATCATAGACTGAGTTAGGTTGGGTCTAGATTTAGCATCTAAAAGTCTTGTCCAGGTCTAGTCCTAAACTTATCTCAACCCAACTCATTAAATAGACATCTTAGTATTCATTTAAAATTTAATTAAATCAAACTATAAAATGAATAAATAATAAAAATAAAAATTTGAAAAATGTATATCATGATAGGCTAGGTTGGGCTTGAGTATTGAGAATGATCTCAAGCTCAATCCATTGAATAACCGAAAGTAATAGACATAAGCTATGTTAAAATACAAAGTATATGTTGAAAATCAAATTTTTAGAGGCCAGGTGTGAATATCTATTTTTTTGAGATAATCTTGTTCGAGACTTAGTCACAGTTAAGACTCTTCAAACCGAACCTGCTATAAACTGTGCTACAACCCGTAAGTTTGAACAAATCTAGTGAAGGAAAGGAAAAATAAATTTGACTAACCTGATCACAGGAAGTGAGATTATGGGAATAGGCCACCTTCAACTTACAACCCTCAACATTAGCACATTTTTTCTCAAAGATCCAAATCACAGCGGACTCATTCTTGAATGATCTTGTCAACATAGTCATACCAATTTCTGCCATTCCCTTCTTATTAGCCCTATTTATATGATTTAAGCTCACATTACAATAAGCCCTAGCCTTGCACCTCATCAAATCAGAACTCTCCATTCTTCTTTGAGTTGATATTCCACCCTCACCATGCCTCATTACAACAGCTTTTTCAAAGCAAATTGTCTCATTCTCATTTCCCCATTCAAACTCATCAGTTAATGGTGGTTCACCAAATGTAGCCCCAATTAGGGCCTTTAGCCATGGACTCATTTTGAACCTAATTTCACCCTTGGCACAAAACCCCTGTACTAGTTTTTTGATCTTCACACCCATTTCTCTTATGCCAAGAAACAAATGGTATAACAGCTATAAGCCATGTCAAATATTTTCATTAAAGTAGCATTAAAAGGAAGACTTTGAGGCCAAGCTAGAGCATAGGAATTCCACCTTCTAAGCAAAGGAGCGTAGCACTTGAGGATTGTGAAGGAAACTGCTGGTATTGGACTTCTCCTTCATGTGTATCTGCATGGAATTGGAACTCATGAACCATGTGTGGCCTTCAAGTGGTTTGTCTTCATAACGCAAGTCCTTGAGTAGAAGAAACGTCACTGCGTGCTTTAGTCTGTGCGCTGTATAGGATTTGGGTTTTTCTTTGCAGCTAGTGAGTTGCTGCCATTGTTACATGATTGCCATGGTAAGGATGAGAAGGATGTTGAATGGATAGATTTGATTTGGAAGAGAGTGAAAGGGATCATAACTAGAAGGAAAATGATCAATAGTTTAGAGGGATGATGGAAAAATGATGACATGCCATGTTCATGATCTCCCTTGAGGGTAGTATTTTTTGGTATGATAAGCATTGGTGTTGTTTTGGCCATGAATAATACTATGAAAGGATATAATTACAAGGCAATGGGCCGGGTAACCCAAATGCTCATTATATATATCCGACTAATCTGTTCGAAATTTATCGAATACGCATTCTTTACGTGTCAACCAAGAGCTTTTCCAATAAAGTCAACCTTAATTGGAAGCTAATAAAGTGCAGAGAGCAAGATCAGATGCAGTTTTCGAGGACCAAGATATATATGGAAAGGAAGAAGAGAAAAAGCAATTTTCTGGAACTAAAATATTAATTGACCTACGTAGAGTGTGCAATACAGCCGGAGAAGAAATATTACTGCTAAAGTCCAACATGGCAAATTTGGCTAAAAATCGTCACTTTGTGCGATTGTTGCAGCAACTCTACTTTGGAATCACGTGACACAATGTAATTTTGAGATCCCAAAATGTTGAATGTCGTCTTGGACTTACTGTTGCATTAATTGACTTGCAGTTTGGCATACTTTGGATTGTTAAGACATCCCAAACCATCTACCAAACACTTGCCCACAGGAGTTTTAGACAGAAACTACCATCGGCAGCTCCTAAAAGTTGAACCAACCAGCTTCTAATTATAAGGCAAAAAAATATATTGCTGTTTGGTCGGTCTGTTTTGGATTACTATTAAAGGCAAAGGATCGGACCATCTAACTATGTGTATTATTGATATCCAAAAAGGAAAAAACGCATCCTAACACCCTTGATATTTTCGATTTTTGTTAACTAAATCCATAATTTCTCAATTTGATATACTGAGTCATCAATCAATTATAGTTTACACATAAAGCCCCTCGGCATAAGAAAAATTTGCTCCGAATGTGAAACTTCAGTTAAAGAAAGTTATCGACTTCATTTGCATTTGATATTGCATTATGCAAATTTTGACACAAATGAAAGGAACAACAATACTCTTTTAACAAGCTTGATTTTCGCATCTAACTTTTTCTTGTAATCAGGGGCTTAATGTATACAATTATATGTGTCAAATTAAAACCACAACGAGCTTAATCAACCAAAAATGGATGGTCATTTCCTATTGCATAATGTCGACGATCGCTATATGCAGTAATACAAACAAATAATGAGCATTATTAGCAAGTAATAAATTCTGCATAAGAATAAGCCTTTCACTTTCAGGTCAGGCTAATATAATAAAACACAATTAACACCCAAATTCTATTTACAATAAACCAACAATGCCAAGCAAAGTTTTTACAATATGCCAGGTCAGGCTGAAAAATAGCTCAGAAAATCAAACACACTATATATCACAATGACATCAATTGAGAGGAAACAGATACACGTGTCACACTTCATTTTATCCAGGTTACATTACTCTTAATTAAAGTTTGAAGACTTCAGTAAACCTCCTGCTACCTATGAATATCTTTACTTCCAGTTACAGCTAATTGGGGCAATTCATAGAAACCATGTTATTGTTCTATGCAGAAAGATCAGAATGCTGTACAGAGATTGTTAACCTTAACATTAGAGGAACATTGTTGGCTGATAGAGCCGGTATCAACCCACGGCCTGCTTCTCTTTGGTTCAGATATTCTCACACGTGAAATCGCCATTGCAAGGACCTCGGCCAATTCACAATCTCGCTCATCCAACCTCATGGTTGAGCCACGAGATGACAAAACAAGGCTAGAGTTGTCACTGAGAAAACTGCTGCTGGTTTCATTGCATCTCTCCAACTCCACCCCTGCAGTGACTGTTAGTCGTTGGTTATTCAATGTTACATTATCTGTAATCTTTGATGTTAATGTAAGTCCCTTCAAAGTTGGCTCTGTATAAAACAAGATCCATGGGTGCCCTGCAAAAGCGCATATCTCGTTAAATGACAGTTATACAACTCATGCTAAATACAAAACAAAAACTGAATGTAGTTATGAAAAGGATAGGGAACCATGCTTTGAAAACATAAAGGATGTTTCGATGCATTCGATCTGCTCAAGGTTTTTTTTTTTTTTTCCTTTAACTTGCAAGTTGCAACCTCACATTTCTTTAGATGTCTGGATTTGACTAGGTTTGCAAGGCTCCATTTGATTATTAGTTCAGCGTATGGGAACCACTGCTAGTTAGTCTTAGTATGATGGTCTGATATAATCAGACAAACCATACGCCATAACCTGAGACTTGAGCAGCCAGTCTTATGGCATGGTAATAGGAACAAAATAATAGAACAGGGAAATACTGAATTATATTGATGAACTTCCTCAGAGTACACAGAAAGATTAGGGAATGAAAGACGACTGCAAAGATTAAAGAACTAAGGATAGAAATGGACTGGGTATGAACTCAATCCCCACAGGAGAAACCTCCCTCTCTCAAATGAGAGCCCTGCAGTTTAATGCAGAAATAACACACAAATTCAGCCTAATTCTCTCCTCCCCACAAACGAGGCTCTAAATACAAATCCTTAGCAATGCCAGCCCACACAAAAGGTGTAACTAACTTCTCGTGCCCCTATGCATCACCAACTGGTGTGATATTCTCCTTCTGCCCCTGCTGATTTGGCAGATGATTCCTCTTCTTACCTTTATTAGCTCGTTACATGGTGCCATATTAATATGATATAAGTGATTCTATTTTCTATTTGCCGCCATTTGGCCTCATTCAGTTTCAGTTACAACTATCTGACGTAATCCATGATGCCGATTTAAACATTCGAAAGGAAACAGAAAAAAGGAAAGAAAAATACATCCTGGTAGAATAAGCTATAAACCTTAAAAAATTAAAAGTGCAAAGGAGAATTTGACAATAGAGCTCAGAAGTGGAGGATTCATAGAACTCTAATTTTAACAGCAACAATCAGTAGTCAGGACTTCAACTCCCGAAGACTGCAAAATTCCTCTCTCCTCATAAAAATTCCATCAAATAATAAATAAATAAATAAGTTTCATCTATGACCTGGCTTTCTTTTTTTTTTTTTTTTTTTTTTTTGTTTTGGCTATCCTCGAATATATGTGAAAGAAACTTACGTAGTATTTCATCAACAGTTAATCTTGCTGAAACATCTCTTGTAAGCATACGGGCTGCTAGATCTCTGGCAGGTTGAGAGACTGACTCCCATATTCCACTCTCAAAATCAAGTTCAACCTTCTTAATTGCTTCAAATACAGCACCCAATGAATCGCCCCGGAACGGAAGAACGCCAACCAACAAAGCATGAAGCAGGACGCCAGCACTCCAAATATCAACTTTATCTGAATAATCACCAAGTAAAATTTCTGGGGCCACATACGCAGGGCTTCCAACCAAACCTGTTAGTTTCTGACCTGCAGGAAAGAAACAACAGTTCCAGCAAACTACTACTGATTGAGGACTAAGTGCATAAATAAAGCTGATAGTAGAAGTAGCACAATAAAAGCGAAGACTACACAAGCCATTAACAACTAGGCATAATATACATACGCATAAAGGAAACTAGCGGAGGATGATTCAAGAACTTACACCTAATAAAATGGCAAGCGCATTTTGCCACCAATCCTCTCATTCAATAAAAAAGAAAGAAAGAGTAAAACAATGTTAAACATCTTAAGGAAAGTTCTGCGATGGGCAGTGCAGCACCAGTCCATAGAATAGTTGTTCATAGGTAAAAATATGTCATAAAACTAAATGTAACATCCTGGAACAGTCCTATACGATCATTCAACATCACAGGGTGGCAAAATGAAAAGCACACACACAAACAACAAGGAAACTACAGCTACTCCATAAGCAAACAAAAGTTAGCTAAAAATTTAGTTAGGCTGATTTGCAGCAGCAGCAGCAGCAAATAATAATAATAATAATAATTACCACTTGTAGTTCTCACAGCTAGCCCAAAATCTGCAAGCTTCATTTCCCCCGATGCTGTAAGTAGGATATTCTCAGGCTTTATGTCCCTATGAACAACACCCATTTCATGGCAATACTTGATGGCCAAAACCAACTCTCTTAATGTATTAGCAGCTCGATGCTCTGAGTACTGCCCTTCCCTTGCCATCTGGTCAAGCAACCGTCCTCCAGAGCAAAGCTCCATAACCAGATAAAAAAATTCTGCATCCTCATAAACAGCCTTCAGTGTTACAACGCCTGGATGACCAGAAAGGTGCTGCATTATCTCCACCTCTCGATGCACAAGATCCTCTCTTTTGCGCAACATTTTGCAGGCAAACTCTACCCCAGTCGCTTTATTCCTACACAATACCACAGATCCAAACTTCCCATGCCCTATTGCAGCACCCAAATCATAATGTTGCTCGATCTTTTTCTTCCGGCCCAATTGAGTCACCACATCAATACACCCAATTTTTCTCTTAAGACCCCTGCATGGTAGATCCACAGAGGAATTTCTACAATGTGCGGCAGTTACAATGCCTTTAACTAAACTACTACAGATATCAACTTGCTTTCTTTCATTTTCCTTGCACCTCTTCTTCTGCCTCGAATAATCTTTCACTGATAAGTTCGACCAAATAGTAGCGGATGGAATCAAAGACTTGACAAGTGATGGAAAAATTGCTAGACCCTTTCTTTTCCTTCTTAAGGACTCCATGGAACGCTAAAGGTCAATTAATTCTGAAATGCCCCAAAAACATTGTGCAACTCAAACACTATTCTACATTTCTAGACTACTGATACCACTCAATTAAAAAAAACTACCAAAGATGATTATCTAAAAGTCACTCCAATCTAAATAAGAGAAATAGCCATTCCATCATAAGATTGGATCCCTGCATATGCATTCTGCAATTCCATAAAAAGGATATCAATGAGAACACTATTTTACTCTACTCAAGAAAAAGAAAACTTCATATTGATTCTGGACCAATGTTGAAAAGAATAAAACTAAAACTAAAGAATTTCAGGAAACAAGTTAGCATGGACCTTTGAGTATCAGGAGCCTCTCGTTTTTCTTCCTTCGAACCATGTTCACTGATAAGTCGAAGGCTTTAGACATTGACTGATTCTGATTGGCAAACGAAACCTACAAATATGAAATCATCCAGAAAAAACAAATGATCACTCCAAGAGAACTAGAGGTACAGCAAAACAATCATTTGGCAGCAAAATTTTTCAGATAGTGAGTTCATAGAGACATCGAACCATAAACTAGGAGCAATTACGAGAATAGTGCCTAGAAAAAACTAAGCTCTCCTCTTATCTTTCTTCAAACTAGGTTTACTGATAAATCAAAGACTTTAGGCAATGATTGATTCCGATTGGCCAACAAACTTCTAAACATAAAATTATCGAGACAGACAAATTATTACTCCAATAGAGGCAGAGGTAAATAAAAACAATCATTTTAGGAACAAAGATTTTCCAGCACAGTAAGTTAAGGAACCGGATCAAACAATAAAATGGAGTAATTAATTACTACAATCGTGCCAATAAACAACTGACCTCTCCCCTTGCAAATCTGAACACAAACCATCAATTCCATAAAAAAGATGTAAACAGGGGGTGGGGGAACTTACTTTTTTCTAATCGGACTAAAGCAATCTAAAAATTCCACAGTTAGTTTACAGTTAAGAGGATTAACAACTAACTAAATATCCAAGTCGACAGAGCTAAAAAAGGGAAAGGCAGTTCATCCCAGTTAAATCGACCTACTCATGTTTTTCCTCATTTATCGGGAAATGAACAGGGACCAAAAACCCAAAAAAAAAAAAAAAAAGACAGAAGAGAATGAGAGGAAGAGTAAAATACCTTCACAGACAGCAGGTGATTGAGATGGAGAAGAGGAACTTTAATTTAAGGAGGATTGAACAAGGGCTTGATAGAAAGGGAAAGAAGCATCAGTAATTTAGAAACAGGGAAAAAGCATGTGAAACCCAGCAACCGTTGGGATCTCGCGGGTTCCTTAACACCAAATGGAACATGGGACCCACATTCCAATCAGGCGGAGGTAAAGCTACCCGCCACCATTCAATACCATCTCATCTCATGTCCAATTTCGACAAATTTTAATAATACATATAGATATATTTTCATTTTTCCCGTAAACTTTTTAATTTTAATACTCATTTTACATATTTGTTTATTTCATTAAAATGGTATATATATATATAGGGCTATTCACGGTCCCTCACTATAATTAATAAAGTAATTCTCACCTTTTATATAATATGTAATGTGTTAATCATCCAAAAGTACGGACCACCTAAATTTCTTTATATTTTGTCTTATATTTTTCAAATACTCATATTGCATGTGTTGATTTTTTTAGTAAAAGAGAAAAAGCTTCAAAGACCATCCCTATAGTTTCACTATCTTACAAATCAAGAATTATGTTTTTATTTTGTCAAAAAAAAAAAAAAAGACTCGTATGTCAAAAATTAGTAAAAAAATGATAACTAACATTTTTCATTCAAAAATAATAATGTAGTGTATGTTATTTTTGTTCATTAAACATTCCTATAGTTTACCTATATCATTTAAAAATTTTACATCAATATTTCAATATTTTTCATAAATTTTCTATTTTTGTGATTTTTTTTATATTTATAATCACTATTTAATTAAAAAATATTTGTACTTCTCGAAAATTTTCAAAATTTATCGCAAAGGTCTAATATATTTTTATTAACCAACTCGAAAATTTTCAATTCAAAATAGATAAAAATGCCCTTTTATATGTCATGATTTTTTTCTAACTTTTGAAACTATAAGTGCTTTTTTTAACCCCCCCCAAAAAAAAAAAGCCATAATTCTTGATTTGTTAGAGGGTGAAAACATAAGGATGGTTTTTTAAATTTCCCCAGAAGTTAACGTCAACCTGATCAATAATTATTTCATTCTATGATGCTAGGCTTATACTTTAAAATTAAAAATATTAGTGGAACCTATTGTTCTAATAAATGTTTTCTTTTAAACCTTTAATATAAGAATAAACAATTTATTTTTCCTTTATTTTTTACATATTACATTATTTAGTCTATATATATAGTTTAAAGTCCTTAAATTTTATCATATTCATCCTTTTCACCATCCACTTACTTTTGCATATAAAAGTACAAATTTAACCTTGATTATAAGTAATAACTTTTATCCTTAAGTTTTCAATTTAATTTTTTTAGAAAAATTAATTTAAAATAATTGTAAACCTAAAATTTTCATCTCTAATATATCTTATGGATAACACTAAGAAAATAATTTAAAAATATTATTAAAATTCATAATAATATTTATTTTTAGTTTAAATATGTGATATTAAATTAATAAAGGAAATGATAATAAAATTTCAAAAATAAATAATAGTATAATTTTATTACGATTATTTTAGTTAAACTATTTAAAATAAATATAATTTAAAACCTAAAATCAATAGCGAATTTATACTTTTTATACGCAAAAATAAGTTGATGGATTAAAGAGTTGAATATGATAAGACTTAAGAATTTTACAAAATATGTACGAACTAAGTAGTGTAATTTGTAAAAAGAAAGAGACAAATAAATTGTTTACTCTTAGTATAATACTCTATTGGTCCCATTTTGATAGAACACTTTGTCATCTTGGTTCACCTGAAATTATATAGAACTTTCATTTATAAAAATTAGTTAAGTTTTACTTTTTCTATTATATCCTTATTTATTGGGTATTGAAATTAACAAATTATACAATATTAACTCAAAGTCGTAAATATTTTTTCAATTCCAATACAAGCTTTACTGAAAATTGTCATTATTTAATACTAATATATTTTTATTGGCTAGTTAAATAAGAGTAAAGTAGGAATATTATATCAAAAAAATTGTCTATAACCACTTTAACTATCATTTTTTAAACCACGTGAAAAGTGAAAATAATCTATTAAATTAGGATGGAAGGAGTAAAATAGTGAATTAATGAGACATGAAACCTGAAATTAAATCTTAATGAAAATAATGGAAGTAGAATTTAGGTCTATTCCCAATTGAGATAGACTGAGAGGAGCCTGATAATCCTGGGGACTTGACTTCGAATCCCAGGTCTCTCACTAAAAACTATCTCAAAAAATAAAAAAAGAAATGAAGTATTCTATTATTTTGAAATATTTGCCAGTATAACAAGTAAAAGGTTACTATGTTCTTTTTTTGTTAGAAAGAAAATTTAATTCATGACCATCATCTGCTCCCTCAGTCAGTCACCAATTTGACCCATTCCATTCAATTCCCATAGCAGAAACAGCAATACAGACCAACAGTAGAGATGTACAATTGGGGGTGGTCCTCTCTAAAAATGATGGGTCCAACATACAGGTTACACGCAAACATGTCCATGTTCTGCTCAATATAATTCCTTTAATATAGGATGATACATCTGCTTTTACTTTCTATTCTTGCTGAAAAATTTTCAACAGACTTTAATTGCAACCACTGTCTGCCATTTCCAGGCACTAGTTTTAACCAGCAACTTGTTGCACCACTTGGGTACAATTAAATCATGAAGGATAAACATATCTATCCCAGCACAGGCTACAAATACATGATTAGAAAGAGGGACTCAGAGCAAGTAGGCCAGACTTTAGAAATGAGAAATTATTGAAAGCAAAATTTTTTTTCTACAAAGACGAGTACATAAAGTTTTCCCCCATCCAGTCCAATTCCAGTAATTTTGATCACATTGACAACTTGAGTGGGTGTGCCTTAATTAAATGCACAGGAACTATAAGGGTAATAAACATAATTTAACTACAAGTTTCAACTGAAAAAAGAATAGAGGTACCAGATTACCAGTCCCTTAAGTGTGAAAATTCAGCAACCTGGTCCTGAGTGTAATGCAATCCAGTACAAATTACAGTCGTATTTTATTCTTTCCCAGTTGTAGAAATACCTGTCCTGCCCACTGCAAACAAAGAGCGGTACTTAGTATATCAAATCTGTGGAATCATATCTCTTTCAATCAGAAGCACGCGGAAGTTGTTCGCGATTTCAGTAAATCTGGCACCAGAGAATGCATCCAAAAGCCTACTACACGCAGAGATATCAAAGTCTGTGGTAGTACATTGTTTCCACTGGTCCAGAACCTCTCCTACCTCCTTCAAATGTCCAAGCATCATATATGAAGAGAGAATGCATATAAAGTTTCTGTTTGTCATTTTTTGCTTAGTCATTCTCAACGATTTCCATATTTGATCAACTTTATCTTTGTTCCTTAAACTTGAATACAGGATAATAAGGAAGTCGTACGTTATCCATTCTCTCTGTGAAAAGTTTTTCTCTGCTTCAACTACAGCACTTGAATCTGCATTCACAAGATGCCCTGCTTTAACATATATATTGGCAATGTCAATGTATCTACGCCAGTCATCGTTACAACCGGGGTTTTGGCTCATTTCGTCCAAAACTGTTGCAACTCTATCAATATCTAGAGCAGCAGCACATGAACTTATCCACAGATTGTAAGTGAAAATGTCAGGGGCAACCTTTTGTTGTTTCATTTCTTCAACAACTAATGACACTTTGTCCACCTGCCCAACTGACATATAGAGAGTCATCATCTCATTGTATGTGACAGCCGGGAAGGATATGTTTGATCGCTTCATTCTCTTATAAAGCTCTTCAGCTTTGTCTACAAGTTTTGACCCAGCATAAGAGTGCAGGAGAGCAGTATAGGTTTCACTTGTTTTAGCTGTGATAGGTAGTCCTTCAAAGTAGCGCTCTGCAGCATCAATACCAAAAACCTTCGTCATCAAGTCAATACGGGTACCATAATCAGAGTCTGACAACTCAAACTCTTTATTTGCAACCATCCACTCTGATATCTGCGAACTCATATTGGTTGTAAAACAGAAATACATTAAATATTGACCAACAAGCAGCAATCAAAGCTACATATTTTTCAAAATTCTTTCTCAGGTGGAACTCTGTTCATTAGGGTTGTAATCGGGGAAGTCGGGGTTGGGGAATGGTACCTCCATCCCCGCTCCCCAAGAATTCGGGGGCCGGGGTTGGGGTCGGGGATTCCTCATTTTGCAAATGGTTAAAAATTTGCCTCCATTCCCCATCCGCCTAGACCACCGTGGGTTTCGGGGATTCCCCAACTCCAAGTCATATTGCCCTTTTTTTTTTTTTCCGCCTAAAAAATATACATTCAGCTCATGTTGCAGTTTTTCCAAATTACATAATCAGCAAATAGTCATGCTAAAGTTTTTCAAAATACATATTCAGCAAATTGCAAATAATAGTCACTGCCACATTCAATTTTAAATCCAAATAATAAGCTCAAGTAGTAGAGCCAAATTCATTTTAAATCCATTACATTTCATCTAAAACTACATTATTAAAAGTTGAAAATTGTTAATGAACTTGTAGTAACTGTGCAACATTTTCAATTGGACTAAAGTGTTTATGGGTTAAAGTGAAATGGGCTAGCAAATGGACTAAATTATACAGTATACTAGTGGATTAAATTTAACAGTATTAACTATTAAATTTTAAGGAAAAAAATTAAAATAATTAAATGTTTCGGGGATTAATTGGAGAAATTTGTGGAGACTTTTTCACGGTCAAATTGGGGTCGGGGTAGGATCCCCACAAATCGGCGGGTATATCCTCCGTCCCCATCCCCAATAAGCTCATGGGGGAAAATTGGCCTCATCCTCCACCCTATGGGAAAAAAAATTGCCTCCATCATCCACCTTATCGGGACGGATCTCCGTCAGGTTTGGGGATTCTCCGCCCCTTTACAATCCTACTATTCATAATCATGAAAGACTAAAACGAGAAAAATATCAGTTCAAAAGTGCTAGACATTTGGCATTCTAGAATTTTATTCCTGAAGTTTCTAACTAAATGTGCCTGGCATTATCCAATTCTCCAAAAAGCAAATTGCTAATCACAGTCATGAGTCTCATCAATGAGATTGTCTAGAACAAGTATCAATTTTATCAGATCTTTTCCAGCCTATAGTCTGACCCTCCAAGGAAGCAACTAAAGGTTGTCCCTGCTGACATTCTTGGCCATCTATTTCATCATCTGAGTCATTAGGTTCATTCTGTGTGTTCCTTTTCCCACACGGAATAAAAGATCAGAATTTTCATCCTCCTAAACTGTTTGACATCTACAAGCATGGAAAGATTTGGTATAACACATGAATGCCATTGACAAAAGGAGAACATTTAAATCTTATTTCCAGAAACAATTTACTTTTGAGACTAGCCCGGGATTCTCCATCAGAAAAACATTTTATCATCTACCTAAAACACTAAACCATTATTGAATACCAACATTAACAGAATAAACAACTTATATCTGATTCTCATATCCTAGTAGAACCACCAATACGCCCACCCCAATAAACAATTTTCTCCTAATTCTAACATTTTATGCCTCCCTGTCTACCATTCCATTTCAGTACTCCAAAATTTAAACAGCCAGTAAAAGTCGCATCATTTTCCATATCCAGTTTATTTTCTCTAGGAAAACCAAGCATAAGAACTGAATCAATATGAGATATTCATTCAAAAGAGAGCAACAAGATAGAAAGCTAGCAACCTCAAGAGCATGCTTGAAACGCTGATACTTTCTAAGCTCTTTCGAGATGTTTCTTAGTTCAGAGGCCGTGACAGTGTTCCCTTCATTGATCCATTTCTGAATAATGTTGGTAGCGCTTCTCTTTGGAAGTCTCAACCTAAAGATCCTACTCCTCAAGTCGTCTTCATTTGAATCCTCTTCAACGATTTCAGTTTCCAGTGCACCCGAAGATAGAAATCGACTGAACTTGCCTTTCTCTGTGGCACTCAAGCATTTAATTTCTCTGCAGAAGAGTACTGTGAGCCGCGACGCAGTGGAATCAAGAGGAACGAACTTCAAGCATAGGTATTAAAATTCTGAAAAGCAAACTAAGAATTAGGAAGGGCGAAAAGGGAGAATTGAAATGATGGGCTTACCGGCGAAGAGTGGAGAGAAGCGATCGAGATGCCATGACCGGCCCTTTTCCCTTCTTTGAGTTCAATTTTGGAATCAGAAAAATAATGGTATAAATTTTCGAATAACGAATACAAAGAAAATTATGGAAGATTGTGCTAACAAAATGAGCGACACTAAACGATGCGTTTTACTTGCATATCCCGTCCTAATTGGCTAATTTCTTCTTTATCTTTTCCTTTGATAAAAATTGGCTGATTTCATTTCTAAAATATTTTTGGTAGTGGATATAATATGTGCAGTACCCTCCCCCCAATATGATAAAACACATTTTTCATTATAGTTTAATCAATAAAATATATTAATATTTATCTTGAAACCACCGAGTATTCTACCAATTTAATAAATTTAATTAAAAATTATAATAATTTAGGGTTTAATCATTTATATTAAAAAGTTAAACAAGGGTATATTAGAAAAATATACTTTAACAATATTTTTTAAACAACATGAAAACTCAAATTCAATTTATAGGTACTTTTACTTTTAATTAATTGTGTAATGTATAATCCCACCAAGGGACCATATCTAAAAGAGGAAATTGCACTAGAAATCAAATATAGGAGACATTTTATGAGTAAGTCATTTGAGATTTAGGATTTTATCAAACCAATTATATTTTTAGAGATTTGGCAAGATCTCCAATTTCTATTAGATTTAAGTCAAATCTATTTTTGTTATTTAATTATTATTTTTATTTTAATTAAACATTATTATCTAATTAAATTCTAAGTATGTTTATCTCTTGTATTTATCTTTATTTAATTTTGTCTTTTATAAGCATATATATATAGATAACATAAATCTGCATATAAAAGACAAAATTAAATATATATTTCATTCCACCCAGTACTTGGCTATTGCTAAGCTTTCCCTGATCATAGTCTTCTATCTGTTCGTTACCAGTATTTGAGTCTCCGTTCCACATACTGGTTGGCTATTACAAAGCTTTAATTGGTCATAATTCTCCATTTGTTGGTCCTTGTTTTCATTCTTCTTTATCCAGCCATAATTTCACAGGTTCAGAATTGATTATTTTATGTTTTTTTTCCCATTAATATGCATGTTGAAAGACATATTTGTAATGTATTTTATGTGCTCTATTTGTTTACTTTGACAGTCACAATTTATAGCTATTTATTTGTTGTGTATTCGATAATAAACTTTTTATATTAATGTATTATTGTTAGTATATTTAAAGATTATTAGCTGCCTATGTTATGCATATTCGACAAGTTTTTTTATATGTTACATTTACTTTTAAGAATATCCATTTGCATTCTTCCTCAATAAATACGCTAGCAGATTAGAAATTGATATCTCAATTTAATTATTTGAAATTACATCATAGTTTTTTTTTTTTCTAATTACAAAAAAAAAATTTACTTTTTTTAGAAGAAGCAACTATAAATATTTGGTAGATGTTTTAATTAAAAAAAAAAAAAAAAATCTGTAGATGTCTACAATATATATTTTCGATTTTTATTTTGTTGCATAATTTAAGAAAAGAGATTAGATTTACACAATTTGAAATTTTTGAATATTTACTATTATCTTATTTATTTTTAATTCCTATTTTATAGGTAATTGACATATATTGGATAGAATATAAAATTTTTGAGTTTTATAATATTAGTTATTAGTGGTTCAACTTTTTGTAATTACTATAGCAAATGTCAATATTTGTGTAGAAATCCCAATCTAAAACTCCCGGTCGGGATGAGATGCATTTACCAGCTATAACACACATTAATAAATTCTTTTATTTATTAAAAGAAAATTTTATTGACACATAATTATTAGTTTGATTTGGAAAAAATAATTACGTTGACATAACATTATTTTTAATTTCTCCCTCATCTCTCCGACATTTGTCTTTCTTCCCTCTCCGTTTTGCCACCCAGACGTCACTAGTCAAGTAGTCATCACTTTTCCGGCGCATTCAATTACCTGAGCTGGGTGTTGAAGAATCTCGCCACCCTCTTCAACATGCCTTCCTCTCTCTTCACAGGTTAGGAATTTCACGACTGTCTCTGTTTTTGTTCATTTTGGGTAAATCGGATAGTTAGGTCAATTTTATTGAGATTGAATTTAAATGAATTGTCAATTTCATCTGTATACATAGCGTGAAAATTCATTTTGTAGTGTGTTTGATTTTTGGTTTGTACTCAGTTGATTGGTATCTAAAGATTTCAGCGCTCCCCACACCAAAAAAAAAAAAAAAATCCTAATTTTCAAGTTAGTAAACCTTGCTTGATTTCATATGAATGCTCCTTTTTAAGGTTTAGAATTTAATTTAATCAAATTTAAATGTTGAACTGAGATTGTTTTTATTTATTTATTTTATCTGCAAGTTTCTTGTCTCCTCCAACATTACCATCCGAGATATTTTGATTGATCCATTGCATCCTAAATCTATCATCTTTTTCCATTCTCCAGAAAGGAAAAAAAAAAAAAAAAAGTTTGTCTTCATAAACTTGATTAATGTGTCCGCATTCAGCAAACAACATGAAGTGAACAATGGTGGCTGCTGCTTCGAATCCTGCTCAGATGAGGAATGCAAAAGAGAATATCAAAGAGCTTCACAAGTCTAGATGTTGCTATCCTATTTCTGGTATGCTTCCTTTCTTACCATTGATAAGTGTATACTTTTCTACAAGTGGATTTCTGTGCTTATATTCTCAATACTCTCTTTGTGTGGACTCGCTAAGTAATTTGATATGTTTGTTCAGTTATCTTATTGAACATAGTATACTTAGACATACACTCCTGTCAAATATGTGTTTCCACCACATATGATAAAGACATGTGACATGTCTTTTGGTTCAAAAGACAGTTGACAGGATCCTTGAAGCTAATTGCTGAGATGGGATGCTTTATTGTAGAGAACTGAGTTATTTTGCTTAATGCATAAAATGTTTTCAGTTGTTTCTTATTATCCATTTTATAGGTAGAGCTCCCTTCAATCCAAAATCTCTTTCATTCTTTTTTTTTTTTTTTTTTTTAAAAAAAAAGTTTACCGCTGGATTACCTGCAGAAATCCCTCTAGCAAAGGTGAAAAATCACAAAACCAAATTACAGGAACTTAAAGGTCAATATTTTGAGATGTACAAGAGCCAAAGTTTGCCATTTTGCCAAAAGACCCCCTAAAAGAGTTAGTCCCTTTTTATCTATTTAACTTCATTTTTCAATACAGTAGTTGTATATTTCAAGAGAAAATAAATGCTGCACCACATTCAAATAAATATTTCAAAAGAATCTTATCATGTTCATTCATATATAAATGGATTTAATCCGAATTTTACCATTGCCATTGATAAACTATTGCAATTATAATAATTATTGCCGACGTCATACCAATTATAGGTGTTAAAGCACAGCCACCTGCATCTATGGCGACGGCAGACAACTGCCTGGAGTAAGTTCTAGTGCTGACGATCCTATGGTCAAGCTGAGGAAGGATTTCCTCTCTGAATCTCTCCAAGGAAAAGACATCCCAACTGCCATTATTCCAGTAAGTATAGAAATTGACTTCTGGAACTCGTGCAACCCTTTTATAATCTCCATATTCATCTCGATCTGGATGTAATGTCATGATCAATTCTATTGGCATATTAATGAACTCTACTACTTTAAGCTGATGGAGATGTTCTATGCCTGATGGAACCTTCTTCAGTAGCTGACACCTCTGAACAATTAGCTTTTGAAGACAAGGCATTGCTCCTTGCTCCACACTTATCTCTTTCAGTCTGTCTAGTTTGTTTATACCCAAAAACTTGAGCTTTTCAAATCCTCCGTCAAATACCAGTGTCTCACCATCATATGCCTCCAAAAATTCAAGATGTATCAAATTGGGCAAACGTTGAAGTTCTGGCAGTGGATTTCCAGTTAACCTACTCCATTTCAAGACCAACTTCTTCAAATTATCTAGAGAAGATATCCAGCTTGGTAGTGTCCCTAAACGTCCTGTCAGGTATAGTCGTACAAGATATGGAGGAGCTGAATAGATGTGATTCAAATCGATAACCTCATTTTCGCTGATTGAGGAAAGTGATAATGCGCGAAGGTTAGTTAGCTTCTCGATGGAAGAACACATATTTTCCCCATCTTTTTCCCTCATGTTTACAATGCCCAACCTTCTCAGCCTTCTAAGTGTTCCGAGTTCTTGCAGGAGACTGATATTTCGATTAGGCTCTATGAAACAAAGCTTTTGTAGGGATTGCAGACCTCTTATATGAGTCAGTAGCTTAAAACCAATCGTGTACTTGGTCTGCAGGCGATCATCGACCTCAGTTATGCGCCGATACACCAGTAGGTGCCGAAGTTTCTGGAGTTTTACAATTGAAGTAGGCAACTCTGTGACCCAAGAATTCTTCAGATCTAGAGTTTCCAGGTACTGCAATTTGTAAATCGAGCTTGGAACGGAATTCACCTTGGTATCCCTCAAACTCAGATACTTTAGGAGCAAGAGGCTAGTAACTTCCTCCGGAAATTCATCCAAAGGTGTGCCCCCCAGATCTAACACAAACAACATTCTTAAATGGGTAGAAGTCAAACTAAATGGTCGATATTCCGGTGAAGGTTCTAGCCCCCAAAACACAAGTAACGAACACAATCTAGAGGTAAAACAAGCTGTTTGTGTTCCAGCCGTGCCATTGTGAATGGATAAGCGACGTACTTTTTCAGGTACTATGCTTCCTTCTGTAACTATTGCTGCGAAACTCAGATCCTTAGCCTTGGAGATGATAATCTTACGCAGAAGACCTTGAATACGGCATCGTTTCACCCGATCATCACTGGTTGTCTCAACAACTTGGATCAGGCTTCTTTCTATGAGTCCATTCAGGTAGCTTTCTGCAACTTCCTCTAATGTCCTCCCTTCAGTTCTTGTCACAAATCCCTCTGCTATCCACAATCTAATGAGTCTCATCTTCTCAATCGGATAGCCTTCAGGAAAGATGCAGAGGTAGAGTAAGCAAGATCTGAGATAGGAAGGTAGAAAATAGTAACTAAGTAAGAGTACTTTTCTCATTCTCCCCAGACTGTCATTGCCTTCTATCTCAGCACCGAAGCTTCGATAAACCATCTCCCATTCCTCGAGCTTGCTGGTGTCAATTGTAGCTAAAACACCACTAATGGCTACGATTGCTAGTGGCAATCCCTCGCATTTATTTAGGATTTGTTCTGAAATATTCAACAGATTTTCAGGACAGGAATTTCTCTGAAATGTGTAGTTGCAGAACAATGTCCAAGATTCTTGTCGAGACAATGACTTCATCCTGTAAATTTTCTCGCGAGATTCAGAGCAAAAGTGATTAGCAACAGGTAAAATCTGTGTCGTAAGCAAAATTCGGCTGCCCTTATTGTTGTTTGGAAATGCCCTCTGAAATATATCCCAAGCTGCATGTTCCCACACATCATCTAAGACAATGAGGTACCTTCTTTTCTGAAGGAATTCATTTATTACATTCCTCAGAGAAGGAATGTTCATATTGTCCAGACCTAAAGGTCTTGGCCTCCTCATAACATGGAAGATCTGCTGTAGCATGTCTTTGAGAAGGTCAACTGTCTCAAAATGTCGAGTAAGAGTGATCCAAGCACGAAACTTGAAGTGTTTTTTCACTTCAGAATCATCATATACTTGTTTGATTAGTGTAGTTTTACCCGATCCTCCTTCTCCGACTACAGAAACAACTTCACGGTCTGACTTGCTTTTAAGGAGCCACACAATAAGCTGATTTTTGGCCCCTGTGATGCCTACCAAATTTCTTTCGTCGAGAAGCGCATCTGGTTGGTCATTCACCCGTATTGCACCTCCGTCATTGATTCCTTGCCACCTGATAACTTGGTTGCTCGTTTCCAATGATCTGTAGGTCTGTGATATGTCTTGTGCTCTGCTTCTGATTGCTTGCATCCTTTTAGCGATTTGACGACGAGCTTTTAGAGACTGTATAAAGTGACAAGTTTTATCAAGAGAAGTACCACAGATTCCTGCTTGCCCATGATTATGCGCAAAATGCAGCTTGATTTCATCAAGAACATCCTGCATCTCAAAATTTGTCTCTCTCACATTCTTGACCCACGCTTTGATCAGATCATTATCGTTATGCTCCTCATTTACCTCTGCAACTCTTAAAAAGGCCGATGAAAAAGCTAATCCATCCTCAATGAATGTAACATCTGCTTCGACCCCGTTTAATAACCTATTCTCTTCTCTTAGAAAATCCGAGAGCTGCGTGAGTAGGAAGTTCACTGTGCCGTCGGCCATTATTTCATGGCCCGGAGAAAAAGGCTGCAGAATAGAAGGAAGAAGGTTTGTTATCCTGTGAGGTAAATTTGATGGTCAACTGAGAGTGATATGGGTTAAGATGTGGTGATTGAATTTTTATTGTGAAACTGAGGCTTCTTATAATGGCAGAAGTTTTGGGAGATTGGAACAAAACCAGTATGAATTATGAAACGAAGCTGCAAATATGGATCTAGCCTGGTGGGTTGCTGTGTTGTCTCAGATTCTATCCTAGTCAACTACCAGCCATGATTGTTCCAATTCTTTTCTCAACTATTTTATATATACAAGGAAAGTGTTTTGGCTTTTTGTATTTTCAAAATGCTAACTTCCATGCTCTTCTCTAATATCACCAACTCACAAATTGATAACTGATTTCCACCAGCAACTTTTTTCCTAAAAAAAATGGGAGAATAAGAACTCAATTCAACACAAAGTATATTCAACGAAATTCCCATTTTATTTGTAAATGAAGGGACAATATCAGTAAATAATTTACTTTTAGAAAATTCATCTTTATTAAATAACTAATCTTTTTTTTTTTTCTAATTTTAAACCGAAAAGTCTGAAGATTTTGTAATTGAATGACTGGTATAATTTGAAACTAATTGATTATTATTATTTTTTAAATATAGATCATGATCATGTTGATATAGGAGAAGGTGCAAGGTATAGAACTCAAGATGTGCCTTTGGATTAAACTTGATTATATGTTTAATTGAAAACAATACCAATATAACTCTTTTTCAATCTCCATAGCTCAATTAGAAAAGAAAATAAAAAGATGTGTTTCTTTATTTTCTTCAATCTCCATACCTCAATTATATTAAATGCCAAATTCCAAACAATTTGAGGTCAATCCGTTTTTACATTATGCTATCTGAAATAATTTCAATTTTTATTTCCTATAACCAAATCAAAGTTCTTGAGTAAACAGATGTGATGTAATTCAGATTTTAATTTGTGTTAAACACATTATAATTGTGAGCGATAAGAATAAAATATAATTATGAAATAAAACGTCCCTAACTGAGTTCTGTATTTTCATAATGTAATAATATGTGCAACTGCGAGTGAACTTTCACCACAATGATGATGAAGATAGTACATTTTCTTTTGTAGACTTTAGTCATAATCTGAATTTTTTTTTTTTTTTTTTTTTTTTTTTTTTTTTTTTTGTAATTCTGCATATGTCAACTAAAACCATTTGTAATTACTCATTTCTATATTTCTGTGATGTGAGAATGTTGATTGCCTCTTGAATTTGATTGAGGCTTTAAGCTGGAATTTGGTGGAATTTGAATTTCTATAGCTAGTTTACATACAATCAAATTAATTTATTTTCCTAATTATAGGTCTCAACCCTGAGCTCGAAACAATTATTACTGAGTCAACGAATTCTTTTTTTTTTTCTTTTTTTTTTTTTTGTTCTTAGCAGTTCGTTTAGGAAATGGGTAATGGACTAATATGGTTTATGACAATAATGGTGAGAAGTCACAAATAATGTTAAACTACTAAATTCCTTTTAACATAGTGAAATTATAAATTTAAAGTTTGAGAGAAAAAATTGAATTTAAGTTAACTAATGGTCTTATTTTTATGTAATTTATGAAAAATCGAGAAAGTAAGTTATTGGACTATAAATTGTTGACATCTGAGGTTTAATCCATAAAATCATTAACGTTGTAGTACATAAATATGACATAGTGCGCATCATAGTCGACTTTGGGATTTCAATCAAATCTTAGAACCCGTTGTGGTCATGTTTAGTTCATTAAAATAGAAGAAATAGAATAAAAATAGAATAGTTATTTTATTTTCTTCATTTTTTCCTTTCTTTAATTTTTTTTTTCCGTTTTCGTTGTTTGATTTCTTTTTTTTTTTGTAAAACCCTATTTTCATATGGTTTTCTTCATTTCTTTTTATTTTATTTTATTTTATTATGACATATTTCATATATTATCCTAACATTGAATCAAGTATTAGAATAAGGTGGGAAAAAAAATAATTGTTTTATTCCTCTTCGATTCCATTACAATGAATAATTATTCTATTGTCATATTATTCTATTTCATGAACCAAACATAACTGAAACGTACAAATAGATTTAGTTACATCATTATGATTAGAATCAGTAAAGAAAAATCATCGAAAAACACAAATGGCATCTATGTTCAAATACAACACCAAATCAACTGAGACTCTATATTCAAATTTAGTAGGAGCAATCATTCAAATTTTGAATATATATATATTTAGGGGTGAACAAAATACGGTTCGGTTCAAAAACCGAACCGAACTAAACCGAACCAAAACCAAAGTAGAAAAAAAGTAAAAACCAAAGCTAAACCAAAGTTCATATGGTTCGGATCAAACCGAATCGAACCAGTTCGGTTCCGTTACGGTTTGGTTCGGTTAAAACCAAATCAACAAAAATTTTAATTTTTTTAATTTTTATTATCATTATTTTTTTATAAATTACATGTAAAATATTGACTAAAAAGGATTTATATTACATGTATATTACTAAAGTCTCATAAACACAAACTATATAATAATATAAATATATAATATGCCAAATAAAAATTTTTTATATACATATACATATTTTTAAAATATATTTTTTCTATTACGGTTCGGTTCGGTTCTGTTTCGGTTTTGTCAATAAAAACCGAAAACCGAACCAAAAACCAAAATATTATATTTTATAAAACCAAAACCAAACCACATAGAATTTGGTTCGGTTCTGTTCGGTTTTTCAACCTCGGTTGGTTCGGTTTTTGGTTCGCGGTTTGGTTTTGCTCACCCCTATATATATATATATATATATATATATATATATATAAGAATGTTTCATCACATTAACGTATCAGAGATTTTTTTTTTTAAAAAAAAGAGCTATATAGAAATCTGTGGCGTGAAGCATTGGACTTTCAAGTTTCAACGGACAATCATCTCACGGCATACTGTAACTGGCTTCAATATTACTTGTTACTATTGGACAGAATAAAGAAACGATAAAGTTGAGGGTTTGTGTTTTGACAGATTCAACCGAATTCAATAAAGATCTTTATTTTTAAAAAATACTATTACTAATATAATTTGGGTAAATAATTTTGCCGTCCTTTAGGTTTATCAAAATATATAAATATCTCCTTGTATTTTGTCAATTCAATAATTACATTTTTGTATTTTACCTCTGTTATATTATTACCTTTCTCCATCTATTTTAAAGCTTTTTTTCATCCAAACTAATAATGTGACATAGTATTAATTACTAAAACACCCTCTAATATCTTTTTATCTCAATTTTTTTATAAATCAAAATTTTATTAGAAGAAAATAATATTACTAAAAGTTGACGACTAAAGAATTATTTTTTTTATCAAACAGTAAGATATCAGCATCCATTCGGAAAAGAAACATACCCAAATATTATAAACAAAGGGATTTCAAATTTACCTGTTATGTCTAATAAAGCTCAAATAGGATAGATTTTTGTCTATCTTAAAAAAAATACGTAATCCATTTTTGTGCACACAATAGCTATGTTAATTAATTAATTAGAATAATGCAAAAAAAATTTGCTAGGATATTTACTCAACATCATTTGTAAAATTACACAAATTTCACCGTAGAGTATCCTTATTAATTTTCAAAAATTAGAAAAATTGGCAAAAACCTTAAACATCAATTTATGTAAATTTAATCGATGATTAAAGTATCCTCGTTAATTGACAAAATCCAAAGTGAAATTTATGTAATCTGCACCTGATATTGAGTGACTATCCTAGCATATTTGCTTGTAGGGAAGAATTTTTTTTTCATTAATCTAATTAATTAATTAATGTAAACCTTTGTGTGTATAAAAATGGATTTGCTAATTTAAGATCCTTTTGCCCATAATTTGTGTGACATGTGCTTTAGAGTATGAATGTTGACATTTTATTATTTGATGGAAAAAAAAAATTTCTTATGTTAGTTTTTAGCAATATTACTTTTATCTAATAAAATTTTAACTTATAAAAAACATTGAGATAAAAAGGTAACAAAAGATATTTTAGTAAATTAATAATATGTTACACCATTAGTTTGGATGAAAAAAGCTTTAAAATAGACGGATGGAGATATTAATATAACAGAGGCAAAACACAGGGAGGTAGTCATTGAATTGGCAAAATAGAGGGAGACACTCATATATTTTAATAAACCTGAGGGATGTCATAATTGTTTGCCCATATAATTTTATAAGTATTGCTATATAAAAAAGGCAAAACACATTCCGAGTCCTCTACATTTTTATGAATTTCACAATTGGTCTTGTGATCAATTTTTTTAACATATTGAGTAAATTATCTTTTTGTTTTAATAGTAGTCACCTCAAACTTAACACCTCCGTCTCACGTGGTCTGTTAGTTAGTACATGACACGATTTTTGAGAAAAGTAGAAAACTTGGAAATCCACTCGAAGAATTGATTTGAACCATAATTCTAATTCAGGTGTACTATAATTATAGATCTGATCTGAATTATACTTCTGATTCATTCTCGCGTACGTGTTTTAAAAAATTGTGCCATACACTGGTTAATGAAGACTGCAATCCAGGCGAGATGAATTTGTTAAGTCTGGGAAACGCACCATCAAAACTTGAAGATCATATAATCAACTTATTGAAAACAATTAATTAGGAGATCAATTGCGAAATCCATAAAAGTTTAGAGTGTTTTCATGATGCATTTTAGCTTAAAAAAATATAAATAAAAAATTTATACATCAAACATCAATACAAATAAGTAGTATAATTCACACTATCCTAATAAACAAGTTACAAAATGTCCTAAATATTCACAAAATATAATATTAAATTTATTTTTATTTTTTTTAACTTAAAATGACCCATTTCAATAGGTTTTTTCCATTCAAACCAGTTTTAATAGAAACAATTTAATATAAATGAACCAAAGTTTTCAATTGAATGGGTCCAATTGGCCGGTCTTTTTAATAACATTGTCGTGCTATCAATTATCCAGAATATAATTTGCATAAATTAATAGATTATGAATAACATGAAGTCATGGAAACTTAGTCGTATGAAAGTTGTAATTTTATTACAATTCCTGTTGCTATCAACATAAAAGTCAACGCATTGAACTGTTCTTTTTTTTTTGGGGCATAATGACAGGAGTTGACCTCAATTTCTTTGAAGCAACTGATAAGAATTGAATTAGTCAAATAATTCCTCCTCAGCCAATCTGATTAAGAGTAAACATTCTAAATGCCATAATTAATTGGTTCATGTCTGCATCATGTGTGGTAGTTTAATTATTTGGATTCTCAGAATCACCAAGACTTTTGAAGATGCTTGTAGTTTTCGTTCTTTTGTCTCCTCCAGCACGATACGCACAGATTCTTGAATTCTCTCTGTATTTTATTTGGTTTAACAATAACAGTTACATCGACAGCATAATACTTTCTGTCTAGCTGTTTTTCGCATGGACCACTTCGCCTAACATCTCGCAAGTTATCATGTGATTTTTTTTTAACAAAAAAAACCAACATAGCTTGAATAATTAAAGGTCTTAAATCGCTTAAGTTAGAGTTCTCAAGCTCGAATTTCAAGTAACACATCAATCTTTAATTAGAAAAAAAGTTTACCGAAAGGATACCAGATCAACTTTGAACCAACATAAAAAGGTTACAGGGTCAATTCCATTCAATTGTTGAGATTGCTCCAAAATTCATGAACTCAATTAACTTTAATACAGTTAATAAAAATAAAAATAAAAATAAAAATAAAAATTTAGTAAATATAATATAAGTCTTTGGAGTCTACAATGCTATGTAATAATATTACTTGCTCAAGGCAAGTGGCAGAGCGTAAATCCTATTAATATGTTTATAAATTCAATCATCAAGACAAAAATTAAACACATAGCCATATCAAACCAAAGAACCAAAATCATACAAACCTCACACTTTCACCAAAACCAATTTTGTTTTTCATTTTTATGGTTTTTTTATCAGCCCTCTCATTAATCCAAACACTGAAACTACAAGCTTCCTTGTCCTCCTCCATAAATCCAGTTCAGACATGTTTTCAGAGGCTGAAATGTAGAAACCAAACAGTGTCAAACTCAAGGAATCTCTTGTCCAGACAGAAGAAAGGCCAAGGGTAGAGGGGAAGCATCTGAATTCCAGCTTAAGGAGTCCATAGCCAGAGAAAAAGATGGCTGAAGTTTGTGTCAACTTGTTGCTTAAGAAGCTCCAAGAAGAGGAGAAACTATTGTCCAGCATTCGGGAAGATTCAGAACGCATCAGTGACGAATTGCAGTTCATGAATACTTTCTTGAGACATGCAGAATCAATGGAAGACAATAACTCTGACCTCAAGTTGTGGCTCTTGAGAGTCATAGAGATAGTTTATTACATGGATGATGCTCTTGACGATTTCAGATTGAATCTTGCATGTAATAATCGGTATGGCTTCTTTGCTTCTGTTCAGAAACTCCTTTGGTGTATCAGCACTTCAAAAGATCGCCTCCGATTGTCTTTGAAAATGCAAGACATAAAGTCAAGGCTAAAAGATATCTCAAAGCAACACAAGAGATACTGGATAAAACATGACATGATTGTTGAAAGTTTAAGCTCCAGCGATACAGTAACTCCACCCAGAAAAGGAGAAGCCTGTCCGCTTGAAGAAGCAAACCTAGTTGGTATTGAATGGAGCAAGCAGAAGCTTTTCGACTGGATCGTTGATGGAAAATCTGATCGACAAGTGGTTTCGGTGGTTGGAGTTGGTGGTTTGGGGAAGAGCACCTTGGTGAAAAGAGTGTATGATGATGCAGAAGTGAAAAAACACTTCAAATTTCGCGCTTGGATCACAGTCTCTCAATTTTCAAAGATTGAGGACTTACTAAAAGATCTAATTCATCAACTCTTCCATGTTCTTCAGAAAGCAGATCCTCTGCTAGTGGACAGCATGAGCGAGAGTAAACACCAGATGACGAGAGTCATAAATGAATTCCTTCAGCAAAGAAGGTACCTTATAGTGTTAGATAACGTATGGGATGCTAAAGTCACTGATGCTTTTGAACAAACACTTCCGGACAACAAGTACGGCAGCCGAATATTGCTCACAACACGCGAAGCTACTGTTGCCAGCAGCACGGAATCTCCTGTCAAGGTTTTCCCTTTGAAGCCACTGTCAGAATATGATTCGTGGACTTTATTTTGCAGCAAAGTATTTCCTAGGACCTCTTGCCCTCAACCATTGAAGGCTCTGTCAAATAGGATCCTCACAAGGTGTGAAGGGTTGCCACTTGCAATTGTGGCAATATCTGGTGTTCTAGCAACTAAGAGCAAAAGTAGAACAGACGAATGGGAGAAGATTGTCCGTAGCCTTGATGATGATGAAAAAACTATGAGTGTGAGAAAAGTAGTGTTACTTAGTTACAATTTCTTACCTTATTATCTCAAATCTTGTTTGCTCTACTTGAGCCTCTTCCCAGCAGGTCAGCCTATTAAGTGCAGCAGACTTGTTCGGTTATGGATATCAGAAGGATTTGTAAATGAACGGGGAGCGATGACACTAGAGCAAGTTGCTGAAACCTACTTGAATGAGCTCATAAATAGAAGCTTAGTTCAAGTGACAGAAACAACCATTGATGGACGGGTCAAAAGATGCCACATCCATGACCTTGTTTATGAGATGCTGATTTCCAAAGCAATAGATTTGAACTTTTTGACGACTGTCAAGGATCAAGGCGAAATGTGGCTGGAAAAAGCACGACGCTTATCCATTCATCATAGCACACCAAGTATAGAGCAACAAAGTGCACCCGGACTCCGCTCTCTGCTCATATCAGGCAAGATAGAATCTCCTGTATTTAATCTCTTTCTGGATCGTTTAAGGCTGCTTAATGTGTTAGATTTGGAGGGTACATCATTGAAGGAATTTCCAAAACAGATTGTCAAACTAAGGCTTCTGAAGTATCTTAGTTTGAGGAAGACTAAGGTGAAAGTGATACCAAGATCCATTGGGAACTTGCAAAACTTGGAAACCTTAGATCTCAAACATGCTTGTGTAACTGAGTTGCCTACTGAGATCCTGAAGCTCCAGAAACTTCAGCATCTACTGGTGTACCGTTATGAAATCTCACCGGACGATAAGATTCACAACAAGTATGGTGTTAAGGTGCCGAACGAATTAGGCAGCCTGCAGTCTGTACAAAAGCTTTGCTTCATTGAAGCTAATGATGAGAGTAGCAAACTTATGAAAGAACTGGGGAAACTCAACAACCTAAGGAGATTGGGGATCACAAAGTTGAAGAAAGAAAATGGCAGGGCTCTTTCTTCGTCAATCGAAAAGCTTATCAGTCTTCGTGCTCTGTCTATTACTTCAATTGCAGAAAAAGAGACTATTGATTTGGATCACATATGTTATCCTCCTCAATATCTTCAAAGATTATACTTAGCAGGGAATTTAGAGAGAGTTCCAGACTGGATATCTTCACTTGATTGCTTGGTTAAGGTGGTGCTGAAATGGAGCCGATTAAGCGACAATCCAGTTCTGCCTCTTCAGAATCTGCCCAAACTGGTGCATCTAGAGCTTATTCAGGCTTATGAAGGGACAAGATTGTGTGTACAGCAAAAAGCATTTCGAAGCCTAAAGTTCTTGGGTCTAAACAAATTAGAAAAACTTCAAGTAATGGAAGTAGAGAAAGAAGCAATGCCTCAACTTGAAAAGCTGGTCATTAAGAACTGTTATTCAATGGTGTCGGTGCCATCAGGCATTGAGCAATTGTTTAAGCTCAAAGTCCTGGAATTTATCAACATGCCAATAGAATTAATAATGAAAGTGGATCCGAGTGGAGAACATGGAGATCACTGGAAGGTTGAACATGTGCCGGAGGTTCATTTTTCCTATTCGAACAATGGAAATTGGGATGTGTTTTCTTTGAATAGTTCCAGAAAGGACGCATATTAAGGCCATAGATTTACTTATGGCAACAATGTTTAGATGGCAGAAAATCATTATCCTGTTTCTAGTTCTGTGAACAGTTGTATATTTTTGTAACAAAATATTTCTATTGTAACATAAATAATTGTAATTTGCCTCTGTTAATTTGTTTCCCCCTTTCTAATGATTTTTTTTTTTTTTATCATATATTTCAACTGTACTTGTAATTATTAGCCATCAAGTGTTAAGGTGAACGTAATTTGTCATTTGGTTAATTTGAGTGTTCCTTGTAAATCCAATGAAAAATTGTTAAATTTGTCAACCATTCAAAATTTATATACTTGAATGTTCTATTTGTTGCAGAAGTTGCCTAACAGTTTGAAATTTCTTTGCTAGTTCACCACTGGGACATTCAACTCTGAATGGTTAGACTAGATTCTCTTTCTATAACATTATGTACCTGCTCCATGGGCATATAACTAGCAATATTATATCATCACTATTCTAATAATTCAATATTCTATTAGGAACATTTCTTTCTCGGACTGATATTTACACAGAAAATTAATTATCTTTGTCTAAAAATGGTAAAAGAAAAACAGATGTAAAACAATTAAGGATTCAAACTGTTAATATTTAAATCTCACCATAATGTAGCTGAAGGCAACAAGCTTGATGAGCATCAATTGGCTTTCCTTTCCATGTTTGTCTCCTACAATTTTGGCTTGTTGGACATAGGATGAAGACTGCATATCCTCTTACAGAACCATGGCTCATAACGGTTCTCGTGAAACCTTCAAGCCAAATGGAACAGCATTCGTATGCCTATTTTTGCCAGAACAATCCCCCGGATGGAATTCTGATTAATGCTCAGAAGCCAACAAAAACCATAGCAATTGCTTATTTAAATAGGAATAGAAAATGTGACGGCAAGAACAACAGCAAAACAAGCTTAGCATCACAAGAGAAACCCAAAATCTTCAAGTTTCAGATGTTCTCTGTTTCTGGAACTCGGCATCAACTTTCCCTAAAAACTGATCCCAACCACTTCCTGGACCAGTATCCAAATAGTCTTGTGGAGCTGCTGTTTTCAAACCTGGCAGTATTCCACATTGGCTCTCCACAACTCTGAAGTCCACATGATCCCCTTTTTTCACTTTCTGCTTCAAATCCTCCCATGTAAAAAGCAATGGAAGTGTAAAAGCACCCCAAGGATTAAAGTCAACAATTTTAACACGCTCATCCTCTGTGACATAAACATCGAACAAAGTCTCACATTCTCGGTGAAGAAGTTCTCAATCAATCATGGCAGATTATTTTTCTTCTCGAGGAGAACAGGATAAAATGTAGTTACTTCATGCTGTGGAATCCCGACAAGGTGATGATCCCGTACAAAGCAACGGTATTCCATCTCCTGCAGTAAAGATGAATACCACTTCCAGAGAGCAAGGAAGAAACTTGAGGGTCTTGAAGAGGATTTATGAGTTTACGAATCATAGGCATGGCACAAATCATGGACCAATGATTCAGATGCCGCAGCAATAGTGCAATCTCACTGAAAAAAGTGCAGCGGAGAGTTCCAGATGTGCTAATCCAAGCAGAGTCTTTGGGTGAACTCCAATTCAGCTTCAGAAAAATTCCACCTCCAAGGATTTCTATTGTTTCATTGATCTTCAATTCAAGTTGAAGAAGGGGTTGAAAGAGGTTCCTCTGCTTCATCTTCAGATCCTTCGGAAACCTAATAGTCTTCTTCATCTGTAGGATTATGAATTCTATTGGGCAAGGCATCTTTATTAGAGAGAGAAGCAGGGAGAATAAAAGGACCTGAATCATCAAGAAGGTACTCAACAAAAGATTCTGGAAGCTTATGAATGACAGCTTTGATTGACAAAGACTAAACTTCGGGTACCATTCCTGAATCTGACATCCAATCACATCTTCCTCCTCCATTTATAAGTTAACGAATATCCTCGTTTTTATGTAACAAACTGTCTTTTGACAGTCTCCTCCTACTAAGCACAGGAAAAGGTTAGCGTAATTTTAGTGACTAAGTATCAAAAGTACAATATTACAATCTCCCATTTTATCCTCTTTTGGATGAAACAGTTAAAGTGGAGTCATAATCAATCACAGAAGTGATTGTCTGCAAGAACCTAATCATTGTTAGTGGTAACCGAATCTACTTACAATTTAAGTGAGAAAATAAGTTGCAGGGACTTGAAAACTTTGCTAAAAAATGATTAGTAAAGAGAGCAGGAAATGATTATAAAAGTAGGAACCAACAACTCAGACTGCAACGTGAGCAATAAGAACTTTTTATAGGTCTTTGATTTTCAATAAGCACAAACTGCTATTAGTACTACAATGGAAGATCAATTCATGATCCACGCGTAGAATTAGATTCCTCAAGGCCTAAGAATTGGATTCTATCCACTTCAACAATCCCAAAGGTTTACAAAACCACTAAAAAAAATAAAACTTACAGGCTTTCATTACTCTAATGCGTCCAGTTGATTTACACCATCGAAACAAGTAAAAATATCAAAATTTGAGGTTCGTAGATATAGCTTATCCCTTGGTATACTTCATTCTCTGGCGTCATTAATCATTAAACTCCAGAAACAAATAAATTTCGAGGAAAAGGATAGAACTCTCGGTTACCTCAACAGAAGCTTTACAAGATGAATCATAGACAATTATGTCCCAACAAATTCACTGTTGCTCAAGGACTCCCTCGCAACCTCCACGGAATGGAAATTGTCGCAGTTGGGCCCTTGACCTTCTGCAGGCTGCAATGCCGCTTTTACGCTTTTAGCTGGATTTTCATTCTTAACGGACTGGGCTTAGACCTTCGAACGTAACCTGCTGACTTCTATTGACTTCGGAATCAAATTGTGAAACCCAACCCACCTTGCAGTCTTTCATAGGAAATGATGATGGAAAAGAACTACAACAGATATTTCTGATTTTTCTACTTTCATTCAACTCCCAAACAAGGAATCACTCGAACAGAAATGAAATAAGCATTTTATGAAATAATATATGTACTGAGGAATTGAATCTATCAGATATTTACAATCATCCCTAACATAAAAGAGAGGGAATAAAATTGAAGGAAAATAAAAGATAACGGGTAAACGACATAATTAGCCATGTTTGGTAAGGTTGGATAATGGATCCTCATTCATTTTGTACTTAAACGGTAACATTCAATTTCAGGTTCGCAACATAAATCTAGTGGAAGGCTAAGACCATCCTAAATTTGCGGGCAGGAAGAGGCCGTATTTCATCATTGTAACATGAGCACAGTAGATGAACTCCACACTTTTTCACCGTCAAATTATCCCTCTCAGCAAAGAATCGAAACGAGGCCTCAATGAAGCTGTGTTTATCTTTGAAGCGAAACGTGGAAACCCAAATTAAATTGTTCTCTAAAATCAGTGGCTTCATGTATCCGTCAATGTCACCAAAACCCTCCCAATAGCAACTTTGATTAAGGCTATATCCGGACTTGGTCACAAAACAACTTTCACATCGTACATTTACCTGATTTCCATTTCGTTTAGCACTTTCGGCCTTATTATCTGTGGACGCTACAACAGCAGAAAATACGACAACCATGAAGTCAACTTGATCCGGTTTCATTGAGATGACGATAGTTGATCCATTATCATTTTTATTCTTCATTCTTGGTGGTAATTCGTCTCCCACGATACAAAATGTAATATCTAAGCCACCAAAAATCACCACGTTGAAAGGTACCTGTAAAATGAAAAACTTCATTAGTCGTGAATTTGTAGGGGAAAGATATCAGCAAACATAAAAATGAAAGGTAAGAGAGATGCACCTCAACCTCTTTACTTAACCGTCTCAACTGAGGCAACATATCTTCAATTCCCAGAAGCATGTCATCCATGATCTTTCTGCCCCAGCTTTGGTCCAAACTAATGCAATTCCTTACATCTAGCAACCGCAAGATTTTCATGTTCACTTCTGTAAATGACGACATTGATTCCAAACAAGTGCAGCTTTGGAGTGACAAATGTGCTAGAGATGATGGAAGGTCTGGTATCGATTCAAGTCTCCTGTTGTCTCTTAAATAAAGACTTTCCAACTTGGAAAGTCGTTTGATTGTCACAGGGAGCTTCTTTAAATTATTCCCATCCAGATATAACTGGTGCAATGACTCTAAAGAGCCAATACTATCCGAAATTTCTGAAAGGCCACAATCATCCAGACGGAGCATTGTTAGAGAGGGCAAGCCTGTGAAAGGAGGTAATATCAAATCTCTGCATCCCGTACAACTCAAAAAATACAGCTTCACCAACCAGTTGATGGTAGATGGTAGTATTCTAATACCACTTCTGGTTGCATCAAGTTCCTCCAGAGATTTTAGATTCCCAATGTTCTCTGGCAATTCTTTCAGATTCTGACACTCCTTTATTGAAAGAGATTTAAGAGACTTCAAATTGCAAGTGCTTTCTGGAAGATTCACCAGTTTCAAGCAATCATCAAGATTAAGACATTTCAGAAGTTGCAGCTCACCAATATTGCTAGGAAGAACATGGAGATAGGTGCATGATTTCAAGCTCAATTCAGTAAGTTGAGAGCAATGCTGAATTGATGATGGCACTTCTTTGACTGCAGTTTTAGTTAAAATAAGACATCTTATACTCCTTGGTATCTTTGGAAACTCTCTGATTTCTGAGCAATCTTCAAGTGAAAGAAAATCAAGACGTTCCATGTAAAGAAAACTTGAAAATTTGCAAAGACTTCTACAACTTTCAAGATTCAAATGTCGAAGTTCACAGTCATATTGTCTACTGGACCGAATTTCAACCAAACTTGTACAACCTCTAGCATGTAAAACCTCGAGTTTTGGAAATTTAGACAAGTCTGCAATTTTGATCAGCTTCACCGAGTAACTGAGGTCCATCAACTTCAAACTATCAAACACCTGCAATGAAAGTAAATCCAAAATTTACTTATATTCTATACGAACGATTTTTGAAATAGATATAAACAGAACATACCTGATATTTGTTGTTAATTTGTTCAACATCGCTACAAATCAAATGAAGTTGAACTAGATTCTTGGGGTTAAATTTTAACGGCAAGGATTTTGATGGATATCCATACCAGTAGAGATATCTTAACTCATCTGGCAAGAAGTCAAGGAGGCCTCTTGTGTGCCGAAGCCAAGAGAGATATCTTGGTCGCTGGATTTTGATTGTTCCACGGTACAAACTGTATCCTTCTTCTTTTGGATAGTAACGACTGTAAAATTTGAGGAGCCGAAGCCTTTTCATTCTTGTAAAGGCAGTGGAACTTACATTGATATATCCAGTATTCGATATGTCCAAAGATATGCTTTTAACAGAAACATCTCCCTAAAAGATAAGAAACAAAACATTTAACGGCTATAAACCATGGAAAACATTATTAATGAAATATGAAAGGATCAAACTATGAGAACTGAACTCCAATAATAATATTAATGTTATTGATTCATACCAAATCTTTTGTCAAAACTTTGTAGATATCCTGAGGAACCCACAACCGGCTACAGTTCCAAGGCTCTTCAATGCATTCTTCTCGAACAATGTCTGTTCCCATTTGTTGTAGTAAATCATGCATATCTAACTTGTTCCCTGAAATAGTGATCAGAGCCTTATTAAGAAGAACCCCAATACCGATTCTTGCATTAAAACCACAACCTTGAAGTATGCTTTCAACATCATCTTTATTCTGCCCTTTAAAGAAACATGCAATATCTAGAAAAATTTCCTTCTCCATATGATCCAATTCATCATAGCTTATCTTTAATATTTTCAGAATTCTGTTGTCGGCCATAGCCTCCAATTTCTTTATTTGATCTTCCCATTCTCTTATATTCTTTTTGTGTAAAGTGGAACCCAAAACTTTAAGAGCTAATGGAATACCTTTAGCATATCCTACAACCTTTTCTGCCAAGTTTGTGTATCCTTCTAATGGTGAATTTTGCTTAAAAGCATGTAAGCTAAGGAGTTGAAGAGCTTCACCATAATTCAGTTTTTCAGCTTCACAAATCTCATCAGCACCCCCATTCATGAGAATTTGTTTATCTCTGCTAGTCATAATAACTCTACTCCCTGGGCCATAGATATCATGTTTTCCAATTAGAAGTTCTATTTGCTCCACATCACTAACATCATCAAGAATAATAAGAACTTTTTTCCGCTTCATCCATTTCCAAATGAGAGAGGACGCAACAATACCAGGCCTTCCTAGATTTGACATTTCTTTTCCTAATAACTCGGACAGAATTTTATGCTGTAAATCATCTAATGTGTTATTTTTGAGTTTTTCTCTGACATTTGCAACAAAATATGTACTTTCAAACTTGGAAGAGATTTGGTCGTATACCTTGCGAGCTATGGTAGTTTTACCTAGCCCTCCCATGCCCCAAATTCCTAAAAACAATACATCTTTTGATCCAGTACAGAGTCTTGATTTGATATTATTGACACGTGAATCAATTCCAATTAAACCATCATCAATCGAGACATAAGAAAATGCATGATTTACTCTCTCGTGGATGAGACTAACAATTTCCTCAATTAGCTTTGATTCAGGCCTGATTACATTAAAGCAAACAATTGTAAGTAAAAGGGCAAGTAAAAGCATGCATCTATGGAAAATTTATGCACTCCGAGAAATGGATTAACAAGCACAGGGAATTTTTCGAAAAAAAAAGAAAAAAAAGTTAGAACTTACTTGACATTTCGAGAATCGAAGCCAGATATCTCTGCTGTTTCCTTCAGGGCATTCCTCCAGCACTCCAGTTTTCCCTCAAATTCTTCTCCAAGTAATCCTTTAAATGCTTCCCCAAAACTTCCTGTCAATTCCTGAATATCAGTCGGATCCACATGATAGAATATCGGTACCACTATTTGTCCAATCTTTTTCCTGCAATCAACTATCTTCACCAGTTCATCTAAACACCATGGAGAATTTGCATAATTTTCCGAGAAAATGACCAGCGAAACATATGATTCTTCAATGACTTGCAAGAGGGCAGGTGAAATCTCTTCTCCTCTATCTAGGTTTTCATCCTTGAAAGTAACAATTTGGTTTTGCCATAAAGCACGAAAGAGATGACTGACGAAACCATCACGCACATCTGCACTCTAAAACTGATGAACACGTCATATTTCCACTGAGATGTGGGGGTGGAAGTGGAAGCCATGTCAAAAAAACATGTATAGAAGAGAGGAATTAAGATGAAGATATGAATGGTGTGTAAGGAGTTTATAGTCCACAATAGGATGAGAAGAAAAAAAATTGGATTAGTTTTATCTACCAATATCAGATTCTTTTTTTCTTATTTATTTTACAATGGTGTAAAATAACTGGATGTGAAAGTAAGTCTCCATGAACTATTTTGAGGTGTTCTGTAGATTTGGGTAGAAATCAATGGTTTTTGTTTGGCCTCTAGAATGTTTGATGAGATTAGGCTGTAATTTTGAGTTGAAATATTCAAACAAATGAGCAGCTATTGACATAAAACATACATTTTCCAACTTCAGAAAGTCTTCGGAAATTTCATAGGAAGCTAAGACAAGAAAAATGACTACCATCAATAATCCTGATAATTTCAACTCTGGTGTGGGGTTGTATAAAGACCTTTCTCATAATACACTATCTCACAGTTCTCACATCTTACATTTCTTCATCTCAAGTTTTCTCCTTCTATACATCTTTTGTTATATGTACTATGGCTTCCACTACATCTAAGCGGAGTTATGATGTGTTCATCAGTTTTAGAGGTGCAGATGTTCGTGATGGTTTTCTCAGTCATCTCTTCCACGCTTTATGTCAAAAACAAATTGTTACTTTCAAGGATGAAAACCTTGAAAGAGGAGAAGAGATTTCGCCTGCCCTCTTGCGAGTCATCGAAGAATCACATATTGCACTTGTCATCTTCTCAGAAAATTATGCAAATTCTCCATGGTGTTTAGATGAATTGGTGAAGATAGTCGATTGCAAGAAAAGGATGGGACAAATAGTAGTACCGATTTTCTACGGGGTGGATCCCTCTGATGTTCGGGAATTAACTGGGAGTTTTGGGGAAGCATTTAAGGGAAAAATGGAGAGCTGGAGGAATGCTCTAAGGGAAACAGCAAAGATTGCTGGCTTCCATTCACGAAACGTCAAGTAAGTTTTCTAAAAGCCTTGTACGAGTTCAAGTTTTTTGTTAAATATATAAATGTACAGTTGATAGTTACACTCAAGTTCTGTGTACATATATGCAAAACTCCATTTATGACTTTAAAGAGTAAACTAATAATTTATTTTTGCAATTACTATCACCGGAATATGAAATCAGGAGAAAATAATGTGATTCATAGAATGAAATGAGGTCATGTTTTTTTTCTGAAGGGTTTTCTTTCCCTTTCATTATAGTTAACGATACACTTAATTGTTTTTTGCTTTTATTATGTAATCAGGCCTGAATCCAGATTAATTAGCGAAATTGTTGAGCACATTTTGAAGAGGGTAAATCATGCATTATCTTATGTCCTGAATGATGATGGCTTCATTGGAATTGATTCACGTGTTAATGATATTGAATCAAAACTGTGTATTGAATCCAGCGATGTGCGTTTTTTAGGAATTTGGGGAATGGGTGGTATTGGCAAAACCACCATAGCTAGCAAATTATTTGATAAAATCTCTTCCAAGTTTGAAAGCAAACATTTTGTCTCTAATGTCAGAGAAAAAGCAGAAAGGTACAATTTGGATTATTTACAGAGTGAAATTCTTTCTGAATTATTGGGGACAGAAGTTTCAAATCAAGGAAGGCCTATTATGTTATGCTCTTCCCGAAACAAGCTAATGAGAAAAAAAGTTCTTATTGTTCTTGATGATGTGAGTGAGATGGAACAAATAGAATTTTTAATTGGGAAACATGATATTTATGGCCCGGGCAGTAGAGTTATCATGACAAGCAGAGATAAACAAGTCCTCAAGATTGGAGGTGTTGATGAGATTTATGAAGTAAAAGAATTAATTTTCCGTGAAGCTCTTCAACTCCTCAGCATGCATGCTTTCAAGCAAAAGTATCCAATAAAAGGACACACAGCCTTAGCAGAAAAGGTAGTAGAATATGCTAAGGGCATTCCATTAGCTCTTAAAGTCTTGGGTTCCACCTTACACAATAAGAATATTGGAGAATGGGAAGATGAGTTAGAGAAGTTGGAGAGTATGGCTGACAAGAAAATTCAAAATGTATTAAGGATAAGTTTTGATGATTTGGATTATATGGAGAAGGAAATCTTTCTTGATATTGCATGCTTCTTAAAAGGGGAGGATAAGTATGTTGCTGAAAGTACCTTAGGAAGTTGCAGTTTAAATGCTAGAATTGGAATCAGTCGACTTCTTGATAAGGCCCTCATCACAATATCAGGAAACAAGTTAGATATGCATGATTTACTACAGCAAATGGGAAGAGATATTGTTCGTAAAGAATGCTTTGAAGAGCCATGGAAACGTAGCAGGTTGTGGATTCCTGAAGATGTCTACAATGTTCTGACGAAAGATGTGGTATGAATAGTGTTGCTTGATGATGTTCAATTACTATATATGGTTTTCTTTCTTCATTATTGTCTCATGGAGTTTTCAAATGCTTGGCTATTTTTTTTTTTCCTTCAGGGGGAAATTTCCGCTAAATGCATATCTTTAGACATATCGAAAATTGAAGATATGACATTAACCTCTAGTGCCTTTAAGGAAATGAAAAGGCTTAGACTCCTCAAAATTTATAATCCTTACTACCCATATGCAAATGATTATAATCCATTGAATGGAGTAATCAAAGTACAGGAGAGAAGATATTTTTACTGGTATCGATACACAAGGGGCTTCGACTTTTTACCCAGTGAGCTACGGTATCTCCACTGGTATCAGTACCCACTGAAATATTTGCCCCTGAAATTCTGTCCTAGCAATCTTGTTCAACTTCATTTGATTCATAGCCATCTTGAACAACTTTGCAAAAGAAACACGGTATGTTTTTTGTGACTGATATATTTTAGTAAAATAACATGGGATGTTTTTTAAACTTCAGATTCATATATATTTTCTTTCATTGCAGTGTTTTACAAGTTTGATATTCATGGACCTCAGCTACTCTGTGAAGCTAATAAAAATTGCAGACTTGTCTAAATTCCCAAGACTCGAGGTTTTACATTTGAGAGGTTGTACAAGTTTGTTAGAGATTCGCTCCACTAGACAGTATGACAACAAACTTCGACATGTGAATCTTGCAGATTGCAAAAATCTCTGCAAATTTTCAAGCTTTCTTGTTATGAGAAATCTTGATTTTCTTTCACTTGAAAATTGCTCAAGAATCAGAGAGTTTCCAGAGATTCCACGCAGTGTTAGATGTCTGATCTTAAATAGAACTGCAATAAAACTGTTAGAAAATCACCGACTCCTTTATTGAATTATATAGTCATTTTCATGATAATGTTTAGTGGTATTCTAGAATAATGTAGAGATATGTAGAATGTTCTAGAATAATGTGGAGACATGTAGAATGTTCTAGAATAGTATGAAGACATGTAGAACATTCTAGAACATTGTGGAGAAATATGGTAGATATACATAAGTGTAGAATAATATAGATTATTCTAGATGCTTGATATTAGCCATAGGATCAAAATAATCTCCACCGTCCATTGAGGAGGTGGATGCCTATAAATAGTCTTGAAGTTCTCATTTGTAATCATCAAGTTGTATCACAAAAATATAAGCAATAAAAAGTTAGTTTGAGTATACTTTGAGTCCACCACTTAAACTCATCAAAGTGGTATCAGAGCAGGACGGTCAGGGACCGTGTTGAGGTTCGCATATAATATAGTCGTGGTGCTGCTTAAATAAACATTGTAGCCGGTCCGGGATCGGTGAGTTGAGCCATATACAGTCAGGGACTGTGAAGCTTGTTGTCTGGGACCAAGCTTAGTCACAATGGTGGATCAAATGAGCACTCCAGGTAGCATTGAAAAATTGAACGAGTACAACTATCGTGATTGGCGAACCTATATGAAGTCCTATCTTAGAGGTCAGGACTTATGGGATGTAGTGGATGGAGACGACACCTCACCGCCGCAAGAAGATGCCCAAGCCATCAAGAAGTGGAACATAAAAGCGGGTAAGGCTCTGTACGCAATCCAGACTACAATTGACAAAAATTTACTTTCTAGAATTGAAGATATCGAGAGACCCAAGGAAGCATGGGATGCTTTAGCGGATCTATTTTCGAAGAAAAATGACGCTCGCCTTCAACTTCTTGAAGGAGAATTGATGAATGCAACGCAAGGTACACTTTCAATCAACGCCTACTTTCAAAAAATTAGAAACTTGTGTCGAGAAATTGAACAACTTGATCCAGAATCTAAAATTGGTGAAGCTAGAATGAGAAGAATAATCTGCAATGGCATAAAACAAGAATATAAGAGTTTTATCACTGCAATACAAGGTTGGTCTACTCAACCTTCGTTAAATGAATTAGAAAACATTCTAGCTAGCCAAGAAGCTCTTCTAAAACAAATGGCACAAGTTTCTATCAAGGAGAATAATGAAGAGGCACTATTTAGTAACAAAAGAAAAGATGGAGAAAAGAAATTCTTTAAGAATAGAAGGAATTATAATGCAAAAGATAAGTCACAAGGACAACAAGAGAGCAACCGGCAAGGGGGAGCGTCGAATAGCCGTGGAAATCGTCGTGTTGGGCGAAGCAATGAATGCTTCATTTGCGGGAAGAAAGGGCATTATGCACGAGACTGCTGGCATAAGAAAAAAGAAGGAAATGTTGCCACCGTAAACAAGGCTTCAAATGAAAGTGAGGAAGAATGGGACCTCGAAGCATCATTCGCGGTAGAAGAATCACGAGAGGAGCTCGCATTCACTGCGATAAGTAAGAAATCCATTGATTATGATATCGATTGGATTATTGATTCTGGGTGTTCAAATCATATGACGGGGGACAAAGAAAAATTATCAAGCATGTCAAAGTACACAGGTGGCCGAGTCGTCATTACCGCAAACAATTCAGAGTTGCCAATTAAACATATTGGAAAAGCTACGATAGTGCCAAGACATAATTCGCAGCAAGTGCAACTCCAGAACGTCTACCACGTACCAGGAATGAAGAAGAATCTGCTCTCAGTGTCACAGTTAACAGCCTTAGGCCACTATGTGGTGTTTGGCCCAGAAGATGTGAAGGTATATAAAAGTTTCCAACCTTCTAGTATGCCAGTACTAGAAGGAAGGAAAATGGAGTCAGTCTATGTCATGTCTGCACAAGAGGCATACGTGGATAAAACTCGAAAGAGTGAAACGGCTGACTTATGGCATGAGCGCTTGGGACATATTAGCTATCACAAGTTGAAGGTTTTAATGAAGAATTCTATGATCAAGGGTCTTCCCCAATTGGAGATACGAGAAGACATAATTTGCACTGGCTGTCAGTATGGAAAAGCACATCAACTACCATACGAGGAGTCGAAGTTCCGAGCTAGAGAACCATTACAACTAGTCCATTCAGATGTCTTTGGACCAGTAAAGCAGGCATCCATCAGTGGCTTTCGATACATGATAACTTTTATCGATGACTATTCAAGGTACGTATGGGTAGATTTTATGAAAGAAAAGTCAGAAGCTCTAGTGAAATTCAAGAGCTACAAAGAAAAGTTTGAAAGAGAGGTTGGTAGAAGAATTCAGAGTCTTCGCACAGATAATGGAGGAGAATATACGTCACACGAGTTCTCAAAGTATCTCGAAGATTGCAAGATTCGGCGACAGCTAACATGCCCAAACACCCCACAACAAAATGGGGTAGCAGAGCGGAAGAACAGGCATCTAGCAGAAATATGCAGGAGTATGTTGCATGCCAAGAATGTGCCTCCTCGATTTTGGGCAGAGTGCATGAAGACGGCTGCGTATGTTATCAATCGAATACCACAACCAAAGCTGGGATCCATCTCACCTTTTGAGAAGTTATGGAATATAAAACCCCAAGTGAGTCACCTCCGAGTATTTGGATGTGTGTGCTATGTTTTTGTACCTAATCACTTGCGTGGAAAGTTAGACAAGAAAGCAATTAGATGCATCTTCGTGGGGTATGAAGACCAAAGAAAAGGATGGAGGTGTTGCGATCCATTGACTGGAAAATGTCACATTTCTCGTAATGTAGTATTCGATGAGATGTCGTCGTGGTGGTCTTCTCAGGCTATAGTCTTGCCTGACTCAAAAGAAATAGAAGAAAAGCTACAAGAAAGAGTGGAGGAAGAAACAAAAGAAAAGGAAGACACTACAATAGAGAAGTCGCCAAGGAAAGAAAAATCTCCCTGGCATGGAGGAGTCCGCGAGAAGGTTGGTGAAGAAGATCATTGCAGAATATTTGAAGAAATTGAAGAGAAAAATTTAGAAGAAGAGTCTCCACAAGTAAGAAGATCATCAAGATCAAGAAAGCCGAATCCTAAATATGCAAATGCTGCTCTGGTGGAGTACAATGACATAAAAGAGCCGAGTACCTATGAAGAAGCTGCAAAGTCTAAAGAATGGATAAAAGCAATGCAGGAGGAGATTAAGGCACTCAAAGAAAATGAAACGTGGGAGATAGTGCCGAAACCTGCAAATATACAACCCATTTCGTGCAAGTGGGTGTATAAGGTAAAAACACGTCCTGATGGATCAGTCGAGAGGTTCAAAGCTCGATTGGTTGCTCGAGGTTTTTCGCAAAAGTATGGGTTGGATTACGATGAAACATTCAGCCCTGTCGCCAAGATCACAACAGTACGAGTATTGCTAGCACTAGCAGCTCACAAGTCATGGAAGCTTTGGCAGATGGATGTCAAGAATGCCTTCTTGCATGGTGAATTAGACCGAGAGATATATATGGAGCAGCCTCGGGGATTTGAAAGCAAGATGAATCCAAACTATGTTTGCAAATTAAAGAAGGCATTGTATGGCTTAAAGCAGGCACCGCGAGCATGGTATGGAAAAATCGCAGAGTTTCTAGTGCAATCTGAATATTCAGTAGCATCAGCAGATTCAAGCCTGTTCGTGAAGGTCCGAGATGGAAAGCTAGCTATCGTGTTAGTTTACGTGGATGATCTCATCATAACTGGCGATGACGAAGAGGAGATTCATCGCACAAGGAGTAATCTATCCGTTCGCTTCCAAATGAAGGAGTTGGGGGAGCTAAAACATTTCTTGGGACTCGAAGTTGAGAAAACAAACGATGGTATATTCTTGTGCCAACAAAAATATGCTCAAGACTTAATCAAAAGGTATGGCATGTTAAACTGCAAGCCAATTTCAACTCCAATGGAAGTAAATGCAAAATTATGCTCCACAGAAGGAAAAGAGTTGGAGGATGTCACTATGTATAGACAATTGGTGGGTAGTTTAATCTACCTGACGTTGACTCGACCTGACATCGCATATGTGGTTGGCGTATTGAGCCGGTTCATGCAAAATCCGAAGAAACCACACTTGGAAGCAATACGTCGCGTGTTAAGGTATGTTAAAGATACAATTGATCTTGGTATTCTATATAAGAAAGATGGCATACTAGAGCTTGTGGGTTATTGCGACGCCGATTATGCTGGCGATCACGATACCCGAAGATCAACAACTGGATACATGTTCTCACTAGGATCGGGAGTAATATCTTGGTGTAGTAAGAGACAACCTACAGTATCTTTGTCCAGTACAGAGGCCGAGTATAGAGCTGCAGCTATGGCAGCCCAAGAATGCGCATGGCTCCGAGAGTTGTTGGAAAATCTGCATCAACAAATTGATCAAGCAATAAAGTTATATTGTGATAATCAGTCAGCAATTCGCTTGGCAGAGAATCCAGTCTTTCATGCAAGAACCAAACATGTGGAAGTTCACTATCACTTTCTCCGGGAAAAAGTGTTGCAAGGCGAAATCAAAATGAAACATGTCAACACTGAAGACCAAGTTGCAGACATATTTACGAAAGGATTGAGTGGACCAAAGTTTGAAGAGTTTCGAAGACAACTCGGGATGACTACTCGACATGAACTACAAGAAAGTAGTCGGTGAGGGGGAGTGTTAGAAAATCACCGACTCCTTTATTGAATTATATAGTCATTTTCATGATAATGTTTAGTGGTATTCTAGAATAATGTAGAGATATGTAGAATGTTCTAGAATAATGTGGAGACATGTAGAATGTTCTAGAATAGTATGAAGACATGTAGAACATTCTAGAACATTGTGGAGAAATATGGTAGATATACATAAGTGTAGAATAATATAGATTATTCTAGATGCTTGATATTAGCCATAGGATCAAAATAATCTCCACCGTCCATTGAGGAGGTGGATGCCTATAAATAGTCTTGAAGTTCTCATTTGTAATCATCAAGTTGTATCACAAAAATATAAGCAATAAAAAGTTAGTTTGAGTATACTTTGAGTCCACCACTTAAACTCATCAAAGCAAGTGTCCTCGTCAATTGTGCATTATTCTCAGCTTGCTAAATTGGAATTGACATCATGCAAGAGGCTTCAGAGTCTTCCAAGAAACATTGGAGAGCTAAGAAGTCTTGAACATCTTGATCTTGGGGCTTGCTCAAAACTGGTGAATCTTCCAAATAGCATTTGTGATTTGAAGTCTCTCAAATATCTTCTGATAGACAATTGTCTAAATCTGAAAGAGCTGCCCGAGAACTTCGGGTACTTGGAATCTCTGGAAGAGCTCTATGCAACCAAAAGTGGTATCAAGAAACTACCACCGTCCATCAATTTGTTGGGAAAGCTTAAATCTTTAGATTTTGGAGAATGCAGACATTTGATATTGCCTCCTTTCACTGGTTTACCCTCTCTGAATATGCTCTCTCTAAAGAATTGTGGCCTGTCAGAAATTTCAGACAGTGTTGGCTTTTTAAAGTCATTGAGTACATTAATTCTGAGTGGGAATAATTTAGAGATGCTCCCGGTGGCCATCAAACAACTCTCCAAGCTGGAACATCTTCTTGTTAGAGACAACAAGAGGCTTAAATATATACCGGAACTTCCATCAAACCTACAACTTTTGTCAGCAGAAAACTGCACTAGTTTGCAATCAATGATGCCATCTGCTGGAACAAACTTGGGTTTATTGTGGTGGCTGGATGTTCGTAATTGCTTTAATTTGGATCTGAGTACACTGAGAAAGATACTTGATGATGTGCTGCTGAAGGTTGAAATTATGTTTCCCAAGCTGGTCATAGCTGATCTAGATAAGGTGTGTCTCTCTCATTTTCCATCTATTTTATCAATTTATCTACTCCAGCTTAAGATTAGAGGTTTTGTTCACACAGTTTTCAAATGAGTAGTATTAGATTTATCAAAGTGAACTCTTATGCTCACTCTATATGTAATCTTCCCTGTAAATTATGACTAATGGTTTTAATGTGACAGTATTACGACTATGAGATAGCTGTTAACTGTTTATTAAGCGGGTTTCTTTTTGCCGGAGGAGAATTGCCAGAAAGGATGAAGTATAAAAATGATAACGGACCGAATATTTTCGTCTCAATGGGACAATATGATCCCCATGACTACATGGTTGTCGCATTTTGCGCTGTTGTTTCGTCCACAGATTATCAGGCCATAACTTCTATACGATGCAAAAGTTGTCTAGTTGCTGAGTCTGGAAGAAGTTTTGATTTGGATTTTGAATGGCAAAATGGTCGATATCCGGAATCCAATACTCGGAGCAAGAACGTTTTCCCATCAAAACACACATTCTTCTGGGTTTCCACAGTTCATATAAATTGTCAACAGAGGTTTAGTGGTGCCTCATTTGGGTTCATCCCTGAAGGACGCGGCGGTAGAAGTATTGGGGTGTTGGAGAAGTGTGGAGTTCATCTACTGTTTTGTGAGAAGGATGAAATTGATCCTTGCTCCTCCCAAAGACTAGGTCTTGGCGGTATGATCAACTTTTTTCCTTGACTGCCTGTTTGATCCGTGGGCACAGTGATTTTTTTATACCAATGCCACTCTTGTCCCATGTTTGTTATAAGAGCAGTGGTATGGAATAAGAAATTCCAATCTCATTTTATCCCAGTAATTTTATATCATCACCCCCTGTTATAAGAGTGAGATAATTATCAGTGTGTTGAAATCTATTCATTTATCAAAAAAATAAAAAAAATAAAAAACAAACCTATACATCATACAAAACACAAATTTATTATTTTTAACATGTTTAAGAGTAATATGGTAAATTATATTGTTTTATCCCTGTATATAAAATAAAATAATATATTTTACTATTTTATCCTTGTATATAAAATAAAACTTGTATGTCTTATTTTTTTAAATGGGCAAAATAGTCATTTTCAACGTAAATTCTTATCCCAACCTTTATAACATCCCATGTCCATATATTATTTAGGATAACTTCACATTTTAATCCCTATCCCAACAACTAAAAAAACCCCATCATCCTTACAAACAAGAGATAAGGGATACATTCCATTGTCCCACTTAACAAACACCCCATTAAGGTATATATAGTTTCTACATTCTTTCCAATGATGACTTATTTTTTCCTATTAAATAAGTTCTTTTGTTTAATGAGCTCTTGTAAATTTAAAATTAATATAATTTTGTTGTGTATATATATATATATATATATATAATACTGTATTGGCTTCAATTATTTGCCAAGAAGATCATGTATTTTAAGATAATATTTTAGTTATTGTGTTGTCACACAGAAGAATGATCTGAACGCAAAATTAGTAAATCTATAGTTTTTTTCATGGTTTTCAGATCCGGACCGGTCATCGAACCGGTGAAGGGATGGATTCATGGATTTTGGATTAAACCGGAATCAAACCGGATTTAATAAATATATTAAAATATTAATATATTTTTATTTTTATATTTATAATTTATGAAAATTTGAATATTTTTATTATAATTCTTTAAGTTTAAGCATTTCAAACACAATATAGTAATTAAAAAAACTCAATTCATGAAATATAGTTTTTATAGTTACAATTAAATGTCAATTTAATTTAAAATAATTTAAAAATACAAACTATATTTTATTTTAATTAAAAACAACTCAAAATAATAACTTAAATTTTATATTCAAATAATTTTTTTTTAAAAAAAAACTGATCGGACCAGAAAACCGGTCCGGTTCACGGTTTTCCGGTTGACCGTCCGGTCCGACCAAAAGTTGACCGGTTGTTGACCAAAGTGAAAATTGGATAGAAACCGACCGGTCTGACCTACGGTTCTGGTCGGACCCGATCCGACCGTCTGGTCTGGTTTTTACAACTATGTTTTTTTCTTTACTGAAATGAGAGATGGTTAAAGGAAATTCAGATCCTAAAATTCAAAGTAATGTATAAAGAAATTTACTTTTGTTAATATGCTATATAATTAAATCTTGCGTAAGAAAATAAAATTAAATTATGAAGTCTGAAATATCATTCAATATTTGAGTATGTCATAAGAAAATATTTAATTGTAGTATTTTTAAATTTATATGTACTTTTATTATAAAAAAAAAGGTATCTGACTAGAAAAATCCATGTTTTTGTTGATTTTCTTAAAGGAAATTCAATGTAAAATTGATGATGATATAAATGAAGCACGAAAGGAAATTAAATGTGAAATTCATGATGATATTATATATGAAGTACAAATAAAGGCCTTTTAAAAAAGAAAATAGTGAGGATTTGCTAAATGTTAAACCCAATGCTTTGAGATTGTTTTAGATGGAATTAAACTTGGAAATTACTTACTACCTAATGAAAAAAAAAAAAAAAAAAAAAAAAAAAGAAGAATCAAGTTTATATATATTTATATAAATAAAATATGGTTGACTTTTTTTCATTAATTACCGTAGTATTCATTTTATTTTGTAGTGTGGTGATTGCAGAAATACTTGGTTTTTCTTCTTTAATTCAAATTAATATTTTAAGTCTTTGAATTGGAATTTTGATATAATTCAATTTTAGAAAATTTATTTTTCAGTTTAATTCTTCATAGCCTTTTTTTTTTTTTTTTTCTTAATTCTCCGATTTTGCATATTATCCCAAAATTTTTTGAATTCTGAATTGAAATGAACAACTGTGTGAAGTGTCCACCCCTATGCATCATATTCATATACTCTCAAGTACTTTGCCATGGAGGCCAACGGAGAGGGCTTCTCATTGCCTTTGTCGCTGACAGTAGTCATGAGATAGAACGCAACATGAAACCACTTTGAGATAGTCTGTTTCCTGATTTCTACTCATGCTCTCGAGGCAACCAATTTCGATGTTTTCCTTCAGTTTTACGATTTTCTACATCTTTCATTGTGTAACTAACTTGTAAACAACCGATAGATTCAATTCCTAAGATTATATTGTTTCAGGCATTGCAAATTTGTCGCTTTGTGAGTTGGAAATTTTTTTTTTTTTTTTTAGGAGTTGGAAATTGAATGATAATAGGAAAAGAAGGTTAAGATGGGATAAGCTATATATGTAGGAATCTCAGAGTTTTTTTTTTTTTTTTTTAACACTTTATTTCAATGGTTTAACCAATTGGATGTATTCGAGAAATCAAAGTCTGCATGACTTTTTTTTTTTTTGAGGTATTTTGTAAATGGTTGAGAGCTTTGCGAGGTTGTTGAGGTGGGTAGAATTCAATTGTTTTTGTTTCTGCTCCGAGAATGTTCAATTGTACATATAGTCACATAAGTATTCTTTTTCAAACTTCTGATTGCTGAAATCACTGGGGGTGGTTGAGATTGGGCTCTTTTTCAGTTGAAATATTCAAACTTATGAACAGCTACTTGTTTTCTTTTGCAGGGAGAAGTTAATATTTGATTGAGACATATCAATTAGTGACATAAGCATACAAATTTTTCAACTTTACTACTTCAGAAAGTCCTTGGAAATTTCGTAGGAAATTATGATCGAAAATCACTACCTTTTTCAAAATTTCTGATGATTTCTTCAACTCCTCTCCTTAATTGTGGTTTCCAGACACCTTTCTCATAATTTATCGGACACCATAGATCTTCATCTTGATTTTTCTACTTCTATCAATCTTTTATTATCTGTTTTTGTCTACTATGGCTTCCACTTGCTCCCACCCATCTCAGTGGAAATATGATGTGTTCATCAGTTTTAGAGGCGCAGATGTTCGTGATGGTTTTCTCAGTCATCTTTTCCATGCTTTATGTCAAAAACAACTTGTTAGTTTCAAGGATGAAAACCTTGAAAGAGGAGAAGAGATTCCGCCTTCTCTCCTGCGAGTCATTGAAGAATCATACATTGCGCTTGTCATCTTCTCAGAGAACTATGCAAATTCTCCATGGTGTTTAGATGAACTGGTGAAGATAGTTGATTGCAAGAAACGGGTGGGACAAATACTAGTGCCAATCTTCTATCATGTGGATCCAACTGATGTTCAGGAATTGACAGGGAGTTTTGGGGAAGCATTTAATGGATTACTTGGAGAAGAATTTAAGAGCAAACTGGAGAGCTGGAGGAATGCTCTGAGAGAAACAACAGAGATATCTGGCTTTGATTCACGAAATGTCAAGTAAGTTCTGGTTTTTCTTCGAAAAATTCTTTGTGCTTATTGATTGGTTAAATGCACAGTGTGAATTTTCTGTAAATGCTTGCTTTTACTAATTAAGTGCTCGCTTTAATGTAATTAGGCCCGAATCAAAGCTTATTGAGGAAATTGTTAATCTTATCCATGAGAGAGTAAATCATGCATTTTCTTATGTTTCGATCGAGGATGGTTTAATTGGAATTGCTTCATATGTCGATGATATTGAATCAAAACTCTGTATTGGATCAAAAGATGTATGGTTTTTAGGAATTTGGGGCATGGGCGGGATAGGTAAAACAACAATAGCTCGTAAAGTATATGAGCGAATCTCTTCGCAGTTTGAAAACAAATGTTTTGTTGCAAATGTCAGAGAAAAACTAGAAAAATACACATTAGATGAGTTACATCATGTAATTCTATCGGAGTTATTAGGAAAAGAAATCTCAAACCTAGGGATGCCCAGTATTTTTGTATCCTCTTTCATTTGGAAATGGATGAAGCGAAAAAAAGTACTTGTTGTTCTTGATGATCTGAATGATCCAGAACAAATAGAAATTTTAATGGGAAAACATGATATGTACGGTCCAGGGAGTAGATTTATATTCACCAGCAGAGATAAACAAATTCTCATGAATGGGGGTGCTAATGAGATATGTGAAGTTGAAAAATTGAAGTACCATGAAGCTCTTCAACTCCTTAGCTTACACGCTTTTAAGCAAAATAAACCATCAGAAGAATATAGAGTTAGCAAAAAAAGTAGTAGCATATGCTAAAGGTATTCCGTTAGCTCTTAAAGTTTTGGGTTTGGCATTACACAAGAAGAATATAAGAGAATGGGAAGATCAGTTGGAGAAACTGGAGGGAATGTCCGTCACTAAAATTGAGAATATATTGAAGATAAGCTATGATGAATTGGATTATATGGAGAGGGAAATTTTTCTAGATATTGCATGTTTCTTTAAAGGAGAGGATAGAGATCATGCTGAAACTATATTAGGAAGTTGTGGTTTTAATGCAAGAATTGGTATTGGAATTCTTCTTAGTAAGGCTCTCATCACAATATCAGATAACAAGTTAGATATGCATGATTTAATACAACAAATGGGGAGAGATATTGTTCGGGAAAAATGTATTGAAGAGCCTTGCACTTGTAGCCGGTTGTGGGTTCCACAAGATATCTACAATGTTTTGACAAAAGATTTGGTATGAATCAATACATTAATGTATATGATATATGTTTTTGTTGAAGTTCAGTTCCCATAGTTAGGAACTTTCTTTTATCGCTAATGATGTTTTGTTTTCCATAATTTACAGCAATTGGTTATTTTGTTTCTTATTCTTTTAGGGAGAAATTTCGGTTAAAGGCATATCTTTAGACATATCCAAAACAGGAGATATCAATTTAAAATCTTCTGCCTTTACAAGAATGAAAAGGCTTCGACTCCTCAAATTCTACAATCCTTACTATCCAAAAGAAGAAGAATACAGTTACTGCAATGGAGTGATCAAAATTCAACAGCCAAAATATCGCTTTTGGCATCGATACCCAAAAGGCCTCGACTTTTTGCCAGATGAGCTAAGATACCTCTACTGGTATGGATATCCATTGAAATCCTTGCCATTTAAATTTTGCCCAAAAAATCTAGTTCAAGTTCATTTGATTCGTAGCCATGTGGAACAACTTCCAAACGAAAATCAGGTATTATGTATGTTTTATAAATCGTTCATACAGAATTTATATGTAAATCTTAGATGTACTTTCATTGCAGGTGTTTGAGAGTTTGAAGTTGATGGACCTAAGTTATTCAGTGAAGCTAATAAAAATTGCAGACTTGTCTAAATTTCCAAAACTGGAGGTTTTACATTTGAGAGGTTGTACAAGTTTGGTTGAGATTCGGTCCACTAGACAATATGGCTGCGAACTTCGACATTTGAATATTCAAAGTTGCAGACGTCTTTGCAAATTTTCAAGTTTTCTTTATATGGAACGTCTTGATTTTCTTTCACTTGAGGATTGCTCAAAAATCAGAGAGTTTCCAAAGATACCAAGGAGTTTAAGATGTCTGATTTTGAATAAAACTGCAGTGAAACAAGTGCCATCGTCAATTGGACATTGCTCTCGGCTTACTAAATTGGACCTGGGATCATGCACCAGTCTCCAAAGTCTTCCTAGCAATGTTGGGGAGTTGCAACTTCTCGAGCATCTTAATCTTGAGGGTTGCTCGAAACTGATGAATCTTCCTGACAGCACTTGCTACTGGAAGTCTCTTGAATATCTTTCCATAAAGAAGTGTCTAAATCTGAAAAAATTGCCGGAGAATATTGGGTTTTTAGAATCTTTGGAAGAGTTTGTTGCATCCAGAAGTGGTGTTAGAAACCTTCCATCCTCCATCAATTGTTTGGGCAAGCTCAAAACTCTAGATTGTAAAGGATGCAGAGACTTGATATTGCCTCCTTTCACTGGTTTGCCCTCGCTGACTTGGCTCTTGCTAGATGATTGTGGCTTGTCAGAAATTTCTGGCACTGTTGGATCACTAAAGTCATTATGGATGTTAAGATTAAATGGGAATGATCTGGAGGTGCTCCCTGAGACCATCAAACAACTTTCTAACTTGAAGTATCTTTATTTAAATGACAACCTGAGACTTAAATATATACCGGAGCTCCCATTAAAATTAGAATACTTATGGGCCCGAAACTGCTCTTGTTTGGAATCAATGTCATCATTCATTGATGGGTACATGGATTTCTCACATTGGCTAGATGTTACCAATTGCTTTAATTTGGATAAGAGTTTGCGGGAAAAGATTATGGACCAAGTGGTGCTGAGAGTTGAAACTATGTTGCCTCAGTTGAGGCGTCCAGATGGAGATCATCGGGTGCATCTCTATTACTTTTCATATATATATATATATATATATGTGTGTGTGTGTGTGTGTGTGTGTGTCTGTGTCCATCTCATTCTCTCCACAAGTGATGGGGTACTTTCATGTTACAGGTAAATTGGTACGGTGAGGTGCTGAAATGCAATTTGGCATGTGACTTCTCCATTGCCGGAGGAGAATTACCAGAAAGGATGAAGTATAAAAATGAGAATGGATCAAATATTTTCATATCAATGGGACAATATGATCCACTTGACTTCATGGTGGTGGCGTTTTCTGCTGTCGTAGCCTCCACAGAGTATGAGGCTCTAACTGATGCGAAGTTCCTACGATGCAAAAGTTGCTTTGTGACTGATTCCGGACATTCTCTTAATCTGGAGTGCCATCGGTCATGTTTTATGTCCACACCATTCAGCGGCAACCGAAAGCCTGGCAATTTCCTTTTTGAAAACGTTTCATTTTGGGTATTGAAAGTTCATTTCCTTGGTAAACACAGGTTCACTAAGGCCTCATTTCGATTCTTCACATCACAATTTTCTGTTCATGGTGTTGAAAGCCTGAGCAACGTGACTGTGAAAAAGTGTGGAGTTCATCTGCTTTCTTGTGACAAGGATCAAGTTGGTCCTTTCTACCCATTTATTGATACATGTGGATGGCAACCTACAAGCTTTATACCCGCGACAAGCTCATGGAGCTCAGGTCTAGAAGAAGATGATGTTAGAGAATTGGAACGCAGTTGTTTTGACTGAGTGAAGACCACAAAGATGCAATGAAGATAAGATGAGCTTGTTATCTAGGTGATGAATTTTCTCCCAGCTGGTTCATGTTGATATCCTGAGAGCTGACTGTAAGTTGTATGAAATCCAAATTAATTTATTTGTTGTTAGACTGTAAGGTCCGTGATGTTGGAATGAGTCAATTGCATATAAATAGGAGTGCAACTTTATTCCACGAAAATTGTTAAAGTAGCATCATATGTATTCAAAAAAAAAAAAATGGACAACTTGACCCAGATGAACCCTAACCCATTAATAACTTTAATCTATCTGGATGTGCTTCTTTATACGGAATCAGGCATAATGGTGAGAAATGGATAGTCCGGAATTGGTATGGCTGCTCAAACTTACAAAGCATTTAAAACTCAAAATGAGGATAAGTTGGCATTTAAGTATTTAAGGTCTTTTATCTTCTTCTTTTATGATAGATAATAATAAATAAATGTTATAATTAACGAATACGAGTGGTTGGAAGAGAGAATGCTTTTATCAAGGAATATTAAGAAGTCTTTTGTCCAAGCCCAAATTAAAAGAATTTATGTAAGAGTTTAACTTGTCTATAATTATCGATTATCTATCTATATATATTCCAAAATATTGTACCTAGTTTGTATCTGAGTAGAATGGTGTCAAATTTCCTACATCTTGCTAGTTCCATCTTCATCACTATGGAAACCAGTGAATCTCAAAGGAATATCAGGATGGATTTTGGAATGCGAATTGCTAGGTATTCCATTCTCAAAGAACTCAACAATGGCTGCCAAAAGAATTTGCTATTGTCTCCGTTATTATTGCATATTGCTTTGAATATGCTGGCTTCTACTTCAACAGGTCACACTTCACAACAGTTGCTGCGCTTTCTCGACCCCAAAACTATTACTGACCTTAATACTCAAACTTCCCTTTTTATGGAAATTATTGAAACCATTGACAGAGGCGGACCAACCATACCTTTGGTTAATGGCATTTTGGTGGATCATCGTTTCCCACTGAAGCCTTCTTTCTATGTTTACAAAGCTTATGCTAAATCTGTTGATTTTCTAAAACCAGGTATATACTAGTCAATTTTTTCTTCTATTTAGTTACAATTCAACCATAACAAATTAACCCTTGCTTTGTGCAGAGTGATCAAGTTAGGGATGAAATCATTTTTTGGGCGAGACGAGCCTCAAATGGTAGCTTTGATCCGCTTCTTCCCCGTGTTTTCTTTGCAAAAGATGCAATAGCTGTACTTACAAGTGCGCTCTACTTCAATGGAAAATGGGTTAAAAGATTTAATCCCTTAAATACTGAGATTGAAGATTTCCATCTGCTTGATGGACAAACTATTAGAGTTCCCTTCATGAAGGATTTTATGTCTCATCATAACTGGTTTGCATCATTTGAGGGTTTCAAGTTACTGAAGATGGAATACAAAAGTGGCGAGTATGACGATAAAAAATTTGCGAAGTGCATCTTTCTTCCTGATGAGAAAGATGGGCTACAAGAACGGGTACTAAAGTTCCATGCTGATCCAGCTTAGGTGGCCAAATCCATGAACCTGAATCTTAATCTTTAAAAAGGATGAACCGTTGGTTCGGATTAGACCGGTTCAGATTTAAGGTTTGATCAGAGTTTGATTAGGTTTAAGTTCGGTCCGATTCAGGTTCAACTATTTCGAATAAACATTTAAAATTCAATTTACGTGTGGTTTCGATGTAAACATTTCTCGATAAATTATTAATATACGTAACAAAATAATATAATTTCTCAAATATGAAAAACAACTTATATTTTTTATTTTACAATTAATAATTTATATATTATAAAAATTATTACAAAAATAAAACTTGTACAAATTACATTTATACAATTAATAATTTACATAATATAAAAATTATTACAATAACTTATAGCTTTAACTTACATTTGTTGAACCTAAGATCAAAGGTTCAGGGATTGATTTACCCTGATCCTTAACCTTCTTTTCTTCTGAACCATAGGTCCGGATCGGGTCCGGTCCAGTTCAGAATTTGAGCGGTTTTGACTCGGTCCGGTCAGGTTCGGTCGGTGCAGGTTCAATTTGGCCTCCTATATTAATGGGGAATTGGGACATTACAAAAGTCTTTCTTGGTAAATGTGGTTGCCAAAATTGAAGTATGAATATGAATTGAATGCTAAGGAGACAATGAAAGAAGTGGGATTGGATTTGCCTTTTGATGACAAGAAAGCTGAGATTACAAGATGGTTGAAACTTCAGATGTTGTTTATGTGTCCAATGCTGTTCAGAAATCTTATATTGAAGTAAACAAGGAATGTACAATTGCAACTTCTTAGGATGCTTTCTGGCATTATTCTCTTTGTAGGAGCTGCACTCAACCCTCATCATTGATTTGATGTTTACAGTTACATGTCAATCTAATAGCAGCTGAATGGACATTAATCATTTACAGCCAGTTTTTTGCATTGGTATTTGAATGGGCTGTGCTGTGCCTCTTCGTTTCTTAATTCTTCTAATTCTATCAGCAGTGGTCAAGAATTTGGAAAACAGCATAATATGGGCTACTGAAATAATCATGGAACTTTGCTGTTGAATTTTAAAGCATGTAGATCTGAATGATTTGGGACAAAACATTTCAGCCCTTCACAATTTTAGGAGAAGGATAGTGAATTTGATAATTGTAGGCTAAAATTTGGGTTTCATAAATTTTGCAATTCTATATATCTTTGTTATTTATATTGCTAATTCTTCATATAAAATTAACAGCAAGCTCTTCAAGTATTTAAAAACACCACATCTGATGAAGTGCATGTGAGAAAGGAGGAGTTTGACTTTGTCATTTTTCTGGAATTTGATGTATAATTGGTTCATTCTTTTCTTTAGCAGTAGTAGTATAAAATTTATAATTTATAAAAGTTAATTAAGTAATACATATTTTCACTGATATTCAGTCCGTTTTTCTATGGATGCATTATTCGGTTAAAACCCAATTAACAAACTGATTGTTTTGGTTTTACATGCTGTTAGGTTCGGTGTCCATGTTAATGATTTCAGTATTACAATTACAATATTCGGTTTTATTGGTTGGTTTGGTTTTTAACCGATTCACATCCTGGTTAAAAATGAGCAGAACTGAACCAAAAGTGAAAACTAAATCGAATTCGAATTAAAAAATCGAACCAAGCAAACTAAACACTATAATTTAATTTTGGTTTGATTTTAATATATTTTAGGTTTCGGTTAGGTTTTTAGATTTTATTTAAAAACATGAGCCGAACCGATTTTTTTTTTTTTAAAGAGAATTATATCTTTTTGTATCACACGCACCCAGCCCATTTGTAATGCGTAAATGCTAAATTAATCTCTACCTTCGTCCACCACTCTATTGCTCTATCAGTACTCACGCGCCCCTCATTCTCATTTCAGAACTCACTGAGAGTCAGTCTCGCACTCGAGCCTCGACTCCTCCCCTCTCCTCATCGCCACCGTTCCGAAGCCCCAACTCCTCCTGCTGTCCTCCGTCCAGCTCCTTCGCCTCATATCCGACTGTAATCCATCATTCATCCGGGTTTTCGATTCTCTCACTTCATCTGTCGGGTTTTTTTTTTTTTTTTTTTTTTTTTTTTTTTTTTATCACAGTCAGTGTCCGTTCTCCAGTTGGCTCATCACTCCAACAGTCAATAGTTTGATCATCTCAGATTAAGGTTGTTTCGTTTAGGGTTTTCTGAAATTGGGGCATTTAGAGTTTGGGTTCAATTAACGTGTGCTCGGTCTTTATGTCTCAGTGGTTTTATTTTATTCCTTTTATGGCTTTTCGTTTAACTATTACATTTTCGACTTTGCTGGCTCATAATCTAATCGTAGTTAATTTAACCCCTTCATGGCTTTCCTTATTTTATCTTTCAGGTGCCCAGTAACTGCTTGAAGTGAAAAGCTTTATTATTTAAATTTTCTCTGGATTTTTTAATGTAACATTTTGATATTCTGGTTTTCGTATATTGAGAAAAAGCTTTATTACTTTTGGATATTCTGGAGTTAGTGAATGTTGGTTGACTGCTTGTAGGGATTTAACGGATGCCTTAATGCTATGCAGGGATTTTATGCTTTCTCGTTATGCAGGGAATTTCGATTGAATATATTGATTTAGTTAACTGTATGTTTTTCTTGTTGCATTTCAGTGCGTGATTATCCATTGATAAGGAATGAATAGTGATTGATAAGCTGATTTATTAGTAAATTTGGGGTTTAAGTTTTCAGGTCTTTGAATTAATTAACAGCAGTCCAATAGACTCAAAACTGAGAGAACCAAACCAAATTGCTCGGTTATGTTTGGATTTTTTCTCAGACAAGTTCGTGCAGTTTGTTTTTTCTTGAATCAGTTTTCAGTTTAACTGGTTCAGTTTGTTTTTTTATCAGAACCAACTGTTGCTCACCCCTCCTTAAAGGCCAAAGCTGTATTTATCTATCTATTTTCACAGATATATCTTTTTCCTTTATTTATTTTCATAATCATTATAAGCTGTCAAATTGTACTCAAATGTAAAGTATGTAGTAAACATGGTTAAAGAATCCTGTTAATTGTTTAGGAGTTTTGGATATAGAAGCAAGACAAAACAATCATTACTTGCCATATTCTTACTTAAATTTTATGACCTTTTCCATGTAAATCAGATCTTTGTTGAAATTCATGCACTGGATGTTTATTTGCAATTTTAAGGGGGTCCCAAGTTGTAGCTGTGCTGGTTCTTAATCTTTCCTGTTTTTATTTTATTTTATTTTTTTTTTTGGTAGCATTTTGTACATGTTACATGATAGTCTTTCTTCTATAATCATCTCATTGGCAATTTGTGGATGAAATTCTCTACTTCATAGACAATACATGTTAACAGCTTTAGGAACTGTTACATAAGCAATTTCACAGGCCATTTGATTAAGTAGTAGTGATTCCACTACTTAGTTTCTTTTCTACATCATGTTTTATGGGCAGATTTTATGCATGTTTTTGGATTTCGTTTGGACTGTTTTCTTATTTTAATTGCTGAAATGTTGTGGGAGGTTATTGAAATACGTTCCGATCTTATGTGTAATTGTTTTTCTTGGTCATTATCATATTTGTTAGGTTTCATAGTTAACTTACCTACCAACTTGATTTTGTGCTAATTGGATTATCCATTCCATTCTCTTTTTCTATCAAATACTATCTTTAACGTTCATTTGAAGTTTGTATTTAAATAGTTATGAATACCAGCAAACATTTCTTGGTGAAATAACAGAACTGAATCTAGCTTGGTGTACACCTGATAACACACTTTTGTTTCATGACAGGAAACATGTTTCTCAAAGTGCAGTTGCCATGGAATGTTATAATCCCTGCTGAAAAGCTTGATTCCAAAGGTCTGATGCTGCAAAGGTCAATTGTTGTCCGCTTACTCGAAGAGTTTGCCATTAAAAAAGCCACCAAAGATCTGGGCTACTTCGTGGCTGTTACTACGTTGGAGAAACTTGGGGAGGGGAAGGTCAGGGAGCACTCGGGTGAAGTGCTATTTCCGGTTCTGTTCAATGGCATCACCTTCAAGATTTCGAGGGGAGAAATTCTTGAAGGTACTGTTCACAAGGTGCTCAAGCATGGAGTTTTCGTGAGATGTGGACCAATCGAGCATATATATCTCTCAGAGAAGAAGATGCCAGGCTACAAGTATGTACCAGGAGAGAATCCTGTCTTCCTGAATGACAACTTGCCAAAGATTGGAAAGGATGTGGTGATCCGATTTATTGTGATTGGGACCAAGTGGCTGGAAGCTGAAAGGGAATTTCAGGCGCTGGTCAGTTTGGATGGTGATTGTCTTGGACCGGTGTCCTAGAGTTGGGGCCTGCTTCCTAATGCTGGAGATGCTTGTAAAGCCTTTTGTGTTTTTGTTGTAGCTGCAAAAATGTTGTCTTTTGGAACAGTATCCTGTAGCAACTGTAGCTGTTAACCATTTATCTTTAGCAACTTGAAGACTATACTATGTTAAAAACCACCTGACTAGTATTCTCAGCTTTAGAGTTTTGTATACAATTTTTCCAAAGCTGATTAAATTGTTATGTTACATTCGTAATTAAATATCCGTAAATGAAATCTGTGCTAATTTTTGCCTTTCATTTGTTTATGATCTGTAAGATGTAAGACTACAAGATTGCAAGGTTTCGATCATATTTATCGGTAGAAGGCCTAATACCAACATGTATTTACATCATAACTTAGAAGAAAAAGTTAATCTTGTACAACAATTTATCTTGAAATATTTCTAAAGTACGTCAAGTTTTTTAATCTGTTAATTGGTAACAATTAATTTACTGACAAACATAATCAGATCAGTTCACTTTTGGTTGTAAGGCCTTATTCTTCTCCTTGCTCTGTTGTAGCTCACCATAGAAGTAAGAAATGAATCCCCATATAGACAAGGCAAGAGAAATCCCCTTTTCAACTGGAAACTTCTCATGGTAAAACCACACGGCTAAAGTCTCTGTCACGGGCAGCAGAGTAGCTATTATAATGCCCGAGAGCAACGATGAACCGCAGAAAACAACACCAACTGCACCCATGAAGAAGAATTGCCAAAAGAGTGCACTCAACACCATCACCACTAGTATTTTGTCTCCCCAAGCTGGAATTCACTTGCCTCCCTTGGAATTCCCTGCATCAACACGAGTTACACATCAAACTGCCATTCAACACTATTATAATGTAATTCAACAATTTTCTGAGATAGAGAGAGCAAAGACCGGAAAATCCTTATGCAGAAGCATCCCAAAGGCGCACAATGCAGTAGCGAAGAAAGATATAACCATCTGCATCTCCATGACTAGAGTATACGTAATAGTCTGCTTTGCTTTCTTATATGTCAATTCAATCAAAGGTAGCACGAAGCCGTAGAGTGCCGAAGCTCCAAGCGTCATAAAGACCACCAAGAAGTACTGTTTATTGGTTTCATGATCCGGGCGATCAGAGCTAGCATGAAGCACAAGAACAACAGCGCCAATTGACAACAACATAATTGCATTTACAGTGTAAGGTGTGAACTTCTGCTTGACCAGAATATAGGCGAATCCAGCAGTAAAGCCGAGCTGGGTAGCAATTATAAGAGCAGAAGTAGAGACAGGAAGAAGAGAAACACCATAGGCAGCAAGAAAGTCATCTAAACCAGTAAGAAGACCTATAACAGCACAGGCTACGAAAAGACGAGGGCTTATATAGAAGAACTTGGTCTTGCCTGCTGCATTCTTGGTCCGACGAAAGATGTATGAAACGAAGAGGGGAAATATGACAAATGGCCAACCGGCTGTTTGCAGAAAACTTGATATCCATACACTCTTACCTCCTTTCAAGAAGTAGAGACGCTGGATCAGTGGACCGCTGCAATTGCCAATGGCTAACATTGCAGCATTTGCTATCAGCAGGATTTTGTTCAGGTTTTTGCTTATCTTTTTCTCTTCAGCTGATACTTGGTTGTCACTAATTTCTATGTCCATTTTTTAAGAGCTAAGATCTTGTTCACTTTGCACCAATTGAATATCAAAGAAATTATGATCTTGATTCCTGAAATGATATCTGTAACAGATTTAGGTAATGGAAATTTATATAAAAACAGAACTTGTATCTAAACTCTCCAAAAAGAAGACATGAGTATTGATTTTCATGGAAAATTCAAGGTACTAATTTTTTAAAAACATATTCTTGAAAGCAGGCTAAGCTTCAATAGTATTGAGAGCTAAGGGTCGAAAATACTCCTAACGTATTTAGGTGAGTTCAATTATATCCTTAACATTTGCAATTTCACCCTCATCGTTTGCTTTTGCATAGCTTTTCAAGGAAATTGACAAAAATTGAGGATCAAATCGACAGTAATTTTCATTGGTTTTCGCTTGAACAAAATTGAGTATAGGCAAAACGATGAGAATGAAATTGTACACTCAACAACATAGAAACATTAAGGCTAACTACCGGATTTAATCAAACTGAAATTATGTCGAATATCAGAGACATGATCAGTATAGTGATTCAAACAATGAGCATGCAATTGCAAAAATAAAATCAACTGTTACAATAGTATACAATAGCAGCATGCAATTGTACAAAAAATAAAGAAAGAAACATCTACCTCTTTGAGCATGGCAATAGAATACAGGCTGAGCAAAATTTCCTATGCTGCCACCATCTCAACTCAGAAGAACACCTTATGAATCGATAGCAACTCAATTAAGAGAGGAAAGAACAAATGTAGATGGTGATTGACATAAAATTAAGAGAATCTCAGTAGATTATAAAGTAGCGAGGGAGAATAGAGGACAAAATATCACGCCACTATCAAAATGGTGGCTCCAATTGTTTTGAGAATTAAGTGAAAAATTAACCCAAAAAAAAAAAAAAAAATGTCACATAAAGAAGAAAAGTACGAGGAAAAGACTGAAATTGTACAAGTGGACATGCAGTCCAACAAACTCCCTTGAGTTTGTTGGACACATGCTAGTTTATTGCTGTAACGTTGACAAAGCCTAAAAAGTAAAAAATTTCAAGCTTATACAGGGCCTATACAGGAAGAGTTCAATGTTCGGATTCTTTTGTCGGCGCAGCCTCTTTGATCCAAAATCATAATGGGCTCTGGTTTTTGTTGGGCTCAGCCCATTTACATAATAAGTAATTTTTAGGTGGATCCCAATTAAAATTTATTGTATATATTAATGCTTGAACTTGAAACCTTTAGTTTAACTTATAATTTAAGTTAACATTAATTGGCTAATCTGTCCATTATTGATATGATTTTTATTATAAAGAAGTGTTGGGGCTTTTAATGAGCTGAACCAAGGAAAAATGATATTCATTTTTTACCATAAAAAAAAAAAAAAAAACTTTTGGCTTCCAACCTAAGCTTTTGTGAAGTGTAACTTTTGAATTTTGATTTTATTAAAATTTTAGTCCTAATTAACAGAATTGATATGTTTGAAAGTCTTGCACTGTGAACATTTCATTTTTAAATAGAAAAAAGTTGAAGTTATAAGGGTTAAGTACAATTTCACCCTCCAACTTCTGTGTCTGGAGTAAATCTCTCCTCTAGAAGTAAAGGCTCAAAAATCTCCCTCAAATACGTAAAATGGATCGAATTTGTCTATTTTTAACGTTAAATATTAATAAAGGGCGAATGTGATTCAAAAGTGAGAGTATGAGGAAATTTATAAACATTTTTAATCAATAAGGGAAAAATGGTCGGAGCATTATTTTTATATTATTTTATAATATTATTAATTTGATGATTTCTATTTGAGATTTGGTATTATATATACACTTAAAAAAAATTGTAATTAATATATACAATTTTATAATTAAGTAATAATTAAATATAAATTAAATATGACAAATGACGCTGCAAATGTCACATATTACAGCAGAGGATCCAAGAGAAAGTTACAAGAAAAAATGAAAAGAAATTTTGGCAGCTAAAGGCCCTTTAGGAGACAGTCCAAGCTCCCCTAGCTATGGAATCTCGAGCTGAGAAGGTTGATTATATTTCTTAGTTTGGTTGAATTCACCATAGAAGCAAGAAATAAAGCCCCAAATAGATAAAAGAAGAGAAACAATTTTTTCAACACGAAATGTCTCATAATACAACAAAAAGGCTACAATCTCTACCACTGGCAGCAAAGCAGAATTCAAAATACCAGACAGCAATGAGGAACCACAGAAAACTACACGAGTTGCACCCATGTAGTAGCATTGCCATAACACCGCACTAGAAACCACTACTGCTATATATTTTGATTTTCCAACCTTAAATTCATTTGTCTCTCTTGCCATTCCCTGTATTATTAAAAAAAAAAAAAAATCAATAGGTCATATCTTCTTCACGCAAGGATTTATTTATCCCTTTAACTTGACATATCAATACACATGAAAATAAATTTTTTTCAAAATTTTACCCTTTAACTTAACATTTCTTAATAAGTTAATTTAGAATGACATGTTTCATTTATCATTTTGTCACATTGACTCCACAAAGTTGAAGGTCAAATAAAAGCAAAACGATATATTTTGCAATCGGCTAAAATTAATTTTTCATCCTCATTTTTGAATTGATTGGAGTTAATCTCTGAAAATTCATCTTTTTTTCAAATATTTTTCTTGTTGACTAAATCATCATGCGTGACGTTAATTATAAAAAGGTTTTATCCATTTAGAAGTTTATTTGTGCAAATCTCACCAAAGGTGCCAAACAGTGGCGAATCCAGGACGCCAGTTTCGGGGGGACAAAAATTTCCTTAAAAATTTCCCGGCCGGAGATCAAAAATTTCCGGCCAACGATTAAAAATTTCTGACCGGCGAACAAATCCATAATTAATTCAATTTAATTCAATAACAACACAATCCTTCATTATTTATATATATAACATACAAACAATTAATTTTTTCTAATTAAAATCCCTAAATAAAAATTCTTAAAATTATAAAATTTATAATTCCAATCAATCTAATTTATTTATTTATTTTTTTAATCCTAAGATAAGAAATTTTTTTTAGGCCCAGGTTTTAATTAAAGAATTGAAGCCCTTTTTTTAGGCCCAGTCAAAACGACGTCGTTTTGCATGGGGAATTTTTTTTTAATCCCAGGCAAAACACGTCGTTTTGCCTAGGATTTTTTTTTTTTAAAAAAAAACAGAAAAAAAAAGAAAGAAGTCTTCTTCCCTTGGTTTTGGGGGGGCTTCCCCCCCCAAAACCAGACACCGGCGGGCCACGGCCGTCGAAATACACCCCCTAGTAGGGGTGATTCTCGGCGGCCAGGAGGGCAACGGTCTACCCATGCCCCTCCTGGCTCCGCCCCTGGTGCCAAATTTTGAAAAATCAAAGTTTAGGAGCTAATCTAAAGCAAAAAAAAAAAAAAAAAAAAAAATTCTCATATGGTCCCAGATTATTACCATCATACCACGTCAATCAAAAATTCTAATATAAGCTAGAAGTAGATTACTCTTGAACCATCAAAATTTTGACACGCTAGCATCCATGTTAACGTGGCATGTTTTGATCTGCTGAGAGTAGTGTACTCTTGGTTTATACTAGAATCTCTTCACATTAATATAATAATTAATACAACAAAAGGTTTGAAGGCTTTTTTTTTTTTTTTTTTGCCTCTTATGCTATCAACAGTTTACACTTTTGCCCATGTTTCATTGAGGTTTCCATTTTACCCATGTGCTATTTAAAAAAACTCCAAAATGGATCAAAACTAACTAAAATAAGCATATTTTGTTATATTTCGTTAATAATTTTGTTGTGTTCTGTGCTACGTCTTTCAATTTTGGAGCATGTTGAAGCATTTTTTTAATAACACTTGGGATAATTGAGTAACGACCATGAGACAAGGGGTAAATTGGCAAAAGTATGATAACATAGTAGGCAAAAAGACTTTTAAGCCAGAAACAAGATCATAACGGTCTCGGTCCAAAACCAAGAGGAAGAACTTCTCGAAATAGAGACATACATATATATAGAGAGAGAAAGAGACCGAAAAATCGTTGTGGAGAAGCATGCCAACGCCACAGAAAAGAGTAGCAAAGAAAGACATAACCAACTGCATCTCCATAACCAAAGTATACGTAATCTTCTGTTTTGATCTCTAATAAACCAGCTCAATTCATGGCAGCACAAATCCATATAGAGCAGAAGCCCCCACTGTCATCATAAATCCCTTAAAATACTCTCTATCCGATTCATTATTCGGCCTATCCGAATGAGAATGAAACGCTAATATCACTGCCCCAATTGACAGCAGAAAGATAGCATTCACGCTATATGAAGTGAACTTTTGCTTCACCAGAAGAAAAGCAGAACCAGCAGTAAAACCTAACTGACTTGCTATTATAAGAGCTGAAGTAGAAATGGGAAGCCGAGCAACGCCATACGCGTACAGGAAATCGTCTAGGCCCGTAAGGAGGCCGAGAATTGCCGAGGCTAAGAAGATCGGAGTTGTTATATAAAAGAGTTTGGCCCGTGAACCACCACCGGGAGTTTCCTTTTTCCGGCGATGAAGATATGATATGAAGAGAGGAAGAAAGATAAAAGGGAAAGCAACAGTCTGCATAGCACTTGAAATCCAAACATTGTTTCCACCTTTCAAGAAGTAGAGGCGCATTACAAGGGGGCCGCCAGTGCCACCCACTGCTAGCAATGTGCAATTTATAAGCAGAAGCAGCAATTTCTTCTTCTGTTCCTCTCTTTTCTTCAAATCTGGCTGTTTTCGACTCCTATATGACACTCGTCTTCTTTCTTCCTTATTTATGGTGTAATTAGTACTGTCTTCTGCTTGTCTTTGATATCCAAATGAGTCTAAAGTGGGTGGGGTTTAATTGATTAATGTTAAATAACATTTCTCTTTTTAATACTGGGCAAGAATAGAATTCTGGTTGTTTTTTGCGAAGGCTATATTTGTAAGTGGAGCCAATCCTTCTATAGGGAAAACAAAGTCAAGCCCATGCTTATGAGTGATGCAATGCTCATTAAAATGTAGATTCATGTCTTTATCCGTCAATTTTTGTGCATTATTTTTTAATATAAAATTAGTATAACTAATTAAGATTGACTTGAGTGGTAAGTGCCTCAATCGTTTAAAATAGTGATTTTAAGTTCGAGTCCTAATGTAAAAAAAAACTTTAATTAGGAGAAGAAGCACCTAAAAGGTGTCTGATCAACCTCAAATCGAGTAATTAGATATACTAATAAAAAAATATTATAATCATAGTATAAATCACTACAAAATTCAAGGAAAAAAAATCGGAAAAAAAATTTCTAAACATGATAAAATAAAAAAATAATTTTTAATTAGAGAAGTTTTGTTGACATTTTGCATTTTGCTAATTAGTAAGGAGTATATTACAAAGGGGACCTTTTATCAAGTCCATAGTTATAAATCTGTTGATTATTATTTTTTTTTCTTGTAGTGCGTACTATACAAGAAAATTAAAAAATAACAACGAAAAATATAAAGTAAAATAATAATAACAGAAATTAAGTGGATAATTATAAAATTTTTCTTATAAATGGATTCCAAAGATCAACTGGATAGATAAGAAGTTTTATTGGCAATATGCTTCTTTCTAATTAATTAGCAAGGAACATATTACCAAGAAAGCTTTTACCGTGTTCAAAGTAAATTTCTTGATAATTCCTTAGATAATTTCAATTTTTGTTTGTAATTGATGAGTGAAAATATTACCAAGTAATTTAGCAAGAATTCAGTAGTTAATTGATTAAAATTCTATTGAGAATAAAGAAAACATAGCTAATATTGAGCTTTTCCAGGTCTGATGCCTCGTTCAGCAAGATCGCTGGATATAAGAAGTCTCAGAGTGCAGCAGAAGAAGAAGAAAGAAATGTAAAAGGCTGCAGAATGGATGAGCCGAATTTAAAGAGAAGGGCGCGGCCCAAAGAGAGGAGGAGGAGATATTTTTTTTTTTGTGGAAATTCCACTGCTGTCCTTGGCTTCTCAAGGAAGCCACTTGCCCTTGTGGTTGTAAATTTTTGGTAATATTTTAATTTGTACTTGCACCATAGATTGTTGACACCTCATGACCTCTAGATCTTACTTTTTAGGACTATAAATACTCTACTATTTGGGGATAGGAGAAGCATTGAATGCTCTCAACTACTTGTTAATTTAAATTAATTTTAGTATTCTTAATTCTTCTAATTCTATCAGCAGTGGTCAAGAATTTGGAAAACAGCATAATATGGGCTACTGAAATAATCATGGAACTTTGCTGTTGAATTTTAAAGCATGTAGATCTGAATGATTTGGGACAAAACAGTTCAGACCTTCACAATTTTAGGAGAAGGATTGTGAATTTGATAATTGTAGGCTAAAATTTGGGTTTCATAAATTTTGAAATTCTATATATCTTTGTTATTTATATTGCTAATTCTTCATATAAAATTAACAGCAAGCTCTTCAAGTATTTAAAAACACCACATCTGATGAAGTGCATGTGAGAAAAGAGGAGTTTGACTTTGTCATTTTTCTGGAATTTGATGTATAATTGGTTCATTCTTTTCTTTAGCAGTAGTAGTATAAAATTTATAATTTATAAAAGTTAATTAAGTAATACATATTTTCACTGATATTCAGTCCGTTTTAAACTGAAATTTTGGCAGCTAAAGGCCCTTTAGGAGATAGCCCAAGCTCCCCTAGTTATGGAATCTCGAGCTGAGAAGGTTGATTATATTTCTTAGTTTGGTTGAATTCACGATAGAAGTAAGAAATAAAGCCCCAAATAGATAAAAGAAGAGAAACAACTTTTTCAACACGAAATGTCTCATAATACAACAAAAAGGCTACAATCTCTACCACTGGCAGCAAAGCAGAATTCAAAATACCAGACAGCAATGAGGAACCACAGAAAACTACACGAGTTGCACCCATGTAGTAGCATTGCCATAACACCGCACTAGAAACCACTACTGCTATATATTTTGATTTTCCAACCTTAAATTCATTTGTCTCTCTTGCCATTCCCTGTATTATTAAAAAAAAAAAAAAAAAAAGAAAATCAATAGGTCATATCTTCTTCACGCAAGGATTTATTTATGGGTAAATAATTATAACCTCCCTGAGGTTTGGTCAAATACACTAGTACCTCCCTGTGTTTTACGTATCTAATTTGTATCTCCCTGTATTTTGCATCCATCACACTATAACCTCCCTCTATTATGAATGTTTGATTTTCTATCAAAATTATTAACGTGATATATGTTTACGGACTAATATCATCTCTTAAAATGTTCTACATTCAAGTTTTTCTTAATTAGACCCTTTTAATATCTTTTTTCTAATGTAATCACAACTTAAAGGATATGTAAAAAGTCTTATAATAAGTAAAAGAAAAAATTTTTTTGTAACAAAGGACCTCACAAAATCAATATTAGATAGGAAACAAGGCTAATCTTAATCACAAATCTTAACAACATCAACAATTTTGAAAGAAAAATGTTTAATAAGAATCAAGGGAGGTAATAATGTGATAAAGAAAAACTTTAGGGGGGTATAAATTAGATATGTAAAACACAGGGATGTATTAGTATATTTGATCAAACCTCAGGGAGGTCATAATTATTTACCCTTTATTTATCCCTTTAACTTGACATATCAATACACATGAAAATAAATTTTTTTCAAAATTTTACCCTTTAACTTAACATTTTTTAATAAGTTAATTTAGAATGATATGTTTAGTTTATCATTTTGTCACATTGACTCCACAAAGTTGAAGGTCAAATAAAAGCAAAACGATATATTTTGCAATCGGCTAAAATTAATTTTTCATCCTGATTTTTGAATTGATTAGAATTAATCTCTGAAATTCATCTTTTTTTCAAATTTTTTTCTCGTTGACGAAATCATCATGCGTCACGTTAATTCTAAAAAGGTTTTATCCATGTAGAAGTTTATTTGTGCAAATCTCAACAAAGGTGCCAAATTTCGAAAAATCAAAGTTTAGGAGCTAATCTAAAGCAAAAACTTGAAATTAGAATAAGTAAAAGAAAGAGATAACAAAAAAAAATTCTGATATGTTCGTAGATTATTATGATCATGCTACGTCAATCAAATATTCTAGTATAAGCAGAGAGTAGACTGCTTTCGAACTATCAGAACTTGACACGCCAGCATCCATGTTAACGTAGCGTGTTTTGATTTGCTGAGAGTAGTGTACTCCTAGTTTATACTAGAATCTCTTCACGTCAATACAACAATTAATATAACAAGAGGTTTGAAGGCTTTTTTGCCTCTCATGCTATCAACAGTTTACACTTTTGCCCATGTCTCCTTGAGGTTTCCATTTTACCCATATGCTATTTAAAAAACTCCAAAATGGATCAAAACTAACGAAAATAAGTATATTTTGTTATATTTCGTTAATAATTTTGCTGTGTTACACGTCTGCCAATTTTGGAGCATGTTGAAGCATTTTTTTAATAACACTTGGGATAACCATGAGACAAGGGGCAAATTGGCAAAAGTATGATAACATAGTAGGCAAAAAGACTTTCAAGTCAGAAAGAAGATCATAACGGTCTCTGTCCAAAACCAAGAGGAATAACTTCTTGAAATATAGACATATATATATAGAGAGAGAGAAAGAGACCGAAAAATCGTTGTGGAGAAGCATGCCAACGCCACAGAAAAGAGTAGCAAAGAAAGACATAACCAACTGCATCTCCATAACCAAAGTATACGTAATCTTCTGTTTTGATCTCTTATAAACCAGCTCAATTGATGGCAGCACTGTTGGAAATTTGACAAATATATTAGATTATATATTAGTGACTATTTGTCAACTTTGGGCCAAATTATATTATGGAAGGGAAGCGCATTACATCAAATGATTAGTGTCATTGTATAGTACGTAACGTGAGCTTTCCAACGGTATATAATTTACCCAAAACGGATAAGTATTGAATCAGAAATTGTTGCTCAAAGTTAGCATAATGAAATGGAATATTTGGAGAAATTTTGGTCCAAGTTAACTTATCCCATATGGGAAAATAACAAAGGGGAAAATGTGTTTATATTGAAACACACTTTTGTAAGGTGTTAACTTGTATAAGCTAAAAGGCTCTCTCTTGCGCGCGCAAGGGGGGGGATGCAAATCCTAGCCCCGAGCCTTCAAAGGCCCAATGCGCACCCGCACGACGTGGGCGTCGCGAATGCCGTACCGAAATGGGCCACTACAGACCTGCCTAGTTTTTGCTCTTGTCCAACTAAATTTTCTCTCGATATTGTTGAGCTTATTCGAATTCTGTGTCAGCTTTATTTTTGAATAAAAAATATAACTGCAAAATTAATTCTCTTAATGAGAGAATTAATTCAGTTTAATGTCATTTAATTTCATTCTTTTAAATCCTTCTTCTGCCTATTTTTCTTCTTGTTCTATCTGTTGATTTAGAAATTCCTCCTCATTCTCTGCATTCTGTTTCCTTCAAGAAAGCCTTCCTTTTTCCGGTGATAGTCCACTTCACACAGTTCGGTTCGCCTTCGAGAGTCGTTGTATCCTGGGAGACAAATCGCCACTATGGGGCAGATAATTGTCTTAAGAAAACTGTTTATACAGACCTCGGCTTTACTGCTTCCTTCCTTCTGTTAAGTTTGAAAAGTATTTTAAATCTTTCGTTTGTTCTTTTGTTTATTTTCAATTGTGTATTCTATAATCTGCAAATAACAATCTTAAGACAATTATATACGTAGTGCTTGGTTAAGTTTTGCAGGATTACCTTGACATTTTGGATATTTAATACCTTAACATTCTGGATATTTTATACCTAAACATTTGGACAAATTCTTTGGACCTATTACTGGATTCTGTTAGACTGCTCGAACATTTCTTGTTCTATATTAACAGTTCTTATTTTGTGATTTATTTTCTGTATTTGTTTTGTTGATTCTGGAATTTCACTAACTTTGTTTGTTTGTAATTTTCAGAGTAAAAAATGGCTGATATTGTCCCACCTATTGTAGGCAATGGTTCTGAAACTGACCAAGGCCAGAATAACCAACATGGACAAAATGGTCCTAGTGGTTCTAGGCTTGTTATGCCTAACGGTCCTGTAGCTGGTTCGGGTTTATACCCAGTAACAGTGCCTGAAAGGCCGGAAAAATTCAACGGAATGAATTTTAAGATGTGGCAGCAGAAAATGCTTTTCTACTTGACTAGCATGCAATATCATAGGCTGCTGAAAGAAGATCCTCCTGTTGTTCCCGAGGGTGTGGTGGATCCTTCTATTCAATTAGCTGTTGATGCTTGGAATCACTTGGATTTCCTTTGTAGAAACCACATCCTGAATGGATTGGTTCCTGATTTGTATGAGGTTTACACTGTTAAACGAACTGCAAAGGAATTATGGGACTCCTTGGATAGGAAGTACAGAACTGAGGATGTTGGTGCTAAGAAATACTTAGTAGGCCAATTCCTTAGTTACAAAATGGTTTCCAAATCTGTTGTGAGTCAAGTGCAAGAAATCCAGCTTTTGATCCATGGGATGCAAGCTAAAAGGATGGAGACTAATGAAACCTTCCAAGTGGCTGCAATCATTGAGAAATTACCACCTAGTTGGATTGATTTCAAAAACTATCTCAAGCATAAAAGAAAAGAGATGTCTGTTGAGGATCTAATTGTCTGACTTCGTATTGAAGAAGACAATAGAAGATTAGAGAGGAAATCTTCTGTTGCTGCTAATCAAGCTATGGCTAGAGCCAATGTTGTGGAGGTCAAGAAAGACCCCAAGAAGGGCAAACAGCCTGCTGGATCCAAGTCCAAATTGGGACCTAAAGGGGCCATTTCTAAGAAACCAAAGTTTAATGGAAAATGCTTCAATTGCAATAAAATGGGACACGAGTCCTCTGATTGTAGGCTGCCAAAAAGGGTCAACAAAAATGAGGCAAATGCTGTAGAAGAAATTGCTAGAGATGTGTCGGACATCGATCTGTGTGCAGTGATTTTTGAAGTCAACCTGGTTGACTCAAATCCACAAGAATGGTGGCTTGATACTGGTGCTACATGCCACATTTGCTGTGACAAAGGATCTTTTGCCGGATTGACTCTTACAAAGAAAGGAGAGAATCTCTATATGGGCAATTCTGCTACTTCAAAGATCAAGGGACATGGAGCTATCATTCTGAAAATGACTTCTGGGAAAGAAGTGAAGCTACGAAATGTCTTGTATGTTCTTAAAATGAGGAAGAATCTGGTTTCTCGGAGCCTCTTGAGCTCACATGGCTTCAAGATGGTTTTTGAGTCTCAGAAATTTATTTTGTCTAAAGGGGGTATATATGTGGGCAAGGGATATGAATGTAATGGGATGTTCAAATTTAATTTTATCTCTTATAAATCAAATTCAATTGAAATGAATGAGAATAATGTTTCTTCTGCTTATATTATTGAGTCTTCTAATTTATGGCATAGTAGACTTGGACATGTTAATTTTGATACGTTGCGACGTTTAATTAACTTGAATCATATCCCCATCTTTCAAATTGATAAAAACCATAAATGTGAAATTTGTGTAGAGACAAAATTGACAAGATCCTCATTTCATTCTGTTGAAAGAAATTCAGAACCACTTGATCTTATACACACAGATATTTGTGACTTGAAGTTTGTTCAATCAAGGGGAGGAAATAAATATTTTATTACCTTCATAGATGATAGCACAAAATATTGTTATGTGTATTTGCTTAAAAGCAAAGATGAGGCTTTAGAGAAATTTGTTCTCTATAAGCAAGAAGTGGAAAACCAACTTAATAAAAAGATTAAAGTGGTAAAAAGTGATCGTGGTGGTGAATATGTTGCACCATTTGGCGAGTTTTGCTCCCAACATGGTATTATTCATGAAGTAACACCACCGTACTCTCCTCAATCTAATGGTGTAGCTGAACGAAAGAATCGTACCTTAAAAGAAATGATGAATGCGATGCTGACTAGTTTTGGGTTACCACAAAACATGTGGGGGGATGCTGTTTTATCAGTAAATTACCTTTTAAACAAGGTAAGAAACAAGATAAAACCCCTTATGAATTATGGAAAGGTAGAAAACCTTCTTATAATTACTTGAAAGTGTGGGGGTGTCTTGCAAAAGTAATGGCCCCATTACCTAAGAGAAAAATAGGCCCAAAGATAGTGGATTATATTTTCATTGGATATGCGAAACACAATAACGCGTATCGGTTTCTTGTGCATGAATCTAAAAACCCAGAAATACACAAGAATACATTAATGGAGTCAAAGGATGCCTCGTTCTTTGAAAACATGTTTCCATGTAAATAAAACGATGTGGGGTCGGGATCTAAAAGGTCTCGTGAGACTGTTGAAGTCGACAGTCAAGATGGTCAACATGACGAAGTTGAGAATGGTGAAGAACTACAACAAGAGGTTGAAGAGAATGTTCAAGATCTTCAAGAAGAGGATGAGATGGATATAGAGGTTGAACCTCAAAGAAGTTAAAGCGTAAGGATGGAAAAATCTTTTGGTCCAGATTTTCTAACTTACATGTTAGAGGCTGAACCACAAACTTACAAAGAAGCTGTAAGATCAACTGAAAGTCCTTTATGGAAAGAAGCCATAAGGAGTGAGATTGATTCCATTCTGCAAAATCATACTTGGGAATTAGTTGATCTTCCTCCCGGAACTAAACCACTAAGCTCTAAATGGATTTTCAAACGGAAATTGAAAGCAGAAGGAACAATTGATAAGTACAAGGCTCGTTTGGTTATAAAAGGTTATAGACAAAAGGAAGGCCTTTACTACTTTGATACTTATTCTCCAGTATCGAGAATAACATCCATTAGGATGGTACTTGCTATTGTCGATTTATGGAATCTTGAGGTACATCAAATGGATGTGAAGACAGCTTTCCTGAATGGAGATCTGGAAGAAGAAATCTACATGGAACAACCTGAAGGTTGTGTAGTTCCAGGTCAAGAAAAGAAAGTCTGTAAATTGGTGAAGTCTTTATACGGTTTAAAGTAAGCACCAAAACAATGGCACAAAAAGTTTGATGATGCCATGATGGCTAGTGGCTATCGTATCAACGAGTGTGACAAATGTATTTATGTCAAAACTACAACTGAAGGATATGTTATCCTATGCTTGTATGTTGATGACATACTCATTGTGGGAAGCAATGGGAAGATGGTAAAGAGTACCAAGAACATGTTAAATTCCAGATTTGACATGAAAGATATGGGACTGGCGGATGTGATTTTAGGCATCCAAGTTAAACGTTCACCTAACGGTCTCATTTTAACTCAGTCACACTACGTGGACAAGATACTTGATAAGTTTAACAATGATGATTCTGGTATAGCCAAAACTCCGTTGGACATTAGTCAACATTTGTCCAAAAACAAAGGTGAAGGCATAGACCAAGTGGAGTATGCTAGGGTTATAGGTAGTCTGATGTACCTTTCGAGTTGTACAAGACCAGATATTGTTTATACTGTAAGTAGTTTAAGCAGATATATGAGTAATCCAGGAAAGACTCATTAGGTAGCTATCGTGAGAATACTAAAGTATTTGCGATATACTCGTAATTATGTTTACACTATACGAGAGAACCTACGGTACTAGAAGCATATTCTGATGCCAGTTGGATAGCTGACATCAAGAATTCTAAAGGTACAAGTGGGTACGTGTTCACTCTAGGAGGAGGAGCAGTGTCCTGGAACTCCTCAAGGCAAACGATTATAACTAGATCCACTATGGAAGCTAAGTTTGTAGCCTTGGATAAAACTGGAGAGGAAGCTAAATGGTTACAGAATTCCTTAGAAGATATTCCAGAATGGCCAAAGCCCGTGCCCACAATTTGTGTACATTGTGATAATCAAGCAGCGATTAAAATAGCACAGAACATTATGTACAGTGGTAAGTTGAGACACATGCATCGTCGTCATAATACCGTTAGAAAACTGATCTCAACGGGAGTTATCTCTATTGACTTTGTAGGGTCAAAGGATAACACTGCGGATCCGCTAACCAAAAGTTTAAACCGAGATCAAGTTTAAAAGACATTAAGAGGAATGGGACTAAAGCCCATGAATATTTAAGGCGCTATATAAAGGAAAACCCAACCTTGTTGACTGGAGATCCCAAGATCTAGGTTCAATGGGACAACCTAATTGCATAGACCTTGTGAGGTCACTGTGGGGGTCAAACCCTTGTCCATTCCTACGATGTAAATAGTGATAAAAACATGCAAAGGTTAAGCTATGCTTTTAATGATTCTTTGTAATTCAAAAGTTTGAGAAAAAGAGATCACCTATGTGAGAGTGAAGTGGGGTCGCTTCAAAAGAAACTAATGAGACTTAGTTATCTGAAACTCTTGCAGAACCAGGAGATGTCCATGACCATAACGGACATAACCATGAGAACCAAAAACTGTGTTATGTTGGTATTTGTGTGAGGTATATCGTTGTTTACATAAACGGCAGAATAGTTCAAGGACATCGTGTCTACTAGTCAGCCAGTAAAGTAAATATACTAGCACAAGGGAAGGTTCAAGGGTTGATGCCTACCTATCCTATGCAAATATTGACTGTAGTTTACTATCACCACTTCGCTTTTTATCTTTTCGTCAATCAATTTCATTCATGTGGGGGATTGTTGGAAATTTGACAAATATATTGGATTATATATTAGTGATTATTTGTCAAATTTGGGCCAAATTATATTATGGAAATGAAGCGTATTACATCAAATGATTAGTGTCATTGTATAGTACGTAACGTGAGCTTTCCAACGGTATATAATTTACCTAAAACGGACAAGTATTGAATGAGAAATTGTTGCTCAAAGTTAGCCTAATGAAATGGAATATTTGGAGAAATTTTGGTCCAAGTTAACTTATCCCACATGGGAAAATAACAAAGGGAAAAATGTGTTTATATTGAAACACACTTTTGTAAGGTGTTAACTTGTATAAGCTAAAAGGCTCTCTTTCGCGCGCGTAGGGGGGGATGCAAATCCTAGCCCTGAGCCTTCAAAGGCCCAATGCGCACCCGCACGATGTGGGCGTCGCGAATGCTGTACCGAAATAGGCCACTACGGACCTGCTTAGTTTTTGCTCTGGTCCAACTAAATTTTCTCCAGATATTTTTGAGCTTATTCGAATTCTGTGTCATTTAATTCCATTCTTTTAAATCCTCCTTCTGCTTATTTTTCTTCTTGTTCTATCTGTTGATTTTGAAATTCCTCCTCCTTCTCTGCATTCTGTTTCCTTCATAAAAGCCTTCCTTTTTCCGATGATAGTCCACTTCACACAGTTCGGTTCGCCTTCGAAAGTCGTTGTATCCTGGGAAACAAATCGCTACTACGGGGCAGATAATTGTCTTAAGGAAACTGTTTATACAGGCCTTGGCTCTACTGCTTCCTTCCTTCTGTTAAGGTTGAAAAGTATTTTAAATTTTTCGTTTGTTCTTCCGTTTATTTTCAATTGTGTATTCTATAATCTGCAACTAACAAGCACAAATCCATATAGAGTAGAAGCCCCCACTCTTATCATAAATCCCTTAAAATACTCTCTATCCGATTCATTATTCGGCCTATCCTATGAGAATGAAACGCTAATATCACTGCCCCAATTGAGAGCAGAAAGATAGCATTCACGCTATATGAAGTGAACTTTTGCTTCACCAGAAGAAAAGCAAAAACCAGCAGTAAAACCCAACTGACTTGCTATTATAAGAGCTGAAGTAGAAATGGGAAGCCGAGCAACGCCATACGCGTACAGGAAATCGTCTGGGCCCGTGAGAAGGCCGAGAATTGCCGAGGCTAAGAAGATCGGAGTTGTTATATAAAAGAGTTTGGCCCGTGAACCACCACCGGGAGTTTCCTTTTTCCGGCGATGAAGATATGATATGAAGAGAGGAAGAAAGATAAAAGGGAAAGCAACAGTCTGCATAGCACTTGAAATCCAAACATTGTTTCCACCTTTCAAGAAGTAGAGGCGCATTACAAGGGGGCCGCCAGTGCCACCCACTGCTAGCAATGTGCAATTTATAAGCAGAAGCAGCAATTTCTTCTTCTGTTCCTCTCTTTTCTTCAAATCTGGCTGTTTTCGACTCCTATATGACACTCGTCTTCTTTCTTCCTTATTTATGGTGTAATTAGTACTGTCTTCTGCTTGTCTTTGATATCCAAATGAGTCTAAAGTGGGTGGGGTTTAATTGATTAATGTTAAATAACATTTCTCTTTTTAATACTGGGCAAGAATAGAATTCTGGTTGTTTTTTGCGAAGGCTATATTTGTAAGTGGAGCCAATCCTTCTATAGGGAAAACAAAGTCAAGCCCATGCTTATGAGTGATGCAATGCTCATTAAAATGTAGATTCATGTCTTTATCCGTCAATTTTTGTGCATTATTTTTTAATATAAAATTAGTATAACTAATTAAGATTGACTTGAGTGGTAAGTGCCTCAATCGTTTAAAATAGTGATTTTAAGTTCGAGTCCTAATGTAAAAAAAAACTTTAATTAGGAGAAGAAGCACCTAAAAGGTGTCTGATCAACCTCAAATCGAGTAATTAGATATACTAATAAAAAAATATTATAATCATAGTATAAATCACTACAAAATTCAAGGAAAAAAAAATCGGAAAAAAAATTTCTAAACATGATAAAATAAAAAAATAATTTTTAATTAGAGAAGTTTTGTTGACATTTTGCATTTTGCTAATTAGTAAGGAGTATATTACAAAGGGGACCTTTTATCAAGTCCATAGTTATAAATCTGTTGATTATTATTTTTTTTTTTTTCTTGTAGTGCGTACTATACAAGAAAATTAAAAAATAACAACGAAAAATATAAAGTAAAATAATAATAACAGAAATTCAGTGGATAATTTTAAAATTTTTCTTATAAATGGATTCTAAAGATCAACTGGATAAATAAGAAGTTTTCTTGGCAATATGCTTCTTTCTAATTAATTAGCAAGGAACATATTACCAAGAAAGCTTCTACCGTGTTCAAAGTAAATTTCTTGATAATTCCTTAGATAATTTTAATTTTTGTTTGTAGCTGATGAGTGAAAATATTACCAAGTAATTTAGCAAAAATTCAGCAGTTAATTGATTAAAATTCTATAGAGTATAGAGAAAAAATAGCTAATATTGAGCTTTTCCAGGTCTGATGCCTCGTTCAGCAAGATTGCTGGATTTAGGAAGTGTCAGAGTGTAGCAGAAGAAGAAGAGAGAAATGTAAAAGACTGCAGAATGGATGGGCCGGATTTAAAGAGAAGGGTGCGGCCCAAAGAGAGGAGGAGGAGATATTTTTTTGGTGGAAATTCCACTGCTGTCCTTGGCTTCTCAAGGAAGCCATTTGCCCTTGTGGTTGTAAATTTTTGGCAATATTTTAATTTGTACTTGCACCATAGATTGTTGACACCTCATGACCTCTAGATCTTACTTTTTAGGACTATAAATACTCTACTATTTGGGGATAGGAGAAGCATTGAATGCTCTCAACTACTTGTTAATTTGAATTAATTTTAGTTTACAATTGTATTGTTTCTTTGAAAATTTTTTGTTTGGAAAATCTCGTTTTTATTGTTATTATGTGTTGCGAGTAGGTTTCCTAACAGGCTGAAACCAGCTTAGGCTGGTGGTCTTAGGAATTCTTTCTCTGTTTTTACTATGAATATTATGTTTTGATGATTGTGTGGTGAAGTGGTCAAAATTAATATGGGAAAGGGCCCTCTCATGTTCATAGTATTCCTGATGAGACCGAGAGGAGATTTAGGAGTATGGAAAATCACACACACACACACACTTTCCATGAGACCGAGAGGAGATTGGGAGTGTGTTAAGGGTTTCTACTTGATGTGGAATGCTTGCTAGTTTTAATGCATGATTTCCTATGCTAAGTGAGGTCGAGAGATAAGCTTAGTTGTGGGTCATAGATCCAAGTGAGGTCGAGAGATAAGCTTGGTGAATAGAGAGCAAGAAACCTTAGATCTACGTTCCCTAATATATTTATAGTATGTTCTAGAGAAAGATATTCTGAGATTGCCTGTTTAGCTGGTGAAAGCCTGTGTTTTTATCATTATTGTTTTTTATTATTCAGTTCTGCGCAATCTTACATTTATTGCCTTGCATGTTTTCTGTTTTCAATTTATATGGTTTTTTTTGTACTAATTTAACTGGAAAACCTTCAGATCTGGTGATTTACTAGAAATTTTTAGAATTTTCCCTTACTCCCTGTGGATACGACACTTTTCTTGCCTATTACTACAACTGACCTAGTATACTTGCTAGTGCATAATCTTAAGGCAACAAGTTTTTGGCGCCGTTGCCGGGGAGTAACGGTTACAAATTTTTAAAATTTCCTGTAAAGTTGTGTGCTTGATTTGGTGTTTTGTGTTTTTGTGCAGAAATTCTCTGTTTAAGCAATCTCCTGGTGTATGCGAAGAGTAGGTATTCCTTTAATTCCTATAGATCCAGAAATTGAGAGGACTTGTAGGAGAAGAAGTGGTGCTGCCAGAACAACTCGCAGAAGATAGAGAATGGCTGAACAAAATCCACCACCTCCACCACCTCCACCTCCAAGGCAAAGACTCAAAGAATATTCGAGACTTATAATTGATGAACACTCTTTCTGTATTGTGATACCTAATGAAGGGGACAATGTTTTTGAGATTAAAGCTTATATGATTCAAATGCTTCAAGCTGCTGTTCAGTTTGGAGGATTGTCCGGAGAAGATCCAAATGCTAACATCCAAGATTTTGTGACTATGTGTAACACATTTCGTACCAATCGAGGAGTCTCAGATGATGTGATAAGATTGAAGCTTTTCCCTTTTTCACTTAGGGATAAGGCTAAAAGTTGGCTGAAAAACCATCAACCTGGCTCAGTTACAACTTGGGATGAGATGGCACGAGTCTTCCTGACTAAGTACTTTCCACCCAGGCAAGCAATCAAGCTAGGGAATGAGGTTACCCATTTCTGTCAGCAACATGATGAATCCTTGTCAGAAGCATGGAGAGATACAAGGAACTCTTGAGAAAAGTACCAAACCATGGATTTCCCATATGGATGCAAATTCAGAACTTCTATAATGGTTTGACTAGATTTCCCATGTGGATGCAAATTCAAAACTTCTATAATGGTTTGACTAATGCACATAAAATTCAAATTGAATCCGGGGCCAATGGAGACCCGGAAGAACTTGCACCTGAAGAGCTTTATGAGCTTATAGAAAGATTGGTTAATACCAGTTATAAATGGAACTCAACAAGTGAAGAACGAGAAAAGACGACAAAATTAGATGCTGTTGCCAAGCTTGTAGACTTGATTCTTAGACAGTTAGAAAAACAGAATATCTCAGCTATTTCAAGTTCAAAGCTTTCCTGCCAATTCTGTGGTGGCGACCATAGAAATATTGACTGTGAAATTTCACTTGCTCAAGAGCAATGCGATTACAAACAATCAAAGGCAGAACAATCCGTTTTCCAACACTTACAATCTAGGTTGGCGTAATCACCCTAATTTTTCCTGGAATCAGCAACCTGGCAGGCAACCTCAAGCACCTTTCTAGCAGACTCACAGCAATCTCCAAGCACATCAGCAACCTCATAATGTTCAACAAGCTGGACCGTCTTACACCTCTAAGAAGTCTGAGGTTGAGGAGATGAAGGAAATGATGTCTCAATTCATGAAGCAGACCCAAGCTTACATGAAGAATATGGAGACTCAGCTTCAGCAACTTACAAACATTGTCACTCCAAAGAATAAGGGAGTCATTTCGAGTAATACTGAACCCAATCCAAGAGAGGAGTGCAAGGCTATTACCCTTCGGAGTGGTAAGAATGTTGAGCAACCTCATAAGATGAGTATTGTCGATGAGAAGAAAGATTCAAGAGAGAAGACTGCTGAGGAGAACAAGCAACCTGAGAATGCGCAAGTCACACAACCTCAGACTACACAGAGCACTAAGCAGCCTTCTGGTACAGTTGAGCAACCTCAAGCTCAACCAGATTAAATTCAAGCAACATCAGACCCTATTCAAAGCACTTCTATTCAAGATAGGCAATCTGTACCTGTGTATCAACCAAGGATTCCTTATCCATAAAGAGCCAAGCAACATGAGATAGCCAAGCAAGTTGACAAGTTCTTGGAAGTCTTCAAGAAGCTTCACATCAACATACCCTTTACGGAAGCACTTGCACAAATGCCTATGTATATGAGATTCTTAAAAGAGCTTCTAGCAAACAAGAAGAAATTGGAGAACGTAGCAATGGTTCAACTCAATAGAGATTGCTCATTGATCCTTTAGAACAAGCAACCTTTGCCAACCAAGATTCTATACCCTGTTCTATAGGCAATCTTAATATTGAGAATGCACTGTGTGATCTAGGAGCGAGTATCAATGTTATGCCATACTACATTTACAAACAATTAGGATTAGGAGAACCCCAACCTAGTAGGGTTTTTATACAACTTGCTGATAGAACTGTAAGGTACCCTAGGGGAATAAATGAGGATGTTTTGGTTAAGGTAGGAAAATTTATACTTCCTGTTGATTTCATTGTGATGGATATGGATAAAGACTTGCATGTTCCTATTTTTTACGAAGACGTTTCTTAGCGACAGGCCGTGCATTGATTGATGTTCATAATGGTTAGTTAATCCTGAAAATTCACGATGAAGAAGTAGTAATCTTAAAAATTCATGATGAGGAAGTAGTCTTTAAGATGAATGAAGCTATGAAGTATCCCCCTGCTTGTGATGATTATTGTTACTTCATTGATGCTACTGATGTGAATTTAAACCCATTTTTTACAGGAATTTGAGGAAGCAGACTTTGAAAATGAAGAGTGTGAGTGGACGACCTTTTTAAAAGATGGGATGCTATGAAGCGAACCGGGGAAAATGTTTTGGGTTACATTTGGTTTTGATTTGGAAAAATGGGCTTTGATTATCTTGAATTAGGAAAACCATGGATTTGATTTGGAAATTCTTTTATAGGAAAAATTTTCGCTTTTTTAACTTAAAGACCTCAAAACTTAAATCCCGAGATCAGTGACAGAGTCGCCACCCGGATCAGCACATCCAGAAATTCTGGTACAACTCCCTACCGAGGGCAGACTACTGTACCTAATCCAGAGATTTAGGGTTCGGGCAAGTGACTTATTTTAACCTCTAGCTTGCTTTCACTTTACAGTTTATATTACCATATTTAATTTGCTTTATTATCTTTCTCTATCCCATTTTGTTTATTTTAATCAGCCGATGCTAAAGCAAAATGCAGAAAATAGATTGCAAAAAAATAAAGCATACATCCAAAATATACAAGAAAATAGTAGAGGCCGATTATACAACCCAATCGAATAAAAGATAAAAACCCTCGTCCTCACTTTACAATCACCTAAGTACACCAGGATCTAAAAATTACAACCACCTAAAACTACACGAAGTAATCTATCAAATACGACAAAAATAATAAAAATAAATGCTGCAAAACAAATTGGTTAGCACAGTTTATATTGCACACACAGGTAGGACTAAAATAGGACAGAATTGGAAATTTAGGAAACGGGGGCATGCATTTAAGGGGTAACCGGGTCGACCCGACCGGTCGGAAAGGTTAGATCTGGAAAACTGTTTTGAAATGCTCTGTAATTTTTGTGCTGAAAAATCAATTTTTGGAAAACATTTGCCTCGATTACATGCAAATTTCCATTTTTGTGCTGGAATCCAGGGTTCCGTTCATGCGGGTTCCTAACTATGCAATCCATCTAGGGTCTAAAATGCAATAAACACACCAAAAACATTTGTGACAATATTGTTTTGCTCGTTTTCAATATTTTCTAGGAATTTTATAGGGTTCGGGGGCCCGCTAATACTGCACTACAGATCCGATTTGGATAAAATAAACCGAAAACTCAGAAAATAAAACCCCAGGAAAACCAAAAACCCTAATATCCGTATGTATAGAAATCTAAAAACCAAAATTTTACGACATACGGTTGGATTTGGGCCGAAAATGATCACAACAGAATGTACAAAATGGAAAACGGACTGTTTTCGGCCGATCGGGGACGAACCGGGGGACTGTCCCTGCAAAACAGAGTAGGGCGGCTCTGGCACTAGAGCCGCCCAGCTCTGTTCATGATGAACACAGCCTCCCAGCTCTATTCGGCCAATCCGGTTTTTGAAAGTTGCAAGAACAAAGAAAATACATGGAAAAGACAATGCAAATAGGTTTAAGGCCTCTCAGAGTTTACCGTGATGTTGTTTTGATGCTTTAAACGTCAAGAAATAGATTGGAAGCTTGGAATGTATCCTGGGAGCTCAACCGGCCGAAAACCACAACGATCGAAAACAACTCAAAATGAATCCGAAGTGATCCCTAATCAATGAGCAAAGGTTATATGATTTGTGTTTTATGTATGAGGATTGATTTTAAGTCTTAATCCCTGTGTTTGGTTCACCTCCTTGCTTAGAATGTCTTCGGTCTCTGCTTCTCTCTTTTTCTTCTGCTTCTTTTTTCTTTTCTTGGAAACTTGTTTTTCTCTGCTCATGACTACCAACCTCCTTTTTTGTGATTTGATTTTTGCTTTTTTTACTCTCCTCTTCTCATCATTTCAAACATTAAATGGCCACCTGACTCTCTCTGATTTTGCCCCATTTTACTTCTGGCGAGACAAATTGCTCTGTTTTGTAGAGCAACTAGTCTTGCCCACTAGAGCCGGTGTAAAATTTTAAAAATCTGACGCGCACCCTAAACCCTAGAAACCACTCGAAAGACCTTTTTGGGGATTTTGGATTGCGGATAGCTTGGTTTTTAGGACGTTTGAGAACTCCAGGCAACATTTTGTCATTTCCAAGTCCAATTCAAGTTCGTTCACTCCATAGGTAACATAGGAATTCTCATCATAGAGGTCGGGAAAACCCGGCGCTTACAGCTGCCCCTTGCATGATCAAATTCAATACCCAATACCAGGTCTAGGTTACCTGAAGGGAATTCGAGAACCCGAATGAAGCGCGACAAATGGAAGGAAAGAAAGACATACCTGACTTGCAGTACTAAGTTGGAATGAGCCGATATCGGGTTTATGTTACCTGAGGCGAGGTTGGTGAAGTAGAAGCCGATCTGGACCGATACTGGGTCTAGTTTACCTGAGATGGATCTGCTAGAGAAATAAGCCGATACCGGGTCTAGGTTACCCGAGGCAAGGAAGGTGATGAAATAAGCTGATCTGGACCGATACCGGGTCTAGGTTACCCAAGGTGGATCTGCTACAAAAATAAGCTGATACCTGGTCTAGGTTACCCGAGGCAAGGAAGGTGATGAAATAAGCTGATCTGGATCGATACCGGGTCTAGGTTACCCGAGGTGGATCTGCTACAGAAATAAGCCGATACCGGGTCTAGATTACCCAAGATGGATCTGCTTGGAAGTTGATTTAAAGCCAATCTGGATCGATACCGGGTCTAGGTTACCCGAGGTGGATCTGTTGGGGAATTTGAAGTGAAGCCGATCTGGATCGATACCAGGTCTAGGTTACCCGAGATGGATCTGCTTGGAACTTGATGTAAAGCTGATCTGGACTAATACCGGGTCTAGGTTACCCGAGGTGGATCTGCTTGGAAGTTGATGAATTCTTGCATTTGAAACAGTGAGTCTTCATTCCTTGATCGAGAGATTTTGAACAAAAATTTTTGCCCCTTCGATAAAGAATAAAGACTAGCTGGGGATAAGTGCTTTTGTGCATGATATATATGTATGCATGACGATGCATATGGATGCAGACTTTAAGAGACGTGTTCCTTGTCATGTTCAACCCGGGTGTTTCACATTCCTACTGGGGATGCTCATGGAGATTACACCACGACTCTGACTAGCTTTAGCTAAGTAAGCATGCCCTTTAAGCGGCGCGATCCTTATAGCCTTGTTGGGGATGTACAATGACTTACCAGGGAGGAAATGAAAAGGCCCCTTGTAAGGGTCTTACTGGGAGTAGTGTGGATGCTCTTGATGGGGAGAATATCATAGAAGGGTTCCTACTGGAGAGAAAGTGGTGGCACTCTTTGTGATAGTTCCACTGGAGAATAGCTCAGGTGATCCTGTTGGAGGACATATGGAAAGGTTTCTACCGAGGAATGGTGAAAGGAATCTCCACTGGGGAATGAAAGTGTGTCCGCTGGGGAATGACGAAGGTGTCTTGTCTTTCTATCCCTAGGAGTGGTGAGTTTGGAAATGCTCTATATTTTGCCTGAACTACCCCGGCGTGGGTTTTCAGCTCAGCGAGCTGCTCTAAATTTTGCCTAAGGTGCCCTTTCGGTTTTTACCCTAGCGAGCTTTTTTTTTTTTGAGGTCCTGCGGCTCTCAAACTTGGATATGTTTCGAAATTTTTGACCACTTTAAGGAATGATACATTGAATTCGAAGAAAAAGAAAAGATTGTGAGTTGCAAGCATTTTAGCATATTTCATCATTGAATAATGCGAATCCTTTAACCAATCTAATGCAAAGTGCTTTCTTTAAATGGATGTTTAGGCAAGATAATTTTGTTTATGCATCTGAAATAACCAAGCAAATATATTTAAACAAAACATCACACTTTATTGATGAAAGTAACATGAATACATTTGAAAAGGTTGGTTCCCAAAATGGTATACATTCCACACAGAACCAGAATCCGTCACCAGACGTCCCTTGCTGATTTTCCGGCCGATCATTTTCCCTCGTGTCCTGATTTTTTCCTAGGTCACCCTTTTCGAGTTTTCAACCTAGGAGACTTCTCTTTTTTTTTATACATAGTAAGGCTTCAGGCGGTCTCAGTAGACAGGATTTGCAAATTCATTCCCGTCCATGTCTGTGATGCTTACACCACCCTTCGATAGCACTTTCTTCATAACATAGGGGCCCTCCCAATTCGGTATGAACTTCCCGCGGGCGTCCACATTTGTAGGCATTAACTGTTTCAGAACCAGATCCCCAGCTTTCAGCTGCTTCCTGGGATATTTCACATTTCTGTTATAAGCTCTGGCCATTCTGCATTGATACATCTATAAGTGATCCAGTGCTTTCAACTGTTTTTCATCTAATGCCGCTAATTGCTCGTACCTCGCTTGAACCCACCCTATTTCTGGTAGCTGGGCTTCCAAAGCTACTCTGAGTGACTTGAGTTCCACTTCCACTGGCAACACCGCTTCCATCCTATACACTAAGGCGTAGGGAGTTTCGCCTATTGGTGTTCTGACGCTAGTTCTGTAACCCCAAAGAGCATATGGTAATTTGTTAGCCCAGACCCTGTAGGTGATTACCATTTTTGATAGGATCTTCTTTATTGACTTATTAGCTGCTTCTACTACACCGTTAGCTTATGGTCTATAAGGAGAAGACCTGTGATGCTCAATGCCATGTGCCGCGAATAGCTTAGCTATTGCCCCTTGGAATTGCAGTCCATTGTCAGTCACTACATGGTAAGGGATCCCATATCAGGAAAAGATGTTCTTTTGAATGAACCTGACCATGTGCTTAGCTGTCACACTGGAGAAGGATTCTGCTTCTACCCACTTTGAGAAATAGTCAACTGCAACCACTATGAATCTGTGCCTATTAAATGTTGCGGGATGAATTTCGCCAATCATATCGATCCCCCATGCTGAGAATGGCCAAAGAGATGCTAGATTTTGTAATTCAAGTGGTGGCAGATGAATGATATCCGCATAGATCTAGCATTCGTGACACCTTTTCACTTCCTTCACACAATCAGCATGCATTATCATCCATAAGTACCCCTGTCTCATTATCTTTCTGGCCATGGCGATCCCATTCATATGTGGCCCGTAAGCTCCTGCATGTATTTGTTGCATCACCGTTTCTGCTTCTTGTTCCGTCAAACACCTCAGAAGAACCCTATTTGCAGTTCTCTTGTAGAGCTTATCTTCGAAGAGTCTGAACTGGCTGGCTAACCTCCTCAATGAAATCCTATCGGCTGTACTAGCTCCTTCTAGGTACTTTCCCTCTTTCACATACTAATAAATGTCGAAGAACCATGGCTTTTCTTCAACCATTAACTCTATCACTTCGTGCATGTCGAAACAGGGTTTCTTGGATACTGCTATAACCAGAGGTTGTATCTGTGTCCTTTCTGGATCTTCCCACATGGACGACAATATGGCTAGTGCATTGATGCATCTAAAATGCACACTATAAAGCAAGTGTACTCTGTCGCTCAAGTAATATAGAAATAAGAAGGATGTCGATCCCACAAAGACTATGTATGCTAATCCTAAATGCAATCGGTTTCTATTAACTTAGGTGGAGGAAATTATATCTTTGATTGTGGTTTGTAAAATAAAATCTACTGTAAAACAACAAATTAAATAAAATAATTTAAAAGTAAAATTGGAATGCAATTGGATAAAACTCAATTGAGAAATTGGCTAAGGCAAATGGTTTTACTTAGATTCATTCTAGCAATTTCCTCGAGCTATGCAATCAAACTTATTCAATTCCCAAGATGGCGAATTCCTAAAACAATTAACACCGGTTAGGGCTGCTAACTCTAATCCTCAACCTAACTACTTAAACTTGTTCAGTCTTAAGCAATTAATTTGAGAAGCATTAAGCATACAAAAACCTAGCACGAACTAGTGAGCCACAAAGCAATGGTGATGCATTTGTCATGTTATGAGATTCCGTTAATTCAGTCCTTTGGTCAATTATGAATTAACTATGAACTTTGAAATAGATGGTCACGCATTCAAAGCTTTAAGCAATCATAACACAATAATGGAAAAATAATACGAATGAATTGCATTAAACAAGGGAAATTACATAAAAATCCTACTAAGCTCCACCATAGCGTTAGCTATGGAGGAATTAGTTCATAATTGAATTATAAACAAATGAATAAATTAAAGAAAACATAGTAATGGAAGTTAAGAAGAAAAACTAGGAAGATGACGGTCCCAATGGAGGCTTGCGGAGAGAAATCAGAGATGAGTTGCGGATTGAACCTTTGAAAACCTAGCTTCCTCCTTCCTTCCCTAAAAATCATGTTTTCCTCAACAAAGAAAAATAAAATTCCAGACTTGATGAATGATACCCCAAAAATGTCCCCCTTTAGCCACTAAAACACGTTTCTTTCCGAGAGATGGAGAGAGAGAGAGAGACCTACTTAGGAAATAACTCCCTAAAATTAATGCTAAACTAATTTTTAATTAGAGTTATTCCTAAAATAAAAGTCTTAAATAGAAGTTATTTCTCCTTATCCTAATTACAAAAGGAGAAGGAATGAAATAGCCCAAAGTTGAAAAGTCAAAACTCCTAACCCTAGTTGGAGTACAAAATTCGTAATTCTGCAGCCCCGGGCATGTCTTATGACTGGTCAGCTTCTATTTCTCAAAAATTCTTCAGTTTTGGCTCTTCATGAGGCACGCCCATGCCTTGGGACTTCCTTGCTCTTCCAAATTACACGTTTGAGCTCTAAAAATAGGCGATTTAGTCTCCAAATGTTTAAGTTCCTCTTTTAATGCCCCAACACATAAAAACAGAACAAATGAGATAAAATCCGCCTAATTTAAAGCAAGATGGTGCAATTAAAGCCACAAAATAGGATAAAAATATATGCACAAAATGTACCTATCATGCATCCGCCATTTTATTTTCTTCCCGGGGAACATATCTGAACTCGCACTGGTCAAATAACCCCCTTCTGTAGTGCAGCAGCTCTAAGTAGGGCTGTAGGTCTTGTTCTTTCAAATCCCAGTCACCTTGTGCCTATCTAATCACCAAGAGTGAATCCCCGATGATCAAGACATTATCTGCCCCTAGTTTTAGGAGGGCTTCCATTGCGAATAAGCACGCTTCATATTCTGCCCAGTTGTTGGTTATGGAGAAGTCCAACCTCTTTGACAGTGGAATGATCTCACCATCCGGTGTCGCTATAAGTACCCCGATTCCAGCACCCTTTCTTTTTACGGCACCATCGAAGCACATCACCCATCTTCTCACTTCTACTATAGCCAGCTATTCGTCAGGGAACTCCAGATTTTTCACGTGGTCCGATTCTAGTGGCTGGTTTGCTAGGAATTCTGCCACAGCACGCCCTTTGATGGTTTTTCTAGTGATGTACTCAATGTCGAATGCTGACCGAAGTAGCAGCAACCTGGATAGTTTCCCAACCAATACTGGTGCTTCGTACAAGTATTTCATTGGATCCACTTTAGCCACGGCTTGTACTTTGTATGACTGAAAGTAGTGGCGTAACTTCTTAGTCAGCCAAATCATTGCTACACATGTCTTTTCTACCAGTGTATACTTAGTTTCGTATTCTAGCAGCTTCTTGCTGAGGTAGTAAATGGGATACTCCTTCCTTCCCTCATGCTCTTGTGCCAACATTGCCCCTGTGAGCGGACGACCTTTTTAAAAGATGGGACGCTATGAAGCGAACAAGGGAAAACGTTTTGTGTTACATTTGGTTTTGATTTGGAAAAATGGGTTTTGATTATCTTGAATTAGGAAAACCATGGATTTGATTTGGAAATTCTTTTATAGAAAACATTTTCTCGTTTTTAACTTAAAGACCTCGAAACTTAAATCCTGAGATCAGTGGCAGAGTCGCCACTCGGATCAGCTCATCCGGGAATTCCGGTATAGCTCCCTACTGAGGGCAGACTATTGTACCTAATCCAGAGATTTAGCGTTCAGGCAAGTGACTTACTTTAACCTCTAGCTTGCTTTCACTTTACAGTTTATATTACCATATTTAATTTGCTTTATTATCTTTCTCTATCCTATTTTGTTTATTTTAATCAGCCAATGCTAAAGCAAAATGCAGAAAATAAATTGCAGAAGAATAAAGCATACATCCAAAATATAAAAGAAAATAGTAGAGGCCGATTATACAACCCAATAGAATAAAAGATAAAAACCCTCGTCCTCACTTTACAATCGCCTAAGTACACGAGGATCTAAAAATTACAGCTGCCTAAAATTACACGAAGTAATCTATCAAATACAACAAAAATAATAAAAATAAATGCTGCAAAACAAATTGGTTAGCACAGTTTATATTGCACAAACAGGTAGGACTCAAATAGGACAGAATTGGGAATTTAGGAAACGGGGGCATGCATTTAAGGGGTAACCGGGTCGACCGACCGGTTGGACCGGTTAGACCTGGAAAACGGTTTTGAAACGTCCTGTAATTTTTGTGCTGGAAAATCAATTTTTGGAAAACATTTGGCTTGATTACATGCAAATTTCCATTTCTATGGGTCTGTTATCCCGGAATCCAGGGTTCTGTTCGTGCGGGTTCCTAAATATGCAATCCATCTAGGGTTCAAAATGCAATAAACACACCAAAAACATTTGTGAAAATATCGTTTTGCTCGTTTTCAATATTTTTTGGGAATTTTATCGGGTTCGGGGGCCTGCTAATGCTAGACTACAGATCCGATTTGGATAAAATAAACCCGAAACTCAGAAAATAAAACCCCGGGAAAGCCGAAAACCCTAATATCCATATGTATAGAAATCTAAAAACCAAAATTTTACGACATACGGATGGATTTGGGCTGAAAATGATTACAACAGAATGTACAAAATGGAAAACGGACTGTTTTCGGTCGATCGGGATGAACCGGGAGGCTATCCCTGCAGAACAGAGCCGGGCAGTTCTGGCACTAGAGCCGCCCAGCTCTATTCGGGCAATCCAATTTTTGAAAGTTGTAAGAACGAAGAAAATGCACAGAAAAGACAATGCAAACAGGTTTAAGGCCTCTCAGAGTTTACCTTGATGTTGTTTTGATGCTTTAAACGTCAAGAAACAAATTAGAAGCTTCGAATGTTTCCTGGGAGCTCAACCGGCCAAAAACTACAACGATCCAAAATAACTCGAAATGAATCCAAAGTGATCCCCAATCAATGAGCAAAGGTTATATGATTTATGTTTTATGTATGAGGATTGATTTTAAGTCTTAATCCCTATGTTTGGTTCACCTCCTTGCTTAGATTATCTTCGGTCTCTCCTTTGCTCTTTTTCTTCTGCTTCTTTTTTCTTTCTTGGAAACTTATTTTTCTCTGCTCATGACTACCAACCTCCTTTTTTGTGATTTGATTTTTGCTTTTTATACTCTCCTCTTCTCATCATTTCAAACATTAAATGGCCGCCTGACTCTCTCTAATTTTGCCCCATTTTACTTCTGGCTAGACAAGTCGCTCTATTTTGTAGAGCAACTGGTCTTGCCCACTAGAGCCGTACGGCTCTAGTTTGAAAACTAGAGCCATGCGGCTCTGACAAGAGCCGGGGCAAAATTTCAAAAATCCGACGGGTACCTTAAACCCTAGAAACCACTCGGGAGATCTTTTCGGGAATTTTGGATTGCGGATAGCTTGGTTTTCAGTACGTTTGAGGAACTCCAGGCAACATTCCGTCATTTCCAAGTCCGATTCGAGTCCGTTCGCTCCATAGGTAACACAGGAATTCTCATTATAGAGGTTGGGAAAACCCAGCGCTTACAAAGAGGAAGACATAGAAAAACAATTTGAAGCTGAAATTGGATGCCCAACAATCTCAGGAAGCAGGCAGTTTATCGAACCCTTAGACTACACACCTACATTACATTCCAAGCCTTCCATTGAAGAGCCTTCTACTTTAGAGCTTAAACCATTACCTCCCCACTTAGAATATGCATTCCTTGATCCACTAAACAACCTTCCTGTAATTATATCTTCCAAACTTGCCCAAGAGTAAAAGCCCAACTGCTTTATGTCTTAAAGAAGAACAAGGAGGCGATGGCCTGGACAATCTCAGATATTAAAGGGATTAGTCCCTCTGTTTGTGTCCACCATATTCTAATGGAAGAAGATCGTAAACTGGTTGTACAACCTCAGAGGAGACTAAATCCTAACATGAAAGAAGTTGTGAAGAAGGAGGTGATTAAGTTACTCGATGCTGGGATTATTTACCCAATCTCAGATTCGGTTTGGGCAAGTCTTGTTCAAGTAGTGCCTAAGAAAGGTGGGATCACTGTCATTCAAAATGAGCAAAATGAACTTATTCCCACAAGAAAAGTCACCGGATTGAGAGTTTGCATTGATTATCAAAAGCTTAATGATGACACAAGAAAACATCATTTTCCTCTGCCATTCATTGATCAGATGCTAGAAAGACTTTTTGGCAATGCATTTTACTGCTTCCTTGATGGTTACTCAGGGTACAACCAAATCCCCATTCATCCATAAGATCAAGAGAAGACAACCTTTACTTATCCATATGGCACCTATGCTTACAGAAGGATGCCATTTGGATTGTGTAATGCTCCTGCAACCTTTCAGAGGTGTATGATGGCAATTTTCCATGATATGGCTAAAAAGACTGTAGAAATTTTCATGGATGATTTCTCAGTATATGGCAAGACTTTCCAATCCTGCCTCAACAATCTCGAAGCTGTCTTAACCAGATGCAAGGAGACTAATCTTGTCTTGAACTAGGAGAAATGCCACTTCATGGTTGATGAAGGAATTGTCCTTGGTCACAAGATTTCTTCAAGGGGCATGGAAGTTGATAAAACAAAGGTGGAAGTTATAGAAAAGTTGGTTGCTCCTACATCTGTTAAAGAAGTGTGAAGCTTTCTTAGCCATGCTGGATTTTACAGAAGGTTTATAAAAGACTTTTCAAAGATTGCCCAGCCACTTACAGCTCTTCTGCACAAGGATGTCCAATTCTACTTTGATGAAGCTTGCGAGAAAGCATTTGAAACTCTTAAAGCAAGACTGGTAAATGCCCCAATTTTGCTTGCTCGTAATTGGAACCTTCTATTTGAACTCATGTGTGATGCAAGTGATACTTGCATTGGAGCTGTGTTGGGACAAAGAATTGACAAGCATTTTCGACCAATCTACTATGCGAGCAAAACATTGACATAGACTCAACAGAACTATACTACCATAGAAAAAGAATTGCTTACTGTTGTCTATGCTTTTGATAAATTCAACTCTTATTTGGTTCTGTCCAAGATTACAGTCTTCACAGATCATGCAGCTTTAAAGTACCTACTGGCAAAAAAGGATGCGAAACCTCGTCTTATACGATGGCTCTTGCTTCTACAAGAATTTGACCTCAAGATCAAAGACCAGAAAGGCTCAAAGAATGTAGCTGCAGACCACTTGTCCAGAATTCCACTAAGTAACCTTGGTAAGCAACCTGAGATTGTTGACTCGTTTCCTAACGAGCAACTCTATGCGGTACACTCTACACCTTGGTTTGCTGATATTGCAAATTATTTTAGCTTGTGGTATTATGCCTCATTCTCTGTCCTCCCAACAAATGAAGAAATTCCACTCGGATTTAAAATATTATTTTTGGGAAGAACTTTTTGTTTAAGTTGTGTGCAGATCAGATTATCTAAAGGTGTGATTCATAAGAAGAAGTTCAAGCAATCCTGTCAATGTGTCACACTCAAGAAGCTGGAGGTCATTTTTGTGCAAGCCGAACAGCCTCTAAAGTTTTGGAGTGTGGATTCTTTTGGCCCATAATTTTTAAAGATTCTCACAGGTTTGTCTTGGAATGTAATGAATGCCAAAGATCAGGTAACATTTCTGCCAAGAATGCTATGCCTCTGCATAATATCATTGTTTGTGAAATTTTTGATGTATGGGGCATTGACTTTATGGGACCTTTTCCAAGCTCGAATGGTAATAAATATATTTTGGTCGCTGTGGATTATGTGAGTAAGTGGGCAGAGGCTATAGCAAGCCCTACTAACGATGCTCGAGTTCTGGTAAGATTTCTTAAGAAACTGTTTACAAGATTTGGAGTTCCTAGAGCAATAATTAGTGACCAAGGTACTCATTTTTGTAACAATCAATTTGAAAGGCTTCTTTCTAAACATGGAGTCACTCATAGAATTGCTACACTCTATCACCCACAAACTAGTGGGCAAGTTGAGATCTCTAATAGAGAGATCAATCGAATTCTTGAGAAAACTGTTAGCAATTCTAGGAAAGACTGGTCAAGCAAGCTCGATAATGCTCTTTGGGCATATCGTACAGCTTTTAAGACACCTATTGGGATGTCACCTTTTAGATTGCTCTATGGAAAAGCTTGTCATTTACCTGTTGAATTGGAATTTAATGCTTTATGGGCTCTCACATATTTGAATTTTGACAGGAATGCTGTTAGAGAGAAAAGAAAATTGCAGCTTAATGAACTAGAAGAGTTCAGACTGTTCATTTATGAGAATGCCATAAATTATAAAGAAAAGATCAAGAAATGGCATGACAAGAAGATTTAAGAGAAGATTTTTTATCCTAGTCAGAAAGTCCTGCTATACAATTCAAAATTAAGACTCTTTCCAGGAAAGCTTAAGTCAAGATGGACAGGACCTTACACAATAGCTCAAGTCTTCCTACATGGAGCCATTGAGATAGTTAATCAGAATGGGGAAATCTTTAAAGTCAACAGCCAGAGATTAAAACCTTATCTTGTGCGAGAATCATCTAAGGTGCTAAAGCACCCAGTACCTTGAGCCTCCTTAAGCAACCTTAGACTGCGTGGTGTCCGCTTCAAACACCAATTGAAGCAATTTTGTTTGGAAAATCCCTAACCCCTTAAATTAGCTGAATACTTTAATATAACTTTTTGGTGTAAATATTTTAATGATAAATTTCTTCTTTTGCAGGTACCTAATTAATTAAGTATGGGAAGTAACATCAAGCTAAAAATTTCTGCTTTCTTCTTGTTATACTCCATACTTTATTTTTGACTTTTTTTTTTGTTTTTACAACCACCAGATGAGTGAAAGCTTTCTTCCTCCTCCATCTCAAAGCTTCTGGTATGTCTCTTTCACCTTCTGCTTTCACCATTTCACTTCAATTTTGCCATGAGATAGGTAGTTTCCTTTTACCTCGCTTTTGTTCATTTAATTGCATGAATTAATGCTTTGAGGACAAAGCAGCATTGAAGTGTGGGGGAGAGGCTAGATTACCTATTGGAATTGTTATTGATAATTATTGATGATTGTTGAATTGCTGTTTTGATCTGAATTGCTTGGTATTGATGAATTGCTGATTGAGAATCCCTGCTTGAGCATATGCTATTGTGAGCAATCTTAAGTTTTCTATGTTGATTTTGTGAATTTTGTGTTAGTTTAGTTTAGTAAGCATTTTGTAAAAATTGTCAAAATTTTTTTTTTTTTTCGAATTTTCTGTGTTTAATTGAATTGTGGCAGCCAATGAGATTTTCTGAACCTAAGAATACTTGAAGTCTATATAAAACACTTAAAAGTTGATTGCCTGTTGATTGGAAAAGACTTTAAGTAATGCTGGTTTGGCTGATTAAGCAGCTTAGGGCTATGAGACCTTAAAGTGTATTTCATCATGATAGCTTGAATTAGGCCAACTGCAATAACCCTATATTTCTTTGTGAGGTTTTGAGCCTGTTTTCCTTGATAATCAATATGAATTTTTGCTGGATTCCTTGCGAAGTGGGCATGCATATTCAATTTTAAGCTAGAACTTGGTATGGTTAGTCCCTGTCAAGACCACATGGTTTTTTCCTCATGCATAAAGGCATTTGTTTTAACCCCCCCCCCCCCCCCCCTTTTTGTTTTTAATCCCAAAAAGCCTTCCTAACAAATTTCTCCCCATTTGTTTATATAGCCCCTTAAGCCTTTAAGCCTATTTTTGTTCAACCCACAATTTGTTTTATCCACTTCACATTATGTTGTCCAAAAACACCCTAGGAATACCATAGTAATAGATTCAATTGTTTATGTATAGCAAGCAGTTTAAATTGATTGAAATCATGCAATCTACTTTTCTGGGAAATTTCATCTTATCCAAAACAAGTTTTCTTATGAAAGCCCCTTTTAAGAAGTTATGCCTTGCAATCACTTTTCAAATATTTACCAAAATGCAGTCAGAATTCTCATCTTCCTTTAAGACTGCTTAAAATCAAAGTTTTGAGCAAGCTCAGTCTCATCTCATATCATATCATCAATACTTGCCTTTTATTGTTTTCTTGCCAAAAAAAAAAATTTTCAAAATCTCTTCCAAGTTGTATGCAATTTCTGAAAAAGCTTATAATTCTTTATCAGATTGCTTGATATTCCTTCCTGTGCTTCATCTTTTAGCTCATAAGAATGCATCTGAATTCTTGAGTATTCCTATTCCTGATCGGTTTAAGGTTGCATGAGTTCTTTTGAGATGGATTGCTTGTTGTTTTGTTGTGCTGTAATTATGATGGTATTCCTTTAACCCAAAAAGCCTTTTCGACATACCCTTAACCTAAGCCTCACGTTACAACCTTAGTGAAAGACCTTTTGATTACGCATGTGTTTAACTCGAGTGGTGGCGATAGGACCGATTATCAAGCCTTTGGTCTAAGATTGCTATGTATTTCTGTTGAGAGTTCTTATAAAATCGCCTAAAAGCACTTGAGAGTTGAGTGAACTCTTTTAGAGAGGCAGTTTTGGTATAATTTCTTGTTAGTTCGCTGAAATTCAAGGTCTGGTCTCACTGCCTTAGGTCATTTTTGAAGCTGAGTTAGGTTTCTTGGGAATGCTCTGATTAATTTGGTAATCTCAATTTTCATGTTTTGCATGGAAGTCTTGCTGTCTAAGGGTGATGAGATGATCATTGGTCGCTGCTCAAGTCAATTTAAGAAAGTCTTTTGAGAGTTTCTGAGTTGTGTTTTTCATTTGAGTTTTTCTTTTCTCTTCTTTATTAAAAACTTTTCTTTTTTTGTTTTCTTCTAAGATTGCTTGAGGACAAGCAATGTTCAAGTGTGGGGGTTTTTGATGAGTGAAAATATTACCAAGTAATTTAGCAAGAATTCAACAGTTAATTGATTATAATTCTATTGAAAATAGAGAAAACATGGCTAATATTGAGCTTTTCCAGGTCTGATGCCTCGTTTAGCAAGATCGCTAGATCTAGGAAGTCTCAGAGTGCAACAGAAGAAGAAGAGATAAATGTAGAAGGCTGCGGAATGGATGGGCCGAATTTAAAGAGAAGGGCAGGGCCCAAAGAGAGGAGGAGGAGATTTTTTTTGTGGAAATTCCACTGCTGTGAACACGAAATTTTCATTTTCATGAAAAAAAAACCGTTGGAACCACGACTATATTTACAGTCATGGGGATGTACTTACAGTCATACGACTGTAACTTAAGTACAGTCGTACGACTGTCTGTTCGGGGACAGGTTGCAGAACCCATACCCCTTTGATAAAAAATTGGTGGAAAATCAGGGGGCATTTAATCCCTCAAGATTTTTCGGGGTAGGTGGAGATAAAAAGACTAGAAAATCAGAAGGAAAAGGACCTTTGGCAGAGAATTGAGAGAAAAAGAAAGAAAAGAGAGAAAGAAAGAAGAGAGGCGAAAAAAAGAAAAACGAAAAAAAAAACTCACCTTCTTCAACTGATTTCTTCTCAAATTCAGAGAATTAATGCTTAAAATTTGTTAGAAACCCCTAGGTTAATAACTTGACTTCACAAACACATCAAGATCTTGGACTTGAACCATCAGAATTCGTAACATTTGGGATTATTTTGGACAAGTTCTTCAAACCTAAAACTCAAGGGAAAGGAGCAAATTTCAGTGGATTGGAGCGACGCCAGGGGTCATTTCGACGTTGGATTAGCTTTTAAGAGGTAGGCACTTCTTTTCCCTTCTCTTTTTCCAGCTTTCTGGGTGCTGTGATTGCACAATACTTCTGTTTCTGGAAAATTAAGAATAGTCGTACGACTGTTCTTGTCACAAAGAACAGGGGCACGACTGTAATTACAGTCGTGCCATTTCATCTATAGTCGTACCACTGTTTTTCATTTTCCCAGTTTTAGTCCTTCATTTTAAGCTTTTTGGCGATTTCTGCTTAAGGTAGGACTACAGTCGCACAACTGTAGTTCTCGGCCAGAAGCAGAAATCCCTAAAAATCCAAAAAAATTCATAAAATCCAAAAAATTTCATAAAAATCAGAAAATTCAAAAAAAAAATCTTGAAAAATAAAAAATTATCAAAAATGAATTTTGGAGTGTGCATTCACGACCTTAGATTTATTTTTCGGTGAAATTGCATTTGGAACAAGACCACGACGGAGACCCGGTTCTCCCGAAAACCGACCCACCTCGCATGCTAAATTAAAATAAACCGGAAGAATGTTTTCAAAAACGATTTTCTCAAAAAACCAAAAATACAGGGACGTTTCAAAATGATTTTCCAGGTCTAACCGGGCCGGCCGATCGGGCCGACCCGATTACCCCCAAATACATGACCCCGAACTCTAAAATTCCCAATTCTGTCCAACTTGAGTCCTACGTGTGGTGTGCTATATATTTGTGCTAACCATTTATTCTGCAGCTTTAATTTCTTTAATTTAATTTTTTTTTTGTATTTAATAGATCAACTCGTGTATTTTAGGCGATTGTAACTTTTCTTAGATTCTCGTGTATTTTAAGCGCTTGTATCGTGAGGCTGAGAGTTTTAATTTTCATTCGATCGAGTTGTAACTCTTTTAAATATTTATTTCTTTACTTTTATTTTGTATTATTATGTATGCGCACCGCATGTATTAATTCAATAAAATCAATTTTAGCAATTTAAAGTGTCATAATTAGAACATTGGCCATTTTATTTTGATTAGACATGAAATAAGGGACTTGTCCGAACCGAGATCACTGAAAAGTGTGGCAGTTCCCGCTTTGGTTCAGCTACACTGTAATTTCCCGGTCAAGCTGAGCCAAGTGGCGACTCCTATACTTTCATCGAGATTTAGGTCTCGATTCTTTTAAGAAACAATCCAATTTTCCAAAAACGAATTTCCAATCCAAAAACCCCATGTGAGGGAGAGCCCCGCCCGAGATAGAGGCGCCCCTTCCGAAAGGGAGTCCCACGTCCCGTTGAAAACGCGTCGTCCGCTCACAGTAGCGACTCTGCTGAAGATTTCTCAAAAGTTTTTTTCAAAAACTTAAAAGAATTTGACAAGCCCTGAAAAATGTCTAATCAAAATAAGGTGGATGATTCTTATATGGCATTTTATGCATTTTTGTAGTTAGACATTCTTGCATTAGGTTAAGTATCCATTATTTAGCCCGGTGAATCGTTGAAGTGTCGCCTAAGTTCCTCTTGGTCTTGGGGGCACGGATATAAAACACCACCCATAGCCTCGTACAAACCCCTTCGTTCGGATCCTTGAGTGGGGAGAAGTGAGGAGTATATTTTGCTTTGGGAGCCTTGATGTTATCCCGACTTTGGACCGAACTCATTTAAGCAACCCTAGTTGGATCCCCTTAGGATACCAAAATAAATCGTGTGAATAAAATAAATTGCACCTTCATCATCCCCGGTTGGTGATTGAAGAGAACCCCTCCTAGGACTCAGTTAGAATTTTCTCGACTTGACCACGTTTGGAGGAATAAGGTTGGAGGAATACACTTTGCATGCAATATGCTACTTGCCTCTTGTTTCTTCATGACATACCATCATCCACATTTTTCACGGACATAACATACCACATGTAAAGCATTTGTGTGACACTAACTCACATATTTTGTACAGCCATATCCATTATTTTTTCATGTGTAAATACATTAATCACCCACGTGACATTTACACTAACCACATTTTTTGCAGCCATGTATCTTTTCATTGTGTGAAAAACATTAATTCATATGCATCACTTGAATATCATAAAGCATTAACCAATTTATTTTGTAGCCATAGGGAACATTCATGTGGGCCTTGAACAACCCTATAAGGGTCACACACATTACACCGCCTACCAAGTAGGAAATCATTTAGGTGCTCCACGAGCGCCGAAAAATTCATTTCATTCCATTAAATCATTTAGGTGCTCCACGAGCACCGAAAAAATTCATTTCATTCCATTAAATCATTTAGGTGCTCCACGAGTGCCAAAAAATTACATTTCATGCATTACACTGTAAGCGCCGGAATTTTACTTAAAAAAAAAAAGAAAAAAAGAAAGTATAGTCATACGACTATCACTACAGTCGTATGACTGTAACCAAACTACAGTCGTTCGACTATAGATCGCGGCAGGTAAGCCAACCCATACCTCAAAAGCTGAAAAAACAGAGGAAAAAAAGAGGAGGAACAGATGGACAGAAAAAGACAGAAAGAAAAAAGAGAAAAACGAAGAAAGAAAAGAGAGAAAAGAGAGAAAGGGGAAAGAAGAGAAGAGAAAATCAAAAAGAAAAGGAGGAGCTCATCATCAGAATCCCTCAGCATTTGGAAATCTTTGGACCCAAAACTCTCAAACCCTAACTCAAGGAGAAAAGTCCAGATTTTAGTGGATTGGAGCGATGCCAGGGGTCAATCCTGCGGTGGACGCACGCCACAGAGGTAAACACTCCTTTTCCCTTCTCTTTTACAAGCTTTCTGGGTGATTGGTGTGGGTTTCGTGCCATTTTTATCTATTTTTCTGCATTTCTATTTCTGGAGATCAAGAACAGGCGTGCGAATATTCTTGAGTTGATGAACAGTCGTACGACTATAGTTACAGTAGTACGAGTGTTCTTGATTTCCAACATTTTCTTCCCAGTTTTCTTCAAATAAAGTTTTGGCGAAATTTTGACTCCGGGCCACTTACAGTCGCACGACTGTAATTTACAGTCGTACGACTATAGTTATAGTCGCACGACTGTAACATGGTTTCCAGAACCAGAATTTCCATTTTTATCCCCAAAAATTTCCAAAAATCCCAAAAAATTCAGAAAACCCCAAAAATCATCAAAATGAATTTTGTTGTGTGCATTCACGACCCATAGATTCAATTTCCAGTAAAATTGCATTTAGAACAATGCCACGATGGAGACCCAGTTCTCCTGAAAACCGACCCACCTAATATATGAAAAATACATGTAAACCGGTAAAATCGTTTTTCAAATGAATTTCTCACAAAACCAAAGATACATGGACGTTTCAAAATGTTTTCCAGGTCTAACCGGGCCGACTAGCCGAGCCAACCCGGTTATCCCCTAAATGCATGCCCCCAATTCTTGATTTTCCAATGCTGTCTTATTTAAGTCCAACTTGTGGCGTGCCGTAAAATTGTGCTAACCCTCTGTTTTGCAGGTTTTAATTTCTTTTATTTTCATTTTGGATGTATTTAATAGATTGATCGTGTATCCTAGGCGATTGTGTTTTTTCTAGACTCTCGTGTATTCTAGGCGATTGTATAAGTGAGCCGAGAGTTTTTATTTTTCCATTCGATTTGGTTGTAAGCCAATTAATATTTATTTCTTTTCCTTACTTTTGTATTAAATATTTGTATGCGCGCTGTATGCCTTTTATATTCAATAAAATTGACTTTAGATTTTGAAATACCATTTAGAACATTGGCAATATTTATTTTAATTAGACACGAAATAAGGGACTTGTCCGGACCCAAATCTCTGGATAGTGTAGCGACCGTTCGTCCGGTTCAGCTGCATTATAAATTTTCCGATTGAGTTGAGCCGGGTGGCGACTCTACAATATCCATCGAGACTTAGGTCTCGGTTCTTTTATGCGCTAATTCCATTTATCTTTCAAAACCGATTTTCCATTCATAAAAACCCCACGCGAGGGAGGGGCCCACCCGAGATCGAGGCGCCCCTTCGGAAAGTGAGTCTCGCATCCCGTCAAAAACGCGTTGTCCGCTCACAGTGGTGACTCTGCTGGAGAGTTCTTAAAAAAGTTTTCTTAAAAACTTAAAAGAATTTGACAAGCCCTGAAAAGTGTCTAATTAAAATAAGGTGGATGATTCTCGATTGGTATTTCATTTTGCATTTTAGCTAGACATGCTTGCATTTGATTTAGTATCCATTTATAGCCCGGTGGATTGTTGAAGTGTCACCTTTGTTCCTCATGGTCTTAGGGGCACGGATACGAAACACTACCTATAGCCTCGTACGAACCCCTTCGTTCGGACCCTTGAGTGGGGAGAAGTGGGGAGTATATTTTGCTATGGGAGCCTTGTTTATTAACCCGACTTGGACCTAACTCATATAGGCAGCCCTAGTTGGATTCCCTTCGGATACCAAAATAATTATGTGAATAAAATAAAATCACGCCTTCATCACCCCCGGTTAGTGATCGAAGTGAACCCCACATAGGAATCGGTTAGAAATTTTTGATATCTACCACGCTTGGAGAAAAAGGTTGGAAGAATTCGCTTCGTGTGCTACTTGTTACACGCTTCTCGACATTTCACCCCATATCATAATCCATATTTATCATACATATGACATTTTCCATACATAAAACATTCTTGTGTGATGCTAACCCACATTTTCATGCAGCCACGTGCATTTTATTTTCATGTGCAAACATTAAATGATCCGTTTGCCATTCATACTAACCCTTTCTCTTTCAGCCATAACATTATATTTGTGTGATTAACATTTTTTCACATAGCATACATAACATCATTATGTGTGTCATGCATCCTAACCACGTTTTTGTGCAGCCATTTCCATTTTGTGTGTCATAAGCATTCACGGCATATCATCTAAATTAAATTAGGGGCATTCCAAGGACGCCCACCATGATCATCTCATTCCATCATATATCGGGGTATCCCAAAATACCCGTGTTCTGCCAATGCACCGGATTGCATTCAGCCATTCCGCCAAATCATTTCATTCAATAGAGACCACAATGGTCCTAGGTGTATTTCCGTGTGACAATCCAGACGATGCATTTCATGACATCATATCCATTCATCACAAATATCATACAGCACTGTGATCCACATCGGGTTACTTCATGACATTACTATATCATTCAATGCGCTCCTCGAGTGCCGGATTAGTACGCATGTAGGGGCATTTCATAACATCCCAAATCATGAAAGGTGTTACTTGAATGCCGAATCTTTGTCCGTGACCTCGTCACATACGACTTTCTCATAACATCATTTCATATCATATGCTCAAAAGCATCAGAACTCTGTCCATGGGCTGGCCCCACGTGACCATTTCATATCATCTCATAGACCTTCAAAGCGTCGAACTTTGTCCGTTTGTCGGTACACACGTGACCATTTCATGAAATTCATTAGGTGCCCCAAAAGCACTGAACTTTTATCCGTGTGGCGGTCCACACGTGGCATTTTTGCATAGCACTGGGTGCACTTGGAATGTCCAAAATAAAAAAAAAGAAGAATAAGAACAAAGGGATCATCCTCATTATCTCATGATGTACATCTCATTCATCCATCAAACATTCAAGCACTCCATAACGTTCAAGCATTTCATAAGCACCAAGTACTTTACCGCATGCACTGAGTCATTTAAGTGTTCCAAAAGCGCTAGAAACTTTATCAAGCCCCTTAGGTCTTCCATAATCATTAGAAACCCTATCCTTGTGTCCCGCACACCCAAATACCAAATCTCTCCCCGGGCAAGATAAGCTCTGCATGTACCGCTTTAAACTCTATCCTTCCTCCCCGTGTAAGACTAAGTTCTACACGTTTCGTTCTAAACCTTCCCGTGCAAGATAAGCTCTGCACGTACCGCTTTAAACTCTATCCTTCCTCCCCGTGTAAGACTAAGTTCTACACTTATCGTTCTAAACCTTCCCGTGCAAGATAAGCTCTGCACGTACCACTTTAAACTCTATCCTTCCTCCCTATGTAAGACTAAGTTCTACACGTATCGTTCTGAATCTTCCCGTGTAAGATAAGCTCTGCACGTACCGCTTTAAACTCTATCCTTCCCGTGTAAGACTAAGTTCTACATGTGTCGTTCCAATTCTTCTCGTGCAAGATAAGCTCTGCACGTACCGCTTTAAACTCTATCCTTCCTCCCCGTGTAAGACTAAGTTCTACACGTGTCGTTCCAAATCTTCCCGTGCAAGATAAGCTCTGCACGTACCGCTTTAAAGTCTATGTTTCCTCCCCGTGTAAGACTAAGTTCTACATGTATCGTTCTAATCTTCCCGTGCAAGATAAGCTCTGCACGTACCGCTTTAAACTCTATGTTTCTTCCCCGTGTAAGACTAAGTTCTACACGTATCGTTCTAACTCTTCCCGTGTAAGACACGCTCTACATGTACTGCTTTAAACATTAAACCTCTTCCCGTGTAAGACACGCTCTACACGTACCGCTTTAAACACTAAACCTCTTCCCGTGTAAGACACGCTCTACACGTATCGCTCTAAACATTACACCTCTTCCCGTGTAAGACACGCTCTACACGTACCGCTTTAAACACTACATCTCTTCCCCGTGTAAGATCCGCTCTACACGTACCGCTTCAAATATTAACTCTCCTCTCGTGTAAGATAAGATCTACACATAAGCGCTTCGCAAGTATCACCTTGCTTCGATCCGTGGACACCCTGTGTGTCATTTTATCCATGTGGTGTATATTTATATGCCACGCTATACTTTAGAATATATCTTCATCAACAGCATTTATTGCATCTTGCATGTCTCCATTCTTAGCTTTGTGTGCACTTGACTAGTTTAGAGTTGCATAACATGACATGGCATCACATGAAATCATCGTTCATACATGCATGCATCATATCTCGCACTCATGCCCACATCATCCCTCAACTTGGTATTCTCTGTGAGCATGTCTCGGCCAATGCTAACAGGTATTTTTATCAGGACGGAAAAGGGAAGGAGTCTCGAGAATGGCTGGCCCAGTGAACTTCAACACCGTAACAGATGTCCTAGATGATTATGTTGCCCCATCGTGATTCCGAAAGGCGGTCAGGGAAGAGGCAGCAGCAATGTTGAAGGACATGCTAGGAGGTGATCTAGACAAGGTGGAAAAGCTGATGACAAGGTGCTCTGAATTGGAGGCACGTGTGATTGAGCTTGAGGGAGTAATAAAAGGGCTGACTGGTGAAGCAGAATCGAAGGCCTCCTTCGAAGTCAATACTGACCTTGTTCCATGACCAATCAGGAGTCCACTCCCCAAGGGTGATGGAAGGGGCATATCCCCATGGCCTATTTCGTTAAGCCGATTATTTCCCAAATGTAGAAAAGAGGGGCTACTGCAGAGCGTCAGGCCGTATGTGGAGCCGGGACCGGATCAAAAGAACAACTTGTGCACCTATCACGTAGTGACAGGTCACCGAACCAATGGCTGCTACGTTTTAAGGAAGGAGATCTAGAAGTTACTTAATGAGGGAAGATTAAAGGTGCCATCCGCTACTAATGAGCAACCGGGGACAACCAGGGAGACTGGCAAGGAAATTCCGTAAACCTCCCGGGGAGAAGAATATGACGAAGAACTCCTAAGCCTGATCTGATGAGAGTGGGGCAGTGACCGGATAAGGAATGTTCGGGCGCTGTGAGATCAATACCTTTAGAGGATCCTTCCCGTAGGGAACCCATTTTGTTTGTAAAGTGTATTGAACTCATTTTAAATGCAATGCATCTTGTTATTTTTCTTACTTGTGTGGTGATTACATGTATATGGCATTAAGCATGCATTTGATCATCTGAAACGACATGTCCATCACGCATAATATTAAGATGCATGACATCAATCTGAGTCTTACAGGGAATTTACAAGTGAACCTGACTTCGGTTAAGCCCTTTTCTTCAAAAAAAAAAAAAAAGAGAAGAAGTCTGCCAAGCAAATAATGGGATGGCACCATTTCTTTCAAATCAATTGCCAACCTAGATTAGTGATCCCTACAAACCACGATCCAAAACGCTGTTGTTCCTGCCTTAAAAGTTTCAACTTGGACAGCCCACAATACACCCAAATCATTGCAAACCAGGGACCATCGCCAAATTTCAGAGCCGATCCCCAAGATGAGGCTTTGAGCCTAATTCATGCTTGAAAAAGCAACTCACATCAAAAAAACCAAATCCATCAAAAAGCATCAAGCCCTAAAAAATCCAAATGACCTTCGCCACCCACCATGCTGTAAAACTCTGAAGCAGACATCAGTTTTAGTGCATGTTGTCGGAACCGTACCGAAGGGAGGAAAATCTTAATTTCGGTATAATTTTATTTAATTCAGTTTTTTATTATTATTCGTGTAATAATTTATTATGATATCTGGTTGATAACAAAATTTTATAGAGTCGCCACCAATCGAGTTTTGGTCCGATTGGACACCTTAAATAACCAGAGATTTATATGGGTTCGTTTGCTAATTACGCGTAGGGAAGATAATGATCACCCTACCCCGCCCATAATTGGTACTAAAAGTTGTAAATTATTCTTGTGGGATGTATTTCTTTCATTTCATTTTTTATTCTGGATATAATTACATTTTACTAAAGATAAATTCATAATGATGCTTTATTTTGATTAATTTTGTTTATTTATATCCATGACATGGACATAAAGAAAATTCGCATTTTACTTCCATAACATGGATGTAAAATATATACATATATCATAGATAAGAATTTTAATGAAAAAAAGTAATAAGAATTTTATACTACTTGCTATTAAAATAAACAATGGAAATAAAAATTAGTGATTACAACATGAAGTTAACCATATAAATTAACTTAATTTATATTCCGCAACTATAACATAGCTATGAAATAAAATCCCTAAAATTATACGTGTACTAATTTATTTTATGTCATTTTAGTTTTCAATTTAGAAATCTTTAAATTTTATATACCCAAATCCTAATTAATGCCAAGTAAGTATACATATATATTAATATGAAAAAATAAAAAGGGAAATGGAAATAAAGGCTTAATATTCGGTTGGGCCTCCATTCTTCTTAATCCCAAATTTTTAAGCCCAAACCCAGCCTAAAACCGGACCCAACCCGAAACCATTGACCATGGGTTATTACCCATCATATAAAAGCCAAGCTCTTCTCCTTCCAACCCTAAATTTCTCTTCATCACCAGCCTCCATCAACTCTTTCTCTCTACCCAAACCCTAGAATCACCTTCAGCCGTCGGGACCTCCATCTTTCATCGCCGGATTTTTCTCTCTCTCTATCGGTTCCATTCTCACCGGCGCTCTCTTTCTTTATCTCTGTTTCTTTCTTTGGGCGATTTCCGGTCATCTCCTCTCATTCTCGCTGGATTTTCTCTTTCGGTTTTGCTCTTCACCGGTCGCTCCCTCTCTCTCGGCTCACCCTAAAATCCGGCCTCTCCTCGCCAGCCGCCTCTCCCTCTCTCGGCTCACCGTAGACCTAGCCGCCTCTCTCTCTCTCGGCACACCGTAGATCTAGGCTCTCCTCACCAACCGCCTCTCTTTCTCTCCGCTCACCCTAAAATCCGGCCTCTCCTCATCTCTTGGTCTCGGTTTTGCCGGCGGTCTCGTTCTCGCTCTGTTTTTTTTGTTTTTTACTACTTGTTCAGTTATCTGTTTTTTGCTATTTTTGTCATTTAAACCTAATACTAATGGGTCTTAATAAATTTTCTACAGATTTAAGGATCTATTTCTGATTAAGGCTCTAGTGGTTTCACTGGGTTTCCAGGCAGCAGTGGCAAGTCTTTAAAGTTCTTTATGGTATGAAATGTAAATGTGTGTGGATGGTTGGATTTAAAGGATACTTATATGCATGTTTGATTGGACTTTGCTGATGTTTTTGTGTGTTATGCCATGGTTGCAATGATTGTGATATAATAGATTTTTGGGTTTGAATTGATTTGTAATTCTGCAAGTTTTCTTCTGAGCTTTAATTGATTTTAAGTTAGTGATTAATGCAATTCTTAAGTGAGCATAGAATGCAAGAGAAGAGAAGAATAATAAATGTAAAAAAAATGGAATGAATAGATAAAGGAACTAAGAGACACCAATATTTGGTATAGACATAACATATCTCTACCATATCTATTTAAGGATGTTAATTAGTGATTAAAAAGGATAAATCAACTAAATAATCACCAATATTTGATTTCTACTCACTGTTGATAAATCTAAGACATTTTTTAGATTTACATTAGTCTATAAAAAAAAACTTGAAGAGACTCATACATATTGCCATTTTGATCTAGTGCTTGTGGCTTTTTTGATACAAAAAAAAAAAATTATGCTGGATTGCTTGCGAGCTCCTTTAACTGATTTTCTTTGGGTGTTTTTTTTTCTGTGCAAGGTGAGTAGGAGAATGAAAATGGAAGGGTAATTATCTTTCAACCCTCTTTCATCTCTTCTTTAAAGAAGTTGTTAAAGACTTCTATCAGAGAGGGAAAAGAGCTGAAAAATATAACCTCATCCGAAGGAATCTCTAAGAAGAGAAGAATAAGTGAAGTTCAATAGGTGAAGTTCACAGAGGAATAGGGGCAGCAAGAGGAGATGAAGAAGCTGAAAAATATTTGTTTAAGCTGAAAGAACAAGAACCTGGTTCTTTTTAGAGTTGAAGAATGGGACTTTTTCTCTGATGTGTTGTTTTTTTTTTTTTTTTGTATCTCTGCCTTTTTTCGTGTCCCCTTTCTGTGTTTGTGGGACTGCCCTTTTATAGGCAAAGGAGGGGCAATCCCCAAACTTGTAAAATTAGAGAGTTTTTAAGGCCAAGATTGTAATTTTAGCAATTTTGGGTTTTGCCCTATGTGTAATTTTAGGGACTATTGGGACTTTCTTCCATTTTCTTATAAATTCTATTTTTTTATGTTTGGATTTAATTTTTCACAATAATGATATTATAATACTAATGATAATAATTATGATAATAGTAGTAATATAACGGTGATAATAATAATAATTATAACAAAAAGATTAATGAAATAATAGCGGTAATAATAGTAACTAAATATTATAAATTAAATGCGTTTATTAGTTTTATGGATATAAATAAAATTGTATAGTAGAAAATGAGGTTAGGTAGGACAAAACGGGTATCTACAGTTGCCCCCCTTTGTATAGCTTTAATGATTTAAAGTTATACAAAGTAGTCTAAGATAACCGTTTTGGCTAATTATGTTATTGAACAACCATGGCATAGCCGTTCAAATCCTGTTTTGGAGGACATGACTTTCAATTTTTAAACTAAGCGTTATTTTTCAACTTATAATAATCTCATTATATAAATTTAGAGAATCATACCTGTAACAGTTAATTCTGCTAAGCAAGAGAGAGATTATAATTTACTTCCCCATCGATCTTCTCGTGATCAAATTTTAAAATAAAAACGTACATAACTGAATCGGTACCAAATTTCATCGAAATTGATTGCTTCACAATCGAATTTCGAAAACATGATTGATTTTCACGTAATCAAATTTGTAATCAAATTTCACCAAAATTGATTGCTTCACAATCGAATTTCAAAAACAAAATTAATTTTCATGTAATAGCATTCTACTGAAATCAATTACTTTGCAATAAGATTTCGCAAGCAGGAAATTGGAATCAATAACTTGGAAATTGAAAACCAAATGAGATCAATCACATGACGATCAAATCTCACAAACATGAAAATTGGGATTAATTTTCTAGGAATTGAAATCCGACTGAGATCGATCACATGACGACCAATCTCACAAGCAGGAAATTTGGAATCAATTTTCTAATAATTGAAATCCGAATGAGATCGATCACGTGACGATCACATCTCACAAGCAGGAAATTTGGAATCAATTTTCTAATAATTGAAATCCGAATGAGATTGATCACGTGACGATCAATTCTCACAAGCAGGAAATTTGGAATCAATTTTCTAATAATTGAAATCCGAATGAGATTGATCACGTGACGATCAATTCTCACAAGCAGGAAATTTGGAATCAATTTTCTAATAATTGAAATCTGAATGAGATCGATCGTAATCCGAATGAGATCGATCACGTGACGATCAAATCTCCGAAGCAGGAAATTTGGAATCAATTTTCTAATAATTGAAATCCGAATGAGATCGATCACGTGACGATCAAATCTCACAAGCAGGAAATTTGGAATCAATTTTCTAATAATTGAAATCCGAATGAGATCGATCACGTGACGATCAAATCTCACAAGCAGGAAATTTGGAATCAATTTTCTAATAATTGAAATCCGAATGAGACTAATCGTTTCACGATTAGATCCCACCAGTAAGGAATTTAAATCGATCCTTGTCATAGGAATTAATTTATACCTTTCAAATCTTCATCTTACGGTTATGACATAACCGTAAAATTATTAGAAGTTCTTTGTAAGATCGACTATGTAACAATCGCTTGGTGGATTCAAATTAAATTGATAGTTCAATTAAATATGAAAGAAAATTTTTACTAATTTTTGGTGGTTTAATGTTCATCACATGATCATTAAATATGCCTATAAATCTTTATCGAGTTAATTTTTAGAATTACAAAGCTACACCTATTAAAGGGAGCTAATCGTAGTAAAATAATCAAACTGCTAAAGAGAGCTACTCTCAAGAAGAAAAGAAATACTCCTCGTTTCAAATTATGAGAACTATAATCACAATTGATTTAATTGTGAAAAAGATAGAGTTTGACTCCACAAACTCTGTTGCTAAGGGTTTGATTTCTTGTAAAAGATTGATTCTTACCTTGATTGGGTTCAACTAGAAATGATTCTATTTTGAAAAAGGTTGAATTCTATCTTGACTCAATGGACCGTGATCATAACAAGTTAGAATTAAAAAAAAAATTCTTAACCCTATGAACCCCGTCATTAAAGGTTTAAATCTTGACAAATTTCTACATCGTCTTATTAGATTCTTATCACAATAATCTGGATTTTGGAAAAAGATTCATTTTAAGAACTCGTCATTAGGGGTTCAACTTTGAAAAGTTCTTGCTCAACCTCTTAGACTCGAATCATAAGAGGTTTAGTCTTTGAAAAATGAAAAGGTTTGACCCTAAGAACTCCGATTGATGGGGTTTGCAAAACAAAGGGTAAAGCTGACTTGAATCAGTCGACTTTTGATGAAAGATTGAAATTGGCATGCCCTAGTCAAATTTCAAAAAGGTGGGAATTAACTCGAACCAGTCGAATTTTGAGAAGAGATGAAATTGATCTTTATATTAATCAAATTTCACAAGACAGAGAATTAATTCTGACTGACATCCAAATTCAGTCAAAAGGAGAATCAACTTTTTATTGATCGAAACTCAAGAGACAAAGAGTGAACTTTGACTGATATCAATTGAAAGATATGCTTGATGCTTAATCCCTGTGTTTCCACCAAGGGTTTGATTTTGACAAATTTAAACAAGGATATGCTTGTCATAAAAAAATTTCAAACATTTTGACACAATTTTTACAGTGGGCATGCTTTTTGAACACAAAATGCTAAAAGTAATTGAATTGCCATACAGCTACCCTTTAAAATGACAAGCAAATATAATTTTTGTACAAGATAAACTAAATAAATTAATTTATCTTTTATAAAAATATTCTTAGAGGAACCTTCATGAAAATGTATGATATGATTTTTCTAAAATGTTTTATCAAATACTGAAAAATCAAAATTGGTTCAAGAAGTAAATGAATAATTTAATTCAGAACACTTCTTTGATTCATTCATATATATAACCCAGCAAAAACCAATGTTGCCTTTTTAAGAAGATACATTGATGGCATCAATTATCTTCCTTAGATTTTTGAATATGTATCGTCTTGTGTTTCCAACAAGTCCTTAGAGTATTTTTTCTACTTTGAATGCCTCGTCTTATAGTAATTATTTCTTCAAACGAATAGGCACAGTTTTTCTCTTGTAAATTTTCCTTTCGAAGAGATTGATGCCAGCAATCAAGAGCTCTACACATAGTCCATGCCCTGAGAATAGTTTTTTCTAAGTTGAGTAACTCTTGGAAGAATAAATGTGATGGTTTAATCCTTATCTTTTATTATATTTTGAACAAATTACTTGCAGTAACCTATTCCACTTGCAGCTTGTTTGAGCAACACATCGGCGTACATCTATGAACTTTGCCCCCCATTCTTATGAGTAAGTTGTTGATCCAAAAATTATGCATTTTGGTCAAAAGACCTGAATTGCTTGTTGTCCTTAGGGATCTCTTAGTGCAATACACATGAATTTCTAGAGAATTATCCATCTTGTGGTCCTTGAGTAACCATGACATGCATCAATGTTGAACCACACATGTCGGGGCATAATTTGTCAACTCATTGTTCAAAGCAAAATATGCACTGGAAATGTTCATTTCTCTTGTTCACAAGATCATAATTATTTAACGAATGCTTAAAATCATTTAACTGCATTTATTTTGTGTAAGATTATTAAAGATTGGTAAATGGTGAATTTGAATTGATTGCTTGATAAGGGAAGGAAAATGCCTTGAGACTTGGGTATTTCGTAATGAGATATGTTTGAGAAGGAAATGGGAAGATTTTTAGATAATAAAGTCATATGAAAAATCCAAATTATTACAAAACAAGATATATTTCATTGCTCAAAATGTTCTATCATAGTTTTCTTGTCCATTGGAGCGTATTATTTTGATCCTTATTGGCGGTGACTTTAATTGCCCCCCAGTCTTCACTTGCTTTGTTGATGATACTATTCTTGCTAACCTAAGTAATTTTTGACTTCGGGGAATGATATTTCATAGTTGCCTTTATCCTTTTATCAATGATGTCCTTGTTCTTGCACTATTTTATTGGTGGCATCCTTGCAGTTACCCCCAAATTGGTTTCCAATGAAATCCTTGCTCTGATCAGCTTGTACTGATTTTGACTTTTATCGGAGACATTTTCATGATTGCCTCCCGAGTTTATTGCATATGAAGCTCTTACTTTTATCGGCTTGTGATAATTTTGACTTTTATTAGAGGCCTTTTCCACAATTGCCCCTAGACTCGTTGTTGATGAAGTCTTTGATCCTATCCATCTGTGCTAATCTTGAGTTTCATCATGGGTATCTTCTTAGTTGCTCCCACTATCAATTTCATAATGTCCCCTCGAATCTCATCTAATATTGACATGTTCCTTATAAAGGGCCCTGAAATGATTTCTTTTCTTTTCTTTTCTTTTTCTTTTGTTTTTCTTTTTTTTTTCTTTCTTTTTCTTTCTTTTTTCTTTCTTTTTTCTCTTTTTTTCTTTTTCTTTTCTTTTCTTTTTCTTCTTTTTTTTTTCTCTTTTTTTCTTTTTCTTTTCTTTTCTTTTTCTTCTTTTTTTTTTTCCTTTCTTTTTTTTTTAGGATGGATGCAATGCACCCACTTGAATCCGTACGACTCAATGTGCTTATTTTGTTCCTTATGAATTAGGATATCTCACTTAATCTGTATCGTTGCATCGTTGAATGAAACATTTCTCCTTTCTATCGCCTTGAGGTATTGAGAAGAAATATGTTGGTTATCTGGCGATACTACATTCATCCTTGTTTGCCTTCATCATAACTTGATTTTCTTAATTTTCATATCTTGCATTTCTAAACGTTAACATGATTAATAAATCGAGCTAATTTTTTAAACTACTATGTGCTTATTTTCATGTTCCTCTTCATTAATGAAGACTAACATCATAACTAGAGATCGTAAGGACTTTTTCGGTTTATTAGGTTTACAAGTGAGATGGGTAAAAGGAATAAGAGGGATGTTAAGTGATTCAAGAAAACCAGATGAAATAAAGGTCCCCTAATAGCTTTATTTCTTGATCTTATTAAGGCACCAGGGCTTGGAAATCCGATTTGAAGATTCTCTTAATTTCAAACGCAATGTACTCCTATATATTGCCTGACATATCATCCACAATATCTTCCGAATGTCAGATGTTTATCTTTGCCTATTGATTGTCATGCCAACAGTGTAGCTTGGATTAACCCTAATCGTTAGAAAGTGACCAAAAAAAATTTTCCTTGAATTCCTCACTTGATAATTCACTTGGTTGCTTAGACTACACATTAGCATAAGTAGTCATCTAAAGTTCATTGGATCTAAAATATTCTGCCAACTTGGATTCCGAGACTCAAAGTCACCACTTTTCCTATGATTAAGGTCCCAAAAATTTGATAATCTTGGTATTCTCCATGAAATTATCCAACTTCTTTGACTTGACCTTTTTGAAAAGTGTACATCATCAAGAGATAAATCCTAGATCCCGGACAACAATTCTCATAAAAGATGTTTTCCCAAAATATTTCAAACTTTTGGATCATTTATCATCTTTTGGTAAATTTTCAATCCTTCTGAGACTTTCTTCTTATTGTCTATCTATTTTAATGAGTTAAGATCTTTCTAGAGGAGTATCCAATGCAATCACATTCCGACTATGGAAGCCGTCATCCTAACCAAGGTTAATAGCTCACAACATTGCACACCTTCTTCAAAAAGTATTATGAGCTTCTTTAAAGACTATCATTTATCATTCTCATAAAGAACTCATTTAGACAGTTTTAAAAAACACAATATTCCTTAAAAGACCATGTATTCTTGCCAGGATGATTATCCTTACTGTTTCCACTATACTAGGCTCTGATGTGATCATTGATACCAAGGGGGACTTCTTAAAAAAAATTCTCTTAGCGGTGCTATCACCATTAAAAGGTTTTGAATTTTATGAGAGGCATTCTTCTTATACTAATACTTTCCTTTGAGTATATGATTTTGACACTCCAAACTTGAATGCTTCATAAGAATTTGATTCCCCCCATATGTATTAGAAGCTTCTTCTCATAACGTTGCCATATCATATTATATCCTGTCTCAATATCCACATTGACAGCTTTTAATCCAATAGACTTTGACAAAAATGAGAGAAAACATAGCCGTGCACTTTAATAATCTGATAATGTATCTATCTACTCTCATTTCATGGACAATAATCATTTCCTCACCGCTTGTTCTTGCCATCAAGTTCCTATTCCTCATCCTCTCAATCAAATGATTTTCTTGATTTTTAGTAGAATGGATAAGGTGAATACAAAGAAAGGGCTATATCTCAAAGGGGTATACAAAGGGATATAATGAAAAGGTGGGTATAGGGCTTAAATGTGTAATCCAAAGAATGCCTTAGTCCTTTCTTTAGTCACAAGTAGTCTAGCATTTCATCTCAAGGAATAATCAAAAAAGTTCTAGAGTTTTGAAATTAACCTTATTCATTTATCGAGAAAAATTTAGAAATGCATGAATCGGTTATGAAATAACTTCTCTGCAGATGAGTGAGATGGGCCACCCCACTAACTACTTTCACGGGCATTCACCTTGAACCAATAAGGTGTTTCTTCGTTCCTAGCTCTTTGCTTTGCAGTCCATAATAAAATGATCAACAAATGAATAATCCACTTCGAGCAATAAAATTTACGTTGATTCATATATTCATTTCATTTTTCAAATTATTTATTATCTAATAACAAAAATTAGGTATATAAACAAATGATGAAAAGAAAAAAAAACAAAAAAAAAAAGAACCAAGAAATAAGAGCAGAAAGTTAAGTCAAGAGAATCGCGTAAAACGATAAAATGCATTCCACTAAATCACTATTATTATCCTGAGAACATTAGAAACAAAAGCTTTGAGTGACAATTTGATTCCTTAAATCCTAGGCAGAATTTAAGGAGATCCTACTTTTACACAAGAGTTGACAAGATTACACATTTCACAATATCATTTTAAGATGTGGGATTATCAGCTTTTCCAAAGCTGTCTTTTTCTCTTTAACAATTGACTCCTTCTCTGGGATTCCAAAGATTATGACCTTCTTGTCCATTAGCTCCTGAACCTTATTTCTGAAAGGCCAACACTCCATAATAGTATGATCCCCAGCTCCCTTGCGGTACTCACATATAACTCTTTTGCTCATACCTGATGAAGATTTTTGTACTTGGACCAAATCAGCATTATAAAGTAGTTGAAAAAGCATATGCATAGGCATGCATATTTCTTCAACTTTTGTCTTGAACTGATATTCTTGACCTTCAAAGGTAATCGTATCATTTTCCTCGTCGAATGGAGTATTCTTTTCAAATTTCAACCATCCTGACTTAATAAATAATTGGACCTTCTTCTTAAAACCAAGGCAATTTTCAACAGTATGCCCTCGAGCTCCGGCATGATACATACAGTTAGCATCATGATCATACCAATTTGGATATGGAGGTCTTAATGGTTCTAAAGGTGATGGACTGACTAAATTCTTTTCGAGGAGGATTAAATACAGTTCTTCATATGACATGGGGATGGGGTCATATCGATCACTCGCCATTCTCCTTTTACGGAGTGATTGTTCTCCTTGGCAATTTCCAATGGATGGGCTTGTGGAACCTAATTTGGAGGTTCCCTGGTCCCTTGACACACCTGATGAAGCATTATAATTACATTCTTGAGGTGCAATCAACGATGTCGATGATGATGAGCCCCTTGGTTCATTTTGTTCTTGCTCATAAGGAGTGTATTTGCTCTTCTGTAGCTCCTCTCCCTTAATGAATTCTAAAAATTTAGCCATCCGAGTCTTCAAATCTGAGAAGCTAGCGATCTGCTCATTTATCTCTTCAATCTCTCTCTGTACTTCCTTTAATTTCTATACATTCATCATCTTTGAGCTTGCTTGGGTTCTATATATGAATGAAAAAAATAAAAAAAAAACTAAATCAAGACTTTGAATTTTATCTATTATTTTTTTTAAAAAAAAAAACATAAAAGTCAAACATTGAAATGGAATGAATAAAAATATCATATTTTAAACATCACAAAATTTGTACATAAATGTACCCTTATAGATGTGTATTCCTAATTTCAGGTATAAATAAAAATGAATGCATCATGCCAAACATTCTTTTGAAGATTCCTCGAGAACTTATTCTTTTTATGCAAAATTTCAACTTTATGAAATATTACTTTATGTATAAAAAATTATTAAAATAATAATAATAAATAAATAAATAATAAAATAAAAAATCCAATTTTTCCTTTTTTAAAAAAAAAAATCCTTAAAAAAAAGGGTCAAAGAGTAATATCACCTATCAAGAACCTTTCAGGATCAATTTTCAGACATACCTCAAGAAAAAGAAATTATCTTTAAACTTGTATATTTTTTCCATAATACAATATTGTTTACAAAAAATAATTCTTTTTTTTTTTAATAATTTGAACATATATGGTGGTAACGACATGTTTAATCGCTTCAAAATAAAAAGGAAATGATTTTTATCGTAAATTAATTGAAGTACCCATAGAAAAACAAAATGAGATATATACACGTGGAAATATATGGGAACTTTTAAAATTGATGGACTAAACAAAAGCTAGTATTGATTGTCAAAATAACTATTACTATTTCTAATAATGACGATAAAAAAATGAAATATGACCAGGTCATTTTCTTATTCTAGCTCATTGGAACATTATGATTATCACATATAGCTATAAAACAAGAATTGTACATGTATTATATGCAGTAGTATACATATGCCTAGAGTTTTTTAATTGTTGGTGTTAGGTGGTTACTAGTTCTATCAGGTGGATACGAGAATATGTTTTAAGATCCTTAAGTCACCTTTTTACTGCCGCCATTGCATGGCTAGTAAAGCAGTAACATAAGTTGAGAACGTTTCGGGAGCTTAACCAGATTTTTCACGGCGGCATCCGTACTTTATTCTCTCTTACAATCCTAAAGCGGGGTAAGATCATAACATGATCTTTTAGTGTATGTGAGATGTGTTGAGTATATGCATGATGAATGCATAACATAATAAACTTATCATTTAAATACAAAAATAATACATCCACAAGATAATTTGCAACATATAATTAGCCTAGCAAATCCCCAGCAGAGTCGCCAACTGTCGGAACCGTATCGACGGGAGGAAAATCTTAATTTCGGTATAATTTTATTTAATTCAGTTTTTGATTATTATTCGTGTAATAATTTATTATGATATCTGGTTGATAACAAAATTTTATAGAGTCGCCACCAATCGAGTTTTGGTCCGATTGGACACCTTAAATAACCAGAGATTTATATGGATTCGTTTGCTAATTACGCGTAGGGAAGATAATGATCACCCTACCCCGCCCATAATTGGTACTAAAAGTTGTAAATTATTCTTGTGGGATGTATTTCTTTCATTTCATTTTTTATTCTGGATATAATTACATTTTACGAAAGATAAATTCATAATGATGCTTTATTTTGATTAATTTTGTTTATTTATATCCATGACATGGACATAAAGAAAATTCGCATTTTACTTCCATAACATGGATGTAAAATATATACATATATCATAGATAAGAATTTTAATGAAAAAAAGTAATAAGAATTTTATACTACTTGCTATTAAAATAAACAATGGAAATAAAAATTAGTGATTACAACATGAAGTTAACCATATAAATTAACTTAATTTATATTCCGCAACTATAACATAGCTATGAAATAAAATCCCTAAAATTATACGTGTACTAATTTATTTTATGTCATTTTAGTTTTCAATTTAGAAATCTTTAAATTTTATATACCCAAATCCTAATTAATGCCAAGTAAGTATACATATATATTAATATGAAAAAATAAAAAGGGAAATGGAAATAAAGGCTTAATATTCGGTTGGGCCTCCATTCTTCTTAATCCCAAATTTTTAAGCCCAAACCCAGCCTAAAACCGGACCCAACCCGAAACCATTGACCATGGGTTATTACCCATCATATAAAAGCCAAGCTCTTCTCCTTCCAACCCTAAATTTCTCTTCATCACCAGCCTCTATCAACTCTTTCTCTCTACCCAAACCCTAGAATCACCTTCAGCCGCCGGGACCTCCATCTTTCATCTTCGGATTTTTCTCTCTCTCTCTCGGTTCCATTCTCACCGGCTGCTCTCTTTCTTTATCTCTGTTTCTTTCTTTGGGCGATTTCCGGTCATCTCCTCTCATTCTCGCTGGATTTTCTCTTTCGGTTTTGCTCTTCACCGGCCGCTCCCTCTCTCTCGGCTCACCCTAAAATCCGGTCTCTCCTCGCCTGCCGCCTCTCCCTCTCTCGGCTCACCGTAGACCTAGCCGCCTCTCTCTCTCTCGGCTCACCGTAGATCTAGGCTCTCCTCACCAACCACCTCTCTTTCTCTCCGCTCACCCTAAAATCCGGCCTCTCCTCATCTCTTGGTCTCGGTTTTGCCGGCGGTCTCGTTCTCGCTCTGTTTTTTTTGTTTTTTACTACTTGTTCAGTTATCTGTTTTTTGCTATTTTTGTCATTTAAACCTAATACTAATGGGTCTTAATAAATTTTCTACAGATTTAAGGATCTATTTCTGATTAAGGCTCCAGTGGTTTCACTGGGTTTCCAGGCAGCAGTGGCAAGTCTTTAAAGTTCTTTATGGTATGAAATGTAAATGTGTGTGGATGGTTGGATTTAAAGGATACTTATATGCATGTTTGATTGGACTTTGCTGATGTTTTTGTGTGTTATGCCATGGTTGCAATGATTGTGATATAATAGATTTTTGGGTTTGAATTGATTTGTAATTCTGCAAGTTTTCTTCTGAGCTTTAATTGATTTTAAGTTAGTGATTAATGCAATTCTTAAGTGAGCATAGAATGCAAGAGAAGAGAAGAATAATAAATGTAAAAAAAATGGAATGAATAGATAAAGGAACTAAGAGACACCAATATTTGGTATAGACATAACATATCTCTACCATATCTATTTAAGGATGTTAATTAGTGATTAAAAAGGATAAATCAACTAAATAATCACCAATATTTGATTTCTACTCACTGTTGATAAATCTAAGACATTTTTTAGATTTACATTAGTCTAAAAAAAAAACTTGAAGAGACTCATACATATTGCCGTTTTGATCTAGTACTTGTGGCTTTTTTGATACAAAAAAAAAAATTATGCTGGATTGCTTGCGAGCTCCTTTAACTGATTTTCTTTGGGTGCTTTTTTTTCTGTGCAAGGTGAGTACGAGAATGAAAATGGAAGGGTAATTATCTTTCAACCCTCTTTCATCTCTTCTTTAAAGAAGTTGTTAAAGACTTCTATCAGAGAGGGAAAAGAGCTGAAAAATATAACCTCATCCGAAGGAATCTCTGAGAAGAGAAGAATAAGTGAAGTTCAATAGATGAAGTTCACAGAGGAATAGGGGCAGCAAGAGGAGATGAAGAAGCTGAAAAATATTTGTTTAAGCTGAAAGAACAAGAACCTGGTTCTTTTTAGAGTTGAAGAATGGGACTTTTTCTCTGATGTGTTGTTTTTTTTTTTTTTTTTTTTTTTTGTATCTTTGCCTTTTTTCGTGTCCCCTTTCTGTGTTTGTGGGACTGCCCTTTTATAGGCAAAGGAGGGGCAGTCCCCAAACTTGTAAAATTAGAGAGTTTTTAAGGCCAAGATTGTAATTTTAGCAATTTTGGGTTTTGCCCTATGTGTAATTTTAGGGACTATTGGGACTTTCTTCCATTTTCTTATAAATTCTATTTTTTTATGTTTGGATTTAATTTTTCACAATAATGATATTATAATACTAATGATAATAATTATGATAATAGTAGTAATATAACGGTGATAATAATAATAATTATAACAAAAAGATTAATGAAATAATAGCGGTAATAATAATAACTAAATATTATAAATTAAATGCGTTTATTAGTTTTATGGATATAAATAAAATTATATAGTAGAAAATGAGGTTAGGTAGGACAAAACGGGTATCTACACATGTATAGTCTTGTTTGTGTGGCATTCATGTGCATATGACATTACACATGCATTGTTCATCCAAAAAGACCTACAAAGTGTCGAAACCCTATTTGTGTGTTGGCACACACGCGATCATTTCACAATATTCACTAGGTGTTCCAAAAGCACCGAACCCCTGTTTGTGTGGCAGTCCACACGTGGTCTTTTCGCATTATCTCTTTCATAGCATTGGGTGTTCTTGGAATGTCCAAAAAAAAATAATCAAATCATCCTCATCATCATCTCCCTCATGACATCATATATCATTCATGCACATACATATCCTGCCATGCATTCATGCCTATATCATCTGTGATTTGATGTTCTTCATGCATATGTGCCCGTCAATGCTAATAAGTGTTCTTATCAGAAGGAAAAAGGAAAAGATTTCGGGGTTGGCCAACCCGATGAACTTCAACTCCATAACGGATATCATGGAGGATCATATTGCTTCATCACGGTTCCGAAAGGTGGTCAGGAAGGAAGTGGCAACAATGGTGAGAGAAGTTCTGGGAGATGATCTTGACAGAGTAGAGAGGCTGACAGCAAGGTGCACCGAATTGGAAGCATGAGTGGCAGAACTCGAAGGGAAAATGAAAAACACGGTATTCTCAGACCCCAACACTGATGCCAGTGAGAAACAGAATGCCCAGTTTGCTAACACTCACCCTCGACACCTTGGAATGCCCTCTCTCCAAGATTCGGGTTTCCCAAGGCCGACTGGTGAAATAGAACTGAAAAGGCCCCTTAAGGCAAACGTTGGCGCCGATTCCATTCCACGGCATACCAAAAATTCACTTACCGTGAGTAGCGGAAAAGGCATTTCTCCATGGGCTGACTCGTTAGGCAAGCTATTCCTCAGATGTAGAGAGGAGGGTCTCCTATAGAGTGTCAGGCCATTTTTTGAGCCGACAAAAGCACAAAAGAACAATTTCTGTAGCTATCATGTGGTTCTGGGCCATCAGACCAATGATTGTTTTGCTTTAAGAAAGGAGATCCAGAAGCTAGTCGACGATGAGAAATTGGAAATCTCGACCCTCTCTGATAAATTACCAGGGGCAATTCGGGAGACCACCAAGGAAATTTCTCAAGTCTCCCGAGGAGAGGAGTATGATGAAGAACTTTAGAGTCTGCTTTGATAAGAGTGGGCTGAGGATGCTGAAGCTGAAGTGGTGACCAATCGGAAAATAATTGGATCAATGCCTCTTGGAGTTTCCCTTTTTACAAGGAACTCATTTTGTTTATGGGATGTATTGAATTCATCATGAATGCAATGAAAGTTATTTTCATCTTACTTATGTGATGATTACTTGTCCATGGCATTATGCATGCATTTGACTATCTGAAACGACATATCCAACACACATAATATCAAAATGCATGACATCATTGTGAGTATTGTAGGGAACCTAAAAGTGAACCCAGTCTTAACCGAACTCTCTCTTGAAAGGTGAGCTTATGAGATAAATAAAATGATGCGATGGTACCACTTCCGCTGAGGCATCCGTTGAGTCAACTCAACAATCCTTGAAAGACACTACTAATCCTGCCCCAGAGCTTCAACTTAAAAGGCACACACGATACCCAAACCAAAATCAAACCAAAAAGCTATCCTTGAGGCACCTAAACCGAAGAAAGCCCTCCTTAAGGCAAAATTAAACCAGAAAGCCCTCCTTGAGGAAAAATCAAGCCAGAAAGCCCTCCTTAAGGCAAAATCAAACCAGAAAGCCCTCCTTAAGGCAAAATCAAACCAAAAAGCCCTCCTTAAGGCAAAATCAAACTAGAAAGCCCTCCTAGAGGCAAAATCAAACCAGAAAGCCCTCCTTGAGGCAAAATAAAACAAGAAAGCCCTCCTTAAGGCAAAATCAAACCAGAAAGCCCTTTTGAGGCACCCGAACCAAGAAAGCCCTCCTATAGGCAAAACCGAATCAAAAGCCCTCCTTGAGACAATAAAAAAAAACTTGGCCTCATACCCCAGAAAGTACCCTATACCAAAACCCCGAAAACAAAAACCCAAACTTATCCAAAGCACCAACCACCAAGAAGTTCAAGTGACCTTCACTATCCATCTTATTGTAAAACTCTGAATCATTCCTTGTTTGTATTGCATGTATAATCTTGTTTGCATGACATTCCTGTGCACATGACATTACGCATACATTGTTCATCAAAAAAGGCATATTAAGCACACATGACATGCACGAATTTGAATGCAGCAGGAAAACCAAAAGGTGGTTGTGGCTTTGATTTAGTTCCTTCAAAAAAAAAAGGATCAGTGCAGATGGAAGAATTTCTCTCATATGGCAGCTACAATTAACACGGGAATGACTCACTATCTTAATTTTCATCGCCACCGGATCTTTCGCACCCTTTCTGTGAAGGATTTGGACTTTCTCATTCTCAAACAACCTGTGAAAGATTTGGACTCCTCTATATTTTCAAACCCAAAACACTTCCCATCTCGATCTTAATCCATACCTTCAACACCCTTCACCCTCCGTTCAAGTCCAAAGAATAGTCTGCTTATGATTCCCTCTATTTGCCTATGGACTTCAAGATTGGAGGAAATATTGGTTATGCACTCATGAACTTCACCAACAGTGTTGGGGCAACCAGGTTTTACAAACCCTTCAACAATCGTGAATGGGAGGACTTGTAAAGCCTACTGCACCAATATCCAAAGGAAAGTTGCATTTACCAACCATTCGAAAACTCAGTCTCTGGCCACAACGGAAGTGACTACTTACCGGTGGTTCTTTCATCTTCTGTGGCCATACTTTTGAAGGATTAAAAGCCGTGTTCATCATTGAGAACTGTACTCCAGTTGGAATCTGAGGCGAATTGGAAACATGCATATGGGGTTAAACTCTTAGAGGATCCAGTGGGTAATAAATTGATGCAGTTCAGTGCTTAGCTGTACGCTCTGTCACATGTTAAAAAAAAACTCCAATGTGGAAAACCAAAAGGACATATTAATAATTTGAAGGAGCATCAATCAAAGCTAGAGCCACACTTCTGATTTTCCTAATGCATCCATATTCATTATGTCGTAGATGTTTCATATTCAATTTTGATGTTCAATATGCATTCGCCATGTCATTGCATGTCAATGTCCACATACGGGTGACAGCACACAACGAACCATGTCTGATTCAGTGTTTTATATCCCAAATACAAACCTCTAATACTAGGGGCAGGTAAAAGCCAAACCACTGGATGTCATCAGCAGCATCGTCCTCACGACTTCTGATGAGCATTATCAAGGTGTCCTTTCCAATCTCAAAACTGATCAATACAAAGTGATCAATTCGGTTGGAATGCTCGTGCAGAACTCTTGGGCCATACAAAAAAAATCACAAAGAGAAAATTTCTGACACGGAAAACCGAGAGGACGTGTTGGTAACAAGAAGAGGGTGATGTCTAAAGTCGGAGTCACCGTTAATTTCCCTATTGTACTCGTTATGATGTCATCGTAATGATATTATGCACGTTTGATATTCTGCTTAGACGTTCATATCGCATACATTATGCCATTACACATAAACATCCATCAATAGATTATTGCATCCAAATCCCATAATAATAAAAGTGAAATCCATGTTGTGTATAGAAAATCTAATAAAAAAAGGTGTGAAATAGAGCACTCTATCTAGCTCTTATCCTGTCCCTCTCCCTCCTCCTCCTCCTCAGACTCACTCTGATGCGTAGCCCTATAGGAGTCGAAGTCCTCCCACATTCGGGTCAGCTCAGCCTGCAACCTGACTACATCAGCTCTCATCCGATCCGCCTCCTGGGCCGAAGCCAAGGCGCGAGCCTCAAAAATAGCAGCCTGTCTGGCCTAGTCCTGGAACATTTGCACTCGAGTCTGCAAAATGACAATATAAATTAACATGCATACATACATACATACACATTCATGCATTGCATAAATCATCAGATAATGCAGAAAATGCAAAATGCTTACCACCCAGACGGCGTTCTCCTGAACGAGAAAGGTCTCCAAGCCCAAGTGCCGATATGCCATTGATGGGTCCTAGGCGTAGTAGTAAAACTAAACCTAGAAACGCACAACTAAGGCAGTGTACCTATCGTTGACAAGTAATAATTCTGGTTGGTCCAGGTATCGATCCCACAGAGAAAAGAATATTCTGCAAACACTAAACTACTCGGGTTCCTTGCGTGTCCTAGGCGGAACGCAGTTTTGGGTTGATTATATTAACAACTAAACTATCCTACTCCTAGTTGATCTATTCCAGCTTACTTTGCACTTGAGTTTTGTGTTATCAATTGGTGGTTTACCGACCTATGAATGCTAATGGGGATGGCTTTATCAATTAATTTCAAAAGATGAATTTAACTCAACAATTAACCCTTAATTATGCTCTTTCGATAACACAACCTAGCGTATCTAGATCTTTTAGGTCCTTAGCCGGTTTCCCTTGTTTAGAGGCGGTCTAATTCTAAAGCTCAGAAAATAGGGGCACGTAAGTTCCACAGTGTCGTCAATACTAATGGTTTCCTAGGTGTCAATCTAGGTAATGCCACAAATATGAACTTAATAAATTAAGATCTTATGAGACTAGACATTCATTAAAGAAATTACAAAAAGAAAAGGAATAAAAATTGAAATTAACTTGCAAACAATTGTATTAATCAAGAAAGATGAACGAATTCAGTGTTTACAACCAAACATAATCGATTTGCGGAATCAAACCTAACTTAATCAAATTACAAAAGAGAAGAAGAAAAACTTATGCCCTTTTGGTCCGATTAACCGGATTCCGACGGTGTGAAGATGCTTGGGGTGTACCTCTATAGATGAACTCAAGCTGGAACCAAGAACGTCGCATTCAAAACTACAACCAATCGATGGTGCAAAACTACAACCAATCGATGGTTCAAAACTCAAAGAAATCAAATAGTTCAAGCTCAAAACCTCACTACAAGTTTCTGCTCTCACTCAAAAAGACTGGAAAAAGATCCTCTAAAACATAGAAAAGAACCTATTTATACGGCTAGGTTAAAACCAGGAAAAAGAAGAGATGAAAGTAGGGCAACAGCAGGTTTCGGGGCTCGACACGGCGTGCTGGTGGAAGGGGCACGGCGTGCTGTGCAGAATTAAAGGCGGCACGCCGTGCTGCTGGAGTTGGCACGCAGTGCCGTGTAGTTTTGGGGCTGGCACGCCAGATTGGTCTGAGTGGCACGTTTTCATGCCACTCCACTGGATTACTCCTGTTGGCACGCCGGATTGGCACGCCGTGCCCTAATTGTGGCACGCCGTGCCACCCTGATTTTCAGCACTTCGAACTCTTCTTCGCTGCTGATGCTCCAACTTCCGGTCCGGGTCATAATACCTGTCCAAAACAAGCATAAAGAAACATAACCGCACCAACGCCACGGACCATAAAAACGACAAATTATCAAAAATTACAAAAACAACCCTAGAAAACACGAAAAATACTAAAAGTTATAAAAATCTATCCAAAACATAAAAATCACAAAATATTCAAAAACCACACAAACATTCACACAAAAGACTCTAAAAATTGCCGTTCAAACCACGAAATTGCCTAAAAGATAAGGTCAAAAATCGACCTTATCAACCACCCCACACTTAAAGTCTTGCTTGTCCTCAAGCAAATCAACTAATGACAAAGGAGTAAACTTGCTCGCTTTCACTTGCAAATCCAACTAAGGGCTTAACCGTACGAGATTCATAAACTTAAGAAAGTAAAGCATCACCTTCGAAATGACATTAGGTGCACCAGGTTCAAAACCACTCAATACCCAAACCCAACACAATTTAGCTAGTCAAAGGGCGAGGAACAAACAGAGTTTATACGACCACAAAGCACCTCACAACATGTCACTCCAACGCTCAAGTTCAAGGCAAGGCGGATGAGCATACAAAAACAAACAATGGCACGCATCACATAGCGAACTAATGGCAATCCCGGTGAAGTCATTGGTCAAGGAGCAAAATCAGAGAACCTGGGGCTTGTAATATTACGGCTTAGGGTAGGTTTGATAAGGGAAATTTTAGGTATACAACTCCTACGAATCAAGTAAAATATACAAATTGACTAAGTACTAAAGACGGGTCATGCAACTTTCAACTCAGAACTAGTCCTAAGAGTGTTTGCTTTGCTAAATTTTTTTTTTTTTTTGAAATTAACTTGACAAAAAGAAGGCCTTATCCACACCCAATGGCCAAAACACAACTTAATAGGAAAAAGAGAACAAAAATTACAAGACATGGGTCAAGGCAATTAGATGATCGCCCTAATCCTTTATTTAACAAATGAAAAATTACAAGACATGGGACACAAATACCGGCTTAAAGATGCAAACCGGACAAACAAGACAGGCGTTCACAAACTCCGAATTTTTTTTTTAACACAATTTTTCCATAGGACTAGATACGAAAGAGTTGAAATGCAAATGGTGATTGACCCCAAAATGAATGAACAACTTAGGCAATTACTTGATTTAGGAGAGGAGGGTGAGAAAGGAAAATCAAAGTGAATGGTAAAAAGTTAGGATTATAGAGTTGGCTTGGTGAAGGTTTTTTAAGTCAAAAAGGTTAATTTAGTGGCTATGGGTGATCTAAGGGATAAATTAGTAGTTAGGGTTAGGGTTATTTAAGTTAAGGGGTTAATCCTAAGGGTCTCCACATATTAAGCTCTCGATGCCAAGTGCAAAACAACACCGGGTTCTACGATCTAGTGTGCCACGATTGTTTTTACCCTCACAAAGAAATAGAACCGATGTGAAATGGTTCTAAAGGCTCAAATTCTCACAAGTGTATTAGGGGTTATATGTTAGGTCATGTGACTCAACCAATTTTCCAAGGCGTAATCCTAGCTCAATCATGCAAGTAAGGGTAGAGGATTAATTCCCTAATGCAACCTAAATGACAAATCTAACCAATGGTTACCATCAAGAATCACAAACCACGCACAAACAAGCTAATGACTTGCAAACAACTCCTAATATCCCTAGCCAATTTCTATCAATCCAAGCACAGAGACTTAGGTTCGAGGGTGGATTAAGCAATGTTATTCAAACGGCAATTGACACATAAGCAACCTAAAAATACTAACAAACCAAAAACAACCAAAACCAACTACACATGCATTGAAAAGTAAAGCCTAAATCTAACCAAAAACCAACGTAAAACATCCAATCATGCAAAAACACCAACAAACACCAACAAACACCAACAAATATGTGAAACAAACAATCAAAAAGTGCAATATAAGAAGAAGAAAAAGAAAGGGAGAAGTCCCTTTACCCACCCCACACTTAGATTGCACTTACTTCCAAAAGTGCAATGGAAGAAGAAGTAAACTAAATGGGAAAGGAAAAGGGTTACCTCACATATCGGGAGCTGGTGGTGGTGGCGGCGGGTACGGCCACCCTTGGGCGGCACAGAAGCAGGAGGCGAACGCCTCGACGTTGGCGAGCTGAGCTGCTTGCCGATCAAGGTGCGCGTTCAGCCACTGCTCAAGCAGAACCAGATGGACGGTTAAGCCTTCCAATTGCTCAATTATGCCATCCAACCGTCCTTCAATCCGCCCCATAAAATCTACTCCCACCGATACATTCTCCGCGTCCTCCTCGCTGTCCTCAGCTTCCTCACTCTCTTCCTCCTCGTCTACTTCCATAGGGGCCTTTCCCCTACTTGAACCTCCTGCACTTGAAGGACCTGCAGCTGCCCCAACATGGGAACAAGACAAGATTCCCCTCGAAAGCTTCTTGGGAAGAATGCTATCGAGGTTCCTATAACAAGTATTACTATGAAAAAAACATACAATACAAGTCACAATATGTCCTAACCCTAGTTCAGACTTAACTCTGTTGTGGTGATTGTATAAAACTTCCATGACAAAGAAGCCCAAATGCACCTTAATCTCACTATGCACATGCCACAGGATCAACAGTTCAAATGCATTAACCCGGTTGCTCTCAGTTTTTCCCGAAAAATTAAAACATACAAATTTATGAACTAATTGCAAAACAGGGTCATGGATTTGGGAAGTTTTGGCAAACCGAGGTTGGTATACCCCTTGCCCTATCAAGCGCCAAAATTTCTTGGCATCCAAATTTTCGGGCCATTTATAACCATTCCCGTCAATCCCTATGCAAGCCCGAAGGCCATCAATATCCAAAGTCCGCTCAGTGCCAAAGAGGCGGAAGGTCATGCTTCTAAGGCCCGTATCCGGGTTGGTTTTGAAACTCAAGGTGGAGTAGAATTCTAGGTTCAACTCCCTAAAGACTGGAGGATTAGATTTCACAAACTCGTACCACCCTAGACTAGTCAACTTAGCTTTCACTCCCTCCGACCTATCTTGTACAAACAGAAATTCCCAATCGAAAGTGCGAAAGGGGGTGCTCTCTAAAGAAAATAAGGTTTTGTACTTCTTACCTTCATCGTCTGAAAGTAAAGGAAAGGGACATTTGTATTTCCTTGAGAGATTTGTCAACGGGGCCATCAATTGTTCGGTGGGCAATTCGTCACGTGGCACCGGTTCCGGTGACGGTTCCATGGGCCGGCGAGACGAACCGTGTCTCCGATCGGCGTTTTCTTCTTCATCCTACAATTGCATAACCATAAAAATAAAGCAAAAATCAAAAACAAAAGAACACAAAGCCAAAGAACATCTACTGTCAAAGATACAAACCACGAAAAAGAAAAGGAAAGCAAAATAATACCCTATTAAGCAGTCAATCCATCAAAACCAAAATGAGAAAAAGAACAACAATAATAATAATAATAAATAAAAGAAAGAATAAAGCAAGAATTCATACCTGGTTTCAAGGAAATTGAAGCAAAATAAAACCCTAGGGCAAAATAGTGGAGGAAAAGGGGTGAGAGGGAGAAGAAGAAGAAGAAGGAAAGGAGAGTAAGAGTGGATAGGGAGAAGGAGAGAAAGGAAGGAAGAAGAAGAAGAATAGAGAAGGAGAAGGAGAGAATGGATTCTAGAGAGAGAAAGTGAGAGGGTGAGAGAAAGTGAGAGGGTGAGAGAAAGTGAGAAAAAGGAAGAAGAAGAAGAAGAAGAAGTCGGTTATGAAAAGGGGGAAGATGGAAAAAGCATTAAATAGGCGGTGGAATAACCCTTGGAATTCAAAATTTAAACGCTCGACACGCCGTGCCAAACACTCAGCACAGCGTGCTGGGCGGGACAAAAACTCTTACCTGGAAACAGCGTGATGGCACGCCGGCGTGCTGTCTCGGCACGGCGTGCTGCCTTGAAATTTGAATATGGGGCATGACGTGCTGAAGTTTTGACACGGCGTGCTGGTCTCTCTTCCATAACTCACTTTAGGAACAGCGGGACGGCACGTTGGCGTGCTATATTGGCACGTCGTGCCGCCCTTCAGACCTGTGATTGGCACGGCGTGCTAAATGTGGCACGGCGTGCTCCATTTTATGCACAAACCTCTTGCGGAACAGAACAATGGCACGCCTACGTGCTTAAGTGACACGTCGTGCCGCCCTGCATACCATCACCTTGGCACGGCGTGCTGAATCTAGCACTGCGTGCTGTCTACTTATGCACAATTTTCTTCAGGAACAGCAGCCTGGAACGATTTCGTGCCACTTTGGCACGCCACGTGCTACACCTAATTTCACCTTGGCACGACGTTCTGCTTAGTGACATGGCATGCCGCTCTGAATTCTGCCAACTGTTGCTTTTTTTTTCCACATTTTGATTACGATTTTCGATTAACTTGCTTAAGTACCTAATCCTACACATAAAAACATATTAACGTAAAAACTAATGTATAAGGGAGGCATACGTACCTCAGTGCTATGTTTATAGTTGGAATAGCTCGACTTCTACGTCTACGTTTTAGCATTACACATCACGAAGGAGTAAGACTTGCTTCTCCTCCTTTATTCCTCCGCTAACGTAGGGCTTCAACCGGTGCCCGTTTACTTGTTGAATTCCCTCCGGGGTTTCAATTTCCACTATCCCGGAGGGGTAAACCTTATGCACGGTAAACGGTCCCGTCCATCAACTTCTTAGTTTGCTCGGAAATAGTTTCAATCAGAAATCGGACAAGAGCTCCAACTCCCCTTGGTTAAAACTCTTTTCTATCACATAAGCATCAATAGGGCAAAAAGGGTCTACAAAATTACAACTTTCAACATCTAATGGATAATTCATTGAGTTATAGACGTTGAAACTTACCTCCTCATTGTGCAACCTAAGAATAATCTTACCTTCCTAGACATCTATCAGAGTCCTACCGGTTGCAAGAAATGGCCTTCCAAGCAAAAGGGGTACCGCGCTATCTTCCTCCATATCCATCACCACGAAGTCCGCGGGGAAGATAAATTTATCCACTTTTACTATCACGTCCTCGACCACCCCCTTTGGTCTCATGAGAGATCTATCCGCCAATTGGAGGGTCATATTGGTTGGCTTTGGGTCTCCCAGTTCGAGTCTCCTGAAAAACGACAGAGGCATCAGATTTATACTTGCACCCAAGTCGCATAGGGCATTGGCGATCTCTAAGTTCCCTATCCGGCATGGGATAGTAAAACTGCCCTTATCTTTGAACTTGGGTGGAAGTTTGTTAGTGATAATTGCCGAACATTCCTCTGTTAAAACCACCACTTCGTCCTCACCTAGCTTTCGTTTCCCTGCAAGAAGTTCTTTAAAGAATTTAGCATAAGAAGGCATCTCTTGGAAAGCCTCAATCAATGGCATGTTAAACTCTAACTTCTTAAAAATCTCCAGGAATTTGGAATATTTCTGCTTCAGTTTATCTTTCTTCTCCCTTTGAGGATAAGGAAGTTTAGGCACATAGGCTCTCATTGGGTCAGGAATTTTCCCTTTTTCATTCATGCTAGGTTCGGGTTCAGAAATCGAGTCAGGGTTGCTTACCTCTCCTGACTCTTCACTTACCTCGGTAGGTTGGGATGGGATATCAGCGTTTTGCACCCGGTCCTCCACTTGCCTACCGCTTCGTAGGGTTATAACCTGAGCTGTCTCCCGTTGATTACCCTTAGGGTTTTGTTCAGTTCTACTCGGAAGTGCTCCTTGAGGTCTTTCCTGCCTCTCCCTACTCAATTGAGCCACCTGTTTACCCAAATCCCTACAATATGCTTCACTATCAGCAAGCCGAGACAAGATGTCTTTTAGTAACGACAAAACCGTCTCATCTTGCTTAGACTGTTGAGGCTGCTGTGGAGATTGATCATTAGGAATAAATGGGGCCTTACCTAACCCCTGCTCACGGTGCTCATAATGGAATCCGGAAGGAGGACTCAACACATTTTGGTTGTTACTATAGGACATGCTCGGGTGTTGATACCTTCTTCCGTAATTATTATTATTATTGAAGTTTTGTGGATAAGAGTTAGAGTTATTGTACCTTTGGTTTCCTCCCATAAAACTTACGTTTTCGGACGATTGGGCGAATGGGTCGCCCAATTCACAATCTTGCCCGGGATGCTCCGCTCCACATGATACACACAACACCGGTTGGTATTGTGGCCCATTTAAATTTAGGCGGGACATCAACAGGTCTAACTTCTTGTTTACATGGTCCATAGCTGCATCTTGGCATCCCAAATCTGCAGCTCGAACCTCATTCCTTGTTGGCGTGTCTGACTGCCACAAGGTACTCTTTCTAGCCAGCTTCGCAATCAACTCCTCGGCTTGTGTAGCAGTCTTCTTAAAAATGTCCCCACCTGCAGAAGAATCAGTAATGGCACGGTTAGCTGGTGTCAAACCATGATAAAACGTGCTTACCTGAGTAAATCGCGGCATGTCATGATGGGGGCAGTTCCACAATAACCGTTGAAATCTCTGCCATGCTTCATTAAGAGTCTCCGTCCCAAATTGCCGGAATCCCATGATCTCGTTCCTTAGCTGAACCGTCTTTGATGGTGGGAAGTAGTATGCTAAGAATTGCTCTTCCAATTGGTCCCATGATGTCACTGATCTGGGCCTCAAGGATTTGTACCATTCCATTGCTCCCCCGCATAGTGAAAAGGGGAACAGCTTCAACCGCACAATATCTTGGGGCACCCCACCGATTCGGACTGTATCGGCCACCATGAGGAACTGGTCTAAGTGATCATTGGGGTTGTCACTTATTCCGCCACTGAATAGTCCGTTCCCTTGGATCAAATGGATCATACTAGACTTCAACTCGAATTGATTGGCAGTGATGGCTGGGATAACCACTCCGGATCTGTTCCGAGGCCGATATGGAGCCATTAGGTCAGTCATGACCATGTTATCTCTATCACCACCCCTTCTTCTATCAAACTCCTCCCGATCTCGCCGGAGTTGCTCTTTCTCAACTCTTTCCCGAAGTTGTCTCTCCTCGTCATCATGTTGCTGATGCTCCATTTGAACAATCTGCTCTTGGCGTACTCTACGGTTCCTGCTACACAAACGTTCAATTTCAGGGTTATAAGGTAAAAGCTCAGGATGCTGAGAGCGAGTTCGCATAAGCTAAAAAACACACACACACAGAAATTAAAGAAAACTAAATTGCAACAAATATTCACAGAAAAGAAAAATTATTTAACTATATGCACAGAAATGTTGCCTAGATCAGCAAATAGACCTTTGGCTCAATGATGCTGAAAAATAAATTTCCCCGGCAACGGCGCCAAAAACTTGATGGGTCCTAGGCGTAGTAGTAAAACTAAACCTAGAAACGCATAACTAAGGCAGTGTACCTATCGTTGACAAGTAATAATTCTGGGTGGTCCAGGTATCAATCCCACAGAGAAAAGAATATTCTGCAAACACTAAACTACTCGGGTTCCTTGCGTGTCCTAGGCGGAATGTAGTTTTGGGTTGATTATATTAACAACTAAACTATCCTACTCCTAGTTGATCTATTCCAGCTTACTTTGCACTTGAGTTTTGTGTTATCAATGCCGGTTTACCAACCTATGAATGCTAATAGGGATGGCTTTATCAATTAATTACAAAAGATGAATTTAACTCAACAATTAACCCTTAATTATGCTCTTTCGATAATACAACCTAGCGTATCTAGATCTTTTAGGTCCTTAGCCGGTTTCCCTTGTTTAGAGGCGGTCTAATTCTAAAGCTCAGAAAATAGGGGCACGTAAGTTCCACAGTGTCGTCAATACTAATGGTTTCCTAGGTGTCAATCTAGGTAATGCCACAAATATGAACTTAATAAATTAAGATCTTATGAGACTAGACATTCATTAAAGAAATTACATAAAGAAAAGGAATAAAAATTGAAATTAACTTGCAAACAATTGTATTAATCAAGAAAGATGAACGAATTCAGTGTTTACAACCAAACATAATCGATTTGCGGAATCAAACCTAACTTAACCAAATTACAAAAGAGAAGAAGAAAAACTTATGCCCTTTTAGTCTGATTAACCGGATTCCAACGGTGTGAAGATGCTTGGGGTGTACTTCTATAGACGAACTCAAGCTGGAACCAAGAACGTCGCAAAAGGGGAAGATTCTATGCAAAACTACAACCAATTGATGGTTCAAAACTCAAAGAAATCAAATAGTTCAAGCTCAAAACCTCACTACAAGTTTCTGCTCTCACTCAAAAGACCGGAAAAAGATCCTCTAAAACATAGAAAAGAACCTATTTATACGGCTAGGTTAAAACCAGGAAAAAGAAGAGATGAAAGTAGGGCAACAGCAGGTTTCGGGGCTCGGCACGCCGTGCTGGTGGAAGAGGCACGCCGTGCTGTGCAGAATTGAAGGCGGTAGGCCGTGCTACTGGAGTTGGCACGCCGTGCCGTGTAGTTTTGGGGCTGGCATGCCAGATTGGTCTGAGTGGCACGTTTTCGTGCCACTCCACTGGATTACTCCTGTTGGCACGCCGGATTGGCAAGCCGTGCCCTAATTGTGGCACGCCGTGCCACCCTGATTTTCAGCACTTCGAACTCTTCTTCGCCGCCGATGCTCCAACTTCCGGTCCGGGTCATAATACCTGTCCAAAACAAGCATAAAGAAACATAACCACACCAACGCCACGGACCATAAAAATGACAAATTATCAAAAATTACAAAAACAACCCTAGAAAACACGAAAAATACTAAAAGTTATAAAAATTTATCCAAAACATAAAAATCACAAAATATTCAAAAACCACACAAACATTCACACAAAAGACTCTAAAAATTGCCGTTCAAACACGAAATTGCCAAAAAGATAAGGTCAAAAACCGACCTTATCAGCCATGTCCTCCACCTGAGCCCGAGGAACCTAGAACATACTAGATCATACTAGAAAGTCAAAAAAAAAAAATAAAAGAAGAAGAAGAAAAAAAAAAGAAGAAAGAAAAGAAAAGAAACGTACATCGGTGGTGTCCACTGGAGCAAATGTAAGTGGCTGCTCACGGTGAACCAGCCACGACCTATAGGATGGGCTGCCGTCTAGACCTATCATGCTGAAGCCGGTCCTAAGCTCGGTCATCAGGTGACCTCCACCACACCAACAGTCTGAGAAGCGGATGCTGCAGTGCTGCTAGCACGCACGGGATGACTCCTATCCTGGACCGGGGCATGCCCACCAATCGTGGCGGTCTCAGCACCCTCGCCTGCCGGGCCGTTCGGCTGAGTAGAACTGGACCCCCTACGTCTCTTGACCAACAAATAGAAGAATATTTTTTTTTAAAAAAAAAGAAGAAGAAGTAAATACCTGACGAGTGGGACGAGCCGCCAGTGCATCACCCACAACGGGCAGCAGACACTGGCGGATGAATACCAGATAATTGCCGTCAACGGTATCAGCACGGTACCCATCCCCAAAAATATCTGGATCCACAGCAGGATCGGCGAAATAGCGCCAAAAAAGTGCGAGCGAAAACAGCGGAGGTACAAGCCGACCAGCAGGGCCGTCCACGTGGTTAGATAGACGGAGGCGCTCGCCCAGGTACCACTCCTGGGACATGGAACACTCCAAGATGAACTAACGGTTGTCAAACCATACGGATGTCCTCATAAGTAAAGAAATGGCCCCCTGACCACACCACGGATGGTGCTGGATCTGTAAAAATATAATAAGAGAAATTCAACACAGGTAAGTAAAAGTTAAATTAAATTTTTCTCACTAACGAGCTTTGTTTGCTTACCCTCTGCCAGGAAGCGTCTAGCAAATCCTGCCTAACCTCCCACAAGTCGCGGCCGATGCCCTGCCACCCCTGCGTCCAGTAGCGCAGAACGGTTGGCTGGTCGTCATCCTGGACGTCCCTCAGCTCCGGCGGCTCTAGGATGCAGTGCTCAAAGGCCTAATTTTGTAATTAATAAAAGGGTTAAAAAAAAAGAGAAAAGGGGAAAGACTATACCAGAAGGCCGAACCAGAAGCCGAGGATCTACTGCTGCCTCCCCCTAGCACATAAATCCAATCCATAGTATAGCTGCCCCAGCGCAGCTCGAGCCCAATCCAAAGAAGGAAAGGCAGCCAAATCCACCAAAGTCGGTAGTAGTGTCATATTGCAGGTACTCTGCCCAGTGGGAAACAACGTGTAGGACAACAAGACAAGCACATAAGCCCGAGCACACCGCTCCACGTCCTCCTCGGATAGGTCTGGGTGAGCAACCCAATAAGCCTCCACCCTGGAGCATAGAATCTTCCCCTTCTCAGGGGTGCAGCCGATCAATCTCCCAATATAGTCATCCACCAGCTGCTGACGAGTCAGATAGCAGTTGAAGCTAATCGGGGTCTTGCCGAACTCGAAACCAATAATTACGGCGAAGTCCGAGGGTGTGACGGTGAACTCTCCGATGGGCAAAACGTATGGGTAGTGCAGACCCACCTCTCGCACAATGCCGTTAACAAGGCATGGGGTAGTATGCGGCGTGCTCGTCGGCAGCGACATGATGAAGGTCTCCAGAACCAAGATCCTAACTCGAGCCCTCACAGACTCGGGAAGGCGGTCCCACCAAACCCATGGCAATGAGAGATTTCTGCTACCGGAAATCCTATGCTCCTACATATTTGGGAAGTATAATGCATACATATTCAATTTTTGCATAATATCAACATAATCAACATTAATTAAAAGGGGGCATGCATAAAAAAAAAAGATTTGGCTTTTAAGTTACAGTCGTACGACTGTAGCACGCGTTGCACCACTGTTCATCCCACAGTCGTATGACTGTTCATAAAATGGATGAATAGTCGCACGACTGTTCATACACCTACGGACATATTTCAAAATTCATGTGATTTTTGCAATTTCTAACTTGTTTTTCCTAGTTTCTTGTTCCTATTACCTACAGGGGACTCCTAGCATGCATTCTACTCCATCAATCAACCCAAAAAGCAGTAAAACAAGTCAAATCAGATTCAAATATTCAAAGGGAAAATCATTCAAAAACTCAAAATTAAAGACTAAATTCAGGTACCAACCTGAGTGGTAGACAGATGGGAGCCCATCTCCAGCAAAATCGGGATCTCCATCCCGAGTCTAATCCCGAAATGCTCCACGTATCGCGGGTGACCGTAGCCGTTAGATACACTGACAAATGGGATGTCCTGCGCATGTTCCGGTCCCTGAATCAAGTTGTTGGAGAGTTTTCTCACTTTCTTTCCTAATTTCTTCAACATTTTCGCAAGTTGTTGGGGTTAGGAATTGGTTTTGAGAAGGAGAGAAAACTGAAACTGACGAAGAATGAGAAGTGGGAGAGAAAGGGGCGGAAACCGCCCATTTTATTTTTCTGTCCCGCGAAGTACAGTCGTACGACTGTACTTCGTCTACAGTCGTACGACTGTAGTCAAATTTAAATACAGTCGCACGACTGTAGTGGGAAAAAGGGGAATTTTTAATTAATTTTTCTTTATTTATTTCCTAAACCCTACTTTATCACCAAATGCTTAATTATTCCCCACGGGAAGATATTTCAGTAATTTCACAAGGCCAACCCGTCAGCGTCTAATTTTTTCCAGCAATGGTCCGCCTCATCCAAGGGGCACGAAACCCGAGAAAATCACGAAAAAATTCACTATAAGTACAATTCCACTGAATTTCATCTTTGACACATTCTGTATGCCAAGTCATACCAGTCTGTCACACACACACACACACACTTCACAAATCTCAGTCCACCACGACTTTAAAATGAAACCCGAATTTTCCTGTCAGTTCGTTGAGTGCGCCGAGTCGCACACGACTGTCACACCCTTCACCGAATCTCAGTCCCCCATGACTATAAAACGGAACCAAAATTTCCATGTCAGTTCGTTGAGTGCACCAAGTCGTACACGGCTGTCACACCCTTCACTAAATCTCAGTCCCCCACGACTTTAAAATGGAACCAGAATTTCCATGTCAATTCATTGAGTGCACCAAGTCGCACATGGCTGTCACACCCTTCACCCAATCTCAGTCCCCCCGCGACTATAAAAAGGAACCAAAATTTCTGTGTCAGTCCGTTGAGTGCGCCAAGTCGCACACGGCTGTCACACCCTTCACCAAATCTTAGTCCACCGCGACTTTAAAACGGACCCAGAATTTCCGTGTCAGTCCGTTGAGCGCGTCAAGTCGCACACGACTGTCAGACACTCCACAATTTCAGTCCTACATGACTATAAAAGGTAACCAGAAACGCATCTACCCGTATTTATTCTTGATTGAAGGGGCAAAAATTTTTGTTTCAAAATTATCGATCAAGGAATAAATAAGTCCACCAATTGCACACTACAAACACCATGGCTCTGTATGGTAGGTCATACATAGCTATCTGTACTCAAAAGTCATATTTTTGCTGGCGTCCTCCTTATGTGAAAAAGGATCGTAGGGAACCGCTTGGCTCCAAGAGCCGTATCTCCCCGGCGTTTTTCTTATATGAAAAGGGATCATAAGAAAACCGCCTATCTACCAAAAGTCTCATGAAATCAACTCATAAGCCACACGCGTGCACACTACCTTCAAATTCGTGTTCTTTGTCGTGTACCTAAATTCGTTTCGAAAATCGGACTTTAGCTACACGAGGGGCAGCCTATGAACACGAAATTTTCATTTTCATGAAAAAAAAACCATTGGAACCATGACTGTATTTACAGTCATGGGGATGTGCTTATAGTCGTACGACTGTAACTTAAGTATAGTCGTACGACTGTAACTTAAGTACAGTCGTACGACTGTCTGTTCGGGGACAGGTTGCAGAACCCATACCCCTTTGATAAAAAAATTGGTGGAAAATCAGGGGGCATTTAATGCCTCAAGATTTTCCGGGGTAGGTGGAGATAAAAAGACTAGAAAATCAGAAGGAAAAGGACCTTTGGCAAAGAATTGAGAAAAAAAGAAAGAAAAGAGAGAAAGAAAGAAGAGAGGAGAAAAAAAAGAAAAACAAAAAAAAAAAACTCACCTTTTTCAACTGATTTCTTCTCAAATTCAGAGAGTTAATGCTTAAAATTTGTTAGAAACCCCTAGGTTAATAACTTGACTTCACAAACACATCAAGATCTTGGACTTAAATGATCAGAATCTGTAACATTTGGGATTATTTTGGACAAGTTCTTCGAACCTCAAAATCAAGGGAAAGGAGCAAATTTCAGTGGATTGGAGCGACGCTAGGGGTCAATTCGCTGTTGGATTAGCTTCTAAGAGGTAGGCACTTCTTTTCCCTTCTCTTTTTCTAGCTTTCTGGGTGCTGTGGTTGATTTTGTGCATTTTTATTCAACTTTGTTCACTTCTGTTTTTGGAAAATTAAGAACAGTTGTACGACTGTTCTTGTCACAAACAGTCGTGCCATTTCATCTATAGTCGTACCACTGTTTTTGATTTTCCCAGTTTTAGTCCTTCATTTTAAGCTTTTTGGCGATTTCTGCTTAAGGTAGGACTACAGTCGCATGACTGTAGTGTACAGTCGCAAGACTGTAGTTCTCGGCCAGAAGCAGAAATCCCTAAAAATCCAAAAAAATTCATAAAATCCCAAAAATTTCATAAAAATCAGAAAATTTAGAAAAATCATAAATCTTGAAAAATAAAAAATCATCAAAAATGAATTTTGGAGTGTGCATTCACGACCTTAGATTTATTTTTCGGTGAAATTGCATTTAGAACAAGACCACAACGGAGACCCGGTTCTCCCGAAAACCGACCCAACTCGCATGCTGAATTAAAATAAACCGGAAGAATGTTTTCAAAAACGATTTTCTCACAAAACCAAAAATACAGGGACGTTTCAAAATGATTTTCCAGGTCCAACCGGGCCGACCCGGTTACCCCCAAATGCATGACCCCGAACTCTAAAATTCCCAATTCTGTCCAACTTGAGTCCTACGTGTGGTGTGCTATATATTTGTGCTAACCATTTGTTTTGCAGATTTAATTTCTTTACTTTTATTTTTTTTTTTTGTATTTAATAGATCAACTCGTGTATTTTAGGCGATTGTAACTTTTATTAGATTCTCGTGTATTTTAGGTGCTTGTATCGTGAGGCCGAGAGTTTTATTTTTCATTCGATCGGGTTGTAACTCTTTTAAATATTTATTTCTTTACTTTTATTTTGTATTTTTATATATGCGCGCCGCATGTATTAATTCAATAAAATCAATTTTAGCAGTTTAAAGTGTCATAATTAGAACATTAGCCATTTTATTTTGATAAGACATGAAATAAGGGACTTGTCCGAACCTAGATCTCTAAAAAGTGTGGCAGTTCCTGCTTTGGTTCAGCTACATTGTAATTTCCCGGTCGAGCTGAGCCGGGTGGCGACTCCTATACTTTTTATCGAGATTTAGGTCTCGATTCTTTTGAGAAACAATCCAATTTTCCAAAAACGAATTTCCAATCCAAAAACTCCACGCGAGGGAGGGCCCCGCCCGAGATCGAGGCGCCCCTTCCGAAAGGGAGTCCCGCGTCCCCTCGAAAACGCGTCGTCCGGTCACAACTGCTGTCCTTGGCTTCTCAAGGAACCACTTGCTCTTGTGGTTGTAAATTTTTGGTAATATTTTAATTTGTACTTACACCATAGATTGTTGACACCTTATGACCTCTAGATCTTACTTTTTAGGACTATAAATACTCTACTATTTGGGGATGGGAGAAGCATTGAATGCTCTCAACTACTTGTTAATTTGAATTAATTTTAGTTTACAATTGTATTGTTTCTTTGCAAATTTTCTGTTTGGAAAATCTCGTTTTTATTGTTATTATGTGTTGCGAGTAGGTTTCCTAACAGGCTGAAACCAGCTTAGGCTGGTGGTCTTAGGAAGTCTTTCTCTGTTTTTACTATGAATATTATGTTTTGATGATTGTGTGGTGAAGTGCTCAAAATTAATATGGGAAAGGGCCCTCTCATAGTCTTAGTATTCCTGATGGGACCAAAAGGAGATTTAGGAGTATGGAAAATCACACACACACACACACACACACTTTCCATGAGACCGAGAGGAGATTGGGAGTGTGTTAAGGGTTTCTACTTGATGTGGAATGCTTGTTGGTTTTAATGTATGATTTCCTATGCTAAGTGAGGTCGAGAGATAAGCTTAGTTGTGGGTCATAGATCCAAGTGAGGTCGAGAGATAAGCTTGGTGAATAGAGAGCAAGAAACCTTAGATCTACGTTCCCTAATATATTTATAGTAAATTCTAGAGAAAGATATTCCGAGATTGCCTGTTTAACTGGTGAAAGCCTGTGTTTTTATCATTATTGTTTTTTATTATTCAGTTCTGCGCAATCTTACATTTATTGCCTTGCATGTTTTCTGTTTTCAATTTATATGGTTTTTTTTTGTACTAATTTAACTGGAAAACCTTCAGATCTGGTGATTTACTAGAAATTTTTAGAATTTTCCCTTACTCCTTATGGATACGACACTTGTCTTGCCTATTACTACAACTGACCTAGTATACTTGCTAGTGCATAGTCTTAAGGCAACAGTGGCATGGTTTACAAATATAACGTTTAGTTGAATAGTTAATTTTGAGATTAAACTACTAATTTTTTGCCTGGAACAGGATTTATTAATAATAGCAAGAGTAACAGTAACACTACAAGATGGACAAACGAATGCAATCCTAGCTTTACAAGCACATGTGCCGCCGAATTAGCTCCTCATCAAACAAGAGAAAATGAACACTAGCCCGAGGAAGAAGCCAAAACCCAACAATGATGCAGAGTTAGTAGCGGATGAGTTCCTGAACCGAGAATCAAGAAAGAAAAAGGATCGTAGGTTCAAAAGAGGAAATAAGTAACTTCAATTTCGGGAAATCTTCAATCGGACGTAACTTTTTGCATAGGAGTCTGATTATTTATTATAATATGTTTCCCGAATGTGTTTTTCGAGCTCTATAAAGGCTATTACTAGGTTATTGTAACAGGTCTCGTTTGGGCACAAAAAAATACTGTTTAGGTCTTTATCCGATAGTTTTAAGTTTTTGGGTATTTTTGTAAATTTTATTTTTTTGTATTTTCTTTATTAGGGTTGGATTTCCTTGTTAGGGTTGGATTATAGCCTATATAAGGCTTTCTTTTTTCCTATTGTGAGGTAGTTTTGAATTTATTCAAAAATACAAAAGACTTTCGTCTTGAATTTTCATTGTTTTCGGTTTAGGGATTAATCGTTGATTTATTCCGTTTCCACGCGAACTTGCTGCGTCAGACAACCCTCAAGAATCATGCCTAAAGCATAATCACCCCAATTTGTTTCTTGCAGAGCTGAAAACATTATGGGATCACCTTTCACCATAACTGCCAATAAGAAACTTTTGATCCAACTCAAAGTCTCACAATAAGAAAACGCTTCCGCAACTGTAGGATCTAGAAGGCTCGAATGACAGAGGAACCTACTAGCGACGAATCATCCTTGTATTAGATTAAATAACTATTTATTCCTAGATTGATAGGAAAATACAATAGTTTAATTGTGTGTGTATTTTTCAAATTATGTCGTATCACCTTTTTTCAATTTTACTCTTGTGAACTGTTTCAAGTATTTCAAAATTTTTTTGTTAATAATAACTAAAACATTACCAAATATTGACAAGATTTAAAAGAAAGACAATTTTGCTCTTGTATATGAATCTAAAATAGAAAGAAACAAATTTAAGAATATGATAATGTAGTTTAAAAAAATATGGGGACTCTATAGTATATTTAGTTCTAAAAGTTTTAATAATGTTATTTTCATAATTGAAATTGCTCATTCCAAAAATGACTCAAATAATTATTTAATAATTGGAATTGAATTATATTGGAAATAATACAAAATTGTTCAACTTTACAATTTAGTTTTAGCAAAATATGAATAGCAGCCACATTCATGTCATGATTAATTATTGGATGAATTTAATTAAAGTTCCTCCAGGCACTTCATCTAATTTTGTGACCCATTTAACTCTCAACTATATACAATTGGAACTAATGTAATGTAATTTCTCTGCTTGCTGATGTCTGAACTGGATGAAAGAGAAATTGTGACCCATTTAAAACTTGAAATCATAAAGATCCAAAATCCATAATTTGTTGATTCTTTTCTCTAGATCTTTGCATCCGATTACAAATTCTTAGTACCATCTTTTTCATTGGTTTTTTTTTTTTTTCTTGTCAACATTATGCAATCTCAATCTAGTTATTCATAGATCCATAAATCAAATAATTAAAGACAAAACCTATTAATTTATAGTTGATTTCTATCCGGAATCATAGTAATAAGAACAAAATAATTAAAGCTTAAAAACCATAACCCATAAACTCTAAAAATCCAAAACCCAAAAGATTTCATTTCAATTTCGTCATACTCTTCATTTCAACGAAAAAGGATTTCTTCTCAAATGGATTCCTTCTAATTTTCATATCTATCAAGAAGGATGAAGAAAGCAAAATAAAAGAGAAATCCAAAGACAGAGGAAGAAAAATTGAGAAAGAGTGCCAAAAGGTACTTTAATTAAAGTTGATG